>BSBN01000524.1:2940000-5880000 GCA_027924645.1 Cunninghamia lanceolata
GGTTGTCCCTTGGAGTGGTGTGTCTCCAAGTAGGCCTCCTAAAAGGGTGACAAAAGCAAATGGAGTGGTGTTTTTAATCTCCAAGATCACCTTGCAGTGCAAGGAGAGAGCATACACACACACTTGACTCACACTCACAATGTTGATTGACCCTTTGAAATTGAAATGTGTGTGTGAAGATGAATGGAATAAAGGATGTTTTTGATTCCCAAGATCACACTAAGGGAAGAGCATACACACCCTAATTCACACTCAAATCCACCAAGCAAAGCAAGTACAAGTTAGTTTTAAGTTCAAGTCTAAATATAATGATGAAAACACATGTTCGGTTTATGCCCAAATTGAAGTGTGATTTTGCAAATAATTTCTCATTTTTAAGCCCAAATCGAAGTGTGATTTTGCAAACAAGTTATTTGATCAATTAAAAATACAAAGTTGGATTGTGTGCACATGTAATGTTTGTCTGTAGATCTGATGCTAAGCCAGCATCGTGAGTCTTCCTCGATTCCACCAAACAAAAAGAAGAACTTACAAACCTAGTGGTTAGAGTGAAAAAAGATAAATCTAGAAAATTTTGATAATGATGGATAGTTATAGCCAATTGGATGTTATGATAAGATTCTATGTTAAATTCTATGTTGTTTCAAAAAAAAATTGCTACATTCGTTAAGAAACACAAAAGTTATAGTGATTTAAAGTTTACAAGGAAAGGGAATGTTTGATGGAATATACCTAACAAACCTGATCGAATCTACTGATAAAACTTGTGCCACTAAATAGTATGTCAAATTAGCTTTCCAATGACTATACTTTTGCGTGATTTTGATACAATTTACCCAAGTTGTGCAAAAAGGAAAAAAAGGCCCTATTTTGGTATGTAAGAGGGCAAGGGGACAGTTAGGTGGTCACATTGACTACTAGTGGTTTAGGTATTCTCTGATCACATGTAATGGTTTAGACCTCCAATGGTTTATATGGTGGTGGTTAAGGATAGGGCGCTAGCCCCTAGTCGCTCATATGACTAGGGGTCGAAGCACCGAACAAAAAAGTAACCATACAAGAGCCAATACAATGGGAAGAGTTAAAGCATAGGATGTTTGTTTTTGTTTGTTGTTGGAAGATGTGGTGTAAAGAAGCTATCAAAGGGAAGTTAAGGAGCCATGCACATGCCCTGCAACAGGGCACTTTCCATAGATAGCAGTCGACATCATTTGAAAACCCTGGTCACGAATGTGACCAAGGGAGAGACTAAGGAGACAAATTCAAAATGGATATAGGGGAAGGTTCAAACCAGGTGAAAGACCTGATAATGTAGATGACCCTATTGTGGGGGGGCCATAGGAGAGTGGGAGTAATATTTTTTAGTCCACGAAAGAAGGGACAATGTAGGTGGATGTTACGGGTGATAGAAAGAGATTCGTGGATAAAGTGGTGGGTGTGGAATTTTTTATTAGGGATAGGCAACAGTGGAATGGGTTGATAGGCACAGTAGGGTTTGATAGGCCTTAAACCTACATTTAAAAGGAGAACATTTCCCAAACCAATGGTTAAAACCAAAAAAATCCTTAACCTGCACAAAATTGCAAATTGAAATACATCTTTCACCTACACAAAAATTGAAACCTACAGACAAAGAAAAATTGGCAGATCGACCTAGAGGGCCATACGATGCCATACGGATCCATATGATATGACCTTGCAAAGGGGTCGAAAGTAAATTTTTTTTTTGCAAAATTTTAAAGTTTTAGAAACTTGGACTATTTTATGTCAAAATTCACCTTAGAGGCCTCCCAAATGCGATGGTGAGGTTAGATTTTGTGTAGGAGATCACCTGCAAAACTTGATTTCCAAATCTTGACACAAACTAGGTTAGATCCACAAATCAAAATGCATAAACATGAAAATGACGAGGGTTAGACCAATGAGGCGTGCCAAAATGTATGCATGAAAATTGATCAAATGAAAACATAAGAAAAATGTAATAAACATGATACCTTCACCTTCAATCAAGTCCCCACACTTCAATCGAATGGAGTAGATGCACCCTAATTTACTAGCTTTGTTCTGAGAGATTGATAGAATGATTGATATGTTGGTTGCTCGTGATTCTTGCAACATAACATTACTTCGTTGCGTGATGATAATGGCTTGGTTAAGGCTAGATTTATAGATTTTTTATGATGGAGGGAAGAAGATTTGATTTTGGAGATAGATCTATTTGTTTTTTTGCTTTGTTTGATAAAAGAGGAAATAAATTAGGTAGAAGATCAGATTCGAAAGAGGGAAGGGATTTGATTTTAAAGGAAATAAATCAAAAAGAAGATGAGAGGATAATTGAGAGGATTATCTAATTAAATAAATAAATTAGATACACATGAGTTAAGAAAGGAAAGCAATCGAGAAGAAGATGTGATTTATATTTTAATAATTAAATAAATATTTAATTTATTTAATTAAGGTTGGATGATGATTTAATTAATTAAATAATAAATTATTTAATTAACTTTAAAAAATTGAAAGGATCAATTAATTAATTAATACTTATTTAATTAATGTAGAAGAATAAGGTTGAATGATTGAAATTAATTAAATAATTAAGAATCATTTAATTAATAATCAAGTCAGGGAGTGAGGTTAATTTCAGATGTCTACACATGTACCAAACTTGATCTGTACATGAAGAACAAAAGCATACCATTCACTGTGTATGAATACTCCATGAACTTGCATTAGAGATTCTAAAAGAGTGTAGCTCACTCAATCATGTTAATGTACAACAATCCTCATATTTTGCAATGTTAGTATCATCAACCAACCAAAAAATCTACGAACTGTAGACTTACCTTCATTACCTGGACTCATTGTAGTGTTAGACCATTCAACAATAGATCTCGCATTTGTCAACTTTGTATTGTCTTTGTACTTCAACTCTTCTCACGCTAATGCTCTTTTGATACATGCTTCTGCACCATCATGCTCCCCATTTCCATGCCCAACCTTGAAGAAATTCCATATATACTAAACACTATTCATCCTATGCATCTTGCTCAACCAATAAAACATCCGCGAGTTCTTAAATTGCGATGCACAATTATCTGACCATATGATATGTTGGCCAAATGATATGCTCTTGCTAGCCAAATCACGGTAGAACATCTAAAAGTAACCTTGCACAAACTCTATAGAATGTGTGTGATCATCACTGATATAAAAATGATACTCCCTCAAGATCTTTCTGCCATCCTCTGTATTGTCATCTGCATGAATGAATGCTATATGCACAAATATAGTAACCTACATAGAGTTGTAATACTGCAATTGTACCTCATTCTGTGGCTATAGTATGTAGTTTTCTACAAAGTTAACAACTAAAATGATGATATCAAGTGGAAACGTGTCCTTGCATAACTTGAATTGCCAGTCCAACCATCGAGCTCTATGGGTATGTCTTGCATACTCGTAAACTATATTCTCTTAGAAAATAGAGATAAAATGATACACTTGAATCTTTTCAATGACCAATTCACACCCTTTTGCTTCTTTACTATCTTTTAGACTATATGCCACTGTCTTATATTTGCCAAAACTTACTTTCCAATTGCATGTGTGTTCTCCATATGTTCACAAATTGGTAAATGTTACAACCCACCACAATGATCACATGTGCCATCCAAGCATAAGTTCTTGTGGAATAATTGACCATCCAGTCTTTGACATAAGATGCTGGATATGAAATCTCTTGAAGATTTAGGTGGACATTTTATATTACACTCCTGCAAAACATTGTTAGTATGCAAATCTACACATATATATATCTATAAACATCATAATGATTAGAAAACTAAATATGTACTCTACAACAACAAGTTGTGTGTGTGTGTGTGATTTATTTTGACATAAAAAGGCTTTACCATTTTAAAACACCTTTGACTAATTTTGATTTGAGGATACATCTCTTGAAATTTCTTGAAAAACTATGTTTGAGTCACATTCAAAGCATTTTTAGATGTGGCTCATAGTTTCGACAACTAATTATCCTTCTTACAACATCTCTTGTATTAGGAGATACCCTTGTGTTATTTTTCCAAAATTCTTCAATGAGGGATCTCAAGGCTTCAACAACAACTTTATCTTTCCGTGGGAGTCTCCCAGAGAATGCACACAATTTATTGCTATTTGGGTCCTCAACTCTTTCATGCCTTCCAATGAATCTCATTATAGTTTTTCTACTTATTTTCAATGCTTCACTTGTCTTTCTAATGAGGCGAGATTTCTTTGTTTGATAGCTTACTATTGTCTATGCAATGACACATTGTGTGACATTACTATCCTTGGTGCATGAGGTGGAACCAACACTCTCATATGCACTCATTAGATTCTTTACAATTGATTTTTACTTGAAGCATCCGATGTTCTTAGGCCAAGAATCTTCATAATGGGCCTAAATTTTAGATTTCTCATCAGTTCAACAAATAGTTGACATATTTTGGTTTCATTTAAGTTCTCAAAAAATAATTTCCATATCTTATTGGCATATCTTCGGCAAGTACGCTTGAAAATCTTATCTTGCATGGGCTTCAAAACATTCTCATCAATATCAATTAGAAACTTAGGCTTTCCTTTGCAAAATTCTAGGAGGAATTTTCAATGGTAAAGTTGACTCAATATGAAGAATTTCTTCAATATTTACTTGAGATAGGATAGATGGTGTACCTTCAATTGAAGATGGAAAAGATGAAAAGCCTTTAAGTTGAGATGGAGAAGATGGTGTACCTTCAACTTGACATGTGAATGATGGCGTGCCTCCAACTTGAGAAGAGAATGATGATATACCTTCAACTTGACCTATGAAAGATGGAGTGCCTCCAACTTGAGAAGAGAATGATAATGTACCTTCAACTTGACCTATGAAAGATAGAGTGCCTCCAACTTTGAGATTCAATTTTTTCGTTGAATAGAGGTTTTGCATTCGTTGCCTTTGTGCCGCCAATTCTATCTCTCTTAGCTTGATTAGATGATTCATGTTCCTCTTGAATTGGAAATAGTGGTATGTCTTCTTCTATGGTTGATAATTTCTTACTTTCATGAAGTTGCCTCATTCCTTCTCTTTTCTTCACATTCTTAGCTTGATGCTCTTTTGGTGTTAGAGTCTTTGCTCATTTCCTCGGCATGATGATGATTTATATATGCATCATGAATAAGAAATAGATAAATTAGTCCATCTTGGTACAATATAATAAAGTAATCGCATACACAAATCTCAAAACAATCATATAATTAAAGTGAACAAATGATTATAAATCTGAAAATTTATAGTTTCCTAGGGTGGTCCAACTCGAAACATAGAGATCACACACATGTCATATACTAGCAATCTTTTACAAATCAAGATTAAGCGAGGATAACATTTGAATTACAAGTCAAGATGACTATCATACCATTCTTTCTTCATGGAGTAACTAACATTCATTGTTCATATGATATTTAAGAATGTCTCATAGCAATACAAATGAACTTTTCCAACACTTACAATGTCTTTTAGCTCTCTCCCAATATATAAATCAATTTTTCCATACTAAGTTTTACATCAATGGCTAAGATTAATTTGATCCTAAGGCTTGGATTTAGTCCTATGATCTCAAGTCAAACTCATTTTATTTTGGCTACAAGAGTTCTCCATCATTGGAATAAGGGTCTCTTAGGATATGGTCAACATTTAAAAATGGTGGTAGGCAAAATATCTAGGTTAATTTTACATTTTCTTAACATATCTTCTCAAACACGCTTGTCTCTTTCACCTAAGTGAATTGGGAATGTAATTTCCAAGGTAACAACTTTAGTTGACAAGTATAAATTATTCTGTAAGGATCTTCAAATCATGTAGTCTTCCTTCTTTTATCATAAATCTTCAATAGAAAGGCAACTTCCCTATATAAATAGAATAATTTGCTACATTTTTTACCTTCTTTTATTCTCATATTTATAGATAAAATTGTAAGGATCTTGGTTTTTTTAGAACAACAACAAATCAGGTCATCAAATCAGTAATTTGTCCTTTGTTCATCTCATTCTCTTAGCCAACATTTTGCTTGATCTTGTCTTAGGTTCTCTTTTAGTACTTTCTTCCTCTATCATATTCTTGTTAAAATAGTGTATGTAGAGCAACACATCATGTCTCTAGATCAACAAATTTTCTTGATTATCCACCTTTCTCTTGCAACCGTAAGACAAAGTATCAAACTCTTTTAAAGGACCACAAACTACCTCCTACTATTCAACAAAAAAATTGAGATAAATGAAAAATGAAACACAAATATTTTAATCAAGATCAATGAAAGATCTGAAAACATGACAAGTTAGATTAAAGATGTTACTTCATGATGCACGACTCTTTCATTTCATGCAAAGGTTATGCACCCATCAATATCAATACTCTATCTCCCTTAACTATCTAATAACTCCTTGACAAGTCACTATCTATTCAAGAAAACCTCATTGTGATTATATAATTGCCCTAATAACTATGCCAATGACATGTATGGTTATCTTTTAGTTGACCTATTTGGCCATCTAGTGTCCACGACAATCTTCCCTACCATATGAATATCCTTTCAAGACCACCTCTATGTTTCTATAGTATCATGGATACCTTTTTGCATGGATTTGCTGGATTAATTGACTTATCATTTAGTTTTGATTGTCACCTTATGTATTAGTTTCTATCCTACCCATGGATGAGAGGTCATAGCTATTCCTAGGGTTGCATGATAGCTATTGTGGTATAATAGTCTTTAGATTGATATGATAGTTCTTGCAAGTGAGTATGCTCAAGTGACAATCCTTAGCTTGATTTTAGCATGATGATAATTCTTTGACTAACATGATTTCCCTTAGTATCCTCCTAATTGTTTAGGTTAGTGTTTGAATCAGAATAATAGCAACATGATTGCACATCTACTCCACAGTGAAAGTGTTTCCATGACCTTGCTCTAGTTTAGGATTATCCTTGAATGTTGATAAAACTCCCTTCATAAATATATAACAATACTATCTTGATGATTTCCTTCCCATGGTGATATGGCTTGTTGTCATAGATTGTTATCTCAAATAAATATAAATTTTCACTTTGTCATGATAATAACTTGTCAAAATGATAATCCTCTCACTTCCCTCATGACTGTCCTATAACATGAGAGTTCATGCTAACATAATCATAAAGTGAAGTAAACAAATACATAAAGAACATACCTTAGATTTTGAGATTCGAGTTTCCCAATTGCACAATTATGTCTACTTCATTTTTTTGGCTTCAAAATCCTCAAAAATTTAAGCTTTTTGGCAAGTTCCTTCATATTCAATGTTGAATTCTATATAACTCTAATAGGATTAGTGAAATTTATGAAAAAACAAATCTATATCATCAAATTCAATCCAAATACATGAAAATTAACATTCAAACAATATGAAACATGAAAATATTAGTTCAAATAATCAAATTCTATCTAAAAACATCCAATTTACTTCTTCTACATTGAAGAACAAAAAAAAAGGTGGTGGATTAATTAAACAATGATTCTCTAAATGTCAACACCATGAAAATTGTTTTTTTGTCTGATAATGCATAGAAAGCAGAGAATAACGGAGCATGTGAGTCTGATTCATGGATTGCACATGATTTTTCTCTATTTTTTTGGTTCCTCAAAATGCACTCATGTTATAATGTAAGCACATTTTGTCATGCATGGAAAGTTTTAATTGTTGTCTAAATTCTAAAATTACTACTATGACAAGATTTTCACTATCCCTAAATTACTAAATACCCTATAACCAATACCCTCAACCCTAAACCCTATCCCTCAACCCTATGCCTTAAAACCTATACAATAGACTCTCAACCCTATGCCTTAAAGCCTATACGCTAGACCCTCAACCCTATACACTCAACCAGAGAGATAGAGGGATTGATAGAGAGTGGGAGAGAGAGAAGGTAAGGGTGAGATGATTTTATTTCACAATAATGTGAGTGCATTATAATGCACTCACGTTATTTTTTGCTTTGGTAATTTCCAAGCCTTTGGCTTGGATTTTCTTTGGGCTTCCAACCCAAAGGCTTGGATTGAGTTTTGAACGTCCAAAGATGTGTTTTTATAGATTGTAAAAAAATTACATAATTTTGAGTGTGCTCCCCATCAGGTTTGCACTTGTTTCAATGACAAGTCAAAAAATACCATGATAATGTTAAGCTCTCTCTTAACTTTCTAACCATATAATTGTTTCCATGTTTTGATTATGCTAAGGTTTTCATCTTTAATTTCTTTTGTTAGTGTATCCATTTTTTGTCAAAAACTAGTGTGTGGTAATTTTGACTTTATTTTTTAACCGTTCATAAAAATTTTAAATAAATTACATTTTTAGAAACTAGACTCCATTCTACACTTACTAAAAAAAATTGGATTTTTGATTAGTTTTCAAAAAAATTAGGGGGGAGCACGCTCAGTTTTCTATTTTCCAAGATGAGACCACTTTGAAAATTAGTAAAAAATTAATTATTCATGAAAAAAATATCAGAAAAATATGGATAAACTACATGGTGTTAGCTAATTTCTCACAGAAGCGATATTTGAAATACTTAAAAAAAGTTGACATTTTAGGGGGGCCACACCATACGCTATGTTATGTTTTTTTGAAAAAGACAGGACCAATTTGTGTGGCCCCCATTTTTGAACTCCTTAATCTCAACCATTTAAAAAAAAAGTAGTAGTTTAGAAACTAGATTTAGAGCACTACGGTTCTTGTTTTTGTTACATCTTAAAATTTTGAGTGTAACTATCTCCAATTTCTCATCCAACATCAATCTTTCCTGATTTTAGAAAAAAGGTGGCCACTTAAGGCTCCTCTTTTGGTCCCCCATCTTTGTACACTTACCCTCTTTAAGGCCTCCTTCCAACACTTTTGGAAGTCTTCTTTGTTGTTTTGAGTCCCCCTTTGCTGTTGATGAGGGTGTGCTCCACCCAACACACTCACAACAACAAATTATAAGCTTCAAACCACAAACACAATGATTTACGTGTAGAAAACCCTTTGAGGTGAAAAACCCCACACTTGAAAAGCAACTCAATATATTATTTATAAGCTCAACAAGATTACAATATACTTGCAAGGAAAGTTTTCACAAGAGTGTCTCTAACTAGAGATCCTGATGCAACTCAACATCTATCATCTTCCCTCCCACAACCTCTATCTCAAGCACCTGATATATAGGAGATACAATACAGGAAACAGTCAAATGGTATTACAAAACCATGAGCTAAAACCACCTAAAAGTGGCACGGTCCAAATTATCTACCAATAAAAGATGCCTTATGATGTGTCAAAACACTCATAAACACATGTACCTTCCCTTAACAACTCTTTTCTATGTCCGACATGTTTTTACATTCTCTAATATAGGAGGCCCAACTTTCGGAGGCCATAACTTTTGATTCGAGCATCGGATTGATGAACCATTTGATGTGTTGGAAAGCTTGTGAAAAACCAAAGACATCCATTAGGGATGTTTGGATTTTTAGCTAATTTTTAGGCCATTACGGAACCTTTAAGTGCCTCAAAATTGATTCCAAAACTTTTTCCATGAACCTCAAAAACTAAAACTTTAATATCTTGAAATCTATACATGATCTTGAGCTCAAATTTACCAAGAATGTTTATGTTGCTATTCTAAATATTTTGGGCAAATTTCAAGCCCAACTACTTCTCAGATGTATTCTTGTTAAAAATAGTAAGTCTTGGTATCTTATCCTTTTTGGAAGCTTTGAAGGTTCTAAATCATTATTCAAGCAAATGGGTAATTTGAAAGGAAGCATGGTATGCGGAAACACTTCCTACACTGATCTACTGAGGAAAGATTTATGCAATTTTTTTACTTTTATAGTTATAGATTAAGATGCACATTAACAAAAAGATAACAAATTCCAAATGCAAACACAAAACTCACAACACAAGATATGTGGGGAAAACCCTTTCACGTAAAAAACCCCACACTCCAAAGCCGACCAATATATTATTCAGGAATCAAGAAGATTACAATATACTTATAGAACAAGCTTTTATAGTAGTATATCCAACCAGAGATCCATGATTTAGCTTGACATCTATAAGATTCTTACACATAACCTCTATCTCTAGCTCCTGATATATGGGAGATACAATACAGTAAACCGTCACCGGTAATTACAAAACCATGAGCTAAAACCACCAAAAAGTGGCACCCAAATTATCTCCAATCAAAGATGCCTTGTGATGTGCCAAAACACACACCAACATGTGTAACTCTCCCCTTTACAGCTCTTTTATCTGTCTAACACATTTTTACATTTCCTAGAAATAGGAGGTCCAACTTCTGGAGGCCATAACTTTTGATCCGGGTGTTTGATTAACGAACCGTTTGATGCGTCGGAAAGCTCGTGAAGAGATCTATCAGCCTGTAACCCACTTTGTCAGTTATGACAATTTTTGGGATGTTTAGAGAAGTTTTGATTGTGATAATTGAGTTCAAAACTTTTTTCAACAGTTTCAAATAACAGAAATATTAATATCTCGCAATTCAGATATGATCTTGAGTAAAAATTCACCCGATATGTTTACTTAGCTGTTCTGCACCTTTTGGGAAAATTTTAGGTCAATCTAAGGTCAAATATAAACTTACTAAAAATAGTAAATCCTGCCATTTTTAGCCCTTTCGGAAACTTTAAAAGTTCTAGATCATTCTTCAAGATAAAGGGTATTCAAAAAGACCAAAACTAGGAAGAATAATAACCATTCGAAGTTGCAAGGTTGAGACACTTTTCTTAACATTCTCCCACTTGTCAAACACCTTGCAAGAGTATCAACACCATGATTTAATTGTTAGGGGCTGAGAGACCCATAGACTCCGAACACCATCTGAACTTCTGTGCTCACAGGTTTTGTCAAGGAATCTACAACATTCGTCAAAGTATCAACTTTCTCCAATTTTACCTTCCCATCCTCTACCATGTCATAAACAAAATGGTACTGGACATCAATATGCTTAGTCCTTGCATGGAAAGTAGGATTTTTGCCAAACATATGGCACTCTGACTGTCATAACAAATAGTAATCTTCCCTACATCAAACCCAACATCAAAACACAATCTCTTAAGCCAAATAGCTTTTTTACAAGCATGAGTTTCTACCATGTACTCAGCTTTAATAGTGGACAAAGAAACCACAAGTAGCCACTTACTCATCCAGCTAATAACACCACCAAACATAGTGAACACATAAGCACTAGTGGATCTCCTATTGTCAATGTCACATGCCCAATCTGTATCCACAAATCCATGAATACAAAGTGAATGTTGAGGTCATGTAGGATAACCATGATAACATAAGGAATACTTGGAAGTACCGCACAAATATCTTAACACTCTCTTCATTGCATCCCAATGTACCCGTCCAAGATTAGCCATAAATCGACTGAGGACTCCCACTGCTTAAGCAATGTTTGGTCTTGTATAGACCATCACATACATCAAACTACCAACCGCACTAGCATAAGGAACTCTACTCATATCCTCTGTCTCAGAAGTAGACTTTGGACAATCTACAATAGATAACTTTGTCCCATTGTAACAGGAATAGTCAAAGGTCTACAATCTACCATGCTGAATCTCTCCAACACAATGTTAACATACTTACTTTGGCCTAACCAAAGTTTTCTATTTTCTTTGTCTCTTCTAATCTCCATCCCCAGAATGTACTGAGCTGCCCCTAGATTTTTCATCTCAAACTATACTGACAACTGAGACTTCAAATCAAAAATCAAACTTTTACCATTCCTAATGAGTAACATATCATCGACATACAATGCAATAATGAGAATGCGATCATTGTCCAACTTGTAATAAACACAATGATATAATTTCGATCTTAGGAATCTAATACTCAACACAAAGGCATCAAACTTTTGGTACCACGTCCTAGGAGACTATTTCAAACCATACAGAGACTTTTTCAACCTGCAAACTAGATTTTCTTTACCTTTCACCATGTAGTGCTCTGGCTGTGACATATAGATTTCCTCCTCCAAGTCACCATGAAAGAATACTATCTTCACATCCATCTGTTCCACTTCCAGATCATACTTTGCTGCAAGAGATAACAAGAACCAAATAGATGTCAGATTTGCAATGGGAGAGAAAATATCACCATAGTCAATTCCCTCCACCTGAGAATACCCCTTTGCAACCAATCTAGCCTTATATTTCTCAACACTACCATCTACACCAAATTTCTTTTTGAACACCCATTTGCATCCAACAGGTTTTGTCCTTCAGGCAAAGGCACCAAGTCCCAAGTATTATTCTTTTCCAAAGAAGCCATCTCCTCTTCCATGGCCTCCTTACAGGAACTTGCATCTTTCATACCCATAGCCTCTTTCATAGTTCTAGGCTCATCAATGTTAGAAATCAAAGCAAAAATACAACTAGAATCATGCAATGAATAACCAAACCTATCAATTTGTTGCCTTATCTGTGTGGACCTCCTCAAAGATTGAGGTTGAGGTTCTTCATCTTATTCTAAACTTTTAGAGCTACTAGAGCTCTCCTCATTATCAGGTCCAATAGATGTTTTGGTTCAACTTTCTCAGGGGTGGAAGGAAGTTAAACAACATCATCTTTCTTCTCTTCTTCTCTGGCTACAAGACAACAGAAGAAGGATCGAGCTCTCTGAAGATCACACTTTTTCTATACAGAACTCTCTTAGGCACTAGATCCCAAAGCTTGTACCCTTTCACATCGCTGCCATAACCAATGAAGATACACTTCACAACCATGTTCTCCAACTTAGACCTCTTCTCCTTAGGCACATGTGCATATGCCTCACAACTAAATACTCGAATATGTCTTAATGAAGGCTTTTTACCAGACCATAACTCCATAGGTGTCTTATCAACGAGTGCTGATGTTAACCAGGTAACAAGCGGTAGCAATAGCTTCAGTCCAACATTTTTGTTCAAACTAACTCCAATTAACATACTCCTTACCCTCTCCATCAACATTCTATTCATCCTCTCTGCAACTCCATTCTATTAAGGGGTATACGGAGTTGTCTTGTGCCTCTTAATCCCCTGTTCTTTATAGAACTTGTCAAAATCTATTGAACAAAACTCACCACCATTGTCAGTCCTCAAACACTTAATCTTTCTATCCTTTTGATTCTCTACAAGAGATTTGAACTCTTTAAATCTATTAAAGACTTCAGATTTACTTATAAGGAAATACACCCATGTCCTTCTACTATAGTCATCAATGAATGAAACAAAGTAAATTGATTTTGAAATCAAAGGAATATTAACAGAACCAAACACATCAGAATGAATCAAGTCCAACACCTCAGAAGATGTGTGAGAACTGGAATAAAACTGAACACGATTTTATTTTTTATAAATGTAATGTTCATAGAAATCAAAGTCAAGATTACAATCATTCATACCCTCAACAAGATTTTTTATTTTTTAGGGTCCTCAAACCCTTTTCACCAATGTGACCAAGCCTTTGGTGCCATAACATTGTCTTCTTAGCTAGAAGTTTCATCTCCATTGAATGTGTACCCTTAGGTACCCAAAAAGCATGACCATCGGAAGTAGATGCAATAGTCCTTTTCGCTGCTAGTTCTAATAGTGAAGATAAAGACTCTAAAGCTCTCTTCTTCGAAACAAAGGCACTATTGCACTGAACTACGCATGCATCAAGCTAAAACAAAGTGCCAATCCGAACACACTTAGCCAACACCATATATCCTCTAATCATCTTTCATCCTCCATTCAAGAAAACAACCTGCACACCCACATCATTCAACTTACAGAAAGAAGGTTCTATGTCAAACTAGGGATATACAGAACACCATTGATTCCCTTCACTCGTCCATCAGGGAATCGAATCAAGACTCTTCCATGGCTAACAATCTTCAGGTGAGAATCATCACCCAAGTACACCTTTCCACCATCGTATTCTTCATACTTTGAAAACCAACCCTGATGCGAGGTCATGTGAAAGATGCACCCGAGTCAATAAGCCACACATCCTTAGATACATGCGTTGCCAAGGCAGCGAAAAATGCTTCTTCTTTTTCTTTTTCTCCTCCTTGCACTCCTTGCGGAAGTGACCAGGTTTGCCGCAGTTCCACCACAGGGCCTTGGACTTTTCGGGAGACGTAGATCTCCCATGGGATTTGGATCTTCCTTCTTCTTATCCTTTTTCTTTCCCTTCTCTTTCGATCTACCATGAACTGCAAGAGCCTCCTTAGCCAATTCAGAGACTTTCTCCACATCTCTTTAGACAACAACGAAGAAACCACTTCATCCATCTCGAAGGTGGTAGTGGTACTCCCAATGGCCATAACAAGGTGGTCCAATGAATCTGGTAAGGAACACAGTAATGTCATACATCGATCCTCCTCCATCTTCACACCAACAGAAGTCAACTGGGAAACAAGCATACTAAATGTATTTAGGTGATCAATGATAGATCCTCCATCTTCCATCATTAGAGAATATAATTTCTTTCACAGGAATAACTTGTTCACCAGGGATTTAGCCTGATAAACATCTCCAAGCATCTTCCAAAGCTCCTTTACCTTCTTTGAGCTTCATGGATATTCAAGAGCACTGAATCAGCCAAACAAAGTCTTATCAAACCCTTAGCTTTTTGATCTTTGAGATCCCAATCTTCTTGAGACATTACCATTGGTTTTGTACCAGATATGGCTTCCCATAAAACTTGATCTACAAGCATGTCCTCCATTTTGAGTTTCCACAACTCGAAATTACTGCCATTAAACTTTTCTATCTCAAACCTCCCACATGTGCTCACCATCTCTTACCTGCAACAAAGATTTTAAAATCCTTTGCACAAGCTCCCACTCAAACGAAGATTAGCTCAGAAAACCCTCTACCCAACAACTAGAACCAAAGGTGATCAGGGTCTGATACCAACTGAAAGGAAGCAAGGTATGTGGAAACGCTTCCTACATTGATCTATTGAGGAAAGATTTATGCAAATGTTTACTTTTACAGTTACAGATTAAGATGCACATTAATAGAAAGATAATAACAACTTCCAAATGTAAACACAAAACTCACAAAACAAGGTATACGTGGGGAAAACCCTTTCAGGTAAAAAACCCCACACTCCAAAGCCTCCCAATATATTATTCATGAATCAAGAAGATTATAATATACTTGCAGAGAAAGATTTTATAAAAGTATATCCAACCAGAGATCTAGGAGGTGACTTGACATCTATAAGATTCTTACACACAACCTCCATCTCCAGCTCCTAAAATATAGGAGATACAATACAGTAAACTGTTACCGGTAATTACAAAAACATGACCTAAAACCACCCAAAAGTGGTGCCCAAATTATCTCCAATCAAAGATGCCTTGTGATGTGCCAAAACACACACCAACATATGTAACTCTTCCCTTTACAACTATTTTACGTGTCCAACATGTTTTTTACATTTCCCAAAAATAGGAGGTCCAACTTCCGGAGGCCATAACTTTTGATTCAGGTGTCTGATTGACGAACCATTTGATGCATTAGAAAGCTCATGAAGAGATCTATGACCTTGTCACCCTCTTCATCAGTTACAACAATTTTTAGGATGTTTAGGGAAGTTTCAATGCTAATAATTGAGTTTAAAACTTTTTTCGGCAGTTTCAAAAAATAGAAACTTTAATATCTCGCAATCTAGATATGATCTTGAGTCAAAACTCACCTGATATGTTTACTTAGCTATTCCACACCTTCTGGGAAAATTTTAGGTCAATCTGAGGTCAAATGTAAACTTACTAAAAATAGTAAGTACCGCCATTTTTAGCCCTTTTGGAAACTTTAAAAGTTCTAGATCATTCTTCAAAATAAAGGGTATTCGAAAAGACCAAAACTAGGAAGAATAGTAACCTTTCAAAGTTGCAAGGTTAAGACACTTTTCTTAACATATTTGAAAAAACTAAAATTGAAAAGAATAGAAAATAAAATCATTTTTTTGGTGATGCAAGATTGCTCTACACCTCCAGATGTTCCTGCATCAGCTATTTTGAGTCCTTGGTATCTTCCTTCTCCAACAATGTGGGTAGCAAAGGAATATTTGATTTGAGTCCTTGGTTTATTCCTTTGCTATTTTGACTGCTTGGTATCTTCCTTTGCTATGAACTAACTCCTAGTCTACCAACAATGTGGGTAGTAGTGTTTTAGCAAAAACTAATCTTTGTATGAATTCAGAAGTTAAAATTTATAGTTACTTCCAAATTTGAAGTACTCAATCACTATTTTGGGAAGTTGGTAACCGAGGATCAAGGAGTGTATATCCATAATGTTTACAAAATTTGACATTTTCTTGAGTAACTATCTTAAGTCATTGAAATTGATGTAGTCATTTGATTTATTAAACATTTCTTTATTAATTTTGGAGTTGGTTTAAAAAATAAGGACTATAGAGTCCTTATTCCGGTAAACCTTAATATTACCTTGTAAACAGAATTTGATGACTAGAATATTTTGATTTAACTCTTGGAGGCTATACTTTGAAGGTATCTATTATTAGCATTATAGATTGATAAATGCAATACAAACTCTTGAACTAGACCGTTGAACTATAATTATATCATTCAAACTATTATACCCATGCAGGGTTTTAATATAAAAACCTATAAAAGAGAAATCTATGTAATTATCTCCTCGTCTTACATTGTAAATGAAAGATCTTAGGTGATTTTTTGCTCTCTAAATGATTGGATGTAGATAAATCTTAAATGACAGTTATTTATTTAAACCTTGGAATTTGTTAAAACAACATAGAATTCCATAGTTGTGTAATGCCAGTTGGAGCAAAATTTCAAGTCATAGTAAGTTGACTTATTTAGATTATTATTAAATGTGTTTAGACCTATGTTACTTAATCTTTCTTGGTGAAAACTAATGACATAATACTTTAGACTAGGTAGAGAATTTGGTGAGATGGAAGGAACCTCATTTGTCTTATTATTTATTTGCATAGGCTAAGAATGGGCCTTTGACCTATGTTTGGGGTCTTGAACTAATAAGGGTAATCATTGGTGTTAAGATTCTTCTAATCCTTGTGAGGAGGGATCAACTTGGAATATGGTGATTAAGTTTTGGTTAATAAGATGCTAAATTGTACTTGCTTTCCTAGTTTTTGAGGCATTTAAACCTTGATGATTTTATGGATCTTGTTTTCTTCCAACTTATTAGGAGTGTTAGGGAATCATTATAGTATGATTAGGACATTAATTTATTACATGGTAGATGCTCAATTTGCTTGAAGCACTTGTTCATCAGCTGGTTTGCATGTGCTTATCATGCCAATCTATTTAAACTATATGCGTTATATGCTATTATGACAATATATCAGTGTCTGTGATAAAGACAATTATTACTTACATAGTATTTCTTAAGGAAATCATTAGTGTTCCATGGTATGTGAAGTTTTATAAATCTGTTGTAGAACTATATGTGTTGAAATATAGTATATTTAATAAAATTTTAGTTGTTAACTTGAGAAATGAGTATGGATGGGTGCCAAATGTGGAATTACAGAGAATGGTAAGTTTTTTTATAACTTACAATTTAACACATTAGAATAGCTCTGAGTGTAAAATGCTCTAACCAAAGCTTATTAATTTGAGCAATAACATAGTTCTTTGTTTGAATATTGCTTTCTATCACATCATGATATTTAAGGACATGTGCATTAGATATGAGTATGCTTGCATGGGCATTAGTTAAGTTTGCTAGATTGTCAATAATATCGTGCTACACCAAATTCCTTCCTACAAGTTGGCTATATGTTGCTAGATCCTTTGTGATGGGTCGGACTTCTCCAACGGAGTAGTACAGGGAAGCTTAATGCTTCATGGTAGGGTGGATATCATCTCAATGATGCTCTCTCTTATTATTTATAGATTTTAAGTATGGCTTCAAGAAGAGTGAATATGTATCTGTAAATTTATATAAAATAATTAAGTTTTGTAGCCATGCCTAAAAATGTTGTAAAAGGACTTTGTCCTAATTGTAAATGATTGTAGAATCATTTTATTTATTTTTTAAAAAATTAGTTAGTTGCTTGACCTTTTGAAAATTAGATAAACATTATTGTTATTTTATTAATTGATTTTAATATTTTATGATTAATTTTGTTTGGATCTTACAAACCCAAAGCATGAATGCATGTCACTAAATCAGAGGGAGATGGAATTCATTACATATTTATTCTTGAGGGTCTATATAGGTCTAGTTGATTACAATTGTGGGGTGGGTTGGAGGTTGGCAGGGAAAAGACAAAAGTGGTCTTCCTTCTACATAGTTAGTTTGGTGAACAAAGCCTTGGGGAGATCTTTTGGTCTTCGTTTAAGAGAGGAGGTGCCTCACTCACAATAACTTTTGGCATTTGTGTGCCATTTTTCTAGCCAACAAGATACATGGGTAGAAGGTATAGTATGAGTGAAAGGATGGATGGAGGCAATAGAGGTAGGACCCTAGGGATTCACCTCTAAGGCAATGCCTTATTATGCGCATGCATATTAGTGGTTTTTAAATGACCAAAATGTGACCCAATCTATCACTTTAGTATTAGGGGAAAAGGAATAATTTAATTAATGTGATATAGGTAGGTATTGGGGGTTGGGAAGCATGCATAGAAGGGGGTTGGGGTGTTTATAATTAGCATTCCAAATCCACTATAGATCACATTACACACTTGTCAATTAGAGTAAATGATATTCATTATCTTGTTCTTTTCAAGGTCATGAAGCATCTTTTTTCTACACCATATAGTCTTGTATTATGTCAGAGCCTCATAATCCTAGGGGCACCTACTTAATCCCAACTACAATGTAGTTAACAAAAGAAACAATGGTCACACCAAGGTCATGTAGGTTTAGTATAATCCTTCCAAGTTTCCTAACACTAATGATTGGATACCTTTGGTAATGCCTTGACCCTACCTAGAAGAATCACTAGATATCTCTAAAACCCTTCCATTATAATTTAGATTAATATGTATACTCTAATTTGTTGGAAATATGCAGCCATATAGACTAATTCCTAATAACCCAATAAGAGATTTAATGTGCAACAATAACTAAAAATACACATGCAAAAGAAATAGACAATTATACCATCAATGGTGACACAAGATATACCCTAGGAAAATCCTCCATGAGGGAAAAACCCAGCCTCCAAAAGCATCCATCTCTCATGTATTATTCAACAATAAAATAACAAATACATATGCAGAGATTACCTCTAAAACATCAAGCTCTCTACTTGCACTCCATGCAGTGAACACACAAGTAACTATACATCAAATGCCTTGCTTCAAACCCTCACAAATGCAACCTGCAAGAGATGCTCAAACCCAACCAACAAGCTCACAAGCTAAATAGCCAACCTCTACAACTATTCGTGTGTTTGATTCTATAGATGTAAGCTCACACAAATACAACATGTGCTATGGTAAAACCATCTTCCCCAAAACCATGAGTCTACAAAACCATTGACCCCCACATTTGATTATTGGTACTAAGTTTTCCCAAATAATCAAATAATTACAAATAAATAATTAACCCACTGTTACATAGAATGATTACAAGTGGCATCCAAATAAATATCTAATGTGGCTAAACACATCACACATGATGCACCATAATTAAATATTTATTTTACATAATAAAATAATATCAATGTTATGCAAGGTGTACAACACACCTACTCCAACATAATGTACATGATATTAGGAGATTCATTCTTAGACATGATGTGCCAAAGGTTTGGGGGCTGAAATTTATCAAATTTTTTAAATTAAAGCTTTCTATAGGATGAAATATTCATCATAGCTCATCTAGGTTTTCTATGTTGAGGCTATAATGTATGAGATGGTAATCAAATTTGGTTTTGATTTAGACATAGGTATGGGAAATGCCCTTGGTTAATAGGGTAGAAATAATAAGGGGACATAAAAATGTAAGCAAAATGTAGGTACATAGGATACTTGGTGAAAATAGGGAGGTATTTTAATTATACTAGTGTATGCAAAGGGGTATCAAAAACATAAACTTGAGGGGTATAAATGAAATTAGGTGTGTTTATTGGTACCTTACGAACACATGTGCTATGCCATTGGTTTATTAAATGATTCCCTTGGGAGGTAAGTATGGTGGAGGGAACATAACCATGATATAGAACTTAGTGATGGATAAAGCTAGTACAAAATGTGTAAGAAGGGATATTCATAGAGGAAACAAGGGTGGTGGAAGTGGGAATAGTGGAGGTAAGACCCACACTAGGTATAACATGTGTGGTAGCATCCATGAAAGTGGTAGTGGTAGTGTTAGGGTTGGAAGAATAGGAGGGATGAGAGGAAACACCATTTGAAGAAGCTAATAAAAAACCAAAATCATGAAGGGTATCCACACCATATGGACAACCTTCGAATGTATTATAGAAAAGAGTAGGCAATTAATGGGGAGATTTAAAACTTGAGTGAATGCATACAAAAGGGCTTGTCTTATAAGTGAAAGATTTTTCTTAGCCAAATGAGCATCATGATTATAATATTGATGATCATCTAATTGCTTCTCAATATAAACATTTGAATATATTTCCTTCTCATTAGATTGAGTAGCCATAGTAGGGTTAAGGCGAGCACTTATTCTTAAAGGAAGATTCGCCTATCTCATGGCATAAATAATGCAATATGGCTATGAGAGATAGAAAAATAAGTTAGTATAAATCACTCTTCGATTTAAATGTGAAAATGTAAACTTATAAAGGAATTCAAGGTTGGGTAGGGTAGGCAAAAGGTTACATAATGAAACATAAACCCTATAAGGAAAGATGTAGTAATAAAGTAATAATAATAGGAACACAACCCTAATAAGATCTAAAAATGACAAAGTAGTATGAAAATATAGATCTTAGAAACCTAATAGAAAAGAAGGATAAGCCTTAGAGAAAAACCCTAGAGGGTGTAGGAATGTTAGGTTCACAAACAATGTAAGGAAATAAAATCACTTCTACATGAACATATACTAATTAAACAAATGCATATAATCAAGCATAAATTAACCTAGATTTAATTAATATAGGAGCTTATGGAGAGCTAGGAAATGACAAATTAGAATGTTATTTTTTTGAAATTAAATGAGGTAGATAGGTGTACGTAGCTCTTAATTTGATGCTAGAATGTGAAAGCTAGAGATCTAAAAAATTAATTTGCCAATGTCCAAAAACTATATCCTTTATGTGCTTACTATCTTAGACAACACAAATTCATCCTTTGAGTCACAAATTTGATCTGACAGACAACAAATTTCTATAACCTAGTTTGTTGTGATCCTTGGAAATTGAGGATATGCAAGGATGACGATACTTAGAAATACCTTTAGGGAAGTTAATGAATGGATAGGGGCCAATTCTTGTAGGTGAAACCCCTTTTTTGACTAGCTTTATAGCCTTGGGTGAATGTTAGAAGACAACATGCACAAGTGTGTAGATGGCTTATATGTATATTTTGATGCAGTGGATTCTTTTTATTGTTCCAAATTTAAGTATTCCTAGAATCATTGTTCCTTGATGATCAAACATTCCTTGTTATTCTTAAATGTGTTTAATTGCACAATGAATGTCCTTAAACACCACTTGACATAATGATCAGTTGCACAAACATGTGCCAAGTTGGCTCCCAAAGACTAGTGAAAAAGGACAAGAGTTAGGAATTTAAAAAATTAGATTTGATGTCAATCTTGAGCCCCTCTAAATCAAGCTAGAGTGTTGTAGGATTGACCTATGATAGGGAAATACAAATCTTGGGATCAAGAATAGGTACATGGAAGTCTTTGTTGGTAATGAGGTGAATGTAGTGTAAATGAGGACAAATAAAAGATAAAAAATTGAACCAACTAAACACAAGAGTGCTCCACTTGTCAATATATGATTGTATTAAATCATTCAATCAAAATGTGCCCAATACTAAATGAAAATTAACATAAGTATACAAATTTCACCATTACAATTATATAATTATATAATACATGTTAATTTGTCTTATAGAAAAATTTGATCTAATTAATAAGTCATTTCCCTCATTTGTGCCCAACAACCTTCTGGTGACACTCTTGAAGAAGAGGGTCCTCTTAACGGTTGGGAGCTAATTGATGACTCTATCCTTGGTAATGTTTGGGGAAAGCCAGATGATAAAGAGCCCCTTCTATCAATGTTGCTTTAGCTACTTAGTTTTTTTTTAATGTATTTGGATTTGGCCCTTTGAACTTTTGTCTTTATTTTGGATGTCATCTTGCATAGATTTTGAAGATGTGTCTTCTTACCACCCACCTTTTTTTTTTGAAAATTGTACTATTATCTTTTTAGTTAAGAAAAAGTTAAATAGGACTTTATTCATTTAAAAAATATATTATATAGTACAGCAAAATCTTTAAAACCATGGAACTAGTAGGATCCGGGCCTAAATTTGATGGCTGCATGGCTGTATTTAGACATTTTTGCTGTAAAATACAATCAAAATTTTAAAAATATTGTATCACATGAAAGAGAGATTTTGGATAGATTGTCAAAATTTATATACAAGTATGATGATATATAGTTTTGGTTTATATGTAATTTTACTCATACTAAGGAATATCATAGTATTTTAAAGGCACATTTGAATAAATAACCGTCATTAAAAAATTGCTTGACAGAGAAGGTCAACCGTCAAATTTTAGCCCTGAGTAGGATGTAATACTTTGTTGATAATCTACTTTTTTTTTTTAATTAAAAAGTTAAACTTGTATTACATCACATGAACCAGAAAACCTCCTTAAAAGAGAACTTAAGCCTTAACATATAGTGCACTCAAGTTTAGAGTATGTAAATAGATTGAACCTCGGCTGTTTATGCACATCTATGATCTAGACCACAAGGGGATTGATTCCTGTGCAGCAGACGCAAATAACTCGTTCCTGTTCAATGACTCTGGAATCTTGGCGGAGTTGATGGAGTCGCAAGAAGTTGTTGCAGAGCCGAAAGAGTGATCGGATGCAGAGGTCTGCCTCCCTTTCGACCCCTCCACGGACACTTTACCACTTGCAAAGGAAAATGGGCTTCTAGAATTACTAGGCAATAAGCCCTTCGGAGTCACGACGCCGTCGTTACACGAAGCCATATCCACATCAGGGAAAGGAGCCTCCCCATCAAGAATCTGGCACACGTAGCGAATGGAGGGCCTGCTTTCCGTCTCCAGTTGCGAGCAAAACAATCCCAATTTCAGCACTCGTTCCATCTCTTCCGGGTCGTAGTCGTCATGGAGCTTAGGATCGGCTGCGTCGAGGAGCCGGTCTTTGGTGTACAAGTCCCTCACCCATTCTACCAAAATAACTTGTTCGGAGTCCATGGAAGGGTCCACGGGCTTCCTTCCGCAGGCCACTTCCATAAGCAGAGCACCGAAACTGTACACGTCCGAGCTGGGCGTGGCTTTTCCCGTGTGGATGAGCTCGGGTGCTATATATCCCAGTGTCCCCACGACATGCGTCGTCTGCGGGTTCTCGCCGTGGTCGTACAATTTGGCCAGCCCGAAGTCTGCGAGCCTTCCGTTGAGCTCCGAGTCCAACAACACGTTGCTTGATTTGATGTCTCGGTGGACGATCCGTTTCTCCCCCTGCTCGTGCAGATAAAGCAACCCAGCGGCGACTCCCTTGAGAATATTGTGCCTGTGAGGCCACGACAGCACTTCTTTGGGGTTGTCGAAGATCAATTTGTCGAGGCTTCCATTGGGCATGTAGTCGTAGAGGATGAAGAGCTCCCTGTTGCGTCTGCACCACCCACGCAGCTGCACCAGATTCCGGTGCTGCAGCCGCCCCATGCTGCTGATCTCCGCCACGAAACCCTTCATTCCTTCTGTGAATTCGCGAGTGATGTATTTCACAGCGACTTCCAAGCCGCTACTGGGGAGAACACCATGGTAAACCCGGCCGAAGCCCCCTTGGCCTAGTAGCTGCTCTTTCTTGAAGCCGTTGGTGGCAACCCTAAGATCTTTGTAGGGGAATCTGTGAGGCAAGTACTCCAGCTCCCATTTTTCCACCACCTCTTCCCTGCGTCTTCTTCTAAGCCACGCCCATATGCCTGCCGCCAGAAGAGCGCAAGCCACGAGGCTGCCTAGTGCTACAAGGACCCAGGTTAAAGATGAAGTTTGGGAATTGTCCAAGTTGGGGGCAGCGTCTGGTTGCAGGGACGACACCGAGGCGTCATTTGTGAATTCCCAAGCAATAATATAATGCTGCTCCACAAAATTCCCCGTTGCTGCAGAGAACCCAACGTACATCTCTTCTTCTAGGAACGCCGACAGGTCTATGTCGAGAGAGATGAGCGGCGTTCTTGGCTTGGGAGTGCTGGCATACGTGATGGTCACGTTAAGCTGAGATCTGGGATGGTCGTAGTCGATCCACGTCAGGACAGTCCGGCCTTGAGTGAGATTGACCACCTCAAACTCATTAGAGCTGTTCCAAAAGCCGGCGGTCTTGACCCCTATGGATTTCAGACCGTTTAAGTCGATGCCGAGGTGGTTGTCGTCGGGATCGCCGAACTGCTCGTTCTTTCGCGTGTCGAACTCCACCGCGAAGAGACGATTTGAGTCGGAAGCGTTCTCGGGGAGGCCCAAGTACTCCCCCGCTGCGGCGCCCGACAGCGACGGCGATGGCGTCATCATGAAGGCGAAACCGTCCCCGTGGGGCCCAATCGGTGGCACAGAAATGGTGAAAAGAAAGCCCGTGCGGAACGAGTAAACCGTGCGATCGTTTTTAGGCGGTTTCATTCGCACTGGCGCGGAGTACAGTAGCCGACCTATCGAGAACGGTGTGAAGTTTGTGAGCATAACAAATTCGAAGCGCGCGGGAGCGGCTTCGCCCAGAAAAATACAATTATTTGTTCCATTGAGTTGAAAAGTGGTGCTCCCCGATTCCTTATCGTCTGCTGAAAAACACATGAGGCCGTGCAGGAGGAAGGATATCACAACCAGGCTCAGCCTTCTCCTGTTCATCAGAAGCATCAGCTTTTGCTTCCGATCACTGCAGACAATGAATTAGATTTCAACCTTCCTTCAGACTCTCCACGTCCGTCAATTGCATCAAACAAATTCAGGAAAGCAAGAACCATACGCCGCCTCCTCTTTCATTTCTATAGCTCGACGCGAATAGTATTACATCAAATCTCCCTGCCAAATTTTTGTATGGTCCTAGCTGTGGACGTTTGTTGGTCACAAACTCAGATATTATGTATTCCAAATCGACTAATCCTGCACTATGGAACATCCTAGAGCTTCATGAGGTGCTCGTGCTGTATAATTTTGGATTTTACAGAATGTCCATATGGGGAGGACGGCAAATCACTTACCTATGAATACGGCACAGAATGAGGATGAATTCTTATCCGGCAGGACGATTTACCACAAATATATCTATATATGGTTTCCTGCTTCCATCTTCGATCCTTTTCTCTCTCTCTCTCTCTCTCTCTCTCTCTAATCAGTTACACTTTGATTGCAATCAATCTTTTCGTATCTATGGGTTTTATTTGGCGTAATAGGTCTATTTTGTTGTGTTCGCAGTCACTAACAATATATATATATATATTTTAAATTTCTGAAATTGAAGTATTTATAGAGCTTGGTTTAAAAAAAATACAAAAAATAAACTTATTTTTTATTTTTTAATATATTGTTGTAATAGTGAAAATTGTAGACCTCTTAAGTTTTGTCCAAATAGTGATTAGGTTGTCTTTTATTCATTGACTACTTTATAAGATGGTGTATTTGGTTTGGAAATTGACAAATGACATTATCTAATCTTGATTCTATCATCACTTATCCCTAGAATCCCAATTCTTAGTTTTATCATTCCCTCCCATGATTTAGGTAGGGAGTCTGGAACTTAACTAGATTAGTTTCACAACCATAGATTTGAACCTCGAATTTTAAAATTTAAACCATTGCTACGTTTTCCTACTAGCCACTATGAGTTGACTAAAGTATAAATTATTTCAAATTACTAGTGTATTTAAAGACTAACCCTAGTGTTGTAGGTTTGACCTATGATAGGGAAATGCAAATCTTGGGATCAAGAATAAGTACATGGAAGTCTTGGTTGGCAATGAGGTGAATGTAGTGTAAATGAGGACAAATAAAAGATTGAAAATTGAACCAACTAAACACAAGAGTGCTCCACTTGTCAATATATGATTGTATTAAATCATTCAATCAAAATGTGCTCAATACAAATGAAAATTAACATAAGTATACAAATTTCACCATTACAATTATATAATTATATAATACATATTAATTTGTCTTACAGAATAATTTGATATAATTAGTAAGTCATTTCTCTTGTTTGTGTCCAACAACCTTCTGGTGACACTCTTGAGGAAGGGGGTACCCTTAATGGCTGGGAGCTAATTGATGATTCTATCCTTGGTAATGTTTGGGGAAAGCCAGATGATAAAGACCCCCTTCTATTGATGTTGCTTTAGCTGCTTGCTATTTTTTTAAAAATGTATTTGGATTTGGCCCTTTGAACTTTTGTCTTTGTTTTAGATGTCATCTTGCATAGACTTTGAGGGTGTGTCTTCTTACCAGCCACCTTTTTTTTGAATACTGTACTATTTAGGGCGAATGGGCTATCCCGCATCAACCAAAAAAATTTGCAGTAGTTTTTCTTTATTTTTGGTGTGTGTAGCTTTGATGGCATCTCTCAGCATTCAAAAAGCACTCTTATGGTCAATATTGCAAAATCCAAGTTTTTGTTGGTTCGTTGTTCTCAAGGCTTCGTAGGCAATTTTCAAAAATTATTTCTAGAAAATCCATAAAAGCTAGAGTAGAATCCTTTTGCAGGGGCATTCTTGGAGGTACCATGTCGAATGTGCAAAAAGAATCAAAGTCATATCTTTCACTATTTGGGAGAAATTAATGTTAGAAATTTGTATTGTTAATGCCAAACTGTGTCGCCGATTTACAAAAAGTTTACAATTTCAAATTTTATGAGGGATGGAGCGAAATCCTTTTGTAGAGGACTTGAGGGGGTCATAACAGACGTTTGGCCAAATTTTTGGGCAAAATGAAGAACTTTCAGTTTTCACCTTTCCAGCGCCTGATTCCACACATTCAGAGTTGCCAAATTTGAATATTTCATTTTGGTAAAGTATTTAGGGGTTAAGGTAATAAATTTACAATCTTTTACAACCTTTTATTTATTCTTTTATTGTAAATTCTATCTGGAGGGTGTTTGGAATATAAAAGAGGCAGAAAATTAAGATTTTGTAGTTTTTAAAATGCCCAGAACACAAAAAAGTGCCCCTCTGAGTAAAGACAACATCTGGAGGAGTTAATAGAAGTTTAAATGTCTCATTTAAGGCTTCCTAAACATAGAATAAGAAGAACTATGCTTGCGGAGAGTTGGGCACCCATTGAGCAATTATTGATGGTTTTCAATGCATATTTTTGAGGTTTTTAAAGAAAAACGTGAAAGGGATTGTGGATAGGTTTTGGAAGAGTTTTGATAGATGAATCAACCCATGAGAGGGGGCATATTAATTTGTAAAACCTCATAATGTAGTGGGTTTTGAAGAGGGGTTTTCAGAGAGAAATTTGCCCATGAGAGGGGCATTGAGATGAAAGAAGTTTGCTTCTATAAAATAGAGAGAGAGAGCTAATTAGTGGTAGGTATGAGAGGCCATGAAGGCCATTTGTTTGTAATTTTGGTTGTAGATTTATGTACTTAATTTTCTAAATGCAAAATAATTGAAATAAAGAAGAATTTGATGCTATTTAAAGTTTTGCGTATGAGTGTGTTTGAAATGTGTTTGAGTTGTGCAGTAGTGGGAATTTGTATTGCATCATACTATCTTTTTAATTAATAAATGGTTAAAAGGACTTTATTCATTAGAAAAATATAATATATATAGTACAACAAAATCTTTAAAACCATCGAACTAGTAGGATGTAATACTTCGTTGATAGGTGTTGAACTCGGGGAGGAGTCGAGCTCCGTATAGGGCCAGCCTTGGAATCAACAGTCTCTTCCTTAGCGCAGGTACAAGATGACCATCAAAACAATCTCAACCACTCATGTCAAATAATTGGAACAGTGAGAAAGCTTGCCATGCAAGTTAGCTTAGTCTTTTAGCAGATTTATGCGGCAAAAAACTATACCTTCGTGTCCCTCGGTCAAATCGCCAATGACGCTGGGAGCACTCAGACCGGCTACCTGAATATGGAGAGCAGAGGTTGTGCTATGGTGCGGGTGGTGACATAACTGCTGTGCTAGAACATAGACACAGTGTTGTCAAGCTTATGGCCTAAGAAGATATCCAAATGTGTTGTTTTAGAAGAGATTATGGTGGGGGTAAAGCATGTCTACAGTGTGGTGAATGGGACAAGTGGCATTCCCTCGACATGGAAATTAGGACGGTGGTTATAGGGGGCTATTTCTTGCATCTGCATTTTTTTTAACTTTCAGCTTGAAGCCCTAGAAAATGAGAGCAAGAGCCTAGGCTTTGGAGAA
This sequence comes from Cunninghamia lanceolata, assembly GCA_027924645.1. Taxonomy (NCBI): domain Eukaryota; kingdom Viridiplantae; phylum Streptophyta; class Pinopsida; order Cupressales; family Cupressaceae; genus Cunninghamia; species Cunninghamia lanceolata. The sequence continues at coordinate 2,968,654 of BSBN01000524.1, forward strand.
TTATTCAAGACACCGACTCTCTCTTACCAAAAATTAGCCTGTAGGCTGTCCTTAAATAACATCAATGGCCTCTATTCACAGCCTACCGATGTGAAATTTGCAGCTACAGCTGCATAGATCAACCAGAAAAGAAAGACAGATTTGCAAATTATACAGAAAAGCAAAAATAGAGCAGCAAACGAAAAATAGAGCTATATTCAGATTCTATGTATTTCCTTAATAAAAAAGGCCTTAACAAAGGTTACAAAACAAAACAACCGCAGCAAAGAGAAGCGGTGAAAGAGACAGAAAAGCAGAGTTCAATTGCTGTTTAACCATCCTTATTTGCATGAAGGCGGTGAAAACAAAGGAACTACAGTAATCCTTCGTTAACACATAAGGCATTAGTTAGCTTAGAGTTTAAGGAGAGAAATTGACGCTAACACCCCCCCTTAAGCTAACTAAGGAGACAAGAAAAATAAGAGAAAAGAGGGAAAACCCTGTGGGAACAAAACACCCCTCAAAAAATACACTAATTGTGCATGGAAGCTACTATGTTGTAGTGTTCTTCACCCCAAGAAGGTCTCATAGAAAATAAAACTTTTGCTCAGTGAATGTCTTCGTGAAGATGTCGGCAATCTGTTTAGAAGTGGCACAGTACTACAAGTCGATGACTCCATCATGTATCAATTCACGGATGAAGTGCATGTGGATCTCGATGTGCTTGGTTCGCTGCCGCTGTATGGGATCTCTGCAAACCTTCAATGTACTCTGATTGTCACACCAAATGATAGTTAGACGATGAAAGAGGATACCAAGCTCAGTTAGGAAGTGTTGCAGCCAAGTAGCTTGAATGGTAATGTTGACTACACCTCTATATTCAGCCTCTGTTGAAATTAAAGCAATGGTAGATTGCTTCTTACTTGACCAATAAATGGGGCCTGATCCCAAACTAAGTACATATCCTGAAGTGGACTTGCGATCAATGTTATCACCAGCCCAGTCAGAATCAGTGTAGCCAATGAGATCCAAAACACAACCTGCTAAATAATGAATCCCATAGCAAATGGTTCCCTAGACATATCGAAGTATATCCTTGGTAGCCTTCCAATGTAGCTCATGCGGCTCTTGCATGTATCTAGAAACAACCCCCACTGCATATGAGAGATCTAGATGAGAGTGAGTGAGATAAAGAAGACTCCCCACAAGCTGATGGTAGTGTGTGCAATCAACCAATGGCGTATCCTTGCCATCCTCAAGCTTGACCCCCGATAAGAAAGGTGTGGCAGCTGGCTTGCAGTCAGCATGTGAAACTGAACCAAGAGATCTCGTGCATACTTGGATTGAGCAACTATGATTCCTGATTGATTCTGACTGATTTCAAGGCTAAGAAAAAAATGTAGGAGACCCATGTCTGTTATGCAAAACAGTTTTAATTGCAGCAATGGCTGTGGGTGAATCACCTGTTATTTGTAGATCATCTACATAGAGTACTATGAGCAACAAAGAGTCAGATGTTCTCATCATATAAACATTTGGATCATATTTGTATCGTATGAAATTTTGAGATAGAAGATAAGAATCCATTTTAGCATACCAAGCTCTAGGTGCCTGCTTGAGGCCATAGAGTGACTTCTTGAGTCTACATACCAATGAGGAATTTTGTACATACCCTTGTGGATGCTCCATGTAGATCTCCTCCTCGAGATCACCATGAAGAAATGCATTCTTCACATCCATGTGATGAACCTCCCACCTTCTTGATGCTACAATGGCAAGAGCCAATCGAATGGAGTCCATTTTTGCCACTGGAGCAAAAGTCTCATCATAGTCAATGCCATGAACTTGCTGAAAACCTTTGGCGACCAACCGTGCTTTATATCTACTCACATGTCCATCTGTTGATTTCTTTGTCCTATAGACCCACTTACATCTGACAAGCTTGCGAGTGGAAGGAAGTGGAACCAAATCCCAAGTTGGGTTTGCAATGAGGGAGTTGTACTCCTCATCCATGGCTGCTTCCCAAAGTGGATTCCTTGTAGCTTCTGCATAAGTCTGAGGGTCAGATTCTAGAACCACATAGCCATGCATTGGCATGATGGGCTCAATAGCTAAGAGTGCATGAGGGACTTCGTATATATCAGCTAAGCTCCTTGTTCTTTGATTTTCCATAGGGGATACTGAATCATCATTGGAATCAAAATTAAGGATTGGATTTGGATCAGCACATGCATGCTCATGTTCCTCTAAATCAGATTCAGAAATATCTGAAATAAGATCAGAATGATTGCATGTAGTATCTCTAAGATCTGTAAGACGAGGAAGCATGGAGGTGGTGGCATGTTGTTCCTGAGATGCATGTGGAAGACTTTCATCAAAGTAGACACTCCTCTCAATGAAGAGTGTTTCTGTGGAAGGATCTAGTAGTCTACAGGTATCCCTTTACACCATCTGGATACCCAACAAGGATGCATTCTTTGCCTTGAGGCTCCAAATCCTTCCTCTTGTCTGCAGGAATGCGTGCCCATGCACGTGATCCAAAGATGCAGAAATGTGTGACTTTCGGTTGCATGCCTCTCCATGCTTCAAAAGGTGTTTGTCCTGTGACAGATTTGTGAGGAGATCTATTTTGTATGTACGAAGCATAATTGATTGCTTCAGCCCACAATTTGAAGGGAAGGGACCTAGCATGCAACATGCAACTGGCCATCTCTTTCAAAGATCAGTTCTTCCTCTCAGCTACCCCATTTTGTTGTGGAGTGTATGGAACTGTATTCTACAATTATATTCCTGCTTTATCACAAAGATGTTGGACATCATTGTTGACATACTCCCCCCCATTATCTGTGCAGAGGATCTCGATCATTTTCCCAGACTGCTTCTCTGCATGGGATTTGAAAATCTTAAGATTCTCAAACATCTCATATTTGAATTTGAGAAAATACACCCATGTGTATCTTGTGCAATCATCAATGAATGTTAGCACATATCTGGCTTTGCTCATGGAAGGTTCAGGAAATGGACCCATAAGATCATTGTGAACAAGCTCTAAAGGAGAAGAGGCTCTCCATGCAATCCCCTTGGGAAACTTTTCTTGTGGATGCTTTCCAAGAGCACAACCTTCACAAACTCCATCAGAAAATTCTATGGGAGGAAAGCCTTTCACCATCCCCTATTTGCTAAGTTGCTATATGTATCTAAAATTTAGATGTCCAAATCTTTCATGCCAAATTCTACTTTCATCATTTGCATGTGTTAGTAGTAAAGTAGAATTTGATTTGGCAACAAAGTCAGAGAAAGTGTACAGATGAGAATGATGATTCACCTTACCAACAATAATTTGGGAGTTGTCTTGCATGTCATAGATGCTCATTGAATCTGGTGTGAATTCAACTCTCCTACCGGTTCCAGTATGTGTCATTTGATACATAGAAAGAAGATTAACAGAAAGCTTTGGAATATGTAAGACATTCTCAAAAATTCCAATTCCAACCTCTACCCTTCCTATTCCAGTTGCCTCTATAGGAGAACCATCTCCCATCAGAATAAAAGAACCAGAATATGGTTTCAAAGAAGAAAGAGCATCTTTTGTGGCTGCCATGTGGTGTGAAGCTCCAGAGTCTATGATCCATGCATCTGAAGAAGAATGAATAGCAATCAATGCATGAGCATTGTCTCTTGTTTCAGGTGCTTTTTCTTCCTGCTTCTTCTTGGCACCCTCAGGGATAAGGCTACCAAGATTATGCTGTTGAAGTGTCTGAGCCATGAGATCAATGGTCTTCTTCATGCATAATGATTCTGGATGGTACCCACAGCTGCAATAGCTGCATTTTGATTGGCCCTTTTTGTCCTTCTTTTCTTTTGAGCCTGTAGATCCATCTGGAGGTTTGGGAATGCCTTCCTTTCTTGGATATGAATCCTTCTTCCCTTTGCCTTTGAATTGCTGGTTGGATTTGGAATTGTTCTTCCCATTTGCATGCACAACAAGTGCAAGAGCTTTGGAATTCTTCAATGTGCCCATCTTTATTAGCTTATCCTGCTCATGGACTAGAGACTCAATGAAGGTATCCAGCGTGGGCATCTTCCAAGTTGCTCCTGTTGTGAGCCTAGCTATGTGGAAAGCAAAGACAAATACTGCATATTCTGGACCCAACTTTGATAGAATAGCAAGAATTAATTTGCTTTCTTCCTTGGATTTGTCATTACCACATCCTTTGAGCTGAAGCAATAAAGCCTTGAACTTTGTGAAGAAATCTTGAATATTATCAAAACTCCTTGGATCTAATGAGTTGAGCTCATTTTCAAGGATATGACCTCGCATTTCATCTTGCTTTCCAAAAAGAGTCTCCAATGTATTCCAAACTTGGTTTGGAGTTGTACATGCCTCAACATGAAACAACAATTTCGGAGAGATGGATAAGCATAGTAGACCAAATGCTTCATCCATGCGGTTGAAGTATTTAGATTTTTCAACTGTGGATTGGGTTCAACCTCTGTATTCATAACTATCCGATAGAGGCCTCTACTTCTGAGCTAAAGTAGAATCTTTGGCTTCCAATCAAAATAGTTGTATGGTGTGAGAATGGCAGAGGGTGAACATTCCATTTTTTAGCTCTGATCTTCTATATTTGCAAAAAAAAAAACTATACTTCTTCTTTCTAGCACCTAGGCTCTGATACCATGTGAAATTTGTAGCTATAGCTGCATAGATCAACCAGAAAAGAAAGACAGATTTGCAGATTATACAGAAAAGCAAAAATAGAGCAGCAAATGAAAAACAGAGCTATATTTAGATTCTATGTATTTCCTTAATTAAAAAAGGCCTTAACAAAGGTTACAAAACAAAACAACCGCAACAAAGAGAAGCGGTGAAATAGACAGAAAAAGTAGAGTTCAACTAGTGTTTAACCATCCTTATTTGCATGAAGGCAGTGAAAACAAAGGAACTGTAGTAATCCTTTGTTAACACATAATGCATTAGTTAGCTTAGAGTTTAAGGAGAGAAATTGACGCTAACAGCCGAATGGCCTGTGGGCGGTGTGCATGGCGCTTCTAATTCTTCTTGCAAGGATGGCTCTGCTGGTTCTAGTTTATCTATGGCTGAATTGGTACGCTTCTCTTCATGCTAGGGTTAATACCAATAGTAGTGACAGTCATGGACTGTCCAAGTCTGATATTCAGAAGCTACCCACAATTGTCTGTAGCTCCAATACCCACCAGGAGAAAGATGACAGGAAGAAGAATTTGGGTGTTGATGATAAGACATAGTATTGATGAGCTTTTTATCAGTGGGGATTCGGAATACTGTATGTGTTTGGAGCAGTTTAAGGATGGGGATAGGTGTTTGCTCATGCCCAAATGCAAGCATTTTTTCATCTTGATTGTACAAGTACATGGTTTTCCAAGCACCCAATTTGCCCTCTTTGTAGAGCCAGCGCCTAGCCTCGTCAACATGATATTCCTCATAGTGCAGCCATTGATATTCTTTACTAGGACATTGTGTGTGATCTACTCCTATAGTTCCATTTGTTTGATGTGTAGAGACTGATCCGGGATAATCTTTATTCAATAAGTAGAGGGATTGATTGTAATTTTAGGAAAATTATTTTGGGGTTAGTAGTTGTATGGAGAAGAAGAGAATGGTATTTTGGGTATGGTTATTTTTACTTTTTCATTGAAACAAGCTAAAAATGTAAAACCCATACAAAAAATACTAGTTTTAATCCTCAACAAGTTATTCAATGATAACAGTACTTCCAACACTCAGTTTAAAGACGATATTATGTATAATGTGGAGTACACTTGTGATATACTAGAAATTGGCCTGGCTGATCCTCCTTTTATCCTGAGGGATTCCTCAGGTCAGCATTGGAAATAATGGACTCTAGCTTTGTGAAAACTTAGAAGGTCTTTTGGATTATACTCTAATTTAGAAATCTGATTTAAGATTCTTTCTACTTGCTATGATGTCCAAGGTTTTTTATTTTCTTCACATTAAAGAAAAACACTGAACTTTGAAAACTCATTTTAAAGGCAAAATCCTATGTAATGTGGTTTTCACTTGTGGTTTACTGGAAGTTGGCCTGGCTGATTGCCCTTTTATCTCTGAGCCTCCTCATAGTGAAAACTGAAAAGTACATAGACAATAGCTAATGCACTATAGCTTTTTGCCAAAGAATTCTTGGTTCTACTGCTATTTGGGAATCTATTGTAGATTCTTTTAACTTGCTGTGCTATCCTAGTTTTTTTTTCTCCAACTTCGCTAAACTTTGGGGTTAAAAATACCATACACCAAGTGTTAAAAATGCCACTGTAAGTTACACATAGTTACCAATACAAATATAAGATTTCTCAATTATAGCTTACTGATTAAGTTTATTTCTGAATGATAGCAATGCTCCTCTCGACTCCTATCTTGAAGGCATAGCAGGTGCACACTTTTTATACATAAAAAATTAGCCTGGCTCAATTTACCTTAATCTCATAATGTAGTCGCCATATGAAGAAAGCCCAACATTATCAAAAATAATTCAATCTTTTGGGCATTTATAGATCTCATAGTTACAGTTCATAGCTTTGGTAAACACTAGCACCCCTTACACTAGTTTTTTCCATTGATGCCTCTATTCTCTATGTAGGGTGTACGTGTTGGATATGAAACCCAATGGTCACCTTGTCCTTTTGTGGTGACTCTTCATTGTTTGGTTCCTTCTATTGTAATCTATAAAAGCATATGTATATGCTGCTGTAAACATATCTAAGATCACATAAATATAAGAGTTTTCCCCTGCTTTGTGGATGTAGCCATACATATGGTGAACCACGTTAAATATCTTTGCACTGTGTGATTGTTCACTATTCTTTTTACTTTTCGCTGTTCCATTGTTTTAACAATTGGTATCAGAGCTCGGGTAAGGAGCTGGTTGAGAAATTTGTGACGAATTTTGAAGAAATGGAAGAAGCGGACAAGTGGAGAATAGAGAAGTTTTTGGGGAAGAATTTTAGACTTTGGAAGCTGCAAATTCGTGCCCTACTAATTCAAAAAGATCTAGCTATCATGCTAAAAGGAAAATCAGCAAAACTGGAGAAGATGACCAATGACGAATGGGATGTGATAGATCAAAAAGTAGCCACTACAATTATCCTCTCGCTATCCAACAACGTCTTATTTAATGTTACAACAGAAACTTCAACAAAGTAGATTTGGGATAAGCTTTGCGACATGTATGAGATGACATCTGCAACCAATAGGGTCTTCTTGTTAAAGAAGTTATTCAATCTGAAAATGAAAGAGGGAAAAGGATTTTCAAATCACTTGAATGAGTTTAACATTGCAATCAGCCAACTTGTTTCTGTAGAAATCAATTTTGATGATGAAATGAGGGCTATGCTACTCCTGTGCTCACTTCCCGACAACTAGGATAATGTCGTGATGACGATCAGCAATTCAACACCTGGGAGAAGAGGATCTGAAGATAAGAAAAATAAAGCAATGTTAAGATTTGACGATGTCGCTGCCACCCTTCTCAACGAAGACATGAGGAGAGGATAAAATAAAATATCTAGTGAAGCCTTGGTTCTAGGCAATAGGGGAAGAACCCAAGATCGAGAAAAACAAAATAGAAGAAGATCTAAATCAGTGAAGAGATCAAAGTCAAGAGGACGGAAAAAAGGTTGCTGGTTTTGCGGAAAAGATGGACATGTCAAGAAGGATTGTTGGTGTTACAAGAAAGCCCAAAAACAACTAAAAGAAAATGAGATTAACATGACTCTTGAAGATGATGGAGGAGCTCTTGTCTTGGCAACAAGTGAAGTTGAAACTGATTCATGGATTTTAGACTCTAGTGCCTCCTTTCATGCAACTTCAAATTGGGATGCCTTCCAAACATACCAAGAAGGAAAATTTGGCAAAGTTTATCTCAGAGACAATCAGCCGTGTGAGATTGTCGGCAAAGGTGACATATTGCTACAACTAAAGAATGGAAGCAAGTGGCTACTAAATGATTTAAGACATGTTCCTAAACTTAAGAGGAACTTGATCTTAGCTGGACAACTTGATGCGCAAGGCTACAACATCACTTTCTCTTCCAACATTTGGAAAGTAACTAAAGGCACTTTAGTTGTTGCAAAAAGTAGTAAATCAAGATCTCTTTATGTGCTTGAATGTACCGCTGAAGTGGGAGCAGTGATGGCCGTAGTTGATAGCAGGGTAGAATTGTGGCATAGGAGACTTGGCCAAATGAGCAAGAAGGGAATGGAAGTATTGCTCAAAAGAGGCCAACTTTCTGGTTTACAATCAGCAGATTTAGAACTATGTGAGCATTGCATTTACGGGAAACAAAGGTGGGCTAGCTTCTCTAAAACTAGACACAACAAGAAGGCAAGACCCTTGGAACTCGTGCATTCAGATGTCTTCGGTCCCATAGAGGTAACCTCCATTGGAGGAGCAAACTATTTTGTAACTTTTTTAGATGATTGTACCCCTAAGCTTTGGATCTATATGCTCAAAAGAAAATCAGAAGTGTTTGCAAAATTCAAAATTTTTAAGGCAGTTGCTGAAAATCAAATTGGGAGCAAAATTAAATGTCTTAAAACTGACAATGGGGGGGAGTTTTGCTCTTTAGATTTTGATGCTTATTATGCAGATAAAGGCATTCAGCATGTCAAGGTTATACCATTTACACCTCAGGAAAATGGTGCAGCTGAAAGGATGAATCACACCATTATAGAGAGGGCACGTAGCATGCTCTCAAATGCTAGTTTGAGTAAAGAATTATGGGCTGAGGTAGTTAACACGGTGGTTTATTTGATCAATCGAAGTCCTTCCACCAAACTGGACTTTGATATTCTGGAAGAAAAATGGTTTGAAAGGAAAATCTCCTACAATCACCTTCGAGTCTTTGGCTGCGAGGCGTTTGCTCACATTCCAAAAGAAAAGTGAACAAAATTGGATTTTAAATCCAAACGATGCATCTTCGTCGATTATGGGGAAGAGCAATACGGTTTTAGGTTGTGGGATCCTGTTGCAAAATAAATCATTCGCAGTCATGATGTGGTATTCAACGAAAAAGTTTTCCCAGCCCTACAAGCACAAAACACACAAGAAAAGGAGTATATATCAGTTGATGTTTTTGGGAGTAATACTCAGTCTTCACATCCAAGTGTGGCATCACATACAGATGGACATTCAAATCCAGGTAACCAAATTACTCTCCCACCACTTAGTTTTGGTTCACATTCTGGAAATGTTGAAATTAGCCAGTGCTCTGGCTCTTGTCTATCGTCCAACTCCAAATCACCAAATCCACAGGGAGTTAATCCCACGCGTATAGAGGATGACATATACTCTAATATGCTTCAGTATTCTGGTAACTGAGTGCCTTGTCATGAATTTGATGCACAAAAATCAAACACGCCTCAAGACTTTTTAAATCTGCCCTCACATCATGCTACACACCTCTGTGACACATCCTCCTTGCAAAGACAAAATCAAAGTTTCCTTACTCCTTCGTAGGCTTATAACTATCCGTTGCAGCTAGTTATCTATCCTTTGCAGCTTGTAGAATGTTCAATGCAGCTTGAAAAATGTTCCACGCAGCCTAATTTGGATGCAGTACTTCTGCCGTCATCTAATAACAATAATGGTACACAAAATAATCCCATGCGGGCTGAGGTTGGTCTATAGAGGTCAAATGCACCTCTAGACGTCTACGCAACTACTCTAAATCTGCCGTCCCTGTCTCAAATACAACACATGACCCCTCAACATGAAACGTTTCCTATGCAAAGTCCATCGCAAAATAATAGATATTCAATGTAGCTAAGAAATTCTGTTCAGAATTAAGTGGATAATGTTCCCATACAGGCTCCAAAGGTAGAGCCTTCAATTATGAAATTGCAAATGGACTGATAGCTTCAAAATCTTCCCACGCCAGCAGTAGGAGAGTCACATTTTTTGCAAAGAAATTCATCCACTACACTGGAAATACAGAGGGGCATTACCAAATCAGAGGGCATACAGAGGAGTGTTGAACAAAGCACTACACATGAAGAGGGTTGTATACAGGGACAAATTCCTCCATTGAGGAGATCTACTAGGGAGAGGAAACCTCCTCCCAAATTTGATGATTATCAATTGATCGTTGCTGATCTATCAGAACCAAATACATTCTGAGAATCTTGCAATGATAGAGACAATGAGAAGTGGATGGTAGCAATGAAGGATGAAATGGAGTCACTAATGGCAAACCATACATGGGATCTGGTCCAGCTTCCACCTGATTGCAAAGCTTTGAAGAATCGGTGGGTCTATAGAGTCAAAGAGGAAGAAGGTGGCACAAAATGCTATAGGGCCAGACTTGTTTTGAAAGGATATGATCAACAAAAGGGAGTAGACTTCAATGAGATTTTCTCACCAGTCATGAGGATGAACACAATTTGAGCCATTTTGGGTTTGACAGCAGTTTATGACCTTGAGCTTGAGCAACTCGATGTCAAAACTGCATTTCTCCACGATGACATAGAAGAGGAATTGTACATGCATCATCCAGAAGGTTTTGTCAAGCAAGGGCATGAAAATTTATTTTGCAGATTAAGGATGAGCTTGTATGGGCTGAAACAAGCCCCAAGGTAGTGGTACATCAAGTTTGATAACTTCATGATAGAAAATTAGTTTACACGTTCTAAATCTCATCCATGTTTATACTACAAGGTCTTGCCAAGTGGTGAATTTGTTTTATTGCTACTCTATGTTGACGACATGCTCATTACCGGCACTAACATGAGAGTCATTACTGATCTAAAACAACTCTTGGGAAACAAATTTGCAATGAAGGACCTTGGAGCAGCAAAGAAGATTCTTGGCATGACCATCATTCGGGACAGAAAGAAGAAAGAAATCAGATTGTCTCAGCAAAGATATATTGAAAAAGTTTTGGACAGATTCAATATGAGAAGTGCTAAGCCGGTTAGCACTCCACTTGTCGATCATTTTCACTTATCTTCAGCATTGTGCCCCAAGACACAAGAAGAACAAGACTACATGAAGAACATTCCATATTCTTCAGCCATGGGAAGTCTTATGTATGCAATGATATGCACCCGTCCTGATATTTCCCAAGTAGTGGGAGTCGTGAGTTGGTTCATAAGTAATCCCAGAAAAACTCATTGGGAAGCTGTGAAGTGGATATTGAGGTATCTAAAAGGCACTTCAGATTATGCCTTATGCTTTGGTGGGAAAGTTACACAGCTACAAGGCTTCGTTGACTCTGACATGGCGGGTGACTTGGATAAAAGAAGGTCCACATCAGGTTATGTTTTCACTTTTGCCAGGGCAGCTATCAGCTGGGTCTCAAGATTGCAACAAGTAGTTGCTCTTTCTACTACTGAGGCTGAGTACATTGCCCTCACTGAGGGAGCAAAAGAAATGGTTTGGTTGCAGCGTTTGTTTACTAAATTGGGTTCCAAACAACAAGTTTTCACACTCTTTTGTGACAATAACAGTGCTATCCATTTGGCCAAGAATGCAACATTTCACAACAGAACCAAACACATTGAGCTGAGATATCACTTCATCCGTAGCATGATTGAAGAAGGCAAGTTGCAAGTTCAAAAGATTGACACCAAGATCAATCCGGCTGATGCATTGACAAAGGTTGTACCTTGAGAGAAGTTTGAATTCTGCCACGCTTCTCTTGGCATTGTCAAACTTTGACAATAGGCTTAAAGTAGGGGAATAGCTCTGAAAGTTTGTAGCAGTCGTTGGGTTTCAAGTGGGAGATTGTTGGATATGAAACCCAACGGTCACCTCATCCTTTTGTGGTGACTCTTCATTGTTTGGCTCCTTCTATTGTAATCTATAAAAGCATATGTACATACTACTGTAAACATATCTAAGATCACATAAATATAAGAGTTTTCCCCTGTGGATGTAGCCATACATATGGTGAACCACGTTAAATATCTTTGCACTGTGTGATTGTTTACTGTTCTTTTCACTTTTTGTTGTTCCATTGTTTTAACAGTACGCTAGGTCATGAGGAGTTATGTAATAGATATGAGATATGCCTTGAATTTTATCACTTATAATCAAATATTTTAGTTTACACTAAAAAAATTAAATTAAGAAATTCACTATTTAAAGGTTTTGTGTTATATAGATTTGAGTAAGGGATGTGATGTAACATTATAATGGATCAAATGAATAACTAGTAATGTGTGCGTCAAGTTACAAATAGAAGTGAAGGAAGATAATAATGGAGATACAAGAAAAAAGTATTGTATTGTTTGGAAAAAAATTACCAACATATGGGCTTAATACAAACAATGGAATTTGTCAATATGAATTACCAAGCACAATAGAAACACCTAACTTAAGCAGAGACTCCGTGTTTCAATTTACCCAGGCATTCCCAAACCCAATGACCAACCTTATACCTCCAAAATTTCTAGCCCTTCATTTTTTGAAAGTGTGTCCTTATGTAACCGATCATAGTGACTTTTGGCATTCTCTAGAGAATTGAGACATAAGATCAACTCTGCCAAATGTCAAGATCAAATATGTAACTGTCAAAAGACTTGAATTGATGTTTAAGAAGATGTTGCTTCAGCTTCCAATCAAAGTAAATTGAGTTTTTGCATGTGATGCCTTCATCAATCATAGATCGTTTACATGGAATGATTGATGATTGGACAAGGGTTTAACTATGGAAATGTTTTTTGGCAGGTAATGCTAGTTTTAGCAATTCTTTAGAGATTTTAATCACTTGAGCACATTTTTAGTGGTAGATAGGTATAGGGATCTCCTCGTTTGGAAATAGTTAGTTCAACTTAGATTCACTTGCAATTGTTTTGGATCAATGAAAAATTGACACAAAAAACAAAGTTACAAAAATTTGGGTTTTAATGTTGAAGCTCTACTTTCAGTTGCTAGCAGTTTCATATACTTAGATTGTAAGCATACCATTTTGGCCAGAAATGGTCAATGTAAATTGATGAGTTAATTCTAAAGTGAACAAAACCTTAATGATTTAGCACTCAAAATACCCAACTCCTATGATTAAATATTTGAAGCCACACAACCGTAATAATTTGAGGTTTTGCAACATCTATCATGATTTGTTGGGTTAATATTTGTAGAAAATATTTTTGCCAGTTTAGTTCATTTGATTATGGTGGCTCTAGTTAGATTAAGATGGTTATTTGATCTATTTAGTTTTAGAAATGAGGATTGTTAACTGTAAATTTTTGTTTAAGCTCCAAAGATCATTTGATCTTGATTTCTCTAATTATAGTAGGTTGTTCATTTGATCTATTTGATTTCCAGTTTTAATAGATGTTGAAGTACATCCAAACAATGAATTTACTGCAATCATGGAATAATAACAAACCATGGTGAGAGAATATAGTGTGGAAAGCTACTACACTGACATGCAGAGTGTTGCGAATACATCTTCCTCTTCACCTATTTTGATCTTTCCATCAACAACTAGTATTGATTCTCTCTATGCACTAAAGATGATGGTTTTATGTTGTGATGGGGGAAGAACAAATCTTGGTAGGTGAGTGCACAAGTGGAGGAGTTTGGCAGTTTCTATGGTGGCAATGAATTAATTGATTAAAGAGAGGCTTTGCTGGGATAGGACCTTGGCAACATTTCATCTTGACAATTGTAGTAGCTGGGTGCACAAGTGGAGGAGTTTGGCAGTTTCTATGGTGGCAATAAATTAATTGATTAAAGCGAGGCTTTGCTAGGATAGGACCTTGGCAGCATTACATCTTGACAACTGTAAATGGGTTGCTAACCTTCAACCATAATTTGGCTACCTAGCTAATTTTGATGTCTACACATCTCTTCTCCATCCACATGATTGAATAATGGTATTCTTATAACTTGAGAAAATTAAATTTATAGCTCAATTGATGAGATTTTCATTTGAATGTAGAAAATGAAGAGTATTTTTTTAACTATTCTGTGATATGAAGCATCGTTAGGCTATTAGATGAATTATTTATGTTTACTACTTTTGACTTTTTGAAGTTTTGTTGAAAGGGAGTTGTTGTGCCCTACCATTAACAAACTTTGTGGGGATAATTCTTTGGCCTTACATTGTCAATGCCCTCACTCATGTAACTATAACAGGGAGTGCATTGATGGAAAATGTCATTACTTTTTAGGATTTATTAGCAATGACTATAGTACAAGTAAATCCTTTATTGTTTGATGTGATACAGTGGCAATGCACATTTCTATTATTTTAGATATAATTTATATCATCTGTATAACTATGAAGTTCTTAGAGAGGGTTTATTTGTATCGGGAACTTGCTCTATAGATTGCAGCAGGCATGGAACATGCAATTTAACTGGAGTATACAATTGTGAACTAAGTCATATTAAGCTCATCAAACTCAAATATATGACCTCAAAATCCTTATGTGCTTTAAATTTTGTTTAGCGACAACTCATTTCTTTAAATAAAATCTACAAGAACAAAGACAAAAAGCACATAACCTAGATTTTTAGTGTTTGTGTATTTGTTATGCTCTGTTAAGGTTCTCAAGTCTTATGAAACTTCTTCCCTTTATCTTTGAGCTATAATGGATTTTTATGAAGTTGTAAAGATCGAAACCCTAATTGTAGTTTGAATGCTAAAAATTGTAATGAGGGTTTTGTTGGGTTTATTTAAAATGGCTTTTTGATAGTCAAATGTGGCATGGGTATTCCATATATTTTGACTTGCTTAATATTTAGATATAGAGGCAGTTAGTTGGAATGATATGAAATGACTTAGAAATTATTTTCTTTAAAATTTTGGGGTTTCTCCTTTTTTGAAAAAAAGAGATTATTGTTTGATGAAGCTTGTTATATATAGAAGTTAAATGCCTTGTATTGCTTGCACACTACTTTATGATTAGATAAATGCTTTTGAAAACATTTATTTGGGAGTTGATATTGATTTGGTTGTCTTGATTTATTAGTCATATGCATGATATATCTAACATCTATTGAAAAGGATTCATCATATGGTAATAATTATATTGAATGGTATTCGAGATGATGACAATGATTAAGATAAACTAAACAAGGATATATGTTAATGTGTTATCTTTGCCATTTCTTTATGTTTTGGGCATTCAATGATATCTGGATGATCCTATTTTTCTTTTCATTGTTGACTTCACTTATTTTGATGATGATTTTCATATGAAATATTAAAAGGGAAAATGGTGACAAGTTTAAACATTGTAGAGGGCCTTCGTTCCTTGATTTCAATACTCTAATGCTTGGTGACTTTGATGCACACATTTTAATAATGACAAGTAATTTTTAGTCAAAATATATTGATATGTTGAAAAGGCAATGACAAATGCAAATATTCAAATCTTGCTTGACTATGTTGACAATGAACAACTATAGTCACTATGAATAATATCTTGATATTTGTATGAGTTCAAATGATTGAATAATAAATTCGAAGGTTCAAGGAGACTCATTGGATAAACTTGAACACATCTTAGGTCAAAGTTTATATTAAGTTTGTGTTTGAGATCTTAAAGCCATTAATTTGTAGAGAATAGCAAACCTAAACTCATTCAATCAATCAAATTGTATTTGCTTCCTCATGTCTAGGGAACCTTGCACATTGGGCAAAGGACCAATACCAATTGATAGAGCTTGCTTCGTGGCTACTCTTGTCACAATCATTGTCACTACCAAGCCACATGTCAAATCTTAATTGACTTGAGCAACACCTTACAATTGTGAAATTGAGAGTACAAATGGTCTAGAAGAAACCAGACAAATGAATACTAAATGTAAAAAGCCTTCTATATTTCACTTCTTAAAATTATATTTCAAGTCTAAAAGGTTTAGATGTCTATGGACCCAAACTTTGCATTATTGAAATTTATTAGGATTTTTTTTGTCTAGTGATGTATTCCATGTTTTGTGGTGGAATGAGACTCTTATATATGTCATGGCTCACTAGCAGTCTCAATTTTGTGGTGGCAAGTTTATTTCATATTTGGAGGTGCCCATGGGCCTAAAATTTTATTTCGGATGAGCTCATTGAGAATTTTCACAATCAATGGAAGCTTGAGTCTTAAGGTCCAAAAGAGTTGACATCAAACACGTGGTGCTCTAGACTGAATTTCATTGATCCTTCGAACCAATAGATTGAATCTTAATGCCAACAATGCAATTCAAATCCTTGTTTTGTACCTTTTGTATAGTGCATTGCATTCAAAAAGAATAAAAGATTTGTGCTTCTTTACATTTATATCATTTTTTATAACAATACACTACTTAAAAATAGCTATCGGCGTGCCCATTGCACATGAAGTGTGATTGCTAGTTATATAGTACACCAAAATCTTTAAAACCATCAAACTCGTAGGATGTAATACTCTATTGATAATCTACTTTTTAATTAAAAAGTTAAACTTGTATTACATCACATGAACTAGAAAACTTCCTTAAAAGAGAAGCCGCCTTAATATATAGTACAGGTCTCACGTAAACAGTCAGTGCGTTGTCATGCTAGCTATATGAAAGGTTTCAATCCTGTGACCACCTCACTGCAAGCATATCGACTTCACCGACTATGCTAATGCGCATATGAATAGAATTGACTTCTGGTTGCTGATATTTCGATGATGGTTGAAATTACAACTCACCCGCTTGTTAAGCTCTTCGAACATACAGTGCACTCAAGTTTAGAGAAAGTCATATTTATGTAAATAGATTGAACGTCGGCTATTCATGCACATCTATGATCTAGACCACAAGGGGATTAATCATAGTTCCACAGAGTTTCGGGGATGGGGGGACGGTGGGGGATGCATTTTGGGGACGAGGGGGGCCTAATTTTGGGTGCGGTGGAGGGACGGCGGCGGGGGAGCGGTGCACTGAAATACATATAGTACTTGAAAAATTAGTTATAAAAAGATGTATAACTGCAGAAGCCTAAGGAATAACTTAATAAGTAAAGTTTAAAGTTTAAACACATTGCAATGATTTATCATTTCAAACAGTTCACGTGCCTTGTCTATGCTTCCACATTTTCAGGCCACATTTCTTTAAGGCATTTTGTCAAACAGTTCACGTGCCTTGTGTATGCTTCCACATTTTGCATACATGTCTAACAAGGCAGTTGCAACTACAATAGCTGACAAAATTCCTCTATCCTTTATGTTTTGATGGATGTCCATACCCTATTCCAAAGCTCCCATTTTGACATAGGAAGGGAGGATGGTGGCAAAGGCTGTGGAATTTGGCTTTACACCAGCTAGTTGCATTTGCTTTAAAATTTCTAAAGCCTTTTCAACAAATCCATTTTGTGCATATCCTGCAATCATTGCAGTCCATAAGACCACATTTCTTTGAGGCATTCTGTCAAACAGTTCACGTGCCTTGTCTATGCTTCCACATTTTGCATACATGTCTACCAGGGCAGTTGCAACAACCTATGACAAAATATGAATATCTGAAAAAAAAAAAATTAAATTTTTTTTTTTTTAATGCATTTTGGGGGGACGCGTGGAAGTCTCGGGGACGTCCAGAAGTCCCCCACAAAGGGAGACGTTTCGGATTCAACGGGGGACGGGGGCGGCGGGGGGACGGCGGGGGACATCTCCCTGTCTCGGAAACGGCCCTTTTTCAGTGGGGGACGCGTCCCCATGGAACTATGGGATTAATTCCCGTGCAGCAGACGCAAATAACTCGTCCCTGTTCAATGACTCTGAATATTGGCGGAGTTGGAGGAGTCGCTAGAAGTTGTTGCACAGCTGAAAGAGTGATCGGATGCAGAGGTCTGCCTGCCTTTCGACCCCTCCACGGACGCTTTACCACTTGCAAAGGAAAATGGGCTTCTAGAATTACTAGGCAATAAGCCCTCCGGAGTCACGACGCCGTCGTTACACGAAGCCATATCCACATCAGGGAAAGGAGCCTCCCCATCAAGAATCTGGCACACGTAGCGAATGGAGGGCCTGCTTTCCGCCTCCGGTTGCGAGCAAAACAATCCCAATTTCAGCACTCGTTCCATCTCTTCCGAGTCGTAGTCGTCACGGAGCTTGGGATCGGCTGCGTCCAGGAGCCGGTCTTTGGTGTACAAATCCCTCACCCATTCTACCAAAATAGCTTGTTCGGAGTCCATGGAAGGGTCCACAGGCTTCCTTCCGCAGGCCACTTCCATAAGCAGAGCACCGAAACTGTACAGGTCTGAGCTGGGGGTGGCCTTTCCCGTGTGGATGAGCTCGGGTGCTATATATCCCAGTGTCCCCACGACGTGCGTCGTCTGCGGGTTCTCGCCGTGGTCGTACAATTTGGCCAGCCCGAAGTCTGCGAGCCTTCCGTTGATCTCCGAGTCCAACAACACGTTGCTCGATTTGATGTCACGGTGGACGACCCTCTTCTCCCCCTGCTCGTGCAGATAAAGCAACCCAGCGGCAACTCCCTTGAGAATATTGTGCCTGTGAGGCCACGACAGCACGTCTCTGGGGTTGTCGAAGATCAATTTGTCGAGGCTTCCATTGGGCATGTAGTCGTAGACGATGAAGAGCTCCCTGTTGCGCCTGCACCACCCGCGCAGCTGCACCAGATTCCGGTGCTGCAGCCGCCCCATGCTCGAGATCTCCGCCACGAAACCCTTCATTCCTTCTGTGAATTCGCGAGTGATGTATTTCACAGCGACTTCCAAGCCGCTACTGGGGAGAACACCACGGTAAACCCGGCCGAAGCCCCCTTGGCCTAGTAGCTGCTCTTTCTTGAAGCCGTTGGTGGCAACCCTAAGATCTTTGTAGGGGAATCTGTGAGGCAAATACTCCAGCTCCCATTTTTCCACCACCTCCTCCCTACGTCTTCTTCTAAGCCACGCCCATATGCCTGCCGCCAGAAGAGCACAAGCCACGAGGCTGCCTACTGCGACGAGGACCCAGGTTAAAAATGAGGTTTGGGAACTTGGATTCTTAGAACGATCGTTTTCCAAGTTGGGGGCAGCGTCTGGTTGGAGGGACGACACCGAGGCGTCATTGGTGAACTCCCAAGCCAGAATATTATGCTGCTCCACAAAATTCCCCGTTGCTGCAGAGAACCCAACGTACATCTCTTCTTCCAGGAACGCTGACAGGTCTATGTCGAGAGAGATGAGCGGCGCTGGCGGCTTGGGCGTGCTGGCATACATGATGGTCACGTTAAGCTGAGATCTGGGATGGTCGTAGTCGATCCACGTCAGGACATTCCGGCCATGGGTGAGATTGACCACCTCAAACTCATTAGAGCTGTTCCAAAAGCCGGCGGTCTTGACCCCTATGGATTTCAGACCGTTTAAGTCGATGCCGAGGTGGTTGTCGTCGGGATCGCCGAACTGCTCGTTCTTTCGCGTGTCGAACTCCACCGCGAAGAGACGATTTGAGTCGGAAGCGTTCTCCGGGAGGCCCAAGTACTCCCCCGCTGCGGCGCCCGACAGCGACGGCGATGGCGTCATCAGGAAGGCGAAACCGTCCCCGTGGGGCCCAATCGGTGGCACAGAAATGGTGAAAAGGAAGCCCGTGCGGAACGAGTAAACCGTGCGATCGTTTTTAGGCGGTTTCATTCGCACGGGGGCAGAGTAGAGTAGCCGACCCATCGAGAACGGTGTAAAGTTTGTGAGCATAACAGATTCGAAGCGCCCGAGAGCGGCTTCGCCGAGATAAATCATGTTTGTTTCATCGAGTTGAAAGGTGGTGTTCCCAGATTCCTTATCGTCTGCTGAAAAACACATGAGGCCGTGCAGGAGGAAGGATATCACAACCAGGCTCAGCCTTCTCCTGTTCATTAGAAGCATCAGCTTTTGCTTCCGATCACTGCAGACAATGAATTAGATTTCAACCTTCCCTCATACTCTCCACGTCCGTCAATTGCATCAAAACAAATGTAGGAAAGCAAGAACCAAACGCCTCCTCTTTCATTTCTATAGCTCGACGTGAATATTATTACATCAAATCTCCCTGCCAAATTTTTATATGGTCCTAGCTGGGGACGTTTGTTGGTCACAAACTCAGATATCATGTATCCCAAATCGACCAATCCTGCACTATGGAACATCTTAGAGTTTCGTGAGGTGCTCGTGCTGTATAATTTTGGATCTTACAGAATGTCCATATGGGGCGGACGGCAAATCCCTTACCTATGAATACGGCACTGAATGTGGATGAATTCTTATCCGGCAGGACGATTTACCACAAATATATCTATATATGGGTTACTGTTTCCATCTTAGATCCTTTTCTCCCGAATATCTATCTCTTTAATCAGTTACACTTTGATTGCAATCAATCTTTTCGTATCTATGGGTTTTATTTGGCGTAATTGGACTATTTTGTTGTGTTCGCGCTCACTAACAATTTTTTTTTTTTTTTATAATTTTCTGAAATTGAAATATTTATAGAGCGTGGATTTAAGAATAAAATAAAATTTAAACTTATTTTTTTAATGTATTGTTGTAATGGTGAAAATTGCACACCTTTTAAGTTTTGTCCTAATAGTGATTAGGTTAGGTTGTCTTTTATTCATTGACTAGTGTATAAGATGGTGTATTTGGCTTGGTAATTGGTAAATGACATGATCTAATCTTGATTCTATCATCACTTATCCCTAAAATCTCCATTATTAAGATTTATCATTCGCTCCCATGGTTTAGGTTGAGAGTGTGGAACTTAACTAGATTAGTTTCACAACCATAGATTTGAACCCCAAATTTTAAAATTTAAACCATTGCTACGTTTTCTTACTAGCCACTATGAGTTGACTAAAGTATAAATTATTCAAATTACACACTAGGGTTGTGTATTTAAAGATCAACCCTAGTGTTGTAGGATTGACCTATGATAGGGAAATGCAAATCTTAGGATCAAGAATAGGTCCATGGAAGTCTCCGTTGGCAATGATGTGAATGTAGTGTAAATGAGGACAAATAAAAGATTGATAATTGAACCAACTAAACACAAGAGTGCTCCACTTGTCAATATATGATTGTATTAAATCATTCAATCAAAATGTGGCCAATACTAAATGAAAATTAACATAAGTATACAAATTTCACCATTACAATTATATAATTATATAATACACGTTAATTTGTCTTATAGAATAATTTGATATAATTAGTACGTCATTTCTCTTGTTTGTGCCCAACAACCTTTTGGTGACACTCTTGAGGAAGGGGGTGCTCTTAATGGTTGGTAGCTAATTGATGATTCTGTCCTTGGTAATGTTTGGGGAAAGTTAGATGATAAAGATCCCATTCTATCGATGTTGCTTTAGCTACTTAGTATTTTTTTTTTTTAAATGTATTTGGATTTGACCCTTTGAACTTTTGTCTTTGTTTTGAATGTTATCTTCCATAAACTTTGAGATATGTCTTCTTACCACCTACCTTTTTCTTCAATACTGTACTATTATCTTTTTAATTAATAAAGGGTTAAATAGGACTTTATTCAATAAAAAAATATATAATATATATGGTACAACAAAATCTTTAAAACCATCGAACTAGTAGGATGTAATACTTTGTTGATAATCTACTTTTTAATTAAAAAATTAAACTCGTATTACATCACATGAACCAGATAACCTCCTTAAAAGAGAACTCAAGCCTTGACATATAGTGCACTCAAATTTAGAGGAAGTCATGTTTATGTAAATAGATTGAACGTCGGCTGTTCATGCACATCTATGATCTAGACCACAAGGGGATTAATTCCCGAGCAGCAGACGCAAATAACTCGTCCCTGTTCAATGACTCTGCAATCTTGGCGGAGTTGGAGGAGTCGCAAGAAGTTGTTGCACAGCTGAAAGAGTGATCGGATGCAGACGTCTGCCTGCATTTCGACCTTTCCACGGATGCTTTACCACTTGCAAAGGAAATCGGGCTTCTACAATTACTAGGCATTAAGCCCTTCGGAGTCATGACGCCGTCGTTACACGAAGCTATATCCACATCAGGGAAAGGAGCCTCCCCATCAAGAATCTGGCACACGTAGCGAATGGAGGGCCTGCTTTCCGTCTCCGGTTGCGCGCAAAACAATCCCAATTTCAGCACTCGTTCCATCTCTTCTGGGTCGTAGTCTCCATGGAGCTTGGGATCGGCTGCGTCCAGCAGCCGGTCGTGGGTGTACAAGTCCCTCACCCATTCTACCAAAATAACTTGTTCGGAGTCCATGGAAAGGTCCACGGGCTTCCTTCCGCAGGCCACTTCCATCAGCAGAGCACCGAAACTGTACACGTCCGAGCTGGGCGTGGCTTTTCCCGTGTGGATGAGCTCGGGTGCTATATATCCCAGTGTCCCCACAACGTGCGTAGTCTGCGGGTTCTCACTGTGGTCGTACAATTTGGCCAGCCCGAAGTCTGCGAGCCTTCCGTTGAGCTCCGAGTCCAACAACACGTTGCTCGATTTGATGTCGCGGTGGACGACCCGCTTTTCCCCCTGCTCGTGCAGATAAAGCAACCCAGCGGCAACTCCCTTGAGAATATTGTGCCTGTGAGGCCACGGCAGCACCTCTCTTGGGTTGTCGAAGATCAATTTGTCGAGGCTTCCATTGGGCATGTAGTCGTAGACGATGAAGAGCTCCCTGTCGCGCCTGCACCACCCGCGCAGCTGCACCAGATTCCGGTGCTGCAGCCGCCCCATGCTGCTGATCTCCGCCACGAAACCCTTCATTCCTTCTGTGAATTCGCGAGTGATGTATTTCACAGCGACTTCCAAGCCGCTACTGGGGAGAACACCACGGTAAACCCGGCCGAAGCCCCCTTGGCCAAGTAGCTGCTCTTTCTTGAAGCCGTTGGTGGCAACCCTAAGATCTTTGTAGGGGAATCTGTGAGGCAAGTACTCCAGCTCCCATTTTTCCACCACCTCTTCCCTGCATCTTCTTCTAAGCCACGCCCATATGCCTACCGCCAGAAGAGCGCAAGCCACGAGGCTGCCTACGGTGACGTGGACCCAGGTTAAAGATGACCTTTTGGAAGGGTCCTTAGAAGGACCGTTTTCCAAGTCGGGGAGAACGTCTGGTTCCAGGGACGGCACCGCGGCGTCATTGGTGAACTTCCAAGCCACAATATAATGCTGCTCCACAAAATTCCCCGTTGCTGCAGAGAACCCAACGTACACCTCTTCTTCCAGGAACGCCGACAGGTCTATGTCGAGAGAGATGAGCGGCGTTCGCGGCCTGGGAATTCCGGGATACATGAGGGTCACGTTAAGCTGAGATCTGGAATGGTCGTATTCGATCCACGCCAGGACATTCCGGCCTTGGGTGAGATTAATTACCTCAAACTCATTAGAGCTGTTCCAAAAGCCGGCTGTCTTGGCCTCTATGGATTTCAGACCGTTTAAGTCGATGCCGACGTGGTTGTCGTCGGGATCGCCGAACTCCTCGTTCTTTAGTGTGTCGAACTCCACCGCGAAGAGACGATTTGAGTCGGAAACATTCTCGGGGAGGCCCAAGTACTCCCTCGCTGCGGCGCCCGACAGCGACGGCGATGGCGTCATGATGAAGGCTAAACCGTCCCCGTGGGGCCCAATCGGTGGCACAGAAATGGTGAAAAGAAAGACCGTGCGGAACGAGTAAACCGTGCGATGTTTTTTAGGCGGTTTCATTCGCACGGGCGCCGAGTACAGTACCCGACCCATCGAGAACGGTGTAAAGTTTGTGAGCAGAACAGATTCGAAGCGCCCGGGAGCGGCGTCGCCCAGATAAATCATGTTTGTTTCATCGAGTTGAAAAGTGGTGTTCCCCGATTCCTTATCGTCTGCTGAATAACACATGAGGCCGTGCAGGAGGAAGGATATCACAACCAGGCTCAGCCTTCTCCTGCTCAAGAGAAGCATCAGCTTTTTTCTTCCGATCACTGCAGACAATGAATTAGATTTCAACCTTCCCTCAGACTCTCGTCCGTCAATTGCATCAAACAAATGCAGGAAAGCAAGAATCAAAGGCCGCTTCCTCTTTCATTTCTCTTGCTCGACGCAAATAGTATTACATCAAATCTCCCTGCCAAACTTTTATTTGGTCCTAGCTGGGGACGTTTGTTGGTCACAAATTCAGATATTATGTATTCCAAATCGACCAATCCTGCACTATGGAACATCTTAGAGCTTCGTGAGGTGCTCGTGCTGTATAATTTTGGGTGGGTAAATTCTTAGAGAATGTCCATATGGGGCGGATGGTAAATCCCTTACCTATGATTACGGCACTGAATGTGGATGAATTCTTATCCGGCAGGACGATTTACCACAAATATATCTATATATGGGTTCCTGCTTCCATCTGAGATCCTTTTCTCCCGAATATCTCCCTTTAATCAGTTACAGTTTGAGTGCAATCAATCTTTTCGTATCTATGGGTTTTATTTGGCGTAATAGGTCTATTTTGTTGTGTTCGCAGTCACTAACATTTTTTTTTTTTTTTGTTAAATTTCTGAAATTGAAGTATTTATAGAGCTTGGATTTAAAAAAATACAAAAATTTAAACTTATTTTTTATTTTTTTTAATGTATTATTGTAATGGTGAAAAGTGCACACCTCTTAAGCTTTGTCCTAATAGTGGTTAGGTTGTTTTTTTATTCATTGACTAGTGTATAAGATGGTGTATTTGGCTTGGAAATTAGCAAATGACATTATCTAATCTTGATTCTATCATCACTTATCCCTAGAGTCCCAATTCTTAGATTTATCATTCCCTCTCATGATTTAGGTAGGGAGTGTGGAACTTAACTAGATTAGTTTCACAACCATAGATTTGAACCCCAAATTTTAAAATTTAAACCATTGCTACGTTTTCCTACTAGTCATTATGAGTTGACTAAAGTATAAATTATTTCAAATTACACACTAGGGTTGTGCATTTAAAGACTAACCCTAAGTCAAATGAATTATTTAACATAAGTAAGGAGCACATCGAGAGTTCTACTACAATAAAAAGGATTACATCAACACTGCATCATTATTCTAGGAGCATACTACACCCTTGCTTGTTGTTCTTGACCTTAGTTTATCACTATTGAATCAATCTATTTGGGGACTAATTGAAGAGAATGTGACCCAAGATATTCAATAGATTCCCCAATGTTTCTAAACACTTTCAATCATTAAAAAAAAATAGATATTAGAAGATTAAGGTGAACAAATTCCAACTATCCACTTTCTACCTAATCAATTACATGAGTTGTGGTTCAAATTCATGCATCAAGTTTAAGTCTGCACTCGTAGAAGTAAACTATGAGAGTATGTAGCCAAATTTCAAGGTTAGCGACAAGTATAAACATATGACATCATGATAAATTGATTCCTAACATCTACATAGAGATATCTTCATCAAATTTAGAGCAAAGTGCCCATGCATTTAATTTAATTTACTTCCACATTAACTATATAGTATTTATTTTGATGATTTGATATTATGATATAAAAAGTTGATCTATTTTTGTAATATTTGGTATTTTTCTATATAGTGGTTGATTCCTTTGTATGATGGTTAAAATTGATTCTTATGTTATGTTAAGATTTCAACCTAACACATATTAGATAATGTTAATAATGAGAAAGTACATTTGCTAGGATTAAACTACATTTATCCCTTAAAGAAAAAGTACTAAGTTTATATAGGAAAATAGGAAAACCTAAAAATAGAGAAATAAACTATGAAAACTAGTTAAAAAAATAAGAACCTAGAGTTACAGAGAGTTTGGAGAGTAAATCTAGATGAATTTCATTTTAGACACTAGCACACTAGCACTATAATCCACAAAGCACATTAGCATCCTTTAGTTATGCTATTGTCTGAAAGCAATAGAAGAATTAAGGAGTTGTACATATGCTGAATTTCTTGCACATAGAGAGGATGAACACATAAAAGATATCTAGAAAAATATAGAATAATAGTGATATGTTTTAAAATGGACTTAAATAAAATACTAGAATGAAAAAGAAAGGTTTAGAGAATACAAAACCTATATGTGAGAGAGTCTCCAAGAGATACCTAAAGTTCAAATAGAGGGAGAATGGTTTAGTACTTGGGAGCTTACCAAAATGGTCAAGCCCTATATATAGTCTTTTAACTTCCATAGACAATCATATAGAAAATAAACTGGAATGAAGATGGACAATGTGTGCTCTTAATCCTAAGTGTGTCTAGAGTGTAAGAACAATATAATATCTATTATAGACATTTCAAATCATCTCATCACCATTTCAACCATAATCAGGTCATCAATTATCATTTCCTTTATCATTAATTGAATAAATCCTATATATTTGATTAATTATCCAATTCTCCTTCTAAAACTAATTAAATAATAAAAATATTAAATTAATAAAATCACTATTTATCTGCTATTCATCACTATTCACCTATAATTAATTGAATAAAATTAGGATTATTTATTTAATTAATTAACCTTCTTCTATAGTCCAACCAAGTATTTATTTATCAAAGTTCATCTCATCCCATCCCAAAAGTCAAATAAATTCAAATATTTATTTAATTCCCTATTTTGTACACTTTTTATTAGTTGTTAAAATCACATCATTAACCTTCCATAATCATTTGCACATTCCAAAACATGATTAATCAAGGTAAATCTTGCACAAGTCCCAAATGTGTACGTGGGGTTAAAGGTATGGCTTTGATTTGTACATCTCAAGTGTACTTTGGGAATGGGCAAGATCTTCACACCCCTCCAAAAATCCACTTATTGATCTCCCACCAACCACTTTATCCAAGGAGAATCTCCACCCTTGATTCCCCTTGAATCTTAGAACCCTCTTTGACCACCATGCACATGGTGCCATTTGGAGACTTCTCATCCCTCCCATCCTCTCAATCATTCCTAGCCTTTGATCTTGTTTAAGAAAATCCTAGCCCTCCATCCACTCTCCAAAAAATCTATAAATAGCATCCTCCAAAATCCATTTTCACAACTTACTTGAATGCAAAGTTACTTTGTTGTTGTGAACACTTGATGCCCACCTTCTCATCACAAACAATCCTTGGACTTTACCACACTCACTTGTGTGCATCAAGGAGGCTTTGGGTGAGATTTTTTTTGTGTTTTCATCCTTTTGTTTGAGCTTACTTTAGTCTAATCTCAAGGTTGCATATGTTTGTGAATATAATATGGTTAGAGTTACAGTTTATCTTGTTCTTTTGTATGTTTGCAAATACTTTATCACCTTCCCAAAATCCTAAAACAAGGATCAAGATCATCAACAAGGGATATGGAGAATACAAGCTACACAATGCTTTTCATGTAGGTTGATTGTCTCTTTCTCGACGATCCTATGCTCATCCTCAAAAGCAATCCAAGACATTGAAAACCACATAGTTTGGGCCTACCACCTTTGTATCCACTAGCACACTCCAGAAGAATAGATTGATGGTTCCATAGACTCCTAGTTGTACAAAGATGCTTAGATGAATCAAATGATGAAAAATCTACACTTGGCTATCTCAAGAAGAATTACCCTATTCTGCTACATATTTGTGAAAACATGAACTACAAGGGTAAAGGCCTTGGTCTCCATGAGCAAGCCACCCTTAAGCCAATTAAAGTGGAATACTAAATTGTAGATCTTTGTGGATTGGGATACATGCCTCTCAGTCCAAAAACCAATGAACTTCATATTGCTTCTACGAGTATAGAAAAACACTCTAACATCATTAAAAACACCATGGGCATAACCATATTATCTTCTTTCAAAGATCTTGATGTCTCCTACCTCTTCCCTAATAATGCCATTTTTACCATCAACCTCCTGCTCCAATATCCTAACCTTATTGATTAGGATCAAAAAAATCCTATGTCCCTCAATGCCTTTCAAAATGATGAAGCTATCATAGAATTCCTGGGGCTTCGTGATGGTATCCCTTTAAGTGATCACAAATCAAGATTTAACATCGACCTTGACACTATTGCCTACTTTGGGAAGGAGGAAGAGTTCCTTAGTAATAGAAATAAAAAAGTTAAAAAATCATCCCCTAGTGAAAACCTCTTTGAGGTGCTATTAGACACATAAGAGAAAAATAAAGATGTATCTATTGGTGAAAACCTCCCTAAGGTGTCTATAGATGAGAAACTCAACCTTTTCTTGACACTTCTGCATTGGTAGAAGCACTCTATAGTCCTAATTGAGGAAACACAAAAAATAAACTTGGGAACAAAATAAGATCCAAATATCACCTACATGCTTACTTCTGTCTCATCTATAGAAAAATAGAACACAAGAACTATCCTATAGAAGGTGTCTAATATTTTTCTTAGTCCCATGCTAGGTATGGATCCATCCCTCATGGGTCATCACCTTGTGGTCCATCTCAAGACCAAGCTGGTAAAGTAAAAACTAAGAAAAATGCATCCACGGATTGCCCTTCTTATGAAAGATGAATTGTAGAAACTCCTTGAAGTGGGCTTCATACACTCTATTGACTATCTTGAGTGGATCTCCAACATCATCCAAGTTAGCAAGAAACCTAATTGAATCTATGCTTGCATTAACTTTAGAGACCTCAAAAGGTTCTTTGTTTTCACCATATTGTTAACTAGACTTTGGTCACTACTATTATTCTATAATTAAATCTTTACATTTAGGAACTTCTCTTTTAGAATACCCTCAAGTCTTCTTCTTTGCCACAGTCCTATAAACATTACTCCTAAATGAAACAAGGGTGTCCCCTCTTTTCATAGCGGATTCATCCTTATAAAATGTTTTAACAATATTTCTAACACTAAGAATTCCATCAAAACAATCTTGATCTTTAAGTAGAGAGACATTAAGCTTAAAATTATGACTCCTAGACCCTTCTCTACTCTAGTAGTCATTACCTAAAGAAATAGATGCTTCAATAGGAGAGTGATCAGCCATGGTAGAGGGAGAGACTTGAACTAGATTGTGGTTATTATCATGGAAAAAAGAAAAAAATATCTTTGTTGACATAAAACCTATCTAGTCTAGAATATACTCTCTTCCTTTGAGCCTAGTTATTGTACCATGTAAGCCAAATCTACTTATTCCTACATTTATTTCTTTCCAAAGGATCCATAAAATTTTGAAACCTCTTCATTCTTGACTAGAAAAAAAGATCATTATCCCTCCAACTTTATCTTCCTTATATTCTATCATATTGAAATCTCCTTCCAGAATCCAAGGATTCTTAGTCAAAGAATGTACCATCCAATTCCAAAATGTACATCTATCTCTATAATCATTAGGGGCATAAATAGACATAAGCCAAATTTACACTCATCCTTCTCTATAATGATCCAAACTAGTCTATTACAAGGAGAAAAACCACTATCAACAATATAAGGGACCCAATTTGAATCAACAAGAATGGTCGATCCACCTTTTCCTTTATCATGCAAAATATAAAAGGACTTAGAATTCTTCTAAATTTTTTTTAGAATACTATCTAGCTAGATATCCATAACCTTGACTTCTTGTAGGCAAAGAAAATTCATTTTAGACCTACTATTATAGGACTTAAGGATATATTTTCTATCAGGGGATTCAAGCCCCCTAACATTCTAGCTAGCACACTTTAAATCATTTGGATGTTTTAGAATAATTTTCCAGCTTCTAATTCTTATATAACCTATCAAAACACTTTGGTAATTTCTCTTCTTTTCCTTTCTTGAAAGTTTTTTTCCCCATTTGATCCTTGTTCCCCTTTCTTTCTCTTTTTTATTTCTTCTCTAGAGGCTTCTTCCCTAGTTTTATCTATATCTATGTCCCCTCTAGAATATAAGGGATTATTACAATCTAACACAATCTTTTGTCTCTTAGATTTTTGGGTAAAAACTATACTATGTTGTTCCCTAGTTGGCACAATATCCTCTAGCTACATTTGGGGGGTATTGACAAGTTTATTCTTCTCAAGCAAGAGCCTTGACCTTTATTCTTTCAAGTGCCAATTATTGAGCATTAAATTCTATAACGGTCCTTCAAAATCTTTATTATTTTCTATTAGTTCACCATCTCCCTTTTGATTTTGATTTTTCTTAGCTTTTATCACAACAAAATTACCCTAAAAAAGGGGATCTTGTAGAGACGGGTCTTCAAAATTTGTATTTTGTGTAAAATTCATCTATGAAGGTCCACTATTTCTATGAGAAGAGGCATCTTTCCCAATTTCACTATTATTACTTTCTTATTGCTAAGATTCATATCAGGCAAGGAATCATTTTTATCTTGTATAGGATCAAAAACTAAATTAGGGTTTACCAAGACTACTTCTTTGGCAATAGTATTGTCACTCTAGAAACACCCTATTAGTATTCTTAGGAATTTTAGGACAATTTTTCTTTAGATGACCATTTTTTTTGACACAAAAGACAAGCATTTAAACTACCCAAAAGATCAATTTCACAATTTATAACATTGTCTTCCATTTGAATACATAAAATTTTAGGAATTTCAACTTTAGGGACTAGAGAAATTAAGACTCTAGTATTTAAACGAGGAAGAGTAATTCTAGTTTCTTCAATTTGTAAAAAATTACCTAGTAGCTTTAAAATTTGTTGAATGAATTTCCACAATTAGGGAACAATATTTTAACTTTAAGCCATCTTGGACCTAAGTTGGCTGCAATTTCCTCTAGCCTAGAATTAGCAAACCATAGAACGATTCTATAGACATATTGTCCTAAATTCTAGAATTCCATCTTCACAACTCTTTCCTACATGCCATGTATTTTTAAACAAATAACAAACACTCCTTTTTGAAGCATTCGACAAAAATTAACATAAATCTCTAATTTTCTCCCCCAAACATTGCCAAGCCAACACAATCTTTTGTCTCTTAGATTTTTGGGTAAAAACATTGCTAAGGTAACACAATCCTTTTTCATTTCCTCTCTAGAGGATTGTTCTTCCATAGTTTTATCTATCTCTATATCCCCTCTAGAATATAATGGATTATTACAATCTAGTTCACAATCTTTTGTCTCTTAGATTTTTGGTTAAAACCTATACTATGTTGTTTTCTAGTTGGCACAATAACCTCTAGCTGCATTTAGGGGGTATTGGCAAGTTATTCTTCTCAAGCTCGACCCTGGCCTTTATTCTTTCAAGTGCCAGTTGCTAAGCATTTTCCATAACGGTCCTTCAAAATCTTTTTTATTTTCTATTAGTTCACCATCTTCCTTTTGATTTTGATTTTTCTTAGCTTCTATCACAACAAAATTATGCTTAAAAAGGGGATCTTGTAGAGAAGGGTCTTCAAAATTTGTATTTTGTGTGAAATCCATCTTTGAAGGTCCACTATTTCTATGAGAAGGGACATCTTTCCCAATTTCACTATTATTGCTTTCCTTATTACCAAGATTCATATCAGACAAGGAACCATTTTTATCTACTATAGGATCATGTTATGTCATAAAATGTTCCCCTAGGACTTTTACCTCCTATGTTTAGCTCCTAGGTCCCTTAGGATTAATCATGCATGTTTAAAATGAATCCCAGAACAAAATCCCCTGAAACCCATGTCAAATGGGACCTAAGGGTGAGTCCTAAATCTTAATTAGGCCCTAAAATAGGTCCCTAGACAAGGACACCCATGCCCTTGTCCTTGTTGGCATAATAGTTATAGTATTACATTGTTAATATTGTACGTAACTACTGTGGTTATGTTAGTTGGGCTATAACTGTTATTTCTATTATATCAACCAAATATAACACAATATATATTTGTGTTTGTATGAGCATTTATCATTGAATCAATAAATAAAATTATTACTGCCCCTTCATATGGTATTAGAGCAATTTAAAAAATGGGCTGTGAAGAGAAAGGTTGAAGAAGTCTATTGAAGGCATTGCAGACTGCCAGAGTGTGGTTTTAATATACATTCGAGCTGCTCCAAGGGTTTGTGTTAATGAGTAGTGTGGCTGTGATAGTTGGTGTACATTTTGAAGTCATCCATTAGAAGTTGGGTATTAAAATAGAGGATAAAAGGCAGCTGGAGATGAGCATAGAAAGGAGAAATATTTTGTGGGGATGAAAATACATTGTAATAGAAGAATCTACTTCTGCCGGTTGGAGAATGAAGTTAGTTTTTTCCTTTATTGATTAAGGTGAGGAGACAGTGGAGTCAAGTATTTGAAACATTTCTATTGCACGTGAAGAAGGAGAAAGGCATATGAAAGTCATTGCAGGCTGCTGTTATAAGAGGAGCAGTGCCATAGAAGACAAACATTATCAGAGAGGTCGTTAATCTGGTCCCTATAGAATGAGAGGAGATTTAGAGAAAAGCCTATGTGGGCATTGAACATGGCATTTACAAATTAGTCCAGACTTAATTAGGCATGATCAACATTTTGCAAAAAGGCCAACTAATTGGAAAGGTGGTTAAGAAACTCGTCAGCCACATTGTGAACTACTTGCGATAGAGTACTCTTCTGGTGCAGTTGAGAAATTTTGAAGAGTTTTAATGCCTAGAGATTGAGTTCCCACAGAATTTTTTTATAACAATAAGTACGTTCTATCTAGAGGGATTTATGATGGAAGGTTGGGCATAAAGAGACTGCTGTGTTTTGGAGTAGAGTGATACAAATGAAGTCTCAATGGAAATAGAACAACCCTCGTCCAAAGCGCATCGCTATAACAATCAGAAGGCCAAGACAAACTAGCATACGGATGACATCTGCAATTAGGGTTTTGATCCTTCGTGTAGTTTAAACAAATAGTGAGTTTATTATTCTCTGCCAAAACATTTACAAAGAAATTTTACTATGGAGTAATAAGGATTAAATTGTTGAAAGTTTAATTTGATGAAGGTCTAATAGTGTATTGAAGTTATGAGATATTTCATTCCATTGCTTTTGTGTGGGGTTTGTACATTTGTATGCATTGGAGTGATAAGGAAAATAAGGATTGGAGGTATATGAGTCCATCATTGATCAAAATTGATATCATTATTTTTAACATTTGAAAATGGTCACACATTATGTTTGTGGTTTTGATGCCATCCATGCTATCCATAATAGAAATTTGAGAGACTTGCATGCTTGTGCTATCGAAGAGTCTAATGCAAATGGATAGAGTGTAACCGCATCAAATTGGAGGAAGGCAACATAGGAGGATGGAGGATTTTCCATCATCTCAAGTTAGCTTCTCGCTTTGAGATGATGCTTTACATAAGAAGCATTTTTGGTTGTTTTTCTTTTCTTTGTTGATGCTAATGGATTTGAAGAATGTATGTTTTCTGAAGATTTTGTTTTGGAGACAAGTTTGGGATTTGGTGTTGAGCTTAATATGGATTGTTTTTCAGCAAGCTTCAAAGTATATGATCGAGAATTATACACTTTCGTGGTCACTAGACAATGATAGAGATCTATAGTATCTCTTAGGGATTGTTGTTGAATAATTCAAGACTATGTAATTTGAGAGTTCAGGACTAAAGAGCTCAAGAACACAGCTCGAAGCTACGCCTTTCCGAGGGTAGACAAGACAACATGATGGAGCCCCACTTGGTTCAGAATCTGTTCATTGGCAGAAGATCTTCTATAAAATATGTATTCATATTATGTAATCAGCTTTGTTGAGTATTTTAGCATTCAGGGGGGGTCCCTTGGTACTATTGCAAGAACAATGTAATAAGGAGGGAATGTGAAAGGAAGCTAGGTGTGCGGAAACGCTTCCTACACTAATCTATTGAGGAGAGGGCTATGCAAATTCAAATTTATCCTAACTATTACAGTGATGTTAAACCATTAACATGAGATATTGTAGCAAAACACAAGATCCATAAATAAGACAGAAGAAGAGAGACAAAGATTTACGGTGGGGAAAACCCTTATCCAGTGAAAAACCCCACACTCAAAAACTTGCACAATGTATTAACAAATCTGAAAGAATGTTTACAACACACTTGCGATGCAAGCTTCAATGGTCTTCGACACTTGTGTCTGGAGTCAATCTGGTAGCATAACAGTACCTATAAACCTGTGATACAAACTCCATCTCCAAGCACCTGTTTAAATAGAACATATAAGGCAATTTTTGGACCTTTCTTGGAATGGGCGTCCAATATGGCATCTTGGACCAAAATCCACGCCTAGGGACACTTGGTCAACATTGTAGAATGTGTTTGATACTTGTCCACAGCTCCCATCCCAAAGAGTTCACCTATTTCCAAAATGGACTATGACAGATGCTCTTACGACACTTACGATCGTCATAGAATCTGTCATAACAGTTACAACTTACAGCTGTAAGAGAATCTGTCATACACATGCTATAAATAGCATATTCTCTTACAACACATCATATTTCACCTTGGGGTGCCCAAATATGCTTCATGACACATGTCATTACCTGTCTTACAACCTTTTATTCTCGACTCTTACATGTCATAGATTCATCATAGGAATTCGTTATAACCATTTTGGTCAAACATTCCTTACACAAAATAGAAGATGCCAACACATGGTAGAATATTCCCACCATTAAATGGGATGCCTATCTCCTCATGTGAGGAGAAAAATACAAGTTGTCATAATCCATGTAGGATTGACACATCACCGTGCCACATCCCACAACATGACAATATGGATTTTCCAATTATTTACAACATAGGCAATTAAATAATATTTATACAAACATTACAAATGCAAAGAATTACCAAGGTTGAGACACCTTAATTCCCAACATTTCCCACTTGTCTAACACCTTGTAAGAGCCAATAGAAAAATAGGATTTAACTGCTATAGGCTGAGAGGCCCATAGACTCCGAACACCATCTAAACTTCTCTGTGCCCACTGGTTTCATCAATGCATCTGCAACATTCTTCAAAGTATCTACCTTCTCCAAATTTACCTTTCCATCCTCAACAATGTCCCTCACGAAGTGAAATTGAATATCAATGTGCTTGGTTCTAGCATGGAAATTTGGATTCTTTGCAAGGCAAATTGCACTTTGACTGTCACAAATGATCGTGATCTGACCTGCATCAACACCAATATCAAAACACAATCTCTTAAGCCAAATAGCTTCCTTACAAGCATGAGTTGTTGCCATATACACTGCTACTGTTGTGGACAAAGCAACAACAGGTTGTCGCTTACTCATCCAACTAATAGCACCACCAAATAGTGTAAAAACATAAGCACCGGTGGATCTCCTGCTGTCAATGTCACCTGCCCAATCTGAATCCACAAATCCATGAATATCAATAGAATGCAGAGGTCCTGAAACATTACCACGATAGCAAATGGAGTACTCGGAAGTACCCCTCAAATATCTGAACACTCGCTTAACTACATCCCAATGAACCCGTCCAAGATTAGCCATAAATCAACTAAGGACTCCCACTGCTTGGGCAATGTCTAGTCTTGTGCAGACCATAGCATACATCAAACTGCCAACGACACTAGCATAAGGTACTCTGCTCATGTCCTCCACCTCACTAAAAGATTTTGGACAATCCTCAATAGACAACTTTGTCCCCAAGGAAACGGGAACACACAATGGTCTACAATCTCCCATGCTGAATCTGTCCAACATGGTCTTAACATACTTACTCTAACTTAACGAAAGTTTTCTATTGGTTCTATCTCTTCTGATTTCCATTCCTAGAATGTACCTGGCTGCCCTTAAATC
Source organism: Cunninghamia lanceolata (assembly GCA_027924645.1). Lineage (NCBI taxonomy): Eukaryota > Viridiplantae > Streptophyta > Pinopsida > Cupressales > Cupressaceae > Cunninghamia > Cunninghamia lanceolata. Next base: position 3,004,263 of record BSBN01000524.1, read on the forward strand.
TTTCATTTCAAATTGAACTGACAACTAAGATTTAAAATCAGAAATCATATTCTTACCCTTCCTAATGAGCAACATATCATCAACATACAGTGCAACAATGAGAATATGATCACCATACAACTTATAATAAACACAGTGATCCGATTTTGATCTCACAAATCTAATTGACAACACAAAGGCATCAAACTTCAAGTACCATCTCCTAGGGGATTGCTTCAAACCATACAAAGACTTCTTAAGTTTGCAAACTAAATTTTCTTTACCTTTTACCATGTAATGCTCTAGCTGTGACATGTAGATTTCCTCCTCCAAGTCACCATGAAGGAAAGCTGTATTCACATCCATTTGTTCTACCTCCAAGTCATAAGCTGCTGTGAGAGACAATAGGAATCGAATGGATGTCAACTTTGCAATGGGAGAGAAGATCTCACCATAATCTATACCCTCCACTTGTGAATACACCTTCGCAACCAATCTGGCCTTATACTTCTCAATACTACCATCTGTACTAATCTTCTTCTTGAACACCCATTTGCATCCAATGGGTTTCCGTCGAGGAGGCAAAGGCACCAAGTCCCAAGTTTGATTCTTTTCCAAAGAAGCCATTTCTTCCTCCATGGCCTCCTTCCAGGAACCTACATCCTTCATATCCAAAGCCTCTGATATAGTTCTAGGTTCATCACTGTTAGTGAGCAATGCATAAGCACAACTAGAATCAAGCAATGTAAAACCAAACCTTTCAGGTTGCTTCCTTATCCATGTAGACCTCCTCAAGAGTTGAGGTTGAGGTTCAGCTTCTTCATCTGAGCTTTCAGAGCTACTAGAGCTCTCCTCATCATCAAGTCCAACATTGTCTTTCTGTTCAGTCTTCTCAGGGGTGAGAGGAAACTGAACAACATCCTCTTTCTTTTCTTTTTCTTCTGGCTGCAAAACAGTGGAAGAAGGTGTAAGCTCTCTGAAGATGACACTTCTGCTATACAACACTTTTTCAGCCACGGGGTCCCAAAGCTTGTATCCTTTCACACCAACACCATAGCCAATGAAGATACACTTAACAGCTTTGTTCTCCAACTTTGGCCGCTTCTCCCTAGGCACATGTGCATATGCCTCACAACCAAAAACACGAAGATGCCATACTAAAGGCTTTCTACCAGACCACACCTCCATGGGTGTCTTTCCAACAAGAGCTGATGTAGGAGATCTATTTACCAGATAGCAAGCAGTGGCAATAGCTTCAGCCCAAAACTTTTGTTCTAGACTAGCTCCACTAAGCATACTCCTAGCCTTCTCCATCAGTGTCCCATTCATCCTCTCTGCAACTCCATTTTGCTGCGATGTGTATGGAGCTATCTTATGTCTTTCAATCCCAAGTTCTTTGCAATACTTATCAAATTCTATAGAACAGAACTCACCACCATTGTCAGTTCTCAAACATTTAATCTTTTGACCAGTCTAATTTTTAGCAAATGCTTTAAACTCCTTAAACTTGCTATAGACTTTAGATTTGCTTCTGAGAAAATAAATCCATGTCCTTCTATTGTAATCATCTATAAAAGATACAAAGTATACAACTTTTGATAATGAAGGAACTTTAATAGGACCAAACACATCAGAATGAATGAGGTCCAACACACCAAAAGACTTATGAGAACTTGAGTAAAATTGAACACAGTTTTGTTTTCCCTAAATGCAATGTTTGCAAAAGTCAAACTCAAGATTACAATCATCTAACCCCTCAACGAGGTTCTTATTTTTAGGGTACGCAGACCCTTCTCACCAATGTGGCCAAATCTCGTATGCCATAACATTGTCTTTTTTGTAGGAAGTTTAACTTCCAATGCACAATTACAACCATCAAGACTAGAAACAACAGATTTCTTCCTTGCTTGTTCAAATGGTGGGGATGAAGTGACTGCTACCCTCTTCCTTGAGTCAGAAGAACTATTGCATTGTGCAATACATGCCTCCAGCTGAAACAGAGTACCTCTCCGAGGACCCTTAGCAAGCACCATAGATCCTCTAGTCATCTTGCATCCTTCTTTCAAAAAGACAACCTATACACCTGCATCATTCAAACTACTTACAAAAAGTAGGTTCTGTGCTAAGCCTGGGATGTGCATAACCCTAGAGATCCCCTTCACTCAACCATCAGTGAATCAGATAGAGACTCTTCCACGACCGACAATCTTCAGATGAGAGTCGTCACCCAGATACACCTTTCCACCATTGAACTCCTCATACTTAGTGAACTAGTCTTGATGCGAGGTCATGTGGAATGATGCACCAGAGTTGATTAGCCACACATCATCAGATGCATGGGTTGCTAGGGCTGTGATGAAGGCATCACCATCATCTTGTGATTTGTCAGAATTTGAATCAAGAGCTTTCTTCTTTTTCTTCTTCTCCTCTTTGCATTCCTTTTAGAAATGCTCGGTCTTGCCATAGTTCCAACAAAAAACCTCGGACTTTCCAAGAGATTTAGATCTCCCATGGGATTTGGATCTACCCCTCTTAGCTTTCTTGTCCTTCTTCCCTTTCTCCTTGGGTCTTCCATGAACTGCAAGGGCTTCTTTGGCTGCCTTAGAAGACTTTCTTTGCATCTCTTTAGATAACCGTGAAGAAACCACCTCTTCCATTTTGAATGTGGATGTGGTGCTTCTGATTGCCATGACAAGATGATCCCATGAGTTTGGCAGAGAACAAAGCAAGGTCATACACCGATCCTCCTCCTCCATCTTTACACCAATAGATGTCAATTGTGCAATCAGCATGTTAAAGACATTCATATGCTCAGCCACGGATCCTCCATCCTCTATTCGAAGAGAATACAACTTCTTTCTCAGAAAACATTTATTGACTAGGGATTTGGCTTGATACACATCCCCCAACTTCTTCCAAAGGAGTTTTGCAGTAGCCTCCTCATGGACATTTAACAACACGGAATCGGTAAGACTAAGTCTTATGAGACCCTTAGCCTTCTGATCCTTGAGATCCCACTCATCTTGAGTCAATGTAGCTGGTTTAGTTCTATTCACATTTTCCTAAAGGTCTCGGTCAACTAACATGTCTTCCATCTTCAGCTTCCATAGCTCAAAATTACTGCCATTGAACTTCTCTACTTCAAACCTTCCTGATGTGCTTGCCATCTCCTTGCTGCAATAAGATACAGAATGCTCTACACAGACTCCCACTCAACCTAAGATTAGCTCAAGAAATCCCTACCCAACACCTAGGACCAAAGGTGATCAAGCTCTGATACTAACTGAAAGGAAGCTAGGTGTGCGGAAACACTTCCTACACTAATCTATTGAGGAGAGGTCCATGCAAATTCAAATTTATGCTAACTATTATAGTGATGTTAAACCATTAACATGAGATATTACAGCAAAACACAAGAGCCAGAAAGAAGACAGAAGAAGAGAGGCAAAGATTTATGGTGGGGAAAACCCTTATTAGGTGAAAAACCCCACACTCAGAAACCTGCACAATGTATTAACAAATCTGAAAGAATGTTTACAACACACTTGCAATGCAAGCTTCAATGGTCTTTGACACTCATGTCTGGAGTCAATCCGACAGCATAACAGTACCTGTAAACCTGTGATACAAACTCCATCTCCAAGCACCTATTTAAATAGAACATACAAGGCAATTTTTGGACCTTTCTTGGAATGGGCATCCAATATGGTATCTTGGACCAAAACCCACACCTAGGGACACTTGGTCAACATTGTAGAATGTGTTTGACACTTGTCCACAACTCCCATCCCAAAGAGGTCGCCTATTTCCAAAATGGACTATGACAGATGCTCTTACGACACTTACGATCGTCATAGAATCTGTCATAGTAGTTACAACTTACAGCTGTAAGAGAATCTATCATACACATGCTATAAAAAGTATATTCTCTTACAACACATCATATTCCACCTTGGGGCGCCCAAATATGCCTCATTCAAAGATGCTTCATGACACATGTCATTACCTATCTTACAACCTTCTATTCTCGACTCTTACATGTCATAGATTCGTCATAGGAATCCATCATAACCATTTCAGTCAAACATTCCTTACACAACATAGAAGATGCTAACACATGGTAGAATATTCCTACCACTAAGTGGGATGCCTATCTCCTCATGTGAGGACAAAAATACAAATTGTCATAATCCATGTAGGATTGACACATCACCGTGCCACATCCCACAACATGACTATGGATTTTCCAATTATTTACAACATAGGCAATTAAATAATAAATACAAACATTACAAATGTAGAGAATTACCAAGGTTGAGACACCTTAATTCCCAACAGAATGTTGGCGTAATAGTTATAGTAATACATTGTTAACATTGTACGTAACTATTGGTGGTTACGTTAGTTGGGCTATAACTATTATTTTTGTTATATCAACCAAATATAACACAGTATATATCTGTGTTTGTATGAGCATTTATTATTGAATCAATAAATAAAATTGTTACTGCCCCTTAAGTCCTAACCTATTTTGTCGGGGTCCCAATTTTAAATGACCGCAAAGTGACCATTAAAAGGTTTCCCTTGTCAGCCTATTTAATTTTAATTATGAATTTTTAGCAGGAATGCATATATAATTATGTTTAGGACTTCACTAGTAAACTAGATGGATAATACAAACTTGTGATCTTATACTAAGGATATTCAAGGCTTTGAGTGTGTTGCAGAGCAGATTTGTGTTGTTATTGTGTTTTTTTGTTGCAGATTGGCTTCATCAATCTCTCTCCTCATGGCATGAAAGAGCTTCACTCTTCCATGAGGGTTTTACCTTCAAGGTGGTATCTATATGTGATTCAATCTATCTACTTTATCATTGCTTTTGCCTCTGTCCACCAAGGACACGCACTCTCTATCTAACAACAGTGTTGGAAGGCTTGAATGCCATTCCAGGGCTTGACTAAGGTAAGCTCCTAAACACCACAAGCCCCAACCCCTCTCTTGTGAATGCATGTGACAAGTGTCAAATCTTGTGGAGAGGAGTTGCAGAGGAACATTACAGAGCATAAGGATTCTGGATCTAAAGAAAAAGGTAGGAAATACCCCTAAAAGGTCAAGGGTGCCCGCTCTTTTGACCTATAGTTGGCCTTTTGACAAATCAGGGTTTAAAAACACCATCTGGGCATTCTCTAGAGCATTTTCTCAATTTTGACCATTACCAAATTTTTACTCCAAGGCCTTGGGCATGTGAACCCTATCCCTTCAACACCTCTTCTTTTGGAATTAGGTTCTCCTCTATTCACCAATCTCAGTGCTTCTTTCAGTTTGTCCATATCTATCACGGTTTGAAAGTCATGCCCTATTTATCATAGAACTAAGGTTTTGCCTATTATTGATCTAGGGTTTTAACAAATCAATTAATAAATTCCAAATTTTCTTATCATTCCAAGTGATAGCAAACTTGATCGCTAAGTCCTCTTACAAAATTTGTGACTTAGCTCAGTTTAATGTCCTTGAATGTATGTAGTGAAAGGAGGATCCAATCCAACTACAAATCAAATCAATCAAACGTCTTTTTCTACATAACATTTTGGTGAACCTGTGTTTTTCTGAACATTGCATCTTTCTGAGTGTTGTAAATCAGATTTACATTCATACACTTCATTGTCATCATTATACATTTGAAAATCTTACAAAAAAATTAAAAAATTTGAAAAAATTAAATATCCTAGGCTTGCATTAAGACATAGTTTGCACTATTTTCATTGCATTTCATTGGAATCATTTAAATTTTTGATATTTGTATCAGATCTAAGATAAATTACAGAAGTACATCATTTCATCATCATTTACCTTGCATTTACATACTTAATTTGCTAGGGTAACTTGCTTGAAATTTTCCATTTTTCATATAACCTAGTTATTCCAAAAGCTAGGGTTTGTAGATAAAATATTATTTCAGATCTTACTACTAATTTAGACACTCTTTCAAACCTAATTTTAGACAGTAGTGTTTCATCATAGTGTGTTTTTGCATTTAAATTTTGAAATTTGCATTTACACATTGTGTATTTCAACAAAAACTAGCATATTCATTCACATTGTTAATTTGCATTGAGCATTGTAAGATTGGTGTGTTGTGAAAAATTTTGCTACATTATTGGACTAATTAAAAAGTCTTAATTTTCTGCCCCTCATCATTTTCCTAATTTCATCACATATTTTTGCATTTGCATTGAAAAAGTGAAAAAATTGAGCATTTTTAGAAGCATAAACAAGCATAGTTTGGTGTTGTTTTATTACATTCATCTTAGATATCTTACATTTAAGATCTTGCATTCATCTTCAAGCATACATTCATTTTTCATTTGAATTTTTTTCTTAATTCTACATCATTGTGTGAAAATTAGCATAATTGTTAAATCACACAGTGTGTATTTCAACACTACTTGATTACACACCTTTTCACATAATTTGATCAAAACATTAAAAACCATCAACTTTTCCCTATTGTGTAGTACTCTTTCCTTCTATCCACTCTATTTTTTGTGGACTCTGTGTGTCTTTTAGTACCCATTTCCCTCAAACAAGTTCTTGGATGCGAAATAGTCTCACATCTAGGGTGTATTAAGCATCATAAAACTTTGCATATCTTGTCTTATTAGATCTTATTGGACATTAATGTTTTAGGAGATTTCATTATGGCATCTTCATCTCATTTCTCTTTGGTATCTTTACATGCATATATCAAAAACTTTGAGAATTTCTACAAATTTATTAATATGAACCCTCATGTTCTCACTTATATACAAGCGATGTATCATAAGGATATATTTAAATTCCCTTTATTTGAAATCCTTGATTATGTATATGATTTTGAAAACTTTACAGCTCTTATGAATACATACCCTTCGGTAGTAGAAGATCTAACAAAATACTTTTAGAATGATGACTGTGAAAGTTCTTCTTCTCTTAATGCTTTAGAACTAATAGCTAAAATATATGATGAGAATGAGGATTCCATCGATTATCCTACTCCTCCTCTACATGAATGTTCAAGAACCTTGGATGAGAAGATTATGGATAGCTCTACTTTAAGTCCCTTAGACATCACTAAAGATACAATCATCGACAATTCCCTCAACAACACCTTACCTTCCTTTCATTCCAATGCTCTCCCTAGCTAAGATGAAGCATTGGCGGATGAAGAAAGGTCCTTCACATTAAATCCTTTAGGGATGGATGTCAAGTTTAATCATTGTAAAAACAATGTTAATTCTATCATCACTAATTAACTTCTTCAACCTACTAAGGGTATAGTGAATAAGTATACTAATGTTCCTAAGATGATTGTGAATGGGGCACCTAGTGCACCTTATTGCTTAAAACTGGTGATTACAGTTCAAGGTGATCAAAAACCACCTCGACCCCCGAATTACATTCTAAATTATGTAAGAGAAATCACTTAAAAGAAATCAAGGTGTTTAAAATGTGCGGCAACATCCCTTGATTGCTCACACATACAACACCCGTAATAACAAGCAAAGCAAGCAAGCACCTCATGTGCCTATCTCTCTTCCATTTTCTCAACCTATGCTCCCTCTACCACCTCATCTTACTCATAAAAGTAGTCAAGAATATGATCTTGTCAAATAGCTTCACGCTCCTCTGGCTAAGATCTCTCTTTGGGATTTAATACAAACATCACCTACATACCATGTAATGCTTTAAGAAGCTTTACAAAAGATGATTGTACCACTTGTTGTTAAGCTAAATGATGTAGCAGCTCTGTTAGATTATATACATGCGACAAAAATAGATATTATGTTTCAACAACATCAGATACTATCGATAAAACATGAGTATGATCCACTTATAATATTTGTCCTAATAGATAAAAAGTTGATAAAGCGAGTTATGATTGACAATGGATCATCTCTTAATGTTTGTGGCATTGACTTTCTACACAAAAGAAAGATAGACACATCTTTAATCAAATTGGATAGGCTTAACATTCGTGGCCTTGATAATGCTAATAAACAATCCCTGGGTACCTAACTTTACCTATAAAGATTGGACCTGTGACATTATCTACCCTTTTTCATGTTATGCCTAGATCGCTTTCATATAATATGATTCTTGGTAGATCATGGATCTATGCCATGGGAGCAGTTCCATCTACCCTTCATTGATCATTAAAGTTCATTTATTAAAACAAGCTCTACACCGTTGAAGCTGATCTTGAATTGGATAGTTGCTTACATATTGAAAAACAAAAACAAGTTAACAATCATAGGAGTCTAAACAACTTATAGGTTGATTCATCAATACCTCTTGCCACAGATAATGCTATGTAGGATTCTAAACCATCAAATGCACTTTTTGGTGATGATTGGGGTTCATTAGATTTTACTCCTTCCTATGTGGGAGAATATAAACTCAATAACTCTAATACATCAAAAGTCGCATTGATCTCATCAAAGCAATCTTTGGAAACACTTGAGAAACCCAAAGTTTCCTTGGTAAAAAACAAAGACAATACTCTTACTTATACTACAAATTATGATACCTATGAGTCCTCGCCATCATCTAAGGAAATGATATCCCTCTATGGTCGAGGATTTAAAATCCTTTATAACAACTGTGACTATGTAGGTAATGGTTGTGGTGTAAATCAACAAGGAATAAGAGTAACTCTACAAATTGTTGGAATTAACTACACAGCTGGTATCAGATACCATTCTTTAAAGCCTACCAAGGCCTCTCATTGTCCCAAACTCAATGTTAATACAATATCAACAAGACCAAAACTACATGCGAGATATCCTAAGTTGATAAACAAGAATTGCCCAACAGGAAATATTCCATCAAACTAGGTAAGTATTTCTCCCTCCTTAAGCCACACTCATTGTAGTACCTATTCTAGTTTCTCTCAAGGGTGGCCTCCTCCTATATATATAGTGTTAAAATTGTACTATGTTCCCCCGTAATGTGTTATGTGTTGTTTAGGTCTCCTTAGATGACCCTTGATACTCTTGTAAGGTCAAGGATACTGGGAGATTGCCTATATATATAGTTAAAATTCAACTGTGTTCCCTCGTAATGTGTTATGTGTTGTTTAGGTCTCATTGGATGACCCTTGATACTCTTGTAAGGTCAAGGATACTAGGAGATCGCCTCTGTTGTGACCATTCTTTTATTTGTTTCATCATTCTTCTATCTTGCCTCTCCTCTATTTTATTGTTGTGTTGTGCCTTGGGGGACATAGTGTTGTGGTTTTTGACTTGGGGGCATCCTCCTATGTGGTGTTCCTAAGGCACTTGTTCTCCTCTCTCATTTTATTGTTTACCTTCTTTAGTGATTCTACCTAGTCGGTGGATGACAAAAACAAATGAATATTGATACGGACCATGTGTCCCTTAAGCGAGCAAGCAAAAATGGACCTAGTCCATATATGAAGATGGGGTTGATCTATATATATCCGATGCTTGACTAGTAGAATCACTCCATGTGATGTATCATCTTGTGGCATTTCTTGTGACTAACATTTTACAATCCACTCAATCTGCTCTTGTACACTTTGAATGGTATCTCACCTTGTTACTACACTTAGTTCTGAGGTACCTGTAGTATAGCTCAATGGTTATACTCGGCTCTGAACCCACGAGTATAGCCTTGGTCTTTGATGTGATTATTTTCATGCATAGCTTTAATGAATTGCTTTGGTTATTATCTTAGAGTAAGATTTCTAACCTCTCTTGTTATCTTAGCATATATTATCAATGTGTTTGTGGGAACATTCGGTGATTGTAAACACATGTCACCTTGGGGGCATGGACTTTGTGAAAGCTCTCGTTTCCTTGTGTGTCTTCTCTCTACCTTAATGTGCCTGATATCGATACATGACATCAACCACCTTAAGATGGGGGCATATATAATGATATATGTTTGATGATTTTGGTACTAACAAAGTGTGTTTGTAAGCCCTCTCTGTGAGGTAGGATGCTGTAATTTTGGCATGAGTACACATATTTATTTATATTATAATCAAAAGAAGCCATCTGCATGAGACAGGATAACGTATCTCTTGAGCTAGTGTGTATCCTTTTATTCAAAATCCCTTTTACAGAAGGAAGGATGGTGTATCTCTTGAGCTAGTGCACATCCTTTTATACAAAGTCCTCATTGGAAGGCAGGGTTGGATCTTGAGACTATCCTCCCTTAAGCATGTCTTTGGTGGTTGTTGTGGCATAAGCCCAACCATCAGCTGTGTTTGTGGCGTGTTTGAGATGGTGGGACTTAGCAATAAGTTCCTACCATCACCTTATTTGTCATGCTTAAGACATATAGTATGTCTATGGCATGCTATATGACACTCATGTATTCCGCGTGTTTTCCCCCTTTTGTAGTTAACCCCCACTTGGGCTTTGTATGGTGTGTTTTCCCCTCTTGTTTGTGTGTAGCAATGAGCTCCATCCACAATCGAGGTTTGTTTGGTGTGTTTCCCCCCCTTGTGTGGTCTCCACCCACACTCGGGGTTTCATGTTGTAATTTTATTTCCCTACATATGTACATGATGATGATGTTATGAATATGTTATGAAAATGCTATATAAATGTCTTCATCATGTTTTGCATGTCTGTTACTGTATTCTTTGTGTTTTATGTGTCTGTAATGTGCTTTCTAGTGCTTACTTGAGGTTGGGGGCTAGAAATAGTTCCTCAATCTTTGTGTATGCCTTAGCTTCAAGTGCCTGGCATGTTTGATGTGCTTGCAAGTTTATACCTCAACATTTAAGATCACACTCCATGATCCATCATCAAGAGAAATAGCAAGAGAAGAGAAAATATTTGATGTGTTTTCGACCGTACTTTAATGCATGTATGGGCCATAAGATCAAACATACATTAAAGTGGGGGCTAAATGTTATGTCGTAAAATATCCCCCTATGACTTTTAGCTCCTATGTTTAGCCCCTAGGTCCCTTAGGATTAATCATGCATGTTTAAAATGAATCCTAGAGTAAAATCCCCTGAAACCCATGTCAAATGGGACCTAGGGGTGAGTCCTAAATCTTAATTAGGCCCTAAAATAGGTCCCTAGACAAGGGCGCCTAGGCCCTTGTCCTGCCCTATTTTGGTGGGGTCCCAATTTTAAATGACTATAAAGTGACCGTTAAAATGTTTCCCTTTGTCGGCCTATTAAATTTAAATTACAAATGTTTAGTGGGAATGCATATATAATCATGTTTAGGACTTCATTTGTAAACTAGATGGATAATGCAAACTTGTGATCTTATATTAAAGATATTCAAGGCTTTCATTATGTTGCAGAGCATATTTGTGTTGTTATTGTGTTTGTTTGTTGCAGATTTGGCTTCATCAATCCATCTCCTCATGGCATGAAAGAGCTTCACTCTTCCATGAGGGTTTTACCTTCAAGGTGATATCTATTTGTGATTCAATCTATCTACTTTATCATTGGTTTTGCCTCTATCCACCAAGGACACACACTCTCTATCTAACAATAGTGTTGGAGGGTTTGAATGATATTCTAAGGCTTGACTGAGGCAAGCTCCTAAACACCACAACCCCAACCCTCTCTTGTGATTGCAGGTGATAGGTGTTAGATCTTGTGGAGAGGAGTTACAGATGATCATTACAGAGCATAAGGATTCTAGATATAAAGAAAAAGGCAAGAAATACCCCTAAAAGGTCAAGGGCACCTGCTCTTTTGACCTCCAGTTGGCCTCCCAACAAATTAGGGTTCGAAAACATCATCTAGGCATTCTCTGGAGCATTTTTTTAGTTTTGACCATTGGCAGATTTTCACTCCAAGGGCTTGGGTGTGGGCACCCTATCCCTTCAACACCTCTGCTTCTGGAATTGGATTCTCCTTTGTTCACTAATCTTGGTGCTTCTTTCAGTTTGTCTATATCTATCACGATTTCAAAGTTATGCCCTATTTATCATAGAACTAGGGTTTTGCCTATTATTGATCTAGGGTTTAACAAATCAATTAATAAATTCCAAATTTCCTTATCATTCCAAGTGACAGCAAATCTGATAGTTGAGTCCTCTTGCAAAAGTTGTGAGTTAGCTCGGTTTAATGTCCTTGAATGTATGTAGTGAAAGGAGGATCTAATCCAACTACCAATCAAATCAATCAAACCTCTTTTTCTACATAATAGATCATAAACCAAATTATGGTTTACAAAGACTACCTCTTTGGCAATATTATTCTCACTCCTAAACACCCTATCAGTATTCTTAGGAATTTTAGGATAGTCTTTCTTTAGATAGTCATTTTTTGACATAAAAGACAAGCATTTAAACTACCAGAAAGCTTAATTTCACATTTTATAACATTGTCTTCCATTTGAATACATAAAATTCTAGGAATTTCAACTTTAGGCACTAGATAAATTAAGGCTAACTTTAAATGAGGAAGAGTAAATCTAGTTTCTTCAATCTTCAAAACATTACCGAGTGGCTTTAGAATCTATGGAATGAATTTCACAACTAGGGAACAACATTTTCAACTTTAAGCCATCTTGGAGCTAAGTTGGCAGCAACTTCCTTTGGCCTAGAATTAGCAAACCACAGAATGACTCTATAGACATATTGTCCTAAATTCTAGAATTCCATATTCATAACTCTTTCCTACATGCCATATGTTTTTAAACAAATAATAAACAATCCTTTTCAAAGCATTCGCCAAAAATTAACATAAATCCCCAATTTTCTCCCCCAAACATTGCCAAGCTAGTAATCAAAAAACTTTCTAGAAGGCATAAAATTATTGTCTGGACAAACAAAGAAGACTGCTATGTGTCTTAATTGCCTTTCTTCACTTTTCACTATTTGAAGCATTTCCAAATTAGGAGAAATAGAGAGAATCTTAGAGAGAGAAGAGGCCTTACCATCTTTTTCTCTTCTAGGTTCTCCACCCCCAATGTCATTGTCTACTCCCAATCCATTGCCTCCTTCGAGCCCCAAACCTCTTCCATCTTCAAGAATTGAGAAACCTACAACTTTAGGAACCACCAGTTCTACACCTCCCACCACTTCTTTATATGTTAGCTTCCCTTTCTCTTTTCCTTTCTTTGCAATACTACCTACACAAGAACTAGAATTTTCCTTTCTAGCGATATCATCATCTTCATTAATTTCCTCACCTCCATTTACCCACTTGAACACACTCATCACTTATTGCTAATACGAGGGAAATAATGATTATTCCAATCCGTAACATAAAAATTAAATGCTTGCACACATCAGATCCCCATGTCACCTCAAACAATAGGCCTCCTGGCACAAATCCCAAGGACTGTTGAGAAACTAAACAAAAACCAATGGATAACCTTGAATAGGTTCATGAGGGAATACTTTAAAAAATTCAAATTCAAAATAAAACATATTTAACAAATCACCCCACCCACCCAACACCAAAATAAATGCCCCACAATCAAAACTAAGGAAAATCTGGAGATAACCAAGGAGGACATAGACAACCAAGAGTGACAAAGAATACTAATATGGGACACCTATAGTGAGAATAGGAGCTCCGGAGAGCAACAATGTAGGATGACTGTTTGTCTTCAAGTCCCTTCTTGGAGCGCTTTCCTCTAGGCTGGAGATTTCTTGACAAGTGCAATATTTTTTAGATTTTTGTTTGATTGGTTTGGTTTTAATTTAAAATTTTATATAAATTGTATTTTCCTTATAGCCCTATTTCACTAGCCCACCCATTTTGATGCACACATAGTCCATATGGAAGCCAATGGCACTGGACTAGAAATTACTCATCTCAAGTTTGACGTATTGTGGGAAGTTATTTCAGGCACTATCACAAAAGCATCTCATTGATTTTTTCTTGCAAAACTACCATAATATATGACAACACAAAAAATTGGTTTTTCTCAAGTAGATAAAAGCAATCTTGATCATATCACGGCTTTAATGTATGACCGAAAAACCTTTAACTTGTATAGGCATCAGCGACACAATCCCTTTCAACTTGATCTTCTTCAATATAGGCTCTAGGAACCTTATGTCTTTAAAATTCTTAATCAGAGGATGAATATTCTCACCTTTGACTAGCAAATTGTCTCATGCTATAATTTTATCAATTATTAGGAAACTTCTCAACTACTGGAGAAATCATTGTCACTAAAGTCGAGGATATTTTGATTTCCACCTCTATTTGTAATCATTTTGTATATAATCTATAACAAACAATTAAACTTAAAAACTCAAGAACAATATTATAATTTTAATGCACTTACTTTTAAATGTTATTCTATATAAATAAAATTGGTAAATAAAATAATATATCTTCTAATCTATTACTTGACGTATACTTTCTAATATTACTTAACTTCTAATATTACTTAACATGTAATTCAATATAACCATTACACCTCCTTAAAATTTTTCAACTCCGTCTCTTCAAAAATTTAAATTTTGTAAGTGCTTTATGTGATATTGTGTATCATCATTATGTGTTATCATTTACCTCTAAGAATTTGAACATATAACCTCGCTTGCCAAAGCACAAGTTCATCGTGAAGTCCGCTCAACGCTTGCATATATTTCCATCGTATTACACTTCAACCTCTTGGAAAAAGTGACTTAGATCATCAACAGCATCACATCATATGCTTCATTCAATCTGCCCTTACAAATATTTCAATTTTTTGCAGAACCTGAAAGTAAAATTGTAGCTGAAAACAACAAACAATCTGATTTAGTCATTGCGCCGTTGCACTCTATTTAAATACGACGACATGAAAATTTTGGAGCTAATAGCACTGAGCAACTGATTACAGAGAAATTCCGGGAAAGAAAAAACGGAAGAAACTTATATTCCGTATATAGGAGTGGTTATGCTAAGCTGGCCACAGTTAAATAAATCAGCCCAATAGCTTTCCCTCGGCCATTTGCTGTGTGTGCCATATAAACAATCCCCACAATTTTGTTTTCTTAAATATTCCATTACCCAAAATTATACACGCTATGTTGTCTCGCCAAGCTTTTCCAAGGCATAAATTTGTTACTGTAGATCGCTAAGTTTTTCCAAAGCATTTATCTGTTACTCTCGACTGGATGGTTACTTCCCATTTCTGTATTTTCCTACTTGATTAACTCTCTATTTTTCAATATCATCTATTTCAATGGTTATAACAGAGAACGTTTTGTAAGAGCTTGATGTAAGTTGTTACTTCCCATTTCTGTATTTTCGTACTTGATTAACTCTCTATTTAAATATATCTATTTCAATGGTTATATAGTGAATAGTAATGGTTAACAGAGAACGTCTGGTAAGACTATATAGTGTGTTTGATGTAAGCTGTGAGCAGAATTAGGTTAAGAGCTTCGGCGCCAGAAAAACACAATGAGAATGATGAGGCGGCGGCGTTTGACACTCATACTGAGTCATTTCCGTGATATTGCCCTTAGTTTCTGTTTAGTGCAAAGTGGTGTCCTGAATTTGTAGGAAATACGGGCATAAACTGTGGGTCCGGTAGGAATCGGATCAGTTCTAACGTGCCCGGTCGACTACAGAGTGCGTAATGTTTACGCTCAGCATGCGAAGGCTGGTTCACATATCACTGATTCTACTCAGGCTGACCACTTCTACTACCAGCGGTGCAGATGATACCCAACTGCAGCGTCATACAACTTTCATCTTCGAGCGCTTCACCCAAACGGACAACCTCATTCTGCTGGGCAAGGCTACTCAAATCGGATCCAAGTCTGCGATCCTGCTTACCAACTGTAGTGAGAACTCAACGGGGCGGGCACTGTATCCGGCCCCGGTGCAAATGAAGCCGTACAGAAACAATCACACAGTTTTCTCCTTCAGCACCACCTTCGTTTTCTCTATATTTCACGAGGCGGGCAGCGGCGATGGATTGGCCTTCCTGATGACGCCCTCGCCGTTTCTGTCGAGAGCTATTACCAAAAACTACCTCAGTCTCCTCAACTTCACCACCAACGACAACGACGGCAATCATCTCTTGGCCGTAGAAGTGGAGACGTTTCAGGGCCCCAACGCCCTGCAGTCCGTGGAAGGCAAGTCCGCCGGGTATTGGAATGGCAGCAAATTTGAACCGCTCAACCTCACCAGCGGCCACAATATCCAGGTCTGGATCGATTACGATCACCGCAAAGCCAAACTTCACGTAACCATTACATACGCCGGCTTGGCCAGGCCGGACAGGCCCCTCTTCTCTCGAAACATAGATTTGTCGACCGTCTTTACAGAAGAGATGTACGTTGGGTTTTGCGCCGCCACGGGGCCCTTCGCAAAAGGCTACTATATTCTTGCATGGAGCTTTACCACAAACGGTTTGGCCCCGTCGCTGGATGCCTGCATTTTCCCGTCCTTTCCACGACATTTTTCCAAGGCGCCGACTCTGTTCCAAAGTCCCTCATGCTTAGCCGCGGCTTCCGTGGTTCTGTTTGTATCCATCCTGACAGTCGGATGGATGTGTTTTAGGAGCTCAAAATACAGGGAACCAGGCATGGAAGAATGGGAGGTGGAGTATTGGCCGCACAGATTCTCCTACAAAGAGCTCACCGTTGCCACCAAGGGCTTCGGCGAACAAGAGGTGTTGGGCTTCGGAGGCTTCGGCCGAGTTTACCGCGGTGTTCTTCCCAGCAGCGGCATGCATGTCGCCGTGAAATGCATCACCCGTGAATTCACAGAAGGAATGAAGGGTTTCGTGGCGGAGATAACGAGCATGGGGCGGCTGCAGCACCGGAATCTGGTGCAACTGCGCGGATGGTGCAGGCGAAACAAGCAACTCTTCATCGTCTACGACTACATGCCCAATGGCAGCCTTGATAAATTGATCTTCGGCAACCCGACAGCCGTCCTCGCGTGGTCTCACAGATACAATATTGTCAAAGGGGTGGCTGCCGGGTTGCTGTATCTGCATGAGCAATGGGAGAAACGGGTGGTCCACCGAGACATCAAGTCGAGCAACGTGTTGTTGGATTCGGAGCTCAATGGAAGACTGGGGGACTTCGGGCTGGCCAAATTGTATGATCACAGCGAGAACCCGCAGACAACTCATGTGGTGGGGACTCTGGGATACATAGCACCCGAGCTCATTCAGACAGGGAAGGCTACGCCCAGCTCCGATGTGTTTAGCTTCGGTGTTCTGATGTTGGAGGTTGCCTGCGGAAGGAGGCCCGTCGATCCGTCCTTGGAGGCCGAACAAGTGGTCGTGGTCGAATGGGTGTGCGAGCTCTATACCAAAGATAGGTTGATGGATGCAGCCGATCCCAAGCTATGCGGGGAATATGATGCGGAAGAGATGGAAACAGTGCTCAAATTGGGACTGTGTTGTTCGCACCCGGAGGTGGAAAGCAGGCTCACCGTACGACAAGTGTGGCAGATTCTTCATGGGGAAGCTTCTTTCCCTGTTGTCGATATGCCTTCCTTTGAGGGGACTGTAACTACTCCCGGTGGCTTAGTCACTTCTGATTCCAGGAGCCTCTTTTCCTATGCCAGAACTAAAGCCTTCCAGGAGTTGCTTAGCAAAAGCATAAACAGGTCCAAGTCCAGACCAACCTCCGCATCCATTCACTCTTTCCACTCTCACAGTTCTTGTAACTCAATCAACTTCAGCAGTTAGAAATCTTGATTTTAAAAATATTGGAGTATAGTCGTTTGGATGGATCTCACCACACCAGTTCTGAAGGACCATTTTTTTTTTTTAGTTTTTATTTGGGAGATTCGAGGTTCTAAATTAAGAATAATTTACAGGCTGTTTAATCTTCTCCTTGTAGATCATTCCCCGGATTGTTCGTGAGAGTTATTATCTCCAATATAAGTTGAGGTTTTGTTTCACATAATTTATATTTTATATTTTATTTTAATTTAAATGTTATTTTTTCATTCACATCTTTTAGATTAAGAATTTAATATCTTTAAAATTAAAGTGGACTTATTATAAGGAAGTCATTCAAATATGTATTATGTTTTATATTAGTGTTGTCTTTATTTATTTTATATATAGTATATCTTAACTAAATATTATTTCTTATTATTATTATTTTTTTCATTGAGAGTAAAAGAGGGGTTTTTGAAAGGGCTCCAACCCTTTCATAACAATGAATCAAAATGAGGGAGAATGGCTTTGCAATAGTTGTGAGAATTGAGATCTTCTAGAGGAATGATGGCACTTGGTCGAGCCACGAGAGATAAATAATCAAACACTCTTGAAAGAGTTAGAAAACAAGAGTATGCAATACAAACAAGATTGAAAATAATAACTAGATTAAGTCACAATGAATTAACTCACAATAAGAGGTACATATATAGTGTAGAGGAAAATCAACTATTGCCTAGAATATTGGTGAAGGAGCCTAAGAATAGGCACGTAAATCCACTAATCTAAAACTAGTGGCATGTGAACTCCATGTAATTCCATGCTAAAAGCACACCTAAGCAAGCTTAACTCCAAATATTATAGGAGTAAACCATGTGAACTACATGCATAGGAATATTCTAATAATATCCTACACTAACATCCCCCATAATCATAGCTTAGGTGGGTACAAAGAAACTGGGTCTCGACAACTAGGCCTAATGAGGAACCCAAGTACAATGCAATGTCTCATAAAGTGGAGAAAGGGAGAAAACCCAGTGGGAAAAAACTTCCCTCCAAAAGAAGAAAATAAAGTGACATGAAAAGGACTAGAAATGCCCCTCATAAGTGATAGTCTTGAAATCGCTGTAAGATAGGGCCCATGTGTGCCTCCACAAAGAAGAGAAAGAAAGTCAACATAGAATGTCACATGGCGAATGTTGTAGTAGGTCCTCTTGCAACAAATGATGCCTCTTCCTTTCAGAAGATAGAAACCTTGAGTTGTCAAAATGCTAAATTCCTACTCAAGTTTAATGTATGAAGGAATCAAGATGTATGGTTTTGAAAACTACTCATGTTTCTTAAAGCTGATGCTGAACTATGACTATGCCATGCAAGATTCAAGAACAGTGACCACTGAAGTGTGAGTTTTGAATTGATGCGAATTAGGATATGTCAAGATAGTAGCATGAAGTGGTAGAGAGAGAACAAGATGATCCAAACCAAGAGATGATGCAAGTCGATGGGAGATTTCATCAAAGAGAAGATATATGTCCTCAATGTTGTCATCGAGATCGAGAATGAGAGATTCTACAAACAAATGATGGATGTCTGATAAGATGATATCTCATTGATCAAGAGGACAAGTGTGAACCTACTTTAGAGAGAATTTGAAGTAGCATGTGGAGAAGCCAAAATCTATGTCTAAGTAGCAGGTAGAGGTGGCAGAATAGCTACCAATGCTAGAGGTGTAGTAAGAGGAGAAGCAAGAGGAGATGTCTCCGTGTCATTAGCACATTCAAGAATTTCCCAATAAGCAAGTTCCTCTTTAGTATCATCATCATACAAAGGATTATCAACATCATCAAGGGAAAGAAGTATGTTGGTAATGGGATCATCTAGGAATGGAGGTTCATTGGGATCTCCATACATTTCCCATAGTGTGGTCTAGAGAGTGCAAGGACACTCAATGTGTGATCTAGAGCCCATGATCTGTGGTTTCCAACACTTAAACAAATTAATCCTAAGACATGATCATTTCTATTTCCCCATATAGATTTCTGCCAATATGTACTTGGTTTAGGAATAAGCCCATACAAATGTGGCAATAGATGAATCCATCAACAGTGCTTTAGGATGTCATCACGCCAGGACTTGTAGTTTTCATTTTTTAAAGTAATGACATAGGGATGATATGTTATCCCCATTATTGACTTAGATAGATTACCCCCTTAGAAAATTTGGACTTTTATGAGTTCGTTGATTGCAAAATGCCTGTATAATCTTCCCAAGAATGATACATAAAATGACACTTTACAAGTTGAGTGCATGTGTATGAAAAACCACAAAAAATTTCTTAATTACTCCCCAATTGAAAATTTAGAAGGAAGTGTAGAAGTGTACACTTGACACAACACAAAGGACACCCCCCCTTGATTCAATATGAGACCCCCCTAAATTTTGGCACTTTATATTTTTAGTGCATTGACATGTCTAATGGAATGAAAAAAGGTACTTTATAATGATAGTGCAAAACATTCCCAATGAATCCGGCTCAAAAAAAGAGCACTTTCAAAAAATGACACTCAATTACAAGTAGCCAATCAAAAGTTACGCTAGTTTTATGTTTTCAACCTTGTCAATTAAATTTGCACTTCAAATTTTTTTAGAAAATGCCTTTCCAAAATGAAAAAAATAAATTTGCAAACAGGGGCGCCAATGAAGTGAAGTCAGAAAACAAGGGCCTCAAATGGAGTGATGTGGCTGATTTCTAGTGGCTGATTTCCACAGGCTTCTATAGGCCGATTTCCATAGGCTTCTATAGGCTAATTTCAGGCTTCTACAGGCCGATTTGGGCGCTGATTTGCACAGGCTTTCTACAGGCTGATTTATGGCGCTATGCAGGTCACCTCTCTATAATTTATGGCATCTTTGTGTAGGCCCTTCACATCCTACCAAACACTTGCACCCTTTCCCTCGCCACGCTTTTCCAAACAAGGGCGAATATGCCCTTTCCCCCACCTGGCCATGCCTGCTAGAACAATGTTTTTTGGGGCCCTCGATGCACAGAGTTTTGGGCCTACCCTTGACTACAGATACGTGCCCAGACGAGCCTTCCTCAGTCACCCTCGATGTAGGGTTTTAAATGCCCCGAATGGGCCCGGTTTGGCTGACCTCAATCTAGGGTATTAAACGGCCCAAAAATTTAAAAAAAAAACACCCCTCAGTATCCGTGGCTTGGGCGTGCTAATGCCGCAATCTTGATGAGGACACATATCCCTATGAGCCACAACTTTGGCAAGGAAAACTACAAACAGATTGACCTCCTCTTCATGCTAAATGATCTCATCTGGAGACTCTCCGATAGAACCTTCTTACACACAACACAAAAAAAGATATGCAGGTACATAGAGAAAATAAATGCTTGAATGCAAACAATGTTTTCAAAACAAACTATGCAATTTACCATACCACCATTCAGACTAGAACAAGATATGATACCATGTGATAACTGATATCTTCTAGAGTAATGATGGCATTTGGTTGAGCTGTGAGAGATAAACAATCGAACGCTCTTGCAAGAGTTAGAAAACAAGAGTATGCAATAAAAACAAGATTGAAATCAATAACTAGATTAAGTCACAATGAATTAACTCACAATAAGAGGTACATATATAGTGCAGAGGAAAAGTAGCTGCCACCTAGAATAGTGGTGAAGAAGCCTAAGAATAGGCATGTAACTCCACTAATCTAAACCTAGTGGCATGCAAACTCCATGCTACTCTATGCTAAAAGTACGTACCTAAGTTAGCTTCACTCCAAATATAGGAGTAAACCATGTGAACTACATGTGTATGAATATTCTAATAATATCCTACACTAACAATAGAAGCATTATAGCAAAGCTGTACAACAAAGCATATACTAGAACAAATAGCTAAAAAACAATAGTAAGAGAGACCAATAACACAACAAACTAAAGACCATTTAAAGTGACATGGTAACTTCCCATTCATCTTGCAAGGTATGTAGGTGAGAACTAATGTCTTTAATGCTGATTGGAATCAAAACCTTCTTTCCACCCTTGAAGGACCCTTGAAAGACTATACCCCTTGATAATTTTAAACTTTGTCATTTAGCACTTTTATGTTGTTCAGAGAGTTGGTGACGGTGGCCTTACTGAAGTTTGCAATTATTTTGTATATTCCCTTTTATCTCCTTGATGTCCTTCTTTAACTCAAGCTCAATTTATCATCCCTCAAAGTCACTTCCTCTTTTATGCAAATGATTTCTTCCTTGTTATTCCACTCCTCATAGAGAGTTGATTGGATCTTATTTCTATTCAACTTGATGAAAAACCACTTTAAGATTTTAAGATGGTTGTCCAACTCCTTATGTAAATCATTTGTTTTGTCTACCAAGGTGACATCACATAGAGTGGAGGATGGAAAATTTGTGGAATCAGACCGATCTTGGCAACCTGGACATAAACCTTCTACCTTTGGGATTCTATTATCCACATCAATGCCATCCTATTCAAATATCTTATTTTTCCCTTTGGCTTCATTGTTGACAATTTTAGTTCCCCCACCATGGCTAGTTTTCCCTTTAGGGTTCCCCTTTGCTCACTTCTAGTTATTAATCGGAGAGACATCCCCATCATCAATCGATTTGTCATCACCATAATTGACAGCAGAGGCTTCAACAAAATGGATGGACTGAACACTAAGGTTGACAACATAGGCACCTAGGATTTAACCAGTGTAATCTCTAATGACCTTGCTAGCCCTAGTAGGTCTAGGGTTTCCCATAGAGGCCATATCATTAAGCTTGATAGGAAGAGAAGGCAAAAACTAGTTAGAAAGGTGGTGGAGATAGGGGAGGGTGAGGTAACAAAGAGGAGGAATTAAGCTACCACTTACCAAGAAGCTCAACTTCAAAGGGAGGGCTAGGGAGTTTGGGGATATTTAATAAAAAAATTGCCTCTAACTAATCTACTCATAATAAAAAACAATTATCTATTGAACATTAGGATACCAGCTGATGACGTATATTTCACCTCTATCCAATCAAGAAGAGCAAAATTCTCCAGGCTATATCCCTTTGTTGCAATTGAGTAGAAAATAGATAACTAAGATAACTAAAATAGGAAAATAAAGAGATTTACAGAATATTTCAAGAAATGAAATGTAGAAATGGAAAAGTACAGTAATAGAGAACCTAGCACTAGGCAAGCAACCTCACTACCTAGGACGATAGTGTGTTGCACAAACATCTAGGTGCCACACTATAGTTTGTATAGTGCAGGCACATTACAATTTCTTGTCCTCGAGCTTCGTACCAACTTTTTGATTATTACTTGGGTCATCAGACTTCTTGATGAAACCTACAAATACAGAGACAGAGGAAAAGAGTTGGGTTGTATAGGGATTTTCCTTAGTCAAATCTCGTTTTGGTGTTTCCACCTCAATGATAGCCAGATTGATAGATAAATAAAATAGTGTGTGCTCTAAATTCTAAGTGTGTCTAGAATTTTGATGAGCAGTGATAGTAATAAAAATGATATAAATGATAAAATAAATCCTACTCTGTGACAAATTGGATTTGCACAGTAATCTTTACATGCAAGAGATAAGCAGGTAATGCAAATAAACCCACAAAGATAAGCATTATACCAAATAGATTGTAGCAATCGAAGCACAAATGCAAGAGTTGATCAGAACTGTCACCTCATAGCAGGAGATAAAAGCCACTCAACAGGTAGCGGTTCCAATCAAAACTCTTCAGAGTTATTACCTAATGTTTTGGTTCCACTTTGATCATTGTCAAATCGGGTGATATTCGAACTACCTTTGTTGTTTGTTCTTTTCCCCTTTGAAATTATTGCTAAATTTGTACAGTTTCTTGTCCCTTTGTCAGCATTCTCACTTTTTCACGAACCTTATTAGCGGTTTCTTCTGTTTTTAAACTTACCGATAAGGCAATTTCCCTTTGTGATTCTCACTCTATTTTTTGTCGTCCCATTCCACCGATCATCAACTCAACTCAAGTATTTTATTAAGTCCACTTATTGGTGGATTTTATGTTTTGTGAACGTTGTACTCCCCAATGTGTTTGAAGTTTGCTTTCTTGCCAATGGAAGAAAAGTTTGAGTGACAAATTATATCGGTAGAAATTCCAAGTTGTGAACTTGTTTCTTCTACCAAACATGTGTTTGTGAGGTTCCAAGTTTTCTGATTAAGAGATTCTCTGAAAAAGAGCTCACTAATAAGATAAAGCCTGCTTACATTGCTAATACTTTTGGTTAGTGAATCTTCTCATTTGCCGATTTTGTTCAATAAAGGTCATTTCTACTAACAAGCATGAGAAAAGAGGCACTATAAATTTTCATAATTAGTGGGAGTTAATTTGCACACACAACTAGTCTCATCATATTTAAAATTCCTACAACTCATTAATGAGACAAAGCCTCGTCACAAGCGCAAACATAAATAGAATTTTGAAGGCATTGTGTGACTTATTGCATTTGTAAACTCCATTCCCATAGCATCATCTGCTCTAGTTATTGAAATGTCCAATGTTCAAGTATTTTGATGGGTTCGCATCAATCCAATCAGTTCACATCCTACATATCAACCAAGTTAGTCAAATTACAAACTTCTTTGCACTCTTGTTCTGTTGTGAGCATAATTTCAATTCAGAAGTTCATCATTTCAATCAATTGGGGTTTTCATGAATTCTACATATGTTGTTTATCTGAGTCCTCCTGAAACCTATCAAACTCTATTAAGAGTCCTTGACTTTGACATTTGGTGGGTCGTAAAATTGGTGAGGATGAAATATAAGTACTAGGGTTTTGACGTAGATTTCATCACAGACAATAATCTAGCGGGAATTAGGGACAAAGATTTGGGACACATCGACTTGAATGATTTTTGAAATAGAATGAGTGAGAATCCTAGATCAACATTGGTAGAACAAACATTCACTAGTGGCCTTTGTCATGTGAGAGTGTTTTGACCAGTTGTGCAGTGTTCTAATTTAGTTCTAGCCTATGTAAAGAATTATCATACTGGGTCTCGAGAGATTGGGTCTTTTGATGGAACCGTTATTGCTAAATTGGATGTTGAGTCAATAAATCATACCCTCAAGCTACCAGACAGAGATGAGTTTACAAAAATGTCTATTGAAACTAGGTGGAATTATTTTCAAGATAGAAAATATTGGTGTTTGACAACCATTGCCAAGCGCTAGCTAAAAATGAGAAGAAAGAGAAGTCTCAGGTTCCCCAAAATTTAAGAAAGAGCTCATTTCAAGGAGGACATATCAGATATGATTACTCTGTTACATAAAGTAGTGGGAAATTATTAGTCCACCTCCTTTGAGAAATGGATGTGTCAATTTATATTGGTGATTTTTAGTCAGTGTGAGTATGTTGATTGGGCTAGTTTGATCAGTGATCACATTGATGATCAGCTGGTGAATTTTCATAAAAAGAGTACTTTCCATATGTGCTCCTATTTGTTTTATGCAATAGTCGATACTCGGGTAGTCTGTCTAGGTTTGAGAACCTATGGGACTCTCTCCAGTGATACGCCAGTATATGAGTACTTTCCACAATTACAAGAATAACATGGGAATAAGGACTATAGGTGAGTAAGTGATGCATTCCTAATGTTTAATGTAGGAAGACTTGATGGCAACCTAGGTGTCATAATATCTTAGGAAGTAGCACAATTTGTGATGTGATATGGGAGTTTATTTATTCAGTTTGGTAGGTTCTCTTATGTGAGAATTGATGGTTTTGAACACACCTTATAAATTGTCTAGGTATGCCAGCGACTTGATTGTTTTTTTAGAGGTGTGCAAGTAGATGGCACAGGTCAATAAGAGATATCATGACATGAAGAAGAAGAGTTATCCCTTCCCTTCTAGTTTGACATATTATATGTGTAAAACCCATGATAATGCAAGAAATGTGGAAAGGGTTCTTTCTAAATTCAATTTTCATTTGTTTACTACTCAACCATTCTTTGATAGTAAGAACTATGTGAAAAGAAATTTTTATGGTTGATCATCCTATGAACATCAATCTCATCTTGAAGACTATTAGGAGGATTTTATCAATGAATGTGAAGTACAATGAAGAGATTGGATGAGACTAAAGATTGACCAAATCAAATCTTTAAACTAGGATGGAATGTACCAGATGTTATCAATGATAACTCTGATATGATTGATGAAGGCTACTATGTTTAGAGTTATAGACCTATACCAAAGGTTCGGTGGTTAGAAAAGGAAATTACTGATCTTTATGTACGTTCATCCTTTGTGTTAGATAAAACTAAAAGATGGTTGAAGGCCAAGGCTATTGATCATACTGGAGCTAGTTCTTCTCAAAACGAGAAGGTTACAAAAGAATATGGGTCTTCTAAGCTTCTGCTACCAAGAGGGCTCCTACTAATGTATATTCTACTAGGTCACTTGAGTAGCTTCATAGAAACAATATGGTGGAGATGAGCCTGAAGAAAATGAAAAATTAAAAATCACATGTGAAGAAGATAATGAAGTACCAAAAAGGAAGTTGGATGTGAGGAGAGAAACAATGCATTCTCTACAAAAGCTTTAGGCTGATCATGCTGCTTCCCCCACCTTGTCTCCCTCTTTTCAGAAAATTGGTCAAGATAGTTGGTGTAGTCACAGATGGAGGGTCTAGAGAATGGACTATCCAACTATGCATCCTGAGTAAACACAATGGAAACAACACAAGAATAACACACGAATAAATTGTAATGGAATTATAGATTCAATATCTCAAATAGTTACAATACTCATATGCTGGCAACATGCAGGCTACAATCTAGCTCACAGGTCTGCCTTCCAAATTACAACATACATGAATGATATGGCATTGAAGCACCTACAGAAAACAACTATGTTTCTATTCTATCACTAGATATCAATGACTCTCCTCCTTGTGCATCTAATGAATGCTTATATATCATCTCCCAGCTCAAGGAATGCTCCATGTCGGCATCAAGAGGGTTTCAACTCCAAGGCATGATGAAACATGTAGGTCAGCCTACAACATGTGGTAATGCTCCCCAAATGGATGAAATGTGTTGCAGTTCTCAATGAGGGTCTATATGGTCCCATATTGCCTTGTGACATGTTTCACTTGGCTCTGCAAGTCACGAAAATGCTTCGCAAACCTTGTATGCTCATACTAAATGTTGAATGCTTTGTTCTATGAGTTCTGATGATGTTCTGATAGCGATAACTCTCCACAAACAATTCCAAACCTCATGAAATCTGAATATGATGTAGATGACATAGTGTATAATCTAAATCCTACTCCATGAGCTATGAAATGATGATGCGGTAAAATGTAGTGCAAAACGTTGAAGCTTTAACTAACTGAAATGCAAGAAAAGAAAGAAATCAAATATTTTTGGTTGATACAAGATTGCCTTTCAACTTGGGATGCTCCTGCATCAGACACCCAGGGTTGTTTGAAAAGTGAGTTCCTCACTTTGCTGGGGCTAGAGGAAAACCAATGCGGTCTACCTCTGCCTAAGAAATCCATGATGAATCTTCCTCTGGTCTTCCTTTCCACTTAACCAGGTACTCTTTATACTACTTGCCTCTGGTACTGCATTCAATTCTACTATCCAAAACCTTCTCTATCTTCTCCGGTTGTTGCTGTGGTAACCGATCCTTCAATCCAACTTCAGTTCTATCACTTGATTCTCCCTCATGATATTGATATGGATCTACAATATTGAATATAGGTGATATGCCAAATGCTTCCAGTAATTCCACTTCATATGTAGTTCTTGAATCAAATTTCCTAAGAATCCTACATGGTCCAAACTTTCTCATCTTCAGCTTGTTGTATGTCCCTACTGGAAATCATTCCTTTCTGAGATATACTATAACTTCATCTCCAATAGAAAATTCCTTATGTCTCCTCTTTTCATCTGCTTGTCTTTTATACTTACCATTCATCTCTTCCAAATGCTTCTGGACCTGGGTGTGTACTATCTCCATGTATCCTACAAATTCTTCTTCCTCTATACTCCTTTTGTTATCCATACTGGTGTCTCTTACCTCTGCAACTCCTCTAGGTTGTACACCAGTCACAACTTCAAATGACGTCTTCCATGTACTTCTTCTCACTGAGTTATTGTATGCAAATTGTACTTGTAGTAGAATTATATCCCAATTTCCTACCTTATCTCCTACTAAGCATCTCAATAAGTTACCCAAACTCCTATTTACCACTTCTGTTTGTTCATCAGTCTGTGGGTGAAATGTTGAATTGAACTTTAGGTTTGTCTTCATCTTCTTCCACAATGTTCTCTAAAAATATCCTATGAATCTTGTATCCTTGTTTGAAACTATACTCTTTGGTAATCCATGAAATCTCACATTCTCCTTCAAAAATAGGTGAGCAACATGCACATCATCATTTGTCTACTTACAAGGAATGAAATGCACCATCTTCTAAAATGTGTCCACTACTTCAAATGTAGAATCATTCCCCTCTATGTTTTTGGTAAACCTAATATGAAATCCATGCTTGTATCTTCCCAAGGTCTCTCTGATACTATCAAAGGGTTGTACAATCTAGTATTTTGACTATTCCTTTTTGCAGCTTGACAAATTCTACAACTTTGAACAAATTTCCTTACATCCTTATATATTTGAGGCCAAAAATAATGTTCATTCACCAAAGCTACTATCTTATCAATACCAAAATGTCCTGCTAATCCACCACTATGCTTCTCTTTGATCAAATTCTCTCTCATTGAACTCCTAAGTATACACAACCGATTCCCTTTGAACAACATGTCCTCTTGAATGAAATAATCCAACCATTTTCTTCTATCTGTCACAAAAGGGTCTCTACATGCTTTCCATGCTTCCACAAAATCTAGATCATCCTCATACATGTGGTTAAGTTCTTCAAAACCTCTAGAGTACTTCTACCCTCATCTCTATGAACAAGTTCCTTCTTCTACTCAATGCATTTGCAACTTTGCTTGACTTTCCACTCTAGTGCTTCAATACAAATGTGTAACTCTGCATGAACTCTAACCATCTCATGTGTCTCTGATTCAACTTACCTTGACTGTTCAAATACTGCAAATCTTGATGGTCAGTGTACAACACAAATTCTTTTTGCAACAAGTAATGTCTCCACTTCTTCAAGGCTTGAATTATGGCATAGAACTCCTGATCATAAACTGAATATCTCCTCCTTCTATCATTCAACTTCTCACTGATATATGCTGCTGGTCTCCTTTCTTGACTTAACACTACTCCTATTGTATTCCCACTAGCATCACAATCTACTTGAAATACTTTATCAAAATTTGATAATGCTAACATTGGTTACTCTATCATCTTTTGCTTCAACAACTCAAAACTCTTATGTGCTCTTGATGTCCACTTAAAATTCTTCTAGTCACCTCTCATTGTCTCTGTCATTGGTGTGCATATAGTACTAAAATTTATGACGAGCTTCTGGTATAAACTTGCTAGTCCATGAAAATATCTTAGCTCTCCAATATTCACAGGGGTTGGCCATTAAACAATTGATCTGACTTTCTCTGGGTCCATCATCAATCCTTCCACAGAAATCACAAATCCCAAATATACCAGTTTTGTCTTCATGAAACTACATTTCTTGATGTTTATCAACAATTTCTCTTCTCTTAGCCTCTGAAGTACTTGTCTAATATGTTGCAAATGTTCTTCCTTTGTTCTATTAAAAATGAGAATATCATCCAAGTAGACAATAACAAACTTGCCCAAGAATTTCTTCAAAACCTCATTCATCAACCTCATGAAAGTACTTGGTACATTAGTTAATCCGACTAACCACTCATACAATCCTTCATTTGTCTTGAATGTAGTCTTCCACTCATCGCCTTCTCTGATCCTGATCTGATGGTATCCACTCTTTAGGTCAATCTTTGTGAAATATTTTGCTCCGCTCAAACAATCCATGATGTCATCCATCCTTGGCAATGGAAATCTATACTTGATGGTGATCTTATTGATTGCTCTAGAGTCTTTACACATCCTCCATTCTCCATCTTTCTTTGGTGCTAGTACTGCTGGTACTGCACATGGGCTTAAACTTTCTCTAATCCATCCTTTCCTTAATAGCTCCTATATTTGTCTATTTAGCTCCATATTTTCTGCTGGTGTCATCCTATGTTCTATTTTTTTGGTAAACTGGCTCCAAGTATGAGGTCCATATGATTACTAATACTCCTGATTGGTGGCAATCCTTCAGTAACATTCTTTAATATGATATCTTGGTATTCTGGCAACAATTCAATTATCTCCTTCGGCGGTGGTTCTTCTTCTTTTGTGGTGGTAGTTTCTGTACTTAGGGTACCATAATTCTTTAGAATCGATGCAAAACACATATTCTCATGTCTCAATCCATCCACTAATCAGATCCTAGCATTGCTGCATACTTCACTTTTGGGCTTTTCTTCCAAACTGTTGGTAAACAGATTTGTCACTGCGAAATAACCTTTGGAATTGACCTGTTGCCCATAGAGCAGTGACTAAATTGTCCCAACAGTTGGAGAAGCTATTATTGAATTATCAACTTTCCTCTGCATTTGAGAGGGGCAGCTCCCTCGTATGATTGGGTTTTTGGTGTTTTTGTGTACTTTTATCTGGAAAGTACAAAAAGGAAGAAAAGCAAAATAACAGGAGAAATGGGCATGTAGAAACCCTCGTGGTAGACGTATGAAAACCAATAGGAGTTTCACAATCTTATTGAAAAGTATGAGGGGGTTTTACCACAAAGCTAGAAGCCACTTTCCTAAACTGCATGATGAATTTCATGACATATGTGCAACAACGATGAAGAAGGATGGTAAATCTCAACATACGAAGAGATAATTTATCTTAACACTTTCAAATCAGGATACCGAGACATGATTGTGTTTCATCACCCCAGTTGCATGCTTCAATGGATAACTTTGATTTACACAAATACATAGAAAGATCACTAATTTGACATACGAGAAACTAGTAATCATAACTCAAAAATACATTAAGAACATATGAACTGAAATGAAATTCTTCATTATCTTTTTGACATTATACAATTTCAAAGGTAAACTATATAATGTGTAAGACCAAAAATGTTCCAAGAAGTTTCATAAGTTCCCCCTACAAAAGTTCTCTCTAAAGAGACCCTCCCCTCTTACATTTGAAATAGCCTCATATTTATAGGCTTTTTCCCATAACCACCTAGTAACCACTTTGTAACTACCTCACAACTACCTAGTAACTACCTTTTTCAAAAAGAAACCTAATTTTGAATTTTTAATTACAATAAGTGAAACAAGTCACTTTTTAAAATGGTAGTTTTCAAAGATACAACTTTTGAGTTGTGGGTTTGGCTAAGATACTCTCCATCTTCATCTGCTCCATTTGCCCTTGTACTTACCTTGCCATCCAGTCAATTAAGAACATAAAACTATTATCATTATGTTGAAATACAAATAATTCTGAGGTATTCCATGAGAATGAAAAAGCTTAATTGTTGCAATGTGCCCATAAGTCCTCCTCGCTCTGTAAATTTCTTATCAACTTCAAAAGATATTCTCTCTTAGTTGTTCTCCAGTGTGAAGTAGAGCTGAAGAGTCCCTGATGTGTATTTGTTTTTCACTTACATGACAGGCTTGCATATTAAATGATTCACACATTTTTGCATATGTGATTTCCTTTCTTGCCTCTTATCATGAACTTTGTTCTATAATACATTCTCTTGATCTCTTGCTCATGGCAATCTAAAAATAGAATGTACCTCAGGGGATAGTATATCATGGAGCAAGGATCAGAGTTGATGCAATGATGCCAGTAGCAAGTCCAAATACATTGACTAAGATAATATTGAGTCATCCACTGATTAATAATTCTCAAGAATCAAAGAAAGCAATTGCTCCACTTGGTCTTCATTGTTTCACTCATCATAGAATCCATATATATATGAGTTGATTGAGGCCCCCTTTCAATCATGTCAAAAGTTTGAATAGTAGACTGCCAAAATGATTCTCCCCTACCAATAGTGTCTGACTATCCTTGTTACTTTCTGTGCAGGAAAAAGTATTTGTGATATTGGTGTCATTTTCTTCTGTCATATGCTATTTACTCCAAATGATGACCCTATTGCCATTTTGCACAAAAACCTTGCACAACAATTCATATTGTAGTCATTATGTTGAATTTCATCCATACTGAAGGGATACAATGCTACTCTAACCCAGTACATATAAAGACTCCAAGAATAGCAAAGGAAGAATCAGAAATGAAACCATCATTCATGTTGCTCCGATGGCCTTTAGGTGATCAAATGCCCTCCACATTATGCATGCAAGTCTACCAAGGCATTTGCAACCACAACTCTAATAGAAATTGACTTCAAATTATACTTTGGTGGATGTTCAAACCCCTATAATTATTGCAGTCTAAACCCATTTTGTGAAAATCCTGCAATAATCTAAGTTCATGACACCGTATTTCTCTCACTCTAATTTAAATATCATCCATTTTAATGGTCAAACATCCAATAGTAATTTTACACTTCGTTCACAATCAAAAGTGGTAAATATTTGTTCTATTTTTATTGGCCAAAATTGTCCTTTAACTGTTGAAGTGGATGATAGTTAAGAGCAACTCATTTCTTTGAGGCATCTTGCCAAATAGTTCTGGCACATTGTTTATGCTTCTAAATTTTGTAACCATATCTATTAGAACACTACACTTGTCGTTTGGTCTTTTCAACAAAATCATTTTGTGGATATAATGTAAAAACTATAGTGCATCAATTTGAGGCAAGATGTCAAACAGTACACGCGGCTTGTCCATACTTGCAAATTTTGCATTGATGTATACCAGAGCATTTTGAATTGCAATGTCTAACGGAAACTCCATTACATCATGCTTTGATGGACATCCATACCTTCTTTCAAAGTTTTGATTTTTGATCCAGCCTCAGTTGATGTTGATGAAGGTGATGGAGTTCAGTTTTTCAAGTTACAAATTTTAGTTTTTGTGCTTTGTCAATAACTAATTGGGTAGTTATAACTACCTCTCTTGCTCCAAAATACACAGCTTGCTCATGCAAATCGATATAATCCTTCTTTGTCAGTGTGCTGTCATAAAGTTCATATTCACTGTCTATGCTTTCTACGCTATACATACCGATCTGCAAGAGCATTTCCATCTATAATATTTGATCTTAGTTTCATTGGGCTTTGAGGATGTCCGTACCCTATTCTAGAAATCCCATTTGGGTTCTGGCAGCGCATGAGACCACATTTCTTCGAGGCAGAATGTCAAACGTTGTTTGTGCTATGAAAACTTTTGACAATGACCAGTGCATTTCCAACTAGCACTTGCATCCATAAGAGATTCAAGAATACATCGATAGGGACAACCGATAGGTTTAGAAAACTTGGTGACGTGAGACAATCTTCCAAGCACGGTAATGCTCACATATAAAGAATGTCAATTAACTATTTTTGCAGTATTCTGTCAAACTGTTCAAGTGCTTTTGCATACCGGTCTGTCAGAGCATTTTCACTGGTAAACAAAATCTCCATCCCATAATAATGCTAATAAAGTGAATGCTGGCGAAGTTCATGGCATTTGTCTTTATGGCTGTGTATCCTTTTCAAGAAATCCATTGTGTGCAAATTCTTCTTCTAAAGTTCCCATTTGGGCAGAGAACATGGGTCTACAGCTATCAATTGCATTTGCTTGGAAGCTTCTAAAATCTTTTCAACAAACTTGTTTTGTATATCCTTGCTATCACTGCATTCCGTGAAACCACATCTCTTTGAGGCATTATGTCAAACAGTTCATGTGGCCTGTCTATGCATTAGCTGTGCTTCCATATCTTGTCGTCATTGAATTCCTTGAGACCATGTTTGTTTTGAAACATTAGATGAAACAGTTTAGGCACCTTGGCTTTGCTTCAACATCTCGCATGCATGCCTACCAACGCATTCTTCATTCCGTTGTGCTTTGATGGACGATGATACCCTGTTCCAAAGTTTCATATTGTCACGGCAGAGGGGAATGCTGGCAAAGGTCGTAGAATCTAATTTTACATCTACCAGTTGCATTTGCTTTAAATTTTCTAAAGCCTTTTCAACAAATACATTTTGCATCTATTCGGCAGTTGTATTTCAATGAGGTACTCTGTCAAACAGTTTATGTGCAATGTCTATCCCTCTACGCTATGCAAAAATCTCATTCCATGATGAAGAAGTGTACCATAAACTTGTTTCAAAATTCACATTTTGTTACAAGCTGTGAGGAAATTATAAAAGTTGTGGAGCATTGTCATTTACAGATCTTAATGCCCTTCAAAGAGTAAGTTTTGAATGAATGAAAACCTACAAGAATGCTAGTTGTTCATCGCATTTGCATTGCATAGCTTGAAATCATTGCACTCCATTAGACCGCATTTCTTTAAAGCATTCTGTCAAATGGTTCAGCGCATCATCAAATCCATTTTGTGAATATTTTGCAACCATTGTAATGAACGAAACCATATTATTTTGATGAATATCCATAACCTGTTGCAAAAACTCCCATAGTGGCGATGGCGAAGGTAAGGAGGATACTGGTGCCAATTGCAGAATGCGACTTTACATCTGCCAAAGGAATTCTGTTTGAAGATTTCTTAAAACATTTTCAATGCATCCCTTATCCTCCAGATATTGTGATCATTGTATCACATGAGATGACATTTCTTTGAGCTCGAATAACTTATTGCAGTCAGCTGGGGATGGGAGGACATCGACAAATTGGTGGAGTCTGACTTAGAATGGCAAATGCATTCTCTTGAAAGTTTCTAAAGTCTTTCAACAAATTCTCCTTTATTCACTCCTCATGTTCATTGCATCCCATGAAACCATATTTCTATGAGCTAATTTGAAAAGATCTACATGTTTTATAAATATTCCCAAATCATGCTCTTCCTTGTGAATATTTGACTTTACATTAGCTATTAGAAAGTTTCTCCAGAATGTATCTTGCAATCAGTGCATCTAGGAATAGAAAAATTTAGTTAGAACAGTTTGCATGCCCGTAATTGGCATTTTCAAGATTATTAAAACACCTTCCATGCATGTAGGAGAATTTGGTGAAGGAGTGAAGTTATTCTTGTTCGTAAAAAGTGAAAGTGAATTTCATTCTTTTTATCTTTCCAAACTTGAGAAATTATGCCATCGGTAAAAAGCTAAAATGTCCAATTTAGTCAAACTCACAAGTCACGCGAACTTAGTGAAAGACGGAAATTGACGCAAATTTTGCAAAGAGTAAA
This sequence comes from Cunninghamia lanceolata, assembly GCA_027924645.1. Classification (NCBI taxonomy): domain Eukaryota; kingdom Viridiplantae; phylum Streptophyta; class Pinopsida; order Cupressales; family Cupressaceae; genus Cunninghamia; species Cunninghamia lanceolata. The sequence continues at coordinate 3,039,211 of BSBN01000524.1, forward strand.
ACCCAACGCATAGTGGACTTTGCAAAACACAAAAGTTAACGCGGTCTTAGTATAAAATGAAAAATGGACGCAAAATAAAGTATTACGGAGCTGTGAATTTTTTTTGCCTTGGCATAATATTGCTATTAAATCTTTAATGGAGAGAAATAAGACAAGGAATGATGAATTATTGACATGATTTGACACATGAAACACGACACCAATGAATTGCAACCAAAAAGATGACTTGGCACAGGTATTTGATATGCAAAAAGTTTAAAATTGGGCGATTTGAAAACGAGGCCAACAGGTATCAAGATACGTCTTTTCCCATTTGATGTTATAGCATAGGTATTCTTCGTCCCATCATTTATTGCTTTCCTATCATACTTCCATGGTCTTCCCAACAATATATGACATACATCCATCAGCATAATATCACACAATACCTCATCATTATAAGATCTTATATGAAATTTTGAAAGGAAGCTAGGTGTACAGAAAATGGTTCCTACACTAATCTAATGAGGGGAGGAGAGTGCAAATTCAATTTTATCTTTACAATTGCAGATTATGTTATCCCACTAATAGAGATATTGCAGCAAACACATACATAAGAATGTAAGACAGAAAGAGAGACACAAGATATACGTGGGGAAAACCCTTATGGGTGAAAAACCACACTCCAAAACACAACTCAAATGTATTACATAAACAAACAAGGTTACAATACAATCACAGAGCCAATTCTCTTGCAAGAGTCTTCGACACTCATATCTGGAGACAAACTAGTAGCATAATAGTACCTGTCAAACCTGTAGTACATCTCCTCCTCAAAGCACCTATTTATATAACAAATACAAGGCAAAAATAGCTCCACATTGAGATGGGCATCCAACATGGCCTCATGGCCCAAAACCCACACCTATGGACACTTGTCCAACATGGTAGGATGCTCCTAACACTTGTCAAGTCACCCCATCCCAAGGAGGTCGCGTATTTCTAAAATAGGCTATGACAGATGCTCTTATGACTTACAACTGTCATAGAATCTATCATAGCTGTCATAATTTATAACTGTAAGAGAATCTGTCATACACAGGCTATAAATAGCATATTCTCTTACAACATGTCCTAGTCCACCTTGGGGCACCCAAAGATGCCTTTTTCAAAGATGCTTCACGACACATGTCCATACCTATAATAGGATCTTCTATTTCTGACTCTTACATGTCATAACTTTGTCATAGGAATCTGTCATGACCGTTTCGGTCAATATTCCCTTACACAACATCTAAGATGCTGACACATGGAAACATATTCCTACCACTAAGTGGGACACCTATCTCCTCAAGTGAGGACAAAATTACATGTGGTCATATGCCATGTAAGATAACACATCACCGTGCCAACTCCCACAATAGGACAACATAGGATTTGCATCCAATTAATACAATAGGCAATAAATAAATAAATACAATGTAAAAATACAAGGAATTACCAAGGTTGAGACACCTTAATTCCCAACATTCTCGCACTTGTCGAACACCTTGTAAGAGCTAATAGAATTAACAGAATTTAGCTGCTATAGGCCGAGAGGCCTATAGACTCTGAACACCATCTGAACTTCTCTGTGCCCACGGGCTTTGTCAATGCATCTGCAACATTCTTCAAAGTATCTACCTTCTCCAAATTTACCTTCCCATCCTCTACCATGTCTTGTACGAAGTGAAACTATACATCAATATGCTTTGTTCTAGCATGGAAAGTTAGATTCTTCGCAAGGCAAATCACACTCTGATTGTCACAACAAATAGTAATCTATCCTGCATCAACACCAATATCTGAACACAATCTCTTAAGCCAAATGGATTCTTTGCAAGCATGAGTTTATGCCATGTACTCAGCTTTTGTCATAGACAAAGCAACCAGAGGTTGTCAATTACTCATCCAACTAATTGCACCACCAAACATAGTGAACACATAGGCACTGGTGGATCTCCTACTGTTAATGTCACCTGCCCAATCAGAATCCACAAAGCCATGAATACAAATTGAATGCGGAGGTCCTGTAGCATTGCCATGATAGAAAATTGAATACTTAGAAGTACCCCTCAAATATCCGAACACTCGCTTAACTACATCCCAATGTACCCATTCAGGATTAGCCATAAATCGACTAAGGACTCCCACTACTTGGGCAATGTCTAGTCTTGTGCAAACCATAGCATACATCAAACTACCAACAACACTAGCATAAGGTACTCTGCTCATGTCCTCTACCTCACTAGGAGATTTTGGACAATCACTAATAGACAACTCTATCCCCATTGAAATAGGAACACACAATGGTCTACAATCTGTCATGCTGAACCTATCCAACATGGTCTTCACATACTTACTTTGGCTTAACCAAAGTTTTCTGTTAGCTCTGTCTCTTCTGATTTCCATTCCCAGAATGTACCTAGCTGCCCCTAGATTTTTCATCTCAAACTATGCTAACAACTGAGACTTCAAATCAGAAATCATATTCTTACCATTCCCAATCAACAACATATCATCAACATACAATGCAATAATGAGAATGCGATTGTCAAATTTGTAATACACACAATGATCTAATTTCAATCTTAGATATCCAATCGACAACATAAAGGCATCAAACTTCAAGTACCACATCCTAGAAGATTGCTTCAAACCATACAAAGACTTCTTTAACTTGAAAACCAAATTTTCTTTACCTTTCTCTATGTAATTCTCTAGATGTGACATGTAAATCTCTTCCTCCAAATCACCATAAAGGAAAGTTGTCTTCACATCCATCTATTCTACCTCTAAGTCATAAGCAGCTACAAGAAATAACAAAAAATGAATGGATGTCAGCTTTGTAATGGGAGAGAAAATTTCACCATAATCAATTGCCTCCACTTGTGAATACCCCTTCGCAACCAATCTAGCCTTGTACTTTTTAACACTGCCATCTGCATTGAATTTCTTCTTGAACACCCATTTGCATCCAACAGGTTTCTGTCCATCAGGAAAAGGCACCAAGTCCCATGTTTTATTCTTCTCCAAAGAAGCCATCTCATCTTCCATGGCCTCCATCCAGGAACCTATCAGGTTGCTTTCTTGTTCGTGTAGACCTTCTCAATGGCTAGGGTTGAGGTTCTGCTTCTTCTTCTGAGCTTTTAGAGCTGCTAGAGCTCTCCTCATCATCAAGTCTCACATGGTCTGTCTGTTTAGTCTTCTCAGGGGTTGAAGGAAACTGAACCGTATCCTATTTCTTTTCTGCCTGTTCTAGCTATAGAACAACAGAACAAGGTGTTAACTCTCTAAAGATAACACTTCTGCTATACAACACTTTTTCAGCCACAGAATCCCAAAGCTTGCATTCTTTCACATCGACACCATAGCCAATGAAGATACACTTAACAACCTTGTTCTCCAATTTAGACCTTTTCTCCCTAGGCACATGTGTATATGCCTCACAACCAAAAACACAAAGATGTCTAACTGAAGGCTTCTTACCAGACCACACCTCCATAGGTGTCTTACCAACAAGAGATGATGTAGGAGATCTGTTTACCATATAGCAAGCAGGGCTACAGCTTTTGCCCAAAAAGCTCCACTAAGCATACTCCTAGCCTTCTCCATCAGTGTCCTGTTCATCCTCTCTACAACTCCATTTTGTTGCGGGTTATATGGAGTTGTCTTATGTCTTTCAATCCTTTGCTCCTTACAGAACTTATCGAACTCTGCCGAACAAAACTCACCACCTTTATTAGTTCTCAAACACTTAATCCTTTTACTAGTCTGATTTTTAGCAAAGGCTTTAAACTCTTTAAATTGACTAAAGACTTCAATCTTGCTTCTGATAAAATAAACCCATGTCCTACTGTAATCATCTATGAAAGATACAAAATATATAGATTTGGAAATCAAAGGAACATTAACAAGACCAAACACATCAGAATGGATAAGATCCAATACACCAGAAGACTTGTAAGAACTAGAGTAAAACTGAACACAATTTTGCTTTCCATAAATGCAATGTTCACAAAAGTCAAACTTGAGATTACAATCATTTAACCCTTCAATGAGGTTTTTACTTTTTAGGGTACGCAGACCCTTCTCACCAATGTAGCCATATCTCAAATGCCATAACACAGTCTTTTCAGCAGGAAGTTTAACTTCCAAAGCATGTAGACTACCATCAGAATGTGTTACAACAGATTTCTTCACTACTCGTTTAGATGGTGGGAATGAAGTGACTACAGATTTTTTCTTTGAGTCAGAAGAACTATTGCACTCTAAAGTGCATGCCTCCAACTAAAATAGAGTACCTCTCTGAGTACCCTTCACAAGCATCATAGATCCTCTAGTAATCTTGCATCCATCCTCCGAAAAGACAACCTGCACACCTACATCATTCAACATACTTACAGAAAGTAGGTTCCATGCTAGGCTTAGGATGTGCATAACCCCAGTGATCCCCTTCACTCGTCCATCAGGGAATCAGATTGAGACTCTTCCATGACCAACAATCTTCAGATGAGAATCGTCACCCAGGTACACTCTTCCGCCATCAAACTCTTCATACTTCGTGAACCAGTCTTGATGCGAGGTCAGGATCAATCACCACACATCATTAGATGCATGGGTGGCCAGGGCTGCGATGAAGGCATCACCATCATCTTGTGACTTGTCAAAATCTAAATCAAGAGCATTCTTCTTCTTCTTTTTCTTCTACTCTTTGCATTCCTTTTAGAAATTCCTAGTTTTACCACAGTTCCAACAAAGAGCCTTGGACTTTCTAGGAGATTTGGATCTGCCCTTATCACCTTTCTTGTCCTTCTTCTTTCCTTTCTCTTTGGGTCTTCCACAAACTGCAAGAGCTTCTTTAGCTGACTCAGATGTATTTCTCCACATTTCTTCAAATAACAACAAAGATACTACTTCATCCATCGTGAAGGTGGCTGTAGTGCTTCTGATAGCCATGACAAGATGATCCCATGAATCTAGCAAAGAACAAAGTAGGGTCATACATCAATCCTCCTCCTCTATTTTCACACCCACGGATGTCAACTATGAAACAATCATGTTAAAAACATTCAAATGGTCTGCAACAAATCCTCCGTCTTCCATCTTTAGAGCAAACAACTTATTTTTTAGAAAGAGCTTGTTCACTAGGGACTTGGCCTGATAAATAGATCCCAGCTTCTTCCAAAGTTCTTTAGCAGTCTTCTCCTCATGAACACTCAACAGGATAGAGTCAACTAGACAGAGTCTTATGAGACACTTAGCCTTCCAATCTTTGAGGTCCTAATCAGCTTGTGACATTGTCATAGGTTTTGTTCCATCAACGGTTTCCCATAGGTCACGATCAACAAGTAGGTCTTCCATCTTGAGTTTCCACAACTCAAAATTTGTGCCATTAAACTTCTCCACCTCTACTCTTCCAGATGTGGTTGCCATCTCCTTCCTGTAACAAGATACATAATACTCTGTATAGACTCCCACTCAACCTAAGATTAGCTCAAAAAACCCTTACCCAACAACTAAGACCAAAACTAGTCAGGCTCTGATACCAACTAAAAGGAAGCTAGGTGTGCAGAAAACGCTTCCTACACTAATCTAATGAGGGGAGGAGAGTGCAAATTCAATTTTATCTTTACAATTGCATATTATGTTAACCCACTAATAGAGATATTGCAGGAAACACATACATAAGAATGTAAGATAGAAAGAGAGACACAAGATATACATGGGGAAAACCCTTACAGGTGAAAAACCCCACGCTCCAAAACACAACTCAAATGTATTGCATAAATAAACAAGGTTACAATACAATCACAGAGCCAATCCTCTTGTAGGAGTCTTCAACACTCGTATTTGGAGACAAACTGGTAGCATAATAGTACCTGTCAAACTTGTAGTACATCTCCTCCTCAAAGCACCTATTTATATAACAAATACAAGGCAAAAATGGCTAAACATTGAGATGGCCGTCCAACGTGGCCTCATGGCCCAAAACCCACACCTATGGACACTTGTCCAACATGGTAGGATGCTCCTGACACTTGTCAAGTCACCCCATCCCAAGGAGGTCATCTATTTCCAAAATGGGCTATGACAGATGCTCTTACGACTCTTACAACCATCATAGAATTTGTTATAGCTGTCATAACTTATAGCTGTAAGAGAATCTATCATACATAGGGTATAAATAGTATATTTTCTTACAAAATGTCATAGTCCACCTTGGGGTGTCCAAAGATGCCTTTTTCAAAGATGCTTCATGACACATGTCCATACCTATCATAGGATCTTCTATTTTGACTCTTACATGTCATAACTTTGTCATAGGAATCTGTCATGACCATTTTGATCAATATTCCCTTACACAACATCCAAGATGCTAACACATGGAAAAATATTCCTACTACTAAGTGGGATGCCTATCTCCTCATGTGAGGACAAAATTACATGTGGTCATATGCCATGTAGGATGACACATCACCGTGCCAACTCCCACAATAGGACAACAAAGGATTTGCATCCAATTAATACAATAGGCAATAAATAAATAAATACAATGTAAAAATACAAGGAATTACCAAAGTTGAGACACCTTAATTCCCAACAAATTCCACCAAACATTATTCACTCACCAGTACTGATGCAGAGGTAGGAGGACCAAAACTATCCTCAATAACATTAACAAATCAAAGAACTAATCCAATTTCTTTGGTCAGGTTGAAGAGAACATTAATAAATATTTTTCCTCCAATTTTCACGAAGATCCAATGGTAGGAGAGAAAGTTATGACTCTTTTCCCAAAACTACAAACCCTAGGAAGCGTTCAGACCTGCCCTCACCAAAATTGCAATATCTCTCACAAAACTTAATTAAATTATACCATACCGAAAGAATTGTAAACTAGAAACACATATCTTTCCATCCATCTATTATATACATCAATGTGAGGCCGTACTAGGCCGTACCATGCATATTTTTAGACTGCATTTTTAGAAAATTAAACTCTGCAGACCTACCCTCAATAAAAATGCCATAACTTATTCAAATATTAATGAAATTTGATGCAACAAAAAGAAATGGAAATTATACTCAAGAATATTTCCAACCATATATGGTTTGTCCTTGTATCTATCCATACAAAACCGTACCAAATGCTGCAATAGGACTGTTATAGGAGAATTCTAGAAATTGCAGTCACTAAAACGGTCATAACTTCCTCAATATTGCACCAAATTCGATGAGACAAAAAGGAAAGGGAGGGTGATTGGATATAATTTCATTTTAAATCAAAAAGAAATGTCTTCCTTCCCTTATTGGGCTGTACCGTGCAAGAAAACAGTGAATTTCTGAAGTAGAATACAGAAAAACATTACTTTTTACCATTCCATTCTCAATCTTCAATCACCTCCAAGTTTTCAAAGGTATACAAGGCCTTTTTAAAGGTATTACAAATGACCTTTCAGTTTCCAACTACTTGGAATGAACCAAGAGCCAAATGACTCTTCACCTTCCCTCATTCTTTATCTTTTTTCCAACTTTACATTGATAACCTTTACATGGTTTGAAATATTTTGCATATTTGAACTTCCTAGTGACCTCTAATACATAACAATGACTTGATTAACCTTATACAATGATGAATCATTACAATATTGGATCATTTTAATCAAACTCCTATGGAAGTCAAGGTGCTCCTGCACCAAGTACCTTGTGTTCATCTTGAATCCATGTTATCTTGTAGGGCTTCAGATGTTTCAACCTCTATAGATTCAACTTCGTCAGCATCTCCTCTGAAACCAAATTGTCTGTACTACCACTATCAATGATAACCTTGCAACATTTACCTCCTAATTTGCATCTTGTCTAGAACAAACATTTCCTTTATGGTGGCTCCTCACTTGTTTCTGCTTGGAACAAAGCTCTCCTCATGACTAATGACCCACCCTTCTCCAGCTTTCCCATTGAACTAGGTGATCCAATCAATTCTTCCTCCACATACGCTACTCTTGTACTATTCTCTCTCCTTTTGTTAGTATTCCCTTAATGACATTCAAATGCTTGGTGTCCTTCACCTCCACACTTGAAACAAGTTCCTTTAAATGATCTCTTGTCAAATCCTCTTTCATCTCTCTGGTATCCTTCATTACGGTAAGAATTATGACTTCCTCTGTTATTGCAGTAGAAACTCCTGTCATCTCTCCCTCTGTGATATGAATTATTATCTCTTTCTTCTTTCTAGTATGGGCTAGTCTCCTTGTTTTTCTCCACATATGGTCTTCCTTCTCCAAAATGTATTCTACCTCTCTAAAATTTTCCTCCTCTACCTCTCTATCTTTGCTCATGTCTCTTGTTCAACTTTTCTTCTACTTTTAGCACAAATTGGTATGCCTCTTCCACTGTTGTCATCCTTACCAAACTTAGATTTTCTTGAGTGTTTATCCTCAGTCCATTTATGTACCATGCCATTTTCTCCTTACTTGCTTCACTATGTCCAATCCTAATAATCATCTTGTGAACCTCTTCAGTGTACTCCTTCATTGTTCTCTCCTTTTGCCTTAGGTTTTGCAATCTCTTCAACAATTCCAACTCATAGTTAGTAGGTATGAACTGATTCTTCAATTTTGTCACCATCCTTTTCCATTTTATGATTTTGTCTTTCCCTCTCCTATTTATATCCAATTGAACTTCTTTCCACCAAATAGCAGCATGTCCTTTCAACTTAGTTTTGGCAAATCTCACTCTTTCTGGATCTTCAATTTTTTCATAATCAAAGTATTCCTCCATGTCATGTGTCCAATCAATCAACTCCTTAGGGTTTAAATTTCTAATATAGTTTAAAATTTCCATCCTAGGTCTCTTACCAATCTTAGAAATAGATTTCAACATCTTTACCTGATTTGATTCTTCTTCTTCTAGGGTTTCTTCATTTTGGTCAACAACTTGAAATTCATCATCATCACTCTCATCCTCATGTCTTGGGTTTAGACCTCTCCTTCTATCCTCTTCTACAACATCCAATCTAACTTTCAATGTTCTCATCATCTCTATCATTTCTTCTATTTTTTCGGCAACATTGGCCATAGTAGGCATCCTCCTTGGTGGCATCTCTTCCTTGGATCCAGTGCAAGTACCTCAATTCAGTGATCTGACTACAAGGTTGCAATTGCCTCATAATTGGTACTCTATTGACAAGAACAAGTAGACTACCTCAGGTCGGTGATCTATTCACTTCAAGATCTTCCATAATGCCTTCTTTCCCAAAGGATTCACAAACTTTGCTCTGATACCACTTGGTGCAGTCATAGATGGAGGGTTTAGAGAATGGACTATCCAACCATGCAGCCTGAGTAAACACAATGGAAACAAGACAAGAATAACACAAGAATAGATTGCAATGGAAGATTTATAGATTCAATCTCTCAAATAGTTACAGTACTCATATGCTGGCAACATGCAGGCTACAATCTGGCTCATAGGCCTGCCTTTTGGAATACAACATACATAAATGCTATGTCATTGAAGCACCTCTGAAAAATAACTATCTTTCTATTCTATGACTAGATATCAATGACTCTCCTCCTAATGCATCTAATGAATGCTTAAATATCATCTCCCAGCTTAAGGAATGCTCCGCGTCAGCATCAAGAGGGTTTCAACTCCAAGGCATGATGAAATGTGTAGGTTGGCCTACAATATGTGGTAATGCTTCACAAATGGATGAAACTTGTTGTGGTTCTCAATGAGGGTATATCTGGTCCCATAATGCCTTGTGAGATGTTTCATTTGGCTCTGCAAGTCACGGAAATGCTCTGCAAACCTTGTATACTCATACTGAATGCTGAATGCTCTGTTATAGGAGTTATGCTAGTGTTTTGATAGCGATAACTCTCCACAAAAAAATTCCAAACCTCATGAAATCTGAATATGATGTAGATGACATAGTGTAGAATCTAAATCCGGCTCAACAAGCTATGAAATGATGATGTGGTAAAATGTGGTGCAAAATGCTAAAACTGCAACTGATTGAAATGCAATTAATATGCAAGAAAAGAAAGAAATCAAATATTTTTGGTTGATGCAAGATTGCCTTTCAACCTAGGATGCTCCCGCATCAATAGTATTCTTCAAGCCATGAGATTAATGTGTCTCCTTCCCCTCCTTAGCAACAAGTTCATTAGGTAACTAACATTAGACCCTGTTCCAGATAGTGCTACTCCTAACGTTGCTGATCATAGGTCTGTTTTACCATCTCCTTCTTGGCTTAAGAAGGTAGTAGAGAAAAGGAGAAAATTAACCCCCATGGTTGACCCAAGTTTTGACATAGTGGCTAAGCTACTCCAACCTAGCCCTCAATCCAAAAAGGCCAGACAAATGTCACAAGTGGTAGTTGACTCTCTTTCAAGATATCATGTCCTTGAGATTGCTGATCCCATAGGGGATAATGATGAGCAGAGTGTTACTGAGGCTGAATTTAGTGTTAGAAAAATTGATATGGGTCCTCCCACAGTGGAGGGTGATATTTATCATACAAAATTTTTAGTTAATGTGTTGGCTAAACAATTGAAGACATAGAAACAAGAAAAGAAAAAATACAAGAATAGGTTAATTTCCTCACTTCATATATACAGTTGATTGTTGATACTACTTCCCAACCCCTGGATAATGTACTTGACTCTTTTGTGAAAGGTGTAGGTCTAGGTGTGATAGAGAAAATTGGAAAATATCAAGACTTGGCAAGAGCCATAGAATCCTAGGTTAAGAAGGTGACAATACATGGATTGTTGTATATTGAGGAGGTCATGAAATTGTATAGTGATATCGTAGCCAAGAGAAAAAAACTTAATGCTCATATGCAGTCTTTTAAGAAGGAGAAAACCTTGCTTATGATTATTGCCAGAGATATCTAGGAAATAGTCAAGGTGGATACCAGCATTTTGGTTTCAAAATTTTTTTTTCAGTATACTAGAGGAGAACGAGTCTGTTTCATCATTGAATGTAGTTGAATGGAAGCTCTCTATTATTAAACAATTCTTAGATGAACTGAAGAAAATCTCCATTCAATACAATGCAGACTTATTGGATATCAGAACCAATTGTTTAGCCCTAAAAACTAACATCTTGGATGATAATGAAGAGAATCTCTTGGATATAAAAGAGGTAAAACAAATCTTCAAAAAGTTAATTACTGAAGAATTAACTAGTAAAGATTCGGTTAATGGTATTTCCATTGAAAAACTAGGCCATATATCTTATTGCATTACCAACTTCAAATGGAAGCTCATAGACATAAACAAAAGACTCAATGTAGCAGATAAGGCAATCAACATGTAGAGGATCCAGGTGCATATCACTATTAGTCCTATTGGAAAAATTGCTATCGCAGTAATCACCAAGTTTAGGAACTTCAAATGGAAGATGAATCCTCCTCAAGACAAAGCAACTATAGAGGACCAGGTGAACGAAGACGAGTCAAATGAAAGAGGATATCAAGGGGCTATTTCTCAAGTTTGATTTCTATTATTTCATGCAAAGCAATTTGAACTCTTTTAAATAAGTAAACCTTATTTAAATATTTCATATTTAGGTGTTTATTTAATTTTCATCGGCTAACTTCCAAGAAGCTGTTACTTTCAAAGACACATTCATTTTTGAGGCTCTATATATAGCCTATTGGAAGGATGTTTTAGGATCTTTTGGAAAATTTTGTTTTGATGATGGATCATTGAAAGAATTGATACTTTACAAAGACTTTTCTGATATTTCTCATTCATATGAAAGAATCTTGAAGAGAATAAATTGCAAGACCTTGTAAACTTTGTGTTACAATTTTTATATTTATGTGTTCTTCGTATGTTGAATGTGCAATTATTTAAATCTCAGAGATATCTTTTTATATAGTGGAAATTCTAATTATGTCTTCTTCATTGGGCTCATTACTTGGGAATTATTTTTTGTATGTTGAAGGATTCAAGTGGTGATTTTATACTCTTAGTTTACATACATATATTGCAGTGGATAGATTGTTTTCATTGAGGCTTTGCACTCATTTTTGTTTAAGTTTTGTTGGAGAATATCCTTTTCTAATTTCAAGTTAAAAGAAAACCCAACCTCTCCAACTATTAGTGCATTTGTGGCTATTTGTTGGGAAAATTACTATTTAAGAGTGCAATGATAAATCTGTTCACTAACAGATTTTTGGCATCTCTGTTGGGGACATGGAAAAGAAGATCTAATATTTTTTCAGTTGCCTTATTTTCAATCCCATGAAATGTCATATTATGGGATTACAATCTAACTAGACTCCTGTTCTTCAACCTGGTGAATCTTGGCTTAGTGGGAATTGCAAATATATCATAACTAATTTTAGAGTAGTTGCATGGAGGAGTAGACAAACTAGGGCTCATTACCAAGAAGTTGAACATGTTATTAATCAAGAAGAGCAATTGGGAAATGAGATTCTAGAAGAAGCTCAGGTGTTGATTGAAAATATTTCTATAAGAGAACTAGAAGAACTTGTAGAATGATTACCTTGTTTGATAATTTAGAGAGCTTAATTTCAAAATCTATATGGTGCTCCAAAGAAATTTTGGTCCTGTCTTACAACCCAACATCAATTGGCTAAATGTTGAATAGGAGGATATTATAACTGACTTGTGTGATTTGTCCTAGAGGAATAGAAGAACTAATTAGCCATTCCATCACATCAACCAAGTATTGGATGCAGAAGAAGACCTTGGCCAGGAACTCAGGAGACAAGAAAGAGAATTTGGTGTAGTCCATCAAAATTTCATCGTTGAAAGGATTATCACAGCACCACATAGGGATAGACCCTTCTAAATTCACGCTGTTCACGACAATAGGAAAAGAAACTGTAGACATCTAAAATTGGCTTGCTTCGCAAAATAATTTCCCATGTCTTGACACCAATTTATCCCTCCTATTAATTAAATAAATTCATTTTATTTAATTAAGTTATCCCTAACCATCTGTCTATCCCTCGTGATCAATTAACTCACTTAATTTATCACTAGACCTTACAACTATATCCTCATTTGATTAAATAAATATTCACAATATTTATTTAGTTAAATTGTCCTTTTCCCTAATCCTCATTAATTAGATAAATTATGGTTATCTAATTGATCTAGCCTACTAATTGACCTACCCTAACCTACCCTAGCCTACCTCATCCTAGCCCTAGGATCAATTAAGCAAAACCTCTGTTTAAGTAGTCCTAACCTCTCATGTGGGTGGTCAAACCTAGTTTAACACCCTTCCCCACATCCCCCAAATTAAAAATTGAAATAAATCACACATCACATTTACTTCTCTTACAAACCCCTTACCTCACCCATCCTCATTCATTACCTCTTATCCCCAAATGAATTCTTAATTCATTTCCCATTCCCCAAATGAATTTTTAGTTCATTTCACATTCTTTCACACCCATACCTCATTTATCACCCCTTTTCCCAAAATGAATAAAAGATTTACTTTTATTCCTAGCCCTTGATCTCATCTTTCAATCCTCACCCTCCATCCTCCTTTCAGAAAATCTATAAATGAGACCATCTCCAAGCCATTTTGGAGGGACCTCTTCATGCATCAAACCTCTACCAAAATCACTCCACAATCTTCTCAGCCTACCATCCTAATGTCAAAATCTTGCCTCAATCCCATCTAATCTATCAATCCCCATCTCATCTACATTGTGTTGAAAGCATTGAGCAATCCACATTTCAGTTATCATGGGTAGAATCTGAGGAGCTTGTGGGTGCAACTCCTTCCCTCTTGGATTTGTGAGTTCATTATGAAGGTATAATCGTGTATTTTTGCATTTGATTTATGTTTTAATCTTCATTTTTGTCCTCATTAATCACATTTGTAGACACCTAAAATTGGCTTGCTTCGCAAAACAATTTCCCATGTCTCGACACCAATTTATCCCTCCTATTAATTAAATAAATTCATTTTATTTAATTAAGTTATCCCTAACCATCTGTCTATCCCTTGTGATCAATTAACTCACTTAATTTATCACTAGACCTTACAACTATATCCTCATTTGATTAAATAAATATTCACAATATTTATTTAGTTAAATTTTCCTTTTCCCTAATCCTCATTAATTAGATAAATCATGGTTATCTAATTGATCTAGCCTACTAATTGACCTACCCTAACCTACCCTAGCCTACCTCATCCTACCATCCTAATGTCCAAATCCAACTGTATGTTTTAACTTCTTTGAAATGATGTTACTTAGCCGCAACACCATCTCAAAGAGGGGCAAATGTAGACATCTAAAATTGGCTTGCTTCGCAAAACAATTTCCCATGTCTCAACACAAATTTATCCCTCTTATTAATTAAATAAATTCATTTTATTTAATTAAGTTATCCCTAACCATTTGTCTATCCCTTGTGATCAATTAGCTCACTTAATTTATCACTAGACCTTACAACTATTTCCTCATTTGATTAAATAAATATTCACAATATTTATTTAGTTAAATTGTCCTTTTCCCTAATCCTCATTAATTAGATAAATCATGGTTATCTAATTGATCTAGCCTACTAATTGACCTACCCTAACCTACCCTAGCCTACCTCATCCTAGCCCTAGGATCAATTAAGCAAAACCTCTATTTAATTAGTCCTAACCTCTCATGTGGGTGGTCAAACCTAGTTTAACACCCTTCCCCACATCCCCCAGATTAAAAATTGAAATAAATCACACATCACATTTACTTCTCTTACAAACCCCTTACCTCACCCAGCCTCATTCATTACCTCTTATGCCCAAATGAATTCTTAATTCATTTCCCATTCCCCAAATGAATTTTTAATTCATTTCACATTCTTTCATACCCATACCTCATTTATCACCCCTTTTCCCAAAATGAATAAAATATTTACTTTTATTCCTAGCCCTTGATGTCATCTTTCAATTCTCACCCTCCATCCTCCTTTCAGAAAATCTATAAATGAGACCCTCTCCAAGCCTTTTTGGAGGGACCTCTTCATGCATCAAACCTCTGCCAAAATCACTCCACAATCTCCTCATCCTACCATTCTAATGTCAAAATCTTGCCTCAATCCCATCTAATCTATCAATCCCCATCTCATCTACATTGTGTTGAAAGCATTGACCAATCCACATTTTAGTTATCATGGGTAAAATCTGAGGAGCTCGTGGGTGCAACTCCTTCCCTCTTGGATTTGTGAGTTCATTATGAAGGTATAATCATTTATTTTTGCATTTGATTTATGTTTTAATCTTCATTTTTGTCCTCATTAATCACAGAAACCATCAAAATAACCAACCTAATCATCCTTAAGACAACCTGTGATTGCATTGATGTGGCGACTCTATTGATCCCAAAGTGGCTTCAAGAAGGTATACACGAGGAGGTAGAAAGAAAAGTATTTCAAATTGTAACTTTGAACTATTGGAAGCTGTAAATTTTTCTACCTTTCCTCCCAATCGTAAGGTCAAGTCCTCTAGTAGAGCATCATCTTCTGCTCGGGACACATTATCCCCTATTTGTTAGGCTTTGACTCTCCACAGTACTGTATTACTTGTGGTAATCAATATTCAACCAAATATGGATCACCAACAACAACACCAAGCACCTGTTCCATGGGTTGTCGCTATTAGTCCTTTATCTTTAGATGTTCAATTGCATGACTTACCTCGTGGCTCAAGTAAGATTCTACCTAAATTTAAGGGTGATGGTAAGACTACACTAGATGAGCATATAAATGCCTTCTTTGCTGCTTGTTTCATCTTGGGATTTCATCATGAAGATGTTTCTATAAGGCTATTTGTGGAATCCCTGGATGATGTTGCAGCTGAGTGGCTTTATCATTTAACTCCTAGGTCTATTGAAAATTGGACGATGATGAGGACACAATTTGAAAATAGATTCAAAACCATAGAGAATGAACATACTCTTTTAGCTGAGCTAGTAGCCTAGCATCTTTGAAGAAAGAAATGCATGAGCCTATGAGAGAGTTTGTGGCTAGGTTTAATAATATTGTAAATAGGATATATCAAAATATGAGACCTAGTGATGACATTCGGAAGTGTTTCTTCATTAACACCTTACCTTTAGATGTCAATTTTAGCCTGAAAAGAGAGGGTGCTATAGATTTACGAGGGGCACAAGATAGAGCCATTTTGATCAAAGATGATCTCCTTATAGTGGGGAAATGGAGGAAGGAATCACAAGTGAATAAAGGTCAAGTGAGTACATCTACTAATCCCATGGTCCAACATTTAGCTAATGATATCATTTCTTTGAAAAGGAAGATGCCTAGGAACCAACAACCCTTTCATCAAGATGTTCCTAGGAGGTACTATAGTATGCTGGATAATAATAATAAATGTTATTCTTTGACTGGACCTACTCAAAGGTTGGCTATACAGGGTCCATCATCTAGTGGAAAGACTAACCACATGGTGTGTAATTTTTATCTCACCACTGACCACGACAAGGCTTCTTGTTCTGAAATGACCAGGTTTATGCAAATGCTATCTATGAATGAACATGTTGACGAACCCATTGTAGAAGAGGATTGTGCAGACCATCCTGATGCTAGTGTGAATTTCTTGGAATATGAGTCTAATTTGGACAAAGATAAAGATTTGTTTACTGAGCTAGATAGTTTAAATTGTGTTGTTTTTAATAGGAGTCAATAAACTTCAAAATATGAGACCTAGTGATGACATTCGGAAGTGTTTCTTCATTAACACCTTACCTCTAGATGCCAGTTCTAGCCTAAAAAGAGAGGGTGCTATAGATTTACAAGGGGCACAAGATAGAGCCATTTTGATCAAAGATGATCTCCTTATAGTGGGGAAATGGAGGAAGGAATCACAAGTGAATAAAGGTTAAGTGAGTACATCTACTAATCCCATGGTCCAACATTTAGCTAATGATATCATTTCTTTAAAAAGGAAGATGCCTAGGAATTAACAACAACCCTTCCATCAAGATGTTCCTAGGAGGTACTATAGTATGCCAAGTAATAATAATAAATGTTATACTTTGACTGGACCCACTCAGAGGTTGGCTATATAGGGTCCATCATCTAGTGGAAAGAGTAACCACATGGTGTGTAATTTTTATCTCACCATTGACCACGACAAGGCTTCTTGTCCCTAAATGACCAGGTTTATGCAAATGCTATCTATGAATGAACATGTTGACGAACCCATTGTAGAAGAGGATTGTGCAGACCATCCTGATGCTAGTGTGAATTTCTTGGAATATGAGTCTAATTTGGACAAAGATAAAGATTTGTTTATTGAACTAGATAGTTTAAATTGTGTTGTTTTTACTAGGAGTCAATAAGCTTCTAAGAAAGATGTTGAACACAAAAATCATCCCGGTAATGTCTCTTTCTCACCAATGTTCATAATGTCTAGAAATCTAGGATATGAATAAAGAAATTAGACCTGAATATATCTAAAATGACTTCTCCCAAGGTACCTCTTTGTTCCCCTTCTGAAGAAATCTTTTCGCCTACTTTCAATATTGTTGAGTCATGCAAGAAAACAAAAATTCAAATTTCTCAGGCTGAGTACCTTAGATTAAATCCTTCTAAACTAGATAGGTTGGTGAGGTACATTATGCAAGAACCATCATCTTCTTCTTCTTCCCATATAAATGCTCAAACATCTAAGGATACAAAAGGGGAAGTAAAAGCTCATATTGGCATATCTTCTAGTTCTAAAAATCTTGAACCTCAAAATCCTTTCAATAAGACAAACCCTTTCTATGTGTCCCTATTTATTATTGGTTATACATTAAGTAATTGTGTCATAGACTCTAGAGCTTCAGATAATGTCATGCTCGCCTAGGTTACTAAGGCTCTTGATCTTACGCTCACTTATTCTCATGGAAAATGTTACTCTATGGATTCAAAACAAGTTCCCATTGTCATACAGATTAAGGATGCATAGGTGGCTTTAGCTACATATCCCAAAAAAAGAATTAAATTGAATACACTAGTAGCTGATATTCTAGCTAGCTATGGTATGTTATTGAGCAGAAATTTTTGTAGAGATCTTGGTAGAGAAATTCAAATGGATTGGTTTCATTCTTTGATTTTGGTTGGTGGGAAGATATTTTGTCTCGACCTAGAACCCAAGGCTAAGTTCACAGTCTTAAAATATGGTGACCCTAGGGTAGAGATTTTATATGTTGAAATAGGTCCTGGCACATACATGGTTTCCTCTACCTTGGAAGAAGAAGATCTTGCTATGATTGGACAAAACTTGTCTAATGAACCATGGACTCTAAAATTCGATGGTAGCTACTCATCATTTGGATTAGGAGTCGGTCTAGTTCTCATCTCTCCTAATAATTACAAGTTCCCTTTTACCTTCAAGCTAGAATTTGAAAATACAAACAATACTGCAGAATGAGGCATTACTCCTCGGTTTAGCAATGGTGAAAGAGAAGGGGATTAAACAACTGAAAGAACTAGGTGATGTAGAACTTGTTTTGAAGTAGGTAAAAATGTGTTTTCCATCAAAAATTGGAGATTAAGGATTTATAGAAATAAATTTTGGGACAATCTAGAATATTTGGATGTGTTCTCTATAGAATATGTCCCTAGAGAGTAGAACACTAGAGATGACTCTTTGGCAGTTTCAACATCTTTACTTCTTCCACATTTTGATTTTAAGGACAACTTATACACAGTGGAGATTCTCTACAAATCAAGTGTACCGGATAATGTAAATAATTGGTAGGTTTTTTATTATAAAAAACAAATTATCTCTTTTCCAAGAAAAAGGTTAAAGATTTTGCTAATATGTTCTTTGAAGGAAGTCATTTTGAAAATAATGAGGTTCTGGAAGGAAAGAGAAGTTCACCTGTTGGTAATGAAGAAGTCATACAACTAAAAGGGAATAAGATTCCTAAAGGCCTAGTGTCTTTAAAAGTGTTGAATATAAGGAATACTGAGAGGGGGGGGTGAATCAGTAATCCACAAAACCACTTCTTAACAAGTTTAGTAATCCAATTTCTAAACTCAATAACATGAAAGTAGAATAAGCATAAGAACATCAACCATAAATACATAACATATGAACACTAGGATTTTTACGTGGAAAACCCAAAAAGGGAAAAACCACAGTGAGTGTTAACTCACAATATATTATGATAGTTTAATATCAGATTACAAGAAGGCTGACTGCCTTAGGGCTCACTACCCTATGAAGAAGTGCTCACTGCACAAAGGTTCACTGCCAAGAGAAAAGAAGAAGGAAGAAGGATTGGCTCTGTTGGTTTTTTCCCAGACTGGATGCTTATTCCCAGATTTCCCTACAAGGTAGCCATCAATGATCAACAGGATCTCTGGGCCAGGGGCCAACAGTGTAGGAGATAGACTCTATATTTTATCTCCTCTTCTTCTTCAGGCTCTGCAAAACCTAGGGGATATTGCCTACTCAACATCCATGAGGATATACATACAAGGCTGGGATGCTGATAGAAAGCAGATAAGTCCTCTTGTAAGTAGACCAAAACTGTAAGATAAGAGCAAAGGGGCTAGCTTTGGGCCTATTTACAGTTGTAGACAGAGGACTGAGGATCCTAAAACTAATTCTAAATGTCCTAATGGTTGTTTTAGAGTTTGGTTTTGATTTTATATTTGGATGCAAAGCTGGACATGGTATATAACACAAAGACAAAGCTAGATCGGTGCCTATCTAGGGCCTGGAGTCAATAGACATACACCTGTGAATGATATGCATGAACAACTAAAATTGGATTTCAAGGGGACACATATGATACCTGCCTTATAGATATCTCCCAATATAGAGTGTTAAGCTATCTATACTTATGGCATCCCTACTATAGTATACCCTTCCCAATGTTTAATCTGAGAACAATTTAATCTACCCCTTGAGTAGAAGTTAAGAGATCAGACATTCAACACAGGAATTCTATGTTCTAGAGTCTCAAACATTGCTTAAATATCCAGACTTAGAAGAAAGATACATGCAATACTGGAGACAGAATTAACAAAACACATGCTAACATAGCATTTCTCATATAGAATTAACCATGAAATCAGTGGATTCATGCAAAAACGTACAACAAGAGATACATAAACTCACAGGTTTTGCTGTACAGAGCAACCAAATCAGCTGTATTGTATTATAGAGCCAAATGTTCAACTTTCAACAACATCAAAAATGGTAACACAGTCTGCCTATATTGGCTAGAAAGTGTACCCGTAGTAATTAATTACATGGTCAAAAATAAAAAATCTACCAGATACAGACTCCACAAAGGAATGGCGCTCAGAAGTTATTGCAGCAACAGACAAGAGAAGCCTCGAGCCTTGCGCCGCCATCTGGGAGTCTTCACTCAAAAATCAGGTGACATGATCATGTGTACCATTGCCCATACCTCTGCACCGTCGCCATTAAAGGCCTCAACCACCCGCGGCCTACCTGGAAACCATCACTACGTTCAAACAGAAGTTCTCGCCAAAATGCACTTTACTGAAGTTTCAAATGTGTAGGAAGAATAGTCCCACATTGGTGCCGCGGAGACTCCTTCAATACCTTAAAAACATGGTCACGAGCATAATAGGTGTCGAGCGCCTTTTGCCGCGCTCGACGCATAAGCCTTCTCCAAAAGCCCATCGCCAAAACCCAAGCCATCGGCACACCCCAGAATTCTCCTTCCGATCTCAACGGTCTCGCCGACCGCTACCTTCGCTTCCCCATTGGACAGAGATGCATCATCGGGCCAACCATCCAAACCTTCGCCGATCTCATCTGTTACATTGATGAAGCCACCGCAATCCCCTGTCGGCTAGACCAATACCATTGGCCAAGCAAAAGATCCCTCTGCTGATAGACCACACTCTCACCGATGCACCAATGAATTATACTCTGCTCCTTCATCGGCGAGACCTCCCACTGTCGGCCCACCACAATCCATCCTCACCGACAACACAAGTCACACCGAAGACCATACACAACACTTCCCTTCATCAGCCAGAGATTAGTCTATCGGCCAACCATTTCACCGTTCACCCGACAATACAACCCATTCCGATAGACCCCGGCTCTTCCCCTTCCATCGGTGTAACACACACCATCGGAGCATCCAAAAAGCTTCATGCCGATCTCAAAGGTCATGCTGACAACATCTTCGCCAGCCACACATTGCTCCTCCATCGGCCAAACTCCTTACATCGGTGGGCCACAAATTTGCTTCGCCGACAGCCAAACACACGCCGATGGACATCCATCGGCCAGACCAAAACAATCGAAGCACTCAAGAAATCTTTCGCCAATGAGGCCGATCACTCCGATAAGACCAAAAATGTAAAGCGCTGAACTGTTGAACCGTTGAACCACGAACTGGTTCAACCCGATGGTTCAACCGAGAAGTTCAATGCCGAACAGAGCACTTCAAAAAGAACATTCACCGAACACAAACACAAAGCCTCGAACCGTTGAACCCTAAACCAAAAGGGTTCAACACTAGGGTTCAACGCGGTGGTTCAAACATCAAAAGTAATACTCCATAGGCAAAAAAGCTTCGAACCATTGAACCTTGAACCAAAACAAAAAGGTTCAAACGGGAGGTTCAATGATGCAATATTTGTGCAAGGCAAATGCATAATGCGACCCGTTAGAAGAAAAATGAACCTTGAACCACTGAACCAGTGAACTTAGAGAAAAAGGGTTCAAGTTCAAACCAAAATGTCAAAGACACAAAAACGAACGCATGCCGATGGAGAAAAGACGAAGACCCCTCCTCAAGAAATGAGATGCAGATGCTGAAAAACACTGAAGGGGTGCCAAAACTTAGAACCTTTTGGATATTTTGGGATGGTGCCTGCATGAAAATTTTTAAATTAACTGACAGTGAATTCAGGCACCAACAGGCTCACTACCAGAAGATGAAATATTGTAGATGCATCTACCACATGCTGGATCATAGTTCCATTGAAGGATCAATATACAGATTCAAAGGTCTTCATTTATTCTGCCCTGCTTCTCAACTTAACTACATATACTCTATTTTCTATCATTGTTCAATTTTTCTACTCTGTACTCTGCTCATATTCATTCACTCTTCGAATTCGCACACCACACCAACCTCTTTCATCATTGAATTCCATAGGGTATATATTCGCTACAAGATTTATCTCATAATCAGGTCGGCAAGCAAAACATAAACCGTGTACACAAATACTACATCTTGTCGGCTTGAACTTGTGTACAATCTACAATGCAGACTTAAATAGATGTACAAAAGTCTTCATATAGGTTAGATTCAATCATACCATCACTTAGATTGACTGTTCGGATAATATAACTTCTCTGTATAAGAATCTAACATGTTTGTCAGCTTGTTCCTTAAGAGTATACTTGATCAACTCATCTGTCACACCATAATTCCCACTGCGGACCATATGAGACTCTGAGATGCATAACCAACAATCATTCAGGATCTCTTACGATATCTCTAGAATTGCAGAACAAAATATACAACTATGGAGGAATGCAGACCCTTTTCTCTAGCACTGTGCACTCTTCTTGACTAAACTATGTTCACCCAGAATTAAGTATTTTACCATGTGACTTTCGGAGGAAGTCAAGACGTGAACACTGGCAAAAATTATCACTAAATAGTTATGAACAACATACCTGATCTGCATGTACTGATCTTTTACTGTGGAGGCATACCATCCCAAACATTGTTACCTACTTTGTATAATGTATACTGTTCATACTTAGTCATTTTTGCTTCTGGAGTAAAGTCTCTTTGTCATACCGGTGGAGTCTCTTTCCTTTGTTACCATCAATGACAACATTCAATCATTAGAACAATGTCTCTTGCCAACAATCTCCCCCTTTGGCATTGATGGCAACACTTAGTGAAAAATGGTTGTGTCTGCTCCCCCTTACTTTGTATTTCTTCACCCCCTAAGATGTTTGCCCATTTTTCACTGGTCTTCTTTTGCCCCTTTGACATCAATGGCAAAGGTGTATGTTCAAGAGTCAAAATTAGACCAAAACTACAAAATTCTTCATACTCAGCCACATATGTAGACATACAAACTTCAACTCAATTAGTTGGCAGTGAAATAATATCCTTATACACAATCTTTTATTGTGTAATCTCTTCATCCCATCGAGTTTTAGCTCTTTCCAAAATTTGAATGTGACCATTTATTATAAAGACTGATTCTTCTGCCTTTTGCACATTAGAATTTGTGTCAATTTGTGAAGCTGCCTATGCTTCTGCTGCAATACGGATCATTGAGTCTAACTTAGGACTAATGAGTTCTCTCAACTGACACATTTTACTTTTCACTTGATCCCTCTTATTTACAATATCACTTAACTCATTATGAATATTAATTACTCGTATTTCTTTTCTTCTCACCGAATTAGTTGCTGGATCAAATGATTTAGAAATATTTATTAGCTGTTGTTTTAGATCCTTCACCTTTTCTTCTAGCTCTTTTGTAGCTGATGGCCAAGATAGACAAAATTTATACATGTTACTTGCTTATCTGATAGCATTCTATATGCCTTTCATTTTATTGTCTAGAAGAGCTTTGTCATTTTTTATCAGTCTTCAACTCATTTAATCTTTTCTCATCAAATTCTTGTCTTACTTTTGTCTCAAAAGATTCAAAATGTCCACTTTGTTGTACTCAACCAAATTTTTTGCTTCACTAAGGCATTTTGAAACAAGTCTAGAAAATTTTTCGTCAAAAAGTCAAAAAAGCAAAATTTCTAAAAATAGAAATTTCTAAATATAGACGTCGAGTTAGGTTTTCTGGGTTTCTTGAGATATGGATGTTGGCAAAACTTTCTAAAAATAGAAAGTTTCTAAAAATAGAATCTCCAAATCAGGTGTTGCGCTTGATTCTCATTGGTCGATTTTCTTTCACGATCGGCACGGTTCAGACGGAATCTTCAAACGGCCAAGTTTTCTCTACTGGGTCATTTTTGCTTTTTCACAAGGTGAAGCATGAGCTTGAAAGTCATCAACACAGAAAAGTTCACCTACCAAATCTCTTCGATGAGTTTCCAACGCTGTTTCAACGACCCAAAACTGACAAACGACCATCGACTCGACGATGCATGCAAAACGATGCAAGATGGATTCCAAGGTGAATGGAAAAGTTGGAAAATCACAAAAATGGCTAAGTCTAGTGAAACTGGGCACCCCAGGAGCCTTGGGGCACCCATCCTCTCCTGTGTTAGTTTTTTTTCACGTTTTTCGAGAAACGTCGAAAATGCTTCCATCAGCTCCTTTCTGGTTGGTCAAACTTGGTCAAAAGTTAATCAAAGCTAGGATTTCATCACAGATATGTTTAGACTACTCAGATCACCCTCCGTCCCACCTCGACAGTCATCAGAATGACCGAAATCAAAGATCAAACATGAGCAATCGGCACGGAAATCGAGAAAAGGTACAAAATTGGAAAAACTAAAAAAATGGCTAAGTGTTGACAAACTGGGTGCCCCTGGAGGCTTGGGGCACCCATCCTCACCAATGTTAGTTTATTTTTCATGTTTTTCTTGAAAAATGCAAATCTCCTTCCGTCAGCCCGCTCCGGTTCAGTGTTGATCAGTTTGGCACGTTTTTTGAGGCAAACAGAAGGTACAATCAACTCAGTTTTCATCAGGGTTGCATATTTGCCAGATCATCAGACTCATTTTCATCCCATTTGTTAGAAATCAATAGCCAAACAAGGGTCCTATGCCTCCGGAATGCACACACAAACCAAGAAATTGGAAAAATTGGAAAAACTGAAAAAATGGCTAAGTGTTGGGAAACTGGGTGCCCCAGGAGGCTTGGGGCACCCATCTTGAGCAGTGTTAGAATATTTTTGTGTTTTCAGTGTTTTCTGACATGCCTTGTTACCAATCTTCACCCGTTGGCAGTTTTCGGGAGGTCAAACTTGGTCAAACGATGTCAGATCGTCAAACGGAGATAAGGGATGGAATCTCAGCTGATCAATCTCCAAAATGTCAGGATCAGTTAGCTTTTTCAGTTCATGATGACATTTTTCCACCTTGTCAAAGTCGGAGATAGGCCATATTTGAGTAAAAATGAGTGTTGAAGTGTCAAAAATGAAGAAATTTTGTTAACACTTCTTCCAACTCGCGCATTCGATGACATCATCAAAGAAGATATTTTTTGTCATCTTGCACATGAAGCCATAGGCTCCTACAAAATAGGGATTCTTCCTATTCGAAGACATCCACTTGGATTTATGTTTTAAAAGATGCTTTCTTCTTGGATGAGGATGAAGTTTTCTTCTCACACAAGTAAAGCTGCTTTTTCGACCAAAGATTTATAAAGACAAGCTTTGGGCTTCTTTATTTCATTATCTTTTGTAGGTTGCATCCAGAGGAAAGATTTTATTTTTCTTTCAACGAAGATTCAAAGACCCAAACCAGGTGCTTTTTTAGTTTTCTTCATAGATTCGGGTTGAGGAAGAAGAGAGGCTTGCTTTTTCAGGGTCTTTGTTTCAAGGAGATCATTTTTCAGAAATCCACAAGAGCTTTTTCAGTTTTCGTCGAGATGGGTCCATCCAGATTATCATTCTCTTGAAGATTGGGAGTTGTGCTTTTTTCCTGCTTTTTCGAGAAAATCTCTGCTTTTTCAAAATCTGACAATCTGGGTTGCTTAGAAACAGAATTGCCTACAAAACCCATGTGCCAGCTTTTTTCGTTCAGAATCAGGTTTTTTTAGAAGAAATCAGCAAAAGAATATCAACGGATGACATCACCAAAAAGCAAGAATGTTGATGAGGATGCATTTCAAAAGAAAACAGCTTTAAAACATATGCTTTTTGTTTTAAAGCATGTGCTTTCATCCTAAGCTCATCCATCCTATATTTAGAAAGAAAGCACCTTGTGATAGTTGGAATCTTTTTGCTTTAAAGCATTTGTTTATTGTATCTTTGTCTTAGAATAGTAATAAAGCTTGCGAGTTGGCAAGTTAGGGTTAATCAAGGAGATTTTAGGGTTCCCTACTCCTTTGATTTTAGTATAAATAAGGGCATCCTTGCCCATTGTTGGTAATGGTAGTGGTGATAGCAAATTTGCTGTGCCTATTCTAGCCTGCAAACATTATTATTCCCAGTGTCTGTTCAATCTGTGTTCATGTAAGGAATGACTTTTGTGATAACAAATTTGCTATGCCTATTCTAGCCTGCAAACATTGTTATTTCAGGTGTTTGTTCACTTTGTGTTCAGTGTTCTCCGGTGTTTGATCGCTTACTGTATGCCTACCTTTTGCTACAGTCTTGCTGTCCTGGAGTTGTATTAAACTTTCTGATATTGAATAGAAATCTCATGCCTACTTTGCTCTGATATTCTATATCGATTCATCAAGTTTTCATCATCAGATGTGTAGCTTCTGTGGCTTTCATTTTCAGCTTTCATCATTAAAGTACTCTTAGTCTTATGGTGTAAATCTGGAGGAAAACTATTTGAGTTTTTGTGTTAACAATCATTCCCCGTTCACTTTCAACTTCCTTTGCTCTGAATTTACTCAGAAGGTTGAAAGTGTCATTAGTCTATACTAGTTGTAGTAGAAGTTTTATTAAAAAGGAAAAACCTCTTCTGCAGCGTTTAGAGTTTTATAACCTTGTGCTCTGCAGCTGAGAATCAAAAAGAAGATAGGCGAAGTTTCATTCAAGTTATCTCTTCAGCGAACATCAGCAAGAAAGGGAACTCCCCCTTCCAATAGGAGAGCAGTTTATCTGTGCATAGCTGTCCATTTCCAAATCGCATACCAGAGGTGCGAATTGAAATGCTAACACACTTATAGAATTTATTAGTCCATTTAGTTGATCTATTGAGGACAAAGAAGTGTCCTTTTGATATGATGGCATCAGCTTCTTCAAAATACTGGATGCCTCACCAATCAGTTCACTGTCCTGTATGTGAGACTTCAAAATTTCTTCCTATGCCATTGCTTGCACAATTGATACTAGTTTAAATTTTTGTACTGAGACATTGAGTCCAGGTTTATTGGTCCTTGCAAAAATTCCAGCTCATCCAAGACCTGTTTTTCTTTCTCCAAAAAATTTTTAATCAATTTTGCAGTGTCTCTTGTTATCTTAGAGACATCTTCTACTTGGTTTAGCTCCGGAGGATCTAAATCCATAGCTTCATTTACACTATCCTTTTGTTCCGGTGGAGGGATTTCCTTATCCTGTTTCTCTTCTTGATCATCAACCTTATTTGTCTTCTCAGTCTTCTCCAATCCTATCTTGTCACCTGTTTGATATTCTGGAGGGAGACTAGACTCAATAAATGTAGCGGGTGTTTCCTTCTCTTTGACCACTCTCTCATCTAACCCTCAGTTCAGATTCACTTTCAGAATAGATGTATCATCTCTAACATTTGCTTCATCATTGTCATATATTATTGAGAGATGAAATTCTTTTAGCACTTTTAAAGTGATTTCCTTAGTCTTCTTAACTGCTTTCTCAATGTCATTTGACATGAGAGTATTTATTCTCCTCTTTTTTTTGAACTCCTTGTTAAGTGCTTTGGAGATTTCTGTTTTGTCTTCTGAAGAGATCTCCGGACATAACTTTATCAGTGTATGCTCATGGAGTTCAATGTCTTTTGTGTTGGGAATTAAGGTGTCTCAACCTTGGTAATTCCTTGCATTATTTATGTTTGTATATATTAATTCATTGCCTATGTTGTAAATTAATTGTAAATTCCATATTGTCATTTTGTGGGATGTGGCACGGTGATGTGTCATCCTACATGGAAGATGAAAACTTGTAATTTTGTCCTCACATGAGGAGATAGGTGTCCCATTTTATGGTAGGAGCATTTTTCCAAGTGTCGGCATCTTTCATGTTGTGTAAGGGAATATTGATCGAAACGGTTATGACGGATTTGTATGACAGAATCTATGGCATGTAAGAGTCAGAAATAGAAGCTTGTAAGACAAGTGAAGACATGTGTCATGAAGCATCTTTGAAAAAGACATATTTGGGCACCCCAAGGTGGACTATGACATGTTGTAAGAGAATATGCTATTTATAGCCTGTGTATGACAGATTCTCTTACAGCTATAAGTTGTAATTGCTATGACAGATTCTATGACGGTTGTAAGAGTCGTAAGAGCATCTATCATAGCCCATTTTGGAAATAGGCGACCTCTTTGGGATGGGAGCTATAGACAAGTGTTAGGAACATTCTACAATGTTGACCAAGTGTCCTTAGGTGTGGGTTTTGGACCATGAGGCCAAGTTGGACACCCATTCCAAGATAGGACCAAATTTGTCTTGTATATTCTATATAAACAGGTGCTTGGAGAAGGAGATGTATTACAGGATTGACAGGTACTGTTATGTTGCTGGATTGACTCCAAATATGAGTGTTGAAGACCATTGAAGCTTGCATTTCAAGTGTATTGTAAACAACATTCAGTTTTGTTAATACATTGTGTAGGTTTCTGAGTGTGGGGTTTTTCACCTAATAAGGGTTTTCCCCATGTTATATCTTTGTCTCTCTTCTTCTATCTTCTTTCTGGTTCATGTGTATTGCTGTAATATCTCTGTTAGATGTTCTATGTTGCTGTAGTTGTAAGGATTAATTTAAATTTGCATAGCCCTCTCCTCATTAGATTAGTGTAGGAAGCGATTTTTGCACACCTAGCTTCCTTTCAGTTGGTATCAGAGCTTGACTAGTTTTGGTCTTAGCTATTGGGTAGGGGTTTTTTGAGCTGATCTTAAGTTGAGTGGGAGTCTGTGCAGAGTATTCTAATTTCTATTGCAGCAAGGAGATGGCAAGCACATCTGAAAGATTTGAAGTGGAGAAATTCAATGGCACTAATTTCGAGCTGTGGAAGCTCAAGATGGAAGACATGCTTGTTGACCGAGACCTTTGGTAAAGTGTTAATGGAACTAAACCAGCTGTAATGTCACAAGATGATTGGGATCTCAAGGATCGGAAGGCTAAGGGTCTCATAAGACTTAGTCTTGCTGAGTCTGTCTTGTTAAATGTCCATGAGGAGAAAACTGCAAACTTGCTTTGGAAGAAGTTGGGAGATGTGTATTAAGCCAAATCCCTAGTTAACAAACTTTTTTCTAAGAAAGAAGTTGTATTCTATTTGAATGGAGGATGAAGTATCCATTGTTGAACATATGAATGCTTTTACCATGCTAGTTGCACAATTGACATCTATTGGTGTGAAGATGGAGGAGGGGGGTCGTTGTATGACCTTGCTTTGTTCTTTGCTGGACTTGTGGGATTACCTTGTCGCGGCTATTGGAAGAACCACATCCACATTCAAAATGGATGAAGTGGTTTTTTCACTGTTATTCGAAGAGATGCTGAGAAAGTCTTCTAATGTAGCCAAAGTGGCTCTTGCAGTTCGTGGAAGACCCAAGGAGAAAGGGAAAAAGAAGGACAAGAAAGCTGAGAAGGGTAGATCAAAATCCATGGGAGATCCAAATCTCCTGGAAAGTCCAAGGCTATCTGTTGGAATTGTGGTAAATCTGGACATTTATGAAAGGAATGCAAAAAAGAAAAGAAAAAGAAGAAGAAGACCCTAGATTCAGATTCTGACAAGTCATAAGATGATGGTGATGCTTTCATTGCAGCCTTGGCAACCCATGCATCTGATGATGTGTGGTTGATTGACTCTAGTGCATCATTCCACATGACCTCACATCGAGACTGGTTCACTAAGTATGAGGAGTTCGATGGTGAAAAGGTGTACATGGGTGACCACTCTCATCGGAAGATTGTTAGTCATGGAAGAGTCTCTATCTAATTCCTTGATGGATGAGTGAAGGGGATCTCTGGGGTTATGTATATCCCAGGCTTGGCATGGAACTTGCTTTCTGTAAGTATGTTGAATGATGTAGGTGTGTAGGTTGTCTTTTCAAAAGAAGAATGCAAGATGACTAGAGGAGCTATGGTGCTTGCTAAGGGTACTAGGAGAGGTACTCTGTTTCAGTTGGAAGCATGCATTTCACAATGCAATAGTTCTTCTAATTCAAGGAAGAGGGCAATAGTCACTTCATCCCCACCATTTGAATGAGCAGTTAAGAGATCTGTTGTTTCTAGTTTTGATGCTTGTAATCATGCCTTGGAAGTAAAGCTTCCTGCTGAAAATACAATGTTATGGCATAAGAGATTTGGGCACATTGGTGAGAAGGGTCTACGTACCCTAAAAAATAAAAACCTCGTTGAGGGGTTAGATGATTCTAATCTTAAGTTTGACTTTTGCGAACATTGCATAAACAACAAACAAAACTGTGTTCAGTTTTATTCAAGTTCTCATAAGTCTTCTGGTGTGTTGGACCTTGTTCATTCTGATGTATTTGGTCATGTTAATGTTCCTTCATTGTCAAAATCTGTATATTTTGTATCTTTTATAGATGACTATAGTAGAAGGACATGGATTTATTTTCTCAGAAGCAAATCTGAAGTCTATAGTAAGTTTAAGGCCTTTGCTGAAAATTAGACTGGTAAAAAGATTAAGTGTTTGAGAACTGACAATGGTGGTGAGTTCTGTTCTACAGAATTTGATAAATATTGCAATGAACTTGGGATTGAAAGACATAAGACAACTCCATACACCCCGTAGAAAAATGGAGTTACAGAGAGGATGAATACGACACTGATGGAGAAGGCTAGTAGTATGCTTAATGGAGTTGGCCTAGAACAAAAGTTTTGGGCTGAAGCTATTGCCACTGCTTGCTATCTTGTAAATAGATCTCCTACATCATCTCTTGTTGGAAAGACCCATGGAGGTGTGGTCTGGTAGAAATCCTTCAATAAGGCATCTTTGTGTTTTTGGTTGTGAGGCATATGCACATGTGCCTAGGGAGAAGTGGCCAAAATTAGAGAACAAAGTTGTTAAGTGTATCTTCATTGGCTATGGTGTCGGTGTGAAAGGATACAATCTTTGGGACCCTGTGGCTGAAAAAGTGTTGTATAGTAGAAGTGTCATCTTTAGAGAGCTTACACCTTCTTCCACTGTTTTACAGCTAGAAGAAAAAGAAAAGAAAGAGGATGTTATTTAGTTTCCTCCTACCCCTGAGAAGACTGAATAGAAAGACAATGTTGGACCTGATGATGAGGAGAGCTCTTGCAGTTTTGAAAGCTCAGATGAAGAAGCTAAACCTCAATATTAGCTCTTGAGGAGGTCTACACGGATAAGAAAGCAACCTGAAAGGTTTGGTTTTACATTGCTTGATTCTAGTTGTGCTTTTGCTTTGCTTACTAACAATGATGAACCTAGAACTGTATCAAAGGCTATGGACCTGAAAGATACAGGTTCCTGGAAGGAGGCCATGGAGGATGAAATGGCTTCTTTGGAAAAGAATCAAACTTGGGACTTGGTGCCTTTCCTCCTGGATGGAAACCCATTGGATGTAAATGGGTGTTCAAGAAGAAATTTGGTGCAGATGGTAGTTTTGAGAAGTATAAGGCCAGATTGGTTGCAAAGGGGTATTGAAAAGTGGAGGGTATAGATTATGGTGAGATCTTCTCTCCCATTGCAAAGTTGATATCCATTTGATTCATGTTGTCTCTTGCAGTAGCTTATGACTTAGAGGTAGAACATATGGATGTGAAGATAACTTTACTTCATGGTGATTTGGAGGAAGAAATCTACATGTCACAGCCAGAGCATTACATGGTGAAAGGTAAAAGAAAAATTGGTTTGCAAACTTAAGTAGTCTTTGTATGGTTTGAAATAGTCCCCTAGGAGATGGTACTTGAAGTTTGATGCCTTTGTGTTGTCAATTGGATTTGTGAGATCAAAATTGGATCACTATGTGTATTATAAGTTTAATGGTGATCGTATTCTCATTGTTGCTGTTGACCTATTTTCCTCTGTCCAGAGTTAAATAGTTCACCTTCTATATTCTTTGAATATTCTTTAGAAGTGACCCTACAAGGCTTAAATCCTTCAAATACTCATGTTGTGCTTTGCAAAAAATCCCAAAAATCTCACCTTGAGAATCCTTGTAGAAAACCTAGAAAAACTAAGAAATCTTTTGTCTTCAAGTGCTTTCCATCGCAGATTTTTCTTAGTTTTATACTTAGTCATTTTGTATGCATATACAATTGTATGTTTCGTTGTATGTCCACATATACAAGAGAATATACAAAGGCAAATGATACAAAGGAAAAGATACAAAGGGGATTTTCGGCCTAACATTGTGCATCGGCAGCTCAACTCAATCTCTCCAATGGCCGATCAAGCATACAAGGCAGACACACAAGGGATTTTTGGCAAGATGTTGTGCATTAGCGACTCAGTTTAAAGTCTTTCTGACAGCCGATGCATGAACATATTCAAAAGGAAACATACAAAAGGTGGGGTCCGCTTCTTGTGCAAAGGTGATTGTATCTCATATACAAGTCGCATTGTATATGTGATATACAAGGTAATGATACAAGGGTGAATGTGCAAAGGTAATATACAAGGAAACATACAAAAGATACAACAGGTGGGGTCCACTTTTTGCATGTATATGCGATTGTATCTTTGCACATACATTCACATATACAATGGCATATGCAATCCTAAGATACAAAGCCTGGACTCAAAAGATATTGCATTTTGGTTCATACAGGCAAAAGTGTTTGTATGTCTTCTTTGCATAAATGTTCGCATTGTATGTTTGCACATACAAGGGTCATATACAAAATGATATACAAAGGTCACATGTATATACCGAAATGAAATATTTGCATGTACGAGTTTGTATGCAGTTTTCCTTTGTATATTTTGCATTATATATGCGATATACAAAGGTTAGGTACAACGACAATATACAAGGTGGACCTGAATGGAAAATCAATTTTGGCAAATTTAGCGTTGAGTTCCGTAGTTGTATGTGGAAGTGCATTGTATATGCTTATATGCAAGGGGAAGAGATACAAGCCAGACCTGTTGTAAAGTTCCAATATAGTTGATAGTCTCCTTTGAGTTCCGCATTTTATGCATGGTCAATTGTATCTCAGATACAAGCATATACAAAGGCACATGCAAGGGGATTTTCGGTGTGACAATGACCATCGACGGCTCAACTCAAAGTTTCTCCGATGGCCAATAAGGAGGACCCAATTGCTCAACGATGGGTCTCATGCTCAACTCAATGACCAATGGAGTGATGACACGTGGCAGGGGCATACATACAAAAGGTGATGCAAAAGTCAAGGTCATTTTTGTATGTTGGAGATTGTATGTATATACATTTACACATACAAGCATATACAAAAGCACATGTAGGGGCATCGACGAGACCATACTTATCAGTGGCTCAACTCAGATTCTCCTTGATAGCCTAATATATACCATAGTTGTATATGCAATATGCAGAGCGATATGCATATGCAAGACACAGTTGACCATAGCTTTGACCACCCGTATCTCCCTCATCTTGGCAAATTTCAACATGCTTCAAAAGGAAAAAGTGCTTATTGTTGCCTCCTCTTTCATCTGGTGGGATTTTGAGGAGGCTATTTTCACTTTCAAAATTTGGATCTGGAATTGCATGCTCGATTGACTGGATGTTTCAGCGACCATTTTTTCGTCCATACAGATGCAGATATTTGTTGCATTTATGGGTGCAGGTCGATGATTCAGAAACTCACATTGAAGATTCAAAATATCTTCCATCTGCCTTAGTTCCAGATCTTTTATTCCATGACTTCTTGCAGATGGACGTCCCTTCAGATGTAGATATTTTCCTGATACAGCCCATGGGGCAAATTTATTGTAACTGACTTAGGTCAAATTTTAAATGCTATATATGCAAAAGCTTGAGATGTAAAAAAGGTTGGAATTTTTTAGTAATCTATGCTTTTGATTCCAAACAGAACATTCCTCTACTATAACTATGCCTTCTTATTGAATATATGCAAGTTATTTTTACCTTTTTTACTAATTTTTTAGTTTAGTATGAATTTGCATATGATTGTCTGTGAACATTTTTGTTCCTCTCAACCATTTTTGTTTCTCACCTCTGCTAGAATCATCTAAATCTATGTATGTCTACTTGTTGTATCTGGTTGTGTTGTGCATTTTCTTAGTTCTATGAGGGTTCTTTTATTCAACTTGGTGAATTACCCTTACTTTCAAGTTTTTCCAGTTTTATCTTTCATTTAACAAGCGCTCCTTCTCCCTTTTCCTCTGCAAATTTAGTAGATTTTAGGTGATAACCAGCTAGGAAGCTGGCCTTCTCTGGAGGTTCTTTCGAAACATAGGTGACCCACAAACCTTGGAAATATCCCATGTTTCTCCAGATTGTTAAAGTTTTACAACTGCAGCAAGGGTGCAAATTTGGGTGATAATAGTTTTTGGCATGCCCGGTGGGACTTTACAAACATTTTGCTAGTTTTGATATGCTACTAGCTTTATTAGGCTTTTAAGAGGCATTTGAGCATATCTGGTGACTCATACTAGAGAAGAACAAGTAGATCAGTGCTATCACACATTTCATGAGAAAAATTCAAACTCAGAGTTTGAGTTCATTTGATTATTTGCAGCTATCTCTGCCTAGAAGACAAAGTAGAGTTGTGGTAAGGACTCCAGTTTCTAAAAGAATACAATCAACTCCACCAAGTTTTAGGCCAGTAGTACTTGTAGTTCCTATACCAGTTCAAGCAAACCTACCTCTAGTTGTTCAAATGGCAAGAAATCAGCCATTTGTGGCTTTTGATGGGGGCAACCCATTGAATTTGATAGTGCATGATAATATACCCATGGAAGCTTTGAAGAGCCTACCCTATTTCACTGGGGAGGATCAAACCACCCCAATTGAGCACATTAGAGACGTAGCTTCTCTATGTGGTGTTCATCATGTAACTCAAGAAAATGTAGTCATTATGCTGTTGGCTGCCTCTTTTAAAGGAAAAGCATTATAGTGGTTTAGGAGTTTACCAATGCAAACCATTAGAACTTGAGATGATTTGGGCAATAAGTTAAACAAACAATTTCAAGATAAGTCAGATAACTTATCGTTGGTTGAACAAATAACTACAATAAAGAGATCTCCCCTGGAGCAAATGATGGATTTCAACTTCTAATTTTAGAAGACATGGGACAAAATTCATGCCATGGTAAGGCCTCCATCATAATATGCATTCTTATATTTTTTGAAAGCTTTAAATAGTGATATTTCAGTAATGATTCAATCATTGGGAGGTACAAGTTTACTTGATGCATATGAAATAGCTATTAGAGCAGAAAACAACCTAATTCAGGCTGGGAAGATAGCACCTAGACCACCGATGCCCATTTTCCCTGAGATTCAAGCTTTAATGCCTTTGCCAATTGCATCTTTTGCCCCTTTACCTGTTATAACAACATTGCCAAGTACTACCAATCCTGAAACTGTTGCGCCTAGCTCATCACAAGAGTTAAGAGAGATAAAAAACAACCAACAGAAAATAGAGAATATTTTACAAACTTTTGGGAATGAACTGGTAAACATAAAAAAATAGCAGTCCCAGAATGGACAGCCTTATCAACCACACAGCCAAGGGCAAAACCAACCTTACCAAGGGCAAAATCAGCCATACCAAGCCAACAGGCCTCCATATCAAGGCAATTACCAGGGTACCACGCAGAATGTTAACTAGAGGCCTTTCTAGCCTTACAATCCTGTACCCATTAATGTAGTTAGGGACCTTGTCCCTATTTAGAATAACCTTGCCGCTGAGTATGAATGGTGTTATCCATGTAATCAGCCACATAGTTAGGCAACCTATTCAAATGGAGTGATAAATCAGGCTCTAATGGTGCAAAATGTTGTAGTTTCACAGCCAAACACACCTAATGATGGGATCGAACAACAACAAGAATAGCCTCAGAATGATATTGCCTTCCTAAACTGGCGAGGAGATGAGTTCTGTAGAGTAAACATAGATGATACTTCAGTTGTAGCAAATACAAGAGCTAAAAAGAGGGGTTATGAGATAGATCAAGTAGCAAATAAAGGAAAAGGAGCTGCTGATCCTTCTGCATCCTAGATTCCCCATATTTTGCAAAGGAATGCTCAAGCAACTGCCAGGGAGTAGCCTCAATTGTAGGCTAATATTGCTGCTACAAAGTCACATCAGAAGGTAAATGTTACTCCACCTTTTAATATCATTGAAAATATGAAGAAGATGAATGTGACAATGTCTATGTGGGATTCCTTAGCTATCCCAGGTCAAAAGGACGTGTTACAATCTACCTTATCTATTTTAAAAGTGTCAAATGATGCAACTGTTGACCTAACTAGGGTTGTCCTTATCAATTCATCCTAGGACAACAGTAAGCAACCAATTAAGAGTGCTAATCCACTTCCATTTTTTGTGTCTTTAGTAATTGGAGACAAGTTAGTACACAACTGCATGGTGGATAGTGGTGCAAGTAGTTCTGTAATGCCGAAACAGATTGCAGACCAATTAGGATTGAAATACCAACCCCTTGAGAAGGGTGTGCTTCAACTAGATGGCACAGTTGCTAACACTGTAGGTGTGATGAAAGATCTAGGTCTCACTCTGCATACCTATCCAAATGTGTCCATCTCCTTAGAGGTGTTCATCATAGATTTACCTCCTCATTTTGCTATGTGTTTGTCAAGAGAATTCACAACCAAGATAGGAGGATATTTATCCTCAAACTAGTCCCACATGTTCTTTAGGACCTGATATGGCACAAAAGTGACCATAAAATCTGAATTGCTTGCCAAATATCACATAGAGCCTTATGTCCCAAGTGCTGTTAATGCAAATTGCATTATTTCTGATGATCCTGAGCTTGTTGGTGCTCAAGAACTGTAAGCTAAAAGTATACCAGAAGTGCTGTTAAAGGATTGGGCCTTGTAAAATATTGTTGATGATCATGAGGCACACATCCAAGAAAATAGTATGGGGGTTTACATACTGCATGAGCCTGAAACAACAATTCCAAACCTTGTAAAGAATACAGAACAACAGACAGAACAACAAGATGAGGTATGGAAAATGTACTTTGATGGCTCTAGAAATAGGAATGGATTTGGTGGTGGTGCAATGCTTGTGTCTCCACAAGGTGATAGATATTATTCTACTTTTCATTTTGCTTTTTCATGTACAAATAACACTGCTGAATATGAAGGGTTGATTCAAGGTTTGCAGTGGGCAAGAAAGAGGAAAATTGGTTGTTTACAAGAGTATGGGGATAGTGGACTTATTGTAAATCAAGTGAGAAGACTGCATGTTACAAAGAATGATGCTTTGAAATGCTATAAACATAGGGTATGGGATATGATTGAGGAGTTTGACGCTTTCAATCTAATTTCTATTCCAAGAAATCAGAACTATCATGCAGATAGGTTAGCTACGATTGGAGCTCAGTTTGATATCCCCAGTGATATTCAAAGAGAAAAGGTACAGCCTCATGTGAAGATAGTTGATAGGCCCTCTATCCCTGCAATGACATTCATTGGCAGGTTTTTGAGAGTGATGAGTAGATTCTCCGTTCCCTGTTAGAAGAGGATGAGTTTTCTGTGATCAATCAGAACAAACTCAAACAACATTATGATGATGATCAAGTTGTTTAGCTAAGGACTAATAAGCTACCTAGAGGATTGGTAACCTTGAAATCCATTTTTGGTACTAATGATCAGCTGAAGAAGAGCAAAACTAGTATACAGGTCAAAGAGGAACATTACGAGGAGCTAGAAATTTTTAAAGGTAAGCTTCTCAAAATTGGTAAAATTTGTTCGCCTGAGGATAGGAAAGCTTTCATTGCTCTTTGTCAAGAATTTGAGGATGTGTTTGCTTGGGAATACTCAGACTTAAGGAAATTTGACCCTCATATTGCCCAAAATACTATAGAGTTAGAGCCAGGTGTGAAACCTATGAGGCAGAAACAAAGACCTTTAAATCCAAAACTTGAGCCGCTGATGATTAAAGAATTAACCAAGCTGATTGAGGGAAGTATCATTTTTCTGATCAAGCACACATATTGGGTCTCAAATCTTGTTCCTGTGAGGAAAAAGAATGGGGAGATCAAACTGTGCATTGATTTTAGAGACCTTAATAGAGCCTCCCTGAAGGACCACTACCCGCTACCCTTAATGGAGTAAATTCTGCAAGTAGTGGCTAGTTCAGAAAGGTTCTCCTTACTTGATGGATTTTCTAGATACAATCAAGTATTAGTCAAGGAGGAAGATTGGTTTAAAACTACTTTTACCACCAAATGGGGCACCATGGCCTACAAAAGGATACCTTTTGGTCTTTCAAATGCTGGTGCTACTTTTCAGAGAGCCATAGATATGGATTTTAAAGGTTTGCTTTATAAATTGGTGCTTGTGTACCTTGAAGACATCACAGTTTTCTCTAAGGACACATCTAAACATTTATCCCATCTGAGGCAAGTATTTGAGAGATGTAAAGAGTTTGGGTTATCTCTCAATCCCAAGAAATGCATTTTTGTTGTACATGAAGGCAAGCTTTTAGGACACATTGTGTCAAAAGAGGGAGTTACCATTGATACAGAAAGAGTAAGGGCTATTTTGGAGCTACCTTTACCTAGTCACAAGAAAGGGATGGAAAGTTTTATTGGCAGAATTAATTTTCTATGAAGATTTATACCTGACATTACAAATTTATTGAAGCCATTGACCTCTATGTTAAAGAAAAATAGAGTTTTCAGTTGGACAAAAGAGGCCAAACTCAGCTTTGAGTCCATAAAAGAAGCGTTATCAGTTGCACCAACTCTGGTAAA
The DNA here is from genome assembly GCA_027924645.1 of Cunninghamia lanceolata. NCBI lineage: Eukaryota > Viridiplantae > Streptophyta > Pinopsida > Cupressales > Cupressaceae > Cunninghamia > Cunninghamia lanceolata. The sequence continues at coordinate 3,077,996 of BSBN01000524.1, forward strand.
TCTCAATTTCTCAAAATATTTTATTTTGTATGCTTATGGTGGTCTGGATACCATTTCTACAATTCTGGTACAACAGCAAAGTGAAGGCTTTGAGTAGCCAATCACTTTCTTTAGTCAAGGACTGGAGGAGTATGAACATTGTTATAGTTTCATTAAAAAGCATGTCCTTGCAGTGGTAAGAAGTCTTAAGAAGTTCAGGCATCTTATTTTTAACAATAAGATACATTTGATGGTTGCTCACCCTAGTGTGAAGGAGTTCCTGTTAGGTAAGGATGTTAATGAGAAAAGGGCTAGTTGGATTACCAAAGTCATGGAATATGACGTAAATATCAAGATAACTAAGCTCATCAAAGGTAGAGGACTCGGTGAATAGTTTGCTACTAGTTCTAAAAATGAAATAGAGAAAGAAGAGGAGGTGCTTTTGACCATTGAAGATGAACATTAGGATGATACAACAGTAATTGGAACAAGTTGGGTTAATGACATGACTCATTTTTTGCAAATTGGTAAATGTCCAGCAGGTTTAGATAGAACCAAGAGAAGATATTTTAGACTGCAGTCTATTCCATATGTTTTAATAAATGGCATCCTTTTCAGAAAAGATTTTAATGGTGTGTTGTTAAGATGCATTGACAATAATTAAACTAAAAAGGTGCTGCATGAGTTTCATGATGGAACAGTAGGGGGTCATTTTGCCCCAAGGACTACTGCTTGGAAAATAATGAGAGCTAGATATTACTAGCCCAGCTTATTCAAGGATGCCCATGCATGGGCCAGAAACTGTATAAAATGTGCCATTTTTGCAGGCAAAGAAAGGTTGCCAGCTTTACCTCTGCAGCCAATTCAAGTAGAGTAGCCCTTCATAAGATGGGCATTGATTTTATAGGTCCCATTAACCCACCGTCAAGTGCAGGCCACAGGTGGGTACTTACAGCAACAGACTATTTCACAAGGTGGACTGAAGCAATGGCTTTGAAGGAATCCAACGAGAATGCTATTTTGAACTTTTATCATGATTTGGTATCTAGATTTAGAGTACTTGAGTCAATCATCTCAGACAATGCTTTAGCCTTTGTTAGATTGAAGATAATTGACTGGACTGTGAAGAGTGGAATTTATTTGAACACTTCATCAAATTATTACCCACAAGGTAATGGTTTGGCTAAATCTACAAATAAGAACCTCATAAGGATTATCAAAAGATCAATGGAGGACAACCAAAGAACTAGGCACACCAATCTAAAATCTACCTTATGGGCAGATAGAATAACTCCCAAGAGGTCTATTGGAAACTCCCCATATATGTTAGTTTATGTAAAAGAGGCAAGATTGCCTGTCTGTGGAGCTGCCAGCACTAGATATCATGAATCAGCTGGAGATGTTTGAAGAAGAAGACCCCATGGCTGTCAGATATGCTCAACTTATGGAGCTTGTAGAAATTAGAAATAAAGCTATGGAGTATCATCAGCTTCAGGCAAAAAGAAATTTTGATAGGAAAGTCACCCCCAAAATTTTTAGGGAGGGTGATATGGTACTCAAATGGGATGAATTGAAAAACAGGCCAGGGAAGCACTCTAAGTTTGACAACATGTGGAGTGGCCCATTTATCATTACTGAATGCAAGGAGCATAATGCATTTCAGTTATCAAACATGGATGGAGAAAATTTGCCTATCCCAGTTAATGGGATACACTTGAAGAGGTGTTTTTGAGGTATGACTTGCCTTGTAAATTGGTAGATTAGGTTTCTTGCTTTCAATAAGTGTTGTTGCACAATAGTTTAGATCCCTTTTATTCTCCCTAAGTGTTGTCTAGCATAGTTAGATGAGTTACTTTCAGCATTTTTTGTTTTGTTTTGGTCTTCCAGTGTTTTTCATTACTGATTTACTAAGTTACTAAGGTCAGGGTTGTTTATCAAAGGTATATTTTGAGACTTTGTGTGACTCCATGCCCAATGGATGTTTAAGGCCACTGGTCTATTTGTTTAGCAGGCAAACATCCCATAGAAGTTGCCAAAATGTTGACCTATTTTCCTCTGTCCAGAGTTAAATAGTTCACCTTGTATATTCCTTGAATATCCTTTAGAAGTGACCCTACAAGGCTTAAATCTTTCAAATACTCATGTTGTTCCTTGTAAAAATCCCAAAAATCTCACCTTGAGAATCCTTGCAGAAAACCTAGAAAAACCCAGAAATCTTTTGTCTTCAAGTGCTTTCCATCACAAATTTTTCTCAGTTTTATACTTAGTCATTTTGTATATACAATTGTATGTTCACATTATATGTCCACATATACAAGAGAATATACAAAGGGGATTTTTGGCATAACATTGTGCATCGGCGGCTCAACTCAAAGTTTCTTCGATGGCCGATAAGGAGGACGCAATTGCTTAGCGATGGGTCTCATGCTCAACTCAGCGACCAATGGAGTGATGACACATGGCAGGGGCATACATACAAAAGGTGATGCAAAAGTCAAGGTCGTTTTTGTATGTTGGCGATTGTATGTATATACATTTGCACATACAAGCATATACAAAAGCACATGTAGGGGCATTGGCGAGACCATACTTATTGGCGGCTCAACTCAGATTCTCCCTGACAGCCTGATATATACCACAGTTGTGTATACGATATGCAGATGTAAGACGTAGTTGACCATAGCTTTGACCACACGTATCTCCCTCATCCTGGCGAATTTCAACATGCTTCAAAAGGCAAAAGTGCTTATTTTTGCCTCCTCTTTCATCTGGCAGGATTTTGAGGAGGATATTTTCACTTTCAAAATTTGGATCTAGAATTGCATGCTTGATTGACTAGATGTTTCAGCGACCATTTTTTTGCACATACAGATGTAGATATTTGTTGCATTTATGGGTGTAGGGCAATGATTTAGCAACTCACATTGAAGATTCAAAATATCTTCCATCTACCCTAGTTCCAAATCTTTTATTCCATGAATTTTTGTAGATGGACATCCCTTAAAATGCAGATATTTTCTTGATACAACCCATGGGGCGAATTTATTGTAACTGACTTAGGTCAAATTCTAAATGCTATATATGCAAAAGCTTGAGATGTAAAAAAGGTTGGAATTTTTTAGTAATCTATGCGTCTGATTCCAAATAGAGCATTCCTCTACTATAACTATGCCTTCTTATTGAATATATGCAAGTTATTTTTACCTCTTTTATTGATTTTTTAGTTCAGTGTGAATTTGCATATGATTGTGAACATTTTTGTTCCTCTCAACCATTTTTGTTTCTGACCTCTACTAGAATCATCTGAATCTGTGTATGTCTACTTGCTGTATCTGGTTGTGTTGTGCATTTTCTCAGTTCTGTGAGGGTTCTTTTATTCAACTTGGTGAATCTCCCTTACTTTCAAGTTTTTTCCTGTTTTATCTTTCATTTAACAAGCGTTCCTTCTCCCTTTTCCTCTGCAAATTCAATAGATTTTAGGTGATAACTAGCTAGGAAGTCAGCCTTCTCCGGAGGTTCTTTTCAAACATAGGTGACCCACAGACCTTGGAAAGATCCCATGTTTCTCTAGATTGTTAAAGTTTTACAACTGCAGCAAGGGTGTAAATCTGGGTGATAACAGTTGCATTATATGTTGATGATATGTTGCTCATTGGGAAGGGTAAGAATATGATTTCTAATTTCAAATCTCATTTGTCAGCATAGTTTGAAATGAAAGATTTAGGGGTAGCCAGGTACATTCTAGGAATGGACATCAAAAGAGACAAAACCAACAAAAAACTTTGGTTAAGCCAGAGTGAGTATGTGAAGACCGTGTTGGATAGGTTCAGCATGGCAGATTGTAGACCATTGTGTGTTCCTATTTCTTTGGGGACAAAGTTGTTCGTTGAGGATTGTCCAAAATCTCCTAGTGAGGTGGAGGACATGAGCAGAGTACCTTATGCTAGTGTTGTTGGTAATTTGATGTATGCTATGGTCTGCACAAGACTAGACATTGCCCAAGCAGTGGGAGTCCTTAGTTGATTTATGGCTAATCCTGGACGGGTTCATTGGGATGCAGTTAAGCGAGTGTTCAGATATTTGAGGGGTACTTCTGAGTATTCCATATGCTATCATGGTAATGTTACAAGAGCTTCGCATTCTATTGATATTCATGGATTTGTGGATTCAGATTGGGCAGATGACATTGACAGCAGGAGATCCACCAGTGCTTATGTGTTTACATTGTTTAGTGGTGCTATTAGTTGGATGAGTAAGCACCAACCTGTGGTTGCTTTATCCACATCAGAAGCTGAGTATATGGTAGCAACTCATGCTTGTAAGGAATCCATTTGGCTTAAGAGATTGTGTTCAGATATTGGTGTTGATGTAGGTCAGATCACGATCAGTTGTGATAGTCAGAGTGCAATTTGCCTTGTGAAGAATCCAACTTTCCATGCTAGAACAAAGCACATTAATGTTCAGTTTCACTTCATGTGAGACATGGTTGAGGATGGAAAGGTAAATTTGGAGAAGGTAGATACTTTGAAGAATGTTGCAGATGCATTGATGAAACCAGTGGGCACAAAGAAGTTTAGATGGTGTTCAGAGTCTATGGGCCTCTCGGCCTATAGCAGTTAAATCTTGTTATTCTATTGGCTCTTACAAGGTGTTTCAACCTTGGTAATTCCTTGCATTATTTATGTTTGTATATATTAATTCATTGCCTATGTTGTAAATTAATTGTAAATTTCATATTGTCATTTTGTGGGATGTGGCACAGTGATGTGTCATCCTACATGGAAGATGCAACTTGTAATTTTGTCCTCACATGAGGAGATAGGCATCCCACTTTGTGGTAGGAGAATTTTGCCATGTGTCAGCATCTTTCATGTTATGTAAGGGAATATTGATCGAAACGGTTATGATGGATTCCTATGACAGAATCTATGACATGTAAGAGTCAGAAATAGAAGCTTGTAAGATAGGTGAAGACATGTGTCATGAAGCATCTTTGAAAAAGGCATATTTGGGAGCCCTAAGGTGGACTATGACATGTTGCAAGAGAATATACTATTTATAGCCTGTGTATGATAGATTCTCTTACAACTGTAAGTTGTAACCGCTATGACAGATTCTATGACGATCGTAAGAGTCATAAGAGCATTTGTCATAGCCCATTGTAGAAATAAGTGACCTCTTTGGGATGGGAGCTGTGGACAAGTGTCAGGCACATTCTAAAATGTTGACCAATCATCCTTAGGTGTGGGTTTTGGACCATGAGGCCAAGTTGGATGCCCATTCCAAGATAGGACCAATTTTGCCTTGTATATTCTATATAAACATGTGCTTGGAGAAGGAGATGTATTACAGGATTGACAGGTACTGTTATGCTGCCGGATTGACTCCAGATACGAGTGTCGAAGACCATTGAAGCTTGCATTGCAAGTGTATTGTAAACAACATTCAGTTTTTTTTAATACATTGTGTAGGTTTCTGAGTGTGGGGTTTTTCACCCGATAAGGGTTTTCCCCACGTTATATCTTTGTCTCTCTTCTTCTGTCTTCTTTTTGGTTCATGTGTATTGCTGCAATATCTCTATTAGATGTTCTATGTTGCTGTAGCTGTAAGGATTAATTTGAATTTGGATAGCCCTCTCCTCATTAGATTAGTGTACGAAGTGATTTTTGCACACCTAGCTTCCTTTCATTTTGCCATAGCTACTTCTTTTCTTGCAGACATAGTACTACCCAAGGTATCTGGAAGATTGGTAATTATCTCAATAAGGGCTTTGTTATAAATGTCCAGATATCTGACAATAGCAGTCTCAATAATTCTTTTGTTCGGATCATTATACTCATCATATAGTTGGGCTATGGACTTTAAGTTTCCATCAATTGTTATGGCCTTTATGACATATTCAAGACTTATAGTGGCTTCTCCTGTCTGAGACTCATCTTGTCTTAACTTTTTCTTCCGTCTACTCTTGTCATAGGGTTTCTTTTTGCTGATCCTAGAAGCTTTTGTAGCCTCAATTTTCATCTTCTTTACTTCTTCATATGTTTCTATTTCTTCTTCATCAATACTTATACTTTCATGCATCCTTTTTTCTTTGGTTTTCACCCTTTTCTACCTAGGTGCCTCCATACTTGCAGATTGTGTTGGACTGGAGGATGCATATGCTGAACCTCTTATTGTTCTTTTTGATGCTTCAAGCCTCTCTGGTTTCTTCTTAGGCTCTTCTGGAGCCTTGACTGGTTCATTTTCTTGCTTTTCTTCTGCTACCTTTTCATCTTGTGCTTTTTCCCTTGCTTCTTTTACTTGTTCTTTTGTGAAACCTTGTTTTAGGGTGAAATCCTTTGCCATTCTTTGCATTTTTCTGGAGATTTTAGGTTTTCTTACTTCAACATGAATTTTAGCAGACATCTCTTCATATGTTCCAAATGTTTCTTCTTTGGGGTCCCGGGGCTTGCTTAGTATGTGTTGTGCATAATTTTCCAATATTCCTCCATCTACCTCATAGCCCATTGGCATAACCCATACTATTCTAGGTTCAATGACCTCCATCAAGCATTGATCTTTTGTCACAATAAAGCAGATAGTGTCCTTGTATTTTTCAACAACTGATTTAGGGATCCTTTCTCTAGTTTGTATTAACTTTTGAAAGTTTTTGAAATAGCCCCATAGGGTTGTGTTCTGGGCATCATGGCTACCTATGCTATTAAGATGATTTCTAATTTGAACTTCAACGGGTTTATCACTTGTCTAGAATAGATTCTTCATACCTGGGAACTCTTGCATGAAGTAGAAGAACAAACAGATAATCAACATACCACACTTGAATGAATATTTTTGCTCTTTGCTCTTCCTTCAATTTTCCATTAGTTGCTAATAGAGCAGTTCATAGAGATCATATTTTGCATCTTCTTTAATCATCTCAAATGTTGTGTAGATTGCAGTATCGAAGACTAAATTCTCCTAGTTTGAGAAATAAACTTTGTATCCAATAACCATGGACGCAAATCTTACTGCATGGTCTTCAGTGTCATTGATTGTTAGTGCCCTTTTGTCAAACTTAGCTCTAGTGGCTTTCATTGCAGTATCATTCTTTACTGCCTTTAGTACAGGAACTGCATTGGTGGAATTTAATCCAATAATTGCCCTTATGGCATCCTTAGTTATCATGAATGGTTTCACTAGCGATATCAATTCATCATGCACTCTGCTCAGAACATATCGGATCCATTCATCCTTAGTGAATGTTGGGAAATCAATGTACTTAATGAATTTCTTTGTTTCCAATTCCTTATATTCATTCTTTAAATCATAATCCTCACCACACAAATGATTTAGGAATAAATCTATGAGTTATCCTTTCCATGTTCTTCTAGGGAAATATGCATATAAGCCCTAACATCCTCTGCATGCATAACTCCATATGGTATGTCAAAAAATGCACCTATTGGATCTACTTTTGTTGATTTGAAAGGATGTTTCTTGAATTTTGGCCTTAGCCTCTCAGTTATATCAATCACATGTGGTGTTTCCATTTTAAATAAATTCACAGTAGGGTTTCAAATATGAAAAATACCTCTTTTTTCTGAATTAGGTTTTCCTTCACCTGAGGTCAATTTTGACTTGAATCATTTTAGTAAACTCTGAGTTGCTTGGATTTTAGCTTCAAATCAACTTAAACACTTGAAAGATTGAATGCAAAGTGATTAATCTTTTAGGAATCCAAGCCTTTAAATTCCTTAACATCTTAACTTAATTGTCATAAATACGGTCTTTCAAAAAGTTGTCAAACACTTCTCTATCAGCCACAGTCAACCCAAATTGCTCCACAATGCTCCGCATTAGATCTTTTTCTACCGAAATTTCTTTTAGAGACTTTGTCATAGAGTTCTTCACAACATGCCTTAGTGCCAGATTTCAGCACTGATTTTCTGGTTGGGGGTTTTTGATTTTCAACACATCTCCCCCTGAGCCAGTGCTCCCAATTTACTTCCTGGAGGAAGTATCTAAACCAGATGCTATTGTAGATCCATCTTTGACTTCAATTACTTCTTTCTTGATCCAAATCTTGTCCATTTCTTTCTTAGTTTCAACCGGATTAACTTTTTATTTTCTGTTATCATTCCTCTTCTCTGTTTTCCTTTCTTCAGCATAGGAGTTTCTTTTCACATTCTTGCTTCTACAAAATCTTACAACATGTCCAAACTTGTTGCAATTGTAGCACATAATGTTTCCCTGTCCTTGATTCCTTCCTCTGAATGAATTCATCCTTGATCTGCATTGATTAGCCACATGTCCAAATCTATTGCAAGAAAAACATCTTCCATTGAATGATTGAGTATTCCTTGAATTGTAAAAGCCATTTCTTACCAGACTTCTGCATTCATTTGATCTATGACCAATTTTCTTGCAATTGAAACATTGACCAGAGAATGATGGAACATTCTGATTTATTCTACTCCTACACTGAGTAGCTTTATGACCAAACTTTTTGCAATTAAAACAATGGCCATTGAAAGATGGGTACCTTTAAGCATTTGGCTATTTGACTAAAGGTCTTCTAGGTCTTCTTCTTTGATTCCTGAATTGGTTCCCTTTGTTTTGCTTTATTTGAAAGTTTTCTTGACCTAATTTTGAACTTTCTCCTTTCTTAAATACTAAGCCTTTCTTGTCATCTAACCCTTTTTGACTAGCAATCATCTCATCAAGTTTTGCATAACTTATCTTGAACTTTTCTTCATAGTTCTTGGCTTTTTCCAAGTCTATTTTTAGGCTCACAACTTCTTTTTCCAATTTGACACATTCTTCTATCTTGTTGTTTACCATTAGATTTAGATCTTCTACTTTAGCTCTTTTAATAACTTCCACTTTCAAATTATCCAGGTTCTCATTTACTGATAACAATTGTTCACTAGCATCTCTGTATTTTTCTTTGAATTTCTTGACTTGTTATTCCAACTTTAAAATGCACTCATCAGCTTCTTGAATGTTATCCTTCAGATCCCTAATTTTTTCTTCAGATTTATCAAGATCAACAAGAGCTGCTTCCAATTCAACATTATTTTCCTATGAAAAGTTTCCATATCTCCTAGCTACCATGAGTGAATTCTCCTAGATCTTCCTCAAGTTGTTTGACTTCTTGCAAGGAACTTGGCTCTGATACCAATTGTTGAATATAAGGAATACTGAGAGGGGGGGTGAATTAGTATTCCACAAAACCACTTCTTAACAAGTTTATTAATCTAATTTCCAAACTCAATAACATGAAAGTAGAATAAGCATAAGAACAACAACCATAAAGACATAACACATGGACACTATGATTTTTACGTGGAAAACCCAAAAAGGGAAAAACCATGGTGAGTGTTAGCTCACAATATATTATGATAGCTCAATACCAGATTACAAGAAGGCTCACTTCCTTACGGCTCACTGTCCTATGAAGAAGTACTCACTGCACAAAGGCTCATTGCCAAGAGAAAAGAAGAAGGAAGAAAGATTGGATCACTGCCAGAAGATGAACTACTGTAGATGCATCTACCACATGCTAGATCAGAGATCCATTGAAGGATTAATATACAGATTGAAAGGTCTTCATTTATGCTACCCTGCTTCTCAACTTAACTACATATACTCTATTTTCTATCCTTGTTCAACTTTTTTGCTCTGTACTCTGCTCATATTCCTTCACTCTTCGAATTCATACACCACATGCCACAACAACCTCTTTCATCATCGAATTCCATAGGGTATATATATTCTCTACAATATTTATCTCATAATCCGGTCAACAAGCAAAACATAAACCGTTTACACAAATACTACATCTTGTCAACTTGAACTTGTGTACAATTTACAATGCGGACTTAAACAAACATACATAAGTCTTCATATAGGTCAGCTTCAATCATACCATCACTTAGATTGACTATTCAGATAATATAACTTCTCCGCATAAGAATCTAACATGTCTGTCAGCTTGTTCCTTAAGAGTATACTTGATCAACTCATCTATCACATCATAATTCCCACTATGGACCATATGAGACTCTGAGATGCATAACCAACAATCATTCATGATCTCTTAGTATATCTCTAGAATTGCAGAATAAAATATACAACTACAGAGGAATGCAAACCCTTTTCTCTAGCACTGTGCGTTGTTCCTGACTAAATTGTGTTCACCCAGAATTAAGTATTTTACCATGTGACTTCCGGAGGAAGTTAAGACTTGAACAATGGAACAAATCATCACTAAATAGTTATGAACAACATACCTAATCCACATGTACTGATCTTTTACTATGGAGGCTTACCATCCCAAACATTGTTACCTACTCTGTATAATGTATACTGTTCATACGTAGTCATTTTTGCTTCCGGAGTAAAGTCTCTTTGTCATACTGGTGGAGTCTCTTTCCTTTGTTGCCATCAATGACAACATTCAATCATCAGAACAATGTCTCTTGCCAAAAAGAAGATCTGTTTGACTAACATGATAGATACATTAAGAGGAAGATTCAGAAAGCTGCTAATTATTCTACTAAATATGAGGAGGTAAATATAGGGATGAAAGATGATCCTAAATTGGTATGTGTTGGTAAATACTACACTCCTTTGGAAAAAGAGCATTTAACCTCTCTATTAACAGGGTACAAGGATATTTTTGCTTGATGTTACGCAAATCTTAAAATTTTTAGAAATGGAGAACTGCAATATCACATTCCTTTGAAGCTTGGTACTACACCTTTCAGATAGAAACAACGTTCTTATAATATGAAAATAGATGAAGCTATTTTCAATAAAATTGACAAGATGCTAAAGGCCTAAATTATTTATCCTATTCATCACTCCGCATGGGTTTCTAATATTCATGTCCCAGTGAGGAAGAAGAACAGAGAGATAAGGATATGTGTTGATTATAGAAATTTAAACTAGGCTTCACTTAAAGATAATTATTCTTCACCGGTGATGGATCATCTTTTTCAAACTGTCTCACGGTTTGAAATGATGTCCATGTTGGAGGGTTTGTCTGTATATAACCAAATTAGAGTTGTAGCAGAAGACTAACATAAAACAACCTTCACTACCCCTCAAGGAATATTTGCTTACAACAGAATGCCCTTTGGTCTTATTAATGTTGGAGCTATATTTCAGAGGGCAATGGACTCATCTTTTGGGGATATGAAGAATAAGATCATTATAGTTTACCTTGATGATTTGACAGTCTTCTCCAAGAAGAGATCTGAACATATTGACCATATGGCTATTGTATTGCAAAGATGTAGGGACCATGGTATTTAACTCAACCCAAGAAATCTATTTTTGTAGCTACTAAAGGTAAACTCTTGGGGCATATTGTTTCCAAAGAGGGTATAAAAATAGATCTTGATAGGGTAAAGGCCATTTAACAACTAAGTCTTCCTACTAGTAAGAGCAACACTAAGTCATTCTTTGGCCAAGTGAATTTCCATCAAAGGTTTGTCCTAGATTTCTTTGAATTGACCAGACACATTTTAGAAATGACAAAAGAAAGGACAATTTTTAGGTGGAGTGAAGAGGGAAAAGGGATTTTGATAGTATAAAAGAAGAAATTACAAACACACCAGCCCTTGTGCATCCTAACTTTGACAAGGACTTTATTGTTTATTGTTATGCTTCATACCATACCATGTTAGCCATTCTACTTCAGAAAAATGAACAAAAGATAGAATCTCCAATCGCCTTCATGAGCATGTCTTTGAAGAAACATGAGCTAAACTATTCAACAATGGAGAAACATGCTTTTAAAGTAGTCAAAGTAGTAAAGCATTTCCATTTTTATATCCTCCATTCTCATATTGTTATTTTTTTTCCTATTCCTGCAGTTAAATCTATTTTGACTCAGCAAGACATAGGTTGTAACAAGAGGGGAGCTTGGGTGGCTAAGGTTTAGGAATATGATGTTGACATTAAACCCACCAATTTGGTTAGAGGGAAAGGATTGTGTAAATTAATAGCTGAAAATCATCCTGAGCAAACATATGAGATTCCTCTTACCCTATTTGTGAATACTATAGATGAGTGGATTTCTAATGTGGTCTTCTTCTTAACATATGAGGAATTTCCTTCTCACCTTTTAGCCAAAGAGAAAATAAATTTGAAATTAAAAGATGATAAGTACGTAATTTGAGGCAATACTCTATACTAAAGAGGAATTGATGGTACCTTTTTGAGGTGTGTTAATAAAGATCATCATGAGAAAATTCTTGAATCCTTCCACAATGAGGCTTGCGGAGGTCATTTTTTAGCATTAGTGATAGCTTTTAAGATCCTGAGTCAATGCTTCTATTGGCCAGGTATGTTCAAAGATGCATACAATTGGGTTGCTAAATGTGAAAAGTTTATTCAGTTCTCAGGTAGGCCTCATTTGGCTACCCTTCCCCTTAAACTGATTGTTATTGATGAGCCTTTCCAACCGTGGGGCCTGGATTTCATAGGGCCAATTAATCAACACTCCAATGCATGACATACCCATATTTTGACTGCCACAGATTATTTTACAAAATGGGTAGAAGTCATACATGTTAAACAGACTACTTCTGAAGTGGTGTGCAAATTCCTAAAAGAAAATATTTTGGTTAGATTTGGGGTTCCTAAGAAAATTATAACATATAATGCTTCTAATTTTTCCTCTCAAGAACTGTCTCTTTTCTGTTATGAACATGGGATTAGCGTAGCATATTCTTTAGATTATTATCCACAGGGAAATGGACAGATAGAATCTAGTAACAAGAACCTCATTTCTATTGTCAAGAAATTAGTAGATGATAATTAGAGGAATTAGTGCCTCATAAAAGAGTATATGATGCTCTATGAGAAGACAAGATCACACCTAAAAGGGCCATTAGTATGTCTCCTTTTGATTTGGTGTATGGGTATGTCTCTTGTACCTTAGTCTTTTCTTCTTGTTTTGGTGACTTTGTGCCCTTGAATAAGGCCTTTTGGCCAGCTTGTTTCTTGGTTCTCTGCATCCTTTCAATCCTTGTCCCCAATCAAAGCCTATTGTCACCCAATGTTTTGGTTCCACTTTGATCATTGTCAAATTGGGTGATATTCAAATTGCCTTTGTTGTTTGTTCTTTTCCCCTTTGAAATTATTGCTAAGTTCGTACAGTTTCTCTTCCCTTTGTTGGTGTTCTCTCTTTTTCACGAACCTTATCGACAGTTTGTTCTATTCTTGAACTTACTAATAAGGTGATTTCACTTTGTTTTCTGTCAGCCCATTCCACCGATCATCAACTCAACTCAAGTCTTTTTTTAGGTCTACTTATTGATGGGTTTTATGTTTGTGAACCTTGTACTCCCTGATGTGTTTGAAGTTTTATTGCAAATTTTGCTTTCTCACTGATGGAAGAAAAGTTTGAGTGACAAATTATATCAATGGAAATTCCAAGTCATGAACTTGTTTCTTCTATTGAACATGTGTTCATGAGGCTCTAAGTTTGTCGATTAAGCGATCCTCTAACAAAGAGCTCACTGATAAGATAAAGCATGCTTACATCGCTAATACTTCTGGTTAGCTAATCTTCTCATTTGCTGATTTTGTTCAATAAAGGTGATTTCTGTTGATAAACATGAGAAAAGAGGCACTGTACATTTTCATAATTAGTGGGAGTTAATTTGCACACACAACTAGTCTCATCATATTTAAAATTCTTGCAACTCATTAATGAGACAAAGCCTCGTCACAAGTACAAACATAAATAGAATTTTGAAGGCATTGTGCGACTTACTACATTTGTAAACTCTTTGCCCATAGAAGCAATAGCTCTAGTTATTCAAATGTCTAGTGTTCTAGTATTTTAATAGTTCACATCAATCCAGTCTGTTCACAACCTGCATATTGACCAGGTTAGTCAAATTACAAACTTCTTTGCACTCTTGTTATGTTGTGAGCATAGTTTCAATTTAGAAGTTCATCATTTCAATCAATTGGGAGTTTAATGAATTATGCATATGCTATTTATCTGAGTCCTCCCAAATCCTATCAAACTCTATTAAGAGTCCTTGACTCCTACATCTAGTGGGTAGTAAAATTGGTGAGGATGAAATATAAATATCAGGGCTTTGACATAGCTTCCATCATAGACAATAATCTAGCAGAAATTAGGGACACAAATTTGGGACACATCAACTTGAATGATTTTTTGAATAGAATGAGTGAGACTCCTAGATCAACATTGGTAGAATAAGCATTCACTTGGCCTTGCTCATGCAGGAGGGTTTCCACTAGCTATGCAGTGTCCTAATTTAGTTCTATCCTATGTAAAAAATTATCATACTAGGTCTCGAGAGATTAGGTCTTTTGATGGAACCGTTATTGCTAAATTGGATGCCAAGTCAACAAGTCATACCCTCAATCTACCAGAGAGAGATGAGTTTGTAAAAATGTCTGTTGAAATTGGGTGGAATTATTTTTTGGATAGAACAGATTAGTGTTTGACAACCATTTCCAAGCGCTGGCTAAAAAATGAGAAGAAAGGGAAGTCTCAGTTTCCTCAAAATTTGAAAAGAGCTCATTTCAAGGACATATCAGATATGAGTACTCTATTGCATAGAGTAGTGGGGAATGATGAGTCTAAATCATTTGAGAAATGGATGTGTCAATTCATATTTGTGATTTGTAGTGAGTGTCAGTATGTTGATTGGGCTGGTTCGATCGGTGAACACATTGGCGATCATCTGGTGAATTTTCATAAAAAGAGTACTTTCCATATGTGCTCCTATTTATTTTATGCAATAGCTGATATTTAGGTAGTCTATCCAGGTTTGAGAACCTATGGGACCCTCTCCAGTGATACACCAATGTATGAGTACTTTCCATAATTACAAGAATAACATGGGAATAAGGACTATAGGCGAGTAAGTGATGCATTCCTAATGTTTAATGTAAGAATAATTGATAGCAAATCAGGTGTCATAATATCTCATAAAGCAATACAATTTGTGATGCGATATGGGAGTTTCTTTCATATGTGAGAATTGGTGATTTCAAAAATGTACCTTATAAATTGCCCAAGTATGCTAACGACTTGATTATTTTCTAGAGTTGTGCAGGCAGATGAAATAGGTCAGTAAGAGATATCATGACATGATGAAGGGTTATCCCTTCCCTGCTAGTTTGACCTATTATACGTGTAAAACCCATGATAATGCAAGAAATGTGGAAAGGGTTCTTTCTAAATTCAATTTTCATTTGTTTACTACTTGACCATTCTTTGATAGTAAGAACTATGTGAAAATAAGATTTATGGTGGATCATCCTATGAACATGAGTCTCATCTTGAAGACTATGAATGTGAAGAACAATGAAGATATTGGATGAGACTTGTTGTCACTAAAGTATGCACCTTTGTTGCGTTAAAGAGACTCAACTACTTGGTGAAACATAGGAACACTTTGAGGTTGTGGGTTACCTAAGGTTGAAGTGAACCTCCAGAGAGGGCTGGTTCCCTTGGTACTTCACCTAAAAATGACTGTACTCATATTGTTTAACTAAGGTAAAGAGTAAGAAAGACATGAAATGAAGGCTAAAGACCTATGGAGGTGATGCACCAAATGTTTGTAATGTATACTTTTCTAAAACATACACAATCTGATCAATCAACTAGCTATTTCATTGCATAACTTAAGGTTTTGATATGTTTTCATGCACGAGTGTTTCATAGAAAGGAGTTTGAGATTTCTAACACTATTTAGGAGTTTGATAATTTCACAATTAAACATATATAAACTCATTTTCACAAAACTATGACCTACAGATTACATATACTTCTACATAAGGGTAACAAAAATAGGACAAAACTCAAGGACAACAATGCTATTACAAGAGGGAAATTAACTATTTTAAGATATTACACAATATAGAAGTCTTGAATAGGCCAAATAGCCTCTTTTATTGATCAAAAGGCATTACAAATGAGTACAAATCTGATAAATTTGTTTGTATTTATTCAAAAGGCCAATGTTACAATAATGTTCTCTTTCAGAAAAAAATAGAGTTACAATCTCCTTTTTTTAGCAGAAAGAACTTAGGAAAAATCCTAACCTGGGAATCTACTTACTTCATGTAAACCGGGAGAGAAATTAGGAGGGAATATTTAAGATAAATAAATGCAGTCTTTGCCTTATGTTGCTTGGTCAACTTCACTTGGGGTGCTTGGAGACTATTTTTCCTGGTTAAAATGCTTAAAAATCTCCTTAAGGATGTTGAGGGATGATGAAGTGTTTGAATTCTTTAACCTTGTTTACTTTGCATGCTCCCCTTCAGGCTCCTATATACTTGTAGTTGCTATCTCCACTCTCCTAGATAGGTGGGTGATGGTCAACCTATCCTTCATAACTTTATAACTGTTCCAACTACCTTCATTCTCTCTTGACTGTCACTGCATGATAATAAGGCACGTGCTTAGCTTTAAAACCATGTGAGACTTTTTGGAGGGCATAAGGAAAAGCCCTAGTCCTTTCAAGACTCTAACTTCCTTCTTAAATGATCTTTATTTCCTAATTATCAGCTCATTCCTTCACTACGTGCAATTTCAAGAGCTACAAGAATCTGGTTATATGCTACAGGAGGCTGAACATAATCTCCTTCCTTTGGAAATTCTATCTTCTATATGTAGGAGTATTAAACTCTATCCTAGCTCTTTAGATTTTTCATTCATTCCATTTTACTACTAGAGACTTTATGTCAGACTTCTACCCATGACTATCTCTATGCCCTTCTTGATAGAATCTAATCATCTGTTTTCTCTATAGAAGACCTTCTGTAGAATACAAACCTCATGAATATTACTACAGACTTCATGAAGCAACTTCAGTAGACCTCTTGCCAACTATGTATGACCATTTCTCATAGACTATCCCTCACTCACACCTATCTCATTCTCTTTGGTCACTGTCTTAATATTCTAACATTCATTTCTACCAACCACAGTCATATTTCACTTTTAAGAATAGTCATACCTACACCTTTAGTGCAGTCATTCACTTCTGATAGGTCACTGTGTTTACTAGTATCCTTGTTATGACTATGTTACCTAAGATTCATAGTCAAGTCTTCATGGTTACAGTCTCTTTAGGACCTTACAGACCCTATTCAAGGTTCATCAAACCTCTACATTGACTTTTGTGGGCTTTTGTTTAGTCTACTATGTCATTGTGGCCTTGTCTACTAGTTTTTTCACTGTGCTCTGCCATGACGCCATTCACTATCTAGTTTTCTAGTCTTCAAGGTAAGACTCCTCACTATCCTACAGATTATCATCTACCATACCCATCTGTCAACATATTATTAGTGCCTCTGCAAGTCTTGTATCACCTGTATACCCTCATCACTCACCATGGTTGAGCTTGAAACATATCTTCTATTGTATCCTACTAATAGCTCGGAAAAACCTTACATATTTCTCTGACCTATTACACAACTTTGGAACTCTTGAAAAATCTTTAAACCATTGTGCAAATCACTCTAAATTATATACATACCTCTTGACTAAGGTCAGAATAAGACTTGACATCTCCTGTAGAAGATTTTCTTGAACATACTCTTGTAGCAAGCCTGTCTGGCTCTTTCTGTAGGAAGTTTGTATGTTGAAGGATCTTCATCACTTAAGGTTTGAACCCTAGCCCTTGTTAGGATTTCAATATTTCCCATATATACACAAATAACTTGGATAGTCCTGCAACTTATGAGGGTTTTCATGGATTTTGATTGTCCTATATGGTTGTGACTTAGCAAGGATTTCTAAACTTAGATGCTTCATAACCCTAGGGTTTATCAGAGACCTAGGGTCCTTCCATTCTTCCATGTCCATTATGTCTTAGGATTTGTTTCACACTATTCACTAATTTTTTCTAAATGATTTTCTTCTTACCATATCTCTATCAAGGTATTTGTTCTATGAACATCTTGAAACAAAGATTTAGATTTATGAATGGTTTTCAATGATTAAAGGTGCCTCCATTTGCTCAGTATCTGCAAAATTAAAGTAAGAAAAGCCCTAAAGGAATGACCTCAAACAAGCCTCTAACTAACTCTAACCAAACTTAGATAATCCCAACCCATGAATGTCTAAGTTTAATTTCTAAAACATGACCTAAACTTTGAAAGAACTTCCCTATAAACATGTGTATGAGAAATTTTGACCAAGTTAAGGTAATCTGAACATGAGGAACATTAAAACTTTGATCTTTTGACTCATAGGGAACATCATTTTGCATGGTAAAAGAGACCATCTTGACATATGAATGCATTAAGCCTTGATTTTGCATTGTCAAAGGTCTAACAACATAAATGCATCAAAGAAAATGATTCAAAGACTTCACCTTACACCTTATAAACAAAACCTACGAGTCTTAAATTATGATTTGAAACTCGTTAACACTCACAAGAAAAATATGTTAACAAGACTAATGATTGACCAAATCAAAGCTTTTAAACTAGGATGAAATGTACCAGATGTTATTGATGATAACTCTGATATGATTGATGAAGGCTCTTATATTGAGAGTTCTAGACCTGTGCCAAAGGTTTGGTGGTCAGAAAAGAAAATTACTGATCTTTATGTACATTCATCCTTTGTGTTAGATAAAACTATAAGATGGTTGAAGGCCAAGGCTATTGATCATAATGGAGCCAATTCTTCTCAAAAGGAGTAGGTTACAAAAGAAAAGGGGTATTCTATAGCTTCTGCTACCTAGAGGGATCCTACTAATATATATTCTACTAGGTCAAGAGTTGCTTCACAGAAAGGAGATGGTTGAGATGAGCCTAAAGAAAATAAAAAAATGAAAATCACATGTGAAGAAGATAGTGAAGTACCAAAAAGGAAATTGGATGTGAGGAGAGAAACATTGGATTCTCTATACAACAAATTTAGACTCATCATGTTGCTTCCCCCACCTCTTCTCCTTAGGACAATTTGTCTCCCTCTTTTCAGCAAATTGGTCAAGATAGTATTCTTCAATCCATGCTTAATGTGCCTTCTTCCCCTCCTCAGCAATGAGTTCATTAGGTAACATTAGACCCTATTCCAGATAGTGCTACTCCTAATGTTGTTGATCATAGGTTTGTTTTACCATCTCCTTCTTGGCTTAAGAAGGTAGTAGAGAAAAAGAGAAAATACACCCCCATGGTTGACCTAGGTTTTGACATAGTGGCTAAGCTACTCCAAGCTAGCCCTTAATCCAAAAAGGCCAGAAGAATGTCACAGTTGGTAGTTGACTCTCTTTCAGGACATCATGTCCTTGAGATTGTTGATCCCATAGGGGATAAAGATGAACAGAGTGTTACTGAGGCTAAATTTAGTGTTAGCAAAATTTATATGGCTCCTCCCACAGTGGAGGGTGATATTTATCATGTAAAATTATTTGTTAATGTGTTGGCTAAATGACTGAAGAAAGAGAAATAGGAAAAATAAAAATTACAAGAACTGTTGGAATTAGGGTAGACAACTGAGAGGGGGGGTGAATCAGTTGTCACAAAATGTTTAACTTCTACTACAATTAATCTTATTTACCACTTATTAATAGATTAAAGATATAACCATGAAAGCATGAATCAACAACACAAGAGCAGAAACATAATCAACACACATAACACCAAGATTTTTACGTGGAAACTCGGTTAAGGGAAAAACCATGGTGGGGGATAACCCACAATATTTATTCTCTGTTAAAAGAATATAAAATGCAAAGACACTTGCCTTCAGGTGCACTGCCTAGAGCTCACTACTCAAAGAGGCTCATTGCCTACAAAAACATTCACAAGTTTAACACATAGAAATTAAACTGTGAAACAACATCTTCTTCATGCCAAGATCAGTTCCATTGAAGCACATAACACCTTTGCTCTGCCCCCTCTTACTTGTCCTCGCTACCTCCTCATCTTCGCTCACTTTCCCCCTCATTTCCATGACTTCACAACACTTATTTATACATGTCATCGACTTTGGAATGAACATCAAAGTCAGCCAAACAATCATCTATCTGGAACATTCTCCAAGATAGGCATTACAAGCAATTATAATTACAAGACTTAAAATGCTACATGCAAATCTTTACACTGTCATCCAAACATAGCTGTGACTCAAATCTTCCTCGATCAACATGCCACACTCTATAGAACTCTTCTTAGATCATTTGCAACACGCACCAAGCATCCGGTCGGCCAAGACTGGGAAGACCAACACTCAAGGAGAAATCTTTAACCACGAACTCAATTCTCAATGCGGACCACCAACACAATAGGCACACAATCCAGAGACCACCACAAGCACAATGAAATCAACTAGAACAACCGTACCACCTCAAATCACCAGAAACACTTGCACCTTCATTTAGAAACCTGAGAACACTAACTGTCATGACTGTCACACTAGAATGATTGCTTGCGGACCTCCAAACAATGAACCACTTGATTTGAGGATACACACCAACATCCCAAACACACTTCTAGATCCATAGATCATAATATTCCAATTACGATCAATCTAGACCAAATTTCTATCACTCTGTCACCTCTGAACAACTGCAAAACCTAGTTCTACTTAGATGGCCATAACTTCACAAATTCTTCATGTGTACCTCTCAAATATTAACTAGAGTAACTTTAGACAATTCTCTACAAACCCTTTAATCCGCAGACTCTGATCATTATCTCACTAGGACTGCAGAGCAATCTACTTCACTGAACTGCACTGTCTTCACTGTCTCTAATAGAGAGATATGTAACTCACTTGTTTCTTTCAGAGAGGCTAATTTTCTCAATATCCTCAACATACAAGTCTTCTAAACAAGTGAAAGATAAGATACAGTTGACACTAATAACAAGGATATGTTAACATCAATGACAACACCAATTAGGCACATATTTGCAACAAGAAAAACTTAATATCCTCACTTCATATATACAATTGATTGATGATACTACTTCCCAACCCCTAAATACTGCACTTGACACTTCTATGAAAGGTGTAGGTCCATGTGTGATAGAGGAAATTGGAAAATATCAAGCCTTGGTAAGAGCCACAGAATCCTGGGTTGAGAAGGTGACAAATGATGGATTGTTGTATATTGAGGAGGTCATGAAATTGTATAGTGATATCGTAGCCAAGAGAAAGAAACTTAATGTCGATATGTAGTCTTTTAAGAAGGAGGAAACCTTGCTTATGATTATTGCCAGAGATATGCAGGAAATAGTCAAGGTGGATATCAACATTTTGGTTTCAGAAAATGACTTCAGTAAATTGAAGGAGAACGAGTCTGTTTCAGGGTTGAATGTAGTTGAATGGAAGCTCTCTATTGTTAAATATTTTTTAGCTGAACTAAAGAAAATCTTGAGTCAATACAATGCAAACTTATTGGATATTACAGCCAACTGTTTGGCCCTGGAAAGTGACATTTTGGATGAGAACGAAGAGAATCTCTTGGATATAAAAGAGGTAAAATAGAGCTTCAAAAAGTTAATTACTGAGGAATTAACTGGTATATATTTGGTTAGTGGTATTTCCATTGAAAAAGTAGGCCATATATCTTACTGTGTTACCAACTTCAAATGGGAGCTCACAGACATAAACAAAAGATTGAACAAGGTAGATAAGGCAATCAACATGTGGAGGATCCAGGTGCATATCACTATTGTTACCCCAATAATCACCAGGTTTAGGAACTTCAAAGTGAAGATGAATCCTCTTGAAGACAAAGCAACTACAGAGGACTAGGTGAACAAAGATGGGTCAAATGAAAGAGGAGATCAAGGGGCTATTTCTCAAGTTTAATTTCTATTATTTCATGCAAAGACATTTGGACTCTTTTAAACTAAGTAAACCTTATTTAAATATTTCATATTTAGGTGTTTATTTAATTTTCATTGGCTAACTTCTAAGAAGCCATTACTTTCAAAGATGATTTCATTTTTGAGGCTCTATATATAGCCCATTAGAAGGATGTTTTAGGATCTTTTGGAAACTTTTGTTTTGTTGATGGATCATTGAAAGATTTGATACTTTACAAGGACTTTTATGATATTTCTCATGCATATGAAAGGATTATGAAGAGAATAAATTACAGGATATTGTAAACTTTATGTTACAACTTTTGTATTTGTGTGTTCTTTGTATGTTGAATGTGCAATTATTTAAATCTCAGATATATCTTGTTATATGGTTGAAATTTTGATTATGTCTTCTTCATTGGGCTCATTACTTGGGATTTATTTTTTGTATGTTGAAGGATTTAAGTGGTGATTTTATACTCTTAGTTTATATACATATATTGCAATGGATAGATTGTTTTTAGTGAGGCTTTGCACTCATTTTTGTTTAAGTTTTGTTGGAAAATATCCTTTTCTACTTTTAGGTTAAAAGCAAACCCCTTTTATTTTTTTGTTTACATATCATATGAGGGAGCTACCCCTCTAAGCGCAACGGAAGGTTAATTCCTGATAGTAACCTCTCCAACTATTAGTGCATTTGTGGCTATTTGTTGGGAAAAGTACTATTTAAGAGTGTAGCGACATCTGTTCACTAACAAGAGTTCACCACACTTCAATGGAAAGAATGGAGTATGATCTTGATAAAATAAATCATAGTATTTCTAGTTCTTAGATATTAGCAGAGTTTTTTATGAAAGGAAATCAATATCAATTTTGGCAGAACTTTGCTATGAAAAAAGAATCGATCCTTTGCAATGACAAATCTACTTTCTTAAATGGAGAAGGCAAAGGTGAAAAATCAAGGATAAGAGTCATTTGGGCGTGGATAAGCGTTAAGAAAATCTTGACAAATTGTGCAAGTGAAAAGACAACTTCCAAAAGTGATCGCAAGACTGATAGAGGCTTTAGGAACATCTGCATGTGGCACAGACGTCCACACTAAGTGCTATAGTATTAACAATTTTAGTTTTTAAAAGGTCTAACTGGCTTGGGACGAAGCCAGGATTTAGACATTTTTATGGTTTTTGCACAGGATTAGTAGAAAGGGTCAAAGAAGCACATAGGTGTATCACATGGGTCGAGAGTAAGGCCAAGGTTGGAAATGATCTTAAAACAAACTAGGATATGGACACTAAAATGAGTACCAAAGATGACATGAAATTGTGGGTGAGCACAATTTACGATGTTACATTTAGCCCCCACTTTAGCGGGCATATAACACTACATGCATATGTATGCTAAAGTACAAAAATGTAGTATTAAAAGTAAATAAGAATGAAAAAGGATACCCAAAAGGATACTGTAGAGGATGCAAAGTGTCACCAAGTGAAGGAATGGACCCCCCAGCTTAGGAACCTGCAATGCAATAGTGTTAGGGACCACATCTTGCAAAACCACTTGTTAGAAGAAAAATCATCCTAAAGGGTAAAAAGGGTGCATTAGTCAAAAAACCTTATAGGGGAAAGAGAGGACAAAAATGATCTAGAATGAAAAATGAGGGTAGATCTATGCCCCCTATTTCTGATTGATAATTTGGATGTAGAAACAGGGTAGAAATTGACCGCTTTAGTTTTCTAAAAAATTGGTGAAAATGCCTTTGATAGGGTCATTTTGTAAAATAATATTAGAGTGAAAGGCATATGATAACATAGAGGGTGGAACTAGGATTCCAATGCAATGAACAACATGAAAATTAGAGTTCACAGGTCCAAGTTATGAAAGTTGTTGTGAAGGGTGCTTCAGAAAAAGGTGGAAAATTTGAAAATTTACTATAAATAGTAATAAGGTTTTTCATTTTTACTATTCATTTCTAAATTCAAATTTGGTGAAATTTGGAGGATTCCAAGCACCTTGGAGTGCAAACATGCCTCATAGACAAGCTTATCAAGCACCCAGACTAGATTCCTTGAGGCAGCACATGGAGCAGGGTTTGTCGCTTCGTGAGGCGAGTCGATATTTTAATTATGAATTCATTTAATGCCTTGTTTTCCATACTGAAGGACTCATTGAGGTGCTAGCTTCCTTCCAATACACTAGCATCGATAGGATGTGTTGGCGTCTTTAGGACACACCAACATCTAAAATGAGCACTAGGGTCCAAAAAAGGCATTGGTGTCTAGGCATTAAAGTGTAAACACTTAGCAAAATTTTAGAATTTTTTGAATTCTTGATTTGATTTAATGATGTAGTATTGATGATGTTTTTGATGTTGTTGCAAAACCCACTGATGATGCGAGAGAAAGATTTTAGAGACATTTACACATTGTTGTGAATCTGTTTGAGCATGCTGTTAGTTGCAGAGTTTGGTCATCTTCAAGATGTCATGCTTTGGTGGGTCTACACCATGCCAACAATGAGATTCCATGATAGTACATTGATGGCACTCATGGAATGATGGGATGATGACACCTCTACATTTCACCTACCAATAGGAAAGATGACAATGACACTGGAGGATGTGTACCGGATCCTTTGACTACTAGTGCGAGGTTGCAATGTGATGATCATTGAGTAGAGGCCAGTTGCGTATGTCTAGGAGGGACAAAATTATTGCCTAGGCTAGATCATGCCTATGGATGTATTGGGACATGTCCTTATCAGCTGGCAGGAGTAGGGAACACTGGTCACACCACTGATTCACCACATCATGATCACTGCCATCGCCCTTTGCATTACATAGGATGGGCGAGGCACATGCCTTCATAGTGGTCTTGTCCACACTATTAGGGCTATGGAGGAGAATACAGTGATATTTGTGTGGGGATGGAGCATGCTTGCCCACTTGTACCATGATCTAGGTCACTACATGCACTATGAGGCACAAATCTTGATGACCTACATGCTCCTTTAGGTGTGGGCATTCAAGCACATTACATGCATGTTGCCCATGGGATTCCTAACATATATTATCTAGTCAGAAGTGTGAGCACACACCTACACCTTGAGGAGGCCATGGTAGTTTGGAGACTTGCTACAATAGAGTCACCTTTGACAAACTACAGAGTGAAGACATCATATGGAGACCCTACATAGATATGAGATTTTGGGTGGGGTAGTGACAACAGCTAGCACAGATGTAGAGGGATCAACTCTCTATTGGTTGCCTTGATCACATTATAGTGTCATTCTACTATGATTAGGTTATGAGGTAGTTTGGGCAGGTACAAGGTGTCCCCGAGTAGTGTGGACATACATGCACTCACACCATAGTACAATGAGGCTTAGTGATGAGACGTGGGTGAACGTAGAAGATGTCGCCCTGAGTGACTTTGATGATGAGGTCTAGGATGCAATGCCTACATCCACATCTAATGACATGGGGGTGACCTCGGCATACATAATGTGGTGGGCTACATCTCAAGTGGGTCCAATTTTCCCTCCAGACCACCCCATAGGAGATCCAAGACCATGGGCTGACCAGGGTCTACTGCATGCTACTTTAGGTGGTGAGGAGCCATTAGAGGAGGAGGGAGATGATGAGGATGATGAGAGAGAGAAGGAGCCAACACCAGTAGTTGAGAGATGTAGACATAAGGAGGAGGGTAGTGGTACTACAGAGGAGAGGCCTAGGGCACAACCTCGAGTGTCACGACCACTTCCGACTGTGAGTGGTATACCTAGCCGATCTAAGAGAGGGGAGTTGAGTGGCATAGGAGCTACAATGCCCCCACATATCTTAGGTATGACGGTGGCAATTGTCACTAATCCTGATTGGTAGGATGGAGGCCCTGGTGAGACTTTGATTTATGTTTTACAATTTGAGTAGAACACTAGATGCTTGGATTACTTTGATTTGATACATGATATGTGATGAGATGTCTAACATGATTCTTGTTTGATTCTTACTATTGGCACATAGGCTTGGCTTGACTTCATAGGTCAAGTCTTAGTGGAGATGGTACCCATTGTTCATCCTGAGTAATCGATGCGGGTCAGTTACAAGACACAACTGACTTTTGGGTGACATGTGGATATATTTGAGCCCATTGCACAAATTTGAAATGTATATGAGGATGATCTAGTGTAGCTGGTGCAGGTCACAACTGAGAGAGATCAGGCTATATCGAGAGTAGATGGCACTGAGAAGGCACATGATGCTTTACAAAGACAGTTAGATCTCACTGAAGCAAACTCATAGAGAGTGCAACCAACATCAACACCTTTTTATGATCACCCTTGAGTGTAGGCATTTCTATCATAGATTGAGAGGCTACGAGATGAGGTGGCTTGGCTATAGTAGCATGAGGTGGACCTTAGGGTGGAGGCAGCAGAGCTGAGAGGTTCTGTTAGGGGCCTACAAACATGGAGTGGGTCTAGGACTCACTCATGATTTGGGGCCTCACATCAAGAGTCATCTATTACTCAGCCACTTCCAAGGCCTGAGGGATCTGGAAATCATGGCTCTGAGGCTTGATTAAGATATTGGTTTCTATACCTTTTTGATACACCACATTTTGGCATAGTGGTGATTTTGTATATCATGTATCGTAACTTTGATGTATATACAAGATTTTGAGATTTTGATCAATCTTACTATGTTATGTGTCTGGATGATTTAATTAAATGCTTTTGTGATTTAACTGAAACAACTTGGTTAAATTGTTTAATTAAATGCTACAAAGATCTAATTAAATGATGTGATTTGAAATGCATGTGTTTAATTAAATTTGATTGTGATTTAAGTAAACAATCTTATAAGATTGTTTAATAAATACAACAATGATCTAATTGGTATATGTAATGATGAAATAAAAATGTTTTGTGACAGGCACATTGTGATCTAATTAAACAATTTGGTTAAACTGTTTATTTAAATGCAACAATGATTTATTGATGTATGGAAATGTTTAATTAAATACGATTGTGATATAATTAAGCAATGTGATAATATTGTTTAGTCAAATACAACAATGATCTAATTAAACATGGTACAACAGTTTTCTCGATATCACCAATGAAATTAGTAGTTGTAGTTGAAATGCTACAAGATTATTCAATTAAATGCTATACAAGATTTTACTAAACAATGGAGAAGAAACTAACTAATTTCATCTACAACTAACTAGATCAACATGGTAAGAAATAGAAAGCAATTTTCACTAACTAGGAAAACTACTTGAAAATTCAAGACGCCAGATTTGTGTTGAGAATGAAGCAAACAAAGCATAAATAAAGAAGAGTAAAGAATTAAATACTAAATATCCAATGCATTGTGCTTTAAAAGGAGCATTAGCATACTACATGGCAAAGAAAAATGATTACATCGAAGGGAAAGACATGAAATTAAAATTTAAACTAAGCATAGAATCTATGTAAGTGCATAACATTAATAGGTTCTTTGAGAGGCTTACTATCTATTGTAGAGAGTTGATAGACACCTAATCCATATACTTCAGTGATGATGTAGGGTCTAACCAGTTTGGACTAAATTTTCCTTTCGTACCTGGAGGAGCATTGACATTGCACTGATTTTCATAGAGGACCAAGTCACCAACTTCAAATGAGCGGTGGATGATGCATTTTTTGTAGCTACGTGTGAGATTATTTTGATAGGCATGGAAATGTTTGAGAGCATAGATGTGCTATTCATCGAGCATCTCAATCTATTGAAGTCTTTTCTCCCTGTAAATGTTATTGTTGATGAGGCCATTGAGGGAAATCCACAATGAAGGAATTTCCAACTCCAAAGGCATGATTGCATTGGCACCATACACAAGATTGTATGGGGTAGTACTTGTAGTCATACAAATACCTATGTGATAGGCCCATAATGCATAGGAGAGTTGAGTATGCTAATGTTTATCATGTTTGTTGATAGTTTTTCGAAGAATTTGTTTGATAGTTTTATTGGAAGCTTCTACTTGGCCATTTGATTGTGGATAATATGGCATAGAGAAGCGATGTTGAATGTAAAATTTCTCTAAGAACTTCTTCACTTATTTTTTCTTAAATGATGAACCATTATTAGAAACCAAAGTAGAAGGAAGCCTGAATTGAGAAATGATTTATCGAGAAGGAAGCGACATATTACTTTAGCAGTTGTGGATCGAAGTGGAACAATTTTGATCCATTTCATAAAGTAATTTGTAGTTGTAATGATTAAAGTTTGACCTTGAGAAGGAGGGGAACTATTTTCAATAAGATCTAAACCCCATATGAAAAATGGACAAGGGGATACCTTGGCACGAAGTTCCTGAGCAGGAGCTTGGATCAAATTGTTATACTTTTGGCATTGAGGGCACTTTTTAATGAAAGAATAGGAATATTGTTCCATGCTTTGCCAATAGTAACCCATGCAAAGCAACTTTTGAACTACAGATCTTCCACCAAAATGCCCCCCGTAGGCACTTGAATGGGCCTCTTTGAGGGCAATGGGAATCTTTGCTTTGTTTAAACAATGAAGGAGGCCATTGTAACCTCGATGATAGAGAATATTAGAAAGGATGATATATCTCACAGTGAGCTTACAAATATGAGCTCAAGCATTTTTTGATGAAGCATTCAGGAAGGTACTATCACACAAATAATTGAATATATGAGAGTACCATTCTTCTGAACCTATGTTGTAATAGGAAGAAGCATCATAAGAGCCACCAACTATATTGGTGAGGAAAGAGTGTAAATGATGAATTGAAAATCTACAGGAGAATCTTCAAGGGATACAAGGGAGGCAACGCTTGCCATTGCATCTGCATATCGATTATCCTTTCTTGGGATTGTATCAATAGTGAAGGAAGAGAAATGATTAAATAGTGATAAAGCCAAGTCACAATATTGAGATAACTTATCATGCTTTGCTTGATAAGATCTGGTGACTTGCTTTATGATCAACTGCAAACCACCAAATATGTGAAGAACGTGGATATTAAGTGACAATGTGACATGCAAACTAGTAATAAGGGCTTTGTACTTAGTGATGTTTGTATAGAGAAAATTTAGCTAGAATGAAAGGGGAATCAACTTTCTAGAAGGGGGTACTAGTATAATACCAACACCAAAGCTGGTTTGACACCTAGATCCATCGAAGAATAAATCCCACGGGTGATCAATATCTAAAGAAAGGATGCTATCATCGGGCAAAGATTCTTGATGTGGAATAGATAAAAGGGGAAGGAGCATCGGCTAAGTGCTTAGCTAATGCTTGACATTTTATTTCCTTTTGGGAGACAAACTTAGATCAAACTTTGTTAACAACATAACCCATTTAGCCAGACACCCTGAGAGATCAATTTTTGAAAAAAATGATTTAAGGATCAAACTTGACGATGACATGTTTTTCATTGTGATGTAGGAGCATCTAGGTCCACAAGAAATCCTCATCCACCAAAAAAAAGTTTTCTTTTCTTTCTTGCTTGTTTGTTTTCCTTGAATACAATGAACACTGAGAGGGGGGTGAATCAGTGTTCTACAAAACCATTTACGCACTTGCTCTTTTATTCATTTACCAAATTCAATTATGTGAGAGTAGATTAAACAATTGAACAACAACCACAAAGACATAACACATGAACACCAAGATTTTTACATGGAAAACCCAAGGAGGGAAAAACCATGGAGAGTGTTAGCTTTCAATATATTATTATAGCACAATACCGAATTACAAGAGGCTCATTGCTCAAGAAAAAGGCTCACTGCCAATTAGAAGAAGAAAGAAGAAGAAGGGTGGCTTACTGCCAAAGATGAACTGTTGTGATTGCATCTACTTATGCATGGTTATACTTCCAATTAAGCTCATAAACACTGACTCAGAACTCTTCATTTCAGTCTACCCCTGTTTCTCTGCTCTGTTCTTATATATGCTCAAGATCTCTCTCTATTTGTTGTGTCCACTCTGTCTTCGCATATTTCACATCCATATACATCACATCACCCTTCACTTCACTCAAAACACCAAAATCCATCCTCTATTTATATCCACAACTAAATCTTTCTCATGATCAAGTCGGCAAGCAAACTGTGAAAACATGTATACCAAGTGTTATATCCTATCAGCTTGTTCTTATGTTAAATATTCAATGCGGATCCAAACCATCATGTACATCTCTTCATATGTGTTGGCTCTAATCATACAACCACTTACATTTATCATCCAGCTCATATTTCTTCTTTGCATAAGGATTTAACCAGCTTGTCGGCTTGTTCCTAAATAGCATATATGATAGGTTCCTATGTCACATCACAACTCATGCTACAGACCAAATGGGACTTCATGAATCATATTCAACAATCATAATTGATCTCTTGACATATCTTCAACTTTGCAGAACAAGATAAATCTATATGCCAAAATGCAGACCTTAGAACCAGTTGCCCTGTCACACTGTAACACTATCATATTGGATGCTAGTATTGGAGAGCCTATAGAATAAGATCTGCTGCACTTCCGAAGCTACAAAATTGGATTATGATAGTCATGACCTATCTCTATCTTACTTTAGAACCACAAAACAAAATATGCTAATGCAGAGGAATACGTACCACTTCATTCTGCACTGTTTACTGTTTCTATCTTACTTCTGTTGATCCAGACTTAGCCTTTTCATCAGATGACTTCTAGAGGAATGTGTCTTTGCCATTGTGATGAATGATCTTTGCCTCGTTGCCATCAATGATAACAATCAAGTCTATTCTAGAGTAGTATCTCTTACCAACATGGCACGACTGCCTCAAATGCCTATAATTAGAGGATTTTTACACTAAAAGTGGTTGACTTCTCCATAGTGAGTTTTTGTCTTCTACTGTAGCTTCTTCTACAGATTTTAGATTTGAAGGTAGATTATCTTGGGTTTTCACAGGAAGGCTAGGATACTCTAATCTAACCATTGGAATAATTGTAAGGCTTAGGCCAGGGCATGTATGAAGTCCATTGTACTCCTACTATAATGTTTTCTGTTGCATATGAATAAAGAGTTTTATGTTCATTGTTGTGAGTTGTTCATCTAACTACATGGTTTAGTAGCTTGTCAAAGCCCCTAAACCTTGATCTGCGTCAAGTGTTATCAGAGATTAAGTTTGAGAATTCCTTGAGGCTGTGGGATTGTTGTGCAAGGCACCTTGAGGAGATTTTTGTAGGTAGAGTGAAGAGGAAAACCTGCAACTATAGAGGGTCTACAGACATGGTACACCGAGCAAGAGGAAGAAGAGGAGTTTCCCCAAGAGCTGGAGATGGAACATTGGTAGAGATGCTAAGAGGCATCACAACCAGGCTAGATGCAAAGGAGAGAGTACAATGCATAGGAGTACCTATAGAGGATGTGAGTGATAATGAAGAAGAAGTAAGTGAGGAAGAAGAAGGAGAGGATGGATGTGACAGGAGGTTTCTAAGTGCAATGACAAAGATTGCTAGTAAACCATGTGTATAGTACCCAATTATAGTGGTAGACTGAAACTATATGAGTTGACAGACTGGATTTTAGAGATGGAAAACTATTTTGAGTTGGAATCTATTGAAGACCTTTAGAGGGTAAAACTTGCAGCTGCAAAGCTAAAGGGACATGCATCTCTGTGGTGGGATCATTTGCAAGTTGTGTGGATAGGCTAGACATAGGGCATTGAAATGTCCTCAAGTACAACAGAGTAGTGGAAAGAGAAAAGAGACTAGAGTCCATACAGCACAAGCTGAGGAGTGTGTGGAAAGTGTATTCTCACCAAAATTTGGAGAAGTACCCAAGGATGGGGAATCCTTGATACTGAGGGGAGTTCTCCTAAAAATAGAGAAGATACAAGGGGAACCAAAACAACAAAGAAATCTATTTAGAACCAGATGTAAGTTTGGAGGAAAATGCTGCAAAGTCGTGAACAATGGCAACACTGAAAACTTAGTGTTGGAAGAGATGGTGGAGAAGCTAAAACTAAAGAGGCTGAAACACCCAACTCCCTACAAGGT
The DNA here is from genome assembly GCA_027924645.1 of Cunninghamia lanceolata. NCBI lineage: Eukaryota > Viridiplantae > Streptophyta > Pinopsida > Cupressales > Cupressaceae > Cunninghamia > Cunninghamia lanceolata. The sequence continues at coordinate 3,109,830 of BSBN01000524.1, forward strand.
TTCCTGGTTCTAAAAGGGATATCAGTTATTGGTAAGTGAACAATGTCGTGTTAAATTTCATATCATAAATTACAAAGATGAGATACTATGTGATGTTATGTTAATGGATGCATGCCACATTTTGTTAGGTAGACCTTGGCAATATGATAGGTAGGAATCATGATGGCAAGAGTAATTGCATTAGAATCAAGAAGGATGGGGTTGAGTATGTGTTGAATCCTTTGAAGGATAAGGATGAGGAGGTTGAGAAAACCGATAGGGTTTATCTAGTGATTGGAAAACTATTCTTGAAGGAAATCAGAAAGGAAAAGGTATGTTGTGCCTTCCTACCTCAGGTTGTAGAAATTATGACAACAAAGAAAGGGGAAAAAGTTTCCATAGAAGTCCAAGAAATCTTGAATGAATTCAACGACATTCTAATGAAAGATTTACCTGATGGATTGCCTCCAACTAGAAGCATAAGTCACTGCATGGACTTGATACCAGGTGCAATCCTACCAAATAAGGCACCATATAGAATGACACCTATGGAAAATGAAGATGTGAATAGACAAGTGAAAGAGTTGTTGGATAAGGGGTTGATTAGAAAGAGCCTCAGTTCGTGTGTTGTACCTGCTATACTGACACCTATGAAATATGGGAAATGGTGAATGTGCATTGATTCAAGGGATATAAATAAGATAAACATTAAGTACAGGCTTCCATTGCCTGGTATGGATGACTTGATGGATTTTTTGAGTGGAGCAAAGTACTTCAACAAGATTGATTTGAAGAGTGGATACCACCAGATTAGAATTAGAGAAGGGGATGAATGGAAGACAACATTCAAGACCAAGGATGAATTATATGAGCGGCTAGTGATGCCTTTTGGGTTGACAAATGCACCTAGCACCTTTATGAGACTGATTAATGAGGTAATGAAACCTTTCCTAGGTAAATTTGTCATTGTTTATTTGGATGACATTTTGATTTTTAGTAAAACAAAAGAGGAACACCTGCTGCACCTTAAGGCAGTTTTGTAGAGGTTAAAAGAAGAAAAGTTCCTTGTAAACTTGGATAAATACAATTTTATGCAAAGGGAACTAATATATATATATATATATATATATATATATATATATATATATATATGGGTTTTGTAGTGTCTGAAGAAGGGTTGAAGATGGATCTCAAGAAGGTTAAGGCAATAATGGATTGGCCTTCACCCAGAAACATGTTTGAGGATAGAAGGTTTCATGGCTTGGCAAGCTTCTACAGGAAGTTCATCTAAAATTTCAATGGAATATGTACACCAATCATTGAGACAATGAAGGGTGTTAGGAAAGAGTTCAGTGGACAGTTGCAATAGAAAAAAGCTTTTAGTTGTTGAATAAGAAGGTGATAGAACAACTAGTGTTGGCATTGCCAAACTGATGAGGTAGTTAATCCCAGAACACACAATATCATAGATTGCACACACAGAAAATAGGAATGTTCCTTTATTGGTTTGGACAACACATTATATTATGTAAATTAGGATCAAATCTGAGGATAAATCCTCAACGGGTTGTAACACATTACAACTTCCTTTCTCTAGATTCTAGAACCTTCTACCTTCTGTAGCTTTAAATCTGCTAGGGTTTCTATTTTCCCTCCTTTTTTTGACTCTCCACTTTCCCCCTTTTCTCTACTACCCCAAAGGATTCCCAAACATGGTCATAAATAACCCTTTTTGGTGCCTTCTAGCCAAAATTTCAAAATTTGTAACTCCCTCCGAAATAGGTCACCTTTTGAGAGCCATAAATTTTGATCCAGGTGTCCCATTGACAAACTGTTTGATGTATTGGAAAGATTGTGAAGTGATATACATGCTAAGAATCCTCTTTGCTGATTCAACCCGTTTTTGGGGTCATACAGGGCATCTAGGTGCCTCATATCTGACTTTGAAACTTTTTTAGGGTTTTTTAAAGAAACAGAAACTTTAATATCTTTCAGCCCACAACTGATCTTTGGCCAATTCCTTCACCAAGGTCATATTTTTCAATTCTGAAGCTTTGAGTAAATTTCCACTTCCATACATGCTCAAATGCATACTTTCTAAAAATAACAGTTGGCTATTTTTAGCACATTGGAAAAAGTTAAGGTTCTAAATCATTATTCAAGCAATTATGTATCTAAAAATACAAAATTTGAAAAGAACAAAAAATAAAATCATCATTTTTTGGGTGATGCAAGATTGCCCTTACACCACTGGATGCTCTTGCATTAGACACCTAGGTTATTTTGAGAAGTGACCTTGTCACATCTCAGGTGTTTGAGGAAAACCCAAATGGTCAACCTTTACCTTAGACAACCAGGAAGAATATTCGACATGCCTTCCTTCCCACTTCACCAGATATTCTTCATATTGCCTGTTTTTAGTAATTCTTCCCACTTGACTATCCAAGATTTCTTCTATCTCCTCCTTTGAAGTAGATGTCGAGATATTCAATTATTCTTCTGTTGGTCCATCCTTTGTGTCACCTTCATGATACTTTGCTAAATCAGAAATGTTGATTCCACTCAATAGCTCTACTTCATATGCATTTCCTAAATCATGCTTCTTCAGGATCTTGCATGGTCCAAATTTCCTCATCTTCAACTTATTATATGTTCCCACAGGATACCTTTCCTTCCTCCGGTGAACCATAACTTCATATCCAACCTTGAACTCCTTGAATCTTCTCTTTTGATTTAGCTTAGCCTTGTACTGTGAATTCATCTTATTAATATGCTTTCTTACCTCCTCATGCAAGTTCTTTAGGTGCTCTGCAAAGTCTTTGGTCTCAACACTACTTTTCTCTCCTCTATCCATATTCCTCAACTTAGAAGCATTTCTTGGACTACTGCCATAAACAATTTAGAATGGAGATTTATCATTACTTTTATTGACAGAATTGTTGTATGCAAACTCTGCCTATGGTAACATCAAATCCCATCCCTTGGGCTTATCTCCTACCAAGAATCTCAGCAAATTGCCCAAACTTTTATTCACCACCTCTTTCTTTCCATGAGTCTGTGGATGATGTGTAGAATTGAACTACAAATCAGTCTTCAACTTCTTCCATAAAATCCTCTATAAATACCCAACAAATTTGGTGTCTCAATATAAAACTATGTTTTTTGGTAGACCATGTAGTCTTACCACCTCTCTGAAAAATAATTCTACAACATGAACATCACTAGTCTTATGGCATGGAATGAAGTGTGCCATCTTTGAAAACTTGTCAACCACCACAAATATGGAGTCATGTCTTCTACGCATTCTCAAAAAACCAAGAACAAAATCCATGCTGATGTCTTCCCATGGTCTCTCTGGTACAGGTAATCGTTGATACAACCCTATATTCTGACTTACCCCTTTGGCCAACTGACATATTATGCATCTTTGCACAAATATATTCATATCATGGTGCAACTATGGCTAGTAGTAATTCTCACTAACAAGAGAAATGGTCTTATCTTGATCAAAATGTTCTACCAATCCTCCACTATGCTTCTCCTTGATCAAATTCTCTCTGATGGAACTTCTCGGAATGCACAACTGGCTTCCTCTAAATAGCATACCATCTTGGATCATGAAATCTAGCCACCTTGTCCTATCCAAAGTAATAGGTTCCAAACAAGCTTTCTAAGCCCTTGCAAAATCTAGATCTTCAGGGTACAAATCCTTGAATTCATTGAACCCAACAACCTCTCTCTTCATCTTTCTCAACAAATTTTTCCTTCTACTTAAGCCATCTACAACTCTATTTGATCTTCCACTCCCTTGCTTCAAAACAAAAGTATAACTCTAGAAAAAATCAACCCATTTTAAATGCCTTTGATTTAACTTCCCTTGACTATTAAGATACTGCAAAGCCGGATGATCAATATATAAAACAAACTCTTTCGGAAATAAATAATATCTCCATTTCTTCAAAGCTTGAACTATAGCATAAAACTCTTGATCATAAACAAAATCCATTTTCTTTGCATCACTAAACTTCTCACTAAAATAGGCAATGGGCTTACCTTCTTGACTCAAAACAACTCCTATACCATTGCCACTAGCATCACAATCTACCTAAAATACCTTATTGAAATATAGAAGTACCAAAATAGGTTTCTCTGTGACTTTTTGCTTCAATGTATCAAAACTCTTGGCTATTCCTGTAGTCCATTTAAACTATTTTCTATCCCCTCATTGTCTCAATTAGGGGTGCACAAATGCTACTAAAATTCCTAATAATTTTTCTATAAAAAATTTCCAAACCATGAAAAGATCTTACCTCTGTAGCACTCCATGGCATGGACCATTCAACAATAGCCCTTACTTTATCGGGTCCATCATAAGACCCTTAGTTAAAACAACAAATCTCAGGTATTCCAACTCCTTTGTAAAACTACATTTCTTTAGATTAATCAACTTCTCTATAACTCTTCTAATATGCATCAGATTCTCTTCCTAAGTCTTACTGAAAATAAAAATGTCATCTAAATAAACAATAACAAGCTTTCCCAAAAACTCTTTCAATACCTCGTTCATGAGCCGCATGAATGTGTTGGTTCATTGGTTATCCCAAATGGCATGACGAACCACTCATACAGACCCTCCTTACTCTTGAAGGTTGTCTTCCATTCATCTCCTTCTCTGATTTGGATCTAGTGATATTCACTCTTCAAATAAATCTTCATATAGTACTTAGCTCCAGTTAAGCAATCCATAGTATCATCCATCCTTGGCAATAAAAAATTGTACTCGATTGTAATTTTATTGATGGCTCACGAGTCTGTACACACTCTCCACTCTCCATCTTTATTTGGTTCTAGTACTGTAGGTATCACACATGGACATAGGCTCTCCCTTATCATTCCTTTCTTTAGCATCTTGTGAAATTGTCTATTCAGCTCTTCATTCTCTACAAGAGTCATTCTATGGGCTGCCTTATTCAAAAAACTAGCTCCTGGTATCAAATCCATTTGGTGACTTATCTTCCTCACCAGTGGTAAACCTTCTGGTACATTATCAAAGGAAATGGCCTAAAATTCTTCCAACATGTTTGAGACTTTTGCTGGTACATCTTCACATTTCTCCTGGTTGATCTTAGGAATCAGCACAAAGCAATGATGCTTGTTCTTCATACCATCCAAAAATCTCCTACCATCTACCAAGATGTTTAGGGTAAAATTTGGATGTGGTTTTGATTTGATGGTTTATGTGAATTCTCCTTTCACCTCTAAGCATTCAAGAACTTTAGGTCGAGTAGGAAATCTACTATCAGGCCTGCAATCACTTGGAATGTAGGGAAGATTGGAATGGGGTAGATTTATTGTTCAATTAGTCCCAATTATGCTCAAAACCCTAATTATGTAAATTCAGAAGCAAACAGACAAATCACAAAAAATGCTCGCACATAGAGATACTAAATGATAATCAAATGAGTACCAAATTTTGAAGTTCAACAAGTGGAATAGTCAGGAGCTAATGAGTGGGTGCCCTAGTCTAGTGCCATGCTTTTTGTCGGGATATGGAAACCTTGTCTACAACTTGTTCCTGTTGTTCCAAATATTTTTCTGTTGTAAGATCTGGAGGACTAATGAGCAGATGCCTGAGTCCAGGTTGTTGTTTTCTCTTCAGATCTGTAATTTTGACAGTCTGTAATGCTCTCCTGCAACTCCACTTTTTTTGCTCCTACAACTTGTAACCTGCAATTACAAAAAAATGGGTTGGGGGTTGTGGTGTTTAGAGGCTTGCCTCAGTCAATCCCCAGAGAGACATTCAAGTCTTTTGAACACCGTTGTCATAGAAAGAGTGCATATCCCTGCATGATAGAGGCAAAATCCAAATGATAAATGTTTGAAAACATAATTGATATCACCTTGTAGTGAAGATCTCATGGAAGGAAGAAGCTCTTCATGCCATGAGGAGATGGATGCCAAATCTGCAAATACAAACACAATAACAACACAAAGCCTACTTTGCAACACACAATGAATGCCTTGAATCACCTTAACATAAGAGACAAGTACGCAATATCCATCTAGTTTACAAATGAATGCATAAACATGCTTATATATGCAACTACAACATTCCTACCAAGAATTTCGTAATTGAAACTTACTATGTCGGCATAGGACCTAAATAATGGTCACAAACTGATACTTTGAAATTAGGCCTGACCTAAAATAGGGCAGGACTAGGGCATGGGCACCCAAGTCCACCCCCCTAGTTGAGGTAGAATTTGTCATAAGTGCATCCCCTGAGTCCAAAATTGCCATGGAACTTCAGGGTTTTCTCATCGGGAAGTCAGATTAACATGAAAAATGCTCTAAATGCATAAATAGGACTTGAGAGCTAAACCTTAAGAGGGAAAATCCCCCAAGGGGAAATTTTCTAACGTAACATTTAGCCCCCACTTTAATGTATGTATAAATGCAAGGCCAATACATGCATTAAAGTATGGTCAACAAACACAACAAACATGCCAAGCACGGAGAAGACATGCCAATCACAGAGAAGACAATAACATGCACGCAAAACATGAAGAAGATAGTTACAGTCACACAAAACATGGAGAATACAACATTGAAGACACACACAACATAGTGAATATAGTGAATGCAGAGAAGACAAAGATGATAATATTTTCTTTTTCTTTTTTTATATATGAAATGCAGATGCAAGTATAGGAAAGTAAACACACCACCCATAATGCAAGAGGGATTCATCACCACTGGTCTTTAAACTGCATATGGGACAACACACATGCAATACATGCCAAACAAATCAAACATGCCATACAAATCCCAAAGCATAGGAGGGACTCATTGCCACCGGTCTTTAAACTATGCTTGAGAACAAACACGCAATACACACACACATGGAAGACAGAGAAAACATGACAGACAAGTGATGGAGTGTTCATATTTCTAGGTTCAACACCATCTTAGGCACATTATAGGCACACACGGATGATTGGGCTTTGCCACAACAATCGTTGAAGACATGCTTAAGGGTTGAGTTAGTCATAGAACCGCTCCGCACCTTGCGATGAGGACTTTTAAAAATGACAGGATGTGCATTCTCCATGAGAAATACACCATCCCCACCTTTGTAGATGGCTTAAGATAGAAGAGGGATGTGAATCCCCATCTCCACATAGGGCTTAAATGATAGATTTCAAACAATTATTAGAGTGCAGGAGGGACTCATCCCCACTAGTCTTTAAGACTGCACCTGAGAACAAGCACATTGCTAACATCTAGAACATACAACTTACCTTATTTATGCCCCCACCTTAAGGTGGTTGATATCAAGTATCGATATCAAGCACATTAAGGTAGGAAGAAAACACACAAGGGAACACAAGCTCTCGCAGAGCCCATGCCCCCCAGAGGTGACATGTACTTTACGATCGCCAAATGTTCCCACAAACACATTCCTGCAAGAAAAGTGTTAGTGTCCATATAATCATGATAAACAACAACATCAATGCATATGATCAACCACATAGAGAACTAAGGTTATACTACGAATTCAGAGATCAGGTATAACTGTGGGGCTATACTATGAAAATCTCAGAACCGAGTGTCACCAAGGTGAGATTCAAAGACAAACAAAGTGCATAGAGTAGCAGTATTGTTATGTTTTGTAACAGAGATAAGACATCATCAAGGTCACATGACAAAGTGCACAGAGTGATTCTACTAGCCAAGTGTTGGATAATATATATCAACCCATCGTCATATAGGAACTAAGTCCAATTTTTGATTTCTTGCTAAAGGGACACTAGGTCCACATCAATATAAAATGTTTTTCATCATCCGCCCGCTAGATAGAAACACTAGAGGAAGGGAAACAATAAATTGAGAGAGGAGAATAAGTGCCTTAGGGACAGTCACGTAGGAGGGTGCCCCCAAGTCACCAACCACAATGCTATGTCCGTAAGACACAACACACAATAGTGAAAATAGAGAAGCAATATAGAAGAATAATGATACAAATAGAAGAAGGGTCACAATAGAGGCAGTCTCCTGGTATTCTAGACCTTACAAGAGAATCAAGGGTCATCCCAGGAGGCCTAAAAAACACATAACACATCACAAGGGAAACACATCACGAGAGATGAAGGGTTAGAAATACTTACCTAGTAGGGTCCATCGTACTAAATTTTAGAGCTTGCAAACCTCTTGGAGAGGTACTCGATCAAGTTTTATGCGAAGGTCAAGTGGTTTTAATGAGAGTCTTGTTTATTATCATAAAATCCATGTAATGCTTGTTTCTTAAATCCTTGTGTAAGTGAAACCTTTTGTTGCTTATGAGGAGGAGAACCACTATTATGTCCAACTGATGATAATTGTCTAACTCTTTTCCAAATTTTAGCGAGTTTTCAAACACGTTGATTTTGTCTATCATAGTAACAAGAATCATCTTGTACTATCTCACTCTTTTGCTTTGGTATAGTTGTCTATGTTAGTTGTTCCATTTGTTTTTCTGATGCATTTTGGTTATTTCTCGATCCTTGTAAAGATAATGGAGGAGGAACCTCAACATAAATTCTATTTCTGCGTGGACGAGGTGAACTATCCAACTTTTCCTTATCCACTTCTATTATGCCTACGATGTTATCATATTCCAAATAATAATCATCATCTACTTCCACTAAGCCATGTTCCATCATATTTGTATTAGTATGCTTAGGGAAAGGATTATTAAAGATTTGTATATTTTGATTCAGTGGAGCAACTGACTTATTTCCATTGTCATTCACACCCGATACCTCTATCACATTCGAGTCGATGAGGTCTTGTATTTCATGTTTAAGATGCATACATCATTTAGTGTCATGTCCTTGTGTTTGATGATAATGACATAAGGCATTAGTACCAAAGTAGGTTCATTGAGGTTTGTTAGGATCCAAAGGCTTAATCAGGGGAAGCTTCATAAGATTGTTACTGACAGCTTGATTCATGATAGAATGGTAAGATTTAGATATCGGAGTAAACTTTCTTTCCTGATACAGTGCCTTCTTCGGATTAGTGATAGCAGACACTTGAGAAAAGTTATTCAAATTTAGTACATTAATCTTGATGAAACTCCTATTATTATTCTTCTTAAAGTTTTTTTGTGACGGTCCACCCATGGATTGACCAACTTGAGCCGATGATTTTTGGTTTTCATATTGACTAGACAAAAGTTGGTAATCATGAAGGGTGGTGCATAAATGTTGAAAGGAGTTATACTTCATCAAGAGAATTGTATCCCAGATGTTAGGTTGTAAATTTGCGATAAACACCTTCTGAACATCCTCATTTTCATCTGGTATTGAATTTGTGCATAGAGAGATTGATACTGACTAATAAACTTAGTTAACTTCTCTTTCAAACCTTGCTTGCAATGAACTAAATCAATCAAAGAAACTTGAGGTCTAATATTTTTTTGAAAATGTTGTGAAAATTGATCAACCAACTATGAAAAGGAGTGTATTGAGTTCAGAGGTAAAGAGAAAAACCATTCTAAAGTAGTATCTTTGAGAGATCGCGGGAAAAGTTTTGCTAACAAGTCCTCTTGAAAGTAGAAATCACTACACATAGCCGTGAATGCTGCCATATGAGTATTAGGATCACCTTTTCCACCATATTTTTCAAAGCGAGGGGTCTCAAACCTTTCAGGCATAGGAGTTCTCAAAATTGCATAAGATAGAGGATTACAGGCATGATAAGTTGGTATATTAGGTTGTGAAGAATTTATCAAATTTGTCACCTTTTGTTGTAAAGCAGTCATGCCTTGCAGAAGTTGGTTTAGGATGGCATCGTTGGGAGATGTGATTTGCTATGAGGAATTAGAACCAAAGTGAGGAGGTGATTGAGCTTGAGTTGTGATAAATGGAGATTGTGAATAGGTCAATGGTGGTTGGACATAGTGATAGGTGGGAGGTGGTTATGAATAGGTAATAGGTGGATGAGAATAAGTGGAATGGATAGATGATTGAGAACAATTATTCATATAAGAGGTCCCTCAGAAACCAAATTCTAATAATTAAATCCCATAGCTTTGTAATTTTGTGGACTAGTTCCATTAGATACTCCAATACCAGTGGTAGCATTACTACAAGCATTTGCATTGGTTGTTAAAATTGTCAGTGTGAATGTAGATATTCCAGTAGTCAGTATAGGTGCTGATACATGCGTATGAGACAGTGATGACATGTTAATAATTTTTGCACATTCATTGACTAGCATGACATTAGTTTGCACAATATGTGTTAAACCTTAGATAACATCAATACCATCTTATCCTTCTTTTATCAATTCTCTTACATGGTGAATCACAAGTACGGCTTCTTCTGCTATTCTTTATGTTTCAACAAATGCTTGAAATTTAGCTAAATCTTTGTCAAGTTTGTTTATTTTCTCATCAGGTACAAGTACAACTACCTCAACAGTTTTGCCGGCATCATGAAATACTTGATCATCCATAGTGGTTGTAGGATGTATAATATCTTGCAAAATTTGTGTCTCTTGTGATGCTGCGTCTAGCAACCCTAGAGTGTTAGAATAAAAAGTGCAAAATCTACAAAAATATATATTATTTTGAAGCAAGTAAATGCATTAATCATTAAATATAATTACAGTATTAACAACATTAAGTAAAATGAATAGCTAACACCTCTAGGGAACATAACTGCATCAGATAAATATAAAATTATAACAATACAAGTGATATACATTATAATACAACAGAAGAGGATTTACATCATTAATTTGTAGAGATGAATAATTACAAAGGTTCAAATACAAGATTACATGACCGATCACATTGGTTTACAATATACAACAATATAAACTGTAATAATAATAATGTCATCATAACACATGTCAATAACCACATTAGTCAACCATAGTCCATCATGAACATAATAAGCATAAACCATAAATATAACCACTCAAATGTATCAAAACTGTCTAAAAGCAATAGAAAAACTAACAACTGTCACAAGTCAAAAATGAGGGGTATTACATCTCTCCTTTTGTAAAGAAGGTATTCAATGGATTTTCAGAGGTCTGAATATTGCTTTCTTCAAGGGGACTAGATCCCATGAGTCTTTTGCTTCTTCTTAAAGGAATGTTTCTATTAGGGAAGTGGGTCATAATGCTGATGCAAGAGCATGCAACACAAAATGCACAAACTAATAGAACAAACCCTAGGAGCAGGATATGTTTAAGATCCAAAATGCTTGATTTTTTGATTTTTTTTCAATGCAAATAAGTGAAATAAAAGGTGTTGTAAATAAATTGATAAGGAAAATAAAATAATATGTCTAATATCAGTCCAATAAAGCAATAAAATCCTTCACAACACACTTTTGATGCAAACCCAGGATTATGATAAGTCAAAAACCTAGTGAAAATGCACTAAAATATGCAATTTGTCACAAGTATTCAATGCAAAGACCCAAAAAAAGGGGTGTTGTAAAGAATTTTAGGAAGTGCAGAAGATTATATCAGTAATATCAGCCACATAAAGCCATAAAATCTTTCACAACATGCTTGGAATGCAAATCTAGGTCAAACCCTAGGTCAAATATAGCCAAAATATGCAATTTTTCACCAAATTTCACTGCATAAGAGTATGACAAAGGGTGTTGTGAGGAAAATGATAATGGAAAGAAAATTATAACAGTAATAACAGCCACCTAATTCCAAAAAATCCATCACAACATGCTTATAGTGCAGCTCAAGGTCAAACCCTAGGGAAAATATAGCAAAAATATGCAAAATTTCACCAAATTTCCATTGTAAGGGCCCAATAAAAAGGTGTTGTAAAGAATTTTAGGAGGTGAGGAAGATAATAACCCTAATAAAAGCCAATTAGTGCAGAAAATCCTTTACAACATGCATAGGATACAAATCTAAAGAGATGATAAGGCCAAATCTAGTGAAAATCAAGGTTTTCAAACCCTAGGCATGAAATTTTTGCAAGAAAACCACTATGATGCAACACTACAGTTAGAAATAAATCCTAATGAGTGTTTTAAAAGGGTAGTAAAATCTAAAACAAGATTTTGACTACAAACCCTAGCTAATGCAAAACTAGGTTATATGAAAAAATGCAGAATTTCAAGCAATTTGCAACAATTTAAGCATGAAAATGCAATCTAAATTAATGATGAATGGAAAATTTTTATAAATTAAATCAAATCTGATGATAATGATAGAAATCTATTGAAATTAAATGCTAATTAACCCAAATTATATGAAAATGCAAGATAAAGATGCCAATTTTTCTAAATTTTTCAATTTTTTTGTAATTTTCCAAATGCAATAAGATAAACAATGATATAAATGAATGAAATGAATGTAAATTTATGAAGAAAAACATTCATCAAGGTGCAAAATTTAATAAAAACATGGGTTCACCAAAATGTTTAAGGTAAAATTTGGATGTGATTTTGATTTGATGGTTTATGTGAATCCTCCTTTCACCTCTAAACATTCAAGGACTTTAGGTTGAGTAGGAAATCTACTATCAAGCCTGCGGTCACTTGGAATGTAGGGAAGATTGGAATGGTGTAGATTTGTTGTTCAATTAGGCCCAATTATGCTCAAAACCCTAATTATGCAAATTCGGAAGCAAACGGACAAATCATAGAAAATGCTCGCACAGAGATACTAAATGATAATCAAATGCATACCAGATTTTGAAGTTCAACAAGTGGAACAGTTGGGGACTAATAAGCAAGTGCCCTAGTTCAGTGTCATAATTTTTGTCAGGATTTGGGAACCTTGTCTGCAACCTGTTCCTACTGTTCCAGAGATTTTCTTGTTACGGGATCCGGAGAACTAATGAGTGGGCACCCAAGTCTAGGTCCCTATTTTTTCTTCAGATCTGCAATTCCTCTCTTCAGATCTACAATTCCAACAATCTACAATGCTCTCCTGCAACTCCACTTTTCCTGCTCCTGCAACCTGTAACCTGCAATTACGAAAAAATAGGTTGGGGGTTGTGGTGTTTAGAGGCTTACCTCAGTCAAGCCCTGGAGAGACATTCAAGTCTTCTAAACACCATTGTCAGAGAAAGAGTATGTATCCCTGTAGGATAGAGGAAAAATCCAAATGATAAATGATTGAAAACATAATTGATATCACCTTGTAGTGAAGATCTCATGGAAGGAAGAAGCTCTTCATGCCATGAGGAGATGGATGCCAAATCTGCAAATACAAACACAATAACAACACAAAGTCTACTCTGCAACACACAATGAATGACTTGAATAACCTTAACATAAGACACAAGTATGCAATATCCATCTAGTTTACAAATGAATGCCTAAACATGCTTTTATATGCAACTACAAACATTCCTGCCAAGAATTTCCTAATTGAAACTTACCGTGTCAGCATAGGATGTTAATAATGGTCACAAACCAGCACTTTAAAATTAGGCCTAACCTAAAATAGGGAAGGACTAGGGCACAGGAACCCAAGTCCACCCCCTATTTTAGGTACGATTTGTCATAAGTGCATCCCTTGAGTCCAAAATTGCCATGGAACTTTAGGGTTTTCTCATCAGGAAGTTAGATTAACATGAAAAATACTCTAAATGCATAAATAGGACTCGAGAGCTAAACCTTAAGAGGGAAAAGCCCCCCAAGGGGACATTTTCTGATGTAACACAAGAAAATTTTGACAGTACTACATACCTTTTCTTGCACCTCCTTCAAGGGCTTCAACTTATGACGAACTCCATCCTTTGTCAGGGAATAGGTGTTTGCATGGCCATCATGGACAACGTACCTATCATACTACCACAACCATCCCAATAGCATATGACACACATCCATTGATATGATGTCACACAACACCTCAACATGGTAGTCTCCAATCTTGAACTTGAATAAACACTACTCATTGACCAAAGATCTATGGTCCTTCTGTAACCATGCAATCTGATATGGATGTGGATGCCTTCTCCTTCTCAACTTCAACTTGTTAACCATCTCCTTTGTGACAACATTATTAGTGCTTCCACTATCAATAATAATATCACAACACTTACCTTCACACTTACACCTTGTGTGGAATAAACTCTTCCTCTAATCTAGTTCTTTCTCCTCATTTAACAAGGTTCTTCTAAAAACTAGGGTTTCTCTCCTTTCAACATCTTCAGAATGCTTAGACTGCGCATCTTCATCTCCATGTGCAACTCATGCATTACCTTTAGGTTTTCTATTTGTGCTTCCTTTATCTTGGGGACACTCATAGGCTTGATGTCTTTCTTCTCCACATTTGAAATAGGTTCCTTTAAAACCTCCTATTTTAGGTTCTTTCCCAGGTCTTCCTCTTCCTCTTTGATCACCATTATTTTTGTCACGAGGGCAGTAGGCACTATCTCCTTTTTGATTTTGACTAGTGCCTACTTTTTAACTTTTCACTTGATCTTCATTTCAGCCTCCATAGGATCTTCCACCAGTCCTTCCACCATGACCTCTTCCTCTTTGCTTTCTTTCAAATCTTTTATTGAGCTTCTCTTCCACCTTTAGGGAAAACTAGTATGCATCTTCTATGGTGGCAATTATAACCAAGCTCAACTCTTCTTGAATACTTGGCCTCAACCCTTTAATGTAATGGGCTACCTTCTTCTTGTTGGCCTCTGCATGGTGTGTTTTGATAATAATCTTATAAAACTCTTCTGTATACTCCTCAACAGACTTGTCTTTCTCCAATCCTTGCAGCTTCTTCAACAACTCCAACTCATAGTCCACAGGAATGATCTTCTTCTTTGGTTTGTCCACCATCTAATCCCATTTGGTAAACTTTCATTTTCCTCTTCTATTTGTTTCTAATTGGACCTCATTTCACTAAATATTGGCATGGCCCTACAACTTCATTTTTGAAAACTTGACCCATTTTGGATCCTCCACGTCTTCATACTCAAAATATTCCTCCATATCATTTATCCAATCAATAAGCTCTTCCGGATTTAGATCCCTAGAATAGGTAGAAACTTCAATTCTAGGCCTCTTTCCAATCTTTAAAATGACCTTCAAAAACCTAACTTGCATAGTATCTCCTGCATCCTCTTGTTCTTCCTCGGATAGGTCTTCTTCTTCAGCTTCATCTTCACTTTCTTCTCTTATTCTTGGCTCAAACCCTCTTCCTAGCTCCTCTTGCAATGCATTAATATGCCTTTGCAGAGCTCTAAAACCCTCTTCTATCAAAACATTTCTCCTAGCACCACCATGTTTCCTTCGTGGATGCATTTTTTTTAGTTCTATGAAAAACCTACAACCTCAGTTGATTTCTACAACAAACCCACAACCTGATGTCCTAGTGCAAACTGCCTCAAAGTCAGTGATCTATCTACACACTTTGGAACCCTTGCTTTGATACCACTTGATGAGGGGGTTAATCCTAGAACACACAATAACATAGATTGCACACACAAAAGATAGGAATGTTCTTTTACCTTTTCGCACCTTCCATCCAAAATTTCAAAAGTTGTAGCTCCCTTCAAAAATAGGTCAACTTCTGGGAGCCATGACTTTTGATCTAGGTGTTTGATAAATGAACTATTTGATGAATTAGAAATATCATGAAGTACTCTACACACTAAGAATTAGCTCTACTAATTCCACCCATTTTTGGGGCCATACGGGACCTTTAAGTGCCTCATGTATGACTTTGAAACTTTTTTAGGGTTTTTAAAGAAACATAAACTTTAATATATTTTAGCCCACAAGTGATCTTTGGTCAATTCCTTCACCAAAGGTCATATTTTTCAATTCCAAATCTTTGAGTAAATTTCCTCTTCTATACATGCTCAAATCAAAAATTTCTTAAAATAGCAGTTGGCTATTTTTAGCAGGTTAGAGAAATTGAAGGTTCTACATCATTATTCAAGAAATTGTGTATCAAAAAATACAAAATTTGAAAAGAAAAAACAAACAAAATCATCATTTTTTTAGTGATGCAAAGTTTCCCTTACACCACTGGATGCTCCTACATCATAGACTTTGACAAAGTGTTTCAAGTGGATTGTGATGCCAGTGGTAGTGCAATTGGAGGAGTGTTACGTCAAGAAGGTAGGCCCATTGCCTACTTCAGTGAGAAACTAAATGAAGGAAAAAGGAAATACTTAGTTTATGACCAAGAATTCTATGCTATAGTATAGGCCTTAAAGAAGTGGAGATCATTACTTGCTTTCAAACGAGTTTGTATTATACACAGACCACCATGCCTTGAAATATATCAATAGTCAAGGTAAGTTAAACTAGAGGGATATGAAATGGGTGGAGTTTTTGCAAATTTATTATTTTGTCTTGAAACATAGGAGTGGTAAGTCAATCAAGGTAGCAGATGCACTTAGAGGAAGGTGTTTATTGATGATTGAGTTAAGGGTCAGTGTTGTTGGCATTGATCTAATAAAGGAGTTGTATCCTGATGATCCTGATTTTAAGGAAGCATGGACAACTAGTAGAAGTCTAGTGGAGGGAGATATGATACCATGGTTGGAGTATTTCATCCAAGATGGCATGTTTTTCAAAGGAAAAAAATTATGTATACCGTGAGGTTCAATGAGGGAGAATCTAATAAGAGAAAATCATAGTGGAGGCTTGAGTGGACATTTTGGAATAGATAAAACATTGGCACAACTGAGTGAAGGCTATTTGTGGCCTGAAATGAGTGCAGATGTGAAGAGATTGGTACAAGGCTATAGAATTTGTGAGTATGCTAAAGGAGCAAGATAAAACACATGACTATATCAGCCATTTCCTGTACCAGAGAGACCGTGGGAGCACAATGAGGTAATGATTCCATTTTTGTTGTAGTGGACAAATTTTCAAAGATGGTTCATTTCATACCATGTGAGAAGACTAGTGATGTATCCCACATAGCTACATTATTTGTCAAACACATAGTCAGACTACATGGATTGCCTAAGAGCATAGTCTCAGATAGGGACACAAAGTTTGGTGGAAATTTTTGGCGTACATTATGGAAGAAGATGGGCACTGAATTAGGATTCAATTCAACCTATCATCCCTAGACTGATGGATAGATTGAGGTTGTGAACAAAAGTTTGGGAAACTTGTTGAAATGTTTTCCAGGAGACAAACCACATCAATGGGATCTTTTATTGGCACAAGAAGAATTTTCTTACAATAATTCAGTGAACAGAAGTGCATGAAAGAGCCTATTTCAAATAGTTTATGGCTATAGCCCAAGAGGTGTTGATGAGCTAAGAGATAGTGCATATTTGAATAGAAGGAATGTTGTAGTACAATATTTTACAGAATACATCCATGAGGTTCACAAGGAGGTGAAGGAAAAGTTGGAGAAAAGTGCTAGCAAATACAAAGAATATGCCGATGTGCATAGGAGGGAACAAGAGTTCCAAGTAGGAGACTTAGTTTTGACACATTTGAAGAAAGAAAGGTTTCCCCAAGGAACATAGAATAAGTTGAAATTTAAGAAGATAGGCACATGCAAGGTGTTGAAGAAGTTCTCATCCAATGCCTATGAGATTGAGCTACTAGTAGGGATAGAGATATATCTTATTTTCAATGTTGTTGATCTATACAAGTTCCATGAAGGAGAGAGAAGTTTACAAGGGGGTACACACTCACGTTTGCCTGATGCACAAGGATGGTTAGATCAGTTGCCTAAAAAGAAGATGGAATAAGTAGATAGAGTTATTAAATCATGAGTTTCTAAGAAGACCTGATGAAAGGACTACATGGAATACCTGGTCTGATGGAAGAACAAAGCTGTAGATGAAACTTCTTGGCTGAGTGCTGCAAAGCTAGTCAAGTATGGAATTCTGGTTCTAGACTTGCTAAAATGTTCATGAGTTTCCAACTCATGAAAAAATTTAGTTACTTGATGTGTCTAATGCAAGAGCATCTAGGTCCATGAGAAATCCTCATCAACAAAAAAAAAAGATTTCTTTTCTTTCTTGCTTGTTTGTTTTCCTTCTTATTTTGTTGTAGGAGTTGATGATCTAATTTCTACAGAATTTCCTAAGGATTCATGGACAAGTTTTGACTTCATCTTGAAGAAGATCCAAATGGGTGCTCACATTTCAAAGAAGATCTGAGCTAAATTAGATAAGTTATGCAAATGTGGAACTTTCAGTGTCAACAGGATATTCAAGACTTTCCTTGCCATCAGGATATATGCAGATGACCCTTGAAATCTCACATATCTAATTGATGATGTCATCTTGTTAAAGAGCCAAATGGGTGTCCAAAATTTCAAGTTTGGTGAGATTCTGAGCAAAATTGAGCAAGTTATGCTTAGGCAGAACTTTGGTCTCCAATAGGATATGTAGAACTTTGGTCTACAACAAGATATATGCACTAGATCCTCAAAATCTCACAATATGTAGTAGCACTCCAAAATCCCATAATATGTAGTTGACATAGTTTTTCCTACAATATGTAGTTGACCCAATTTTTCTTGCAATATGTAGTTGACCTAGTTTTCCTTGTAATATGCAGTTGACCCAATTTTTCCCGTAATATTCACTTGACCCTATTTTTCCTACAATATGTAGATGACCCAATTTCTTCCACAATAGCTCGATGGGTCACTTTTTCCCATTGCACCACTTGAAAGTACCCAAAAAGTGACAAAAATAGTTTTTGACTACCTGTATGACTGATCTAAGAGCCAAGTGATGACTGACATGTGTCCCATTCATGTAATAAGTGTGGTAGCCACCTCAAATGCCTATAAGTAGAGGATTTTCACACTAAAATTGTTTGACTTCTCCATAGTGAGTTTTTGGCTTCTGATGTAGCTTCTTCTACAAATTTTAGATTTGAAGGCAGATTATTTTGGGTTTTCATAGGAAGGCTAGGATAGTCTAATCTGACCATTGGAATGATTGTAAGGCTTAGGCTAGGGCATGTATGAAGTCCATTGTACTCTTGTTGTAATGTTTTCTATTGCATATGAATAAAGAGTTTTATATTCATTATTGTGAGTTATTCATTTCACTGCCTGGTTTAGTAGCTTGTCAAAGCCCTTGAACCTTGATCTGTATTATAGTGTGAAGAAGATAGTGTCTCAACTTATGCATCACAAATAGGAGAGAGAGACACTACTTCTCTATTGAAGAATATCAAATCTCATAATCTAGAAAAGTTTAGCTACTATAATATATAGCATGTTCCTTGCCTTCATTATCATGTTGAGCCAATAAAGCTGCTAGAGCATGAGAAGATGTAGAAGTGTAGAGAAGAAAAGGACGTCCAAAAATGGTTGGTGTTAAAATAGGAGGATTAGCCAAATAGATTTTTAGATCCACAAAATCTTTTTGACAATCCTCATTCCAATCAAAGTGAACATTCTTTTTAAGAAGATGAGTGAATAGTTGTTAAATAAACTGGTGAATGGTCTGAAGCTTTCCTTGTAAATTGTGAAGATGAGAAATATTTCATGGAGGTGGAATATTCACAATAGCATCAATCTTCTTTGTATCAACCTCAATACCACGATGCGAGACAATAAACCCCAACAATTTTCTTCTATCAACACTAAAGACACATTTGTGGGGGTTCAAGCATATGTTGTAGAGATGAATATGTTTGAAAATGTAGTGGAGGATTTTAACTTGCAGAATTGATTTGACCAAAATGTCATCAACATAGTCCTCCAATATTTGTGAATAAAATCATGAAAGATGAGGGTCATAGCTTGTCGGTAAGTCACACCAACATTCTTTAAACCAAAAGGCATGACCATCCAACATAAATTACCCCAAGGTGACGTGAAAGCAATTTTATATTGATCTTGGGGATTTATGATGTTCTGATTGTAACTAGAGAAGCCATCCATGAAAGAGAGTAAGGCATGGCTAGTAGCAGAATCTACTATCATGTCAATTTTTGGAAGAGTAAAATTTTTTTTAAAGACGGTTTTTCGAGACCACAAAAGTTAATGCAAATTCAAATACAGTTGTCAGGTTTAGCAACAACAACGATATTCAAAATCTAAGGTGAATAGTCAATTGGGTAGATAAATCCATCTTGTAAGAGATTCTCTATCTCATCTTTGACCATTAATGTGACCTTGGGACTCATCTTTCTAATCTTTTGCTTGACCGGCTGGGCATTGGGATATAACACAATATTTTGCATCACAATCTATGAGTCAATACTGGGCATGTCCTCATATGACCAGGCAAAGATTTTAGGAAATTCACATAAGAGAGGAATGATCTTGTTGTTCTTCAATATCTAAAAACTTTCCTATCTGAATGATTTTTTTGCTTTAGCCTGATTCATCGAGACATCGACAATATCTCCAACTAGGAGAGTGTTGTGGTTTGGAATATTAGGTAGATGAATGGATTCCTAAGGTGTGTCATGAGATGTCATATGATAAATTAGAGGTTTCTCCAAAGTACTCTTGAGCATTTAAATAGTAGGGGAAACATCGATCGTTATGATATTTAGGCATGTGGTCATTGTAAAGTAGAAAAGAGAGACTAGCTCAATAGATCAAACTAGGTCAAACCCTCTTCTACCCAACATTAGGGCACAAACCAAGCTTGGCTTCTACCTAAGAAGAAGAGCCAAACTATAGGGGTTATATAGATTTATGATGTTCTAATTGTAACTAGAGAAGTCATCCATGAAAGAGAGTAAGGGATGGTCAGTAGTAGAATCTATTATCATGTCAATGTTTGGAAGAGGAAAATCATCATTTAAAGATGCTTTGTTGAGATCACAAAAGTCAATGTAGATTCAAATATAATTGTCAGGTTTAGCGACAACAATGATATTCAAAATCCAAGGTGAATAGTTAATTGGGAAGATAAATCCATCTTGTAAGAGATTCTCTATCTCAGCTTTGACCATTAACATGACCTTGGGACTCATCTTTCTGATCTTTTTCTTGACTAGATGGGCATTGGGAAGATAAGTCATCCATGAAAGAGAGTAAGGCATGGCCAGTAGTAGAATTTACTATCATGTCAATGTTTGGAAGAGGAAAATCATCTTTTCAAGATGCTTTGTTGAGATCACAAAAGTCAATGTAGATTCAAATACAGTTGTCGGGTTTAGCGACAACAATGATATTCAAAATCCAAGATGAATAGTCAATTGGGTAGACAAATCCATCTTCAAAGAGATTCTCTATCTCAGATTTGACCATTAATGTGACCTTAAGACTCATCTTTATGATCTTTTGCTTGACTGGTTGGGCATTGGGATATAACACAATATTGTGCATCACAATATGTGAGTCAATACCAGGCATGTCCTCATATGACTAGAGAAAGCTTTTAGGAAATTCACGTAAGAGAGAGGAATGATCTTACTATTCTTCAAGATCTAAACACTTTCCTATTTGAAGGATTTTTTCCATTAGCCTGATCTATCGAGACATCAACAATATCTCCAACTAGGAGAGTGTCGTGGTCTAGAATATCAGGTAGATGAATGGATTCCTGAGGTGTGTCATGAGATGCTAAGATGTCATCTGATAAATCAAAGGTTTCTTCAAAGTATTTTTGAGAATTTAAACAACAGGGGAAGCATTGATCATTATGATATTTAGGCATGTGGTCATTGTAAAGTAGAAAAGAGAGACCAGATCACTAGATCAAACTAGGTCAAACCCTCTTCTATTAAACATTAGAACACAAACCATGCTTGGCTTCTACCCAAGAAGGAGAGCCAAACTATAGGGGTTCTACCCTTTTGTTGTATTAGAGGAGAATCAACCCAAATCCAATCAATCAAACTAAGGAAAGACAAGAGACCTAATTGATAAAGATCAGAGCATAACAGACTGTTGGAAGCGCAAACCTAGAAACCAAATGAACAATAGAGATCAAGGATCAAGTTAGAACCTGAATCTGGGGGAAGAAATACTTAGGACAAGGGTGCTTGGGAATCCTAGACCCTGATTAGGGTTCATAGAAACTGATAACTCCAATGCCTTCACCTTCTTGTGCTTCTACTCTTTGCAACTTGTCTTTGACCAATTCCTCTGGATCTAACCTGTACACATAAGAAGGAAAATGGTTGGGTTCTATTTAGGAGCTTTCCTTAGTCAAGCTCTATGAATGGTGATTCCACCTTCACAATAGAAAAGATGATAGATAAAGAGCACGTGCCCTAGGAGGACAGAGGCAAATTTGAAGTAGAATGGAATGCTAGAACAAAGCATGAAGGAAAGAAGTCACCATGAGCATGGAAACCCTAACATGCTTGATGTGGAATCACAACTTGACTCAAGAAGTTGGTGTAGACCAAAGAAAGTAGAAAGATCTTCACAAGACCTATAATATGTTAGTGTCACAACAATAATCCACAATAGAGAGCTTTAGAGAAGGGTAGAGAGCATGAGAGAGAAGAATCCCTCAAGAAGTTAGATATTAGAGAGATGTTCAAATGAATAAAATAACTTGCTTTTATATGCATTCCCATTGATTTTTAGAGAACTAAACCAAATGAGGCTGACATTGGGAATCATTTAAGAGGTCCCGAGCCAACAAGCCATTAATTAGGCCAGGGCTAAAGAGGGGACAAGGGCACTTGGGCACCCTGGTTCTTTAGCCCCAAACTCCTGGGGTAAGGCACTTAAAGTGTATTAGCCCTACCTTATAATTATTTTTCCAGGTTTTGTGCATTGGGATCAAGAATTACACACTTAATGCTAAAAAAGGTGCTATAATAGGTCCTAATTAACAAGTGTATATAATTTATGTCTATTCGGATGCTAAACTAGGTGTAAAAGGGTAGTGTACACATTTTACAATGTTACATTTAGCCCCCACTTTAGCATGGGTACGAATTTATGGTCAAACTCATATTAAAGGATGGAGAAGACAAATTTCAAACACAACAACATAGAAGTCATAGAATGTTGCCAAAACTGAGGGGTGATCAAGTCCCCAAGTTTAGGATTCTAGGAGTCTATGATGATTGACATACACATAAGGCACATAACATAATTCACTCATACATGAAGCACTTAGAAAACATGAGATTAGACAAGATATACACAAGGCATACACTTGAGAAATCACAATGTATACATGTGATACACAAAGCATGGACAAAGTATACACACAATACACAAAGTATACATGCCATACACATAGAATACATGCCATACACATTGAATACATGCCATACACATAGAATACATGCCATACACATAGAATACATGCCATACACATAGCATACATGCTTGGCACAAAGTATACACATAATTTTCATAAAGAATACATAGAATACACATGAAACACACACATGAAATACACGCAAAACACACAAGGATAATACATAAGGAACACATAAAGAGAATATATGTGAGGTACATACGAGGTGTGAAGAATGTATAGAGAATAATAATATATGAGGAGAATACACACATCATACATCAATCACAAGAAACATAATATGGAAGACCTTGAGTCAGTATGACAAAGGAGACATCAATCTAAATGTTGTCTCAATCACCATGCAGCATTCCCCAAGATGCAATAAGAAGAATGCTAAGGGGTGAGTTAGAGATGAGAAGCACAAGAGGAGTACAAACACATTGTACACATAATCCACATCAAGAAAAGTGTCACTCAAAAAAATACACAAACTACCCCCCACAAGAGAAATTACATGAAGCCTTGGAGAATAAGAAGGCGAAGCGGCCTTACTACCAAACTCTAGTTGATGGTGCAATCCTTCTCCCAAACATGCATGGAGATTCAACTTAGGAGAACAAGATAGACTCAATATCTTGTTTCCAAGTTGTCCATAATCCTCTCCAAGAGAGTGTAGTAACAAAGTATTTAGATAGAAAGATGAGAGTAAGGCTTCATAGCACAATATATGCCCCCACCTTAAATTGATTGCTAACTCCATTAGGGAGCAATTGCCTTTAAGGTAGAGTAATGAAGAAATATAAAATAGGCACGAGAACTTTCTAAAAGCACATGCCAAAATGAAACGTGTTTTCAAAAGCTACATCGTAACAAGGGGTTGCCCCAGAACGAGCAAACTAAGGTGATACTTATATGCATGATACACAATGGGTTTTGTAGTCATGGTATGATGCCAAGCATTGCAACAAGGTGCCATATAAATATGAAGATGATGGAAGAAAGATCACATGAGAGCTTACATAAATTGAATCATGTCAGGATGCTAAATCATTTAAGAAAAGACAACAAAATTGCACATCATGACATATAAAAGAATGAAGATACATATAGAGGAATGACACAACAAGTTATTACTCCTTGTACCTTTGTGCTAACAAGGGTGCCAAGGGGGAACAAACAATCAACAACACATCACAATACGGGGATAAAAATATGTACAAACATAATGTTGTGCATTTTTTGCACACCATATCAATTTTTTTTTGATATCATAATGATTCAAGGCATAAGGCCAATAAGATTCAATGCAACCACTATGAAGTTTTGAAGGCACAAAGCTAGTGAGATTCAAGGCACTCGTCCTATGTGAGTCAATGGATAAGTTCATAATGAAAGGATTAGCCTAATAATTCTCAGCCTAATAATAGTGATGGCATAGGCATTTCAAGACAGTACGTAACACAAAAGAATCAAGAATCAACCATAAAAGGTGCAATAGGTACATGAGGCTCTAGGCTCTAAATCATAAGGTGTCAGATACAAATACAAGCGCATGCCATATAAAACATAGCGTGACCTATTGTATAAATATGGCACTGCATATAGTTCCAAACATAAGAGAATCATAGGAATGAGGCTCGAGCCATTAGATGAAGGTGCACTAGCTATGTAGAGGCACATCCTTTGATTCCAAAGGTGCAAGTTCTAGAACACAATGGCACCACAAACAATTCATACAATAGCACCACCAACAATTCATAGATGGAGCAAGCTGTAGAGAAAGAGGCACAATGTAAAGGCAAGCCAAAAAATGAAGTGTAGCCTATGAAATGATGTGCAACACTAAGGAATGAAGGTGCAACTATCAAAACATAATGCTGCCCTAGTCTTAAGCTCACACAACCATATATCAAGAAAGGCCACCTATTCAAGGAGGGTCCTCAGCTATTTTAAAGTGAGGCATTGCCACTTCAAAGATCACTAGCCTATAATATGATAGGCATACCATCATAGCACTACCAATGTTAAAAGAAGGCTCAGTCAAAAGTGAAGCGCAACCCACGTAACCAGTAAAGCACTTCTAATGATGGTGCCAAGCTCATGATAATTATGTAGTTTTAATTTAGGCAGAGTCATGATAGTTATTTGAAGGCACAGTCTAAAAAGAACAAGGTATTGTAGTCATTTAAAAAATCATGGTGTATCCTTCTAATGAAATCACAACATACCAAGAGGTGCACATCTTAGCTGGGCAGAAGTGTGCACACCATGAGTCTCAGGCATAAGCCAAAGAAGAGTCTTAGTCATAAAAATCATGGCGCAACCTACAGAATAAAGGTGTCCAACCATAATGAAAGGAACAGCCTCTTAGAAATCATCACGCAACCACCTTATATCATGAAAGAAGGTGCTACTCATTCTGAGCATGTGCAAGCATATGAAACAATGGATAGGCACAAGCTCATTAGAAGATACACAAGCATGAAAATTAGAGGTGCAACCTATGGATAAATGCACAGTCTATAAGAATTCAAAGGGAAAATTATGAATGATGCTCAAGCATAGAAACAGAGTCACAACTATTTCAAATGGACACCATCAAGAAGTATAAAGACTCAGCACATAGCAAAGCAAGGCCTATCAAATGCAACACTCAGCCATCGTCGGATGAAGACAAGGATCAATGACTAACACAACTTAATGGAGATGTCAGAAAGGGAAGGAGCGCAAGTCTTCCACATTAGTCCAAAGCTCCAATAGTGCATTAGAAGAGATAATTCAGAGTCTGTTTGTAAGGAGAGTGTGCTTGAGGCCCACGTGGTAGGAGAAAGAAAAGATAAATTTGTCCGCATGTTTGCTGTGATGCACATAATGTTTTCATTTAATTAAATATTTTAGAAAATTTTATAAAGATGAGTCATATTAAGAGATGGTAGGCCCCTCAATTTAATAAAGCAAAAATCTTTATTTATAAAATATCATGTGCTTTAAAAATTCATGGGAGATAAAAGCAAGGATAAGATAAAGTTTAATAAAAAGAAACTTTATTGAAACACATACATCTACAACAAAAGAAATAAAGCATAAGATTTATTTATTTCTCATGCCATGTAGAGAGAAGCTACAACAAACTTGAGTGTGAAGATTAACATGTAGTGAATGGATAGATTTTTGCATGGATAGAGAGGTAGAAAAACATGGAGAAAAGACAAAGTGAGCATGCAACAACAAAGCACACATATTTAGAGGATTTTCTCTTCCCATATATAATCTGATTTTATCACAACAGAGAGTTTTTTTCACCACAACAGAGGAATTAACATAGTTGTGGAGATATAGAGAAGTGGATTCAGCAACAAAAGAAGATTTTGTAGGCCTTTGATGGTGAGTTTTCTCCAAATTGAATGAATTTGATGCATTTGTGCTATATAGCCTTTCATGTCTTCATTCTAATTCACCAATGAAGGGAAGATGGTTATTTCTGTGCCATTGTTTTCTATTGTAGTGTTTCTTCTTTTCTTGTCTCAAATCTGGGTCCTTCATTTGTGAATCTGAGACTATCAAATCTTATGCAGCTGAATAATTATGTGATTGTCACTTTTCATTCATCATATTTGTGTTTATCTTGTCTCTTGTTTTTCAAATCCTATGCACAATTAAATCCTTTGTGAGTAGGAAAGTTGTGGTTGGTGTATCACCATGTTAAGTTAGCTTTAATTTTCAAGATTTTCCTTCTTCTCTTTTCTCCAAAAATATGAAAACAAGTTTATTGAAGATCTTATGAAGAGCCAGCTTCTAAAATCCTGGAGGTCATCTCGCAAGCCGCATCCCACATTTGCAAGATTTCCCATTGTTGTTCATTTGATGCAAATTTTACTATCAATAGTTTTTGGCACGCCTGATGGGACTTGAATCAGAGACTTTGTCTTTGCTTCATTGATTTTTGTTCTACATTTCATGATTTTGGTGGAAAATCACAAAAATATTTGCTCGTAGGAGCATGAATCTTCCATCTGGCGACTCCGTTGGTGATCTTATCTTAGATCGTCACTATTGTAGATTATGGCAGCCCAAAATATTTATGTGCATCTCAATATTTTAGCAAGAAACTTACCATTTATGACTTGGGATTCAAGTCCTCTTCTACTTCAGGTACAAGGGTAGGTTACTAAAGTAGCATGGAAAGCATTACCCCATTTTTATGGAGATGGCTCTATTCACCCTACAAATCATATTCAAGATATTACAAATTTGTGCACTATTCACTATGTCACAACTGAAAATGTAGCTCATATGTTACTTGCATCTTCTCTCAGAGGTAAAGCATAGGAATGGTATAGAAATTTACAACCCTTTTCAATCACAGGATGGGATCAGTTTGGGGAGATCATATACAATCAATTTTGAGAGAAGGTGGATGTTAGTTCTCTTAATCAAAATCTTGTCACAATCAAGAGGCATCATGTAGAGTGCATGCATGATTTCAATGCAAGGTTTGATAAGGTATGAAATTTTTTTTAGTAGATGTGAGGCCTCCTCCAGGTTTTGCATTTTTATATTATTTGAAGGCTGTAAATCCTAAGATTTAAGTTATGATACAAGTTTTAGGAGGTGAAACTTTGCCTCAATTCTATGATCTTGCCATTAGAGCTAAAATGAACCTCATATAAGCTAGTAAATTGCCTCCTTTTCCTTTAAAATCACTGGTTCCTCATGAAAGTATCTCATCCCAAGCTCTTGCATATAGCCAAATGCATATTTATCCTAATCCACCCACCCTCCCTACTAATTTAATAAATAATAAGGATATGTTTGAAATAAGAGAGCTTGCAGAATCCTTCTCCCATGAGTTCAATTGGCTAAGAGATCAATACATGTATCAGGATGATCCATATTTTATGCCTCAAAGCTCTCATGAACAAATATATGAATGCAATCAATTTGTAGAATAGTTTCTTCCTCATGCACAAAAGGTACCCAATTATTTTGAAAGTTGTGCTTTTCAAGCTTCTATGGTTTTAGATCCAAAATTTTAGCCTATGCAAACAATAGATCAAGTATTTTGTCACTTTGATATCAAAGAAGAATGAAATCAAAATGTAAGAAAAGAGGTTGTTCCTATTTATCCAATGCTTTCAATTGATTCTGAGCATCATGCACATATGGCAACTTTTGATTCAAAGATACAGTCAAGTGAAGAAGAGGATGAGGATGATGATAATGGCTTGATTCCTTTTGAAGCTGAAAAGTACTTACAAAAGAATCTTGAAGCTGAAAAATACTAGGCAAAGAGTGATACAAAATCTTTACCTCAACTTGAAGAAGAACTAAAGGTAAGTCTTCTAGTGTAAAAAGGTAAAGAAGAGCTTGAAAATGACTCTTTTTGAGATGAGCTAGAATTTTTTTGTTCAAACTTAGATGATCATGAAAAAAGAATGAGTGAGCTCCATGATAATGATGCATCAAGGGATATTGTTAGTAGTGAAGAGTTGCATCACACTCCATTCTTCATTCAAGAAGAATTTCCAATCAGATTCAAGATTGTTATTGGTAGCTTAGTTACATTCAAACCAGATTTTGGTGCCATCTTGGATCATGAGCATGCAAAGGAACATGCAACAGAAATTACCAATTAAGTCAAGTTAATAGATGCCTCTGCATACAAGCAAGAATATGAGCTCTGAAGCTTGGTATTCCCTTCAAGAAATCCTCCACTAAATGAAGAGCAGTATGTAGATCATCTTGAATGGTATTTCAATGCCAAAAGAGAATGTCCAGAATGTAGGAAAGCAAAAAGGTACAAGTTTATGCTATATTTCTTCATGCATTTCATTTGGTCTATTATCAGTTCAATATGGATCACATGGAGCAGCATCATCTGACATGGGAGTTATTTTTCCATTCATGTGAATGGGCATGTTCATGTCAATTTCACTTGTATGTAGTTTAGTTTCAATGATTCATAAATAAGCTGTAGAAGCAACATTAGATCTCAGTTTCAGTTTGGTTTTGCAATAAGTTAAGTGGCATCAGAGATTTGAGGTATGATCAATAGTCATTTGTTTGTGAATAAGTTGCATAATGGTTTCAGATTTAGTGGATTTGCTTGGTCTTATATCAGTTTGGTCGGGCATAGGTTTTCATTGCAGATGTGGTAGTTTCAATCAGTCATAATGTGCTTAGGTTGGTTTGTTTCTAAGTATTTTTACTCTATGCCCAATGGACTATAGGCATTTTCTTCTAGGGTTCATCATATGTAGGCACACTTTCCTAGCCAGTCGCCAAAATGTTGTTTATTTTTTGCACACCATATCAATTTTTTTTTCGATATCATAATGATTCAAGGCATGAGGCCAGTAAGATTCAATGCAGCCACTGTGAGGTTTCAGAGGCACAAAGCTAGTGAGATTCAAGGCACTTGACCTATTTGAGACAATGGACAAGTTCATAATGAAAGGATCAGCTAATAAGGCTTAGCCTAATAAAAGTGACGGCACAAGCATTTCAAGACAGTGTGCAACATAAAAGAGTCAAGCATCAGCCATAAAAGGTGCATTAGACACATGAGGCTCTAGGCTCTAAATCATAAGGCATCATATACATTTACAAGCACATGCCATATAAAACATAGAGCGACCTATTGTATAAATATGGTGTTGCATATAATGCCAAACACAACAGAATCATAGGAATGAGGCTCGATCCATTAAATGAAGGCACATTAGCTATGTAGAGGCACATAATTTGATTCCAAAGGTGCAAGTTCTAGAATACAATGGTGTCACCAGTAATTCATACAATGGCACCACCAACAATTCATAAATGACACAAGCTATAGAGAAAGAGGCACAATGTAAAGGCAAGCCACAAAATGAAGTGTGACTTGTGAAATGGTGTGCAACACTAAGGAATGAAGGTGCAGCTATCAAAACATAGCACCGCCCTAGTCTTAAGATCACACAACTATATATCAAGAAAGGTCACCTATTCAAGGAGGGAACTTACCTATTTCAAAGTAAGACATTTCCACTTCAAAGATCACCAGCCTATAATATGACAAGCATACCATCATAGCGCTGCCAATGATAAAAGAAGGCTCAGTCGAAAGTGAAGCCCAACTCATGTAACTAGTCAAGTACTTCTAATGATGGCACCAAGCTCATGGTAATGGTGCAGTCTCAATTTAGGCAGAGTCATGATTGTTAATTAAAGGCACAATCCAAAAAGAACAAGGTATTGCAGTTATTTAAAAAATCATGGTGTAGCCTTCTAAATGAAAGCACAACATACCAAGAGGTGCGCATCCTAGTTGGGTAGAAGTGTGCACACCATGAGTCTCAAGCATAAGCCAAAGAAGAGTCTCAGTCATAAAAATCATGGCACAACCTATAGAATAAAGGTATCCAACCATAATGAAAGGAGTGACCTCTTAGAAATCATCACACAACCACCTTATATCATGAAAGAAGGTGCTGCTCATTATGAGCATGCACAAGCATATGAAAAAATGTATAGGCAAAAGCTCATTAGAAGATACACAAGTAGGACAATTAGAGGCGTAGCCTATGGATAAATGCACAATCTATAAGAATTCAAAGGGAATCTTATGAATGATTCTCAAGCATAGAAACAAAGTCATAGCTATTTCAAACTGGCACCATCAAGAAGTATAAAGACTCAGCACACAACCAAAGCAAGGCCTATCAAATACAACACTCAGCCACCATCAAATGAACAACGACTAAGACAACTTAATGGAGATGTCAGAAAGGGAAGGGGAACAGGTCCTCTACATTAGTCCAAAGCTCCAATAGTGCATTAGAAGAGAGAATTCAGAGTCTGTTTGTAAGGAGAGTGTGCTTGAGGCCCATGTGGCAGGAGAAAGAAAAGATAAATCTGTTTGCATGTTTGCTATGATGCACAGAATGTTTTTCATTTAATTAAATATTTAGAAAATTTTATAAAGCTAAGTCATATTAAATTATGGTAGGCCCCTCAATTTAATAAAGCAAAAAGCTTTATTTATAAAATCTCACGTGCTTTAAAAATTCACGGGAGATAAAAGCACATATAAGATAAAGTTTAATAAAAAGAAACTTTATTGAAACACATGCAACTACAACAAAAGAAATAAAGCATAAGATTTATTTATTTCTCACGCCATGTAGAGAGAAGCTACAATGAACTTGAGTGAGAAGATTAACATATAGCAAATGGACAGAATTTTTCATGGATAGAGAGGCAGAAAAATAGGGAGAAAAGACAGAGTGAGCATGCAACAACAAAGCACACAGATCTAGAGGGTTTCCTCTTCCTATATATAATCTGATTTTATCACACCGGAGAGTTTTTTTCACCACAGCAAAGGAATTAACATAGTTGTATAGATATAGAGAAGTGGATTCAGCCACAACAAAAGACTTTGTAGGCCTTTGATGGTGAGTTTTCTCTGAATTGAATGAATTCGATGCATTTGTGCTATATAGCCTTTCGTGTCTTCATTCTAGTTCACCAATGAAGGGAAGATGGTTATTTCTATGCCATTGTTTTCTATTGTAGTATTTCTTCTTTTCTTCTCTTGGATTTGGGGCCTTCATTTGTAAATCTAAGACTATCAAACCTTATGCAACTAAATAATTATGTGATTGTCACTTTTTATTCATCATATTTGTGTTTATCTTGTCTCTTGTTTTCAAATCATGTGCACAATTAAATCCTTTGCGAGTTGGAAAGTTGTGGTTGGTGTATCGTCATAAGTTAGCTTTAATTTTCAAGCTTTTCCTTCTCTTTTCTCAAAAAATCTAAAAATAAGTTTATTGAAGATCTTACAAAGAGCCATCTTCTAAAATCTCAGAGGTCATCTCGCAAGCTATATCCCATATTTGCAAGATTTCCCATTGTTGTTAGTTTGATGCAAATTTTACTATCAAAACATAACACACATGAGAAGAAGGGACCACCCTTGCGAGCTGACCTGTAACAAATTATCCTCCCCCAACTTGATTATAAAACGGATGGAGGACAAGGTGCTCCAGGGACTACATCAAGCATGGTGAGAAGTGCTAGAGAAAAACCTTGTTCGAAGTTGTTGAATTTTTTCACCCAAGGCTCAACATTCCTTAGTGGAATGGCCAAGTGCTTGATGATATGCACAATAATGTGGTGATGAATAATTGTTTTGTTGAATCTTTTTGTGTTTTGGAGTAGGAAGAGTGATTAAGTGGTCTTTGAGTAGACTTGACAAAATAAACTCTTGTTGAGATAGAAGAGAAGATTTAGGGGGAGTAAGAAGCAATCCTTTTTGTTGTGAAAATGGTGGAGAAAATGTAGGAGAAGGCCATAAACCTAAACCTACTTTAGACAAGTGTGGTGTTGGTTCCATAGGTTCCTTAATTCCTTGTTCTTTACATCCTTACCCATTCCATTGTATCCTTGTTTAGAAAGAATTTTGAATCCAAGCCCATAACACATCTCCAAATTTGAAGGAAGAGGAGAGGTCATATGACTATCTTTGTTGAAATGTGTTGAAGAAGAAGGATCATTCTTTTCATCATTGTGAGGATGGTCAACCTTTGTTTCAACCATCCCCTTGGGGTTGAAATCTAAAGGGATCTCCTCACTACCAAGACATGCATTAGAACTACATGGTACTTTATCACAAATGGCTGCCATTTCTCTAGAAGAAGGTAGATCTTCATCTATTTTAAAGGTTCCATCATCATTAATATTGAGTTTAAACTTTGAAGGAGTAAGAGATTGTGTTCAAGAAATTTCATTTACCTTCGACGTCTTTGGATGTGAGGGTGAGATTTTATATTCAGATGCAAAGGAGGGTGTAAAATCTTATGAGCCCCAATCATCACCGAAAAACACATTCAAAGGACCGACACTATCTTGATCAACACTGTTGTTAGTGGTGGAAGATAGAGGTTTTGATTTTGTTAAAGAATGGATCAAATCACTTAAATGAATTTGATGTCTCACTTCTATTTGTAAGAAAATTTCTAGAAATGAATCAACTTTAATTGTATGTTTTTCATTTTCAAAGATGAATTTTATTGAATGATCAAGGGTAGATGGGACTACCCCCATGGCATAAATCCACAGTCTACTAAGAAGAAGATTGTATGAGAGAGAATTAGGCATGACATGGATAATGGTAGGCAATGTCACATGTCCAACCTTAATATCTAAGGTGATGGCACCTAGTGATTGCCTATCTACATTATCAAAACCACGAATGCTCATTTTATCTGGTTTAATGAGAGATGTATTAACATTGAGTTTACATAACAAGTCTATTCTACAAACATTAAGACCTGATCCACCATCAATCAAAGTGTATCTTATCCTCACATTACTAAACATGACAAATATCATAAGAGGTTCAAATTAGTTTTGAACTTCTAAGGGAGGTAATTCATGTTGTTGAAATGATATACCTAATGTTGTTGCATGCAGACAACTAAGCAGAGATGCTACATCATTTGGTCTAGCAGAAGGTGGAACAAATACCTTTTGTAGAGCCTCATGGAGCATTCCATGGTATGTAGGTGATGTTTGCATTAAATCCCATAAAGAGATCTTAGCCGGAGTAGCATAGAGATGCTCGACGAGATCATATTCTTTACCAATATGTGGAGGAAGATGAGGTGCTTGAGGTAGGATAGGTTGATAAAATGGAAGAGATATGGGCATACTTGGTGTGTATTTAATTTTATTGTGGGTGTATTATGTGTGAGCAATCATGTGATGCTACTGGTACAGTCACGGTAGGAGGTTCACATAATGAACTATCCAAAACGTGCATCAAGAGTAAACACAATGGAAACAACTCAAAGATATGAAGCAAACATAGATTTAGTCATTCAATATATCAAAGAATTCAAATACAGAACGACCGGCATCATGCGGGCTTACAAAAGGGCTCACGGGACTAATTACAAAATATACACAAGATATAGCTTTGAAGCACCTTCGCACAAAACCTAGACTATCCACTATGAATCAAATTCTAACTGTTGAGATCCTCTTTCCTAGGGATCTATTACATCATTATATATCATATTCGGTACAAAATATTCCTCCGCATCAGCCAAGGAAGATCACAAACTCCAATGAAGAGCTATAATGTGTGTACATGGATAGGTCGGACCTAAACAAGAAGAATTCCTCTACAAATGAATGGAATGATGTGCGGATCTCAGGGAAGGTCGACCATGAACCAAAGATCATTGAATGATGTGTCATTAGGCTCCATAGGTCGATAAATGCTTTGCAAGTCTTCTCTTTCAACTGATGTATCTGAGATTGTCAGGATGCTCTACCTTGAGAAAACAGTTGATATTCTGATAGCAATAACTTTTTGGTAATTGATCCAAATGCTCTGAATTCTAGATATGATGTAGATGAATGAATCTAGATGCTAAGTCTAGTTCTACAAGATCTATAATGCAACTACAGTAGAATGCAAACCAAAATACAGAAATTGCTACTAATTGAATTGCCTGAACTAAATTGGAAAATAAAAGGAAACAAACTGAACTACAAACAAACTGAAATGCAAATGTTTTTGGTTGATGCAAGATTGCTCTTAAACTAGGGAGCATCAGACATCCAAGGTTATTAAAAAAGTGAGTCCCTCACTTTGGTGGGGCTAGGGGGAAACCAAGACGGTCCACCTCAGCTTGATAAATCCATGATGAATCTTCTTTTGGTCTACCTTTCCACTTCACAAGGTATTCTTTGTATTGTCTTCCTTTGGTGCTGTGTCCAACTCTGTTGTCCAAAATGTCTTCAATCTATTTTGGTACTTATTGTGGTAACTTCTTCTTCAAGTCTTCTGCCATGCTGTCACTGAACTTTGCTTCATGATACTGGTATAGGTCTGCAATATTGAAAATAGGTGATATGCCCAATGTCTCCAATAGTTCCACTTCATATGCATTTCCTGAATCAAATTTTTTGAGTATCTTACAATGTCTAAACTTCTTCATCTTCAACTTGTTATATGTTCCAATGGGAAATCTCTCTTTTCTCAAGTACACCATTACTTCATCTCCAACTGTAAATTCTTTGTCTTCTTTTCTCATCTGCTTGCTCCTTATATTTGCTATTTGTTGGTTTTTTCCCTGACTGGATGCTTACTCCTAGATTTCCCTACAAGGTAGCCATCAATGATCAACAGGATCTCTAGGCTAGGGGCCAACAGTATAGGAGATAGACTCTATTTTTATCTCCTCTTCTTCTTCAGGCTCTGCAAAACCTAGGGGAGTATTCCCTACTCAACACCCATGAGAATATGCTTGTGGGTTGGCTTGGGATGTTGGTACAAAGCAGATAAATCCTCATGTATGAAGACCAAAACTGTGAGATAAGTGCAAAGGGGCTAGCTTTGGGCTTATGTTCAGTTGTGAATCAGAGGATCTTGGTTCTAAACTACTTCTACAGTCCTAATGGTTTGATTTGGAAGTTTGAGTTTGCTTTTATGTGTTTGGATGCAAAACTAGGACCTGGTGTATAACCTCAACACAGAGCTAGATTGGTGCCTATCCAGGGCTTGGAGTCGGTAGACATACACTGTGAATGATCAGCATGAACACAATAAAACTAGATTTCAAGGAGGTGGTGTAGTATCTACCTTACAGATACCTCCTAGGACAGAGTGTTAAGTTATCTCTATTTATGGTATCCCTATTGCAGTATATCTTTCCCAACACTTAATCTGAAAACACTTTAATCTACCCCTTGGGTAGAAGTTGAAAGATCAAGCATTCAATATAGGAATTCTATATTCTAGAATACCAGACACCCCTTAGATATCTAGATTCAAAAGAAGGACACATGCAATACTGGAGACAGAATTAACAAAACACATGCGAATACAGCATTACTCATATAAAATCAATCATGAAATCAGTAGATTCATGCATGAGACATTCAACAAGAGATACATAAACTCACAAGACCTCCTGTACAAAGCAACCAAAACTAGTTGTATCTTATTACAGAGCCAAAATGTCCAGTTTTCAACAACCTAAAATGAGTGACACAGTCTGCCCTTTATAACAAAACTGTGTACTCAGCAAATTAATTACAAGGGAGGCCAAAAATCCCGCCAGATGCAATGCATTGAGAAATGGCACTCAAACATAAATGCAGTCGGTGGAAGAGAAGATAGGAAGGGGCCTCAAGTCATATGCCACCGCCTAGGATTGATATCTTTAGTCACACCATAGACTCGTCCACATTCCTGCAACAACCGCCATTACTGCTTCACCTACCTGTAGCCAACAAATAACGCAGGAACTGCACCCTTAACACCTTCCCACCAAAACATATTTCAATGAAAATTCAAAATATGCAGGAAGAATAGTCCCACATGCATCCCACAGAGACCACTTTATCAATTTAAAAGCAGGGCCACATGTAAACTAAGTGTTGAGTGCTTTTGCCCCGCTCGACCCATAAACCTTTGCCCAAAGCCCATCGCCATGACTCCTGCCGATCTACCAAGTCTCTCCAATGATCACTTAACAAACATTTGAAACACTTTGGGACACTCACGGATGCCGACACTTGGCACCGTCCGTGGCCACCAAAGGAACAAAGAAACTATCAAGGAACTCCTGCGGACGCTAACACTTGGCATCGCCTGCAACACTTAGAAACATTAGAGACCCTTTATGAAATTCACGCGGGTGCCGACACTTGTTGAGCTCCGCGCTCTTCTCGAAACACAAAAGAGTCTTCCTTGAAACTTCAACGGAAGTTGACACCTGGTGGGTTCCGCGCTCTTCAGGAACTTTAAGGCCCCATTTTGAAACTTATGCGGAAGTTGACACTTGGCATCATCCGCGGCACTTGAGACACTTCACTGGGACCCACCACCATCCATTACTTGGTGCCAAAGGTAAAAATGAAACAAGATGCAGAGGTCGACACTTGTCAAACTCCGCAGCTATCCATTGAGACACCTGGCACCCTTCGCACTATAGCTGAAACTTAAAGAAACTGCCCCCGCCATTCAACACATGGCACCTTCCGCGCTTAGATGAAACTTTATAAAGGGGCTCTTGAAACTTCAAGCGGAGGCAGCCACTTGGCATCATCCGCTGCAGCTTAGAAACTTTTTGAAACTTCAGCGGACAATGACACTTGGCAAGCTCCGCATCACTTTGAGAAACACTTAGGGTCTTTGAAGCCTTTGGCAGAGACTGTGGGACATTTAGACTCTTTCAGGTGCCTCCATGTGGAGCATTCCACGGCATTGGCACGATTAGACCCTCCCAGCCACTCACAGAAACATTCAGACACTGTAACAGTGACCCGATAAGCATTTTTTATGCATGTGACCCATTTTTTATCAATTTTTAGGGGCCGATGGAGATTTCTAACCTACCACAACATTTTTTGACTTGCACCTTAGCTGATTTGTTGCATTTTCACATCTGCAAAGGCCAAAATATTAGAACTTTTTGGATTTTTAGGGAAGGGGCCTGCATATTTAAATGTTTGAAACTTGAATGTTTATGCAGGCACCACCACTATTCATATCTTCCAAATGCCTCTTCACTTGATTATGCACTGTCTTCATGCGATCTACAAATTCTTCTGCTTCTGCACTTCTCTTTTCTTCTATACCCATGTCTCTTAGTTTTGTCACTCCTCTAGGATTCACTCTAGTAACAATCTCAAAAAGGTGTTCTTCCGGTACTCCTATTTACTGAATTATTGTATGAAAACTCTGCTTGTGAAAGAATTAAGTCCCAACTTCCTATCTTCTTTCCAACCAAACATCTCAACAAGTTTCCCAAACTCCTATTCATTACCTCTGTCTGTCCATCAGTCTGTGGATGAAAAGCTGAACTGAACTTCAAATCTATCTTCATCTTCTTCCAAAGTGTCTTCCAAAAATATCTAAGAAATCTAGCATCTCGATCTAAAATTATGCTCTTAGGTAATCCATGCAATCTCACAATCTCCTTCAAAAATAGGTCAGCTACATACACTGCATCAGTTGTCTTCTTGCAAGGTATGAAATGAGCCATCTTTAAAAATCTGTCTACCACTACAAATATTGAATCATGTCCTCTCTGTGTCTTAGGTAATCCCATCACAAAATCCATGCTTATGTCTTCCCAAGGTCTCTCTGGTATTGTCAAAGGTTTGTACAATCTAGTATTCTAACTGTTCCCCTTTGCAACTTGACAAACTCTACAACTCTGCACAAATTTCCTAACATCCTTATGTATCTAAGGCCAAAAGTAAATTTCACTCACCAAAGCCACTATCTTATCAATGCCAAAATGTCCTGCCAATCCACCATTATGTTTCTCTTTGATCAAATTGTTTCTCATCGAACTTCTAGGTATGCACAACTGATTTCCTCTTAACA
Source organism: Cunninghamia lanceolata (assembly GCA_027924645.1). NCBI lineage: Eukaryota > Viridiplantae > Streptophyta > Pinopsida > Cupressales > Cupressaceae > Cunninghamia > Cunninghamia lanceolata. The sequence continues at coordinate 3,148,355 of BSBN01000524.1, forward strand.
ACATATCTTCCTGAATGAAATAGTCCAACCACTTACTCCTATCTATCACAAAAGGTGCCTTGCATGCTTTCCAAGGGTCTGCAAAATTAGTGTCTCCCTCATACATGTTCTTCAATTCATCAAATCCCAACACTTCAACTCTCATCTCTGTCAACAAGTTTCTTCTCCTACTCAATGCATCAACAACTTTATTTGATTTTACACTCCTATGCTTCAACACAAAAGTATAACTCTACATGAACTCAACCCATCTCATATGTCACTGATTCAACTTACCTTGATTGTTCAAATATTGCAAAGCTTGATGATCTTTATACAACACAAACTCCTTAGGAAACAAATAATGTCTCCACTTCTTCAAGGCCTGAATTATAGCGTAGAACTCTTGATCATAAACTGAATATCTTTTCCTTGCATAATTCAACTTCTCACTAAAATATGCTACAATTCTATCTTCTTGACTTAATAATTCTCCAATTGCATTTCCACTTGCATCACAATCTACTTGAAATACCTTATTGAAATATGGTAATGCTAAAACAGGTTGATCTGCCACCTTCTGCTTCAATGGTTCAAAACTTTTATCTACTCCTGATGTCCACTTGAAATCTTTTCTATCACCTCTCATTGTCTCTGTCATAGGGTTACATACTGAATTGAAATTTTTGATGAACTTCTGGTAGAAACTAGCTAATCCATGAAATGATCTAACCTCTCCAATGCTCTTTGGTGTAGGCCATTCAACAATTGCTCTTACTTTCTCATGGTCCATCTTCAATCCTTCCATAGAAATCACAAATCCCAAATATACATATTCTTCATTCATGAAACTACACTTCTTGATGTTTATCAGTAATGTCTCCTCTCTCAAGCTCTACAAAACTTGTCTAATATGCCACAAGTGTTCTTCTTTTTTCTTACTAAAAATTAGAATATCATCCAAGTACACAATAACAAACCTGTGGGACAAGAAAATTTTGAAAATTTTCTATATTCTTATCTACACCCCTGTCCAACCAAATTAGAACATTATACCCCCAAAATCATAATAATAGTCGATAAATTCCATAAACATAACATGATTTGTATGATAAGATCCATACCACAACTATATGTCTCACCTCCCAAACCATAATCTAAAAAAACCTTCAATTCTTTGATTTTGGCAAGACCTTGATTTTTGATACCGACCCATGTTCAATTTGAAGCAAACTAGATGTATCGGCATGAGGAGTAAGGTCAGAATGAGAATTTGAAGAATCTCTGATAAAATAAGTGATGTCGAAGACCCCTTATTGGAAGGAGAATCCCCAGTCACACTAAATTAATCAAATACAAGGACCATCGGGATGAGAAAACATTGTTGGAAAATACTCCAAACATGCCCCCGACAACGTAGATCACACCTATGGGAAAATTTGATAAGAGTCATGCCAAACAACTCAGGGAATGGATGGAACTATCAACTCATTGGGAAGAAATGTACATTGGAACAAAGAAATTAATGTTTCTTTGACCTTATGATGTCTCAGTGACCATAAGGAATTTTCAGCCAAAGTCACACCGATATATATGCAGGATATAACTCATCAGCAAAATGAAACAGATCAGAATACGATTTATAAGTCCTGCAAATCTATAGTCACAATGATAAAGGATTTTGGTGACATATGATTGTGATCATTCCACTGAAGAATAAAAAGGAAGGCATCGGTGAAACAACTAGGATCGGACAAATCGAATGAAGTCATCCTAATAGCATATGTTGTTCCAATGAAGACAATAACCATACACATCGATGAGACTCTTTCTGACAGGTCATAAAGACAAGCGATATCGGTATCGATTCGTTGGGTCTTAATGATTTCACTAACCTATCCTATATAGAGAAGTTGATAAACATTTCGATAAGAGTCATACTGATATAAATAATTAACATTGGAGAGATTTGAAATATCAGAGTAGGATGTTATTCTCACAATGATAGTGTAAGTTAGGACGACAACAACTCTTATGCTCATTTTTATATCGGATAGACATTGAAATGTCTTGCTGATCCAAACATATATATGCCTTCATGAAAAGTGGCATTGAGGAGATGAGAGAAAGGGTCACAGTGATTGAGTCATCTGCAAATATTCGTGCCATAAGAAGCGTTTAGATTTCCCTAACATTACAAAATTCCTACCGATGAAGGACGTTATGATGATGTGACATTTCACAATGATTATGGACATTAATGCACTGGAAGTATTAATTACAGGCCGAGAAGAAATCCCCTAAAGAGTCATTCTAAATCATTGCAATTGGGTTCAAAAGAATTGTCTGAGAAGAGCATGCAAGCGAGAATTTGGAGGAGAGAACAAAGGAATTCGGTGATCATCTTAGACAATAGGTACACATATAAAACCTCTGTGTGGTGACTTACAATTTGAATTTTCTATTCAGAGTTTTAACTAATGGAGACACCAATAAAGGGGAAGGGTAGAAAACATCAAGGTGAAACCAGTAAACCTAAAAAATAGAAAATTGATAAAGGTCCTAATGAAAAGACAAAAGAGAGAAAACTAAGTCAGGATTTGATAGATCAGTTGCCTGGGTCTACCCCTAAATCCTGAAGGTTTACAAAACTTAGGGTGGAGGTAGAGAAGTTAGAAGACAAATGCAAATACATGGGAAATGTATGGACACCAATCAGGGGATATGAATTGTTTAAATTCCATTATGACAGAAGATTTAGAAATGTCCTAGTGTCTAATCCGTGGCATTTGAATTTGGGCAAATTGGTTGTCCCGAATGTGTTTGTGAATGTGGAACTCCTAAAACTTTTGGCTAAATATTACAATCCCAGCCTGAAAGCCATATGCAATCCACAAGGAGAGCCTGTTATACACTTATCCAAAAATGTCATTTGTGAAGTATTTGATTTGGATGACTTGTGTACACTTCCCATAGTATATGAGGATCTAGATAAAGAATATTGGAGGATGGACACCACATACAATGGATGGAGATTGCTTCTCCATAGGCCTAGGGCAGAGGGAATAATAGTACCTTTTGATGACAATGATGGACCTCCATTCCATGTGTCCTTGTTTGAACCTTATATACAATACACATATTATTTCATTGGCCAAGTCCTAGGGTCAGAGGTTCCTGATTTCATGACAATTCCATTAATGGTGATAGCAACATATATCAAATGTCATAATGCTAGGCAATTTGACTATGCTGCTTATTTTTTTAGAAATATTGATTCTAGCTTAATTACAATTAAGAACAATACCCCAACAGTTTCTTTCGAGCATTATTCACTCCTCATGCACATGGTATTATACTATGGCCAGGAAATGGGAATATGGCCAAATGAACTCAAAATTACTAAAGTAGACAAAAGGGGACAAAAGTTGCCTATGCAGATGTGGACAAGGGTATGGGATAGTAGGTTTGCCCACTCCAGTTACATTCATTTTGAAGAATATTTTATAAAAGCGTTGAATAGATATTTTAATCATCCCTGTGAATATTCATTGTTAGATGAAATAAAAAGGTTTCTTAGACCAAAAGACTTTGGTGGTTCCTCAACTGTCACCCATAATTGGGGAGATTGGTATTGCTTTGAGGACTCAACTATGGTAAAAATTTATGGTTTTGAGGATACCCCATTTATATTGCCCAAGATAGTTTCTGATAGGATTGCTTACTTAGAGATAGTCAGGCAGATGAACTATTCTAATGTGAGGAACTTGAGTGCATATGACAAACAATCCTTCATGCCTAGTACTCTGTGCTTCAGGGATTTTACTGTGGTGTCTAAGGAAGGATATGGTCTCATCAGTGATAAATTAATGCATTACAACATGAGGTGTGCTGAGACAAGGAAATGATTTGATCCTGAGGGTTTCATTAATTTTTCTAGGAGAAAACAAAAGCTCAGTGGATATATACATATTCTATATCCACATGATGATATTATTAGGAACATGGAAGAAGCCAAAGTTGAATTGGTAATTGAAAAATATAATAGAGAATTAGATGAGAAAAGAAAACAACTTTCAGAAATAGAGCTGTTGTCTTCTAGTGATGAGGAATCTGCAGGTGAAGAGGAGCTCCATGAACAGACAACTAGAATCTCTAGATGAAAAATGGAATGTTATCAACTTCCTAATAGAGAGCAAGCTAAAGAGGGGCCTGGTGATGAGGATCCCAAACAGTTAGCATATGATTCTTTCATTGCAGATGATCAATTTATTCATTCTCAAGAATTTAAATCATTTTTTTTATAAATGCAAAGGAAAAGAACTCAGGGAATCAGTTGAAGATGTCAGAGTTGATAATGAAAAACAATTGATGGGTGTGTTAAAGACAACAATAGACAATGAGTTGAGGGCTATGACTCCTAATAGAGGCAGACAGTTGCTTAGAGAAGCAGGTGTCATGATATTTCCCAGACTTGACATAAATTTTGCCTTGGTGTTTGATAGTTTCTTGCACAATACTGATGACAAATACAAACTCACTCATGAAGGTGTCATAGAGATACACATGGGTACCAAGTATAACAATGATGAAAAGTCACTCATGATATTGGCCTTATACCCTCCTCATAAGAAGACTGCCATTATAGATATTGAAAAAACCTTTGGACATGTTATGACTTTGAAAGCAGGAGAAACTGATCCTTTGATTATTGCAAACATTGGTATAAATGTTGAAAAACTAAATAAAGCACATGCTCAAATGCTGATCAAGGAACAAGATGCATATAAACTGAGTTGTGAAAGATTGACAAAGGAAAATGATTTCCTAAAAGATATTGTCAAGAATGCTTTTGGAGGATTAGTTAAAAGGTTAACCCAAGGAGAGAGTTCACAAAGTGCCCAGTCACCATCTATCGATCAAATAGCCTAGGTTCAAATTGACACACTTGTAGCAGTACTACAGAACATGCATACAAATATGATGCATTGGATGAATAAATTTTGGGATGTCTACTCTAAAAATCATAAGGTTTGCCAAGAATAGGAAAGGTTAAATAACATGCTCCAAGAGAAACTCCATGAGATACAAAATAGGGATACTCTTGATAGTACAAGTAGCTCCAATGCTAAAGATCTGATCGAATGCCATAAAAAATATCATGAACAACTTCAAAATGATGCTAAGGAATGTGTTGAGGCTTCAAAGGCAGGTATACCTATGTTGTTTAGAAATGATAAGTGGTTGAAGAGCAAAGATGGATGGATTAAAGAATGCCAGGTAATATTACATGAGGCTTTAGAAGTTGTTAAGGATAAAGACTCAACATCTAGGGAGGCCTGCAAGCATTTGGAAAAGATGGTGATGATGGATGTGATTACAAGAAATGTTATTGAATTTGTCGATACACATTGGAGCCAAGAGTACCTGGATCATGTTTCTCAGATATACATGTGGCTTAGCAGAGCTTAGGTTCATTATCTTTGTTTATTGTTATGTTAATCCTTTTAATTCTCAAAAGATGTTTTGAAGAGTTTTGTCTCTTCATAAATATTTCTATATAAGTTGGACATATGATGATCAATCATCAAAAGTAGTAGGAGATAATAGAAGAAGTTCATAATATTTAAAAGACCATGTTGCATATATTATACTAAAGAAGTTAATATGAGATCTTTGATTCTGTTGTTCTATATTGGCATCAATTGTTTGTTGAAATTATTTAGTTATTTGGTTGTCTCCAGTTTAGTATTTCTTTATTATTCAAATTGATATATCAAGTATATATTTAATTTGTCAATGCACATTTGCTGTATTTGTGTGATTTGATTAATTGGTTTCCTTAAAGAAGAATTAAAAATCCTTCTGGTCAGCCATAGTAATCTGGAAGTATTGATTTGGATCACTAAGAAGAACTACATAACTAGGATTGGCATTTTGTCTCCAAGTTGATATTATCTGCTATTCTTGCATAGTTCATTCAATTGGTTCCTTCAAGTAAGGATTAAAATTCCTTCTGGTGAATAACAAGAAATCTGATTGTGTCAGTTGGATATTAAGAAGAGTCTATCAATCATTCCCTTACACGTTTATACAAGTTATAAACCAAAGTATTGTGCCAAACAGTTAGAGTTATTGCCCTATATAAGCCACTGGTCCTAGATTTTCACTTAACTCTATTTACCCAATAAGGCACTGGTCTTACTCATTTCAATAGTTAAATTCATTTATTAGTTCTTACCTTGATATTGCATATACAATTTATACCAAATCATCTTTTAGAAATAGAAGTAGTTAGCAAGCTTTCATCTATTCCACACCATTTGCCACTGTGGATAGATCCATTAACTTAGTCAAAAACACTTACACTCATTTAATCTGCTTTAACTTTCAAGGTCTACCTGCCTAGGTATAGCAGTGCCTAAAGTGCAGGGAGTCATTAATTTTATAGGTTAACTCTGTCGCGTTAGTTCAAAAACATTGCCAATCTGATCATAGAGTCTAGCATCCTCTTAGGATTTGCAACCTACATTTTTGAGACCTAACAAATTGGTGACTCTACTGGGGACTCAAATACAAAGAACCTTGGTAAGAGACCATTCTTTTATAGAGTCATAAATTTCAAGGATACAAACTGGTAACTCTGCTGGCAAGAAGAACCCGGAAAGATAAATTATAATCTTTTCCTATTTACAAAAAATAGGTGGTGACTCTAGAACCTGTTATAATGAAAATTTAGGACCAAATGGATGGTATAAGATCAAACATGGAAGGGAAGAAATTACAATCATCCCCACCAATTAGAGCCCTTTCCAAGAAAAATAGAGCATCAAGTTATTTTCATCAGAGTGATAATCAGGAGGCCCAAGAGGATAATATAGAACAAACTATAATAACTCACAATAGTTTTACCCCTCTGCATGAATCAAATGAGAATTTGTCTCAAATCAATGGAGTAACTGATGATATATTGGAAAAATACAGACCTAATCCTCAAGAAATTGATCAAAGGTAGGTTGAATATGATTATCAAATATCACTACAACAAGGAGAGGGGGTAAAATATGGATTCACAAATCAAGAGGTAAATAAAAGTCCAAAGAATACAAGGAATATGAATGAAGTGCAACAGAGTGTGCTTAAGCTCTAGGAAGAACTCGAAATGATCAAGATAGAGGAAACTGAGAAGCTATTAAAATAGGAGATTCAACAGATAAAGAATAGGACTAAAATAGCTGCCCCAAAATATATACCTCCACATAGAGGAAATACTTTGAGGAACCCACAACAAAACTTGCACCAAAATACAGGTGGTGCTTCCAACCCACAAGCATCCAGAAGTCATATTCATCAAAATACCCTCCCAAATAATCCTAGACCACCCCTCATACATAACACCTCTCAACATATGGCTAATCCATAACCACCCCCTAGCCAACAATATTGTAGACCACAATATCATCATATGAACCCCCACATAAACCCACAATAGCAACATACTTATCATTAGCCTCCATGCGGATATCAGTACTACCCTAACCTATCACCCATAAATGTTCCTCCACAAAACCTCACAAACACATGCGGGCAATTTGATCTGACTAGATATCAATTGTATCCATACCCCATTGACAGTAGTTGGAGGAATATAGTTCCCAAATTCACTGGAAACAATGCAGTATCAGCCGAGGATCATATCAAAAGCTTCAATGCCTTCGTACAAGATATTAGTATGGAATATGAAGATGTTAAAATGAGATTATTCATGATGTCTCTGACTGAAGATACAAGAGACTAGTTCAACAACTTACCAGATGCCTCAATTAGTTCCCTAACAGATTTCCATAGTCAGTTTAAGGAGCAGTATGGCAATCAGTATGCCCCTGAGTTTGCATTGCATGAATTGATAAGTATCCAAAAGTACCAAAACAAGTCAGTATATGATTTCAACCTGAGATTCTCCAAATTACACAACAAAATACCACATGGATCTAAATTGACTAATCCAGCAACATTAATTATTTATCTGAAAGCATTTGATCCTAAGACAGGGTATGAACTTAGAAACCGGTACCCTAGGACCTTAGATGAAGCACATAAAGTAGATTTGACTATTGAAAACAATAGAAAAGCTGCAGGCACGATCAGAAAAAAGAGATAATCCTAGAATTCCTCAAAATCCAAATATTCAACAAAATAAATAGGAAAGTTAGCATAGAAATGAAAGACCTAGGTTGCATGATATGCCATATAATACAAATTGGAAGGATGGGAGACCTATTGAAAGTAGCAGGAAGCAACATTATGGCAAAGATACTCTTGATCCTCTAAAGAGAAATGGGGCACATATGGTAGAAGATAAACCCTGGTGTTTGGTGTGCAATTTACCACACTCACTTGAATATTGTGTAGTGGCTAAAATAGTACAACAGGAAGAAGCATTGTACGACTATAATATAGACAACCACACAATAAACATGATGCAAGATGCACCATACTTGCTAAATGAAGACTATTCTTCTATAGAAGAAGAGGGATATTTGTATGATGTGGGGAACCAGAAACATCATATTAACATGGGAAAACAAGAAGTATTCTTAGATCAGGAGGACAGCTACAAGGGACCTACTTGTTATCATAACAAATCACCATATGATCAATGGAGAAAGCCCACTAAAAAGGAAAGATAAGTTCTTACAATAGCTGCAGTAGCCCAAGCTAAAAATGCCTATAATCTAAGGAACAAGATAGTAAGTTCATAATAGGGAACACCTAGGAGTGTATTTATAAAAGATCAAAATTACAAAAGGAATGACGCAAAGTCCTCACTTAAAGAACCAGAAAAAATTGAGCAAAATAAAACAAAAGATAAATCACCAATTCAAGAAAAAGAACATATAAAAATAGAAAGGAATGATCAGACTATAGCCCATTCATTTGACATTGCTCATGCAATATCCTAGGTGAAGATATCAGTACCACTTTTGGAAATGATGAAGATAGATAAATACAGAAATACGGTGGTTAAACTGATTTTAGATGTACCAAATCAAAATATAAGGAATCAGAGAATAGAACAAACAATGTTCAAAAAAGAAACAGTCCAAATTCCTGAAGTATATCTAGGTGATACCCTAACAAAGAACCCCTCACAAGTGGACCCTTTCTATACCACCTTATTAATCAGAAATAGGCTGGTGAGGAACTACATGATTGATTCAGGCACATCCATGAATATCATGCCAATAGCAGTCATGAAAGAATTGGGAATGTGGGTTGACACTACATTTGGTAAGTGTTATGCAATGGACAATAGGTCTATCCTAGTTGTGGGCATTATGAAGGATGTGGAAATAAAATTTTCTTCCTACCCTGAAGCAACCTACAATATTTATATCACTATGGTTGATATTCCACCATATTATGGAATGCTCTTATCAAGACAATGGGCTACAATGGCAGGAGGCAATGTCCAATTAGATTTATCATATGCCACAATACCAGTGGGAGGCAAAGAGATTAAGCTGTGTAGGGAGCCAAGGTATGAGAACATCATAGAATACCTAGATCAAAATCAAATAAATCTATTCTATGATACAGATTTGGGAACCTTCAAAATTGAAAGAAATTAGCCAGAATTACAAAATACTGATCCAATGTATCTAGAATCTAAGAAAGAGGAGAATGATGTGTGGAAAATATATTTTGATGGTGCATGTAGCAAAATGGGAAATGGGGCAGGAGTACTATTTATTTCACCAATAGGTAAAACTTTCAAATACTCATTCTTATTGGCATTTGAATCCACAAACAATGTAGTGGAATATGAGGCTCTGCTCATTGGTTTAAATATTTCCATCAAGCATAAGATAAGAAAGCTGGCTGTATACGGGGATTCAAAATTAGTTACTTCTCAAGTAAGAGGGAAATATTTATCTAAAAATAAGAGATTGAAGAAATATAGAAATGCTATCTGGGATGATGTTGATTTGTTTGATGCCTTCTCAATCAACTGGATTGACAGATCAAAAAATATTATGGTAGATTTTCTAGCGAATATTGCATTAAAAAGGGATGATATCTCTGTGAGAGGGAAATGTGGATTAATCTATTAAGAATAATAAACCTAATACATCTATGAAATATGAAGGAGAAAAGCAGATTAAATAAACAAGCAATGATACTTACAACCGCTTTCACCTTGTGTCTTCCATAGTTTGCCTATCTGTTCTTGATCTTGATGATGAAGGCCTTAGAAGCGTATACTCCCTTGCTTGTTGAAGATGACAAGGACAAAATGGCTATGATACTTTACTTGTATTTGAAGATGAGATTCAAAAACAAATGTGTGATGGATGATATGAAGTGCTTATGAAGATGGGGGGTGCCAAAGGCACGCTTGTGTTTCTGCAGCATAAGTTTGCTCAAACGATGGATATCAAATAAAGAAGAAGAGGGTTGCATTTATAGAAATATGTGAGAGCAGATCAACGGTTGAGAAGAAATACAAAGATCAAAGGTTGAGAATGGTTGAGGAATGTGCAACGAATGGAAAGAGGACAAGTGTCAAAGCTCCATCATGCAATAGGGGAGTTAACAAAATTGATTGAATAGTTAACAAAATGAACCAATCAGTTAAGTGAATTGATTGGGGAGTTGACTGAATTGATTGATCAGTTAATAGAATGAACCAATTAGTTAAGTGAATTGTTTGGGGAGTTGACTGAATTGATCGATCAGTGAACTCGAATGATTAATTAGTTAACATATTTGATTGATGAGTTAATTGATTTTGACTAGAGGATAAATAGGACATGTGGGTGAGGGAATATTAGCTAATTAAATATTTAAAAGATTTAATTACATGTGTAACATGGTGAGGTGGCAAAGGTGAGGTGGAAAGATGAGGTGGATTGATGAGGTGGATTTATGAAATTAGGACTTAGGATAGAGTAATTTGGGAATTAATTAAATAATGTAGGATTATTTAATTATGTGAGACATTAGAGGAATTTAGGGAATTTAATTAAATAAAATAATTTTATTTAATTATGGGATAATGAACCAATCAAATAAACTTAGAATATTTATTTAATTGATAGAAGAAAATAAGAATTAAGATAAATATAAAATATTTATTTAATTCAAGATGAGCCAATTTTAGGTGTATACATTTTGCCCCTCTTTGAAGCAATGTGTCTTATCAGGTTGTTTCAAAGAAGAAGAATTTTTCTGACAATGATACATGCCCCAATTTGCCCTTGGTACAAGTTTGATGACAGGAGGCCCCCTCGGGAGATTGGATGAGGAGACTGCAGAAGGTGTGAGACGGACAATCTCATGATGAAGAAGGTTAGATGTGAAGAAAAATGGGTGAAGAAAGAGACAAATGATATGTGAGGCAAGATGGAGTGATAACACACACAAGAAAGCAAGCAAGTATGCACAAATGATACAAGAACAAACAAGGTATTGCCCCTGTCGAGTGGTAAACCAAGGATATAGATCGATGATGTCTAGTTCCAAGAGTGAAACATGTTGTATAAGACTCTGGGTCTGGTTTTGACAATGCAACATCCTATTTAAGGTATTTGATATGATAACGAAATATGACAGTGTTGTCATGGCGGGGAACGATATATCCCTAGAGCAACACGAAGGATAGTTATGACTGATTGATATGGTTTACGACAAGATTAAGATCAAGACAGTTGATTGTGAATGGATAATTCAACAAAATTGGCTTGACTCGATGGGTATGACATGACAACATATTCCAAAAAGGCTGAAGATCATTGTACACATTTAGAGCAAGTTTTTATTAAAGCCTTAGAATATGGAATTTCATTAAATCCTAAAAAGTGCCATTTCATAGTAACAGAGGGCAAGCTGCTTGGTCACATAGTCTCAAAAGATGGAGTAAGAATAGATCCTGAAAGAGTAAGTGCCATTGACAAAGTTCCCATTCCTAAGAATGTAAAAGCTATACAATCATTCTTTGGCCAAATCAACTTTGTCAAGAGATTCATATCAAATTTTGCAGAGATTGTTAGTCCCATATCAAGAATGTTAAAGAAGAATACATAAGTGAATTGGACAATAGAAATATTAGAGACATTTGCCACCATTAAGAAGGCAATCAAGGAAGCCCCAGTTCTGGTATCTCCTAATTTCACTAAGCCATTTCAGTTGTTCTCATTTGCCTCATATCATACAATTGCAGTAGTAATGTTGCAAAAAATTGATGAGGGACATGAACAACCCATTTTATTTTTTAGCAAGTCTCTTCAAAATGTAGAGTTAAAATATGACATAGTTGAGAAACAGGCGTATGCATTGGTGAAAGCAGTCAAAGCTTTTAGGCCATACTTGGTGGGAGCTGAAATAATAGCATACATGCCTAATGCTGCAGTGAAAGATGTATTAGTCCAAACTGAGGTGACGGGATGAAGGTGCAGATGGATTAATAAAATTTAGGAGTTTAATATTGAAATCCAAATCGCTAAACTAGTGAGAGGACAGGGTCTTGCTAGACTAATGGCCGAAAACAATATTGAGGCTTCTTAGATATGTAATACTGATGATGTTAATAACATGAGTTCTAGCATTGAGCATACTCCATGGTATATTGACATCATATATTATCTAAAACATATGAAATGTCCTGAAGGATATGATGATAACAAGAAAAGGACACTTAAATTACAGGATTCAAAGTATGTATTTATCAATGGGGATCTTTATTGGAAGAATAGGGATAGTATTCTACTACTATTCCTAGATGAACATCAGTCAAAACATGTCATGAAAGAGTTACATGAAGGAGTGTGTGGAGGGCACTTCTCAGCAAAAACTACAACTCACAAAATCCTGAGGGCTAGTTACTATTGGCCTAGAGTTTTCAATGATTCATATCATTATACAAGAAAATGTGAGGCATGCCATAAATTTTTAGGAAAATTAAAATATCAGGGAGCGCTACCCTTGAAACCTATGTAGGTGGAAGCTTCATTCTATCAATGGGGAATTGACTTCATAGGAGAGATTGCAGAAAAGTCAAGTGGAGAACACAAATGGATTTTAGTGGCAACGGATTACTTCACAAAATGGGTGGAGGCAATCCCAACTAAACAAGCAACAAGCAAAGTGGTGATCAATTTTTTAATGGAAAACATTATATTTAGATTTGGCACACCAGTGAGGTTGATTACAGACAATGGAATGTGCTTTAGGTCCAATGAGTTCAAAAATTTCTGTAATATATATGGCATCACTGTGTCTTATGCTGCCCCTTATCACCCACAAGCAAATGGGCAGGCATAATCTAGTAATAAAAATCTTTTGAAAATTATAAAAAGAATGTTAGAGGGAAACAAAAAGGCATGGGATTCAAAGTTGAGAATGGTTGTGTGGGCTGATAGGATTATTGTGAAGAGAGCAATTGGAAGATCCCCTTTTGAATTGGTGTATGGAATACAAGCAAGGATGCCATTAGAAAATCTTCTACCAGTTTACAAATTTGTTCTTCAAGAGGATTTAAATACTCCTGAACCAATGGAGGAAAGAATAGAACATCTTGCAGAACTTGATGAGACAAGGAGAATGGCTCAAAAGTAGAACATCAAATTGCAATCACAAATGAAATACCTTTTTGACAAAAAGGCCAAGGATAGAAAATTTGAGATAGATGACTTGGTATAGATGTGGAATGCCAGATGCCAAGAGAAAGGAAAGCATGGAAAGTTTGAAGCCTTGTGGTTGGGTCCTTTTGTTGTCATTGGTAAAGGAGGAGAAGATTCCTACTATCTGTAAAATATGTCTGGAGAAGAGTAGGAACTACCAGTGCATAGACAATTTCTAAAACCTTTCTTTTCATGAAAGCATCAAAATCATGCACAAAGAGAGATAAGTGTTGCCAGTGCATGGACAACTCTTAAATAATTCTCAAAGTACTCCTATTCCATGCACATTAGTTTAGGATAATCAAGAGAGATTAGGATCTGCTAGTACATGGACAGTCCTAGGAATCCCTCAACAATTAAAAAAAATCTTTTCCATGTACAGTAGTATAGGATCATCCCCATTTTCACTTCCAGCACCCATTCTTGTTTCCTCCATATATATTCCTAAAATCCTGTAAAATTGTAATCTTAACCAACTAAAATACCTGGTCTACTTTCCCAGAGATCTGAATTCTTGTTATACCCACAAGGGGTATACATCCCAGACAGAGCCACTGTTGGGACAATTTTTTTTTGAAATTTTTCTATATTCTTATCTACACCCCTGTCCAACCAATTTAGAACATTATACCCCCAAAATTGTAATAACAGTCGATAAATTCCATAAACATAACATGATTTGTATGATAAGATCCATACCACAAATATTTTTCTCACCTCCCAAACCATAATCTAAAAAAACATTCAATTCTTTGATTTTGGCAAGACCTCGATTTTTCATACCGACTCATGTTCAATTTGAAGCAAACTAGAATGAGTAAGGTCGGAATGAGAATTTCAAGAATCTTTGATAAAAAAAAGTGATGCCAATCACCCCTTATCAGAAGGAGAATCCCCAATCACACTGAATTAATCAAATACAAGGGCCATCGGGATGAGAAAACATTGTCTAAAAATACTCCAAACATGCCCTGACAGCATAGATCACACCGATGCGAAAATTCGATAAGAGTCATGCCAAACAACTCAGGGAACGAATGGAACTATCAACTGATCAGGAAGAAATGCACATCAGAACAAAGAAATTAATATTTCTCTGACCTTATGATGTCTCAGCGACTGTAAGGGATTTTCGGCCAAAGTCACACCGATATATCTGAAGGATATAACTCATCGACAAAATGAAACAGATCAGAATATGATTTATAAGTCTTGCTGAATCTATAGTCACAACGACAAAGGATTCTAGTGACATATAATTGTGATCATTCTGATGAAGAATAAAAAGGAAGGCATCAGGGAAACAACTAGGATCGGATAAATTGAATGAAGTCATCCCGATAGCATATGTTGTTCTGATAAAGACAGTAACCACACACATCGATGAGACTCTTTTTGACATGTCATAAAGACAAGCGATATTGGTATCAATTTCTTGGGTCTTACCGGTTTCACTAACTTGTCCTATAAAGAGAAGTTGATAAACATTTCGACAAGACTCATGTCAATATAAATAATTAACATCAGAGAGATTTGAAATATCGAAGTAGGGTGCTATTCTCAAAATGATAGTGTAAGTTAGGCCGACAATAGCTCCTATGCTCATTTTTATATTGAATGGACCTTGAAACATCTTGTTGATATAAACATATATATGCCTTCATGAAAAGTGACATCGAGGAGATGAGACAAAGCATCACAGCGATTGAGTCATTTGCAAATATTCGTGCCATAAGAAGCGTTTAGATCACCCTAACATTACAAAATTCCTACCGATGAAGGACGTTATGATGATGTGACATTTAACAATGATTATGGACATTAATGCACTGGAAGTATTAATTACAAGTTGAGAAGAAATCCCTTGAAGAGTCATTCTAAATCATTGCAATTGGGTTCAAAATAATTGTCTGAGAAGAGCATGCAAATGAGAATTTGGAGGAGAGAACAAAGGAATTTGGTGATCATCTCAGACAATAGGTACACACATAAAACCTCTGTGTGGTGACTTACAATTTGAATTTTCTATTTAGAGTTATAACTAATGGAGACACCAGTAAAGGGGAAGGGTAGAAAACAACAAGGTGAAACCAGTAAACCTAAAAACAAAAAAATGATAAAGGTCTTAAAGAAAAGACAAAAGAGAGAAAACTAAATCAGGATTTGATAGATCAGTTGCCTAGGTCTACCCCTAAAGCCCGAAGGTCTGCACAACTCAGGGTGGAGGTAGAGAAGTTAGAAGATAAATGCAAATACCTAGGAAATGTATGGACACCAATCAGGGGCTATGAATTGTTTAAATTCCATTATGACAGAAGATTTAGAAATGTCCTGGTGTCTAATCTGTGGCATTTGAATTTGGGCAAATTGGTTGTCTCGGATGTGTTTGTAAATGTGCAACTCCTAAAAGTTTTAGCTAAATATTACAATCCCAGCCTGAAAGCCATATGCAATCCACAAGGAGAGCCTGTTATACACTTATCCAAAAATGTCATTTGTGAAGTATTTGATTTGGATGACTTGTGTACACTTCCCATAGTATATCAGGATTTAGACAGAGAATACTGGAGGACGGACACCACATACAATGGATGGAGATTGCTTCTCCATGGGCCTAGGGCAGAGAGAAAAATAGTACCTTTTGATGACAATGATGGACCTCCATTCCATGTGTCCTTGTTTGAACCTTATATACAATACACATATTATTCCATTGGCCAAGTCCTAGGGTCAGAGGTTCTTGATTTCATGACAATTCCACTAATAGTGATAGCAAAAGCTATCCAATATCATAATGCTAGGCAATTTGACTATGCTGCTTATATTTTTAGAAAGATTGATTCTAGCTTAATTGCAATTAAGAACAACGCCCCAACAGTTTCTTTTGAGCATTATTCACTCCTCATGCACATGGTATTATACTATGGCCAGGAAATGGGAATATGGCCAAATGAACTCAGAATTACTCAAGTAGAAAAAAGGGGACAAAATTTGCCTATGCAGATGTGGACAAGGGTATGGGATAGTAGGTTTGCCCACTCCAGTTACATTCATTTTGAAGAATATTTTGTAAAAGTGTTGTATAGATACTTTAATCATCCCTGTGAATATTCATTGTCAGATGAAATAAAAAGGTTTCTTAGACCAAAAGACTTTGGTGGTTCCCCAACTGTCACCCACAATTGGGGAGATTGGTATTGCTTTCAAGACTCAACTATGGTCAAAATATATGGTTTTGAGGATACCCCATTTATATTGCCCAAGACAGTTCCCGATAGGATTGCTTACTTAGAGATAGTTAGGAAATGAACTATTCTAATGTGTTGAACTTGAGTGCCTATGACAAACAATCATTCATGCCTAGTACTCTATGCTTCAGGAATTTTACTGTGGTGTCTAAGGAAGGATATGGTCTCATCAGGGATAAATTAATGCTTTACAACATGAGGTGTGCTGAGGCAAGGAAAGGATTTGATCCTAAGGGTTTCATTTCTTTTGTTAGGAGAAAATAAAATCTCAATAGATATATACATATTCCATATCCACATGATGATATTATCAGGAACATGGAAGAAGCCAAAGTTGAATTGGTAATTGAAAAATATAATAGAGAATTAGATGAGAAAATAAAACAACTTTTAGAAATAGAGTTGTTGTCTTCTGGTGATGAGGCATCTGCAGGTGAAGAGGAGCTCCATGAATAGACAACTAGAATCTCCAGACAAAAAATGGAATGTTATCAACTTCCTAATAGAGAGTAGGATGAAGAGGGGCCTGGTGATGAGGATCCCAGACAGTTAGCATATGATTCTTTCATTGCAGATGATCAATTTATTCATTCTCAAGAATTTAAATCATTTTTGTATATATGCAAAGGAAAAGAACTCAGGGAATTAGTTGAAGATGTCACAGCTGATAATGAAAAACAATTGATGGGTGTGTTAAAGACAACAGTAGACAATGAGTTGAGGGCTATGACTCCTAACAGAGGCAGACAATTTCTTAGAGAAGTGAGTGTCATGATATTTCCTGGACTTGACATAAATTCTGCCTTGGTGTTTGATAGTTTCTTGCACAATACTGATGACAAATACATACTCACTCCTAAAGGTGTCACAGAGATATACATGGGTACCAAGTATAACAATGATGAAAACTCACTCATGATATGGGCCTTATACCCTCCTCATAAGAAGACTACCATTATAGATACTGAAAAACCTTTGGACATGTTATGACTTTGAAAGCAGGAGAAACTGATCCTTTGATTACTACAGACATTGGTATAAATTTACAAAACTAAATAAAGCATAGGCTCAAATGCTGATCAAGGAATGATATGCATATAAACTGAGTTGTGAAAGATTGACAAAGGAAAATGATTTCCTAAAAGATACTATCAAGAATGTCTTTGGAGGATCAGATTAAAGGTTAACCCAAGGAGAGAGTTCACAAAGTACCCAGTCACCATCTGTCGATAAAATAGCCCAGGTTCAAATTGACACACTTGCAGCAATACTACAGAATAGGCATATCAATATGATGCATTGGATGAATAAATTTTGGGATGTCTACTCTGAAAATGATAAGGTTATCCAAGAACAGGAAAGGTTAAATAATAGGCTCTAAGAGAAACTCCATGAGATACAGAATAGGGATACTCTTGACAGTACAAGTAGCTCCAGTGCTAAAGATCTGATAGAACAACATCAAAAATATCATGAACAACTTCAAAATGATGCCAAGGATTGTGTTGAGGCTTCAAAGGCAGGTATACCTATGTTGTTCAGAAATGATAAGGGGTTGAAGAGCAAAGATGAATCGATTAAAGAATGCCAGGTAATATTACATGAGGCTTTAGAAGCTCTCAAGGATAAATAATTGGCATCTAGGGAGGCCTGCAAGCATTTGGAAAAGATGGTGACAATAGATACAATTATAAGAAATGCTATTGAATTTTATGATACACATCGGAGCCAAGAGTACCTGGATCATGTTGCTTAGATATACCTGTGGCTTAGTAGAGCTTAGGTTCATTATCTTTGTTTATTCTTATGTTAATCCTTTTAATTCTCAAAAGACATTTTGAAGAGTTTTGTCTTTTCATAAATATTTCTATATAAGCTAGACATATGATGATCAATGAGCAGAAGTAGTAGGAGATAATAGAAGAAGTTCATAATATTTAAAAGACCATGTTGCATATAGTATACTAAAGAAGTTAATATGAGATCTTTGATTCTATGGTTCTATATTGGCATCAATTGTTTGTTGAAATTATTTAGTTATTTGGTTGTCTCTACTTTAGTATTTCTTTATTATTCAAATTGATATATCAAGTATATATTTAATTTGTCAATGCACATTTGCTGTATTTGTGTGATTTGATTAATTGGTTTCCTTGAAGAGGAATTAAAAATACTTTTGGTTAGCCACAGTAATCTGGAAGTATTGCTTTGGATCACTAAGAAGAACTACATAACTAGGATTGGCATTATGTCTTCAAGTTGATATTATCTACTATTCTTGCATAGTTCATTCAATTGGTTCCTTTAAGTAAAGATTAAAATTCCTTCTGGTGAATAACAAGAAATCTGATTGTGTCAGTTGGATATTAAGAAGAGTCTGTCAATTATTCTCTTACACATTTATACAAGTTATAAACCAAAGTATTGTGCCAAACAGTTAGAGTTATTGCCCTATATAAGCCACTAGTCCTAGATTTTCACTTAACTCTATTTACCCAACAACGCACTAGTCTTATTCATTTCAATAGTTAAATTCATTTATTAGTTCTTACCTTGATATTGCTTATACAATTTATACCAAATCATCTTTCAGAAATAATAGTTAGCAAGCTTTCATCTATTCCACACCATTTGCCACCGTGGATAGATCCATTAACTTAGTCAAAAATACTTACACTCATTTAATCTACTTTAACTTTCAAGGTCTACCTGCCTAGGTATAGCAGTGCCTAAAGTGCAGGGAGTCATTAATCTTATAGGTTAACTCCATCATGTTAGTTCAAAAATTATGCCAATCTGATCATAGAGTTTGGCATCCTCCTAGGATTCACAACCTGTATTTTTGAGACCTAACAAAACCTACCCAAGAATTTCTTCAAGACTTAATTCATCAACCTAATGAAAGTACTAGGTGCATTTGTCAATCCAAAAGGCATTACTAACCACTCATAAAATCCTTTATTTGTCTTAAAAGTAATCTTCCATTCATATTGTTCTCTGATTTTGATCTGATGGTATCCACTCTTCAAATCTATTTTTGTGAAATATCTTGCTCTACTCAAACAATCCATGATATCATCTATCCTCGGTAAAGGAAATATATACTTAGCTATGAGCTTGTTTATTTCTCTAGAGTTAGTGCACATTCTTCACTCTCCATCTTTCTTAGGTTCTAACACTGCAAGTACTGCACAAGGACTCAAACTTTCTCTGATCAAACCTTTCCTTAACAACTCTTGTATCTGCCTATTCAAGTCTTCATTCTCTGTCAGTGTCATTCTATGTGCTACTTTATTAGGCAAGCTAGCTTCCGGTATAAGATCCATGTGATGAATGATACTCCTTATAGGTGGCAATCCTTCAGGTACATTGTCTGATATGATGTCTTCATACTCTGTTAGCAACTCTGTTATCTCCTCCGGTTGTGATTCTTCAGTCTCCTTCTACAATATTTCAGGATTCTTAGGAATTAAAGCATAACACAGATTCTCATGTCTCAAACTATCCAAAAATTTCCTTCCATCTACCAAACAAATTCTAGCATTTCCACATACTTCACTCATAGGATCATCTTCCAAAGGAATCAAAGTAATTCTCTTTCCATTTTCTATTATAGTGTATGTATTCTTTCTCCCATCATGTATAACTTTTCTATCATACTACCAAGGTCTACCCAACAAAATATGACATACACCCATAGGTATAATATCACACAAGACTTCATCATGATAAGATCCAATATGAAATTTCACCAAACATTGTTCACTCACCAGTACCTTATGATCATCCTAAATCCATGCTATCTGATAGGGCTTAGGGTGTTTGAATATGTCCAACTTCAGCTTAGTCACCATCTCCTTTAAAACTAGGTTATTAGAACTACCACTATCAATTACAACTTTACAACATTTACCTTATGATTTGCATATTGTCCTGAACCAACTCTTCCTCTATGGTGGTTCCTCATTTGTTTCTACTTGAAATAGTGCTCTCCTCATCACAAGTGATTCTCCTTTCTCTAGTTTACCAACTGAACTAGGTGATCCAATAGGTTCTTCTTCAACATACATTGCTCTTCCACTATTATCTATTCTCTTTCTTGTACTCCCTTGATTACATTCAAATGCTCTATGTCCTTCACCTCCACACTTGAAACAAGTTCCTATGAATGCTTTATTATCAAATCCTCTTCCTTCTCTTCTATATCCCTCATTCTAGTATGCACTAGGGTTTCCTCTCCGATAAAAATTTATGTCATCTCTTCGGTAAGCATTATTATCTCTGTCATTCCTTTTAAATGTGATGTCAAACTTGTTATGCTCCAGATGTGCTCTGTCTCCTCCAAAAAATGTTCCTCTCTAAAATCTACCTCCTCTACCTCTTTTTCTTTGATCATGTCTCTTATTCAGCTTTTCTTCAACTTTTAGGGCAAACTGATATGCTTCTTCTAGAGATGTCATTCTCACTAGACTTAGTTCTTCTTGAATGTTTAATCTTAGTCCATTGACGCATCTAGCCACTTTCTCCTTGCTTGCTTCATTATGCACTATCCTTGTGATCATCTTATGAAATTATTCAGTATACTCCTTCACATATTTCTCCTTTTGTCTTAGGTTTTACAATCATTTCAATAGTTCTAACTGATAGTCAACAGGTATGAATTGATTCTTCAATTTTGTCACCATCCTATCCCACTTTGTAATCTTTTATTTTCCTCTTCTATTTCTGTCCAACTAAACTTCTTTCCACCATATAGTAACATGTTCTTTCAACTTTGTCTTTGCAAAGTTCACCTTCTCTGGATCTTCAACTTCTTCATATTCAAAGTATTCTTCTATGTCATTTATCCAGTCAATCACCTCTTCAGGGTTCAAATTACTAGTATAGTTTGGCACATCAACTCTAGGTCTCTTTCCAATCTTTGAAATAGCTTGCAATATCTTTACTTGATTTGATTCTTCTTCTTCATCACCTCCTAGGGTTTCGCTAGTTTGTTCAATAGATTGAAATTCCTCTTCATCATCACTTTCAGCATTAGGTCTCGGTGTCAATCCTCTTTGCCTATCTTCTTCAATAGCATCAAAATGAATTCACATTGTTTTCATCATCTCATCCATTCTACCAGCCATTGTTCCAACAACAACAACTCTACTCGGTGGCATTCTTCCTAGGATTAAGTGAAAATTGCCTCAAGTTTGGTGATCAGGCTACAAGGTGACAACTGCCTCACAATCGATGATCGGTTGTGACACAAGTAACGTACCTCAATTTGGCGATCTATCCATAGCAAGATCTTATGGAATTCCTTTACCAACTTCGCTCAATTCACTCCCAAAGATTTAAACTTTCGCTCTGATACCACTTGGTGCAGTCATGGTAGGAGGGTTCATAGAATGAACTGTCCAAACCGTGCAGTAATAGTAAACACAATAGAAACAATTCAAAGATATGAAGCAAATGCAGATTTAGTCATTCAATATATCAAAGAATTCAAATACAGAATGATCAGCATCATGCGGGTCTAAAATAGGGCTCACATGCCTAATTACATAATATACATAAGATATAGCTTTGAAGCACCTTCACACAAAACCTAGACTATCCACTATGAATCAAATTCTAATTGTTGAAATCTACTTTCCTAGGGATCTATTACATCCTTATATATCATCTCTGATACAAAAGATTCCTCCGCGTTGGCCAAGGAAGATTGCAAACTCCAATGAAGAGCTGTAACATGTGTACATGGATAGGTCAGACCTAAACAAGAAGAATTCCTTCGCAAATGAATAGAATGATGTGCAGATCTCGAGGAAGGTCAGCCACAAACCAAAGATCATTGAATGATGTGTCATTAGGCTCCATGGGTCAAGAAATCCTCCGCAAGTCTTCTCCTTCAGTTGATGTATCTGAGACTGTTAGGATGCTCTTTTCTGAGAAAACAATCGATCTTCTGATAGCGATAACTTTTCGGTAACTGATCCAAATGCTCTAAATTCTAGATATGATGTAGATGAATGAATCTAGATGTTAAGTCCAGCTCCACAAGATCTATAATGCAACTACAGTAGAATGTAGACCAAAATACAGAAACTGCTACTGACTGAACTACCTAAATTGAATTGGAAAATAAAAGGAAATAAACTGAACTACAAACAAATTGAAATGCAAATGTTTTTGGTTAATGCAAGATTGCTCTTGAACCAGGGATGCTTCTGCATCATTACGACACATTTTGAACACCTTGATTCTTTTGAGTAATTTATTTGCAATATTGAGATAGTAACCCAGAGGTCAAGGTGGTGTTGGATCACCTCGAACCATAATCACTGGTTTGAAGTGAGGAGGAATATCAGGTGCCTCATGCATAATGATTTTAGGAACATTAATACACTTATTCATTATTTCCTTAGTGAGCAGAATAAGTCTATTAATGATGATTAAATTGACATTGTTTTCCTGTTGAGTAATTTCAACATCCATCCCCAAGGGATTTAATGTGAGAGACCACTCTTAATCCACTAATGTTTCATCTTTTGAAGGGAGAGCATTGGAATGAAGGGAGGGTGAAGTGTTGTCAAAATTTCTGATGATTGTATCCTTAGTAATGTCCTAGGGGCTTGAACATGCAACCAAAGGAGAAATATCAAGGGCCTTCACATCCTTAGTGACATCCAAGGTACTTGAACATTCAACCAAAGGCAAAAGATCCATAGGAGAAACCTCATGTACTATGGTGGAAATAGAAGATGTAAGATGATGAGATGAATGCCCATTATCTACCCATGGAGGATCCTTTGTGAGATAAGGCTCTTCATCCACTATTGCTTCATCTTTTGAAGGGAGAGAATTAGAATGAAGAGAGGGTAGAGTGAGGTTAAGGAATGTGTCAATGATTTCATCCTCTTACGGTAAAATATCCTCACAAGTGGGAATAATTTTGGGAAAGGGATGCAAACTATATACAAAAAATTTAAATAAATACAAATGATAAAACAATACAATGCATTACCTAAATCCAAATCTTCATACCTCAGATAGATAGAATAATAAATGCATGCAAGATAGGTTGATTTATTGATTGATATGTTAATTGCTCAATTCAACAGCATAACATTAAGATAAAGATGATAGATGGAAGGTGATAGATGAAAAGACAATGGATGAAAGATTATGGAGAGATTTTGACAGGATAAGGATACTTGAAGATTGGATGTATGCAAATGGCTTGTGAGAGGGTTGATTTATAGGTAAGGATTGGTTTGATTGGATGGTTGAGATTAAAAGGCTAATTGAATTATGTGGATGGCTAGGATTGATTAGTTATTCCCACTCTTGAAGGGAGTTATAGTCATGTGACAAGTGTAAGGAAGAGAATAAAGTTCATGTGTGATTGTGTACACAAAAACTTTTATTTAATAAAATTAGATCTTATTAGTTGTACATGTGAAGAATATTAAATGAAAGTTGTACTACCACACAAGATTCAATTGAGAGGTTGGTGCAGAGGCACCTAGTCTATATGATGTAAATAGTGTCCTATGTTAATATTTTGTGTTTGAGTCAATTTTTGGTTGTAATAAGTCCTATTTAGACCATGTGTGATGTTTTAAGTCATGTGGGGTCAGTTTTGGGTCATGATGTCAAGTTTTGCAAATGTTGCATGAGCAACTTTGCATTTTGGGTGTGTATGGGAAGTTGAACAGTCAAGTACTTGAAAAGTCATTTGGATCTATTGGTTTTCCATGGAAAAAGTTCAAATATGCCTTGGGATGTTTGAGGCAATGTTCTGGAGACATTTTTGGAGATAAAACAATAAGAAATACTTTGTTTTTCTACATTTTCCAGTGCTTTCTTGTTGTTACAGTGAATGGTACGACCCAGTATGGCCTGTAGATGAACTAAATTTGATTGGAATTGATATAGGAGTGAGTTAGCTATCATTTGGTTTTGATTTGGTCTATTTTCATTAGGTTTGGAGTGAGTTAGAGGCAATTTGGTATAAACTGCTAGGAAACCCTAGTTAGTGAGGGTTTGATTGAAAAAATGAGTTTTTGACCCATTCCATCAGTGCAAAAATCTAGAAATTGGTGGAATGGAGGTTGGTGTGTATGGGAAGTTGAACAATCAAGTACTTGAAAAGTCATTTGGATCTATTGGTTTTCCATGGAAAAAGTTCAAATATGCCTTGGGATGTTTGAGGCAATGTTCTGGAGACATTTTTGGAGATAAAACAATAAGAAATACTTTATTTTTCTACATTTTCCAGTGCTTTCTTGTTGTTACAGTGAATGGTATGACCCAGTATGGCCTGTAGATGAACAAAATTTGATTGGAATTGATATAGGAGTGAGTTAGCTATCATTTGGTTTTGATTTGGTCTGTTTTCATTAGGTTTAGAGTGAGTTAGAGGCAATTTGGTATAAACTGCTAGGAAACCCTAGTTAGTGAGGGTTTGATTGAAAAAATGATTTTTTGACCCATTCCATCAATGCAAAAATCTAGAAATTGGTGGAATGGAGGTAGTTAGGATGTTTTTAATGTTTTTGGTGTTTGTAGGAGCAGGGGATGGAGATAGGGCAGAGTTTGAGGTATCCCTAGCCTAATATCTCTATGTATTAGGCTTAGATGATTAGGTAGAGGTAGGGTTTTGTAGAAAAGTGATTTAGGAATAGTTCTAGTTGATAAATTTTGCATATACAGACCCCATGTGAGTTGAGGAATGCTCTGAAGTGAAGTTTTGTAGTTGGGAGTTTGAAGATCACATAGTTGCTTTGTAAAACAGGCCTAATTGGAGTGTAGTAGTCCATTTTTGAGGGTTTTGTTTAAAAACAACCCTATCCACAAATTTGATATGTTTCAAAGGGGCATAAAGGGTATCTTGAATGGTGTTTTTTTTCTAGGTTTGAGGCCTTCTTTGAAAGTTATGGTGAAAAAACCCTATTTGGAGCAGTGATTTTTTTAGTGGCTAATATTCGCCAATTGTCTAATAGTTGAAATTGGGGATTCAAAATTTGTCTAATAGTACAAGCTATAAGGTGACCTAAATCACCACATTTTTATAAAATTTTATTTTAGTCCTATTTAAATCACCAGAATATTTATTTTATTAAAATTTTAAACTAAAAAATTTGCCACAATATTTGATACCTAATTAGATCTGATTCACCTAAATTTTATAAGTTTTAGTAGAAAATGAAATTAATTCACCAATAATACTATATAATTATTGGTTACTTTAGGGCCATATCACCAATTTTTAATCACCATCATTGATTTTATTTATAATCTAACAACTGTGGTTGTATTCCAAGGGTTAAAATGTACCCACGGAGCTCCAATGCCCATCGAGCCCAAAATTTTATTTGGTTCATTGATCTTAATTTATAATCTAACATCTAGGGTTAAATTCCATGGGCCAAAATGTACCCATAGAGCTTCAATGCCCATGGAGCCCAAAATTGCATTTGGGCCCTGTTACCTTTTTAATTTTCCCTTATTCAATTTTTTGTGATCCTTCCCTTAGCAAAAAGTTAGCTTGCCATATTCCCTTACCAGTCATATGTTTGTTTATTAAGTTGGTGCCTTGTTTTTAAAAATTTTCCCCGCCTGTCATCTTGTGTGTGAAATTACTAAAGAGTTGAACCTTCGAACTTGAACCCTTTCCACAGTTCAATGGTTCAAAATTTAATGTTTCTTGAAAAGTCATTTAACTATTGGTCGGTCTGTGTAACTCATCTTGTATCCTTAAACCTTTGCGTTGGACCTCATTTTGGAGTTCAAAGGTTCAAAGGTTCAACGTTCCATGACTATAGTCTCATTTCTTCCCGAAGCCTTCTTTAAGTCAAAAAATTAGTGGGAGATTTAGAGGGAAATATATCTGAAACTTATTATGAAGCAGAAAGTTCTAACGTTTGAAAGGTTATGGATAATAATTACACATCAAGGTCGTGTGTGAGAAATGCTTGCAATTAATACATCTGTCAGAGTTCATGTCTTATCAAGCATTTTCAGCATGTATTATTTCAGCTAGTAATTATTTGACCTGGTTTAATGCCTTTATCAAGAAAGAACAAGCCAATTTTAGCAAATAAACACACAGGGTGATGCAAAAGGAGAACAGCACGGGAGGTATAAGATTTTTGTTGCCCAGTTTCATAGTAATTTATGGTCCATTGAAGGTACTCCCAAGCCAAAAACTAGAAGGGGTCTTGTCATCAAAGAGTCCAAGAAAGCCCTTACAACTATCCTACCCCCTCGTGCCACTAGATCAAGAACTAAAACCAAGAAGAAGAAGTAGATTTCTGAGAGAATAGTTGTGGACTTAAACTCTGAAGAGGATTCGGGAGAAGCAACAAGTGATAAAGGGTTTGATGCACCAATGGCAAAAGAGATTAGTACAAATCAACAAACAGAGGTTGCTTCAGATTCTGCCGATCTGATGATGATTTCAAATGTGCCTTCTGAAAAATTGAATCCTGGTAAAGAAGTTCCAGTCCTTACACCCAAATGGTTGGAAATTTCAATCAATGATAAAAGAAAAATAGTTCCATTTTCATTGCCATTGGAGGACATGGTTAGCAAGTGTCTAGGAAAGACCCCTAAATCTAAGAAGTTGAAAACAACATCCAGGGTGGACATTGACCCTAATACAGGGAACTGGAGTGCAGAAATAGCCCAGTTGACAACTGATGAGGAAGTTCAAGATCCCACAGTTTAGGATTTCACAATAGAAAGAATAGATCTTGGTACTACATCATGTGCTGTGGACGTGCATCATTTGGAAGCATCTACCAAGAGGATAGTTAGCTGCACCTGGAAAGATGAAAAAGATAAGAGGGAGTTGAAACAAAATTTGTGATCAATGGCAGAGTATATTGATGCTATTCATAATCCAAACCCACAACCTGTTTCCCAACTGCCTCTGTCTTTCGACCCAAAATATTTGGTCAATCAGAAGATGCTAGATCAGATACATAGAAACAAAATGGTGGCCAGAGTGTTTGATGATTGGTTGGATAGTATCATCTAGAAAGGTACAGAATACATTCATGAATTGAAGAATATATATGATCAAACCATGGCTACCATCGAAGATTTGAAAACACAGAATGCTTTGTGGGTAAAAGCTAAAGGGAAATGGATGAATGTGATGAATCAAATTGATGAAGTACAGAAGTATGGGGTAACAGAGTTTTTATCAAAAAATAATATGACAAGTCTGAATGATGATATACTATATGTAATTAAGAGAAACATCGAATGGAGAAACTCAGTATCTTGTCAAGGACAAATTGAATTTGTAAAAGTGATTAAAGAAATAACTGAGTTCACTCAATCCTTATAGCATGATTTGGAATGCATCGATGTGAAATATATAAAGGATGACGGGGAACTCGAAAAGGATATCGATACTATGATTCAATCCTTTAGAGAGAAAATCAGTTTCGTTAAAGAAAATGATAACCTATTAATTGAAGATTTCTCTTAGATTTCAAAGGTGGAATAACTTCTTCACCTCTATGTCGATGTACTCCCAGAGCACGCAAAGAAAGTGGCAAAAATTTGAAGAGAGAAAGATGTTTGGAAAGCAAGGGTTAAACACATTAGCATCCCCAATTTCTCAAAAATCTAGGAATTTGTTACTGCATATCAGGAGTGGAAGGCGCAACGTGTCTCCTCAGCTGAACAAAACAAATCCAGAGATTCTAATCTACTGCTCGAGTCATGATCTTACTTGCATAGTCTCTTCATTCAGTTATTTAGTTGAAATTATGTTAAAAAAACTTGGTCTTTCAATGAGTTTGTAAGAAACTAAATCCCGTATGGGTCAGAGTTTGCTTTAACTTTGGGTTTAACAGAATAGTTAATTAGGGCAACTATATATATACTTTTAGTTGTTAAAACTGATGTACAAAATAGTGAAGCGAAAGACACAAGAAATTTTAGAGCTGAACTTCTTGGTTTTACAATATATGTGATGATTGTTTGAAAGATTTTCATCTATGAATGAAAAGGAAAAATGATTACTGCAGTCTTAAATGTGTGTGTTTAAGCTATTTAAAATCGGGTTTTCTGTGCGAAATCTTCTTTCATATGGTAATTGTTCTTTCATTGGATAAATCATCATATATGTTTTTATCATTTATTGGTTTAGCAATATACATGTTTATATATCTGATTATTATTGAAGATGGAATCTGTGTATTCTATTACCAAATGACGTTATAGAAAAAGATATTGCATTCATAGCATGATGATGTATGGATGTTAGTTTGCCTTTAAACACTTTCTGGTTAAAAGTGTATCTGAATAATTAAAATAGTTTGAATTCATTGAAGATTTTAAAGGGAGCTGTACCTTAATTCAGAGAGGAATTATCCTTGATAATTCACTCATTTGTTGTTTAACTCATTTGTTCTAAAAGAAAGGGTTATAGAGTCAGAATAAAACATTTTTAGACCAGGACAAATCTGTTAACCAACAGGCCCCATGGGCATTGGAGCTCTGTGGGTACATTTTGGTCCACAAAATAGAACCCGAATCATTAGATTATAAATAAAATCAATGGCAGTGAAAAATAATTTAGGGCCAATTTAAAATATTCAATATTTGATTTAAAATATTAAGGAATTATAGACACGAGCACTACACCTTAAACTAGTCAATCACTGCCACCTTCATGTTGCAAGTATGAGGTGAACTAGTGTTGTCATTGATGTCAACATACTCATATTGCATTGACAAGAAGGATTGGATGAGCAGTGTGCTGAGGATATTGAGAAAATTAGCCTCAGTCAAGAACAGTAAAGAACAGTGATAAGAAGAAGGCAAATGTATTGTATAGGATGCGAACTGGAGGATGCGGATTAAAGGGTTTGTAGATATGAGTATTGAGATGCTTCAGTTAAGATTTCAGAGGTCCGCATGAAGCTCTGAAAGAGTTGTGGCTGTCGGTATAGAACCGGTTTCGGCAAGTGTTCAGAGGTGACAGAGGATCACAGAAAGGTCCGGTGAGGTCCGGAATTGTATAATCCTAATCTGCGGATTGGAAGGAGTGTTTGGGATGTCCTTGTGATGTGTCATCTCAAGTTGTGTATGATTTTGAGGTCCGGAAGTGCCTTTTGCATTATGACAGTGGCGACAGACTATGTTCTTGAAGTTCTGGATGAGGAAGAGAAGAGATTCTAGTATGTAGAGAAAGTGCGGATGTACCTAGTCATTCAGGCAGGCTTGTGAAGGTTCTAGGATCATGATGAAGTTGTGTTGTTGGTCCGCATTGATGGTAGAGCCCGGAATTGAAGTTATTCTTCCGGATGAAGTTCTTGTTCCGACTAGCCAACCGGATGAGTTGTTCATCCTGCGAATGTTCTTATGATGGCCAACCGGATGTGTTATTCATCTTGCGGATATTCTTATGGCTGATTGCCGACTTAGATGATTGTTCCTAAGTCAATGTCTTGTATAAATAAAGGTTTGTGAGTTCATTTAGTAGTGTGGATTGAGGGAATGAGTGTGGTGTAGCAAAGAGGAGTGCGAAAGGTAGAGCAGGGATTTTGGGCTTAAATGGAACTGATCCGGACATAGTAGAGATGTCATTCTCCAGTTCAAGACTGTGATTCTTATCACTCTGTAGACAGTGTGTCTCCTTGTAGGCAGTGGGCCTCTTTGTGAGCAGTGTGCTCGGGTAGTGAGCCCTAATTAGTAAGTGCCATTCTTTTTCTTATTCTTCTAACAGAGAATAATCCTTGGGTTAATCACCCCGTGGTTTTTCCCTTAATCGGGTTTTCCACGTCAAAATCTTGGTGTTCAATGTGTTGATGTTTATCTGCTCTTGTGTTTATGCATTATGCTTTCATGGATGATTAATTGATATACTGTTAACTAACAAAGAAGAATCAACTATTTAAAAGAGCAGGTTTTTATACAACTGATTCACCCCCCCCTCTCAGTTGTATGCCCTAGATCTAACAATTGGTATCAGAGCCAAGTTCCTCTGAAAGGAGCTTAACCGCTTGAGGAGATCCAGGATGTCGTCATACAAGAAGGATAGTCCGAAGTTCGACAGAACCAACTTTACCCTTTGGAAAGGTCGCATGAAATGTCACTTGGAATGTATGGGAAAAGCATACTTGGCCATGGTCTCAAAACCATATGTACCTCCACAAGGTGGTCCGACAACTCTGAATGAAATCACAGATGCTGAAAACAATCTACGGACCAAGGAAGCTCTGCTAAGCACATTAAATGACTTAGATCTCTCAAATGTTATCGACCTACCAACTGCATATGAGATCCTGACTAAATTGGAACTTCTGTATGAAGGAGATGAGTTTGTCAAGAGTGCAAGGTTGCAAAGTCTGAAAGGGAAATTTGAAAGATTGAAGATGAGAGATGATGAAAACATCACTACCTTTATGCCAAGAGTGAATGAGATGGTATGTGGAATTAGAAATGCTGGTGGAACTCTGGATGAAAATGAGATTGTTTGCAAAATCCTCAGATCCCTTCCTGCTGCCTACAAAATCAAGGTTGCTGCCATTGATGAATTCAGAGCCCACACAACTGTCACAAGAGAGCAATTGGCTGGCAAACTAGCTACATTTGAAATGACCAAGTTTGGAGATGATCCTCCCAAGACTGAATCTACTTTCAAAGCCAGTGCCTATGTGAAAGGCAAACAGAGACTTGATCCGGGTGAAAACTCTTCAAGGAAGATGTCATGGTATGATCAAGCAAGAAGAGACATGGCAGAAGAAGAAGCGGAAACAGCTCAACTTGAAGCCCTCATTGCAAAGAGACTTCCAAGAGGATCTGGTAAGTATGAAGGAAAACTACCCTTTAAATGCTTCAACTGCAATAAGATTGGTCATTTTGCTTCAAGATGTCCGGAAAGATCTACAAGGACTAATTCTAACAGACAAAGGTTTCAAAAGAACTGCTATTATGTTCATGAAGAAGATGACAATGAAGGAATAACAGATGATAAATCAGAACTAGGAAGCAAATCCGGAAATGAATGGGTGTTTATTGCCATCAAGGAAGAAGATTCAATACTCTCTAAATCTGTCAATCAGAAGGTTGTGGAAAAAGCTTTGGCTGCTCAAGTGGAAGAAAAGGATGATTGGGTTATTGACAGTGGATGTTCTCACCATATGAATGGTGACAACGATAAGTTCTTGGATTTGAAAAGGTATGAAGGAGGAATGGTAAAATTTGGTGACAATTCTGTTGGCAGAATCAGAGGTAGGGGAACTATTTCCTTTGATGGAAAGAGAAAAACAGGTAATGTACTATATGTTAAGGATTGAAGCACAATCTTCTCAGTGTTGGTCAGTTAGTAGACAAAGGCTATGATCTCCGGTTCAAGAATGGAAAATGCAGAATCTTTACAAGTTCCAGAACTGAAATTGCATCCGGTACTCAGACAAAAGGTAATATCTTTCATCTGGTTGGTTCAAATAAAAGTTGTCTGTTAGTTTAAATTGATCAGAGTTGGTTATGGCATAGAAGAATGTGTCATGTAAATTTTGATAACATCATCAAGATAAGCAATACTCAGGCTGTAAGAGATCTTCCAAAATTGATGAAACCTACAAATAGTTTGTGCAAAGAAAGTCAGCTAGGTAAACAGAGCAGAATCTCTTTCAAAAGCAAAGATCAGTCCTCTACCGGATTGTTGGAACTAGTACATACTGATCTCTATGGTCCGACAAGGTGATAGATATTTCATGTTGCTAATTGATGACCATTCCCGGATGATGTGGGTTACCTTCCTAAAGGAGAAATCAGAAGCCCTTGAGAAGTTCAAAATCTTCAAAGCTATGGTAGAGAATCAAACCGGATTGAAATTGAAGTGTCTAAGGTCTGATAGAGGTGGTGAATTTACATCTGGTGAGTTCATTGACTTTTGTGAGAAGCAGGGTATAAGAAGACAGTTGTCTGCTCCCAGGACTCCACAGCAGAATGGAGTAGTTGAGAGAAAGAACCGAACCATCCAGGAAGCTGCTAGGACAATGATGTTGGAAGAAAATGTTCCTTAAATGTTTTGGAAAGAAGCTATCAGCACTGCAGTCTACACTCTCAATCGAGTTCAAATCAGAAACAACACCGGTAAGACCCCTTATGAACTCTGGTTTGGCATCACTCCTACTGTGAAATATTTCAGAGTATTTGGTAGCAAGTGTTATATTAAAAGAGATGAAGATCTAGGAAAGTTTGATGCTAGAAGTGATGAAGGAATTTTCTTGGGTTACTCCACTCAAAGCAAAGCATACCGGTGTTACAATAAGAGATTGAGGAAGATGATAGAAAGCACTAATGTGAAAGTTGATGAAGGAATTGAGAAGCCCTCAAGGTTTTATGAGTTTGATGAGGATGACCAAGATGGTGTTCAAGTTCAAGGAGCTCAATCCTCTCCGGTAAGTCAGAATCAGCCTGATCCGGTAAATCAGGAAGAAGAAATAGGTCTGAATGAGCCTGATCAAGAAGCAGCAGTACAGAATGCTCCCAAAATTCCAAGGTATGTAATACAGAACCACTCTGAAGATCAGATCATAGGTGACAAAAACAAAGGTGTGCAAACTAGAAGGAATGTTGCTCAAAATCAGGATGAATGTTGTCTGATTTCAAAGATTGAACCCAAAACAATAAATGAAGCTTGCAATGATGAAAAATGGACCAAAGCAATGGAAGATGAATTGATGCAAATTGAGAGAAATCATACTTGGGATCTTGTTCCTAGACCTAGAGACAGGAATGTGATTGGAACCAAATGGGTTTTCTGGAACAAACTGAATGAAGCTGGTGAAGTAATCAGAAACAAAGCTAGATTGGTCTACAAAGGCTACTCTCAAATAGAAGGAATTGATTTTGAAGAAACCTTTGCTCCGGTGGCAAGAATTGAAGTAGTCAGATTACTCCTAGCATTTGCTGCCTTCAAAGACTTCAAGGTATATCAGATGGATGTCAAGTCTGCCTTCCTAAATGGTGATCTGGAAGAAGAAGTTTACATTGAACAACCAAATGGATTTCAATTTTCTGATAATGATGATAGGTCTGCAAGTTGAAGAAAGCCTTGTATGGATTAAAGCAAGCCCCAAGAGCATGGTATGAAAGGTTGGATAAGCATCTTGTGCAGATTGGATTCAACAAAGGTACTGCTGACAGCAACTTATATTTCAAAATTGATCATGAAAATATTTTGATTGTTGAAGTGTTTGTGGATGATATCATTTTTGGAGGAAGAGATAGTATGTGCAAAACTTTTGCAAATCAGATGAAAAGTGAGTTTGAAATGTCTATGCTTGGTGAAATGAATTTCTTCTTGGGTTTGCAAATTACTCAAACAAAGAAAGGGATCTTTATTTCTCAGACCAAATATGTGAAAGAATTGTTGAGGAAATTTGGTATGGAAGATTCAAAGCTAATGAACACTCCCATGGCAACCGGATGTAAGTTGAGCAAAGATGATGACTCCCCAAAGGCAGATCAGACAAAGTATAGATCAATGATTGGTGGATTGTTGTATCTCACTCAGACTAGACCAGATATAATGTAGGCTATTGGTCTTGTGGCAAGATTCCAGGCTGATCCTAGAGAATCTCATGCTACGGCAATCAAAAGAATTTTTAGGTACTTGAAAGGAATGGTCGAGTATGGTCTATGGTACCCTAGAGATCCGGATTTCTCTCTTCATGCTTACACAGATGTAGATTGGGCAGGAGATGTGGATGACTGGAAGAGCACCAGTGGTGGAGCATTCTTTCTAGGGAAGAGATTGGTTTCTTGGCTAAGCAAGAAACAAGATGCAATATCTCTGTCTACAACTGAAGCAGAATACATTGCATCAGTAGACAGTTGCACTCAAATCTTATGGATGAAGCAGATGCTAAGAGACATTAAAGTTGAATATAAGGAGCCTATCACAATTTTCTGTGATAATTCAAGCGCAATTAATATTTCTAAGAATCCGGTATTGCACTCTAAGACTAAGCACATATCTATCAAGTTTCACTTTTTGAGAGAACAAGTGAACAAGGAAGAAGTCAGGTTGGAATATGTTCCTTCCAAGGATCAGATTGCAGATATCTTTACTAAACCTCTTCCCAAGGACTCTTTTGAATATCTCTGGGAGAAGTTAGGGGTCATGGCCCCTCCGGTAATGAACTAAGATGCACTGATGTGCATCAGTCCGGTGGATATCACAGTCATATCTTGTGATCTGGATTGATGATGGGGAGCTGCTACTAAGGGGGAGCAACTGGTATGATTCTGATGTGTTCGAATTGCAAGTATGAGTCCTTTGCCATTGATGTCAAATGGGGAGAGAAGACATGTGAAAAACAAGTGGTTGATGATCAAAGGGGGAGCAGTAAATGAGGAGAAGACATGTTGCTGATAGGGGGAGCTATGACAGAAAGGAGAAGTTCTTGTCTTGATGGTTTTTCACATCATATGTTGCCATCAATGACAAAGGGGGAGATTGTTGCAAGTATGAGGTGAACCAGTGTTGTCATTGATGTCAACATAATCATATTGCATTGACAAGAAGGATTGGATGAGCAGTGTGCTGAGGATATTGAGAAAATTAGCCTCAGTCAAGAACAGTGAAGAACAGTGATAAGAAGAAGGCAAATGTATTGTATAGGATGCAAACCAGAGGATGTGGATTAAAGGGTTTGTAGATATGAGTCTTGAGATGCTTCAGTTAAGATTTCAGAGGTCTGCATGAAGCTCTGAAGGAGTTGTGGCTGTCGGTATAGAACCAGTTTCGGCAAGTGTTCAGAGGTGACAGAGGATCACAGAAAGGTCCGGTGAGGTCTAGAATTGTATAATCCTAATCTGTGGATTGGAAGGAGTGTTTGGGATGTCCTTGTGATGTGTCATCTCGAGTTGTGTATGATTTTGAGGTCCAGAAGTGCCTTTTGCATTATGACAGTGGCGACAGACTGTGTTCTTGAAGTTTCAGATGAGGAAGAGAAGAGATTCCAGTATGTAGAGAAAGTGCGGATGTACCTAGTCATTCAGGCAGGCTTGTGAAGGTTCTAGGATCATGATGAAGTTGTGTTGTTGTTCCGCATTGATGGTAGAGCCTGGAATTGAAGTTATTCTTCCTGATGAAGTTCTTGTTCCGACTAGCCGACCGGATGAGTTGTTCATCCTGCGAATGTTCTTATGATGGCCGACCGGATGTGTTATTCATCTTGCAGATATTCTTATGGCTGATTGCCGACTTAGATGATTGTTCCTAAGTCAATGTCTTGTATAAATAAAGGTTTGTGAGTTCATTTAGTAGTGTGGATTGAGGGAATGAGTGTGGTGTAGCAAAGAGGAGTGTGAAAGGTAGAGCAGGGATTTTGGGCTTAAATGGAACTGATCTGGACATAGTAGAGATGTCATTCTCCAATTCAAGACTATGATTCTTATCACTCTGTAGACAGTGTGTCTCCTTGTAGGCAGTGGGCCTCTTTGTGAGCAGTGTGCTCGGGTAATGAGCCCTAATTGGCAAGTGCCATTCTTTTTCTTATTCTTCTAATAGAGAATAATCCTTGGGTTAATCACCCCGTGGTTTTTCCCTTAACCGGGTTTTCCACGTCAAAATCTTGGTGTTCAATGTGTTGATGTTTATCTACTCTTGTGTTTATGCATTATGCTTTCATGGATGATTAATTGATATACTATTAACTAACAAAGAAGAATCAAGTATTTAAAAGAGCAGGTTTTTATACAACTGATTCACCCCCCCCCTCTTAGTTGTATGCCCTAGATCTAACACTTCAGGCCTTTACTCTTCCATAGGAATTTGATTTTTTTAGGAAGGATTTGCCATGGTAATTAATGCATTTTCCTATTTTTCGTTAAGATTTGCCAGAATTTTCTAAAAATTTCTAGTGATTTAAAAAATTCGCCAATAAAATTAAATATTTTTTTCAAAAAAAGGAAAGATTTGCCAATAGAAATTAATATTTTTTTCCAAAAAAATGGAAGATTCACTAGAATTTTATATCTTTTCTAGGAGAGGTTTCTTAAATTTATCACTAGTTTGGAGTACTATTAGGGGAAGTTGAAGAGTTTGTGAGAAAACCCACCAAGTTGGGATTCTAAAGTTGAAAAGTTTGTTAATTTGAGTTTGTGTTGTTAACCTCCACACTGCTTTGCATCAAATTGGTATCAGAACTTAGGTTTTGGTCCATAGGTGG
This sequence comes from Cunninghamia lanceolata, assembly GCA_027924645.1. Taxonomy (NCBI): domain Eukaryota; kingdom Viridiplantae; phylum Streptophyta; class Pinopsida; order Cupressales; family Cupressaceae; genus Cunninghamia; species Cunninghamia lanceolata. Next base: position 3,185,465 of record BSBN01000524.1, read on the forward strand.
AAAAGGTTGAAGTTTGAAAAAAAGCAAAAATGCCTCCTAAAATTAATCAAACTGCTAGAAAAGTGAGAGGGTTGAAAGAAAAGCATGCCAAGGAGTTGAGACAGGTAAAGGAATCTCAAGACGCTATCCTAGCCAGACTTGCAACACTTGAATCAAACCAAAGGAGAGGTGTGGTCACCAGAGACCAAAGTGATGAAGAGGAAGAGGAAGAGGAAGAGGATGAGAATGAAAACCCTCAAAGAGGAGTCCAAGATGAGGAAGAGTTAGACCTAAATGAATTGAGAATGGTTAAGATGCTGAAGGCTATCAAAGGAGACGATCCTAAGGTGAAAATGGAATTGCCCATGTATGGTGGGAAGTTGGATAGTGAAGAGGTGCTAGGTTGGATTGATGCACTTGATAACTATTTTGAGTATGAGGAGGTAGCAGAAGAACAAAGGGTGAAATTTACCAAAACAAAATTGAAAGGCCCTGCATTAACTTGGTGGAATTATGTGCAGGAAGAGAGGGTGAAAAAGGGCAAGACAAAAATTAATTCATGGGACAGAATGGTGTCTAAAATTAAGAGCCAATTTCTACCTAGTGATTATTCAATTCAAACATGTAGGAAGCTTCAAAACCTCAAACAAAAAGAGATTGATGTCATGGCTTATACAGAGGAGTTTCACAAGCTAAGTATAAGGGCAGGTCATGTTGAGGATCAGGTGGAAAAAGTAGCAAGGTACCTAAATGGGTTGAGGTTCAATATACAAGATGAGTGAAGTCTTACCACCCCTAGAACAGTGGAAGAATGTTTTCAAATGACAGTCAAGGCAGAAGAAAGGTTAAAGAGAAGGCAAGAGAAGCAAAGTAGGGGTAGAGGAAAAAGTTTTAGAGGTAGAGGAACATTTGGAGGAAGAGGACAGTCCACAAAGCCACAAGGTGAGTCAAGCAACAATCAAGAACAAGGGGTAGATCAGAGAGGTGGATTCAAGGGAAGAAGACCAAACAATAGAGGTAGATTTGGTGGTCAAGGAAGAGGATCAAATACATTCTTAGGAGGATGATATAAATGTAATCAGTTTGATCATCAAGCATGGAAATTTCTAGATAAACAACCTAGAAATTCACATGGTGGAGAAAGGAGAACTTGGTTGGTGCAAGAGGAAGATAATGAGAGTGTCAACTCTCCATCTCAACATGCTTCTCTAGAAATAGGTGAATCTTTGGTGATGAAAAGAACATTACTCAAAGTCCCTATGCTGAAAGATCCTCCACAAAGAAAATCCCTGTTTAGAACCACCTGCAAATCTCAAGTTAAGGTGTGTAAAGTTGTTGTTGATTCTAGTTTGATAGATAATTTGGTTTCTTTAGAGATGGTTGAAAAGTTAAAAATGAAAAGAATCCCACATCCTACTCCCTACAAGGTCTCCTGGTTGAACAAATGGCATCATGTCTTAGTTAATGATCAAACATGGGTTGAATTCAACATAGGAGGGTATAAAGACAAAATATTGTGTGACATCATCCCAATGGATGTTTGTCATCTACTTTTTGGGAGACCCTGGCAATATGATAGAAAAACTAAACATGATGGGTAGAAAAACACTAATGTGATAGAAAAGGATGGGATTTCATTTACACTCACACGATGAAGGCCCAGACAAACAAGTAGGGTCTAGTATAATGTTGGTAGGAGAAAATGAGCTCTTGAAAACCATGAAGGAAGAGGGTGGACAAGGTTATGCCATTGTAATCAGACCAAAATCTGTCATGATAGCAGCAAAGCTTGATGATGTGCCTAAAGAGGTCCAAACATTGTTGAACAAATACAAAGACATAATGGTAGATGAGCTCCCTAGTTCTTTGCCACCAATAAGAGATGTGAGCCACCATATAGATTTTATACTAGGGGCAAACCTACCTAACAAAGATGCATATAAGATGACCCCAAAGTAGAATGAAGAAATTAGGAGACAAATTCAAGAGTTGCTAGACAAAGGTCTAATAATGGAGAGTCTTAGTCCATGTGATGTCCCCACCGTTTTGGAACCAAAGAAAGAGGGAGATTGGAGAATGTGCATTGACTCAAGGGAAATTAACAAGATTACCATAAGGTATAGGTTTCCCATACCAAGAATGGAAGATTTAATGGATTGTTTAGGAGGTGCTTGTTACTTTTCTAAGATTGACCTTAAAAGTGGTTACCACCAAATCAGAATTAGAGAGGGGGATAAGTGGAAAACTGCCTTCAAAACAAATGAGTGGTTGTATGAATGTCTTGTCGTGCCATTTGGGCTTTCAAATGCACCAAGCACTTTTATGAGATTCATGAATGAAGTTCTGAAACCCTTCATAGGTAAGTTTGTGGTTATATATTTGGATGATATTCTTGTGTTTAGTAAGACTAAAGAGGAACACTTGCAACATCTAGATTTGGTTTTGAAGAGATTAAATGAAGAAAAGCTGATGATCAATTTGAAGAAGTGTGAATTCATGAAGGAAGAGTTAGTCTATCTTGGCTTTGTGATCTCAAAAGGCTCCTTGAAGATGGATCCTACTAAGGTGGAAGCAATTCTTAGTTGACCCACTCCTACATCAGTCAATGAGGTAAGAAGTTTCCATGGCCTAGCTACCTTTTATAGAAAATTTGTGAAGAATTTCAGTCATATATGCTCTCCAATCATTGATACAATTAAAGGGGATAAAAGGAAAAGGTTTGTGTGGTCTAATGAGGCAGAAAAAAGTTTCCAATATCTAAAATAGAGGATAGCACAACAACCTATCTTAGCATTGCCAGACTTTAACAAAGTTTTCACCATAGAATGTGATGCAAGTGGGTATACAATTGGGGCAGTATTGAGCCAAGAGGGAAGGCTTGTTGGATTTTTCATTGAGAAGCCCAAAGAGGCAAAGAAAAAGTATTCCTCTTATGACTTGTAGTTATATGCCATGGTGCAATCATTGAAGAAGTGGAGACACTATCTCCTTGCTAAGGAATTCATTATTTTTACTGACAATCATGATTTGTAGTTCTTAAATAGCCAAGACAAGCTCATCCACAGACATGTGAAGTGGGTGGAGCATCTACAAAGCTTTACCTTTACCATCAAACACACAAAGGGGCAATCAAACAAGGTGGTAGATGCTTTGAGTAGGAGAACATTGTTGGTTCAAGAAGTTCAACTCCAAAGTGTAGGTATTGATGCTTTGAAAGGTATGTATGAAGGAGATGATGATTTCAAGGAAATTTATGCTATTTGTAATCAATTTAATGGAACTTTTCATGAAGAACATTCTGATTTTTTGATACAAGATGGCTTATTGTTTAAAGGGGCTCAGTTATGTATTCCCAAATGCTCTATGAGGAATAATCTGATTAAGGAAAAGCATTGTGGCAGCTTAGGGGGTCATTTTGGTGTGGACAAAACTTTGGAGTAGGTAAGAAGGTATTATTATTGGCCAAAGATGCAAAGTGATATCAGAAAATTTGTGGAAAAGTGTGTTGTTTGTCAAAGGGCCAAGGGTTGTAGTACAAATGCAGGTCTCTATCAACCATTACCAATTCCAAATAGGCCATGGGAGTCCATCAACATGGATTTTGTGTTGGGGTTGCCCAAAACTCAGAGAGGATTTGATAGTGTGTTTGTTGTTGTAGACCGGTTTAGCAAAATGGCACATTTTATACCATATAAATGCACAAATGATGCCTCATACATTGCAGGGTTGTTCTTCAAGGAGGTGGTCAAGATTCATGGATAGCCATTAACAATTATTTATGACAGGGATAGTATGTTTGTGGGTCACTTTTGGAGAACCCTTTGGAAGAAGTTGGGAACAAATTTGACCTTCAGCTCTGCTTATCATCACCAAATAGATGGGCAGACTGAAGTAGTCAATAGAAGTCTTGGAAATCTCCTTAGATGCTTGACAAAAGAACATTCAACCCAATAGGATTTGATTCTTCCCCAAGATGAGTTTGCATATAATGACTCTGTGAATCGAAGTGTTGGAAAAAGCCCATTTGAGATTGTGTATGGATTGAAGCCTAGGGGAGTGTTTGAACTCAGAGATTTGAATGGTATGGAGAGAAGGAGTGTTAAAGGAGAAGAGTTTGCAATTGCCATGAAAGACATACATCAACAAGTTAGAGATAACCTTCAAAAGAGTGTTGATAAATACAAACACATACAGACTTGAAGAGGAGAGAGGTTCATTTCAAAGTGGGGGACTTGGTCTTAGCACATTTGAGGAAAGAAAGGCTATGTAAAGGGAATTATTTAAAGTTGCAGATGAAGAAGATAGGGCCACGTAGGGTGGTCCACAAGTTTGGAGCAAATGCCTATGAGATAGAACTCCCTCCTGGAGTTGCTATCTCCCCAATTTTTAATGTTTTTGACTTATATCCTTTTAAAGGGATTGTGATTGTAGGTACATATGCAGGTACATCAAGGGTTCCAGATGAAGATTGGATCAAAGATTTGCCACCATGTCAACCATTGAAGTTAGAGTGCATTTTGGACACCAAAGAGGCCAAAAGAACAAGGCACAAGGTGTATTATGAGTACCTGGTAAAGTGGCAAGGCCTTCCTATGGAGGATGCCACCTGGATGACAGCAAAAGACATCAAGAAGCATGGAGCTATAGTTCAAGATCAAATCTCAAGAGGGACTTAAGATTTTGTTCTCCCAGGGAGTATGGTGCAGAGACACCTAGTCTATATGATGTAAATAGGGTCCTATGTTAATATTTTTGTGTTTGAGTAGATTTTTGTTTGTAATAAGGTCTATTTAGACCATGTGTGATGTTTTAAGTCATGTGGGGTCAGTTTTGGGTCATGATGTCAAGTTTTGCAAATGTTGCATGAGCAACTTTACATTTTTGGTGTGTATGGGAAGTTGAACAATCAAGTACTTGAAAAGTCATTTGGATCTATTGGTTTTCCATGGAAAAAGTTCAAATATGCCTTGGGATGTTTGAGGCAATGTTCTGGAGACATTTTTGGAGATAAAACAATAAGAAATACTCTATTTTTCTGCATGTTCCAGTGCTTTCTTGGTGTTACAGTGAATGGTACAGCCTGTAGATGAACTAAATTTGATTAGAATTGATAGAGGAATGAGTTAGATATCATTTGGTTTTGATTTGGTCTATTTTCATCAAGTTTGGAGTGAGTTAGAGGCAATTTCATATACACTGCCAAGAAACCCTAATTAGTTAGGGTTTGATTGAAAAAATGAGTTTTTGACCCATTCCACTATTGGAAAAATATGGAAATTGGTGGAATGGAGGCAGTTAGGATGTTTTTAATGTTTTTGGTGTTTGCAGGAGCAGGGCACGGAGATAGGGCAAAGTTTGAGGTAGCCCTAGCCTAATATCTCTATGTATTAGGCTTAGATGATTAGGTAGAGGTAGGGTTTTGTAGAAAAGTGATTTGGGAATAGTTCTAGTTGATAAATTTTGCATATGCAGACCCCATGTGAGTTGAGGAATGCTCTGAAGTGAATTTTTGTAGTTGGGAGTTTGAAGATCACATAGTTGCTTTGTAAAACAGGCCTAATTAAGCCTAATTGGAATGTAGCAGTCCATTTTTCAGGGGTTTGTTTCAAAACAACCCTATCCACAAATTTGACAAGTTTCAAAGGGGCATAAAGGGCATGTTGAATGGTGTTTTGTTTCTGGGTTTGAGGCCTTCTCTGAAAGTTATGGTGAAAAAACCCTATTTGGAGTACTACTAGGGGATGTTGAAGAGTTTTTGAGAAAACCCACCAAGTTGGGATTCCAAAGTTGAAAAGTTTGTTAATTTGAGTTGGTGTTGTTAACCTCCACCCTACTCTGCATCAGAGGTGGACAAGTGTTGGAATGTGGTGAGAGGTGAGGACCTAATTCAAATATTTTATTTGAATTAGTTGGGACATGTGAAAGGGATAATTTTAATAAATATTTTATTTAATTAATTGGCTAGGTGATTAGGATGGGATTGGATTATGATGGGAAATTAATTAAATAAATAGGATTTATTTAATTATTTGGATAGTTGGATAAGTGGGATTAGGACAAAATTCTACATGATGTCTCTAGTAATCTTTTTAACTAGGTGTTGCAAGACATGGACCAATTTGGGTGTCTACACAAACAATAGGGTGAAATAGACAAAGCTAGGTCACCATCACATGTATTAGGGAGTAGATCCATGGGAATAGACATGGCATTATCATGATTTGTATTAGAAGTAGAAGAAGAATTATCACCATCATCTTTCTCATGACAATGCATGGAGATGAATTTAGTAAAGTCTTCCAATATGGATAGAAGTAATGCTAAGAAGCCTATAATACATGTAAGTGTGATATGAAACAACAATGTACAATTAAATTTAGACATGATTTGAGTATGTAGAATAAGATTACAATCAATGAACTACAAGTGCAAGATAAGCGGGGCTTTCCAAAAATGTGTGTTTTTGGTAACCTCAACAACTAAGTATTGCAGATGTAAGATGTGTAGTATGTGAAAAAGAAGTTCTTAAATTTTGCCTTCTATTTGAGATGATGTTCGAGATGATGAGATTTATGTCGAGTAACATCATTTCAAAGAAGCTAAGGTATGGATAGAGGAAAATGATGATGATGGAAAGATAGGATGATGATGTGAAGATGGGATGATGATGAAAATGATGATATGTAGTTCTAGGTGTTTATTGATGATGTAGGAGATGGATGTAAAGGTAAGATGATGATGGAAAGATAGGATGATGATGCCCCCTCGAGAGGATAGGCAGGTTGGATAAACACGGGTAGGCTCTCAAAATGAAAGGGATTGGTCAAGGATGATAGCTAAGGGAATGGATAGAAGAAATAAATGATTCATTATGTTGCAATGAAAGTGAGCAACCATGATGTTTGATATAGCACTAGATGTTATGCACCAAGGTATAAGGACCAGAGTGATGATGTGTCTTGTGCACCCGCATAATACAACCTTGTCTAACGTATGAGGAAGTAAACTTAGAGCATTGAAGTCCTAATGCACAAAAGGTATGATATGACCTTAGATGCAAAGGATAATGCAAAAGCTATTCCAACATACACAAGAAATGAATATTAGCTGGAAAGATATGCATTTGATACAAATGCAAGATAAAATGATAACACACAAGAAAGCATGCACAAATGATTCAAAAAAAACAAGGTATTGCCCCTGTCAAGATGTAAACCAATGATTAATTGATTGATTGATGATGATAATGTTGTCATGGTGGGGAACGATATATTCCTAGATCAACACAAGGATGTGGGAATGATATATCCCTAGATCAACACAAGGATGTGGGAATGATATATCCCATTGATGATGATGATGATTAATTGATTTGGTTTACGACAAGATTAGGATCAAGACCAAGGATGTGATTGGATAATTTGGCTAGATTGATTGAATTGCATTTGGATAATTGCTTGGATTGATTTGATTAGGATGATTGGATGAAGATGATTGATTTTGATTGAATTGGTTTGATAAATTGATTGGATTGATTGGATTGATGAATTGGATTGATTGGAAGAAGTGATTTGAAGAAATGATTTGATTTGATGATGATTTGATTGGATTTGATTTGATTGACTTTGATGATGATGGATTGAATGATGAAGAAATTGATTTGAAGGATTGAGCGAGGTGGTTTGATGAATTGATTGGAGGAATTGATGGGATTGATGTGATTTTATTGATTTGAAGAAGTAATTTGAAGTGATTTGGATTGGACGAAGTGATTTGATTGAATTGGTTTGATTTGATGAGTTTATTGATTGGATTTTTGTTGGATATTTGATTTTTTTTGTATTTTTGAAATGTTTTTTTTTGTATTTTTGAATGTCAATGGATTATAATTTAGGATAGCCTTCGTGCTAGACACCAATGACAAGGGAAGACTAAGTCTAGATTTAAGGATGGTAGGATGGATGGATAAAAGGATGGGTGAGAGTAAATGGGATGGAAGGCTCATGATAGATTGATGGGTAAGAGGATAGGCCTTAGAACATAAATCTCATGATAAATAGATAAATACAAGGATAGGCTATAGAGGATGGATTTATGCCTCATAATGGAGCCAGGATATGATCTCCAAAGACTATGTCACATAGGAATAACATGCCCCATTCTTGGTGCAATACTTAGGATTTTTCATGATAAAGAGTATGACAATAGGATAACATGATGGATTGGTTTTGAAAGGATAAGGTATATCAAGAGATCTCCAAAGTATTTGTCAAAATTTTGCCCCCATTTCTTTATCAAGATCAAAAAGAGGAAAGAAGGATGAATGGACTCAATAGGATAAGTATATGGGTGTAATGGATAGGGATGGTAGGATTGTATGGAAATGGTATGATGGGATAGATAGTTTGGATATGATAGTTTATATGAGACAACGTGCCCCCAAGTGTAAGTGAGATAAAAGATCAACCTACACATGACGTTTTCTTGCTAGGTTTTCATCATGGTACTTATGCAAGGCACCACCAAGGGTGGTTTTCACCGTTGGACGAAGGGATTTCTCTTTACTGTTTGATCCTTTTTTTTGGGATGGGATAGGTGGATATGGATAAGAGGAACTCAAGTTTTTAGTTCCATGAAGGGTGATAGTCCCATTAGAGATGGATGTCATCACACAGGGACCATGTCAAGTCATTATGCTCATCAATGTTGGTAGGGGATTGCATGAGAGGTAAATGGATTAGGTAGATAGTGGATTATGATGTGGATTATACATGGAAAGATAGTGGATTATGAAAGGAATGATAATGGATGGAGGAAAGTGGATTATGATGTGGATTATGTAGGACTTATGCAAAAGGATGGATGAAAGACTAATGCAAAACCATGGACCATGGGAAGGTGACGAGTGAAATATGTAGGATAATGGATGAAAGCTGGGGAGATGGAGGTATGTGGGAATGTTGTGGAATGGAAGGGAATCATGACCAATGGTTGCACACACCATGATAAACATTGAAACTTTTGATTGGATGGTGATGTAGGAAGCAATGGTGATGTTTGCTTAGTGGATGTGTGATGGAGTGATTTAGGGACCCACATAGACCTAGTATTTTTATGATTTTTGCTTGACTTGTGGGATGGAGGAATTTGAAACTTTTGAATGGAATTGTATTTTGGATGGAAGGGGATGGTTGGGATTTGTGAGAAGAGGATGCCTCATTTGACTTGATTGTTTTACTCTTAGGGACCCAAACCATTTTAGTTTTTGGCTTTTCTTTTAGAGGTATGGGCTTGGGTAGATTTTTGGATGTATTTTGCTTAAATTCTTTGCATTTGTCCTCTAAGGCATGAATATCCTTAGGATTTTTGGCTTTATAGGTAGAGGCATCCAAATTTTTACTTTTGAATCCCATGGGTTTGGTGGAATGAGTGCAAGCTTCATGTTTAGAGAATGTATGCATTTGTTGATCATGATTAGGATTTTTAGGGGACTTATGGATAAGTGGATAATTAGGCGTTGGTAGAAGTGGAAGCAAAGTGGATGGAGGGATAGTAGGAGTTGGAAGGAGTGGAGGTAAAGTTGATGGAGGGAAATTAGGGGTTGGAGGTAATGGAGGTAAATTGGATGGTGGAAGGTGTATGGTCACATGCTTTTAACATTTGTAGGATGGTGGAGGTGGAATGGCCACATATGTTTTAGGTGTATGATAGGATTCGTGATGGAAAGTGGTGGACTTAGGATGCATGGAGGAAGTACCAACATATTTGGATTGTTTTCCTTGGGGTGTATATCCAAGGCCAAATGAGTGTGGGGGGACTTTTTACGTGGATAGGCTCCAAAATACCTTGTTCCTAAAGGCCTAATCCTTTACCTTGGTAGTTCATGTTTTGGAGGATGAGATGGACAATGGGACTAGATGTAGTCTGAACACTAGATTTGAGTTCTTTATTATTGGATGGAGAAGGTGAAGTGGAAGAAAATGGTTTTTTTTGTCTTAAGGAAGAACACTCATGGATGAAGGTGGATAGACCAATAGGACATGATGATGGATTTGAAGTGGGGTTGATAGTGGATGTGGAAGGATCATTAGGATCTTGATTATGTTCATTATGATCCAAACTATTGGTTTGATCTTCTATGTTCGCTTGAGGGCCATGTGTCTCATTATGACAAGTGGATCTTTGTAGATTATGGATGGGGTTAGATGGAGGATGGATTGGAGTACTTTGGATATCTTGCTCATGGATAGTTATGGGATTATGGATGGGATCAAGGTGCTCATGGATAGGTTCTTCATCATGAATAATATCTTGATCATAGAAAAGATAAATGTTATGGATGGGGTGAATGGAAGTGATTTGATCTTGAATTAGACAAGGGGTTGATGTTTCCACATGCTTGGGATTATACTCTTGACATAGCTCTTGGGTTGCTTGAATGAAAGTGGAAGGCTCTTGGATGGACTTGACATGCTCTTTAGGGTTATCGTCATGAGGGCATGATGGATCTTGACTTGGACTTATAGTTGGAGACTCTTCAGTAGGATCGATGGGTTGTGGACCACATGATGGGGTTGTAGGAATGGGCAAGGTGTTTAGAGGATCTTTGATAGACTCGAGAGTGGTTGTTTGACATAGGAGATAGTTTATTCCTTGCTAATAGCCAATGGATCACATCCTTTGCAAGTGTATGTGTGGATGAACAATATAGAAGATGGATGATAAGGGTGGATGGGTTTGTTAGCTTATGATCATGATTAGGTTGAGGCTAATTGGATTGGATGGATTAGGACTAGGAGTAGATGGGGGTGACACATGGGATTGACATGATTTGGCATACTTTCCAATTCTATGTTGGTACACCTTGTAAACAATTGGGGAAAATATGGGGCATTCATTTGTATTATGGCTTTTGGTCCTATGATATGCACAATAGTCAAATTCATTGTAGGCACTTTCCTCACATGGTTTAAATTCAGGAAGTTTAATGACTTTTGCATCAAACATACTTTGTAAAACTATCTCAGCCGCATCCTTTGGTGAAGGATTAGAATGACATGGTGATGATAATGGATGGCTTGATGGGTTAAAAGGTGGAGGGATCAATGGACTAGGAATGGGATCACATGGTGGTGTTGGTATAGGGCTAGTAGGCTCATGAGTTGGCATTTGAGTGGATGGTGATGGAGGGTACTCATAGGATGCATTGGCTAGATTGGTATCTCCCTTGTCAAAGGATATTAGATCTTGCTCCAAATGTGGACTTAAGGACACTTGATTTATGTACAAGGGGCCACTTGGACTTGCATGTGCTTCTTGTAAACGATATTGATCTATATATGAAGGGCAATTTAGACTTGCATGTGCTTCTTGTGAGGAGACTTGGTTGCCTTGTGGATGGGTTTAGTGGTGTGTTAGAATGTTATAATGAGGAATTAGATAACCTTGGGGTGAACATTGATAGGTTGATGTGGAATTGACATGATAGGTGAATGGATTAGGTTCGTGTGAAGTTGAGGGGGTTGACACATAGGATTGATGTGGAATTTGTTGAGGTTGGGATGGTGTTTGGACTTGTTGTGATATTATTTGTTGTTGTTATTGGTGAATGTGTTGATGTTGTGGTTGGAATTGTTGAATTGGTTGATGTTGTTGTGATAGGAATTGTTGATGTGATGATGATGGAGGGGTTGCATAGGATAATGGTTGTTGAGATATGGATTGATATGGATAAGTGTTGACATTGGAAGAGGTGTGATAGGTTGATGAAGGATTGATGTGACATGTAGATGGATGAGGTTGATATGATGATGTAGGTGATACATGGGATTGACATGGAGGTTGTTGATGTTGGTATTGTGGTTGAGTTTGTTGAATTTGGGATCAAGTTGATATTGGCCTAGGACTTGATGTTGTGGAAATTGTTGATGTTGTGGTGGCATAGGGACTTGTTCCTTTCTATATAACTACTCAAGTGTATCAAGCATTCTTTTGGTGCCATAAGAATCATTCTCATAGGTCTTGTTTGGGAATGTCATTTCCATGTTTACAAGTGGTAGATTAGGATGTGAGGATGTGGAATGATTAAGATGTGATTTGGATATGAAATGGATGAAGTTGATTGGGTAATGATTAGGATGAAGTGATTGAATGTTTTGGAATGATGGATTGGATGATATGGATGATGTGTCTTAGGATGTGTATTATGACAAGTAGGTTGAGGATGATGTGGCAAGTGTTTATTGGAAGTTTGAATTGGGAAATATCAAACACAAGATCTCACATGTAAATGCATGAACACACACACCAAACACAATGATAAATTTGTCTTTCAAGATTAAATGTGATGATTAAGAACACACTTGAAAACACAACAACAAGCCTAATGTTAGTCAAGTGGGGTTTGGCCAATTTGGTCTTACTCTAGGTTGCACAAGGTTGACTAGGGAAATGGAATGAAAGTGAAATCCTGCCACACAGCCGGGAGAAAGCGGTAACCCACCCTTCACCTTCACTTTCCAAAGGTATAAAGTTCTTTGGGGCTTAGCCAAGAGTGACAAGATTTCAACTTCCAAGTCTTTTGATTTACACCTCGGTTGAGGTTGTCCCTTGGAGTTATGTGTCTCCGAGTAGGCCTCTCAGAAGGGTATGATAAAAGAGAACCAAGTGAGGTGTTTTTGATTTCCAAGATCACCTTGCAGTGCGAGGAGAGAGCATACACACGCACACTTGATTCACACTCATAGTTATTAATTGACCCTTAGAAATGAAATGTGTAAGCAAACAATGGAAGCACTTGTTCTTTTTAGATCCAAAGCCAAATGTGTAGGAAGACACTTGTTCATTTTAACCCAATTTCAATGATGTGACAACAAACAAGAGTTCATTTTTAGACCCAAAAATCCAAATGTGTGATCAAACAAGTTGTTCTTTTTAAGCCGCAAATTCAAGTATGCTGACAAGCAAGGATTAGAGATGAAAGATGGAATGTGTGTACCTGATTGTTTTTCATCCTCAAATCTGTTGTAGATACTAATGCCAATGTTGTTCCATCTCCTTAGATTCACCTAAAATATACCAAGACAAGAAGAAACAACAACTTACAAGCCAAAGAGGGTTATGCCAAAAATATGCAATATGTTAAAAATCTAAGATAGATGATTTGATAAAGAAAAAAATTGCATAAACAAAAAGTTTAGGAGATTCTAAGCAATTTAAAAAAGAAAATCATCAAAATCAGATCAATTTTGCTCAAGATAAGTTTGTTTGAAGTTTAAATACAAGTTTGAATTTGACTGATAAAATAGCCTAGAAATGAAGCAATAACCTAATAATTTATGTACCATTACGAAGTTCATTGAGTCATCTTTTCGATGAGTCCTTGTTTGCATGATTTTGATATCGTATGACAAAGTTATGATAAAAAGAAAAAATATGTCCTTCTAGGGCATATAGAAGGAACTAGGTCACTTGACAGTTAGTATTAACCGCTAGTAGTTTGATAATAGCGGTCACATGTGAGATTTCCTAGCGGTTAGTGCTACCATTAACTACGACGGCTAAGGACTTAAGCTAGGTCCATAGTCACTGATATGACCAAGGGTCGATCCTAAGAAAAAAATAAAAAAAGAATCAAGGGACCATCAGTCCCACGCCTCCCTTCTCTCTCCTATTGGTCACTGATATGACCGAAGTCTTAAGTGTTTGGTACCCGCTTGAGGCAGAGCGAGTAGTGGATTGAAGGCCAAATGGTAAGGTTTTTGACCGTCGACCAAAGGCTCTATGGATGTCGACTGGCGTGGGAAGAGTGGCGACCGGAATCCCTTAGGTGGCAAAGAGGGGTTTGAAAATAGCAGATCAAGGGCTCTACGATGGTGGTGAGTGTTCACACCTTCAAATTTTGCAAATTTGAAATCTTCTCTTGATGTGTCAACAGAGGCTGGGTCGACATGCTGCTCAATCTACCCCAGAGCCCACCTTCACCAATTAAAATCTTGCAACTCAGAAGTCATCTTGCAAATCCATTTGGTAGGAAGTTCTTTGGCACATATGGTAACATGCTTTCTCAGTTTCATATTTCCAGGATGAGTTTTGATGGGCTATTTAATGCTTTTCTGACTATGACCAGGCTAGATTTGGTGTTCCAAAAAGTTTCAAATCTCACAATTCTGAAGGTGACCCATTTCTTGCTTTGGTCCAAAAAATCTCTAGTTTTAGTTTCATCAAAATTGAAGACCATATGATGCATTATTTTAGTGCATTTCAGTTGCGGCGAAGGCATCTAGCAAGCTAGTTTACAGAGGAGGTCCTAGAAATCATTCAACAATCATTATTTTGCTCTAAATAATTAGTAATGGCCCTGTGCAAATTTACACGACCCTCTAATATCATGTCTGCCCGTAGATAGAAATGCACCGTTTGCTTGGGAGAGGAAATTAGAAATTACCATTTGCCAAAGTCTAAAATGCAATTTTAAAAATATTTATTGGAATATTTTAATGAATTAAAGGCAGATGTTATGAATTGAATATTATAACATTATGTTATAATGTTAAGGTAAAAAAATTAAGCATTTGACTACCTTATTGCACCATCGCATGACTATTTCTCTCTACATTCCTCTGTTGTACGATGGTGCAAAATCACCTTTCCAAAGTAGTTTTTGACTTGTAGTCTTCTCTGTAGCATGGATTGAGGCATTTTGATCTTAATGGAAGGTTTTCTAAGGTCCTTTGGGCCATATTCAGGCATGTACTGCCGCTGGAAGGAATGATGCTCACATTTTTTTATCTTCAGACAAACTTTTGGAGGCTCTATTTGTCCCAAAGATGCTACTCCATGCTCTAAATTCATCCCTTGATCATTTCTATTACCTGGCCAAAGGTTTTATTCATATTTGTGATGAATTTCAGGTGCTTGTAGCAATAAAAACACCCCTGCATCAGGAAAAATGACCCAACAATGAATGAATTGGGCAAAATTGATTTGGGGACTGCTAAATTTTGTTATATGTCATCTCAATGGATGGATGAAGTCAAGAAGGAGCAGGAGAGGAGGCCCCACAGTCCCATATTATAGCATCGCAGGAGAGATGGGAAGCGTTCATATGTGTAGTGTGATAGTGTGATAAAAGACAACAAGAGGTGGAAAGTGTGCCAAAGAGAAAAGGAAATATTTAAAATGATGAAGTCAAATGATAAAATGCAAATGATTTATTCAAATGTAAAACATTGTAATATTATAATGTTCTAATGTATTTGCATAAAAAATTTTAATGAGTTGGAAATGCTTTTCCATGGGTTTTCTTGTAGTGATATGCCTGAAATTACTCCCCAACGCTCTTCCTGCCTATTTTAATGGTTGTCATGCACCTAATTGGACATGGTTGATGGATTTCTCAAGTTTCCATGCAGCTATAGAATACAAACATTTATTTTTTAGTACCATGGCGTGGCTAGGAGAGGTATTTGGACAAAATTGCTGCCTTGTCGTAGGTTGTTCTTGTAGGTTTGGGTATAGCTAGTGTGGAATCTTGCCTTGTTTCAATGGTTTTCCTATAGGTACACATGGACAGCATGGTGGCATGCACCTCTAAGCATTCAATGCATTAACTCCTCCTCTGCATGCCTAGAGCTTCTTTGAAAAATGCATTTCTATAAAGGCAGTTCTATAAGAGATTTTTGGGATTCTTCTAGGCTTTGGATACAAGATATCCACACTTTGGGGAGTAACTTCTATTGCAGAATTGGTTCATTTTGTTTGGGTACAGAGGTATTTTCTATCTTGTAAATGAATAAATTTTTGGATGATAATGTTCTTTCCAGATTGAGTTATATGAAAAACACTTTATGTGTGTATTATCTGTGATTGTCTCCTTGGGTATGCGTATTTTTCTTTTGAGTGAAATTTCTAAGGGTTTCTAAACTCATTCATGTACATTTGCTATGTGATATATCTAATTTGTTGCATCTATTCAAGGAATGAATTAAATTGCTTTGAGTCAGATATAAGGGGAAATGTGTTGTATCAAGGGATTAATGAAGTAGAGTCATAGATAATACTTTTCTTGGACATGTTACTGTAAGGCATCAACATTTTTATTTTGGGTGCTCTGGATATGAAGTTTTGTTGTCATGAAGGAACATTTATAGTGATGGGTCTGACTCTATTGCCCTGATAAAGCACTGGTCTAGGATTTGCTTGCCCAAAGGGTCTAGGAAATCATTAAATTTAAAGACAAATCCTTTGAATCAAACTATTTCATGTTTTTATTTTGTTTTAGGATAGGGTCTTGCATGTTCTCTGATGTGAATAAGTTAGATAATCCAAGAACATTGCCAATCTGGGGTTAATCTTATAAATATTGGTGCATGCCTGAGAACATTTTGCCTCGTATTTAAAAGTTATATCTATGGATTGTGAATTAGGGATACCCCCCTAGGTGCGACAGAACCTAAAGTGAAGGGGAGATAAGAGACAATCTCCCACTCTGTGTTCCAAGTCTTCCATTGAACTTGAGCATAAGAAGTGGAAAATCTTTAGAGTTTGATGTGTACAGGTTTGGGAACCTACAAAACTAGCAACTCTACTGGGGAATAGTGATAGATCTATGAGAAAAGAATCAAATAATTTAATGAGTCTGAACATCTAGTTCAGCTATTGAAGTTTTAGACTTGGAAGAGGCTTTGTTGCAGCAAATTTAAAAGAATTTATGTGTGGCTCTGCTATTGGAGAAAACCCAGAATGAAAGAATGCTTTAAAGAGATTTGTGCTATTTGAAGCTTAGTCCTCTATGAAGAGAGGTGGCGACTTTGTTTTAAGAACTTGATAAAGGATACATAAAAGTTCCAGATCTACAAAAATTTTAGTCAGGAAGAAAGTTTAGCAGTTGCTACAAGTTTCCAGCTATTCTCATAAATTTAAAGAAAGTATTATTATGTTTTAAAGCAGTTTATGACAAGTCTTCAAGCCTTAAGGTGATAAATGATTCCCTGTTAGGTGAAATAGGACTAAGAAAGGGAAAGGATAACAATACTGAATTTACATACTTCTATTATAGTTAGCATTATGTATAAGTATGCTTGTTTTGCTTAGAGATACTCATGATGAATAGACCTTAAACATTGTTGAAACCAGATTTCGTACTTTGTAAAGGGTTTAAGGTCATATGTTGTATAAGGAATCTAGGAACTATATGCATAATAGTTACATTACTGTGAAAGTTTTTGAAAAGGCACATCAAAATGCATCAATAAATGCATCCTTGTATGGTTCCTAGTGCAACCATGGTTTGTGATCAGCCCTAGCCAGGTTTTCAAAGAAGTTTCAACACTAAAAGATATAGACCCATCAATTTCAGTGGAATTAATGGTTACCCAAATGTTATTCCACCTAAGGTCAGAGATAGATTACCAAAATTCAGTGGTATAAGGAATGAATCAGCAGAAAAATACTTGCAGCAGTTTAGTGATCTAATGGATGATTATGAAGTTGACCAAAAAGATGTAATCATGAGGTTGTTTGTCTAGTCCTTGAAGGATGAAGCGAGAGAGTGGTTCTTGAACTTGCTACCACATCCAGTCAGCTCTTGGAATGAATTTAAATCAGCCTTCAATGAGCAGTTTGGTGAAAGAATATCTAAGTTTTCAATTATCAATGATTTCATGGATATCCACATTGAAAAGGATGAATTGGTTCCAGCCTTTAACCTTAGATTCATAAAGGTATTGAAAAGAATTCCTAAAAAAATCAGACCTAATGATGCTTTAGCTTTACTCATTTATTTGGGTGCATTTAACAAGAAAATGATCTATAGATTGAGAAGTGAGGATCCAACAAACTTACATCAAGCTTTTGAAATTGCAATGGACATTGAAAAGGTTTCAAAGTATGGAATGAGTAGAAGTCTCAAGTCTAAAAATGTGGGCTGTCATAAAGAGTTTTATGCACCCGAGCAATGCAAGTCAGAGGTTATGAATGGTTACCAAAGCACTTATCAGTTTGTTGCCTTAGTTTATGATTCATTCCATGATACGGGTTATGTTTCTCTTAATGTTAAATTTGAGCCAAAACATGATGCAAGAAACGTCATATATCCAAATGTTGATCACATTGATCCTACTGTTAGAAGTGAACAATATGGTGACAGTATGTAGATGAATGAAGCAATATAGGTTTGAAAATATGGTTATACCTATGTCTAGTTTAGAAAATGTTCATGATCAACTAATAGACACAATGCACATATATGAAAATGGTGCTCTAAATGAATCACATGATCAAGTAATGGAAACTACTAAGGTTAGGCATCAAACTTTGCCTAGTTATGGCTCGGTCAATGATGAGGCAAGAGCATTTTCAAGTAGTGAGGATAATCCATTAACTTATGCAGTTTATTGTTGCTCTCTTGACAAAGGTACAATAGAGCTCCAATGGTAGCCTTGCAGTGAGAGTGATTTAGATATGTCTAATGATTGTTATTCTGTTGTTTACATTAGAATGAATGGTGTGGATAGCATAAGCTCACTCTCAAAAGATCACGTGATGAGGAACAATGAATGCACGAATGGTGGGGGATAATTGTTGTTGATTGAAGATATCAAAAGGGTTGAAGAATCCTCATATCAAGGAATGTCAGAGTCCATTGACATGGCAGAAATCTTAGACCTATATGTGATAGAGTCAGAGGATGAAATAAGTGATAATGTTGATTATGATCATTTCTTTGTGGGTATTAATCATCTTCCTGACATAGAGGCATTTATGTTTGTTGAGGGTTCACATGGTGAACAAGTAGAAGATGTAAATGAATCATTGACATATAGCTCAGTTATCCCATTATTTAGTAGTACTTCTGAGGACATGAGACCATTTGAGGGTCAAAATGAAAACCATGGTGAAAATAAAGGTAAAAATGATTAAAAAAATTAGAACCTCATTTTGAAGTGAGTGGATATAAGGAAGATCATATGATTTTATATAATGATTGTGATGAGAGAGGTTTTCATGAAAATATGCATTGGGGGATGTCTCCAGATTTGTGTGAACCAGTTTCTGAATTTTTTAACATGGATATGGGTCATAATTTCAAAGTTGAACCAGAATACTTTCTTAAACAAGAAATGAATGTTTTTATGCATGATATGGGTGTGGATGATTCAAATATGTGCCCTTGTAAGATTAGATGTATGCAGCTAGAGAAACCTGTGTATGAAAACTTTATTTTTCATATAGTTGAGAGTTTGAGTGAGGTGTAAAAAAATGAATATGACAGTTTCCTCTATGATATGCAAACTTATGATGAAATAAGACCTAATGATCCTAGCTATATGGTGGACTATGAGTGCTTTCAATTTATAGTTCATCTAGGAGATCATTTTATAATGCATAATAGTGACATAAATGATAAGTGCTATATGCCATATAAGAATGCATTGTTTGATGAATATGACATACATACATTACTTGATGGCAAAGGGTATGACAATATGTATGGTTATATGCTTGATTTTAAAGTGCAAAATGACAAAGGTTACATTGACAGTGACAGGCTCAGAGAAATGGTTAGAGATGTCAGTGACAGTGTATATGATTAGGGAGATTTTAGTCATGTGTTTTCAGATAATGTTTGGGTCAGTCAAAATAGAATCAGGTTTTGATAGGGGAAAATATTGGTTCTCCATTTCGGTGGCCTGGGGCCACCAAATGAAGTTTGAAGTCTAGTTTGTAGAATGAAGTATACAGTGGTCAAGTAGCCCAATGGAGTAGGCACCTGGTCTATGTCCCAAAGATCTGGGTCTCACCATGCCTGCAAGAGGCATGCATTCTCGAGAAAGAGCCACTATTGGCACCTTCCAATTTTTCAAATTTGAAGTGCCTATCTCCTCTCGATGTGTCAACAGAGGCTGGGTCGACATGTTGCTCAATCTACCCCGGAGCCCACCTTTGCCAATTAAAATATTGCAACTTAGAAGTCATCTTGAAAATCCATTTGGTAGAAAGATTTTTGGCACATATGGTAACATGGCTGCTCAGTTTCGTGGTTCCATGATGAGTTTTGATGGGCTATTTAATGCTTTTCTGACTGTGACTAGGCTAGATCTGGTGTTCTGAAAAGTTTCAAATCTCACAACTCTGAAGGTGACCCATTTCTCTCTTTGGTCCAAAACTTCTCTAGTTTCAATTTCATCAAAATCAGAGACCATATGATGCATTATTTTAATGCATTTTAGTTGCGGTGAAGGCATCTGACAAGCTAGTATATAAAGGGGGTCCTAGAAATCACTTGATGATGCAAATTTTGAGGAAATGGGTTTGCTCTATATAATTAATAATGGCCCTGTGCAAATTTTCACGACCCTGTGATATCCTGTCTGCCCGCAATGGAAATGCACCATTTGCCAAAGTCTAAAATGCAATTTTAAAAATATTTATTGGAATATTTTAATGAATTAAAGGCAGAAGTTATGAATTGAATATTATAACATTATGTTATAATGTTAAGGTAAAAAAATAAAGCATTTGACTACCTTATCGCACCATCGCACGACTATTTCTCTCTCCATTCCTTTGTTGTATGATGGTGCGAAATCACCTTTCCAAAGCAGTTTTTGACTTGCAGTCTTCTCTGCAGTAGGGATTGAGGCGTTTTAATCTTATTGGAAGGTTTTCTAAGGCCCTTTGGGCCATATTCAAGCATGTGTTATCGCCGGAAGGAATGCTGCTCACATTTTTTATCTTCAGGCAAACTTTTGCAGGCTCTATTTGGCCCAAATATGCTGCTCCATGCTCTAAATTCATCCCTTGGCCAATCCTATTACCTAGGTAGAGGTTTTAGTCATGTCTGTGATGAATTTTAGGTGCTTGTAGCCATAAAAGTGCCCCTGCATCAGGAAAAACAACCCAACAATGAATGAATTGGGCAAAATTGATTTGGGGGCTCCTAAATTTTGTTATATGTCATCTCAATGGATGGATGCATTCAAGAAGGAGTAGAGAGGAGGCCCCACAGTCCCATATCGCAGCATCATAGGAGAGGTATTTGGACAAAATTGTTGCCCTGTCATAGGTTGTTCTTATAGGTTTGGGTATAGATAGTGTGGACTTTTGCCTTGTTTCAGTGGCTTTCCTATAGGTGCACATGGGCAACATCGTGGCATGCACCTCTGAGCATTCAATGCATTAACTCCTCCTCTGCATGCCTGGAGCTTCTTTGAAAAATGCATTTCTATAAAGGCAGTTCTATAAGAGATTTTTGGGATTCTTCTAGGCTTTAGATACAAGATATACACACTTTGGAGTGTAACTTCTATTGCAGACTTGGTTCATTTTGTTTGGGTGTAGAGGTATTTTCTATCTTGTAAATGAATAAAGTTTTGAATGATAATGTTTTTTCCAGATTGAGTTATATGAAAAACACTTTCTGTGTGTGTTATCTGTGATTGTCTCCTTGGGTATGAGCATTTTTCTTTTGAGTGAAGTTGCTAAGGGTTTCTAAACTCATTCATGTACATTTGCTATATGATATATCTGATTTGTTGCATCTATTCAAGGAATGGATTAAATTGCTTTGAGTCAGATATAAGGGGAAATGTGTTGTATCAAGGGATTAGTGAAGTAGAGTCATAGATAATACTTTTTCTTGGACATGTTATTGTAAGGCAACAAAATTTTTATTTTGGGTCCTCTGGATATGAAGTTTTGTTGTCATGAGGGAACATTTACAGTGATGGGTCTGACTTTATTGTCCTGATAAAGCACCGGTCCAGGATTTGCTTGCCCAAAGTGTCTAGGAAATCATTAAATTTAAAGACAAATCCTTTGAATCAAACTATTTCATGTTTTATTTTGTTTTAGGCTAGGGTCTTGCATGTTCTTTGATGTGAATAAGTTAGATAATCCAAGTACATTGCCAATCTAGGGTTAATCTTATAAATCTTGGTGCATACCTGAGAACATTCTTCCTGGTATTTAAAAGTTATATCTATGGATTGTGAATGAGGGATACCCCCTAGGTGCGGTAGAACTTGAAGTGAAGGGGAGATAAGAGACAATCTCCCACTCTGTTGGCCAAGTCTTCCATTGAACTTGAGCATAAAAAGTGACAAATATTTAGAGTTTGATGTGTACAGGTTTGGGAACCTATAGTGAGAATGTGAATCGGGTGGCGAAATGAATGCCAACAAATGTCTAGGGCCTATGACAGGGAAATAAGAGCGACAGAGTTGTGGAAAAGGTTGCCACAGGCAGTGGTGACGAGTTTTAAAGGGAGACAACATTAATACAATGAGCGGCGATCAAACTTTGAGCAGTGTCGTGGGATTTCAGAGGCGGCAGTTGAGTTATGAGTGGGCCATGGGAGGTGGTGACTGGTAGACCAAAGATGTTAGAAATTAGGGTTTTGAGTGACGTTTAAATCTTCAACAGAGACTTTAAACAAATGATCTCCACACTAATAAATCTACAATGTAAAATCAAACTTGTGACCTGTAAAACTATGCCAAAACATAGACCCATGATGCAGTGATTATGATGGATCCATGCCGTACGGATCCATACTATATGGTGTGTCGAGTAAAAACAATTTCAAAAATTTCACAGTCACCAAACCCAGGCAAGTTTATAGTCAACATTCATGGAAACGGCCTCTCGGACATGATGGTGATGTCTATTTCAGCCTAGGAGGTCACCTGCAACAATTCACTCCCAAAAATTGACAAACTAGGGTTAGAAAATGCAAATTTTTACACCAAAAAACCTGCAAAAACTATTGATTAGATCCTTGGAACATGTTCACGTCGAGTTCACAAAAAAATGTATATGAAAAATTTCAATAAATACAATGCATTACCTAAATCCAAATCTTCATACCTCAGATAGATAGAATAATAGATGCACGTAAGATAGGTTGATTGATTAATTGATATGTTGATTGCTCAATTCAATAGCATAACATTAAGATGAAGATGATATATGCAAGATGATAGATGAAAAGACAATGGATGAAAGATTGTGGAGAGATTTTGACAGCATAAGGATACTTGAAGATTGGATGTATGCAAATGGCTTGTGAGATGGTGGATTTATAGGAAAGGATTGGTTTGATATTTATGAAATGCTACAACAATGCAAGATAAGATTTGAAATGTAAATGATAGTAGCAAAATATGAAACCAAATCTTTATTACAACCCCTAGGTTTTGAATTTGACTAGGATTTCAAAAATATAACTTTTTTGACAAAACCCTAGCAAATGAAAGTCTTAAATGTGAGATGCAACACCATGAAATGATTATCTACTGTAATGTCAATCATGTATGATGAAAAATCAGAAATTTAAATCTTTCTATAATGATCTACAACATATGCAATGAAAACAATGCACAAATATGCCTTTTTCTAAGCCTAAAATGCTTGATTTTTCACTTTTTCAATGTAAACAAATGTAAGAATGTCCTAGAATAGAAAGAACGATAAGGTATATAAAATTAAATCCATTTAATCAACCCAATACTTCAACAAGATCTGAAACAACACACTAATCTACAAACCCTCTAGGTTGAAGATTAGCTAGATCACTTAGAAATGCAAGGTTTTTTCAAACCCTAACAATGAAATAACAAAAAATTAAGCTATATAATTATGCAAAATGATAAATGAATGTAATCTAATAAGATATAAGGTATAAAATATTTTCCACCTCATCAGTGTCTCCCACTCCTATCATTTCATATGGCACCAATGGAGGCATATCATCAACTTTTTGTCTCTTGGATTTAAGCTCTTCAGGAGATTGAGGCTCATGTACTGACATGGCATCAGGAGTAGGTTCTGCGATCACAATTCTAGTTGACCTCTTCACTAGGAGCTTAGAAGCCTTTGCAAGCTAGCTCTCTACTTTACCATATATTCTTTCAAAGTTGTCAATTATCAAATTTATTCTTTTCAATGGGTCATTTTCTTCAATAAAAAATCCCAAAAAGTTAGGGTTTTTCTTCTTCTTATCATCCTCAATCCTTTTCAAAATTTCCCATTTCCTTTTTTTGTCATATACTTCCTCTAGGGTGAGGGAGTTCCTGATCACATCCTCATCAAAGTTAACTTGATGGAATATACTAGCTCTAGTGAGAATGACCTGTCGAACAAAATTCATGTGTCCCTCTGGGTCACAGACCCTCTCTATTTTTGACTTCAAAGAATATATTTTTTTCAAGTATGCTTGCAATTTCTCCAAGGTATCTGAACCAATTGACAATTCACCAAAAATAGTCAAATTAGACAAGAATGTGCCCTTCTATTTTTTCATTACATCTCTTTCCTGTTAGACTTAGGGCACACAACTGAGAGGGGGGGTGAATCAATTGTGCAAAACTTTCTTCCTATTTAAACACTTAATTCCACTTTGCAATTCAACAGCTTAACAATAAATCAATCATGGAAACATAATGCAACAAATCAAGAGCAGAAACACATCAATGCATGAGACACCAAGATTTTGACATGGAAAACCCGGTTAAGGGAAAAACCATGGGGTGATTAACCCAAGAAAGTATTCTCTGTTAGAAGAATAGAAAGAACAAAATGGCACATGCCAATTAGGGCTCACTACCTGAGCACACTGCTCACAAGAGGCTCACTGCCTACAAGAGACACACTGTCTACAAAGAAATAAGTATCACCTACTTGAACTAGAAAATAGCATCTTCATCATGCTTGAATCAGTTCCATTAAGCTCAATACTTTTACTTTGCCTTTCGCTCTCCTCTTCGTTACCACACACTCATCTCAATAAGGACACCTTTGAAATGACTTCACAATCCTTTATTTATACAAGACATCAACTTAGGAACAATCATCTAAGTCGGCAAACATCCACGCGTACATTTGCAAGATGTATAACTCATCCGGTTGGCCAATCTCAGGAAGAAAACCAACATCTGGAAGTTACTTTTCAATTGCGAGCTCCAACTCTAATGTGGACCACCAACACAAACTGGACATGATCCAAAGACTTCCACAAGCTTACCTGAATCACCAAGAACATCCACACCTCATCTGCTTACTGAAATCCTTCTCTCCTTCATCCATAACCTCAAGAACACATACTATCATCACTATCATAAAAGAATAGATGCTTGTGGACCTTCAAACCATGAACCAATCTAGTTGACACTTCACAGAGACATCCTTATAACTCCCTCAAATCCACAGAATAGGATAATGCATTTCTGGATCTCACCAGACTTATCTATCTCACTCTGTCACCACTGAACACCTGCTGGAACCGGTTTAACTTGATCGGCCACAACTTCTTCATATCTTCATTCGGACCTCTAAAATCTCTACTGGATCATTTTAAGACACAAATCTACCAACCCTTTAATCCGCATCCTTTGATCCTCATCCTATCTTGAACTTTTACCTTACTATCTTCCCTATTCTTCTTTGTTCTTGATTGAAACTAATTTTCTCAATATCCTCAGCACACAGCTCATCCAATCCTTATCATTAATGTAACAGGAGTATGTTGACATCAATGACAATATTGGTTAGGCCCATACTTGAAAAATTTCCATCCAAAGCATTTGTCACATGAATTCAAGAAATGCTAGTCTATCAGGCACAAACTTGGGCAAAGCATGAGGTGGTTGAGTACACCCATAAACTCTGATCATAGTATGATTAGGAAGGAAGAACTAATCAACAAAGTTATAAATGTGTCCTTGTTTTGGCTTCAAAGCAAGAGGCCTCATCACTTCCAAAATTCCTCTAGACAATCAAGGTGAAAGGTAACCTAGTGAAGCCATTATCCTGATTGCAAAATCATCATGAAACACTATGTATTTGCAGCTCTTGCAATTGCCATCCCAAATGTAGCACCAACACTACACAGGTAGTTGAGATGTCCTCTTTGGTCTATCATTCTCAAATCCATTCTTGGGGTCCACCTTCTCCTATTTTGATACAAAATCAGATGACACAATAAATAATAATGTTTGAAAGTCATGGGGGTTCTGTTTTCCCTTATTTGGAGCAGTCCATCATGCAACTTTTTCTCAATAAAAGATGCAAAGTCATATTCATCATTGACCTTAGGGTTCTGAATCCTCATTGCCATCATCATAATGCCAACTAACATTTTGTCCTGAGCATCAACACTGAATACTTGGCATAGAGCAAAGTAGGTTCTCTTGAAGTATATTGCAAAGTCATCCACTTAGAATGGCTTCATAGCTGTAGAAGGAACAAGAATCCTCCTATTGTTCAACCTTTTCCTCATATATAATGGAAGCTTATCACTCCTATGAGTCTTAACCTGGTGTAATCTTCACTCTTTTGGAGGTCAACTTTTGTAAGAGCCTCTCTATTGAGCATGAAATAGTCAATGATGGAATCTCTATCCACAACAACCAAGGGTGACCCATCTAGCAGTCTATCTGTCCTTGTTGTTGCATGATAGTGTTGTGACAACACTTTGACTAGTTCAATATCCACAAATACATTTGGCACAACTAGCTTGGCCAAATCAAGTTTCCATGGGTTGGTAACAGGACCTTGTCCATCCTTCTTCTCACAAAAATACGAAAATAAGTTCTAGCCTAAAATGGGGACTATGGCATCATGGCAACCTTGTGCCTCGTCTTTGAACATCTTTTTATAGCCCTTATCAACTAAATTAGGAAATACATCCAATAGAGATTGTTGGAGAGGTCATTTTTTTCTCTTTTGGAACAGAGGATTCCCATTTCTTACTTACTGATCCAACCTTCTTAGGTGCCATGGTTTACTACTTTTATGAACTAGGGTTTTGATAGTTATTTGATCTACTGAACCACTTGAAAGAAAAATGCACACCAAATATCAACTTTGACATAGAGATTGATGAAAATCACTTACTTGGTCGAAATGAACTTGCAGAGCACACTCAAATTTTAAATTTGTCATCGCCAAATCACCTTTAAACTTGTTTGAATGAGAAAAATTGCAAAGAACTCGAGATTTTATCAATTATGGAGCTGGTCACCTCGACATTACTCTATTTCATGCTGAGTGACAAACTTTGATCACTATGAATTTGTCTTAAATGTATACCATTGATCAAGACTGATTTGATGAAAAAAACATTTTGCATTGAATGTGAAATCTAGCTGTATTGCAAACTCGCTCACTTGGTTTAGGGGCTCCATGGGACAAAGGGATAGCCAACCCTACCTTTTTAATTAGTCACCACAATACTGCAAGCCTTATTGAATTCAATCATGGGACTGTGGTGACATTTGACAATTATCTCTTATGATTTACCATTTACCGCTATCTTGCAAGTCTTGTGAAGTTACTTCCATGGGATGGCAAGATGGCAAGCCTAGATTTTAGCTCTTACCACTTTACCACAGACCTTTTATTTCATCATCGCGGGACCATGGTGACATTTTATCACTGACTTAACATCTACCATGATACCGCAAGTCGATATCATAACCATTTCGGGGCTACGGTATACCTTATATGTTTCTTGGAACTTTATACCATGACCCTGCAAATCCATCCTAAAACTATTGCGGGGCCACAGTGAAACATGGATTTGCTTATACCTTCACCACTATCCCGCAAGTAGGATTATCTCTTTCTGTGGTAATGCAGTAATCAAACATTTGCTTCCTTTTAAACCTGCACACCTGCAAAGGGCTATTAGGGTATGCTGCGGGATTGCGGTAGTGGACAAAAATATTCATGTGGACAAAAATACAAAGATTTCTCACATGCATGCGACTTGAAATACTAATGAAGAATTATCAAAAGACTTTTTGGTATTATTGCAAAAATAATATAGCCCCTCTAAGATGGATTTGTGGAAGTGAAACTAGGAAACTAGATGAGACCAAGTGAATTTTGAATAGCCCTAACACCCACAATGCATCATACAATGCCTTGTGCCAACACCTCTAATTTTCTTCTACCAACTTCTTGATAATGGTGACTAGGTTCTTGTTGCTTGACTTAGCTTGACCACTCCCTTAGGGGTAATAGTCAGAAGAATGAGAAAGAGTAATCCAATTTCAAAATAGAACTCATTTATCTCATAGAATGAGAAACAAGTAGCATTGTCTGCTACTATCTTTTTAGGTACTCCAAACCTTGAGATAATATTTTCCTTGAGGAAGTTACAAACAACCTATGAAGTGGCATGCTTGACTAGAATTTCCTCTACCCACTTAGTGAAATAGTCAGTAGTTGTGAGAACATAGCTATGACCTGCACTTGATAGAGGATTTAGTACACCAATTAAATCAATGCCCCATTGCTGGAAGGGCTCTTTGATTACTACTGGATTGAGGCGTAGGGCTACCAACTTGGGTTTTCCCACAAACTGCTTGCACAACTCATATTTACACACCTAGGTGTATGCATCTTGAAAAAGTATCAGCCCAGCCAATATTACCTTGCTCACAAAATTTTGTGAGCTATGATAGGAGCTGAGAAATGTCCACATGCCAAGTTGTGAAAAGATTCCAACAACTTGTCTTGTTGTGCCTTGTCCACGCACTGTAGAAAACTTATGTCAATGCTTTTCTTGTACAAACTATGGTCCCAAAGATCTAAGTTTGTAGCCTTAAGCTTGATTGTCCTTTTCTCTTTGTAAGAAAAATATTCTATACATTCTCCATATGTGAGGAAATGTGCAATGTTGGAATACTACCCATCCGTTATGCTGACGAACAAGACTATGGTAAGTTCTTCGGTATCCACTTCCTCATCACTAGATATTTCTTCTGGTTTGTTGTCCGCAATAATATGACACAAACCTTTTCCATGCACTAGATTTGTAGACCTGATCTCCATATCATATTCTTGGATCTTGACAATCCAATTACCTTTCTTTCTCCCAAATTCCTGTTGAGTCAAGATGGACTTAACTGTTGAATTAGGTACTGGTGCTATGGTATGAGAATTGAGAATGTAATAATTGAAGTGCTTAATCACTTTCACCATGGTGTAAGCATGTTTCTCCATTGGTGAATAATTGATCTCGTGAACCTTTAGAGGACAACTCATGAAAGCTATAGGAGATTCAATCCCTTCTTTGCTTTGTTGCACCAAAATAGCACATAAAGTGTGCTTCGAAGCATAATTGTACATGATGAAGTCCTTGGTATAGTCTAGGTAGACTAAGGCTAGAGCATGAGAAATCACTTCCTTTATCTCATGAAATCTATCTTTTTCTTCCACATTCCAGTGGAAGGTTGAGTTTCCTTTCATCATATCAATGATATGACATGTCTTCTTAGGAAAACCAGGTATGAATCTCCACAAGAAGTTAACCTTCCCAAAGAAGGAATGAACTCTTATTTTTTTGGATGGTAGGGTAAGACTCTGAATAGACTTGACCCATACAAAATCAATCTTGGTTCCTTCATTAGACACAACGTGCCCAAGAAGCTTACCTTTAGTAACCCCAAAAATGGATTTGTTGGGACTAAGAGAGATCCCATGTTGACGACACCTTTTAAGCACTTGTTGTAAATGATGACAATGATCTTGATGCTTCTTTGAGAAGACAATTAAGTCATCAAGGTAAACTACAATGATCTTACCCATCTCATCTTGGAAAGATATGTTCATCGCCCTCTAAAAGGTGGCACTAGCATTAATCAACCCAAAAGGTATTCTGTGATATGCAAAGGTGCCCCATAGAGTAGTGAACGCCATTTTTTGTTGATCTTCTTCACTCACCTCCACCTGGTTATATCCTAAAACAATGTCTAACATAGACAACATCTTTAAACCCGTCATCATTTGTAGTACTTGATCCATTACCGGCAATGGGTAATTATCCTTTAGTGACGATTGGTTCAAATTATGGAAATCCACACAGATGCAGATTAATCCATTCTTCTTCCTCATAGGAATGATGTTAGCTATCCATGTTGAGTGATGAATAGAAAAAATGATTCTAACATTTAACACCTTTTGGATCTCAGCAAGAATGGTACCTGATATCTTGGGATTGCATCGTCATTGTTTCTGCTTATGAGGCAGGGACCCAAACTTGAGAGGAATATCATGCTAAACTTCTTCAGGCTGGAATGCCTTCAAATCAGCATATGAATATGCTAACACATCAATGTACTACCATAGAAGTGCTACAAACTTCTTTCTTTCCTCTACTAAGCAACATTTCCCAATGTTTATCATTTTGGGATCTTCTTCTATACCTAGATTAATTTGTTCAATTTCTACTGATGAATCCAGTCTAGACTATTGTTGTCATTTGATAAAGCAATCATGCTTATCAAAGAGTTTCTCCAGAGAAACTAATCCTTTGGGAAGCTTATTCCCTTTTAGCTGCAAAATCTCTTCACCAGTTTCCTTATTTACCTCAGAGATTGATTCTCAAGGAGGAGAGTCACTCCCTTCAAAGTATAAGTCACTGAAATTTTCTGTCTTCTCCAAAAAGGCAATGATTTGATCATCACTGTTGAAAATTTGCCAATGATTGTCATTATCAAGAACATTGGGTTGGAATACCAATTCAATGGTATACTTGTTTCCCTAAAAATCCTTGTGAGGAACCAGGAGAGTGGTCGATACAGCCAAAGAGTCTGCCCTATCATTGTGTTCCCTTGGGACTACTGATATAAAAAAGGCATCAAAATATTTAGTGCAATCCTAAACATGATTATGGTAATGCCTTAGAATTTCGTTATGTCTGATAAAAATTTCTTACTTGATAGATGATTAGCTCAGCATCACCTTGAGCATGAACATTTTTAATTCCTTTCTTTTGTGCAACATCCATCCCTAACAACAAGGCTTCATACTCTACAGTATTATTAGTATTATCAAATTGCAACTTGAAAGAAAAAGGGAAGATCTTTCCTTTTGGAGATATAAGGACTACCCCTGCTCCAAATCCAATCAAAGAACAACTACCATCAAGAAATAAGTACCCATTTGAGAGGTTTCAAAAATAATCTAAGCTTTTAGATCCCTAGTCTTTGTCAAAGTATACTTTGCTTGCCTCGCTAGATGAAGTTTTTGCATAGCACCTTTGACAGGTATTCTAGCCTTAGACTAATCCATGTTGATTTCACCACCAACATCCTTACAAAAATTTTGTCCCAACAAAACTCCATATGAAGCTAGAACATCAGATACAAGAACTATCATATTTATCCTTTTCTCTAGAAAAGTGGCAAATGCAAATTGTGCATATTTGATTTGACCTATGAGGGGTACTTGCTTAGTTTCTATTGAAAAGCAATGACCAAAAGTCTTTGTCATAGTTAATCCCAAAGCATTGGCTACTTTGGCTAGCATCACATTGTCTGAGGCACACAAATCAATGACACAATTACTAAGTTTATGACCATTGACAAGAAGGGAAATATAGAAAGTTCTATCTTCCCAGGAGCAGATGAGGCAATTGCAACCAAGTTACTTTGTGTAGGTTTTATTTTATGGGAAACAAGTGCACTTTTGAATGAGTCTTGACCAAAATTGGCTTCTTTGCCTCTTACAAACTTAGCCAATCTTTCAAATTGTTTGGGGTTAGATTGAAGATATTCAACCTCAGACATTTGGATTTATCTTCCTAGCATGGTCTCTGATATCAAAAGTTGGGTAAGAAATAGCTGAGGAAGATGAGGGATTTTCATTTTTAGGTTTTGGGTTTTGGCACTAGGTCTAGACATAGAAGGAGAAGAAGTAGGAAATAAAGGTACACTGACTTGTTTATTCCTTGCTATATGC
This sequence comes from Cunninghamia lanceolata, assembly GCA_027924645.1. Classification (NCBI taxonomy): domain Eukaryota; kingdom Viridiplantae; phylum Streptophyta; class Pinopsida; order Cupressales; family Cupressaceae; genus Cunninghamia; species Cunninghamia lanceolata. The sequence goes on from BSBN01000524.1 coordinate 3,217,193, forward strand.
TTCAGATGAACTGGTAAAGGGGTCCCTCTTTTAGCAATTATGATCCCTTGACGTGGTTCATCTTTGGACTTAGCTTTATTAGCATGTCCTATTGTTGTTTCAACTAATTTTGAGAGTGGGTGAAGACAACATAAGATTCACCATATGTTTCTTCTTCTTGTTCAAATTCTTCTTCTTCTTCATAGTTCATAAACCTAATGTTAGAGTCACCAGCTAGTCCTTCTTCATCTCTCATGAAGGGATTAGCACCGTCCTTCAGAATATAATCTAACTATGAAAGATCATCTTGTTTTGGTTCGAACAAGTTTACTATTACATTAACAGGTGGTGCTTCCAATGCAAGCCTTGCTTGTGGTGGAGGAAGCCTATTCTAATTTTGGTTCCTTGCAACATTGTTGGGGTAGTTAGAATCATTTTGATATGTCCTCCTTGCAATGTCCTTGTATGAAGGAATGGACAACCCTTGAGATATTTGCTTCTTGAGTGCTAGCAATTCTTTTGCAAGCTTTTGCACCATAGGATATGTGGTGCTAGTAGAAGGCAAATCAAAAGGGGGCTTCCCTCTTGGCTTGATAGAATCCTTCCTCAACTTTCCTACCAAGATCAAATTATCTTCTACTTCAATAGCCAAAATTTGAGCAACTGCAAGATCAACGGGTGCTACTCTTCATAAAAGAAAACTTACTTCTGGAAATTGAGAATTGATGAAGAAGCACTTCAAGTTCTCAACTGTGGGTTGTGCAACAATTGGGATCCTATTCTTCAACTTATTGAACTTCACCATGAACTCACGTATGGGCTCATGTGGTTCCTTCTTTATTTGTGTGAGTTGGGCTAACAAGGCGTGAACATCTTCTATTGGCTTGAATCTTTTTTCGAACTTGGTTCAAACTGTTGCCCAAATTGTGATACTTCCTACTATAAGGTGATAAAATCAATCAGCTGGAAAACCTTGGAGTGTTTCCACGAACAATCTTACAGAAACATCTTCATGTTCCACCTCAAGAGCTCTACATGCAATGTAGAATGTAGAAATATGTTCGTCTAGGTGTTACTTTCCATTAGCATAGAACTTAGGAAACTTCCTCCGTGAACCATTAGGTAGATCATGTACTACTGGTGTCAAATTCAACAGACCAAAAGAAGTTCCCCATGGACCTTGGGTAGCCATTCTACCAGGGTTGTATGGATGAATAGAAAAACCTTGAAAAGGTGTAAAAGGCAAGATCCTATGAGCATTGAAATCTTCCTCTGGTATAGGAGATCTTGTATTGGTAGGAGGAAAACTTCTTGTACACTGAAGAGGTGACCTTGCACGTGAAGGAAAAAGATCAAAGTTATTCTTCTACAACAAATCGAATGGAGGAACAATGTGTCATCTTTCCCTTCTACCACAGGTGTAATTCTGCTCTGTCAGATTGTAGACTTAGCACAAGCAAGAAAAATCAGCAACAACAAGACAATTACAAACAATAAGGCATTGATGTGCTTCAACCAATGAGTGTGTCTCTTGATTGTGTGTCTAGGTACCCATTAGAGTCACCAAAAACTATTGGGTGAATATTTGTCATCGATAAAATGGTAACAAAATGGTACTTTCAACCACAGTATGATGAGATTAAATCTCTCCTAGAGGAAAGGGGAGGCACCCTTCTTATTGCTAACTAAGATCAACAAGTACTTAATTACACTTATTTACACTAAACTTATTTGTTGGGAATTAAGGTGTCTCAACCTTGGTAATTCCTTTTATTTTTACATTGTATTTATTTTTTTATTGCCTATTATATTAATTGGATGCAAATCCTATGTTGTCATATTGTGGGAGTTGGCATGGTGATGTGTCATCCTACATGGCATATGACCACATGTAATTTTGTCCTCACATGAGGAGATAGGCATCCCACTTAGTGGTAGGAATATTTTTCCATGTGTCGATATCTTGGATGTTGTGTAAGGGAATATTGATCGAAACGGTCATGACATATTCCTATGACAAAGTTATGACATGTAAGAGTCAGAAATAGCAGATTCTATGACAGGTGAAGACATGTGTCAAAGAGCATCTTTGGGTGCCCCAAGGTGGACTATGACATGTTGTAAGAGAGTATGCTATTTATAGCCTGTGTATGATAGATTCCCTTATAGCTATAAGTTATGACAGCTATGACAGATTCTATGATGGTTGTAAGAGTCGTAAGAGCATCTATCATAGCCCATTTTGGAAATAGGCAATCTCCTTGAGATGGGGTGACTTGAAAAGTGTCAGGAGCATCCTATAGAGTTGAAAAAGTGTCCATAGGCATGGGTTTTGGGCCATGAGGCCATGTTGGATGCCCATCTCAATGTGGAGCCATTTTTGCCTTGTATTTGTTATATAAACAGGTGCTTTTGAGAGGAGATGATATACAGGCTTGACAGGTACTGTTATGCTACCAGTTTGTCTCAAGATACAAGTGTCAAAGACCCCTAAGAGCTTGCATTGCAAGTGTATTGTAAACCATTTCAATTTTGGTAATACATTGTGCAGGTTTTGGAGTGGGGTTTTTCACCTGATAAAGGGTTTTCCCCATGTATATCTTGTGTCTCTCTCTTCTGTCTCACTTTCTATGTGTATGTGTATTGCTGCAATATCTCCATTGTTGTTTTTAACATTATGTAATTGTAAGGATTAAATTGAATTTGCACTCTCCTCCCCTCATTAGATTAGTGTAGAAAGTGATTTCTGCACACCAAGTTTCCTTTTAGTTGGTATCAAAGCCTGGCTAGTTTTGGTCTTAGCTATTGGGTAGGGGTTTTTTGAGCTGATCTTAAGTTGACTGGGAGTTAGTGCAGAGTATTCTGATCTTGTTGCAGGAAGGAGATGGAAGCCACATCTAGAAGAGTAGAGGTAGAGAAGTTCAATGGCACAAATTTTGAGTTGTGGAAACTCAAGATGGAGGACCTACTTGTTGATTGTGATCTATGGGAAACTGTTGATGGCACTAAACCTGCGGCAATGTCACAAGCTGATTGGGACCTCAAAGATCATAAGGCTAAGGGTCTCGTAAGACTTTGTCTAGATGACTCTGTCCTGTTGAATGTCCATGAGGAGAAGACTTCTAAAGAACTTCAGAAGAAGCTGGGATCTGTTTATCAGGCCAAGTCCCTAGTGAACAAGCTCTTTATGAAAAAGAAGTTGTTTTCTCTGAAGATGGAATATGGAGGATCTGTTGCAGACCATTTGAATTCTTTTAACATGATTGTTGCACAGTTGACATCTGTGGGTGTGAAAATGGAGGAGGAGGATCGATATATGACCCTACTTTGTTCTTTGCCAGATTCATGGGATCATCTTGTCATGGTTATCGGAAGCACTACCACCACCTTCACGATGGATGAAGTGGTATCTTCGCTGTTATCTGAAGAAATGTGGAGAAAGACATCTGAATCAGCTAAAGAAGCTCTTGCGGTTCATGGAAGACCCAAAGAGAAAGGGAAGAAGAAGGATAAGAAAGGTGAAAAGGGTAGATCCGAATCTTGTGGGAGATCCAAGTCTCCTTGAAAGTCCAAGGATCTTTGTTGGTACTATGGTAAAACTAGGCATTTCTGAAAGGAATGTAAAGAGGAGAATAAAAAGAAGAAGAAGAAGAATGCTCCTAATTCAGATTCTGACAAGTCACAAGATGATGGTGATGCCTTCATCACAGTCCTGACCACCATGCATCTGATGATGTGTGGTTGATTGATTTTGGTGCATCATTCCACATGACCTCTCATCGAGACTGGTTCACAAACTATGAAGAGTTCGATGGTGGAAGAGTGTACCTAGGTGATGATTCTCATCTGAAGATTGTTAGTCATGGAAGAGTCTCAATCTGATTCCTTGATGGATGAGTGAAGGGGATAACTGGGGTTATGCACATCCTAGGCCTAGCACAGAACCTACTTTCTAAAAGTATGTTGAATGATGCAGGTGTGCAGGTTGTCTTTTCAAAGGATGGATGCAAGATGACTAAAGTATCTATGGTGCTTGCAAAGGGTACTCAGAGAGGTACTCTATTTTAGATGGAGGCATGCACTTCACAGTGTAATAGTTCTTTTGACTCAAAGAAAAGAGTTGCATTCACTTCATCCCCACCATCTGAATGAGCAGTGAAGAAATTTATTGTAACTAGTACTGATGGTAGTGCACATGCTTTGGAAGTTAAACTTCCTACTGAAAATACTATGTTATGGCATTTGAGATATGGCCACATTGGTGAGAAGGGTCTGTGTACCTTGAAAAATAAAAAAATTGTTGAGGTGTTAAATGATTGTAATCTTGAGTTTGACTTTTGTGAACATTGCATTTATGGAAAACAAAACTGTGTTCAGTTTTACTCTAGTTCTCACAAGTCTTTTGGTGTAGTGGATCTTATTCATTCTGATGTGTTTGGTCCTATTAATGTTCCTTCAATTTCCAAATCTGTATATTTTGTATTTTTCATAGATGATTACAATAGAAGGACATGGGTTTATTTTATCAGAAGCAAGATTGAAGTCTTTAGTCAGTTTAAGGAGTTTAAAGCCTTTGCTGAAAATCAGACTAGTAAAAAGATTAAGTGTTTGAGAACTGACAACAGTGGTGAGTTTTGTTTGGTAGAGTTCGATAAGTTCTATAAGGAGCAAGGGATTGAAAGACATAAGACAACTCCATACACCCCATAGAAAATGGAGTTGTGGAGATGATGAATAGGACACTGATGGAGAAGGCTAGGAGTATGCTTAGTGGAGCAAGCCTTGAACAAAAGTTTTAGGCTGAAGCTATAGCCACTACTTGCTATCTAGTAAATAGATCTCCTACATCAGCTCTTGTTGGTAAGACACCTATGGAGGTGTAGTCTGGTAAGAAGCCTTTAGTTAGACATCTTCATGTTTTTGGTTGTGAGGCATATGCACAGGTGCCTAGGGAGAAACGGTCTAAATTGGAGAACAAGGCTATTAAGTGTATCTTCATTGGCTATAGTGTCGGTGTGAAAGGATACAAGCTTTGGGATCCTATGGCTAAAAAAGTGTTGTATAACAGAAGTGTTATCTTTAGAGAGCTAACACCTTCTTCCATTGTTCTACAGCCAGAATAGACAAAAAAGAAAGAGGATGCGGTTCAGTTTCCTTCTACCCCTAAGAAGACTAAACAGATAGACCCTGTGAGACTTGATGATGAGGAGAGCTCTAGCAGCTCTGAAAGCTCATAAGAAGAAGTAGAACCTCAACCTCAGCCATTGAGGAGGTCTACCTAAACAAGAAAGCAACTTAATAGGTTTAGTTATTCATTGCTTGATTCTAGTTGTGCTTTTGCTTTACTTACTAACACTGATGAGCCTAGAACTATGAAAAGAGGCTATGGGCATGAAAGATGTAGGTTCCTAGAAGGAGGCCATGGAAGATGAGATGTCTTATTTGGAAAAGAATAAAACATGGGACTTGGTGCCTTTTCTTGATGGATGAAAACCCATTGGATGCAAATGGGTGTTCAAGAAGAAATTCAGTGCAGATGGCAGTGTTGAAAAGTACAAGGCTAGATTGGTTGTGAAGGGGTAATCACAAGTGGAGGGAATTGATTATGGTGAAATTTTCTCTCCTGTTGCAAAGCTGACATCCATTCAATTTTTGTTATCTCTTGCAGCTGCTTAGGAGTTAGAGGTAGAACAGATGGATGTGAAGACAACTTTCCTTCATGGTGATTTGGAGGAAGAGATTTGCATGTCACATCTAGAGTATTACATAGAGAAAGGTAAAGAAAAATTAGTTTGCAAGTTAAATAAGTCTTTGTATGGTTTGAAGTAGTCACCTAGGATGTGGTACTTTAAGTTTCATGCCTTTGTGTTGTCGATTGGATATCTAAGATCGAAATCAAATCATTGTGTGTATTACAAATTTGACAATGATCACATTCTCATTATTGCATTGTATGTTGATGATATGTTGTTGATTGGGAATGGTAAGAATATGATTTCTGATTTGAAGTCTTAGTTGTCAACACAGTTTGAGATGAAAAATCTTGGGGCAGCCAGGTACATTCTAGGGATGGAAATCAGAAGAGATAGAGGTAACAAAAAACTTTAGTTAAGCTAGAGTAGTGAAGACCGTGTTGGATAGGTTCAGCATGGCAGATTGTAGACCATTGTGTGTTCCTGTTTCATTGGGGACAAAGTTGTTTGTTAGTGATTATCCAAAATCTCCTAGTGAGGTGGAGGACATGAGCAGAGTACCTTATGCTAGTGTTGTTGGCAGTTTGATGTATGCTATGGTCTGCACAAGATCAGACAATGCCCAAGCAGTGGGAGTCCTTAGTCAATTTATGGCTAATCCTGGATGGGTACATTGGGATACAGTTAAGCGAGTGTTCAAATATTTGAGGGGTACTTTTGAGTATTCCATTTGCTATCATGGCAATGCTACAGGACCTCCACATTCAGTTTGTATTCGTGGATTTGTGGATTCTGATTGGGTAGGTGAGATTGACATCAGGAGATCCACTAGTGCCTATGTGTTCACTATGTTTGGTGGTACAATTAGTTGGATGAGTATGTGACAACATGTGGTTACTTTGTCCACTACAGAAGCTGAGTACATGGTTGCAACTCATGCTTGTAAGGAAGCCATTTGGTTTAAGAGATTGTGTTCAGATATTGGTGTTGATGTAGGTCAGATTACAATCAATTGTGATAGTCAGAGTGTGATTTGCCTTGCAAAGAATCCAAATTTCCATGCTAGAACAAAGCATATTGATGTTCAGTTTCACTTCGTACGAGACATGGTAGAGGATGGGAAGGTAGATACTTTGAAGAATGTTGTAGATGCATTGATGAAACCAGTGGGTACAAAAAAGTTCAGATGGTGTTCGGAGTCTATGGGCCTCTCGGCCTATAGAAGTTAATCATGTTAATTCTATTGGCTCTTACAAGGTGTTCGACAAGTGGGAGAATGTTGGGAATTAAGGTGTCTCAACCTTGGTAATTCCTTGTATTTTTACATTGTATTTGTTTATTTTTTTCCTATTGTATTAATTGGATGCAAATCCTATGTTGTTATATTGTGGGAGTTGGCATGGTGATGTGTCATCCTACATGGTATATGACCACATGTAATTTTGTCCTCACATGAGGAGATAGGCGTCCCACTTAGTGGTAGGAATATTTTTCCATGTGTCGGCATCTTGGATGTTGTGTAAGGGAATATTGACCAAAACGGTCATGATAGATTCTTATGACAAAGTTATGACATGTAAGAGTCAAAAATAAGAGATTCTATGACAAGTGAAGACATGTGTCAAAGATCATCTTTGAAAAAGGCATCTTTGGGTGCCCCAAGGTGGACTATGACATGTTGTAAGAGAATATGCTATTTATAGCCTGTGTATGATAGATTCTCTTACAGCTATAAGTTATGACAACTATGACAAATTCTGTGACGGTTGTAAGAGTCATAAGAGCATCTGTCATAGCCCATTTTGGAAATAGGTGACCTCCTTGGGATGGGGTAATTTGACAAGTGTCAGGAGCATCCTATAGAGTTGGAGAAGTGTCCATAGGTGTGGGTTTTAGGCCATGAGGCCATGTTGGACGTCCATCCCAATGTGGAGCCATTTTTGCCTTGTATTTGTTATATAAACAGATGCTTTTGAGAGGAGATGATATACAAGTTTGACAGGTACTGTTATGCTACCGGTTTGTCTCTAGATACGAGTTTCGAAGACTCCTAAGAGCTTGCATTGCAAGTGTATTGTAAACCATTTCAGTTTTGATAATACATTGTGTAGGTTTTGGAGTGAGGTTTTTCACCTGATAAAGGTTTTCCCCATGTATATCTTGTGTCTCTCTTCTATCTCACTTTCTATGTGTATGTGTATTTCTACAATATCTCCATTGTTGTTGTTAACATTCTGTACTTGTAAGGATTAAATTGATTTGCACTCTCCTCCCCTCATTAGATTAGTGTAGGAAGTGATTTCCGCACACCTAGTTTCCTTTCATTATCATGTGGGTGTTTCCATATCATCCAATTCTCTTTCTTTAGAATTGATGTTCACTTACAATCTTGTGGGGATAAAACTGATGCTAGGTTCACAATTAATGAATTTACAATTATTGTTAAGGGACATAATGAATCAGTATCAGAGTTCAACAACAAATTTTCCAAGGTTATGGGTAAGATCCCACCCCATATGAGACCAAATGAATCAATGTGTTTGGTCTTGTATTGTAATGCCTATGACAACAAGATGAGATTCCTGTTAAGGAATAAGGATCCCTAGACATTAAGAGATGCTTATAGAGTAGCCTTAAATATAGAAAGTAATTGTAGGGCATCTGGGAAGGTTCATAAGAGAAGTGATTTGAAAATTATGTCTCAGGATAGAGGACAAGGTAACAAGACCTCTACAAATGATGATAAATATGAGAACCTGCTTTATTCTTTTAAGGAGATAAAACTTGTTACACATATGGCTCTTAGGGTTGTCATTGATGTTAACATTGTCACTAGGTTATCATTAATGTCAACACTATCATGGAGGTGTGATGGTGTTCATGGTTGGATGTCATGTGCAGAGAAGATACAGTTCATGGTTGGATGTCATGTCCTATCCAACAGAGAAAAGAGAAGACATAGTTCATGGTTTGATGTCATGCCTTGATCAATGAAGAGTTAAGTATGAAGACATATTAATATGGGAATTAGAAGAACTAAGATGATCAGATGTGTTGTTAATGTTAGAAGATGTTACAAGATGTTAATGTTCCAAGTTTCATGATGATTGGATTTTTTAAAGTATATTTTGTAGTTTGAAGATGGTATTGAAGACAACTACTATACAGAAATGGAATGCTCTACATTCCTATGTATTAGTAGTTATGGCTATACGGTTCTAGAACTATGTTTAGGTTGCAATGAAGGTGATAATTCCAAAGTTTCAGATCATTTGTCCTTCCGTTGTGGGAGTTATGCATGATAGAGTATCGACATGAGTTCTGACAGAGTATGCTAGTGTTGAAGGCCTGTTGGAATGCTCCGCATTCCTCTAGAAGTGAATGATTTCCTTTGCAATTTTGTGGACATGTCTATCAATGTTCATTACATGCTTTCTTATAGTTTTAAGGTTCTTGGTGGTCTGCAAGCTTAGTTTCTCAATGACAGTATGTTGCAGTGTGTTATGGATGGTAGGTTGTTCTCAAATTTCATGATTGAAGATGTGTGACACAAAATATTTGATGTGCAGAGGTAAAGGAGTGTTTGTATATGTTGTCCGAGTCCTATAGACTCATATGGAAAAGTTTTGAGAATAACTTTCTTATTTCTAGTACTGCACAAGGTGTTCAAGTTGTTGTGGCCATTATGCTTCAAGTTTCATGTGTTTTTTTCTTAAGGCTGTCCTATTTCCAAATGAGTGGAGTGTGCAGATGTAATTCCTTGTTGTTTGATGTTGTGAAGGATATTTTGGACCTAACTAAGCAAGTGTTGATGTCTGCAACGCATGGGTCTTCTGTTGGTGTAGTGTGTAGTCTTATTTAGGACTTGTCCTCTACACATTTCATGTTGTGTGTTGTCTGGTTGACTTGTAAATGTATTTTTCATGTTGTATCTAGCTGAAAAGAAATGTAATCAATGTAATATCTTGTATAAATTGTAAATCAAATTGAGTGAGGTGAGCTATGATTGCCATGTGATTAATAAGGCTCGCATGCAAGATAAGGAGTAGAATGAATGCATTATGATGTGCAATTGAAAGAGAAAGAGAAGAAGTTGTAGATGTTGTCCTAATTCATCTTGAAGACATATTTGTGATAGTGATTAAGTGTAGAGTGTGCCTAACTAATATGATCATCAGAAGAAAGTGTGAAGAGGCAAAATTACAATCATCAAAGGTATGAGGTTCAATGTCAGTTTTTAGACAGTAGAAGGACTGACTTGTACTGTAATCTTTTGTAGGTGTGTTCTCAATTCAAGGAGTAGTAGCTTCCTTGGGAGTGACCCTAAAACATAGTATTCAGGGAGTAGTATCTTCCTTGGGAGTGACCCTAAAACAAAGTTTCCAGGGAGTAGTTGCTTCCTTGGGTTGTAGCTCTAAAACAAAGTCTGCAGGGAGTGGTAGCTTCCCTGGGTTGTATCCCTAAAACAAATTTGTTATTTGAGTTTCATATATTGTGAGCTAACTCTCACCATGGTTTTTCCCTTCTTGGGTTTTCCACATATATCTGGTGTTATGTGTTGATGTGCATTGTGTTAATCTTTCATTCTTATGTTAATCCTATCATGCTTAAGTTTTAATCTGCTCTAGATAAGTTGAAGTTGTTTAGATACTGATTCACCCCCCTCTCAGTATCTTGGTGTGTTCAACAATTGGTATCAGAGGCAAGTTTCTCTGAAGGAAGCTTAACCGCTTGAGAAAGGTTCAAGAAGACACATAATGGATCCAACAAGATACCTATGTTTGATGTAAAAAATTGTGCTTTTTGGAAGCTAAGGATGGAAGGCTATATCAATTCTCTAGGATGTGGTGTTTGGAAATCTATCAAGATTGGTTACAAAGTCCCTGCAACTATTCCTATTGATCCAGATGAAGTTAAGGAATATGATAACAATGCCAAGAAAAAGTTTGCTATCATGAGTGGGTTAGCTGATTCAAAACTTTCAAAGGTAATGAGTTGCAGTTCAGCTAAAGATATTTGGGTTAAACATGAAACCATTTACGAAGGAGATAAGAAAGTAAAGCAAGCAAAGATACAAATCTTCAAAAGCAAATCTGAGACTCTAAAAGTGATAGCAGATGAAGACATTGCTAAATATATGCTCAGGGTGAATGAAGTGGTCAATGGAATCACAGGTCTTGGTAGCAAAGTGGAAGAGGATGAAATTGTGAAGAAGGTTTTGATATCTCTTCCCAAATCTTACAGTCATAAGGTATCTTCTATTGAGGAGAATGCAGATTTTGATACATACACTGTAGACAAACTATTTGGTTCCCTTACTACCTTTGAAATGAGAGAGTTTGGTAGTGATGCTCCAAAGAAAGAAGATGCTCTCAAAGACAACATGAAGAAAAAGGAAGAATTTGCTGATAAAGATGAGAGCTCTGATGAAGTTGAAGCAAATTTTGTGAGAAGACTAAAGAAAGGCACTGGGAAATACAAAGGTAAGTTACCCTTCAAATATTTCAATTGTGGAAAGGTTGGTCACTTTGCTTCTAAATATCCTTTTAAGGAATCAAGGGGTAGTAACAAGAGAGATAAGTTCAAAAGAAGTCTATATTCCATAGAGAGAAGTTACTCTTTAAAAGATGAGAATCATGATGATTCAAATGATGAAACACTTTTCATGGCCTTGAGTGTTGGTGATAAAAAGGATGATGTTGGAAAATGTGAGAAGACTAATGCCTTCCAAACAAATCAAAACAATAGCAGATCAATGGTTGTATGGACTACATTTCATGCAAGAGAAGAAGCTAAGGCTTGGGTAATTAATAGTGGTTTCTCAAATCATTTGACTAGTGACAAGGAGAAGTTTATCAACCTTGAGAAGTGGTATGGTGGTGAAGAGTCAGCACAAATTGTGGAAAAGGTGCTATAACTATTGATGGGAAGAATAGGACCGAGGATGTCTTCTATGTCAAAGGGATAAAATACAATCTTCTCAGTATCAGTCAGATGTGCAACAAAGGGTATAATCTCACCTTTCATGCTAAGTGTTGTGAAATCAGGAAGGTAGGGACCAAAGAACTAGTTGCAGAAGGTATCAAGACATATGGTGATATCTATCATCTCAAGGAGGTAAATGGAAGAACATGTTTGTTGTCTCAATCTAGTGAGTGTTGGTTGTGGCACAAAAGAATGGGACACAAGAATTTTGATAATATGGTAACGATCAGCTCCACTCATGTAGTGAGAGACATGCCCAAGATAATCAAGCCTACAAACACAGTATGCAAGGAATGTCAAATGGGAAAGTAGACAAAGACAAGTTTCAAAAGCGAGTATTCTTCTTCAAAGCAATTTTAGCTGAGTCACACTGATCTACGTGGCCCTACAAGAGTAAAGAGTCAACAAGGTGAGAGATATTTTATGTTTCTTATTAATGATTATTCTAGAATGACTTGGGTTACTTTCTTTAGAGAAAAATCAGATGCCCTTGATAAATTTAAGGTTTTCAAAGCTATGGTTGAAAACGAAGTGGATGCTAAGATCATGTGCTTAAGGTCTAATAGAGGAGGTGAGTTCACATCAAATGAATTTGAAAAGTTTTGTGAAGATCATGGTATTATGAGACATCTGTCAGCTCCTAGGACCCCTCAACAAAATGGGGTAGTAGAAAGGAAGAATAGAACTATGCAAGAGATGGCTAGGGCAATGTTGAAAGATGTAGATCTACCTGATGTGTATTGGAAGGAAGCAGTTCACATTGCTATCTATCTAATTAATAGAGTGAAATTGAGGGTCAACACCACTAAGACCCCTTATGAGCTATGGTATGGAAGACCTCCTATAGTTAGATACTTTAGGATCTTTGGCATAAAATTTTATATCAGAAGAGATGAAGAAGATCTAGGAAAGTTTGATTCAAGAAGTGATGAAGGAATCTTTCTTGGTTACTCAACTAGAAGCAAGGCTTATAGATGCTACAACAAGAGGTTGGGAAAGATGATTGAAAGTACAAATGTCAAGGTAGATGAAAACCTATATTTTATCTCACAAGAATTTGAGGACTACGAATCTTACATCTTTCCATGCATTGAAGATGAAAAAGAAGAAGTGAAAGAAGAAAAGGAACAAGAACCAGATAAAATGCCTAAGACTCTAACAAAGTATGTTCAAAAGAACCACTCAGTAGATCAGATCATTAGAGATAAGGATGAAGGTGTGCAGACAAGGAGAAGGCTTGCTAAGACACATGAGCAAATAAACTTGTGTTTGTTATCAAAGGTAGAACCCAAAAACTTTGTTAATGATAGGAAAGATGATGGATGGATAAAGGCCATGGAAGAAGAATTGGATTAGATTGAGAAGAATGAGACATGGGAATTGGTTCCTAGACCAACAAATAAGAATGTTATAGGAACAAAATGGGTGTTCTGGAACAAATTGAATGAAGAAGGTGAAGTTGTAAGGAACAAAGCAAGATTGTTATGCAAATGATACACACAAGTTCAAGGTATTGATTTTGAGTAGACTTTTGCTCTGGTAGCCAGGATGGTGGAAATAAGAATGTTCCTTGCTCTTGCTACTCATAAGAACTTCAAGTTATATCAGATGGATGTTAAGTCAGCATTTCTGAATGGTGGTCTAGACCACGAGGTTTATATCAAACAACTGGATGGTTTCTAGATATCAGAAGATTCAGACATGGTGTGTAGACTCAATAAGGCTTTGTATGGTCTCAATCAAGCACCTACAGCTTGGTATGCTAGGTTGGATAAGTACTTACTTTAGTAGGGCTTCAAGAAAGGTACTATAGATAGCAATCTTTACATCAAGGAAGAAGGAAACATGATATTGATAGTTGTAGTATATGTTGATGACATCATCTTTAGTGGAGATGATGTTATGTGTAAGAGGTTTGCAAAGGAGATGCAAAAATATTTTCAGATATCTATGATTGGTGAAATGTCTTTCTTCCTTGGACTTCAAATTACTAAGCTAGATGGTGGTATATTTATTTCTCAAGCTAAGTATGTCAAAGAGTTGTTGAATAAGTTTGGAATGGAGGATTCAAAACTAGTGAGTACTCCCATGGTCACTAGATGTCACTTGAGCAAAGATGATGAGTCTCTAGATGTGGATCAGACTATCTATAGATCTATGATTGGAGGACTATTGTACTTGACTGCTTCTAGACCTAATTTTATGCATGGAGTATGTGTGGTTGCCTGATATCAATCCAATCCAAAGAAAACACATGAGAAGGAAGTGTAAAGGATAGTCAGCTACTTTAAAGGAACTCCAAATTATGGCCTTTGGTATCTAAGAGGTAATGACTTTGATTTGAGTGCCTACACTAATGCTGATTGGGTTGGTTGTGTTGATGATAGGAGTATAAATGGTGGTTCTTTCTTTTTAGGAAGTAGATTGGTTTCATGGAAGAGTAAGAAGCAAGATTTAGTATCCTTATCAACTGCAGAGGTAGAGTATATTGCAGCAGCATCCTATTGTACACAAGTGTTATGGATGAAGCAAACCCTAAAGGATATCAAGGTATTGTATGATAAGCCTATTCCTATTTTGTGTGACAATACAAGTTCTATCAATATTTCCAAGAATCTAGTGATGCATTCAAGAACCAAGCATATAGCAATTAGGTATAACTTTTTGAGAGAGAAGGTTGCAGATAAGGAAGTGAAGTTGGAATATGTTTCAACAAAGGATCAGATGGTAGCTATTTTCACAAAGGCTCTTCCAAAGGATAATTTTGAGGATCTTTGATAGAGTTTAGGGGTAATTTCCTTTCCTTCTTGCTAGATGCATAATGGTGCATCTATCCAAGGGAAATTCATGTTATATCTTGTTCCTGGACGGATGGTGGCTACCTCTTAGGGGGAGCATGTAGTGGTTGCTGATGATAGGGAGAGTTTGTTTGTTGTAAGAAGAAATCATGCTCTAAGAAAGATTGTGTAAGTATGTGGTCACTAATGAGTAGGTAGTGGTTGCCCTGTGTCCTTGATGTCAAAGGGGGACAAATGTGTAGGTATGTGTTGCCATCGATGCCAAAGGGGGAGATTGTTACACATATGGTTCTTAGGGTTGTCATTGATGTCAACACTATCATGGTGGTGTGATGGTGTTTATGGTTGGATGTCATGTGCAGAGAAGATACAGTTCATGGTTGGATGTTAAGTCCTATCCAATGGAGAAGAGAAAAGACATAGTTCATGGTTGGATGTCATGCCTTGATCAGTGTAGAGTTAAGTATGAAGACATATTAATATGGGAATTAGAAGCCCTAAGATGATCAGATGTGTTGTTGATGTTAGAATATGTTACTGATGGCCTGAAGCATGTATGTTCCAAGTTTCATGATGATTAGATTTCCAGAAGTATGTTTTGCAGTTTGAAGATAGTATTAAAGATAACTACTATAGTCAATGGAATGCTCCACATTCCTCCGCATTAGCAGTTATGGATAAACATTTCTGGAACTATGTTTAGGGTGCAGTGAAGGTGATAATTCTAAATTTTTAGATCATTTGTCCTTCCGCTGTGAGAGTTATGCATGATAGAGTACCAACATGAGTTCTAACAGAGTATGCTAGTCTTGAAGGCCTGTTGGAATGCTCTGCATTCCTTTGGAAGTGAATGATTGTCTTTGTAGTTTTGTGGACATGTTTATGGATGTTCATTACATGCTTCCTTATAGTTTCAAGGTTCTTGGTGGTCGGCAAGCTTAGTTTCTCAATGACAATATGTTGCAGTGTGTTTTGAATGATAGGTTATTCTCAAGATTTTATGATTGAAGATGTGTAGCATAAAATCTTTGATGTGTAGAGGTAGAGTGTTTGTAGATGTTGTATGATTCTTGTAGACTCATCTAGAAAAGCTTCAAGATCTTTCTTGTTTCTAGTACCACACAAGGTTTTTAAGTTGTTGTGGATGTTATGCTTCAAGTTTCATGTGTTTTTGCTTAAGGTTGTCCTATTTCCAAATGAGTGGAGTGTACAGATGTAATTTCTTATTGTTTGATGATGTGAAGGATGTTTTGGACCTAACTAAGTAAGTGTTGATGTCTGCAAGGCATGGATCTTCTACTGGTGTCGTGTGTAGTCTTGTTTAGGACTTGTCCTCTACATGTTTCATGTTGTGTGTTGTCTGGCTAACTTGTAAATGTATTTTTCATATTGTATTTGGCTGACAAGCAATGTAATCAATGTAATATCTTGTATCAATTTTAAATCAAATTGAATGAAGTGAGGTGTGATTGAAATGTGATTAATAAGTCTCACATGCAAGATAAGGAGCAAAATGAATGCATTATGATGTGTGACTGAAGGAGAAAGAGCAGAAGTTGTAGATGTTGTCCTGATTCATCTTGAAGACATATTTGTGATAGTGATCAAGTGTAAGGTGTGCCTAACTAATTTTATCATCAGAAGAAAGTGTGAAGAGGCAGAATTGCAATCATCAAAGTGATGAATGTACAAGACAATTGAGAGGGGCAGGTGAATTAGTTGTAGCTTAAAATTTCAAAACCCTCACACACATTTAGATCCGCATAGATTCAATTAACACTTAGACTGTTATGATGATTAAGCATGCAAGAAAATAACAAAGACTGAATCAAACCAACATCAAACACAAGAGAACACCAAATTTCACATGGAAAACCCAAGAAGGGAAAAACTATGGTGAGGATTATCTCACAATATAAAGTAGTAACAACACTGAATTACAAATGGCTCACTCCCAGAAGGCTCACTACCAAAGGGCTCACTGTCCAAGGACTCACTGTCATGAAAGAAAGATAAAGAAGAGATGGCTCGCTGCTAGAGTTGAACTATTATAATTGCATCTATCCTCACAAGGAGTACAATTTGAATGAAGATCAAAATATGGAACCAATATTCACCATAGCACCAACATCACATCCACAACAATACTGAAGAAAAATAGACACCTTCTGCTCACTGAATCCAGTAATCTAATGCATGAAAGCTTGTACTACACCAAACATTCATCACTATTACTCACATCACATCCATCATGCCCACTCACATAATCATGATCCCTTGACACTCATTTATATTGTCTTCAACTTTGAGAACATTCTCTAAGGTCAACAAATCACCTTAACCCAAAAAATTTAAATTAGGTCTGGATCTAAACATCCCCATGGTGGAAAGGAATGAAGGCAGACCACAAGACATCTTAGCTTGGACCTAAATTCATCCAAGCACACTACTCCACACTTTCACAATCACCAAAGCAACTCCACAATTTGTGTAAACACCCAAGGTTGGCCAAACCTGTGTTAACACAATGATCTTTTAAGTACATGCTTCCTCAAACCCAAAGATGAATTGCGGACCACATGCAAGGCTTCAACACAATCTAGTGTATTTCATGAACATCCTAAAACATATTGAAAACCAACAAATTCCTCCACAACAACTTTCACCTGCCACACAACCTTAACTTGTTTATCCAGTATGCTTAACTATCTCTATCATACACCGTATCTCTAGAAATTGACTTTTGGAGCACCAAAACATGAGAAAATTCAATCGAAGAAATACATAAAACTTATAAGCACAAATCCAAAACTAAAATACCTAAAACTATTTTGTGGAGAAATGCAGAGCAAAGACATTTCTCCCAGACCCCTCTGCAACACTCAGAAACATAATCTTCATACTAGTGAACACAACTTTCTCTGTATAATGAACTAGAACACCAAATTTAGAATATAACATCTCTTAACATCTCTAAGCAACATATCCAAACCACAAAGTTAGATCTTCAACATAGAGAAAATGTGGAGCAAAACCAGAACACTACTCTATAAATGAGAAGGCCACTTCAACACACTATTTCCTTTAATAATCAAATTTTCTCAAAAGCACTTGGAAACCAATCAACATAAACATATTCTCAACATATTCAACACCTCTACAAAGAAACCAAACATCTCATACTATTGCAACAACCTTATCTCTATCCAACCAACCTCATCATCAAAGATAGTATCCAGTCAGCACTAACTACTCATACTCTTGCACTATTTCTTACACAGTTGACACCAATGACAACACAAGCTTGTTGACATCAATGACAACAATGATTACACATACTTGCAACAATCTTGCCATTTTTCATTGATGGCAACACATAATGTGAAAAACCATCAAGACACAACTCTACACCAAACTTATTTTCTTTCTTACTCTCCCCCTTTCTTTCTTTCTTTTACACATCTTACTCTCTCTCCCAGACCATTGACTCTTTTATTTTTCACATTGCTCTCTCTCCCCCTTTGACATCAATGGACAAGGGTTACACATCTCTCTTTCAATCTTACTTTTACACAACTACTCAACCTTGTACTTGCTTACTACTGATCTATAATATCATTTCTTTTACTGTTCTACATGCTCCCCCTTAGAAGCGGCCAACATTAAAACTTACTCCCCCTAACTGCAACAACCATTATGACCACTACCTAATCCCCTTGAGAGGTAGTCTCCAACATCAGTCCATAATAAGGAATGAAACTTGAACTCCACTAGACTAATGCATCTCCTTATGTATCCAGTTCAAAAGAGGGGTAATGACCCCTAACTTCTCCAGGAGATACTCAAATGTATCCTTAGGAAGAGCCTTGGTGAATATATCAACAACTTGATCCTTTGTAGGCACATACTCAAGCTTCACTTCATTCTCAGCAACTTTTTCTCTTAGAAAGTGATACTTGGTTGATATATGTTTTGTCCTTGAGTACATCACTACATTCTTCGAAATGTTAATAGCACTTGTATTATCACAGAAGAGAGGAATAGGTTCATCATATACCACTCTAATATCCTTCAAGGTTTGTCTCTGATGTAGGAGCATCCCTAGTTCAAGAGCAATCTTGTATCAACCAAAAACATTTGCATTTCAGTTTGTTTCTTTTCATTTTTCCAGTTCAGTTCAGGTAGTTTAGTCAGAAGCAGTTTTTGCATTTTGGTTCGTATTTTACCACAATTATATTTCAGACCTTGTGGAACTAAACTTAGCATCTACATTCATTAATCTACATCATATCTAGAATTTAGAGATCTACAAATTGTTACTAGAAATATATTGCTATCAAAAGATTGACTATTTCTCAGAGCAGAGCATCCTAATATTCACTGGCAACCAACTGAAGGAGAAACTTGCAAAAGCATTTCTTGATCTTTGGAGCGTAATGAAACATCATTCAATGATCTTTGGTTCATGGCTGACCTTCCCATGAGATCCACATGTCATTCTATTCATTTTCTGGAAGTGTTCTATGCATTTAGGTCCAACCTATCTGTATACACCTGTTGTACAACCCTTCTTTGGAATTTGTGATCTTCCTTGGCCGACGTGGAGGAGTCTATTGATCTGGACTTGATATATATTGATGTAATAGATACTTATGAAAATAGCTACCATGATTTAGAAGATTGATAGTTTAGATTTGTGTGAAGGAGCTTCAAAGCTTTATCTTGTGCATGTATGTAATTAGGCCTGTGAGCCCTAATTGTAAGCCTGCATATTTTTAACTGATCTCTTTTTGAATTCTATGATATATTGAATGACTGAATCTACATTTGATTTATTTCCTTGAGTTGTTTCCATTGTGTTTACTCTTTCTGTATGGTTCAAACAATTCATTCTGTGAACCCT
This sequence comes from Cunninghamia lanceolata, assembly GCA_027924645.1. Classification (NCBI taxonomy): domain Eukaryota; kingdom Viridiplantae; phylum Streptophyta; class Pinopsida; order Cupressales; family Cupressaceae; genus Cunninghamia; species Cunninghamia lanceolata. The sequence goes on from BSBN01000524.1 coordinate 3,236,551, forward strand.
CCTACCGTGACTACACCAAATGGTATCAGAGAAAGTTTGAATCTTTGGGAGTGGATTAAGCAAAATTGGTGAAGGAACTCTGTAAGATTTTGTTGTGGATAGATCACCGAATTGAGACAGGTTACTTGTGTTGCAACCAATCACCGATTGTGAGGCAGTTTATACTTGATCCTAGGAAGAATACCACCGAGGAGAGTTGCTGCTATTGGAACAATGGCTGGTAGAATGGATGAGATAATGGAGATGGTGAAAATAATGCAAATTCAATTGGATGTTGTTGAAAAAGATAGGCGAAGAGGATTGACACCTAGACCTAATGTTGAAAGTGATGATGAAGAAGAATCTTGACTTGTTGAACAAGCTAGAGAAACCCTAGGAGGTGATGAAGAATCATATTAAGTAAAGATGTTGCGAGCTATTTCAAAGATTGGAAAGAGGCCTAGAGTTGATGTGCCAAACTATACTAGTAATTTGAACCCTAAAGAATTGAACTGGATAAATGACATGGAATAATACTCTGAATATGAGGAAATTAAAGATCTAGAGAAGGTGAAATTTGCCAAGACAAAGTTGAAAGGACATGCTTCTATATGGTGGAAAGAAGTTTAGTTGGAAAGAAACAAAAGAGGAAAAGAGAAGATTACAAAATGGGATAGGATGGTGACAAAGTTGAAGAATCAGTTTATACCTACTGACTATGAGTTGGAGCTATTGAAAAGATTGCAAAACCTAAGACAAAAGAAGAAATTTGTGAAGGAGTATATTGAAGAATTTCACAAGATGATCATAAAAACAAGATATAGTGAAGCAAGCAAGGAGAAAGTGGCTAGATACATCAATGGACTGAGATTAAACATTCAAGAGGAACTAAGCTTAGTAAGGATGACATCTTTGGAAGAAGCATATCAGTTTACCCTAAAAGTTGAAGAGAAGATGAATAAAAGACATGATCATAGACAAAGAGGTAGAGGAGGTAAATTTCAGAGAGGTAGGACTTATTCCAGAGGAGATAGATCACATCTAGAGCAGAACAAGTTTGACAACCCATTTAAGAAGGATGACAAAGATACTAATGCATATCAGAGAAATGACAAAAATTTTCATCCTAGAGGTAACTATAATTCATACCAGAATGAAGGATACAGGAGAGAGGGAAGAGGATTTGATAAGAGAACATTCAGAGGTACTTGTTTCAAGTATGGAGGTGAAGGACATAGAGCATTTGATTACAATCAGGGTAGCACAAGTAAGAGGACAAAAAATAGTGGAAGAGCAGCCTATGTTGAAGAAGAACCCATTGAATTAGATGACCCCTATTCAGTTGGCAAACATGAGAAAGGAGAATCACTTGTGATGAGGAGAGCACTATTTCAAGAAGAAACAAATGAGGAACCACCGTAGAGGAAGAGTTTGTTCAAGACAAGATGCAAATTAGGAGGTAAGTGTTGTAAAGTTGTCATTGATAGTGGTAGTTTAGATAACCTAGTTTTAGAGGAGATGGTGACTAAGTTGAAGATGGAGAGATTGAAACACCCTAATCCCTATCAGATAGCATGGATTTAGGATGATCATAAGGTACTGGTGAGTGAACAATGTTTGGTGAAATTTCATATTGGATCTTATCATGATGAGGTCTTCTGTGATATTATGCCTATGGATGTATGTCATATCTTGTTGGGTAGACCTTGGCAGTATGATAGAAAAGATATACATGATGGGAGAAAGAATACATATACTATAACATCAAATGGAAAGAGAATTACTTTGATTCCTTTGGAAGATGATCCTAAAGATGTGGTATGTGGAAATACTAGAATCTGTCTAGTAGATGGAAGGAAATTTCTAGATGGATTGAGACATGAGAATACGTGCTATGCTTTGATTCCTAAGAAGCCAAAAACATTGAAGAAAGAAACTAAAGAATAACAATCAGAGGAGATAAGAGAGGTTCTAAAAGAATATGAAGACATCATAATAGATAATGTACCTGAGGGATTACTACCTATTAGGAGTATCAGTCATCACATGGATCTTATACCGGGAGCAAGTTTACCTAACAAAGAAGCACACCGGATGACATCGACAGAGAATGAAGAATTAAACAAACATATACAAGAATTGTTGAGGAAAGGTTTGATTAGAGAAAGCTTGAGTCCTTGTGGAGTACCTGCAGTGTTAGCACCGAAGAAGGATGGAGAATGGAGAATTTGTACTGACTCTAGAGAAATAAACAAGATCACAGTTAAGTATAGATTTACTTTACCTAGGATGGATGATATCATGGATTGTTTGAGTGGAGCAAGATATTTCACAAAGATAGATTTGAAGAGTGGATACCATCATATTAGAATCAGAGAAGGAGATGAATGGAAGACTGCTTTTAAGACAAATGAAGGACTGCATGAGTGGTTAGTGATGCCCTTTGGATTAACAAATGCACTAAGTACTTTCATGAGATTGATAAATGAAGTCTTAAAGAAATTCTTGGGTAAGTTTGTGATTGTATACTTGGATGATATTTTGATTTTCAGTAAGACAAAAGAGGAACATTTGTGGCATATTAGATAAGTTTTGCCAAGACTGAGAGAAGATAAATTGTTGATAAACATCAAAAAGTGTAGTTTCATGAAGGAAGAACTAGTATATTTGGGATTTGTTATTTTTGCGAAAGGGTTGAAGATGGATCTTGAGAAGGTGAGAGCAATTATTGAATGGCCTACACTGGAGAGCATTGGAGAAGTTAGATCATTTCATGGATTAGCTAGTTTTTACCTGAAGTTCATAAAAAATTTCAGTTCAGTTTGTAACCCTATGATAGAGACAATGAGAGGTGACAGAAAAGATTTCAAGTGGACATCAGGAGTAGATAAAAGTTTTGAATTGTTGAAGTAGAAAGTGACAGAGTAGCCTATTTTGGCATTACCGGATTTCAATAAGGTATTTCAAGTTGATTGTGATGCAAGTGGAAATGTGATTAGAGCAGTGGTAAGTCAAGAAGGTAAACCTATAGCATATATCAGTGAGAGTTTAATGATGCAAGGAGAAGATATTCAGTTTATGATCATGAGTTCTATGCCATAATTCAATCCTTGAAGAAGTGGAGACATTACTTGTTGCCTAAGGAGTTTGTGTTGTATACAAATCATTAAGCTTTACAGTATTTGAACAGTCAAGGTAAGTTGAATTAGAGACATATGAGATGGGTAGAGTTCATGGAGAGTTATATCTTTGTGTTGAACCATAGGAGTGGTAAATCAAATAAAGTTGTTGATGCATTGAGTAGGAGAAGAAACTTGTTGACAGAGATGAGAGTTGAAGTGTTAGGATTTGATGAATTGAAGAACATGTATGAGGGAGACACTAATTTTGTAGAACCTTGGAAAGCATGTAAGGAACATGTTATGATAGATATGAGTAAGTGGTTGGACTATTTCATTCAATAAGATATCTTGTTCAAAGGAAATTAGTTATGCATACCTCGAAGTTCAATGAGAGATAATTTGATCAAGGAGAAACATAGTGGTGGATTGGCAGGACATTTTGGCATTGATAAGACAGTGGCTTTAGTGAGTGAAAACTACTTTTGGCCTCAAATGCACAAGGATGTTCAAAGATTTGTGCAGAGTTGTAGAGTTTTTCAAGTTGCAAAAAAGAGTAGTCAGAATACTGGATTGTATAAACCTTTGACAGTATCGGAGAGACCTTGGGAAGACATAAGCATGGATTTTGTGATGGGACTGCCTAAGACATAAAGAGGACATGATTCAATATTTGTAGTGGTTGAAATTATTTCAAGGATGGCTCATTTCATACCTTGTAAGAAGACAACTGATGTAGTGCATGTAGCTGACCTATTTTTCAAGGAGATTGTGAGATTACATGGATTACCTAAGAGTATAGTTTTAGACAGAGACATAAAGTTTGTTGGATACTTTTGGAGAACACTTTGGATACTTTTGGAGGACACTTTGGAAGAAAATGAAGACCATTTGAAATTCAATTCAACTTTTTAGCCACAGACTGATGGATAGACAGAGGTAGTGAATAGGAGTTTGGGAAACTTGTTGAGATGTTTGGTTGGAGAGAAAGCCAGAAGTTGGGATTTGATTATTTCACAAGTAGAGTTTGCATACAATAATTTAGTGAACAGGAGTACTGGGAGAACACCTTTTGAGATTGTGACTGGAGTAAACCCTAGAGGAGTTGTAGAATTTAGAGATATCAATACAGAGGAAAAGAGAAGTGCAGAAGTAGAAGAATTTGCAGATCACATGAAGATAGTACATAATCAGGTTAAGAAGCATTTGGTGAATATGAACAGTAAGTACAAAGAGAAGGCTGATGAGAAGAGAAGACATAAGAAATTTGAAGTTGGAGAAGAAGTGATGGTATATCTGAGAAAAGAAAGATTTCTAGTTAGGACATATAACAAGTTGAAGATGAAGAAGTTTGGACCTTGTAAGATACTTAGGAAATTTGATTTAGGGAATGCATATGAAGTGGAGCTACCAAAGACATTGGGTATTTCACCTATTTTCAACATTGCAGACCTTTATCAGTATCATGAAGCAAAGTTCAGTGACAACATGGAAGAAGAAATTACCACAACAAGCATCAGAGCAAATTGAAGACATTTTGGATAGCAGAGTTAGACATGGCACTAGAGGAAGACAATACAGAGAATACCTTGTGAAGTACAAAGGTAGACCAGAAGAAGATTCATCATGGATTTCTTAGGCTGAGGTGGATCGTCTTTGTTCTCCCCTAGCCCCAGCAAAGTGAGGGACTCACTTTTTCAATAACCCTGGATGTCTAATGCAGGAGTATCCCTAGTTCAAGAGTAATCTTGCATCAACCAAAAAATAATTGCATTTCAGTTAGAAACAATTTCAGCTTGTGATCTAGTTTTGACATTTCACATCTTACGGATCTAGACTTAGCATCTACATCATATCAAGAATTTAGAGCATTTGGATCAGTTATCAGAAAGTTATCGCTACCAAAAGATCCTCTATTTTCTCAGTGCAGAGCATCCTAACAGTTCCTGATAATCAGCTAAAGGAGAAGATTTGTGAGCATTGGCCGACTTGCGGATCCTAATGATGCATTCTGCAATGTTCCTTGGTTTGTGGCCGACCTTCCTCATAGGTCCGCATTTCATTGTATATGTTGGAGAAGGATTTTCAAACTGATAGGTCTGACCTATCCAAGAACACACATTACACCTTTTCATTGGGATTCCAAACCTCTTGTGGCTGACGTGAAGGAATCTATTGGTCCAGAAATGATATATAAAGATGTAATAGATCCTTAGGAAGGCAATTAGCAATTGATTCATATGCTATAGTTTAGATTTATCTTGTGCATGTCTGTAATCAGGTTCGTGAGCCCTAATTGTAAGCCCGCATGTTGCCGGCTAGATTGTATTTGAATTCTTTGATATACTAAATGACTAAATCTACATTTGCTCCATTTCTTGAGTTGTTTCTGTTGTGTTTACTCTTGCTGCATGGTCTGGACAGTTCATTCTGTGAACCCTCCTATGGTGACTACACCAAGTGGTATCAGATCGAAAGTTTAATTCTTTGGAGTGAATTGGTGAAGGGGATTCCATAAGATCTTGTTGTGAGTAGATCACCAATCTGAGGTAGGTTACTTGTGCACAACTGATCACCGATTGAGAGGTAGTTGTCGCTTGTAGCCTGATCACCGAACCTGAGGCAGTTTGCACTTGATCATAGGAAGAATGCCACCACAGAGAGTTCCTCCTGTTGGTACAATGGCTAATAGAATGGATGAGATGATGGAATTGATGAGAATAATGCAAATTCATTTGGATGTTGTTGAAGAAGATAGGCGAAGAGGATTTACACTGAGACCTAATGTTGAAAGTGATGATGAGGAAGAATTTCAATCTTTGGAACATACTAGCGAAACCCTAGAAGGTGTTGAAGAAGAAGAGTCAGATCAGATAAAGATGTTGCAAGCTATCTCAAAGATTGGAAAGTGGCCTAGAGTTGATGTGCCAAATTATACTAGTAATTTGAACCTTGAAGAATTGATTGACTAGATAACTGACATGGAAGAATACTTTGAATATGAGGAAATTGAAGATCTGGAGAAGGTGAAATTTCCAAAGAAAAAGTTGAAAGGACATGTTGCTATATGGTGGAAAGAAGTTTAGTTGGAAAGAAATAGATTACAAAGTGGGACTAGATGATGACAAAGTTGAAGAATCAGTTTATACCTGTTGACTATGAGTTGCAATTGTTGAAAAGATTGCAAAACCTGAGACAAAAGGAGAAATCTATGAAGGAGTACACTGAAGAATTTCATAAGATGATCATAAGAATAGGACATAGTGAAGCAAGCAAGGAGAAAGTGGCTAGATACATCAATGGACTAAGATTAAACATTCAAGAAGAATTAAGTTTGGTAAGGATGACATCTTTGGAAGAAGCATATCAGTTTGCCTTGAAGGTTGAAGAGAAGCTGAACAAAAGACATGATCAGAGATAGAGAGGTAGAGGAGGTAAATTTTAGAGTGGTAAAACATTTTCTAGATATGATAGATCATTTGTGGAGCAGAACAAGTTTGACAACCCAGTTAGGAAGGATGACAGAGATAACAATGCTTACCAGAGAGATGACAAAAATTTTTATTGAAGAGGAAACCCTAGTGCATATCAGAATGAAGGATATAGAAGAGGAGGAAGAGGATTTGATAAGAAGAAATTCAAAGGTACTTGTTTCAAGTGTGGAGGTGACGGACATAGAGCATTTGAGTGTAATCAGGGTAGTAGAAGCAAGAGGATAGAGAACAGTGGAAGAGCAGCCTATGTTGAAGAAGAACCTATTGAATCACCCAGTTCTGTTGGTAAACCTAAGAAAGGAAAATCATTGGTGATGGGGAGAGCACTATTTCAAACAGAAACAAAGTAGGAACCATCACAGAGGAAAAGTCTATTCAGAACTAGATGCAAATCAGGAGGTAAGTGTCGTAAAATTGTAATTGATAGTGATAGTTCAAATAACCTAGTTTCAGAGGAGATGGTGACTAACCTGAAGTTGGAAAGATTGAAACACCCTAAGCCCTATCAAATAGCATGTATTCAAGATGATCATAAGATACTGGTGAGTGAACAATGTTTGGTGAAATTTCATATTGGATCTTATCATGATGAAGTCTTGTGTGATATTACGCCTATGGATGTTTGTCATATCTTGTTGGGTAGACCTTGGCAGTATGATAGAAAAGCTATGCATGATGGGAGAAAGAATACATATACTATAATAGCAAATGGGAAAAGAATTACTTTCATTCCTTTGGAAGATGATCCTAAAGATATGGTATGTGGGAATACTAGAATCTATTTGGTAGATGGAAGGAAATTTTTGGATGGTTTGGAACATGAAAGTATGTGTTATGCCTTGATTCCTAAAACACCTGAAGTAGTGAAGAAAGAAACTGAACCAGAAGAAATAAAGGAGTTGTTGATAGAGTATGAAGACATCATATCAGATAATGTACCTGATGGATTACCACCTATAAGAAGTATCAGTCATCACATGGACCTTATACCGGGAGGAAGTTTGCCTAACAAAGCAGCACATCAGATGACACCGATAGAGAATGAAGAACTAAATAGACAGATACATAAGTTGTTGAGGAAAGGTTTGATCAAAGAAAGTTTGAGCCCTTGTGCAGTACCTACAGTGCTAGCACCAAAGAAGGATGGAGAATGGAGAATGTGTATTGACTCTGAGCAATAAACAAGATCACAGTTAAGTATAGGTTTCCTTTACCTAGGATGGATGATATTATGGATTGTTTGAGTGGAGCAAGATATTTCACAAAAAAAGACTTGAAGAGTGGATACCATCAGATCAGAATCAGAGAAGGTGATGAATGGAAGACTTCTTTTAAGACAAATGAAGGATTGTATGAGTGGTTAGTGATGCCTTTTGGATTGACAAATGCATCGAGTACTTTCATGAGATTGATGAATGAAGTTCTAAAGAAATTCTTGGGTAAGTTTGTTATTGTATACTTGGATGATATTTTGATTTTCACTAAAACAAAAGAAGAATATTTGTGGCATATTAGACAAGTTTTACAGAGACTGAGGGAAGAGAAATTGCTGATAAACATCAAGAAGTGTAGTTTCATGAAGGAAGAATTAGTATATTTGGGATTTGTGATTTCTATGGAAGGATTGAAGATGGACCCTGAGAAAGTGAGAGTAATTGTTGAATGGCATACACCGGAGAGCATTGGAGAGGTTAGATTATTTCATGGATTAGCTAGTTTCTACTGGAAGTTCATCAGAAATTTTAGTTTGGTTTGTAACCTTATGACAGAGACAATGAGAGGTGATAAAAAGGATTTCAAGTGGATGTCAGGAACAGATAAAAGTTTTGATTTGTTGAAGAAAAAAGTGACAGAGAAACCTATTTTGGTGTTACCAGATTTCAATAAGGTATTTCAAGTTAATTGTGATGCAAGTGGAAATACAATTGGAGCAGTGTTAAGTCAAGAAGGTAGACTTGTAGCTTATTTCAGTTAAAAGTTGAATGATGCAAGGAAGAGATATTCAATTTATGATCAAGAGTTCTATGCGATAATTCAAGCCTTGAAGAAGTGGAGACATTACCTGTTGCCTAAGGAGTTTGTGTTGTATACAGATCATCAAGCTTTGCAATATTTAAACAGTCAGGGTAAGTTGAATTAGAGACATATGAGATTGGTAGAGATCATGTAGAGTTATACTTTTGTGTTGAAGCATAGGAGTGGTAAATCAAATAAAGTTGTTGATGCCTTGAGTAGAAGAAGAAACTTGTTGACAGAGATGAGAATTGAAGTGTTGGGTTTTGATGAATTGAAGAACATGTATGAGGGAGACACTAATTTTGCAGAACCTTGGAAAGCATGTAAGGAACCTGTTGTGGCAGATAGGAGTAAGTGGTTAGACTATTTCATTCAGGAAGATATGTTGTTCAAAGGAAGTCAATTGTGCATACCTAGAAGTTCAATGAGAGATAATTTGATCAAGGAGAAGCATAGTGGTGGATTGGCAAGACATTTTGGCATTAATAAGATAATGGCTTTAGTGAGTGAAAATTACTTTTGGCCTCAGATACATAAGGATGTTCAGAGATTTGTGCAAAGTTGTAGAGTTTGTCAAGTTGCAAAAGGGAGTAGTCAGAACACCTGATTGTATAAACCTTTGACAGTTCCAGAGAGACCTTGGGAAGACATAAGCATAGATTTTGTAATGGGATTACCTAAGACGCAGAGAGGAAATGATTCAATACTTGTAGTGGTTGACATATTTTCAAAGATGGCTCATTTCATACCTTGTAAGAAGACAACTAATGTAGTGCATGTAGCTGACCTAGTTTTCAAAGAGATTGTGAGATTGTATGGATTACCTAAGAGTATAGTTTCAGACAGAGACACAAAGTTTGTTGGATACTTTTGGAAGACACTTTGGAAGAAGATGAAGACAGATTTGAAGTTCAGTTCTAATTTTCATCCACAAACAAATGGACAGACAGAGGTAGTGAATAGGAGTTTGGGAAACTTGTTGAGATGTTTGGTTGGAGAGAAAGTTGGAAGTTGGGATTAATTCTTTCACAAGAAGAGTTTGCATACAATAATTTAGTAAATAGGAGTACCGGAAGAACACCTTTTGAGATTGTTACTAGAATGAATCCTAGAGGAGTTATAGAATTGAGGGATATTAGTACAAAGGAAAAGAGGAGTGCTGAAGCAGAAGAATTTGCAGATCACATGAAGACAGTGCATAATCAGATGAAGAAACATTTGACAGATATGAACATAAAGTACAATGAGAAGGCATATGAGAAGAGAAGACATAAGGAATTTGAAGTTGGAGATGAAGTGATGGTGTACCTAAGAAAAGAAAGATTTCAAGTTGGGACTTATAACAAGTTGAAGATGAAGAAGTTTGGACCTTGTAGGATACTCGAGAAATTTGATTTAGGAAATGCTTATGAATTGAATTACCGAAGACATTGAGTATTTCACCTACTTTCAACATTGCAGATCTTTATTAGTACCTTGAAGAAGAATTTAGTGACAGTATGCCAGAAGAATTGAAGAAATAGTTACCACAATAAGCACCGGAGCAGATAGAAGACATTTTGGATAGTAGAGTTGGACGCAACACTAGAGGAAGACAATACAAAGAATATCTTGTGAAGTGGAAAGGCAGACTAGCAGAAGTTTGATCTTGGATTTCTCAGGCTAAGGTGGACCATCTTGGTTCTCCCTTAGCCCCAGCAAAGCGAGGGACTCACTTTTTCAATAACCCCAGATGTCTGATGCAGGAGCACCCCTGGTTCAAGAATAATCTTGCATCAACCAAAAAGCAATTACATTTCAACTTGTTTACATTTTAGTTCTTTCATTTCCAATTCAGTCAGGCAGTTCAGTCAAAAGCAGTTTCATCTTGTGGTCTAGTTTTGGCATTTCACATCTTGTGGATCTTGACTTAGCATCTACATTCATTCATCTACAACATATCAAGAATTCAGAGCATTTGGATTAGTTACAGGAAAGTTATTGCTACCGGAAGATCCTCTATTTTCTCAGTGCAAAGCATCCTAACAGTTCCTGATAATCAGCTAAAGGAGAAGATTTGTGAGCATTGGCCGACTTGTGGATCCTAATGATGCCTTTTGGAATGTTCCTTGGTTCATGGCCGACCTTCCTCATAGGTCCGCACTTCATTGTATCCGTTGGAGAAGGATTTTCAAACTGATAGGTCTAACCTATCCAAGAACACACATTACACCTCTTCATGAGGATTTCAAATCTCTTGTGGCCAACACGGAGGAATCTATTGGTCTCGAAATGATATATAAAGATGTAATAGATCCTTAGGAAAGTAGTTAGCAATTGATTCATATTCTATAGTTTAGATTTTGTGCGAAGGAGCTCAAATCTTTATCTTGTGCATGTATGTAATCAGGCATGTGATCCCTAATTGTAAGCCCGCATGTTGCCAGCCAGATTGTATTTGAATTCTTTGATATACTAAATGACTGAATCTACATTTGTTCCATTTCTTGAGTTGTTTCCGTTGTGTTTACTCTTGCTGCACGGTCCGGACAGTTCATTCTATGAATCCTCCTACCATGACTGCACCAAAGAGCAATCTTGCATCAACCAAAAACATTTGTAGTTTACTTTGTTTGTAGTTTAGTTTGTTTTTTTCATTTTTCCAATTCAGTTCAAGCAGTTCAGTCATAAGTAGTTTCTGCATTTTGGTCTACATTTTACCATAGTTGCATTTCAAACCTTGTGGAGCTGCAATTAGCATCTACATTCAATCATCTACATCATATCCCGAATTTAGAGATCCGCACATCGTTACTAGAAAGATATCACTATCAAAAGATTAGCTATTTCTCAGAGCAGAGCATCTTGATATTCACTAGCAACTAGCTGAAGGAGAAACTGGTGGAAGCATTTCTTGATCTTTGGAGCCTAATGACATATCATTCAATGATCTTTGGTTCATGGCTGACTTCCTAGGAGATTTGCACATCATTCCATTCATTTTTTGAAAGTGTTCTATGTATTTAAGTCTGACCCATCTGTATACACATGTTACATCTCTTCTTTGGAATTTGTGATCTTCCTTGGCCGACGCGGAGGAATCTATTGATCCAGACTTGATATATATTAATGTAATAGATCCTTAGGAAATTAGTTATCATGATTTAGAAGATTGATAGTTTAGATTTGTGCAAAGGAACTTCAAAGATTTATGTTGCGCATGTATGTAATTAGCCCTGTGAGCCCTAATTATAAGCTTGCATATTGCCGGTCAATCTCTATTTAAATTCTATGATATATTAAATGGCTAAATCTGTATTTTCTTTATTTCCTCGAGTTGTTTCTGTTGTGTTTACTCTTGCTACATGGTTCAGACAGTTCATTCTATGAACCCTCCTACCATGACTGCACCAGCCTCATCCACAATATCTATGTGCAGAAAGATGTTGCAGCAATGTATTCTTCCTCTATAATAGACAAAGATACTGAATCCTACTTCTTACTTAACCAAGTCACCACTCTACCTCCAAAAAAGAATACACCACCACTTGTACTTTTCCTATCATCTACATAACCAACCCAATCTGCATTTGTGTAAGCACTTAGAGCGAATTCATTATCCTTTGGATATCACAATCCATGATCTGGAGTACCCTTTAAATATCTGAATATCCTCTTCACTGCTGTAACATGTGACTCTGGGATCTTCTTGAAATCTAGCCATATGAAAAATTGCATGCATAATATCTAGTCTAGTAGTAGTTAAGTATAACAATCCTCCAATCATTGACATATACCTTCTCTAATTAGCCTTAGGAGATTCATCATTCTTCCTCACTTTGCAACTAGTTGTCATAGGGGTACATACTAGTTTAGAGTCTTCCATTCCAAACTTCTTTAACAATTCCTTGACATACTTTGATTGTGAAAAAATACCTTTATCCGTCTAAATGATTTGTAGCCCAAGGAAGAAGTTCATTTCTCCACACATTGACATCTCAAATTCTTTCTGCATCTCATCTACAAAACTTTTACACATACCTTCATTTCCTCTAAAGATTATATCATCTACATACACTTCCACAATCATAATTTGATCATCTCCTACTTTGATGTACAAATTACTATTTGCGGTGTCTTTATTGAATCCTTGTTGTAATGAATACTTGTCCAACCTTGCATACCAAGCTCTGGGGGCTTGCTTCAATCCATATAGTGCCTTCCTCAACTTGTAGACCATGTTAGATTTATCTGATAAATGAAATGCATCCAGTTGTTCTATGTATACTTCTTCCTCCAACTCACCATTAAAGAAAGTAGACTTCACATCCATTTTATATACTTTGAAATCCTTATGTGCTACAAAAGCCAAAAACATTCTGATGGCCTCCATTCTTTCCACTAGAGCATAAGTTTCCTCATAGTCTATTCCTTCTACTTGTGAGTAACCTTTACACACAAGTCTTGCCTCAAGTTTTTTACCACTTCTCCATTCTCATTTAGTTTGTTCTGGAATACACACTTAGTTCCAATCACATTCTTATTTTCTAGTCTTGGGACAAGTTCCCAAGTCTAATTCTTTTCAATATGCATTAGTTCTTCTTCCATAGCCTTGATCCAATACTCATCCTTGCATGCTTCAATCATTGTTTTAGGTTCAACTGTAGAGAGAAAACATAGATTTACTTGTTCTTCAATATCTTTCCTTCTTGTCAGCACACCTTTGTTCTTGTCACCAATGATTTGATCTTCAGAATGATGATTCTACACATACTTGGGAGTTTTAGGAGACTTTTCTGGAGCTTCTTCTTCTTCAATCTGTACTTCATTTTCATCAGTATTTTCATCTTCTTTGCAAGATGACTCATTTGATTCATAACCATCAACTTCTGAATTCTTTTGTAGATCTTCATCAACTTTGACATTTACGCTCTCAAAAATCCTTCTTAACCAATAAACATTTTCATCTGTCCTCTTTCCAGTAGCTATCACAGTTCCAAAGTCCTTTCTAATCTCACAACCATCATCCTGAAACACAAGATTGTATCCTTCGCTACACATTTGTCCAACACTCAAGAGGTTATGCTTTAAACCCTTAATATAAAGAACATCATCAGTATTATGCTTTCCATCAAAACTAATTGAGCCTCTTCCACATATCTGAGTAGCTCTATCATCACCAAATCTAACTAGTCCTCCATCACATTTTTCAAGTTTAACAAACTTACTTTTATCACCGGTCATATGATTTGAGCATCCACTGTCAATGACCCAAAGGTTCTTTTCCTATGTAGTATGAAAAGTAGATATCAAAGTGCTTTTAGCATTAAGACCTACCTCTAGAGCCTTTTCCTTCACACATTTCCTAGAGTTAGTAGAAGCAGTATCATCTCTTAAAGCTATGAACAGACATTCATTATCCTCTTCATTTTCATAATCAATTTCATCATCAGATATAATTGCATCTTCTATCACATAGTAGCTTTTCTTAGGAACTCTACTCTTGTTCTCCTTGTTCTTACTTCTAAAAATTCTTTCTAGACATCTTGAAGCATAATGACCAATCTTGCCACAACAAAAACACTTAAAAGGCAACTTACCACTATACTTACTAGTACCCAATTTCATTCTTCTTACAAAATTATCTTCCAAATCATTTGAATCCTCCTTATCTGATTCCATAATCTTCTCAAATTTGACAGCTTTGAAGGCAGTCTCATCCTTTGCACTACTTGTACCAAATTCTCTCATTTCAAAAGTAGTTAAGTTACCAAGCAACTGATCTTTAGTAAATTGATTCAGATTTTATAATTCTTCAATAGCAGAAACCTTATGATTGTAAGCCTTAGGAAGAGTTCTGAGTACCTTCAATACCACTTCTTTTCCATCAATATTTCCACCAAGTCCTTTGATACCATTGACAACTTCATCCACCTTCTGCAAGTATCTTGTAATGTTTTCATCTTTAGACATCTGCATGGTCTCAAATGAGCTTCAAGTTCTACATTTGAGCTTGCTTGACCTTGTCATCTCCTTCATGAATACATTTCAAATTATTCTAGATTTCATTAGTAGTATTCAGATCCATAAATTTTACAAATTTAAAGTTAGATAGACCACTTAAAAGAGCATACCTTGCTTTACCATTGGTTTTAAAGGCCTTGATCTCATTTGTAGTACTTGGACCATCATCCAGAATTGTGTATTCAATTGTTATAGCCTTCCAGATCTCATATCCAAGAAAAATTAGATAAACTTCCATCCTTATTTTCTAGAATGCATAATATGTTCCATCAAATTAAGGAACATCCTTCTTATGTGCCATCCCAGATCTACCTCAAGTGGTTAAGCTCTCTTCTAAGGAACCTTTCTCTAATACCAATTGATGAATGCACAAGACAACTGAGAGGGTGGGGTGAATCAGTTGTAGCTTAAGATTTCAAAACCCTCACACACATTTAGATCCCTATAGATTCAATTAACCCTTAGACTATTATGATGATTAAGCATGAAAGCAAATAACAGAGATTAAATCAAACCAACATCAAACACAAGAGAACCCCAGATTTTACATGAAAACCCCATGAAGAGAAAAACCATGGTGAGGATTAGCTCAATACATAAAGTAGTAACAACACTGAATTACAAAAGGCTCACTAGTAGAAGGCTCACTACCAAAGGGCTCACTATCCAAGGACTCACTGTTGCAATTATGTGCTAACCGGTGTTGTCATTGATGTCAACATGATTATGTTGTCATTGGTGTCAACTGTGTTTTCTGATATTGCTGATTTTTTATTGATTGAGTTGTCATGTTGAGGTAATTTGAATGACTTGAAGAAGTATTGATGATGCTAGCATATTGTTCATGTTGCTAAGTTTCCAAGTGCTTTTGAAAAAAATTGCTCTCCAAGTGGAAACAGTGTGTTACAGAGTATTTTGGCTTGCTGGATACTATTTGAGTTTTTGTTCTGCATTTCTTATGTATTGAAGACCGGAGTATGAGATTTAGGTATGTTTTAGAGAAGTGTTTGAATGTGCTAAATCCAGAATTTGGTGGTCCAGATCACTATGCAGTAGAAGTTGTGTTCACCAGTTTGAAGACTATATTTGATAGAGTTTCTGAGTTGTGCAGAAGTGTCTGGGAGAAAGTATTTTTCTTTGCATTTCTCTATAGAGTGGTTTCGGCTAATATGGTTCTGGACATATGTTTATAAGGTCCTTAAGTATCTTCATGCCAAAGGATTTGTGATTTGGTGCTCCAGAAAGCAATTTATTGTGTAGCAGAACTTAGCAGTGTTGATTGTAAATTGTCTTCAAGTGAGATTTGTTGTCTTCAAGTGAAACTTGTTGTAGGTGGATTTTTTAGCTCTCAGGTGATTTTATGTTGTTTTTGGATGTCTCTAGATTGTTTTGAAGGCTTGTTCTTGATCCACAAGCTATGATTGATTTCTTGGAAGCGTGTGCCTAAGTATTCTTGGTGTTTGCACTAGTTTGGCTGACTTGGGTGCTAACACTCTTTACGAATGTGTTTCATGGATTATAGAAGTGTGTTAAAGCATGTAAAGATGTATTTGGGTCCAATCTAATCCATGAAGTGTTCTACTTTCATTCATTTTCTCTGCAAGTTTGTTTAGGTCTAGAACAATTTTGAATTATGTATGTTTGCCAACCTTGGAGACTATTCCAAAGGTTGTAGATTGTATTGATGACCTTGACGTATGTTCCAAGGTTGATGACTGGTATAAATAAATGTAATAAATCCATGTGTAATATAAGTGTATGTGAAGATGCAAAGATGAAGATGTTTTTGTTGTAAGGCAGTGAAGGTGATATGTATTGCACTTCATTGGAACTGAACTCAGGCTAATTGTAGATGCTATCATATCAATTCATGGAAGTGAGCCACCCCTCTTGGCAGTAAGACACCTATTGGTAGTGAGCCATCCCTTGGCAGTGAACCCTTTTGCAGTGAGCATTCTTTTGGGTAGTGAGCTCTAGATAGTGATCCCTTTGGAAGTGAGCCTCTTTTGTTATTTTGTATTGTTACTACATTATACTATGAGCTAACACTCATCATGGTTTTCCCCTTTTAGGGTTTTCTACGTAAAATTCTAGTGTTCATGTGTGTATGGTGTTAATGTGTTTAAGTTTTAATTCTATATTTCATGTTTAATCTTCATAACAGATTAAGGAGTTAAAGCAAGTGAATGTGAATGTGTTTTGTTTAAGAGAAGTTAAAGTTTTGATACAACTAATTCACCCCCCTCTTATTTGTCTTGTGCCTTCAACAATTGGTATCAGAGCTTGGTTCCTTAGAAGAAAGCCTAATAGGTTAAGGTAGATCTTTGATGGTGCACAAAGACATTCCTTGGTTGAATGGATCTAACTATGCCTTTTGGAAGGTACAAATGCAAAGTTATCTTGTCTCCATTGGTTTTAATGTCTGGAAAATAGTTGAAGATGAATACAAAATACCTAATGGTGGTATAAAGATTACAAGTGAGATTAGGGCCTATGAGATTAATGACAAAGATAAAAATGCTCTACTAAATGCTTTATCTAACACTAAAATGGCAAAAGATGTGGATCTGGAAACTGCTCATGAGATCTGGATAAAGTTGAAAAGTATCTATGAAGGTGATGCATTTGTCAAGAAGGCTAAGTTGCATAACTTGAAGACTAGATATGAAACTATGCGGATGTCTGAAGATGAGAACATAACAAGTTACGTATAGAAGATTGATGAATTTGTTAGCAGCATCAAGGGTCTTGGTGGAAAGATAGATGATACGGATGTTGTAGATAAGGTACTCAAAACTCTTCCTAAATCTTATAGTCATAAGGTATCTGCTATTAAAGAATTGTTTGATATGAATAATCTTTTAAAAGATCAATTGCTTGGTAAACTGACTACTTTTGAAATGAGGGAACTTGGTACTACTGATGGCCCTATGAAAATTGAGACTGCCTTTAAGGACAAGGAAGAAAAAACTACTAAATCAGATAAGTATGTTGTGGAATCAGATGAAGAAGAATTTGATGAGCTTGAGGCAAACTTTGCAAACATAATGAAAAAGGGAACTGGAAAGTACAAAGGAAAGTTACCTTTCAAATGTTTTAGTTGTGGTAAGATTGTCCATTATGCTTCAAGGAGTCCAAATAGAGCTTTGAAGAACTAGAACAAAGAAGGTAGAGGTAAGATGGTAAGGAAAAGTTACTATGTTAGAGAAAATGAAGGTGTAATCGATGATGAATCTGATTTTGAAGATGGTAATGCCAGTGAATGCCTATTTATTGCTATAAAAGGTATGATGGAGGACTAGTTAGATTTGTTGATGATGCAGCTGGTAAGATCTGTGGAAAAGGGTCAATTACTTTTGATGGCAAGAACAATACAGATGATGTTCTTTATGTCAAAGGCCTAAATCATAATCTTCTAAGTGTTGGACAAATGTGTGACAAAGGATATAATCTAATATTTAAATACAATGGATGTGAGATAAGGAAAAGCTTTGGAACAATAATTGTTGCTGGTAAGAAAACTCATGGTAATGTTTATCATTTGAAAGGTACTAACAATTATTGTTTTTTGGCTTAGACAAATGAATGATGGATATGGCATAGGAGAATGTGTCATATTAACTTTGATAATCTGGTGAGAATAAGCTCAGCTCAAGCTATAAGAGACCTACCTAAGATTGTAAAGTTTTCTAATGCCTTTTGTAAAGAATATCAATTTGGGAAGCAAACAAAGACAAGTTTAAAAAGCAAGGAACAAACATCTACCAGTCTCTTAGAGGTGGTGCATATAGACTTATGTGGTCCTACAAGAATAAGAAGTCTATAAGGTGATAGGTACTTCATGTTACTTATTGATGATTATTCAAGAATGACTTCGGTTACTTTTCTTAGAGAAAAATCAGAAGCCCTAGACAAGTTCAAGGCATTTAAAGCAATGGTTGAAAATGAGATGGATTTGAGAATCAAGTGTTTGAGGTCTGACAAAAGTGGTGAGTTTACTTCAAATGAATTCAATGCTTTTTGTGAAGAACATGGGATAAATAGACAATTGTCTACCCCCAGAACTCCTCAGTAAAATGGAGTAGTTGAAAGAAAGAATAGAATAGTTCAGGAAGCTGCTAGAACAATGATCAAAGAAGTTGACCTTCTAGAAGTATATTGGAAATAAGGTATTCATACTGTTGTCTATATTCAAAATAGAGTGCAAGTCAAAGCAAATGGAACAAAGACACCTTATGAGATGTGGTATGGAAGAACTCCTATTGTCAAGTATTTCAACTTGTGTTTGGAGGTAAATGATATATCAAAAGAGATGAAGAGTTGGGAAAATTTGATGCTAGATGTGATGAAGACATATTTCTTGGGTAATCCACTAAAAGCAAAGCTTACTGGTGTTATAACAAAAGATTGAGGAAGATTATTGAAAGTGCAAATGTGAAGGTAGATGAAGATATTTAGAAAAACTCAAAGCCAAATGGATACAAGTCAGATGGATCTACTGATATAGAGAAAGTTCATATTGGATCTACTGATATAGAGAAAGTTCATATTGAAGTGCAAGTTGTTCCAGAAGAAGAATCTCAAGTTGAAGAAAAAGAATCTCTTGAAAGAATTCCTAAAACCCCCAAGTATGTGCAAAGAAATCATTCTAAAGATCAAATCATTGGTGACAAGAGGAAAGGAGTATTGACAATAAAAGGAGCTATAGAAGAACATGTAAATCTCTGCTTGATTTCAAAGGTTGAACCTAAGACAGTTTATGAAGGATGTAAAGATGAACGTTGGGTCAAGGCAATGGAAGAAGAATTGATGCAAATTGAAAAGAACAAGACTTGGGAACTGTTGATAACTGAGAGGGGGGGTGAATCAGTTATCTTAATTATTCTAGCTTTCTGATCTTCCTTAATAATTAATGCAGCATTAAATCAAATAAACAAACATAACCATGAAGTGGAAATAACATCAATACACATGACACAATGATTTTCACATGGAAAACCCTGTTAAGGGAAAAACCACGGTGTGATTAACCCAAGATTGTATTCTCTGTTAGAAGAATAAGATAATACAAAATGGCACTTGCCAATTGGGGCTCACTACTCGAGCACACTACTCACAAGAGGCTCACTACCTTACAAGAGACTCACTGTCTACAAGGTATAAGGTGATAAGATACTTGAACTGATGAGAAGCATCCACACATGCTGAGGTTCAGTTCCGGTTAAGTTTAAAATACTGATCTGCTGCACTTCATTCTACCTCTTCTTGATGCTATTGTCCTGTCACATTCTAGACTTGTCTTACTGCCTTCACACTGCTCTTCTACTTTTCTTTGTACAACACAACACACACCACACTGCTTCACATCTAAATCCATCTAGTATATATATCCACACAAATGATTTCAACACCTTTCTAGTTAGCATCTGGAATAGTCAATATTATCCCAAACTTTGATCTGTCGACTGAATCCTTGCTTGCCAAGTGATGTGTATCAAGGAGATGCTTATAGAAGTCATCAATTATGTTAGCCAATTATGAATGATACCTCAGGAAGTTTGATCACCATCATTATCTCATCCGGATTTAGATCTGATGCTCTACCGGTCAGTTCTTCCTCTGTCTATTCTACCAAACAGGAACCCAACACTCAAGTGCTCATGTCTCTTCACTCTTCCATCACCAGAGGCTCAATCCCTAGAATCTATTAGTCAAGGTACTCCTCTTTACTTCCCCAAAACCATACTTTACTGAGATACTTCCTCTAAGAGATCTGAACCTGACTGTCAGACCTAGCCACATGCTTTGTTCTTGTTTACCGGACCACAACATTCTTCAATCTGACTTCCGGTATAGACATATCATGCCCTGTGGATGGGTGGGATGAGCTTTGTTTCCATCAATGACAACATTCATGAAGCCATATAGTGTCTCTTACCAACAATCTCCCCCTTTGGCATTGATGGCAACACTTAGTGAAAAATGACTAAATGTCACACTATACTCCCCCTTGGCTAATGCTCTGTTCTTATGTACATTTTCCAGAGCTCCCCCTTAGCTGGATTCCTAATTTTTCACTGCTCCTCACTTCCCCTTTGACATCAATGGTAAAGGGTGGGGTCCGCACACCAAAATTTGCAAAACTCAATCTATACTTAATCGTATAAGTATATTATCCGGTTATACTTTACATATACTTTAGTATATCTACAAAAGTATTCTTCAAGTGTACAACTTCTGTCACCCAACTTAGCTTCATCCTGTCCAAAATTGAGATGTGACCACTCAATAGGAATGCAAAAGTTTCTGCCCTCTTTAGATCTGTCAGATCACTGGTCCAGGCTGTGGTTTGAGCATCATTTAGGGCTTCATGCATGGCCTCTAACTTAGGGATAATTATCCCTCTAAGTTCACTCAATCTACTTATTCTATTTTTCTTCTCCTTCTCAAGCTTCTTAATTTCATTCAAGACTGCAATAGTCTGACATTCTTGATTTATTATGGAAGTGGTAAGAGGATCAAAATTTTGAGATAGTCTTATTAGTTTATCCTCCTGTTCTTTCACTTTCTTCTCAATCTCCACTATTACTTTGGACCATGATAGACAAAATTTATACATTTCCCCACCATCTTTAAGAGCATTTTCTAAGCTCTTTATCCCTATATCCATATTTCTCCTATCATTGGTTATTAGTCCTTGTACTTCAGAGAATCTCTTTTCTAAAAACTCCTTCCGGGATTTATCTTCTACTGACTTCTCTAAGGAATCAAAATGTGTGCTAACACTATTAACTAGAGATTTGAGATTACCGGACGAAGAGGCTGAGGGATCCTTCTGAAAAGATGGCATGATCTTCTCCAATACACCAGATGCAGTTTCTATGAGCTTGCAGTCTTCCATGTGAGACTTCAGAAGTTTTTCTTTTGCCTTTGCTAAAGTAAAGGATGCTAGCTTCATGGTTTGAACCGGGGAGAGGGAGTCAAAATTGAACGGTCCTTGAAGAAGTTCCAATTCATCAAATTCCATCATCTCCTTGGTTAAGAATTCTTTGACTGCTTCTACTGTGTCTCTTGCTGGTGATAGGGTTTTGTCCCCTTTTGCAGCCTTACCACTATGATCTGTGGTCTTTTTTGTTGGAGTTTTCTCTCCTGCAGCCTTACTATTGTCATCTTCTTTTTCCTTCTCCTCTTCTTCTTGACCAATCTTCTCTTCTACTCTTTCTTCTTCTTTAGATCTGGAGTCAGTAGGGGAAATTAGAGGAGAGAAGTTTACTTGTTCATGGACCTCCTCTTCCAGAGCAGAGGATTCTAAGTCCTTATATTTTTCTTCACCTGTCTCCTTTACCTCTTCTGCTATAGTAGATTCTTCTTTGTTTTCCATTCCTGAGGATCATCACCTAAATCCTCTATAATAGGAATATTGAATCTTTTATAGGCATTCTGGAGGATTTCTTCTATTTCTTTTGCCACTTTATCAATTTCTCTAAGCATGAGCTGATTCATTCTAGCCTTACTCTGGAACTTATCCTTGCAATCTTTGAAGATCATATCCATTTGTTTCAGAGTAATTGAAGGATAGAGCTGAATAGCTATCTGTTCTCTAATCTCTAAGTCCTTAGCCTTGGCATTTTCTTTTCTCATTTCAAGTTCCTTCTCTAAACTTTTAGGAATTAGAGAAATTATTTCAATAAATGCTTTATTGTATATGTTCAAGTACTTAACTGTGGCTTCCTCCAATATCTTTCTATCTGCATCATTATATGCATCATAGAATTTTGTTATTGATTGCAGGTTCCCATCCATAGTAACTGCTTTAACTACATCATCTAAGGACAGAGTGGGCCTTTCAACAAACTCTTCTACCTCTACCTCCTTGTCTTCACCGAATACTTTCTTCTTCTTCATCTTCTTGATCTCTTCATCAGATTCTGTCTCTTCTTCATCCTTCTGATTGATATAAGACCTTGTTGCCTTTATCTTGGTTCTCTTTTCTCCTTTACTGGATGATTTTCTCACTTTTCTCTTCATCTCCAGTTGCCTTAGCTCCACATGAATCTTCACACTCATCTCTTCAAAGGTTCCAAACCTTTCTATCTTAGGATCCTTGGGTTGACTGAGCATGTGTTGAACATGTAGCTCTACTATTTTCTCATCTACTTCATACCCCATCGGCATGATCTAGACTACCCTTGGCTCCACTACCTCCATTAGGCACTAATCAGTTTCTACCATAAAGCAAATTGTATCCTTATACTTTTCAACTAGAGATTGGGGGATTCTCTCTGGCTTGCATCATATTCTAAAAGTTTTTGAAGTAGCCCCAGAGTGCTATGTTTTGTGACTTGGCATCACCAAGTCCATGCAAGTAATCTCTGATTTGAATTGCAACAGGTTTGTCATTCTACCATACCCAACCACTGGACCCGGGTAGCTCATTCATAAAGTAGAAGAACAAACATAGTATCAGCCCACCATACTTGAAAGAGTTCTTCTTGTCCTTCTTGATCTTTTGTAGGTTTTCCATCAGTTGGTTCAGAAGGAGTTCACAAAGATCATAATCTGCATTCTTTCTCAACATTTCATAAGCAGTGTAGATTGCTATTCCGAATATAGAATTTTCTCTACTGGAGTGATATATCTTGTAGCCAATAATAATGGAGGCAAACTTGATGTCTGGATCTATGATATCCTCAACTGTCATTGCTCTTTTATCAAAGTTAGTTCCGGTAGCCTCACTCACAGTTTGAATTTTTGATTGATTTTAGAGTAGGTAACCCACTGGTTGAGTGTAATCCAGTTACTGCCCTAATGGCATCCTTAGTGATCTTAAATGAACTGTTTAACCACATGAAGTTGTCATGCATTCTGCTTAAAACATACCGGACCCATTCATCTTCAGCAAAATAGGGGAAATGAATGCACTGACTGAAATGTTTATCCCTAATGACCTTGTATTGAGGTTTGAGATCAAATGAGTCATCTATCAGTTCCTTGTGGTAAATATCCATTAGTTTGGAGTCTCCAAATTCCTCAATGTTTGCATGAATATATGCCCTAATGTCTTCAACATGTAAAACCCCATGCGAAATGCTGGAAAAAGTGCCTAAGGGATCCACTTCTAAAGATTTGTAGGGATGTTTCTTAAATTTAGGGCGAGGCCTATCAGAAATCTTTACAACATTTGGAGTAGTCATCTTCAGAAGATTTACAGAGAGATATTCAACAATAGAAAATACCTTTTACGCTTCTAGGGTTTGCTGAATGAGCCGGATTAATTTACTGGATGAATCGACTTTAACGGTTGATCTTTGAGAAATTTGAAACAATTTGTTGCAGATCTCCTTTTCTTTTCTTCTTGAATGCAAATGTGCAAATTATGAATGAATGAACCTTTTTATTTTTGGGAAAGCCCTAATTCCACAATTTTTGAATCAAGCCGGATCTAACTGTGAGAGTCCTATTTTTACCGGATGACTGTTAAACCGGATCAATCTTGGTAGATTAGACTCTTCAAATCTTCTTGTGGATCTTTCATATCTTTACCAAACCTACTTTAGATGTTTTTCTAAGAACCCTTTAATCCACAGCTTCCCATGTGCCAATTTCAAGCACTAATTGACTGGCTGGGGGAATTGGTTTTTCTTAATGACTCCCCCTGAGCTAGAGCTCATCTATTCAATTTTTGGAAGAATTATCAGCACCAGATTCTGGTGTGGATCCATCCCCAACATTCTTTGTGCTTCTCTTCACCCAAATCTTATTCATCTCCCTTTGAATTTCATCCGTGTTAACTTTTCCTTTTCCTTTGTCTTGGTTATGATTATGCTATTCTGGACCCCTTTTGTCTTGATTCTTACTTCTACAGAATTTGGCAATATGACCGGATCTATTGCAATTGTAGCAAACAACATTTCTTTGCATATTTAACTAATATCCTCTTGATCTACACTAATTAGCCATATGTCCCATTCTATTGCATGCAAAGCATCTACCTTTGAATGAATTGTTCATTTGCATGTTTCTACACTCATGGGATTTTTGACCATACCTTTTGCAATTGAAACACTATCTGGAGAAGGATGTATTAGTCTAATTCATTCTTCTTCTACACTGATTTGCTTTATGACCAAAGTTATTGCAGTTGTGGCAGTATCCGTTGAAAGATGGATATCTTTGAGCATTTGGTTGCCTTATCTGAGGTCTTCTAGGCTTGTTTCTTGGATTTTTTGATCTGGAGTTCTTCTGATTAGATCTGGAGCTTTCACCTTTTTCATACCCCAAGCCTTGCTTGTCATCTACCCTCTTTTGGCTTTGAAGAAGAACTTCAAGTTGAGCAGAGCTTATCTTGAATTTCTCTTTGTATTCAATTGTTGTTTGAAGATCCCTTTTAAGAGTTTCAATTTGATTCTCAAGTTGTTCTTCATTGTCTCTAGCTTCTTCAAGATCAGATTCTAGATGCCTGATTATTCTATCCATTTTGTGGCAGTCTTCTGACTTCTCCTTGAGAGATTGTCTTAGATCATCTTTAGTTTTTCTTTTTTCTTCAATTTCTTGGGTGAATTTTATAACTCCGGATTCCATTTCATGTCTTATCATAATGACCTCTTTTGATAACTTTTCACATAACTTGGTTTTCTCCTTCAGATCTTCATTTGTATCATTGGCTTCACCTTGACTTGCCAATTGCTGAAGTAGTTCCTTTCTCTTTTTCATAGAGTTACTCAGTTTCTCTTTTAGCTCATTTATGAAATCATCAACTTGTTTGAGTCTTTCCTTCAAGTTGTTGACTTTGGAATGAGATTGCTCAAGATCATCTAGGGTAGACTGAAGTTATTCCCTCATACCATACATATCCATTGAGATTCCCAGATCTTCCTCAAGCTGTTAGGCTTTGTTTGGAGGAACTTAGCTCTGATACCAATTGTTGATAACTGAGAGGGGGGTGAATTGGTTATCTTACTTATTCCAGCTTTCTGATCTTCCTTAACAATTAATGCAACATTAAATCAAATAAGCAAACATAACCATGAAGTGGAAATAACATCAATACACATGAAACAATGATTTTGATGTGGAAAACCTTGTTAAGGGAAAAATCACGGGGTGATTAGCCCAAGATTGTATTCTCTGTTAGAAGAATAAGATAGTACAAAATGGCACTTGCCAATTGGGGCTCACTGCCCGAGCACACTACTCACAAGAGGCTCATTGCCTTACAAGAGACTCACTGTCTACAAGGTATAAGGTGATAAGATACTTGAACTAATGAGAAGCATCCACACATATTGAGGTTCAGTTTTGGTTAAGTTCAAAATACTGATCTACTGCACTTCATTCTACCTCTTCTTGATGCTATTGTCCTATCACATTCTAGACCTGTCTTACTTCCTTCACACTGCTCTTCTACTTTTCTTCACACAACACAACACACACCACACTACTTCACATCTAAATCCATCTGGTATATATATCCACACAAATGATTTCAACACCTTTCTAGTTGGCATCCAGAATAGTCAATATTATCCCAAACTTTGATCTGTCAGCTGAATCCTTGCTTGCTAAGTGATGCATATCAAGGAGATGCTTATAGAAGTCATCAATTATGTTGGCCAATTATGAATGATACTTCAGGAAGCTTGATCACCATCAATATCTCATCCAGATTTAGGTCTGATGCTCTACCGATCAGTTCTTCCTCTGTCTATTCTGCCAAACAGGAACCCAACACTCAAGTGCTCATGTCTCTTCACTCTTCCATCACCAGAGGCTCAATCCCTGGAATATATCAATCAAGGTACTCCTCTTGACTTCCCCAAAACTACACTTTACTAAGATACTTCCTCTGAGAGATCTGGACCTGACTGTCAAACCTAGCCACATGCTCTGTTCTTGTTTACCGGACCACAACATTCTTCAATTTGACTTCTGATATAGACATATCATGCTCTACGGATGGGTGGGATAAGCTTTGTTGCCATCAATAACAACATTCATGAAGCCATATAGTGTCTCTTGCCAATAGGAACTTGTCCCTAGGCATGTAGATAAGAATGTGATTGGAACTAAGTGGCTTATTAGGAATAAGTTGAATGACATTGGAAAAGTGATAAGAAACAAAGATAGTCTTGTATGCAAAGGTTACTCACAAGTGGAAGGAATAGATTATGAAGAAAATTTTTCTCCAGTGGCAAGACTGGAAGCCATTAGATTACTTCTAGCCTATGCAGTACATAAGATTTCAAATTATATCAGATGGATGTGAAGTCTACTTTTCTGAATGGTGAGTTGGAAGAGGAAGTATATATAGAGAAACCAGATGGATTTTAGTTATCAGACAAACCAGACATGGTATGCAGATTGAAGAAGGCATTGTATGGACTGAAGCAAGCTCCTAGAGCTTGGTATGCAAGATTAGATGGGTATTTGGTGTAGCAGGGATTCAATAAAGGGTATGCAGATAGTAATTTTTATATCAAGGTAAGAAAAGATCAAATTCTAATTATTGAGTTCTATGTGGATCATATAATCTTTGATGGAAATGAAGGTGTGAGTATGAACTTTGCTGATGAGATGCAAAAAGAATTTGAGATGTCAATGTGTGATGAGATGAACTTTTTTCTTGGGCTGCAAATTAATCAGACAGATAAAGGCATTTTCATTTCACAATCAAAGTATGTCAAGGAGTTGTTAAAGAAGTTTGGAATGGAAGAATCTAAACTAGTCTATACTCCCATGACAATTGGTTGTAAGCTGAGCAAAGATGATGAATCCCCTAAGGCTTACCAGAGAAAGTATTGGTCTATGATTGGAGGATTGCTATACCTAACTACTACTAGACCTGATATCATGCATGCAGTTTGTCTTGTGGCTAGATTTTGGGCAAATCCTAAAGAGTCACATGTTATGGCAGTAAAGAGGATATTCAGGTACTTGAAAGGCACTTTTGATTATGGTTTGTGGTATCCCAAGAACAATAACTTCAACCTAAGTGCATACATAGATACAGATTGGGCTAGATGTGTAGATGACAGGAAAAGCACAAGTGGTGGTTTGTTCTTTCTTGGAGCAGAGTTGTGTCATGGCAAAGCAAGAAGCAGGATTCAGTATCCTTATCTATTGCAGAGGCAAAGTACATTGTAACAACATCATGTTGCACACAAGTGTTATGGATGAGACAAACTCTGAAGGACATCCAAGTTAAGTATGAGGATCCCATTCCTATTTTCTATGATAATACTAGTGCCATTAACATTTCAAAGAACCCAGTGATGCATTCAATAACAAAGCATATTTCTATCAGATATCACTTTCTGAGAGAGAATGTTGTAGAGAAAGAAGTGAATCTTGAGTATGTGCCTACAAAAGATTGGGTTGCTGACATAATCACCAAAGCTCTTCCTAAGGATATATTTGAGTATCTTCAGGAAAAGTTAGGGGTTATTGCCCCTCCTTTGTTGAACTAGATGCATAAGGAAGTGCATCAGTCCAGTGTGGTTCAGGAGTCATTCTTTTCTAGACTGATGATGGAGGCTACCTCTTAGGGGGAGAAGGTAGTGATACTGGAGAATGTTGCAGTCTAAAGGAAGCATTTAGGGTAGTTAAGAACAAGTGCAAGTATGTGCTCTATCATATTCAAGGGGAGAAAGCTTGAAGAAGGTGTGTCACCCTTTGCCATTGATGTCAAAGGGGGAGAGAGTTCATGTGAAAAACAAAAGAGAGAGAAAGATGTATTAAAGAAAGGGGGAGAATGAGATTAGTGCAGAATTGTGTCATGATGGTTTTTCACATCATATGTTTCTATCAATGACAAAGGGGGACATTGTTGCAAGTATGTGCT
Organism: Cunninghamia lanceolata; assembly: GCA_027924645.1. NCBI lineage: Eukaryota > Viridiplantae > Streptophyta > Pinopsida > Cupressales > Cupressaceae > Cunninghamia > Cunninghamia lanceolata. The sequence goes on from BSBN01000524.1 coordinate 3,265,002, forward strand.
AACCGGTGTTGTCATTGATGTCAATACGATTGTGTTGTCATTGGTGCCAACTGTGTCTTCTGATATTGCTGATTGTTTCTTGATTGAGTTGTCATATTGAGGTAATTAGAATGAATTAAAGAAGTACTAATGATGCTAGCATATTGTTCATGTTGTTGAGTTTCCAAGTGCTTTTGAGAAAATTTGTTCTCCGAGTGGAAACAATGTGTTGCAGAGTATTCTGGCTTGCAGGATACTGTCTAAGTTTTTACTTCGCATTTCTTCTATATTGAAAACCAGAGTATGAGATTTGGATATGTTTTACAGAAGTGTTTGAAGGTGCTTATAAATCCAAAATTTGATGGTCCAGATCACTGTGCAGTAGAAGTTGTGTTCATCAGTTTGAAGACTGTATTTGACAGAGTTTCTGAGTTGTGTAGAGGTGTCTGGGAGAAAGTATTTTGCTCCGTATTTCTCCATAGAGTGGTTTTAGGTGATGTGGTTTTGGACATATGTTTATAAGGTCCTTATCTATCTTCATTCCAAAGGATTAGTGATTTGTTGCTCTGAAAAGCAAGTTATTGTGTAGCAGAACTTAGCAGTGTTGGTTGTAAGTTGTCTTCAAGTGAAACTTATTATAGCTATATTTGTTGGCTCCCAGATGATTTTATGTTGTTCATGGATGTCTCTAGATTGTGTTGAAGGCTTGTGCTTGATCCACAAGCTATGATTGAGTTCTTGGAAGTGTGTACCTAAGTATTCTTGGTGTTTGCACTAGTTTGGCCGACTTGGGTGATAACACTCTTTGCGGGTGTGTTTTGTGGATTATAGAAGTGTGTTGAAGCATGTGAGGATGTATTTCAGTCTGATCTAAGTCATGAAGTGTTCTTCTTTCATTCATTTTCTCCACAACTTTGTTTAGGTCTAGACCTATTTTGAATTATGTATGTTTACTGACTTTGGAGATTGTTCCAAAGGTTGTAGATTGTATTGCTGACCTTAATGTATGTTCCAAGGTTGATGATTGGTATAAATAAATGTAATAAATCCATGTGTAATAGAAGTGTATGTGAATATGAAGGTGTTTGTGTTGTAAGGTAGTGAAGGTGATATGTATTGCGCTTCATTGGAACTAAACTTAGGCATGTTGTAGATGCTATCATATCAATTAATGTTAGTGAGTCATCCCTTTTGGCAGTGAACCACCTATTGGTAGTGTAGCCACCCCTTGGCAGTGAGCCTTTTTGCAGTGAGCATTCTTTTGGGTAGTGAATCCTAGACAGTGAGCCCTTTGGCAGTGAGCCTCTTTTGTTATTTGGTATTGTTACTAAATTATATTGTGAGCTAACACTCACCATAGTTTTTCCCTTTTAGGGTTTTCCACGTAAAATTTTGGTGTTCATGTGTGTATGGTGTTAATGTGTTTAAATTTTAATTTTGCATTTCATGTTTAATCTTCATAATAGATTAAGGGGTTAAAACAAGTGAATGTGAATGTGATTTTGTTTAAGAGAAGTTAAAGTTTTGATACAACTGATTCACCCCCTCTTAGTTGTCTTGTGCCTTCAACACTCACTATCCTGAAAGAAAGATAAAGAAAAGATAGCTCACTGCTAGAGTTGAATTGCTATAATTGCATCTATCCTATGCAAGGAGTACAATTCCAATGAAGCTCAAAATACAAAACCAATATTCACCACAACACCAGCATCACATCGGCAACAGTACTGAAGAAAAATAAACACCTTCTACTCACTCCATCCAATAATCTAATGCATGAAAAGCTTGTACTATACCATACATTCACCACACTATTACTAACATCACATCCATCATGCCCACTCACACAATCATGATCCCTTGACACTTATTTATATTGTATTCAACCTTGAGAACATTTTCCAAGGTCAGAAAATCACCTTTACCTAGTAAATTCAAATTAGGTCTTGACCTAAACATCCCCGTAGTGGAAAGGAATGAAGGTGGACCAAAACACATCTTACCTTGGACCTAAATTCATATAATCATGCTACTCCACACTTTCACAATCACCAAAGCGACTCCACAATTAGTGTAAACACTGAAGGTTGGCCAAACTTGTGTTAACACAATGATCTTTTTAAGTACATGCTTCCTCAAACTCAAAGACTACTTGTGGACCACATGCAAGAATTCAACACAATCTAGAGTATTCCATGAACATCCTAAAACATCCTAAAAACCAAAAAATTCCTCCATAACAACTTTCACCTGCCACACAACCTTAACCTGTTTATCCAGTATGCTTAACTATCTTTGTCATACACTGTATCTCTAGAAATCAACTTCCAGAGCACCAAACCACGAGAAACTTCAACAAAATAAAGATATAAACCTTATAAGCACAAATCCAGAACCACAAGACCTAAAACCATTTTGTAGAGAAATACGAAGCAAAGACATTTCTCCCAGACCCCTCTGCAACACTCAGAAACCTAGTCTTCATACTGGTGAACACAACTTTCTCTACACAACGAACTAGAATTCTAAATTTAGAATATAACATCTCTTAACATCTTTGAACAACATATCCAAACTACAAATTTAGATCTTCAACATAGATCAAATGCGAAGCAAAATGAAAACACTACTCTATAAACCTGAATGCTAGTTCAACACATAGTTTCCTTTAATAATCCAATTTTCTCAAAAGAACTTGGAAACCAATCAACATAAACATATTCTCAACATCTTTAACACGTCTACAAAGACACCAAACAACTCATACTATTGCAACAACCTTATCTCTGTCCAACCAACCTCATCATTAGAGACAGTATCCACTCAACACTAACTACTCATACTCTTGCACCATTTATTACTCACACAGTTTACATAGTTGACACCAATGACAACACAAGCTTGTTGACATCAATGACAACACTGATTACACATACTTGCAACACAAAGGTGTGAGTTTTAATGTTAGTTTTTAGACAATAGAAGGATTGTCATACTGTAATCTTTTGTAAGTGTGTTCTCAATTCAGGAAGTAGTAGCTTCCTTGGGAGTGACCCTAAAATAAAGTATTCAGGGAGCAGTAGCTTCCTTGGGAGTGAACCTAGAGCAAATTTTTCATGGAGTAGTTGCTTCCTTGGGTTGTAGCACCAAAACAAAGTCTGCAAGGAGTAGTAGCTTCCTTGGGTTGTAGCCCTAAAACAAAGTTATTTGAGCTTCATATATTGTGAGTTAATCCTTACTGTGGTTTTTCCCTTTTTCGGTTTTCCATGTATATCTAGTGTTATGTGTTGATGTGCATTGTGTTAATATTTCATGATTATGTTAATACTGTGATGCTTAAGTTTTTATTTTCTCTATATAAGTTGAAGTTGTTTAGATACTAATTCACCCCTCCTCTCAATATCCCGGTGTGTTCAACAAAATTTTCTACAACCAAGAATGACAAGGGATTTTCTAATGATAAGGCTACTTTTTCCAAGAAGGAAATAATGCCCAGGCTTTCTGATCAGCCCTATAATACTATCTGGCATAATGGTAAGCTAGTGTCACTGAACAATAAGGGAAATCCTGGCAGAGAGACTCCTGAACCCCTTAAGAGAGGAGTACATGTGGTTGATGACAACCTTTGGTGTTTGGTTTTCTAGGCACCTCATTCACCCTCTCAGTGTGTACTAGCTTTATCAATTATTGATTCAGAATGACCGTGTGATGAATGCAATTACATGGATGACCGAAAAGACCAAAGTATAAACACAGTTTTTTCTCACAATTTTATTGGTGATGACTATTGTTCCCTTGAGGAGGAGGGTGTACTGAATGAATATGTTGAGAGTAGAAACAACAACAAAACTCTCTTAAACAACAGGTTTTTATTAGTGATGATGAAGAGGATCAATATGCCTTTAATTAGAATTGAAGAGTTCTAAAATTCAATTAAGAAGACCATCTGATGAAGAAATTAGGTCCCTTACTATTGCCAAGATCACCCAAGTTAAAAGCAATTATAATCTCAAGAGAAAGAATGCTCAAGGTGAGAGCAATACTGTGAGAAACACAAGAAGTATCTTCATCAAAGAGAAATAGGGAATTCATAGAACTAAAAGGGATCTTAGTGCTTAGGATAGATTAAAAGAAGAAATAGTGAAATCCACTCCCTAGCAAAAAGTTAGAGAGTCAAAGGGAAAAGGTGTTGATAAGAAGGTCATTGATGTGACTAAAATTCAAAAGGAAAATGAGAATGTTACTCAAACCCCTGTTATAGAAGTTAACCTTGCTCAAGGAAATATCTTACCAAAATATGTCCCATTAGACATGGCTTAAGTCCTTAGCCAAATTAGAGTGACTGTTCCTCTTCTAGAAATGATGAGGATAACTGAGCACAAGGATAAGGCATTGGCCATTATTGATGAAGCAAGTCTAAATTAGTCAGAATCCAGAGTTGAAATCTATGCACAATCTGATAAGAAGGAAACAATACCAGAAGATGGAAAAAAATGAAGTTCCAAAATACATGAAATATACTTAAGAACTACTTTCCACAAATTCCCCTCTTAGGTTGATCCCTTTTATGTCACTTTGGTTATGAAAGACAAGTTTGTAAAGAATTGTATGATTAACTTTGGAGCTTCCACAAACATCATGCCACTAAGGGTGTTGAATGAATTAGGTCTTAAAGTGACAAAAGCATATGTAAAATGCTTTCCCATGGACTCTAGGGAAGGCCCCATCATTGGAGTGATTAAGGACATTGGTTTTAAGCTAGCAACCTATCCACAAAAGGAGTATAGGATGGATATTATAGTGGTAGACATTCCCCCTCAGTATGGAATATTTCTATCTAGAAAGTGGGCCTCCATAGTTGGGGGAAGTATTCAAATGGATTAATCATATGCCATGATCCCAATGGATGGGAAGGACGTCAGGCTAGAAAGAGAAAAGAGTGCCCCATCTATCATTAATGGTCTTGAAGAAGGAAATGATCAAGTCTATTTTCTGGATATTGATGTGGAAAATTTTAGAATAGAGATAGTGGAAGATAATCAGGGAGAATAGGTAGTTGTCAATGAAGAAATTCAGATTGCTACTAAAGGTGATGGGTTATGGTCAATGCAATTTGATGGGGCCTACTCGAAAGAAGGATCTAGAGTAGGTGTTATACTTATATCTCCCAATTAAAAGGAATTTAGGTCATCTTTGAAATTGGGTTTTGAGTGCACAAACAATGTTTCTAAATATGAAGCACTACTCTTGGGATTAACAGTTGCATCAAATATGGAATTAAGAAACTCAAAGTTCTTAGAGATTCACAACTTGTAGTCTCACAGATCAAATCTAAGTATGCTTCCAAAAACCAAAGGCTTAAGAAATACAGTAATACAGTCTGGGACACTATTAAGGCTTTTGATGTATTTACCATTGATTGGGTAGAAAGAAACAAGAATGTTATGGCTGATTTTTTGGCTAACATAGCAATCAAATTAGAAGACTTAACCCTTGCTAAAATTTCAAAGGTAGAAGTACTAACTAGGCCATCTATCCTTGATAACATATTCCATTGGTCAGTTTTTAATGATGACTAGGATTTATATAAATTTATGAATTGTGTTGATGAGTACCATGATTAGGAAATAGATTTCCAGAACTTTATTGAAACTATTGATGGAAAGGATATTATTTTTGGAACTAAGGTTATTCAATTGAAGACAAATAAAATTACAAGGGGACTAGTTGCTTTAGAAAGAGTGTTTGATGGAACTAATGGCCATGCTACTAAGCCTTCTCTAATTCATGAAAATGACTTGGAGGAAGTTAATCTGGGGACTGAAGCCCAGCCAAGGAAAGTTTACATAGGTAAAAGGTTGAGTCCCAAAATTAGAACTATGCTTATCTCCTTGCTACAAAAGTATAAGAGAGTTTTTTCTTTGTCCTATGATGATCTTAAATCCTATAGAGAAGACCCATTTTAGCATGAAATTCCTTTGAAGCCTAATGCTAAACCATTAAGGTAGAAGCAAAGGCCCATAAATCCTACTCTAGCGCCAAAAATGCAACATGAGTTGGCCAAACTCAGTAAAGGAAGACTTATCAAACCAATCAAGCATTCTACATGGGTATCCAATTTGGCGCATGTTAGGAAGAAAAATGGAGACATAAGACTATATGTTGATTTCAGGAACCTTATTGTTTCATCATTGAAGAATAACTATCCCCTACCAAACATGGAAGCTATGCTACTGAAAGTAGTAGGTTGTGAGTTGTTATCTATGATGGATGGTTTCTCAAGATACAACTAGGTGATGGTAAAGGAATTAGAGTCGTACAAGACTACTTTCACTATTCAATGGGGTACCTATGTTTACATTAGGATGCCATTTGGATTGACAAATGTAGGGACCACCTTTCAAAGGGCCATGGATGTGGCTTTTTTTGATGTAATCAATGTCATCATAGTCATATATCAAGATGATCTGACAACTTTCTCTAAAAAGGAAAAAGACCATTACAATCACTAAGAGCATATCTTCAAAAGGAGCTTAGACTATGGGATTTCCCTTAACCCTAAAAAATGTGTATTTGGGGTAATTGAGGGTAAGTTGTTGGGTCACATTGTTTCAAAGGATGGAGTCAAGATTGACCTTGAAAGGGTTGCTACAATTGAGAGAATTCTAGAACCTAAAACTATGAAGGGAATTCAATACTTTTTTGGGAAAATAAATTTTCTCGGTAGGTTTGTCCCTAATTTTGCTAAGAAAACCAAGTCTATTTCTAAGATGCTAAAGAAAGTAAATAGTTTAACATGGAGAGATGAAGTAGTTGAGGCTTTTCAAAATATCAAAGAGGCAATTAAGCAGGTTCCAGTGTTGGCTTCTCCTGATTTTTCTAGGCCTTTCCAACTTCTTTTCATTTGCTTATTTTCACGCTATTATTGCAGTTTTGTTACAAAAAAATGATGATGGCTTTGAACAACCAATCTTAGTTTTTAGAAAGTCACTACAAGCAGTGGAGTTAAAGTATGATGCCATGGAAAAGTAGGCATATACACTGGTAAAGGCAGTGAAGAATTTTAGGCCATACCTAGTTGGGGTGAAAATTGTGGCCTATGTCCCACATGCTACAGTTAAGGATATTTTTGTGCAACAAGAAGTCATTGGTAGAAGATGTAGGTGGATAAACAAGATTTAGGAATTCAACATTGATATCCAAATTACCAAGCTGGTTAGAGGCCAAGGATTAGCTAAAATCATGGCTAAGTCTAATCTAGAAGAAGTTTAGGTAAATTGTTTGACCGATGCACCCTTGCAAAAGAAGTACAATCCAGAGGATTTAAGCTAGTACAAAGATGTTATATTCTACTTATATCACTTGAAGTGCCCTAGCAACTTAGATGATAACTAGAAGTGGACATTGAAGCTGCAAGCATTAAGGTATGTCATCACTGAACATGAATTATATTTGAAAAATAGGCATGGTATCCTCTTAAGATGTCTAGATCAAACTAAAGCTCTTAAGGTCATGAAGGAAATGCATAGTAGAGATTGTGGAGGACATTTCATGGCTAAGACAACTACCCACATAATTCTTAGAGCAGGGTTTTGGTGGCCCATATTGTTTGCTGACTCTCATAGATTGATAAAAAGTTGTGACTAATGTCAAAAGTTTTTTGGAAAAATAAAGGGATCTAGAGCTTTACCTCTGAAGCCAAAGACTATTGAGGCACCATCTCAGCAGTGGGGATTATAATTCATTGGTGAAATTGTAGAGAAATATAGTGGAGGCTTCAAGTGTATAGTATTGGTCACTGATTACTTTACTAAATGGATTGAAGTGATCCCTACTAAACAGGAAACTAGCCAATTGGTTTTAAATTTTGTTATGGAGCACATAGTTACAAGGCTTCGTGTACCTAACAAGTTAATTACTGATAATGCTATGTGTTTTAGATCTGTAGAATTTTTGGATCTTTGACTGATTATGGGATAAGTCTATCCCACTCTTCACCTTACCACCCTCAAGGAAATAGTTAGGTGGAATCCAGCAACAAGAGATTAATGAAAATTGTGAAGAGAATGTTGGGGAAGAACAAGACATCTTGGGATTCAAAACTCATGTTGGCATTATGGGTAGACAGGGTGACTATCAAGAAATCCACTAGAAGTTCCTCTTATGAACTTGTGTATGAAATGAGTGCAGACATGCCTATAAACAACTTGATACTAGTATATAAATTCATTCAAGAGTATTTTGAAGATGTTAGTGACACAATGGTTTGCAGGATGAATCAATTGGCAAAGTTGGATGTGAATAGGAGAAAAGCTCAGATTGTTAATACAAAGATGTAGTAGAATGTCAAATATTTATTTGACAAAAAGGAAAAAGATAGAAATTTTGAATGTGGGGATTTAGTACTAGTATGGAATGCAAGATCTTAGGACAAAGGGAAACATGGGAAGTTTGACTCCCTATGGTTAGGTCCATGTATACAATACTGAATACCTATAGAGAAAATTCTTATTTTCTTAAGAGTAGCAAGAGAGTATCAAGAACTTCCTATGCACGGGTAATTCTTGAAACATTATTTCTCTTAAGCTTCGACTCATTTATTCCATTCTCAGTAGTTTAGGATTTGTTTGTTTTTGTGTCTTGTGTAGTCATGGTTGTTTGTTACCCATGGTGAAGTGTTGTTTTTTAGTGTGTATGTGTTGGTCTGCATCCTGGAGTTTTTTGAATCCTTGCCACTTTCAGCTGGAATGTGCATCCTCGAGAAAGAGCCACTGTTAGGACTTGTGAAATTTTTAGGTTTTAGGTGCCTTTGCTCATTAGGGTTTTATCCTTTGGTGTTATAAACCCTAGGTCTTTTTTAGGTATGTTGTGTGCTTTATCATTATATTTCTTGGTTGACTGTCCTAACCCATTTTTGAGCTTTTAAGTTATGTCTCTGTCTTTTTAATCATACGTTTGTTGGCCCCTTTTGCCTCTATAATTGGTTGGGCCTGTGAGGGGTATATTTTAATATTTTATTTTGTTTCCCTCCCATTCTTGTGTCTATGGTCCCCACTGCTATCGTCATCACCACTACATGGCGTAATATTATTGCATTGCATTTGTCCTTTGCTTCACGCTTTCTAACTATGTGTGCCCCTTCAAAACTATGAGTGTGTGATTTGCATCCACACAGACCTTTGGGCTTGTAAAGGGGTTTCCTTCGAGCATGGTGGTTTCTCACTGGTATCATAGAGGCTTCTTGGCATTGCAGTTTGTGGATGCTCTCACCTTCCACAAGTATGGGAGTGTGAGATTTTGACAAGTGGCATCATCACGTGTCTGGGTGCCCCTTACAGAACAAGAAACTTTGCTACGTGGAGGTTTTTTTATTTATCATGAAACATTCCTTTGCATCATGGTTTACCAAAGCATCCCTAGTAATGAACTACGATGATGCACCTAGCTGTCCCATGTCATCATTACACGTAAGTTTTACACCGTGGCTTTTCCAAAAGGGTTCAGTTATAAGTGGGACCCCCCATGGTGACTCATTTTCACCCTATAGGTTGTGATTTCTCATTGGCCTTTGTGGTGTAGTTACACTTGTTGGTTTCAAATAATTTCAGAGATGACACACAAGTCGTTGATCAAATTTCTTCCTGGCATGATCAATTGTCCATATTAAAAATGAGGAACGACTAATAGGCGACATGATGGCCTCACTCATTTGATATTTTAGTGTAGACATGATGGTTTTATACCATTTGAATAGGACACATAATCAGTATCAATTGAATTCATTGTTTGAGAGAAGAAGTATTGAGGAGAAAGAAATGTTCTGAGATGCTAAAGAAATTATGAGGAGTTACTACTTGCAAAGGCTAGGGTTTTCAAAAGTAGAGAATGAGTAAGTGAATTTCACCTTGCTTATTTCTGAAAAGGGCTTTTCTTTGATTCTAAAACACCAATTGGAATTGTTGAAACTATTTTAATAATTCCTATTCATTTTGAAGCCCAAAATTGTTGTAATTCTTTAAGCCCTATCCCCACTATAAAAACCCTAAAATGAGTCATTCAAGGTCACAACTTGGGAAAAGAAAAAGAGAATTGGATGAAGACATTATGAGACAACTTCTAGGCTCCTCAAAAGGAGCAAAGCATGCCTAGGGGATGAGTGTCATGTTTGACAGAATGCAAGACAATGCTAAAGGTGTGTGAGATGCAACCATGTATCCCTAGGGCTGGTCATTATTTTTGTATTTCTATAATAGGAGGGATGATAAAAGACCCATGTTTAATATTTAGACATTATATTTGGGTAAACTAGTGGTGCCAAATGTCTTTGTTAACATGGAAATGATTAGGCATTTTGCAAGTAGGTATGACCCCAAAACTATGGCAGTACTAAATAAAAGTGGTGGTTGCCTCTTTAGGCTAGACATGGATTATATTTGTGAGGTCTTCAAATTGGACCCTACTACAAACACCATCATTGACTTAGACTCATTGTGTAGAGAGTATAACAAGGACAAGAGTGGTTATAGGGTAGTCTAGATTCTGAAGCATAGAAGAAAGGCAAAGGATAACAAACCAACTAGAATCCCTCAAAATGAGGAAGCACCTTTTGATGTGGATACCTTTCTAGGGCATTTCAAACAAACTTACTATGCCCTTTGCTAGGTCCTAGCCATGGATCTTAAGGTACAAATTCCAATTGGTTTTATGATCATAGTAGCTAATGTTTAGCATTTAAGTATGAACAGGAAATTTGATTATGCCAAGTATATTGCTAATTGAATCATGAGGGACATGATCAGAATAAAAGGAGATGATAGGATGGTAAGTTTTAAATAGTAATCCCTACTCTATCACCTCATATTATATAATAGAAGGGATATCTGGAGTCTTGCATTGAGGTTTAATTTCAATGAGTAGGATGGTTCTCCATCACTTGTTCAACCATGGACTCACATTTGGGACATGCACTGTCCTACATCAAATTATGTGATTTTTGAAGAGTATTTTGTATAGGTGGTCATGAGAAATTTGGGCTATCAAAGGTCAACTTGACTCTTTGAGAGAGTTTTGAGACTCCTAAGACCATCTATGTGGGCACCTAAATTATAAATTGATCATATTTGGGGAAATTGGTATCTCCATTCAAACTCCACAGTTATTAGAATGTATGGATCTCTAGTCCAACCTCATATCATGCTGAGGAGTGTACCAGATAGGATTACCTTCATGGAGATAATGTGGCAATTGAATGAGGTGGACAAATTTCACTTTAGAAATCACAATAAAATAGCACTTCTACCGATATCCCTTGTTTTCTCTGGTTTTCTTATAACAACCAGAGAGGGGCTGGAGTTGTTGGCCCCTAGATTGCTTACAAGATGGTTGTTGACAAGTAAAGAGACTTCGACCTTAAGCACCTCATTGATCAAAATAGAGTAGGGGTGGGAAGGCCTAATTACCATCATCAATTTGATTTCTATATGGATCTTATCATAAATTGTGTTTATGATGAAGATATCTGTAAGATGAGGGTTGACTTGAAGAAAATACTCAATGGAGAGAAGTAGAGAAAAAAGTTAGACTCCACATATCCAGGAGAAATCAAGAATATAATTGATCCAATCATTAGAATTCAAGCTATGTTGGATAATGTTTCTTCTATTGCTCCAAAAGTAGTTGCACAACCTATGGCACCAGTTAGAGAAGAGCCTAAAGTAGTTGGGTAGGAAGGTAAGCCACTATGCCCCCAAAGCATGGAGGAATCTAGAGCACAGGGTAAAATTCCACCCCTTGTTGATTATGCAGAATCAAAAGAAGTAGGGGAAAATTGACCTGACCTTGATTAAGTAAGTCTGGTAATTCCCTCTCCTCAAAGAGTAGTGATTGAAGACCCTCCACAAGATAGGATTATGGTTTATTTAAGGGTAGGGGATGTAACGGTTACTGATGTGAGGGCACTTGCATGTACTAAATTCTTAAGTGATAATTATTTTCTTAAATAAAAGGAGTTTAAAGATTTATTGGTTAAAAACAAAATGGAATTGTTCCTCAAGAAATTAAATAAGAAAAGAGGAGAAACCAAAAAGGAGGAAATGCATGAGATAACTCAAAAGGTACTCCAAGAAGTGGACTATTAGGTCAATAATACCACTCCTGAGGAAGGGAGAAGAATTGTAGAAGAAAGTGGATGTATCATGTTACCTCAATGGGATATTTCCTCTTCTATTGCTATACTATAAGGAGGTAGGATGGTGATAGGATGTCTTGACATTTGAAGAGAAAGCTCAAGACATGTATTTTGGATCAGTATTTAGTACCAAGTATGAAACCTTGACAATATGGGTAGTTGCCCTTGAAGCTCAAAAGCCTTATGCTACCAAGAACATAAATGAGCTTTCTAGAAATTTGGTTGTCAGAAGGGTTGCAGACACATCTGCCCCTTTGGCAGCATCATTGGTGGTCAACACAACATTATCTAGTGAAGCAACAACAAAGAAATTAAAGGTTGATTATGATTTATTAACTGAGAAGTATTTGAAGTTGCTTCAAGAATAGAATAGGGTCGTACCATTAATTTCTCCTCCATAGGGCATTTCATCAGAGCCTTCCACCCCTCATTCTTCTTCAATGGATACTTCAATTCAGGACAAGGTGACACTATCTCTCAGGATAAAAAACCTCAAGGATCAAGTAAAGGAACTTGAGAAGGAACTGAAACAAACCAAAAAAGAAGAGAGACCAACTAATGAGGAAAGAAGAAATAAACTGGTAAATTTCAATGATGACATACTGGGGTATAGATTAACATGATTTCTCATGAAGTTGGAAGATGCATGGGTAGGGTACAATAATTTGAAAATTACATTTTCCAATTATCTACAGAATGAAGGGAGGTTGAAAGAGGCATCAAGCACATGGGCCTCTAGGTTTGAAACATTAGGAGAAGTAATGGAATAGGTGAATTCTGACCCCAATGTACCTATAGAGTCGGTAGGCATCATAGAAGTAATGGGGTTTTTGGCTGATGTTTCCACTCAACAATCTAAATTTGAAGTTCTCCTAAAGAGTAAATTGAATTCATTTGAGGCATTGGAGGAAGTCCTCATGCCTAAAATTATTGATGATGAAGGAGAAGCCATTTGATAAATGGAAGGCGCATTTTAATGGTGTTTTTGCATCTCTAGGTTCATCAGTTTTGGCAGAAAATGAAACAAATTCAATACTCATGAATGATAATATTGATAAGTTGATAAAGTTAGTGTATGTTTTGGATGGTTTTTTCAAGGACACCAAAGTGACTCTGGATGCAAGATACAATGCTCATTTGAAAAAAAATGTCAAGTATTTTTTAATTCAAATGGCCCTCACAAGATGTGTTTGACTTGTGGCTTGTAAGGTACAGAGGGTGAGTCAACTTACCAAGTTATAGGCTATGTTGAGATTTTGTACTTATTTACAAAAAGAAGTTGTGTTGTCACTATGTCCTATATTTCTAGGAGGAATGGACCAAATACCCTTTTCTAAAGTGTTTTGGTATGATGTCATCAAACTTTTGGGCAGCTTTTCAATGTTTCAACGAATATTTTGATGTGATGTTTGTAGAGGGACAGTTGCTCCCATATATTATAGAAGGTATGTTTAGCTTCTATTCAAGCTGTTGACAATGATGAAAAGATGTATGATAGAGTTTTTTGAGTAGAACACATAGATTAACTACATAAATGTTTGATTTGTTATGAAGACTCCCATCTCCTTTTTCTATTTTGGGTTGTGTTGAGGTTTTCAAGAGGATAATCTGGTAAGGTTAAGTGTGTGATTTCTCAGGTGATGAAAAGGGTAATAATTGTAATTGTTGAAAAACAACAGGCTTCAAAAATCTAGCCATAGTTCTCTTTTTTACTATAAAGGAAACACATGCTTTGACAAGTCATATTATACTTGTTTCCTTTTATGTTTTTGACCATATTTTTTACTTCCATCATGACTATTGTATTCTCCATTCTCAAAGTGATTATGTCATTGTTCTCCTAGCTACAACTTTGTGCTTTCAAGAATAGGAGAATAGATATTATCTCCTTTGGGATGGGAGGTTTAGGGAAATGAAGAAAACTATCTTTATGCCATTCATTCTGCTTCATCAATTTCACCTTCCATTGGCTCGAACTTGATGAGGAGTGGGCATTGATGCTTAACCGCTCCAACTGCATGTAGTTTCTCACTTGGGGATAAAGGGGGACCCTAGTTTCTAATGGCCAATAGTCATTGGCCTAATTAGATGTGTAAGCAATGTAGCACCCTTTGAGCTCTTCCTCCCCTCCATATTGATAAATTGTAGTGGGAAGATATCACATTTGGGTGTATTACACATATGGTTCCTAGGGTTGTCATTGATGTCAAAACTATCATGGTGGTGTGATGGTGTTCATGGGTGGATGTCATGTCCCATCGAATAAGAGAGGAAGATATAGTTCATGGTTGGATGTCATGTCCCATCCAACAAGAGAGGAAGATACAATTCATGATTGGATGTCATGTCTCATCCAACAAGAAAAGGGAGAAGATATGGTTCATATTAATATGGGAATTAGAAGAATGAAGATGATCAGATGTATTGTTGATGCTATTGATGGCCTAAAGTATGTATGTTCCAAGTTCCATGATGATTGCATTACCAAAATAGTGTTTTGTTGTTGATTGATTTAAGATAGTGTTGTCTCTATAAAGATGTTATATGTAGGACAATGAAATGCTCTGCATTCCTTTGCATTTGCAAATATGGCCATGTAGTTCTGGAATTGTGTTTAGGATACTATGAAGGTGATAATTCCAAGTTTTTAGATCATTTTTCCTTCCACTGTGAAAGTTATTCATGATAGAGTATCGGCATGTGTTCTGGAAGAGTATGCTAGTGTTAAAGGGTTGGTGGAATGCTCTGCATTCCTTCGAAAATGAATGATTTCCCTTGTGGTTTTGAGGAAATGTTTATAGATGTGTATTACATGCTTCCTTTTAGTTTCAAGGTTCTTGGTGGTCCATAGCTCCATTTTTCAAATGACAACATGTTGCAATGTGTCCTGAATGATAGATTGTTCTTAGAGTTAATGATTGAAGCTGTGTAACACAATTATATAATGTGTAGTGGCAAAGGAGTGTTTGGGGAGGTTGTATGAGTCATGTGGACTCATCTAGAAAAATTTGTCGAAGATCTTTCTTATTTCTTGTACCACACACTAGTAGAAAAACATAAATAAATGACCAAAAAAACTACCAAAAATTTGTCATGTGATCAATAGTTTGGTCACGTGACCATTGGTAGTTTATTGCTGGTTATTTATCTCACGACCAAATTTATGACCAAACAAATTTTAGTCATTAAATTGGTAGTATATTTAGTCATTAATTTGGTAGTCTATTTAGTCATCAATTTGGTAGTATATTTAGTCACGTGACCATTGGTAGTTTATTGCCGGTCATTTATCTCATGACCAAATTTATGACTAAACAAATTTTAGTCATTAATTTGGTAGTATATTTAGTCAACAATTTGGTAGTATATTTGGTAATTTGGTAGTATATTTAATCATCAATTTGGTAGTACATATATTTAGTCATTGTAATCATTTAGTCATTGATTGTTGTTAACTGGTCATTTATTTAGTCATGGCAGTCATTTTTATTTACTGGTTTCTATTAATTGGTAGTAAATTTAGTCATGATATGAGTAATTTATTAAATACCATAAATTTTATAATGCAGAAAAAAATATATTATTAAATTTGAATTAAAACATAAAAGCAAATAAATTTGGAAAACTATATATTTTATGATGCTGCCAAGAAAAGATTGATAAATTTGAGCCAACACTTTCTATTTGAGAATTGACCAATAACAAAATGAAACAAGACAAAGCAAAGTGGAAATAAATATTTTTTTGTATTAGAACAATGCAGGAAAAGAATTACAAATAATAAAAAAGCAGCACAAGGATGCCATAACTAGAAAAAACCAGTTCAGCTCTGTCATGTACAACAAACTACAAGGATTGACTGAAGAAAAAATTAGTTCAGCAGCCACATTAGATACAATAGAACAAGAATGGAAAGGTAGGTCGTGAAAGGAAGCTATGTGTGCGGAAATCACTTCCTACACTAATCTAATGAGGAGAGAAGATTGCAAATTTGTTTTAATCTTTACAGTTACAACAATGTTAACCCACTAACAGAGATATTGCAGCAAACACATACATAAGAATGTAAGACAAAAGAAGAGAGTGACAAGATATACGTGGGGAAAACCCTTACGGGTGAAAAACCCCACACTCCAAAACACGGCTCAAATGTATTCTGTAAATAATGAAGGTTACAATACAGTCACAGAGCCAATGCTCTTGCAGGAGTCTTCAACACTTGTATCTGAAGACAATCTGGTAGCATAACAGTACTTGTCAATCACATAATACATCTCCTCTCAAAGCACCTATTTATAAAGAAGTTACAAGGAAAAAATGAGCCTATCTTGAGATGGGCATCCAACATGGCCTCATGGCCCAAAATCCATGCCTAGGGACATTGTCCAACATTGCAGGGTGTTCATGACACTTGTCATATCACCCCATCCCAAAGAAGTTGCCTATTCCCAAGTCGGGCTATGACAGATACTCTTACGACTCTTACAACTGTCATAGAATCCGTCATAACTGTCATATCTTACAGCTGTAAGAGAATCTGTCATACACAAGCTAAAAATAGCATATTCTTTTACATGTCATAACCCTCCTTGGAGTGCCCAGAAATGCCTTCTTCCAAGATGCCTTGTGACACATGTCTTCACCTGTCATAGAATCTTCCATTTATGACTCTTACACGTCATAGATTTGTCATAGGAATCTGTCATGATCATTTCGGTCAATATTCTATTTGATGCAAGATTGCTCTTACACCCTGGATGTTCCTTGATGAAGGGGGTAAATAATAAAACACACAATAACATAAATTTCACATAGAAAATAGAATGATATTTTATTAATATAGGCAAACATTACATTACAGAAGCTCAAATACAATTAGAGGATGAATCCCCTACAGGCTGCAACACATTACAGCTCCCTCTCTTAAGACTCTGGAATCTTCAACCTTCTGTAACCCCAAATCAACTAGGGTTTCTATTTTCCCACCTTTTTTCTTGACTCTACACCTTCCCCCTTAACTCTACTACCCAAGGGTTCCCAAAAATGGTCACATATATAGCCCTTTTGGTGGCCACCAGCTTAATTTCAAAATTTGTATCTCCCTCCAAAAATAGGTCAACTTCGCATGGCCATAACTTTTGATTTGACCGTTGGATTTTCAATTATAATACCTTTTTGGAAAGCTTGTGAAAAGACAGTTGTGCACAAGTAGTACCTAAAGGTAGATTGCTTGGGTTTCCCACCAAATTTCAGTCCCATCCGGAGCCTCTAATTGCCTCAAATTTGACTTTGAATATTTCAATAGGATTTTTGGAATTTGAAATTTTAATATCTCACAAATGACAAATGATATTGAAGTGATTTCTTCACCATTAGCTTCAATTCACCATTCTGGAGGTCCGTGTAAGATTTTGTATCCAACCGTGCACAAATGCAAACTTACTAAAAATAGTAACCCTGCCAAAATTAGCCCTTATTAAAAAGAAACAACATTTTTTTTTGGTTGATGCAAGATTTCTCTTACACCCTGGATGCTCCTGCATCAGACACCCAGGGTAATTTGAAAAGTGACCCTGTCACTTCTCATGAGTTAGAGGGAAACCAAAATGGTTAACCTCAGTCTCAGATAACCATGATGAATCTTCAATAGGCTTTCCTTTCCATTTCACCAAGTATTCTGTATACTGTCTATTTCTTGTACTCTTACCCACATGGCTATCCAGAATGCCCTCTATCTCCTCCTTCTCTGAAGTAGATGCTGGAATGTCCCACTGTGTTCCTTTGTCAAGCCCATCATCATGATACTCTATCAAATCTGAAATATTTTTGAACACTGGTGAAATATTGATGTCATCAGGCAACTCTACCTCAAATGCATTTCCTGAATCATGCTTCTTCAGGATTCTACATGGTCCAAATTTCCTCATCTTCATCTTCTCTAAAAATCTTCTGATATGCATCAGATGCTCATCCCAAGTCTTACTGAAAATTAAAATATCATCCAAATAAACAATAACAAAACTTCCCAAAAATTCTTTCAATACCTTGTTCATGAGCTGCATGAATGTGCTCGGTGCATTGGTTAGCCCAAATGGCATGACTAACCACTCATACAAACCCTCCTTTGTCTTGAAGGCTATCTTCCATTCATCTCCTTCTTTGATTCGAATCTAGTGATACCCACTCTTCAAATCAATCTTCGTGAAGTACTTTGCTCCACTCAAATAATCCATTATGTCATCCATTCTAGGCAATGGAAATCTGTACTTGATTGTGATCTTGTTGATGGCTCAGGAATCTATACACATCCTCCACTCTCCATCTTTCTTCGGTGCTAGTACTGCAAGTACCGCACATGGACTTAGGCTCTCCCTTATAAGTCCCTTAACAACTCGTGAACTATCTGTTCAACTCTTCATTCTCTGTTGGAGTCATTCTGTGGGCTGCCTTATTTGGCAAACTGGCTCCTAGTATCAAATCCATTTGATGACTTATCTTCCTCACTGGTGGTAAACCTTCTAGTACATTATCAGAGATAATGTCCTGAAATTCTTCCAATATATCTAAAACTTTTGCTGGTACATCTTCACATTTCTCTTGACTAATCTTAGGAATCAATGCAAAGCAATGATGCTCATGCTTCATGCCCTCCAAAAATTTCTACCATCTACCAAGCAAATTCTAGCAGTACTACATACCTTTTCTTCCACCTCCTTCAAAGGATTCAACTTGTGACAAACTCCATCCTTTGTTAGGGAATATGTATTTGCATGACCATCATGGACAACACTCCTATCATACTACCACAGCTTCCCCAATAACATATGACATGCACCCATTAGTATGATATCACACAACACCTCATCATGGTAGTCCTCAATCTTGAACTTCACTAAACACTGCTCATTGACCAAAGCTCTATGGTCCTTCTGCAACCATACAATCCGATATGGATGCAGATGCTTTCCTCTTATCAACCATCTCCTCTGAAACAAGATTATCAGTCCTTCCACTGTCAATAATAATATCACAACACTTACCTTCACATTTGTACCTTGCGTGGAATAAACTCTTCCTCTGATTGGGTTCTTTCTCCTCATTCAGCAAAGTTCTTCTAACAACTAGGGTTTCTCCCCTTTCAGCATCTTCAGAACACTCAGACTGCGCATCTTCATCTACATGTGCAACTCATGCATTACCTTCAGGTCTTTGGTTTGTCCTTCCTTGATGTTGTAGACACTCATATGCCCTTCTTCTCCACATTGGAAATAGGTTCCTCTGAAACCTCCTCTTCCAGGTCCTTACCCAGGTCTACCTCTTCCTCTTCCTCTTTGCTCACCATCATTTTGGTCATGAGGGCAGTAGATATTATCTCCTCTCTGATTTCGACTGGTTCTAGCTTCTTCACTTTTCATTGGATCTTCATTTCGGCCTCCATAGGATCTTCCACCAGTCCTTCCACCTTGACCTCTTCCCGTTTGCTTGCTTTCAAATCTCTTATTCAGCTTCTCTTCCACCTTTAGGGAAAACTGGTACACATCTTCTATGGTGGTCATTCTGACCAGGCTCAACTCTTCTTGAATACTTGGCCTCAACCCATTAATGTAATGGGCTACCTTCTCCTTGTTGGCCTCTCCATGGCCTGTCCTAATAGTGATCTTATAAAAATCTTCTATATACTCCTTAACAGACTTGTTACCTTGCTTCAATCCTTCCAGCTTCTTCAGCAACTCCATCTCATAGTCCATAGGAATGAACTTCTTCTTCAATTTCTCCACCACCCGATCCCATCTGGTAATCTTTTCTTTTCCTCTTCTATTTCTCTCTAACTGGACCTCCTTCCACCAAATACTAGCATGGCCCTTCAACTTTGTCTTTGCAAACTTGACCCATTCTAGGTCTTCCACATCTTCATACTCAAAATACTCCTCCATATCATTGATCCAATCAATAAGTTGTTACGAATTCAAATCTCTAGGATAGGTAGAAACTTCGATCTTGGGCCTCTTTGAGATCTTTGAAATGACCCTCAACAACCTAACTTTTGCAGGATCTCCCGCAGCTTCTTGTTCTTCCTCAGATAGCTCTTCTTCAGCTTCATCTTTACTTTCCTCTCTCCTTCTCAGCTCAAACCCTCTTCGCAAATCCTCTTGCAATGCATCAATTTGTCTTTGTAGGAATCTAAAACCCTCTTCTGTCAAAGCATTCCTCCCACCACAGTTTCTTCATGGAGGCATCTTGATCTCTGCAGCAAACCCACAACCTCAAGTCCTGGTCCAAACTGCCTCATGGTTGGTGATCTATCTACACACTCAAGGACCCTTGCTCTGATACCACTTGATGAGGGGGGTAAATCATAAAACACACAATAACAAAAATTGCCTATATTAATAAAATATCATTCTATTTTCTGTGTGCAAGTTTTGTTATTGTGTGTTTTATGATTTACCCCCCTCATCACCCTTACACTCTATCCAAGATGTTGACACATGGAAAAATATTCCTACCACTAAGTGGGATGCCTATCTCCTCATGTGAGGACAATATTACATGTGATCATTTTCCATGTAGGATGACACATCACCGTGCCAACTCCCACAAGATGACAACAAAGGATTTGCATCCTAATTACACAATAGGCAATAAATAAATAAATACAATGAAATAATACAAGGAATTACCAAGGTTGAGACACCTTAATTCCTAACATTCTCCCACTTGTTGAACACCTTGTAAGAGCCAATGAAATTAACAGGATTTAATTGCTATAGGCCGAGAGGCCCATAGACTCCGAACACCATCTGAACTTCTCTGTGCCCACTAGTTTCGTCAATGCATCTGCAACATTCCTCAAAGTGTCTACCTTCTCCAAATTCACCTTCCCATCCTCTACCATGTCTCTCACAAAGTGAAACTCTACATCAATATTCTTTGTTCTAGCATGGAAGGTTAGATTCTTTGCTAGGCAAATTGCACTCTGACTGTCACAATAAATCGTAATCTGTCTTATATCAACACCAATATCTGAACACAAT
The DNA here is from genome assembly GCA_027924645.1 of Cunninghamia lanceolata. Lineage (NCBI taxonomy): Eukaryota > Viridiplantae > Streptophyta > Pinopsida > Cupressales > Cupressaceae > Cunninghamia > Cunninghamia lanceolata. The sequence continues at coordinate 3,286,203 of BSBN01000524.1, forward strand.
CTCTTAAGCCAAATGGATTCCTTGCAAGGATGAGTTACTCCCATAGACTCAGCTTCTATCGTGGACAAAGCAAGCACATGTTGTCGCTTACTTAGCCAACTAATTGCACCACCAAACATAGTGAACACATAGGCACTGGTGGATCCCCTATTGTCAATGTCACCCACCCAATCAAAATCCATGAATCCATGAATACAAACAAAATGCGGAGGTCCTATAGCATTATAATGATAGCATATGGAATACTCAGAAGTACCCCTCAAATATTTGAACACTCGCTTAACTGCATCCCAATGTACACACAATGATCTGATTTCAATCTCAGATATCCAATCGACAACACAAAGGCATCAAACTTCAAGTACCACATCCTAGGAGACTGCTTCAAACCATACAAAGACTTTTTCAATTCACAAACCAAATTTTCTTTACCTTTCTCTATGTAATGCTCTGGTTGTGACATGTAAATCTCTTCCTCAAATCACCATGAAGGAATGATGTCTTCACATCCATCTGCTCTACCTCTAAGTCATAAGCTACTACAAGAGATAAAAGGAACCAAATAGATGTCAGCTATGCAACAGGAGAGAAAATTTCACCATAATCAATTCCCTCCACTTGTGAATACCCCTTCACAACCAGTCTAGCCTTGTACTTTTCAACACTGCCATGTGCACCAAATTTCTTCTTGAACACCCATTTGCATCCAACATGTTTTCGTCCTTCAGGCAAAGGCACCAAGTCCCATGTTTTATTCTTTTCCATAGAAGCCATCTCATCTTCCATGGCCTCCTTCCAAGAACCTGAATCTTTCATGCCCATAGCCTCTGTCATAGTTCTAGGCTCATCAATATTAGTAAGCAAGGCAAAAGCACAACTAGAATCAAGCAACGAATAACCAAACCTATCAGGTTGCTTTCATGTTCATGTAGACCTCCTCAATGGTTGAGGTTGAGGTTCTGCTTCTTCTTTTGACCTTTTAGAGCTACTAGAACTCTCATCATCATCAGGTCTCACAGGGTCTGTTAGTTTAGTCTTCTCAAGGGTAGAAGGAAACTAAACCACATCTTTCTTTTTTGTCTATTCTGGCTGTAAAACAACGAAAGAAGGTGTTAGCTCTTTGAAGATAACACTTCTGCTATACAACACTTTTTTAGCCACAGGATCCCAAAGCTTGTATCCTTTCACACTAACACCATAGCCAATGAAGATACACTTAACAACCTTGTTCTCCAATTTGGACAATTTCTCCCTAGGCACATGTGCATATGCCTCACAACCAAAAATATAAAGATGTCTAACTAAAGGATTCTTACCAGACCACACCTCCATAGGTGTCTTACCAACAAGAGCTGATGTAGGAGACCTGTTTACTAGGTAGCAAGCAGTGGCTACAACTTCAGCCCAAAACATTTTTTCAAGGCTTGCTCCACTAAGCATACTCCTAGCCTTCTCCATCAATGTCCTGTTCATCCTCTTTGCAACTCCATTTTGTAGCGGGGTGTATGGATTTGTCTTATTTCTTTCAATCCCTTGCTCTTTATAGAACTTATCAAACTCTACGAAACAAAACTCACCACCATTATCAGTTCTCAAACACTTAATCTTTTTACTAGTCTAATTTTCAGGAAAAGCTTTAAACTATTTAAACTGACTAAAGACTTTAGTCTTGCTTCTGATAAAATAAACCCATGTCCTTCTATTGTAATCATCTATGAAAGATACAAAATATGCATATTTGGAGATCGAAGGAACACTAACAGGACCAAACACATCAGAATGAATAAGATCCAATACACCAGAAGACTTGTGAGAACTAGAGTAAAACTAAACATGATTTTTCTTTCCATATACACAATGTTCACAAAAGTTAAACTTGAGATTACAATCATTTAACCCCTCAATAAGGTTTTTTTTTAGGGTTCTAAGACCCTTCTCACCAATGTGGCCATATCTCAAATGCCATAACATGGTCTTTTTAGTAGGAAGTTTAACTTCCAAAGCATGTGCACTACCATCAGAATGTGTTACAACAGATTTCTTCACTTCTCATTCAGATGGTGGGGATGAAGTGACTGTAGCTCTTTTCTTCAAGTCAGAAGAAATATTGCACTATGAAGTGTATGCCTCCAGCTGAAATAGAGTACCTCTCTGATGTAGAGCATCTAGGACAGCAGTGGCATACTTCAAAACTTCAATGAAATGACACACAAAGACCACTATCTCTAACTGAAATCAGACCTCTCATAATGCAAGGCTTAATACAACACTATGCATGTTCATGACACAAGGTGAGAGGACTCTAGGACACCTATCACATAATGCTTAATTCAATCTAACATTCCTTCAACTCCACTACACAGGACCTGCAGGACAACAGTCTTATAGACTGTCACAACACTACTATTCCACTAGAATGATAGACTCAGTATACTCCTTGGGGTGATGTCCATTAATAAAAACTCAATCTTATGCCAAATCAATCACATACCTAACACACCAACTGCCTTCATTGACAAAGAAATAACATGACAAACAAACCTATTACCTTCTTTGTAGTGACAGTCTCCAAGAGGATTGACAGAGTTAGCAATCAACAAGAAGAGAGGATTGATTCCTCAGAGGACCTCTCCATATTTCTTGTCATAGGATCATTGCTAGATCCAAGGGCATCTTGCACCATTACTAAAGACTGGAATTTCACAAGGAGTCCACTCCCACAGTCACTGATCACCATCCTTATGCTGTTGTCCTTCTCTAACTTCTAACACATGGATTTGTAGAGTTATGAACATGACTAACTCACACTAGACCATTTCCCTGCCTCCACAATCCTCACAAGACTTTTCCCTAACTATTATACAATCCATTCCACTAATCACAAATAGAAAAGATCAATGGAATGAAGGAAAATCCATCGAACTACTCAGAAGAAGCCCTAAGTTAGGTTTTCTAACCTACTTGCAGAGGAAGGAGAAATACAAAGATATACAAGAATGTCAAGAGCCCAAACCACTTGCAGATGGAAGGTCACTTACCCACCTAACTCTCTATCATAGGCACTAATCACCTCTCAGCCGTACAGGTACGAAGCATGCAAGAGAACAGCGATTTTCTGACTATGGCAGCAGGATTAAAGAGCAGTATGGTAATCTACCATCATAGCATGTCTTCCTTCAATCCCAAGGGCACAAACTCACCTCAATGGACAGCCAATCCACCGATCCTCACTCCCAACCATTCAACACTCCATGACAAAGCCATACTGTACAGTAGTACGGGCTCAAATGCACAAGAATACAAAAAATACAGAAAAAAGGCCACCGGTTGTTTTTTTCACAATACACCTTGGCAGGCTTAAAATAAGCCTCAGCATTTGCATGAAGTTGAGTGGGAGTGGTTGGGGTCGAGGAAATTGCCCCAACCATCAAACTTCCTCTTGATTTCTAACTGCATCACTAAATGACTATTTTAGTAACTGTCCTCATTAGGACTGTAGTGATGTTTTATGTCTAAACAATGTTTTGTTTAACATTTGATTAACCTTGGACAAGGTTTTAACCCACCTCCTAACCTTTGACATGCCTCCAACCTAGAGGATTGCCTCCTACATACCCTAGGAGGACTACAAACTTAGAGAAATATATGACTGCCTCTTACTACATGACTGTCCTCATTAGGACTTACAACATGAGAATAGATTCTAGCTATTTGGACGTAGTCCATTTACATGCATGGCTTTCAAGCCTTATTACAACATTTAATGGTCTCAAGTACCTTACTAAACCAAACAAAACAACTTGAAAATCTAACCAAATCCTAGATGTCTTGGTGCTCCTGCACCATACTCCCCGGCATGATGAAAACTCTTGTCCCAAGAGTTATGGGATCTGCTCCAAAAGTTCTTCAATTATGTTGGACTGTTCCTCTGACTTGTGATAGGGAACATGAACTCTCCAAGAGTTATCTTCCTCCTTCTCCAACCTGCATGGCTCCTGTAAATAGTGTTAGTACCATAAAACTTGTTTTGGTGTCCTTGCCCAGGACCCTGCTGCTGCAATGCTTTTGTTCTTCCCAACTTGAGGTTCTGAGTTATTCCTCCTTGTACTGTCTATTGTTTGCCTTCCTTCTTCTACCTCATTATAGGACAGTCAATGTCCCCAATCTTAACATAACTCAAGTCCCAAACCTGCTGCTCTTTATGACTGTCATCCACCTTCTTCTGCTGCAACTGTTCCTGCTATTTGCAATCATCCTTAACCTATACATTCAACTAGAATTTCTCTCCAAAATAGATAGTAACATGTTCCTTCTTGTCTTCACAAGGTAAAGGTACTAGTTTAAACTTCTTACCATCTTTGTGCGCCAAATAGTTATTAGTGTAACCATCATGAATTGTCCTTCTCAAATGCTGCCATGGTCTACCCAAAATGATATGCCCACATGTCATTGGAATGACATCACAGAAAACATAGTCTTGATATGGACCAATGGAAAAATCAACATATGCCTTCTTAGTAACCCTTACTTGCTGCTCTTGACTCACCCAAGTGACATTGTAAGGACTAGGATGATCAAATGTTTTCAATCCCAACTTATGCACCATCTCCCAAGAAACTAGATTATCATGGGAACCTGAATCTATAATCAACTTGCATATCTTTCCATGGCTTAAACAATTAGTTTTAAAAATGGATACCTGTGGTGTTTGCTACATTTTGCCTTTTTCCACCATGAGTATTTCTCCAACCATTACTAGAGAGGCTGACAACATTTTCGGTTCTTCTGGCTTCTCCTCTTCTTGTGCCATGTGAACTCTTCTATCCTTGCTTTTATCAACATCATCCTTCTTAGGACATTTGAAATATGTGTGTCCCACTTCATTGCAATGATAACATCTACCTGTAAACACTCCTCTTCCTGATCCAAATCTACCTCCACCTCTATATCCACCTCTCTAATCTACAAAAAACTCCTTACCTTTCTCATTGTTGTTCTGTACTTCATTAGTAGGTCTGCCCCTACCTCTATATCCTCTTCCACTACCTCCTTACCTTTCTTGCTTCCTCTTCACCCTCTCTTCAGCCCTTATGGCCAATTGAAAACATTCTCCTAGTGATTTTGGTACTGTCAAACCAATCTCATCTTGCAAGTTATACCTAAGCCCATTAAGGTATCTTGCCACTTTCTCTTCTTCATCTTCTAATCCCCCTCTAATACTAAGCTTATGAAATTGCTCAGTATAGGACATAACATCCATGTCCTTCTATTTCAAATTCTGCCTCATCCTCTTTGTTTGAATGGAGTAATCAGATGGAAGAAACTGATCCTTCATCATATCCTTCATCCTACCCCAAGAAGTGATTCTTACTACACCTCTAGCCACTCTTTCTGTTTGCACACTACTCCACCATGTAAGTGTTGTTCCTCTTAGTTTTGTTTTTGCAAATTTGATCTTCTTCTCATCACTCATCTCCTCATACTCAAAGAAATTTTCAAGGGCATCTATCCACCCTAATACCTCTTCACTATCCATCTTCCCTTGATAGATAGGTAACTCTATGTTTGCCTTTGTTCCACTTCCTTGGACTGCCTTCAGCAATCTCACAAACTTCTTTTCTTTAGCATCCAACTCATCCTCAAGAGGATTCTCATCTACCTCCTCATCTCCTCCTTGATCATCTTTCTCATCCCTTCTAGGATTCTTCTCTAATGCTTCCAATCTTGCAAAGATTGATGCATTCTCTCTTCTTACTTGCCTTAACTCTCTTTCCCTTGCAGCATCCTGCTCTCTTCTGTCCCTCAACTCTTTTTCTCTAGCCTCTAAGGCTTCCCTCAATTCACTGTTCTCCCTAGCCATCTGATTCTTTGGAGGCATCTTTACAGCTCACAAACCCTTACTATTTCACAAGACCCTACTACACCCTCAAGGATCTACTTGCTTGCTCTAATACCACAAATGATGCAGAGCATCTAGGACAGTAGTGGCATACTTCAAAACTTCAATGAAATGACACACAAAGACCACTGTCTCTAGCTAAAATTAGACCTCTCATAATGCAGGGCTTAACACAACACTATGCATGTTCATGACACAAGGTGAGAGGACTCCAAGACACCTATCACATAATGCTTAATTCAATCTAACATTCCTTCAACTCCACTGCACAGGACCTGCAGGACAGCAGTCTTATAGACTATCACAACACTACTATTCCACTAGAATGATGGACTCAGCATACTCCTTGGGGTGATGTCCATTAATACAAACTAAATCTTATGCCAAATCAATCACATGCCTAACACACCAACTACCTTCATTGACAAAGCAATAACATGACAAACAAACCTATTACCTTCTTTGCAGTGACAGTCTCCAAGAGGACTGACAGAGTCAGCAATCAACAAGCAGAGAGGATTGATTCCTCAGAGGACCTCTCCATATTTCTTGTCATAGGATCATTGCTATATCCAAGGGCATCTTGCACCATGACTAAAGACTAGAATTTCACAAGGAGTCCACTCCCACAGTCACTGATCACCATTCTTATGCTGCTATCCTTCTCTAACTTCTAACACATGGATTTGCAGAGTTATTAACATGACTAACTCACACTAGACCATTCCCCTGCCTCCACAATCCTCACAAGACTTTTCCCTAACTATTATACAATCCATTCCACTGATCACAAATAGAAAAGATTAGTGGAATGAAGGAAAATCCATCGAACTACTCAGAAGAAGCCCTAAGTTAGGTTTTCTAACCTACTTGCAGAGGAAGGAGAAATATAGAGATATACAAGAATGTCAAGAGCCCAAACCACTTGCAGATGGAAGGTCACTCACCCATCTAACTCTCCATCATAGGCGCCAATCACCACTCAGTCGTACAGGTATGGAGCATGCAAGAGAACAGTGATTTTCTGACTGTGACTATAGGATTAAAGAGCAGTATGGTAATCTACCATCATAGCATGTCTTCCTTCAATCCCAAGGGCACAAACTCACCTCAATGGACAGTCAATCCACCGATCCTCACTCCCAACCATTCAACACTCCATGACAGAGCCATACTGTATAGGAGTACAGGCTCAAATGCACAAGAATACAGAAAAAAGGTAGGAAAATAGAAGTTTCTTGTTATTTCTTTCAATTCCACCAGTTGTTTTTTTCACAATACACATTGGTAGGCTTAAAATAAGCCTCAACATTTGTAGGAAGTCGAGTGGGAGTGGTTGGGGTCGAGGAAACTGCCCCAACCATCGAACTTCCTCTTGATTTCTAACTGCAGCACTAAATGACTGTTTTAGTAACTGTCCTCTTTAGGACTGTAGTGATGTTTTATGTCTAAACAATGTTTTTTTTAACATTTGATTAACCTTGGACAAGGTTTTAACCCACCTCCTAACCTTTGACATGCCTCCAACCTAGAGGATTGCCTCCTACATACCCTAGGAGGACTACAAACTTAGAGAAATATATGACTACCTCTTACTACATGACTGTCCTCATTAGGACTTACAACATGAGAATAGATTCTAGCTATTTGGACATCGTCCATTTACATGCATGGCTTTCAAGCCTTATTACAACATTTAATGGTCTCAAGGACCTTATTAAACCAAACAAAACAACTTGAAAATCTAACCAAATCCTTGATGTCTTGGTGCTCCTGCACCACTCTCCAAGTACCCTTCGCAAGCACCATAGATCCTCTAGTCATCTTGCATCCATTCTTCGAAAAGACAACCTGCACACCTATATCATTCAACATACTTACAAAAAGCAGGTTCCATGCTAATCCTGGGATGTGCATAACCCCAGTGATCCCCTTCACTCATCCATCAGGGAATTAGATTGAGACTCTTCCATGACCAACAATCTTTAGATGAGAATCGTCACCTAGGTACACTCTTCATACTTCATGAACTAGCTTTGATGCGAGGTCATGTGGAATGATGCACTAGAATCTATCAACCACACATCATAAGAAGCATGGGTAGCTAGGGCTGCGATGAAGGCATCACCATCATCTTGTGATTTGTCAGAATCTGAATCTGGGACATTCTTCTTCTTCCTTTTCTTTTCTTCCTTGCATTTTGTTGGGTGAATATTTTGTCATTTAGATAACTAATGGCAAAATGGTTATATCACCACAACTATGATGAGATAGAGTCCCTCCTCTCAGCAAGGGGAGGTTCCCTCTAGATGATGAATTATTTCTAATAAACAACTTTTAACACTTATATAAACTAGAACTATGCTTGGGGTGTTTTCATTGCATCCTATTCTCTTTTTTCAGAATAGATGTTTTTCTCTTCAAAATGATAACTTCAACAAAAATGATATTTGATAACGTCTGAACGGAGACAAACCATAGAAACAGAAAGTCTTCTATTGCTTGACTTATATCCCACAAATAAACTTGATTGAATTCAAATGTAGCTCAAAGTCTCCATTCTCATCCAATATGATATAACTAGATTGAACACAACAGTTTACAGCACAAAGTCTTTAAACAATTCTATTTTAAAAAATGTAAACACAAACTCCCATAATGAGAAAATACCAGAAAGTCTATTTAACCAGAACAAGAACACTTCTCTCAATTTTCAATAAAACTCCACGTTTCCAGAAATGATTCAATATAATATAACACCAATGACATAAGAACACTGATATCATAACACAATATGATTCAACTCAAATTTTGATACTCAAACTGCTTGCTTATATTAATATTTGCTTGAAAAATTGATAAACATGAAAAGCTCAAAGTCTTGATATGTTTTTCAATTCGGCAGAGTTTCCTTACAATAGATAAAAGATACCAATTACAAAAGAGGCCCTCTTTTATTTATAGGTAGAGGCCTTGAGAAAATTTAGGAAAAAACCTAACTACTTTGAACTTATTCAAAAAAAATTCCTATTTGACTTGTGACTTCTTTTATCTCACATGTAATTACATTTTGAGAAAATACATGTGAATATGTCCAAAACAAAATACAAATTGCATATACAAAAATGAAAATCAACTAAGGCATGAAAAAGAACTTCAACTTCCACCACCATTCTTTTTTAGGAAGTTTTGGTACATGGTCCGCACTACTACCATCTCACATACATCAGGCCCGACTGTATTATCTAAAATGGTGCGAGCCTGGAGAATTGCATCCCTTACCACCTTTATCACTTTCTCATGTTTTTCAAGATTATCCTTTAGATTTTCAAAGGTTGAGTGATGATCATAAAGGCTATCCATTCAAACCACCGTAAGCACTTCATCTTCAAACTTCTGCTAAACCATCTTCTTAAAAGCATCTATCATCTCCTCTATTGAGAGAAACTTATGATCCTCCCCTATTAGAGTGCATGGTAATTCCTCTAACCTGTGTAGAAATGAGACATCACTATATTCACTATTTTCTTATACTTGGCACAAGTCATCAAGTAAACCTCTTATCACATTGATACGACAGGTAATGGATTCTTTAGTCTTGAGATAAGACTCTCGGTTTGAAATGACACAAATGGAAATCAAATTCTTTATCTCGATCTTCTTCATCTCAATCCATTCTTCTAAACTATCCTCTTGATCTTGAAGTTCTTGAGAAAGTGAATCAACAATATCATCTAACTCACTTTTTACCTTTGCCATTTTTTACTTTTTTTCCACTGTGGTCTTTAAGAGAACTCTACCTTGTGCCAACAACTGTTGCACAATGTCACCAACCACTCTTCCTCTGGCTTCAACTTTCTCAACCTTTTGAATCAAAGGGTCTTCTACAATAACTACCATTGGTTCCATGATCTCTGATGATTTCACTATTTTTTGAAGGATAGTAGCAAGTTGTTTTGCCTTTGCTTTGTATTGCTCTTTTTCCTTCTTTACCTCATCAAATTTTACAAGCAATGAGCTTGATGTAGCTTGAAAATATGACTTGATACCTTCATGAGTTAGATTACCTAACTCAACTCTAGAAACAATATAATCATTCATATCAAAGGTATCTGTAGTAGCATCATTTGGTGGCTTAGCAATTTCTGCATACTTGACTCCTTTTTCATCAATTATCCTAGAAATAGTTTTAGGCTTCTTCTTCTAAATTTTTAGTTTAACTGACAATAATTTTTCAATCTCAACATCATCTGGCATGATAGCCTATTTTTTCCTTTTGGAAGTATAGGAAGACAACCATGGAGGTAGTGTTGAGGCTCCAACATTTGGAGAAGAGTCAATTACCTACTTTGTTGGATCCATACTTGTACCTGTTATAGTGACAATGGGAGAGGTGTTGGTAAAAACTACACTTTTGTTAACAATCTTCTCTAAATCATCAAGAAGATGTTCCAGAACGGTTTGATCACCAATATCAAATGATGAAGAAGACAAACTAGGGATAGAACCAAAGGAGTCAAAAATAGTCCCAAAACTTGTTCTCATAGAGGGGGGAGTATTATCAAAAGATATCATGACAATAGGAACATTAGAAACTATAGGAGGATTATCAAAAATAGAAACATGAGGTAAGGGCATAGAAACTTGTGGCTCTAATGGAAGACCTTTCTACAGAGACTTTAGTGAGCCAACAAGTTGTTCTTGTTCCACATCCTTTTTATTTTCTTGTTCTTTATCACCTTCCTCATCGGCTTTTTCACCCATTTCCAATTGCTCAGTATTATCAGGTTCCTCAACATTTTGTTGTTCCATCTTAGTATTTTCAACCTCCATTTTATCAACATCTGCTTCTTCAACACCTGAATCTGCAATGGTGGAAATTCCTTCAATCTCTTTTGCCTTCCCTCCTTTTGAGACAAAATTAATTTTTGGCTTATGCACCTTAGAAGAATGAGGAGCATCACTTTTATTCTTTGCCCTATTTTCTACCTTCTTTCCAGTCTACTCTTGAGTCTCTGTCTCTGATCTGGTGAGGAATTCTTTCAAACTGAGACCTTTTCTTTGCAACCATATATTGGTGTTAGCCAATATAGGATGAAATATCTTCCTGATAGAAGTCTCTTCTTTCATCGACCATTTGACCTCTGGCAAAGCTGAGGCTTCAACATTGTTGATGTCATACCTAGGGTCTAGGACATCACCTTCAACTTCCATACCTTCTGGAACATCAACCAATCCCAGTTCCTCAATCTAGCTTAGATGGAGTCTATGATAATCCAACTTCATGATCTCATTCTGGGTTCTCAGATCAGCCCAAATATCCTCAACCATAGGAACATGAAATACTTCTTTTCTCTTGATCTTATCGTGTACCCTTCTGTAATAAAAATGATCCCTTTTCTTGAACTATTTCATTGTGACCAGCTGCATTTCTAATTCAATTGCCTTAGCCTTGGTACCTGATTGCACATAATACCTGCTAATGTCCACAGGAAACTTAATTCCTAATTTATTCAGCTCCATATGCTTATTGTGTACAACAATCAACTACCTACATAGCTCCATTAGAATGATTCTATCACTAGGATATCATGGAATCATGTATGGATATCCAGGATAGTATCCCACCCTTAGGTAAGTGAAAGTTGGAAACTATAAAAACAAACAGCCAAAATAATTGACCATTTCCCAGGCTTCATCTGATACTCTCTTTTGCTCAAGCTCATTATCCAAGAGACACATGAATATGGAAAAGAAAGCATCATTAACTCTACAAAAATGATGAATTGATCCCTTGAGAGTAAGCTGTGGATAGTATTGATAGACTGGAACTAACCTCCGATCACCATTTTGAGTTAGACCTGGAAAACTCCTCATACTTGCAGTAGCATACACCAGATACAAAGTCATATAAAACTTGAAAGTTGTATTAACTTTCACTAGTTGATCATACAAATCATTACTGATCTGTTCTCCCCAAAAAAAAATTTGTTGGCCCTTAAGAATCACCATAATATAAGTATACATCCATTCATAAAATTTGGATGAAGAAGGAAGACCTCTGATCCGACTCAGCAGTGTAATCAAATCACTTACCTCCTTGATAAAGTCACTTCTTGGGAGATCTTTAGGCCATTTGGACAAGTTGCTCTGAGGAGTCTTTAGCGACTTACTATTAATATGTTTCTTTGCAGCTTCAACATCAACATCATAATCATTTTGCCCTTGAGAAAAATCTATCTCACCAACATTCTTAATAGGAGGACACATAAAGATTTTGTTAAGAAACTCTGCATCTAATCTCATGATTACATTTCCTTGAGAATCAAACACTGTCCTGGCATCCCTATTATAGTGGCTTGCCACTTGAAGAACAAATTCTGGGTTATGTGTTGCGACAGGAAAAGAAGCAACCAAATGAATGTTATTGTTGATAATCTTCTGCATGTAACGAGGAGGATTTGACTGCTTTGTTCTAGCCACGAACTCGGCCATGTCCACATGACCAATCTCTGTGTCTCTTATCTCATCCACATTAGACTGTAATAAATTCACATGGAAAACCCCTTGCTACTTATACTTCATGATCTTGGCTTTTGATGGAGACGGCTGTCACATTAGCTTTGTGAAGAAAACTAGAATTGGTATCAACCAGAGATGCTTGATGAAACTGCAAAAAGTCATGATCTCGCTATTAGGGGAAAAATAAACAAATTGGGGATACTGTGAACTAATGATCATGAACATGGGATCATGCTTGAAAGGGCTAGAGAGCACGCAAGTTGAAAAATTAGGTGAAAGTGGGCTATAGGTATCGTAAGGCAAAATCTCCTAGTGTTAGGAAAATTTTCATGATGACATGCATGGGCAACCAAAATGGTCGCTCGTGCATGTAGGGTAGGTCATTTAGAATGCAAGGTTGGAGAAATTGACCACCATTTCATGTAGAGGAAAAATTGATTTTGATGTAGGGGCGGTCATTTTGACCGTCCTTGCATGAAGGTAAAAATGCAAGGTCTGAGTGCATGCACAAGCGGCAAAAATGCCCGCTAGTGCATATTGGAATAACTTTGTAAGGTTTGTGTAAGAGCGGTAAGATTTACTAAATCTACATGTTGGAAGAATTGGGATCATATGTCTGAGTGGCAAATTTCACTAACTCAACATATGATGGAATTTGTAAGTTCTTACGTATAAACGGTAACATTGACTGCTCAAGCATGAATTGGGAGTTTCTACGTGGGGTCTAAAAATGAAAACCTAGTTTTGAAATGATAAATGAAAACTCAAAACCAAGATAAAATAAAAAATGAAAACAAATACCTAGATAATCGATCTAAACCAAAATGTCTAGGGTTTTGAAACAGGAAAATTGCATAAAGTTAAACAATGATGGTGACAAATCTGATTATGATTTCATCTATTCATAAAAACCCGAAATATGAAATGACCAAGAAAGAAGATAAAAGAAACAAACCTAATATGAACAAATGGGAACAAAAAAGTGAAACTCTGATGAAGAATATTTCCAAGAGCCACCGAATCGAGTCAAATTGGTAACTTGACACGAACAGAGCAAGAAATGGAGGTAGAGTAGAAAGAAAAATGAAATAAAAATGATTTAAAAATGCTTTAAAAACTTACACCCAAACTAAGAGTTCAAATTAAATGTCACATGAGTTAAACTAGCATGGCATTGAATACATGTCTTGATGGCGAAAAACACTGATATTACATATGTTAACAACTGGACATGCATTGGCGGATATTTTCGCCACCACTGCATATAATATGCAAAAAGCATGTATTGGCAGTGGTTTTCAACGCCAATGCATGGACTTAGATAAAATAAAGAATGCATAGGTGGTAAATTTCACTACCCCTACATCTTACTTCTAAAAACTAAAAATATGCAAGGGCGGCGATTTTCGCCACTCTTGCATGTTACACAAAAATACTCTAACTCTTTTAAATTTGAGAAAATCATTTCAATCAACCTATATGAGTTTAGAGAAATCCAAGTGAGAGACGACTTGAATAGATAATTGGGGACAAGAGAACTAAGCACAAGAATGAGATGACTCACCTCGATTTGTGAACTTAGAGTGTAGGCTACGAAATGGACAAGTTTCATAGGGGTCATCCTACAAAATGAGCGCAACTGATTTTGAGGACAATAGCTGGCTCTAACTAGGGAACTTCCTTGGATCGTTCTTTGAAATGATCGAAGGGAGAAGAATCCAGTCTCTAAGTGCCTTCATCCATGCCATTAGGCCATAGAGTTAAGCTACCAAAAGAAAAAGTCACAAAAAGACTAAATAAAAACACAAAACTATACAAATGCACAAATGAACTTATCTGATACTTCAAGGATTGAAATGTTTCAAATGATGTCCACTATGGGGCAACAAGAATGGTGTCCCATCTTGGTATTCCAACAAGAAACTATTCTCACCACAAAATTGGTAAATGACAAATGGGCCTCTCCATAGGGAATCAAACTTCCCATGCATTCCTTTTGGCTCCCTCCTTGAAAGGAAGCTAGGTGTGTGGAAATGCTTCCTACACTAATCTATTGAGGAGAGGGCTATACAAATTCAAATTTACCCTAACTATTACACCAATGTTAAACCATTAACATGAGATATTGCAGCAAAACACAAGAGCCAGAAAGAAGACAGAAGAAGAGAGACAAAGATTTACGGTGGGGAAAACCCTTATCAGGTGAAAAACCCCACACTCATAACCCTGCACAATGTATTAACAAATCTGAAAGAATGTTTACAACACAATTGCAATGCAAGCTTCAATGGTCTTTGACACTCATGTCTGGAGTCAAACCGGAAGCATAACAGTACCTATAAACCTGTGATACAAACTCCATCTCCAAGCACATGTTTAAATATAACATACAAGGCATATTTGGACCTTTCTTGGAATGGGCATCCAATATGGCATCTTAGACCAAAACCCACACCTAGGGACACTTGGTCAACATTGTAGAATGTGTCTAACACTTGTCCACAGCTCCCATCCCAAAGAGGTCACCTATTTCCAAAATGGGCTATGATAGATGCTCTTACGACCCTTACGACCATCATAGAATATGTCATAGCGGTTACAACTTACAGCTGTAAGAGAATCTATCATACACATGCTATAAATAGCATATTCTCTTACAACACATCATATTCCACCTTGGCGTGCCCAAATATGCCTCATTCAAAGATGCTTCATGACACATGTCATTACCTGTCTTACAAACTTCTATTTTCGACTCTTACATGTCATAGATTCGTCGTAGGAATCCATCATAACCGTTTCGGTCAAACATTCCTTACACAACATAGAAGATGCCAACACATGGTAGAATATTCCTACCACTAAGTGGGATGCCTATCTCCTCATGTGAGGACAAAATAACAAGTTGTCATAATCCATGTAGGATTCACACATCATCGTGCCACATCCCACAATATGACAAAGTGGAATTTCTAATTATTTACAACATAGGCAATTGAATAATAAATACAAACATTACAAATGTAGAGAATTACCAAGGTTGAGACACCTTAATTCCCAACATTCTCCCACTTGTTGAACACCTTGTAAGAGCCAATAGAAAAACAAGATTTAACAGTTATAGGCCGAGAGGCCCATAGACTCCGAACACCATCTGAACTTCTCTGTGCCCACTAGTTTCGTCAATGCATCTGCAACATTCTTCAAAGTATCTACCTTCTCCAAATTTACCTTTACATCCTCAACCATGTCCCTCATGAAGTGAAACTGAACCTCCATGTGCTTGGTTCTAGCATGGAAAGTTGGATTCTTTGCAAGGCAAATTGCACTCTAACTATCACAACTGATTGTGATCTGACCTGCATCAACACCAATATTGGAACACAATCTGTTAAGCCAAATGGCTTCCTTACAAGCATGAGTTGCTTCCATATACTCAGCTTCTGTCGTGGACAAAGCAACAACAGGTTGTCGCTTACTCATCCAACTAATAGTACCATCAAACAGTGTAAAAACATAAGCACTGGTGGATCTCCTACTGTCAATGTCACCTGCCCAATCTGAATCCACAAATCCACAAATATCAACAGAATGCAGAGGTCTAGAAACATTACCATGATAACAAATGGAATACTCGGAAGTACCCCTCATATATTTAAACACTCGCTTAATTGCATCCCAATGAACCCATCCAAGATTAGCCATAAATCAACTAAGGACTCCCACTGCTTGGACAATGTCCGGTCTTGTGTAGACCATAGCATACATCAAACTGCCAATAGGACTAGCATAAGGTACTCTGCTCATGTCCTCCACCTCACTAGGAGATTTTGGACAATCCTCAACAAACAACTTTGTCCCCAAGGAAACAGGAACACACAATGGTCTACAATCTCCCATGCTGAATCTGTCCAACACAGTCTTAACATACTTACTCTGACTTAACCAAAGTTTTTTGTTGGTTCTGTCTCTTCTGATTTCCATTCCTAGAATGTACCTGGCTGCCCCTAAATCTTTCATTTCAAACTGAGCTGACAACTGAGATTTAAAATCAGAAATCATATTCTTACCCTTCCCAATGAGCAACATATCATCAACATACAGTGCAACAATGAGAATACAATCACCATCAAACTTATAATAAACACAGTGATTTGATTTTGATCTCACAAATCTAATTGACAACACAAAGGCATCAAACTTCAAGTACCATCTCCTAGGGGATTGCTTCAAACCATACAAAGACTTCTTAAGTTTACAAACCAAATTTTCTTTACCTTTCACCATGTAATGCTCTGGCTGTGACATGTAGATTTCCTCCTCCAAGTCACCGTGAAGGAAAGTTGTCTTCACATCCATCTGTTCTACCTCTAATTCATAAGCTACTGCGAGAGACAACAGGAATCGAATGGATGTCATCTTTGCAACGGGAGAGAAGATCTTACCATAATCTATACCCTCCACTTGTGAATACCCCTTTGCAACCAAATTGGCCTTATACTTCTCAATACTACCATCTACACCAATCTTCTTCTTGAACACCCATTTGCATCCAATGGGTTTCCGTCTAGGAGGCAAAGGCACCAAGTCCCAAGTTTAATTATTTTCCAAAGAAGCCATTTCTTCCTCCATGGCCTCCTTCTAGGAACCTGCATCCTTCATATCCAAAGCTTCTGATACAGTTCTAGGTTCATTACTATTAGTGAGCAAAGCATAAGCGCAACTAGAATCAAGTAATGTAAAACCAAACCTTTTAGGTTGCTTCCTTATCCGTGTAGACCTCCTCAAGAGCTGAGGTTGAGGTTCAGCTTCTTCTTCTGAGATTTCAGAGCTTCTAGAGCTCTCCTCATCATCAGGTCCAACATTGTCTTTATGTTTAGTCTTCTCAGGGGTGAGAGGAAACTGAACAACATCCTCTTTCTTTTCTTTTTCTTTTGGCTGCAAAATAGTGGAAGAAGGTGTAAGCTCTCTGAAGATGATACTTTTTCTATACAACACTTTTTCAGCCACGGGGTCCCAAAGCTTGTATATCCTTTCATACCAACACCATAGTCGATGAAGATACACTTAACATCTTTGTTCTCCAACTTTGACCACTTCTCCCTAGGCACATGTGCATATGCCTCACAACCAAAAACACGAAGGTGCCTTACTAAAGGATTTCTACTAGACCACACCTCCATGGGTGTCTTTCCAACAAGAGTTGATGTAGGAGATCTGTTCACCAGATAACAAGCAGTGGCAACAGCTTCAGCCCAAAACTTTTGTTGTAGACCAGCTCCACTAAGCATGCTCCTAGCCTTCTCCATCAGTGTCTTGTTCATCCTCTCTGCAACTCCATTTTTCTGCGGTGTGTATGGATTTGTCTTATTTCTTTCAATCCCAAGTTCCTTGCAATACTTATCGAATTCTGTAGAACAGAACTCACCACCATTGTCAGTTCTTAAACATTTAATCTTTTTACTAGTCTGATTTTCAGCAAAGGCTTTAAACTCCTTAAACTTGCTATAGACTTCAGATTTGCTTCTGAGAAAATAAATCCATGTCCTTCTACTGTAATCATCTATAAAAGATACAAAGTATACAGATTTTGATAACGAAGGAACATTAACAGGACCAAACACATCAGAATGAATGAGGTCCAACAGACCAAAAGACTTATGAGAACTCGAGTAAAACTAAACACGGTTTTATTTTCCATAAATGTAATGTTCACAAAAGTCAAACTCAAGATTACAATCATCTAACCCCTCAACGAGGCTCTTATTTTTTAGGGTACGCAGACCCTTCTCACCAATATGGCCAAATCTCTTATGCCATAACATTGTCTTTTCTGCAGGAAGTTTAACTTCCAATGCACGATTACAACCATCAAGACTAGAAACAACAGATTTCTTCACTGCTCGTTCAGATGGTGGGGATGAAATGACTGCTGCCCTCTTCCTTGAGTCAGAAGAACTATTGCATTGTGAAATGCATGCCTCCATCTGAAATAGAGTACCTCTTCGAGTACTCTTAGCAAGCACCATAGATCCTCTAGTCATCTTGCATCCTTCTTTCAAAAAGACAACCTACACACCTGCATCATTCAAACTACTTACAGAAAGCAAGTTCTGTGCTAAGCCTGGGATGTACATAACCCTAGAGATCCCCTTCACTCAACCATCAGGGAATCAGATAGAGACTCTTCCATGACCAATGATCTTCAGATGAGAGTCGTCGCCCAGATACACCTTTCCACCATCAAAATCCTCATACTTAGTGAACCAGTCTTGATGCAAGGTCATGTGGAATGATGCACCAGAGTCGATTAGCCACACATCATCAGATGCATGGGTTTCTAGGGCTGCGATGAAGGCATCACCATCATCTTGTGATTTGTCAGAATCTGAATTAGGAGCTTTCTTCTTTTTCTTCTTCTCCTCTTTGCATTCCTTTTGGAAATGCCCGGTCTTGCCACAGTTCCAACAAAGAGCCTTGGACTTTCTAGGAGATTTGGATCTCCCATAGGATTTGGATCTACCCTTCTCAGCTTTCTTGTCCTTCTTCTTCCTTTTCTCCTTGGGTTTCCACGAATTGCAAGGGCTTCTTTGGCTACCTCAGAAGACTTTCTCTGTGTCTCTTCAGATAAAAGTGAAGAAACCACCTCTTCCATTTTGAATGTGGATGTGGTGCTTCCAATTGCCATGACAAGGTGATCCCATGAGTCTGACAGAGAACAAAGCAGGGTCATACACCGATCCTCCTCCTCCATCTTTACACCAATAGATGTCAAATGTGCAACCAGCATGTTAAAGGCATTCATATGCTCAGCCATGGATCCTCCATTCGAAGAGAATACAACTTCCTTCTTAGGAAAAGTTTATTGACAAGGGATTTGGCTTGATACACATCCCCCAACTTCTTCCAAAGGAGTTTTGTAGTAGCCTCCTCATGGACATTTAACAACACAGAATCGACAAGACTAAGTCTTATGAGACCCTTATCTTTCTGATCCTTCAGATCCCACTCATCTTGATTCATTGTAGCTGGTTTAGATCCATTCACACTTTCCCAAAGGTCTCGGTCAACTAACATGTCTTCCATCTTGAGCTTCCATAGCTCAAAATTACTACCATTGAACTTCTCTACTTCAAACCTTCCTAATGTGCTTGCCATCTCCTTGCTGCAATAAGATACAGAATGCTCTACATAGACTCCCACTCAACCTAAGATTAGCTCAAAAAACCCAAACCCAACAACTAGGACCAAAGGTGATCAAGCTCTGACACCAACTGAAAGGAAGCTAGGTGTGCGGAAATGCTTCCTACACTAATCTATTGAGGAGAGGGCTATGCAAATTTAAATTTATCCTAACTATTATAGCAATGTTAAACCATTAACATGGGATATTGCAGCAAAACACAAGAGCCAGAAAGAAGATAGAAGAAGAGAGACAAAGATTTACGATGGGGAAAACTGTTATTGGGTGAAAAACCCCACTCAGAAACCTACATAATGTATTAAGAAATCTGAAAGAATGTTTACAACACAATTGCAATGCAAGATTCAATGGTCTTGGGCACTCATGTCTAGAGTCAAACCGGCAGCATAACAGTACCTGTAAACCTGTGATACAAACTCCATCTACAAGCACCTGTTTAAATAGAACATACAAGGCAATTTTGGACCTTTCTTGGAATGGGCATCCAATATGGCATCTTAGACCAAAACCCATGCCTAGGGACACTTGGTCAACATTGTAGAATGTGTCTAACACTTGTCCACAACTCCCATCTCAAAGAGGTTGCCTATTTCCAAAATGGGCTATGACAGATGCTCTTACGACACTTATGACCGTCATAGAATCTGTCATAGCGGTTACAACTTACAGTTATAAGAGAATCTGTCATGCACATGCTATAAATAGCATATTCTCTTACAAAACATTATATTCCAACTTGGGGCACCCAAATATGCCTCATTCAAAGATGCTTCATGACACATGTCATTACCTGTCTTACAAACTTCTATTCTCAACTCTTACATGTCATAGATTCATCATAGGAATCTGTCATAACTGTTTCAGTCAAACATTCCTTACACAACATAGAAGATGCCAACACATGGCAGAATATTCTTACCACTAAGTGGGATGCCTATCTCCTCATGTGAGGATAAAATAACAAGTTTTCATAATCCATGTAGGATTGACACATCACCGTGCCACATCCCACAATATGACAAAGTGGAATTTCTAATTATTTACAACATAGGCAATTGAATAATAAATACAAACATTACAAATGCAGAGAGTTACCAAGGTTGAGACACCTTAATTCCCAACACTCCTCTTGTCCCATAACAAGACTTGATCCCTAATTTGAAATTCTCTAGCCTTCGCCTTCTTGTCAAAAAGTTTTTTAACTTAACTTTGATGCTCAACAATACGGTCTATTACCATAACCCGCTGCTCTTCAAGTTTAGTTAGGCACATTTTTTTTTGTCAATAGAACTTTCAAAAGTTCTATCTTCCACTACTTTTGCCAACTTCAAAGCTGACAATTCCAAGGTAATAGGTATTTCAGCATTCAAACCATATAGAAGCTGAAAGGGTGACATACCTATTGCCCTTTTAGGGGTAATTTTGTCAGCCCATAAAGCATCAAACAAAGATTTTGTTGTGTGATTACACAACACACCCCATTTTGACTTGGCAAAATAGGGACCCAACTTTTTGCTTGGCTTGTGTTGTCTGCTTTCTGGCGGTTTGGTAAAAGTAAGTCATGTGCATCATCATGTAGAACCAATTTGTAAGCCATTATCATGAGGTCAGCTTGTCAAAATTCATATTTCATTTCTGTGACCTCGTATTTAGAAAGAGCCTTAGATTCCATGCAGGTTTGCCTTTTACATCACCTTGATATTCATCAGGATGTGAGAGTTAGGAACAGTCAAAGTTTTGGTCAAACCTGATATTCGCAGGAGGAGGATCATATTTTATAACCTCAGTCATGTTATCGAAGATCACCCTGATCTTAGTTCATCACCAGATAAGTCATGCGGTCCAAATATCTGGACGTCAACTTTAAGTGATGGCGACCCTTAACCGTCAAACAGCCTTACATTTTGCAAGCGTCATATTTCCAAATGTAACCTGATATTTCTTAATATCCTCCTACCGTGAAATATCACTCTAAGCCAATATCCTGTTGACATCATCTAACCCTGATAAACGAAGAAACAAACATGATGATGACATCATCATCATATTTACCTCTCGGCAGGATATTTTCTAAACATGATCATGTATGCTAAACATGATCATGTACGCATAACATGACAATGATGTCATGATGCCTTTCTGATATAATGAACGAATATCTGGATGATGTCACCCTGATATCCTGAGAGTTAGAAAAGAATGACTTTGGTCATCATCATCATCCAAAAGCATAACCCGACGTTTTCAAATATCATCCTACCCTTTAAATATCACCCCGCTCCTGTTGCCATCATTAGCATTGAATGCGCACAGACATGGTAGGTGGTTCCCACCGATCAGTAAACTCGATGGAACACCTAGCGAAATCCTGACTTGCCGTGCAGAAAATCAATGAATAAAATCTAATCTGTCAGGATTTGCCCTAAATTTACCCTAATTGCAAGGTGAAAAGGCAAATCTAACGCCATTTTCACATTTACCTTGCGAAGAAATTATTTTTATAGAGCACAGCTTCCATATCCTCCTACAGGCAATATTACGATGAGTGAAGTTTGCAGGTAGCTGAAGGTGCGTGATCATCAGCAAGAATTGAGAACACTTTCAGAATTCTATTGGTATAAAAAGAAATCAGCATAACCAGGTAAGTAAATGAAACCCTCATCATGTTGTTTCTGTAACAGTCAGGTATGATGTTGTAAGCCTGGTTTACGTATCCCCATGATGGACTTATGCTGAATGAACGTAATATGCATGGTAATACTAAAGATATATTGTTATAGGCATGCATGTATATACCCATTGTAAGACAAGATTTTGTTAATTGCAGGTGGTCTTGGCTGACAAGAGGTTGGCTAAGTGTGAGGCTGAATTCAGTAAGCCTATGTTCTCATCTCAGAGGGGCGTCCTGTTCAAATATGGCACCATTACAGATACCCATCAGGGGGATACCAATCTGGAGGCCTGGTCAGCTAAACTGAATGACGAGAAAAATAGAAGTCCTGTGCTGGATGCAGTTTTCATATCTGGGATGTGGAATGCCGTCAGTTTCTCATACTCCATGGAGTCTCCGGAGCTGGTCATCGAGTGTGCCAAGATTTATAATCCAGAGACCAGGCAAGTAATGAAGCATGGGAGGATATATGCAGACCTGTCCATCAAAGGTCTTTCCAGAACATTTGGACTGCCATTGGGCAAGAAGGTCAAGAGTGTAGACCTGAAGAAATCAGAGAAAGAATATGAGAATAACAAAAAACAAGCCAGGAAAAACATGTACCACTGGAGGGCTGAGAACAACACATGTCTGGCAACCGCCAAACTTCCTGTGTAGTTGTTCAAGTATGATTTTAGTGAAGAATACCAGTACATGATGGCACTACTGAGCAGAGCCACAGGCCAACCTGATGCTATAGCTTTAAGGATTGGATGTATGGTATAATAATGATGTGCATATACTCTGACATCAAGCCATTGTGGGGCCAATTAATAGGTGATGCTCTGCATGAGCAACTGATGAACCTAGGAGGTTCAAATTGTGCTTTCTATATGACATCCTATATTGTCTATTCCTGTGCATACCAAGGCACATTTGATGCACTAGTTACTGATGGAAAGCTTACAGGTACAAATGCTGTGCATATCTGGGATCATCATCCCCAGCTGCAAAGAGCCAATTACCTCCAAGACTACAAACTAGTCAATGATGCATTTTCCATGCATCTGGTGAGGACCATGGAGGAGGACAGAACAAAGAGATTGAGCATGGAGGCTCAAGAAATTATCTACAGGCATGGAGCCTGGTACATACAGTTTGCCACCTTCTCTTACATAAGGATTGAGGGTTTTGAAGGACCTCCCCTCATGCTGCCCAGGTATCCCACTGATGTAGTGGTACTTATGGAGTTCATCAGGCAGGGCTCCACAATGATAAAGACGTACAAGGATGCCAAGAAACTACCACCAATTTTGTTTCCAGTCAGCATTGGCTGCTATATGTGCCCAGATTCTGAACACATAAATAAGGTGATGATCACCTTGAGTAAAATGAGTCTGTAGCCTTTTCCATTGATGAGACCATATGATCCGTACAGCAGAATGTAGAAAATAATAGGAAAGCCTATTCATCAGAGGCACCTAGAGGACTTCTGGGCTGACTGTGAGGATGAAGTAGAGGCAAGAAGAAGAAGGTATCAAAGGTTAACTCTGAATCAAATTAGAACCTTTGATTGCATCCCCATTCCCCAACAATTGAAGAAAGATGATGGCAGGATAATTGCAGATGAATATGAGCAGAAGAAGATATATAATGACACCATCTCTGCACCTAACCTCACCATACAGGAAGATATATCCTTGGACCCCTTCATTGCTAGGACCATACAACTAACCCAAGCTTGGGTTGATGAACAGATTGAGGCATTGAAGAAGAAGGGTGTTGCCATTACGGTGGACAATAAGAAGAAGGGGCAGGATATTCCCAGGGATGAGTATGATGACTTCCTGAATGAAAAGAGGAAGACTAAGGGAGATAGACTCCCTCCACCACAACAACAGAGCAAAAGACCCCCAAGGGGCAAGAAGGTAGATAAAGAACCCAAAGGGGTTATTATTGAAAGGGCAGTATTTGTAGCTGAGGAGGCAGTAGCATCAGGATCTGGATTAGAATCAACATCCCCTCCAAGGAAAGGAAAATCCAAGAAGAGTCAGACAGCAGAGGCTGGAATCACTGAGACCCTAGAAGAGGGTCAATCCTCAAGAAAACCAGGAGAAGAGGATATCCTCATGGAGGAAGAGCCTGAAGAAGAGGAGGCTCCATTGATAATAAAGAGGAAAAGAAGAGCTCCACAGGTGGTGGTGTCCACCCCACCTAAGAAACAAAGAACCTCTATGAGAGGTGAAATAAGACAACCCCCAACATTGTTACAAGGGGCAGGTAGTGAAGTACCTAAGGAACTTCAGCATAATATTCCACTTCCTACCATTGTCAAGTTCAAAATTGAACTTGCAGAGGAACATATGAAAGAAACTTCTCAGACGCAAGCAGGGCATGTCTTGCTGGATGAGACAATAAATTTGTCTGATGATGAAGTTGTACAAGAGGTAGCTGCACAAAAGATGGAAACACTTGTTGCTGGTACAAGCATGACCCCTCACAAGCCTCCACCAATTCAAACTATACTGGAGGAGATGAAGCAAGTGGAGGCAGAACAAGAAAAGAGCCTAGAGCAGATAGCCCAAGAAATGGGATTGGATACATTAATTATAGAGGTGACAAGTCCTGCAGTAGTGGACTTAACAGGGAAACAGGATACAAGTCCTGAACATCTAGCAGGATCACCTGATAGGGGACACCCTGCAGAAGAAATAAAGGTGGCAGAACCAAAGAGCCATACTTCAAAAGTAAGCCCACCAATTGCACAAGGTGCATCCACGGAGCCTGTCATAATAGAAGATCCTGATGAGGAGAAAATAATAGAAGATCCTACCGCCAAAGCTTAGGAGGTTGATAGTATAGGTGTGGAACAAATAATGGCTTCAGAACAAACACCAGCGCCTCAGGCAGACTCCACAATATCCAGTGTGGTGGATATGCAACAAGAAATAGAAAAGCCAAAGGAGGATGCCACAAGGTCAATTATTGAAAATGAACCTCAACAAGGGGAAGAGTTGAAAACAGATGAAGTAATGATGAAGAAGGATCATGATCATCATGGTCAACATATAGATACAACACATGATTCCCCACCCCAAGAAGACGCTCCTCCAGAAAAAGAGGTTCCTCAATAGGAGGATGTGCCAAAAGATCAACAACAAAGTGAGCATCAAGAAGAAGAATTGAGAAAATCACCATCTCCACCACATCTGCTGATAGAAACAGGAGGCACGGGTGAACATCATGATGATGCAGAAAAACATGATCAGGCGCCTCCGTGGTTGGAAAAGGAGGTAAGTGCAGAAGAAGATTTTGAGATTCAAGAATTTGATGTGTCCACTTTGTTCTCCGAGAATATAATGAAACCCAAGAGGAAGGCCAGAATGACTTCGGCCATTAAAAGAGATCCAACAACTGGAAGAAGGACTGCACAGATTGCAGTACCTACTGTGGAGAAGGAAAAGGGTGAAATTACCTTAGATGAGTTTCAAATTAGCACAGTGGATCTGGGTTTTGCCAATGAAGACCAAGAAGGTCAGGAGGGCAAAGACATTATTGATTCTTTGATGCAAAAGGTGAAGAGAGAGAAAGAGAAAAATAAGAAACACAAGGAGCACACTACTCAGTTGCATGCCTACATAAGAAGGCTAACTACTACCGAAGAAACTTCAACCGAACAGGCAGTCCCATTCACTGCTATTTCTCAAGAGGAGGTGAATAAACTAGACCTCATGAAACATGAGGCATCTGTGTTAAGGAAATGGATGCCATCCACATTGGATGATGCAGAAGAAATGGTAAAGGCCTCTTTGAAGAGGTGGAGCATTCTGAGTGACTCCAGGACCAAAGTGGACAAATTGCAAATACAGACTGGGAAAAGGTCTTACAAATTGGAAAAGGTTCTAAACATCCTAGGAGAAATAAAGAGGATAAATCCTCAGCTGCTTATCAATAAACAGGTATTGAACAATAATACCGCTTTGTTAATTGACATCTGGTATAAAGACATTCAATTTGAATGTGGGGTGCTCAGGAGATGCAATAACAAACTGAGAGATATCAGCATGAAGTTACATGATTTAATGGCTGTTGAGGTGGAAATATTAGAAACATTGGAAGGAAAAGTGGAAGGGAAAATAGGAAATCAAGATGAGGAATGTGCCATCAAGGCTTTACATGACAACTTCCAATCAGTAGCAGATGATCCACTTGTCCACTTGACAGAAGAAGTTATAGATAAAATAATGAGGATCAAGGTCAAGATCGAAAAATACAATGAGACACTGCAGGATAGGAAAGACAAACTGGATAGCAATAGACATAGGTATGAGGCACACAAACACGCCATCATCAAAGCAAAGACTCAGGATGGTGGAGGAATAGACCAAATTGTGCAGTCATATGAGCAGATCTGGAGCAGCATGCAGCCTCATATGTGGCGCCATCATCATTAGGATAGTGAAAGTTCAGGAAGTGATGTACATGATGATGATCCACATGAATCAAATGAGGGGCATGATGAAGATACATCATAAAGGAAAATATAAGCACAAATAACCCAGATAGTTGCCAGCTGGCAACTTGTACCACTTTTGATAAGTTTGACAAGGTCAAAGAAAATGGTGACTGTAGATATGCATTGATAAATCAAGATCGTGGATCTTTTTGTAACGGATTACTCACCTTGTTCTATAAAAGGTGATGGAATGCCTTATTGTAAAGATTCAGAAACTTAATTGAAATTCGTCTGCTGAAACATTCAGAGCTTATTTCAAAGTTTTTGTATACATTTATATTTTTGCATGCTTAATGAATGAGAAGACTGTGTCGATTACAATTCATGGTAAATCTTGAGTAATCAGTGTATGAATTCTGGGCATATGTGGTGATCATGCTGCGTCCCTTGGAGTGCATATCTACTTACATGTGTTGTCTTTGTACAAATTCCCTTTGAAGTTAGCATCAACTATATCTAGCTGTGGAATGTCCTGGTGAAAATATGGTTTGGTTTTCTTCTCTTCATGACAGTATCTAATATACATGTGGTTCAAAAGCTAAAGGTTCAACTTTAATTTGAAGCATTTTTTCAATTTCTTTTAAATTTCAAAGCATTTCATCCTCATAATTGCAAACAATTGATGATCTCAAGCAAATAACACAAATATGTGGACATCTCGTAGATAATTGCAAATATTTAGCATATTTGAATACAGAGCATCCATAATTAAGAAAATCATGCAAAGATTGAAGTATTTCTGTATCATTTCATCAAATAATGGTACAATATGACCTCTCTGTAAAGAATTTCTGCAGGAATATCATGATGATGATAAACTTTCACGTAAGGCCCCAAAATGGAAACAGCAACTCACATTAACCTCTGAGTAACGTCAGAAGATTAAGATCTAATCACCGGAGACTTGGGATCATGATTTCTCTGAATTCACCATATCTTTCAAGATGAATCAAGGTTAATGTGTACTTTTATTCTATGCTTGTTTATGACTAACATCATGACCAATAGATTTATGCCACATTCTCTAATTATCTTCCCCCAATTTCCTGATAATTGTAACCAGATTCTTATTGCTAGATTCTGCCTGACCATTCCCTTGCAGATAATAGTCTGATGAATGAAAAAGAATGATCCCATATTCAAAGAAAAAACTAGTGATCGCATTTGAAGAAAAACATGTAGCATTATCTTCTATGATTTTGTTTGGAATTCCAAACTGAGAAATAATATTCTCCTTGAGAAAATTACATACTACCTCAGAAGTAGCATGCTTAACTAGAATTGCCTCCACCCACTTGGTGAAGTAATTTGTTGCAGTGAGAACAAAATTGTGTCCCACACTCGATGGTGGGTTCATAGCACCAGTGAAATCAATGCCCCATTGCTAAAAAGGTTCTTCAATCACAACTGGCTTTAGTGGTAGTGCAGCTAACTTAGGCTTCCCAACAAACTGCTGGCAGAGTTCACATCTACGTACCTAGTTGTACACATCCTAAAATAATGTAGGCCAATAATACCTAGCCCACAAAATTTTATAAGTTGTTATAGGTGCAGAAAAATGTCCTCCACATGCCAAATTGTGAAAAGACTCTAAAAGCTTACTTTGTTGTGCTTTATCCACACAACGGAGAAAAACACCATCAAGGCTTCTTTTATACAATACATGAGAAAATAAGCGATATTGGAATACCACTCATCTATTGTCGTAACGAAGAGAACAGTTGGCACATCCTCAACCTCCACCTCTTCATCACCTATTTCTTTTGCAACATTGTCAACAATCAACTGACATAAACCTCTCCCATGCACAAGTTTGGTGGGTTTGATATCAAGATCAAATTCTTGAATCTTGGAAATCCAATTGCCCCTTTTAGTCCCAAATTCTTGTTGTGTTAGGATAGATTTCACTATTGTATACAGCACCAAAACAATAGTATGTGAGTTTAGAATGTAAAACCTGAAATGCTTCACTGCCTTGACTATGGCGTAAGCATGTTTCTCCATATTTGAGTACTTAAGTTCATGAGCCTTTAGTGGGCAACTCATAAACAAAATCAGAGATTCCACACCCTCTTCATTTTGCTGAACCAGAATCGCTTAAAGTGTATGCTCGGAAGCATAACTGTACATTATGAAATCTTTAGTGTAGTCAAGACAAACCAGAACCGGAGCATGAGCTATGGCCCTTTTAATATCCTCAAAGGCTGCTTTACCTTCTACACTCCAATGGAAAGTGGTCTTACCCTTCATCATATTGACAATATGATGAGTTTTCTCTGCGAATTCTGGATTGAACCTTTGCAGAAAATTCACCTTCCTGAAGAAAGAATGAACTACAGTCTTACTAGCAGGCAAAGTAAGACTCTAGATAGATTTGACTCTTTCTGAGTCAATTTTAGTACCTTCTCTGGACACAATATGATCGAGAATCTTACCCTCTGTAACCCCAAAAATTGATTTCTTAGGATAAAGAGAAATACCATTTTGACAACACCATTCTAGAACCTGTCACAAATGGTAGGCATGATCTTGACACTGTTTAGACAAAATGGTCAAGTCATTGAGATACACCACAATGAACTTCACCATTTCATCTCTAAAGGCAAGGTCCATTGCTCTTTGGAAAGTAGCACTAGCATTAATCAAACCAAACAACATCTTGCGGTATGCAAATGTGCCCCAAGGTGTTGTGAAAGCAGTCTTGTATTGATCTGCTTCACTGACTTCTACTTGATTGTAGCCTAAAAATCTGTCTAACATAGACAACATCTCTTAACCAGTTACAGTTTGTAACACTTGGTCCATAATAGGCAGAGGGTAGTTATCTTTTAAAGAAGATTGGTTTAGATTTCTCAAATCAACACAAATATGGATTTCTCCATTCTTCTTTATCATAGGAACAATATTCACAATCCAAGTGAAATGATGGATAGGAAAGATTATCCTAGCGTTCAACATTTTTTGGATTTCAGAAAGAATAGTACCTAATATCTTGGAATTATACTAGCTCTACTTTTGTTTGTGAGGCAACGATCCTACCTTGAGAGGAATCTCATGCTGGATCTCCTTGGGTCTGAAAGACTTCAGATCATCATATGAATACGAAAGCACATCAATGTAATGGCAAAGAAGTGTAATGAACTTGAATTTCTCGTCAGCAATGCAACATGTCCCGATGTTAACCATCTTGGGATCTGCTTCAGAACTCAAATTTACTTGCTCAAATTCCATGGATGAACCTGAATCAAGTTGTTGTTTGATATATCTATCATGCTTGTCAAATAACTTTTCTAGAGAAACCAAACCTTTCTTAATCTTATTCCCTTTTAGCTGAAGAATCTCCTCACTAGTTTGTGAATCTATTTTGAAAACATATTCCCGAGGTGGAGAATCACTACCTTCAAAGTAGAGCTCATCAAAGCTATATGTCTTCTCTAAGAAAGCTATGATCTGATAATCAGCATTGAAGACCTACAAATGGTCAACATTATCTAGTACACTTGGTCAAAAAACCAACTCAATTGTGTACTTATCACCTTTAAAATCCTTGTGAGGGACCATAAGGGTGGCAGAAACAACTAATGAATCAACATGATTATTAAACTCTCTCGGCACTATAGAGATGTCGAAAGCATCAAAACCTTCAATCCAATCCCAGACAAGATTGTGGTAATGTCTCAACCTTTCATTCTTGGTCTGATAAAGATTTCTCACTTGATAGACAACAAGCTTAGCATCACCTTGTGTGTGAAGATTTTTAATATCTTTAACACGAGCAGCCTCCATTTTGAGTAACAATGACTCGTATTCAGCAGTGTTATTAGTATTGTCAAACTACAGCTTATAGGAGAAAGGGAAAATATCACCTTGTGGAGATATTAGAACTACTTCGACTCCAGATCTAGTGGAAGAATAGCTTCCATCAAATTCTAAAATCCAAACATCATTTGAATTTACCTTTTTGATGTTTCTATGACCAGTAGATTCTTCCTCATTAGAAAGAGAAGAATCTAGCATCACTATGCTCTCATCTGAACTTTCATATGTAGTCTCTTCTAATTCTCCATCTAAATTATTTGAACTCTCATCTAATGAACTAGAAGTATTTTTAGTGGACAAGAAATAATTACCCATCCCTGAAGACAAACAAAATTTGGGCTTTTAGATTTTTAGTTTGGGTAACAATATATTTTGCCTCCTTTTCAGGAAGCAATTTCTGCATGACACCTTTAATAGGTATCCTTGCCTTGAATAAATCCATGTTTAGTTCTCCTCCCGCATCCTTATCAAAAATTACGTCCAAGGAAAATGCCATAAGAAGCTAGAACATCAGCAACTAGAACGGTCATATTGATCCTCTTATCCGAAAAGGCTGCAAATGCAAATTGGGCATCCTTGATTTGGCCCAACAAAGCTACTTTCTTATTTTCCATTGAGAAACATCTCCCAAAGGTCTTGGTCAAAGTGAGACTGAGAGCATCTGCCACCTTGGTAGGCATGACATTGTCAGAAGCACCCAAGTCTATGATACAATTGCTTAGCTTGTGGCCATTGACCAATAGAGAAACATAGAAGGGTTCTATTTCCTTGGAGCAAAAAGGGGAGTAGTGACTAGGTTATTTTGGGTAGACTTGTTCTTTGAGGAGTCATGGACAGTCTTAGAAGAATCTTGCCCTATAGGGGTAGCCTTGTTTTTAACATACTTAGCTAACCTATCAAATTGGTCAGGGTTAGCTTGTAGATATTCTACCTCAGACATCTGGATTTTGGTTTTCCTAGAATGATCTATTATGTCAAAGAGCTGAAATGAATTAGATACAGAGGTAGACAATCCTTCATTCTAGGGTTTAGTTGGGGTAGTACTGGTCTGAGGAACATAAGTAGAAGAAATAGGATTGTTAGATGAACTTACTTGTTTATTGACAGTCGGGTCCTTTGATTGAAAAGGCAATGGAGTTCCTCATTTGGCAATTGAAATCATAGGTTGAGGCTCTTCTCTTAACTTTTCTTTATTAGCTTGCTGATTTGATTGGTTTTGGGACCTGGTAAAAATAGCATACGCTCCATCATATACCTCTCCTTCTCTTTCTGCTTCATCTTGGTAGTTCAGAAAACCAATAGTAGAGTTGCCAACTAATTCTTCTTCTCCTTCTATAAAAAGATTAGCATTATTTTCCTAATCTAAGTTAGGTTGGAAAGAATTATCATGTTCTGCTTCATAGTAGACAACTGCTGAGTTGACTAGTGGTGCTTCAATGGCAAGCTTCCCCTGTGTTAGCGGAAGACAATTTTTCCCTTGATTTCTCATGGCATTGCCTTAATATGAATTGTTAGGAAATGTCCTTCTTGGTATGTCCCTATAAGAAGGAGTGGACATACCCTGGGACATCTACTTTTTCAAAGCTAGCAACTCATTTGCTAACTTCTGCACCATAGGATCTATGGTTCTTGTGGAAGAATTATCAGTAGAGGGTTGACCTCTATTTTTGTTTGAATCCCTTCTTATCTTACCCGCAAGGATAAGATAATCTTCTACCTCCATAGCCAAACTTTGTGCTAGAGGAAGATTAGTGGGACTAACCCACCTTAACAAAAAGCTTACCTCAGGAAGCTGAGAGTTTATGAAGAAACATTTCAGATTCTCTGCCATTGGTTGAGTGGTTGCTCAAATCCTATTTGTCAATTTATTGAACTTGGTGATGAAATCTCGTATAGGCTCACATGTTTCTTTATTCATCTATGTTAGCTGGGCTAACAGAGCATATGCATCTTCCGCAAGCTTAAACCTAGCTTCAAACTTGGTTTTGAGAGTATTCCAGTTGGTTACAGTGTGGGCTTGAAGGTGATCGAACCAATCCACAGCAACACCTTGAAGTGTTTCTACAAAAAGTCTCACAGCTACATCTTCATGTTCCACCCCTAGCACACCACAAGCTATGCAAAAAGCTGCAATGTGTTCATCAGGATGGACTTTCCCATCACCATAGAATTTTGGGAAATTCTTCCTTGAACTATGGGGTAGTTCATGTAGTGGTGGTGTTAAATTCAAAGGTCCAAAAGTATTACCCCACGGGCCTTGAACTGCCATGGTGCGCTGATTGAAAGGTGGGATGACAAACCTTTGTGGAACTTGAACAGATAAAACTCTGTTAGTGTTTGAGCTAGAAGCTTCACTAGGTATAGGAGACTTGGCGTTAGTAGCAGGAATACTCCTTTTTCCTTGAAGCTGAGGTTGTGGAGGTAAAAGACTAAAGTTATTTTGCTGCATTAACTCAAACACAGGATCAATAATACCTTGAAGTCTCTTACTTCTTGTATACCTTGAGTCTGCCAGAATGCAATGTACTTAACAAAGATTTAGAAACAACTTAAAGCAATGGATGAGGATGAAATGATTCAACTCAAAGCATGAGGCTCCAAGTTGCACATTCTTTCCTAATAGAGTCGCCAAAAAACTATTGGGTGAATATTTTGTCGTTTAGCTAACTAATGGCAAAATGGTTATATCGCCATAGCTATGATGAGATAGAGTCCCTCCACTCAGCAAGGGGAGGTTCCCTCTAGATGATGAATTATTTCTAATAAACAACTTTTAACACTTATATAAACTAGAACTATGCTTGGGGTGTTTTCATTGCATCCTATTCTCTGTTTTCAGAATAGATGTTTTTCTCTTCAAAATGATAAGTTCAAAAGAAATAATATTTGATAACTTCTAAACTAAGACAAACCATAGAAACACAAAGCCTTCTATTGCTTGACTTATTTCCCACAAATAAACTAGATTAAGTTCAAATGTAGCTCAAAGTCTCCACTCTCATCCAATATGATATAAGTAGATTGAACACAATAGTTTACAACACAAAGTCTTTAAACAATTCTATTCTCACAAATGTAAACACAAACTCCTATAATGAGAAAATACCACAAAGTCTATTTAACCAAAACAAGAACACTTAACTCAATTTTCAATAAAACTCCACATTTCCATAAATGATTCAATATAATATAACACCAATGACATAAGAACAATGATATCATAACACAATATGATTCAACTCAAAGTTTGATACTCAAACTGCTTGCTTATATTAATATTTGCTTGAAAATTTGATAAACATGAAAATCTCAAAGTCTTGATATGTTTTTCAATTCAGAAGAGTTTCCTTACAATAGATAAAACATACCAATTACAAAAGAGTCCCTCTATTATTTATAGGGAGAGGCCTTGAGAAAATTTAGGAAAAAACGTAACTACATTGACTTATTCAACAAAAGAGTCCTATTTGACTTGTGACTTCTTTTGTCTCACATGTAAATACATTTTGAGAAAATACATGTGAATATGTCCAAAACAAATACAAATTGCATATACAAAAATGAAAATCAACTAAGGCATGAAAAAGAACTTCAACTGCCACCATCATTCTTTTTCAGGAATTTTTGGCACATAGTCTGCACTACTGCCATCTCACATACATCAAGCTTAGCTATATTATTTGAAATGGTGTGAGCCCTAACAATTGCATCCCTTACCACCTTTATCACTTTCTCATATTTTTCAAGATTATCCTTTAGATTTTCAAAGGTTGAGTGATGATCATAAAGGCTATCCATTGAAACCATTGTAAGCACTTCATCTTCAAACTTCTGCTGAACCATCTTCTCGAAAGCATCTATCATCTCCTCTGCTGAGAGAAACTTATGATCCTCACCTGTTAGAGTGCATGACAATTCTTCTAACATGTGTAGAAGTGAGACATCACTATCTTCACTATTTTCTCGTACTTGGCACAAGTCATCAAGTAAACCTCTTATCACATTGATATGATGGGTAATGGATTCTTTAGTCTTGAGATAAGACTCTCAGTTTGAATGACACCAATGGAAATCAAATTCTTTATCTTGATCTTCTTCATCTCAATCCATTCTTCTAAACTATCCTCTTGATCTTGAAGTTCTTGAGAAAGTGAATCAACATTATCATCTAACTCAATTTTTTCCTTTGCCATTTTTTCCTTTCTTTCCACTATGGTCTTCAAGAGAACTCTACCTTGTGCCAACAACTGTTCCACAATGTCACCAACCACTCTTCCTCTGGCATGAACTTTCTCAACCTTTTGAATCAAAGGGTCTTCTACAATAACTACCATTGGTTCCATGATCTCTGATGATTTCACTATTTTTTGATGCACAACAGCAAGTTGTTCTGCCTTTGCTTTGTATTGCTCTTTTTCCTTCTTTACCTAATCAAATTTTACAAGCAATGAGCTTGTTGTAGCTTGAAAATCTAACTTGATACCTTCATGAGTCATCTTACCTAACTCAACTATAGAAATAATATAATCATTCATATCAAAGGTATTTGTAGTACCATCATCCGGTGGCTTAGCAATTATTGTACACCTGACTCCTTTTTCAGCAATTAGCCTAGAAACAGTTTTAGGCTTCTTCTAAATTTTTGGTTTAATAGACAATAATTTTTTAATCTCAACATCATCTGGCATGATAGCCTATTTTTTTCCTTTTGGGAGTATAGGCAGACAACCATGGAGGTAGTGTTGAGGCTCCAACATTTGGAGAAGAGTCAATTGCCTACTTTGTTGGATCCATACTTGTACCTATTATAGTGACAATGGGAGAGGTGTTAGTAAAAAATGCACTTGTGTTAACAATCTTCTCTAAATCATCAAGAAGATGTTCCAAAATGGTTTGTTCACCAATATCAAATGATGAAGAAGACAAACTAGGGATAGAATCAGAAGAGTCAAAAATAGTCCCAAAACTTGTTCTCATAGAGGGGGGAGTATTATCAGAAGATATCATGACAATAGGAACATTAGAAACTATTGGAGGATTATCAAAAACAAAAACATGAGGTAAGGGCGTAGAAACTTGTGGCTCTGATGGAAGACCTTTTTATGGAGACTTTAGTGAGCCAACAAGTTGTTCCTGTTCCACATACTTTTCTTTTTCTTATTCTTTATCACCTTCCTCATCAGGTTTTTCACTCATTTCCAGTTGCTCAGTATTATCAGGTTCCTCAACATTTTGTTGTTCCATCTCAGTATTTTCAACCTCCATTTTATCAACATCTACTTCTTTGGCACCTGAATTTGCAATGGTGGAAGTTCTATCAATCTCTTTTGCCTTCCCTCCTTTTGAGACAAACTTATTTTTTGGTTTATGCACCTTAGAAGAAGAAGGAGCATCACTTTTATTCTTTTCCCTATTTTCTAACTTCCTTCTAGTATGCTCTTGAGTCTCTATCTCTGATCTGATGAGGAATTCTTTCAAATTGAGACCTTTTCTTTGCAACCATATATTGGTGTTAGCCTGTATAGGCTGAAATCTATTCCTGATAGAAGTCTCTTCTTTCATCGACCATTTGACCTCTAGCAAAGTTGAGGCTTCAACATTTTTTATGTCATACCTGAGGTCTAGAACATCACCTTCATCTTCCATACCTTCTGTAACATCAGCCAATCCCAGTTCCTCAATCTAGCTTAGATGGAGTCTATAATAATCCAACTTCGTGATCTCATTCTGGGTTCTCAGATGAACCCAAATATCCTCAACCATAGGAACATGAAATACTACTTTTCTCTTGATCTTATCTTGTACCCTTCTATAATCAAAATGATCCCTTTCCTTAAACTATTTCATTGTGAGCAGTTGCTTTTCTGATTCAACTGCCTTAGCCTTGGTGGTTAATTACATAGAATACCTGCCAATTTCCACGGAAAACTTAATTCCTGATTTCTTCAGCTCCATCTTCTTATTCTGTACAATAATCAACTACCTACATAGCTCCATTAGAATGATTCTATCACTAGGATATTGTGGAAGCATGTATGGATATCCAGGATAGTATCCCACCCTTAGGTAAGTGAAAGTTGGAAACTGTAAAAATAAACAGCCAAAAGAATTGACCACTTACCAGGCCTCATCTGATACCTCTTCTGCTCAAGCTCATTATCCCAGAGACACATGAATATGGAAAAGAAAGCATCATTAACTCTAAAAAAATAATGAATTGATCCCTTGAGAGTAATCTGTGGATAGTATTGATAGAGTGGAACTAACCTCTGATCACCATTTTGAGTTAGACCTGGAAAATTCCTCATACTTGTAGCAGCATACGCCAGATACGAAGTCATATAAAACTTGAAAGTTGTATTAACTTTCACCATATGATCATGCAAAGTATTACTGATTTGTTCTCCCCAGAAAATTTTCTATTGGCTCTTAAGAATCACCTTAATATAAGTATACATCCATTCATGAAATTTGGATGAAGAAGGAAGACCTCTAATCTGACTCAGCAGTCTAATCAAATCACTTACCTCCTCGACAAAGTCACTTCTCAGGAGATCTTTAGGCCATATGAACAAGTCACTCTGAGGAGTCTTCAGCCACTTACTATTAATATGTTTCTTTGCAGCTTCAACATCTACATCATAATCTTTTTTCCCTTGAGAAAAATCTCACCAACATTCTCAATAGGAGGACACATAAATATTTTGTCAAGTAACTTTGCATCTAATCTCATGATTACATTTCCTTGAGAATTAGACACTGTCCTGGTATCCCTATTATAGTGGCTTGCCACTTGAGGAATAAACTCTAGGTTATGTGTTGCGACAGGAAAAGAGGTAACTAGATAAATGTAACTGTTGATAATCTTCTACATGTATCGAGGAGGATTTGATTGCTTTGTTCTATCCATGAACTCAGCCATGTCCACAAGACCAATCTCTATATCTCTTGTCTCATCCACATTAGACTATAATGAAGTCACAGGGAAAACCCCTTAGTACTTATACTTCATGATCTTGGCTTTTGATGGAGACGACTCTCACATCAACTTTGTGAAGAAAACTAGAAATGGTATCAACCAGAGATGCTTGATGAAACTATAAAAAGTTATGATCTCATTGTTAGGGGAAAAATAGGCAAATTGGGATACTGTGAACTGATCATCATGAACATGGGATGATGGTTGAAAGGGCTAGAGAGCACGTAGGTCAAAAAAATAGGTGAAAGTAGGCTATAGGTATTGTAAGGCGAAATCTCCCAGTGTTAGGAAAATTTTCATGATGACATGCATGGGTGGCCAAATGGCAGCTTCTGCATGTAGGGTAGGTCGTTTAGCATGCAAGGTTGGTGAAATCAACCACCATTGCATGTAGAGGAAAAACTAAGTTTGATGTAGGGGCGGTCATTTTGATAGCCCTTGCATGAGGGTAAAAATGCAAGGTCTAAGTGCATGCACAAGCGGTGAAAATGCCCACCAGTGCATATTGGAAAAACTTTGTAAGGTTTGTGTAAGAGTAGTAAGATTTACCAACTCTACATGTTGGAAGAATTGGGATCATATGTTTGAGCGGCAAATTTTGCTGACTCAACATATGATGGAATTTGTAAGTTCTTGCGCATAAACGGTAACACTACCACTCAAGCATGAATTGGGAGTTTCTACATGGGGTCTAAAAATGAAAACCTAGTTTTGAAATGATAAAGAAAAACTCAGAACCAAGATAAAAGGAAAAAATGAAAACAAAAACCTAGATAATCGATCTAAATCAAAACGTCTAGGGTTTTGAAACAAGAAAATTGCAAAAAGATAAATAATGATGGCAATAAATCTAATTACGCTTTCATCTATTCATAAAAACCCTAAATATGAAATGACCTAGAAAGAAGATAAAAGAAAGTAACCTAATATGAACAAATGGGAACAAAAAAGTGAAACTCTGATGAAGAATATTTCTGAGATCCGCCGAATCGAATCGAACTGGTAACTTGACACGAACAGAGCAAGAAATGAAGGTAGAGTACAAAGAAAAATGAAATAAAAATTGTTGCAAGTATGGGTCTAACTAGTGTTGTCATTGATGTCAACATACTCATGTTTCATTAATGAGAAGGATTGGATGAGCTGTGTGCTGAGGATATTGAGAAAATTAGTCTCAATCAGGAATAGTGAAGAACAATGATGACAACAAGGTAAAAGTCCAAGATAGGCTGAGGATCAGAGGATATGGTTTAAAGGGTTTGTAGATATAAGTCTTGAGATGTTCTAGTCAAGTTTTTAGAGGTCTACATGAAGATCAAGAGAAGTTATGGTCGCTCAAGTAGAACCGGTTCCAGCAGGTGTTCAGAGGTGACAGAGTGACACAGATAGGTCCGGTGAGATCCAAAAATGCATTATCCCATTTTGCAAATTTGAGGAAGTGTTGAGAACGTCCTTGTGAAGTGTCAAGTTGATTGGTTCGTGGTTTGAAGGTCTGGAAGAACCTATTCCTTTGTGACAGTGATGACGGACAATGTTCTTAAGGTTTTGGATGAAGGAGAGAAGGATTCCAGTAAGCAGATGAAGTGCGGATGTTCTTGGTGATCTAGGAAAGCTTGTGGTGATCTGTGGATCATTTCCAGTTCATGTTGGTGGTCCACATTGAAGTTAAGGTTCATATTTGAAGAATAACCACCAGATGTTGGTGTTCTTCCTGACTGGCCAACTGGATGTATTACACGTCTTGCAGATGTTCTTGTAGGTGTTTTCTGACTTAGATGATTGTTCCTAAGTCGATGTCATGTATAAATAAGGGATTGTGAAGTCATTTCAAAGTGTGAGAGGTGGAGATGAGAGTGTGGTAATGAAGAATAGAGCAAAAGGCAGAGCAGGAATATTGAGCTTAATGGAACTGATTCAAGCATGGTGAAGATGCTATTCTCCAGTTCATGTATGTAATACTTATTTCTTTGTAGACAGTGTGTCTCTTGTAGGAAGTGAGCCTCTTGTGAGAAGTGTGCTCGGGCAGTGAGCCCTAATTGCAATGTGCCATTTTGATCTTTCTATTCTTCTAACAGAGAATACATTCTTGGGTTAATCACCCCGTGGTTTTTCCCTTAACCAGGTTTTCCACATCAAAATCTTGGTGTCTTATGTGTTGATGAGTTTCTGCTTTTGATTTGAATGCATTATGTTTCATGTTTAATATACTGCTAATCACCAAGAAGATTTAAGTGTGGAAATTAGAGTAAGTCTTTGCACAACTGATTCACCCCCCCTCTCAGTTGTGTGCCCTAAGTCTAACAATTGGTATCAGAGCCAAGTTTCTCTAAAAGGAGCTTAACCGCTTGAGGAGATCCAAGATGTCATCTTACAAGAAGGATAGTCTGAAGTTTGATGGAACCAACTTTGGTCTTTGGAAAGGTCGCATGAAATGTCACTTGTAGTGTATGGTAATGGCATACTGGTCCATGGTTACAAAAGCATATGTACCTCCACAGGGTGGTTTGACAACCCTAAATGAAATCACAAATGCTGAAAACAATCTACGGACCAAAGAGACTCTTCTAAGCGCATTATTTGACTCAGAGATCTCAAATGTTATTGACCTGCCAACTGCCTTTGAGATTTGGAATAAATTGGAACTTTTGCATGAAGGAGACCAGTATGTTAAATGTGCAAGGTTACAGAGTCTAAAAGGGAAATTTGAAAAACTAAAGATGAGAGATGATGAAAATATTACCACTTTTATGCCAAGAGTGAATGAGCGAATTTGTAGAATCAAAAATGCTGGTGGTGTCTTGGATGAAAATGAGATTGTTGGTAAAATTCTCAGATCCCTCCCTGCTTCTTACAAAATCAAGGCTGCTGCCATTGAAGAATTCAGAGCCCATACAACTGTCACAAGAGATCAAATGGCTAGAAAATTGGCTGCATTTGAAATGACAGAGTTTGGAGATGACCCCCCCAAGACTAAATCTACATTCAAAGCCAGTGCCTCTGTTAAAGGTAAACAAAGGCTTGATCCGAGAGAGAATTCTTCAAGGAAATTGTCATGGTATGAAAAAGCAAGAAAAGATTTGGAAGAAGAAGAAGTAGAAACTGCTCAACTTGAAGCCCTTATTGCAAAGAGGCTACCAAGAGGATCCGGTAAGTATGTAGGAAAATTACCTTTTAAGTGTTTTAACTGCAATAAGATTGGTCATTTTGCCTCAAGGTGTCCGGAAAGATTTTCAAGGCAAAATTTTAACAAGCCGAGTTTCCAAAAGAACTGTTACTATGTACGTGAATATGATGATAATGAAGGAGTAACAGATGATGAATCAGAGATAGGAAACAAATCTGGAAATGAATGGGTGTTCATTGCCATCAAGGAAGAAGATCCAATGTCCTATGTATCTATCAATCTTAAGACTATGGAAAGAGCTCTGGCTGCCCAAATTGAAGAGAAGGATGATTAGGTCATTGATAGTGGATGCTCTCACCATATGACAGGTGACAAAAATAAGTTTGTTGACTTGGAAAGGTATGAAGGAGGAGTGGTAAAGTTTGGTGACAATTCTGCTGGTAGAATCAGAGGAAGAGGAAGTATTTCTTTTGATGGAAGAAACAAAACTAGTAATGTACTGTATATTGAAGGTTTGAAGCACAATCTTCTCAGTGTTGGACAGTTGGTAGACAAAGGCTATGATCTCTGATTCAAGGATGGAAAATGTAAAATCTTTGAAAGTTCTGGAATAGAGATTGCATCCGGTACTCAAACTAAAGGTAATATCTTCCATTTGGTTGGTATTGGTAAAAGTTGCTTATTTGTTCAAGTGGACTAGAGGTCGTTATGGCATAGAAGGATGTGTCATGTGAATTTTGATAATATCATCAAGATAAGCAATACTTAGGCTATAAGAGATCTTCCAAAATTAGTGAAACCTACTAACAACTTGTGCAAGGAATGTCAGTTGGGTAAGATGAGCAGAGTCACTTTCAAAAGCAAGGAACTGTCTTCTACCAGATTATTGGACCTAGTTCACACTGATCTTTGTGGTCCGGCAAGAACCAAGAGTATTCAAGGTGATAGATACTTCATGCTGCTAATTGATGACTATTCCTGGATGATGTGGGTAACCTTTCTAAAGGAGAAATCAGAAGCTCTTGAAAAATTCAAAATATTCAAAGCTATGGTAGAGAATGAAACATGATTAAAGTTGAAATGTCTGAGGTCTGATAGAGGTGGAGAATTCACATCCAGGGAGTTCATAGAGTTCTATGAGAAACATGGAATTAAGAGATAGTTGTTTGTTCCTAGGACTCCACAATGGAATAGAGTAGTGGAGAGAAAGAACTGGACCATCCAGGAAGCATCTAGGACCACAATGATGGAAACAAGTGTTCCTCAGATCTTTTGGAGAGAAGCTGTCAGCACTGCAGTCTATACTCTCAATCAAGTTCAAATTAGAAGCAATACCGGTAGGACCCCTTATGAACTCTGGTTTGGCATTACTCCTACTGTAAGATATTTCAGAGTCTTTGGTAGCAAATGTTACATCAAAAGAGATGAAGATCTAGGCAAGTTTGATGCTAGAAGTGATGAAGGGATATTCTTGGGTTACTCTACTCAAAGCAAAGCATACCGGTGTTATAACAAGAGACTGAGAAAGATGATAGAAAGTGTAAATGTGAAGGTTGATGAGGGAATAGAGAAACCCTCAAAGTTTTATCTATATGATGAAGATGATCAGAATAGTGTTCTAGTTCAAGGAGTTCAATCCTCTTCTGAAAGTCAAATTCAAATTGATCCGGTAAATTAGGAAGAAGAGATAGGTCTGAATGAGCCTGATCAAGAAGCAGAAGTGCAAGAAACTCCCAAAGTTCCAAGGTATGTAAGACTGAACCACTCTAAAGATTAGATCATTAGTGACAAAAGCAAAGGTGTACAAGCTAGAAGGAAAATTGCTCAAAATTCAGATGAATATTGTCTGATTTCAAAGATTAAACCTAAGACAATAAATGAAGCCTGCAATCATGAAAACTGGACCAAAGCAATGGAGGAAGAGTTGATGCAAATTGAGAAAAATCACACTTGGGATCTTGTTCCCAAACCTAGAAACAAGAATGTGATTGGAACCAAATGGGTCTTCCAGAACAAACTAAATGAAGTTGGTGAAGTAATCAGAAATAAAGCCAGATTGGTTTGCAAGGGCTACTCCCAAATAGAAGGAATTGATTTTGAAGAAACTTTTGCTTCGGTGGCAAGAATTGAAGCAGTTAGATTATTCGCCTTTACTGCCTTCAAGGATTTCAAGGTGTATCAGATGGATGTCAATTCCAGTTTCTTGAATGGTGACTTAGAAGAAGAATTATACATTGAACAACTGGATCGAATTCAATTATTTGAGCATGGTGATATGGTCTACAAATTGAAGAAGGCACTGTATGGACTAAAGCAAGCCCCAAGAGCCTAGTATGAAAGATTGGACAAACATCTTTTGAAGATTGGTTTCAACAAAGGTACTACTGACAGTAACTTATATTTCAAAATTGATCATGAAAACATCTTAATTGTTGAAGTATTTGTTGATGATATCATCTTTGGAGGAAGAAACAGTATGTGTAAAACTTTTGCAAATCAAATGAAAAGTGAGTTTGAGATGTCAATGCTTGGTGAAATGAATTTCTTTTTGGGTCTGCAAATTACTCAAACAAAGAAAGGAATCTTTATCTCTCAGACTAAATATGTGAAAGAATTGTTGAGGAAATTTGGAATGGAAGATTCAAATCTAATAAATACTCCCATGGCAACCGGATGTAAGCTGAGCAAAGATGATGACTCTCCTAAGGCAGACCAGACAAAGTACAGATCAATGATTGGAGGATTGTTGTATCTCACTCAAACTAGACCAGATATAATGCAAGTTATTGGTCTTGTTGCAAGATTCCAGGCTAATCCTAGAGAATCTCATGTCATGGCAATCAAAAAGATCTTTAGATATCTAAAAGGGACAGTTGAGTATGGTCTGTGGTATCCTAGAGATCATGATTTCTCTCTTCATGCATATACAGATGCTGATTGGGTAGGAGATGTGGATGATAGGAAGTGTACTAGTGGTGGAGCTTTCTTTTTGGGAAAGAGATTAGTTTCTTGGCTAAGCAAGAAACAAGAGGCAATATCCCTGTCTACAACTGAAGTAGAATACATTGCAGCAGCAGGTAGTTGCACTCAAGTTTTGTGGATGAAGCAGATGCTAAGAGACATTAAAGTAGAGTATGAGGAGCCTATCACAATCTTCTGTGATAATTCAAGTGCAATAAATATTTCTAAGAACCTAGTGTTGCATTCTAAGACTAAGCATATATCTATCAAGTTTCACTTTCTTAGAGAGCAAGTGAACAAGGATGAAGTCAGACTAGAGTATGTGCCCTCCAAGGACCAGATTATAGATATCTTCACTAAACCTCTTCCCAAGGACTCTTTTGAGTATCTCAGGGAGAAGTTAGGGGTTATT
The DNA here is from genome assembly GCA_027924645.1 of Cunninghamia lanceolata. NCBI lineage: Eukaryota > Viridiplantae > Streptophyta > Pinopsida > Cupressales > Cupressaceae > Cunninghamia > Cunninghamia lanceolata. The sequence continues at coordinate 3,330,289 of BSBN01000524.1, forward strand.
GCCCCTCCGGTGATGAACTAGGATGCACTGATGTGCATCAGTCTGGTGGATATCACAGTCATTTCTTGTGATCTGGATTGATGATGGGGAGCTGCTACTTAGGGGGAGCAGCAGGTATGATTCTGAAGTATTGGAGTTGCAAGTATGAGCCCTTTGCGATTGATGTCAAAGGGGGAGAGAAGACATGTGAAAAACAAGTGGTTGATGCTCAAAGGGGGAGTAGTAAACTAAGAGAAGACATGTGAATAGTTGTTGTTGATAGGGGGAGTTGTGACAGTAAGCAGAAGTTCTTGTCTTGATGGTTTTTCACATCACATGTTGCCATCAATGACACAGGGGGAGATTGTTGCAAGTATGGGTCTAATCGGTGTTGTCATTGATGTCAACATACTCATGTTGTATTAATGAGAAGGATTGGATGAGCTATGTGTTGAGGATATTGAGAAAATTAGTCTCAATTAGGAATAGTGAAGAATAGTGATGACAACAAGGTAAAAGTCCAAGATAGGCTGACGATCAGAGGATGCGGTTTAAAGGGTTTGTAGATATAAGTCTTGAGATGTTCTAGTCAAGTTTTTAGAGGTCCACATGAAGATCAGAAGAAGTTATGGTCGCTCAAGTAGAACCAGTTCCAGTAGGTGTTCAGAGGTGACAGAGTGACACAGATATGTCCGGTGATATCTGAAAATGCATTATCCCATTTTGCAGATTTGAGGAAGTGTTGAGAATGTCCTTGTGAAGTGTCAAGTTGATTAGTTTGAGGTTTGAAGGTCCAGAAGAACCTATTCCTTTGTGACAGTGATGACAGACTGTGTTCTTGAGGTTTCAGATGAAGGAGAGAAGGATTCCAGTAAGCAGATGAAGTGCGGATGTTCTTGGTGATTCAGGAAAGCTTGTGGTGATCTATGGATCATTTCCAATTCATGTTGGTGGTCTGCATTGAAGTTAAGGTTTGTATTTGAAGAATAACCACTGGATGTTGGTGTTCTTCCTAAGACTGGCCGACTGGATGTATTACACGTCTTGCGGATGTTCTTGTAGGTGTTTGCTGACTTAGATGATTGTTCCTAAGTCAATTTCATGTATAAATAAGGGATTGTGAAGTCGTTTCAAAGTGTGAGAGGTGGAGATGAGATTGTGGTAACGAAGAGCAGAGCAAAAGGTAGAGTAGGAGTATTGAGCTTAATGAAATTGATTCAAGCATGGTGAAGATGCTATTCTCTAGTTCATGTATGTAATACTTATTTCTTTGTAGATAGTGTGTCTCTTGTAGGCAGTGAGCCTCTTGTGAGTAGTGTGCTTAGGCAATGAGCCCTAATTGGCATGTGCCATTTTGATCTTTCTATTCTTCTAATAGAGAATACATTCTTGGGTTAATCACGCTGTGGTTTTTTCGTTAATTAGGTTTTCCATGTCAAAATCTTGGTGTCTTATGTGTTGATGAGTTTCTACTTTTGATTTGAATGTATTATGTTTCATGTTTAATATACTGCTAATCACCAAGAAGATTTAAGTGTGGAAATTAGAGTAAGTCTCTGCACAATAGATTCACCCCCCCTCTCAGTTGTGTGCCCTAAGTCTAACAAAAATGATTTAAAAAGCCTTTAAAAACATAAACCCAAACTAAGAGCTCAAATTAAATGTCACATGAGTTAAACTAGTGTGGCATTTAATACATGTCTTGATGGTGAAAAACAACGTTATTACATATGTTAACAACTGGACATGCATTGGCAGGTATTTTCACCGCCACTACATATAATATGCAAAAAGCATGTATTGGCAATGGTTTTCAACACCAATGCATGGACTTAGATAAAACTAAGGATGCACAGGCGGTGAATTTTTCCGCCCCTGCATCTTACTTCTAAAAACTAAAAATATGCAAGGGCAGTGATTTTTTCCACTCTTGCATGTTACACAAAAATACTCTAACTCTTTTAAAATTGAGAAAATCATTTCAATCAACCTATATGAGTTTCAAGATATCCAAACGAGAGACGACTCAAATAGATAATTGGGAACAAGAGGACTACGCATGAGAACGAGATGACTTGCCTCAATTTGTGAACTTAGAGTGTAGGCTACGAAACAAACAAGTTTCGTAGGGGTCATCCTACAAAATGAGCACAACTAATTTTGAGGACAACACATTCCTTTTGGAACTGCCCAATTTTGCCACAATTCCAACAGAGAGCCTTGGACTTTCTAAGAGATTTGGATCTCCCATGGGATTTGGATATGCCCTTCCCAGCTTTCTTGTCCTTCTTTTTCCCTTTCTCCTTGGGTCTTCCATGAATTGCAAGAGCCTCTTTGGCTACCTTAGAAGAATTTCTCCGCATCTCCTTAGATAACAGTGAAGATACCACTTCATCCATTGTGAATGTAGATTTGGTGCTTCCAATAACCATCACAAGATGATCCAACAAGTCTGGCAAAGAACAAAGCAAGGTCATACAACGATCCTCCTCCTTCATCTTCACGCCAACTGATGTCACTTAAGCAATTAACATGTTGAAGGAATTCAAGTGATTTGCAATAGATCCTCCATCCTTAGAGAATACAACTTCTTTCTCAAAAAAAGTTTGTTCACTAGGGATTTGGCCTGATAAACATCACCCAACTTCTTCCAAAGGTCTTTTGTGCTCTTCTCCTCATGGACATTTAACATGACAGAATCAACTAGACTGATTCTTATGAGAGCCTTAGCCTTTTGATCTTTGAGATCCCAATTAGCTTGTGCCATTGCAGCTAGTTTTATATCGAATACGGTTTCCCATAGGTCATGATCAATAGGCATGTCTTCCATCTTAAGTTTCCATAACTTAAAATTAGTGCCATTGAATTTCTCCACCTCTAATCTTCTGGATGTGCCTGCCATCTCTTTCCTGCAACAAGATTACGTAATACTTTGCACAAAGCTCCCACTCAACCTAAGATTAGCTCAAAAAACACCTACCCAACAACTAGGACCAAAGGTGATCAAGCTCTGATACCAACTAAAAGGAAGCTAGGTGTGCAGAAATTGCTTCCTACACTAATCTAATGAGGAGAGAAGAGTGCAAATTTGTTTTAATATTTATAGTTACAACAATGTTAACCCACTAATAGAGATATTGTAGCAAACACATACAAAAGAAAGTAAGACAGAAGAACAAAGAGAGAAGATATACGTGGGGAAAACCCTTACGGGTGAAAAACCCCACACTCCAAAACACAGCTCAAATGTATTCCATAAACAATGAAGGTTACAATATAGTCACAGAGCCAATGCTCTTGCAGGAGTCTTTGACACTTGTATCTGGAGACAATCTAGAAGCATAACAGTACCTGTCAATCACATAATACATCTCTCAAAGCACCTATTTATAAAGAAGTTACAAGGCAAAAATGAGACTATCTTGAGATGGGCATCCAACATGGCCTCATGGCCCAAAATCCACACCTAGGAACACTTGTCCAACACTACAGGGTGTTCATGACACTTGTCATATCACCCCATCCCAAATAAGTTGCCTATTCCCAAGTTGGGCTATGATAGATACTCTTACAACTGTCATAGAATCCGTCATAACTATCATATCTTACACAGGCTAAAAATAGCATATTCTCTGACAACATGCTAAAAATAGCATATTCTCTTATAACATGTAAGAGAATCTGTCATACACAGGCTAAAAATAGCATATTCTCTTACAACATGTCATAACCTTTCTTGGGACGCCCAAATATGCCTTCTTCCAAGATGCCTTGTGACACGTCTTCACCTGTCATAGAATCTTCCATTTATGACTCTTACGTGTCATAGATTTGTCATAGGAATCTATCATGACCGTTTCAATCAATATTCCCTTACACACTATCCAAGATGCTGACACATGGAAAAATATTCCTACCACTAAGTGGGATGCCTATCTCCTCATGTGAGGACAAAATTACATGTGATCATTTTCCATGTAGGATGACACATCACCATGCCAAATCCCACAAGATGACAACATAGGATTTGCATCCTAATTACACAATAGGCAATAAATAAATAAATACAATGAAATAATACAAGGAATTACCAAGGTTGAGACACCTTAATTCCCAACAGGTCAGATCGATGAAGCCCTTCACATCTTTTGACACTTAGAAAAGAGATGTTGCCACTGAGCATTCCATGAGACATCATTTCTTTTGGCATTCTGTTAACCAGTTTAGGTGCTTTGACTTCAGGCTTGGTGTATTCCATATTCTCCTTCACACAAGCCATTGAGTTGTTACCTATGTATTCAAACAACCCTGAACCACTATGAACAATATCTAAATAACAACCTGAGAATGCTACTTAGAGGCCCTTGTAGCAGTGACCCTATAGTAACAAGAAAACACACAATTCCTAAAACCTTCCATAACATGGTCCCAGATAGCTGAAGCAAAAGCGACACTTGAAACAGTGAAATCTAGCCAGTCAACAACATGTTGAAGATGACATGGAAATGCTTTTGGTTTCGTATAATTTCAGTAAAATATGAATTTATTTAAAACAATGTTTTCATGATATTTTCTTCATTACCTCAAAAATCATAAAATAGATCATTACACAAAATCTCTACTCTTGGAATCAATCTCTTCCCTTTCTCACATGGCAATACCACACTTGCTTGTTCAAACTATTAAATTTTAGAAAATGAGCTAAACAACAGACATTCAAATGACCTCCTGCATAGATAGGATATGAAGTTCACTACTATCTTATTGTAGCTAGAGGTGCAGCATGTACACCACATAGAAAAACATATAGAAGAAGCTTATGATGCAAAAACTATTATTCTAGTATCAACAAAGTTCACCATTTGTTATCCTGATTATGGTGTTTGTAATGTTGCAGGGTGCATTTTCCCATTTTCATCAGAAGGTTTTGCTCCAATCTAAAGTTCCATTGCACAATGCATCATTAGTAGTAGCTCAAGGAATTTTTAACAACTTTTTCAATTTCACCACAAGTTTCCAATCATCATTGGACAAATCATCTTGAAAAAATAAGAAGAATATTCCATTTTAGACATTAAAAAGTTGTTTTATTAGCCAAAAATGAAAAGCACAAATGTTCAATTAGTATAAAATGCATAATAGTAAATAAACTGTAAAATTATGTAATGTGGATATCAAATAGCCTTACCCTATAGTTTTCTTTGAATATATCTATGGATCTTTTGGTGAGATGACTCACAAATTCAACCTCCATTTCAAAATGCCTACCAAACATTTTTTGTGCTTCATCAGTGTTGCTCCCAACAATCTATAAAGTTTGTATGATAATTCATTAAAAAAAACATTTCAAAAAATAGAATCCAAAATCATATAAAACTATTAACAACAAAGACAACTTCTCAAATTACCTTCATGGCCACTTTTTCACCCTTCTTAGCCATTTCAACAAATTTATGATTGATCTCAATTGAGGCTATTTTGCCAATATCTATGAAATCTTTTGTGGGAACACATAATGGCATGCCAATGTGTAGATGCAATCACCACATATGGATTTATACAAACTAAAAATGATACAACAATCTTTTACATACATAAGTCATAACACCAAAAAGACTAGGTTTAGATACTGACCCTTGCAATGCCTTCAAGAATATCAACACCAACAATTATAGGATCCTTCTTGTTAAAAATATAATTTGGCAAAATGCTAAGTACACAGGGGAAAACAACATCTTCTCCAACCTCCTTTTTCCTTTCTTCCTTAAGATTCTCCATTTATGCTTTAAACTGGTCAAATAGATGATAAATAATGTCTGCTACAAATATCTTGACACCAACTTCATCTGCAAGCTCCCGAGCTTCAGGAGTAATTTTGACATCAAATGCCAAAATTGCAGCATACTCTTTCTTCTTTTTCTCAAGCATTACACTTGCACGCATGACATCTTTTTTATGCATAGGCCCAATACCAATTGCACTAACTAGGATGCTTACAACTGGGGTCTTCAAGAACTCAAGTAAAGCCTCAAAAGATCCAAGAGTTGAAGCTTGAACATAAGCTCCTTCCCCACTCTTGTCAATCCAAGACATTACATTATTGATATCTTGCATTGCTTCTTCCTTAATATCCTCTAAATCATCATAAGGTCCAATAACATATAACTGAGTTCCTGCTATGGTATGCTCAAGACCCTGAAATCAAGAAATTGCAGCTAAATTTCATTGTCCACATATATTTGATAAATTTATGCTCATATACATAAAATTATTAGCCTAAAATTTGATACCTGAGCAGTTATCTTGATTCCCTATGCAACCTTCAACTCCTTATGATGTTGATAAGATCCCTAAAACCAAAAAACATCTTAAGCTATGGATATATTATATTATTTTAACAATACGATCAATGTGACATGGTTTGAGTAATCTAAATTTGAGGTGTAGATTATTGTATTCTAGCATAGTAGATCACAAATACCACCCATTCTCCTTTACTATAAAAGAGCATTTCAATTTTTTAAACGCCGCATATACTCCATTAAATAATATGGCACCATAAGGCTTCCAAGAATACATACCACTATGTAGGTTACCGCAATGGACCACTTGTAAGGACCATTTTAAATCAGGATCAAATTCACCTAGATCTTGAAACCAAAAGGAAATCTCTTGGCTTTTACACCATATATATCAATTTTATCCACCCTTGTCCTGATGTTTCAAAAGGTAACTCCTGGTGCCTGTAATTTCTCATACTGTTTGACCATTCAACATTTACAAACTATTTTCTAATTTGAACAATTTCTATATCCAAAGTTGACTTGATGATGTTGTAGTATGGTAAGATTTTACCAGAGTTCCAATGCAAGTTTTGGGATATAACATTCATTATTTGTTAAGTTACCTAATTGGCAGAAAAATAGGGCATTTCCAGGTACTATTCATCCTAGAATTAGATTCAGAATCGAATCACCTATGGAATTGGGCATGGTTGGGATTTTTTGGCCCTGAAACGGTGTGGAATCATTGAGGTATGAACCCCGGTGACTCCAAGATAGACGTGGCATTTTGAATAAGTTTCTATGAAGATTCTAGAGGTAGGTAATGTTTTCAATGCACTTTTTTAAAAAAATTACATATACGAACAAGCTACAACATGCTAGAATCAGAAGATTGATTCAACATAATGATAAAGAAAGGTAATCTGCAATAAAAAATATAATGCAAATATATATATATATATATATATATATATATATATATATATATATATATATCAAGTTATAAGATATCAAAACTATCTAAGAGTATATAGATAAATATAATCAAAAATGTCATAGTTGTCTAAGAGTTTCCAACTCTTTCAAATGCACCATGGAAATTAAGATCCCTAAATAACACATTCAAAATACTGCATAAAGCAATGGGCCAAGATGTCTAACAACAAGTACATGATAAACATCAACTATGCCATTTTTTGCAAATATTTTAGTGGTCATAGTGTGAAGGTTCCTTCTTTCTCTTTCAGATGGATAGCTCCATCTATTTTGTCTTCATAAGCAAGCTATATGTTACTTGTGACCTTTAAAATATTTACATTTGCATCTCCTATTCCTTTCAAGTTGACTCCATGTACAATATATAGTGAGTGAATCCGCCCAATGCCCACAGCAACACCATCACATGGATCCAACACCCTAACTTTATCCCCTTCTTGGAGTTTATCAATACATATCTGCAAAAACAAAAAAAATACACATTATATTGAAATACATAATAATTATTATATAGGTAAGGATTACCCTTATTTACATAATAAAACAACCATTACTTATGTTGGAACAAAATTTTAAAACCCTAAAATTTTGTTAATTCCCGCCATTATTCCAAATAAACTATTCTAATGTCTCACCTATTAGGACCTCTCAAAAATTTTGCACATTTCCATCTTACTTGATCTTTTCACTTGTATATGACCATTTCTTAATAGACATTCATGCCAAAAATTTTATGCCATTTATTTCCCAGGGTCACATAACATGGTCATTTTGAGGAGTATGCAGTTATTCTTAATCATTTCTATGTTTTTGCAATTTACCGCAATCTCGCAGGTCATCCTCATTGTATTGGCGGTAGTGTGAGAACTAGAGCAACAAGAATCATGCATATCACACTCTCACTAGAAACATACAAGTTGTTTGTGGCATGGTGGTAGGAAGGGCTCGGTCAACCATGTATACCGTAGTCCCTCAGAGGTCTCACCACTTGGTTGTGTCTTGGCGATAAGGAAGAGAGTTCAATATAAACTAATCCCATTGTCCCTCATTGCTCCAGCAAGTTGTTCACAACATGGTGGTAGTAAGTGTCCAAGTTACCGGGCTCTCGCAATGGCTTTCAAAGAATGTTTGTGCAAGGCGGTAAGCAATAAAAGTTGGCAACATAATCACCCCATAGTAATGAGAACAGGCACTTGCGGGTTGACGGTAATGGAAGAAAATGGATAAAGGGGGCTATAAGCCCCATGCTCCTGCTTTGTTTGAGCATAAGGGATGAGGGTTGGCGATAATCAAGAAAAGTGAACAAAAGGCATTGAAGCTTATCATCATCCCGTGATAGGTTTAATGAGTAAAGATACTCAATGCAGGTGTGCGATTATTGAAAAATTTGAAAGATCTTGTCATTTCATCTGATCATTAGATCAAATTTGATCAAGGGATTATATTTGAAATGAATTGAATGCTAAGATTTTATAATCTCGTGGTATGAACCAAAAATAATAGTAGAATGATGAACATTTTGGCTCGATAAAATCTAGAAATCTCTCAGCATTTTCTCAGTTTAGAGATTGCAGATTGGCTTAGAGAAGGCATCCAGTTCGGTCTTTTCTTAGTAAGCTTAGAATTATTCAAGTAAGTCCATCTCTACATTCTCTGCAAGAAAGTTTGAAGAATCTTTGCTCTGTTTCAATTCTTCATGCATTTTCTTGAGTTGCAAAACCCTAGTTTGTTTAATGGCTCCCAAGAAGTCTGAATCCACAAGTAAGACTAGTAAGCTTGATCCTACCCCTAAGAAAAGATCATTGCAACAATCTTTGCTAGATGTTTTACCCAATTCAATTGACAAAGGTCAAAAGAAAGTCTTTAGGGATGTTGCTGAGGGTTGTAGGGATGCCATAATTCCCATTTCTGGCTGGAAACTATTTTGGTACTTCTATCAGAAGAAGGATGGTCAGGAACCGGTGGGCAATCCATGGAAGGTAGATTTGGCCAATATAATTGTTTCAAATGTATTCATGGATGTGGAACTGCTTCATACTCTAGCACTGCACTACCACCTGGCTACTAAAATAGTAAGGTTGCCAAATGGATCTTCTCTATTGAGAATTGACAAAAATGCTATAATTGATTGTTTTATGTTGAACAAACAAGCTCTCACCGAAATTAACCTACAAAAGATTGAACAAGAATACAAAAGTTTGAGAAGAACACTCAAAAGTGATGAGATGCTGATATTTATGAGAAGAGGTGCAAACAACAGGATAGTTGATATTCCTTCCAATGCAGTCGAACCATTCCCTGTGGAAGATTTTACAGTCTATTTCAAATGGACCTATTATGCATTGTGCCAAGTACTGGGAATTGATACTAATCAAAGGATGCTAGTTAATTTGATGATGATGGTTATGAAGATACAAAATTCAGAGGTGAACATTGAGTATGATTTTGCCTCATATCTTGAAAATAAAATACATGATGGATTCATCAATGTGAAGGAAGATAAGAAACCCATGAACTTCAAGTTTTATTCTTTGGTTTGCCACAAGGCAAAGAATGCCTACTCAATGTTGGTGTTACATGTGGGATTCTCATTGCCAGACTGGTAACTATAATATATTTCATAATGAATTTTCTGTGAAAATAATGAATTCTTTTGGTAATTGGGTCCCCAGATTGTCACTAGAAATTAGGGTAATTCTAAGACCTCTTGCACATAAACTACAACAAGGTCATACTTTCAATTATTCTAATTGGTTCTTCCTACTAGAACACACAATAATCAGGGTATATGATTGCCCCCAACCACCTCACAAATTGCCAAAGTTTGTTTTTGATAGAATTGCATTCTTGGAATTCATGTGGGAAATGATGTGGAGGGAAAAGGAAGTGATGAAAAAAGTAGAAGAAAGGCACCTTTTTTCCTGATACCACTATCTTTGGAGATTGGTCAATTGGTTTAGACACTCTTGAGAAGCTACAGGCCTATTTGAAGGCCAAGTACTCTTTGGAATCTAGTGTTGAAAGCGTTTGTGACCATGAAGGTCATATGAACTTTATGAGACAAGTGATCTTGACTAAGATGGGCATCTCCCATCGAATTCTTTATGATGAGGATGTGATAAGGAACCTGGTTACTTTTAATGAAGTGTATGTAGGAAGAGGAAATGGGAGATGCTCAAGAACATTGAAGATGACAAAAAGGAAAAGAATCCAATTTTTGAAGGATTTTTTGCTGAAGAGAAAGATCCTCTAAAGAGGATTAATACAATGATTGAAAATTTTGAAAGTATTTATGCTAAATCTGAAGTACAACCTACCAAGGCTACCAAACTTCTAGTGAAGAGGACTGCAGGAATTGAGATTCATGAGCCTGCCCCTAATGTCATATCAGTTCAAGATCCACAGATCCCTGAATCACCACCACATAAAATGTAGAGAACTGAAGGCATGTCTCCTCTAGTCCCATATGAGATGTCTGAGGGTGTGGGGGATACTGATGAAGTTACAAATATTTTGACACAATTGCATGATGGAGAGGAAGTTGATCAACCATTGGTTGGTCAAGAAACTAATGCACACAAGCCTAAGACTACGATGGAAGAACAAGCCCAAATTGATCCAGAGCTACAGGAAGATGAAAGGGTGGTGGCATCAATGAGATTTATTCAATATGATGATTTCATCAAGACTCCAGAGTTTCAAGATTTCTGGTTAAAAATGAAGATGAAGGAATTTGATGAAAAGGTGGAAATCAATAAGATGGGTGCTGATGAGTCTTAGTATGATCAAATAACCACCTAAACAATCCAAGAACTAAAAGTTGACAAAATCAATGTGACTCCTGAGGAAGCAAGACAAATGGTCTTGAAGAGTAACATGTTGATCATCCCAGTTCTTGAATTGAAAAAAGGTATTCTTGCTTGACCAAGTTAGGAGTTGAGATGACCCTAATCTTGTGTCTAAATTTGATTATGAGGAGGGAATGAGTGGATGTGGTTTCAACCCAAAGATAGTGACTCTTGCCATATGGACAAAATAGAAGAACACTAGTAAACCAAGGTTGCTAGATGTTGTTTAGGAAATGAGGGGATCTACTGTGGTGAAAACCTTACAAGATACTTCAGGAACTGAGGCCTCTTCTCTTACAGTCCATTCTACTATGTTCACCCATGCAGTTGTAAAAAAGTTGGAAAAAAAATTGTAGGATTATGAGAAAACACAACAAGACATGAATGATGAAGTGAATAGGTTGTTCATTGAAAATAGGCAATTGAAAAAGCAACTGTAAGATGTGAGTTCTTCCCATAGTCTGGCAATAGTTCATATCAACCTTCTGTGCCACCAATAACTGGTGTTGTCACAGTCACAATGCAAGAGTTTAATGCTTTGAGAACAAAATTTGAAAAATAAGTTGAGGACCTCAAGAAGCAAAATGAGGAAACAAAAAATGAGGCAAGGATCAAGGTCCTTGAAGTCTTTGAGAAAATTCTACAATATAGGATAAAGCTGGTTGTGAATAAACTTGGGGATGTGCATGATTTCTACTCCATGTTATCTCAGGCCATTAAACAATTGCAAGCAAACTTTTCTATTTTGGAGCCACTATATAAGAAATGGTAGCCTTCATTGCACAATTTAGTCATGCTTTGTAGGATACTTCAAAGAAATTATGATGCTCCTACTAAATTGAAGCCCACAGAGCAGACGGTGACTATAATCATTAAAGATCATCAATATGCCAACAGTGAAGACAAAAGGATGTAGGCCAAACTTGAATCTTTTTCTACTTTCAAGCATCAATTTATCCCCTCTATTCTGATAGAGGAAACCAACCTAGTTAAAGGCCTTGATACTTGGAAGGTAGAATTTAGAACAACAGTGTCTATGGTTATGGAATTCTTGAAAAAGGAGCAGGATATAGATGCTTTAAGCTTTAACATGATTTTGGATAGGGCCAAAGCCCTAGATGCAGGATATGGAAAATTTGTAATTGATGTTAAAGCTATGTTGGATAAAAGATGGAAGGACCATTAGACCAATCTGCTCTGAATTCAGGAGTAGACATACTTGAAAAATTGATGTGCAGCTACAGGTTCAGGTGCAGAAGGAGCAATGAGAAGTTTTGTTGGCGTCAACATGGAGAACAAGGACAAAATTTTGACACTTTTTTGTGATAATAGATAGGGGCACAACACACTTAACAGATACTGCAACATGGAGATGAGTACCGTGCCAGGCTTGAGGTCATGGGTACTCTATGATGACTAATAGATTCAGATCTTATTTAACTTGCTTATGCCTTTAATTTCTCTTTATTAAACATGTTTAGTTACAAGAGGATTTGATTTATGAACAGTTGTGTTGGTTCAGGCTTGAATCTTGTTGCTTCCCATATTTATAAGGGAAACCAAGGCCTAGACAATCATCTTTTAGCAAGACAATTTATATATTCCAATAGTATCTATCCAATCATATTTTAGATTCAAGACATTACACTTCTATGATAATTTAATATTATAATGGGCAAGGATGGTTAAATTTGTGGATATGTATGGTGTTCTGATTTTCTGTTAATATTCAAGTTCATAAGTTGTTTGATTGTCTCCATATTGGCTATTTCCAGTTATTCAAATCAATAGATTTATCAAGGCACATTTGTTGTCATTGTGTGGATGTTTTTAATTGGTTTCTATTAGAAGTTGATGTAATTCCCTTTAAGTGACTTACATTTATTGGTCTCTCTCTAGAGTTAAATCCTTTAAAGTAAATCATACTGGTGGGTTTTCCTTCAAATAGAATTAAAACAACTTACTTGAATAGTACTTACTTGCATGTGTGTGTTAAAACAACAATGACTATCATGAAAGACATAAAAACAATAAATAGCACTCACCTCAATTCCAGCACCACTACTACTACTCTGAATATCATGCAGATTCTTGTCAAGACGTTCAACATAATTTCACTATCATCATTGTCCTCAAGTTGTGTAGCTTTGTAGAGAGCTCTATTGATAGGGCCTTTTTCTTTCGGTTCTGCTTTCATATAATTTCTCTACATGTGGTTTAATCATCATGCAAAAATTAATATAAGTCAAGTAAAAAATGCAAAAACTATAATTTTTTGTTCAAAATAACATTTTTCTTACACTCTTAAATGACTAAGTGAAGGTATATTGTGAGATTCTTCCATTATTGTAAGCAATAGATTCTAGTTTATAGGAGGATTCTTATAGTCATGAGCATAAGATTTTGAACAAGAAGGGATAGTCCTAGTCCTTCATATGATAAGGAAGACAGTAAAAGTTGTAAGATGGTAGTCCATATCTCTATCTTAGGATAGTCCATAGCATGGAAGGTATAGGAGAAGATAAAGAGATGCAACAACTAGTAGGGTTTCACCAAACAAAGAGAAGAGATAGAGGCACTATCAAAACCATTAGACAATGACCAAGAACCCTTGGAATGATAGCAACAAAGCAGATATGATAGCCTTGAATATAGGATCAGTGATTAAGAGCTTTACTAAGACATACTCAAAGTGACTGCCTAGAATGATAGAGTTAAATGTCATAATGCAACATAGGAACATGTCATAAACATGACAAGGACAACAATAGTGAAGTGAATACTCAAGAAAAATGGTTTGAAGTAGAATCTGGTAAATTGCAGTATTGCATGTTTCTTTTGGTTCTGTAAGTAGAATAGTGAGACAATTCGTGATAACACATTTATGTAAAGCATCAATGCTAAGGTTATAATGGCGAGAATTGCAGTATTGCATGTTGAGGGTAGGTTGATTCTTTGTTTAAAGTATCCAAGAGCTATGATAACTATTAAAGTATCCAAAAAATGCAATCACAAGGAAGTATAACAAAAACATGGTACAAGTTTACCCAATAACAAGCACATGAAATGAAAGGATAGTGTAATAGAGCCTCTTACCACATCTGCATCCATAATATTATGCTCATTCCATGCAGAAACTATAGGGTTAATGGAGGAAGCCATCTACGATAATTTCTCAGTGAGACTATGTAAGCAACTCATTATATGTTGGTACCCTTCATTTGAGTTGACATGATCTGCAGAGGCTCTTACTGGGCATCTAACAGATGGATCTAAAATCTCTGTTGACAAACTAGATTTCCACTTCATACTACTGTTAGATTTACTAGGATCTAGTGCTGCCATATAATCAAGCATATCTTCCACACCTACTTCTCTATTACTATTTTCCACCTAAAATACAATGTCAATATCAACATATAATCAGAACTCAATAAAAAAATCAAATAAATAACCAACATAAATTGAACCAAAAAGCCATACCCTTACTCCAAGTTTGTCCATTTTGTCCTGCAACCCACCTCGGCCAAATGTATATCCAGCGACCACATTATCTCATGCCCTCTTTCCTTTATAACTCTTTGTCAAATATTCTTTAGAACACATATTTTATTTCAATGTCTCCCACTGTTTGGGAGATAGAGGGGATTCTAACCTCTCTTTTCCCTCCAAGATTGTTTTTCTACAATTGTATCTAAAATTGTTCATCAAAAGTCTCATCTTTTTCTTGTAATATCTTCTAGAGATTTGCCCACCAGTAGTCTCAAAATTATTTTCCATTTTTTGTATAACATTTTCCACACTTCATGGATCTTGCTCTACAAAATTTGATTTACAAATATCCAAATGGGCCCTACATCTCACACCCAACTCAGAGGCCCACCTTGTAGCATTTTTCCTAATGGGCTCACCATCTCTCGATACCTCAACCAAGAATGGCTTCTTGTCTTCTAATCTTCTTTGTTTTGCATTCCTCTCTATAGATCTATATAAATCTTGACTCAACCTTTTTCTTTTGAAAAAAGTAGGCACATCTTCTATTAAACCACTAGAAATATTTTTGGTTGATCCACTAGTTCCATCAAAAGTTGTAGTAGGCACATCTTCTATTAAACCACTAGCAATATTTTTGGTTGATCCACTAGTTCCATCAAAAGTTGTAGCAAGCAAATCAGATGCAAGTGGTCTCTCTTCATGACTTTCATTAACTAGAACTTCATCATCCTTGGCCACATTAGGTGTGTCATGAGTAGGTAGATCAATACCTATCTCTATAGATTTCACTTCAAACACATCCTTTAATCTTGAACAAATCATCTGCAGATCACTTACTGTTCCTTTCCTCTCATTGTTTTCAATAATCTCTCTTAAACTCTGTGCTAAGAGATTATCATGACATTGTACATCACCATGTGCTATATCAGGTTGCACATCACCATGTCCTATATTAGGTTGCACATCACTATATGTTATATCAGGTTGCACATCATCACAACTATTCTTTTCACCAACTACATTTGTACTTGAATCCCAAATGTGTTGGCTTCTACAAGTTGGCAGCATTGTATCTTTACTTTCCTTTTGTTTTCTCTCTGCATTTTCTTTGCACTCTTTTTCTTTCCTATAAAACAAAAAAATATCATATTATGTCTTATATACATAAACCTCTTGCCTATAAAATTTCATAAACACAATTAAACAAATAATATACTACTTAGTGGATTTACAACTTGCCTGTTTGTCAAACCAAGATGTGATAAATATTCACTATTCTTTGCCACGTTCTTTACAAAAGTGTTCATAATCTGTCAGTGGAACTTCATCAACATGATCACTATCATCTAAATTGTGCCTCAAAGTCTTTTTCCTTATTTATTGAAGTCTAAATAAACAATAATAAATAAATCAGCAACTTGAATCAGTAGAACAAGAGTGGAATATAAACAAAGCCATTATTTTCAGTCAACTAGAGCATATAAACAAATGTAGTCATAGTATATAAGGATTTCATTTCCATTTGAATGATACACTATATAAGGACAGTCCCCATATGAAATACATTCACAGGGCATATAAGATGCATTCTTAGAAATTAGAGGAGACAGTCTATGACAAGTGACATGACATAGGATGATAGCATATAAGATGCATTATATGGAGGAGAAAAAATTCAGTAAGTAAATGTAGCACATAGATTGAAACCCAAAGGAAACTCTATTTGTTTATCCTTCTATTTGAGAAGAAACTAATCACCTTTCTGATAGTGTGAATCATCATTATTTCCACTTATATAATCCTCATTATTTCTACTTATAAAATCCTCATTATTTCTACTTATATAATTCTACAGAAATTCTAAACACACAAATGTAAGCAAACAAAAATAGTCAATATGTGCTTTAAAAATGAGTAATTTATTTTTAGAACAAATATAGCTAGTTATATGCATGACCTGTAACAAGACAAGAACTAGAAAAACAACAAAAAGTAGAGCTCAACACAAGAGATTACCCTAAAAAACCCAAAGTGGAAGAAATTCCTGTACACTAATGCCCTTTCTTAACTTGCTACTTCTCTACTACATTTTACAAGCTCACTGTTTTCTTAATGCTTTCACTAATCATCTGCATTACCAGCAAGATCAGAATCCTGATCACTCATGTCTGCATTTGCTTGATTTTCTTCCTCATCCTCATCTATGTCATGCAATACATTCTCTCTCCCAATCTCTTTGTTGGTAATCAAAATATCTTCTCCAAACACTCCATCATCATCTTCATCCACTACTTCGAATGCTTCTTGCAAATTAACATATTTCCCATCAAGCATTATATCAACAGCTTCCATGAATTTTTGTTTTGAACGAGACTCTGTTTGAATGACATATGACCATCCTGGGCTTCTTACATCATCAATTAGAAATGATTGGTTAATTTGAAAAGGGAAAACATAGGGCTCATCCCTCTCTAATAAAAATTGTGTTGTATTTGTACGTACAAATCCATACTCATCAAAATGTATTGGGGATGGTCGGATCCACTTACATTTTAATAATATAGGACTGTTTTCACCAAAATCCACTTGAATAATTTCTTGGATGAATCCAGCATAGAATTTCTTCTCAGTTTTGTAAAGAAATTCAGCACTTACAACACAATCACAATTTGTCTTTCCCTTGTCTTTTTCCTCCACTCTTAAATGGCTACCATAGGCCCACATTTCACTAAAATGCATAGCCCATAAATGTGGAGTTTGTGAAAGCTCACTTTCCTCCATTGTTATCTTGACCTTCTTCTTTTGCATCACTAACTACATTAGCAATCCATTCTTCAAATTTTGGAAAAGAATCACCTCCAACCAAATCATAACGTCTGTGCTTTTGAGGTCGATGTTGCATCCGACTTTGATTCTCTTCTTCATATTTTCTACATAGAATATTAATGTGCAAATAGTAAGATTAATAATATAAATGTGTTAATAAATAATTGTGTAAATTTTTTAACCTGTGCCACTTATTGAACGAAGATGTGTTTTGAAGAATAAAGGCATGTATCGCACTTCTTTCTTGATGTGATAGCTTAAAGTGACATCCATTTCCTTCTAATACTTTACCTACAACTCTCTCATCTTCATCATCATCCCATACATGTCAATTGACATTTTTAAAATCCTTCATATATTGTGTGCAAATTCCAATGGCCTCTTGCATTGAATATCCCTCAAACATGTTGCCTTCTGGTTTTGCCCTAGTATGAACAATTTTTTTTAAAACCTTCATATATCATTCTATAGGATACATCCATCTCATTCTTACTAGACCACAATGCTCTAGATCATATTCTAGATGTATCAAAAGATGCATAGAAATGTTAAAGATTGTTGCTGGAAATTCCCATTCCAATAGACAAAGGACTCCAACAACCTCCTCTCTCAAACTATCAAAGTTTGAAGGATCTAATACATGTGAACTTATTCTCTTTAATATTAGGCCCAACCTTATAATTGCCAATCTTGGCCCCTTTACCAAACCTGGTATATTTACCACAATAGGTAAAATATTTTTGATTATAACATGATAGTCATGGGTCTTTAGGCCTCTTAAGCTATTAATGTCAGTTTGGCTTCTAATAGTACTACTTACATATCTAGTGGGAAAGCAAGTCTGAGACATCAACTGTAAGAATTGTGCAAGTTGTTCCTTTGTCCAAACATAAGGAGCACTGGGTTTTCTATATTTTGCATCATCATATTTTTCAACCCAAAGATTTCAACGAATCTTTAGTTCTCAAAAGTCTTCACGTGATGAAATAGTATCAAAAGCACCAAAAAGAGTTTCTATAATAGCATAGGCTATATTTTTCTCAGTATGCATAAAGTTAACATTATGCCTAATGGTTATATCCTTAAAGTATGGCAACTTATAGACTATGCACAACTGTTTTACACCACTTTCATTACATGGATCATATCTACTACTAGAAATCCCACCATTTTCAATAAATGACATTCTTTTTTTTCCATTCTTAATAATGTAATCACCCGTTATTAGCAAAGGTGCTTCACAATCCTCTTCTTGACCATTGAAATGTGTTTTTTGTCGACAATATGGATGACCCACTTTAAGGTAAGCATGATGTCCACAATAAAGACACTTATGCAAACATCTTGAGTGCCTCGCAAAATCCTTAAAGTTGTAAATAGGAAAGCCATGGTGTCCATGAACAGTGAGACCAGACAATGTACCATATGCAGGAAGATCATGAATCGTAACCAATAAGGAAGCTCTTAAAGTGAATTTGATTGAATGACCATCACTTAAAGATTTAAATGCTTCAATTCCTTTCCACAATTCCATTATTTCATCATATAATGGCTCTAGATAGGCATCTATTATGTCTGAAGTCACACTTTTCTTTCCTGGTATAATTAATGATAGCATTAAGAAAAATGGTTTAGTTGCTAATCATGGAGGCAAGTTATAATTTATTAAAAACACTGACCAAGTTGACCATTTAGTACTTTGATCTGAGAATGGATTCACCCCATCTAGAGCCAAACCCAACCTTATATTAAGAGGATCTTGAGAAAAATCAAGCCATCTATTATCAAATTCCATCCACGTCTTAGAATCAGGCACATGCCATTGTTTCCCCATCAGTGCTCTTATTTTGGGCATGCCACTACATAAGTTCAACAATGTCTCTGCACCTATACATTCAGAGTAATCATGGGATTATCAGAAAGTGGTGAAGACCCTTTCTAGGAACCACAGTTGCCTTGCTTAATGACATTTCAAACATTCACTCTCACTTGCAAGATTTTTGTGAGATAATACACAACCATTAACACGTGTGGATGTTTTCATACCCCAAGCCGAGCTTACTAATCTACTTTTTACATTGACTTCATTTTTTTGGCAATGTGAAGTCAGCTAGTAACAACGAACTTAATAATGCCAATAATTGTTCTACACTCTCATTTGTCCAACCATGCACCACTTGCAAGTTAAGAATTTGAAGGATTGTTGTCAAATGACTTAACTTACAATTAGCATACACAGGCTTTAAAGCATCCTCCATTGACTTGGCCCAATCATCAATTAGACCCACATTCAACATTCTTTCAACTTCAAACCCTTCATCTAACATTTATGCCTCTTCATCTATGTTCAGTGCCACTTCATCTATGTTTGTTGCCTCTTCATCTCTTACAATCTACAATTCTATCATATCTTCATAATAATTGTAAGCCCAAGGGCTTATACCACTATGCCCATATCTTATCATATGTTGATAAATCACATTTCTTTTTCTCACCCTTCCACCAAGATAGTCATTACATGGACGTGGATATTTTTCCATTTCCCTCTCTTTGGCTACTCTCTCATCATATGCATGATATTGATCCGTAGTCAACCTTTGACACTGATCCATCTATAATATTGTGCATTCTAGTATTAATTTAGTATAATAAGCTATCCTACGCTTAGAAGGCCTTTAAATATAAAATCTTAAAAGGTAACCTTCAATCATGCATATGGTCAAGCTAGGATAACCTTTTCTTTAGTTTGGGCTAGTCATCATGCAGGGAGATCATGCAGAGTAAAGGTGTGGTTTTATTTGAGTTCAAGGATCAATTAAGGATCAACTTCAAAAATACTGAAGATAACATTTTCTTTTGACTTTTCCAGCTTCAATCATGAAAATATCTCCTAGGGAGCACCCACAAGTAGCTTCCCCAAATATTATGAAAATATCAGTTCACTTTTGGCAAAGAGGGTTTTGAATTACCTTTGAATTTGCTACAGAGTGCGTCCCCAAATTTGACTTCGTTGCAGAGGGCCTCGCCAACTTCAAATTCATTACAACAAACTCTGAATTCCTTGCCCACCTTTTCAAAAGTCTCCAAGTCCTCTCCAAACAAGCTTTATCATCCATGCAGGTAGCTACTACACTTATATGCACCTAAAATATTTTTTCAGGTACATGCATCAGATAGAGTAAGCGCTTCAATACATGTCCATAAGAATAACAAACATCAATAGCAATTCAATTTCATTGCCATGCCAACAATTATACATTTTACAAGTTGTCTGACTTAGAAATATAGACAAGCTATGTAAACCAATAGATAAATAGCATTTAGAAGAAATACTAAACAATTTATCAAGATTACACTTTAAAACCCCAATTAAATAACTATTGTGATGAAGTATTCATAGCAGCAAATCACTTGCCAAAATCATAGGCAAAGTCACCAAATAAAGGACTCAAGATGTCAACCATTTCAAATGACAATCATGACAATAGGAAAAACAACATAGAGAATATAGTCGTGCCTTTGATTTCAAAGGAGGGGGTAGATATTATAGTTTGTAGCAGCATTGAAAGATGAAAATACAAAATCCATGAACCCAAACACTTTTGTCAAAATACAAACCCTTACCTAATTAGTTAACCGATCTTTGAAGATTTTATTAGGCAAAGATAGTCATTATATAGATGCTAAAAAACAATGATACAAGTGCCTTTAAAAGTGATGACAGTCATGTCATCAAACTGATAGTGAAATCAGTCATCAAAAAGAGTAATGCACAACACCACAAAAGAAAAGAGGAGATCACTATTCATTCAAAGAGATGCCCTAATCACAGTAACCAAAGTGGGCTACAACAACAAAGAAAAGATAGTGGAATATTGACAGTCTTTTTCCATCCAAATATGAATTATGTGAAAACTATGTCATATATCAATAACAAAAGTAACAGAGAGGATTTTTTACAGTCAAAAGTCTATGAATAGAATCTTCAAGTTTATCAAAATCAAGCTAATAAGCTATATGATAGTCATAGCAGCAGATGGACAAAGGGAATGTGACTGTGATAGATTTTTGCATACAAAGGACAGTCATCATCAATGATATCTTTGTATTAAGGAATTTGTAGGCAAGTTCATGATAGGACAACAAAGATTAGTTCATGTATGAAGCAATGAACAAGGTTTTCATGACAAAGGTTACTGTCAAGATAATAGTAAGAGAGTAAAGACAGTGAAGAGTAGATTTAAGGAATGAAATAAATCATGGAATAGTCTTGCATTCTCAACAACAAGCTTTCATTCTCTATTTTGTGACAGTCATTTTGAAAATACAATCATCTTTCAAAGATTGAATCACACACACAGGGGCAGTGTCTAAGTCACAGGTTGAAGACCATCAACTTTCTTCATGCCAAGGTATTCTAAATATAAATCATGAATGAAAAAAGTAGAACTTTATCAATAAAGAACCATGAGACCTCTTCATACAGTCATTGAAAGAGATAGAATAGTTACTAATGACAAAGCACCAAGCTTTCAAAGATACAAAACTTTAGAGCAGGCTAAGAGAAGAATAGAGGTACGTGGAAAACCCTACCTCTACTTCATAAAACCATTTGTTATCTGTCATCTATCTACCGTCTATCTGCTCCTTTGATATATGTCGTCTATAGCTGGAAATCCCAAAATTCCCTCCTTTCTTCATTCACACGATGATCTCAAAACTATTTCCAAACTCAAAGAACTATGGCCATGAACAATCTTCTCATGTTCGACTATTCATATCCTATTCTTGGCAGCCATGAATAATCTTCTCCTATTTGACTACTCTGCATACCCTATTCTCAGCGGCCATGAACAATCTTCTCCTGCTAAACGCACAATCTTTGCTTCTTCACAAGTTTCACCTTTTGTTCAAAATTCATAAATGCACAATCCCTCCATTAATCCCTCCAAAACTAAAGTGAAAGAAAAAAGAATAGAGGAATTTATTTAGTCCTTTATTTAGTTAATTTTATTTGTAGTTGTGTTTTTTTACCCGATGACCAAATTAGTCATTTATAGTTGTGTTGCAAAAAGTTTTAGTCACGCGATTAAAATTTTGGTCGCGTGACTAAAAGTTTTAGTCACTTGGTCATTTATTTGTCATATTTCTACTAGTGGCATAAGGTTTTCAAGTTGATGTGGTCATTATACTTCAAGTCTTCATGTGTTTTCCTTAAAGTTGTCCTATTTCCAAATGAGTAGAGTGTATGGATGTAATTCCTTGGTGTTTGAAGCTGTGAAGGATGTTTTGGACTTGGTTAAGCAAGTGTTGGGGTCCGTAAGGCATGGATCTTCTACTGGTGTAATGTGTGGTTTCACTTAGGACCTATCTTCTACACGTTTCATATTGTGTGTTGTCTGACCGACTTGTAAATGTATTTTTCATGTTGTATCTAGCTAACAATCAATGTAATATCATGTATAAATAGTGAATCAAATTGAGTGAGGAGAGGTGTGATTGCAAGTTGATTAAAAAGATTGCAAGAAGATAAAAAGAAGAATGAATGCATTGTTGATGTGCGACTGAAGGAGAAATAGCAGAAGTTGTTGATGTTGTCCTAATTCATCTTGAAGACTTATATGTGATAGTGATCAAGTGTAGAGGGTGCCTAACAAATGATATCATTAGAATAAAGTGTGAAGAGATAGAAGTACAATCATCAAAAGTGTGAGTTTCAATGTCAGTTTTTAGATAGTACAAAGATTGTCATACTATAATCTTTTGTAAGTGTGTTCTCAATTCAGGGAGTAGTAGATTCCTTGGGAGTGACCCTAAAAAAAGTTTTTAGGGAGTAGAAGCTTCCTTGGGAGTGACCCTAAATCAAAGTTCTGTGGGGAGTAGAAGCTTCCTTGGGTTGTAGCCCTAAAACAAAGTTGTTGTTTGAGCTTCATATATTGTGACTTAATCCTCATCATGGTTTTTCCCTTATAGGGTTTTTCACGTACATTTGGTGTCATGTGTTGATGTGTGTTGTGTTAATCTTTCATGTTCATTCTGTGATGATTAAGTTTTTATCTGCTCTGGATAAGTTGAAATTGTTAAAATTAAGAATTGTTTAGATACTGATTCACCCCCCCTCTCAGTATCTTGGTGTTTAACAATTGGTATCAGATCCAAGTTCCTCTAAGGGAAGATTAACCACTTGAGGAAGGTCTAGTATGGCACAAAATGGATCTGGTAAGATACCTAGGTTTGATGGATAAATTATGCTTTTTGGAAGCTAAGGATGGAAGCTTATATCAATTCTTTAGGGTACGGTGTTTGGGACTCTATCAAGACTGGTTACACAGTTCCTGCTACTATTCCTACAAATGCATATGAAGTCAAGAAGTATGATAACAATGCCAATGCAAAGTTTTCTATCATGAGTGGGTTAGTTGATTTAGATCTTTCAAAGGCAATGATTTGCAGTTTTGCTCAAAAAGTTTGGCATAAACTTAAAACCATTTATGAAGGAGATAAGAAAGTAAAGCAACCCAAGATGGAGATCTTCAAGAACAAATTTCAAAACCTAAAAATGTCAGAGGATGAAGACATTGCTGGATATATGCTCTGAGTGAATGAAGTGGTCAATGGCATTAAAGGTCTTGATGGAGAAGTGAAATAAGATGAGCTTGTGAAAAAGGTCCTGAGATCTCTTCCCAAATCTTAGTCATAAGGTATCTACCATTGAGGAGAATGTAGAATTGGATACATACACTATAGACAAATTATTTGGTTCCCTAACTACCTTTGAAATGATAGAGTTTGGTAGTGATGCTCCAAAGAAAGAAGTTGCTTTCAAAGCCAATGTGAAGACAAAGGAAGAAGTTGTTGAAGATGAAAGCTCTGATGAAGTTGAAAAAAATTTTGTGAGAAGGCTAAAGAAAGGCACTAGAAAATACAAAGGAAAGTTACCCTTCAAATGTTTCACTTGTGGAAAGGTTTGTCATGCTTCTAAATGTCCTTTCAAAGAATCAAGGGGTAGTAACAGAAGAGACAAGTTCAAGAGAATTCTGTATTCTATAGAACCTAATTATTCTTCAAAAGATGAGGATCATGATGATTCAAATGATGAAACACTTTTCATGGCCTTGAGTGTTGGTGACAAAAAGGATGATGTTGGAAAATGTGAAAAGACTAATGCCTTGCAAGGAGAATAGAACAATGAAAGATCAATGATTGTATGGACTGCCTTTCATGCAAGAGAAGAAGCCAAGGCTTGGGTAATTGATAGTGGATTCTCAAATCATATGACTAGTGACAAGGAGAAGTTTATCAACCTTGAAACGTGGGATGGTGGTGTTGTTAAGTTTGGTGGTGATGAGTCAGCACAGTTCTGTGGAAAAGGTGGTATAACTATTGATGGGAAGAACATGACAGAGGATGTCCTCTATGTTAAAGGACTAAAACACAATATTCTCAATGTCATTTAGATGTATAGCAAGGGGTATAATCATAGCTTTCATGCCAATAGTTGTGAAATCAAGAAGGCAAGATCCAGAAAACTAGTTACAGAAGGTATCAAGACATATGGTGACATATATCATCTGAAGGAGGTAAATGGAAGAACATATTTGTTGGCTCAATCTAGTGAGTGTTGGTTGTGGTACAAGAGAATGGGACACAACAATTTTGACAATATGGTAAAGATCAATTCCACTCATACAGTGAGAGATATGCCTAAGATAAGAAAGCCTACAAATGCAATATGCAGGGAATGTCAAATGGGAAAGAAAACAAAGTCAAACTTCAAAAGCAAGGAGTATTCATATTCAAAACCATTGGAGCTGATTCACACTAATCTATGTTTCCCTCCCTACCAGAGTAAAGAGTCAACAAGGTGAGAGGTATTTCATGTTACTTATTTCAATGATTATTCTAGAATGACTTGGGTTACTTTCTTAAGAGAAAAATCAGATGCCCTTGATAAATTTAAAGTGTTCAAAGCTATGGTTGAGAATGAAGTTGATGTCAAGATTAAATGTTTGAGGTCTAATAGAGGAGGTGAGTCTACTTCAAATGAATTTGAAAATTTTTGTGAAGATAATGGTATTATGAGACATTTGTCAGCTCTTAGGACCCCTCAACAAAACGGGGTAGTGGAAAGAAAGAATAGGACTATGCAAGAGATGTCTAGGGCAATGTTGAAAGATGTAGATATGCCTGATATGTACTAGAAGGATGCAGTTCATACTATTGTATATCTAATTAACAAAGTGTAACTGAGGGTCAACAACACTAAGACCCCTTTATGAGCTATGGTATGGAAGACCTCCCATAGTTAGATACTTTAGGATCTTTGGTAGCAAATGCTATATCAGAAGAAATGAAGAAGACCTAGGAAAGTTTGATTCAAGAAGTGATGAAGGAATCTTTCTTGGCTACTCAACCAAAAGAAAGGCTTATAGATGCTACAACAAAAGGTTGGGGAAGATGATTGAAAGCACAAATGTCAAGGTAGATGAAGACCTATATCAAATCTCACATGAATCAGAGGACTCTGAATCTGATATCTTTCCATGTGTTATAGATGAGGAAGAAGAAGTGAAAGAAGACAAGGAACAAGAGCTATAGTAGATGCCTAAGACTTTAGCAAAGTATGTTTAGAAGAACCACTCAGTAGATTAGATCATTGGAGATAAGGATGAAGGTGTGCAGATAAGGAGAAGACTTGCTAAGACACATGAGCAAGTAAACTTGTGTTTGTTATCAAAGGTGGAACCCAAAAACTTTGCTAATGCTAGTAATGATTATGGATAGATAAAAGCCATGGAAGAAGAATTAGATCAGATTGAGAAGAATCAAACACAGGAATTGGTTCCCAGACCAACAAATAAGAATGTTATAGGAACAAAATGGGTGTTCTAGAACAAACTAAATGAAGAAGGTGAAGTTGTAAGAAACAAGGCAAGACCGGTATGCGAAGGATACACACAAGTTGAAGGTATTGATTTTGAGGAGACTTTTGCTTTGGTAGCAAGGATGGAGCAATCAAGATGTTCCTTGCTCTTGTTGCTCATAAGAACTTCCAGGTATATCAGATGGATGTTAAGTCAACATTTTTGAATGGTGACCTAGAGGAAGAGGTATATATTGAACAACTAGATGGTTTCCAGATATCAGAAGATCTAGACATGGTGTGCAAACTCAAGAAGGCTTTGTATGGTCTTAAGAAAGCACCTAGAGCTTGGTATGCTAGGTTGGACAAGTACTTACTTCAATAGGGCTTCAAGAAAGGTACTACAGATAGCAATCTTTACATCAAGGAATAAGGAGACATGATATTGATAGTTGCAGTATATGTTGATGACATCATCTTTGGTGGAGATGATGATATGTGTAAGAGGTTTGCAGAGGAGATGTAAAAAGAGTTTGAGATGTCTAGGATTGGTGAAATGTCTTTCTTCCTTGGACTTCAAATAACTCAACTAGATGGTGGTATCTTTATTTCTCAAACTAAGTATGTCAAAGAGTTGTTTAAGAAGTTTGGTATGGAGGATTCAACACTAGTGAGTACTCCCATGGTCACTGAATGTCACTTGAACAAAGATGATGAGTCTCCAGAGGTGGATCAGACTGTCTATAGATCTATGATTGGAGCATTGTTGTATTTGATCACTTCTAGACCTGATATTATGCATGTAGTATGTGTGGTTGCGAGATATCAAGCCAATCTAAATAAAACACATGAGAAGGCAATGAAACAGATATTCATATACTTGAAAGGAACTCCAAACTATGGCCTATGGTATCGAAGAGGTAATGACTTTGATTTAAGTGCTTACACTGATGCTGACTGGGCTGGTTGTGTTGATGATAGAAGATGTACAAGTGGTGGTGATCTCTTTTTAGGAAGCAGATTGGTTTCATGGAAGAGCAAGAAGCAAGATTCAATGTCTCTATTTACTGTAGAGGAAGAGTACATTGCAGTAGCATCCTACTATACACAAGTGTTGTGGATGAAGCAAACCCTAAAGGATATCAAGGTATTGTATGATGAGCTTATTCCTATCATGTGTGACAGTACAAGTGCTATCAACATTTCCAAGAATCCAATTATGCATTCAAGAACCAAGCATATAGCAATCAAGTATCACTTTTTGAGAGAGAAGGTTATAGATAAGGAAGTGAAGCTGGAATATGTTCCAACAAAGGATCAAATAGCAAATATTTTCACAAAGGCTCTTGCAAAGGATACTTTTGAGGATCTCTAATAGAGGTTAGGGGTAATTCCCCTCCTTCTTCATGCTAGATGCATAGTGGTGCATCTATCTAGGGGGATTTCATGTTATATCATGTTCCTAGACTTATGGTGGCTACCTCTCAAGGGGAGTAGGTAGTGGTTGCTGATGTTAGGGGGAGGTTGTTTTCTGCAAGAAGTCATGTCCTAAGAAAGAATATGCAAGTATGTGATCTCTGATGAGCAAATAGTGATTGTCCTTTGTCCTTGATGTCAAAGGGGGAGAGAAGCAGAGATGTGTTGCCATCAATGCCAAAGGGGGAGATTGTTACACATATGGTTCCTAGGGTTGTCATTGATGTCAACACTATAATGGTGGTGTGATGGTGTTCATGGTTGGATGTCATGTCCCATCCAACAAGGGAGGAAGATACAGTTCATGGTTGGATGTCATGTACCATCCAACAAGAGAGGAAGACACAGTTCATGGTTGGATGTCATGTCCCATCCAACAAGAAAATGGAGAAGATAGTTCATATTAATATGTGAAATAGAAGTATGAAGATGATCAAATTTATTACTGATGCTACTGATGGCCTGAAGTATGTATGTTCCAAGTTCCATGATGATTGTATTACCGAAAGAGTGTTTTGTTGTTGACTGATTGAATACAGTGTTGTCTCTATGAAGTTGTCATGTGTAGGACAATGGAATGCTCCACATTCCTCTACATTTACTGATATGGCCATGTAGTTCTAGAATTGTGTTCATGATGCTATGAAGGTGATAATTCCAAGTTTCAGATCATTTTTCCTTCTGCTGTGAAAGTTATGCATGATAGAATACCAGCATGTGTTCTGGCAGAGTATGCTAGTGTTGAAGGCATGTTGGAATGCTTTGCATTCCTTTGGCAATGAATGACTACCCTTATGGTTTTGAGGACATGTTTATGGATGTGTATTAGATGCTTCCTTTCAGTTTCAAGGTTCTTGGTTGTCCATAGCTTAGTTTTTCAAATGACAGCATGTTATAGTGTGTTCTGGATGACAAATTGTTCTTAGAGTTAATGATTGAAGCTGTGCGACACAACTATCTGATGTACGGTGGCAAAGGAGTGTTTGGGGAGGTTGTATGAGTCATGTGGACTCATCTAGAAAAGTTTGATGAAGATCTTTCATGTTTCTTGTACCACACAGGGTTTTCAAGTTGATGCGGCCATTATACTTCAAGTCTTCATGTGTTTTCCTTAAATCTGTCCTATTTCAAAATGAGTGTAGTGTGCAGATGTAATTCTTTGGTGTTTAAAACTATGAAGGGTGTTTTGGACCTGGTTAAGCAAGTGTTGGGGTCTACAAGGCATGGATCTTCTGCTAGTGTAACATGTGGTTTCACTTAGGACCTATCTTCTACATGTTTCATATTGTGTGTTGTATGACCAACTTGTAAATGTATTTTTCATGTTGTATCTGGCCGACAAGCAATGGAATCAATGTAATATCATGTATAAATAGTGAATCAAATTGAGTGAGGAGAGGTGTGATTGTAAGTTGATTAAAAAGCTCGCAAGCAGATAAAAAGCAAAATGAATGCATTGTTGATGTGTGACTAAAGGATAAAGAGCAGAAGTTGTTGATGCTTTCCTGATTCATCTTGAAGACTTATGTGGTAGTGATCAAGTGTAGAAGGTGCCTAACTAATTAGATCATTAGAAGAAAGTGTGAAGAGATAGAAGTGCAATCATCAAAAGTGTGAGTTTCAATGTCAATTTTTAGATAATAGAAAGATTGTCATATTGTAATTTTTTGTAAGTGTGTTCTAAGTTTAGGGAGTAGTAGCTTCCTTGGGAGTGACCCTGAAACAAAGTCTTCATGGAGTAGAAGCTTCCTTGGGAGTGACCCTAAATCAAAGTTCTTCAGGGAGTAGAAGCTTCCTTGGGTTGTAGCCCTAAAACAAAGTTGTTATTTGAGCTTCATATATTGTGACTTAATCCTCACCGTGGTTTTTCCCTTCTAGGGTTTTCCACGTATATTTGGTGTCATTTGTTGATGTACATTGTTTTAATCATTCATGTTCATGCTATGATGATTAAGTTTTTATCTGCTCTGGATAAGTTGAAATTGTTAAAATTGAGAATTATTTAGATATTGATTCACCCCCCTCTCAGTATCTTGGTGTGTTCAACAGGGTTCCAGAAGTAGGTAGTTGTTTGGGACTCTATTCAACAAGTCAAAGGAATGGGTGGAAGACACTTGTCATCTTCTTCATCTCCATCTTCATAGAGAGTAGGTGCTGCCAATTGAGCTTTGATGGGTGAATAATAATTCATGAGCTTTCCCCACAATAGCCAAACTGCCCATGCCCAGTCATAATGCATTTTCAAACAAGATACAATTTTTTTAATCTATTTAAGGGACATATGTAACTATTCATGTGGTTTGCACCTTACAAACAAATTATTGTTTGTAGTACGTGTTAGCCATCTAGAGGATTGTAAGAGGCACCCTTATTCTATAAAAGGGATGCGCTTAGTCTTTATAAGGGTTGGAAAACAAGTGGGATGTTTGTATTATTATGGTTTGTGATAGGAATAGAAATATTTGTATAGCATGTGTCTCTATCATAAGCATGTAATTCTGTGGTTTGAGATTATATGAAAAATGTGCAAGTTTGTATGTCACCTTGTCTCCATTTTATGATATAAGCAAGCATTTGAAAATAATAATCAAGGGTTATTGTTTCTTCAATCTACATTTTGCTAGCATGAATTGTTTCTCTAGTTAGTTTTCTTTCAAGAAATGGAATAAATCTTTCCAGAAGAATGATAATGTTGTTTGCATAATAATTAGATTATAAAGAATGAAGTCATATTGATGAAGCCTCTTGTGGGTTGATGCTATTATCAAGATAATAATATTCAGTAAAGTCTACTGCAACCACCGGATGTAAGTAATGCTAAGATAAAACATACACAAAGTATATTGACTCTATGTTCCTTGATAGGCACAGATCTCGAACTACCCCATTTCCCAACCAAATATGCTTTAAAAATGATAAATCATGCTTATTTTGTAATTTGTTCTCAAGTATTTACTATTTTCACAAGAGCCATTAAAGATTAGAAGAGAGTCTTTATCTAGGATTGTTAGATATTTCAATCTCTTCATATTCTTTGTGAAAGAAACATCTGTGACATTGTGGTTATTTACCAAATCTTGATTCCATAACCAGCGTCTGAGAAGGGAAACCCACCTTGGATTTTTAGATCCTAAAGTGCAAAGGAGATTGTCTTCAGACAACATCTTCTATTCATTGGCCATTTTCCACTAATTTGTCAAAATCTGAGAGTAGTATAAGGATTAGTGGAGTACAATTTGGAACACCAAAAGTCTGGATGCTTTGTGGATATATTTTGTAATACCATTGAGGTGCTTCCGATGGGGTCATGTTATGAGATCTATTTGCTTCAGTGTTTCAACTTCACTATTTTCATTTAAATGATTTGCTAGGTGCATAGACCTAGTTTCCTTCGGCATTATTATTGTATGTGTGTAATTCCACTTTGATCATATTGCCTGATGAATGACTTAATTCAAATGTGCATACTAGATGTTTAATATTTAATTATGTAATTTATGTTAGTTTCTTTGTTTATTATCATATATTGGAGAGATGCGCATGACACTTGCATTGAGTGTGCAGGAAATTACAGGTTATTGACCAATGGGTGAAATGTGGAGAATGTTGGCATGGGACACTTAGCCATCTCACCTTCATCCTCGTGTTGTCGAAACCCATGAAAACCCATTCGAATCAATTTTGATTCTAGACCCCCCTTGTGATAGACCAGTAAATGTCTTCCCTGGCTTATTTAATTGATCGCTTGTGTGATTCTACACGTGCTTGATATGTGAAATGTCTTATGGTATTTTGGAAATCACTATTGTGTTATTTATTTCCTAGTATACAGGAAAAGCATTTTAATTGATCATTTTAATTTCAGAAAGGCATTGTAATATATTTAAAAGTGTTTTAGAAATAATGTGTTTGGCGTGAAACACATTTTTTTCTAAAGTTGGAATTATTTTTTGTAAGTTAGGAATATTGTATGTTTGTGAAAGGAATTATTTCAATTTTCATGTTGTCAAAATATTTAATTGTGAAAGGCATTTTAAATTGGATGTTTGATGTTTACAAATATATTAATTTCTATTTTGTTAGAATATATTAATTAAGTGATTTTAATTGTGGAGAAGAATAAAAGGGTTTAGATATTTTTGAAAAGAGGAGATATATATGAAAAAGTGTTTTATTTTTATTGATTATGCAATTTTCAAAATGGGGAGCAAAAATGGGAATTTCCAAACCCCATTCTTGGAAAAAATGGATTTGCTCATACCAGGAGATCACTTGGTCAGATCAGATTGTACGAAGAATAAAAAAGATTCCCCTCCTCCATACCTTCATTTGGAGACATGTATTTCTCCTATTGGATATGTATGCATTTTTATTTGTTATTTTTTATTTGAAAAGAGTGTTGTTGGGTGGATTAGGCATAAGAGAGTATGCTTACTTTTTTAGATTTTGTATTTCTTGAGAAACATGAAAAATATGTGAATTTCCCTTTTTTAGCCCATTAGATATCATTGAAAAAATTATGCTTTTTGAAAAGTGTGATGCTGGATAAATTTAGAGAAAAGGGTATGTTTACATTTTTGAATTTCATATTTCTTGGAAAATATGTAAATTTTATGGACTTCCTTGTTTTAAACTATTTATATTTGTCAAAAATTTTATGTGATTGCAAAAGTGTGATATTGAGAAAATTTAGATCAAGAGGGTATTCTCTGATTTTTGAATTCCTTGTTTTACGAAAATGTGAATTTTTGAGTGATTTTATATGTGCATTAGGAAGCGTGTTTTCAAGGAAAACAACTCTTTTCCTATTCTCGGGTGCCTTGAGAAGGTTGACCCCTGGATTGAGTAGGATAGAGGTATATGTATGAGATTTGAAGTGTCTAGCTCCTAGGTAAGAGTAGGTGTGTCTTGTAAGAGCCCCCCATTACATAAAGTAAGCATAGGCGTGCCTTGCAAAAGTCCCCCCTTTGCCTGTATATAAGTGTGTATTTTCCCTTTGGGTACCTATAGGTGTGCCATGTAAGAGGCTCCTGTTACATGAGGTAAGCATAGGCATGCCTTGCAAGAGTCCCCCTTTACCAGAGGTAAGCATAAGTGTCCCTTGTAAGAGTCCCCTATTACATAAAGTAAGAGTAGGAGTGCCTTGCAAGAGTCCCCTATTACCTCTGAGAAGCATCCATTGGGTGAGTGCTTACTTGAGACCTTTGTGAATCTTTTGAGACTTTGGTGTTTATGAGTATATGATCTTGTGTTAAATGAAGCATGCTTTCTAGAATAGTGACACAAACGGAGGGTGTTATGTGGTTACACAACACGCCCCATTTTGCCCTGGTAAAATAGGGAGCCAATTATTTTTTCTTTGCTTGGCTTGTTTTGTTTCCCTTTGCTTTGTGTGGTATAGCAAAAGAGTAACATATGTATGTCAAGATCTTATCCTAGGCATATCAGGATCTTGAAATATAGATCAAATTTTCAAAGTCAAAATTTCCCCTCCTGGAACTTGCCAAATGAAAGAGAATAAAATTTTAAGCAGGTTTTCTTTTTGAAGCATGTTGAAATTCCCTAAATGAAGAAGTTACACCCGGTCAAAGTTTGGTCAATGGGTCATGGGGATATCCACTTAGTCATAACATTCAGACATTATTTTAATGTCCCAATCCAAGAAATTATTAAGGAAAGATCGATATCCTGACGTCCGCAAATGTGCAGATGTCAAATTTAACTCATCAAGTGAGCTCAATGTCACACGCATGGATATTAGTTGACATCCAAATATCAACTTAATATCTAGACCTTAACATAATATCCATATCCTTATGCTTTTGCTAATATCCACATCCTGGTGATGTCATTCGACCTATACGTATACAAACCGTTCATGTCATATGGACATTTGTTCATATGGATATTCACTTGGTTGAATATCCCTGCCTTGGCTTAATATCTCGATCTTGATGATGTCATGTCATCCCAATTTTATGAAGACTCCCAAGCCTGCTTACATCACATGGATATTAACTCAAGTGGATATTTCGCATCTTATTTCTAAGATCCACATCTGCATGATGTCACTTCACCCTGACTTAACACAAAGGATTTATCTTGTTGACATCACATGCATATTTGCATGTATGGATATTTTGCATTACTTAATGTCCTGATCTTATAAATATCCATACCCTCACTTAACCAATGGTATTATGCCACATGTCCACATGGACATCCCGAATTGTTCTGAAAGAAATTGAGACCCGATAGTGAATTTTTGGTCAATGAGGCATTAACACAACCCCTATGCTGACGTCATACGGATATATCCATATGGACATTCCAAAATAAAATCCATGCCATCTTAGCACGCCTTTTTTGCATTTAATGTAGATAAAAGTGGTTGGCTTTTAAATTCAAACTCATGCCGATGAACACTTGTCCTAATCTCTCGTAATTACATTGTTGGAGCCCATTTAATCTCTCCGAGAGTAATTAATAAGCCCTAAAATCTAAGAATTCTTAACTTAAAAGGATAAATTGTTGGCAAGAGACACTATATGGATTCATGATTGTTGTCATTGATGGCAACAAAGTTCATCCCACACATCCGCAGGACATGGTATGTCTCTACCGGAAGTCAGAGTGAAGAATGTTGTGGTCCGGTAAACAAGAACAGAGCATGTGCCGAGGTCCGACAAATAGGTCCGGATCTCTCAGGGGAAGTATCTTGGTGAAGTGCAGATTTGGGGAAGTCAAGAGGAGTATCTTGACTAATAGATTCCAAGGTTTGAGCCTCCGGTGTGGAAAAGATAAAGAGATATGAATGCTTGAGTGTCAGATTACCAAGTGACAGTATGAACAGAGGAAGAACTAACTGGCAGAACATCAGACTTTATTCCAGATGTGTTATTGATGATGGATAAGGTTCTTAAGGCATAAGTTATGTTTGGCCGACATGATTGATGACTTCTAGAAGCATATGCTTGATCCGCATTACTTGATGTGCAAGGATTCAGCTAATAGATCAGAGTTTGTGAAAAGATTGACTATTCCGGATGCCGACTTGAAAGGTGATGAAATCACTTGTGCGGATGTATATACAAGATGGATCTAGTTGTGAGAGGTGTTGTGGTGGTTGAGAATGTGTGAATAAAAGTAGAAGAGCAAAACAGAAGCAGTAAGGAAGGTCCGGTATGTGAAAGGAAAGCAGCATAAGAGAAGAGGAAAGATGAAGTGTAGCAGATCAGTGTACTGAGCCTAATCGGAACTAAACTCCAGCATATGTAGATGCTTCCAATTAGTTCAAGTATTGTATAACACTCTTTTTGTAGACAGTGTGTCTCTTGTAGGTAGTGTGCCTTCTTGTGAGCAGTGTGCTCAGGTAGTGAGCCCTAATTGGCAAGTGCCATTTTGTATTTCCATTCTTCTAACAGAGAATACAATCTTGGGTTAATCACCCCGTGGTTTTCTCCCTTAACAGGGTTTCCACGTCAAAAATACTGTGTCATATGTATTTCCATTTCATGATTATGTTTGCTCATTTGGATTAATGTTACATTGATTATTAATAAAGTTTAGAAAATAGAAATAATTAGGATAACTGATTCACCCCCCCTCTCAGTTATCAACATAAATTTCTTTCATAATTCACATAATTGCATCTGAAAAGTTAGTAGTTTGTACAGAGAGCCCAAAAAATTAAAGAAGTT
The DNA here is from genome assembly GCA_027924645.1 of Cunninghamia lanceolata. NCBI lineage: Eukaryota > Viridiplantae > Streptophyta > Pinopsida > Cupressales > Cupressaceae > Cunninghamia > Cunninghamia lanceolata. The sequence goes on from BSBN01000524.1 coordinate 3,365,756, forward strand.
GCTACAGTGAACTTGCGATGAGATTTTGACTGTGTAGAAGATCACTTGCATACATAGGGTTCTGGTATATGTCTATACATATCAATTAAGGTTTCGTAATATAGTTATGTATAGAATGAACCCTGTCTGGTTATTTTCATAAGGATATAATGTGTTCTAGGCAGGTGAAGAGTTAAAATGTTAAAATCAAATGGATTTGGGGTTAAATCATGATTAAATGCATATATTCAAATGCCATATTTATTCAAATTCATGGACTACAAGATGTTAACCCTAACATTATGGATGCCCTAGTTTAAGATGAGTCTATGAAGTTGCAGGACAATATGCAACCCCGCATAGACAAACATGAGGTAGAGTTTAAACAAGACCTATTTTTGAAGGCACATAGTACATACAAAAAGCATAGATTTGTAGAGGATACTCACTTTGATAACACTGACATTGAGGCTTTCAGGAACAGGATCCATAGCAGAGAGGATCATCCCATTCTAAAGAACATTGTGACCATAGGGATGTATTACATAGTTGGTTTTTTGTATGCTGCAGAAGCTTTGGAGTTCCTGATTGAATGTGCTAATAATTACAACGTGGTGACAAGAAGAGTGGAGTGCCAAGGGCGAGTATATGCAGACCTATCAATAGATGGTATAACAGAGACATTCAATTTACCTACGCCTAAAGGAATGTATGTGTCAGATCTAGAGGCACTTGCCAAGGAATATGATGGGAACCAAAAAGATTATAGGAATGTTATTTTCCTGGGGTGGAGAGATCCAACCAATAAGGCCAAAGTAATGTCCAAGATGCCACAACATTTATATAAATATGATTTCAGTCCTGAGGTCCAATACATGATTTTCCTACTTAGCAGAATGAGTGGAAGGGAGAATGCTAGCAATTTTGAATCCTGGATGTACGGCCTCATCAAGATGGTAATAGAAAACAAACAAACAGTCTAGTGGGCTAAGATAATCAGTGACTCCCTATATTCAAAGATGGTGAAGTGGAGAAGAATGAAAGATAGAGTATTCAAGATGACTTCCTATTTAGTATATGCATGTTCAAATAAAGGCACTTTTGATGGACTACAAACAGTTGGAAAATTGGGTAGGCTGCCACATGAGAAGACATCCTAGGAGCATTATCCTCAGCTAGAGAGGAGATAGGCAGTGCAACACTATAGAGCTGTGAATGATTGCTTCATAATGCATATAGTTAGACTCTTGGAAGGAGATAGAGCCAAGACATTTTCAGTGGGAGTAACAGAAAGGATCCATCCACATGGTGCCTAGTTCATACAATCTAGGACATATTCATATATTAGGATGGAAGGATTCAGTGGGAACCCTTTCATGTTACCTAGATACTCATCAGACAAGGTTATCTTGTGGAGATGGCTAGGTAATGGATCCCTACCCTTGAGATGTCCAAGCAGAAATATGGAAAGCCACATATAAAACTCCCTTTGGACATCAATTGGTTTATGATTGGATCAATGGATAATGCAAAGGTAGCTAAGGCAGATTTGAAGAGCCTAAACTTGCAACTTTTCCCATTGGCAAGAGATTTTGATCCTTATCATAGGATAGAGATGTTCACTAATAAAAAGTATAAACATGTCATGCATCTGGAGGACTATTGGGCTAACTGTGATGATGAGCATGAAGTAAGTAAAAGGGAGTATCAAAGGCTAACCCTTAATCAAATGAAAACTATAGGGTAACCAAAGGTTTCCCCACAGATAAAGAAAGATGATGATGAAATCATGGACCCAGAATATGAAGATAACAAGATATATAATGAGGCATTGGTGCCTCCAAATTGGACCCAAGAAGATGAGACATCAATTGATGTCATTACTGCCAAGGTGATGGCAAGAACCAAGAATTGGTTGAATAAAAATATTGGTGAATTGAAAGAAAAAGGTGTTGTCATTACTTTTGATAAGAAAAGGAATATGAAAGAACGAGAAGAGCCAGACTTTGATGACTTGTTGGTACATAAGAGGCAGGTCCTAGAGACCAGATTAGCACAACCCAGCTCATCAGGAGCTACAAAATAACCTAATTCTGAGGGTGTTTCATTGGTGTACAAGCCACCATCACCTCCTCAAGGTGCACATGCAAGAGCAATCCCTATCTCTATGCCAAAAGTGGCAGTGATGGAAAGAGAAGAACCTACAAAGAAGGAAGATCTTATGGATGAAGAAGAAGATCCAAGTCAAATAGGGACTATCTTAGAGAAAGGAAAAGACGTCCCACAGGGAGTTAATATCCCTAAACAATCAAGATACCAAGGCCCTCTCATGAGATGATCTATACCTATGTCACCTCTTGTTCATACATAGGGACCTCCAGGCCAAACTTTGAATGTGGTAGGTCCTTTCCATTAAGTGGAATTGTGGATCTAACAGAATATGATGTAGTCAGAGATGTGACTAATCATCCCATTGGGAATCTACTCCAACATACTAATTCTGTAACTGGAATTGGTGCCACAGAAGTACAAGATAAAAATGTGGATAGGGAAGAATCCCCTGATGTTGAAGTGCAAATGGGAACATTGAATGTCCTAATAGAAACAATAACTAGTCCCCAAGTAATAGACTTAACCTATCAGCCTGAAGGTGGGGATAAAGAAGAAGTTGTCAAGAGTGACCAAGTACAAGAAGAGAATTTCCAAATGAATGTTGATGATAGAAATGGTGATGTTCAAAATAAAGAAGCATAGGAGGATATCCATGTGGATATGGATACACATGATCAAGATATCTAGGTAGACAAACCTGAACAAAAAATTGATACAGAGAAAATAATTGATTAGGGTGATCAAAATAAACATGAACAAGAACAACATCAAGATGATTAGTTGCAAGGTCAGCAACTAGAAAAAGTAGAGGATGATCCTATAAAAGATGATGTCCAGAATGAACAAGTTAATCATCCACAAGGACATCAAAACATCCAAGAGGCAATTTTGCAGAAATAACAAGTTGAAGATATGCCTAAGGATGACATGATCCAGGATGAACCAAGGGACAGGTCACATAATGATCAACCACACCAGGAACAAGAAAAGATGCATGATGATAGTGGGGCTGTTCAAGACAAATCTCAACAAAAGGAGAATCTTAAGGTGGTTCTTTCACAACATGATCAGGATGTGTGTGGACAAGAGAATGTAGAGATTACTACAAGGCAAGAGGATCATAATAAAGAGAAGGAAGTACAAGATGCTCAAATTGAGCAACATGACCAAGTAGGGTTCGGACCTACTATATTGTCCTGGATGTCGTTAGAGGTTGGACATCCCCATGATGAGCCAACGCCCTTTGATTTCAAGTCTATGTTCACATTGGATCCCATTAACCCAAAGAGAAAAGCTAGAACAATTTCAACAATAAAGAGGAATGCAATGATGAGAAAGAGAACAACTCAAATAGTTGTACCCACAGTAGATAAGGCCAAGGGATAAATAAGGCCAAATGAATTTCAAGTTACAATAGTTGACTTGGGTCACACCACTGAGGAACAAGAAATTCAAGGATTGAGAGATCATACTGATGCAGTGGAGGCCAGAATAAAGAAAGTTAAGGCAAAAAAGAAAATGTATAAGGAGCAATTTGCTCAATTGTAGGCTTTCATGAAAGGGTTGGTAGCACCAACCAATGTCCAGATCACTGCTGCTACACCATTGGTGCTGGTATCTCAATAGGAGATAGCAGGATTAGATGTTCAAAAACATCAGGCACAGGTGATGGACAAATGGTTTGCCAAATTTTTGAAGGAAGAGAAGACCTAGTGAAGACCTCATTGTCCAATTGGGACATGCTTAGCAACATAAAAGGTAGAGTAGATAAAATGAAGAAAGAGGTTGGTCAAAGACTGATAAAGAGTGGTCGGGATCAAACTATACTAAAGGATATGAGGAATGCAAATGTAAACACCCTCATAACAAATAAGGTCATGACACCTCAAACACTTCCACAAGTAGATAAATAGTTTGAATACATAAGGTTTGAGGTTAATATTTTGAAAAGATGCAATGCTAGAGCTAAGGAAATCAGCATAAAGGCCCATGAGCTCATGGTAGAAGAGCTAGAGATTTTGGAAACTCTTGAAGGCGAGGTGGAAGGAAAGATTGAAAATTAGGATGAATAGTTTGTCACTAAAGCATTTAAAGATAATTTCAATTTAGTAGTAGAGGATCCTATCCAACACTTTTTTGGAGATACTATTGATAAATCCATGCATATGAAATCTAAGATTGAGGCATATAATAAGGAGCTAGATAGCTGAAGGAATAGGTAGATATCTTTAAAAGAGCAACTAAAGGCTCAAGAACATGCCATTGAGAAAGCCAAGGTGTCAGATAAAACAGATATAGATAAGGCTCCTAGGGCATATGAACTCATCTAAGGCATTGGATGTAGGATATCAGAGGAGGCATCCACAAATGAAGAATCCAATAGAAATGTAGAGTAAAGACATCATGTTGACAAAGTCAAAGGTTTAAGGAATATTCTAGAATGCCAGTTGTATTCCACCAGATTGATTGCCAAATGGAAATCATGTGCCACATTCTTTCCTGACTATTAGATCATCCTGAATTGATCTTGATCCTTGGATAATTTGTAACCGCATCCTATCCTTATTCTATAAAAGGAGATGGATTGCCATTTGTAAAATATTCAAAGCCTAATTGAGATAGAATTGATGATTAGCGAGCACTTAGTAAACATTTTGTTGCTCTGTGTTTCCTCATTATTCTTTCTTGAGATCATCTATATATGTGTGTACTCTTTTGCATACTTGAATGAAGATGGAGTGTTAGTGTAGGTTTTTTATTCCTTTTCATATGGTTTTTCCTACACATATTATTAATCTTGCTTAGGTTAATAAATTGAGTTTAATTAGGTGAGTAGGTTATGAGGTGTCACCTTCCTACAAGTGAGCATCCATTAGCTATCTTGGGAAGATACTTTTTCTATCTTTAGTATGATAGATGGTTTCTTCTTATTGGTTGGTGTTACCACCTCCACCCCTCTCTCTTGTCTATTTAAACTCGCTACCTAGCTTGTATTTTGTAAATTCCATGTTATTTTTTTCTATTTTGTGAGCAATCTATTCAGACTATTCTGATATGATCTCTTTTGCAATCTTCTCTTTGTGCTTGCCTTTAGCTTTCTATATTTTTTCGTGTGATTTCATAAAAAAATCTAACATGGAGAACTTTTGATTACAACTTATCATACATTTTGTGTAATCTATGAATGGATTCTTGGTGTGTAACTGTGGATTGTTCTGCTCTATTAAGGTGCATCTGTAAAGTGCATGTTGTCTTCATTCTTTACCTTTTAAGATTCAAATCAATCATATGTAGTTGTGGACTATCTAGGCAAAATATGGTTCGATTTTCTTCTCTTTCATGAAAGTGTCAAGGATACATGTGGACCAGTGATCAAACTTCACTTAATTTCATTGAATTTGTAATTTCAATCTATTTTCTTTTAAATTTCATAATCATCATCATCATAACTATAAATATTGACAAATGATAAGTCGAACATGGATAAATATGCAGATATCCATAGATAAATGAACATCTTGTGCATATTCAAACAAATTGCATGTAACATTGAAAATATCATGCAATGTTTGGAAATAATGATAAAGACCATGGAAATATTAGCTTATAGGCACAATATTTAGAAGAATTTAAAGTCCAGAGGCATAATTGAGTAAGGATTAGTTCAAGTTCAGAAGAACTAATCAAAGTTAGAATATTATCATAAATAATCTTAGCTGGAGTTAATTGTAGAAGAATTGATCAAACTTAGGATAAATTCACATAGATATCTACATATACTAGTTAAAGATTGTAAGATTTAACATAATTCATTGAGATTCATGTATAGAAGGTATGCATGACAAATATCTGGATACAAATTAACAACATCATCACATCAAACCACTGAGTGACTATCAGAAGGTCATGTTCTGACTATCAGAGACTTGGGATCATAAATTCATCCTAAATTTATCATACCTTACAAGATGATAAAGGTTTGTTGTGTTATAACTTTTATTTGTGTTATATGACTAATAGTTGTATCAACAGAAATTGGTGTTAGGAGGGCCTGATCACTAGTAATTTGGAAGAAGTTGTCACCTTGATGTGTTTTCCTGTGTCCTGTGAAAGATTATTTTGAATTTCAAAGTTTACTCCTGATGCTTTGAGTATTTGTGCAAAGATTTTATTAATATTTAAGAATTTGAGGAATCTTATCATAAATATTGCTTCCTTGAGGGTATTTACCATCATATTTATAGACAGTTGTCTGAATTTCTCAAGTTTGAACTAAAAATTTTCATTCCTTGTAAATACTTCATAAATATCTCATCCTTTGAGATACTTGATCATAAATATCCACTCTTATAGAGGATTTATTCACATCTGTGCAAAGATCCTATCTAGATATCCAAAGTTCATTTTGAGTTTCTTAGAACTGGCTCATAGACCAAACACAAGGTTGAGATCTACTGGACCTTTGGAAGAATTTTTTGTTGTTCGACCTAGACCAGTTCACCCTAGACCTATTGTTCCTAATCTGCCAGCAACTCCTGTAGTAACACTAGTACAACCTATAATGTCATTCTTTGCTATTGAGTCACCTCTTAATTTTGCTACTTATAATGATCTTCCTAAGAATCCAGACAAAATTTATCCTAAGTATCATCCTTATCAAGATGCAGATGATCATATCCAGACCTTTAAGGAGGCTTGTTTCAGGGTGAGAATACAACATGAAGATGTTGTATGCAGGATTTTCCCTTACTTCTTAGGAGAGGAAGCATATGGCTGGTATGTAAGCCTTCCTCAAATATCCATAGATTCCTGGGATATGCTGGAGAAAGATTTCCAAACAAGGTTCAAGATACTTGTAGATGTAGCCACCATGTATCACCATTTCGCCACAATCAAGAGAGGTGAAGGAGAGTTGATCTTCAATTTCAATGCTAGACTTCAAAAGATGTATTCTAAGCTGACAACTCCCTACAATGTTCCTAATGAGGTAGCTAGGTTAGTTTATTACTCTGCTTTAGATCCTCTAACATCAATGTTCATCAGAAGGACTCACCTTGTGATTACATCTCTTATTGGTGCCTTTGTTGAGGCATTCAAAGTAAACCTAGAAATGAAACCAATAGGACATGGTCTTGCACCTAAGCTATGATATCCTACTTTCCCTAGTCAAACACAAGCTAATGGAGCCTTAATGCCTCTTGCTACAATGACTAATCCTTTGCAAGTGTCGTCTCTGGGCATCATGCCTCCATAGGGAAATGGTTAGATTGTGCCACATCTGAGGCATGTACCTCAGGAGATTGGACATAATGGCAATGATAGTTCATTTTTCCAACCTAGCTAGGACAACGTACTAGCCAAGGCATAGGAAGAGAAAGAAGATTTGAGAGAGATAACTGCTCAATTGAAGAGATTGACCACTGAGGTAACTCAAATGAGAAATCAGAGCTTTTATTCTCAAGGTAGTGGACAGAATCAACAAAGTAGAACATATCCAGACATTGACCTTAAGCTTGCCCACCTCTCTTGAGTTTTTAAGATCAATAGTTACCGCAACAAATGTATCTCTCGAGCCTTTAACCTTGCCAAGAACCAAGCTAATCCCAAGCCCAAGCCTATTGCCAATGCTACTTGGGTTGCCACCCTACCCTACATTGAGGGCCTTTCACATAAAATCTTGAAAATCTTGCGCAAGAAAGGCCTCTGGCAACAATCTAGCTTGGCTCTATGTGCCGCAAGCCAATCCATACCCAGAACTACACCGTAGGATCCTAATGGCATAACCCTAAGGTCACATGATGTAGTGAAGGATCCTAATGTGATCTCGCAGTCTTTAACCAAGGTATCAACTGACATCCTGGCCCCAGAGGCCAACTCAACCTCAAACCTAATGTCTTGCCTAGAAGCCACTAGCCTGCAATGCTCCACTAATGATGTAGATAGAAAGGAGTTAGTAGCTCCAGAGTCAAAAAGGATAGAGATGGGGGAGTCCCCAATCGTACCTACTACCTCGATGACTGAGGCCTGGAAATCAGCCTAGCGGTTATCAACCACTGGAAACATGTGGTGGGATCTACCCACGTCACCTACGGTATGCTTAGATCCTCCTGATCGGGGCTGTCCCCCTGCTGTAAATCCCTGCGGGCACTCTCTAGCCAAATGCCCTGCCCCACCACACACATAACACGGTCCTCTAGTCTGTAACTGCCCTAACTGTGTCCTACCCAACTGTTGTTGTCCAGTCCGTCTAGTGGACCCCTGTGAGCCTCTGTAAGACTGCTGAGACTTCGCAGGTCCTGTTGATGATCCCTGCTGTCTCTGATCTCTGCGTGGACCCTGCTACTGCCAACCACGGTTCTATCCTCCCTGACCCCTCTGTTGGAATTTAGATTTTTGTTGATGTTGCTGCTACTGTGGAGGCCTAGGAGGTAATGATGAAGAGTTATATCCTCCTCTCTGTATTGTGTTTTGAGGCCTTCAAAAATTCTGCTGTTGTTGGGGTTTACGATCCTGATACTGCAGGCATGAATTCTGCCCTCGTCCCTAAATTTCTTTTGATATAAGGGCCTTCTCAACGGCCTCACTCATGGTCTAGGGATCTGCCATACGAACTGGTCCTGCTATCCCGTGATTCAGCCCTCTGATAAATTTGTGTATCAAGAGTTTCTCGTCATGGAGATACTCCGTGTAACAAGAAAGCTCAATAAATTGGCTCTCATACTGAGTAACAGTGAGTCCCCTTTGCTGTAAGTCATGGAACTCATCAATCTTGCGCTGTCTGTAATGTTCTGACAAATATCGCGCATTAAAGTGCTCTATGAAGATGTCCCAAGTGAGTGTATCTATGGAAAGTCGGCGCTTGAACTCCTCAGTGCGCCACCAGGTAGCTGCAGCATCTCTCAGGAGATGTACTGCCACTCGTGCTTTCGTGTTACTTCCATAGGGTCACAACGTGAAGCACCTGTCTAAACTAATCAACCAAGCCTCGGCCACAGCTCCCTCTGTAGCACCTGCGAAGGTGGGTGGGTTGAGCCTAAGTAGATCTCTAATGGGGTCCCCTCTGTCTCTAAGTCCCACAACTGGCTCTTCCACCCCATCCTCATACAATCCATGATGTACCTATTCTGCCCTCTGGGTCTCATCTCATCTCAAAGGTCTTGGAGGACTCCTGCTCTGTGCACAGTAGGCTGACCCTACCTCCTCTATTGTAGTGTCAGGGATCTCAACAAAAGGCTCCACACGTGGCACCTCTCGCAGATCAATGCGGGGCTCCTCACGTGGCTCCTCTCGCGGATCAACACGAGGCTCAACACGTGGCTCAGAAATCACTGGTGGTAACCTCTCTAACATAGCTTGCAGTGCCTGTAAGATCTGTGGACCTATATCCAATACTGGTGGTGCTTGTGGTATAGGTGGTACAAGTGGTGCTGTTGTAACTGCGGGTGCCCATCCCTTGGCTGAGGAATCGCTGTGCACCTCGGCGGACGTTGTGTTGCGTGATCGCGCTCATCAAACACATCAGGGAGGCATCCTACAAAACAAGGTAGAGACTAATTAAATGAAGTTGCAAAATAAAAACATGCCCAAATATGCCTAGTGTTTAAACCGGTGCTCTGATACCAAATGTCATGCGCACATTTTCCATGCGGTCACAACACGCATCACACGTGTCATGTCCACATCTATCATGTGGTCATGACACGAAATATCAAAAATTTTCCCACGCTTCCCTAGAAACCCCCTCGCATGCGTAAGCATGCTCGGTGTGGTACGCTCGAGGCAAAAACACTACAGTTGTTGGCAGGGTACAAAGTACAATTGCATTCATCCAGACGCACACAGTCCAACAAGGGGGTCTCCACATTGCAGTTAACGTCACTACAAGGTTTGTAATTTCAAGGTTCCCAATCCTAAATCTCAGTAGATTCTGGCAGCATAACGCCTCATGGCGTAAGTGGGAATTATTCAACACTAAAATTCTTACGGGGTTCCCTGATAGATTAACAACTTCCCACGATGCCTTGTTCATAATGAACTTACACTTGATCTCCCTATTGGGTCATTTTTCAACAAAGCATGATTGTCTGCCTCCTTTCTCATTTCCTGAAATATACTCCTCCTTCGAACTTAGCATTCTCAACAAGGCAGTTCGTTTGCCTTCTCTTCCGTTTCTCTAGATCTTAATTTTGATTGTATTTCTATCGTGCTCACCTTAACTATTTCTCTGAAATTTAGTTTGTTTATATTTCGGTCTCTCTCTTTTGGTTTCTACTTTTTTTTATGTTTATCCTGTCCTTTCTTCATGTTCTTCATCAATCAGAGTTATCACTGTATCTATTTTTAACATTATTCCTAACTTCCGGATGGACCAGATCACATAACTAGTTTACTACTTTGCTGGACTCAGTCTCCTAGTTTTCTCTGATCTAGGACTCACCTCTACATTTGAATGAATTGTGAAATCATCTTGTTCCTAAGCAGGATTATCGGAAGGGTAAGTCCATTGAGTTCTCTTAGCCCAGTTTGGAAATGCCGCGCATTTTCTCCTCTATGTTTTCCAATGTTAGTTTTTCTTCTTCCTTCTCTCTTTCATTTTTTTCTCAATTGGTCGTTTACTAACTACAGTTGGGTTTAAAATGGCCTCACATGGAATGTCTGTGATGGCTTCTTTACGTTTATTTCCAGTGTTCTTTTTAAAAGGAGACGCCTAATTTTCCTCTTCATTTTCCTAGTTTCTAATTTTCGTTGATAGTTGAAACTTCTAAGAAACTCTTCCTTATATAGATTATACGTCTATATATATGCCCCCCCTTTTTTTTATTTGATAATTTTATTTTCCCGTAAGGTTGTTTAAAATCATTCTACTCTAGTCTTTCTTTAAGTTTAGACAATGAGTTCATTAATATATATATATATATATATATATATATATATATATATATATATATATATATATATATATATATATATATATATATATATATATATATATATATATATATAGTGTTCACCATAGATGTTACACATCTATATATATAAATATTGGTTTATTTGTATTTATATAAACAATCTCTATATTGTTAGTTTATTTTAGTTATTTATTTAAGTTTTATTACTATTATTTTTTTTTGTAATATTATTATTATTATTATATATTTTTTTTTTAAAATATCAATCACATATAACATTAGGGCTATAGCCATATATCCTTGTGTTTCATTGCAACCCTAATATCATTGAATGGGTTTTGGTTGTGCAGGAGCCAAACATGGCGATGGCGGCGTTGTGGTGGGTCGGCCAGAGGTAACACGCTAAGGGAGGAGAGGGTTACAAGGTGTGAGGCAGCAAATTTTTGGTGGCAGAGCCACATTGGGGCCGCGGCGGAGGTGTGAACACTGCGCAAAGAGCGGCGATCAGGAATCCGTAGGCGGGAGGTGTGGGAAGACTGTGGCGGTGGCAACGCGAAGGTCGCGGAAGGAGGTGGCCTGCGGGGTTGTGGACTGTCGGGGGTGTGGGGAGGGGCGGAGCCCCCACCCACATCCCACTACGTGGGGTGTGGGTGGGGGCTCCGCCCCTCCCACACCCATTCATAACTATTGCGGTGGGGGTTCAAACCCCCACCCCTATTTAATTTCAATTATTATTATTTGTGTCTTTTAATCCTCTCTGTATTATAAATAAATAAATAAAAACACAGCGAATGCAAATTTTGTTTTTTGTATATTTATTTCCATTACATTTCATTCTGTATACATAATTTTAATTCTGTAGAAACAATGTAATTCAATTTAAGTTAATATACACAATTTAAACTTTAATAAATCAATATATATATATATATGTATATATATATATATATGTATATATTTATATATATATGTATATATATATATATGTATATATATATATATATGTATATATATATATATATATGTATATATATATATATCCATATTTTCCTCTTTACTCAATTCAAGTTTAATTCACTGATTCACCAATTAATCTCCTGTCTAAGATTAAACGAATTACAGTATTATTTGATGGTAACAAGTAATTTGTAAGTTAAATAATGATTTAACTTTATAATGAATGAATACAATTGCAATTTCAATGCATCACCAAAATGAAACAATCCTTAGTAATCTACATTTAACGAATTAGAATGAAGTTTATATACAATTGAATATTCAATGCATCACCAAAATTAACAATCTTTAGTAATCCACTTACAAGGATAATTAAAATTTGTTTTCCTTCCTGATCTAATTTAGCTTCAAGCCAATAATTTTCTTCTAAAGCAGTAAGTGTGAGATAACTTCAATTAAACTCTTAATGCAAAATTTTTATCCCAAGTTCTATTTCAATATAATAACAAAGTTACAACTTCATATAATTTACAAAGAACTACTGTTTCACTAATTTTCCAATAACATAAATTTGATTTTACAACTTGATATCTTTTTTTTTTTTGCAATTAGCTTTCAATTCTACTAACAGGGTTGTAAGAAATAAACAATTCTAAATTCTTCTTCAAACCAACATTTCTTTTCCTATTTTCCTACCCAAATGGTAACAACATAATAACATGAAGATTTACAACCAATAGTACATTAAGGGGGGGGGAATTTTCTTTCAACTCCCAATAACAAGTTTTCACAACAATAGAGAGTTAAATCTCTCCTCGTGGCAATCTACAAGGAAGGAGCTATTAAAGACCCAGCTCTCCTTTAGAGTAAAGACAAAATAACATAATTTCTCAGATCCAGTAACATTCTCCAATCTTCTCAACAATCTCCCAGAAGCCTGCATATTCAACACAACAAAGAAGAAAACACCACTCATCTAGCTCTCCTCCCTACCATAGACCCGCAAGAGGGTCACCCCCGAGCTAGGGAGATCATACTCACACCTGGGTAACTCAAGCAATCCACTTCACAACAGGGAACAACAACAAACCCAAAACACACAAACTCTCGTGGATAAATTACACAACACGAAAACTCAACTACAGTGAGCTTTACAAGGGGTAGGAGAGTGGACACACTCGACACCAGAGTGTCACCCTTACAGATAATATAACCAACACAATTTCTCTTGGCCTCAAACCAAGTTTGATCACAAAATTTTCCAAGGAATCCGTATTTGACTCTCAAGCCAAAGAACCAGTCACAAATACATACCCTCAAGGCTTTCCACATCCCAAAAGAACCCGGTATGCACCCGAGGAGGATCACTCCTCCCCTACCCCACACTTGATGAGCATTTCTCCCAAGTGGGAGAAGCTCTATCAACAACCCGACAACATTTCCCACAAAAACAAAATCTAAAGCACAAGCAATAAACAACTTTCACACACTTTTCATGCAACAATCCGATATACGAAAGAAAGGTAATAACAAACCAACCTTACAAATCCCTTCAAGGATGAAGCTGATGTAGAGCTCCCCTGAGATCTTCTCCAACCTAAGCCACCAAACTCCCTCTCCCTTATTCCTCACTCAAGCAAATTTCCTTAGTAAAGAAAATAATAATAAAATAAAACTCTCCAAAATTCAACTAACTCCCTCCCCATCCCAAAATGGGATTCAAATAATCCAAATCCTCTCAGTTTAGAGGAATGGGGAGGTGACACTTGTCACCTCCTCACTCTTCCCCAAACCACTATTATGTCCCAAGGGATGAGTGTTGGCTTATGTCACTCACCCATCCCTAAAGTCCTCCTTATCCCTCTCCTCATGTCATTTCTCTTACGCATGGGTGAAATAAAAGGAGTTAAAGGAGGAAAAGACAAGTGACCCATGCCTCTTCTTCCTTCCTTCATTATGGATGACCACACAACTCATGGGGAATCTCACTAATGGTGAGAGTGACTTCAAGTCAATTCCTCCATAATTGATGGGTTTGTAGTCATCTCTTACCTTGGGGATTGAAGAGGGATGGGTTTGGGTGTTGGTACAACCCATCCTATCTCTCCCATACCTCCAATTTTCGTCACTTAACTTTAGTGGGAAGTTAAGATGACCATATGGGGGTTACCCAAGGGTTACCCATGCCAAATGGGACCCTGGACCCATGGGGTATAACCCAGGGTCAACTTTAACCTATTTAGGACACCCAGGGTCATGTTAAAATACAAGAAAAGGCCTCAAGAATTTAAATAAAAGAAAAGAAATTCAAATTCAATTTTTTTTTTTTTACAACACAAATCATAATCCAGTATTACAAGAGGGTAGACCTAACCCATTCAACCTTAAGAAAGACCACATTACGACAACACATCAAACACGGGGTTGATCTTGGTTCCTCGTGGAACCAGATCGGCTTAACAAGGAATAACAACAAAAAGGTGCGGGATGATCTCCAGAATCTGTGGTTTGATTAGTAAATCCTACACACTCAATTACAAGATCAGTTTCACATATAATCATCATAGCCAAAGCAACTTAAAACATGCATTACCATGACATAGTTCTAAATAGCATAAATGAAATCATATTATAATTTTCTTTCCATCATTACCTAATTAACTTTTCTGAAATGTAAATGTTATCCAAACATCACCTAATTAGTTTTTCCGTTATCATAATAAAGTTTAATAGTTTGAAAAATCCGGGAACTACTATCCCACATATATAAAAAGTATCAGTAACAGTAATGTAAATAGTCACAAGAATAGAAGTAAAAAGGGTAGTCCTCACATAGCCCAATCTGGCAACCTCTTTTGAACTCACTCCAATTACACACTCATCCCACTTGATTTGCCCTCTCTCTACCCATCCTTTCTACCTACCCCTCCTCCACCCGTATCCTTTCCTCCTCCTCCTCGTCCACACCCGCTTTTGTCCTCTCTTTTGCTTGACCCTCCCTCACTCCCGCTCTGGGTTTCTTTCTTTTCTCCCCTCCCCTCCTCCCCCTCTTTCTTCCGCTCTCTCCCTCTCTCTTCTTGTCTTCACCTTCAACCAATTTTTGTCGGATTATTGATGCTTCTGTGCTCTTCATTTTTTACTTTTCTTGATTTCATGCTTTAATCTTGCACTTTTTGTATGGGGTTTACATGTGTGCACTCTTGGTGCATATATATATGTGTGTGTGTCTGTGTGTGTGTGTGTGTGTGTGTGTGTGTGTTATAAACCTTCATATTAATCTATGTTAGTTTCAGATTTATCTCTTTCCTTTCATACTCCTTTTTTCATGTTTGATATATCTTTCTATTACCATATTAATATATCTATCTTTCCTATTACCATATTAATATTTTCGTATTTTCTCGTTTCTATATTAATATATTGTTATATGTTATTTTATATTTTTTGTGTTTCTATATTATTACATTCCTATATTAATATGATATATTAATTATTTACTTTTTCGTCTCTATATTAATATATTCATATATTCAAAATTTTAATATTTTATTGCATTTCTTTTTTAACTATTTTATTATATAGTAATATATTTATATTAATATTTTGTTTCTACTTACTTCGCATGTATGCTTAGATACACTAGCATATCTATTTTCTGCTCTTATTTTTTCTGTAATAACACATTTTCGTGCTCTTTTCTCTCTCTTATTGCTCTTGTTGGTCTTGTTTTTTATTTCTTTAGTTTGAGCTTTCATTCTTATACATTTTTTATCTTTTGTTGCCCCTTGCTGCTCATTTTATTTTAAGAATTTTATTTAATCGCATTGTTTACAAAATATTTCATAATTACTATCCATTTAAAAATAAATTCAGGCTCATTTTATTTCCCCTTTTTTCTCCCCTCAACCACTGCCCTTTGTTTTCCATTCCCCTCTTCCCCTCTATTTCCTTTTTAAGGCTCAAGTCTACTATCTATTTTCACACTCCTCTTCCTGATGATGGATCATTGAGTATGATCTGAAACGTTGATTCAAAAACATACACAATGGAATCCAAAAGCACATGCATACTTATTATCATGGACTGTGGAAAACTCATGCCTTCGCTATAACAATGTTCAAAGATCTACATTTCCTGATAGGGGGTACAAAAATGAGAGGAATTACAATGCTCCTAGGTCTCCAAGAGTCTGGAACACTAGACCTAACAATGGTTCCTTACCTTCACCTCTAGATAACCAGCCTCCTCCTAAACCTAAATAGACCACAAGGGTTAATTTGGCAGAAGATGCACTCAAAAATTGGTGCAGGATACACAATACAAGCACACATGCTGAGTTGGACTATCTACAGTTCAAGATTGCAGCAAGCATCTTCCAAGCAGAAGTGCAGAACACTATAGGGGAGGTTTCTTTCCATGAAGGTAATGAGATAGTGCCTCTTGGGTATGAATCTGCCATGGTACTTGAGAGTGCCAATGAGCATCAGTATCAGATAGACATGATACATGAAAATTACACATTGATATGTGAAGAATTTTCTATGGCATTTGAAACTACTCATGTTTTCCCATTTGAAGACGAGGATGAGCTTGAGCAAGAGATTGAAGAAGTCCACACATATCAGAAATATCAAAGAGGACATAACTATAATATGAGGAGCAATGCTAATCACCCTGTTGGTCCTCTAATGGTGCAAGAGCACCCATAGATCTTCATGTCTTCAAGGGGTCATAAGTTAACACTTTATTTTATTTTTGGTGTTTTTCATGTAATAAGGTCTTTTAAGACCATTCTTATGTGTTGGAGTCTAATTTTAGTCATTAGGTGTAAGTTGGAGTCTAGAGGAATATGAAAAGTCTCAATGTTGCACAATGAAGGAATATGAAAAGTGTCAAGAATATGAACCAATGTAACTAAAAGTTGGTTATGAACTATTGGAACATATTTTTTAGATGTTTAAAATACCTTGTGTGGTTGAAATGAAGAGGGGACTGAAGAAGTTTGGAAGTTGAAACAATAAAACATCACTATTTTCTATAATTTCCAATGTTCTAGTGTTGTTATTTGAGTTTGTATGGACTTTACTTTGCATTTAATGATCTTCATGTGGTATTATTAGAAATATATTTGAGTTACTTTTCTAATACTTTTGGTTTGGTTGAATTTCATCATGTTTTGTGAAAGTTATGATCAAATTAGTGATTTTGGCACTTCTAGATTTTTATGGTGAAACAATAGAAAACTTGCTTAGTACAGTTTTGTATGATTTAGTACGGATGAATGGATGATTACCCATTGTAGAGGGTACTCTTACCTTTAATGGGTTTTTTATTTGGTCCAATTTCATTGTGTTTCAAGCAAGTTGTGCCCATTTTACTGTAAACAGGTCTGAAACCCTAGTTAAGGTAATAGTGAGCAACAAATCAATATTTGAAGGTTTCCATACACAATAACCTACCTTGATTCTGAAATATGTTGTATAAGGTCCAAATGGGTATCTAGAACTGTGTTTACATTTTTCATATCATGTTTACAATGAAAGTTATGGCCAAAAAACCCAATTTGTTGTTCCCATGTTTTAGGTTTTTAAGAGCAAGTTGTCAAATTTTTATGGTTTCTGTACAAAAGGACTATGCCTAGTTTTGAGATATGTTTATAAATTCTGAAAAGGGTATCTAAAAATGCTTTTATATTTTGAATGTCATGCTCCCTCTGAAAGTTATGAAGGAAAAATCAGTTTGGAAAGGCTACAAGAAGAATGAGGGCTAATGAAAGAAA
Source organism: Cunninghamia lanceolata (assembly GCA_027924645.1). Classification (NCBI taxonomy): domain Eukaryota; kingdom Viridiplantae; phylum Streptophyta; class Pinopsida; order Cupressales; family Cupressaceae; genus Cunninghamia; species Cunninghamia lanceolata. The sequence goes on from BSBN01000524.1 coordinate 3,383,492, forward strand.
ACCCACCATTTGAATGCTTAGAGATTGAAAGTTTGTTTGTTTGAAGATGGTTTGAGTTGTCCACCCCTACTCTGCATCAAATTGGTATTAGAGCCCAAAGATCTGGGCAAGATAAGTTTTTTTTTTAGAGTTTGTGTATTATCTTTTTGCAGGTTGAAAGAAGAACGTAAATGCCAAAAGACTAGGCCAAGGGAAAAGAAAGGGGCCTAAGGTGAGGTATCACAAAGACAAGAAGCAAAGAAGAAGAAGCAAGGTGAAAGAGACTTTTTTAAGAAATAAGAATGGAAATGTTGAGAAGATTAGTCCATGGAGACTTGCAGAGTAAGGAGGTACCAAGCAAGAAACAAGAGAAAAGAAGAGAGGAAAGAGAGATAAAAAAGAAGGATGAGAAGGTAAAACAAATTAATTTTGAGTGAGAGATAGCAGATCTAAGACAAGCCTTGGAACAAATGGAAAAAGTCCAAGAAAGAAGGGAACTTGAGATACATCAGTTTTTTGAGAGAGCAAAACAAGAAAATGGTTGGCATTGGCCAATAAGGAAGAAGGTTAAGTGGCCTATCAAGAAGATCATTCAGAAGAGAAGAAGACAAGAGAAGACAACAGAACCAAACATTGGGGAGTCTTTGTTGATGATGGAAGAGCAAGAGTCATCTGAGGAAGATGAAACATGTGAAGGAAATGGGTCCCTTGAGACTCAAGATTTCATTTTTAACACTATTTGTGAGTATGTATTCACAAGTGCAGCAGTTGAAAATGAAGATGGAAAAGATTCTAAAGAAGAAGGGGGAAGTGCATATAGTGTATGAATATTGTTATACAAATATAGCACACTATGGTGAAGATGTTGTCAAAACAACCGAGGTAATGGTTGCATTTTCTGATTTTATGGATGATGAATGTGCTAACATATTGTATTCCAATGATGAAGATGAAGACATAGACGGTGATACTGAGACATATGAACAAGAACTCAAGTTTTGGTGCCTTGAAGCTGAGAAGATGCTAAGTAAGAGGAGGTACAAGAAAAAAAATCTAGGGAAAGTTGCAGAAATGAAGGACAAGTTGCAGAGGAGTTGGAAGACTAGGAAGGAAAAGAAGACCTACACTCAAGTGGACTTGAGTTTTTTTCTTCCCCTTGGGAGTATAGTGCAGGGGCACCCACAGATCTTCATGTTTTCAAGGGGTCATAAGTTAACACTTTGTTTTATTTTTGGTGTTTTTCATATAATAAGGTCTTCTAAGACCATTCTTGTGTGTTGGAGTCTAATTTGAGTCATTAGGTGTAAGTTGGAGTCTAGAGGAATATGAAAAGTTTCAATGTTGCACAATGAAAGAATATGAAAAGTATCAAGAATATGAACCAATGTAACCAAAAATTGGTAATGAACCATTGGAACATGTTTGTTAAATTTTTAAAAGACCTTGTGTGGTCATATTGAAGGGGGGATTGAAGAAGTTTGGAAGTTGAAACAATAAAATATCATTGTTTTCTATAATTTCCAATGTTTCAGTGCTTTTATTTGAGTTTGTATAGAATTTACTTTGCATTTAATGACCTTCATGTGATATGATTGGAAATATATTTGAGTTACCTTTCTAATTCTTTTGGTTTGGTTGATTTTCGTCGTGTTTTATGAAAGTTATGATCAAATTAGTGATTGTCACTTCTAGATTTTTATGGTGAAACATCATAAAACTTGATTAGTATGGTTTTTTATGATTTAGTATGCCTAAATGGATGATTACCCGTTGTAGAGGGCACTCTTACCCTTAATGGGTTTTGATTTGGTCTAATTTCATTGAGTTTCAAGCAAGTTATGCCCATTTTACTATAAACAGGTCTAATGGGTAATAGTGAGCAACAAATCAATATCTGAAGGTTTCCATACAAATAACCTGCCTTGATTCTGAGATATGTTGTATAAAGTCTAAATAGGTATCTAGAACTGTATTTACATTTTTCATATCATGTTTACAATGAAAGTTATGGCTGAAAAACCTAATTTGTTAATCCCATGTTTTACGTTTTTAAGAGCAAGTTGTCAATTTTTTATGGTTTCTGTACAAAAGGACTATGCCTAGTTTTGAGATATGTTTGTAAATGCCAAAAAGAGTATCTGAAAATGCCTTTACATTTTGAATGTCATGCTCCCTCTAAAAGTTATGAAGGAAAAACGAGTTTAGAAAGGCTACAAGAAGAATGATGGCTAATGAAAGAAAACCCACCATTTGAATGCTTAAAGATTGAAAGTTTGTTTGTTTGAAGATAGTTTGAGTTGTCCACCCCTGCTCTGCATCATCTGACCACTTCCATTCCTCTAAATAACTTCAACACACCCCTAGATCCCAAGGCCAACAACAATCCTGGACTTCCAAGGGTAAACTAGCAACACTTTGCATCGCAAGCAACAATAAAAAAGGGTATGAGTCAACCAACTAAGCCTAATAAATTAGTTGCTTACCTTGCTGATGAGATGAAAAAAATAAAAATCAACTTATCCTTATTTGATTTTGTTTAGGGGAAAATTGGATTTGTTAATGTTCTAATGTTTAGATGTTTAAATCTGCCTCTCCACTATACATTCAAGGATCTAGGATCGAGTAATGAGCACTATCATACTCTAGATCACTTGTAGATGTAGGAAAACTTGGATTAGGGAATTTAATTATTAATTTTCCTTCTTTTATGCCCAATTAACCATTAAAACCTTAATTATGCAAATACGACAACAAATTGACAAATGACGGAAACAGCTCTTGCAGACAGGAGTAAAATACCAAATTACAGGATACCTATTTTCAGGGTTCCGAAGCGGAACAGTCTGGGACACTGGAGAAGGAACCCAAGTCCAAGGTACTAGTTTCTTCACAGAATTTGGACCTCCTTCTGACACTAATCAGACCTGTAACTTCTGTTTCCTAGAACTCGGATATGGACACTAGAGCGAGCACCCAAGTCTGGGAAGTGCTCCTGTGTCCTTTTCTTCAAATCCTAAATCCTTGATTCCTACCAATCCTTCCTGCAACTCCACTTTTTCCAAATGCGACACCTATAACTTGCAACCATAAGACTTGGTTTGGGGGTTGTGGTGTTTAGAGGATTGCCTCAGTCAAGCTCTAGAGAACACTTAAGTCTCCAAACACCGTTGTCAGATAAAGAGTACGTTCCCTTGTGAGGTAGAGGCAAAACTAAAGGAATCAATGATGAAAACACAATATTATGTCACCTTGTAGTGAAGCTCTCATGGAAGGAAGATGCTCTTGATGCCATGAGGCAATTGATGCTTAAATCTACAAATATCAACACACAAAACACACAAATCTGCTCTTGCAACACAATAGAAAGCCTTGAATCACCTTGAGAACACTTGAACATCACAATTGCTATATAGTTTCTAAATGAATGCCTAAGCATGCTTATATATGCAACTACAAGCACTCCTGCCAAGATTTTAAAAATTAAAACTTACCGTGTTGACAAAAGGACCAAATAATGGTCATAAACTGACACCCAGAAATTAGGGCTGCCCCAAAATAGGGCAGGACTAGGGCACGGGTACCCAAGTCCTCCCCCCCTATTTTGGGTAGGGTATAGCTCAAGGGGTCCGCCTAGGTCCAATTTGCCATGAAACCTAGGCCTCATTCCATCGGGATGCTAAAATATGAACTAAGATGTCCTAAATGCATACTAAAGACCCAAGAGCTAAACCTTATGAGGGAAAAGCCCCCAAGGGGACATTTTTCGATGTTACATTTCACCCCCACTTTAATGTATGTATAAACACAAGGCCAATATATGCATTAAAGTAAAGTCATAAACACATCAAACACACCAAGCACAGAGAAGACATGCCAATCACATAGAAGACAGTAACAGGCACGCAAAACATGGAGAAGATAGTTACAGTCATGCAGAATACAAAGATGACAGTCAATGCATAGAAGACACATTAATGCATGGAAGACAGAAATAATTTTTCTTTTCTTTTTCTCATATATATGAAATGCAAATGCAAGTATTGGACAGTAAACAAACCTGCCATAATACATGATGCACTCATCGAGCAAGTCTTTAGACTATATATGGGGCAACATATATGCAAGACATGCAAAACCTCCCAAAATGCAGGATGCACTCATCGAGCAAGTCTTTCGACTATATATGGGGCAACAAACACACTAAATAAAATAAGCATGCCAACCACACACACTTGAAGACACAGAGAAAACACGGCAAACAAGCAATGGAGTGTACCTATTTCTAGGTCCAACACTATCTTAGGCACATTACAGGCACACATTGATGATTGGGCTTTGCCACAACAATCTCTAAAAAAACGCTTAAGGGTTGAGTTAGTCACAAAACCGCTCTCCACCTCCGCAGAGAACTTTTGCAAATGCAACCCCACCTGCATCACAGAGATGCCTTACAGTGAAAAGGAAGCATGGCATACCACCCCACCCGTGTCACGGAGACACCTTACAGTGAAAAGGAGGTATGAGCTCAAAAGTATACAACCCCACCCGCATCATGGAGATGCCTTATAGTGAAAAGGAGGTATATGCAATAGATAGATTGATTGATTGCAAATAAACTCAGGATGCAGGAAGTACTCATTATACTAGCCTACACCTGAGGACAAGCACATTGCTAACATCTACAATAGACAACTTACCTTATATGCCCCCACCTTAAGGTGATTGATATCATGCATCGATATCAAGCACGTTAAGGTAGGAAGAAAACACACAAGGGAACACTAAATTTTGCAAAGCCCATGCCCCCCAGAGGTGACATGTACTTACAATCGCCAAATGTTCTCACAAACACATCCCTGCAAGAAATATGTTAGTGTCTACAAGATCATAATAAACAACAACATCAATGCATATAATTAACCACACAAAGAGCCAAGGTTATACAATGAAGTCAGAGTTCAAGGATAACAGTGGGGCTATATCATGAAGCTCTTCGAATCGAGTATGCTAAGGCTAGATTCAAAGGCAAACAAAGGTGCACAGAGCAGTAGTATTGTTAGGGTTTGTAAATGTGATAAAAACATCATCAAATTCACTACGCGGAAAGCACGAGTGCTTCCACTAGCCAAGCATCAGATAAGATATACAACCCCATCGTTATATTAGGAACTAAGTCCACTCTTTGATTGCTCTCGAAAGGGACACTAGGTCCGCATCAGTATAAATGTTTGTCGTCATCCACCTGCTAAATGGAAACACTAGAGGAAGGGAAACAATAAATAAGAGAGGAGAAATAAGTGTCTTAGGGATAGTCACATAGGAGGGTGCCCCCAAGTCACCAACTGCATCGTTATGTTCACAAGACACAACACACAACAATGAAATCAGAGGGAGGCAATTTAGAAGAATGATGATACAAATAAAAAAAGGTCACAATAGACGCAGTCTCCTAGTATCCTAAACCTTATGGGAGAATCTAAGGTCATCCCAGGAAGCCTAAACAACATATAACATAACACGGGGGAAGCACATCACGAGAGAGATAAAGGGCTAGAGATACTTACCTATAAGGTTTTCTGGACTAAGTCTTATCATCAAGTAAATCATTGTCATCCTCCCACTCCCTAATGTTAGAGGAAAGTGGAACATAAGGTACCATAGCCCAATTCATGTCTTGCTCATCATGTTGTTTATTGTTAGGATCATGTTTGTTTGGTTGAATGTTAGGATTAATGTTTTCTTGTTGAGATGTAAGGTAAGCACGTCGCCTTCTCTTCCTACCTTTTGCAAGTTGACATTGTTGTGCTTTACAACTTAGTTTTTGTAACATGGGGCTTTGCTTTGTTATAGATTTTTGTGTTGTAGAGGAGGAAGCACAAAGATCAAAGGTCCTTTGTCTAGGTTGAATATTTTCTTGTTGAAGCTTACTAGCATACTTATTCTCTATCCTCTTAGTGATGTTCAAATGAATTGAATATTCAAACAAAGGAGGGACATTAAAGGTCTTCTCTTCCTTAGTGAAATCCAAGGTGTGTGAACAATCAACTAAAGGAAGAAGGTTGGTGGGAGGATCCACAGAGGTAGGAATTTGATTATTATTAAATGAATGCTTATTTTCTACCCATGGAATGTTATTTGTTAAGGGAGCTCTTCCTTCACTAATGCTTCATCTTGGCCAGGGAGAGCAATGGAATTACCTAAAGCTATCCCTAGTCTTCTCATTTGAGTATTCAGTTATAGGGGAAGTAGGATAACTTATGGGATCATCATCATCTTTTTCCTTGCTACTCATGGAGAAGAACTCAGTTAAGCTTTCTAATGTTGTAGGATGTTCACTCATGAGGGTTAAAAATTGGTCAAAATCAAGATCTTTGATAAATGCATACAAAGATACCATTAAAAAATGACATGAAGGTGCCATTTCAATGTTTTCAATGTAAAATCAGATTTTGAAAGTTTTTCCAAAAGTATGTCAAAGATAAGTGCCAATGAATTAAACAAAGGGTGTTGTAAGGATTTTAGTCGATGGGCAGAAAGTTATATGTCTGATATAAATCCAAAATAGCAATATAATCACTCTTAACACACTCTTGATGCAAATCCAAGATAATGCCAAGTTGAAATATAGTGAAAATATGTCAAAATATGCACTTTTTTCACCAAAACTCAATGCAAGAGAGCATAACAAAGGGTGTTGTGAGGAAAATGATGATGGAAAAAAAATAATATTAGTAATAACAGCCACTTGATGCAAAAATATCCAACACAACACCCTTTTAGTACCACTTAAGGTAAAACCCTAGTGAAAACATAGCAAAAATAGGCTATTTTTCACGGTTTTTCAATTCCAAGACCTAGAAAATGGGGTGTTGTACTAAATTTTAGGAGGTATAGAAAATAATATCAATAATATCAGTCACCTCAATCCATAAAATTGATCACAACATGCTTGGAGTGCAAACTAGGTCACACCCTAGGGCAAAATAGTCAAAATGTGTAGTTTTTCACCGAATTTTCACTACAAGATCCTGTTAAAAGAGTGTTGTGAAGATTTTTATGAGGGATATAAAATTATTACCCTTATAATAGGAAAATAATGCCAAAATACATTTCACAACACACCTATGGTGCAAGTTTGGAGAGTCAATAAGGCCCAATTTAGTGAAAATCGTTGTTTTTGAAGCCCTAGGTTTGAAATCTTGGGATAAAATTCTATGCAAATGTTTTGAAGTCTGATTTATGATGAAAATTAAATACTCTTAGATCTGAAAATGATTTTCAAGCTTGAACATGCAAATCTAAAGAAAATGCATGAAAATTGCTAGTTTTTGTTGAAAATTTCTATGTAAAAATGCAAATATTTTAAATCTAAATGCAAATTTACACTAAAATATAAGACTACAGCCAAATGTTAATTTGAATGAGCCTCTAAAATTAGTATAAAAATTTGAGAAAAAGATTTTGTCTACTAACCCTAGATTTTAGAACTACTAGGTTATATAAAATTGTCAAAATTTTCACAAAACCCTAGCAATTAAATGATGAAAATGCAATGCAAATTTTTGAATTTTTAGATTTTTCTATAGTTTATATCAGATCTAATGCAAAATTAATGAATTAAAAAAATTAGAAAGAATTGATGCAATTTAGTAAGCCAAACAATGCAATTTTTTTATATTTTCCAAATTTTTCTTTTTTTTTGAATTTTTCTCAATGCAATAAAATGAATGACTATATGAGTGAATGAAATCAATCTAAATCTGAAGACATACACTCAACAATTTGCAATTTAAGTCCAAAAACATGGGTTCACCAAAATGTTTAGGAGAAAATTGGATTTGTTAATGTTCTAATGTTTAGATGTTTAAATCTGCCTCTCCACTATACATTCAAGGATCTAGGGTCGACTGATGAGCACTATCATACCCTAGGTCACTTACAAATGTAGGGAAACTTGGATTAGGGAATTTAATTATTAATTTTCCTTCTCTTATGCCCAATTAACCATTAAAACCCCAATTATGCAAATACGACAACAAATTGATGAATGACTGAAAAAGCTCTTGCAGACAGGAGTAAAATACTAAATTACAGGATACATGTTTTCGAGGTTCCGAAGCGGAACATTTGGGGACATTGGAGTGGGTACCCAAGTCCAAGGTACTGTTTCTTCGCAAAATCTAGACCTCCTTCTGACACTGATTAGCCCTGTAACTCAGATGCAAAGGACACTAGAGCAAGCACCCAAGTCCTGGAAGTGCTCCTATGTCCTTTTCTTCAGATCCTGAATCCTTGATACCTACCAATCCTTCCTACAACTCTACTTTTCCCAAATGTGACACGTGTAACCTGCAATCACAAGACTTCATTTGGGGGTTGTGGTGTTTAGAGGCTTGTCTCAGTCAAGCCCCGGAGGACACTTAAGTCTCCGAACACCATTGTTAGATAAAGAGTGCGTGCCCTTGTGAGGCAGAGGTAAAAACCAAAGGAATCAATAATGAAAACATAATATTATGTCACCTTGTAGTGAAGCTCTCATGGGAGGAAGATGCTCTTCATGCCATGAGGAAATTGATGCTCAAATTTGCAAATATCAACACACAAAACACACAAGTATACTCTTGCAACACAATAGAAAGCCTTGAATCACCTTGAGAACACTTGAATGTCACAATTGCCATCTAGTTTCTAAATGAATGCCTAAGCATGCTTATATATGCAACTACAAGTACTCCCACCAAGATTTTAAAAATTAAAACTTACTATGTTAGCAAAAGGACCAAATAACGGTCATAAACTGACACCCAAAAATTAGGGCTGCCCCAAAATAGGGCAGGACTAGGGCACGGGCGCCCAAGTCCTCCCCCTATTTTGGGTAGGGTATAGCTCAAGGGGTCCACCTAGGTCTAATTTTCCATGAAACCTAGGCCTCATTCCATCGGGATGCTAAAATATGAACTAAGATGTCCTAAATGCATACTAAAGACCCGAGAGCTAAACCTTATGAGGGAAAAGCCCCCAAGGGGACATTTTTTGACGTTACAGAGTTAATCAAGACTCCTGTCATTAAAAAAGATTTCCTAAAGTCATTAGAGGAACCTATAGAAAAAGAGGATGTCCATAGTCATATCCCTAGCAGTACCCCTGCTAAAGATCTTGTACCCAAGGATGTTGTTGTCAAACCAAAAGAAAAGGCCTCAGTCCATACTACAGATGTAGCACAAATGACACTATACAAAGAGAAATTTGAGTCACCTCCTTTCCTGCTCACACTTGAGAATTTGGTAAAAATTTGGACAATTGTCTTGTAGACTCAGATGCTTCCACCAACTTCATGCCCTTGTCCATATGTAAAACATTAGGTCTTTCCCCTGCAAAGTCACTCATGAAGGTCACCCAATTAGATAAATTTAAGGTCAGTGTTGTAGGAGAATTAACACATATTCACATGTAGCTAGCATCTGACCCAAGGGTGCAGTACTATGTAAACATTCAGGTTGTTGATATACCTGATACATATGGCATGCTCCTTATTGATCATGATGTTAGTCACAATAACATAGATAAAGAATTCACAAAACAAACCTTTATCATCTTGAAAAGTATGATCAATTCAAGATAAATTGATAACTCCAAGTCTCCATTAGTCAGGTCTTAACCTTATGATAATCTCTCAGTTAGTTTGATGTGAATTGTTGTTTTCCATTAAGGGCCTTATGTTGCTACTTTGAAGTGATTTGTATCTGGATATATTTTGTTTCACCTGCTTTCTATGAGATCTCAACAAATGATGTTAAATCCTACTATATTTAACCTGATCATGCAGATATTTATGTAAGTTTGATCAATTCTTTTGAATATCATTCCTATTAAGTTGATTCATGATTATTCTGATTAGTTCTTTTGAAACTGTCTTCAATTCACTTATATTGAACTAATCTTTACTCAATTTAGCTTCTGCACTTCAAATTTGTGTAAATATTGTGCCTACAAGAAGATATTTATGTAATCTTTACCATTATTTGCACTCATTTGCATGATATTTGCTAATTTGTATGTACTCCATCTAAATATGCTTATGATCTTCATTTATCTACGGATATCAGCATATTTCATGTTCTGCATTTCATTTTCTATGTTTTTATAGTTATGATGATGGTGATTTAATGAAATTAAAGAAATTTGAACTAAAGCTTTCTAACTTTACTAAAATGAATGAATCTTCAGTCATTGATCCACATATATCCTTGATACTGATAGGAAGAGAAGAAAATCAAACCATGTTTTCACTAGATCATTCCACAACTAGATATGATTGATGCCAATCTTTAAAGGAAAGGAATGAAGACAACATGCACAAATTGAAATGCACTCCAAGGGATGCAGAGCATCACAGTGACATATCAAGAATTCATCCACAGATTATGCAGGATTTATGATTAGTTGTAATCACAAGTCTTCATCTTCATTAAGTATGCAAAAGGAGTATATATTTACAATTGACCTTGAGTATTGGCCATGACATTCAACAATCCAAACTCAATTAAGCTTTGAATAATGAAAACTGAGCATTCCATCTCCTTTTATAGGACAAGGATGAGAATCAGTTACAAAAGATCCTACGATCAGGATTTGTCTATTATGATCAACGGTTTACATTATTTTGACCAAGTCAAAATCCAAAATATGTTGCACAAGTTGCCAGTTGGAAACCATCTATAAGGCATGAGTAAATATCCTCTAACCCGGGATTTGGTCAAAATGACCTCTTTGCCTCCCATTCTGTCAGAGTGAACCTCATCGGTGAATAGCCCTGTTTCTACTCTATCTAGTACCTTAGCCTTTTTAGTAGCATGCCCTTGTGATTTCAGTTGTTCTTGCAGTTATATCTATCTATCAGCTCTATTATCCAACTCTTTGTTATATTTGTAATTCCATCCATTTAACTTTCCTCTGCATCATCCATCCTTCTTCAAACTTTAATTAGCTCCAATATCCTGCAACAAACATACTGACTTTAATTATTTGCATTTGATAATCCTATAGGAAATTATGCACAAGATTAAGTGTGAGAGGAAGCATGGATATTGATATCCAGGATGTGAATATCGGGTTAAGGATACATTCCCATGGCAATGAGTATGGGATTCAATACGAGGATATTGGGCTATGTATATCGAGCTCAAAAAAATGTCCCTGTGACAATGATCTGGGTATGGATATCTGATTGTGAATATCGGGTCTGGGATATCTACAGATTACGATATGTGAAATGTCCATATAAATATCCATGTGGATATTTCCATATGATGTCAGCATGTAGGTCGGGTCAACCATCGTTGACCAAAAATTTACCATCGGGTTTCAAATCTATTCATAGAAGGACGAGATATCCATGTGGACATGTGGCACTGTCTTGCAGTAGTGCAGAGAATATTTCCTATTGGGAAGATCCTCCTGTGAGGATGCGCTACCGTCTGATCTCAAACATGGATATTGAGTTAAGATCCAGATATTATAAATACAAAATATCCATCCGATCAGAATATCTGGATAATTTCAGCAAGAGAAAAATCCTTCAGTAATGTGCAATAGAATGATGTCATCAAGATAAGGATATAAAAATAAATTCATGACACTAAACGTGAGAAATATCCTTGTGGCATAATGTCCTAATGACATAAGCATGTTCAACATTCTTCATTAGGTTAGGATGACATGACATCATCCAGATCGGGGTGTTAAAATAAGATCAGGATATTAATGAAGTTAATATCCATGTACTTTAATATCTGAATGACATAAGCATGCCACGTGGCATTGTCCTATTGCTTCTTATAAATCCATGTGTTATGGGTCTTGGGATGAGTATGTGGATATTAAGAAATATCCAGATATCAACTTCGCACAATGTCCCCTAAGTCTAAATATGAGGGTGACAATATCACTTCAAATGATGTTCTGGATTGGTCATAGTATGACGTCATCATCATATTAACAAAAGTCCTGCACATTAAGTTAATGTGCGGACATTAATTTTTGCATAGTCACAGTTGAAAATTTAACCAGGCACATCATTTGAAAGGCCACATGTCAACTGCATGCAACTGCGCATAGAATCGGTATCTTCAGGAAGATTCCCCACGGGTAAGCGAGAAACAATTATATTGCATTGGGTCAGGATATTAGTTAATATGCCAGATACTAAGGAATGTGATGATGTTCAAAGTTTGAATGTCCTGGTGATGTCATCATCCTATGGGAAACTCTTGGTTGAGTGTATATTATGACATCATCGTCATATTAACAAATGTCCTACACATTAAGTTAATGTGCGGATGTTTACTATTTATGGTAATGTTTGATTTCAGGGTATTTGGATGACATCATTGTCATATGGTCACTTCTTTATGATGATATTGAATGACGTCACCAGGATATTAGTTAAAATGTCAAATACTAAGTTGAATGTGCATCTTGGTGAAATATCCATGCATTTTGATGATTTAAAGCATCCCTGATTTAAAATTGACGTGTGCATATTCACAAATGTGCAGATATTGAGTTTTACTTTGTAATTTCTACGATCGGGACATAAGCGAATATTCAGACATTAAGGAATGTGACCCTATGACCATTTGACCAAACTTTGACCAGGCATAACTTCCTAGTCCTGAGGAATTTTGGGGTGATTCAAAAGGCAAACCTGCTTAGAATTTTGTACTCTTTCATTTGACAGGCTCTCTGACAAAAGACTCATACTTTGGAAATTTGATTTCATACTTCAAGACCCAGACATGCCTAAGACTAGACATATGCATACTGACTGATGCTGCTTACCACCCAAAGCTAAGAAACACACAAGAAGAAGCAAAAAGCAAAAGGTTGAGTCCATGTTTTGCTGGGGCAAAATGGGGTATGTTGTGAAACCTCATAGCACTCCTGAGTAGGGATTGGTCCAAAACTCTAAATGGCTATATGGCCGCTAATTTCTCTCATATGTGGATGCCATGGAGAGGTATTCCCAATCAACTTAGAATTGAGGCAGAGACCAGAATGAAGCACATGATAACTAAGTACCATCAAAATAATGAGGTATTGTATCTGGATGTAGAGCTAGGAGTGTATACATTAAGGCCTCGGGATAGAAGTGTTGATGTGCATGCATATGCATGAAGATAGTGAAAAAGAAGAAGTTGTGCCAGGAATAAGCATGATGATAGAACCTAGTCATAGTTCATTTGATGAGGATGAAGTGCATCATTTTTTGGAATTTGAAAAGAATTTGTCTGGTGAAGTCCAGAAATCCCAGTTGTAGGGAACATCTATTAGAGATATACTCATGGGAGGTTGGTGTAGACTCCATGAGGATGCACACTCAGAAAACACATGTTAGCTGTGTCTGGATATAATAGAGAAGACAGAGAGGACATGCATGGAGGCTAATCATTCATTACTAGAGGTGTTGTGAGGTTTCACAACATGCCCCATTTTGCCTTAGCAAAATAGGGACCCAACTTTTTGCTTGGATTGTTTGGTTTCCCTTGCTTTCAGGTGGTATGATAAAAATAATCAATATTAGATGCATGACAGATGCCATCCTATGCATATCTAGACCTATAGGTTATAGGTTAGATTTTCAAGCTTTGAATTTCATATTATAGATCCTACCAAGTGAAAGAGCATAAAAATCTAAGTAGGTTTTCTTTTTGAAGCACCTTGAAATTCCTTAAAACAAGGAAGTTACATTCGGTCAAAGTTTGGTCAACATGTCAATCAGATGTTCACATTTCATGTCATCTGGATATTAACTTAATATCCTGGTTCCCACTAACATCCAGATGTTAAATTTAAAAGACTTAGTGGGTTAAATGTCATGTGCATGGATATTAGTTTACGTCCAGATCTTAATTTAATATCCTGACTGAAAATATCCATGTCCCAATGACGTCACATCATCTTGACCCTTCAAAGAGCCCCAAGCATGCTTACGTCATCTAGATACTAAAGCGCATGGATATTAACTTTGCCAATATCTTGATCTTATCGTAACATCCTGATCCAAATGACGTCACGTCATCTCGGCCTTATGAAGAATGCTAAACTTGTTATCATCATCTAGATATTAGCTAACATCTAGATCTTAACTTAGTATCCGAACATTATTTTAACATCTATTTCCTAATGACATCATCCTACCCGACATAATATAAATGATACAATATGCTTACATCATCAGGATATTAAGTCATAGGGATATTTCGCACTTCTAATAAATGGATCTTATTCTAAGATCCATATCCCAATGATGTCACCTTATTGTGCTGCGATGAAAGATTTTTCTCCTGTTGACATAATCTAGATATTTAGACTGGATGGATATTTCACAAATTCTATATTTTGATCTTGACCTAATATCCAGACCTTGACTGAACTAGTAACATGATGACACGTGTCCACATCACACACGGACATAGTGAAGGAGAATTTGTGACCCGATGGTAATTCCTTGGTCAATGAAGGTTGACCTAACACATGACTACATCATCTAGATATTCATATCTTGATATCCAAATGGATATTCCTCAGGTGGATATCCAATCCCATATACACGTTCTTTTTAATGCAATGCAAAAGCCGTTGGCATTTAAATTCAAAAGCATGCCAATGGACACGTATGATGATCCTATGTAATCTTGCTAATAGAGACATCAAATCTCCTCAACGCCATTAATAAGCCCTAAAATCACAGTTCAACTAAGTTAAAAGGGATTTCTATCACCATAATCGACATAAGTGCATTTGAGAACTCTAATTTCTATTGTTAAGATCTTATTACGAACCAAAGCTGAACCGAAAAGCAGAATTGTAGAAGAATGCCTCATCTAGAGAATCAATTCAGTCTCATCACGTTGATAACAAGTTAAGGAAATGATCACAGGTATGTATGAAAAGTGATCCCTCTGGTTATTTCATACAATGTACCATACTCATGTTGAAGGAGGATAAATGATGAATAATGATAGTATTCAAGAAATGGCTTGTTAATTTTATAGGGTTTAGGTGTTTTAGTATCCTTCCAAGACATAAAATTGAATTGTACTAACCCTATATAGATAAATATATGCAGTTGTTTGAGATTTGTATGTTTAATTTGCAGGAATAAAAAATGTCTCAACCACGCATGGATAAGCGTGATGTAGAATTCAAACCTGTCATGTTCTCTTGACCACATAGTGTGTACAATAAGCTATGCAATCAGAAGGATATGCATTATGGTAATACAGATATTGAGGCATTCAAAGCTTGGATCAATGCTGGGGAGGATAGTCCCATTCTGTAGAACATAGTGACCTCTGGGCTATATCATGCTGCTGGATTCCCTTATGCCACAAGCTTTTGAGCTTATGGCAGAATATGCACAGAACTATGATATGACCACAAGGAAGTTGGACAATCAAGAAAGGTTGTATGTTGATTTGTTTGTGGGTGGTATTGTTGAGGTATCCAAATTTCTGGTGTCCCAATCTATGTATGTGCCAGCCCTAGATGCCTTAGCCAAGGAATTTGATGACAACAATAAGGTCTGCAAAAAAGTAATATACCCAGGATGGAGAAGTCCAGATAATACAACTAAGGTTGCAACCAAAATGTCACAACATTTATATAAGTTTGACTTCAATGAAGAGATCTAGTACATAATTTTCATGCTCAGCAGAATGAAGGGCCTAGAAAATTGTGGAACCTTTGAGCCATGGATGTTTGGGCTCACGAGTCATTGAATATAAGCAAGATAATGCAAAGGTCCAATGGGCCAAAATTATCAGTAATACAATACATGATGAGATGGTAAAGTGGAAGGAAGGTAAGGGCTCAGTCTTCAGAATGACCTCCTACCTTGTGTATACTTGTACAACAAAAGGCACATTTGATGGATTAAAAGTTGTAAGAAATATGGGTAAACTACCCAATGAGAAGACTCACTAGGAACATTATCCCTAGTTGGAGAGGAGGCTATTGGTTCAAAATTATAAGCTTGTCAATGATTTCTTCAAAATGCACATAGTCAGGCTAATGGAGGGAGATCAAACCAAAAGATTTTTAGGAGCTACTCAAGAAATCAACACATATGGCTCTTGGTTCATCTAGGCCAAAACATATTCTTACATCTGGATGGAGAGTTTCAATGGAAAACCCTATATGTTGCCTAGGTACCCTTCAGACAAGGTAGTAATGATGGAGATGATGAGGCAATAATTGCCCACATTTGAATTGTCCAAAGTCAAAGAGGGGAGGCCATACAAGAAATTTCCCATTGATATCAACTAGTTCCTTGTAGGATCCATGGATAATGCAAAGAAGGCAGAGGCATATCTAAAAAGTTTGAATTTGAAATAGTTTCCTCTTGCCAGGGATTATGATCCTTACCATAAGATCGAGCAAAGATTTAATAAGAAATACAAACATAGCATGCACCTCAAAGACTACTGGGTGGATTGTGATGATGAACATGAGGTGAGAAGGAGAGAATACCAAAGGTTAACACTAGACCAAACGAGGACTATATACCAACCAGAGGTGCCTCCCCAAATCAGGAAGGATGATGATGACCTCATGGATCCTAAGTATGAGGAGAGAAAGATATACAATGACACAATTTCTACTCCTGATTAGAAACACAGGGAAGAAACATCAATAGATGTCCTCACTGCCAAAGTCATGGCGAGGACAAAGAATTGGGTTGAGAAGAAAGTCACTAAGTTGAAAGGAAAATGCATTGTTGTCACTTATGACAAAAAGAAGATGAAAGAAAGAGAAGATCCTGGCTTTAATGACTTTTTGATAAGGAAAAGGTAGGTCCTTGGGACCAAGGCTACAGAACCTAGTTCATCAAGAATTACAAAGAAGCCTACCACTGAGGGGATTTCATTAGTGTATGCACCACCATCACCTCCTTAAGGTGCCCCACTAGCAGTTATACCTATATCTGTTCCCCAAGTACCAATTACACAAAAGGAAATGCTAGAGGATATAGAGAAAAGTTCAATTAGGACTACTACACGGGAGGAGGATAGTGACGATGAAGAAGATAAGATGCCTTTTGGGACATTGAAGAGGAAGAGAAGTGATGTACTGTAGGGTATTAAAGTACCTAGGTAGTCTAGGTATCAAAGCCCTAGTATGAGGGGGGCTATTTCACCACCACCAATAGCAGCATCAGGATTCATTGATCTAGCATTGAATGTAGTTAAGGAACTACAACATGATGTGCTAGTAGAAATAATCATCAAAGTAAAAACTAAGATGGCACAAGAGGCCAAGAACAAAACTCAAGAGGAAGAAGATACAAAGGCCCTCCCACTAAGTGAAACAATTGATCTTACTAAAGATGATGTGGTCAAGGATATCACCAACCATCCTATAGAGACCATGCTGCAACATATAGAATCTACAGATAAGGGTGATGCAGCAGTGAGGTGACATGATGAAACAATGGAAAGGACAGAATCTACAGAAGTAGAGGTATAGATGGAACCTCTAATTACTTTAATTGAGAATGTGTCTAACCCAACAATAGTTGATTTGACCTATCTACCTAAGAAAGGAAGCAATGGAAAAGAGGCTATTAAAGATAGCCAAGCTCAAGAAGAAAATATATAGATGGAAGTAGATGATGGGAGTAATGATGCTCAAATAGAAGGAGCTCATTCAAATATCTAGAGAGATGAAAGTAAACAAGAACGTCAGGATATCCTAATGAAGGAATCTGAGGAAGAACCTATATCAGGATCAATCTTAGATACAGGGAGTAAAGTTGATGAGGGTGATAATGAGAAACAACAACAAAAGCCCCATCAGGATGATCAGGCATAAAAGCCTAAAAATGTTCAAACAAAGGAACAAATGCATGAAGAACAAAGGGAGGATATACCTCAAGATGGTCATAATCAAGATAAAAAGCATGCAAATCTATGTCCATCACCTTCAGAATAGAGGCAAAAGGATGAAAAACCAAGAAAGGAAGATGCTCAGATTGAGCAACCAAATCAAGGAGGATCTCAATATGCTGGATTATCACTAGTGTCCTCAGAGGTGGGTCATGAACAAGAACAATGGGTACCATTTGATTTCAAATCTTTATTTACTCTTGATCCAGTTAAAGCTAAGAGGAGAGCTAGAGCAGTCTCCACAATCAAGAGGGATCCTAAGACAGGAAGGAGAATAGCCCAAGTTGTTGTTCCCATAGCAGATAAGGCCAAAGGAGAGATCAGGCCAGAAGAGTTCCAGGTGACGCAAATTGACTTAGGTCATGTCACCACTGAACAAGAAATACAAGAGCACATTGAAAACACTAAGGTTGTGGTATCCAAAATAAAGAAACTCAACACTAGGAAGAAAGAATTGAAAGGATAGAATGCTCAATTGCAACAATTTATACAAGGGCTAGTAAAGCTAGATAGTCTAGCTTCTACCTTACAAGCTACAAAGAAGCCTGCTGCCTTGACATTAATAAGTGAAGATGAAATAGCTAGTCTAGATGTATAGAAGTACCAAGCTCATGTCATGAACAAATGGTTCATGAGATTCATGTCCACTAGAGAAAACTTAATAAAGACCTCTAGGTCCAATTGAGACACATTGTCCACTCTCAGGGAGAGCATTGATTCTTTGAAGAGTGAATTCACTTAGAGAATAAAGCAATGCAATTATGCATTGAACAGGATGAGAGAATCTAAAGGGATGACTGATGATGAATTGATTTCCAATAAGATAGTCACCCACATGACTCTTCCTTTGTTGGGGACCTGGATAACAGAGTTATAATTTGAGCTGGATATACTAAAGGCAAGCATGAATAGGGTACGAGACACTCAGACTAAGGTGCATGACCTACTAGTTGAGGAGATGAATATACTGTCAGAATTACTAGATGATGTTGTAGAGGAAGATGCTATGCCTGAAGGGGATGAAGCTACCAAGATCTTCAAGGATAAGTTTAAAGAAGTGGAAGAAGATACAATAAATTCATTTATAGAGGATGTCATGGATGAAATAGCAGAATTGAATATCAAAGTGAAAGCATATTCTAACGAGATAGAAAACAGAGCACCCATGATGAAGGCTTTAGAAGAACAAGTAGGTGCATTAAAGTATGCCAAAGCTAGGGCTCAAGCCATCAGCAAACATCAAATAGATCAAATGGTGCAGGCATATGATTATCATAAGAAGCTAAATATAGGAGTGCTTGTACATGAGGAGCCAGATATGTCTAAATAAGGCTCATTTGAAGACATTCTGATAGAAAGAGAGGTGAAGATGTCGTATTGACTAAATCCAAAGTCAGGGAATATTCATTCATGCCTTATACAAGGTTGCCAACTGGCAACTTGTGCCACGTGTTTTGTATTTTGACTTGGTCAAAGCAATGTAAATCGTTGATTGTAATAGATAAATCATGATTGTAGGATCTTTTGTAAGTAATTCTCATCCTTTCTCTATAAAAGGATGGAGAATATTAGTTGTAGATCATTCAGAAGATTAATTGAGATTGGATTGTTGAATGTCATGACCAATTCTCAAGGTTAATTACAAATATATACTCCTTTTGCATACTTAATAAAGATGAAGACTTGTGATTACAATCATAAATCTTGTGTAATCTGTGGATGGTATCTTAATGTTCATGTGACTTGCTGCATCCCTTGGAGTGCATTTTACTTTGTGAATGTTGTTATTATCCTTTCCTTTGAAGATTTGCATCAATCATATGTACCTGTGGAATGACCTAGTGAAAATATGGTTTGATTTTCTTCTCTTTCATGAAAGTATCAAGGATATATGCAAATCAATGACTGAAGATTCATTCATTTCAATAAATTTAAAAAGCTTTAGTTCTATTTTATTAAATTTCATTTGAATCATCACCATAACTGCAAATATATAGGTAAATGAAAAGCAGAAAATGAAATATGTTGATATCCGTAGACACATGAAGATCATAGGCATATTTACACAAAGTGCACACAAATTAGTAAATATTGGGCAAATAATCACAAATAATGATAAGAATCATAGAAATACATGCTTGTAGGAATGTCATTTGAATAAATTTACAGTGTAGAAGTGAAATTAAGCAAAGATTAGTTCAATACAAGTAGATTGAAGATAGTTTCAGAAGAACTAATCAAAATGGCCATGAATTTGTTGGAGTACAAGACCACTAAGAGGGGGGTGAATTAGTGGTCTATAAAGTTTAAAACCTTTTGTACCTTTTATTCCACTGGATAGAGAATGAGAGAGGCTTCAAATATTCATTAAACACATATACAAGTATAATGATAAGAATGATGTTTAAAACCTTAACTAAAAGTAAGACATTAGGACATAAACACAAAGGAAATCAACAAGGACCATAGCACATGATTTATGAGTGGAAAAACCCTTAAAAAGGGATTAAAAAACCACTCTGAATATTTGCACTTTATTATGCCTCACTAGAAAATCAAAACCTCACTGGTTACATTCAAGCCTCATTGGCTACAAATAGGTCTCACTAACCAAGAAAGCCTCACTAGAAAAATAGTGTCTCACTGACATGAACCTAATTGCATCAAGAGTTAAAACAAATTCAGAGGGACATTCTGATTCACTGTAGCACAATACACCTTTAATATTACTTTCATCAATACCAAAGACTTCTTCTTCTCAACATAATCTATCAATGTCATGAACAAGTACTGCCTCTGTATTCATAGGAACTCCTACACTCTCAACATCTGTTGATAGTCTCAATCTGCAACATCAATCAAGTCATCTTCTATACACATACATATATATATTCTCTGCAACTATCTTACACTTTGCCTCAACCATAACATCTACAAATTTTGCATTTATCATACTTTGCCCTTGTGTTGTTTCTTCTCCCCTATCTGCACATGTCTCATAAGAAAGCATTCTCTTTCCATTTTGATCTAATTTCAAAACTGCGTTCTAAACCCATCTCTATCAAACCAACCTTATATTTTCTCTATAATACATGGACTCTTCATCATATATTCTTCTTCAACTATGTACAGTTCAAGAAAAATAATTTTTATAACCCTCAGAGTAGTTGGATAATAGAATACCAACAGTTACCAAGAAATTGTGCGAACTTCTTTTT
The DNA here is from genome assembly GCA_027924645.1 of Cunninghamia lanceolata. Taxonomy (NCBI): domain Eukaryota; kingdom Viridiplantae; phylum Streptophyta; class Pinopsida; order Cupressales; family Cupressaceae; genus Cunninghamia; species Cunninghamia lanceolata. The sequence continues at coordinate 3,404,637 of BSBN01000524.1, forward strand.
TAAGTGGCTAAAAATAGCCTTCAAAAATAACATTCTTGCTATCACAGAGAAATGACATTCCAAGACATGCCAAACTAGAGACTCAAAAGTGGGAGGTTTAAAATTTAAACACTGCCATTGATTTCCTATGGCACATTTAATTATTAGCCATCGATTTGTATATTGGTGCCTGATCACACATATAATGACTGATGCAGCCGGTCCCACTAGGAAGAGGGGGCCAGTCCACCACGGCCTCGATATCCTTAAGATGCCACTTAAGTGGCCTTTAACCTACCAAAAAGGTCAATGCACAAACATAACATAAAGTGCATACAAAGTGTGATAGGCAATGAAGGGATTTTCAAACAAGGACTTAGGGTATAGGATTTCACTTAGGGTTTAAGAGGATTTTAGGAAGTAATAAACCCTAGACTCAAAAATGCACAATGTGACACTTGATAATGTGACACCTGTCTGTTCTCCAAACACTAAACTCGTGATAATGTGACAATCCAATGAAGATGAAGTCTAAACTCCATGCAACCTCCTTTATACTACAAATACTCCAAACACCATGGAATGTAAATAAGCTTTGAGATATTTATTAAGCTATGACATTTTGTCATGAAGTAAGCAACATTGTCTTGTTTTGAGTCATTTGTCTTGAGGCATACATCATCAACAAATTGTCAACAATAACAACTTGGACATACTTGACACCAATATATGAAACAAACCACAACTCTTGAAGCAATGATACCACATTGAACTCATGAAGGCACCTATCAACATAACTTGACCTTAACACCATCCTGACAAGAAGTAACTGAACCACATTGAAGTACCTGTGAATAATGATGATCAACTCTCAACAATTCTGACCATGATCTGCATCAACATCCTACTACTAGCATGAAACACAAGGTAATGAAGACATACAACATCATCATGAAGCAAGATCACAAGTAAGAAACATTATAAAGAAAGACATCTTGACATGACATGACCATGAATTATACACTCTGAACAATAGAGTAGCATCTCAACAACATCACAAACACCAAACCACCACTGCCACTGTGATGCAAGGCACTATGACAAACCAGTACTAAGAATCAATCTAAAACAATAGACATAACTCCAACTCCAACTTGTAACTCCTTCTCTTTTGACATTAATGACAAACTTAGTCTACAATCTCCCCCTTTGGCATTGATGTCAACCAATCAATCCTCTGCACCTAATTGCTCTTCTCCCCCTTTGACATCTAATGACAAAGGCTACTAGCTCCCCCTAACAAGATACTATTTTCACTATCCTAGGACTGTCCTTGGGAGTAGAAACTGCCTTATAGCATCCATACTGAGATCATTCTCCATATTGACTTTTAAGAGCAATGATTGTAATTTCTTAGAAAACACTTTGACATCATGAAAACATGAAGATGATAGGAAAATCCAATGCATCATGCATTAACCAACTGCATCCATCAATGACCATTACCAAATCAATCCTTGTCAGTCATTATTGTTCTACACAGTCATACCTAGCAGCACTGTCAATGATGTGAGAGACATTGTGTGTATTTGTATCACAATCTTTATCATAGTAAATCTACTAGAAATCACAATCACTGTCTTTACTATCCCAATGCAATTTGCCTTTCTAGAAGAAATGCAAAACCTTGAGCATTATAAGCACTTGAAGCAATATGAAGCATGAATCAAGATATCATAAAGTAGGTCAAGTTCAAGGAGCAACATTGCACCATCTCAATGAATTGAGTGCACCTTACTGTTCGATGTCATGAAGGTTCACTGCTACACATACTACCTCACTAAGACCATTTTTTTCCAAGATAAAAAACAAACTTTGCTCTCAAACAAGAAGAGCACTATCACAAGTTATAGCAACAATCAAACTCTATCATGAATTAAGCATAACACATTCTGCATTATTGAGACAACCACAAAAATATGGTAATTACCAAAACACACCAATGATCAAAGAATACCAAACTATCACCTAAGCATGCATACACCAAACCTTAAAAGAACCACTGTTCACAGTCAAGCAATCAAAGTTATGACAATTATCAATGGTCAAGACCACTGTTCAAGCAAGGTCCCAAGCTCATGCCTTCCCCTTTGTGAAATCAAACCAACAATAGATGCAGATTACTAAAAATTGAAAAACACTGTCAAGACACATTCTGCAATCATTATCATTGACTGTCAACTAACGAATAAGGACATCTGCAATACTGTCAGTAGTGTCTGCACTGTATGTTGTATCACATAGCACTATCAATGTCACTATCAACATTGACACCTATTATGAATAAAACATGGACCATGAATGAAGTGTGGACCACCAAAAGAGACATGGAACACTACCCACTATTATCACTGTATGAACTGTTACTTTAGAACTATCATCATTGAAACAAACACCTATCAAATGCTAAAGGTTATCTCCCCCTGAGTCCAATATCATGATGCGATTATGGAAGAGAAGATAAGGATAATACTCCTAACTTTTGTCTTGATCATGAGTCAAGTGAACAACCTATATGAACAACATGAATGAATGATCTCTACAATGAAGCAACACTATGTCAATCAATTTGATTCTTTTGAATCTCTATACATCTGAAGCAATATTAATCTAATGTGACTCTCTACATGTCAACCTTTGATGTCTCACTCTCTGCATATCATAGACCTCTTAGGCATTAGAGATCTATCCATCCTTCTCTTGATATCACATCTTATGAACATCATGACTTAGTAATCCTATTATGACATGAGTATCATAAAGACAATACATACCCTAATGGCATGAAGCACAATTCCAAACATATTCACCATCTTAGAAAAGAACAATACCACCTGAATCATGAGCAGCAAACTCACAACATGAAGCATAGGCAACCACCAACATATATGTAGTTCAAGAAAACCACTTGAGAACACCTTACTATCTAGTGACATGAATATCATGACAACATAGATTTGTGGCATATCATCACATCATAGAGGAGAGCATAAAGCATGGATCAATATGTATTTAACATAGAAGATCTTGAAGACTGTCTCCAGAACACATAACAATCAAAAATCTATCACATGACCAAGGAATTGTCTCATTTAATAACAACCACACTAAAATACCTTCCATTGTTCTCTTGCAAACATCACTACCTCTACTTCAAACTTCATTGTCAAAGAATAATATATTGCACCACTTACAAGTTTATGAAGACCCTTGTTGCCATATCTTGAAAATGTCATCTATTGAAGGCATGTAAAAGCAAATTTACTGATGAATGAAGGCCTTTTCATATAGACCAAGACTAAGACACCACTGTCAGAACTCATTGTTGTTGATAGAGCAAAACACTATTGTCACCAAAACACTATTATAAGCACTAAAAAAATCACTGTGGATCATTGTTAACATTGTCAACTCTTTGCAAGAATCAAACACTGTTGTCAGAGATGAATACAAAACTCTTTGAATTTTCAACACAGTTAAAACACAAAAGTATCAAATTCTTGAAATAAGAAAGGCCACTGTCACTCTCAAGGCAAGCAATATTGTGCAATAAGATTTAGTTAAACCACTGTGACTAAGATACATGCTTCTCACTAAGCATTGTAGTCAAAGTAACTACACTGAACATCCATGTTACCAAGCCAAACATCAATAAACACTAACATGACAGCCCTGACTGAACACACTATTAGATAGCACTTACACCTATGCTGCAACAAATAGACATTCATTATTATGATGTCCAAACTTGGTATCACTATCCCAAAAGTAATGACACTGACTGCCCTATATGTCTTGAACCTAAACTCCTTGTACATTGTCACACTTGTTGTAACACTTCCAAACTCCATCAAGCTTTTGCAAGCTTAGTTGTCAACATGATATGTTTTCAAAACTAACCACCTTGATTCATAGATCCCATAAGAGCACACCATCACATCAGCCTACTACAATTCCTGATTAACCAGACTGATAAAGGACCAAATAAATTCATATAAATAGTTGCACATATCAACATATTCTCACTATAATTGTCACGTACAACTCATTGAAGAAGTTTAAAACATGAAGTGTACTGATGAATGAAAACATGTAAATAATTATCATTGCTTCACTTTGCATTGACACTACCCTTGATAATACAATCTAACAAATCTTGTGCACCTCTTAACATGAAGCATTCCATAAAACATTATCAGGTATGATTAACAAGCCATGACCACTAGCACCATGGTAAAGAATAACCTGATATCCCTCAAGAACTCATGTATCAACTAAATATGTATGAACACTCTACATATACCAAGAAACCTTCTAAAACTCCTTGGGGTTAAGAGATAAGACATTGGATGACTCCCCCTATCTTTATGCTCCTCTTTTAAGTTGTTATGAATGTTTCTTGTGTAGCATGCACAAGATTAGGCTCAACCTTTTCTTTCACATATTTTCTTCTCCAAACCATCTTAACACCTATCATCTTATGGTGATTGACTAATTTAATTGGATCACTCTTACAAAATATAGCAATATTTCCAAACCTATGACATCTAAAGCACATGATTTTGTTTCTTCTATTTAACCATTCAAAGGAGTTCTTATTATATCCCATTTTCCTTGCATGCATCCAACAATCCTTTTCTATGTGACCAGCTTTATTGCAGTTATAACAAACATTGTTATAGTCCTTATTTGTCAAACTATAAGAACTCTTATCCTTATTCCATCCAAGATCATTTCTTGAGTGAGTTCTACAATATCTAACTCTATGACCATAAACATGACAGGAATAGCAATAACCATGAAACTGAGAGTAGTTGTACCTTATTGAATGGTATTGCCTGATAGATGGAGGTCTTGAGGTTCTACTTGTTCTTCTACCTTCATCAATACTTTTATCCTCTATCTTATCTATAGGAGCAACAACATGATGGCCCAAATCTATCTTCTTCCTTGGTGTACTTCTGTCTTTAGAGAATTGTCCTTCTTCATAACCTAGACCTGTAGTGTCTTTGTGATGCTTTTGTTTGCACAATATGTCATTCAAACAATCAATACTCTTTTCAAACAATAGATTCTTGTGCAACTTAGTAGATGTTTCTTCCAATTCCTTTCTCAAAGAGACTATTTCTAATTCTAATTTTAGACATTCACTAGTCTTGACTTCAAGATTAGATTTGGTAAAATCAACAACCCTTTTAGCTTCTTCTATTTTAGTTTTTAGACTTATAATTAGTTTGTTAGATTCATCAACTTGACTCTTTAAGTTAACACCCTGATTTCTTGCCTCTTCAAGTTCTAAAGAAACTTTTACAAAATTTGAACATACCTTGTCTTTGGAATCTTTTTCTTGTTGAAGTTGGTCTTCTAGTCTCTTATTCTCTCTTCTGAGTTGCTTGATTGTATCAAGAGCACACAATAGTTCACCTTCTAAATCAACCTCACAATCATTTTCATCAAAATCTTGTCCATCTTCATCCATAAAGAGGTCTCCTTCTGTGTCATCAATCTCAACAGCAAAATCATCTTTTCTTTCATAAAGTACTTGTTCATCTATACTTACAATGAAATCTTCCCTTTTATAAAAACTCTCAACTACAGGATCATTCTTTTCATTACACTTTATATCAACATTCAGGGGAGACTCATGCAACAACTCATTACATGACTTGACTGGGGTTTGTTGTACAACCTTTTACTTGGCTTCTTTCTTTTCTATATTTCTTTTACACTTTCCTATGGTACTCCACTATTAGGACCTACCCAAGCCTATTAGAATTCTATAGGGAACCTATGCTCTGATACCACTTGTTAAAGTATAGAACCATTAAGAAGGGGGGTGAATCAGTGGTCTATAAAGTTTAAAACTTTTTGTACCTTTTATTCCATTGGATAGAGAATGAGAGAGACTTCAAATATTCATTAAACACATATACAAGTATAATATTAAGAATGATGTTTAAAACCTTAACTAAAAGTAAGACATTAGGACACAAACATAGAGGCAATCAACAAGGACCATAGCACATGATTTATCAGTAGAAAAACCCTTAAAAAGGGATAAAAAAACTACTCTAAATATTTGCACTTTATTATGCCTCACTAGCAAATCAAAACCTCACTGGTTACATTCAAGCCTCACTGGCTACAAACAAGTCTCACTAACCAAGCAAGCCTCACTGGAAAAATAGTGTCTCACTAACATGAACCTAATTGCATCAAGAGTTAAAACAAATTCAGAGGGACACTCTGATGCACTGTAGCACAATATACCTTCAGCATTACTTTCATCAATACCAAAGACTTCTTCTTAGCATAATCTATCTTTGTCATGAACAAGTACTACTCCTGTATGTTGCAAGTATGAGGTGAACCAGTGTTGTCATTGATGTCAACATACTCATATTGCACTGACAAGAAGGATTCAATGAGCAGTGTGCTGAGGATATTAAGAAAATTAGCCTCAGTCAGGAACAGTGAAGAATAGTGATGAGAAGAAGGCAAATGTATTGTATAGGATGCGAACCGGAGGATGTGGATTAAAGGGTTTGTAGATATGAGTCTTGAGATGCTTCAGTTAAGATTTTAGAGGTCCGCATGAAGATCTGAAGGAGTTGTGGCTGTCGGTATGGAACCAGTTCCGGCAAGTGCTTAGAGGTGACAGAGGATCACAGAAAGGTCCGGTGAGGTCCGGAATTGTACAATCCTAATCTGCAGATTGGAAGGAGTGTTTGGGATGTCCTTGTGATGTGACATCTCGAGTTGTGCATGATTTTGAGGTCTGGAAGTGCCTTTTGCATTGTGACAGTGGCAACAGACTGTGTTCTTGAAGTTCCAGATGAGGAAGAGAAGAGATTCCAGTAAGTAGAGAAAGTGCGGATGTACCTGGTCATTCAGGCAGGCTTGTGAAGGTTCTTGGATCATGATGAGGTTGTGTTGTTGGTCCGCATTGATGGTAGAGCTCAGAATTGAAGTTATTCTTCCGGATGAAGTTCTTGTTCCGACTAGCCGACCGAATGAGTTGTTCATCCTGCGAATGTTCTTGTGATGACCGACCGGATGTGTTATTCATCTTGCGGATATTCTTATGGTTGATTGCCGACTTAGATGATTGTTCCTAAGTCGATGTCTTGTATAAATAAAGGTTTGTGAGTTCATTTAGAAGTGTGGATTGTGTGAATGAGTGTGGTGTAGCAAAGAGAAGTGCAAAAGGCAGAGCAGGGGTTTTGGACTTAAATGGAACTGATCCGGACATAGTAGAAATGTCATTCTCCAGTTCAAGATTGTGATTCTTATCACTTTGTAGACAGTGTGTCTCCTTGTAGGCAGTGGGCCTCTTGTGAGCAGTGTGCTCGAGCAGTGAGCCCTAATTGGCAAGTGACATTCTTTTTCTTATTCTTCTAACAGAGAATAATCCTTGGGTTGATCATCCCGTGGTTTTTCCCTTAACCAGGTTTTCCACGTTAAAATCTTGGTGTTCAATGTGTTGATGTTTATCTGCTCTTGTGTTTGTGCATTATGCTTTCATGGATGATTAATTGATATACTGTTAACTAACAAAAAAGAATCAAGTATTTAAAGTAGAGCAGGTTTTTATACAACTGATTCACCCCCCTCTCTCAATTGTATGCCCTAGATCCAACAATTGGTATCAGAGCCAAGTTCCTCTAAAAGGAGCTTAACCGCTTGAGGAGATCCAAGATGTCGTCATACAAGAAGGACAGTCTGAAGTTCGACGGAACCAACTTCACCCTCTGGAAAGGTCGCATGAAATGTCACTTAGAATGTATGGGAAAAGCATACTCGGCCATGGTCTCAAAACCATATGTACCTCCACAAGGTGGTCCGACAACTCTGAATGAAATCATAGATGCTGAAAACAATCTGCAGACCAAGGAAGCTCTGCTAAGCGCATTAAACGACTCAGATCTCTCAAATGTTATCAACCTACCAACTGCATATGAGATCTTGACTAAATTGGAACTTCTGTATGAAGGAGATGAGTTTGTCAAAAGTGCAAGGTTGCAAAGTTTGAAAGGGAAATTTGAAAGATTGAAGATGAGAGATGATGAAAACATCACTACCTTTATGCCAAGAGTGAATGAGCTGGTATGTGGAATTAGAAATGCTGGTGGAACTCTGGATGAAAATGAGATTGTTTGCAAAATCCTCAGATCCCTTCTCGCTGCCTACAAAATCAAGGTTGCTGCCATTGATGAATTCAGAGCCCACACAACTGTCACAAGAGAACAATTGGCTGGCAAACTAGCTACATTTGAAATGACCGAGTTTGGAGATGATCCTCCCAAGACTGAATCTACTTTCAAAGCCAGTGCCTATGTGAAAGGCAAACAGAGATTTGATCCGAGTGAAAACTCTTCAAGGAAGATGTCATGGTATGATCAAGCAAGAAGAGACATGGAAGAAGAAGAAGCAGAAATAGCTCAACTTGAAGCCCTCATTGCAAAGAGACTGCCAAGAGGATCCAGTAAGTATGAAGGAAAACTACCCTTTAAGTGCTTCAACTGCAATAAGATTGGTCATTTTGCTTCAAGATGTCTGGAAAGATCTGCAAGGACTAATACTAACAGACAAAGGTTTCAAAAGAACTGCTATTATGTTCATGAAGAAGATGACAATGAAGGAGTAACAGATGATGAATCAGAACTAGGAAGCAAATCCGGAAATGAATGGGTGTTTATTGCCATCAAGGAAGAAGATTCAATACTCTCTGAATCTGTCAATCACAAGGTTGTGGAAAAAGATTTAGCTACTCAAGTGGAAGAAAAGGATGATTAGGTTATTGACAGTGGATGTTCTCACCATATGACTAGTGACAAGGATAAGTTCTTGGATTTGGAAAGGTATGAAGGAGGAATGGTAAAATTTGGTGACAATTCTGCTGGCAGAATCAGAGGTAGGGGAACTATTTCCTTTGATGGAAAGAGCAAAACAGGTAATGTACTATATGTTGAAGGATTGAAGCACAATCTTCTTAGTGTTGGTTAGTTAGTAGACAAAGGCTATGATCTCTGGTTCAAGAATGGAAAATGCAGAGTCTTTACAAGTTTCAGAACTGAAATTGCATCCGATACTCAGACAAAAGGTAATATCTTTCATCTGGTTGGTTCAAATAAAAGTTGTCTGTTTGTTCAAATTGATCAGAGTTGGTTATGGCATAGAAGAATGTGTCATGTAAATTTTGATAACGTCATCAAGATAAGCAATACTCAGGCTGTAAGAGATCTTCCAAAATTGATGAAACCTACAAATAGTTTGTGCAAAGAATGTCAGCTAGGTAAACAGAGCAGAGTCTCTTTCAAAAGCAAAGATCAGTCCTCTACCGGATTGTTGGAATTAGTACATACTGATCTCTGTGGTTTGACAAGAATCAAGAGTCTACAAGGTGATAGATATTTCATGTTGCTAATTGATGACCATTCCCGGATGATGTGGGTTACCTTCCTAAAGGAGAAATCAGAAGCCCTTAAGAAGTTCAAAATCTTCAAAGCTATGGTAGAGAATCAAACCGAATTGAAATTGAAGTGTCTAAGGTCTGATAGAGGTGGTGAATTTACATCTGGTGAGTTCATTGACTTTTGTGAGAAGTAGGGTATAAGAAGACAGTTGTCTGCTCCTAGGACTCCATAGCAGAATGGAGTAGTTGAGAGAAAGAACCGGACCATCCAAGAAGCTGCCAGGACAATGATGTTGGAAGCAAATGTTCCTCAAATGTTTTGGAAAGAAGCTATCAGCACTACAGTCAACACTCTCAATCGAGTTCAAATCAGAAACAACACTGGTAAGACCCCTTATGAACTCTGGTTTGTCATCGCTCCTACTGTGAAATATTTCAGAGTATTTGGTAGCAAGTGTTATATTAAAAGAGATGAAGATCTAGGAAAGTTTGATGCTAGAAGTGATGAAGGAATTTTCTTGGGTTACTCCACTCAAAGCAAAGCATACCGATGTTACAATAAGAGATTGAGGAAGATGATAGAAAGCACTAATGTGAAAGTTGATGAAGGAATTAAGAAGCCCTCAAGGTTTTATGAGTTTGTTGAGGATGACCAAGATGGTGTTCAAGTTCAAGGAGCTCAATCCTCTCCGGTAAGTTAGAATCAGCCTGATCCAGTAAATCAGGAAGAAGAGATAGGTCTGAATGAGCCTGATCAAGAAGCAGCAGTACAGAATGCTCCCAAAATTCCAAGGTATGTAATACAAAACCACTCTGAAGATCAAATCATAGGTGACAGAAACAAAGGTGTGCAAACTAGAAGGAATGTTGCTCAAAATTAGGATGAATGTTATCTGATTTCAAAGATTGAACCCAAAACAATAAATGAAGCTTGCAATGATGAAAACTGGACCAAAGCAATGGAAGATGAATTGATGCAAATTGAGAGAAATCATACTTGGGATCTTGTTCCCAGACCTAGAGACAGGAATGTGATTGGAACCAAATGGGTTTTCTGGAACAAACTGAATGAAGCTGGTGAAGTAATCAAAAACAGCTAGATTGGTCTACAAAGGCTACTCTCAAATAGAAGGAATTGATTTTGAAGAAACCTTTGCTCCGGTGGCAAGAATTGAAGCAGTCAGATTATTCCTTGCATTTGCTTCCTTTAAAGACTTTAAGGTATATTAGATGGATGTCAAGTCTGCCTTCCTAAATGGTGATCTGGAAGAAGAAGTTTACATTGAACAACCAGATGGATTTCAATTGTCTGATAATGAAGATATGGTCTGCAAATTGAAGAAAGCATTGTATGGATTAAAGCAAGCCCCAAGAGCATGGTATGAAAGGTTGGATAAGCATCTTGTATAGATTGGATTCAACAAAGGTACTGCTGACAGCAACTTATATTTCAAAATTGATCATGAAAACATTTTGATTGTTGAAGTGTTTGTGGATGATATCATTTTTGGAGGAAGAGATAGTATGTGCAAAACTTTTGCAAATCAGATGAAAAGTGAGTTTGAAATGTCTATGCTTGGTGAAATGAATTTCTTCTTGGGTCTGCAAATTACTCAAACAAAGAAAGGGATCTTTATTTCTCAGACCAAATATGTGAAAGAATTGTTGAGGAAATTTGGTATGGAAGATTCAAAGCCAATGAACACTCCCATGGCAACCGGATGTAAGTTGAGCAAAGATGATGACTCCCCAAAGGCAGATCAGACAAAGTATAGATCAATGATTGGTGGATTGTTGTATCTCACTCAGACTAGACCAGATATAATGTAGTCTGTTGGTCTTGTGGCAAGATTCTAGGCTAATCCTAGAGAATCTCATGTTATGGCAATAAAAAGAATTTTTAGGTACTTGAAAGGAACAGTTGAGTATGGTCTATGGTACCCTAGAGATCTGGATTTCTCTCTTCATGCTTACACAGATGCAGATTGGGCAGGAGATGTGGATGACTGGAAGAGCACCAGTGGTGGAGCATTCTTTCTGGGGAAGAGATTGGTTTCTTGGCTAAGCAAGAAACAAGATGCAATATATCTGTCTACAACTGAAGTAGAATACATTGCAGCAGCAAGCAGTTGCACTCAAATCTTATGGATGAAGTAGATGCTAAGAGACATTAAAGTTGAATATGAGGAGCCTATCACAATTTTCTGTGATAATTCAAGTGCAATTAATATTTCTAAGAATCTGGTATTGCACTCTAAGACTAAGCACATATCTATCAAGTTTCACTTTTTGAGAGAACAAGTGAACAAGGAAGAAGTCAGGTTGGAGTATGTTCCCTCCAAGGATCAGATTGCAGATATCTTTACTAAACCTCTTCCCAAGGATTCTTTTGAATATCTCTGGGAGAAGTTAGGGGTCATGGCCCCTCTGGTAATGAACTAAGATGCACTGATGTGCATTAGTCCGGTGGATATCACAGTCATATCTTGTGATCCGGATTGATGATGGGGAGCTGCTACTAAGGGGGAGTAGCTGGTATGATTCTGATGTGTTAGAATTGCAAGTATGAGCCCTTTGCCATTGATGTCAAAGGGGGAGAGAAGACATGTGAAAAACAAATAGCTAATGATCAAAGGGGGAACAGAAAATAAGGAGAAGACATGTTGCTAATAGGGGGAGCTATGACAGAAAGGAGAAATTCTTGTCTTGATGGTTTTTCACATCATATGTTGCCATCAATGACAAAGGGGGAGATTGTTGCAAGTATGAGGTGAACCAGTGTTGTCATTGATGTCAACATACTCATATTGCACTGACAAGAAGGATTCGATGAGCAGTGTGCTGAGGATATTAAGAAAACTAGCCTCAGTCAGGAACAGTGAAGAACAGTGATGAGAAGAAGGCAAATGTATTGTATAGGATGCGAACTGGAGGATGCGGATTAAAGGGTTTGTAGATATGAGTCTTGAGATGCTTCAGTTAAGATTTCAGAGGTCCGCATGAAGATCTGAAGGAGTTGTGGCTGTCGGTATGGAACCGGTTCCGGCAAGTGCTCAGAGGTGACAGAGGATCACAGAAAGGTCCGGTGAGGTCCGAAATTGTACAATCCTAATCTGCGGATTGGAAGGAGTGTTTGGGATGTCCTTGTGATGTGTCATCTCGAGTTGTGCATGATTTTGAGGTCCGAAAGTGCCTTTTGCATTGTGACAGTGGCGACAGACTATGTTCTTGAAGTTCTAGATGAGGAAGAGAAGAGATTCCAGTAAGTAGAGAAAGTGCAGATGTACCTGGTCATTCAGGCAGGCTTGTGAAGGTTCTTGGATCATGATGAGGTTGTGTTGTTTGTCCGCATTGATGGTAGAGCCCAAAATTGAAGTTATTCTTCTGGATGAAGTTCTTGTTCCGACTAGCCGACCGGATGAGTTGTTCATCCTGTGAATGTTCTTGTGATGACCGACCGGATGTGTTATTCATCTTACGGATATTCTTATGGTTGATTGCCGACTTAGATGATTGTTCCTAAGTTGATGTCTTGTATAAATAAAGGTTTGTGAGTTCATTTAGAAGTGTGGATTGTGTGAATGAGTGTGGTGTAGCAAAGAGAAGTACGAAAGGCAGAGCAAGGGTTTTGGGCTTAAATGGAACTGATCTGGACATAGTAGAGATGTCATTCTCCAGTTCAAGATTGTGATTCTTATCACTTTGTAGACAATGTGTCTCCTTGTAGGCAGTGGGCCTCTTGTGAGCAGTGTGCTCGGGCAGTGAGCCCTAATTGGCAAGTGCCATTCTTTTTCTTATTCTTCTAATAGAGAATAATCCTTGGGTTAATCACCCCGTGGTTTTTCCCTTAACCAGGTTTTCCACGTCAAAATCTTGGTGTTCAATGTGTTGATGTTTATTTGCTCTTGTGTTTGTGCATTATGCTTTCATGGATGATTAATTGATATACTGTTAACTAACAAAGAAGAATCAAGTATTTAAAGTAGAGAAGGTTTTTATACAACTGATTCACCCCCCCTCTCAGTTGTATGCCCTAGATCCAACACTGTATTCATATGAACTCCTGCACTCTCAACATCTACTGATAGTCTCAATTTGCAACTTCAATCAAGTCTTCTTCTATACACATACATACATATATACATATATATATATATATATATATATATATATATATATATATATATATATATATATATATATATATATATATATATATATATATATATATATATATATATATTCTCTACAACTATCTTACACATTGCCTCATGCATAACATCTCCAAATTTTACATTTATCATACTTTGCCCTTGTGTTGTTTGTTCTCCCCAATTTGCACATGTCTCATAAGCAAGCATTCTCTTTCCATTTTGATCTAATTTCAAGACTACACTATAAACCCATCTCTGTCAAAACAGCTTATATTTTTTCTATAATACATGGACTCTTCATCATATATTCTTCAACTACGTATAGTTTATGAAAAACAATTTTTATAGCCCTCAGAATAGTTAGATAACAGAAGACCAACAATTACCAAGAAATTGCGTGAACTACTTTTTTAAGTGGCTAAAAATAGACTTCAAAAATCACATTCCTTCTTGTCACAGAGAAATGACATTCCAAGACATGTCAAACTAGAGACTTAAAAGTGGGAGGTTCGAAATTTAAACACCACCATTGATTTCCTATGGTACATTTAAATATTAGCCATCGATTTGCATATTGGCGCCCAATCGCACATATAATGACTAATGCAGTCAGTCCCGCTAGGAAGAGAGAGCTGGTCCACCATGACCCTGATACCCTTAAGATGCCACTTAAGTGACCTTTAACCTGCCCAAGAAGGTCAACGCACAAACATAACATAAAGTGCATACAAAGTGTGATAGGCAATGAAGGGATTTTCAAAAAAGGACTTAGGATATAGAATTTCACTTAGGGTTTAACAGGATTTTAGGAATTAATAAACCCTAGACTCAAAAATGCACAATGCAACACTTGATAATATGACACCTTTCTGTCCTCCAAAAACTAAACTCATGATAATGTGACAATTCAATGAAGATGAAGTCTAAACTCCATGCAACCTCCTTTATACTACAAATACTCCAAACACCATGGAATATAAATAAGCTCTGAGATCTTTATTAAGCTGTGACATTTTTTCATGAAGTAAGCAGCATTGTCTTGTTTTGAGTCATCTGTCTTGAGGCATACATCATCAACAAATTGTCAACAATAACAACTTGGACATACTTGACACCAATTTATGAAACAAACCACAACTCTTGAAGCAATGATACCACATTGAACTCATGAAGGCACCTATCAACATCACTTGACCTTAACACCATCTTGACAAGAAGCAACTGAACCACATTGAAGCACCTGTGAATAATGATGATCAACTCTCAACAATTATGACCATGATCTACATCAACATCTTGCTACTGGCATGAAGCACAAGTTAATGAAGACATACAAAATCATCATGAAGCAAGCTCACAAGTAAGAAACATTATAAAGCAAGACATCTTGACATGACATGATCATGAATTATACACTCTAAAGAATAGAGTGGCATCTCAAGAGCATCACAAACACAAAACTACCACTGCCACTATGATCCAAGGCACTATGACAAACCATTACTTAGGATCAATCTAAAACAACAGACATAACTCCAACTCCAACTTGTAACTCCTCTTTTGACATCAATGACAAACTTAGTCTACATAATTACCATAACCAAAATGACAGACATAAGAATTGATCAAACTTACATAAATATTTGCATGAATTGGTTAAATATTGTAAGATTTGATATCATTTGCTAAGAATTTATATAGAGCAAGTGAATAAAAGTAATATTTAGATATCAAGATACAAACATCTAAAACCAAACGTAAGGCCCCTAATGGAAAACAAAAATACACATCAACCTCTAAGTAACGTCAGATTGTTATGAACTAATGCATGGAGACTTGGGATCATCAATTCATTTTGAATTCATCGTATCTTTCAAGATAAGTAAAGGTTGTTGTATAACTTTTATTTCATGTTGTTTTGACTAATAATCAACATCAATGGAATTAGCACTAGAAGGAGGGCCGTAAACTAATTTGGAAGGATTTATCATCTGGATATCATTTCCCGCACTCAGGTAAAGGTATTTTCAAATTTCTTAACAATACACTAAATTTTGAGTATTTGTGCAAAGATTCCACCTATCTTTGATAATTTAAGGAGTCTATCTGCAAATATCCTTTCCTTGTGGTCTTTCATCCTGATCTTTATAGTCAATTGTCAAGAATTTCAAATATGAGCTAATATTTGCATTTCTTGCAAATATCCTGCAAATACCTTGTCGTCTTGGATAAATATTCATAAATATCCAATCTAGAAGAGTAAATCCCTGTGCCTTTGCAAAGATTGTGCCAAATATCTAGAGTTCATCTTGAGTTGTGAAGCATTGGCTCACAGACCTAATACTAGGTCAAGATCTACTAAACCTTTAGAAGAATTGCCAATCTTTGGATTTAGACCACGTACAACAAATATCCATCATATTCCTGGTCCAAATTTACCAGTATCTCTAGTGGTACCTATTGTGACACCTCCAGTATCTCCAGTAACACCTTTAATACATCCAATACCTCCTACAATGTCGTTCTTTGTAGTTGAATCACCCCTTCTCTTTGCAGCTTATAATCCTTTTCCTAAAAATTTGGACAAGATTTTTCCAAAATATCATCCTTATTAGGATGAAGATGATCACATCTGAACCTATAAGGAAGCATGTTTCAGGGCTAGGATATAGTATGAGGATGTTGTGTGTAGGTTGTTCCCTTATTCACTAGGAGAGGAGGCATACAACTAGTATATTAGTCTCTCTTGGTCTTCCATAGCTTCTTGGGATGCTTTAGAGAAAGCTTTCCTAGGAAGATTCAAAATACCTATAGATCTAGCTATGACATATCACCTTTTTGTTACAATCAAAAGAGCTAAGGGAGAGTTAATCTCTAACTTTAATGCTAGGTTCCAAAAGATGTACTCCAAGCTAACTACTCCTTATAATGTAGGTGATGAAGCAACCAGGTCAATTTACTACACAGCCTTAGATCCTTTGACATCTATATTCATTAGGAGGACACATCCAGTTGTCATAACTCTGGCAGGTGCTTTTGAAGAAGCTATCAAAGTTAATCAGCAATTAACACCTAGTTCTACCCCTAACTTAGGATATCCTGCATATCCTAGCCAACCACAAGTTAATGGAACCATGATACCTCCAGCTATAATGTCTTGTCCATTGCAAGTGCCTCCACTTTACATCATGCCTCCTCCAGGTAATGGATAGATTATGCCTCACCATGGACATGCACCTCAAGATGTTGTACAAAACAATAATGGTAGTTCATTCTTCCATCCACAACAAGATAATGTAGTAGCCAAAGTGCAGGAAGAAAAAGATGATATTAAAGAAATATTAGCTTAGCTAAGAAAATTAACTACTGAGGTCACTCCTCTGAGGAGTTAGAACTTTTACTCACAATCAAATCAAAACCAAAATAGAGGATATCCTGATAGACGATATGGACAATATAATGATAGGTCTAGATATCCTGACAGGGGATATAGTAATGATAGAAATTTCAATAGAAATAATAACAACACTCCTAGGCCACCTAGAGTTTGGGATAACTAGCCAAACAACAGCTCATTACCTTCACCATTAGATAACCAACCTCCTGTAGAACCTAAGAAGACAACTAGAGTCAATCCGGTAGAAGCTGCACTAACAAGTTGGTGTAGGATGCATAACATGAATGTGCATACGAAGTTGGACTGTCCACAGTTCAAAATAGTAGCCAACATATTCTAAGCTGAAGTATCAAACACTGCTAGAGATCTACCTTTTCCTAAAGGTAATGAAATTATTCTCTTAGGATATGAATCAGCCTTAGTACTTGAAAGTTCCAACAATCATCAGCATCATCAGGTGAGTGCAACACATGAAAACTATACCCTGCATGTGAGGAATCTACCTTAGTTTTTGAGATGAATTACGTTTTTCCCTTTGAGCATGAAAATGAGCCCGAGCAAGAACCTGAAGAGGTTCATGCATATAAACAACAATATCAAGGAAGACATAATTATAACCTTAGAAATAATGCAAATCATCCTACTAGTCCTTTAACCATGTCCATTCCTCCTAATAATTTCAATACACTGCCAGATCCCAAGGCTAGCAGTAACCCTGGACCCCCCAAAGTGAATACTCAGTACTTCACACCACATAATATAGTAGGAAAAGCTATAGTCCAGTTGCCTAAGTCAGATAAGCTTGTTACCTACCTGGCTGATGAAATGAAGAAGATAAAGATTAGTCCGTCCTTATCAGAACTATTGAAAATCCTAGTCATCAAGAAATCTTTCTTGAAATCACTAGATGAACCTACACCTAAGGAAGACAATCTTGGTCATAACCCTAGCCATATCCTGACTAGAGATCCTACACCTAGGGATAATACTACTAAACAAAAATTTTAGGCCACTATTAATGCAGCTAATACATCACAAATGACCTTGTACAAGGATAGACCTGAATCACCCCCTTTCTTACTCACACTAAGGATATTTGGTAAGAATTTACACAACTGTCTAGTGGATTCAAGTGCATCAACCAATGTGATGCCCTTATCTATATGTCAAGCTCTAGGTCTACATCCAGCTAAGTCCCTTAAGAAAGTAACCCAGCTAGACAAATCAGAAGGAGTGTGGTAGGAGAACTAACTCACATACACATGCAGCTTGCATTGGATCCCAGAGTACAATATTACATAGATATCCAAGTAGTAGACATACCTAACACATACGGAATGCTTCTCAGTAGAGATTGGTCTAAGATGCTAAATGGTTACATGGCCACAAAATTTAGTCATATGTGGTTGCCATGGAAAGGAGTTCCTAATCAGTTAAGGATTGAAGCTAAGCCACACATGAAACACATGATCACAAAGTATAACCACCCCAATGAAACATTATATGTGGACGTTGAGTTAGGGGTGTATGCATTAAGACATCAGACTATTAAGATTAAGAAAGTGCTTATGTGTAATATGCACATAAATGAAGGCAGTGACAAAGAAGAAAAACTGATGATTGAATTTGATTATAGCTCTGTTGATGAAGAGGAAGTTGATCACTTCACTAAATTTGAAAAGTATCTATCCGAATAAGTTTAGAAGTGCTAATTGACTAGGACATCCATAGAGGATATCCTAATATCCGGATGGTGTAGGTTGCATCGTCATGCACAATTAGAAAGGGATTGTGATGCATGTCTGGATAAGGTTGAGTTAGAAAGAGTAAGCATACAAGGTGGATCATCATTGATCCAGGTTAGTGAAATATCTAATCCTGATGATACTAGTTCTTGTTTGTTTTCTTTAGACCCAGAAGGACATGAGCAAGAGATACATCAAGACGATGTCCTGATGCCTGCTTTAGAGGAAATATTGATATGTGATGATACACATCCTAATGATAAGAAAAGTGTTATCACTCCCAGGATTGATTGTCTCATTGGATGTGATTATGAGTTATTAGATGAGGATAGAGGGAGTCATCTAACTAGATTTAAATAATTCTTGTCTAAACAAATTCAGATGAAAATTCTACAAGGAACTCCTCCACATCATGCACTGATCAAAGGATGGTGCAGGCTTCATGAAGCACCACATTTAGAGACAACTTGTGCTCTTTGTTTACATATACTAAATAAAGAAGAATGAAAGTGTTCCGGTTACAGACTATCTAAGGTCAAAGATATTCCTGAGGATACAAGGAAAGAAATTGCAATATCTCCTGATGATATAGGTGGTAACAACAAAGTGATGAAAAGAGAAGATGTTCAACGTGATGATGTTCAGAAGAATCAAAAGAAGGATGTCATAACTCCACCAAAATATTTAGATGTGGTAAAAAGAGAACCATAGAAGATTAAAAGGATATCTGCAGGTGTAACTACACATGCCAAGAAGAAAAGAGAAGGTCCTAATAAGCCTTTAACTAAGGATAATCCATGGATCCTAAGATTTGATGGCTCTAAGTTGAAACAAGGAGTTGATGTAGGTGTTGATCTGATAAATCCACCAAGAAAGTCATTCCTGACAGCATACAAACTACAATTCCCTTGCACCAACAATGTGGTTGAATATGAAGCCTCGATATATGGTTTATTATATGCTTTGAAGAAGCAAGTTAGAGTTATGTATGTCTATGGAGACTCAGGATAGTAGTGAAGAAAGTCAGAAACATATATGCATTTAACTACAAAAAACTATCAAGTTACAGACATAGAGTCTGGGACCTGATAGAAACCTTTGATGCTTTCAATATCATGCATGTGCCCCAAGAACTTAATTATAGAATAGATGCACTAGCACAGATTGCTAGGACATCAGAACCTTTATCCATATTAGGGATGAAGAGGTTCTCTGTTGAGCTAGTGTCAATGCCATCCATACCTGACAATATCACCAACTTTCAGGTCTTTAATGATGACCAACACATCCTAGATTTCATTGCAAATAGGGACATGTTTGAAGTCTAGATAGTAGATGAGAAAAATCAAGAAGACCATGTATGGGATGAAGAAGACATCATAGATTTACCCAGCATCAAAATCCCTAAGTGTATGATTGAATTAGAGAGAGCCTTTGATTTGGATCACATGATTAAACATAAATATCTTTCCAAGATAGATGGAGAGGAGTATGCACCTGTCAACATAGGATAGGGTGAGGATACAAGAAAAGTCTTGAGAGGTAAAGTTTTCTCAAAAGAAGAAAGAGAAGGGATAGCCCTAGCTTTAAAAGACTATATTCATGTCATTGCATAGACATATGATGAATTGAAAACATATGACATGTCCATTATAACTCATACAATACCCTTGAAACCTGATGCAAAGCCCTTTAGACAAAAGTAGAGACATGTCAATACTTTGTTGGACCCACTCATTTTTTAAGAAGTCAAGAAGTTGCTTGCTAATTCCCAGTCAGGTATTCAACCTAGGTGGCTAATCTGGTTCCTTTTAGGAAGAAAAATGGAGACATACGCTTATGTGTGGACTTCAAGAATTTAAATAAAGCATCAGAGAAGGATAATTATCCTTTACCTTCTCTGGATGAAGTTCTCCAGATGGTAAATGGAGCAAGAATGATGTCCTTTTTGGATGGGTTTTCAGGATATAACCAAGTGATGGTGGATAAGATTGATAGATTGAAGATAGCATTCACCACCAAATGGGGAATCTTCACCTAAATGCATAGTCATATACATGAATGATCTGACAGTCTTCTCAAAATAGAGAGGTGACCATATAGAAGACCTCAAGAAAGTACTCAATAAATGTGAGCAGTACGGTATCTCTTTGAATCCAAAGAAATACATTTTTGGGGTGACCATAGGTAAATTGCTTGGTCACGTCATATTAGAAAATGGGATAACCATTGATCCTACAAGAGTTGATTCCATCATGAAACTACAATTCCTAGGAAGTAAGAAAGAGCTAAAATCTTACTTTGGTAAGATCAACTTCGTCAGGAAGTTCATTACTGGGTTTGCTGAAATAGTGAGACCTCTCAATGTCATGCTCAAGAAAGATGCTAAGATTTAATGGACACCTAAAGCCAGGGCATCATTCGAAGATATCAAGAAGGCTATTGTAGATGCCCTAGTCTTGATCAGTCCAGCTTATACTAGAGATTTCTATATCTACTCATTTGCATCTCAACATACTTGTGTAGCAGTTTTAACATAAAGAAGTGAAGCAAAAGAGGAAAATCCCATTGCATTCATGAGTTCTCCATTTAGAGACACTGACCTTAGATACATGGATGTTGAAAGGAAAGCCATTTCCTTAGTAAGAGCCATGAAGAATTTTAGACATTATATCCTCAGAAGCAAAGTAATTGTTGTAGTGACAAATTCAGCTGTCAAGATGCTCTTGATACAGAGTGAGCCAGGAGAAAAGAGAGAAAAATGGATAACTATACTTCAAGAGTATGACATGGATATAACTCCAATGAAGTTAGTCAGGGGACAAGCCCTTAGCCAAATGATTGTTGAAATAGATCCAAACCTGACAAGTTAGCAATATGTAGTGGATACAAAGGAACATGATGAGTAGTACTCTGACATTAGGCATGTCCTAATCACTGGGAGGTGTCCACCAAACATGCATGCATCCAAGAGGAGAGCTCTGAGGATCAAATCACAGAAGTACATGATCAAAGGAGGAGTCCTCTTCAAAATAAATTATGAAGGGATATACCTTAGGTGTTTAGATAAACCAGAAGCTACTAAAGTCCTTACTGAATTACATGACAAATTTGGCACAGCTCATGGATCACACCTGGCCACCACTCATGCCATTCTAAGAGCAGGATATTATTGGTTGACCATATTTAAAGACATTGTTGAGCACATCAAATTATGTCATACATGTTAGATTGCCTCAAACAAGGAAAGGTATGTAGCACAACCTCTGTAGCCCATCATGGAGATGCACCCATTTGCACAATGGGGCATGGACTTCATTGGTCCCATCAACCCTCCATCTTCCTCAGGACACAGGTATGTACTAACCATTACAGACTATTGCACCAGGTGGACTGAAGCCATCAATAGTAAGACTTGTACCTCAGAAGATGTAATCAAATTTCTAGAGAGCAACATCATAACTAGGTATGGGATCCCTTATGCACTTGTTTGTGATAATGGAACCATTTTTGCATCTCTCAAACTTTCTAGTTGGGAATTTGACCATGGGGTGATTTTAAAGTTTTCATCAAATTATTATCCCCAAGGTAATGGATTAGCTAAATCAACTAATAAAGGCTTATTGAATATCATCAATAAACTCATTGAAAAGAATCCTAGAGAGTAGAACACTCTACTTAAATATGCCTTATGGGTGGATAGAACCAGAATGAAGACTACATTGGGAAATTCTCCCTATCAGTTAGTTTATGGGGTGGATCCCATCCTCCCTATCAACCTAAAAATCCCTACCCTTTAGTTTACACAAGAATACTTAGGCATCGATAATAAACAAGAAGTCGGGTTACTTCAACTAATGCATTTGGAAGAAAAATGAGATAGAGCAATTGATCAATTTACAAAACATCAGGCTATAGTCAAATAGTGGTTTGACAAAGGAGCCAGAGTGAAAGCATTTAGAATCTCAGATTTAGTCTTATCATGGGATAAAGCCCATGAAAATAATGGTGACCATGGAAAATTTGACAAACTTTGGATTGGCCCTTTCCAAATATCAAAAGTTTTAGGTGATAGCACCTACAGGCTCAAAACATTAATAGGTGAGGATGTTCCATTGCCAGTCAATGGACAATTCCTCAAACATTATTTTCAGGCCTAGGTAGGTCATATCAGGACAATGTATCATTTGTACAATTTGTATAGTTGTTTGTAAAATTTGCTTTGTGTTTTTTCTTTGCTTTGTGTGTTGTTGTGTCCTTGTTTTGGTCGGGCAAGATAGTACACCTTTCCACTTTAGAAGACTAGTGAAATTGTCACAATTCAAGAGATGAATACAAATCCTTACATAGGTTGTAACTCATGTCAGTCTAGGTACCTCTGATCGGGCCTGTGATCTCTTATTCATCAGTGATAACTCTTTTGTTCCAAGAGATCCTCACAGAATACACCTAACAACCTTGGATTTGTTGAACATGCTAGTATAGTGCTAAGTGAAAAATCTAAAGTTTTGCTCTTGCTACCATTGTAATTCTCAACCTAAACAGTGAGTGTCCACACCTTGCAAAATGTGCTTACATGATCACATCTTATGCAAATTGAATGAAATAAAAGAGAAGGATATTGAATATCTAAAAGAACAATTAGGCTATCCAAGTAACTCTATCGGGGCTATGGACGCCTGTCTGGAAGTCAAGCTCTACTTGGGAGAATTGCAATGATAACCTTGTTAGGGCTATGGATGCCTACTAGCAATAAGGCTCTATCTAGGTTGGCTATGAGAGTTAAATAAAATTATGTAGCTTAACATCTGTCACTAGTGCTTTCAACTCATCTTCAAGATGAAGGATGTGAATCACATGCACACACCTGATCCCTTCTCAACATGGGTATATTGATGAACATGACATCATTCAGGAGCATCACAATGCTTATATTTGATAAGAATTGGAGCATTACTTTTGAATTTGCACTCACCTCTTGAATTATTTGAATTTAATTTGTTTTTCTTTGGTGACAAGTTGTTGTGAGGTTTCACAACATGCCCCATTTTGCCTTAGCAAAATAGGGACCCAACTTTTTTCTTGGCTTGTTTGGTTTCCCTTGCTTTTAGGTCGTATGGTAAAAATAATCAATATCAGATGCATGACCGAATGCCATCCTATGCATATCCAAACCTATAGGTTATAGGTCAGCTTTTCAAGCTTTGAATTTAATATTATAGATCCTACCAAGTGAAAGTGTATAAAAATCTAAGCAGGTTTGTTTTTTGAAGCACCTTGAAATTCCTTAAAAGAAGGAAGTTACAGTCGATCAAAGTTTGGTCAATGGGTCAATCAAATGTTCACACTTCATGTCATCTGGATATTAACTTAATATCCTATCACACACTAACATCCAAACATCAAATTTAAAAGACTTAGCGGGTTAAATGTCATGTGCATGGATATTAGTTTACGTTCAGATATTAATTTAACATCCTAACTAAAAATATCCATGTCCCGATGACATCACATCATCTTGACCCTACAAAGATCCCTGAGCATGCTTACATCATCTAGATACTAAAGCGCATGGATATTAAATTTTCCAATATCATAATCTTATCGTAACATCCTGATCCAGATGATGTCATGTCATCTTGGCCTTATGAAGAATGCTAAACTTGTCGTCATCCAGATATTAGCTAACATCCAGATCTTAACTTAGTATCCAAACATTATTTTAATATCCATATCATGATGACATCATCCTACCTGACACAATATAAAGGATACCATATGCTTACATCATCAGGATATTAAGTCATAGCGATATTTCACACTTCTAATATTTGGATCTTATTCTAAGATCCACATCCCATTGACGTCACGTTATTGTGTTGCGATGAAAGATTTTTCTCCTACTGATGTCATCCAAATATTTAGATCAAATGGATATTTCACAAATGCTATATCATGATCTTGACCTAATATTTAGACCTTGACTAAACTAGTAACATGATGACATGTGTCCACATCACACCTGGACATAGTGAAGGAGAATTTGTGACACGATGATAATTCCTTGGTCAATGAAGGTTGACCTGACACATGATGACATCATCCATATATCCACATGGATATTCCTCAGCTAGATATCCACTCCCATATAAACATGCTTTTTGCATTTAATGCAATGCAAAATCTGTTAGCATTTAAATTCAAAAGCATGCCAACAGACACCTATGATGATCATGTGCAATCTTGCTAATAGAGATGTCAAATCTCCTTGACACCATTAATAAGCCCTAAAATCATAGTTCAACTAAGTTAAAATGGATTGCTATCACAATAATTAACATAAGTGCATTTGAGAACCCTAACTTCTATTGTTAAGAGCTTATTACGAACCAGAACCGAACTGGAAAGTAGAATTGCAAAAGAATGCCTCATCCAAAGCATCAATTCAATCTCATCACGTCAATAACAGGTTAAGGAAATGATCACAAGTAAGTATGAAACATGATCCCTCTAGTTATTTCATAAAATGTACCATACTCATGTTGAAGGAGGATAAATGATGAATAATGATAGAATTCAAGAAACAACTTGTTAATTTTATAGGGTTTAGGTGTTTTAATATCCTTCTAAGACATAAAATTGATGTGTACTAACCCTATATAGATAAATATATGTAGTTGTTTGAGATCAGTGTGTTTAATTTGTAGGAATACAAAATGTCTCAGCCACACATGGATAAGCGTGATGCAGAATTCAAACTTGTCATGATCTCTCGAGCACCCAGTGTGTACAATAAGCTAGGCAATCAGGAGGATACACATTGTGGTAATATAGATATTGAGGCATTCAGAGCTTAGATTGATGTCAGGGAGGATAGACCCATTCTGTAGAACATAGTGACCTCTGGGCTATATCATGTTGTTGGATTCCCTTATGCTACATAAGCTTTTGAGCTTATGGTGGAATGTGCACAGAACTATGATATCACCACAAGGAAGTTGGAGAATCAAGAAAGTTTGTATGTTGATTTGTTTGTGGATGGTATTGTTGAGGTATTCAAATTTCTGGTGTCCCAACCTATGTATCTACCAAACCTAGATGCCTTAGCCAAGGAATTTGATGACAACAATAAGGTCTGCAGAAAAGTAATATACCCAGGATGGAGAAGTCCAAATAATACAGCTAAGGCTGCAACCAAAATGGCACAACATTTATATAAGTTTGACTTCAATGAAGAGGTCCAGTACATAATTTTCATGCTCAGCAGGATGAAGGACCTAGCAAATTGTGGAACCTTCAAGCCGTGGATATTTGGGCTCATGAGGATGGTCATCGAATACAACCAAGAGAATGCAAAGGTCCAATGGTCTAAAATTATGAGTAATACAATACATGACCAGATGGTAAAGTGGAAGGAAGGAAAGGGCTCAGTCTTTAGAATGACCTCCTACCTCATGTATGCTTGTACAGCAAAAGGTACATTAGATGGACTACAAGCTATAGGAAAGACGGGTAAACTACCCAATGAGAAGACTCCCTGGGAACATTATCCCTAGCTTGAGAGGAGGCTATCGGTTCAAAATTATAAGCTTGTCAATAATTGCTTCACAATGCACATAGTCAGGCTGATGGAGGGAGATCAAACCAAAAGATTTTTAGTAGGAGCTACTCAATCAATCAGTACATATGGCTCTTGGTTCATCCAGGCCAAAACATATTCTTACATCTGAATGGAGGGTTTTAGTGGAAAACCCTATATGTTGCCTAGGTACCCTTCAGACAAGGTAGTACTAATGGAGATGATGAGGCAACAATTGCCCACATTTGAATTGTCCAAAGTCAAAGAGGGGAGGCCATACAAGAAATTTCCCATTGATATCAATTAGTTCCTTGTAGGATCCATGGATAATGCAAAGAAGGCAGAGGCAGATCTGAAAAGTTTGAATTTGAAACTATTTCCTCTATTTAGGGATTATGATCCTTACCATAGGATCAAGCAAAGATTTAATAAGAAATACAAACACAGCATGCATCTCGAAGACTATTGGGCAGATTGTGATGATGAACATGAGGTGAGAATGAGTGAATACCAAAGGTTAACACTAGACCAAATGAGGACCATAGGCCAACTAGAGGTGCCTCCCCAAATCAGGAAGGATGATGATGACCTCATGGATCCTACGTATGAGGAGAGAAAGATATACAATGACACAATTTCTGCTACTGATTTGAAACAAAGGGAAGAAACATCAATAGATTTTCTCACTGCCAAAGTCATGGCAAGGACAAAGAATTGGGTTGAGAAGAAAGTCACTGAGTTGAAAGGAAAAGGTATTGATGTCGCTTATGAAAAAAAGAAGAAGATGAAAGAAAGAGAAGAGCTTGGCTTTGATGACTTTTTGATAAGGAGAAAGTAGGTCCTTAGGACCAAGGCTGTAGAACCTAGTTCATTAGGAATTACAGAGCAACCTACCATTGAGGGGATTTCATTGGTGTATGCACCACCCTCACCTCCTAAAGGTGCCCCACTAGCAGCTATAGCTATATATGTTCCCCAAGTACCAATTACACAAAAGGAAATGATAGAGGATATAGAGAAAATTTCAATTAGGACTACTGTAGGGGAGGAGGATAGTGATGATGAAGAAGATAAGATGCCTCTTGGGACATTGAAGAGGAAGAGAAGTAATGTACTGCAGGGTGTTAAAGTACCCAGGCAGTCTAGGTATCAAAGCCCTAGTATGAGGGGGCTATTTCACCACCACTAACAGTAGCATCAAGATCAATTGATCCAACATTGAATGTAGTTAAGGAACTACAACATGACGAGCTAGTAGAAATAATAGTCAAAGTAAAAACTGAGATGGCACAAGAGGCCAAGAGCAAAACTCAAGAAGTTATAAAGGCCCTCCCATTGAGTAACACAATTGATCTTACAGAAGATGATGTGGTCAAGGATATCACCAACCATCCTATAGAGACCATGCTGCAACATATAAAATCTACATATAGGGGTGATGCAATAGTGGGGTCACATGATGAAAGAATGGAAAGGGCAAAATCCCTAGAACTAGAGGTACAGAAGGAACCTCTCAATACTTTAATTGAGAATGTGACTAACCTAACAATAGTTGATTTGACCTATCTACCTGAGAAAGGAAGCAATGGAAAAAAGGCTATTAAAGATAGCGAAGCTCAAGAAGAAAATATCCAGATGGAAGTAGATGATGGGAGTAAGGATGCTCGGATAGAAGGAGCTCATCTGAATATCCAGGGAGATGAAAGTAAACAAGAACGTCAGGATATCCCGATGAAGGAATCTGAGGAAGAACTTGTATCAGGATTAGTCTTGGATATAGGCAATAAAGTTGATGATGTTGATAATGAGCAACAACAACAAAATCCCCATCAGGATGGTTAGGCACAAAAGCCTAAAAATGATCAAACAAAAGAACAAATGCATCAAGAATAAAGGGAGGATATACCTCAGGATGGTGATAATCAAGATAAAAAGCATGCAAATCAACCTCCATCACCTCTAGAATAGAGGCAAAAGTATGTGGAACCAGGAAAGGAAGATGCTTAGATTGAGCAACCAGATCAAGGAGGATCTCAATCTGTTGGATTATCACTGGTGTCTTCAGAGGTGGATCGTGCACAAGAACAACATGTACCATTTGATTTAAAATATTTATTTACTCTTGATCTAGTTAAAGCTAAGACGAGAGCTAGAGCAGTCTCCACAATCAAGAGGGATGCTAAGACAAGAAGGAGAACAACCCAAGTTGTTGTTCCCATAGTAGATAAGACCAAAGAAGAGATCAAGCCAGAAGAGTTCTAGGCAACACAAATTGACTTAGGTCATGTCACCACTGAGCAAGAAATACAATAGCACATTGAAAGAACTAAGGCTATGGTATCCAAAATAAAGAAACTCAAAGCTAGGAAGAAAGAATTGAAAGGACAAAATGCTCAATTGTAGAAATTTATACAAGGGCTAGTAAAGCCAAATAGTCTAGCTTCTACCTTACAAGCTATAGAGAAGCCTGCTACCTTAAAATTAATAAGTGAAGATGAAATATCTGGTCTAGATGTACAGAAGCACCAAGCTCATGTCATGAACAAATGGTTCATGAGATTCATGACCACTGGAGAAAACTTAATAAAGACCTCTAGGTCCAATTGGGACACATTGTCCACTCTCAGGGAGATCATTGATTCTTTGAAGAGTGAATTCACTCAGAGAATAAAGCAATGCAATTGTGCATTGAACAGGATGAGAGAAGCTAAAGGGATGACTAATGATGAATTGATTTCCAATAAGATAGTCACCCACATGACTCTTCCTATATTGGGGACCTAGATAAGAGAGTTACAATTTGAGCTGGATAAACTAAACTCAAGCATGAATAGGTTAAGAGACAATCAAACTAAGGTACATCACCTACTAGCTGATGAGATGAATATACTGCCAGAATTACTAGATGATGTTGTAGAGGAAGATGTTATGCCTGAAGGGGATGAATCTGCCATATCTTCAAGGATAATTTTAAGGAAGTGGTAGAAGATACAATAAATTCATTTACATAGGATATCATGGATGAAATAGCAGAATTGAATATCAAAGTGAAAGCATATGCTAAGGATATAGAAAATAGAGCACCCATGATGAAGTCTTTAGAAGAATAAGTAGGAGCATTAAAGTATGGCAAAGCCAAGGCTCAAGCCATCAACAAACATCAAAGAGATCAAATGGTGCAGACATATGATTATCATAAGAAGCTAGATACAGGAGTGCTCATACATGAGGAGCCAGATATGTCTAAGTAAGGCTTGTTTGAAGACATTTTGATAGAAAAAGAGGTGAAGAGGTTGTATTGACCAAATCCAAAGTTAGGGAATATTCATTCATGCCTTATAGAGGGTTTCCAGCTGGCAACTTTTGCCACGTATTTTGTATTTTGATTTGGTCAAAGCAATGTAAACTATTGATTGTAATAGATAAATCATGATTGTAGGATCTTATGTAGCTAATTCTCATCCTTGCTCTATAAAAGGATGGAGAATCTCAGTTGTAGATCATTCAGAAGCTTAATTGAGATTGGATTGTTGAATGTCATGACCAATTCTCAAGGTTAATCATAAATATATACTCCTTTTGCATACTTAATGAAGATGAAGACTTGTGATTACAAACAATCGTAAATCTTGCGTAATCTTTGGATGATATCTTGATGTTCATGTGATTATTTGCATCACTTGGAGTGAATTTCAGTTTGTGAATGTTGTTAATATCCTTTCCTTTGAAGATTCACATCAATCATATGTAGTTGTGGAATGACCTGGTAAAAATATGGTTTGATTTTCTTCTCTTTCATGAAAGTATCAAGGATATAAGTGGATCAATGACTGAAGATTTATTCATTTTAGTAAATTTAGAAAGGTTTAGTTCTATTTCATTAAATGTCATTTGAATCATCACTATAACTACAAATATACAGATAAATGAAAAGCAGGAAATGAAATATGCTGATATCCGTAGACACATGAAGATCATAGGCATATTTACACAAAGTGCACATAAATTAGAAAATATCAGGCAAATAATCACAAATAATGTTAAGAATCATAGAAAGACATGCTTGTAGGCACATCATTTGAATAAATTTACTCTACAGAAGTGAAATTAAGCAAAGATAGTTCAATACAAGTAGATTGAAGATAGTTTCAGAAGAACTAATCAAAATAGCCATGAATTACCTTAACCAGAATGACAGACAGAAGAATTGATCAAACTTACATAAATATTTGCATGATAAGATTTGATGTCATTTGTTGAGAATTTATAGAGAGCAGGTAATATATTGATATCAGGATACATACATCTAAAACCAAACGTAAGGCTCCTAATGGAAAAAAATAATACACATCAACCTCTGAGTAACGTTAGATCATTATGAACTAATGCATGAAGACTTGGGATCATGAATTCATTCTAAATTCATTGTATCTTTCAAGATAATTAAAGGTTGTTGTATAACTTTAATTTTATGTTTTTCTGACTAACAATCAACAACAAGAGGTAAGTGAGATGTTTAACACTGATGACAGTAATCATTTGTTACTTCATCCATATGCAGGAGAATGTGAACAAGGAATGTGCAAGATGCAAGTCCCAATTCTTGGTATAGAAGAAGTCCGTGTATGTAGTAATGTGCATAGAAGTGAGGAAGTAAGTACAACTACACTAGGGATGGACTGCTTTGTTGAGTCTGATTATGAGTTATCTGACGAAGATAGAGGAAGCCGCTTGACACAGTTTGAAGAGTTTTTATCCAAGAAACTTCAAGGGCATCTTCTCCAAGGAATCCCACCCAATCAAGTGTTAATTGAGTGATGGTGTAGACTACATGAAGCTCCCCATTCAGAAACAACTTGTATTCTATGTCTGCACATAGTGAACAAAGAGAAACGTTTCTGTAATAACAAATTACGTAGAACTAGGGATATTCTGGAAGAAATAGAAAGGAAAGTTGTAATGTCCCCTGACAAAAGACATGAAGACATCAAGTTCATGAAAGTAAAAGATATTCAAGAAGATGATGCTCGGAAGAAGCAATGTGTAGATGTTTCAGTTCCATAGAAACATCTGGATGTGATAAAGGATGAACCATAGAAAATCAAATGGATATTTACAGGTAGTGCTACACATTCCAGAAGAAATAAGGAAGGCCCAGATAAGGATCTTCCCATAGAGACACCATAGATATTGAGATTCAATGCGTCAAAGTCAAAACAAGGTGTTGGAATAGTAGATTTGATATATATGCAAGGGAAGTCATACCTTGCATCTTATACACTTCAATTCCACTACACAAATAATGTGGAAGAGTATGAAGCCTTGATCCATGGATTGCTCTTTGCCTTGAAGAAGAAAGTCAAGATACTACATGTATTTGGAGACTCAGAGTTGGTCATCAAATAAGTGAAAAAGTAGTATGTTTGCAATTACCATAAGTTGTCAAATTATAGACACAGGGTCTAGGACCTCATTGAAGGATTTGATGCCTTTAACATCACACATGTCCCAAGGAGTCAAAATCATCATGCAGATGCACTAGTTGTAGCTGCTAGCACATTAGAGACATTGGCAATATTAGGACTCAAGAAGTTCTCAGTTGAATTAGTGTCAGTGCCTTCCGTGCCTGACAATGTGTTGAATTTTCAAGTCTTTGAGGATGATCAACACATCCTTGACTTCATTGCAAATAGAGATATCTTTGAGGCTCAAATAATGGATGAAAAGAATCTGGATGACCAGGTCTGGGATGGTGAAGAAGATCATCAAATTGCCAAACAATAAGATCCCCAAAGGAATGATAGAATTGGAGAGAATGTTTGATCAAATAAGATCACTCAACAAAAGGATTTACCCAAAACTGATCCTGGATGTATGATGAATTGTAGATGCATGACACATCCATCATCACTCATATGATTCCGCTGAAGCCTAATCTTAATCCATTTAGATAGAAGTAGAGGTTGGTGAATGTCATGCTAGAGCTGATCATATTTGAAGAGTTAAGAAGCTCTTGGTAGCTAGGATTATTTTCCTAGTAAGACACTCCACATGGGTGGCCAATTTGGTTCCTGTGAGGAAGAATAACAGAGATATCCATTTGTATGTAGACTTTAGAAATTTGAACAAGGCATTAGAGAAGGACAATTATCCTCTCCTTTCACTGGATGAGGTACTCCATATGGTTAATGGAGCACAAATGATGTCATTTCTAGACAATTTCTCTGGTTATAACCAGGTCATGTTCAATAAAATAGACAGGCTCAAGACTGCATTCACCACCAAGTGGGGAATATTTGCCTACAGGTGGATGCCTTTTGGTCTGATCAATGCTAGAGAAACATTCCAGCATGCCATGGGCATCACATTTAGAGGTTTGGTTGGCCAGTGCATAGTTATCTAATGGATGACTTGACAGTTTTCTCTAAATAGAGAGGTAATAATGTTGTAGATATTATAAAAGTGCTCCAAAGATGTGAAAAGTATGGTATTTCCTTGAATCCCAAGAAGAGTGTGTTTGGTGTTACAACTGGTAAATTATTAGGATACCAAGTGTCAGAAAATGGGATCACCATTGATCCAGATAGGGTGAGTTCAATCATTAAGCTTTAGCTACCTAATAGTAAGGAGTTAACGTCCTACTTTGGGAAAATAAACTTTGTTAGGAAGTTTATCACTAGATTTGCAAAAATAATTAGGCCACTAAATGCAATGCTAAAGAAAGATGCAAAGATAGAATGGACTCATGAGGCCAAGGCTACTTTTGAGGACATTAAGAAGGCAATTGTTGATGCTCTAGTGCTCAGTAGCCCTGATTACGCCAAGGATTTTTTTTTTATATATTCTTTTGCTTCAGTTCACACTTGTACAGTTGTGCTAACCTAGAAAAATGAGAACAAGGAAGAGAAATATATAGCTTTTTATGAGTGTACCACTCAGAGATACAAAATTGAGATATTTAGATGTGGAAAGACAAGCTCTCACCTTGGTAAGAGCTACGAAGAAATTTAGACACTACATATTAAGAAGTAAGATAATCACAATAGTACCTGATGCAACAGTGAAGATGTTGTTGATGTAGAGTGAACCAGGCAAAAAAAGGGCCAAGTGGATCACTATCCTTGCGACATAGAGATCACACCCATGAAACTAGTCAAAGGACAAGCTTTAACTCAGATGATAGCAGAGATTGATCTAGATTTGATCATTCAACAATAGACATTAGATTCCAAAAGTTTAGATGACTGGTATTCAGACATTAAGCATAACCTGATCTCAGGAAGGCTTCCTTGTAACATGAAGTCCTCACAGAGAAGAGCATTAAGGGTGAAATCCCAGAATTACAAGATTAAAGGAGGGATCCTTTTCAGAAGAAACCATGAGGGGATATATCTAAGATGCTTGGATAGGAAAGAGGCCTATAAAGTATTACAAGAGCTGCATGATAGGTTTGGAACTGCCCACGGGTCCCACCTTGCCACTGCACACAAGATCCTTAGGGCAGGATATTACTGGCCTACAATTTTCAAAGATACTTCTAAACATAGTGAGCATTGTCATACATGCCAAATAGCTACACATAAGGAGATATATGTTGCACAATCATTGCAGCCAGTGATGGAAGCTTGTCCCTTTGCACAATGGGGAATGGACTTCATAGGACCAATCAACCCACCTTCCTCAACTGGCCACAGGTACATCTTAACAGTGATTGACTATTGTACTAGATGGACGCAAGCAATCAGTAGGAAGACCTGTACTACTAAATATGTGATCAAGTTTCTAGAAGGTAATATCATCACAAGGTTTGGCATTCCTTTCTCTCTGGTATGTGATAATGGTCCAACATTTGCTTCTTTAAAATTCTTTGATTGGGCTTTTGAGTATGGTATAACATTAAAGTTTTCTTCTAACTACTATCCTCAAGGGAACGGATTAGCATAATCAACTAACAAGAATTTACTGAACATCATAAAGAAGTTAGTAGATAGAAACCCTAGATAATGGCATACCCTGCTGAAATATGCACTTGGGTAGATGGGATGAGAGTGAAGGTAACTTTAGGAAATTCTCCTTATCAACTAGTATACGGGGTGGATCCAATTTTACCACTGAACCTAAAGATCCCTACACTCCAATTTGCACAAGAATATCTTGGTTTGGATGACAAACTAGAAGTCAAGTTGCTACAGCTCATGCAGCTAGAAGAAAAAAGGGATAGAACTATAGATCATTTCTCAAAACATCAGACTATTGTCAAAAGATGGTTTGACAGAAGAGCCAAGGTTAAAACGTTCAGAATATCAAACCTTGTCTTATCCTAGGATAAAGCCCATGAAAGGAAAGGTGACCATGGTAAGTTTGATAAACTATGGACTGGTCCCTTTTAGATATTAGAGATATTAGGTGACAGTACCTATAGGCTTAAAACCCTAACAGGTGAGGATGTTCCATTTCTAGTCAATGGGCAATTCCTCAAACACTATTTCCAAGCCTAGAGAGGGAAAGGTCAAAACCATGTATCATATGTAAATTCTTGTATAGCTTGCTTGTATAGTTTTCTTTCTTTGTGTGCTTTACTTCATTTTGTGTGTTGTTGAGTCCCTGTTTTGGTTGGACAACAAGGAGCACCTTTTCACTTTAGAAAACCAGTAAAATTGTTAGAATTTAGGAAAGGATTACAAGTTCCCACATAGGTTGTAATTCTTGTCAACTAAGTGCTTTGATCCTGTCTGTGAAATCATATTTATCAATAGTAACTCTTGTTGTTAAAGGAGATCATCACATGAATACACCTAATAGCCTTGGATTTGTTGAAAGTACTAGTGTCAGAGTTAACTAAAAAATCAAAAGGTTTGTCCTTGCTACCATTGCAATTCTCAGCCTAAATGAGCAAGTGCCTACACCTTGCAAATGAGCTTACAAGATCATATCTTATGAATACTAAAAATAAAAATAAAATAAACTTATTGAGTATAAAAAGAAAATAATTTCTTAGGTCATCCAAGTAACTCTACCAGGGCTATGGATGCATCTCTGGCAGTGGGGATCTACTTGAGAGAATTGCAAAGATAACCTTGCCAAGGCTATGGATGCCTGACTGGTAGCAAGGCTCTATCCAAGGTTGGCTTAGAGGGTTAAATCCAACTATGTATCTTAACTCTAACTACTGCTATTTTCAACCTTTCTTCAAGATGAAGGAAATGAATCACATGCACACACCTAATTCCTTCTCATCACATAGTTGGGTTAATGAATATGATCTCAAGTAGAAAGGTTAGGATGCTCATGTATAATAGGAGTTGGAATTTTTATGTTCTAATCTGTCTTCCTCTCTTGAATTATTAGAATTTTGGTTGTTTTCTTTGGTGGCAAGTTGTTGTGTGGTTACACAACATACCCCATTTTGCCACAGCAAAACAGGGAGCCAATTCTTTTTGTTTTACTTGGCTTGTTTTTTTTCCCTTTGTTTTGCACGATATGGTAAAGCAGTAATAGATGTATGTCAGGATCTTATCCTAGGTATATCAAGATCTTGAAATATAGATCAAATTTTTAAATTCAAAATTTCCCCTCCTAGAACCTACCAAACAAAGGAGAATAAATTTTTAAGCAGGTTTACTTTTTGAAGCATGTTGAAATTCCCTAAAACAAAGAAGTTACACCCAGTCAATGTTTGATCAATGGGTCATGGGGATATCCACTTAGTCATAACATCTGGACATTATTTTAATGTCCCAATCCAAGAAATTGTTAAGAAGAGATCAATATCCCAACGTCTGTAAATGTGCAGATGTCAAATTTAACTCATCGAGCGAGCTCAAGATCACATGCATAGATATTAGTTGACATCAAGATATTAACTTAATATCTGGACCTTAACGCAATATCCATATCCTTATTCTTTCACTAATATCCACATCATGGTGACGTCATACGACCTATACATATACAAACCATTCACATCATATGGACATTTATTCATATGGATATTCACTTGGTCGAATATCCCTACCTTGGCTTAATATCTCGATCCTGATGATGTCACGTCATCCTAATTTTATAAAGACTCCCGAGCCCATTTACATCACATGGATACTAACTCGAGTGGATATTTCGCATCTTATTTCTAAGATCCACATCCGCATGATGTCACTTCACCCTAACTTAACATAGAGGCTTTATCTTGCTAACATCACATGGATATTTGCCTGTATGTATATTTTGCATTCCTTAATGTCCTGATCTTATAAATATCCATACCCTCACTTAACCAATGGTATTACGCCACGTGTCCACATGGACATCCCGACCTATTCTGAATGAAATTGAGACCCGATAGTCAATTTTTGGTCAACGAGGCATTGACTCAACCCCTATGCTGACATCATACGGATATAATATCCATATGGACATTCCAAAATAAAATTTGCTCAATCTTGGTGCACCTCTTTTGTATTTAATGTAGATAAAAGCCATTGGCTTTTAAATTCAAACTCGTGTCAATGAACACTTGTCCTAATCTCTTGTAATTACATTGTTGGAGCCCATTTAATCTCCCCAAGAGTAATTAATAAGCCCTAAAATCTAAGAATTCTTAACTTAAAAGGGTAAATTGCTTTCATAATTTGCATAATTGCATTCGAAAAGTTAGTAGTTTGTACAGAGAGCCCAAAAAACTAAAGAAGCTGCTACAGTGAACTTGCAACAAGATTTCGACTGCGTAGAAGATCACTTGCATATAGGGGGTTTTGGTATACATCTATGCATTTCAATTAAGGTTTCATAATACAAGTATGTATAGAATGAATCTTGTCTGGTTATTTTCATAAGGATATACTCTGTTCTAGGTAGGTGAAGAGTTAAAATGTTAAAATCAAATGGATTTAGGGTTAAATTATGATTAAATGCATATATTCAAATGCCATGTTTATTCAAATTCATGGACTACATGATGTTAACCCTAACATTATGGATGCCCTAGTTTAAGATGAGTCTATGAAATTACAGGACAATATGCAGCCCTGCATAGACAAGCATGACGCAAAGTTCAAACAAGACCTTTTTCTGAAGGCACATAGTACATACAACAAGCATGGATTTATAGAGGATACTCACTCTGGTAACACCAACATTGAGGCTTTCAAGAACAAGTTCCACAGCAGAGAGGATTATCCCATTCTAAAGAACATTGTGACCACAGGGATGTATTACACGGCTAGTTTTTCGCATGCTGCAAAAGCTTTGGAACTCCTGATTGAATGTGCTAATAATTACAATGTGGTGACATGAAGACTGGAGCACCAAGGGCAAGTATATACAGACCTATCAGTAGATGGTATAATAGAGGCATTTAATTTGTTTACACCTAGAGGAATGTATGTGTCAGACCTTGAGGCACTTGCCAAGCAATATGATGGCAACCAAAAAGATTGCAGGAAAATTATTTTCCTGGGGTGGAGAGATCCAGCTAGTAAGGCCAAAGCAGTGGCCAAGATGCCACAACATTTATATAAATATGATTTCAGTCCAGAGGTCCAATACATGATTTTCCTACTCAACAAAATGAGTGGAAGTGAGAATGCCGACAATTTTGAATCCTGAATGTATGGCCTCATCAGGATGGCAATAGAAAATAAACAAATAGTCCAGTGGGCTAGATAATCAATGACTACCTATATTCACAAATGGTGAAGTGGAGAAGAATGAAAGATAGAGTATTCAAGATGACTTCCTATTTAGTATATGCATGTGCAGCTAAAGGAACTTTTGAACTACAAACAGTTGGAAATTTGGGCAGGTTGCCACATGAGAAGACATCCTAGGAGCATTATCCCCAGCTAGAGAGGAGACAGTCAGTGCAACACTATAAAGCTATGAATGATTGCTTCATAATGCATATAGTTAGACTCTTAGAAGGAGACATAGCCAAGAGGTTTTTAGTGGGAGCAACATAAAGGATCCATCCACATGGTGCTTCATTCATACAGTCTAGGACATATTCATATATCAGGTGTTATGTCAGAAAATGTCCCCTTGGGGGCTTTTTCCTCTTAAGGTTTAGCTTCTGGGTCCTTTAGAATGCATTTAGGTCATCTTGCATGTTAATGGTGACTCCCGATGAGAAAACCCTGAAGTTTCATGGCAAATGGGACTTAGAGGGTGTGCTTAGCATAAATCTTGCCTTAAATAGGAGGTGAGGACTTGGGCACCTGTGCCCTAGTCCTACTCTATTTTAGGTCAGGACCTATTTTTGGGTGTCGATTTTATGACCGTTATTAGGTCCTATGCCGACATCCTAAGTTTGAATTACAAAATTCTTAGCAGGAATGTTTGTAGTTGCATATATAAGCACGATTAGTGATTCATTTGTAAACTAGATGGGTATTGTGAACTTGTGTCTTATGTTAAAGTGATTCAAGGCATTCATTGTGTTGCAAAGTAGTATTTTGTGTTGTTATTGTGTTTGTATTTGCAGATTTGACATCCATCTCCTCATGGCATGAAGAGCATCTTCCTTCTATGAGATCTACACTATAAGGTGATATCAATTGTGTTTTCTATCATTTATCATTTGGATTTTGCCTCTATCCTGTAGGGATACATATTCTTTATCTGACAACAGTGTTCGGAAGACTTGAATGTCTCTCCAGGGCTTGACCGAGGCAAGCCTCTAAACACCACAACCCACTTTTCTGTTATTGCAGGTTACAAGTTTCAAAAGCGAAAGAAGTGGAGTTGCAGGAGAGTAGTGTAGATTGTCAGAATTGCAGATGTGAGAAGAAAACTAGGGATTGGACTTGGGCACCTGCTCATTAGTCCTCCAGATTCTGAAGCGGTGAAATCTTTGTGATAGCAGGAACATGTTGCAGACATTCTTCAGAGATCCTGACAAAAGCAGTTACACTAGACTAGGGCACCCACTCATTAGTCCCTGACTTTTCTACACACCAAACTTTGAAATTTGGTATGTATTTGGTTGTCATTTGATATCTCTATGTGCGATCATTTTCTGTAATTTATCTGTTTGTTTACAATTTCTTAAAATTAGGTTTTGAGCATAATTGGGCTTAATTGAACAACAAATTCACACAATTCCAATCTTCCCCTATGTTCCAAGTGATAGGAGATCTGTAGTAGAGTTCTCTACTCGATTGAATATCCTTGAATGTTTAGTGGTGAAAGGAGGATCAACACAAACCCTTTAAAAACAACATTTGGCCATCTTCCCCCTTTTTTTCTACTAAACATTTTGATGAACCCGTGTTATTTTGAATCTTGCACCTTGCTAAGTGTTGTACTTTAGATTTACATTCATTTCATTCATTCATTTCATTTTTTATCTTATTGCATTTGAAAAATTACAAAAAAAATTGAAAAATTGGGAAAATTTGAAAAAAAAAAATTAGCATTTTTAGCTTCCATTTTCAAATAATTTGACTTAGTGGTATTTAACTTTATAAAATTTATGTCATTATCATCAGTTTTGATTTCAAGTATAGAAATATTTCATTTAACATTCATTTACATTGCATTTTCATGCTTAAATTGTTAAAATTGCTTGAAATTATGTATTTTTTCATATAATCTAGTTTTGCATTAGCTAGGGTTTGTAGTCAAAATATTGTTTCAGATAATACCACCCTTTAAAAACACTCATTAGGACTGATTTATAACTATAGTGTTGCATCATAGTGGTTTTCTTGTAAAATTTCATGTCTAGGGTTTGAAAACCTTGCTTTTTCACTAGATTTGGCATTATCGTCTCTCTAGAACTGCATCATAGGCATTTTGTGAAGGATTTTTCTGTATTAATTGGATGTTATCAGAATTATAATCTGCTTCCCCTCCTCAAAATCTCTACAACACCCTTTCTATTAGGCCTGTGCACTGAAAATTGTTAAAAATTTGCATATTTTAGCACATTTTCACTAGGTTTTGACTTGTCATCACTCTAGGTTTGCATCAAAAGAATGTTGTGAAGGATATTATTACTTTATTGGACTGATATTAGACATATTATTTTATTCCCTAATCAATTTCCTTACAACACCTTTTCTTTCACTCATTTGCATTGAAAAAAGTTGAAAAATCAAGCATTTTAGGTCATTTTGGATCTTAAACATATCTTGCTCCTCGGGTTTGTTCTATTAGTTTGTGCATTGAGTGTTTCATGTTATTGTATGAATCTTATAACTCTCTATCCTAATATAAATATCCCTTTAAGAAGAAGTAGAAGACTCATGGGCTCTAGTGCTTTTGAAGAACTCGACATTCCTACCTCTGAAAATCCATTAAACACTTTCTTTACAAAAGGAGAGACACAAATTTTTCAAGATACTATACGTCATACAACCAATATGGAAGATCAAGTATTTCATGATGTTGAGGACACTATTGAGGTAGTAACACATGTACCTAATGAGAAAATAAGCAAACTTGATAAAGAGTTAGCCAATTTTCAAGCATTTGTGCAAACTAAAAGGATAGCAGAAAAAGTTATACCTATGATTCACAACATAAGAGAGTTGATAAAAGAAGGACAAGAAAGTATTAATGTTGTTCTAGGATTAATGCATATATGATGGCGACTGAATGTGTGAATGGTATTAAGAACATGTCGTCGCCATCTCATATGCAAGTATCAGCACCTATACTGACTACGGGAAAATCTACATTTACATCAATGATTTTAACAACTAATGCAAATGCTTGTAGTAATGCTACCACTAGTATTGGAGTATCTAATGGAACTAATTCACAAAATTACAAAGATATGGGATTTAATTATTAGAACTTTGTTTCTAAGGGGGCCTCTTCTATGAATAATTACTCTCAACCACCTCTCCATCCCACTCATTCTCAGCCACCTCTTACATACAACTATTTGCAACCACCTTCCACCTATCACTATGTTCAACCACCACTGAACTATTCAAAGCCTCCACTTATCACCACTCAGGCTCAGTCACCTCCCCACTTTGGTTCTAATTCGTAGCAAACCGCATCTCCCAATGATACCATCTTAAACCAACTTTTGCAAGGCATGACTTCTTTACAACAAAAAGTGACAAACTTGACGAATTCTTCACAACCTAATATACCAACTTATCATGCCCATAATCCCCTATCTAATGATATCTTGAGAACTCTTATGCCTGAGAGGTTTGAGACCCCTCACTTTGAAAAATATGGTGGAAAAGGTGATCCTAATACTCATGTAGCAGCATTCACGGCTATGTGTAGTGATTTCTACTT
Organism: Cunninghamia lanceolata; assembly: GCA_027924645.1. Taxonomy (NCBI): domain Eukaryota; kingdom Viridiplantae; phylum Streptophyta; class Pinopsida; order Cupressales; family Cupressaceae; genus Cunninghamia; species Cunninghamia lanceolata. The sequence continues at coordinate 3,446,224 of BSBN01000524.1, forward strand.
TGAAGAGGACTTGTTAGAAAAGCATTTCCCGCGATCTCTCAAAGATACTATTTTAAATGCTTTTGCTCTTTACCTCCAAATTCAATACACTCTTTTTCACAATTAGTTGATCAATTTTTACAAGATTTTCAAGCAAACATTGAGCCTCAAGTCTCTTTGATCGATTTAGTTCATTGTAAGCAAGGCCCAAAAGAGAAGTTAACTGAATTTATTAGTTGGTATTAAACTCTCTATGCACAAATTCAATTTCAGTTGAAGGACGAGGATGTTCAAAAGGTGTTTATTACAAATCTACAACCTAACATCCATGATAAAATTCTCTTGATGAAGTATAACTCCTTTCAACATTTATGTACTGCCCTTTGTGATTATCAACTTTTGTCTAGAAAGTATGAAAATAAAAAATCATCAGCTCAAGTTGGTCAATCCACAAGTGGATCGTCACAAAACAACTTTAAGAGGAATAATAAGAGTTTCATCAAGGTTAATGGACCGAATTCGAATAACTTTTCCTAAGTGTCTGCTATGACTAATCTAAAGAAGGCACTGTATCAACAAAGGAAGTTTACTCCAATATCTAAATCCTATCATTCTATCATGAATCAAGCTGTGAGTAATAATCTCATGAAGCTTCCTCTGATTAAACCTTTGAATCCTAGTAGAATGCAAGGACCTTATTTCGATGCTAATTCTTTTTGTCACTATCATCAACAGCAAGGACATGATACTAAATGATGCATGCGTCTTAAACACGAAATACAAGACCTCGTCGATTTGAATGTTATATAGGTATTTGGTGTGAATGATAATGGAAATAAGTCAGTTGTTCCTCCAAATCAGAATTTACAAATATTCACTAATCCTTTCCCTAAGCATACTGATAACAACATGTTGGAATAGAATATAGTGGAAGTAGAAGATGGCTATTTGGATTATGATGACATTGTGGGTATGATAGAAGTGGATAAGAAAAAGTTGGATAACCAACCTCGTCCATGGAGGAATGGTATTTATCTTGAGGTTCCTCCTTTGTTATCTTTACAAGGATTGAGAGATAACCAAAACACATTAGAACAACAAATGGAACAACCAAAACAAGAAACTATAACAAACAAAAAGATTGAGATAGTACAAGATAGTCCTTGTCACTATGGTAAATGAATTCAACAAAAAAAGATAGCTAAAAATTGGAAAAGAGTAAGACAATTATCATCAGTTGGAAATAATACTGGTTCTCCTCCTCACAAGCAACAAAAGGCCTCACATACACAAGGATTTGAGAAACAAGCATTGAATGGACTTTCTGACAAGAAACAAGACTCTCATAAGAACCACCCAAGCTTCACACAAAACTTAATAGAGCATCTCTACAAGATGCTCGCAAGTTCAAAATTATAGACTGGTTTGTCCTTACAGGTAAGTATTTCTAACCCTAGTGGTCACCTATGTGGTAGCATGATCAGCTGGTGTATGTGACATCCCCTCTATGTTGTGTTTCCCATGTGATGTGTTATGTGTTGTTTAAGCCTCTTGGGATGACCCTTGATTCTCTTGTAAGGTCCAGGATACTGGGAGACTACCTCTATTGTGACCTTCTATTTGTATCATCATTCTTCTATATTGCTTCTCCTATATTTTCATTGTTGTGTATTGTGTCTTAAGGACATAGCTTTGTGGTTGGTGACATGGGGGCACCCTCCTACATGATTGTCCCTAAGGCACTTGTTTCTTCTCTCTTGATTTATTGTTTACCTTCTTCTAGTGGTTCTATCTAGTTGGCGGATGACGACAAACTTATTATACTGATACGGACATAGTGTCCCTTCAGCGAGAAATCAAAAAATGGACCTAGCCCATACATGACGACAGGGTTGATATATATTATCTGACGCTTGGCTAGTAGAATCACTCCATGTGATCTTGATGTTGTCTTATCGCACTTACAAAACATAACAATACTACTACTCCATGCACCTTGTTTATTTTTAATCTTGCCTTGGTTACACTCAGTTTTGAGATTTCTGTGGTAAATCCACACGATTATACTTGGTCTCCGAATCTGTAGTATAACCCTGGTTCTCTATGTGAATGATTACATGCATTGTTGTTTGTTATGATTATATGGATGCTAATACCTTTTCTTGTAGGGAATTGTGTGTTTGTGGGAACATTCGGTGATCGTAAAGTACATGTCACCTCTAGGGGGCATGGGCTTTGCAAGAGCTCATGTTCCCTTGTGTGTTTTCTTCCTACCTTAATGTGCTTGATATCGTTACATGATATCAACCACCTTAAGGTGGGGGCATATATAAGGTAAGCTATCTGATTTAGATGCTAGAAAAGTGTGTTTGTAAAGCTTGAAATCTACTACAATCATTTAAGCCCTCTACGAAGGCAAAATATCATGCATATCCTTTTTATTTTAAGCCCTCCATGCGAGGCAAGGATGGTGTATTTCTCGGGGAGATTGCACAATCCTGTCATTTTCAAAAAGTCCTTCGAGTAGGTGGGGAGCGGATCTGAGACTATCCTAACCCTTAAGCGTGTCTTTGATGATTGTTGTGGTGAAGCCCAATCATCGGTGTGTGCTTGTAATGTGCCTAAGATGGTGATGAACCTACATTCCATCACTTGTCTGTCATGTTTTCTCTGTCTTCCATGTGTGTGTGTATGGCGTGTTTATTCCCAAGCATAGTTTAAAGACCGGCGGCAATGAGTCCCTCCTATGCTTTGGAATTTGTATGGCGTGCTTGATTTGTATGGAGTGTTTGTTCTCAAGTGTGGTCTTAAAGACTAGTGGCAATGAGTCCCTCCTGCACTCTGAGATTTGTTTTGCATGTATGTTGCCCCATATGCAATTTAAAGACCGGTGGCGATGAGTCCCACCTACATTATGGGTAGTGTGTTTACTTTCCTTGTACTTGCATTTGCATTTCATATATATGAGAAAAAGAAAAAGAAATAATCACTGCATTCACTACATTCACTGTATTCACTATGTTTTGCATGTCTTCAATGTTGTATTCTTTGTGTCTTGCGTGACTATAACTATCTTCTCCATGTTTTGCGTGTCTGTTACTATCTTCATTGTGATTGGCATGTCTTCTCTGTGCTTGGCATGTTTACTGTGCTTGTTGACCGTACTTTAATGCATGTATTGGCCTTGCATTTATACATAAATTAAAGTGGGGGCTAAATGTTATGTCAGAAAATGTCTCCTTGGGGGCTTTTTCCTCTTAACGTTTAGCTCTCGGGTCCTTTAGAATGCATTTAGGTCATCTTGCATGTTAATGGTGACTCTCGATGAGAAAACTCTGAAGTTTCATGGAAAATGGGACCTAGGGGGTGTGCTTAGCATAAATCATGCCTAACATAGGGGGGAGGACTTGGGCGCCTGCACCCTAGTCGTGCCCTATTTTTGGTTAGGACCTATTTTTGGGTGTCGATTTTATGACTGTTATTAGGTCCTATGCCAACATCCTAAGTTTGAATTATGAAATTCTTAGTGGGAATGTTTGTAGTTGCATATATAAGCATGAATAGTGATTCATTTGTAAACTAGATGGGCATTGTGAACTTGTGGCTTATGTGAAAGTGATTCAAGGCATTCATTGTGTTGCAGAGTAAATTTTTGTGTTGTTATTGTGTTAGTATTTGTAGATTTGACATCCATCTCCTCATGGCATGAAGAGCATCTTCCTTCCATGAGATCTACACTACAAGGTGATATCAATTGTGTTTTCTATCATTTATTATTTAGATTTTGCCTCTATCCCGTAGGGATACGCACTCTTTATCTGACAACGGTGTTTGAAAGACTTGAATGTCTCTCTGGGGCTTGACCGAGGCAAGCCTCTAAACACCACAACCTCCAACCCACTTTAAGTGATTATAGGTTACAGGTTTCAGAAGTGAAAGAAGTAGAGTTGTAGGAGAGTAGTGCAGACTATCATAATTGCAGATCTAAGAAGAAAACTAGGGCTTCAACTTGGGTGCCCACTCATTAGTCCTCTAGATTCCAAAGCGGTGAAATCTCTGTGACAACAGGAACAGGTTGTAGACATTCTTCAAGGATCCCAACAAAAGCAAGTACACTGGACTAGGGCACCTACTCATTATTCCCCAACTTTTCCACACACAAAACTTTTAAATCTAGTATGTATGATCATTTTCTATAATTTATCCACTTGTTTACGATTTCACAAAATTAGGGTTTTGACCATAATTGGGCTTCATTAAACAACAAATTCACACAATTCCAATCTTCCCATATGTTCTAAGTGATAGGAGATATGTAGTAGAGTTCCCTACTCAGTTGAATGTCCTTGAATGTTTAGTGATGAAAGTAGGATCAACACAAACCCTTTAAAAACACCATTTGGCCATCTTCCCCCTTTTTTTCTACTAAACATTAGGATGGAAGGATTTAATGGGAACCCTTTCATGTTACCCAGATACCCATCAGACAAGGTTGTCTTGATGAAGATGGCTAGGGAACTGATCCCTACCCTGGAGATGTCCAAGAAGAAATATGGAAAGATACATATAAAACTCCCTTTGGACATCAATTGGTTTATGATTGGATCAATAGATAATGCAAAGGCAGCTGAAGTAGATTTGAAGAGCCTACACTTGCAACTTTTCCCATTGGCAAGAGATTTTGATCCTTATCATAGGATAGAGAGGTTCTCTAATAAAAAGTATAAGCATGTCATGCATATGGATGACTATTGGGCTGACTGTGATTATGAGCATGAAGTAAGAAAAAGGGAGTATCAAAGGCTAACCCTTAATAAAATGAAAACTATAGGGCAACTAGAGGTTTCCCCACAGATAAAGAAACATGATGATGACATCATGGACCCAGAATATGAAGATAACAAGATATATAATGAGGCAATGATGCCTCCAGATTGGACCCAAGATGATGAGACATCAATTGATGTCATTACTGCCAAGGTGATGGCAAGAACCAAGAACTGGCTAAATAAAAAAATTGGTGAATTGAAAGCAAGTGTTGTCATTACTTTTTATAAGAAAAGGAAGATGAAAGAATGAAAGAACTAGACTTTGATGACTTCTTGGTACATAAGAGGTAGGTCCTAGAGACTAGATTAGCACAACCTAGCTCATCAGGAGCTATAGAACAACCTAATTCTAAGTGTGTTTCATTGGTGTACAAGCCACCATCACCTCCTCAAGGTGTGTATGCAAGAGCAATCCCTATCTCTGTGCCAAAAGTGGCAATGATGAAAAGAGAAGAACCTACAAAGGAGGAAGAGATTATGGATGAAGAAGGAGATCCAAGTCAAATAGGGATTGTCTTAGAGAAAGGAAAAGATGTCCTACATGGAGTTAATATACCTAAACAATCAAGATACTACGACCCTCTCATGAGAGGAGCTATACCTATGTCACCCCTTGTTCACTCACAGGGACATCCGGGTTAAACTTTGAATGTGGTGAAGGAACTCCAACATGATATGCCTATAGAGAACATAATAAAGGTAAAGACCAAACTAGCACAATAGGCCATGAGCAAGGTGCTATAAAGGGAGGTGAGTAGGTCCTTTCCATTAAGTGGAACTATGGATCTAATAGAATATGATGTAGTTAGAGATGTGACTAATCATCCCATTGAAACTCTACTCTAGCATACTAAGTCTGCAACTGGAAGTGGTGCCACAGAAGTACAGGATAAAAATGTTGACAGGGCAGAATCCCCTGATGTTGAAGTGCAAATGGAACCATTGAATGTCCTAATAGAAACAATAACTAGTCCCTAGGTAATATACTTAACCTATCAGCCTGAAGGTGGGGACAAAGAAGAAGAAGCTATCAAGAATGACTAAGCACAAGAAAAGAATGTCCAGATGGATGTTGATGATAGAAATGGTGATGTTCAAAATAAAGAAACACAATAGGATATCCATGTGGAAATGGATACACATGATCAGGATAACTGGGTAGAGAAACCTGAACAAAACATTGATATAGAGAAAGGAATTGATGAGGGTGATCAAAGAAAACATGAACAAGAATCTCATCAAGATGATCAGTTGCAAGGTCAATAACCAGAGAAAGTAGAGGATGATCCTATAAAGATGATGTCCAGAATGAACAAGTTAATTAGCCACAAGGGCATCAAAACATCCAAGAGGCAGTTTTGTAGAAAGAACAAGTTGAAGATATGCCTAAGGATGACATGATCCAAGATGAACCAAGGGACACGTCACATGATGATCAGCCACACCCTAAATAAGAAAGGATGCATGATGATAGTGGGGCTGGTCAAGATAAAGCTCAACAAAAGGAGAATCCTAAGGTGGTTCTTTCACAACATGATTAGGATGTGGATGGACAAGAGAATGTAGAGATCCCTACAAGGCAAGAGGATCAGAACAAAGAGAAGGAAGTACAGGATGCTCAAATTGAGTAACATGACCAAGTAGGGCTGGACATACTATATTGTCCTAGATGTCATCAGAGGTTGGACATCCACATGATGAGCTAGCACCCTTTGATTTCAAGTCTTTGTACACATTGAATCCCACTAAGCCAAAGAGAAAGGCTAGAACAATTTCAACAATAAAGAGCGATGCAGTGATAGGAAAGAGAAAAACTCAAATAGATATACCCATAGTAGATAAGGCCAAGGGAGAAATAAGGCTAGAGGAATTTCAAGTTACAACAGTTGACTTGTGTCACACCACTGAGGAACAAGAAATCTAGGGATTGAGAGATCATACTGATGTAGTGGAGGCCATAATAAAGAAAGCTAAGGCTAAGAAGAAAATGTATAAGGAGCAAGTGGCTCAATTGCAGGCTTTCGTGAAAGGGTTGGTAGCACCAACCAATGTCCAGATCATTGCTGCTACACCATTGGTGTTGGTATCTCAATAGGAGATAGTAGGATTAGATGTTCAGAAACATCAGGCACAGGTGATGGACAAATGGTTTACCAAATGTTTTAAGGAAGGAGAAGACCTAGTGAAGACCTTATTGTCCAATAGGGACATGCTTAGTAACATGAAAGGTAGAGCGAATAAACTGTAGAAAGAGGTTGGTCAAAGACTGATAAAGAGTGGTCAAGATAAAACTACACTAAAGGATATGAAGAAAGTAGATGTAAATATCCTCATGACAAAGAAGGTCCTGACACCTCAAATGCTTCCACAAGTAGATAATTGGTTTGAAGACATAAGGTTTGAGCTTAATATTGTGAAAAGATGCAATGCTAGAGCTAAGGCTATCAACGTAAAGGCCCATGAACTCATGGCAGAAGAGATGGAGATTTTGGAAACTCTTGAAGGCGAGGTGGAAGGAAAGATTGAAAATCAGGATGAAGAGTTTGCCACTAAAGCATTTAAAGCTAATTTTAATTTAGTAGTAGAGGATCCTATCCAACACTTTGCTGAAGATACTATTGATAAAGCCATGCATATGAAATCTAAGATTGAGGCATATAATAAGGAGTTAGAGAGTCGAACGAGTAGGTGGATATCTTTGAAAGAGCAACTGAAGGCTCATGAACATGCTGCCGAGAAAGCCAAGCTATTAGACAGAACAAAAATAGATAAGGCTCTTAGGGCTTATAAACTCATCTAAGGCATTGAATGTAGGATATCAGAGGAGGAATCCACAGATGAAGAATCTGATGGAAATGTAGAGTAAAGAGTTCATGTTGACCAAGTCAAAGATTCAATGAATATTCTAGAATGCCGGTTGTATTCCACCAAATTGATTGCCAAATACTGATCAAGTGCCATGTTCTTTCTTGACCACTAGATCATCCTGAATTGATCTTGATCCTTGGATCATTTGTAATCGCATCCTATCCTTAGTCTATAAAAGGAGATAGATTGTCATTTGTAAAATATTTGAAGGCTAATTGAGATAGAATTGGTGATTAGTGAGACCTTAGTAAACATTTTGTTGCTCTATGTTTCCTCATTATTCTTTCTTGAGATCATTTGTATATGTGTACTCTTTTGCATACTTGAATGAAGATGGAGAACTTTTGATTACAACTTATCATACCTTTTGTGTAATCTGTGAATGGATTCTTGATGTGTAACTATGGATTGTTGCGCTCTATTGAGGCGCATTTGTAAAGTGCATGGTGTCTTCATTCTTTACCATTGAAGATTTGCATCAGTCATATGTAGTCGTGGACTGTCCAGGTGAAATATAGTTTGGTTTTATTCTCTTTCTTGAATATGTCAAGGATACATGTGGACCAGTGATCAAACTTCACTTAATTTCATTGAATTTGTAATTTCAATCCATTTTCTTTTAAATTTCATAAACATCATCATCATAACTGTAAATATTGACAAATGATAAGCAAAACATGGATAAATATGCAGATATTTGTAGATAAATGAACATCTTGTGCATATTCGAACAAATCACATGTAACATTGAAAATATCATGCAAATGTTTGGAAATAATGATAAAGATCATGGAAATATCAACTTATAGGCACAATATTTACAAGAATTTAAAGTGTAGAGGCATAATTGAGTAAGGATTAGTTCAAGTTCAGAAGAAATAATCAAAGTTAGAATAATAATCATAAATAATCTTAGCTGGAGTTAATTGTAGAAGAATTGATCAAACTTAGGATAAATTCACATAGATATCTACATATACTAGTTAAAGATTGTAGGATTTAACATAATTCATTGAGATTCATGCAGAGCAGGTATATAGGACAAATATATGGATACAAATTAATTCAAATTCTTGCATAAGGCCCCTGAATGATTAACATCATCACATCAAACCATTGAGTGACTGTCAAAAGATCATGTCCTAACTATCAAAGACTTGGGATCATAAAGTCATCTTGAATTTATCATATCTTACAAGATGATAAAGGTTTGTTGTGTATAAAATTTTATTTGTGTTATATGACTAACAGTTGTATCAATAGAGGGTGCTATCCTAGATCTAAGTTTATTTTTCTATTATAGGTTTGTGTTGTTCTATTTGATTCATATTTATGTGTGATGGTGTTATCCCATGCTTGGTATATTTGATTGGCAATTGAACCACATGTTTCATATTGGTGTATGTTGATTGGCGTGAGTGTTACCATGTATTCCTTGGATGTGTGAGAGTATTGGCTTGGATAGTGGTGTTGTCATGATTGTCTTCTCTGTAGTTTGGGGGTTGCCTAGAGTGGCATAGACATCTATTCCAATCAATGATGGTAATATGGTTGGGAGGTGGGTAACATTTCCCCATTGGTCCATGAGCTGAGATTTTAGAGTTGGATGGTTCCTTGTGCATTTCAGGACAATTTTCACTATATTGTACTATGTCCCTACAGGGCCATTTAGAGGTGGTTTATTTTTTATTCGATGAGTGGGGGAATTTTTAGCTTGGCCTGATCTAGGTGAGGCCATAAATGAGGGACCTCATCTTGGCATGAACGCACAACTTATAACCATGAGATAGTCCAAACTCGTGAACTCAGTGGCTCAACAGGGGCATAAATCCCGTGAGCTAATCGACCCAACGGGGGTTTGGAATAGGAAGTCCACAACAACATGGGGGGACTTCACCCCTTGGAATTAAAACTTTGGCATGAACACTAACATTAACACAACAAGTTCAAACCTATGAGCTTGTTGGCCCAATGAAGGCACAAGGCCTTGCGAGCTCTTTGGACCAACAGGGCTTTGAACCTCGATGGCTGCCACTATAACCGACCGACTTGACCACCAAACCATGCCATGATCGGCCATTTAGAGGTGGTTTATTATGATGTATATTCATGATTTGTATATTTTATTCATTGGAATGTGATCCTTCGATGTTTAGGAATTATCCTCCGTCATGTTGTATTTTTATGATGTCATTTGGTTGGAAAATGAATCATGAATTGGATGGAATTTATCATTTTGTATCATTTTTGCTTGTATTGGAAAAGGTTAAATAGGGATGTTGGAGTCCTCCTTTTTATATGTTGTACTTATATTATGATATGTTTATGGATTGGGATGTATTGTTCCCACATTATGATTGAGATTTCCATTATTGGTCTTGGCCTGATTCGACATTACTGTCGAACGAGCGTGGCATTCTGTTTGGAGTTTCTCTTATTGGGCATGTATGATAGCGTTTTGGAAAAATGTTATATTTCTTTATTTGAGTTATTTAATGCTTTTGATGTTAGATATCATGTCATATTTGGTGTACGAGTGGATGCCATATGATTTAGATCCTTCTGGATGTTTTGTTTTGGTGAGGTTTCATACTCAACCCCTCCTTCGACTTGTAGCTGGTTGATGACATTGCTTGGCTTGGTGGCCATTTATCAATGTTGTTGGTTCTCGTCTGTTGGAGAAGAATGTGTCTTATTCCATCTTCTCTCTAGTGCCTTTGTGTGGTACTTGGGTGATTTTTCATGCTTGAGAGTACAATTTTGACATGTGGGTGTTACACTTGCATCACAAAAAAATGGTTCTTCCTATGTTTGTTCATTAATTTCCTGGTGTAATAGTCAGGGCATTACAAACATTCTATTTTGTTTGACATATTTATACATGACATTATATAAATTGATGAAGTAAAAATGATTGCTTTCAGTATGATAATCCTCTCAATAGTTGAAATCCACTTTCCTTTCCATGATGTTAGTTTCCCATTACAATTGTTCATTAAAGAATCCCTATATGTAAATTTTTCCACTCTAGCAAATAGTGGCACCCCAAGATATTTGCTTAGTAGATGGCTAGTTTTGAAGCCAAAGGTAGCAATGATGTCCTATTGCATCCCGGGGTCAATGCTGAAGAAAAAAATTAGATTTATCTACGTTAACTTTCTATCCAGAAGCAAGGCAATAATAGTCTAGTGTTTCCTTCATGACTTTTACTTCCCTTCTACTAACTACTCCAAAAATTAGGGTGTCATTCATAAATTTTTGGTGTATTATAGGGTCCGCCCCTTGAGCCACACCGATGCCTTTACATCTCCTCCTAGTGTGTTCAACATTGATGTGTTAACTCAATGCCTCAACCATGATTATAAATAAGAATGGAGATAGGGGGTCCCCCTACCTAAGACCCCATAAGGATCCAAGGAATTCCTAGGGACTCCCATTGACTAGCCCTAACAATCTAGGAGTGGATATATAAAGTTCTGAATCTAGGAGAGCCATTTCTTATTAAATCCCATTTTCTCCTTAACTTGAATAATAAATCCCCCGTCCACTTGATCATAGGCTTTCCTAATGTCTATCTTTACTAACATCCTATGGTTACATGTTTTTATTGTATAAATTGCTTTTTGGGCTATGATTATACCATCTATGATTGAGTGACTAAGAATGAAGCCACTTTATTCTTTTAATATGATGTTTGAAAGAACCACCTTTAGCCTATTCATAATTTTTTTAGAGATGATCTTTATAGACCTCACTGCAGAGGGAGTAGGTTGAAAATTATCCAAGGTTTCTATTTTATTTTTCTTTGGGATTAAAGAAATAAAATTATTGTTTATGTTCTTTAGAATTATGCTTTTTATCCTATATTCCTCTATAGCATTGAAAATATATTTGCCAATTATGTCCCAAAAGTGTTGGAAGAAATGGGCCAGGAAGCCATGAAAGACAGGGGCCTTGTCTAGAGCCATTGCAACACTACCAATTTGATTCTATCTTCTATGAAAGGATAGTTAAGAGAATCATTTTATTATTAGGATACTAGATTTGGGATGTTCCTTAGAATGATCTCCTATTCATGCTTGCTTGCAACTCTCATGTTGTTGAGTAGAGAAGGGAAAATTAATAGCAACAAAGATTATTTCTTTACTCTTCTCCAAGGTACCCCCATTAATGCTCTATATGTTGTTGATTCCATTTATGTTCCTCCTAACCCTAGTAGAATTATGAAAGAATTTAGTATTTATGTCCCCATCCATAAGCCAACAAAACTTCTTCCTTGGCTAAAATTTTTAAATATTGATTTTGTAGTAACTTATCCTTTTGATAAGAATTTTGATCAATACCATCAATGATGATTGACTTATTTCGAAGTCTTAACTCCTACTCTATTCTTTCTTTTTCTTCAAATATATTTTTGAAGTGAGTTGTGTTCCAAGCTTTAACTTTTACTTTAATATAATTCAACTTTTTGTGAAATATGAGCAACTTAGTCCCTTTCAAGTTGGGAACATTTGTCCACCATTCTCACATTGTAGTTATCAAAGTTGGATCTCTTAGCCACATGTTTTCAAACCTAAAGGGGCATCTTGGAGGCCTAGAATCTAGAAGAAAGGAAAGTTGAATAGGGAAATGATTGAGGCTAGAGATAGGGAGAACATAGCACCCCAAAAGCATCTGGAAGCAAGACTAGTCTCCATCCAAAAAGAAATGGTCCAATATTTTAGAAATATTAGTGAAACCTTATCTTTTGTTGGTCCAAGTGAAGTTTCTATTCTTAGGGGCTATGTCTAGCAGGTGATTGTTGTTGACAAAATTTTAGAAATTCATGAGTTTGAGTTATTTTGGACTAACCTCCCCTTTTCTCAGAGGCATTAAGAGTTGGATTAAAATCACTCCCAATTATAGTAGGAACATTACAAAATGAGTTTATAATTGCATATACATGTTCTCAGGTGGTCTTTTTACACTAAACTTAGAGGGCAATACACATTTATCAAAAAGAAGCTCATGTTCATGGGGAAAAGCTCCACTTTACTTACCAACTAATTTTGGTTTTCTTGCAAAAATTCCAAATCAATTGTGTTTGGATTCCAAAGCATTCCCATTCCACCAGAATCACTAGAAGATTCCATGAATGACCCTTTCCCCATCTTCCAATGATACAATATAGTTTCAGCTTCCTTCCAATTCAATTTAGATTCTTGGACATATAATATGTCTAGTTTTGACATATCCAATTGATGCTTTACCAACCATCTTCTTTTAGGGGCATTTAAGCCCCTAACATTCCATGATAGGATCATCATGGCTCCCAAGGAGGGTGATGCCCTTCCCTAATCTCAACTTCATCTATCCCTTCATGCTTCCATCTAATTCTAATTTGGCCTTGTTTAATTTTCTTCCTCTTTGTTTATTTTCTCCATTCTTTGGTTTTTTTGTTTGTGGATTCTATTTAACCTATCATTCTCTTCTCGCTGATGTTTAGTTCCTCATCCATGAATTCCTCTTCAGTTTCACTTTCAGTGATCATGCCTAGCTCATCTAGAGGGCCTTTCATACCAAGGATGGAATTTCTCCCTTCTTGATCCATGATCCCAAAGAGGTTGCAATTGGTGTCAAAAGTGTATTTATCAAAGAATTGATCTCTAATGGCACATAGTGGACATGCATCCTCTTGAATCCCATCTTCTTTGGGTAGGGACCAACATGGGCTTTTGGTTTGTCCCACATTGGTGAGATCTATGTTGGCTTATCTTTGGGGTTCATCCCCACCTTCGTGGTCTTTCTCCCCTTATTGCATTAATCCATCCATGTCCTAGGAGGTGACACTTTTTTGCATTTTTGTGGGTTTCTTTCCACTTCTATTTTTGATCCCACAATCCTTCAACAAATTTGATTTCTTCTTCTAATGGAATTGGGGCATTCAAATTTAGCATTACACATATTCTTTCATACATACCTACCTCATTGTCTTTCAATGAGTCATGTCAAATTTTATAAAGGAACTAATTGAATTTCCAATCTTGGATAGTATTCTGATGGAAGATTGTATACATTGATCCACATTAGAGTATCTGCAATAACATGTTTGAGGGGATAAAAATTGGGTTCCCACTCCTTTATGTAGAAGCCAATACCGTCCATGAGATAAGGGCCTTCATTCACAATTTATTGTTTTATGGATTTTATTTCACATCCTATCAAGAAAAAACCTTTTGGTAGGGATTTTATTTTGATTTCCTTTCCCCACTACTCTTTGCACAATAGTGAGATCTTTTCCCTAGATGGCCAATAGCTAGCCTATTTGATGAAGAGAACTCTAGTGCTCAATATGGACATTGAATCCTCTAAGTCTATTGTCCCTACAGTGATTGACACCTTTTGAGTAGATGGTTTAGGCATTATGGGAATTTTGTTAGTGCTAGTGGTGGAACATGATCCTTTCGAGATCCAAGCTTTCATCCTTGGTTCTCTCCAATCCTTCACTCTCCTCCTACCCAGATGCCAATTATTTTTCCCTATTTTATTTATCCCATTTTTCTTCATTGTCGTAAGATCATTTTTTTGACCATCTTCTCTAAATTGTTTCACCACTCGTTGGTGAAATTCTGCCTTGATCTCCCTATTTCACTACACCAGCCTCTATGCATTATTTTTGTCTCCAAATTTGATTTTTTTTCCCACTAGTTGCCTTTCTCTTTCTGTTGCTTCTTAACTCCTACAATATTGCTCTTTCTCCTTAAAATGAAATTCAGCTTGGACCATTTTCTAGAGTGATATATTATTCATTTATTCATTTTTTTGATTTTTTAAAGTTTATTTTATTATTTAAGTTTATTTTAAGTCCCTTATTGATTCTATTTTATATTTGACTTTTAAAATTAGAAATTAAGTAAATATATAAGTTTAAAATGCTTAAAGCATTATAGGTTTATTTAATTCAATTTTATCCATTTTTTTAATTTATATTTAATAGATTTATGAGTTAACCTCTTGCATTTGGTTGGTTTAAATCTAATTTATTATTGATTAAAGGTTTCTTCCTTATAGGAAAGGGAACCCATTCTTTTATTGAATTATCCTATTTAGGAAATGGAAAAGGAAGCGCAAAAGCTTGAGTGAAGCTCTAATAGAGTTTGAGGGTTTCTAGAACCTTGGGAATTTATTTTCTTTGTGGATTTTTGTGTAAGAGTTATTAGTATGCTTCTTATAGAAGGCATGCTTTCCCCCAATTTGTGTATGAATTTTGGGAGCTTGTGAAAGTTTTCTTGATGCTTTAATGGATGTTCTCACTTTTTCTAGTTTGGAGCTTAATGGAACTCAACTTATGCTATGTAGACTTTGATCAAAGACTTAGGAGAATTGGAGAATGTCTCTTCTTCACTTGGTTAGTATTTGGAAGCAAGAAAAAGTATTGCAACTCTTGATATAATTATTTATTTTACTCTCTTTCTCATATGTTAATATACTTTGAAATGAGATTTTGATGTCATTAGTGGTAATTATTTTAGTTTTCTTGAGTTTGCTCCTTGTTTTTGAAATAATCCTTATCTAATGTTGGATTTATTTAGGATTTGTTTTGGACAACTGGGTTCAAACCCTTGTTCTTTTGACTATTGGATATGTGAGTGCATCCATGATTTATTTGAGAAGAACCTTTGTGAACCTTTTAGCACTTAATTTTAATACTAAATTAGTTTGTGAGAAAACTTGTTGAAACCTAGTGTGGTTCCTTTGTTTTATTGTGAGCAATTTGTGTATAGAGATAAGAATATCTCATTTTTTAATGTTTGTGTGGAGCTAACAATAGCTCATTTGTGAGTCCTTGTGTGGAGACAAGAGTAGTTAATTTGTGATTTACTTATGAGAACCCATGAGAGGCTTGTGAAAGAGAATTAAATGTGAATCATTTGGTGAGTCTTGAAATAGACCCTTGTATGAATTCTTGAGTCTTCTGTGAGACCTTTATGTGTTCTTGAGAATGGCCTTGTTGGTGGTTATCTATTGTCCTTATTTGTATCATAGGGGTTTCCTACAGTGACATAAACATATATTAAACATAATTGTGGTAATATGGTGGGATTATAAGTACATCCTTTATTGGGCCTCCTTGTAGTATTGGTCCCTCTAGAAGATCTCTTTCAGAGCTTAAGAGTTCCTTGTTTAGCTTCCTGAATTGTTGCATTTTGTCAGTATGAGTAAATCTATATTTTAAGAGTAATTATCTCTTTTAAATCTATAGATGAACTTGACACAAATCCATCCATATATTCTATGGATATGGGTATCTAATTTTAATCTTATTCATGTTTTGAGTTTTAATGAAAATAAACTTTAAAATGGGTATATCTTTTATGATACAAAAATGTGAGTTTATATGCAATATGAAAAGTGTTATTTTAAATATTTTATGTCTTGGATGTGTATTTTGGGACATTTAGAATTCAATGGAATCATTCATTTTGTTATAGATTGAAAGACTCAAAAGTTATATGAGAAATTGCATTTTCTAGGCCTCTTTCCTTATAGCATTGAAATGCTTGTTTTTTAGATGCAATTGGGCTTGTAAAGATGAATTATTTGCATGTTTGTTAGTGAATTGGTTTCCAAATATAGACAACATATAGATAAACATTCCCTTTTTTATTGAAGAAATTTCTTAAAAAATGAGTGTTTTTGCCATCTCTCTACCCTTTGATAGGCCAATTCACCTTTTTTGACAATAGAGTTCACCTAGGGAAAACGCTAGTTCACTTGTGGTGATTAGGACTAATAAAGGGAGTGAACAATGATAGGAAAGTGAAAATTTAACTTTTTGAGAAGGTTTCTAAGGTGAAAACTAGCCCTTGGGACATGCATTTCCCCAATTTCTAAAATTTAGCTAAAGCATTTTTAATATGTTTTAAGTTGCAAATGCATTCTTGTGTATAAAGAACTTTTTCTTGTGTGAACAAGGTGAGATATAGAACCTCCTTAATGTTCCAATGCTTATGCAAGTGAAATTGGAAGAAAAGATAGATGTGTTCTCTTTCATTTTTTATGTATTCTCTTGTAATTGAATGAATTATATGAATGCAACTCAATTTGTGGTGTGAAATGACATGGATTTGAAAAAAAATTAAATTCTTTGTGTGAGTGGATAGTTTTTGGGTCTTGATGACTACTATTTCTTCTAGATCTATATTTCTTATGCATGATAGTAAAAACCATGAATGATTCATCTTGTAAATATGTGTATGATGTAATCCTTGTGCTATCTTCTATCTTATTACATCCTAAAATGTAATTGGAGTGGAGATTGATAAGTCTTATGGTGTGAGTGTGTTATCTCTCTATCTCTCTCTTCTTACTTATAGCATATGTGTTTGGTAATTGAATGAATGATGTCTTGTGGATTGTAGTTAGTAATGGAATGGTAGTTCTTACTCTTGTTGTAATGTCCCCTTCTAGTGAGTCCCGATTTTTCCTTTGATCTTGCACAATTCAACTTACAAAAGAGAACATTAGAGTTTTATTTTCTTTTCACTTCATCATATTAACAATATAATCATTATTCATCCATATTTAAGTTATATACTCATGTCCATATATAATGTTTCCAACTTATCATTTTTTCATACACTTAATTGTCTAAGGATTTTAGCTATCACATTCATTGAATTACAACATTCATTTCATTGTACTCAATTTAACAATGTTCACATCTATATCCATATTCCATTCATATATGTATGCAGATTTACCTCATTTCTACACTCCTGTTTATTCTCATATTATTGTACCTATTCTATATGCATACTTATAGAGAATGAATGTATATACATCATTGATGGTAATATATTCCAATTATTATTATGCTGATATGAGCAATATTCATTTATTTATATTCATATTATTCTTCTACAACATTTATATCACCTAAGCTATTAATAAGGAAAGTGCACATACCTATTTATGCTGCTTGTCTTGTTGAATCTATTCATTGGATTCTATTCTCTTTCACCTATTCTTTAATATTTATATATTATAGTATTTGTTATAATATTAATAATCTCTCTCTCTCTCTCTCTCTCTCTCTCTCTCTCTCTCTCTCTATATATATATATATATATATATATATATATATATATATATATTTACTTGAATAATTCTTCCCTATATATATTTATGATATCTTTCCTACTTGTGACCTAGAAATATATATAAATATCATGTAGATCTAATTATATTTATTTATGGGATATTCTTTTTATTTATTTATTTCCCATATCTTTGATTCACATCATTATCTTATAGTTTATATCATTCCTATTTACTTTCACGCATGAAACAATTAACTAATAGTTAATTTTACTTCTAATCATAATTCATTTACTTCTGTCATAATTATATTATTACATCATTACATTTCTTATTTATGATCATGAAAACAGTTCATTCTGTTGATATATCTTTATTTATTTAACTTTATTCATTTCTGAATCAACTTTACACAGTCTATACTAGAATATTACTAATATATATTATATTCTATATTTAAATACTTACCTTGTCTGTCCCGTATCTTCCTTGTAATTTCTCTTTGTTGTGTCTTTGATATTGATAACTTTCAATGTTGTTATTCTTTATTGTTTATTGATCTGCTATTTTTCTTTTTTCTTAGACTCCCTTTTTTTTCTCCTTTGCTGATGATCATCTATATTTGATTATGATTCCCTATTTAAGTGTTTGATGGGCATATACCCAACTGTCACCACTATTAGTGATAATAATTACCATTAATATATTTGCTCACTTAATTTGTTAAACACCATTTACTAAGGAATCGGTGTCTCTTTTAAGAGGCCCGATCCTCATATATATAAAGTGCCTTTAATAATATGCAATGAAATTATATATTTATTATTTATGTTTATATTTATTATCATATTAATATATTATATGTTATATAATTTATATTTATATTTGATAATTATAATCATAATATTATCTTATGATAATTATGATTAAATTGCTATTATTTCTTTTTATATTTTAAAATATTCATATAATAATAATATTATTTTAATAATATATATATTATTTTGAATTGATATTTACTACGGTAATTTAGTTGTTTTCTTTATCGGGATGTTTAAATCTTTAATTTAAACAATGCCTTAATATGGGGACATGACAACCCTCCCCACTCAAGATTGCTTGTCCTCAAGCAATCACAATGAGTTACCTTGCACTTTAACGCTTATCTTCCATGTGTTGAGACAAAGTCATGGTTTGATTCCGGATGAAAGAGAATTTGTAATCAAAAGAGTATTTGTTTGATGTCTTGATGACTACTATTTCTTCTAGATCTATATTTCTTATGCATGATAGTAAAAACCATGAATGATTCATCTTGTAAATATGTGTATGATGTAATCCTTGTGCTATCTTCTATCTTATTACATCCTAAAATGTAATTGGAGTGGAGATTGATAAGTCTTATGGTGTGAGTGTGTTATCTCTCTATCTCTCTCTTCTTACTTATAGCATATGTGTTTGGTAATTGAATGAATCATGTCTTGTGGATTGTAGTTAGTAATGGAATGGTAGTTCTTACTCTTGTGCCCCTGTTGAAATGAAGTTTTGAAAAGATATCTTTCTCTTGAGTGTGCTTATGAAATTGTGCTCTACATCTTTCTAGTTATCTTAGTGATATTGAAAGAATCAATGAAATTGATGTATTGACAATGTGATGTTTATTCTTCCTCTTTATGTTCAGAAAATAAATATGTATGCAGGTTTACACTATGATGAATGTTTTAACATCTAAGTTGAGAATTAAATCTCCTATGTATAGGTTAATAAATGTATTCTTCTCTCATCCCTCTATGACCTATCTTATTGGTGAAAAGGAATGAGATCTTTTGTGGATGAGTTTCTCTCTATCTCTCCCTCTATGTGTGTGTGTGTTATAAATATATACATATATATTGTTGCAAGATGTGCGCCCTTGGTCTCCTTGTGTTGTGCAATGCAACGCTTGGGTTCGTGACAAGGCTTAACTGCCTCCCATGGATGCATTAACTATAGTAGTTGTATTGGGCATTAATAGGTTGATCTTTTGGTGCAACAACAATTGTCTTTTCAACAATTAGTATCAGAGCATGGGTCACGGGTTTGAACCCCTCGCTTGCACTGGGGGGGGTTACTGTAAGGTGTGCACCCTTGGTCTCCTTGTGTTGTGCAATGCAGTGCTTGGGTTCGTGACAAGGCTTAACCGCCTCCCGTGGATTCATTAACTCTGGTGGCTGTATCAGGCATTAACAGGTTGATCTTTTGGTGCAACAACAACTATCTTTTCAACATATATATGGTTGAGAATTGAATGAATAGGATTTAGGATTAATGTTCCATTCTCTCTTATGCTTGTGAAGTCGTAATGAATAATTGAGTGTAGTAATTGAATTGATTGGAATCTCCCTCTTGTTGTAGTCTTCCATTGTGGTCTATGTTAGTGTTGCATGTGTGGTGTACCTTTTAGTAGGTTGAGTTGGTGACGACTCTCTACTCATCTATTGTACTTCTGCTCTGGAGAGTGTCATGCATTCAGATGTTTGCCACTCCTTCCTTACTAAGATGATGTTGTAATATTTCCTTATGTATGTCATCAATACATTTATTTTGCATGTGTTCAAATGATTGAGTTACTATTGTCATGTAGACTAAAACACTTGTGTGTGTATGCATTGGAACATTGATTGAGTAGTATTTATGAATGCAAGAAAAAAGTTGACCTATTTTACCTTGCTAATGTCTTTAGTATATGATTTGGACATTACAAATTACACATGCACTTTCGTAAAGGGAAAAGAGAAAATTGAAACTCACTCCTTGGCTTTGTTTTTCTTAAACCTATATTGACCCGATTCTCATTGAATATCACTATGTACTCACATGAATAGGAAGCCCACTTTTATACACACAAATGCCTCCTATTAATACCATAAAATCTCCTCTATAATTATCCTAAAAGCACTTTACTTCATGCATAGAAAAACTTATGTACATGCTTTTCTTAATATAGACCAATACATTGTTTTATGTGCAAAAAAACCTCTTTGCATATGCATCTACTAAACATTGAATTTGATAATAATAATTAAATACAATATTAAAGCCTAATGATAGATGTATTCAAGTACTACATTCTAAAGTCAACATCCTCATAGCACAAATAATGTATTTGATCCTTAGAATACTAGAAAAAATACTCAGAAATGCTAAACTCCACAATGCCTTACATCCTAAATACTTTGTCTCTTCTACAAGAGCCCCAAGAAGTGAGTGCACTACTTCTCTTCATACATAGCTTCTCCTCTCATGTGGTTGCATCCCTTCTCTACCTCTAGAAATTGAATCACAAAGCAATGCAAATCAGAGTAACATAGGAGAAACTCAAAGTAGTAAGCAAATTTGAAAACACCATTTGTCTCAAAACTCCCAAAAACTAGAACAAAACCCATAAAATTCATCATTTAATACAATCAAATCCTCAAATTAATGGAACCAAAAGCTTTGTCAGATCAATCCTCTCTAGACTTGCTATGATAATATCCATCACATAGATGCTCAATTCATATCTCTTATATTCCACGTCACCTACATGAACTATCTCTTGCAATTCTCTTACACATTTACCCACTCTAAACCAAACCTTGACACACATCTAGATTTCCATTCATGTAAATATCTAATGGCATGCTATGAAAGCAAATCCAAGTGGAAGAAAACAATTAAATCTTTAGAAATCTAAACCACTATCACTATCTACAAAATGTATATACTTCCATACATACTTTGTGTAAATCTCCCTATATACATACCCTTGTCCAACATGCATGCATCCTCTATTGTACACATATCTTAGAAATTAACCATCAATAAATTGTTATAATGTATCAATATCACTTTTTTTCACTTGTTATAATGTGTAAGAATAATCTACCATTGCTATAATAAACCAAGTGTCATACATTATATCTACACATATTTATGGACTTCAAGGAACAATCTATCATATCTATGTGTTACAAGGGCATTCTTGATTTTTCTTCCCCGCAAATCATATATGTGCTCCATATCTTGTAATGGAACTTCTTTAGCATCTTTCTAATCCACATTCCCATCCCCACGCATGTGTTCTTAAACCTAAATCTAAGGATATACTTTGAATTGAACGCTATATGCCAACTATGCTTCGACCTAAATGACCACCAAATGCCAAATATGTTACACCTTTACAAAGACTTTTGTTCACTCACCTAATAAGTTTGAAGCTGCCTCTTATGTAGATATGACGCGTGTATGTGGTGCCCATACTTTTTGTCTTGTTGGTGCAAACTTTAGAACATGAATAATAATACCTATATGGCACGCGGGTATTGCACTCCTAGAAAGTCTTTTCCTCATACTCTGTGCTCCAAACTTTGTCTTCCCGCAGCCTTTTTGGATGTAAAGGTCATCCATGATTATAGCTTGTTACACTTGTATGTTGTCTTGTTCGCATTTGGAAACACTCAATTCATAACTTATGCAATAAGACATTTTTGTATTCCATGTGGGGTCATGTATGTAGCAGAAAAACCTAGTCTATCCTAGTTTAGTAGAGATTGAAATAGAGTAAACAACAGTTTAGTCAATAAATGAAGTATTTAGGTTGTCATCATTAAAGATGGCGGTAAAATAGTTGATGTAATCTTTTTTGGTGTTGTATTGTATTCTATGTCTATTGCAGTAGTTATATATGAAAAAGAAGCATCAACATCTCGTGTTTCAATATTTTCTTTTTCTAGAGTGTGGTGATTACACAATTTGGGTTTTTCCCTAATTTTTTAATTGCTAATCACTTTCTCAAATTCTATCTATCCAATTATTATATATTTTTGTTCATCAAAATCTTCAATAATGTTTATGTGTTTGTAAAAATTATTACATTTAGTACAAGAATCATTAATATAAACATTCTAACTAAAAAATGGTTATATTTACATGTGACAAAGTTGGAATTGTTACATTGGATGCTTCAAAGAACTTTGCATATCCCTTGTATGCATCCATTACAATCCATGTGGATTTCTATTTCCATTGCTTTTGATCTCTATAATGGAAGATAACATAATCATCAATATGATTTTTTAAATTTAATTTTCTATCTTACAAGTGAGACATATAAAAAGAAAAGAGTTTCTTACAAAAATCAAGAAAAAGTTAGATTAAAGAGAAGATTTTGGATGAAAGTATTTGAAGTTTATTTTCTAAATTCTATTAAAATGAACATTAAAACATGGTGCAAAGCATTAGAAGGAGGTAGACCTCAAGTCAAGATGTCATGGGTAGATTGAGACCTATTGAAGATCATAGAGAAATTGTGTTCCAATTACAAGTTGTTCTTTAAGTGTAGATTTATATATCATCATTTCATTTTCACACATCCAAACACTACCTATAAACAAAAAGTTATTGAAATAAAGGTGCAATAATATTATTATGACTAGGAAAGTTAGTACATATAATCATGAAATAGTGAAAGGGTTAGTCTTTTTATTTCATCTAATCTTTACAATAGTGATGGGTACAAAATGAGTGGAGAAAAAAGTCCACCAAACTTTTGCATGATTATCCCACATCCTTCCTTATTGCAACATTAGTGACACATGCTAGTAGTCTTTATCAAAGTCATGTGAGTAAAAGCCAAAAAGGGCTTGATGCAATATGTCATCGATGACTTAATTGCACTTGAATCTTCATGCCATGATTACATTTTTTATAATAATATGAGAATTTATTATTCTTTAGATGTATAATCCCAACAAAGGGGTTAAAACTCACCTTGTGGCAAACTATAAAAATCTAGATCTTGAGATAATCTATCACGATTGCAGTTATTTTTAGTTGAAATCTTATTTTAATTTGGTTGAAGAACCTACACATATCATCTTCTATGATGGTTACATAGTGATTTACATGATTATCTAGAGGATGCCTAGAAAAATATATATTGTTTATTACTCCTATGGAACATAGATTTAAAATCTTGCTTCTATATTTAGAGTCCACCATTCCAGAGTAAAATGCCTTATAATAACATTTGTAAGATAAACACTCGTTAAACAAATAATGATGGGAGATTTTTCTTGTCCTAAGGATTCCATTATGAAAATTTATAACCTTGAATGTTGAAATCCTAACTATTGAATATGAGTCTTAATTATCTTCAGCAACTTGTTAGCATATCAAATGGAGAGTAATAAATCTAGAACATCGTGTGGAAGACCCATTGGATCTTCTAGGTCTATTGTTATGGTTACCATAGAAATTTAAAAATACTAACTTATTTAAAAATTACCTCAACTTGGGATGCCATGACTAGGCTAACATCTATTGAAGATCATAGAGAATTTGTGTTTGTAGGAAGCAATTTTTTTTAATAAAGGTGCAATATTATTACGAATAGGAAATTTATCACATATTAAAATCATGAAGCTCTATGAAAGGTGTAATCATTTTACTTCATTCAATCTAGACCTAAGTCTATACAATCAAAGTAAGTATAGGTTTATATATGATCATCTCATTTTCACACATCCAAACACTATCTAAAAAGTAAATTTTGGTAAAATAAATATGCAATAATAATATGAATAGAAAAGTTAGTACATAACATATTGAAATAGTGTGAAAGGGGCATTCTTTTTTTTTTTTTAATTTATACCTAATTGTATACAATCAAAGTAAGTATAGATTATATATCCTCATGCTCTCCATAACTATTATTTTCCCAATCATCATTGGAAGATGCCTCTAATGGTGATGGTTCATAATCACTATCATAGAGAAACATATCAATTTTAATTGATATAGTGGATTTGACTACTTGAAGAGTTATAGTGCCTAAGTGTGCATGTAAATACTTGAATGATGGCGTTATCAAATGAATGTGAATTTTGATATAGTGGTTGCAATAGATATGTTGTTTAGACCATTGTTATGTTTGGATCAGTTGATTATCTTTTATTTTGTTATTCTTTACTAACTTTAGAAATCATAAACTAAGTTCTCCTATGAGATTGAAGAACACTAATAACAATTGGGTGGATTATTATTATCTTGTATATGCAATTACCAAGAAAAAGATACTAGAGTTTTTGGTATAAGCTGCAAGACCATGTAGTGAAATCTCAAATATATATTTTGATAGGACCAATGTGGTTATCAAGATTCATCTTGATCTTATGGTGATTTCTAAAGTTGAAGAGCTCACTATGAGAGATGGGGATTCTAGTCTCTAGGGCCTTGTAATATCCTTGTCATATTGTCTTTAAGCAAATGGGGAATTTTGAGTTCTGCAAGTTTGAAGAGCACTTGATCTTGAAGTCTAGATTGTGATATTTTGTGAGCTAGTTTGAAACCCATAATTCTTCATCTTGGTACATGTTGATTAAGTTTTTGTAAGGAAGCTAAGGTAGTGGAACAACTTCCTACACTAATCTTGAGGGGACAGATATGAATAACTTATCAGATCTTTACAACAGTTACAAAAATAAACACAAATAGTAATCATACCACAACACAATAATTACACAGGGAAACCCTTTCAGGAGAAAAATCCCACACTCCAAAGCCATCTAATATATTATTTAGGAATCAAGAAGATTACAGTATACTTGCAAAGCAAGCATTCATAGGAGTATAACCAACCAGAGATCAAGAGGCAACTCAACATCTATAATACTCTTACACACAACCTCCATCTCAAGCTCCTGATATATAGGAGATACAATACAATAAACCATCAACGGTAATTACAAAACCATGAGCCAAAAACACCCAAAAGTGGCACCCAAATTATCTCCAATCAAAGATGCCTTGTGATGTGCAAAATCACACATCAACACATGTAACTCTCCCCTTTAGAGCTCTTTTAAGTGTTCAACACATTTTCACATTTTCCCAAAATAGGAGGTCCAACTTCCGGAGGTCATAACTTTTGATCCGAGTGTTTGGTTGATGAATCATTTGATGCGCCGGAAAGATCGTGAAGAGATCTATCAAGATATAACCCATTTCATTGGTTACAAAAACTTTTGGGGCATTTAGGGACCTCTAAGTACCTCAAATCTAAGTTCAAAACTTTTTTCAGGAGTTTCAAAAATATAAACTTTAATATCTTGCAATATAGGTAGGATCTTGAGACAAAACTCACCCAAGATGTTTACTTGGCAATTCCACACCTTTTGGGAAAATTCTAGGTCCATCTGTGCTCAAATGTAGAGTTACTAAAAATAGTAATTCTTGACATTTTTAGCCCCTTTTGGAAACTTTGAAAGTTCTAAACTGTTCTTCAAGATAAATGGTATTCAAAAAGACCAAAATTGGGAAGAATAGAAAACATTTGTAGTTGCAAGGTTGAGACACCTTTCCTAACATTCTCCCACTTGTCGAACACCTTGCAAGAGAAAAGGGAGTATCAACACCATGATTTAATTTCTAGAGGCTGAGAGGCCCATAGACTCCAAACACCATCTGAACTTCTTTGTGCTCATAGATTTAGTTAATGAATCTACAACATTCATCAAAATCTCTACCTTAACTAGCTTCACCCTGCCATCCTTGACCATATCTCTAACAAAATGGTATTGTACATCAATGTGCTTTGTCCTAGCATGAAATGTTGGGTTCTTAGCTAGGTAGATTGTACTCTGACTGTCACAATAAATTGTCACTGCACCTTATTTTATTCCGTTATTTGAACAAGACTAATAAGCCAAATGGATTCTTTACAAGCATGAGTAGCTACCATATACTCAACTTCAGTAGTGGACAAAGCAAACACAACCTTTCACTTACTCATCTAACTAATTGCACCACCAAATAAAGTAAACACATAAGCACTGGTTAATCATCTGCTATCAACATCACCTACCCAATCTGAATCCACATAACCATGAATATCAAGGGAATGCATGTCTCCTATCAAATTACCATTATACCACAAGGAATACTCTAAGGTACCCTGCAAATATTTGAAGACTCTTTTAATTGCATCCCAATGAACTCTACTAGGATTAGACATATATCTGGAAAGAACTCCCATTGCTTGGGCTGCAATGTCTGGCCTAGTACATACCATAACATATATCAAACTTTTGACTGCACTCTAGTAAGGCACTATGCTCATGTCTTCCATCTCTGATGGGGATGTTGGACATTGTGAAGCAGATAACTTCATTCCAACTATAAAAGGAACACATAATGGTCTACAATCTTTCATGTTCAACCTCTGTAAAACTGAATTGACATACTTACTCTAGCCAAGCCATAGTTTTCTGTTCACTCTATATCTTCTTATTTCCATCCCAAGAATGTGTTTAGTTGCACCAAGATCTTTCATTTCAAATTTAGCTGCAAGTTGAGACTTTAGTTCTAAAATCATTCCTTTCCCTTTACCAATAAATAACATATCAACATATAATGCAATAAATAGGAAACAATCACCATCATATTTATAATAAACACAATGATTGGATTTAGAACACTCAAATCCCAAACTCAATACATATGTATAAAAGTTTCGATACCACATCCTAGGACTTTGTTTGAGGCCATACAAATATTTCTTTAATTTACAAACCATATTACTTTTACCTTTCACCATGTAGTGCTCTAGCTGTATCATATAAATATCCTCCTCTAAATCACCAAGAAGGAATACCATTTTCACATCCATTTGTTCAACCTCTATATCATAAGCAATAGCAATAGAAAGAAAGAATCAAATGGATGTCATTTTTTCAATAGGAGGAAATATCTCACCGTTATAAACTCCCTCAACCTGAGAGTAACCTTTCGCAACCAAATGTGCTTTGTGCTTCTCAATACCTTCATTTGAGCCAATCTTTTTCTTGAACACCTATTTACAACTAATAGGTTTTTGTCCTTTAGGCAATGGTACTAGGTCCCATGTATCATTATTTTTCAAATTTGTCATTTATTCATCCATAGCAATCTTCCAGGACTATGCAACATTCATACCTAATGTCTCTTCTATATATCTAGGTTCATC
Source organism: Cunninghamia lanceolata (assembly GCA_027924645.1). Taxonomy (NCBI): domain Eukaryota; kingdom Viridiplantae; phylum Streptophyta; class Pinopsida; order Cupressales; family Cupressaceae; genus Cunninghamia; species Cunninghamia lanceolata. The sequence continues at coordinate 3,474,004 of BSBN01000524.1, forward strand.
TATGTTAGTATTCAAAGCAAAAATACATCTCCAATCATCAGGTGAATACCTTTTAGATGGCTGTCTATTCCTTGTAGACCTTCGAACAAGCCAAGTTGGAAGTTCTTCCTCCTCTTCTGAAGATTCAGAGCTAGATGAACTCTCCTCAACTTCTTCTTTATCTAAGGGCCTCGGCCCTCGATTCTGTTGGCAAGAGACACTATATGGATTCATGAATGTTGTCATTGATGGAAACAAAGGTTATCCCACACATCCGCAAGACATGACGAGTCTCTACCGGAAGTCAGATTGAAGAAATGTTATGATTCGGTAAGCAAGAACAGAGCAGTCAGCAAGGTCTGACCGTCAGGTCCAGATCTCTCAGAGGAAGTATTTCAGTAAAGTGTGGATTTGGGGAAGTCAAGAGGAGTACCTTGACTAATAGGTTCCAAGGATTTAGCCTCCAGTGATGGAAGGGTGAAGAGGTATGAGCACTTGAGTGTTGGGTTCCTGTTTGGCAGAGTAGATAGAGGAAGAACTATACCAGTAGAGTGTCAGATCCCAATCTGAAAGAGATATTGCTAATGAATAAGTTTCTTGAGGTATCATTCATGATTGGCCGACATGATTGATGACTTCTACAAGCATCTCCTAGATCCGCATCACTTGGTAAGCAAGGATCCAGCCGACAGATCAAAGCTTGGGAAAATATTGACTATTCTGGATGCCAACTAGAAAGGTGATGAAATCACTTATGTGGATATATATACAAGATGGATTTAGATGTGAAGGTGTGTGTGGTGTATTGTGTGGTGCGAAGAAAAGTAGAAAAGCAGAGTGAAGACAGGAAAATAGGTCTGGAATGTGAAAGTACAGCAGCATTAAAAGAGAGTAAGAATGAAGTGCAGCAGATCAGTTTATTGAGCCTAACCAGAACTAAACGTCAGCATGAGTAGATGCTTCTCATCAGTTCAAACATTGAGTTACCTTCCCTTCTTGTAGACAATGAGTCTCTTGTAGGCAATGACCCTCTTGTGAGCAGTGTGCTCAGGCAGTGAGCCCTAATTGGCAAGTGCCATTTTGTTCTATCTATTCTTCTAATAGAGAATAATATCTTGGGTTAATCACCCTGTGGTTTTTCCCTTAACAGGGTTTCCACGTCAAAATTTTTGTGTCATGTGTATTGGTGTTATTTCCATTTCATGATTATGCTTATTTGATTTGATGTTACACTAACTGTTAAGAAAGTTTAGAAAGTTGAAATATTAAGGATAACTGATTCACCCCCCCCTCTCAGTTATCAATAGATTCAAATTTCTCAGATGTAGAAGGGAGTTGAATAACATCTTTTGGTTCACTTTGTTCTGGCTGTAATGTAACACAAGAAGGCTTAGTTTCTCTAAAAATAACACTTCTACTATATATTACCTTCAGTGCAACAGGGTCCCAAATCTTGTATCCTTTCACACCATAATTGTACCCAATGAAGATACATTTCACAGCCTTTTTCTCCAACTTTGTTCGCTTCTCCTTTGGCACATGTGCATATGCCTCACAACTAAAAACTCTAAGATGTATTTTTGAAGTCTTGTGCCCTAACCATGCCTCCATAGGTGTTTTATCAACAAGAGCTGATGTAGGAGAACTGTTAATCAAGTAGCAAGTAGTGGCAACAACTTCAGCCTAGAACCTTTATTCTAGACTAGCACCACTAAGCATACTCCAACCTTCTCTATTAGTGTCCTATTCATTCTTTCTGCAACTCCATTTTTCTATGGAGAATACAGAGTTGTCTTTTTTCTCTGAATGCCACAATCTTTAAAGAATCTATCAAAATCATTAGAGCAAAATTCACCGCTATTGACAGTCCTCAAAAATTTTATTTTGTTTCTAGTCTGCAACTCAACCATTGCTTTAAATTCTTTAAATCAACTAAAAAATTTAGATTTACTCTTTAGAAAATATACCCATGTCCTTCTGCTATAATCATCAATAAATGAAACATAATATGTGTAATTTTGAATGGAAGGAACATCTACAGGACCAAACACATAATAATGAATAAGATGCAATACACCACAAGATTTATGAGAACTCAAGTAAAACTGAACACGGTTTTATTTACCATAAATGCAATTCTCATAGAAATCAAAAACAAGATTACAGTCAGTCAACCCTTCAACAAGGTTTTTATTTTTCAAGGTCCTTAGAACCTTTTCTCCCATGTGGCCTAATCTCTAGTGCCATAACATAGTCTTCTCTACAAGAAATCTTGATTCAAAAGAAAGAGCACCCTTAGGTACCCACAAGCCACAACCATCCACTAAAAATGAAACCCTCTCCTTTTCCAATGAAGTAGTCAAAAAATTTCTTTTCACATAAGTACTATTGCACTCAACAGTGCATGCATCAAGCTTCTATAGTGTGCCAAGTCTGACACCTCTAGTGATCACCATAGCACCTCTAACCATCTTGCATCTTGTATCAAAAAAGACTACTTGCACACCCGCATCTATTAGTTTGCTCACAGACAATAAATTTCATGCTAATCCAGTGATATGCAACACACCATTAATCCTTTTGTTCTACCATCAGGAAATCTAATTTTAAATTTACCATGGCCAACAATATTTAAATGAGAATCATCACCCAAGTACACCTTACCTCCATCAAATTCTTCATATTTAGGAAACCAATCTCTATTAAGGGTCATAAAGAAATATGCACCTGAGTCAATTAAGCATGCATCATTACTTGCATGAGTAGCCAAAGTTGTAATGAACGCATCACCATCTTCCTTCTCAGACTCGGAATCAGAATCAAAATTCTTCTTTTTCTTCTTTTCTTCTTTACACTCCTTACAAAAGTGTTCAGCTTACCGCAATTCTAGCAAATAACTTTGGACTTTCTATGAGATTTGGATCCCCCCTTAGACTTGGATTTGTCATGCTTCTCACTCTTCTTGCCTTTTTCTTTAGGTCTTCCACAAACACTTAGGGCTTCTTTGCACTGATGGATACCTTCCTCCTCATTTCTTCTGAAAGCAAAGAACCCATGACATCTTCAACTTTTAAGATAACAGAAGTACTCCCAATCGCCATAATAAGAGAATCCCACAAATCAGGCAAAGAACAAAGCATGATCTAACATATCTCCTCCTCATCCATTTTTACACCAACTGATGCCAATTGAGCCACCAACATATTGAATGCTTCTAGGTGGTTTGAAATTCATCCACCCTCTTCTATTCTCAAGGAATACAATTTCTTCCTCAAGAAAATCTTGTTAACTAAATATTTAGCTTGATATATTTCACTGAGTTTCTTCCACACTTTATTTGCAGAGGGCTCTTAATGGACATTGATTAAAATAGAGTCTGTAAGGCACAATCTGATTAGACCCTTGGCTTTACGGTCTATAACATCATATTCAATAGCCAAAGTAGCATCTGTGGGCCTTGAAATTTTCTCATCAATAGCACCCCACATATCTCGATCAATTAATAGATCCTACATATTTAGCTTCCACATCTCAAAATTGTTACCAAAAAATTTTTCTACCTCTATTCTCCCTAATGTGTTCGCCATCTAAAAATCCCTGCAACAAGATCACAAAGTATTTTATGCACAAGCTCCCACTCAAAACTAGATTAGTTCAAAAAACCCAACAACCCACAACTGAAAACAAAGGTGATCAAGCTCTTATTACACTTGTAAGGAATCTAAGGTAGCAAAACAACTTCCTACACTAATCTTGAGGGGATGGATATGCATAACTTTTTAGATATTTTCAACAGTTATAGAAATAAACACAAATATCAATCATACCACAACACAATAATTACGTGGGGAAACCCTTTCAAGAGAAAAACCCCACTCCAAAGCCGCCCAATATATTATTCAAGAATCAAGAAGATTACAATATACTTGCAGAGAAAGCTTTCATAGGAGTATAACCAACTAGATATCTGGAGGCAACTCAACATCTATAAGACTCTTACACACAACCTCCATCTCAAGCTCCTGATATATAGGAGATACAATACAGTAAACCGTCAAAGGTAATTACAAAACCATGAGCCAAAAACCACCCAAACGTGGTACCCAGATTATCTCCAATCAAAGATGCCTTGTGATGTGCCAAATCACACACCAATATGTGTAACTCTCCCTTTTATATCTCTTTTAAGTGTCCAACATGTTTTCACATTTTCCAAAACAAGAGGTTCAACTTCCGGAGGTCATAACTTTTGATCTAGGTGTCTGATTGACGAATCATTTGATGTGTCAAAAAGCTCATGAAGAGATCTATCAAGATATAACCCATTTTGTTGGTTACAACAACTTTCAAGGCATTTAGAGACCTCTAAGTGCCTCAAATCTAAGTTTGAAACTTTTTTCAGGAGTTTCAAAAAACAAAAACTTTAATATCTGCAATCCAGGTATGATCTTGAGTCGAAACTCCCCCTGAGATGTTTACTTGATAGTTCTGTACCTTTTGGGAAAACTTCAGGTCTATCTTAGCTCAAGTGTAGAGTTACTAAAAATAGTAAGCCCTACCATTTTTAGCCCCTTTTGAAACTTTGAAAGTTCTAAACCATTCTTCAAGATAAAGAGTATTCGAAAAGACCAAAACTAGGAAGAATAGTAACATTTTGTAGTTGCAAGAATAAGACACATTTCCTAACATTTTTGGCAAGGTTTATATGGTTATAGGAGCTATAATATACAAAATACAAGTTGTGATAAGTTGTATTGTAACTATAATAGAAGTAGTTTTTCCAATTTAAATTACCTACAACATAGAAGAATCAAGTTGTTAGATGTTGTAGTTATAATTGAATAAAAGTATTTTTTTTAAATTACACACTAAATAATAGTGGTGGGATCCAATGAAAAAATCACACATGTAATGCTTAGAAATTGAGTTTTGCAATAGCCAATTGGAACAAGATATAAATACATAAGTTCAATCACATGGAAAATGTTACATCAACCTAATATAATCAAGATTTATCAAGTTAGTTCATTTTTGTATTAAAAACCAAGCCATGTGTGCATGTGTGAATTGATTTACCTTTCCCATTTTCTTTAGTGTCAAAAATAAGTGAGAGGTATCAAAATTATGGATGATTTGACACCTAAAAAATATTAATCTACAAATGATTCAATATGTCAACCTATAGACATATTGCTTGAAGAAGGTCATTACTTTGTTGTCAATTAGGTGTTTATAGTCTCAATAGAGATACCTGTGACCCCAAAATCTATGTGTGATCTCTCTCTTTAAAAAAATGATTGTCATTTTTTACATCTTTAGGAATGTATGCATGTGAATGCTTTTGGGATAAGGGACCACTCTAGCTATTTTAGTGTCAAATTGAAATATAATTTTTTTTATCGGTAAAGGTGTGTAAACACCATAATTCTATTAATATAAAACTAGTATTACAAAAACCCCAATAGGGTCATAGAAACAACAACCCCTTACAACTATCCAGGGTGCTCAAAGAAGTAGACAAAAATATACATGTTGCAGAGAGTACATATATAGCAATATAACCTCCAACAATACATAGCAATTCAAACAATGACAAAATATGAGGGATGATATTACATATATAGTCAAAAATAAATAGAAATACTAAACCATATGATTGCCTTCATTAAGATCTACCACCAAAAAACCATATTGCTCCATGTTATTACTTGCATCCTCAGTAGCTGGCATGGGAGCCTGATAATGCAGTAGAAGCATCCATCCATAGAAGATGTCCTCATTTTTTTAATGTTTCTCTACTCCAATTTGATAGCCATGTGAGTAGAGAGAATGCTCCAGAGAGACAGTGCAGTTATTTTGTAACCCATGTACAACCACATTGTAGACACAATGAATTTCAGGGTTTCTTTGCAACTCCTTCAAGGAGAATTGACCTCCAACTAGAGTCTCACCATTCAAAAGATCATAGTTTGCCAATGATTCATGAAATTTGTCCTCTGAGAATAGGTAATCATGTACAAAATTCTTAGCCAGAGCACAAACCATCTAAATGATATCCATAGCATTCTAAAGAAAATGTGAGATGATTTGAGAAGAGTATATGAAAAGGGAACCATTCAGGAAATCCTTACCACACACTTTGATTATGTCTTCCTCCACAACTTCATCTGAAATCTTAAAGGCAAACAATAGGACATTAGAGTCAATAGGCCCATGAATGGGCATCTCCCACTTCAGGACATTAAAGAGAAGATACATGTTGCACATAGAGTTCTCCATAGAATACCTTTGTCTACGCCCAAAGAAAACACAAAGGCAAAAATAAAATGAAGATACCAATAATTCTCTAGAGGCACTGAGAAATAGTGCCCATAACATAAGCAAAATGAAAAACTATGCCCTACTTTGGCACAAATGAAATCCTTTCCTACAATGGTAATGATGAAAAAAATGTCCATAAATTCACGCACACAAAGGTAGCTTGCATACATCAGAGGATGATATTATCATAGAGCCAAATCACACATGTGAAATACAATGCATAAACTTAGAAATATTTCAAAGCAAAGTAGAACCTACCAACTAAAAACAAAAGGTCAATTTACAAAAAACAATAATTTCTCTTCACAAAGAGAAATTATCTCAAGATATGTCCTTCTTCAAAGCCTCCATAATAGAATGGTGATGTTGTAAATAAAATTGATCAATCTCTATAGACTGGCTTCCCCTTTGACAAGTAAGATTCGCCAATAAATTTGCCACCTGGTTACCCTCCTTGTATGTATGCTAACATCTAAAATCTTCAAAGAAATAAAAAGTAGCCCAAGATTCTCTTAAAATATACTCTATTTTACAATTACAAAGATTTTTACTTTGGAAAGCATTAATAACTACCAAAGAGTCTCCCTTAATTTAATAATATTTTTAATGCCCATTTGCTTAGCCATCTGAATTCCCAAGAGTAGAGCTTGGGCTTCAACTTCTATATTCGTACCATCCACAATTTTAGAAGCCTTAGAACAAAGAAGATTTCCCGTGTGGTCTCTTATTACACATCCAATACCAGAGAGACCAGGGTTACAATTGGAAGCCCCACCAAAACTTAGTTTTTTCCAATCTATGGGAGGAGTTTTCCATCGAATCTGCTTGTGGTCAACAACATGCTTTTGGAGGCCTGATCCAACTATAAGAGGTTTAATCTTTGGCCAATTTTTTGTTAGTGAATTATCCCAAGCTGTGAAGTTTGAAAAATTAGCCCTATGAACCTGAGTCATAACAGTTTCTGAAATGGAGTTCTCAATTCTTTCCAACACTTCTTCCACTCTATGAAGTTGATTTCTAAATATTCTTCTATTATGCTCAAGACAAATATTCACTACAATAGAACATGCCATTAGCACCTAAAAAAATGCCAAATTTTATTGCAATTGAGCTTAGAAATTGGACACTTTGTCTAGCACAAAACTCGGCGCAATTTTGCATGCTTACTTTTGTGCCAGACTTAGCACCGACTTTTGCACCCGATTTAGCGCCGACTTTAGCATTGGATTTAGAATCCAATTTAGCTTATGATTTTTCTTCTGGTTTGGCTTCCAGGTTTGCTTCTTGTTTTGCTTCCATTTTTGCATCCAGTGTTGCTTCTAATTTTGCTTCCATTTTTGCATCCAGTGTTGCTTCTGATTTTGCTTCTAGATTTACTTCCAATGTAGTGCTGGATTTGGCTTCCGATTTTGCTTTTTGTGTGGTTTCCAGGTTTGCTTCCAGTTTTTCTTCAGGTTTTACTTCCAGGTTTGCTTCTAGTTTTTCTTCCAATTTTGCTTCCCATTTTGCTTCCAGATTTGCTTCCAATTTAGCACTAGATTTGGCACCCAATTTGGCTTCCAGTTTGGCTTTTGATTTTGCTTCTTGTGTTTCTTCCAAGTTTGCTTCTAGTTTTGCTTTTGGTTTTGCTTCCAGATTTGCTTCCAATTTAGCGTCGGATTTGGCTTCCACTTTGGCTTCCAATTTTTCTTTTGGTTTGGCTTCTTATGTTGCTTCCAGTTTTGCTTCTAGTTTTGCTTCCGGTTTTGCTTCCAATTTGGCTTCCAAGTTTGCTTCCAATGTTGCTTCCGATTTTGCTTCAGGTTTTGCTTCTAGATTTACTTCCATTTTTACTTCCAATTTTGCTTCCAATTTAGCGCTGGATTTGGCACCTAATTTAGCTTCCAATTTTGCTTCCATGTCTACTCCCATTTTTGCTTCTACTTTTGCTCTTTGTCCTGCTTCATATTTTGCTTCTTGTATGATGTCTAAAATAGCTTCTTTTTTGGCTTCCTAACTAACTCCAAGTTTTGCTTCCATTATGACCTCCTTTGTTGCTTTGGCTTTTTCTTCCAATTTAACAAGATAATTATATAAAACAAATAAGATAATTATTATAAAATAACAAGATAATTATTATAACATGATCATCGTCTATAATTAAAACAAGTGAGTCAAATATCTATAATTTAATTGAATTTTACAACATCCATCCTACAGTAAATTAAAATCATCATACGTATTAAATATCCATCCAAAAATCATCAACCACTTTCAATATATAAAATTGACAAGTCAATACTGATAAGATCATCATCATATATAACTAAAACAAGTGAAAGTCAAATATGTCAGTAGATCAATAACATGTCAAAATGATACATGTCCAACAGTCGACATAAGTCAAAATGACACATGTACAAATGATATAAGTAAAAATGATAAATTATGTAACTCAAAATGATACAAGTCAAGATGATACATGTCCAAATGATATAAGTCAAATTGATACATGTGAAAATGATACAACTCAATAATATGGTACTGCAGGCCTTGAAAATGATACATTTGATAGTAACCATGAAAAGAGGCATCATAACGATATATCAGCAATGATCCATGATGCAGTCTATATGATCATGAATGTCACTGGCTACTACCAGCAACTGCCTCATTATCATCATCACCGTCGTGATCATCATCATCATGATCGTCGTCATCATCATCGTCATTGGCCTCGTCTTCTATATCTACATCATTATCATCCTCTACCATGTGATATGTACCAGAACCAATATAATATGGATCTATATCGTTAGGATCATCTTCATCTTCTGGAAGACCCGTGTTCTGCAAAAAAAAACTTTTAAAATGAAAAGTTATTATTTATTTCATGTAATAATTTATTTTTCTGTTATATATCTAATATTCCAACATATGAAATGAAACCATAATCATATTACATAATATCAAAGTGCACATACTATAATAAAATTTCAAAAAAGTTACAGCTAATATGTCATTCCAATGATGTCAAACATGCAACAATTGTAATAAATGTTACTAAAGATCATAAAAAATTGTTATACAATTCAACTATCAACTGTAAATTCTATTACATAACCTTAAGTGCCACAAATTGTGTGGTCAATGTATGTTATTTTTCACTATTAATCTAATAACCTGCATTAGACAGAAACATTAAAGAGTTTTTAAGTAGCAATTGATTAAATTCTCTTACATGTCATTAATGAATGCACAGTTTTTTTTTCAATAATTATTTATCTTAAGGTTCATGAGTAACCTTAAGATAAAGGTCTAATAGTTGTTCCATGGGGCATGTTTAACAAACCAAATGCAATTGTCAACTTTTCACCATGGTGGTAGAGAAATAATTCTTTTTCCAATCCTTCCACAACATTAAGTAAATTCTTGAATCTGGAAAATACTTGCCGCCTTCATCTTCCAAGCCAATTTCTCCAACTTCGCATAGGTGTCCTTTGTCTATGGATGTGATCTGTCTCCTATACAAAAAAGCATGTACAGTTTTATTTTATACCCTTCAATCCAACTACATCCTAGCATTTTTTTAACTCCTCTATCTTTCATCAATCTCCTTACCTCACCACACCTGCCCACTTGTGGATAGATGTTTGAGAGAAGAACATAAGTTGTGCAGCATTTTTAGGATCCAAATCAAAAAGCAGTGTTGTTGTAAATACTCCTAAGCCTATATTCATATGTGATCTACATGCACCAAGAAAACACATGCATACAACTAGCACAGATTTAACAGGTATCTTATTGATAAAGTTTAGGGTGTCTTCAAGATAGCCAGCAATGGCAAGGAGGTCAACCATGCACGTAAATAGAAAAGCCCTAGTTAGCAGGTTATATGGGGAGAAGGATGCTTCTCATTTTCAAGAATCCTAAGTCTCATTGCTACATATGTTTCTTAAAGAAGGGCCATTTTTAAACTAGGTAGTTGTTTTGTCACTCACTTTGTGTAATGAAATGATGAGAGTTGAGTCTCCTTATTGTTGTGATGTTCACAACACGCCCCATTATGCTCCTTAGCAAAATGGGGACCCCTGCTGATGTCTTGCTTTTTGCTTCTGCTTGTGTTTTTTCTGCTTCCTGGCGGTCTGGTAAAAATGAAGGTCAGGTGCATCATCATCATGATATATGATGAGGTAGGTCATCATCATGAGGTCTGTTTGTCAAAGTTCATATTTTGTTTCTGTGACCTCATATTTTAAAAGAGCTTGAAATTCCATGCAGGTTTGCCTTTTACTTCACTTGAAAATTCGTCCATATATGGAAGTTATGCACGGTCAAAGTCTTGGTCAAACCTGATATTCGCAGGAGGATCATCATATTTATATATCCTAAGTCATGTTGGCAGGATCATCATGATCTTGGTCTATCACCCGCTAAAAATCATGCAGTCGCAGTATCCGGACGTCAATTTTAGGTGGTAGTTCCCTTTACCCGTCAAAAGGCCTTGTGCGCATTATGCAGCATCATGATTTTCTTAAGAGCGTCATATTTTATAAACTTGGTTTTGCTGTATAAAGACATCATCATCATATTTGAAACGCACCCCCCCGACAATATCCTGAGGTTCGAATATCATGATGACATCGGCTTTAAGTCAAGGTAAGTTCCCCCGTCGAAGCGGTCTTTTTTATCGCGAACATCATCATGATATCTTTGCATCGCCTAAAAAACTAAAATATCATGCTGATAGTAAGATCACCTTGACTTAGCAAATTCATTATCGGCATATTTGCATGCGCACGTTCAAATCCTATCGCAAGGTCATCATCATGATATTTGCTGAAGTTTGAAATATGATGATGACGACTTCACATCATCCTGATCTTTCACAAGAAGGTCATATTCGCTGAAATTCGCTTAAGTGTTGGAGGCATCATCATCATAATTCGATTAAGAGGATCATCACCTTCATATCCTCCTGATCTCCGCTTAGCGAATATCATGATGATCACCCTATCTATTCAGAGGGGGTCGATATTGCATTTCTCAAAAGTATGATCATATTTCACAATATCACCCTAGCGCAAATATCATGATGACCTTAACTCATCCTTGTGCTCCGAAAACGAAATATGATGATGACGTCATCATCATATTTTTATCTTGTCATAGTGTCAAGATCATCATGATCTTGTTTGTTCGCCTGATATTTCGCAAAGTCCTCCTACCGAAAATGCAACCTTTTGAGAACATCCTGATGATCATCATCATCATTTTTATCCTGATCATGATCATCATCATAACATTTTCCCTTCGGCAGGATATTTTCCAAGACATGCTCCGGTTGGCGAAATATCATGATGACGTCATGTTTCTAGTTTAACGAAGGCTCCGGGTATCATGATGACGTCATCCCGATCTTATAACGAAGAAGTAAATATCCTGATGATCAGCATCATCATCTTTTCTTTCAACAGGATATTTTCCAAAACCCGATCCGGTTCCCAAATATCATGATGATGTCTTATTCTATGTTCGACAGAAGCTAATATCCTGATGATCATCATCATCATCTTTTTTCCTTCAAACAGGATATTTTTTCAAGCACGATCCGTTTGCCGAAATATCATGATGACGTCTTATTCCAAGTTCGACAAAAGCAAATATGATGATGATCTTCATCATGCTAATTTTTCTCGAGAGGGTTGCCTTGGCCGCAAAAGGATCATATTATGTTCATCATCCTGATCATGCTCCTTAGGTGACCCGATATCACAAATATCCCCCTGATCTTAACCGGAAATGACGATGACGTCATCCTTAGCATTTCAATGAAGCCCGAATATCATGATGACGTCACCATCATCTTCCTTTCCTCAGCAGCAGGATTATCTCCATATCCTCCTATTATCCTTCATCATGATGATGATGATGTTGTTGTTCTTTTCTCCAATATGCAGAAGCGAAACATCATGATGACATTCATCTGGACCTTCAGGAGGGAATGCTATTTCCAGAATATCACGATGATGAGGTATATCGACTAACCTATTTTTTGGCGCACCGACAGGGATGATCATGCCGATGGGCGGGAAATGAGGCGGTGGAATTTTAAAGCATTTTTTTGGCGCCTCTGGCATTTTTCGGTCAGCGATGGTTGACCCGATCAATTTTGAGCAGCTTGGGCGCATTTTGGACGCATTTTTTGGAGTTTTCTGGATCCGATCTCCTCATCTTGCGCTGTCACCTGGATTTAAACGCTTATTCTATTTTCATGTTGTTTTTATGATAAATGTGAAACTTATTGCTTGTCTTGTCTTGCAGGCTTGCAGTTGAGGAAGCAGCTGGAAAGTCAACACAGTGACCTCATGGAGGCAGAAGATCTGATCTCAGGAGCAAGAAGATAGAGATGAAATGCAAAGGGTCAAGGCCATTCAAGTAAAGAAGAAGGTTGCAGCTGAGGGTATTATCACAAAAGACAAACAGAAGTTATTGCCCAGCTGCCGGAACTTCTCAGAAGGGGCAATATTTCGCCCAGATTTGACCACTGCTCTGAGATATTTTTGAGAACTGGTTCACCTGCATTTATTGCTGTAACTAGGGGTTTGAACCAGGGGTTCAGTTAGGTTTTTTGCTGTAGTGAGGACAATCAGAATGTCTTTATATTGTGCCTCTCTACACTGTAAAACTTTACAACAGGGGCTACACACAGAGATTCTAGGAAAATACAGCAAGATAGCTTAGCATAGTTTAGAAGTAGAAGAAGGAGGTCGCCTGTTTGTCTGCAGTAAGGTGCGCGTGGAATGTCTGGCTGCCTTACTGTATCTGTAAAGCTTGTAAGTTCTCTGTAGTATGATCAATGAAACTAAGAGTCATTCTTACATTGTAAATCATGTATGGCTATTCGTTTCTAATACAATAGAATCTGGAGTTCTGCATCTATCTTCTGAGTGTTCTCCTGCTCTTCTTTGTGTTTTGAAATATCTTCTTTGAGAGCTTGCAATTTTAAATGTATGTTTGTGAAAATGCTCAGAACTTACATTTAGGGTTTTTACTGTGGATTTGATCAAACTACTGTGGTATTTACATAGTGCATAACAGAAACACTTAGATCCTTCGGTAGATTAAGTGAGGTATAGAGTAGATCTTTCTAACTTTTCCCAACCCATCTGAAATATCTAGCTGAAAACGTAGAAATCCAAAGGAAATTGTCTCAAATTTGAAGAAGCATGCATAACAGAGCTATAAGTAGACAGTTTTCATAAACAGATAAAGAAGAAAGCTACAAAAATCCAAGAAAACCCTCTAAAACTTGCAGCCCAGTAACACCTGTATGCAAATGAACAGAATACTTGTTGAAATCTATGACCTCTTTGCATATTCTTAGTCCAGTAAACCACAAAATAAACCTAAACTACGTAAGGCCCCTTGAACATTACAGCTTCACATTGACCAACTGAACTTGACCAACTGAACCATTGTAGACTTGGGATTAGTTGAATCACCAAATGATTCCTTCTTGTCTTTCAAGTATAGTTTCAGTTCATTTTATGTGAATTTTAACTTATTGTTATGATTGCATCAAAACAGTCATCAACAGTTTTCTGGCGCTAGAAGGAGGGCTAGAAGGCTGTATATTGTAATCATCAACAGTTTTCTGGCGCTAGAAGGAGGGCTAGAAGGCTGTATATCGCAATCATCAACACTTATATCACTGTAGATTTGCATACATCAACCTCCAATACAATAACACCATACAATGCACATGTAACTTTACGGTACCTTAGCCTAGACATGATGCTACAAAAATATGAAGGTACCTCCTACTAAAGATGTCATGCCATAGACTAGATACCACTATACAGTATATATCACATCTACAGTAACAATTTCCTTCCAAATGTAGGTTTACAGTCTATGATTAACATGCATAGACCTTTCTAGTGTTTACAAGATAATTCCTTAGTCAACACCATACTAGTGTCTACAAGATGTTTCCACAGTTAAAATATGAAATTAACGCTACTTTGCAAACAATAAGCAAGCCTTCGGGGAGCATAAAGTTTCCATTTACATCCATGCACAATAACTTAATCAACCCTTAGGACTTTATGGATAATGAAATAGAAGGTCCTATATTCCATTTATGAGTCCTCTATCCAAATGACACAGTGATCACAAGTACATAATATCTACTATTCCGTGGGTAGTGCTTAGACATTCAAACACAGGGAAGTCCATACTAAGATAAATTTGTTCACAAACAGTCTCCAATTTAATAAATACTAGATTGAAATCACATTTCTAATTTAGTGCAAGTCATTACAATGAACTCAAAGGTCATTGTCATCAAACAAATGCCTTCACAATAGACTGTTCTAGTTACAAGTACAATACAACTATTACAATGTTACACAACTGTATGCAATTGACAAAACCCATTCTTTCCAAGAGTCAACTGGTAATCAAATACAATCATGTAGTGTTGTTTCAACATTGTATTCCATTGTGGCTTTAGTAATGCAAACCTCATAACCTTGGAGGGAGTGTTGGGGGGCAAGTTGACCTAAACCAAGGATCCAAAAACATCGTAAAAGCCCACCTAGGAGTGGTATTATTAATCCCAAGAAGACCTCGCATCCACAATTGAGAGAGTGGACATTTATAGGTGAAATACCAACACCATTAGGGTTGACAACCATGTCAAAAAAGATAACCATGAACCGGGCCAGGTTTCCTCAAGACTCATGGTATGTTGCAATGATAGCATTCTAGCAATTCTAGCCAGGGTTTGAAACTCCACCTCAAATTGTGACCAAATTAATGTAGCTTCCTTCATGATAGAAATCCAAAACACAATAACCAACAGTTTGCCACAGTTCATAAGTCCCATGATCTTAAGTCTGAACTCTCACAGTTAACAATATTTTCCTCATCCAAACCCTTTAGCATAGGCTTTCACAAGACCACATACAATTACACAAGTTAAAGGAAATGTTTCACCAAAATGGTCAGTGTAATTTTACAATAATGGATGACAAGGAGCTTTACTTCAAAGAAAGGTTAGCGTAGTTGAAGAAGACCAGTTGGCGATTTGAATCTTAGTCTCCAACCCAAATAGCAAGACACTCAGCCAACATGATGAGCACACTCAAAGTCTCCCTTCCTCTAAATCACTTATAGTCCAACCATCAACCTTCCTTCCTCAACCCCAAGGCAAAAAGAAGAAACCCCCCCCCAAAATGGTTCCCCACTCCTTCCTTTTCTCCCTCACATACCCCAAAACCAAGCACATTAAAGACTAGTACTTCCCAAAGCTATTATGGCAGAGGAGAGTTAATGCCTACTGCCAATGATAGCTCCTTCTCATCAAAAAAAAATGTGCATATTAAAATTTAAATTTCCACTATTATATTTCAAAGGTTTGAAATATAACCAACAATGTGACTGTAATGCATGCCCCCCTTTAAGTCTTATAATAAAAAGGTTAGGAAACAAAGACTTGAGATAAACCCTTTGGTCTGTTCACTTAGGAGACCACCTGAAAACTCAATGATAACTACATCCACATGATCAAGAAGAATGACAAGCGACCTATGAATAACAATCCACTTGAGTCAAAAAGACAAGAAGACCAACGTCTTCAAAGATTATTGAAACTCAACACAAGAAATGCAAATTGACATATTAACACAACAATATCCAACTAAGTTATTGAAAATCAACTATTGATACCTCGTTCTCCATCCAGATTACAAAATCGGTCCACTTTTTGCTTTATAACATTTCCTTTTCAAATTGCGTTGGTTGCCAGCCATATTTTTTCCCCTGTCAAAACATGGCACATGGACTAGTTAAACTAATTAGTATGCAATCATTTATTTTTTCCTAGGAAATAAAAAAAATATCATTTAACATATTAAATATACTTACTAATGTACAAATCAAGGCCTGTAAACCTTTCTGGTCACTGTGATGAGTGGCATGAAGTTTGTTAAGCCTAGCCTTGGAGACCTTGTCCTGAAACATATAATAATTCAATTTAGGTAAAGCACAAATAAAATTTAAAAATCATTTAATAAATTTGATATAATCTTATGGGAAAATTCAAATACTTGCATACTCTCCTCACCAGACTTCTCTGTGCATCAGACTTCTCATATGCTTTTACAAGCTCTTTCCATACTTTGAGACTTACATCAATTGGCCCTTTTTTGAGCCTTTGCTCAGGAGGGATTTTTTTTATCTTTTTTGTTTGGTTGCACCGAAATCTCTTGCAATTTTGGGACATTCATAGCTTTATTTTCTTTACAGACCAACCTATGCCAAATTCAGTCTCCATGTCTTGGATAACTGCTTTTTACAGGTGCATGGGCATCTTTGAGAATGGAAAATGTAGATGGTCTTTGAACCATTGAAGGCATGATTCCTTCAACCTATTCACAAATGTTTTTCCAACATCTGTCATTCAGAATTCCCCTGAAACCACATCATATTCTATCTTGGTATCGTAGCTACCAATGCAAGATGCAAAACATGGCGTGGTGGTTGAAGAAGTCTATATCCCAAGAGTGGCTGGGACATTGGAAGCCTCTACTCCCTGTTCCACATTCTTAGAGGTTACTGTTATTGATTTCCTCCTAGATCTTTTGCCCGATCCATGACTGGTTGGGAATCAATTGATTCCCTCTGACACTGTTGATTTGGTTGCAATGTTTCGGGGGCTTTACTAGATCATTTTTCTATGTATCTGGCAAGCATTGTCAAGTCAACACCATCCAATTTGTTCATTGCGTCTACGCCCAATATGGAAGCCAATGCCTCTTTATCTTTCTCAGTCTCATGTCCCTATATATAAATATATATATATATATAATAAATTTCTTTTTTAAAATTTAGAAATAGAAAACTAAATACTAAAAATCAAAGAAACAATGGAAACATTTACAAATCTATAAATTGATAGTGAATTACCTGATTGTGGCTAGAGTTTGCTCCCTTCCCTCTATTGCTTGACATTTTGAGGTGACCTAGGGCAAATTATTTTCATCCAGTCTATGGAAGCAATCGTAGCCAGGTATGAATTAATAGTGTGCTTGACCAATCATAGCCAAAAACAAAAATGTAGCCAAAAACAAAACTTAACAGCTGTATTTTGGGTATGATGTACAAAGAGACCTTATTCGATAGGCCTTCTAAAAATGGTAAATGCAAGTTATACTGCAAGCAAGGATAATTAACAACATTACTACTCAAATTTACCCTAAAGAGTGAGTACAACATCTTAGAAAAACTTTCTTTGAGCTCAAAATTATATCAAAATGGATAAAAACCTAGGTCAAGAGTTAACTTACTTGCTAAAAGGTAGACGAACAAGCTTGATTGAATGGCTGAGGTAGCTAGAAACCCCAAATTTAGTAGCTAGCTCAAGAAATTTTTTATCTTCTAGATGTCTAGAGCCAAAAATAAATAAAATACAAATTCACGGATCCCTTGTAGAAACTTTTCAGTAACTTCCGTTTTTGACATAATAAAGTTGTCACTTCATAGGAAACCTAAAACAAAGGCAGAGTACACTGTGTTGTAGGCTTAAATGTATTAACTTATTTGTTTTTTTTTTTGGTGGTATGTTTTAACGCTAGCGCGAATTTTAAATTTTTTTTTGGATTCATTAGTCAGCATTTATAACTCTGACTTTTGCACCAACTTTTAGCCCTAAATGTAATCTCTTTGGGACGTCAAAACTAGTGCCAAGTGTGCCTAATTTAGTGCCATCATCATCCATCTCCCAAGCTAACATCTCCATTGCACCCTACACCACCTCCGCATCACAAGATTCAACTTTTATGGGGATGTGTGCAACCATTGGTTATGGTTCCCTTCCATTTTGCAATAAATTTACCAACATCAATGAGGCCACTCAACATGGTCCATGCGCGAGGACATCATTCTCTAATGGGACTATAACCTTCAATGCAGCGTAATGCAACCTTCAACCCTCAACCCTAAACACTATACCTTAAACCCTAATCCCTCCACCCTAAACCCTAATCCCTCAACCATAAACACTATCCCTAAACCCTGAAGCCTCAACCCTTAAAACTTAAACCCTAAACCCTATCCCTAAATCGTCAACCCTAAACATTATACCTTAAAGTCTAATCCATCAACACTAAACCATAAACCCTCAACCCTAAACACTATATCTTAAACTCTAATCTCTCAACACTAAACCCTAATCCCTCAACCCTCAACCCTCAACCCTAATCATAAAGCTAAACTTAAAGCTTCCACTCATTCCACCATCCCCAAGGGATCCAAAAATGCAAAATTAGATGCCTCTACTGATAGAGCCAAACATCCTAAGGGTCGTCATGCCTTAGGACATAAAAACAAAGAGTCAAAGAAAAATCAATCCAAAAATTTATCCAAGCCCATACCTCCACAAGCAAAGTCCAAAACCAAAATCTACCATCATTCATCCACTATCCTACATACCCTTCACATACCATCCCTATGGTCCATGCTTTGGCATAAGTCTGACATAATCCACATCATAATCCACTATTTTCCCTACATAATCCACATCATAATCCACTTTTCTCCCCTCTAGAATCCACATCATAATCCACTATCTGCCTAATCTATTTGCCTTCCATGTATCCCTTACCAACATCGATGAGAGCACTCGACATGGTCCATGGCTGAGGACATAGTTCTCTAATGGGACTATAACCTTTTAGTGCAGTATAACGCAACCTTCAACCCTCAACCCTAAACACTATACCTTAAACCCTAATCCCTCCACCCTAAACCCTAATCCCTCAACCGTAAACACTATCCCTAAAGCCTGAAGCCTCAACCCTTAAACCTTAAACCATCAACCCTATCCCTAAACCCTCAACCCTAAACACTATACCTTAAACTCTAATCCCTCAACACTAAACCCTAAACCCTCAACCCTAAACACTATATCTTAAACTCTAATCCCTCAACACTAAACCCTAATCCCTTAACCCTCAACCCTAATCCCTTATTGCTAAACCTTAAACCCTATCCCTAAAGCCTCAACACTCAACACTTGAACCTTAAATCCTAAACCATATCCCTAAACCCTCAACCCTAAACAATATTGTGCCTTAAACCCTAATCCCTCAAATCTAAACCGTAATCCCTAAACCCTAAACCCTAAACCCTCAACCCTCAACCCTCAACCCTCAACACTATACCTAAAACCCTAATCCCTCAACCCTCAACCTTAATCTTAAACCTAAACTTAAATCTTTCACTCATTCCACCATCCTCAAGGGATCTAGAAATGCAAATTAGATGCCTCTACTGATAAAGCTAATAAATCTACCATCATTCATCCACTATCCTACATACCCTCCACATACCATCCCTATGGTCCATGCTTTGCCATAAGTCTGACATAATCCACATCATAATCTACTATTTTCCCTACATAATCCACTTTTCTCCCCTCTAGAATCCACGTCATAATCCACTATCTTCCTAATCCATTTGCCTTCCATGTATCCCTTACCAACATCGATGAGGGCACTCGACATGGTCCATGGGCGAGGACATCGTTCTCTAATGGGACTATAACCTTTCAGTGCAGTGTAACGCAACCTTCAACCCTCAACCCTAAACACTATACCTTAAACCCTAATCCCTCCACCCTAAACCCTAATCCCTCAACCTTAAACGTTATCCCTAAAGCCTAAAGCCTCAACCCTTAAACATTAAACTGTCAACCCTATCCCTAAACCCTCAACCCTAAACACTATACCTTAAACTCTAATCCCTCAACACTAAACCCTAAACCCTCAACCCTAAACACTATATCTTAAACTCTAATCCATCAACACTAAACCCTATTCCCTCAACCCTCAACCCTAATCCCTTATCGCTAAACCTTAAACCCTATCCCTAAAGCCTCAATCCTCAACACTTGAACCTTAAATCCTAAACCATATCCCTAAACCCTCAACCTTAAACAGTATTGTGCCTTAAACCCTAATCCCTCAACTCTAAACCGTAATCCATAAACCCTAAACCCTAAACCCTCAACCCTCAACACTATACCTAAAACCCTAATCCCTCAACCCTCAACCCTAATCTTAAACCTAAACTTAAAGCTTCCACTCATTCCACCATCCTCAAGGGATCCAGAAATGCAAAATTGGATGCCTCTACTGATAAAGCCAATAAATCTACAATCATTCATCCACTATCCTACATACCCTCCACATACCATCCCTATGGTCCATGCTTTGGCATAAGTCTGACATAATCCACTATTTTCCCTACATAATCCACGTCATAATCCACTTTTCTCCCCTCTATAATCCATGTCATAATCCACTATCTGCCTAATCCATTTACCTTCTATGTATCCCTTACCAACAATGATGAGGGCACTCGACATGGTCCATGGGTGAAGACATCATTCTCTAATGGGACTATAACCTTTCAGTGCAGTGTAACACAATCTTCAACCCTCAACCCTAAACACTATACCTTAAACCCTAATCCCTCAACTGTAAATGCTATCCCTAAAGCCTGAAGCCTCAACCCTTAAACCTTAAACCATCAACCCTATCCTTAAACCCTCAACCCTAAACACTATACCTTAAACTCTAATCCCTCAACACTAAACCCTAAACACCCTAATCCCTCAACACTAAACCCTAATCCCTCTACCCTAAACCCTAATCCCTTATCGCTAAACCTTAAACCCTATCCCTAAAGCCTCAACCCTCAACACTTGAACCTTAAATCCTAAACCCTATCCCTAAACCCTCAACCCTAAACAATACTGTGCCTTAAACCCTAATCCCTCAACTCTAAACCGTAATCCCTAAACCCTAAACCCTAAACCCTCAATCCTCAACACTATACCTTAAACCCTAATCCCTCAACCCTCAACCCTCAACCCTAATCTTAAACCTGAACTTAAAGCTTCCACTCATTCCACCATCTTAAAGGGATCTAGATATGCAAAATTAGATGCCTCTACTGATAAAGCCAATAAATCTACAATCATTCATCCACTATCCTACATACCCTCCACATACCATCCCTATGGTCCATGCTTTGGCATAAGTCTGACATAATCCACATCATAATCCACTATTTTCCCTACATAATCCACTTTTCTCCCCTCTAGAATCCACATCATAATCCACTATCTGCCTAATCCATTTGCCTTCCATGTATCCCTTACCAACATCGATGAGGGCACTTGACATGGTCCATGGGCGAGGACATCGTTCTCTAATGGGACTATAACCTTTCAGTGCAGTGTAATGCAACCTTCAACCCTCAACCCTAAACACCATACCTTAAACCCTAATCCCTCTACCCTAAACCCTAATCCCTCAACCATAAATGCTATCCCTAAAGCCTAAAGATTCAACCCTTAAACCTTAAAATGTCAACCTATCCCTAAACCCTCAACCCTAAACACTATACCTTAAACTCTAATTCCTCAACACTAAACCCTAAACCATCAACCCTAAACACTATATCTTAAACTCTAATCCCTCAACACTAAACCCTCAACCCTCAACCCTCAACCCTCAACCCTAATCTTAAAGCTAAACTTAAAGCTTCCACTCATTCCACCATCCCCAAGGGATCTAGAAATGCAAAATTAGATGCCTCTACTAATAAAGCCAAACATCCTAAGGGTTGTCATGCCTCAGGACATAAAAATAAAGAGTCAAAGAAAAATCAATCCAAAAAGTTATCCAAGCCCATACCTCCACAAGCAAAGTCCAAAACCAAAATGCTATGGGTACCTAAGCAACAAGAAATCAAGTCAAATTCCCATTCCGCTCAAAAGTGTCAAAACATTCCATCCCACAAAAAAAACAAAAGTAATAAAATACCTAAGTCTATGTGGATTCCTAAAGCCCTTCATCATCCATCTCCTAAGCAAACATCTTCATTGCACCCTACACCACCTCCGCATCACAAGCTTCAACATTTATGGGGATGTGTGCAACCATTGGTTATGGTTCCCTTCCATTCTGCAATAAATCTACCATCATTCATCCACTATCCTACATACCCTCCACATACCATCCCTATGGTCCATGCTTTGGCATAAGTCTGACATAATCCATATCATAATCTACTATTTCCCCTACATAATCCACTTTTCTCCCCTCTAGAATCCACGTCATAATCCACTATCTGCCTAATTCATTTGCCTTCCATGTATCCCTTACCAACATCAATGAGGGAACTCGACATGGTCCATGTGGGAGGACATCGTTCTCTGATGGGACTATAACCTTTCATCGCAGCGTAACGCAACCTTCAACCCTCAACCCTAAAAACTATACTTTAAACCCTGATCCCTCCACCCTAAACCCTAATCCCTCAACCGTAAATGCTATCCCTAAAGCCTGAAGCCTCAATCCTTAAACCTTAAACCTGAAAACCTATCCCTAAACCTTCAACCCTAAACACTATACCTTAAACTCTAATCCCTCAACACTAAACCCTAAACCCTCAACCCTAAACAGTATCCTTAAACTCTACAATCCACATCATAAATCACTATCTACCTAATCCATTTTCCTTCCATGTATCCCTTACCAACATCAATGAGGGCACTCAACATGGTCCATGTGTGAGGACATCGTTCTCTAATGGGACTATAACCCTCAACTCTAAACCCTAATCCCTTAACTCTACACTGTAATCCCTAAACCCCAAACCTTGTTGAGACAGGAAAATTTAACAATTTTTCTATACTTCTATCCATCCCCTTTTCAACCAAGATCAAAACATTATACCCTTAATCTCATAATAGTAATCAATTGTGTTACAAAGTCCATAATTAACCTAAGTCTTGCATATCCATTCCACAAATTGTACCCTTTGCCTTTCCTAAGAACATATCAGCCCAATGTGACCCCATTGTTGGAACTTTTCATTTTGCTATATCAATGGCCCGATAAAGATATAGTATCACTATATCGGCAAAAAAATGATCTATCGGGGTAACCTTTGAGGTCATCCCACCAATAGATTGACAAAATGGAATAAAATGAGCTTATCAGGATAACATGCAGACATCGGTGGAAACCACATCATCATTCCACCAACAGGCTGATAAAGTTGGTAGAAGAAGGTTATATTGCCGTAACATGTGGATTTCGGTGGAATACATATCACACCCTCACCAATGACCTGATGAACTCGATAGGAGTTAGCCTATCACTGAAACATGTCAACTTCGGTAGAACTTATATACAAGTTCCCCCGACATGCTGATAAAACCAACAAAGACAAAAACATCGTTGTAGCATGTAAGGATCGGTGGAACTAAGGATGAAGTTCCGCCGATAGCTCAAAATAACTATAAAACATTGAGGATATGAAGAACATCAAATGGACTAGGGCACATTGGGGCAACTTCATATGGAACCTCACCGATGGACCGAGAAAGGGAAATTTATCGATGGAAGGATGGACTTCGGTGGAATATAAAACAAAGCCTCAGTGATACAGTGATGATTGTTAGACAAGATTGATGTGACATTCCAAGACATCACTCGAATATTTGCAATTAATAAACCAACCCGATGGCAAGATACACATCGATGGTGCATTTATGAGTTGAGATTGAAATAAGTTATTCCACTCTTGTAAGATTTGGCTGAAGAAGGTTATATCACCGGAACATGTCAACTTTGGCAGAACTTATATACGAGTTCCCCCGACATGCCGCTAAAACCAATAGAGACAAAAGCATCGTTGTAGCATGTAAGGATCAGTGGAACTAAGGATGAAGTTCCACTGATAGCTCGAAATAACTATAAAACATTGAGGATATGAAGAACATAAGCCGAACTAGGGCACATCGGGGCAAATTCATATGGAACCTCCCCGATAGACTAAGAAAAGGAAATTTATCGATGGAAGGGATGGACTTCGATGGAATATAAAATCAGCGATGATTGTCAGACAACATTGATGTGACATTCCAAGATGTCGGTCAAATATTTGCAATTAATAAACCGGCTCAATGGCAAGATACACATCGATGGTGCATTTATGAGCTGAGATTGAAATAAGTTATTCCACTCCTATAAGATTTGGCTGAAGAAAGAAGGAGAAAGGAATTTTGACCTCTCACAAAGGAAGGAGCAAAAAAAGGCCAACCAAAAATATATTTCAAGTATATCAGTCCTAACTATAAATTTATACTGTGTAGAAGCTTTAGAGTCTACATTATGTAAAATAATCTAGAGAAACATAAAGCTAAAAAGTAGAAGGTCAAGAAAAGATCACTGAATCAAGATTTAATTGACCAATGCCCAAGGTCTGGGCCAAGACCAAAAAGAAGTGCCCAGACTAATCCCTCCATAGATAAATTGATAGATGACTATAAGGAGTTAGGAGACGTTTGGACCCCTCTTCGAGGGTATCAATTGTTTCTGTATCATTTCAAGAAACAATATAGGTATGAACCTGTCTGCAACCCTTGGAGGTTAAATTTATCAAGGCTAATAGTGTCTAATGTCTTTATCAACATGGATTTGATTAAAGCCTTAGCTACCAAATATGACCCGAAAACAAGAAGTATTAGATCACACACTAGTGACAATTTACTAGTGCTTTCCAAGGATTTCATTTCGAATGTTTTTCAATTGGAATGTGGCTTTGACACTCCCATTATAGTCAGAGACCTATTGCTGGAGTATAGGCATATGGACACCAGTTATAAGAGAGGCAAGTTAGCTTTACACAAGTCAGATGAGGAAATTTTCCAATGCTGAGAACCCTCCATTTTTTGAAGAATTGTTTGAGGAGTACTTTCGTTACACTTATTATGTTGATGGTCAAGTCTTAGGTCTCAAGGTTCCCCCACAAATGTCAATTGCACCTATGGTGTTAGCTATAGATATTCAAACAAAGAGAGCAAGGCCTTTTGATTATGCAAGTTACATAGCTAATGCTCTGAACCATGGATTGGGGAAAATCAAACATAATAGTGATAAGATTAATTTCAAACACTACTCTTTGCTAATGCATTTTCTTTTGCACGAAGGGCATGGTAGAGGATGGTGGAGTTCAGAGATGAAAATTTGGGACTCGTTTGACAATGGGGACCCAAAACCAATGCAAATGTGGACTTCACTGTGGAATTGTCATTTTGACAGATCTCATTATTTTTTCTTTGAAGAATATTTTATGAAGCCTCTAATGCAACTATTGGGATATTCTCATGACTATAGCCTCTCTCCCACTGTACAAAGGTCTCTTAGGCCAAAGGAAAATGATCTAAAGACTAAGGTGAATCATAACTAGGGAGATTAGTATGCCTTTTTAGACTGCACCATGATACGAGTCTATGGATTTGAGGGTTCCCCTTATCTATTGCCTAGGGTTGTCCCAAATAGAATTGCATACTTAGAAATTGTGAGACAAATGGCTAAATCTGATGCTTTTCATCTAAAGAGGAACAACAAACAATCATTCATGCCCAGCACTTTCTACTTTGGGGAATTCGCAATAGTCATGAATGAGGGTTATGAAGAAGTCAATGCCAAACTAGCATAGTATGATCTCCCAATAGGAGATGAAAGAAAAGGTTTTGATACAGAGGGTTTTATTCACAAATCCAAGGTCTCATAGGGTCTGTTTGGTTATGAACATCTTTTTTTAGAAATAGATATAATTAGAAATCAAGACGAAGCCTCTACTGAAGATAGAATGGCTATATTTAATAAAATTCTACTTGCACAAGATTGGAAATGCAAGAATATTCCTTCATACTCAAGAGCCTTTTCTGAAATTGAAGACCCTCTATCAAGCAAGTAGCGAAGACACCCGTGCTCAAATCGGGTGCAAGTAGAACTTCAAAACTAGCATGCACATTAATATTATTAGAAATCAAGTCACTATTTGGTTAGTCAGACAAAGGATTCAATACCCTACTAAAGTGAGATGAAATCCATTTCTTACTTTGCATTGTCAATTGGTGTACATAATTCATAAACATTCATCAACTTCATTTTTATTTCTTTAAGGGGAATTTAAAACCATATATTGTATATAAATAGTCCTAGTATAGATTGACATATGAAACATGTTCATCATAAGTCAAACATTCAATTGATTTAATCTCTAGTAATCTTACAGGGCACTAAAAACTAAAATATTTCCTGAAGAGAATGTGTTGCCATCAACTTGCAGAGAGGCACGTCTATTGTTGGTTGAGTTGGGGATTGAATATAAGCAAATTCATTCATGTAAAAATGATTGCATTTTATACAAAGATGAATATGAAAACAAGGTAGAATGCCCTGTATGCAAAGAGAAGAGATATCATACAGATGTACAAGGTCCTACAATTCCAAAGAAGGTTTTATGTCACATGCCAATTATACCTAGACTTCAACGAATGTTTTGTTGCAAGTCACTTGCACAATTGATGGATTGGCATGCAAAAAACAAGAGTAAAGATGGATTCATGTGAATTCCGGCCGACTCCAAAGCAATGAAACACATAAAGGAAAAATGGTCAAGAAAATTCAAAGATGAACCCCGTACTATCAGGTTTGGTCTTGCAATTGATGGAGTGTGCCCATTCTCTTTCCTAAGCTCAAATTATAGTGTTTGGCTAGTCAGATTGATAGTATACAATATTCCCCCATGGATGAGTTTTAGAAAGGAGCACCTTATGCTGACTCTCATTGTTCTAGGAAAACATCAAGTTAAAAACATGGATGTTTATCTTGTGCCTTTTATTGATGAGATGCAACTACTATGGAAAGGCATAAGAATGTATGACATATCATGTCCCCCATCAAATAGGTCCTTCATGTTGTATGGTGTGCTATGTTGGACTATTCATGATTTTCCAGGACTTGGTGTTTGTTCTAGTAAGATAAAATATTTACGTATTTAACTCATAATTTATTTCCATCCCAACTTTCATACTTAGTTTTATACTATTTTTTTGATATTATTAACATTACTTATTGAATTGCAGGGCTTCAAACAAAGGGGATATTTGCATGTCCAAGATGTACAGAACAATTTCAAGGGCGATATTCTAAAGATCTACATAAATTTATTTATGCAAACAACAGAGTTTTTCTACCACTAGATCATAAGTTTAGAAATCCCTTGAAGAATCAATTTGATGGAAAAGTTGAAAATAGAAGCCCTCCCATGATTATAGGTCTAGGTGATTGGCTTAAGAAGTATGAAGATGCTGAATTGAAAGCTTGGGAGGATTTTTTTTATTGAGGTGATTCAATTGAAGAACTAGAACAAGTTGTAGTTGATATGCCACAAGGAATGAAAAGGAAATCCATATTTTATGAGCTCCCTTACTGGAAGGATCTATTAATATCTCACCTATTAGATCCTATGCACATCTTAAAAAATGTCCTAGATTCTATATTTCGACATATATCAGGCAAAGAGAAGGACACCTTGTCTTCGAGGAGAGATATTGCTCTTTCGCATACCAAAATTGATAGAAAACATTTGTGGCCAAATAGGGAAAATGAAACATATGCAGAAGCTCCATGGATTTTTTAAAAAAAAGAGATAGACCAACTAAAAAATGTCATCCGTTCAATAAGGACACCTACTAGCTATGGGTCGTCATTGGCTAAAGCTTTATAGTTGATGGACATATCACAGGATTTAAAACACATGATTTTCATAATTTTATGAAGGTATTATATATCATCATTTAACATTTACTGCTAACATTGATTAAGTACTAAATATATTTTGATATTTTGTTGTGTGAGGAAAAATTACTAATCACTTTTCATAAATGTGTTTTATAGCATATCATGCCATTGGAAATTAGGGGGGATTCATGTCTTACAGTTGACTTAAGGAATGCCATAAATCGATTGTCAGCATTTACAAGGTAGGTGGTTATATGAAATGTTCATGTGTGAGAAACATAGAGATATTATATTGCATTTTAATTTTTGACTAAAGGTTCATTCTAATTTACTATTCTTATATTAGGTGGGTGACCTCCAAGGAGATCCATGAATGTGAAGTGCCAAAATGGAAGAAGGAAATTGTAGAAATTGTATGTGTATTTGAGAAGGATCTCCCTACAAGTTTCATGGACCTACAAGTCCATTTACTTATACACCTAGTCGATGACATTGCATTGGCGGGTGTCATATCAACAAGGTGAATGTTTTTCTTTGAGAGGTATATGAAAACTCTAAAAAGATATGTCCGACAAAAGACACATCTAAAGGGTTGCATTGCTGAAGGGTATGCATTGAATGAAGCATTTTTCTTCCTGTGTGAATTCCTTGGTAAGGATTTTGAAGATGGGCCATGCTTTTGGGATGAAGAATGAGCATCAAATATTATTGATGGAGAAAAAACACAATCTAATGGTGTTCAAGTAGAAATTAGTAAGTAAATTCATGATCAGTGTGGTTGTTTTTCTTGCAATCATTAATTGACTCTATAATTTATTTGTCAAATTAACAGCATGATATTTGGAGTTTGAAATAAACATGTTGACAAAAAGTGCTATACTCGACAAGTTCATTCTGTACCATAGAACTTTATGAACAAATGGATCGATCTATATGATAAAAAGAGAGAAGAAGTATTAGAAGCAAGGAGACAGTTTAAGAGATTGAACACAAGGAATACTCCAATTCCCACTGATCTGCTTGGGGAATGGGGCAAAGATTGCACACTAGAATGGGCTACTGAACAAATTCAAAATCAAATAGAAGATGCAGGTATAGATTCAAACATAACAGAAGATGAAATCAACATGTCTAGAGGATGTGAAAGAAAGGTACAGTTGGAATTTTACAAAATGTTGTTTCCTTATAGTTTTGACACTATTAACTATTTTAATATTCATCATTATATTTGTTTTCACTGAAATAAATGGTCTTTCATAGGCAAGGAAATATCCAGCAATGTGATCATATGGTCGACATTATCATGTAGAAAGTGTAGATGTAAAGAGACGATCCTTCGATTGTGGCATCATGGTTGACTTCAAGAAATCTAGTTGATCAAGCTGAAAAGATAAGAATATAATTGAAGGGAATCTACAATATGTTGGGAAAATACAAGAAATTATTGAGTTAGATTTCTGCTCTTTTAAATGTTGTGTTTTTAAGTGTAGATGGTATCCATAGTGGATTGTTTTCTATAGATTCCTCATGTTTCCTAGCCTTATGTACTACCAATTCATTGTGAGCAGGTATTTCTTTAACTCAAACAAGAAGCGATAGTGATCATTAATCTAATAATTCATAGTTTATTGCAAATATATACATGTGTTTATTAATCAATAAAATTGTTATACCAAATGTCTAATATATGTATGTCATTCATGTGCAGGTATTTTTCTATGAAGATATTTTGGACCTGAAATGGATATTTGTCATACTTTATGATCCAAGATTAAGGCATGTATTTGATGATGCATTAGTGGATACTAAGCAAAACAATGATGGTGAACAAAATGAGAGAGGGATTAGAGAACATTGAAGAAATTGGCATCCATGATGATGTTGAAGATGGTTATGTTCAGGCACAAGAAGACAACAATCTAGAGTTAGATGATGTTATGGAAGACAACAATATGGATGGTATAGAAAATGATTATCCAAATACATCTGGTAACAATATAGATGGTCTATAGTCAAATTTCAATGATGATGAAGATGATGTAGGTCAAGATGAGGATGATGATAATATTAAATACTTGAAAGAACATATGAACATTGACAATGATACACTTGATGACATTGTAGTAGACAATAATGTTAATGACCAAGACTTCTAAAGTTTTCAGAATTATTTGCAATCCATGTTTAAAAAAGGATGATTCTTATGGCCTAAACTTTGTAATGCTTTAGTAATGTTATTTGTGTCGATACAAATTATCTATTGCAATATCCTTAAATTGTTCAATCTTTGGTATGAATCGTTGGCAGAAAAAATTAGGATTACTTGGATGCTTCTTCCATTCATTTCGTATCAAAATATGTTCGTGAAGACAGAAAAGTTAATAAAATATTAATACACGTAACTCACAATTATTTAAATAAGCAACTTTGTTAACTTTATTATTTTTAAATAGTTTCCATTTTTATGTTGAACATAATTTTGAACATGTAACTAAAAACATCCACAGTAAATGCTTTACTGTATCAACATATTCATTCACATAAGCACAGTATTGAGGATCAATAACTGATATTCATTCAAATATAAGAAGAAATAAGTATGGAAAACATAAGAAAAATACATAATGATAAGACAATCATGGAGTTACACCAGTGCTTTGTCATAAGTAGTCTTCTTAATAAATCCATGTTAATGATTCCCAAGGTAGTGTCAAAACTAAGAGAGGGGTGTAGAGTCCAGGCTTCCTATTTCCAATATTTTGTAATGCTGCAAAGAATGAGAGACTTGATGTGGTTCTCAATTTGCACATATGTGAGGCCACTAGAGTTGTTGTTCAAGTGTTTCTAGTGTTTTAGTAATGTTGAAGTGTTGAGTTATTTTGGAATAGTATGCTTCCTAGATGAGTCTCTAGTGTGGTGTGGTGTCTAAAACATATAGATACTTGAGCTTGTAGAGAAGCTTGTTAGACATGTAAAATTCACCAACCTATTTGCCTTGTAAGAGCTTGGTGTAGTTCTATGCAAAGTACAAGTCTGGTGGGTAGAGAGGTTCCCGGTCAAAGAAGTTGCGACCACATGAGTCCAACATTATGGTGAGTGCATGAACTAGCTATTATCTTAGGTAGTCAAATACCTTTTTGTCTTTAGGCTCTGCTAGACCTAGGTTGGTGTACCTTGAAAGATATTGTAGATTTTTGTGTAACCTTCACAGTGGCAAATGAGTGTGAAGTAGATGTAAGGGTTGGAATGTATTTCTAAGGTTAAGGTTTGCAAATATGAATAGGGCATGAAGATTAATCATAAATTGGACCAATGCTTTATCTATTCGGCAAAGAAATCAGGAGTCCATGGTGTAATGGATCTTTATATTGACTTAACTCAGATTGTTAGGCACTTATGTAAATCTGTATCTTGTGCAGATGTGCAAGAATGTTGAGGTACAAGATTCTTCTTATAAATCCCAATAATATTTCGTCAAATTGCTATGACCTAGAATAGATTCTTCAAAGGATTTTAACCCTGGGCAGAGACCAATAAACATTGACTATTCAGCTAGATTTAAGTCAACTTCCTCAGAAACCAATCACACAGATCATATAGTAATAGAAAATGTATATTGAAAAATTAATGATATCCTTGATATATTAAATTAAACAACTTGAAAAAACACTTTGGAGAAAATCATGCAACTCATATATATTAACATCAACACAACAATTGAATAACAACAAATGTATACTGAAAAATTAATGATATCCTAGATATATTAACTTAAACAACTTGACAAACCACTTTGGAGAAAATCATGCAACTCATAAATATTAACATCAACACAATAATTGAATAACAACAAATATATACTAAAAAATTAGTGATATCCTTGATATATTAACTTAAACAACTCGACAAACCACTTTGGAGAAAATCATGCAACTCAAATATTAACATAAACACAACAATTGAACATCAATTTTGGATCCACCAACTAACTCTAATTCTTTTTATTAATTTAGAAATTCATACTAGTTTGAAAACATAGATAGATGGAAATCAATCTTCAAATACTGCTTTTATATTAAATATATGTCTCTAAAATAGATAGGATAATCTCCTTAATAGTAGCCTTGGTATCCTATTTTATGGGATGCAAACAAGCTTCAGGCCCAAAACATTGTACCTTTTCATAATAACATCTTTTGATAACTAATGCATAATTAACAAACATAAATGAAGATAAAAGCATATGCAACGATCTGATTCTAGCTCCATTAATCTCCATAGAGTGACCTGTGACTCAAAGGCCTGGCAAGGTCGTCCTCATCTCCATAATACAGATTGATATACCTGCATTGCTTGACAAAATTGTACTCCTTTTGCTTCATCACAACACTCTAGATAGAAATATATTTATTTGAGTGATATGGTCAATGTACACTTGATCATCACATGGATCATTCTCAAGTAAACTACTCATCATTGATTCCAAAATAAATATCTTTCCCAGACATGTGTAAGTATTCTCTATCATCCTTTCCTCATTATTTACATTTTCAAGTAGTGGTGGCAGTAACTGACCCAGTTCATTACTCCAAGTGTCCTTGTCTTTTAGGTTACCCTCATCATTGAAGAAGTTGGGAAATCCCAAATCAATACGTTGATCAAAATCTTTCAAATCTTCTATCAATATACCATTAAATCTCTCATGTTCTTTCATCAATTCATTATATCGTTTGAGCACTTGTTCCTTAGTGCTAGCTTTAGAATTCAACCCTTCCTTTGTTTTCAACATTATGAGGTGTAGTCTTTTATGCTCTTGGTATAATTGATGTGTTCTATTGTGTAAATCCCAAACCTTGTCGCTATTTTTCATCATGTGGCCAAACCTTCTTTGAATCAATTCAGGGGCCATACTATATTTGATAGTTTTCAATTCAATTTCTAGCTGCTCACTTTTCTTTTGATTCTTTTCTGCCTTATACTTCCAATAATTCACACCTGCCAAGGCCTCTATTACCCTTTGATCACCTTCTAGGTATGGTGAGTAGCTGTTGGATGAAGGCAACTTGTCTCTGTTCAAATCAATCTCTTGTCTCAGCATAGCATTTTGTTTCTTATATATATTATCTTTCATTAATTTCTCAATTTGTGCTTTAGTAAACCTTGCAACATTAACATTTAAATCAGTAGTGTCCATAGGATCTGTATCCTCAATCCTTTGTATCAACAGGCTACCAAAAGCTTTATTAGGATCATCAATGATATGTGGTCTCTTATTTGGAAGATACAACGTCCATATAAGCAATGCTCTTTTATCAAGGTCATACCCTGATCCTCTTCTGATATCATCCATTGCCTCAATGCTGAGTTTCAACTTCTTATCTTGATTTCTATTGAAAGAATCAAATACAATGGACAAAGCCATGTTCCATCCAGGAATCAAAATCACACCTACTTCTTATAACAAGGTCCTTCCCCTTTCTAGAGTCATTATCTCCAATTCATTGTCAATCTCCTTCTGAAGCTCAGACAACACCTCATCATGTATGTCAGAAGTGATATCTTTCATTCTCTTCCTAGCTTGTTTGCCCTTGTATTCATATAAGAAGGCTTTAAACTTAGGTGTTTTGATGAAATCATCATCTGATATGAATTTACTGTTGGCCAGTTGTCTTATGTCTTCTAATAGATCATTTGGTGCTTCCATAGTGACAGCTTCTCTAGCTTCAAGCGGTTCATACCCCTCAATGGTTAGGTCATAACTTTGCACCCCTTCTTCAATCTCTCCCTCTCCTTGTGCAATGTTTGTGTCTACAGAGAAACTTATATCCGATGTGGGTTGAGGTGACAAGTGACCTAGGGGTACTTCATGTTGGCAAGAGACACTATATGGATTCATGGTTGTTGTCATTGATGGCAACAAAGGTCATCCCACATATCCGCAAGTCATAATGTGTCTCTACCGGAAGTCAGAATAAAGAATGTTGTGGTCCGGTGAAGAAGAACAGAGCATGTGGCAAGGTCCGACAGATTGGTCCGGATCTCTCAGAGGAAGTGTCTTGGTGCAGTGCGGATTTGGGAAAGTCAAGAGGACTACACTGAGTGGTATATTCCAAGGATTTAGCCTCCGGTGATGGACAAAGAAAAAGATATGAATGGTTGAGTACCGGATTCCTGAGAGACAGTGAAAACAGAGGAAGAACTGACTGGCAGAGTATCAGACTGCTTTCCGGATGGGTAACTATTGATGACAGAGGTTGTGAAGGCATGAATCATGTTTGGCCGACATGATTAATGATATCTACAAGTATATGCTTGATCCGCATTGCTTGGTGAGGAAGGATTCAGCCGACAAAATGAAAGTTTATAAGAAACTAGACTGTTCCGGATGCCGACTAGAAAGGTGATGAAATTACTTGTGCGGATATATATAGAGGATGGATTTAGTTGTGAAGTGTGGTGTGGATGTGGAGAGATATGCGAATAAGTCCAGAGAAAGAGCAGAGGTAGCAAAAAGGATCCGGTATGTGAAAGATAGCAGAATAAAGAACAGAGGAAAGATGAAGTGCAGCAGATCAGTGTACTGAGCCTAACCGGAACTGAACTCCAGCATATGCAGATGCTTCCAATCAGTTCAAGACTGTGATTCTCATCACTTTGTAGACAGTGTGTCTTCTTGTAGGCAGTGGGCCTCTTGTGAGCAGTGTGCTCGGGCAGTGAGCCCTAATTGGCAAGTGCCATCTTTGTAATTTCCTATTCTTCTAACCGAGAATAATTTTGGGTTAATCACCCCGTGGTTTTCTCCCTTAACAGGGTTTCCACGTCAAAAATACTGTGTCATGTGTTTTTGTTTTATGGTAAATGTTTTATGTTTGATTTTATGCTGCATCAATTAAAAGGAAAGTTCAATAAGGGAAATAATTAGGATAACTGATTCACCCCCCCCCCTCTCAGTTATTAACAATTGGTATCAGAGCTAAGTTCCTCCTAATAGAGCCTAACAGCTTGAGGAAGATCTGGGATTTCAAATGGATGCATATGGTTTAAGGGAGCAACTCAAGACTGCTCTTGAGGATCTTGAACAGTCAAATTCTGAAGTCAGTGAATTAAAGGAAAGACTCAAACAGGCTGATGAATTCATGAGAGAATTAAAAGACAAATTAAGTCTCTCTATGAAAAAGAGAAAGGAGCTGCTTCAACAGTTGGCAAGACAAAGTGAAGAAAGCAATACAAATGAAGAATTGACTGAGCAAACCAAGTTATGTGAAAAGTTATCAAAAGAAGTCATTATGTTAAGACATGAAATGGAATCAGGAACTATAAAGTTTACTCAAGAGATTGAAGAAAAAAGAAAGGCTGAAGACAATCTAAGACAATCTCTTAAAGAAAAATCAGAAGAATGCCACCAGATGGACAGGATTATCAGACATCTTGAATCTGATCTTGAAGATGCCAAAGATAATGAAGGAAAACTTGAGGATCAAATTGCCTCTCTCAAAAGAGACCTTCAAACAACAAATGAATATAAAGAGAAATTCAAGATAAGTTCTGCTCAACTTGAAGTTCTTCTTGGAAGTCAAAAGAGGACAGATGACAAGTATGGTTTGGGATATGAGAAAGGAGAAAGCTCTGGATCCGGTCAGAAGAATCTTGGATCAGAAAATCCAAGAAGCAGGCCTAGAAGACCTTCGGTAAGACAGCCAAATGCTCAAAGATATCCATCCTTCAATGGATACTGCCACAGCTGCAACCACTTTGGTCACAAAGCTAATCAGTGCAGAATGAGAATGAATCAGATTAATTCATCCTTCTCCGGACAGTGCTTCAACTGCAGAAGGTATGGACACAAATCCCATGAATGCAGAAGTATGCAAGTAAACAAATCATTCAAAGGTAGATGCTTCACATGCAATAGAGTAGGTCATATGGCTAATCAATGCAGATCAAGAGGATATCAGTCAAATATGCAAAGAAATGTTATTTGCCAAATCTGCAATAGGTCCGGTCATAATGCTAAAGTTTGCAGAAACAAGAATCAGGACAAAAGAGGTCCGGTGTATAATCAGAATCAAGACAAGGGTAAACAAAAGATGAATGCGGATGAGGTTAGGAATCAGATGAGCAAGATTTGGGTGAAGAAAAGTTCAGAGAATGTAGAGGTTGGATCCGCACCAGACTCTGGTGCTGATATTTCTTCCGGAAATTAAAAAGTGAGCTCAGGCTCAGGGGGAGACTCAAAGAAAATCTTGTTCCCCCAGCCAAACAAGTGGTACCGGATGTGGCACAAGATGCGGATCAAAGGGTTTGTAGATATGAGTCTTGAGATACTTCAGTCAAGTTTTCAGAGGTCCGCATGAAGTTATGAAGAAGCTGTGATCGATCAAATAAGACCTGTTCAGGGAGATGCTCCGGTATGATAAAGGATTACAAAAAGGTCCGGAAAGATCCGAAAATGCACTATCTTGATCTGCGGATTGGACAGAGTGTTTGGGATGTTCCTGCAGTATGTTACCTCGATTTATTCATGATTGAAAGATCCGGATGATATCCACAGATCAGGACTAATCCGGGATACTCCAACCTATCCAGACAAGGCAAACCAGAATGATGTAGGTGAAGCATTTATTGCAGACAGATATTAGGGTTCGCAGAGCAATTTAAGGGATTTCTCAAAGGACATTTGCTCATTCTGCACTCGAGAAGAAGCGAAAAGTGGAGCTCTGCAACAAGGTTCATCAAGCACACCAAGGATCTCCTGCCGAAGCTATTGCATAAAGAAATCAATCCAACCATTCCGTGCAAACCGAAGGCGCATAAGGTATTCTCCGTTTTTCGTTACCTCACTGCAAATCTTTGAAGAATGGCTACTCCAAACATAGTTAAGATCTCTGATAGACCTCGCCCCTCATTCAAGAAACATCCCTACAAATCATTGGAGGTAGACCCACTAGGAGCCTTCTCTAGTGTTCCTCACGGAGTTTTACACACCGAAGACATTAGGGTTTACATACATGCAAACATTGAGGAATTTGGGGAATTCAAATTAAGAGACCTCTATCACAAGCAGCTGATTGACAATGCTTTTGAGCTTAAACCAGAGTATAAGGATATTCAGAAGAAACAATTTGAGCAATTTATTCATTTCCCCTGCTTTGAAGAAGATGAATGGGTCCGGTATGTACTGAGCAGGATGCATGACAACTTTCTATGGCTAGATAGACCCTGCAAGATCACAAAAGAGGCAATTAGAGCAGTAACTAGTCTATACTCTTCCGGAGGGGTACCTATCCTCAAATCTGTCAAGAACAACATTGTAACTGAGGCCACCGGATCAAAATTTGACAAGAGGGCAATGACCATTGAAGATATTTCGGATCCGGATATCAAATATGCATCAATGATAATAGGATACAAGATCTATCACTCCAGCAGGGAGAATTCTGTATCCGGAACTGCAGTATACACTGCCTTTGAAATGCTAAGAAAGAATGCAGAATATGACCTCTGCGAACTACTGCTAAGCCAATTGATGGAAAATATACAGAAAATCAAGAAGGATAAGAAGAATTCCTTCAAGTATGGTACTCTTATTGTATGTCTATTCTTCTACTTCATGAATGAGCTACCCGGAACAAGTGGATGGGTATGGCAGAATGACAAACCAGTTGCAGTCCAGATAAGAGACTATTTGCATGGACTTGGGGATGCAAAAGCGAGAAATACAGCTCTATGGGGATACTTCAAAAACTTTCAGAGCATGATGCAAGCTAGAGAGAGAATTCCCCAGTCTCTCATTGAGAAATACAAGGACTCAGTGTGCTTTATGGTTGACACTGATCAGTGCCTAATGGAGGCAGTAGAGCCTAGGACTGTCTGGATCATGCCCATGGGGTATGAGGTGGATGAACAGATAGTGGAGCTGCATGTTCAACACATGCTAAGTCAGCCCAAAGATCCTAAGGCAGAGAGGTTTGGAACCTTTGAGGAGCTGAATGTAAAAATACATGTAGAACTCAGGGAACCTGAGATTAAAAGAAAGGTAAGAAAAGAAGTAGAGCACATTGCTCAAGGCCTAGGTATCTCAAAGGAGGCACTTGATGCCAGCCGGGAAAAGAGGAGGAAGGCCGAGGAAGAAGAGAAAAGCAAAGAAAGTGCTCCGGTTGAAGCTCCCACCCGGACCAGATCATCAAAGAGACCTGCACCTCCCACAACCAAAAGTTCAAAACTGGAAGTTCAGGCATCCGGTAAGAGATCCAAGACAAAAGCCACAAGGGCTTATGGAAGCCAAAAGGTTGTAGAGGATTTAGGTACAGAAACAGCTGAGGAC
The DNA here is from genome assembly GCA_027924645.1 of Cunninghamia lanceolata. Classification (NCBI taxonomy): domain Eukaryota; kingdom Viridiplantae; phylum Streptophyta; class Pinopsida; order Cupressales; family Cupressaceae; genus Cunninghamia; species Cunninghamia lanceolata. The sequence continues at coordinate 3,512,287 of BSBN01000524.1, forward strand.
TTGGGACCCTCTGCTCTAGAAGAAGTGGCTCATGAACAAACTAGCATCTCTCCTCCGGTTTCCCCTACAGTCTCCGGATCCAAAGAAGAAGAGCAACTATAGGAGAAGGAAGCAGTGGTGAAAGACAAAGAGGTTGACAGTTCTAAGACTGCAGAAGAAAAGAAACATCTGTCTCCGGCAAGAGACACTGCACAAACTGTTCAACAATTTTTGAGTAAAGAAACTCTAGAGATTGATGAACCGGAGCTTCTAAAAGGTCCATTTGATTTTGACTCTCTCTCTCCGGTACAAACAATGAAGATAGCTTCATTTGCAAATGCCAAGGCAAATGAAAAGCTCCTAAAGTCTCATATGGAAGACTGTGAGTTGATAGAGGCTGTTTCCGGAGTACTTGTAAAAATCATGCCATCAATCCAGATAGATCCGACAGCCTCCACTTCCGGTAATCTAAAAACCTTAGTCAGCAGTGTTGATACACATTTTGATTCTCTAGAAAAATCAGCTGAAGAAAAGGTCCGGAAAGAATTTTTGGATAAAAGATTTTCAGAAATATTAGAATTAATCTCTAAGGATAGGAAGATTGTAAGCATTGGAATAAGGAGCTTAGAGAATGCTCTTAAGGATGGCGGTGACATCTACAAATTTTGTATATCCTGGTCAAAGGCAACAGCAGCATTTGACAAGAAAATAAAAGAGGAACAGGATAAGCTACAAAGCTTATCTCAAAGTTTTGATCCTCTCTATTCCTCTATAATAAATCAAGAATGTCAGACCATTGCAGTCTTGAATGAAATAAAAAATATTGAGAAGGAAAGGAAGAACATCACCAACCGGATGGGAGAACTTAGAAGGATTATAATCCCTAAGTTGGAAACAATGCATGAGGCCATCAGTGATGCTCAGACCACCGCCCAAACAAAAGATCCGACAGATCTCAAGCGGGCAGAAGCGTTTGCATTTTTGTTAAGTGGTCACATTTCAATTTTGGACAGAATGAAGCAAAGTTGGGCTACAGAAATGATTCAATTGCAGACATCCTTTGCAGACATTCTTCAGTATATGTAAGTATGTAAATATGCGGCTATGTATAGGAAATTTTTGAAAATTTTGGTGTGCGGACCCTACCCTTTGCCATTGATGTCAAAGGGGGAGTGAGGAGCAGTGAAAAATGAGGGATCCAACTAAGGGGGAGTTCCGGAAATTGTATATAAAGACAGAGCATCAGCAAAGGGGGAGCATAGTGAAAACACTTAGTCATTTTTCACTAAGTGTTGCCATCAATGCCAAAGGGGGAGATTGTTGGCAAGAGACACTATATGGATTCATGGTTGTTGTCATTGATGGCAACAAAGGTCATCCCACATATCCGCAAGTCATAATGTGTCTCTACCGGAAGTCAGAATAAAGAATGTTGTGGTCCGATGAAGAAGAACAGAGCATGTGGCAAGGTCCGACAAATTGGTCCGGATCTCTCAGAGGAAGTGTCTTGGTGCAGTGCGGATTTGGGAAAGTCAAGAGGACTACCCTGAGTGGTATATTCCAAGGATTTAGCCTCCGGTGATGGACAAAGAAAAAGATATGAATGGTTGAGTACCGGATTCCTGAGAGACAGTGAAAACAGAGGAAGAACTGACTGGCAGAGTATCAGACTGCTTTCCGGATGGGTTACTATTGATGACAGAGGTTGTGAAGGCATGAATCATGTTTGGCCGACATGATTAATGATATCTACAAGTATATGCTTGATCCGCATTGCTTGGTGAGGAAGGATTCAGCCGACAAAATGAAAGTTTATAAGAAACTAGACTGTTCCGGATGCCGACTAGAAAGGTGATGAAATTACTTGTGCGGATATATATAGAGGATGGATTTAGTTGTGAAGTGTGGTGTGGATGTGGAGAGATATGCGAATAAGTCCAGAGAAAGAGCAGAGGTAGCAAAAAGGATCCGGTATGTGAAAGATAGCAGAATAAAGAACAGAGGAAAGATGAAGTGCAGCAGATCAGTGTACTGAGCCTAACCGGAACTGAACTCCAGCATATGCAGATGCTTCCAATCAGTTCAAGACTGTGATTCTCATCACTTTGTAGACAGTGTGTCTTCTTGTAGGCAGTGGGCCTCTTGTGAGCAGTGTGCTCGGGCAGTGAGCCCTAATTGGCAAGTGCCATCTTTGTAATTTCCTATTCTTCTAACCGAGAATAATTTTGGGTTAATCACCCCGTGGTTTTCTCCCTTAACAGGGTTTCCACGTCAAAAATACTGTGTCATGTGTTTTTGTTTTATGGTAAATGTTTTATGTTTGATTTTATGCTGCATCAATTAAAAGGAAAGTTCAATAAGGGAAATAATTAGGATAACTGATTCACCCCCCCCTCTTAGTTATTAACACTTCATACTCAGCCTATGCATCTTTAAGTTGTTCTCCTTTTTTTTAAAATACATGAAGGGGAACATTCTTGATCAATTCTGGTGCATGTTTAATCATAGTGTCCAGTCTTTCGATAGGATCATCAATGTCTTGGAAAACTCTGGTGTAGGTGGGGTTTTGGGCTACCCTCCAAGCCTTTGTAACATGGTTTTATGGTACAAACTTCTTCTTTCTACTGCTATAGTTTCATCACAATTTTTGATTAAATCTTCATCAACAAATAGGACATGATCATATCCCTTTAACTTCTACTTTATTTTTACACTATTTATGAAGTGTTCCGGATCAAAATTTCCTCTTGCATTTCCAAAAGGTAATCTAAATTGTTCTAATTTACTATAAGTTAATTGATAACCTTTGTCAGAAAGTATTGTGAAATCTCCAAAGCATAAAGTCCCAGGCATAAATGTCTGTTTATGCTGATTCTTGAGATGCATGAAGTTTGAGGAAGCCAATTGCCTAACAATTTCTAAGTATGCAACTCGATCTGGGCATGTCTTTGGTAGCAAGAAGGGTGGCCCTTCATATCCAAATACTCTTATCATAGTGCAATCTCTGAAAACATACCAATCATCCCAATTATGGCTAAACTTTCCCTCTTCATGTCTATCTTTTGGTCTCAAAAACTTCTATATTTCCAATGAAAAATTGTGGCTACAAGGATGTCCAAACCATTTGAATATTGGTTTCACAAAAAACTCTTCAAAGTATAAATAATGGGATCTATCACATCTACTATCCCAAATAGAAGTCCACATTTGCATAGGTTTTATATCTCCATTTTTTTCTAGGTCTCTTACCCTGAGATTTCTTTCCCATAAGCCCATACATTGTCCTTCATATAATACCATATTCATAAATAAAGAGTAATGTCTAAATTTACTTCATCCATTCTTAATAGACATTAAATCATTTTTTATATTATATGTCAGGTATTTAGCATAATCAAAATACTACACATCATGACTCTGTATGTCCATAGCTAGGACCATGGGCGCAATTTCCATGAACATGGAGGCCTCTGTTCCCAATATCTAAAAGGTAGAGTAATATGTGTTTTTGAAATAATATTCAAACAATTCAGTTGATTAGGGTGGATCTTCACCCTCTGAAAATACCCTAAGTTGGTTATTGTCACCGCGAGGCCTATGAAAGGGTAACTTCCATCTCATATAATTGCTACTCATATTGTAGTACTCAACCAACAAATCCTTAATTCTAAATTTCTTGTCTAAACTTGTGTCTAACTGGATATATAGTCTCTGGTAATGGGGAAGAAACCAATCCCATCATTGAATTCAATATAACAAGTCTTAGGGTTGAATTTATCTGCAAAAAACTTCAACAACTAGACATTTACAAACATATTCGGGACTACCAATTTACCCAAGTTTAGCCACCATGGGTTTGAAATGGTTTTATGTCTGTGCATTTTTATGTAATGGGAGATAAAGAGATCATACCCTCTGACTAGTGTTCTGTTGCAAGTATGGGCCTAGCCAGTGTTGTCATTGATGTCAACATGCTCCTGTTGCATTAATGACAAGGATTGGATGAGTTGTGTGCTGAGGATATTGCAAAAATTAGTCTCAATCTACAACAGTGAAGAATAGTGATGATAATAAGGTGAAAGTCCATGATAGGATGAGGATCATAGGATGTGGATTAAAGGGTTTGTAGACATATGTCTGAAGGAGATCTAGTAGATATTTCAAAGGTCTGCATGAAGATCTGAAGAAGTTGTGGTTGCTCTAGTAAAACTGGTTCTGGCAGATGTTCAGTGGTGACAAAATGATACAAACAGGTCCGGTGAGATTTGGAATTACATTTTCCTATTCTACGGATTTGAGGGAGTGTCGAGGAAGTCGTTGTGAAGTGTCAACTCAATTGGTTCATGGTTTGAAGGTCCACAATCATCTATTCTTATGTGACAGTGATGACAGATTGTGTTCTTGAGGTTCCGGATGAAGAAGAGAAGGATTTCAGTAAGAAGATGAAGTGTGGATGTTCTTAGTGATTCAGGCAAGCTTGTGGTAGTCTTTGGATCGTGTCTAGTTCGTGTTGGCAGTCCGCATTGGAGTTGGAGCTCGTAATTGAAGAATATCTTCCAAATGTTGGTGTTCTTCCTGATACAGGCCAACTGGATGAGTTATGCATCTTGCGGATGATCTTGTGGATGTTTTCTGACTTAGATGATCATTCCTAAGTTGATGTCTTGTATAAATAAGGTATTGCAAAGTCATTTCAAAGTTGTCCTTGTGGAGATGAGTGTGTGGTAGCAAGGAGGAGAGCGAAAGGCAGAGCAGAAGTATTGAGCTTAATGGAACTAATTCAAGCATGGTGAAGATGTTATTTTCTAGTTCAAGTAGGTGATACTTATTTCATAGACAGTGTGTCTCTTATAGGCTGTGAGCCTCTTGTGAGTAGTGTGCTCAGGTAGTGAGCCCTAATTGGCATGTGCCATTCTGTTCTTTCTATTCTTCTAACAAAGAATACATTCTTGGGTTAATCACCCCGTGGTTTTTCCCTTAACTAGGTTTTCCACGTCAAAATCTTGGTGTCTTATGTGTTGATATGTTTCTTCTATTGATTTGAATGCATTATGTTTCATAATTAATATACTGCTAATCACTAAGAAGATTTAAGTGCTTAATTGAGAGAAAGTTTTCACAGTTGATTCACCCCCCCTCACAGTTGTGTGCCCTAAGTCTAATAATTGGTATCAGAGCCAAGGTCCTTTAAAAGGAGCTTAACCACTTGAGGAGATCTAGGATGTCATCTTACAAGAAGGATAGTCCAAAGTTTGATGGAACCAATTTTTCTCTTTGGAAAGGTTGCATGAAATGTCACTTGCAGTGTATGGGAATGGCATACTGGACCATGGTTACAATACAGTATGTACCTCCACAGGGTGGTCCAAGAACCCTAAATGAAGTCATAGATGTTGAAAACAATTTGCGGACTATAGAGGCTCTTCTAAGCGCATTATCCGATTCAGAACTCTCAAATGTTATTGAACTACCAACTGCTTTTGAGATTTGGAAAAAATTGGAACTTTTGCATGAAGGAGACCAGTATGTTAAATGTACAAGGTTACAGAGTCTAAAAGGGAAATTTGAAAATCTGAAGATGAGAGATGATGAAAATATTACTACTTTTATGCCAAGAGTGAATGAGTTGGTTTGTGGAATCAGAAATGCTGGTGGAGTCTTAGATGAAAATGAGATTGTTGGCAAGATTCTCACATCCCTACCTGCTTCTTACAAAATCAAGGTTGCTGCCATTGAAGAATTCATAGCCCATACAACTATCACAAGAGATCAATTGGTTGGGAAATTGGCTGCATTTGAAATGACAGAGTTTGGAGATGAACCCCCCAAGACTGAATCTGCATTCAAAGCCAGTGCCTCTGTAAAAGGTAAACAAAGGTTTGATCCGAGAGAGAACTCAAGGAAACTATCATGGTATGAAAAAGCAAGAAAAGCCCTAGAAGAAGAAGAAGTAGAAACTGCTCAACTTGAAGTCCTTATTGCAAAGAGGCTGCCAAGAGGATCCGATAAGTATGAAGGAAAATTACCTTTTAAGTGCTTTAATTGCAATAAGATTGGTCATTTTGCCTTAAGGTGTCCGGAAAGGTTTTCAAGGCAAAATCCTAACAAGCCAAAGTTCCAAAAGAACTGTTACTATGTACATGAAGATAATGACAATGAAGGAGTAACAGATGATGAATCAAAGACAAGAAACAAATCTGGAAATGAATCGGTGTTCATTGCCAACAAGGAAGAAGATCCAATGTCCTATGTATCTGCTGATCATAAGACTGTGGAAAGAGCTCTGGATGTCCAAATCGAAGAGAAGGATGATTGGGTCATTGATAGTGGATGCTCTCACCATATGACAGGTGACAAAAATAAGTTTGTAGATTTGGAAAGGTATGAAGGAGGAGTGGTAAAGTTTGGTGACAATTCTTCTGGTAGAATCAGAGGTAGAGGAACCATTTCTCTTGATGGAAGAAACAAAACTGGTAATGTATTGTATGTTCAAGGATTGAAGCACAATCTTCTTAGTGTTGGACAGTTGGTGGACAAAGGCTATGATCTCCAGTTCAAGGATGGAAAATGCAAGATCTTTGAAAGCTCCGGAACAGAGATTGCATCCGGTACTCAAACTAAAGGTAATATCTTTCACTTGGTTGGTACTAGTAAAAATTGCTTATTTGTTTAAATTGATCAGAGTTGGTTATGGCAGAGGAGAATGTGTCATGTGAATTTTGATAATATCATCAAGATAAGCAATACTCAGGCTATAAGAGATCTTTCAAAATTGGTGAAACCTACTAATAGCTTGTGCAAAGAATGTTAGTTGGGTAAGCTGAGCAGAGTCACTTTCAAGAGTAAGGAACTGTCTTCTACCAGATTATTGGACTTAGTTCATACTGATCTTTGTGGTCCGGCTAGAATCAGGAGTATGCAAGGTGATAGATACTTCATGTTACTAATTGATGACTATTCCCGAATGATGTGGGTAACTTTTCTGAAAGAGAAATCAGAAGCTTTTGAGAAATTCAAAATATTCAAGGCTATGGTAGAGAATGAAACCGGATTAAAATTAAAATGTCTGAGGTCTGATAGAGGTGGAGAATTCACATCCGGTGAATTCTTAGAGTTCTATGAGAAACATCGAATAAAGAGACAGTTGTCTGCTCCTAGAACTCCACAGCAGAATGGAGTGGTGGAGAGAAACAACCAAACCATCCAGGAAGCTTCCAAGACCATGATGATGGAAGCAAATGTTCCTCACATCTATTGGAGAGAAGCTATCAGCACTGCAGTCTATACTCTCAATCGAGTTCAAATCAGAAGCAATACTGGTAAGACTCCTTATGAACTTTGGTTTGGCATCACTCCTACTTTGAGGTATTTTAGAGTTTTTGGTAGCAAATGTTACATTAAAAGAGATGAAGATCTAGGAAAATTTGATGCTAGAAGTGATGAAGGAATATTCTTGGGTTACTCTACTCAAAGCAAAGCATACCGATGTTATAACAAAAGACTGAGAAAGATGATAGAAAGTACAAATGTGAAGGTTGATGAGGGAATTGAGAAACCCTCAAGGTTTTATGAATTTGATGAAGATGATCAGAATGGTGTTCTGACTCAAGGAACCCAAGCCTCATCTGTTAGTCAGATTCAAACTAATCCGATAAACCAGGAAGAAGAAATGAGTTTCAATGAGCCTGATCAAGAATCAAAAGTGCAAGAAATTCCCAAAGTTCCCAGGTATGTAAGACTGAACCACTCTAAAGATCAGATCATAGGTGATAAAAGTAAAGGAGTACAAACCAGAAGGAGAATTGTTCAAGATTTAGAAGAGTATTGTCTAATTTCAAAGATTGAACCTAAGATAGTGAATGAAGCTTGCAATGATGAAAACTAGACTAAAGCAATGGAGGAAGAGCTGGTGCAAATAGAGAAAAATCACACTTGGGATCTCATTCCCAGACCTAGAAACAAGAATGTGATTGGAACAAAATGGGTCTTCCGAAACAAATTGAATGAAGTTGGTGAAGTAATCAGAAATAAAGCCAGATTGGTTTGCAAGGGTTACTCTCAAATAGAAGGAATTGATTTTGAAGAAACCTTTGCTCGAGTGGAAAGAATTGAAGCAGTCAGACTATTTCTTGCGTTTGCTGCCTTCAAAGATTTCAAAATGTATCAAATGGATGTCAAGTCTGCCTTCCTGAATGGTGACTTGGAAGAAGAAGTATATATTGAACAACCGGATAGATTTCATTTGTTAGATCATGGTGATATGGTTTACAAGTTGAAGAAGGCACTGTATGGACTGAAGCAAGCTCCAAGAGCCTAGTATGAAAGATTGGATAAGCATCTTTTGAAGATTGGTTTCAACAAAGGTACTAGTGACAGTAATTTGTATTTCAAAATTGATCATGAAAACATCTTTATTGTTGAAGTATTTGTTGATGATATCATTTTTGGAGGAAGAGATAGTATATGTAAACCTTTGCAAATCAAATGAAAAGTGAGTTTGAGATGTCCATGCTTGGTGAAATGAATTTTTTCTTGGGTCTGCAAATCACTCAAACAAAGAAAGGAATCTTCATTTCTCAGACCAAATATGTGAAAGAATTGTTGAAGAAATTTGGAATGGAAGACTCTAAACCAATGAATACTCCCATGGCAATCGGATGTAAATTAAGCAAAGATGATGATTCTCCTAAGGTTGATCAGACAACGTATAGGTCAATGATTGGTGGACTGTTGTATCGCACTCAAACTAGACCAGACATTATGCAGGTTGTTGGCCTTGTTGCTAGATTCCAGGCTAATCCTAGAGAATCTCATGTCATGGCAATCAAGAGGATTTTTAGATATCTAAAAGGAATAGTTGAGTATGGTCTGTGGTATCCTAAAGATCATGATTTCTCTCTTCATGCATATACAGATGCGGATTGGGCAGGAGATGTGGATGACAGGAAGAGTACCAGTGGTGGAGCTTTCTTTTTGGGGAAAAGATTGGTTTCTTGGCTAAGCAAGAAACAAGAGGCAATATCTCTATCTACAACTAAAGCAAAATATATTGCAGCAATAGGTAGTTGCACTCAAGTTTTGTGGATGAAGCAGATGCTGAGAGATATCAAAGTGGAGTATGAGGAACCTATCACATTTTTTTGTGATAATTCAAGTGCAATAAATATTTCTAAGAATCCGGTGTTGCATTCAAAGCCTAAACACATATCCATCAAGTTTCACTTTTTGAGAGAGCAAGTGAACAAGAATGAAGTTAGATTGGAGTTTGTACCTTCCAAGGATCAGATTGCAGACATCTTTACTAAACCTCTACCTAAGGATTCTTTTGAGTATCTCAAGGAGAAGCTAGGGGTTATTGCCCCTCCGGTGATGAACTAAGATGCACTAAGGTGCATCAATCCGGTGGATATCTTAGTCATATCTTGTGATACGGATTGATGATGGAGAGCTGCTACTCAGGGGGAGCAGTAGGTATGTTTCAAAGTGTTGGAATTGCAAGTATGTGCCCTTTGCCATTGATGTCAAAGGGGGAGAGAAGACATGTGAAAAACAAGTGGTTGCTGATCAAAGGGGGAGCAATAAAGGAGAGAAGACATGTGAATAGTTGTTGCTGAAAAGGGGAGTTGTGACAGTAAGGAGAAGTTTTTGTCTTGATGGTTAAAATAGTTTTTCACATCACATGTTGCCATCAATGACAAAGGGGGAGATTGTTGCAAGTATAGGCCTAGCCAGTGTTGTCATTGATGTCAACATACTCCTGTTGCATTAATGACAAGGATTGGATGAGCTGTGTGCTGAGGATATTGAGAAAATTAGTCTCAATCTATAACAATGAAGAATAGTGATGACAATAAGGTAAAAGTCCACGATGGGATGAGGATCAGACGATGCGGATTAAAGGGTTTGTAGATATATGTCTGAAGGAGATCCAGTAGATATTTCAGAGGTCCGCATGAAGATCTGAAGAAGTTGTGGTCGCTCTAGTAAAACTAGTTCCGACAGATGTTTAGTGGTGACAGAATGATACAAACAGGTCCGGTGAGATCCAAAATTACATTTTCCTATTCTGCAGATTTGAGGGAGTGTTGAGGAAGTTGTTGTGAAGTGGCAACTTGATTGGTTCATGGTTTGAAGGTCTGCAAGCATCTATTCTTATGTGACAGTGATGACAGACTGTGTTCTTGAGCTTTCGAATGAAGAAGAGAAGGATTTCAGTAAGCAGATGAAGTGTGGATGTTCTTGGTGATTTAGGCAAGCTTGTGGTAGTCTTTGGATCATGTCCAGTTCATGTTGGTGGTCTGCATTGGAGTTGGAGCTCGCACTTGAAGAATATCTTCCAAATGTTGGTGTTCTTCCTGAGACAAGCTGACCAGATGAGTTATGCATCTTGCGGATGATCTTGTGGATGTTTTCTGACTTAGATGATCATTCCTAAGTTGATGTCTTGTATAAATAAGGGATTGCGAAGTCATTTCAAAGTTGTCCTTGTGGAGATGAGTGTGTGGTAGCAAGGAGGAGAGCAAAAGGCAAAGTAGAAGTATTGAGCTTAATGGATCTGATTCAAACATAGTGAAGATGCTATTTTCCAGTTCAAGTAGGTGATACTTATTTCATAGACAGTGTGTCTCTTATAGGCTATGAGCCTCTTGTGAGCAGTGTGCTCGGGCAGTGAACCCTAATTGGCATGTACCATTCTATCTTTCTATTCTTCTAATAGAGAATACATTCTTGGGTTAATCACCCTGTGGTTTTTCCCATAACCGGGTTTTCCACGTTAAAATCTTGGTGTCTTATATGTTGATATGTTTCTTCTATTGATTTGAATGCATTATGTTTCATAATTAATATACTGCTAATCACTAAGAAGCTTTAAGTGCTTAATTGAGAGAAAGTTTTCACAACTGATTCACCCCCCCTCTCAGTTGTGTGCCCTAAGTCTAACATGTCCATATATCCCCAATATCCCTGTATAAATCTTCAAATTTCTCAGCATGTGGGTTTAGTTGAGCATTTCTTCTAGATTTCTGTCCTGACTTGGGACATTGGTCTAATAAATCCCAGTTTAGATGCATATCCTCAGTTTTTTGTCTTTTACTCTTTAGGTTTTGAATTGTTTCGTCCATATTCTATCACTATGTCTGGATTTCAAATCTGTGATTTATAAATGCAGACTAATTTATAAAGTGCATTCAGGAAGTACAAGAACAGTTCCACCATGGGAGTCCAATTGGCATCTACAACAAGTCAAAAATTAATGAAAATATGAAAGGCTTAACATTGGGAAGCAAATGATGGTTTTATTCAAATTCCAAAAGTTCTAACCTGCAATCAACGCGATGAAGGCTATTCAATTAAACTAAATGTAAGGATAAATATCAATGCTTAAATTAAACACACACACATGTTATCAAAGTAATATGATTTGATTATAGATATCACAACACTGGGAATACAGTAAAATGTAACATTTATAACCACCAACTTTGAACACGTTACTTCAGAGCCATGCAAATTACAAGAAAAACTCAATTTCGAGACAACTCATAAAATATTCACTGAAAGATTGTCTCTAAATCATATTAATCATGAGAATAAAAGTGAATGTAAGAACAATTTGTTTATTTCCCTATAAAATCTCTAGAATGAAGAATTGGTAACTAAAGCAAAAGCCAAGGATTAGATTTTAGAAGCCGAGAATGCACAATTGACAACAACCTTGAGAGCATTGAAGGAACAATTATCTTCCTATAATGGGTTGATCTTAACCAATGGTTTTAAAGGTCAGGGTTAGCTGTAAACACGAGGTTGTTTTTGTTTTTTCCTTTTTTTGAAAAAAGTTGCTAAACGTTTGAATTCGGTCATTCAACACAAAACCCTGAAGGTCGGATTATGGTTATATGCAGGCACAATCTTAACCTTTTACACTTGCATCCATAGAAGGCTCAAGGACATGACAATAAAAACAACTAATGAGTTTAGAAAATTTATGTCTTTCTACCTTCAGGTGGTTTTATAGTGGGAAGTATAGCTACTGCCGCCACCTGTCCATAGGATGTTGCAAAAAAAAATCTTGGAAACAAATAGAGAAAGCAATGAAAACTACTATGAAACAGATTTTGGTGAATGTTTGGAGGCTAGCAATCTCAAGGATTTTGGTGAATGAAAACTACTTACTTGACAAATCACTCTGGTCCTGAATTGCTTATTCATCCATGCTCTGCACTTGTTCTTTACAACAATCTTAACTCTGTGCAATCAATTATCATCGAACGAAATTTAATTTTTTTTAAAACAGAGTGTTAGATTGCCACCATTATGTCTTGTCACTTTATTTCGAGGTGATGTGTTTTGCAATCTCATTTATTGTTCAAGATTTCTGTATGACCCTAACTAGCATTACTTCGATAATATGAGTTTCCTCAAACATGAAATCACCCTTTTGATATTTTAATTTCTTTTCGTTGCCTTTTCAGAGAAACCCCAAAAACCCTCTCTTCAACACAGTAGAGTTTCTTCAAAATACCTTTTACATTATCTTTTCATCGGTGAGACCCCTTCTATCGGTGAGACTCTAAACCATATCACTTTGATATCCCGAAACCCTTATCTGTTTGACTTTTGGGGTATCGATGAGACTTCTGAACGACTCTTGCTGATATCCCTTGTCTCTTTGATTTGCTCATTACTTTGAGTTTTTGTGTGATTTTCCTTTTGTCTGCTTGTGCCTTCAGGTCATCGAAGAGACTGTATATTGAGTCTCCCCGACGTAGTATCATCTTGCCGATGTTAGCTATAGTGATTTTTTCATCAAATATTTTACGGTTGAGGTATACAAATTAGGGCTAGTAAGGGAATGGTGATTTTTTTTGGGTTCAAGTAGAACATCTTATTAGGGATTATGGTGGGAATGGCAAAATTTTAAAGTCTGAAATTTTGATCCAAAACAATCCATTGAGGCTTAGAGGTACGGCGCTAAAGTCAGCGCTCATTTAGACGTTAACGTCGGCGCTTATTTAGACGTTAAAGTCGGCACTAATGTCAGCGCTAATGTCGGTAATAATGTTCAGAATTTTGGTATGACCCTAACTGTCATTACTTCGATAATATGAGTCTCCTCGAACAAGAAATCACCCTTTTGATACTTTATTTTCTTTTTGTCACCTTTTCGGAGAGACCCCAAAAACCCTTTCTTCGACAAAGTAGAGTTTCTTCGAAATACCATTTACATTATCTTTTCATCAGTGAGACTCTAAACCATATCACTTCAATATCCCGAATGCCTTAAAGGTTATTGATAGTTTTATTTGATCATCGTGACATCTTTTGGTGTCACACCGAAGTGCCTTATCTGTTTGACTTTCGAGGTATCGATGAGACTACTCAATTTTATTTGGTGTAAGGCGCTAAAGTCGGTGCTAGTAAATTCATTATAATTGGTGCTACAAGTAGCGCTAAAGTTGGCGCTAATGTGGATGCTAAAGTCAGCTCTAATTTAGGTGCAATGTGGTGCCTAATTTAGCGCCTACTTGTTCTAATCGGCACAAAAAATGCCAAAAAATGTGCCAACCCGACAAATAGCGCTGACTTTTTCAAAAAATTGGAGAAAAATACATTAAAACAGTGGGTGGAAGCAAAACAAGGAGCTAATCACAGGGATTTGTTGTAGTGATTCCAAATTAGAATTAAGGGATCAATGTCTCAAATAGAGGAGAACATAGAGTCTTTGTATAAGTTAGGTCAACTCTAAAAAAGACATAGCAAGGAGTTTCGAAGGGGGCTGTACCACTAGAGTTTATTCATTACCAAGTCTAACACTTGTAAGCAAATAGATAAATTAAAAGTAAATGAGTGGAGATTTCCAATTCAAACCCACAAAGGACACAGTTGAAGGATTCTGATATACCAATTTTCACCAACCTATCGTTTGTAAGGATTCTATTCTTAATTGCCAACCATGAGAATGTCCCTGCTTTAGGAAGGCAATTCTTCCCCCAAAATAAGTGCATAGGCCAATTCTAATCACAATTTTGTGTAGTAAGCAGCCTGTAACCCTATTTCACTGAATAAGAACTTGACCGAAATATTTATCCTAACTAGCTTAATAATATTGTATCACCTTAGCAAGTTAGTAATTTTAATGTGCAATTGTGAAGTGGCTTGGTTAGATGAAACTTAATAAAGTAGTATGATCCAACTCAGTGTAATCAAATTTAAATAAAAGCTATCATGTTTAAGGTACATGCATTTTAAGGTTATTCTATAAGGAGCTATAGTTTATGTCACAATAAATAGTAGAGGTATTATGTATTCTTGATCTCTACATTCCTTTCTTTCTTGTAAATACCTACTATAATTTGATATTGATTCTAAATAGTATGGTTAGGAATATATTTTTGATATTTTTTTATTTCATTTGTATGCTTTGTTACTTGTACTAAATGTCTAGTCTTCCTTACGAATGGTGCTTGCATTGTGCTTGGCATTTATCTACACATCAAATAAGAATATAGTAACATTGTCATGAAAAATTTAATTTGAATTACTATGGAGGGAAAATGCAAACATGTTTATTTGAATCTATTACAAGGACAATACTTATATGTGGTCCTCTTCTTTATTATTGATAATGGTACAAGGATTGTTTTGCATTCTTGAGAACTAGTTGAAAGAGAATGTAGGTTATGTTGATGATTAAATTTACATCTAACTACCAACAATGGGAAATACCATAAACATGGGACTTGATTCATGAGACAACCTCTAGATTTTACAGAAGTTGGCTCTTCCTTGAATCTTTGATATGTAGAGGAAAAGGGAGAAATGTTGAATGATAAAATGATTGTGGATGAAATCTAATCTATGGAGATGTGTCAAAACACGATCTCACACTTAAAAGATTTAAATAGCACAATGCATCCATTTACTGATAATAACAATGAATCATAGCCTTTGAAAGATCATAAACGCATGATTCTCCAACAACCTTCTAATATTAAAACTTTTATATTGAATCACATAGGCTAAAATGCATCACATACAACAAATAAGAATCCTAAAACAAAACTATCACAAAACATCACCACTCTTCATTATTGATTAGAGAACAAAATATGAAAGGCCAGAGTTTGCACATGCATATAATATTCAATCCTTTCTAACAAGTGCCAGTCAAGGCCTTTTTACAAAATTCTTATTGTTTTCTGGTACTTTCTACATATATTATAACCTCTAAAATATACAATAAATGCTTATTTAAACCAATCCCCAACCAGAGATCCAGAAGGGAAACAACAATCTATTGAAAGTGAAACTAAAATAAAATGCATCAAAAATGCCAATAACTGTTAGAAACATTCTATTGACTCTGCATAAAGAATGGAACTTTATGTTGACTCCATCTTGGACCAATGGCACAACAAAAAGCGTTGTCAGAATTTTTTTTCCTTAGAGATGCGCATTACTGACGTGTGGCTATTTCCTTTTCCTTCACTTGGACCCACCATATGATGTGCAATGCCGACATGTGGAAGACTCCAACCAATGGCACGACAAAAAGTGTTGTTTCCTTTATGAGCCCCATCCTTTTGTATGGTGATGACAAGTGTATGTCCTGAGCCAATGGCGCAACAAAATATACTATCAAAACTCACAACCTTGAAACAATGTGGCCAGCGGACACATGGATTCCACTATGAGTAGCTTGGTGAATGGTGCACAAAGAAACCCAACCAAGACTTTTTAGTACAAAATGATGTGCCAAGAAGACACATTGCATCTTCTACTAATAGCACAAAAAGAAACACTACTACGACTGGCAACCTTAAGATGATGTGCCATGCTAACACATGGAGCTCCCTTTCTTCCTAAGATTTTGCAAACTTTGACAGGAAGATGAAACTATCACAAAACCCTTTGATGCCTAAGGCTCTTGTTTATGTTTTATTCATTGTTTATATTGATGCCTCAAGGCGTGAACAATATGTCCTCCCAAAATTGACTCCAACCACATCAATCAACAAAAATGAAAGATTCAAAATGTAGGGATTTTTCTCTACATATTTTGGTGACTTACCATGGGATCTGCACTTGCGGAGAAGAACTCAAAAATCTTTGAAACAACAAAATATTATAGAATCAGCAAAATTGTGGAACCGTACCCTAAATCAACCTAAAATTTCTAAAGAGAGAGATGCAAAGACACACACTCATTATCAAATGGTTGCACCTTCTTATTTAGAGCCTTCAAGACTCTATCCAGATCAATGATCTCCTTGTAGGAGAAACTTTGCAAGCTCTAAACTACAGACTTCATCTGGAATTCTAATTGAGCAAGTGGTTGCAAACTATCTCCACCTCTGCAACACTTGGCATTTGGTTCAATGTCTAGAAGGACATCTGATCATTCTACTTATTGATTAATGAGGCTTTTATCTACTCCTATGCCAAAACTATTTGATGATCAAGAAATAGGGAGGGGAGTCCTAACTGGACCAGTTTTTAAATGTGTCTATTTCTTTTACCACCTGCTCCAAAGCATTTAGATGGGCTTTGCATTTGAGAGCGGATTTTTTGCAACTTAGAAATTAATTCACCTTCACTGCAATTGTCCTCTTGTTATCAACCCTTAATGCTTTAATAATTTCCTCAGAAGCACTATACAACTTCTGCACTAACAATTGAGATTTATCAACTCTGGGGGTAACTGAAGAGAGGGTCTGCGTCTACTTCTACATTGAGGCTCTGGGCATCTAATATAAATTTTAGTGTAGGCTTGAGATGTGAGGTTTCTTTTGATATGCATCCCAATATGAAACATACAACTCTTGAATCATGGGAAACACCCCTAAAGTTGGTGGTCTTTGTGCAAGCTCTTTCTTTAATTGTAGTATATGTTTTTCTTTTGCTTGGAGCTCATCATGAAGCTACTTATTTGAATCCTTTCATTCTGAGAGACTCTTGTCAAGCTAAGTCACATCATCTCAACTATCATGGAGGTGCTTCTATGTCATGCTTTTCTCCTGACTCAATGATTCAACTAAATTTTTGGCAGCATCCAATTTTGACTGCAAGCTTGCTTGCTTTGCCTATTCTGGTTGGAATGCTTCTTTTGGCACTCTTCCCTGCAAGTCAAGAGTTAGTCTGCTGACCTCCATGTCTTTAGCCTTTGCATCTACATTCAATTGATCCACTGTGCTTGTAATGTCCCCTTGTCACAAGTCAAAATCTCTCAACCTTGTTCACAAATTTCAACTTGCAAAAAGAGAACATTAGTATACTAAACTCTTTTGATTTATGACATATTCAAATCCCATAAGAACATTATAATTATAATCTCTATGATCAACATCAATTATTGTTTCATATCTTTATTTCATATTCTTATGATCACTATCAATTCACATTCTTTAATACTATCTTATAGTCATTTTCATTATGTATTTCACATGTTCCTTCTTAAGTTCTCTATTCTCATATTTTTTACTTTCTTTATCATGACATTTCACATGATCTATTATTTAGTCATGATCTCTATCAATATATATTTCATACTTTCTATCTCTTTTTCATGTGTTGCTCATTAGCATCATATGAGAGAGATGAGATGAATCTTGCCACTATCCACCATGGGGCTCTATCTCCTATCCTTAGACTCAAGTAGTACCTTTTGTACTCTTAGAGTCAAGGCCTCTATGAGATTCCTTAGTACTTATGATGCCTTTTGTACCATTGTAGCCAAGGCCACTATATCACCTATCCTTTGCACTATGGGTACCTTTTGTACCAACATGTGGCAAAGACCTCTATGTGATTACTATCCATTGCACTGTGGATACCTTTTGTATCAGCAAGTGACAAAGGCCTCTATATACCCATGAATGGCCTCTTAGGCATTTCATTCTCATTCTTTCCCATATGAGGTTAATGTGTACAACATATTATTACACCGTTATGACTGATTACATATAAGTTATAGCACTTTCATTATGATATATTTATGATCACATCTTATAAAATCAAGTTCTAAGAATAATAACATGCAAAAGAAATATCAAATGTGTAGCCATACCTATATATTATAAGGATGGATAATGTTGGTTCGATCCAATCATATCTTTAAATATGAAAAGGAATAGAATTTAGATTTGATAATTGCCTATTAATATCTCTTGATTGCAGTAGGTGTCTTCTCTATATAACAATGCTTTAAAGTCCTTTTATGGCAGACCAGATGTATATTCGAATGGCTGGGAATATATACTTGGAAGCTTGTAAATGTTTAACATTTTATCTTACAGATCGTATCTCTATATATGTACTCTTGATCGTTGAATAATGCCAACGATTTCTTCCTTGGCGAATATACTTTAATATCTAATGTCTATATTTGAAGGTCTACCCCTTTTTACAATTGATTTCATCATGTCTCAAATACCTTTTGGATCGACATCTCTTGGAATAGAATGTCTCTCTTGGATGGATTGATGCCTCCTCAATAGGGATTATTATTAGTTTGATCTTAAATCACCTTGATCGACCTTCATTAGTCAATCTATCTTTTTCTGATTTTGTCTTAGTCATCTTTGTCTTATTGCTAGTTCATCCTTATTCTTGTTTTGTCTTTTCATTTTAGCCTCAAATTTGTCTAAGTGTAGGAAGGTAGAGAGGGTGATAGGGAGAGATTATCAATGCTAGTCCTTTATAATCTTTAATTGGAAAACATCGGATCATAACAGGCCTCCCCTCTTGAAATTGCTTGTCCTCAAGCAATGCTTAGGTTCGGTGATTGTTAATAGTATTGACCCAAAAATTTGAGAAGAGTTAGTATGAAGATGGACAATGAGTAGTTCTTAAGGAATTTGGGATCATGACAAGGAATTAGGCTTCATAAGCCTAGAATTGTTAGATTCATTATCAAACCTATGAGCAATGCTTAAATTTGCCAAGGTACTATGGTGAATTACATGGGAAGCTATAGGCTCAATTTAAGCATGTTACACTTGTCATGATTCTTATGATTATTATCATGTACTTGGGTTCATTGGGTTGTCTGGTTGAGGGATCACCATCAGAGTCACTTCCTTCATTTTGAATTGACTTATAAAACATGCTCCTATATGAAAGATTGTGGTTAAAGATTGATATCACTATTTCATATTGCATCAAAGATCTTAGATGATCCTAGTGATTACCATGGCGGTTAAACTTTAAGACTAGATTTTCTCAAGTTCATGATGACTACCATAAGAAGTTCTCACAATCACATGATTTTTAATGCATCTTTACAAGGTTTTAAGTATTTCATCTCATTGTTAATGTATGTCTTGTGACATTAGGCTTTATAAGATAAAGGGGTGTAATGCATTTCAAATTTGATTGTTCTCAAGATAGCTTACCCAAGTCTGAGTGATAAAGGTTGTTATGGAATTGAAACATCTATTTAAGATCTCAATTCTGATTACAATGAAGACTGTCATAATTAATCAGGATAACAGCACAATCAGTCATGAGGAGACACTGAACCCTATAGGTCTTCCTTGTTTATATTTGTCCACCATTCAAGAAAGATAGAGTCAATTTGAGTTGCATGATGTAAACCTAACTATGACAGAGATTTCATAAGATTTTTTTCTATATTTGATGGTCATTGGCCACTTATCTAATCTGGATGGCTTTTGCCTTACATAATGTGTTGTTATCAAATTGTATTTGATCTTAGATACTCAGTAAATACATTACCACTGACTTGATTGAACATAATGCTAGATATCCATAGATTAGTTGGATGGAGGTCACTCTATTGTATCAGTCCAAATGAAAAGATGGGAGTAATAGCAAAGTAGCAAGGTTAGTGAGTAGTGAACTTTAGCACTTATATCTCAAAGTCAAGGCATAAAGTGTTGTAGATTCTTAGTGTTGATAATAGAGGGCATAATAGTTTTGAGAATGAGAACCATGATTGTGTTCATCAAGAAAGAATGACAAGAGAGAAAAATTACTTTTGTCTATATCATGATGAAAGTGGCTCTTGGGTTTGACACTCCAAATAGAGAACATCATTGGAGAGAAGATCCATGATGAAGTATATGCACACAATTACTTATGAAACACAAATCATAAATACACATAGTACAAGAAGCATACAAGCTTATACACTTAATGCTCGATGTAAATGAAGCGTGAAGCATAAACATAGTATGTAATAAATGAGTATATGCATGTAATACATGAAACACATAGCATACACTTGATACACAAAGCATGAAGCATACAAAGTATATTCAATACATAAGGTATGAAGCATGCAAGTATACATACGAATATGAAGTATACACGAATACAAGTAAGTCATGTAGTGTGCATTTGAACATACAAAAGTCATGGAGTACACACCGAATACACACAGTCATAAAGTATACAATTGAATACAAATCATAGAGTATAAGTCATAGAATATACACTCAAATGCAAATACAAGGCATATGCAATCACAATTATACAAATACAAGTGATAGAGTATACACTCAAGGCATAGAGTCGCACACTCAAATACAATCATAGAGTATACACTCAAAATACAATTTCAATCATACTCAAATACAGGTCATAAAATATACAATCGAATACAAATACAAGTCACAGAGTATTTACTCGAATGCCAATTTCAAGACAGAGAGTGCATGCTTGCATACAAATACAAATCAGAGAGTATGCACTCGCATACAAATACATATTCATAGAGCATACATGTTCATAGAGCATGCACTTGAATACCATTACAAGTCATGGAATACAATTACTATCATAGAGTATACAAATACAATCATCATAGACTATACAAATGCAAATAGAGTCTACACTCAACATATAAAGTATGCACTTAAATATAAATCACAAAGTACACCTTCAAATATAAATACAAGTCATGCATTTGAATACATAATCACATTTGAATACAAGTCATACACAGTCATACCAGGCATGCACATATGAATACAAATCATACAATTACAACTTCACACAATTGCAAATACAAGTTATAGAGTACACAATTACTAGTTGCACAAATACAAATCATAGAGTACATACTTGAATACAAATACAAACATGGAGTATACAATTTAAAGGCATAAAGTCATACACTCAAATACAATTATGGAGTATACACTCAATTTACAATTACAATGCAGAGTTATACACTCAAATATAATTATTGACATGAAGTATGCATTCAAATACAATGTCATAGAGTATACACTCAGATACAAGTACATTGTCATAGAGCATACACTTGCATACACATGAATGTCTAAGTAGCATGTGTACGAACACATGTCAAGAAATACACATTCATCAACATGAGCAAGCATACCAATAGGAAGCATACAAGTATGAGCAATACACAAAAATACACAAGATTATACACATAAGAAGCGTAAATACACACAAGAATATATGTAAATATACAGGAAGCATACAAGTAAGGTTAAAGCATGAAGTAAAACCTATAAAATCATGATACATATAAACAGATGTAAGGCATAAAGTATACACATGAAGCATTGATGCATGGTGCATACCCACATATGCAAACATAAGTTATAAAGTATATACTTGAATACAAAGTAATGAATACAAATAATTTGCATTAATACATATAAGTATACTATTGGACAATTGGCAAGGGGATTCGGTACATCCCATACTACACCGTGGACCCATCCACCATTCCAAAGTCACCAAGTATACACATGTGAGTACACGCAATACACAAAGTATTCACCTTAACATGTGTTTCAAAGCATACACATAAGTCACAAAGTCAACCTTTGAATACACTTGAATTCACATAAATCACAAGTATACACTTAAATGCATGTAAGGCACACATAGTACACACAGGATGGCTGGATGACTGCTTTGATACCACTTGTAATGTCCCCTTGTCACAAGTCAAAATCTCTCAACCTTGTTCACAAATTTCAACTTGCAAAAAGAGAACATTAGTACACTAAACTCTTTTGATATATGACATATTCAAATCCCATAAGAACATTGTAATTATAATCTCTATGATCAACATCAATTATTGTTTCATATCTTTATTTCATATTCTTATGATCACTATCAATTCACATTCTTTAATACTATCTTATAGTCATTTTCATTATGTATTTCACATGTTCCTTCTTAAGTTCTATATTCTCATATATTTCACTTTCTCTATCATGACATTTCACATGCTCTATTATTTAGTCATGATCTCTATCAATATATATTTCATACTTTCTATTTATTTTTCATGTGTTGCTCATTAGCATCATATGAGAGAGATGAGATGAATCTTGCCACTATCCACCATGGGGCTCTATCTCCTATCCTTAGACTCAAGTAGTACCTTTTGTACTCTTAGAGTCAAGGCCTCTATGAGATTCCTTGGTACTTATGATGCCTTTTGTACCATTGTAGCCAAGGCCACTATATCACCTATCCTTTGCACTATGGGTACCTTTTGTACCAGCATGTGACAAAGGCCTCTATGTGATTACTATCCTTTGCACTGTGGATACCTTTTGTATCAGCAAGTGACAAAGGCCTCTATATACCCATGAATGGCCTCTTAGGCATTTCATTCTCATTCTTTCCCATATGAGGTTAATGGGTACAACATATTATTACATTGTTATGACTGATTGCATATAAGTTACAGCACTTTCATTATGATATATTTATGATCACATCTTATAAAATCAAGTTCTAAGAATAATAACATGCAAAGGAAATATCAAATGTGTAGCCATACATGTCTATTATAAGGCTGGATAATGCTGGTTCAATCCAATGATATCTTTAAATATGAAAAGGAATAGAATTCAGATTTGATAATCGCCTGTTATTATCTCTTGATTGCAGCGTGTATCTTCTCTGTATAACAATGCTTTAAAGTCCTTTTATGGCAGACCAGATGTATATTCGAATGGCTCAGAATATATACTTGGAATCTTGTAAATGTTTAACATTTTATCTTGCAGATTGTATCTCTATATATGTACTCTTGATCGCTGAATGATGCCAACAATTTCTTCCTTGGCGAATATACTTTAATATTTTATGTCTATATTTGAAGGTCTACCCCTTTTTGCAATTGATTTCATCATGTATTAAATACCTTTTGGATTGGCATCTCTTGGAATAGAATGTGTCTCTTGGATGGATCGACGCCTCCTCAATAAGGATTATTATTAGTTAGATCTTAAATCACCTTGATCAGCCTTCATTAGTCAATCTGTCTTTTTCTGATTTTGTCTTATTCATCTTTGTCTTATTGCTAGTTCATCCTTATTCTTGTTTTGTCTTTTCTTTTTAGCCTCAAATTTGTCAAGTGTAGGAAGGTAGAGAGAGTGATAGGGAGAGATTATCAATGCTAGTCCTTTCCAATCTTTAATTGGAATACATTAGATCATCACAGTACTCTTTACCCATGATAGCTCAAGCTCTTATTTCTCAAGTTTCTTGCTCATTTTAGTGAAGTCTGTAGTTACAAGCTTTTGTGTTTCCCCCATGAGCTCAACTTTATCCTATGGCTGGACCTGTGCAAGATTCAAACCAACTGCATGAATGAAATAATCCTCTGGTCTCATTTGTTCTTGTGGTTTGATCATAGTAGGGGTCATATGTATGATCATTAATGACCATTGTGAATGGTCATATAATGACCGCATGTGTGACACTACAGGGGCTCTTCTATCTTTCTTCCCTCTATTTCTCCAGGTGAGCTTCTCATGCCTTCCTAGTGGTTTCAATTTATTGATGAAAATCTGTTGGGGATTGAATAACTCCATTGCCAAAAGGGAAAACTTGTAGAAAACCATATGGTATGGTTATTTGTTGTTCTCCCGAGGTAGAACTAGGACCAACATGTAATAGTGATTGCATCATCAGGAAAGAAGGGAAAATGGTGGAAATTTCAAAATGGAAGGGGCCGACAACTATGAGGCGAGAGGTGAAGAGAAAGAAGGCGGTGGAGTCGTGGGTGAAGTGACAGATAATTGAGGAATTGCATAAATGAGGGGTGCCATTAGTGGATCAAGAGAAGACTTAGAAGTAGCAAAAGGAATAGGAATACTTACTTAAGTGCCTCCAGCCACTGAAGCACTAGTTGTTGGTCCCATTGATGGTGTTGAAAAAATGAACACTTCTTCTTCCTCCTCTGATTCTTCCTACAACTTAAGTTTCCCCATCTTCCTCGATGGCTCTTGTTCCTTCTATACTTCCTCTGATTCTTCCTCTTCCCCTTCAAATTTATTACTTACATTATATGGGGAGGCAGGTGGTCCATTCTCATCATCCCACAATCTTTGCTAGGTCTCATCAGTGTTAACATTGCCAAAATTTATTTTCATTTTGAAGATTTCTTTCCTATATCTCCAATAGGCATTGATATTTTCTATGCTCCACTCCTCTCGTACAAGAGCTGCTTTGAGACCACAAGTCATTAACTTGGCAAGATCATAATCCGTTATGGGTTGATAAAATACTTCCCAAGGATGTCAAGATTCAGCTGGAATCTGCTCCAATTCAATATAAGCATCAAGAGAATCGATCAAAGGTAACCGTCTGGCCTCACCAAAAGGGTGAATCTAATTTTCAAATGGGATTGGGGCCTTTGATTGGGATAACCATTTTTTCATGAAGCCATCTGGGTCATATACCTTGGTGGCACCCTCAAATTTTGTAAATTTGATGTGCCAATATTCTTTCGAGGTGTCGACAGAGGCTAAGTCGACAAGCTGCTCAATCTACCCCGGAGGCCACCTTCAGTGATTAAAATTTTGCCACTTGGGCATCATCTTGCAAATCTGGTTGGTGGAAAGTTTCTTGATATGTACTTGGTAACACACCTGCTCAATCTCATGCTTCCAGGACAAGTTTTGATAGGGTATTTAATTATTTTCTAACTACGACCAGGCTAATTTTGGCATTCTGAAAAGTTTCAAATCTTGCAATTCTAAGGGTGACCCAGTTGTCGATTTGGTCTCAAACATCTCCAGTTTCAGTTTCATCAAAATCGGAGACCATTTGATGCATTATTTTAATGCATTCCAGTTGCAGCAAACTCACTCGATGGGTCAGTTTACAAAGCAAGTGCCTGAATTTGGTTGGTGAAGCAAATTATGAGCAAATGAGTTTTCTTAAAATAATCGATTATGCCCCTGCACAAATTTTCATGGCCATCAGACACCCAGTTTGCCCGTGGTGAAAAAGTGCCATTTGCATGGAGAGAGAAATTCATATTTGCCTAGGTTTAAAAAATCAAAATGCATATATTAAAAGGCAAAAAATGTTAAAAGGTATTTAAAAAAGGAGAAATGAGGTTTCAACTTGAGGAAGGAAAAGTCAAATATCATGAGGGAAAGTTTATTAAAGCTTTATGAAGATTTAATAAAAGTTTATTAAAGTGAATGGAAGGTGCGTTGGTGCTTATCACACCGCAGCCCTCTCTGTAGCTTCCTCCCAACCCCCTACGATGGTGCGATAATCCCATCGTAGGGCATATTTCTCTCTCCTCTTTCATCCGTAGGTGCAAACAATGCATTTCCTCTATTTCTCTGACGATTTTGATGAGTTTTTTTCTGCTCAAGGCAGGTTTTGGTGCTAGTAATCACGTTTTTCTGCTTCAGGTTCCTTTTTGAAGGTGATTTTTTGCTCAAATGTGTTGTTATATGCTCAGAGTTCATCCTTGGACCATTTCTAATACATTAGCAGGGATTTTTAGCACGTTTGCATTGATTTTTGGTTGTTAGATGAGTGAAAACGCCCCTGTTTCACCAAAAATGACACAGAAGTTTGATTGGGCAAGAAATTAAATTTGGAATGCTGTTGCAATGTTTCTCAGAGGTTGAATGCAATTGTAGAGCTAGAGAAGAAGTCTCAGAAGTCACATATTGCAAGGATTTTGGAATTCTCAGCTACTGCCGTGCAAAAAATTGAAAAATGTAAAGTTAAAGGGGAAATATTAAAATATGTTTTATTCATTTATTCCTCTCCTCTTTTAATGTAAATTATTTTATTCCTAATGTATTATGGAGGCAAAATGAAATGAAATATTTTTCACCTACCTCCAGAATGTAGTTAATTTTTAGGGCAACATCCTTTTAGCATAAAAGCAATAGCTAGGCTTTCATTTTGTTAGGATGGAAGATTTTGGATATTTTTGAGTGAATGAAATACATTTTCTATTGGGTTGTCTCATCTTTGGTCTTGTAAGTTTATGAGTTGTATGTTGAATGTATTTCTGCATAAATGTTATTTAGTTTCATGTTGATTTAAATGAGAAATGCTAAATGCATCTATTTTGTTGATTGTCTCCATTATTGAATGCATCTCTTCTTTTGAATCTGATAACTAAGGGTTGTTGAGATTCTAGAATATGGATTTTCTGTATTACATGCTTAATCTTTGACCTCTATTCAAGGAGTAGATTAAACTGTTTTGGGTTAAGTATGAGGAAGAATGTATTGCAGCAGGGATATTGTAAGAAGAGTTAACTGAATGCTCTATCTTGGGTGGTGTTTGTAAGGCAAATACCAATCTAACCCCATGAAACTAGAATGTTCATTGAGTTTATGCAAATCATTCACATATATACGTCTATTTGACTCCATTGCCCTGAGATAAGCACCGACCTGAGGTTGTATTGAGTTTGTGAGTCAAAACCCAAGTCTTTCATCCAAGCACAAAACAAAATCAGAATATCATTTGAAAACTTCTAGATTTTAGGAGGAGGATTCTAGATGCATGCTCTCATTTTCAGCCAATCAAATACTCCAAGAACATTGCCAATCTGGGTTTATCTTACAAATCTTGGCCCATATGTGAAAACATTCTACTTAAGTGAGTCAAGGATAAATCTTTTGTTGTAAATGAGGGATACCCCCCTAGGTGCGGCAGAACCTGAAGTAAAGTGCAAACGATGTCCCGTCTTTGTTGGCCAAATCTTCCATTAAACTTGAGCATAAGAAGTGGCAAATGTTTGGAGTTTAATGTCTGCTGATTTGGGAACCAACATACCCATTGATCCTTAATCTGATTGAGACCCAAGTCTACAAGTTTTAGTATTAATAAATGCTATGTCTACCTCTTCACCATTGTAATACTTCCCTTTGGGAAGGGGATGTCATATATGGCTTTCTTTTTCCTTCCAACCCCAAACTAAGAGTCTATTACATCCAACTAGTAAGCCATTTCAGTAGCCACAATTCTATCAGTCAAGAATTTTAGGAGCTTGAAAGGCTCCTCTTTGAATCCATGGGCTTTGATCATGGTGTAATGGGCCCCAATGAACCAGTCATAGGGTAAACAAGTGTTGGATAGTATATTTTTTTTCCTATTACTCACTTGAAAGTGATATTTTCTAGGCTAAGATCAATGAGGGCTAAGGCCATGAAACTTTCTAAAAACTCATAGTAATCAGAACTGACTGATAGTAGAGAAGTCCATGTTGAAACAAGAATAATCTTTTACACATCTAGTGAATCATCAATCATAGCCAATTGCATGTGGGGCTAAAAGAGTTGTGGATTCTGGAAAAGCATTAAATGCAACAAAAAAGAAGAATACCTAAACAATTGTTGGTGGGAAAAATGAGCGAGTTGATAACTCAGCATGTCGTCTATGACTTCTGAGAAGTCTATTTTATAGGCCTGCTTCCTAGTGACAGTCTTGAGATGGAAAATAGCTGTCAGCTAGAAGTCGTGCACATTGATATCATCATCAAGGATGAAAATGAAAGCCAACATGGAGCATGCATCCTGCGCATCATGAGTGAAACTAGATAATCTGATGGGGAGATCTAACAACATTGTGTTATTTGGTTCCAAACGGAGCTCCACATTAATAAAGCTAAGCTAGTTTTCTCTTGTTTCCCAGAACTTTTGCAACTTCGTGAGGCTACAGAATTTAGTTGCAAGGTCATATTCTATCCTTAACATATCCCTAATGACATGAGCATAAATCACTATCTTGATGTTTATTCTTGTGACTGTGCTAGTGCTATGGTCATAACCACGCACGCAAGCATCTACCAATTTAGGACATGGGTGTACCAACGAGACCATGAACTGAGCCAACTTGGAGCTCCATAACCTTATCCTGAAAGTCTCTGACTCTCTCACCTTAATCTTTTCGAGCATCTGTACATGGGCTCCCTCTCTCAAATTATTGGGGTTCATTCTAAGTGCATGCTTAAATATATGGTTCACGGAATCAAAAACTAAGGTTGAATCCTGGCATTTACCCTTCCTGAGCTCCCTGACATTCGATAATTTGGGCTTCAGCTATGTAGGGACTAAGGCATACGATTTGATATTCTTCAACTCTAGAGGAAGCTCCTATAATTTCATTACTACTAAAGTCCTTGTCTTCCTTGGAGTCTCACTTCCAGAAGTTGATTCTAATGATTCCATTTTGTAACTGCATTCTTTACTCTAAAACAACCTCCCTTTAGAAAATTTGAAACAATTGAACATAAATTATAGAATGCTCTTCTTTTGCTTGAAAAATATCAACTTTGTGTTTCTTCTAATGATTATTCAGAGCTGGAAATTCATTATATAGCTGCTCCTTTTGTGCAAATTTATGGCTCTAACTTTGACGTTGGCGCCTTTTCAAAACTGACATAAATTCGCATGTTTTAACCTCTTGTCATTGAAGATTTCTGAGATTTTCATGATGACGGAGACTTAAAGAGGGATTTATCATTCAATGCCCATCATGTCAGGTAGTTGTGTTTTCCCTCCATGCTGGAACTTCAAGAAAATTCTTTATGAGGAGCAGACATGTGGCATTTGCATGAAAGTATTATTGAAAAATAAAAATGTTGCGCAGCTGGCACTTATTTGAAAAGAGGCGGGAAATAACAAACTCAAGGAAATGCATCCTACACTAACTATATACAAATATTGAAACCTTAATCAATTGAAATGTTTCAAGAAAATCTCATTGACTGGGATCTTCAAGATCTCTCTAGTTTCACCCTCTAACTCATATGCATTATTCTACTTACAGGAAACAATCTTGAAAGGGCCTCTCCATAATGAGCCAAATTTTGCATGTTTCCCTAGTTTGATGGCTCTCTCCTCAAATTTCAAAACCGAATCACCCACTTTGAAACCTGGCTCTGAAGTTCCTTGATCAAACCATCATTTCACTGTCAATTGACAATTGATCATTGTGTCATGTGTTGATTCTCTTTTCTCTTGGAGATCCAATTATTTCACAAGTCTTACCTACATTTCTCCATCCTCTTCAATATCAAGTTGCTTAATAAGCTGAAGGGCAGAAATTTCAATTGATATTGACATTGAGGCTCTTTTTCCATATAATCTAGTTCATAAGGAGATGATTTGATTATTGTTTCAGAGTGATTTTGTCTGCCCATGCTATCTTTAGATACTTGTGCCAATATTTCTGATGGTCTGCTCCCATTATTTTAATAAGCCTAATCAATTTTTTGTTTGTTTTTTTGTCCAAACCATTTCCCTATAGATAATAATTTGAAGATGTTCTCAAGAAAATACTATTCTTTAGAGCAAACTCAAAGATCTTTGACCCAAGAAATGCCTTAACATTATCGAATATAATTGTATTAGGAGGACCAAATGTGGTGACAATTTCTTCCAGAAATTTAAGGATAACATTCTCAGTGGCTTTCTTTAATGACACTTCTTCATTCCACCTTGTGAAATAGTCTATTGCTGTGAGGATCCATTTGTGGCTTGCACTTGACACCAAATTAATTATCCCTATGGAATCTAAACCCCATTGTGCAGATGGCTCTTCCACCATGATTGGATTAAGAGGCATAGTAGCATTCCTTCTTTTTCCCACATAGAACTAAAATTGTTGACATTTCCTAACCATTTAATGACAATCTGAGAAAAGGGTCAGCCAATAATATCCTACACAAATTATTTTTGTTGCTATAGTTTTTGCTGAGAAGTGTCCCCTAGATGTTTTGTAGTGTAAGTCATACAAAATCTTACCAATTTATTCCTTTTCTACACATCTGAGCAAAATGCCATTGAAATTTCATTTGAATAGAATTCCATCTATCAAGGAATAATTGGATCCTTGTAACTTATAGAATCTTCTTTTATGAAAGTGAAGCTGGCTTGATACTATCCCGTCTCCATGAAATGCACTCTATCAATTATCCATGAACCTGAATCCTCCTCCTGCTTTGCCAGTGTCATTTCTGAAGCTTCTTCGGGTTCCACTAAAGGGTCTAGACTTTGTGCCATATACTCGTAAAGACCCTTGCCTCTGACAAGTTTAGTCAGCCTAGCTTCAACGTCTATTCCAAGATCTTAGTGATCTAATTCACTCTTTTCTCAATAATTTCTCCTTCCATAATATATTCCTTGACACTTGGATGACCAACAAATACCGTGATCTTATTTCCAATCACTAGATGTTAAAACTTCTTCAAGCCCTTTACCGTTGCATAGGCTTGTTTCTCTACAAAATTAGACTTTGATTCATATTCTCACAAGGTCCTTGAAAAGAAGGAAATTGGAGGCTCTTCATCTCAAGTACCATCCTTCCAAATTAACACCATGGTTGTGTTGTGTTCTTCGTACACATACATGCACAAGATGCAATTAACTTGTGAGAGATCAACAACATCATCGACATGTGACAGATCAAGAGTTTGTTGTTGTTGTGTAGTCTCTCCCCAAGCATCCTCCTCCTATCCATCTGCCTCTTGATCTTGCTTCTACTTCCAAGCCTCAGCCTTCTCTCTCCCCACCTGAGTCTCTCCCATCTCCCACTCCCTCCTCTCCTCTAGTGGATGTCAATGAATGCCACTCCAAAAGGGTGCAAGTAGTCTTGGATCCTTCCATGGAGAGTCCCATCCTCCCTTCCATTCCTGACATGCCAACCTTCTCTAAGCCCTTGGACCTTTCCAACATCAGTGTAATTTCTAGCACCACCCTATTTTCTCTAGTTCCATTCTAATGTACCCACCATGTAGTCTTTCCTGAAATCATCTTCTCTACTACCATAGACATCGGCATTCCCCACCTGCCACCCAAACACAAGCCTGAGCATTACCCCACCCCTCTATTTCGTAAGCCAAAGCACATGTCACCATCTTGGCCACTATTGAGCCCATTTGCATCTCTACTTCTAGTTGTGGAGGACGTTCCTCCACTTGTGACTCTTAGTGCTCATATTTCTAATGACAACACTAATCAACCACGTCTAGTCCAATATTCTAACACTAATTCAAATGATTTCTCTCCTCTAGAGAAAATATTTGAATTAGCTACAAATAATCCCTCATTGTCCATGATTTTTTACAAAATTGTTGAAAATTTCTTCTACTAGTGCTCAAGAAGATCCTACTCCTATTGATCCTTTGCACTTGGTTCTAGGGGAGTCCACTTGTACCACTCTAAGTGTGGTCCCATAGTCAGCCCTTCCTCCATCCGCTTATGATAATGAAGATTTGGACATGACCGATCTGATGACGGTCAACCCATGAGGGTTGTACCTTCATCTCATGTGTTTATGTGTTTGCATGCTTGATTGTCATGTTTTCCGCATGAACATGTTCTATATGGTTGTTATTTCTACTTTGAGGACCCACGATGTCTTTGTAGACACGTGGATATAAGAGGAATAAAATTTGTTGTGATATTCTTCTATCTGTTTCTACCTTCTTCTATGTGTTGTCTATTTGAATATTTCAACATTTGGGAATGATGCAAAGCATTGGAAGATTTAGCTTCCTTCCATGTTGACCCAAAAAAAAAATCTTTTGTTTTCTTGTGACATTCTTCCTTTATACTCGTAGTTCTATGTGCTTAGGTAATGATGATGATTCTTTCAATTCTCCCTTGATGATTCCCTCCTATAAATGCATACTAACCCCAAAGCACGTAGATCCCTTTGTATGCTTGGTGATGTTTATTTTATGTGACATGTTGGTGTTGCTCGGTGTCATAACATGCTTACACAATCTTTTGTGTATTGTGTCTGTAGCATCGCCTTTGTTGCCTCTCTTTGGGGGCATCTTTCTTTTTGATATAGCTTTCCAAACATATCTTACTATATAGATATGTTTCCTAAAGCTCTCTTCCCCTTATTCTACCTTAAAATCAATTACATAATATTGGTTTGTACAATTATTTTAAGGTGAGGGCATAATTTTATGTTTTTCACTTTTACACACACATAACATTGATGGTAAACTCTCTAAAGCATTTGCTCTCGGCAACATTTGTAGTTTGTGGTCCTAAGCAGATGCGCTTTCTTAGCCTAACCACCCTTTTTAGCTACCCCTTTTAGCACTCTTTGTGAGTCATCTAACAATGCAATTTGTTAGTCCTTGTGGCCCACAAGAGTTTGGTATGGTTCCTATCTCTCATAGTGTACTAGCCCTAGAACGATACTTGGCATCCTTCTAACTCTCGTAGTCTGCTAGAAAAGCCCTATTTGTATTACTTTCTTTACTTCTTTGTGTGTGTTTGTGTTAGATTGTTATAAATAGTAGTAAAATGCATATTAGATTATATGATTTTCTAAGCTTGGTGTTTAGGCAAATCATATCCGATCTAATCCTTTTTAGCATAGATTTATACATATGTGGTTCTAACATTGCCTCTTGTGCAGGTTTTTATTATTTAACACTATGGTTTTGCAGGTTCTCAGCCTGGGGGCTTCATTCCTTTGATTGGAGAACTCTGAAGTCTCTACAATATCCTTTTTGAGGTAAAACTTGTGATGTTATTTCCTTTTCTACTTTAGCGTAACATATCACCTAGGGTCATAAACCCACTAAAGTGGAGGCTAAATGTAATATCAAAAATTACATACCCTTGCAACTTCATGCTACATTTAGTGCGTATTTTGGTGTCCACTCCCCTAGCATGTTTTTTGGTCCACTTTAGCCTTGCCTTAGCCTTTTCCCATAACCACACATATGCTCTTGTGTTATGTTTAGACCTTTGTGCTTATTTTTGTGAAATTTTGTTTTAGTGCTTTATCTATCTCATTGTCCAAAGGTGTTCCATATGACCAGGAACTAGACTTTCCTATATGTGAGCACTTAGTATGGATGTCCACACATTGTGCTAGCATCTTGTGCTTATGTGGCACCAGGTAACTATTTTGGGGTGTTACTAGCCACCTCCAGTGATGATTTGAGATTCCATTAACGCCTCTGCATTGCCTAGGACATCTCTCTTTGACCCTATCTCCCATTCTTCCCTCACACAAGAAAAATTTTGAATCTCTCTCATTCTCTCAAGTAATTTTGTGTGAAGTTTTTCTTGGCTCTCTGTGACCTTTGTGAAATCAAGGTGAAGTTTGGCTCTTTTGGTGATCTCCGACAACATTTTATTATATTCTCTCAAGGTTCCTTTGTAGTTGTGCTCTCTTGGTGCATGTTCATGTGAGTTTTTTAAGGGTTTTGAGCTCTCCTCCATAGAGTTTGTAAAACCATTGTTGGTTGGATCACTCCACTTCAATTGGGCAGTTTGGCCTTCATCCAACAAGGTGATTGAGTTTCATAATACTCTCTTTGATTCCATTGTATTTGTGTAACCCCATTGTTGATAGTTGCATTGTGTGGTTACCTCTCATTTTTCTTCATCTCTCCATGGTAATTGCACAAGTTTGCTCATTTGGGTTTTGAGTAGATTAGTCTATTTGCAAAATACTTTTTCACCACTTTTATGCCATTCTATTTTCATAGAAAGTGGTAACACACACACACACTTTTTTCAAGATCTCTTTATCTTGGCTACCAGTTGTGGTCAAAAGATCAAAATAGGGGCTTGACCTGAAGAAGTAGTCCACACCATTTTATCTTTTCTTGTAGGATTGAAGATTCTAGTGAGAAGCTCCACTCATTATCATTGGTTTTGTGATTTCTCACTCAACCCCTCTATCTCCTTGTCATCTACTTTGGTTCATTTCAAATTTAACATATATCCTTTCCTAGATTTGGTTTATTTTTGTCACCTAGAAGCTACTCTTTTGGTATTTTGCTTGTTTTTGTGCTATGTAGGTGACTGGAAACATAGCAGAGTTGAAAATTTTTATTTTTCATGGTTTCAGGACTACAACGTGATGCACATATGTCCTCGCAACGTGTTGGCATCCCAAGTAGTGAGCTCCATTCCTTAACATTAGGTTCCTTTGTTTCTCTTCTTTATAGTTCTATGTCTGAAATTTCGTAATTCCATCTTCAGTAGATTATTTTTAATATTTTATTAGTTTTTCTTCACCTTCCAATAAGTTAGTCTAGTGTCCTTTCATTTTTTCTTAGTCCAAAGTGGGTCTATTGATGTTAGTCTATTTATAGAAGTAGATAGAAGAAAACTAGGTAGGACCTTAGTGTGGTTGTAATGAAAAGCTCCCTTGATTAATAGATTTTGATTGAGGTGTAACTTTTCCTTCTCTACACAAGGCCAACGCTAAAACCCTAGTACAGCTCTGCTTTACCCTTTCCTCTATTTATGATTGTTTCATGGAAAAATTTGGGACAAGGATAGTTTATCTAAACTAAATCTAGCCCCACTTTTACTCACTAAAAATTGGGACATAGGAATCGAACTTGCTCACTATGAAGGATCAAGCTACTAGTTCCTATTTCCTTTTTATGTTTGTTGGGATGGATTGGATGCCTCAATTAGGTTTTGAAGATTCAAGCAATGAACTAGCATGAAAACTTAATTGCAAAGTATGTGATACCAAAGATTTCTAGCACAAATACTAGCAAACAGATCACATAAATGCAGAGCAGGGATCACAAAGAGTATGTACCTAGAAATTGAGGGCATGTTAGACCAGGGTACTCGCTCCAGTGTCTAGAAAGTTTTCAATGACTAAAATTTTCTATACCTGATGTCAGAGTGTCCACAGAGCATTCCAAGTCTAGGATTAAATACCTAGTTAGAATAGGGCACCTGCCCTAGTGTCCCAATTATTTCGTGATGTCAAAACTCAAAGTTCTATGACAACTATATCCACAATACCTATCTTTCTTCCGCTCCTTTTTGCTGGATCTTTTTGAATACTACCTGTAGATACAAAAGGAGGAGAAAGATGGTTGTGGCTATATAGAAGCATGCCTCAATAAAACCCCATCTTTAGTATTTCTACCTCAACAATAGCCAATGATAAAGATCTGTAGATGTCTGTGGTCATAGATCATGTGTGTATGCAAAAAATGTAAAACCCTAGATGACTAAAGCATCAACGAAAGCTTAACACATTACTTCACTCAAGGAAACAACAACCACATCACCTCAAGGAGATGATTGCGATGAAGACTTGTAGAATAAGAAAGCGAGGCATTCGTATCCACGAAGGATTCCCAAGCTCAAGTTGGAGGCTTCAACCCTTCTCTTGATCGTACAAAGGGCTTGACAAAACCCTAGGAAGAGAAAGATAGCCTCAAGATCTTGATTCCTAATCTCCACCGAATATCTCCATGATAGCAACTTCAAATAACTTCCAAGAGATTCAACAAAGTACTGATCTTCAATGGCAAAAGTGGCAGAATTTTGGCATAGTAAGCTTGCATATAGATTGTGTGTAATAAAATGATTTTCAATTCTCTTTAAATACCTAACCTTAGTAATTCAAATATTTGAAATAATGTGCTGACATCGTGCAAAAACCAAAATTTGAAATCAAAATCCCAAGGTGCATGACACAAGTCGACACCACCCCAAAATTTGAGATCCAAAAAATAGGGCAGGACAAGGGGAGGTCCAAGATATCCAAAATCCAAACTCAGTTCTTAGGTTCAGCCAACAGTTGCTTTAGAATACGACATTTCTTCAGTTAGATATAGGTCAATCAGGGTTTAGGTAGGCCAAAAATAGAAAGGGTAAGATGA
Source organism: Cunninghamia lanceolata (assembly GCA_027924645.1). Classification (NCBI taxonomy): domain Eukaryota; kingdom Viridiplantae; phylum Streptophyta; class Pinopsida; order Cupressales; family Cupressaceae; genus Cunninghamia; species Cunninghamia lanceolata. Next base: position 3,548,180 of record BSBN01000524.1, read on the forward strand.
CACCAAAAGAGAGGAGCTAAATTATGAGAAATTGTGCCATTCCATGCACGAGGATAATTTCTAACATAACATTGAGCCCTAAATTTAGTGGCTATATGACACTATGTGCATATACAACTAAAGGAAAGTAAATACATAAATCATGAAAAGGATACTGTAGAGGAAGCTAAAGTGTAGGAACGGGAGAGGAAGGAGCCCCCAATCTATAATCCAACAAGACCACAAAGTTAGGAACCACATCCTCCAAAGGAACACTTGTTAGATAATCAAAATCAAATCAACCTACAACCAACACACAAATAGGTCAATCATAAACACTAAGCGGTTGAGTGATGAGACATGATGAGGGAAGAAATCAAGGGAGATATATGCCCCCCTTATTTCTGCTTACTTAGTCCAAAAGGGAGAAACAAGGTGGTTATCTATGCACACAGATTTTAGGGGAAGGTAATGAGAAATGCATTGTGAGGGTTATTTTTGTAAACAACATTGAAGCACAAATCATTGGGTTAGATGGAGGGTGGAACCAAGATTCTAATCCAACAAATGGCACATGAATCCAAGTTTGGCAGCCCAAGATAGAGGCTCATGAGTAAAGTTGTACATTTTGCACCTAGATAGTGATAGGAATTCTCATCCATTTACTATAAGTAAAGGGAATTTTCACTTTTTCACCATTCATTCTTGTTTTCGTTGTGTAGAGGAGAGAAGGAGAAGGAGAAAGAGACTAGGCATGCTGACTCGACATTTGTACCATCTTCCACAACTAGAGATGCTCTGATCCCGAGTCGCAGATTGACATATCGAGGTAGAGGTAGGGTCTTAAACTTCACTTCTATCATCATTCTTTCCTATTTTTGATGTTTTCATCGTTATACATGCCATTTAGAATGCTCTGGACAAGGGTTCCCAAATAGGGTGCCCAAGTCCAACCAGGGTACCCAAGTCCACTCTGGGCGCCCAAGTCCTCCTTGGGCGCCTAGGTCTTCTTGGGGTGCCCAAGTCCAAAAAGGATAAGAGCCCTAGGGACAGGGCACATAATGCTTAGTTAGTTGTTTGATATTTTGATGAGGTGGACTGATTCAGATTCAAATGTTTGACCTACAGGATGTTCCCGAGACACGAGAGCACACAAGCAGTCGCTTGATGACGCTACTTCCAAACCATACCAATATCATGTCTGATGAGGAGAGGGTCTATAGGCAGTAGGCCTATGGTGGGTGTTTAGGATACCCATGATGAGATTCCATTGTAGCATGTTGATGTCGCTCATGGAGAGGTGGGATAGAGATATGTCCACATTCCATCTACCCCCAGGTGAGATGACGGTCACTCTAGAGGACGTCTATCGCATCCTACAACTACCTGTCCATGGAGAAACAGTGAGGATCCTAGAGCATCACTCGACAGAGTACACTAGAGAGAGCCACTTGTATTGTTTGGGTCACGTCGTCACTCAGGCAAGACGAGGACATATTATACTTTGATGGCTAGAGAAGGGATATGGTGACATTCCCCTAGTATGATGGATGATGATCGCTACTGTCACCCTAGCGGTCGCACAGGATGGACAAGGGACACACCTTCATGGGGCCCTTGTTTGCTCTATCAAATCGATGGAGCAGCATAGGACTATGTGTGCTTGGGGGTGCAGTATGCTTGTGCACCTCTACCGCGACTTGGGACGTTACGTCCATTATAAGACATAGAGTTTGATGGTGTGCACCCTGTTGCAGGTATGGATGTTTGAGCACATCAGGTGTACATGGCCTATACGTTTCCCCATAGAGACAACATGGACATATCCATGTGCACATTCTTATCAACTTGTGATATGTTGGAGACACGGTGACTTGTTATACTAGAGAGTGGTGTTTGATAGGTTACAACACGGTGATATTGTTTGGAGACCATATCGTGGCCAGAGACCATGGACAAAGTAGTGCAGACACCTAGCTAGGATGTAGAGGGATTGGCTAATGGTCTATTGCCTCGACCACTTAGTTGTCCAGTTTTACTTTGATAAAGTAGCACGATAATTTAGATGCAGATAGGAAGTTCCTATGTTGCGTCTAAGCTATGCACGCTCAACATATAATGCAGTCAGAGCGGATGTCACTCGACGACCGATGGTAGCTAAGGTGATGGTGAGTGATGATGATGGTATAGAGGATGTAAAGCCACTATTTGATGCAGATGACATCGGTGCTACCCAGGTGTATCAGGCCTGGTGGTAGACAACACATCTCGCTCCTAGATCTTTCCTGCAATCACCCCACAGGAGATCCATGACCATGGGTCGGTCATGGGAGTGACAAAGGAGTAGAGGATAATGTAGGTGATTTCGCTGGATACTATGATCTTGATGAGGATGATGATGATGAGGAGGAGACCCCAACACTTTATGTCTTCAGAGCAAGACCATGACAAGATCACCAAGAGGTAGACAATGATGAGGAGACTGAGTCAAGGCCACATTTGAGAGCTCGTGGTCTAGCCTCTATAGATTTTAGGAGATTGGGTGATCACAAGCAAGGAGAGATGAGTAGTCATGTGCACCCAGCTACAAAATCGGCTACAGAGTTCATCATACCAGTAGAAGTTCGATATCCATCCTGGCAGGATGGAGATCCAGGTAAGATATTATTTATGTTGATGTATTGTTTTGACACTTACCTATGATGTTATATGTATCTAATGAGATATTGATATCGACTTTGTCTTCATTTTTTTAGTTGGTATTGATTCATGTCATGATTTTGTGAGTCAGATTATAGTAGAGATAGTTCCTACCAATGTGGCTAAGCAAAGTGTGTGGACGGGGTATTCGCCACAACACTCGGTAGGATGACATGTGGAGATATTTATACCTTTTGTGAGATATAGAGTGGCTATAGAAACCACCTTAGATCATCCTACATAGGAGAGAGATCTTGCACTCCAGAGAGCTGAGCATGTAGAGGCCAAGCTCTGGGCACAACAAGAGTAGGTTGCAGCACTACCTTTATCCAAGATGGGTCTTGTCATGACTCAGATCCTACGGTCTGAGTTGGATCGAGCGAAAGCTGATAGGTATAGGACGTAGTCAAAGAGAGATAGAGCACTATCAGACAAAGAGAGGATACAGTTGGAGAGAGATTGGTACCATCCGATGTACATGGAGTCACATGGTGAAGTGATGGGGCTTAGAGGTGATCTCAGGGGGATGTGGTCGCGAAGTGTCTCTAGGAGTCATTCGTGGTCCATAGCCACATATGGACAGCTCTCTGTCACATGCACACCACCAAGTCTTGAGGGGACCAGTGATCAAGGTTCAGCTCTGTGATGTATCTTATGTGCTACAACATCTCATTTTGATGTACGAGATAGTCAACTCTAATGTATATTCAAACTGTTGTTTATATATATATATATGATGTTTTCTATTGATGCTTGTAATGTTGTTGATTTATCACATGTGATTTATAGAAAATAAACTAGTGATAAATGTTAATGATTATGTGGAAATGTAATTAATGCTAAAGTTATACATACTAAACAATTCTTTGTAAAACATATAGTAAAAATCCACATTGATTAATTAATTTCACACATAAATAAAATACTATGCTATATTCAGTTAATACAAAGGTGATCTTAATAAAGCATGTTTAAAAAAGATACAACAATGATTTAACCGAAAAAGATGTTATGTTAAATGAATTAAGACAAAATTATCTATCTTGTCAAAATTAAAGCTAAACTAATAAATTTGCTTTATGAGATAGCATCTAACATATAATCTTAAGGATAGAATTTCTTGAGGTGCGCAACATTAATAGGTTATTTAAGTAGTGTACCTTGTTCATCAACTAATTTATACGCTCTTGATCCAAAGGCTTTAGTAACGACATACAGTCCAAGCCAATTAGGGTTGAACTTTCCTTTTTCTCTAGGAGGTGCATTCATGTTATGTTGATTCTCATATAATACCAAGTCTCCAATTTTGAATGAACAATGTATGACATGCTCATTGTACGACCGCTAGATACTCTTCAGATGGGCCTTAAGGTGCTCAAGAGCATTCATACATTGTTCATCAAGCATTTCAAGTTATTGTAATCTCTTCTCTCATTCCATGTCATCGTCAGTAATGTCCTTTAGGAAAACTCTCAATGAAGGAATTTCCAACTCTAGAGGCATTATTGCATCAGTGCCATAAACAAGATTATATGGTATAGTTCCAATAGCTATATGAATGCTTGTTCTAAAATCCAATAACGAATAGGAGAGTTGAGTATGCCAATCTTTTTTATGTTTATTAACAGTTTTTCATAAAATTTGTCCAATAACCTTATTTGAAGCTTCTGCTTGGCCGTTTGATTGAGGATAGTAAGGTGTAGAGAAGTGATGTTGGATATGATACTTTACAAGAGATTTCTTCACATCCTTGTTCTTGAATGGGGTACCATTATTAGAAACTAAGAAGGAAGGCATACCAAATCGAGAGATGATATTATCCTATATAAAATGACAAATTACTTCAGCAGTCGTGGAATGTAGTGGAACAGCTTCGACCCACTTCATAAAGAAATTTGTAGCAATGATGATGAAAGTATGTCCTTGAGAAGAAGCTAGAGAGATTTTACCAATCAAATTTAGACCCCAAACAGAAAATGGCCAAGGTGAAACTTGGGCCCTAAATTCCTATGTAGGTGCTCAGATTAAATGTTTGTGTTGTTGACATTGCGGGCATTTCCTAACATAGGTGAAGGAATCTTGTTCCATTTATTGCCAATAATACCCCATACATAATAGTTTTTGTACTAATGATTTTCCTCCGAAATGCCCTCCACAAGCACTGGAGTGAGCTTCTTCTAAAGCTATCAGTATCTCTGAATTACTAAGACACTGGAGAACACCATTATAGATTTATATATATAAGATATTGGATATAATAATATAACATGCCACGAGTTTGCGTAGGTGAACTCGTGTGTTGTTAGATTTTGAGTTGGGAATGGTACCATCATGCAAATAATAGAATATATGGGAGAACCATTCATCAGAATTCGTATTACAACAGAGGTCAGAAACTGAGGGTGTAGCTTCATCTAGTGTAGGTGTTTTGAGATTATGAATGATAAAGAGATATTCATCAGGTAAATTGAGAAGGGATATAAGGGAAGCTATACTTGCCATTGCATCTGCATGTTGATTATCTTTCCTCAGAATATTATCAATTGAAAATGATGTAAACTAGTTTAACAAAGACAAGGCAAAATCATGATATTGAGATAATTTATCTTGTTTAGCTTGATATGATCCTGTTATTTGTTACACAATTAATTGTGAATCACCATATATAGAGATGTTTTTAATATTAAGAGCCAAAGTGACATGAATCCCTACAATGAGAGTTTTGTACTCAGCAATGTTCGTGCATGAGAAGTTCAGATGGTAAGACATAGGAATCTGCTTGCCAGAAGAAGGTACTAGCATGACACCAACACCAGAACTAGTTCGACATCGTGAACCGTCAAAATACAATTCCCATTTATCAATTGTATCTATATTTAGGATTTGATCGTTAAGAAATGTCTCCTGATTTTGTATAGCAAAGGGTGAAGGTGCTTCAACTAAACGGTCAGTTAATGCTTGTCCTTCAATTGCTTTTTGAGAGATAAATTTGAGATCAAATTCTGTTAATAACATAGCCCATTTAGCAAGGTGACTTGAAAGGTCTGTTTTAGCAAAAAGATGTTTCGGGGGATCAAATTTCACAATGACATGTATTTTAGCATTTAAGAGGTAATGCCTAAGCTTTTGTGTTGCAAAGACAAGAGCTAGGCACTGTTTTTCAATGATAGTAGATCGCACTTCATAATTGAGCAAAGTTAGACTAATGTAATATACAACACGTTCTTTGCCTTTAGTATCATGTTGTGCTAATAAGGTTACGAGAGCATTATTAGATGTTGAGGTGTAAAGAATAAAAGGTTTATCAACAGTAGCAGGCTGTAAAATGGAAGGATTAGCTAAATAACTTTTTAAATCTTCAAAATCCTTCTAATACTCATAATTCCATTGAAATTTCAAATCCTTCTTGAGTAGTTGAGTAAAAGGGTGAGTCCTATCTGCGAGTTATGAGACAAATCAGTGAATGGCCTATATCTTCCCTTGCAAACTATGAAGTTGAGATATGTTCTTAGGTACTAACATATTAACAATCGCGTCAATCTTCTTCATGTCTACTTCAAAGCCATGATGCAAAATTATAAATCCCAACAATTTTCCACTTTCCATGCCAAAGACACATTTACGGGGATTCAAGCACATGTTGTATTTCTTTATTCACTCAAAGATTTGACGGAGGATTGTGACGTGATTCTGGCGACGAATAGACTTCGCAAGAATGTCATTGACATAATCCTATAAGATATTATGCATGTAATCATGAAAGATAAGAGGGATAGCCCATTGGTAAGTTTCACCAGCATTCTTTAATCCAAACGGCATGATGACCCAACAAAAATTTTCCCAAGGGGTTATAAAAGTTGTCTTGTATTGATCTTGAGAGTTGATGTGAATTTGATTATATCCCAAAAAACCATCCATGAAGGAAAGTAATGCATGGCCAGCTATTGAATCAACAATCATATCAATATTTGGCAAAGGGAAATCATCTTTCAAAGAAGCAAGATTTAAATCCCTAAAATCAATACACATCCGAATATAGCCATTTGGTTTAGCAATGACCACAATATTTGAAATCCAAGGTGAGTAATCAATAGGGTGGATAAAACCGACCTGTAAAATCTTTTCTATCTTAGCCTTAACTAACATTGCAACCTTAGGATTCATCTTACGAACCTTTTGTTTAAATGGCTTAGCATCAAGTTGTAATACGATGTTATGTGTTACAATCTGAGGATCAATACTACGCATATCCTAATAATTCGAAGCAAATAACTTAGAAAATTCATGTAACAGCTTGCTCTAATCTTCTTTTTCTTTAGTACTTAAACAATAACCTATAGGAATAACTTTTTCAGTATTATCTTTGTCCATCAAAACTTCCACAATCTTTCCATTAAGTAAAGTACTGGGGTCTATGAGATTGGGTGATTGTGATGATTCTTCAGACTCTTTGTTAGTAATATTTATCATATCAGTGTATTTTACAAAGTATGCATCGATATTTAAACTATAAGGTAATCCCCGCTTGTGATGATAACGAGGAACATTGTCATAAGCTCCCAAGAATTCAAGTATTTCTTCATCTTGTGAAAACATATCTAAAGGAATATCTCCTGGAGGACAAACCTTGTCTATAATCTCAAGAAATGTCAGATTGAGTGTTGTTATTGTGTTCACTTTAAGAGTAGGATGCTTACAGGCTTTGGTCTCCTTAAAAGGATTATATCCAATGTCACTTGAGTAATGTCCCAGGCAGATTCTATAGGTACTCGAATTCCTTGTTGATTAATACTGCAACCATTACCTATATAGTCACAATTCTTATAAAGAATCTAAAATCCTCAACCATAAAGAGAGGCCATCTCTTTAGAAGAAGGTGGAGCCTCGTAGATCTCATAGTCTGTAGTATAAGTAAGAGTGTTATCTATGTTTGCTATTAGAGAAACTTTGGGTTTCTTAATAGAGTTTTTAGATAAGATCGATGCAACATTTGAAGTTTCAGGATTAGGGTTGTTAATCTTGTATTGTCACATAGAGGCAAGAGTAAAATCTAATGAACCCCAGTCATCACCAAGGAATGCATTCTATTGTTGAGAATCTTGCACAACATTATCTATGACAAGAGGAGTTGATGGATCAACCTTTAAGTTATTTAGAATCTTATGATGAACAACTTGCTTTTGTAATTCAATATGTAAACAATTATCTAGTTCAGGATCAACTTCAATGGTATGAAGTTTATTTTAATAGATAAACTTGATTGAACGATGAAGGGTAGATGGAACTGCCCCCAATGCATGAATCCAAGGTCTACCAAGAATCACAAGTTGTATGATAAGGAACCAGGCATGACATGAATCAAGGTAGATAAAGTCATAGGCCCTATTGCTTCTTTCCCAGACTAGATGCTTACTCCCAGATTTCCCTACAAGGTAGCCATCAATGATCAACAGGATCTCTGGGCCAGGGGCCAACAGTATAGGAGATAGACTATTTTTATCTCCTCTTCTTCTTCAGGCTCTGCAAAACCTAGGGGGTATTCCCTACTCAACATCCATGAGAATATGCATACAAAGGCTGGGATGCTGACATGAAGCAGATAAGTCCTCCTGTAAGTAGACCAAAATTGTAAGATAAGAACAAAGGGGCTAACTTTGGGCCTATTTGCAGTTGTAGACAGAGGACTGAGGATCCTAAAACTAATTCTACTATCCTAATGGTTGTTTTAGTGTTTGATTTTGATTTTATATTCAGATGCAAAGCTGGACATGGTATATAACACTAACACAAAGCAAGATTGGTGCCTATCCAGGGCCTGGAGTCAATAGACATACACCTGTGAATGATCAGCATGAACAACTAAAACTAGATTTCAGGGGGTTACAGTGATATTTGCCTTACAGATATCTCCCAATATAGAGTGTTAAGCTATCTATACTTATGGCATCCCTATTGCAGTATATCCTTCCCAATATTCAATCTGAAAACAATTTAATCTACCCCTTGAGCAGAAGTTGAAAGATCAAACATTCAATACAGGAATTCTGTATTCTAGAAAACCAGACACCCCTTAGATATCTAGAATCAGAAGAAGGACACATGCAACACTGGAGATAGAAATAACAAAACACATGCAAAACAACATTATTCATATAAGATTAAACATGAAATCAGCAGGTTCATGCAAGAAACATACAATAGGAGATACATAAACTCACAAGGCTTCCTGCATAGAGCAAACCAAAACCAGTCATATTGTATTATAGAGCCAAAATGTCCAACTTTTCAACAACCTTAAAAATGAGTCACACAATCCCTTATATACAGCGAGGAAGGTGTACTCAGCATTAATTACATGGTTAACTCAAAAATCACCAGATATATTGCATCAGAAAATGGCACTCAAAATCATAAATGCTGTAGAGAGACAAAGAGGAAGGAGCAGGTGAGATTGGGATCTGGGCCGCTATCTAAAGATTTGCATCATAAAAATGGTGGTTGAGCCATCAACTCGACCCATGCCTCTCTGCACGATGTGCCATTACTGTTTCACCAACCCGCGGCCCCTGGAATGTAGCAATGGCGCGCCTCTAGAGTTTTTCCCGCCAAAACATATTTCATTGAAGATTCAAAATATGCAGGAAGAATAGTCCCACATGCATCCGACAGAGACCACTTTATTAATTTAAAAGCAAGGCCGCATGTAAACCAAGTGTCGAGCACTTTTGCCCCGCTCAACCCATAAACCTTTGAAACAATAGAGACCCTCGCAGATGTCGACACATGGCAGCATCTGCAACACTCAAGAAACATTAGAGGCAGACAGATGGCAGGTTCTGCGGCAGCTGAAACACACAAAGAAACTCTCTAAAACACCTGCGGAAGCAGCCACGTGGTGCCTTCCACGGCATCCTTGAAACATTAGGGACTCTCCATGAAACTCAGTGGAAGCCAACATGTGGTGAGTTCCGCATTAACCTTGAAACACATAGAAACTTTTGAAACCTCGTGGACCACGACACTTGGCGCATTCCGCGCTCCACTTGATATTTAAACCGGGTCCCACCTCCAGCCTCGCTACACTTTGAGACATGCAGAAACTATCCCGAAAGCTGACATGTGTTGGCTTCCACAGCAACTGTAAGGGACACATGGCATCCTCCGCCCCTACATAGAAACCTTTCAGAAACTTTGCGGAGAACGACACATGGCGCTTTTCACATCACCTTGAGAAACATTAAGGGTCTTTCAGAAACTAGCAAAAACTGTGAAACTTTGAGAGTCTTTTAGGAATACTGGCGGAGGCCACCACTTGGCACCGTCCGCGGCCTTTAGTAACTTTTTGTGTGTCCCTCGGGTGCCTCCATGTGGTGCATTCCACGGCACTTTTGAAACTTAGAAGAAACTGCATAGAAACCTCGGTGGAAGCCGACACGTGGCACCTTCCATGCTCGAGCTGAAACATTAAGGGGCCGCTTCCGCTGTTGACAAGTGGTACACTTCACAGGAAGCAAAAACAAAATCATAGATTTAAACTGGGGCTTAACACTTGGAGGTCCCGTAGTGCTTAGAACATAAGACCCTCATAGCCACTTCTAGAAACATTTAGAAACTTTGAAGCAGTGACCCGATATGCATTTTTTATGCATTTGACCCCTTTTTGATCAGTTTTCAGGGACCGAGGGAGATTTCACAAGTTTGCCATCACACATTTCACCTTTGTATACACAGAACTTAACAATCTTCTCAAATGCGACAGGAAAAATAGTTAAACAATGCATCTGGGCTAGGGAACAATTTAAACCGAGGCACTAAGGATCTGAAGGAAAACACACAGGAACCTTCAAATTGGAAGTCAAAACCCTAACCCTAGGTGAACACCACCAGTGGCTCTGATTGGGGATGTGCAGATGCAAGACTGCAGTGAGAACCAGGCTACTCCGGGGCAGACCAGACAAAACCCAAAACTCAAAACACAACTGACTATACAGGGCATGTACAGAATAATTACATTCAGTTTACAATGTGCACAGAAAATAACCATTATAAGAAGTAATGCTTCAGGAACTAACCGTGCACTGGTAATTCCAACAATTCACCACTTAAGGCCTGGAGAAAGTAAGAATCTCCTCCATGGATATCGCTGATTTGATATGGACCCATCCATAAGGGCTCAAATTTACCATGTTTGCCCTTATCTTGGTTCCTTGCATTCCATACAAGGACCAAATCACCTTTCTGAAACTTTCTTTCTGAAGCTCTCTTATCAAACAGATACTTTACCCTTTGCTATCTCTTGATGTTTGTTTTCTGTGCTTCCCTTCTTATCTCATCCAGTGCAACTAGCTGATTGATTCTCTTAGTCATTGGATCTCTAATCTCCTCCATGTTTTCTTGTATGAATTTGTAAACTGGCAAGAAATTGTTCACAGGCAACTTAGCTGCTGCACCATATACCAGTTCAAAAGGAGATCTTCCAGTTGCCTTCTTGACTGTCACTCTGTCAGCCCACAATGCCATTTTCAACTTTGAATCCCAAGCCCTTTTGTTTTTACCTACCATTCTCTTTACAATTTTCATGAGACTTTTGTTGCTTGACTCAGCTTGACCATTTCCATGTGGGTGATACGGTGATGCATGTAACAAATTAATTCCATAATTACTGCAAAAATTAGTAAATTCACTAGACCTGAAGCACATAGCATTATCTGTGACTAATTTTAACGGTACTCCAAACTTGATAATAATATTCTCTAGAATGAAATCCATCACCACCTTGCTAGTAGCTCTTTTGGTCGGGATGGCCTCGATCCATTTGGTGAAATAATCAGTAGCAACAAGAATCCAGCTGTGTCCTCCACTTGATTTCTCTGAGATTTCCCCTATGAAATCAATCCCCCACTATTGAAATGGAGCTTCTACAGTCAATGTCTTAAGGGGCAATGCACCTCCATATTTTAGCTTTCCTCAGAATCTTTGGCAAGGGTCGCACTTCCTTATCATTCTATGTGCATCTGAGAAAAGAGTTGGCCCCCAGTAGCCAGCTTTGAGAATTTTGTGGGCAGTTGTATGGGCAGCATAGTGTCCACCACATACTCCATTGTGCATGTCATTTAGAATGTTCCCGGCTTGATTTTCATCCACACATCTGAGTAATACACCATCATGATTTCTCCAATACAGCTTTCCTTGAACAATGATGTATTTAATAGCTCGCAGCTTCAAAGTTCTCTTCTGGATATTATTGAGATGGAAAGGACAGTTCAAATTTTGCAAATAATATACTATGTCCTTATAACACTCAGCTTCTGACACATTTACAACTTCATTATGTACTTCATTCACTTGGCATGCCTCTAGATTTGACTGTGTCATTAGCTTTGCTAATCCTTGTCCTCTTACCAATTTTGTGATCTGTATCTCTATGTTGAACTCCTGCAACTTATTTATCCATCTGCATCTTCTTCCAGTTACCTCCTGTTGAGCAAATATATCTTTGATTGCTGCATGAGGTACATATGCAATTATTTGTGAGCCTACCAAATAAGGCCTGAAGCTCTTGACTGCTCTAACCAGTGCATATGCCTGTTTTTCCATAATGTCATACTTTAATTCAGCAACCTGCAATGACCTACTAAAGAAAGCAATAGGCTGTTCAAACCCTTCTTCATTTTTCTGCAATAAGCATGCAGCAGCAGTATGGAAAGAAGCAAATGAAAACAATTGAAATGGCTTGAAAAAATTAGGAGATTTCAACACAGGAGCCATCTTTATAGCCTCTTTTATGTTTTGGAATGATTCAGTTGCTTCATCCTCCCATTTAATAGTTGCACCTTTCTTCAACATCTTGGAAATTTCTTTTGTGGTTTCTGTAAAGTTTGGAACAAATCTCCTAACAAAGTTTATTTGTCCAAAGAAAGACTGAACACCTTTTATTGTTTTAGGGATCTGAATTTTGTCAATTGCAGCCACCCTTTCAAGATCAATCCTAACTCCATCCTTGGAAACAATGTGTCCAAGCAATTTTCCTTCCACAACCCCAAAAGCACATTTCTTGGGATTGAGTGAGATACCATACTCTAGTGCTCTAATGAAAATCTGCTCCAAGCACATACAATACTGCTCTTCTTTCTTTGAAAAGGCAGTCAAGTCATCTTGATAAACAGCCAAGATTGAGTCAATCAATCCTGCAAAAGCAACATCCATTGCCCTTTGAAATGTAGCACCTGCATTTGTCAATCCAAATGGCATTCTCACATATACATAGGTTCCCCATGGAGTAGTGAAGGCAGTCTTAAATTGTTCTGATTCTTTTACTTTCACTTGATTGTACCTTGAAAAACCATCCATCATAGATAAAAGTTCACAACCAGTCACTCTTTGCAACATGGCCTCCATATTTGGCAATGGATAGTTATCCTTCAAAGAAGATACATTCAGTTTTCTAAAGTCCACACACAACCTTATATCACCATTTTTTTTCTGACTGGGACAAGGTTAGACACCCAAGTTGAATGTCTGATAGGCATGATTATTCCAGCCTCCCTAAGTTTTATAAGTTCTTCTTGCATTTTTGGAGCTAAAGTTGGGTTGATAGGCCTTTGCTTCTGTCTAAATGGTTTAGCTCCAGGCTTCAAAGGAATTTCATGCTGAAATAGATCCTCTCTATAGGCTTTGAGGTCTTCATATGACCAGGCAAAAACATGCTTATACCTTTTCAGTAATTTAATCAGCATACTTCTGATATGTGGTTTGAGTTGTTTGCCAATGTATACCTTCTTGGGAGCATGAGATGTTCCCAAGTTTATCTCCTCCAGATCATCCTTGTTTGTTGGAGATGTCTTAGTAACAAATTGGTCCCTATTGTCAAAAGCTCTCTCTAAGGCTACCAGCCCTCTAGGGATTTTATTAATTTTCAGCTGAATTACTTCTTTCCCTAAAAGGGTTTCTTTTCCATCTACAACTTCCACAAAGTTCTGAAAATCCATTTCTTGGTTCTCATATTCATCTATGCAGTGCAAAAATCTTAACAAGTCCTTGTCATCATCAAACACTTGCCAGCTGCATACATTATCTGGCACTACAGGCCTAAGCTTGACCTCAACATTTGTAACACCTGACAAAGTTATATCATCTGGCCTTCATGGCTACATTGGCTAAAAAATCTTCTCTAACATTTTTTGATCTTTCTATCCAATTTATTGAAAAAGCATCAAACAATTCAATTGTATCCCAAACAACATGCTTATATTGTTTCAACCTTTTATTTTTTGATGCATACTTATCTCTAATTTGGGACACAATAAGCTCTGAATCACCAAACACTTTGAGCATCTTAATTCCATGCTTGAGAGCTATATTTAAGCCTAATAACAGAGCCTCATACTCTACAATATTATTTGTACAGGCAAACTTCAGCAAGAAAGAAAATTGGAGAAGCTTACCAATTGGAGACAGAAGAACAATTCCAGCACCAGAGCCTTCTTTTGCATCGAAGTACATGGTCCAAAGACCTTGTTGATCCAATTCTTGAATGCAAATTTTTTCTCTTTTATCTTCCCTATCAGCTGAGACAACTCTAAAATTTTCACAGTCAGTGTCCACAAAACATATATGCTCCTCTGAATCCTGATCTTCAACTGAATCCTGTGATCTTTCTTCTCTGATCAGCTTGACATCCTTGCCATTCATTGGGATCATGGCATATGACAGATCTAGTTGCATACTTCCACCAATCAGTGCTACCCATCTTCTTGACAGCAACATGCCATACTGTGGCTTGATATCAACAACTGTTATGTTCATTTTATAGGTCTTTTCAGGATATGCTGCCAATCTAAAATCAACATCCTTCATGATTCCAATGATAGGTACCTCCCTAGCATCCATTGCATAGCATTTCCCACATGCCTTATCTATTTTTAATCCTACTTGTTGCATAATGGCTAAAGGCATGATGTTTGTTGATGCTCCTGAGTCAAGCATACAATTCCTGATTATTTTCCCATTGATAACAAGGGAGACATAAAATGGTTCAACCTGTGAAGGGCATTTTGTCATGGTCATCCCTAGATATACCTCAGGAATCTCATCCTCTTCAATACACATAGCTTGTTTCTTATCTTGAGTCTCAATATTCTGCTTGGCTTGACATGGTACTCTTGAAATCAAGGATACAGTCTTATTTCTGAATTCTTCAACTTTCATCAGCTCCATTAGTGGAACAGAGACTTTGATTTGAGACAAGACCTGAGTGATGTCAAATGGAGCATAATTTTGAATAACAGTTGTAGCCTGATCCATAGTTTTACCTCTATCCTGAGATGATCCAACTTTAGTTTTTATGGCTTCCTGACTGTCATCCTTGTTCTGAAAATTCTTATTTTGATCCTCAACCTGAGGAATTCTATTTTCTAGTCTTTGAGGATCATAACCTATTTTTTGCTTAAAATTTTGCCTATTATTGCTCCATTGCTTCTTTTGTGTCTCAGTTCCTTTATGACTGTGTACTAGCTGATTTGCAGAAATGCCTTCTGGCTGATGTGAGCTACTTACTTGAGCCTTACCTCTTAGGTTGTAGTTGCTTTTGACTTGAGCAACTGCTGCAGCGTGAAGGCTCTAATTTCTTCATCAGAAGGCCTCCTCAAGTTATCCAGAAAACTGTGTGAATCCTAAGCATAGGCATAGTTGTCTTCATCATCTTCATCATATGGGAACTGCTGGCAGACCTAAGTTTCACCATTTGCATTTGCATCAGCATCATGAAAAGAGTATTCTCTATTTGTAGACAACATGTTGACATTATCATCTTCCATGCAATGAGGCTCATTGCACTCATCACAGGCCACAGCATTGTTATATAGAGACTGAGCAATCATACTTTGTGACTGTGAATGAGGCATATGACAGATTATGCACCATGGAGTATCATTAACAATATTAACAGCCTTCTTCAAAGGATCAGGAGTTTCCTTTGGGTTCTGAGCTCTCTGATTTGTGTTGTTATGTGGCAATACAGGTCTACCATTATGCCAATTGGTATTATATGGCATATCATGCAATGATGGTTTCTTTTCCTATCTTTGATAAGCTTGCCTATCAGGACCTATCCCTTTTTCACTCCTAGCCAGTCTATAGCTTAGATCCTTAACAACATTTGCCAATTTGTCTATTTTATCTTCAGGGGCAAATGTACTACCTTGAGTGTTTTGAGGTTTGTTTGGATTCTGCAGAATTTTCACATCATCCCTTCTGTTTGTCTTGCCTGATGCTTTCCTGTTATTCTCAATATTTATTGCTATCTTGAAAGCATCCCTGAGAGTAGCAGGACCCTTATCTCTTAACCCATATGCTGTTTTGGCATCAAAAGCATTAATGTATACTATTATGCACATTGGTTCATTTGGCCTCATGTGATGCAATTTGTTCAACACTTTAGTAAATCTTGCATTAAAATCTGCAACCTACTCATTTGACCCTTTAGTGATACTAGTGAACTCATTTACAAAAAAGTTAGGGTCAGTTTTGTCACCATATTGCTCCTTAAACATCCTTTTGAAATCATCCCATGATGAAATACTTCTGTCAGGTAGACCTTTATACCATTCCTTGGCTTCATCAACTAAGGATTACATAAATGATTTCATGAAAACATCCTCATGCTCAACCTCAAAGTTGTCCATGATATTTTGAAAAGCTTTTAATTAGTCTTGTCCTGAGACAGTATTGTTTCCTAAAAATTTAGGCACTTACAGCCTCACATGTTTGTCAATAGGGTTTGGATAACCAGGAATGCAATAAAAAACAAGCTGTCTGAACCTATCCAACTGCATTGGGTGCCTTTCAAACTGATTAGCATTTGCATTTCTATTTACATTTTGATACCTCACATTATTTAATGGTACTCTGGCATTGTCTACATTTTGTCTTTGATCATTATTCTGATGATATTGTACCTCATTTCTTTGTTGATTTCTCTGCATATTTGCATTTTGGAGGGTAGGAATTGAATCATTTTGAGCAACTCTCAAAGCCTACACTTTCTGTCTCATATCATCTTTGATTTTTACTGCTTGCAGATATTCTAACTCGGCCCTTAAGCTCTTAATTTCATCAGCTAGTTCTTCCTCTCTAGGCATAGAAGAGGATGGTTTTATCATATTCTGATCATCATTATCATCATCCCTTAGGGATTCAGCTTCTTCAAATCTATCAGGAGAGTCATGAAAAGGACATTCCTGAAACACCTCTGACCTTATTCTCAAACCATTATCTTGCTGTCTTTCATACACAATCTGATTTTCAGCCTTAGTGTTTGAAAAATAAGGTATTGTCTTCTCTAAAGATCCTGGATTATCCTGAATAAAATCATTTTTCTTGGGGCTAGGGGAACCTTCTTGACTGGCTCGAACAGTCCCCTTTTTTCTATACATCATTTTTATGGGTAACTCTTCAAATAAAGTATTACGTTGGGATCTCCCTTGCATACAAATTTTTACTTTACCGGTTGGGAGATTGGTTTGGAGTCGCCACCTATTACTAGGAACTGTTTTCTTTTAAAAAATCAGGGTTCTTTCACAAATTGTCCCCAGCGGAGTCACCAATTTCTGTTGGTTCTTTCCCAGACTGGATGCTTACTCCCAGATTTCCCTACAAGGTAGCCATCAATGATCAACAGGATCTCTGGGCTAGGGGCCAACAGTATAGGAGATAGACTCTATTTTTATCTCTTCTTCTTCTTCAGGCTCTGCAAAACCTAGGGGGGTATTCCCTACTCAACATCCATGAGAATATGCATACAAAGGCTGGGATGTTGATATGAAGCAGATAAGTCCTCCTGTAAGTAGACCAAAACTGTAAGATAAGAACAAAGGGGCTAACTTTGGGCCTATTTACAATTGTAGACAGAGGACTGAGGATCCTAAAACTAATTCTACTATCCTAATGGTTGTTTTAGTGTTTGATTTTGATTTTATATTCGGATGCAAAGCTGGACATGGTATATAACACTAACACAAAGCAAGATTGGTGCCTATCCAGGGCCTGGAGTCAATAGACATACACCTGTGAATGATCAGCATGAACAACTAAAATTGGATTTCAGGGGGATACATGTGATATCTGCCTTACAGATATCTCCTAATATAGAGTGTTAAGCTATCTATACTTATGGCATCCCTATTGCAGTATATCCTTCCCAATATTCAATCTGAAAATAATTTAATCTACCCCTTGAGCAAAAGTTGAAAGATCAAACATTCAATATAGGAATTATGTATTCTAGAAAACCAGACACCCCTTAGATATCTAGACTCAGAAGGACACATGCAACACTGGAGACAGAAATAACAAAACACATGCAAAACAACATTATTCATATAAGATTAAACATGAAATCAGCAGGTTCATGCAAGAAACATACAATAGGAGATACATAAACTCACAAGGCTTCTTGCACAGAGCAAACCAAAACCAGTCGTATTGTATTATAGAGCCAAAATGTCCAACTTTTCAACAACCTTAAAAATGAGTCACACAGTCCCTTATATACAGCGAGGAAGGTGCACTCATCATTAATTACATGATTGACTCAAAAATCACCAAATACATTGCATCATAAAAATGGTGCTCAAAATCATAAATGCTGCAAAGAGACAAAGAGGAAGGAGCAGGTGATATTGGGATCTGGGCCGCTATCTAAAGATTTGCATCATAAAAATGGTGGTTGAGCCATCAACTCGACCCATGCCTCTCTGCACGATGTGCCATTACTGTTTCACCAACCCGCGGCCCCTGGAATGTAGCAATGGCGCGCCTCTAGAGTTTTTCCCGCCAAAACATATTTCATTGAAGATTCAAAATATGCAGGAAGAATAATCCCACATGCATCCGACAGAGACCACTTTATTAATTTAAAAGCAGGGCTGCATGTAAACCAAGTGTCGAGCACTTTTGCCCCGCTCAACCCATAAACCTTTGAAACAATAGAGACCCTCGCGGATGCCAACACGTGGCAGCATCCGCAACACTTAAGAAACATTAGAGGCAGACAGATGGCGGGTTCCGCGGCAGCTGAAACACACAAATAAACTCTCTAAAACACCTGTGGAAGCAGCCACATGGCGCCTTCCACAGCATCCTTGAAACATTAGGGACTCTCCATGAAACTCAGGTGGAAGCCAACACGTGGCGAGTTCTGCATTAACCTTGAAACACATAGAAACTTTTGAAACCTTGTGGACCGCGACATTTGGCGCATTCCGCGCTCCACTTGATATTTAAACCGGGTCCCACCTCCAGCCTCGCTACACTTTGAGACATGCAAAAACTATCCTGGAAGCCGACACGTGTCGACTTCCGCAGCAACTTTAAGGGGCACACGGCATCCTCCGCCCCTACATAGAAACCTTTCAGAAACTTTGCGGAGAACGACACGTAGCACAGAGAACGACACGTAGCACTTTCTGCGTCGCCTTGAGAAACATTAAGGGTCTTTCAGAAACTGGCAGAAACTGTGAAACTTTGAGAGTCTTTTAGGAATACTGGCAGAGGCCACCACTTGGCACCATCCGCGGCCTTTAGTAACTTTTTGTGTGTCCCTTGGGTGCCTCCACGTGGTGCATTCCGTGGCACTTTTGAAACTTAGAAGAAACTACATAGAAACCTCGGTGGAAGCTGACACGTGGCGCCTTCCGCGCTCGAGCTAAAACATTAAGGGGCCGCTTCCGCTGTTGACACGTGGCACACTCCGCGGGAAGCAAAAACAAAATCACAGATTTAAACTGGGGCTTAACACTTGGAGGTCTCGTAGTGCTTAGAACATAAGACCCTCATAACCACTTCCAGAAACATTTAGAAACTTTGAAGCAGTGACCCGATATGCATTTTTTATGCATTTCACCCCTTTTTGATCAGTTTTCAGGGACCGAGAGAGATTTCACAAGTTTGCCATCACACATTTCGCCTTTGCATACACAGAACTTAACAATCTTCTCAAATGCGACAGGAAAAACAGTTAAACAATGCATCTAGGCTGGGGAACAATTTAAACCGAGGCACTAAGGGTCTGAAGGAAAACACACAAGAACCTTCAAATTGGAAGTCAAAACCCTAACCCTAGGTGAACACCACCAGGCCCAACTTGTACAGGTAAAGTTATAGTGCCTATAGACTGTCTTCCCACATTATCAAAGCCCCGGATGCTAATTTTATCTGGTTTAATCAAAGAAGCATCAATCCTAATCTTATGTAATAGATTAATACAACAAACATTAATAGCTGATCCATTATAAATCATAACTCACTTGATCAATTTTTTGTTTATTGTAATGAAGATGATTAAAGGATCATATTGAGTTTGAACTTCAATAGAAGGCAACTCATGTTGTTGAAACAAAATATCTTTTTTTTTGTATGCATACAATCTAAAAGAGCTACCACGTCATTCAACTTGATAGCAGGTGGTACAATCACCTTTTGTAAAGCTTCTTGGAGCATTCCATGGTATGTAGGTGAGGTTTGTATAAGTTCCCAAAGAGAAATCTTAGCAGGAGTAGCATGAAGTTGCTCAACAAGAATCTTTACCAACTTTATGCATTAAATGCATTTCTTGAGGAAGCATAGGTTGAGAGGCTGGTAAAGATATCAAAATGTTGGATTGTTGTTTTCTTTGTTTGTTATTCTGAGTATTATGTGTATGAGCAATCATATTATGCTAGGTTGTTCTGATCTTTCTTGTTGGCTTTGATGTGTTATTTGTTTAGTAAGTTATAGATGTGATCAAGAGGTCGAGAAGAAGGTGGAAGACCTTTAATAGTGAGCACAGGTTTAGATTGTGATTGAACCACATTTGAACACAGGTTGACCACTATTTTTGGCTTCACAGGTTCTTCTTGAGGTTTAGGATTTAGGAACATAGATTGCATTTACTATTCTTTAAAACAATGACGGTTTAGGAGTCACAGTAGAATATTCAATTGACATAAAGTCCTCAAGGGCTTCATCTAACATATTGAAGTCATCACAACTAAACAACTCATTATACACATTAAAGTCTTGTAAAATGTAATCTGACATTATAACATGTTCTAGTTAACCCAAGACTTAAATGTAAAGAAAGATAGCATAAACTTCATGAAAATGAAACAAGATATCACTATGCAAGTCACAAAGTTGTAATTTCAAACTCTTTTAATGAAAATCTAAAGTTATCTAGCAATATTCAATGTATACATCTTTCATAAAAGAGGGTTTGCAATGTAAATGTTATTTAAGACAGCAAACTATTACAGATCTAATCTTAAAAAGGATGCAAATTCTTCAACACACAGGTTCACCAAAATATTTCATGGAAAAATGTGGGGACAAGGATAGTTATTCTAAACTGAATCAAGCCCTACTTCTACTCACTAAAAATTGGGACATAGGAACCAAGCTTGATCACTATGAAGCATCAAGCTACTGATTCCTATTTCCTTTTTATGTTTGTTGGGATGGATTAGATGCCTCAATTAGGTTTTGACAAGCTTCAAGCACTCAACTAGCATGAAACCCTAATTGCAAAGTATGTGATAATAGATAGATTTATGGCACAGATACTGGAAAACAAATCACAAAAATGCAGACCAGGGATCACAGAGAGTATGTACCCAGAAATTGAGAACCTGTTAGACTAGGGCACTTGACCCAGTGTCCAGAAAGTTTTCGATGACTAAAATCTCATGTACCTAATATTAGAGTGTCCATAGAGGATTCCAGATCTAGGATTAAATGCCCAGTTAGACTAGGGCGCCCGCCCCAGTGTCTTAATTATTTTGCGATGCTAAAACTCAATGTTCTATGATGACTGTATCTGCAATACATGTCTTTCTTCCACTCCTTCCCATCGGATCTTTTCGAATATGACCTGCACATACAAAAGGAGGAGAAAGATGGTTGTGGCTATATAGGAACTTGCCTCAGTCAAACCCCGTCTTTAGTATTTCTACCTCAACAATAGCTAATGATGAAGATTTGCATATGTGTGTGCTCATAGATCATGTGTGTATGCAGAAAATGCAAAACCCTAGATGACTCAAGCATCAAGGAAAGATCAACACATTGCTTCACTCAAGGAAACAACAACCACATCACCTCAAGGAGATGATTGCAATGAAGACTTGTAGAACAAGAAGGTGAGGCAGTTGTATTCGTGGAGGATTCCCAAGCTCAAGTTGGAGGCTTCAACCCTTCTCTCGATCGTACAAACAACTTGACAAAACCCTAGGAAGAGCAAGATAGACTCAAGATCTTGATTCCTAATCTCCACCGAATATATCCATGATAGCTACTTCAAATAACTTTCAAGAGCTTCAACAAAGTACTGATCTTCAATGGCAAAAGTGGTAGAATTTTGGCATAGTAAGCTTGCATATAGATTGTGTGTGATAAAATGATTTTCAATTCTCTTTAAATACCTAACCTTACAAATTCAAATATTTGAAATAACGTGCCGACATCACGCAACAACCAAAATTTGAAATTGGAATCCCAAGGTGCATGACACAAGTCGACACCACCCCGAAATTTAGGATCTAAAAAAATAGGGTAGGACAAGGGCACAGGCGCCCTAGTCTAGACCCTAATTTTCACTCAAGATTTGCATTTAGGAGGTCCAGGATACCCAAAATCCAAACTTTGTTCTCAGGTTCAGCCAACAATTGCTTCAGAATACAAAATTTCTTCAGTTAGATATAGGTCAATCAAGGTTTAGGTAGGCCAAAAATAGAAAGGGTAAGATGACACCAAAAGTGAGGATCTAAACTATGAGAAATTGTGCCATTCCATGCACGAGGACAATTTCTGACATAATATTTAGCCCTGACTTGAGTGGCCATATGAAACTACGTGCATATGCAACTAAAGGAAAGTAAATACATAAATTGTGAAAAGGATACCCAAAAGGATACTGTAGAGGAAGCTGAAGTGTTGTCACGTGAGAGGAAGGAGCACCTAATCTATAATTCGGTAAGACCACGAAGTTAGGAACCACATCCTGCAAAGGAACACTTGTTAGATAATCAAAATCAAATCAACCTGCAACCAACACACAAATAGATCGATCATAAACACTAAGGGGTTGAGTGATGAGACATAATGAGGGAGGAAATCAAGGGAGATATATGCCCCCCTTGTTTCTGCTTGCTTAGTCCAAAAGGGAGAAACAAGGTGGTTATCTACGCGTACAAATTTTAGGGGAAGGTGATGAGAAATGCATTATGAGGGTTGTTTTTGCAAACAACACTGAAGTACAAATCATTGGGTTAGATGGAGGGTGGAACCAGGATTCCAATGCAACAAATGACATGTGAATCTGAGTTTGGTAGCCCAAGATAGAGGCTCATGAGTAAAGTTGTACATTTTGCACCTAGATAGTGATAGGAATTCTCATCCAATTACTATAAGTAAAGAGAGATTTCACTTTTTCACCATTCATTCTT
Organism: Cunninghamia lanceolata; assembly: GCA_027924645.1. Classification (NCBI taxonomy): domain Eukaryota; kingdom Viridiplantae; phylum Streptophyta; class Pinopsida; order Cupressales; family Cupressaceae; genus Cunninghamia; species Cunninghamia lanceolata. The sequence goes on from BSBN01000524.1 coordinate 3,571,336, forward strand.
GTTTTCATTGTGTAGAGGAGAGAAGGAGAAGGAGAAAGAGACTAGCCATGCTAACTTGACGTCTGTACCATCTTCCACAACTAGAGATGCTCTGATCCCCAGTCACAGACCGACGTATCGAGGTAGAGGTGGAGTCTTAAACTTCACTTCTATCGTCATTCTTTCATATTTTTGATGTTTTTATCATTATACATGCCATTTAGAATGCTCTAAACAAGGGTTCCCAAACAGGGTGCCCAAGTCCACTCTAGGTGCCTAGGTACTCCTTGGGCACCCAAGTCTTCCTGGGGCACCCAAGTCTAGAAAGGACAAGGGCCCCAGGGACAAGGCACATAATGCTTAGTTATTTGTTGTTTGATGTTTTGATGAGGTGGATTGATTTAGATTTGAATGTTTGACTTGCAGGATGTTCCCGAGACATGAGAGCACACATGTGATCACCTGATGACGCTACTTCCAAACCACGCCAATACCATGTCTGACGAGGAGAGGGTCTACAGGTGGTAGGCCTATGGTGGATGTTTAGGATGCCAATGATGAGATTCCATTGTAGCATGTTGATGGCTAATGTAGAGGCAAATTGCATAGGAGAAGATAGACAAGAAAGACAAGGTTCTACTACACCCAAAAGCCCAAAATCAAAGGTCTTTACACAAAAGTGGGAACAACAAAAAGAAACTCATGGATCATCATGGAAAGGTTGGTTTGGGATGTTAGGGGACCCATTCCATCCATTGGCCAAGGCAGACTAGACTCAGGATTGGAACTTCCTTCACAAACCCAAGAAATGGCTTGTAGCCCTAGAAAATGAGGACAATCCTAATAACTCTTAACATAGACCCTCAAATACAAATCTCAAATAATTAGAAGATACCCATTATGATCCCCTATCACATGTCCAAGAATGGGTTTGGGTTGTTTTGGATGGTATGCCCCAACCAATAGCCCCTCCTAGTGTTTTAGAGCCCAATTAGGCCTAATTTGTGAAGCAAGTACCCTTCGATGGAGGCCTATAACTCTATTGACCACTTGGACATGTCAGGGACCTCCTAAAACCATGGAATTTAGTCTTCATTTGCTGTTATGATTGACTATCATCAAAATTCATACTACTGTTGCTTCTATCAAACACTTAGCACATGGTTTTGCTAAGTTTCATCAATGAAATCCTAAAAGTAACAGGTTCATGCCCAAAATACTCTTGCAAGATATTAAAATAGATAGAAAAACACCCATTCCATTGATTATAGATTTTGGGGGTCAGTGGAATAGCGAAAACATGTTATATTTCTTTCAGAACCCTAGTTAAGGGTTTCTCAGACCACCCTACAGAAAATAGAGGATTAAACTACTCTAGAGAAATGTCAAGAACTCAAAACATATTCATTTGGAAGGTAACTCACCAAGCTTCCATTCCAACACACCCAACTACCACCACTCGTCCGTACATAGACAGGGTACGTGTAGCAACAACAAGGAAATAGTAAAACTCAGGCAGAACTTGTTATTTCTTATTGATTTCTTCCTCACAAATGCTTCTTCACGACTTCTCTCCCTTACAATGAATAGGGTAGAGATTTAAGAAGCCTACCAACTAGTTTGAATTGGTTTTGAAGGTAGTTAAGATCGATGGAGGGTCTGATAACCACCGAACTGTCTCTGCAACTATCTTATTTTGGATTGCAGCGACTTGTTTAGGCATAACAATGCCTTCAAAACAGATCTACAATGTAATAAGGCCTTAAACAAGGCATCAGACCCCTTGACATCATTTTAGACTTCTTGACATGCCTTGACAAGGCTTACAATCATGAATATTGTCCCTACATGCCTTAAGAAGGCTTTACACATGTGACTGCCTCAACAATATGAGGATAGATATTTAGACATAGTCCTTATTACATGGATGAGAGTGGTCTTCAAGACCTTATGAAATCAACAAACAAAGTGAATCATCAAAACAAGATACGAGTCTTTTGGTTCTCCTTGGTGCTCCTGCACCATACTCCCCGAGTGGAAAGAGTACTCAAGTCTCTTGAGGAAGTAGATCAACAATAGTGACACCATGTTTCAAGATGTCTTCTTCACTCATCCAAGTGGCATCTTCAATGGGTAAGCCACTCCATTTGACAAGATACTATTTGTATGTCTTCTTTCTAGTCTTCTTCAAGACCTTGGTGTTAAGAATGCATTCCAACATTAATGGTTGATTGGGTGGAAGACCCTTGACCCAATCTTCATCTCTTGCTACTATCATATCTGCTTCTAAATCTGCATTAGAATCACCTTTGAAAGGAAACAAGTCTAAAACATTGAAGATAGGAGATATGGCCAAGCCTTGAGGAAGTTCAATCTCATAGGCATTGGGCCCAAACTTATGCACAATCTGGCATGGTCCTATCTTCTTCATGAGCAGTTTGGTTGGCTACCCCTTAGGAAGTCTTCCCTTCTTCAAATGTACCATGACCAAATCCCCAACCTTGTATTGTACATCTCTCCTTCTCTCATTGGCTTTCTCCTTGTACTTGTCATTGTTCTTTTGAAGAGTTTCTTTGACATTATCATGGATGTCCTTCATGGCCAATGCAAAGTCTTCGCCTTGAGCACTTTTCCTTTCCTCCATGGAGATATCTCAATTCAAGAATACCCCTTGGGTGAATGCCATAAACAATCTCAAATGGACTAATTCCTATGCTCCTATTGCTGGAATCATTATAATCAAACTCTGCTTGAGAGATGAGCATATCCCATGCCTCTCCATGTTGTTTGGTAAGACACCTGAGAAGATTTCCCAAGGACCTATTCACCACCTCAGTTTGGCCATCAGTCTAAGGGTGATAGGCTGAAGTAAAGGATAATTGAGTGCCCAACTTCTTCCACAAAGTGCACCAAAAATGGCCTACAAACTTTGGATCCCTGTCAGTCACAATGTTAAGAGGCAAACCATGGATTCTAACAATTTCTTTGAAGAACAAACCAGTAATGTGAGAAGCATCATTAGTGCATTTACATGGCAAGAAATGAACCATCTTACTGAATCTATCCACCACAACAAATATACTATCAAAGCCTCTTTGAGTCCTAGGAAGACCCAAGACAAAATCCATGCTAATACTTTCCCATGGCCTATTAGGAATAGGAAGTGGCTGATATAGACCAACATTAGATGAAGTGCTCTTTGACAAATACTACAACATTCAACAAATTTTCTGATATCTAATTGCATTTTAGGCCAAAAATAAAACCTCTTCACCTGATCCAATGTTTTATCCAACCCAAAATGACCTCCTAGTCCACCACAATGTTTTTCCTTTATGATGTTCTCCCTCGTGGAACACCTAGGAACACATAGTTGGATGCCTTTGAACAACCCCTACTGCAACAAAAACTCAGAAAAATTAGAATGATAAGAGTCTAAAAATTGTGAACAAACTTCATATACCTCCTTGAAATCTTCATCATCATAAGACATATGTTTGAGAGCATCAACCCCTACACTTTGCAATTGAATTTCCCAAACCATACACACCCTTCTACTCAATGCATTTGCCATTTTGTTAGCATGCCCCTTCTTGCGTTTGATTCAAAAAGTATAGGCTTGGAGTTGATCAACCCATTTCATATGCCTATGATTGAGTTTCTCCTCTGAATTTAGAAAACTAAGTGCATGGTTGTTAGTATAAACAATAAATTCTTTGGGCAAAAGATAGTGCCTCCATTTTTTCAAAGCTTGCACCATTGCATACATTTCCAAGTTATAAGTAGGGTACTTTCTCTTAGCATCATTAAATTTTTCACTAAAGAAAGCAATAGGCCTGCCCTCTTGACTTAGGACAGCCCCTATAGCAAGGTTACTAGCATCACATTCCACCACAAACAACTTATTAAAATCAGGCAAAACAAGTATGGGCTGTTGTGCTACCTTTTGTTTCAGAATTTCAAAAGAATCATTGGCTGCCTTTGTCCTTAAAAACTTACATTTCTGCCCCCCTTTGATGGTATCCAAAATTGGTGCACAAATATGACTAAAACCCCTTATGAATTTCCTATAAAATGTTGCCAAACCATGAAAACTTTTCGCATCACCTGTTGTTTTTGGAGTTGGCCATGATAAAATGGCTTCTACCTTTGTTGGATCCATCTTCAAACTACCTTGTGAAATCACAAAACCAAGATAGGTGAGTTCTTCCTTCATGAAGACACTCTTTTCCATGTTGATCATCAATTGTTCATCATGCAACTTCTTCAAAACCTGATCCAAATTTGCAAATGCTCCTCCTTAGTCCTACTGAAAACAAGAATGTCATCCAAGTAAACCACAACAAATTTACCAATGAAATCCTTCAACACTTCATTCATGAGACACATAAACATACTTGGAGCATTAGATAGACCAAATGGCATCACCAACCACTCATAAAGACCCTCATTTATTTTGAAAGTTGTCTTCCATTCATCCCCTTGTTTCACTCTAATTTGATGATACCCACTCTTAAGGTCAATCTTAGAAAAGTATCTAGCCCCTCCCAAACAGTCCATTAGGTCCTCAATCCTTGTCATAGGGAACCTATATCTTATGGTAATCTTGTTAATGGCTCTAGAATCCATGCACAACATCCATTTACCATCCTTTTTAGGGGCTAGGACTATTGGGACAGCACATGGGCTAAGACTCATTCTCACCAATCCCTTATTCAACAATTCTTGCACTTGCTTGGCAATCTCTCCATTTTGTGAAGGTGTCATCTTGTAGGCTGCTTTGTTTGGCAAAGTAGATCCTGGTATGAAGTCAATTTGATGGCTTATGTCACTAATAGGTGGAAACTCATTAGGCATTTCTTCTACCATAATCCCCTTATACTTCTCTAGCAATTGTTGCACCTCATTAGGAACTTCTTCCTTACTAGGATCATGCAAACTAGGACTGTTTTTAGGCTTCAAAATCATAGCATACCCTTGGGTTCCTTCCTCCTTAAGGGCATCTAGAAACTCTTTACCATTCACAATCATGACGCTTGACCCAACATTCTTCTCTACATGCTCATCAGGCAATGGATCCATTCTATATTTTCTACCATTCCTAGTTATGATGAAAGAATTAGTTTTACCATCATGTTGTGATTGAACATCATATTGTCATGGATGTCCTAACAGCAAATGACAAGCATCTTGAGGAATTATATCACACAAAATTTTGACCTTGTATTCTCCTATCTCAAATTCAACCCATGATTGTTCATCTACGAAAACTTGTTGTCCTTTATTCAACCATGATACTTTATAAGGACTAACATGAGGAAGTCTTTTCAATTTTAGTTTGTTGACCATTTCAATGGAAACCAAATTTTTAGTTGAGCCTGAATCAACAATTACCTTACAAATCTTACCATAGGCCTTGCATGTTATCCTAAACAATGTCTTCCTTTAAGGGGGGTTCTTGTGTTTGAGGCACCTTCAACATGGTTCTTCTCATCATCAAACTTTCTCCTTCATGAACCAGGGCTGCACTTCCAATTGGAGAGTTGACACTTTGGCAATCTTCCTCTTGGATCAATTGGTTCCTTCTCTCTCCTCCATGAGATCTTGAGGCTTGCTTTTCAGGACACTTGAAGGTTGGATGTCCCACTTGGTTGCAATTGCAGCACCTTCCTATGAAGACATTAGGACCTCTCCCTGGTCCACCAAATCTACCTCTTCCATTAGGCCTTCTTCTCTAAAGCCTCCTCTAGAACCAGATTCTCCACTTTGCTCTTGGGAACTAGATTCTCCTTGACTTCTTTGGGATTGATTTATGCCCCCAAAACTGCCCCTACCTCTGAAATTTCTACCACCTCTACCTCTATTTTACTGCTCACCTTTCCTCTTCAACTTCTCTTCAGCCCTTAATGCTACTTGAAAGCATTTCTCCATAGTTTCAGGGGTTAATAAACTAATTTCATCTTGGATATTAAACCTCAAACCATTTAGATACCTTGCCACTTTAGCTTTTTCATCCTCCATGTACCCACAATGAAGAGTGTATTTGTGAAACTCCTCGGTGTAAGTAGCCACATCCAAATCTCTTTGCTTGAGATTTTGCATCTCTTGTAGATTTGCACCTCATAGTCTGATGGAAGGAATTGGGACTTGATCCTCTCCAACTTTCTACTCCATGAAGAGATCATACTCTTCCCATTCTTTACCCTCTCTCCTTAGGTGTAATTCCACCATGTAAGGGCAACATCTTTGAGTTTAGTTTTCGCAAACTTAACCCTCTTATTTTTAGGAACTTCTTTGTATTCAAAGTAGTTGTTTAGAGCCTCAATCAACTCCATAAATTCATCAGCATTCATCTCCCCATTGAACATGGGAATCTCCATTTGAGCCTCTGAAGAATCCTTGCCAATTGCCTTGATGGCTTCAAGGAAATGCCTTTGATCAGCCGGTGCCTCTACCTCTTCTTGTTCTTCTTCTTCCTCTTCTTTCTCTTCCTCTTCATCTGAACCTTCATCTATCGTCTTCCCTATCCTCAATGCCTTCAACTCTGCTTGGAGTGCTTCCTTGACTCCACTTTTGATCTTCTCTTCCATCTCCTTGAACTTCTTGACCACTTCGGTGGTCATCCCCTTTGGAGGCATATTGCTAGCCTCTCATTCACTATCCTCTACTAACATATACCAGGCCTTATACCACCAACAACAGAACCTTTTATGGCTTTGATACCACTATGATGTAGAGGCAAAATGGATAGGAGAAGATAGACAAGAAAGACAAGGTTCTACTACACCCAAAAGTCCAAAATCAAAGGTCTTTACACAAAAGTGGGAATAGTAGAAAGAAACTCATGGATCATCATGGAAAGGTTGGTTTGGGATGTTAGGGGACCCATTCCATCCATTGGCCAAGGCAGACTAGACTCAGGATTGGTACTTCCTTCACAAGCCCAAGAAATGGCTTATAGCCCTAGAAAATGAGGACAGTCCTAATAACTCTTAACACAGACCTTCAAATACAAATTTTAAATAATTAGAAGATACCCATTATGATCCCCTATCACATGTCCAAGAATGGGTTTGGGTTGTTTTGGATGGTATGCCCCAACCAATTGCCCCTCCTAGTGTTTTAGAGCCCAATTAGGCCTAATTTGTGAAGCAAGTACCCTTGGATGGAGGCTTATAACTCTTTTGACCACTTGGACATGTTAGGGACCTCCCAAAACCATGGAATTTAGTCTTCATTTTCTGTTATGATCGACTATCATCAAAATTCATACTACTGTTGCTTCTATCAAACACTTAGCACATGGTTTTGCTAAGTTTCATCAATGAAATCCTAACAATAATAGGTTCCTGCCCAAAATACTCTTGCAAATATTAAAACAGATAGAAAAACACCCATTCCATTGATTATAGAGTTTGGGGGTTAGTGGAATGGTGAAAACATGTTATATTTCTGTCAGAACCCTAGTTAAGGGTTTCTCATACCACCCTACAGAAAATAGAGGATTAGACTACTCTAGAGAAATGTCAAGAACTCAAAACATATGCATTTGGAAGATAATTCACCAAGCTTCCATTCCAACACACCCAACTACCACCACTCATCCATACACAGACAGGGTACGTGCAGCAATAGCAAGGAAACAGTAAAACTCAGGCAAAACTTGTTATTTCTTATTGATTTCTTCCTCACAAATGCTTCTTCATGACTTCTCTCCCTTACAATGAATAGGGGAAGGCTTTAAGAATCCTACCAACCAATATGAATTAGTTTTGAAGATAGTTAAGGTTGATGGAAGGTCTGATAACCACAAAAATGTCTCTGCAACTATCTTATTTTGGACTGCAGTGACTTGTTTAGGCATAACAATGCCTTCAAAACACATCTACAATGTAATTAGGCCTTGAACAAGGCATTAGACCCCTTGAAATCATTTTAGACTTCTTGACATGCCTTGACAAGGCTTACAATCATGAATATTGTCCCTATTAGATTTCGGGCAAACAACTGAGACGGGGGGTGAATCAATTGTCCAAAACTTTCTTTCAATTAAACACTTAAATCCACTTTGTAATTCAGCAGCATAATAATAAATCAATCATGGAAACATAATGCATTGAATCAAGAGTTAAAACACAATAACACACAAGACACCAAGATTTTGACGTGGAAAACCTAGTTAAGGGAAAAACCACGGGGTGATTAACCCAAGATTGTATTCTCTATTAGAAGAATAGAAAGAACAAAATGGCACTTTCCAATTAGGGCTCACTGCCCAAGCACACTGCTCACAAGAGGTTCACTGCCTACAGGAGACACACTATCTACAAAATAATAAGTGTTACATACTTGAACTGGAGAATAGCATCTTCACCATGCTTGAGTCAGTTCTATTTAAGCTCAATACTTCTTCTCTACCTTTCATTATGCTCCTCTCTACCACACTCTCATCTCCACAAGACACACTTTGAAATGACTTTACAACTCCTTATTTATACAAGACATCGACTTAGGAATTATCATCCAAGTCAGCATACATAACAGAGCAAGTAAATTAAATACAACATGACTTATTACAAAAAGACTTCACGCGGATCAACACACTGTCAGCTACACAGATCTGAGACTTCAATCTTTCTTTGGGAACACGGCATTCTTCAAAGGACACCTTCCATATCATCCGCAGGATGTGTAACTCATCTGGTCGGCTGGATTTAAGAAGAACATCATCATTTGGAAGTAAATCTTTAATTACGAGCTCAATCTTCAATGCAAACCATCAACAAGAACTAGATACAATCCAAAGACCTCCACAAGCTTTCCTAAATCACCAAGAACATCCTCGCTACTACTGTCTACTGAAATCATTCTCTCCTTCATCTAGAACCTCAAGAACATAGTCTGTCATCACTGTCATATTGGAATAGATGCTTGCGGACCTCCAAATCATGAACCAATTGATTTTTCACTTCACATGGACTTCCTAAACATTCCACCAAATCCGCAGAATAGGATATTTCATTTCTGGATCTCATCGGACCTATCTGTATCACTCTGTCACCTCTGAACACCTATCAAAACTGGTTTTACTTGAGTGACCATAATTTCTTCAGATCTTCATGCGGACCTCTAAAATCTTTACTGGATCATCTCAAGACATATATCTACAAACCCTTTGAAGCGCATCCTCTGATTTTTAACTAAACTGAAAACTTTACCTTACTGTCTTCACTATTCTTCACTATTCTTCTATGTTCCTGATTAGGACTGATTTTCTCAATATCCTCAACACACAGCTCATCTAATCCTTATCATTAATGCAACATGAGTATGCTGACATCAATGACAACACTGGTTAGGCCCATACTTGCAACAATCTCCCCCTTTGTCATTGATGGCAACATATGATGTGAAAAACTATTTTGACCATTAAAACAAGAGCTTCTCCTTCCTGTCCCAACTCACCCTATCAACAACAACCATTCACATGTCTTCTCTTCCTTTCCTGCTCCCCCTTTGATCAGCAACTACTTGTTTTTCACATGTCTTCTCTCCCCCTTTGTCATCAATGGCAAAGGGTAAATACTTGCATTACTTCAGAATCATGCCAGCTACTCCCCCTGAGTGGCAGCTTCCTATCATCAATCTGGACCACAAGATATGACTATGAGATCCATCAGACTGATGCACATCAGTGCACCTTAATTTAGAATCAAAGGGGTAATAACCCCTAACTTCTCCCTGAGATATTCAAAAGAGTCCTTAGGTAGAGGTTTAGTAAAAATATCTGTAATCTGATCCTTGGAAGGCACAAACTCCAATCTCACTTCATTCTTGGTCACTTGCTCTCTCAAAAAGTGAAACTTGATGGATATATGTTTAGTCTTTGAATGCAACACCGGATTATTTGATATGTTTATTGCACTTGAGTTATCACAGAAGATTGTGATAGGTTCCTCATACTCCACCCTGATACCTCTTAGCATTTGCTTCATCCACAATACTTGAGTGCAACTACCTTCTAATGCAATATATTCTACTTCTATAGTGGACAAAGATATTGCCTCTTATTTCCTGCTCAGCCAAGAAACCAATCTCTTCCCCAAAAAGAATGCTCCACCACTGGTACTCTTCCGTTCATCCACATCTCATGCCCAATCTGCATCAATATACGCATGAAGAGAGAAATTTTGATCTCTAGGATACCACAACCCATACTCAACTGTCCCTTTCAAATATCTAAAAATTCTTTTGATTGCCATGCATGAGATTCTCTAGGATCAACTTGGAATCTAGCAACAAGACCAACAACATTCATAATGTCAAGTCTAGTTTGAGTGAGATACAATAATCCTCCAATCATTGACCTGTATTTTTTCTTATTAGCCTTAGGAGAGTTATCATCTTTGCTCAATTTGCATCCGGTTTCCATGGGAGTATTCATTGGTTTTGAGTCTTCCATCCCAAATTTCTTCAACAATTCTTTCACATATTTGGTCTGAGAAATGAAGATTCCTTTCTTTGTTTGAGTGATTTGCAGACCCAAGAAGAAATTCATTTCCCCAAACATGGACATCTCAAATTCACTTTTCATTTGATTTGCAAAAGTTTTGCACATACTATCTTTTCCTCCAAAAATGATATCATCAACAAACACTTCAACAATCAAGATATTTTCATGATCAATTTTGAAATACAAATTACTGTCAGCAATACCTTTGTTGAAACCAATCTTTAAAAGGTGCTTATCCAATCTCTCATACCAGGCTCTTGGGGCTTGCTTGAGTCCATACAACACTTTCTTCAATTTGCAGACCATATCACCATGATCAGATAATTGAAATCCATCCGGTTGCTCAATGTAGACTTCTTCTTCCAAGTCACCATTCAAGAAGATAGATTTGACATCCATCTAATATACTTTGAAATCCTTGATGGCAGCAAAAGCAAGAAATAATCTGATTGCTTCAATTCTTGCCACCGGAGCAAAATTTTCTTCAAAATCAACTCTTTCTACTTGGGAGTAACCCTTGCAGACCAATCTGGCTTTGTTTCTGACTACTTCACCATCTTCATTCAGTTTGTTCTAAAAGACCCATTTGGTTCTAATCACATTCTTGTTTTTAGGTCTGGGAACAAGATCCCAAGTGTGATTTTTCTTAATTTGCATCATCTCTTCCTCCATTACTTTAGTCCAGTTTTCATCATTGCAAGCTTCATTCACTATCTTAGGTTCAACCTTTGAAATCAGACAATACTCTTCTAAATCTTGAGCAATCCTTCTTCTTGTTTGAACACCTTTGCTTTTATCACCTATGATCTAGTCTTCAAAGTGATTTAGTTTTACATACCTGGGAACTTTGGGAGTTTCTTGCACTTCTAATTCTTGAACAGGTTCATTCAAACTTATCTCTTCTTCCTGATTTACTGGATCGGTCTGAATCTGAGTTTCAAAGGGAGCTTGGACTTCTTGAACAAAAACATCATTTTGATCATCTTCATCATATTCATAAAACCTTGAGGGTTTTTCAATACCTTCATCAACCTTCACATTTGTACTTTCAACAATCTTCCTTAATCTCTTGTTATAAAACCGGTATGCTTTGCTTTGAGTAGAATAACCCAAGAAAATTCCTTCATCACTTCTAGCATCAAATTTTCCTAGATCTTCATCTCTTTTGATGTAACATTTGTTGTCAAAGACTCTAAAATATCTCACAGTGGGAGGGATGCCAAACCAAAGTTCATAAGGAGTCTTACCGGTATTGCTTCTGATTTGTACTTGATTGAGGGTGTAGACTAGTGCTTATAGCTTCTCTCCAATAGATCTGAGGAACATTTCCTTCCATCATCATGGTTATGGATGCTTCCTAGATGGTCTGGTTCTTTCTCTCCACTACTCCATTCTGCTATGGAGTCCTAGGAGCAGACAACTGTCTTTTTATTCCATGTTTCTCATAGAATTCTATGAACTCACCGGATGTGAATTCTCCACCTCTATCAGACCTTAGACATTTTAACTTTAATCCAGTTTCATTCTCTACCATAGCCTTGAATGTTTTGAATTTCTCAAGAGCTTCTGATTTCTCTTTCAGAAAAGTCACCCACATCATCTGGGAATGGTCATCAATTAGTAACATGAAGTATCTATCACCTTGCACACTCCTGATTCTTGCCAGACCAAATAGATCAATATGAACTAAGTCCAATAATCTAGTAGAGGATTGTTCCTTGCTTTTGAATGAGATTCTACTTTGTTTACCCAACTGACATTCTTTGCACAAACTATTTGTAGGTTTCACCAATCTTAGAAGATCTCTTACAGCCTGAGAGTTGCTTATCTTGATGATATTATCAAAATTCACATGACACATTCTTCTATGCCACAACCAACTCTGATCAATTTGAACAAATAGACAACTTTTACTAGTACCAACTAAGTGAAAGATATTACCTTTTGTTTGAGTGCCGGATGCAATCTCTGTTCTGGAACTTTCAAAGATCTTGCATTTTCGATTCTTGAATTGGAGATCATGGCCTTTATCCACTAACTATCCAACACTAAGAAGATTGTGCTTCAGACCTTCAACATATAGTACATTACTAGTTTTGTTCTTTCCATCAAAAGAAATGGTTCCTCTACCTCTGATTCTCCCAGCAGAATTATCACCAAACTTCACCACTCCTCCTTCATACCTTTCCAAATCTATGAACTTATTTTTGTCACCTGTCATATGGTGAGAGCACTATCAATGACCCAGTCATCCTTTTCTTCAACTTGAGCAGCCAGAGCTTTTTCTACAATTCTATGATTGATAGATTTAGAGGGTATTGGATCTTCTTCCTTGATGGGAATAAACACCCAGTCACTTCCGGATTTGTTTCCTGTTTCTGATTCATCATCTGTTACTCCATTATCATCATCTTCATGAACATAGTAACAATTCTTTTGGAACCTTGATCTGTTAGGGTTTGTCCTTAAAAATCTTTTTGGACACTTTGAGGCAAAATGACCAATCTTGTTGCAGTTAAAACATTTAAAAGGCAATTTCCCTTCATACTTACCGGATCCTCTTGGTAGCCTTTTTGCAATAAGGGCTTCAAGTTGAGTAGCTTCTGCTTCATCTACTTCTAGGTCTTTTCTTTCTTTCTCATACCATGATAGTTTCTTTGAGGAATTCTCTCTTGGATCAAACTATTGTTTTCCTTTAATAGAGGCACTAGCTTTGAATGCAGATTCAGTCTTGGGGGGAGCATCTCCAAACTCAGTCAATTCAAATGCTGCCAATTTACCAACCAATTGATCTCTTGTGATACCTAAAATAGATCTGAATTCTTCAATAGCAGCAACCTTGTACTTGTAAGAATCAGGAAGGGATCTGAGAATTTTGCCAACAACCTCATCTTCATCCAAGACTCCACCAACACATCTAATGCCACAAACAAGCTCATTTACTCTTGGCATAAATGTAATGATATTTTCATCTTCTCTCATCTTCAAATTTTCAAATTTTCCTTTCAGACTCTGTAGCTTGGCACATTTGACATACTTGTCTCCTTCGTGCAAAAGTTCCATTTTTTCCAAAATCTCAAAAGCAGTTTGTAGGTCAACAACATTTGTCAGCTCTAAATCAGACAAGGTACTTAGAAGAGCCTCTTTAGTCCGCAGATTGTTTTCAACATTTGTGATTTCATCTATGGATTTTAGACCATTCTGTGGAGGAGTATACTTCTTTGAGGCCATGGTCCAATACTCTATTCCCATACATTGCAAGTGACATTGCATGCGACTTTTCCAAAGAGTAAAACTGGTTCCATCAAACTTCGGACTATCCTTCTTGTAGGATGACATCCTAGATCTCCTCAAGCGATTAAGCTCTTTTAGAGGAACTTAGCTCTGATACCAATTGTTAGATTTCAGGCAGAAAATTGAGAGGGGGGTGACTCAGTTGTCTAAAAATTTCTTCCAATTAAAAACTTAAATCCACTTTGTAATTCAACAACATAATAATAAATCAATCATGGAAACATAATGCATTAAATCAAGAGTTGAAACACAGTAACACACAAGACACCAAGATTTTGACGTGGAAAACCTAGTTAAGGGAAAAACCACGGGGTGATTAACCCAAGATTGTATTCTATGTTAGAAGAATAGAAAGAACAAAATGGCACTTATCAATTAGGGCTCACAACCGGAGCACACTGCTCACAAGAGGCTCACTACCTACAAGAGACACACTATATACAAAATAATAAGTGTTACATACTTGAACAAGAGAATAGCATCTTCACCATGCTTGAGTCAGTTCCATTTAAGCTCAATACTTTTGCTCTACCTTTCGCTCTACTCCTCTCTACCACACTCTCATCTCCACAAGACACACTTTGAAATGACTTTACAACTCCTTATTTATACAAGACATCAACTTAGGAATTATCATCCAAGTCGGCATACATAACAGAGCAAGTACATAAATACAACATAACTTATTACAAAAAGACTTCACATGGATCAACACACTATCAACTACACAGATCTGAGACTTCAATCTTTCTTTGGGAACACGCCATTCTTCACAGGACACCTTCCAGATCATTCGCATGATGTGTAACTCATCCGGTCGGCCAGATTTAAGAAGAACATCATCATCCGAAAGCAAATCTTTAATTACAAGCTCAATCTTCAATGCAGACCATCAACAAAAAATGGATACAATCCAAAGACCTCCACAAGCTTGCCTAAATCACCAAGAACATCCTCACTACTATTGTCTACTGAAATCATTCTCTCCTTCATCCAGAACCTCAAGAACATAGTCTGTCATCACTGTCATATTGGAATAGATAGTTGTGGACCTCCAAATCACAAACCAATTGATTTGTCACTTCACATGGACTTCCTAAACATTCCACCAAATCTGTAGAATAGGATATTTCATTTCTGGATCTCACCAGACCTATCTGTATCACTTTGTCACCTCTGAACACCTACCAAAACTAGTTTTACTTGAGTGACCATAATTTCTCCAGATCTTCATGCGGACCTCTAAAATCTTTACTAGATCATCTCAAGACATATATCTACAAACCCTTTGAAGCACATCCTCTGATTTTTAACTTAATTGGGAACTTTACCTTACTGTCTTCATTGTTCTTCTTTGTTCCTGATTAGGACTAATTTTCTCAATATCCTCAACACACAGCTCATCTAATCGTTATCATTAATGCAACATGAGTATGTTAACATCAATGACAACACTGGTTAGGCCCATACTTGCAATAGTCCCTACATGCCTTAAGAAGGCTTTACACATGTGACTACCTCAACAATATGAGGATAGATATTTGGACATAGTCCTTATTACATGGATGAGAATGGTCTTCAAGACCTTATGAAATCAACAAACAAAGTGAATCATCAAAACAAGATATGAGTCTTTTGGTTCTCCTTGGTGCTCCTACACCAATGGAACTCATGGAGAGGTGGGATGTAGATACATCCACATTCCATCTACCCACAGGCGAGATGACGGACACTTTGGAGGACGTCTATCGCACCTACAACTACCTGTCTATGGAGAGACAGTGAGGATCCTAGAGCATTGCTCGGTGGAGTACACTAGAGAGAGCCACTTGTATTGTTTAGGTCACGTCGTCACTTAGGTAGGACAAGGACATATTATACTCTGATGGCTAGAGCAGGGATATGGTGACATTCCCCTAGTATGACGGATGATGATCGCTATCGTCGCCCTAGCGGTTGTGCAGGATGGACAAGGCACAAACCTTCATGGGGCCCTTGTTTGCACTATCAGATCAATGGACTAGCATAAGACTATGTGCGCTTGGCAGTGCAGTATGCTTGTGCACCTCTACCGTGACTTGGGACATTACGTCCATTATGAGACATAGAGTTTCATGGTGTGCACTTTGTTGCAGGTATGGATGTTTGAGCACATCAGGTGCACACGACCTACAGGTTTCCCAATAGAGCCATCGTGTACATATCCACATGCACATTCTTATCAACTTGTGATATGTTGGAGACATGGTGACTTGTTATACTAGAGAATGGTGTTTCATAGGTTATAGCACAACGATATTGTTTGGAGACCATATAGTAGCTAGAGACCATGGACAAAGCAGTGCAGACAGCTAGCTAGGATGTAGAGGGATTGGCTAATGGTCGATTGCCTCGACCACTTAGTTGTCTGGTTTTACTTTGATAGAGTAGCACAAAAATTCAGATGTAGATAGGATGTTCCTATGTTGCGTCCAAGATATGCACACTTAGCACGCAACGCAGTCAGGGAAGATGTCACTCGACAGTTGACGGTAGCTAAGATGATGGTGAGTGATGATGATGGTACAAAGGATACAGAGCCACTATATGATGCAAATGACGTCGGTCTACCTGAGCATATCAGGCTTGGTGGTAGACAACATGGCCCACTCCTAGATCTTTCTTGCAGTCACCCCATAGGTGATCCATGACCATGGGTCAGTCACGGGAGTGACACAAGTGTAGAGGATAATGTAGGTGATTTTGTTGGATACTATGATCTTGATGATGATGATGATGAGGATGATGATGAGGAGGAGGAGGAGGAGATCCCAGTGCATTATGTCTTCAGAGAGAGACCATGGCAAGATCACGAGGAGGTAGACAACGACGAGGAGACTGAGTCGAGGCCACGGTCGAGAGTTCATGGTCCAGCCTCTACAGATTTTAGGAGATTGATTTGTCATGAGCAAGGAGAGACAAGTAGTCATGTGCCCCCAGCTGCAGAGCTGGCTATAGAGTTCATCATACCACTAGTAGTTCAGGATCCATCCTGGTGGGATGGAGATCTAGGTAAGATATTATTTATGTTGATGTATTGTTTTGACACTCACCTATGATGTTATATGTATGTGATGAGATATTGATATCGAATTTGTCTTTCTTTTTGTAGTTGGTACTGGTTCATGGCATGATTTCATGAGTCACGATATAGTAGAGATAGTTCCTACCGATGTGGCTAAGTAGCGAGTGTGGACAAGGTATTCACCACAGCACTCGGCAGGACGACATGTGGAGATATTTATGCCCTTTGTGAGATATAGAGTGGCTATGGAAGCCACCTTAGATCATTCTACATAGGAGAGAGATCTTGCACTCCAGAGAGCTGAGTGCATAGAGGCCAAGCTCTAGGCACAGCGAGAGTACACTGCAACACTACCTTTATCTAAGATGGGTCCTGTCATGACTCAGATCCTATCGTCTGAGTTGGATCGAGTGAGAGCTGATAGGGATAGGGCGCAATCAAAGAGAGATAGAGCACTATTAGACAAAGAGAGGATACAGTCAGAGAGAGACCAGTACCACCTGATGTACATGGAGTCACATGGTGAGGTGATGGGGCTTAGAGGTGAGCTCAAGGGGATGCGGTCATGAAGTGTCTCTAGGAGTCATTCACGATCCCTAGCCACAAATGGGCAGCCCTCTATCACATGCACACCACCAAGTCCTGAGAGGACCAATGATCGAGGTTCAGCTATGTGATGTATCTTGTGTCCTACACCATCTCATTTTGATGTACGGGATAGTCAACTCTGATGTATATTCAAACTGATGTTTATATATATATATGATGTTTTCTATCGATGCTTGTAATGTTGTTGATTTATCACATGTGATTTATAGAAAATACAACTAGTGATAAATGTTAATGGTTATGTGGAAATGTAATTAATGCTAATGTTATACATACTAAATAATTCTTTGTAAAACATATAGTAAAAGTCCACATTGATTAATTAATTTCACACATAAATAAAATACTATGCTATATTCAATTAATACAAAGGTGATCTTAATAAAGCATGTTTAAAAAAGATATGACAATGATTTAACCGAAAAAGATGTTATGTTAAATGAATTAAGACAAAATTATCTATCTTGTCGAAATTGAAGCTAAACTAATAAATTTGCTTTATGAGATAACATCTAACATACATTCTTAAGCATAGAATTTCTTGAGGTGCACAACATTAATAGGTTCTTTAAGCAGTGTACCTTGTTCATTAGCTCATTTATATGCTCCTGATCCAAAGGCCTTAGTAACAACATACAATCCAAGCCAATTAGGGTTGAAGTTTCCTTTTTCTCCAGGAGGTACATTCACGTTATGTTGATTCTCATATAATACCAAGTCTCCAATTTTGAATGAACGATGTATGACATGCTCATTGTACAACCGCTATATACTCTTCAGATGGGCCTTAAGGTGCTCAAGAGCATTGATACGTTGTTCATCAAGCATCTCAAGTTATTGTAATCTCTTCTCTCATTCCATGTCATCATCAGTAATGTCCTTTAAGGAAACTCTCAATGAAGGAATTTCCAACTCCAGAGGCATTATTGCGTCAGTGCCATAAACAAGATTATATGGTATAGTTCCAATAGCTATGTGAATGCTTGTTCTAAAAGCCCATAATGAATAGGAGAGTTGAGTATGCCAATCTTTTTTATGTTTATTAACAGTTTTTCGTAAAATTTGTCCAATAACCTTATTTGAAGCTTCTGCTTGGCCGTTTGATTGAGGATAGTAAGGCATAGAGAAGTGATGTTGGATATGATACTTTTCAAGAAATTTCTTCACGTCCTTGTTCTTAAATGGGGTACCATTATCAGAAACTAAGGAGGAAGGTATACCAAATCGAGAGATGATATTATCCTGTATAAAATGACAAATTACTTCAGCAGTTGTGGAGCATAGTGGAATAGCTTCGACCCACTTCATAAAGTAATTTGTAGTGGTGATGATGAAAGTATGTCATTGAGAAGAAGCTAAAGAGATTTTACCAATCAGATCCAAACCCCAAATAGAAAATCGCCAAGGTGAAATTTGGGCCCTAAATTCTTGTGCAGGTGCTCAGATTAAATGTTTGTATTGTTGACATTGCAGACATTTTGTGACATAGGCGAAGGAATCTTGTTCCATTCTTTGCCAATAATACCTCATATGTAATTGTTTTTATACTAATGATTTTCCTCAGAAGTGCCCTCCACAAACACCAAAGTGAGCTTCTTCTAAAGCTATCAAGATCTCTGAATTACTAAGATATTGGAGAAGAACACCATTATAGCTTCATCTATATAAGACATTGGATATAATAATATAACACGCCATGAGTTTGCATAGGCGAACTCGTGCATTGTTAGATTTTGAGTTGGTAATGGTACCATCATGCAAATAATAGAATATATGGGAGATCCATTCATCAGAATTTGTATTACAACAGAGGTCAGAAACTGAGGATGTAGCTTCATCTAGTGTAGGTGTTTTGAGATTATGAATGATAAAGAGATATTCATCAGGTAAATCGATAGTGGATATAAGGGAAGCTATACTTCCCATTGCATCCACATGTTGATTGTCTTTCCTTGAAATATTATCAACTGAAAATGATGTAAGGGTTCGGCCCTTGGTTTTTGCCGACTTATATAATCAAAAACTAGTTTAACAAAGGCAAGGCAAAATCACGATATTGAGATAATTTATCTTGTTAAGCTTGATATGATCCTGTTATTTGTCGCACAAGTAATTGTGAATCACCATATATAGTGATGTTTTTAATATTAAGAGTCAAAGAGAGACGAAGTCCTGCAATGAGAGTTTTGTACTCAGCAATGTTGTTCGTGCATGAGAAGTTCAGATGGTAAGACATAGGAATCGGCTTGCCAGAAGAATGTACTAGCATGACACTAGCACCAGACCCAGTTTGACACCTTGAACTCTTAAAATATAATTCCCATTTATCATCTGTATCTATATTTAGGATTTGATCGTCAAGAAACGTCTCCTAATTTTGTATAGCAAAGGGTGAAGGTGCTTCAGCTAAATGGTCTGTTAATGCTTGTCCTTTAATTACTTTTTGAGAGATAAATTTGAGATCAAATTTTGTTAATAACATAACCCATTTAGCAAGGTGACCTGAAAGGTCTGTTTTAGCAAAAAGATGTTTCAGGGGATCAAATTTCACCATGACATATATTTCAGCATTTAAGAGGTAATGCCTAAGCTTTTGTGTTGCAAAGACAACAGCTAGGCACTATTTTTCGATGACAATATATCGCACTTCATAATTGACCAAAGTTAGACTAATGTAATATACAACACGTTCTTTGCCTTTAGTATCATGTTGTGCTAATAAGGTTGCGAGAGCATTATTAGATGCTGAGGTGTAAAGAATAAAAGGTTTATCAACTGTAGCAGGTTGTAAAATAGAAGGATTAGCTAAATAACTTTTTAAATCTTCAAAAGCCTTCTAACACTCAGAATTCCATTGAAATTTCAAATCCTTCTTCGGTAGTTGAGTAAAAGGGTGAGTCCTATCTACAAGTTATGAGACAAATTGGTGAATGGCCTATATCTTCCCTTTCAAACTACGAAGTTGAGATATGTTCTTAGGTGTTGGCATATTAACAATCGTTTCAATCTTATTTGTATCTACTTCAATTCTGTGATGTAAAACTATAAATCCCAACAATTTTCCACTGTCCACGCCAAAGACGCATTTACGGGGATTCAAGCGCATGTTATATTTCTTTATTTGCTCAAAGATTTAAGGAAGGATTGTGAAGTGATCATGGCAACAAATAGACTTTGCAAGAATGTCATTGACATAATCCTCTAAGATATTATGCATGTAATCATGAAAGATAAGAGGCATAGCCTATTGGTAAGTTGCCCCAGCATTCTTTAATCCAAACAGCATGATGACCCAACAACATGTTCCCCAAGGGTTATAAAAGTTGTCTTGTATTGATCTTGAGGGTTCATCTAAATTTGATTATATCCCAAAAAATCATCCATGAAGGAAAGTAATGCATGGCCAACTATTGAATCAACAATCATAGCAATGTTTGGCAAAGGGAAATCATCTTTCAAAGAAGCAAGATTTAAATCCCTAAAATCAATACACATCCGAATATGGCCATCTGGTTTAGCGATGGCCATAATATTCGAAATCCAAGGTGAGTAATCAATAGGGTGGATAAAACTGGCTTGTAAAATATTTTCTATCTCAGCCTTAACTAACAATGCAACTTTAGGATTCATCTTACGGAACTTTTTGTTTAAACGACTTAGCATTAGGTTGTAATACGATGTTATGTGTCACAATCTAAGGATCAATACCAGGCATATCCAAACAATTCCAAGCAAATAACTCATAAAATTCATGTAACGGCTTGGTTGTATCTTCTTTTTCTTCAGTACTTAAACAATCACCTATAGGAATAACTTTTTCAATATTATCTTTGTCCATCAAAACTTCCACAATCTTTCCATTAAGTAAAGTACTGGGGTCTATGAGATTGGGTGATTGTGATGATTCTTCAGACTTTTTGTTAGTAATATTTATCATATCAGTGTATTTTACAAAGTATGCATCGATATTTAAACTATAAGGCAATCCCCACTTGTGATTATAACGAGCAACACTATCATAAGCTCCCAAGAATTCAAGTATTGCTTCATCTTGTGCAAATGTATCTAAAGGAATATCTCTTGGAGGACAAACCATGTCTATAATCTCAGGAAATATTAGATTGAGTGTTGTTATTGTGTTCACATTAAGAGTAGGATGCTTACGGGCTTTGGTCTCCTTAAAAGGATTATATCCAATGTCACTCGAGTAATATCACAAAGAAGATTGTATAGGTACTTGAATTCCTTGTTGATTAATACCGCAACCATTACCTATATAGTCACAATTCTTATAAAGAATCTCAAATCCTCGAACATAAAGAGAGGCCATCTCTTTAGAAGAAGGTGGAGCCTCGTAGGTCTCATAGTCTGTAGTATAAGTAAGAGTGTTATCTATGTTTGCTACTAGAGAAACTTTAGGTTTCTTAATAGAGTTTTTAGATAAGATTGATGCAACATTTGAAGTTTCAGGATTAGGGTTGTTAATCTTGTATTCTCACATAGAGGCAAGAGTAAAATCTAATGAACCCCAATCATCACCAAGGAATGCATTCTATTGTTGAGAATCTTGCACAACATTATCTGTGACAAGAGGAGCTGATGGATCAACCTCTAAGTTATTTAGAATCTTATAATGAACAACTTGCTTTTGTAATTCAATATGTAAACAATTATTTGGTTCAGGATCAGCTTCAATGGTATGAAGTTTATTTTTATAAATAAATTTGATTTAACGATGAAGGGTAGATGGAACTGCCCCCAATGCATGAATCCAAGGTCTACCAAGAATCACATGTTGTATGATAAGGAACCAGGCATGACATGAATCAAGGTAGATAAAGTCATAGGCCCAACTTGTACAGTTAAATTTATAGTGCCTATAGACTATCTTCCCACATTATCAAAGCCATGAATGCTAATTTTATCCAGTTTAATCAAAGAAGTATCAATCCTAATCGTATTTAATAGATTAATACAACAAACATTAAGAGCCGATCCATTATCAATCATAACTCACTTGATCAATTTTTTGTTTATTGTAATGAAGATGATTAAAGGATCATATTGATTTTGAACTTTAATAGAAGGCAACTCATGTTGTTGAAACAAAATATCTGGTTTTTTTCGCATGCATACAATCTAAAAGAGCTACCACATCATTCAACTCGATAGCAGGTGGTACAATCACCTTTTGTAAAGCTTCTTGGAGAATTCCATGGTATGTAGGTGAGGTTTGTATAAGTTCCCAAAGAGAAATCTTAGCAGGAGTAGCATGAAGCTGCTCAACAAGATCATAATCTTGACCAACTTTATGCATTAAACGAGTTGCTTGAGGAAGCAT
This sequence comes from Cunninghamia lanceolata, assembly GCA_027924645.1. NCBI lineage: Eukaryota > Viridiplantae > Streptophyta > Pinopsida > Cupressales > Cupressaceae > Cunninghamia > Cunninghamia lanceolata. The sequence goes on from BSBN01000524.1 coordinate 3,594,136, forward strand.
AGGTTGAGAGGCTGGTAAAGATATCAAAATGCTTGATTGTATTTTTCTTTGTTTGTTATTCTAAGTATTATACGTATGAGCAATCATAGTATGACTAGGTTGTGATCTTTCTTGTTGGCTTCGATGTGTTATTTGTTTAGCATAGTTATAGATGTGATCAGGAGGTCGAGAAGAAGGTGGAGGACCTTTAACAGTGAGCACTAGTTTAGATTGTGATTGAACCACATCTGAACACAGGTTGACCACTATTTTTGGCTTCACAATTTCTTCTTGTGGTTTAGGAACATAGATTGCATTTACTATTCTTTAAAACAATGATGGTTTAGGAGTCGTAGTGGAATATTCAATCGAAATAAAGTCCTCAAGGGCTTCATCTAACAGATTGAAGTCATCACAACTAAACAGCTCATCATATACATTAAAGTCTTGTAAAAAGTGATCTGACATTATAACATGTTCTAATTAACCCAAGACTTAAATGTAAAGAAAGATAGCATAAACTTCATGAAAATGAAACAAGATATCACTATGCAAGTCACAAAGTTGTAATTTCAAACTCTTTTAATGAAAAGCTAAAGATATCTAGCAAGATTCAATATATACACCTTTCATAAAAGAGGGTTTGCAATCTAAATGTTATTTAGGACAGCAAACTATTTCAGATCTGATGTTAAAAAGGATGCAAATTCTTTAATGTACAGGTTCACCAAAATGTTTCATGGAAAAATGTGGGACAAGTAAAGTTTATCTAAACCGAATCAAGCCCCACTTCTACTTACTAAAAATTGGGACATAGGAACTAAGCTTGCTCACTATGAAGGATCAAGCTACTGATTCCTATTTCCTTTTTATGTTTGTTGGGATGGATTAGATGCCTCAATTAGGTTCTGACAAGCTTCAAGCACTCAACTAGCATGAAACCCTAATTGTAAAGTATGTGATAATAGATAGATTTCTAGCACAGATACTGGCAAACAAATCACAAAAATGTAGAGGAGTGATTTTTTTAGTGGCTAATATTCGCCATTTGGCTAATAGTTGAAATTGGGGATTCAAAATTTGGCTAATAGTACAAGCTATAAGGTGACCTGAATCGCCACATTTTTATAAAATTTTATTTTAGTCCTATTTAAATCGCCAGAGTATTTATGTTATTAAAATTTGAAAATCAAAAATTTGCTACAATATTCGATACCTAATTAGATCAGATTCACCTAAATTTTATAAGTTTTAGTAGAAAATGAAATTAATTGGCCAATAATATTATATAATTATTGGTTACTTCAGGGCCATATCACCAATTTTTAATCACCATCATTGATTTTATTTATAATCTAACAACTGCGGTTGTATTCCAAGGGTTAAAATCTACCCATGGAGCTCCAATGCCCATCGAGCCTAAAATTGTATTTGGGTCATTGATCTCAATTTATAATCTAACTGCTAGGGTTAAATTCCATGAGCCAAAATGTACCCACAGAGCTCCAATGCCCATGGAGCCCAAAATTGCATTTGGGCCCCATGGGCATTGGAGCTCCGTGGGTACATTTTGGTCCGCGGAATAGAACCCAAATCATTAGATTATAAATAAAATCAATGGCAGTGAAAAATAATTTAGGGCCAATTTAAAATATTCAATGTTTGATTTAAAATATTAAGGAATTATAGACACGAGCACTACACCTTAAACTAGTCAATCACTTCCACCTTCAGGCCTTTACTTTTCCATATGAATTTGATTTTTTTAGGAAGGATTCGCCATGGTAATTAATGCATTTTCCTATTTTTTGCAAGATTTGCCAGGATTTTCTAAAAATTTCTAGTGATTTAAAAAATTTGCTAATAAAATTAAACATTTTTTTCAAAAAAAGGAAAGATTCGCCAATAGAAATTAATATTTTTTTCCAAAAAAATAGAAGATTCGCTAGAATTTTATTTTTTTTAGGAGAGATTTCTTAAAGTTATCACTGATACAGAACATGGATCATAGAGTATGTACCTAGAAATTGAGGGCCTGTTAGACTAGGGCACCTGCCCCAATGTCCAAAAAGTTTTTGATGACTGAAATCTCATGTACCTAATGTTAGAGTGTTCGCAGAGGGTTCCAGATCTAAGATTAAATGCCCAATTAGACTAGGGCACCTGCCCCAATGTCCCAATTATTTCACGATGTTGAAACTCAAAGTTCTGCGACGACTGCAATACATGTCTTTCTTCCACTCCTTCCCATCGGATCTTTTCAAATACGACCTGCACATACAAAAGGAGGAGAAAGATGGTTGTGGCTATATAGGAGCTTGCCTCAGTCAAACCCCATCTTTGGTATTTCTACCTCAACAATAGCCAATGATGAAAATCTGCATATGTGTGCACTCATAGATCATGTGTGTATGCAGAAAATGTAAAACCTAGACGACTCAAGCATTAAGGAAAGATCAACACATTGCTTCACTCAAGGAAACAACAACCACATCACCTCAAGGAGATGATTGCAATGAAGACTTGTAGAACAAGATGGCGAGGCAGCTATATCCATGGAGGATTCCCAAGCTCAAGTTGGAGGCTTCAACCCTTTTCTCGATTGTACAAACGACTTGACAAAACCCTAGGAAGAGAAAGATAGACTCAAGATCTTGATTCCTAATCTCCACCAAATATCTCTATGATAACAACTTCAAATAAATTCTAAGAGCTTCAAGAAAGTATTGATCTTCAATGGCAAAAGTGGCATAATTTTGGCATAGTAAGCTTGCATATAGATTGTGTGTGATAAAATGATTTTCAATTCTCTTTAAATACCTAACCTTAGAAATTCAAATATTTGAAATAGCATGCTGACATCGCACGAAAACCAAAATTTGAAATCGGAATCTTGAGGTGCACGGAACAAGCCGACACCAACTCAAAATTCAGGATCTAGAAAAATAAGGTAGGACAAGGGCGCGGACAACCTAGTCCAGACCCTAATTTTCACTCAAGATCTGTATTTAGGAGGTCCAGGATACCCAAAATCCAAACTCAGTTCTCAGGTTCAGCCAACAGTTGCTTTAGAATACGACATTTCTTCAGTTAAATATAGGTCAATCAGGGTTTAGGTAGGCCAAAAATAGAAAGGGTAAGAGGACACAAAAAGAGAGGAGCTTAACTATGAGAAATTGTGTCATTCCATGTAGGAGGACAATTTCAAACATAACAATGATAATTAAATTTCTCCTCTACAAGTAGGTGCTAAACTAATCCAATAGATGGGTCCTAAATTTGATGGTCATATGATCATATCTAGGCATTTTTATTATAAAATACAATCAAAATTTTAAGAAGATTGTCACATGAAAGGGGAGATTTCACACAAACCATCAAAATTATTATAAAAATATTCTTATATACATTTATTTCAAAATAATATATGCTTAATATTTGGAAGTAACTTTGAATGGATAACCATCATGAAAAATTTACTTGACAAGTGATGTTGACCGTCAAATTTAGGTCTTACCAGTTGGTGCACATCGTGGGGAAAAAACATATTTAAGAATGAACAAAATCACATTGTTGTTCTCCTGCCATCTCAGAAGACAATGTTTAATGGGCTACCACCATTCCATTCTAGAAACCATAGCTCTTTACATTGTTGGAGACATGACATGGTGATACATATATTTTTTCTGATAATATCTATCCATAAAACTAGAGATTCATGTTTATAATAATGTGTTTGGATGGATTGTCTCTTTATCACCCTTCATTTGATTAGATATAGTGAAAACTGACCCAAACCTTGCTGTGTTCCAATGGATAAATTAAAAACAAATAGAAAACAAACAACTTTAAGCAAAATTTCAATGTTCATGCCAAAGGATAACTACTGTATAATCAGGGAAGTGAAAATCACAAAGCAAAAGAAGCATAGGAATGTAGGCATAACAATTACCCCTATTCTCCAGTGTGAAAAGCTCTGACGTTTTCTGTGTGAATAATATCTGAGTAGGATTCTTTCCTCTAAATAACACCAAAAATTTAGGTAAAGAGTAACAGAAAATTCAATTTGAAGATTGTAATGGAAGAAAATAGGAAATAAATTCAATTCAAACATAAAATTATCTGAGAAAATAAATTAATAAGGAAATGAAATTACACACCATAACTAAACAAATTACCTAGCTCTGTATATTTGGAATACTACGAGCAAGGAAAATGACAGATATGGGACTATCTTCACGGTGTATATACAAGCAGCAAACTGTGCTACAAAAGACATGTGGGAAGTGGCAGCATATGTAATGGTTAGTTTTCAAACACCTATACTTCGAAAGTATTTCACCTGCAACAGTTGTTGAGATATCATATAGCGTAATATTATGCTTTAAGACAATAGTACTTCCAAGTAGTGGAGATCTGTAGCTGTCAAAAATAATAAATAACTAAAAAAACTCCCTGTAGCATGTCAAATGATGGTGAGAAGTCTATGTCCACTAATAAGCCTATCTAAATCTGCTGTCATTCCACACCTATTGTTGCCATATTTTCAGGGATCTTCTGAGACAAGTGTTGATATCATCAAACTACCTTGCAACTCTCTTTGATCTAACCATGATGTATGCTATCTATAGTATAATGGATTGGAATACATTTTAAAATTAATATCTCTATTATTATCTTATCAACGTGGGACCTCACTATTTGTAAATGAAAGAAATTTCCAATCACCAAATACGTTGTCGGATTGTCTAACAATTCCAAGACTAATGAATTTCCAACAACCATTCTGCCACTAATAAGCCTATCAGCTAAATATAAATTTATTCCTACAAAACCCTTAGCTATATAAAGTCCTCTTGGGTGTGGTTCACATCAATCTATCACCAAACAACAACAATTAAACTTGGAAATCTAAATTTCTCCATAGTTACTAAATCATTGATTGGATCCTAGAAATGGAATCAAATGCTGGGTCACATGCTACTTGTGTGCAAATGACCAATGTTTAAATGCTTAAACTATATGTGTTGGCATCTTCTTATGTCTTACCCAAAGCATGTTAAAGTCCTATATCCCCTACTAACTTGTATAATACAATTTAGATACATATTCAAATGCTTGAACCATACACAATTTACTTAGATAGAATGAGCGTCTCTTCTATTGATCAAATATCTCTACATCCCTCTATGTATCTCTATATCTATCTATGTATATATTACTTTACAACTATAGGGGTATATATAGGCATCCACCCCTTAGTGTCACCTAAACTATATATAGATTGATGCATATTTTAAAGAAAAAAATATTTATTTAAAGATAACTGTAAGTTGCATGTACATTCTTTCCTAAATAAATGTTATGCATGATTATATATAACTATTCTTATGCATGATTCATACATTCCTATCTATAACTAGGTTAAATATGTTACAAGTACAAACTACTACTTTCTAGAATCAACACTTAAGATCAAATATCATCACTCTCATGACTGTAAATGGCTAGTTTGTGAGAAGAAATAGGATGAGATTGAGATGAGTCCAAAACAATTTAACACCATGGAGGCAAAGACTCTAGTGCTCCCACAAGGTAGCCACACCTAGGCCAATATAGTTGCAGTGCCCCCTAGAACGGTTGCAAAACTCAAATATGTAAGCATTTTCATTCAAGTCCAAAACCTTACTTGAGATGGTTCTAAGATTCTTTTGTCTGATTCTAGTGTCAGTGTCATATTCATCAAAAACTAGGTGCACATGCTTTATCTTCACTATTTTTTTGTAATATTTGAAGTTACGAATAATCATTTCTCAACTCTTGTAATTGATAGCTTAGACTAGATCGAGTAATCTTTGTTCTATATTTACTATTATTTCTAGTTTATTGTCTATTAAACACTTACAAAGGGGAAAGTTGTTTCCTTGTATGTTAAACTAGGAAATCCCTATTTTTTTATCTTTTAGGTTTCTCTTTCAACTATAAAGATTTAGTACATGACAACTAATCATGCCTATAATGAAGTAGTGTTGCACCAAAGGTTTTGTTCGAATATTGGGTTGAGTTAAGATATAATGTTGATTTAGTGTGATAGTTAGAATGTCATCATCTTAGAAAGGACCCTACTTTCTTTGTGTATATGAAGCACATTGATGTGCAGTATTACTTTGTTCATGATATGAGAGAGGATATGATGTAGAGGCACTAGGATAGATAGAGGATTCCACAAATTGACAAGGTTTTCTTCACACTTTAAAACCAATTTCAAGGATCAACTTGCAAAAGTGGGAACAATAGTTAACATCTTTGAAACCATCATGGAAACACTGGTTTGACATGCCATGGGACCCATCCAGACCATTGGCAAAGGCTAAGCAAACTTGGTTTTGGTACTTCCTTCTTTAGGCCACTAAACTCCTTGTAGCCCTTGAAACAGGGACAGTCAGCAATAACTTTTGATACATGCCTGCAAACTCAGATCTTAGATAGTCCTAAGATACCCATTTGGACTCCCCACTATATATCCCAAATTAGGTATGGGTTGTTTTGGACAATATGGTCCAACCTATAACTGCTCCCCTTGTAGCCTATGGCCAATCAGGCCTGTTTTGCAAAGCAACCACCCTCAAACTTGGTTCTACACAACCATGGAGGCTAACAGACATGGAGATGGTTTAGACAAGTTTATGTTGACTGATTTTAATCATCCAATCCACCCTTGCACTTGGAGTATACCATCCACCCTTCATTCACTATATTGGCTTGCCAATCCTTGTAGCCCTACTAAACTGGGACAATCAAAATGAATTTCTTGTATGGGCTCAACCCAAGAAAAGGAACTTAGATTCAAGTACCCTTTTTGATCCTTAACAACATACCAGAAATTTACCTATGGTTATTTTGGAACAGATCACTCATTTCCCTGACTATCCTCTTTAGGACTAGGCCTAATTAGCCTTGATCACAGAAAGAACTCTGACTCTACACACTCCCCAACACACCTTAGTCACAAAAAAAGTTCTCTAAGTCTTCATAAGACTCTCTAGATGCACTCCAAGTCTTGTCTTTGCACAACCCTTCACCATTTGCAAGTTTTATATTTCTAACCCTCACAGTTAGGCCTGTCACATAGAGATGTCAGGCCTAGGGCATCAGATATCTTCCACAAAACACCATATTTCCTCCTGAAACAAAAATAATATCATAGGTAACCCTAAGACCTACCATTCCACCAAGATTTAGATTTTTTCCACAGTGGAATGGAAAGTTATTCACATTTTAGTAATAAAACCCTGATTTTGAGGGTTTCAGACCCACTTCCAGAAAAAATGAGTAGAACTCCTTTATCTCTCAATAAAAATTGCCCAAACTAGAGACAAAAGAAAGGTAACTCAGTCCTCTATCCCACCATGTATGATTCAAGCCATATCCAATCCATACAGGATCGTACTATGCACGAGAATAGTAAAAAAATAGAAAATTCTGAGAAATCACAGTGTTTTGTTTGTATTTCTTGATCACCAACTCCAACTACTAACTTGCCTCAACCCTCGGAAGGCATTTTAAGCATGTCATTATAGTTCCAACTATCTCCAACTACTTTTCAAGAGGGTGACCATTGGTTTTTTATAGTTTTGCCCTTTGTTTGCTTTATAATTTATAAAAGTTGCCAAACAACTTTGCACATTTTGATAATATTGAAGGCTACAAGAGCCCAACTACCTTCAAAGGACCACAAACACCCTAGACACACCTAAGGAGACTCAAACAACCCTATTACATTCATTGGATCCATCCTCGGTTACATTTTCACCATGTGACAACAATATGACAACATTAACAAAAACATGGCATTTTGAACAAATGCCTACAAAATGGATCCAAACTTATTACAAACACTTAGGAAGTGGTCCATTGGACCTTATTACATCAAAATATGACATCAAAACAAAACATGAAGTTGAGTGCCTCATGGAGGCCACCTTGTGTTAGGTGCTCCTGCACCATACACCCCGCCTAGAAAAGAACTCATGCCACATGAGTTGATTCTTTGTCTTGCTCCACCTTTATCCTCTGCTGCCTCATGTCTTCCCCATGATCTCTGGAATACAACCTACTTCCATGGAATCAAAAACTCATGCCTAGCATTGTAGGCTCTACTCACACCTTTCCATGAGTGAGTGCTTGCAACCAAACCTATACTTTGCTTGCCATTCTTCCTTACTGTCATCTCTACCTGAACACTTGCATTCAAAACCTTGGTTGATGCTTCTTGTACTACTGCTATGGTAGAATATGATTGTCTTTCAACTCTTGTTGGCTCTAGAGGATAAATAATGGTCCCTACTATGATAGCACCTCCTTCTTTCCAACCACCTTGTGGCTGCTTGTAGACCTGCTCTTTGACCTTCTTTTGATCCATCTCAGACATCACCATCTGATCTCCATCATTCAAAACTGAAACCACCTTCAAACTTTGATCTTTGGCAACCCCACTCCTTGAGGTATCCTCAACTTTCCTTGTCTCTTCTTCATTGATCTTCACAAACTCTTTCTTACCCACCAAGATGGCCTTGGCTATCTTCTTTGCTTCAACATCCTCCTGCAATGGTGTCAACACAAAAGTCCTCCCATCCTTCTTGATGGTGTATGTGTTAGCATATCCATCATATAATGATTGCCTATCAAATTGCCATGGCCTACCTAAAAGTAGGTGACAACAATCCATGGGCAAAATGTCACATAAAACCCTATCCTTATATTCTCCAATTTGAAAATCAACATATGCTTGTTCATCTACAAAAAGTGATTGACTATCACTTACCCAAGATGCTTTGTAAGGAGTTTGATGAGGAATCCTTTCTAGGTTCAATTTATCCACCATTTTCCTAGACACCATATTATTTGTTGAACCAGAATCTATTACTACCTTGCATACTTTACCTTTGCTTTTGCAATTGGTCCTGAAAAGTGCTCTCCTTTGTGTCATCTCCTTGTCCTTGGATGTCTTCAAGAGTGTTCTGCTTAGCATCAATGCTTCTCCAACTTCTGGTTCACATCCTTGACTTGGAGAATGGACACTTCCGTCATCCTCTTCTTGCACAAATTGAATCCTTCTTTCATTCTTCCTATCACCTCCTGATGATGAACCTTGCCTTTCTGGACATTTGAATGTTGTGTGACCAATTTCATTGCAATTGTAGCACCTTCCTATGAATGTAGTTGAACCTATTCCTCCAAATCTTCCTCTTGAACCTGATTCTCCTCTTTGTTCTTGGGAACTAGATTCCCCTTGACTCCTTTGGGACTGATTTTTGTCCCCAAGACTGCCCCTACCTCTGAAATTTCTGCCACCTCTTCCTCTATTTTGCTGCTCACCTTTCCTTTTCAACTTCTCTTCAGCCCTCAATGCCATTTGAAAGCATTTATCCACAGTTTTAGGGGTTAGTATACTGATTTCATCTTGTATACTAAACTTCAAACCATTTAGATACCTTGCCACTTTACCTTTTTTAGACTCCATGTATCCACAACGAAGAGAGAACGTGTGAAACTCCTCGGTGTAAGTGGCCACATCCAAATCTCTTTGCTTGAGATTTTGCATCTTCTTGTAGATCTGCACCTCATAGTCTGCTAGAAGGAATTGTGACTTAATCCTCTCCAACATTCTTCTCCATGAAGAGATCATGCTCTTCCCATTCTTTACCCTCTCACCTTGGGTGTAATTCCACCATGTGAGGGCAGCACCCTTGAGTTTAGTTTTTGCAAACTTCACTCTCTTGTTCTCAGGAACTTCTTTGTACTCAAAATAGTTATTCAAGGCCTCAATCCATTCCACAACCTCCTTAGCATCCATCTTCCCACTGAACATTGGGATCTCCATCCGAGCCTCTGATGAATCTTTTCCTATTGCCTTGATGGCTTCAAGAAAATGTTTCTGATCTGCAGGTATCTCTGCTTCTTCTTGATCTTCTTCTTCCCTCTCCATCAGAACCTTCATCTATCCTCTTCCCTATCCTCAATGCTTTCAACTCTACTTGGAGTGCTTCCTTGACTCCACTCTTAATATTCTCTTCCATCTCCTTGAACTTCTTAACCACCTCAGTGGTCATCCCTTTTGGAGGCATGTTGCTAGCCTCTCCTTCACTCTCCTCTACTGACATATACCAGATCTTACACAACCAAAAATAGAACCTTTTATGGCTCTGATACCACTATGTTGTAGAGGCACTAGGATAGATAGAGGATTCCACAAATTGACAAGGTTTTCTTCACACTTTAAAACCAATTTCAAGGATCAACTTGCAAAAGTGGGAACAAAAGTTAACATCTTTGAAACCATCATGGAAAGGCTGGTTTGACATTCCATGGGACCCATCTAGACCATTGGAAAAGGCTAAGCAAACTTGGTTTTGGTACTTCCTTCTTTAGGCCACTAAACTCCTTGTAGCCCTTGAAACAGGGACAGTCAGCAATAAATTTTGATACAGGCCTGCAAACGCATATCTTAGACAATCCTAAGATACCCATTTGGACTCCCCACAACATATCCCAAATTGGGTATGGGTTGTTTTGGACAATATGGTCCAACCTATAACTACTCCCCTTGTAGCCTATGGCCAATTAGGCCTGTTTTACAAAGCAACCACCCTCAAACTTGGTTCTACACAACCATGGAGGCTAATATACATGGAGATGGTTTAGACAATTTTATGTTGACTGGTTTTAATCATCCAATCCACCCTTGCACTTGGAATATACCATCCACCCTTCATTCACTATATTGGCTTACCAATCCTTGTAGCCCTACTAAACTGGGACAATCAAAATGACTTTCTTGTATGGGCTCAACCCAAGAAAAGGAACTTAGATTCAAGTACCCTTTTTGATCCCTAACGACATACCATAAATTTACCTATGGTTATTTTGGAACAAATCACTCATTTCCCTGACTGACCTCTTTAGGACTAGGCCTAATTAGCCTTGATCACAAAAAGAACTCTGACTCTACACACTCCCCAACATCCCTCAGTCACAAAAAAAGTTCTCTAAGTCTTCATAAGACTCTCTAGACACACTCCAAGTCTTGTCTTTGTATAACCCTTCACCATTTGCAAGTTTTATATTTCTAACCCTCACAGTTAGCCCTGTCACATAGAGATGCCAGACCTAGGGCATCAGATATCTTCCACAAAACACCATATTTCCTCCTGAAACAAAAATAATATCATAGGTAACCCTAAGACCTACCATTCCACTAGGATTTAGATTTTTTCCACAGTGGAATGGAAAGTTATTCACATTTTAGTGATAAAACCTTGATTTTGAGGGTTTCAGAGCCACTTCCAGAAAAATGAGTAGAACTCATTTATCTCTCAATGAAAATTGCCCAAACTAGATCCAAAAGAAAGGTAACTCAGTCCTCTATCCCACCATGTATGATTCAGGCCATATCCAATCCATACAGGATCGTACTATGCACAGGAACAGTAAAAAATAGAAAATTCTGAGAAATCATAGTGTTTTGTTTGTATTTCTTGATCACCAACTCCAAATACTGCCTTGCCTCAACCCTTGGGAGGCATTTTAAGCATGTCATTATAGTTCCAACTATCCACAACTACTTTTCAAGAGGGTGACCATTGGTTTTTTATAGTTCTACCCTTTGTTTGCTTTACAATTTGTAAAAGTTGCCAAACAACTTTGTACATTTTGACAATATTGAAGGCTACAAGAGCCCAACTACATTCAAAGGGCCACAAACACCCTAGACACACCTAAGGAGACTCAAACAACCCTATTACATTCATTGGATCCATCCTTAGTTACATTTTCACCGTGTGACAACAATATGACAACATTGACAAAAACATGGCATTTTGGACAAATGCCTACAAAATGGATCCAAACTTATTACAAACACTTAGGAAGTGGTACATTGGACCTTATTACATCAAAATATGACATCAAAACAAAACATGAAGTTGAGTGCCTCATGGAAGCCACCTTGTGTTAAGTGCTCCTACACTAGGATAAAAGGGTTATAGTGGAGAAGGTGGATATGTTTGTGGATGTTGTGTATGCATTGATGAACCACATCAACATGGAGAATTCTAGATGGCATAGGATGGATATGGGGATCAACCCTTAGCATTTAGTTCACTTTATTGAGAACCCCTTATGATTCTTGTAATGTATAGAGCAAGTGGGAGATTGTTAGGACTAGATGTAAACTTTGCAAGCCGTAGGTCGAGTTAAATTATCTAATATTTTGATAATATTGTAAATAATATGCCTACATAAAAAATGGTACCCCGTTTGGAAGGAATCTTGAGATTCATTTGTTGGTGCTATTCACCATATGTCATTGATCTTATATTGGTTGTAAGAAGTCATTGAATATGGGATTATTGGGTGGTCTATGACTAGGATCTTTGACCAACTTAATATAATAATTTGTAAGAGATGTGTAAGTGTAACTATTGCCTCAACTTAGAGAACTTGGGAGTTACATTGGAACCCCTTGGTCATAGTAGTCAAATTGTCAAATTAGGAGTTAAATTATTTAGCTAGAGGAGTTACTTTTGGAGGAGGGCATATGGGTCCAACTTGGACTAGTTGGACAATGGTTTTGGGTCTTAGTTTTGGCCCATGGTTTTATGAATCCATTAGTGGTTTCTTGGGTCTCTAAATCCTTATATTGAGGTCTTGGTATGGAGATTGTATGATTATGCTATCAACATTTCTCTAGCTTTAGAGTGATGATCTCTTACAAATAACTAAGACCCTACAAATGTATTCTAACCTTATTTGAATAATAATACATTGGATGTGATTTGGAGGCTAGTTTCTTCCCTTACATGGGTTTTCCTAGGGTATATCTTGTATTCTCTATCTATTTCTTTTCTTGGATTTCTCTCTTATGTCATTACTTTACTAAAATTGTTGTAGATCTAATTTACTTGTTTTATTCTCCTCTTTGGATTAAGTAGGAATTAGTCATATTTCCTTCAATGTGGTGATGATAAAGTTGTTTGATCAACCCCTAGTCAATAAAACACCACTTTTGATTGAACCCCACATGCTTGTGAGCATATGTTGATCTACTTTTTTTCCTTGTGGCCCAAGAGTGGGACACAACTTTATATTTTCAACTAAGATTAGATAGGAGTTGGGCTATCATGTTACTACCATGTGTATCATAGGTGATGACAATGTTTCTAACAGTGTTGTGAAGGTTGTGTGTAAGTGTTGACAAAATTATGCATTCTTACTTGCTTGGTGATGGTGTAGGTCTCATACCAAAGTGTATAAAGAGTTGTAATGAGGTCTTCTAAGTTATTCTTTATATAAATGTAATCATACATGATCACCAACTAGAAGGTGTGGAGTGTTTTTCATGGAATTTATTGTACTTAACATTAAAATTTTGAAGAATGGTTTGCACATGCTATGTGTTTAATGTTCTCATTGAATTTGGCATCTTTGTCATCTTTCTTTTAATTTGAAGTAGTTGTTGATGAGGATGGCTTAACATGGGTTAATCTATGTGGATGGGAACCAATGGTTGGAAACCCAAGAGGGATGGAAAGGGTTATTTTGATCTTGTATTATTTGCTTTATAGTTTATTAATCTATTCATTGCACTAGTTTTCTAGGTTATTCATCTTTTTAAATTCTAACATGGTATCAAAGCTATTCTAGTACAGAATAGATTTTAGTTTCCTTTTTGAGAGATTTCAGTGGGCTAATAAGCTTTGCATGTAGGTTTTCTATAAACCCATTATACTCTTCTATTGCATCTTTGGATGATCTAGAGAATCATAAAAGTTTGACAAAAATATTTTAACCTCTGAGATTTGATACTTGTATTTTTTGAAATTTGGTTGTTTGAAGCATTCTAGTAATTCGGGGAGCTTTTTCAGCATTTCCATAGTGTCTAGAAGGGTCGAGAAAGTCAAATATGGATTTTGTTTCACTGAAATCGAAGATCAGATACTCAAGTTACACACAAGAGTTTTAAAGAGTGGTTCCAGCATGCTGATCAAAATTTAGGCATTTTGAGGCTAAACAGATCTTTCCATTGTGTTTAGAAGTCCCCAAAACTCCCATTTTCATATAAATTTTGTCCAGATCAGACATTGGGAGCTTCAAAGGAATTTTTTCCTTTTATGGCAGTCATACGACCATGAACAGTGTCGTGAGCAATGTTTTAGGCCATGAACGGTGTTTTAGGCTGTGAATAGTGTTTTTAGTCTATGAATGTTCAGTGTTTTCAACCTTTACCCCTCACCATTGGAGTTTTCATTTGTGCACCCAAACTTCAAAAGGCTCGTTCTAAGCCATATGAAGGCCTTTCTTGGAAAAAAAAATTTAGGGGTAGAATTTCATGATCTACATTATGGTAAAGTTGGTTTTCTGATTTAAGACTCCAATTTTTCATAAATTGCAGATTCTTATAGATTTTACTGTGCATTCCTTGTTTTGAGACATTCTGGGAACCATAACTTTTGCAAACGAAATCCTTTTTGGGTGTCATCTTTTTCAGAGTTTATATTTTTATATGGACTCCACATTGGTACTATCAAATTGATCTCATATTGTACTTGAGTTGTAGTTTCAGTGTTTTGGCCATTTTTTGTCTTGTAAAAGTCTGAAAATCTAAGATTTGCATTGTAAATCACATTAATTATAAAGTACCAACATCGTAATTTTTTTTTTTTTGGGGGGGCGGGGGGGGTCATTTCAAAAACTAGTGAAAAGGGGGGTGTACTTGAGTTCTTTTATTTTCAGCACTTCATTTCTGCATTCTCTACATCATGGATCAAACAACAATACCCATCTTGACAACTTACAACTACTTTGAGTGGAAATCACACATGACAATCTACTTATGGAAAGTTGGTTTGCATAGGATAACAATGGGACTAGAAACTAAACCTACTAAAGATGAAGATAAGCCTAAGTGGTTTAACAAATATGATGAGGCCTATGGAACATTGTGTTTGTTTGTTTCTCCTAATTTATTCTTTCATATTGAGTCTTTGAATCTCCAAATGAAATCTGGACAAAGCTAGAAACACTATATGGTACACAAGATTCAATGAGGGGTCATATATTAGAAAATGAACTAATTAGTTTAAGTCCAGGCAACTTCAACACAATTCAATATTTTTCACAAAATTGAAATCACTAAGGTTGCAGTTAAAACAGTGTGGAATTGAAAATAAAGATGAACAACTGATTTTTGGTATTCTCTCTAAGCTAAGTTTAGAATATTATGTATTTGTTTCTACCTTCTATGCTACTAAGGGTGCACTTGGTACTCAATTCACCATGCCATCTTTGGATGAATTTGCTATCTCTCACACGAAAGTAGGATAAGCTAATCCAAATGGGCACTCTAAAATCCTCTAAGTCACATGTCCTAGCTGCCAACCAAGGCACAAAAGAATAAAAAGGACAAAGTAGTAATAATAAGGATAAGAAACAAAAGAATAGCAAGGAGAAGGATTAGAAACAAGCTTCGCCAAAAGTAGCTAATGAGACCCAATCTTCTAATGTCGACAAGCCTAAGAAAGAGAAGGTCATATGTGCCTATTGTAAAAGACATGTTCATGATGAACATAAATGTGTGAAGAAACAAATTGATCACTTGACTCACATTATTGAGAAGAATAATATTAGTGTTCTTGAATCTATAAACCAGAGTTCTAATGAGGGGTCTAACAAGGCAAAGGATAATAGCAAAGGGAAAGGGAAGGGTAAAGCCCTTGTAGCAGTTGCTTCATAACAATCCACTTGGGTTCTTGATTCAGGTGCTTCATACCACATGGCTTCATCTAAGGAAGAACTTGCATCTTTGGAGCCGTGTACTATGCCTTCTATTTTGATGGGTGATGACACTCTTGTTGAGGTGTGTGGGAGAGGGTATGTTGATGTGGGGGATGGCACATTCCATGATATTCTTTCTGTGTCTTCATTATCAACTAATCTTCTATCAATATATCAAATAACTCACACAGGTTCAGGCAAGCGGGTTGAGTTCACTCCTGATTCAGTGGAGATTTGTTAGTTTCACAATGGTTCTATAGTTGTAGTTGGGAGAGGAGATCATTAGTCATGGCTATATTTATTTTCTCACTTTGTTCCTGGTCCTCCTTCATCTTTTTTGCTCACTCATTTAGATGATGTGATTAAATTATGGCATGAGTGATTTGGCCATCTTAACTTCCGCTACTTGCAGCAGCTAAACCAACAAAGCATGGTCATAGGGATGCCTTTAGTTTAGTTTTCAGGTGGTGTTTGAAAAGGTTGCATTCTTGGTAAGCATCCTAAGTGTTAGAAATGAAAGCAACACTACTTCAATGGAAATCTGATTCAATATAAATTTCTGCAATCTTTAACTGTGTGTTATTAATGGAGATTGTAACACAGAAACAAAACTATGCTTCACAGAAATGCAAAATCAGAAATATGAACACAACACAATGTTTAATGTGGAGAAAACCCTTTGGGTAAAAAATTTCACACAGGAAAGAGGCCCAATGTTTGTATTAATCTAAAAATGATTTACAATACAACGACACTTCAACTCTCTCCACCAGTCTTCAATCTAACAGCATTCCGACAGCACCTGAGTACCTAAAATCTATCTTGCAGCAACTAATACATGGAAAATACTTATAGAAACATTTTATAACTCATCTTAGGCATTCACCTTCTCTCTCCTAATATTCTCCAACCTATAAACATTAATTACCATCTTACAAGCATCTTACACTTGTCCAAAAATAGCCATGCAAAGGTTGGGCTCCCAAGACTAAATCTAGCCTCTTACAACATCTTATGATGGGTCATAACCATCATAGATTCCAACAAAAGAGTATCTTTCCAAGATAGGAATCTTGGGCTAAATATAGCAAATATACAACTAACATATCCGTCATATGCGTCATAGAATCTCAGAATCTTATGACAACTTGGAGCTGTCATAGATTCACTCACCAAACATTATGATAGTTGTCATACATGCCAAAAATAGTATATTCCTCAAGGGAGCACACCTATCCTCATTTACTTTGAGTTTTTACATTTTCCAACCATAAATTTCACTCTGTAACTGTCGCCGATAACTCCAAAATTACAACTATCAATGAGACTACCTCATTCCCTTATGGGTAATTACAAATAACAAATAATAAATGGAATAAAATACAATATTGGAATTTACAAGGTTAATGGCACCTTATTCCAACATTCTCCCACTTGACATTATACATTGTAAATCAACCCATAGGAAAACAAATGAAAAATAATCAAGCACTAGAAACAAGGCCCATGGCCTCTTTGCACCATACGAACTTCTCTGTACTCACAAGCTTGGTCAATGAATCTGCAACATTCTCCTAAGTGTTTATCTTCTTTAGATCAATCTCTCCATTTGTAACCAACTCTCGAACAAAGTGATACTAAACATCAATATGCTTAGTCTGAGCATGATACATGGGATTCTTAGCCAAACAAATAGCACTCTGGCTATCACAACCAATCTGAATGATCCTGCAATCAAAACCAATACCTATACACAGTCTCCTCAACCAAACTGCCTCCTTAGAGACATGAGTAGCAGCCATATACTCTGCTTCTGCAGTGGACAAAGCAACTATGGGCTGCCTCTTACTCATCCAATTCACTGCACCTCCAAACAGAGTAAACACATAGCCACTAGTGGACCTTTGACTATCCAAGTCACCTGCCCAATCTGCATCAACAAAACCCTATATGTCCAAAGATTTATCAGCACTATCAGTACCAAAATAAACCAAACAATGATCAGGAGTACCTACAAGATATTTAAATACAATCTTCGCATAGTTCCAATGTTGTCTACCAGGGTTAGACATAAATCTGCTCAAAACTCTCATTGCTTGGGCAATATCTAGTCTAGTGCAAACCATTGCATACATCAAACTCCCTACAACACTAGCATATGGCACATTAGACATATCCTCAAGATCATCGTCAATCTTTGGACACATATCTAATGAAAGCTTAGTACCAATGGGTAAAGGAACTCTAACTGGGTTACAGTCCTCCAAACTAAACCTCTACACAATAGTATTCACATACTTACTTTGTGACAACCAAATATTTTTGTTAGCTATATCTCTCCTGATCTCCATTCCCAAAATATACCTTGCAACACCAAGATCCTTCATCTCAAATGCACCTGAAAGTTGGGCTTTAAGCTCACTGACCATACCCTTAGTATTGCTGAAAAACATGTCATCAACATACAAAGCAATAACCAGTATAGAATCATCAACACAATGAATGTAAACACAATGATCCTCCTCGCTTCTAACAAAACCCAATTTCAAAACAAATGAATCAAACTTTTGATACCACATTCTGGGGGACTGTTTAGACCATAAAGAGACCTCTTTAGCCTGCAAACCAAATGTTCTTTTCCTTTTACCTCAAAACATGTAGACTGTTGCATATAAATTTCTTCTTCAAGATCTCCATGTAAGAACGCAGTCTTAACATCCATTTGCTCAATCTCCCAATCATAAGCTACAACAATAGATAAAAGAAATCAAATAGAAGTCAAATTAGCAACATGAGAGAATATCTCACCAAAATCAACTCCCTCTCTGGGAGTAGCCCTTGGCTACTAGTCTAGCCTTGTACTTCTCCAATGACCCGTCTGCTCCAAACTTCTTCTTGAAGACCCACTTACATCCTATGGCCTTTCTTCCTTTGGGAAAATGAACAAGATCCCAGGTGTTACAAGGGTCTAAAGCCATCATCTCCTCTGCATGGCTAGCTGCCAAGACTCACTATCATCTGCAAAAATAGCTTCCCTGTAGGATCTAGGTTCATCGTTAGTACTCAATAAAACATATACATAATAGAAATCTGGTGGGCTATACCTATCAACTAGATTCTATTGTTTTGTGGATCTCCTCAAGGGTGGAGTAAGAGACTCTACTCGTTCTTCTGCATGATCATCTGTACCAACTTCTATCACAACAGATTCATCTTCATCAGAACTACTTGAATCTTCTTCTTCTTCTTCACCCCCCAATCCATCATTATGTTCTTCTTGAGGTGCATCTTGCTACTCTAAATCAAAGTGCACCTTATTTACCTTTTCTTCTTTCTCGTTTGGCTGCTTAGTTTCAGAAATAGCTCTAAGTTCCCTGAAAATAACATCTCTAGAAAAGATAATCCTGCAGGTTAGTGGATTCCAAAGCTTATAACCTTTGACATTATCACCATATCCAATGAATGTACACTTTTCAGCCTTTGGATTCAACTTAGATCACTTTTCCTTAGGCACATGAACAAAAGCCTCACAACCAAAAACCCTTAAATGTGAAACAAAAGGTTTCTTACCTATCCACACTTCATAAGGTGTTGAATCAAAAGCCTTACAAGGAGATCTGTTTACCAAGTAGCAAGTAGTACACACAGCCTCTGCCCAAAAGCATTTATCTAACTATGCATCACTAAACATACTTCTAGCCATTTCCATAATTGTTCAATTCATCCTTTCTGCAACACCATTCTGTTGTGGTGTATACAGAGTTGTCTTTTGTCTAATTATACCTGCATGCTTGCAAAACTCATCAAATTCCTTAGAACAATATTCCTCTCCATTGTCAGATCTTAATATTTTTATCTTTAAACCTGATTGGTTCTCTACTAAGACTTTGAATTCCTTAAACTTAGTGAAAACTTCATATTTATGCTTAATAAAATAAATCCATGTAAATCTAGATACATCATCAATGAAGGTTACAAAATAACAAGATTTTCTGATAGATTCATTATCCACAGGTCCAAACACATCCATATAAATAATTTCTAACTTCTCTTTTGCTATATTGTTTCCTAAAGGAAATGACTTTCTATTTTATTTACCAAACACACAATGCTCACAGAAATCAAAGTGCTCATCAGAATAGGAGAAACCATCCAACAAATTTTTATTCTTAATAGTTTTCAATACATTATTGCTTGTGTGGCCCAATCTACGGTGCCACAACATACAAGTGTTTTTAGAAGCCTCAGATACATAGGAATCATTATAAACTGTAGTGGCTTCAAGCTTGAACAGGCTTCCGAATCTCTTCCCCTTTGCTACCACCAAGTTCCCTCTCACTAATCTGCAGCCATACTTGTCAAATGTCACATGCATTCCCAAATCATTCAACTTTGAAACTGAAATCAAATTTCTAGCTAATCCAGGAACATGCAAAACACCAAGGAGGGTTTTAATCCTCCCATCACTGAAACACAACAATACCTTTCCTTTCCTGACAATCAGATATGTAGAGTTGTCACCAAGGTAGATATTACCTCCATCATATTCTTCATATGAGGAGAACCATTCCTTATGTGGGGTCATATAAAATGAGCATCCTGAGTCAATCAACCAGTGATCATTAGAAATAATATTACATGCAGAAAGTAAAACTTCTTCACCTGCATTTGAGGACTTATCCGAAGCACTCTCCCACTATTTCTTGGGATTTCTGTACTCCTTCACATGTCCCCTTTTTCCGCGGTTCCAACACTTAACTTTATTCTTTTAACCAGGAGTCTTAGACCAGCCCTTGGACTTGCCCTTAGCCCCTTTCTAATCTCCTTTAGGTCCTCTTTCCTTAGACCTTCCCCTGATACTGAGAGCATCCCTTGAACTATCTGAACTCTTCTTCCTCAATTCCTTTGACAGTAGCACTGAAACAAGAGCATCCAACTTCAGATCCGTAAGGTTAGTAGTGATAGCAAGGATAACATTCTCCCAAGACTCAGGTAAAGAACAAAGAATTAAGATACATTTATCTTCCTCACTAACCTCAACATCTATTGAATCGAGCTGACTTACTAACAAATTAAAAGAATTTAAATGCTCTGCAACTGATTCACCTTCTCACATTTTCATAGAAAATAATTTTCTTTTTAAATAAAGTTTATTTACCATACTCTTGGCTTGATAAATCTCACCCAACCATTTCCACAACTTGTATGCAGTCTCCTCCTTTGCGACATTCAATAGGACAAAGTCTGAAAGACACAATCGAATGGTTCCCCGTGCCTTCTTATCCAGTCTATCCCACTCATCTTGAGAGACATCATCAGTTTTCTTCTCTTTTTGAATAGCCAACCATTGGTTTCTTTCTTCCAACAAATCTTCCATTTTCAACTTCCACAACTCATACCATGTTCCGTTGAACTTCTCAATGTCTATTCGAGAGGTTGATGCAACGGTGGATGCAGCCATAATAACAACATAAGATCTGCAAAAGAAACACAACCAAATCTCCCACTGCAGCCACAGCTTCCACACTACCACCCAAGAGTCAAAGTTGGCCAGGCTCTGATACCAAATGTTAGAAATGAAAGCAACACTACTTCAATAGAAATCTGATTCAATATAAATTTCTGCAATCTTTAACTATGTGTTATTAATGGAGATTGTAATACAGAAACAAAACTATTCTTCACAGAAATGCAAAATCAGAAATATGAACACATAACACAATGTTTAACGTGGAGAAAACCCTTTTGAGTAAAAAACTCCACACAGGAAAGAAGCCCAATGTTTGTATTAATCTAAAAATAATTTACAATACAACAACACTTGAACTCTCTCCACCAGTCTTCAATCTGACAGCATTCTAGCAGCACCCGAGTACCTAAAATCTATCTTGCAGCAACTAATACATGGAAAATACTTATAAATATTTTCTAACTCATTTTAGGCATTCACCTTCTCTCTCCTAAGATTCTCCAACCTATAAACATTAATTACCATCTTACAAGCATCTTACACTTGTCCAAAAACAACCATACAAAGGTTGGGCTCCCAAGACTAAATCTGGCCTCTTACAACATATTATGACACGTCATAACTGCCATAGATTCTAGAAAAAGAGTATCTTTCCAAGATAGGAAGCTTCGGATAAATATAGCAAATATACAACTAACATATCCGTCATATGCATCATAGAATCTTAAAATCTTATGACAACTTGCAGCTATCATAGATTCACTCACCAAACATTATGACAGTTGTCATACATGCCAAAAATAGTATATTCCTCAAGGGAGCACGCCTATCCTCATTTACTTTGAGTTTTTACATTTGTTAACTGTAAATGTCACTCTGTAACTACTGCCGGTAACTCTAAAATTACAACTGTCAATGAGACTACCTCATTCCCTTATGGGTAGTTACAAATAACAAATAATAAATGGAATAAAATACAATATTGGAATTTACAAGGTTAATGGCACCTTATTCCAACACTAAGGATTCACAAAGGTGAGGCATGGAGAGCTTCACAGATACTGGAGTTACTTCACAGTGATTTGGCTGGTCCATTTCCTCGTCCATCCTTCAGCAATGCTAGATTTGTTCTAACTTTCATTGATGACTTTTCTCGATATACTTGGGTGTACTTTATCAAATAGAAGTCTGAGGTATTTGATCACTTTCAGGACTTCAAAACTTTTGTAGAGAAGCAATTTGGGAAAGCCATCAAAGTTTTGCACATTGCCAATGGTGGTGAATATGTCAACCATTTTTTTGAGCAGTTTTGCACTTCAGAGGGGATTGATTTGTAGCATTTTGTTCCATACACTCTCCAGCAAAACTGTGTTGTAGAACAGAAGAATAGGTCCTTGAAGGAAATGGTGAACTGCATGATACACTTCAAATATGTTGCACCACAGTATTGGGTAGACATTAATTGTGCTTGTTATATCTATAATCGTGTTCCTCACTGAGCCTTGAAGGGAGTTACTCCTTTTGAAGCTTGGAGCGTTCAGAAACCATCAGTTAAGCACTTTTAAGTTTTTGGTTCTCCTGCATGGGCTCAAATTCCTGTAGAGAAACGTAAGGCCTTGGATCCATAGACCAGGCCTTGCATATTTGTACGCTATCATGATGGTGTGAAGGGTTATCGATTGCTCCACCCTACTACACATGAGTTGTTCATTGAGAGGAGTGCTCAATTTGAGGAGGGCTCTTCGAGCTCAAATCTTATCACTTTTCCACCTCCTTCTACTTTGATATTTGAATCAGTTGGGCTACATGACAGATCTTCTGATGAGTCAAATTCACCTAAGAAAATTCTTGATGATGATGACTCTTCTACCTCCACTTCTGATGTTGAGAGTGATTCAAAGGAATCACCTCCTTCCTCTCCTAGTCATTCAGAGGGGGGTGCTGCCACAATAATGGGTTACACTTTTTGGGACATCCTGATTTTTGCTGAAATCACATATTTTTATAAAATATAATGATTTAAGCCTTGAAAGGTTCCATTTAAAGGACTGTAATTGAATAGGGTTTGATCAAACCCCCTTGGATAGAACCCCGCTAGTTTTAAACCATACATGTCATGGAGTCTCCTCTACACCTATCAAAACGCTGATAACAAACCACTTTTGATTTACCTTTTGGGGGATCAAATGAATTCATTTAAAATTTTATGTTTTGTAAGTATGTAGTCCTTATTATAAGCTTCCCAAAAAGTATAATTTTAAATATATGTAATTTGATTCTTATATTCATTTTTATTTCTTGTGAATGTAGGTTTTTTAATGAACATCAAAGTCTATGTTTCATACATACGAAAAAATAGGAAGATATAGAAAAAAATTCTAAAAAATATGTGTCCTCTAGGTATTGATGTCCTTATTCCAACAAAAAAAAAATTGAATTCCGATACATACAAAAAAAGTTATGTTTTACATAGTACACCTATGTCTAAATTGTAATTGGTTTGACTTCAAAAGTTAATTAAAAGAAAAATATTCAATAAAATATTATGAAACCAAATGCATCCTCTAGATATTGTAGTTAAAAATCTAAATTCAAAAAAATTAGAATTTTATCCTTCATAGAAAAAAAGTTATGTTTTACACAGTACACGTCACTCTTTAAAAATGTTATTTACTGTTAGAAACTAGTTATTGAAGGAGATGGAAAAGGAAATATAATTTGATTCCAAAAAAGAAATTAAAAATATATTTAGAATCTACAGACAAAATGTGACAAATCATTAGTTAACATCATCTTCAAATTCCTTACAATTTAGCAACTATAGGTGTTCAAAAGTGAAGATTTTTTCAAAATGTTCATTTCAATGTCAACTTTGGCCAAGAAGTGTAACCCACTATTGTGGGATCACCCAACCTGGTGATGATTCTCCTCTAGATTCTCTGACTTCTAGTCCACTTTGGGCTAGACAGACTTTGTAGTTTGTAGGCAATTGGGTTGGGGATCCATCGGACACTAGGACTCATTCACAATTCCAGGATGCTCCACATGTCTTCATTGTTACTGCCTCTAATCCATATAGTCCTTTCAAGAGGATTCTGGTATTCTTTAGTGGGATATAGATATGCAAGAGGAGTATAGTTCATTGATGAGGAACCACACTTCAGATCTTATCCCACTTCCTAAGGGAAGAAAACTTGTTCGATGTAAATCAATCTATTGAACAAAATTTGCTACAGATGGGCCGGTTGATAAGCATAATGCTCGCTTTCTCGCCAAAGGATTTTCCCATGTTCCTGGGATTGACTACTCTGAGAATTTTGCGTCAGTTGCCAGAATGAACTCCATCTGACTTGTTCTTGCTATTGCTATAGCCGATCATTGGGAAGTAAACCAAATGGATGTGAAAAGTGCTTTTCTTCACGGTGACATTTAGGAAGAGATCTACATGGAGCAGCCATAGGGATTCGTTTAGGATTCTTCACTTGTGTGTCGCCTTCAGAAGTCTCTCTATGGCCTCAAATAGGCTCCTCTGGCCTAGTATGCAAGATGGACTCCATCCTTCTAATAGTTGGGTTCACTTGGTGCCATTCGCATCCCAATGTCTACATTTTATAGTAGGACGATTCACTCCTATTTCTGGTCTTGTATGTGTTGGCAAGAGACACTATATGGATTCATGGTTGTTGTCATTGATGGCAACAAAGGTCATCCCACATATCCGCAAGTCATGGTGTGTCTCTACCGGAAGTCAGAATAAAGATTGTTGTGGTCCGGTGAACAAGAACAGAGCATGTGGCAAGGTCCGACAGATTGGTCCGGATCTCTCAGAGGAAGTGTCTTGGTGCAGTGCGGATTTGGGGAAGTCAAGAGGACTACCTTGAGTGGTATATTCCAAGGATTTAGCCTCTGGTGATGGACAAAGAAAAAGATATGAATAGTTGAGTACCGGATTCCTGAGAGACAGTGAAAACAGAGGAAGAACTGACTGACAGAGTATCAGACTACTTTCCGGATGTGTTACTGTTGATGATAAAGGTTATGAAGGCATGAATCATGTTTGGCCGACATGATTAATGATATCTAAAAGTATATGCTTGATCCGCATTGCTTGGTGAGCAAGGATTCAGCCAACAGAACAAAGTTTGTAAGAAACTAGACTGTTCCGGATGCCAACGAGAAAGATGATGAAATTACTTGTGCGGATATATATAGAGGATGGATTTAGTTGTGAAAGGGGAGAATGAAGTAATATATATGCGAACAAGTCCAGAACAGAGCAGAAGTAGCAAGAAAGATCCGGTATGTGAAAGGATAGCAGAATAAAGAACAGAGGAAAGATGAAGTGCAGCAGATCAGTGTACTGAGCCTAACCGGAACTGAACTCCAGCATATGCAGATGCTTCCAATCAGTTCAAGACTGTGATTCTTATCACTTTGTAGACAGTGTGTCTTCTTGTAGGCAGTGGGCCTCTTGTGAGCAGTGTGCTCGGGCAGTGAGCCCTAATTGGCAAGTGCCATTTTGTAATTTCCTATTCTTCTAACAGAGAATAATTTTTGGGTTAATCACCCCGTGGTTTTCTCCCTTAACAGGGTTTCCACATCAAAAATACTGTGTCATGTGTTTCTTATTTCATGGCAATGTTTTTGTGTTTGATTCAATGCTGCATTAATTAATAAGAAAGCTCAAAAAGGGAAATAATTAGGATAACTGATTCACCCCCCCCCTCTCAGTTATCAACAATTGGTATCAGAGCTAAGTTCCTCCTAATAGAGCCTAACAGCTTGAGGAAGATCTGGGAATTCAAATGGATGCATATGGTTTAAGGGAGCAACTCAAGACTGCCCTTGAGGATCTTGAACAGTCAAGTTCTGAAGTCAATGAAAGAAAGACTCAAACAGGCTGATGAATTCATGAGAGAATTAAAAGACAAATTAAGTCTCTCTATGAAAAAGAGAAAGGAGCTGCTCCAACAGTTGGCAAGACAAAGTGAAGAAAGCAATACAAATGAAGAACTGACTGAGCAAACCAAGTTATGTGAAAAGTTATCAAAAGAAGTCATTATGTTAAGACATGAAATGGAATCAGGAACTATAAAGTTTACTCAAGAGATTGAAGAAAAAAGAAAGGCTGAAGACAATCTAAGACAATCTCTTAAAGAAAAATCAGAAGAATGCCACCAGATGGACAGGATTATCAGACATCTTGAATCTGATCTTGAAGATGCCAAAGATAATGAAGAAAAACTTGAGGATCAAATTGCCTCTCTCAAAAGAGACCTTCAAACAGCAAATGAATATAAAGAGAAATTCAAGATAAGTTCTGCTCAACTTGAAGTTCTTCTTGGAAGTCAAAAGAGGACAGATGACAAGTATGGTTTGGGATATGAGAAAGGAGAAAGCTCCGGATCCGGTCAAAAGAATCTTGGATCAGAAAATCCAAGGAGCAGGCCTAGAAGACCTCCGGTAAGACAGCCAAATGCTCAAAGATATCCATCTTTCAATGGATACTGCCACAGCTGCAACCACTTTGGTCACAAAGCTAATCAGTGCAGAATGAGAATGAATCAGATTAATTCATCCTTCTCCGGACAGTGCTTCAACTGTAAAAGGTATGGACACAAATCCCATGAATGCAGAATTATGCAAGTAAACAAATCATTCAAAGGTAGATGCTTTACATGCAATAGAGTAGGTCATATGGCTAATCAATGCAGATCAAGAGGATATCAGTCAAATATGCAAAGAAATGTTATTTGCCAAATCTGCAATAGGTCCAGTCATAATGCTAAAGTCTGCAGAAACAAGAATCAGGACAAAAGAGGTCCGGTGTATAATCAGAATCAAGACAAGGGTAAACAAAAGATGAATGCGGATGAAGTTAGGAATCAGATGAGCAAGATTTGGGTGAAGAAAAGTTCAGAGAATGTAGAGGTTGGATCCGCACCAGACTCTGGTGCTGATATTTCTTCCAGAAATTAAAAAGTGAGCTCTGGCTCAGGGGGAGACTCAAAGAAAATCCTGTTCCCCCAGCCAATCAAGTGGTGCCGGATGTGGCACAAGATGCGGAGTAAAGGGTTTAAATATATAAGTCTTGAGATGATCCAGATAAGATTTCAGAGGTCCGCATGGAGTTATGAAGAAGCTGTGATCGATCAAGTAAGACCTGTTCAGGGAGATGCTCCGGTATGACAAAGGATTACAAAAAGGTCCGGAGAGATCCGGAAGTGCACTATCTTATTCTACGGATTGGACAGAGTGTTTGGGATGTTCTTGTAATGTGTCACCTCGATTTATTCATGATTGAAAGATCCGGATGATGTTCACAGATCAGGACTGATCCGGGATACTCCAAGCTATTCGGACAAGGCAAACCAGAATAATATAGGTGAAGCATTTATTGCAAACAGATATTAGGGTTTGCGGAGCAATATAAGGGATTTCTCAAAAATCATTTGCTCATTCTGCACTCAAGAAGAAGCGAAAAGAGGAGCTCTGCAACAAAATTCATCAAGCACACCAAAGATCTCCTGCCAAAGTCATTGCATAAAGAAATCAATCCCACCACTCCGTACAAACTGAAGGCGCATAAGGTATTCTCCGTTTTTCATTATCTCACTGCAAATCTTTGAAGAATGGCTACTCCAAATATAGTTAAGATCTCTGATAGACCTCGCCCCACATTCAAGAAACATCCTTACAAATCATTGGAGGTAGATCCATTAGGAGCCTTCTCTAGTGTTCCTCATGGTGTATTGCATACGGAAGATATTAGGGTTTACATCCATGCGAATCTTGAAGACTTTGGAGAATCAAAGCTGATGGATATCTATCACAAACAATTGATAGATGACTCCTTTGAGATCAAACCTCAGTACAAAGCCATCCGGGACAAACACTTTGCACAATGCATTCATTTCCCCTGTTTTGAAGAAGATGAATGGGTCTGGTATGTACTAAGTAGAGTACATGAAAACTTCCTATGGTTGAACCAGCCCTTCAAGATCACCAAAGATGCAATTAGGGCTGTAACTGGTCTGCACTCATCCGGTGGTTTACCTGTTCTCAAGTCTGTCAAAAATCAGATAGTTAGTGATGCAACCAGATCCAAGTTTGACAAGAGAGCTATGACAGTTGATGACATCACTGAACCGGATGTCAAATTTGTAGCTATGATAATTGGTTACAAAATCTATCATTCCAGTAGGGAAAATTCAGTACCGGGAACTGCAATCTACACAGCTTATCAAATGTTAAAGGAGAATGCAGACTATGACTTGTGTGAGCTTCTTGTGAACCAACTCTTTGAAAATCTGCAGAAGATCAAGAAGGACAAGAAAAACTCCTTCAAGTATGGCAATCTGATCTTTTGTCTCTTCTTCTACTACATGAATGAGCTTCCTGGATCTAGTGGATGGATATGGCAGAATGACAGACCGGTTGCCATCCAAATCAGAGACTATTTGCATGGACTTGGGGATGCTAAAGCAAGAAATACAGCTCTATGGGGATACTTCAAGAACTTCCAAAGCATGATGCATGCAAGAGAAAGAATACCCCAATCCCTTGTAGAAAAGTACAAAGACACAGTATGCTTCATGGTTGAAACAGATCAGTGTCTAATGGAGGCAGTGGAGCCAAGGACTGTTTGGATCATGCCCATGGGGTATGAAGTGGATGAACAGATAGTAGAGCTGCATGTTCAACACATGCTAAGCCAGCCCAAAGATCCTAAGGCAGAAAGGTTTGGAACCTTTGAGGAACTGAGTGTAAAGATACATGTAGAACTCAGGGAACCGGAGATAAAGAGGAAGGTAAGAAAAGAAGTTGAGCATATTGCTCAAGGCCTAGGAATCTCAAAAGAGGCTCTTGATGCCAGCCGAGAAAAGAGGAGGAAGGCTGAGGAAGAAGAGAAGAGTAAAGAAAGTGTTCCGGTTGAAACTCCCACCCGGACCAGATCATCAAAAAGATCTGCACCTCCCACAACCAAAAGTTCAAAACCGGAAGTCCAGGCATCCGGTAAAAGATCCAAGACAAAAGCCACAAGGGCTTATGAAAGCCAAAAGGATGAAGAGGAAACAGAGTCAGATGAGGGAGTAAAAGAAATAAAGAAGCAGAAGAAGAAAGGATCCGGTAAACCCTCCACAGGCCAAGACAAGGAGGAAATGGCAGAGGTATCTGTTGAAAAGCCCACTCTGTCTCTAGAGAGTATAATCAAGTCGGTCACGGTGGATGGAAACCTTCAACCAATGACTGAATTTTATGATGACTACAGTGAGGCTGACCAAAAGATTCTGCAGGAAGCCACAGTCAAATATCTGAACATATACAATAAGGCTTTCATTGAGATCATATCTCTTATTCCTAAAAGCCTAGAAAAGGAATTAGAAATAAGAAAGAATAATGCTCATGCAAAAGATCTTGAGATCCGGGAGCAGATAGCTATTCAGCTATATCCTCAAATTGATCCCAAGACAATGAACATTATCTTCAAAGACTGCAAAGATGAGTTCAGAAGTAAAGCCAGGATGAATCAACTCATGCTTGGTGAGACTGACAAAGTGGCCCAAGAGACAGAAGAGATCCTCCGGAAGGCCTTCAAAAGGTTCAATCTTCCTGTTGTAGAGGACTTAGGTGCAGAAATAGCTGCGGATTTGGAATCATCTGTTCCGGAAGAAGTGGGTCCTGAACAGACAAACATCTCTCCTCCGGTTTCCCCTACAGTCTCCGGATCCAAAGAAGAAGAGAAATTACAGGAGAAGGAAGCAGGGGTGAAAGATAAAGAGGTTGACAGTTCCCAGACTGCAGAAGAAAAGAAACATCTGTCTCCGGCAAGAGACACTGCACAAACTGTTCAACAATTTTTGAGCAAAGCCACTGTAGAAATTGATGAACCAGACCTACTAAAAGGACCATTAGATTTTGACTCTTTGTCACCGGTGCAAACAATGAAAATAGCCTCATTTGCAAATGAGAAGGTCAAAGAGAAGCTGTTGAAATCTCACATGGAAGACTGTGAGCTTATGGAGGTAGCATCTGGAGTGCTAGAAAAGATCATGCCATCCTTTCAAAAGGATCCCACAGCCTCCTCTTCCGGTAATCTCAAAACCTTAGTCAGCAGTGTTAATACACATTTTGAATCTCTAGAAAAATCTGCTGAAGAAAAGGTCCGGAAGGAATTTTTGGATAAAAGATTTTCTGAAGTATTAGAATTAATCTCTAAAGATAGGAAGATTGTGAGTATTGGAATAAAGAGCTTAGAGAATGCTCTTAAGGATGGCGGTGACATTTACAAATTTTGTATATCCTGGTCAAAGGCAACAGCAGCAATTGATAAGAAAATAAAAGAGGAACAGGACAAGCTACAAAGCTTGTCTCAAAGTTTTGATCCTCTCTCTTCCTCCATAATAAATCAAGAATGTCAGACTATTGCAGTCTTGAATGAAATAAAGAATCTTGAGAAGGAAAGGAAGAACATCACTAACCGGATGGGAGAACTTAGAAGGATTATAATCCCTAAGTTGGAAACTATGCATGAGGCCATCAGTGATGCTCAGACCACCGCCCAAACAAATGATCCGACAGATCTCAAGCGGGCAGAAGCTTTTGCATTTTTGTTGAGTGGTCACATTTCAATTTTGGATAGAATGAAGCAAAGTTGGGCTACAGAAATGATCCAATTGCAGACATCCTTTGCAGACATTCTTCAGTATATGTGAGTATGTAAATATGCGGCTATGTATAGAAAATTTTTGAAAATTTTGATGTGCGGACCCTACCCTTTGCCATTGATGTCAAAGGGGGAGTGAGGAGCAGTGAAAAATGAGGAATCCAATTAAGGGGGAGTTCCAGAAATTGTATATAAAGACAGAGCATCAGCAAGGGGGGAGCATAGTGTAAACACTTAGTCATTTTTCACTAAGTGTTGCCATCAATGCCAAAGGGGGAGATTGTTGGCAAGAGACACTATATGGATTCATGGTTGTTGTCATTGATGGCAACAAAGGTCATCCCACATATCCGCAAGTCATGGTGTGTCTCTACCGGAAGTCAGAATAAAGATTGTTGTGGTCCGGTGAACAAGAACAGAGCATGTGGCAAGGTCCGACAGATTGGTCCGGATCTCTCAGAGGAAGTGTCTTGGTGTAGTGCGGATTTGGGGAAGTCAAGAGGACTACCTTGAGTGGTATATTCCAAGGATTTAGCCTCCGGTGATGGACAAAGAAAAAGATATGAATAGTTGAGTACCGGATTCCTGAGAGACAGTGAAAACAGAGGAAGAACTGACTGACAGAGTATCAGACTACTTTCCGGATGTGTTACTGTTGATGATAAAGGTTATGAAGGCATGAATCATGTTTGGCCGACATGATTAATGATATCTACAAGTATATGCTTGATCCGCATTGCTTGGTGAGCAAGGATTCAGCCGACAGAACAAAGTTTGTAAGAAACTAGACTGTTCCGGATGCCGACTAGAAAGATGATGAAATTACTTGTGCGGATATATATAGAGGATGGATTTAGTTGTGAAAGGGGAGAATGAAGTAATATATATGCGAACAAGTCCAGAACAGAGCAGAAGTAGCAAGAAAGATCCGGTATGTGAAAGGATAGCAGAATAAAGAACAGAGGAAAGATGAAGTGCAGCAGATCAGTGTACTGAGCCTAACCGGAACTGAACTCCAGCATATGCAGATGCTTCCAATCAGTTCAAGACTGTGATTCTTATCACTTTGTAGACAGTGTGTCTTCTTGTAGGCAGTGGGCCTCTTGTGAGCAGTGTGCTCAGGCAGTGAGCCCTAATTGGCAAGTGCCATTTTGTAATTTCCTATTCTTCTAACAGAGAATAATTTTTGGGTTAATCACCCTGTGGTTTTCTCCCTTAACAGGGTTTCCACGTCAAAAATACTGTGTCATGTGTTTCTTATTTCATGGCAATGTTTTTGTGTTTGATTCAATGCTGCATTAATTAATAAGAAAGCTCAAAAAGGGAAATAATTAGGATAACTGATTCACCCCCCCTCTCAGTTATCAACAGTATGTTGATGACGTGTTGATTACAGGGAGTTCTTCATTTGCCATTGGGGTAGTCAAATCTGCCCTTCATGATAGGTTTTTTATGACAAACTTGGGCTTGTTGCATTACTTTCTTAGGATTGAGATCTTCTAGTCTGCTTCCAAGATCACACTCACACAGTCCAAGTATGCTCTAGATTTGCTCTCAAGTTTTCATATGGCTGACTAAAAGCCTGCTTCAACTCCCTTCCTTTCTAGAGTCAAACTTGAGGGTCAGTGTTCTTCACCATTTGTTGATGGCACTTTGTACCGACATCTTGTTGGGAGTCTCATTTATCTGACTCGTATGAGACTTGACATTTCATATGTTGTAGGCATGGTTTCTCAATTCATGCAGGAGCCCCATGAGCTACACTAGAAAGTAGCCAAGCAGATACTTCACTACATTTAGGGTACTCACAGTTTTGGGATTCACTACACATAGCATTGATCTTGACTTGGTGGGCTACACAGATTTAGATTAGACAGGTGATTCTAAGGATCACAAGTCTACTTTAGTCTACAACTTCTCACTTGGTTCAGGTCATGTTTGTTAGTCGAGCAAGTAGTCTACTATTGCTCTATCTTCTACTGAGGCTGAGTATCAAGGGGTTGTGAATGCCACCACTGAGACCATTTGGCTTCAGAATCTTCTCACTAAGTTTGGTATCTAGATCAGACAACCATCAATCATATTTTGTGACAACCATAGTGTTATTCAAATCTCACAGAATCTGGTCCATCATCAGTAGACCAAACACATTGAGGTCCACATGCACTACATCTGGGAGCTCATCCATGGCCACGTCATCGACCTTTGCTACTGTTCGACTTTCGAGAAAGTTGCCAATATCTTCACCAAACCCTTCACAGAAAGAAAGTATCTTCATTTGCAAGCTTTTCTGAGGGTGCGGGAGGATTCATCTTCTGGGGGGCTTCTAAGTCCTCTCACTCAGAGTCCTGACTCTCTCTACTCGAGGGGGGTCTCTTCTCTCTCTATTTGGGGGGGGGGGGGCTTTTCTCTCTTTTCTGGGGGGCTTCTTCTCTTTGGGAGGATTTTTATGTACATGGGTACCTCATCAGGCTTCATTTGCTAGGACCCATCTTTTCATCCACCTAATCTATGCTTAAGGGGGGTGTTAGTGTAGGTTTTTATTTTCCTAGTGGGTTATTTTATTTCCCTATTTCCTAGGTTCTTCCTACACTTTTATTAAGCTTGCTTATGTTAAATAAAGTGAGTTTAATTAGTAAGTGGGTGATTTGAGTTGTCGGCATCCTACAAGGGAGGTGGCATTTGCTATCTTGGGAAGATGCTCTTGCTATCTTGAGAAGATGTTCTTGCTATATTTAGCCCATATGGTGGCCTCTCCCTATTGGTCAGCTTTGCCACCTCTCCCTTCTACCTGATCTATATAAACTCACTACTTAGCTTGTATTTTGTATCTTTTGCTTTTGCATCCTCTTAATGTTATTTTGCTTTTGGAGCATTTGCATTACTCTCGTGGAGACTAACTCTATTGTTATTTTGATCTTGTATTATTTACTTCATAGTTTATTAATCTATTCATTGCACTACTTTTCTAGGTTATTCATCTTTTCATATTCTAACATCTGGTAACACATTACTTGTGTATAATTTCTATTATTAATCAAAAGATATTTTTATTAGACATGAATGTTTAGACATCAGAATGAAGGATTAAGACATTACTTCTTGCAATGAATATGTTGCACATTGTTATTAAGGCATTTTGACAAGTTAGTTGTCACATATGGACTAAACTTACTACCTTGTTCAACTTTATGTTATTTTTATATTTAAGTGTAGTACTGAATTTAGACACCTAAGAGAGAGGCAAGACGAGTGCTTAATATGGGATAAAAAATAATAGTAAGTTTGTTTTTTAGCTTGTGATGTAACATGTCAGTATAAAATGCATGTAAAAGATGCTTCAACCAAAGTTTTAAAATCAAATATAAGCATATTTCTTATTTTGATTCTTATTCTTTGTCATATCATATTTTTTAAGGACATGTGCATTAAGATAGTATGCTTGCATGAGTATTAAGGTAGTATGTTATATTATTAGTGATTACATGCTGCACAAAATTCTTTCATGCCAACCTCAGTCTTCTAGATCAAGTATGAGAGTTAGCAAAAGGAAGCTTAGTGCTTTGTGGTTTGGTGGAAAAGCGCCTTGATAATGCTTTTTCTCTTCTCCAACGATTAAGGAGTACCTTTAACAATTGAGGTGTTCAACATCAGATATACAACTTACATAGTTTCTCTTCTCTAATGATAGAGGGATGCAACATGACTGTCTATGGAATGGATAAGCAATGTACTTAAATGATGGAATTATATCTATTTGGCATTTAATATTATTGTTCAATTGTAAGATGCTTTGTAAATGAGCCTATAATGCCTTATTGAATGTGAAAGGACTAAGTCCTTAGTTGTATTAAAAAGCTATGTTATTTAACTTATCGTAACCTTTATTGTTGGATACTCTTTTGTCAAAGGAAGGAAAAAAATAGTTACTTTATTTATTTAAGTGTTATTTTATTTTGTAAAATACCTCTAAGCATAATAAACTAGTTCAAAAGTAAAATAAAATAATGCTTAAGAAAATAAAATAAGGCTCAAGTAAATAAAATAAAATGGTTAGATGAAAGAAAGAGATCTCCTTATTGAATGTAAAAGGAGTAAATCCTTGGTTGTATTAAAAAGCTATGTTATCTAACTTATTGTAACCTTTGTTATTGGATACTCTTTTGTCAAAGGAAAGAGAAAAAAATAGTTACTTTATTTATTTAAGAGTTATTTTATTTTGTAGAATACCTTTAAGCATAATAAAATAGTTCAAAAGTAAAATAAAATTATGCTTAAAAAAATAAAATAAGGCTCAAGTAAATAAAATAAAATGGTTAGATGAAAGAAAGGAATCTATATTCAAAAGAACAAAGTCCTTAGTTGTATTCAAAAGCTATATTATCTAACTTATTGTAACCTTTATTGTTGGATACTCTTTTTATCAAAAGAAAGAGAAAAAAATTATTATTTTATTTATTTAAGAGTTATTTTATTTTGTAAAATACTTCTAAACATAATAAAATAGTTCAAAAATAAAAATAACGTTTTAAATAAATAAAATAAAATTATTAGATGAAAGAACGGGATCATTTTTAAAATATTGAAAAAATTCCAGTCACCTGTACATATAGTACTGGTTTGTTAATACATTGGACGGTGCACCCTCAAACTGAAACTTTATATGGCTATAATCTAATGGAACAAGAAAAATTAAAAAATACAGCATTGAAATTTCCCGAAATGTGTATTTTATGCAGAGAATCGAAAATACGGTCACAAAACCATCAAATTAGCCCTTGAACAGGGCAGGTGGTATTTGATTTTATCTTATAGGGCAGAATAACAGATCGCGAGATTCGAGATCCAGTAAAACCCTAACGACAGGGCATTTGGCCGACCGATTTACTCCCACAAGCTACGACTATGGCCTCTGCCCAATTAGTTCGTATCTCTCTTCAACGGCCAGAGGTAATCGACTGACCACAACTGTCAGTGCCGCAATAAGAATTATCCGATGCGGACGTAAGCCTGGTTTTGGATCCGCTTCGGCTGAGCCTTTCATGGCAAAATGAAGCGTTGGTTTTTGCAGAGAAAAACCCTCGGGGAGTCATTACAGCCGGGGAAAAGGAAGCAATGTCCAGAGGAGGCAGAGGAGCTTCCGCTTCCAGAATCTGCCACGCAAGCCGTACGCCAGGCCTTCTTTCTGCCTCCGGATGCGAACACAAGAGTCCCAATTTCAGCACTCTTTCCATCTCTTCCACTCCATAGTCGCCTCGCAGTTTGGGATCCGCGGCGTCCAGCAGGCTATCTCTGGTATACAAGTCCCACACCCATTCCACCAAAACTACTTGTTCCATATCTTTGGACGCATCCACGGGCCGTCTCCCACACGCAACCTCCAACAACAGAGCACCGAAACTGAACACATCAGAACTGGGCGTGGCCTTCCCCGTGTGGATGAGCTCCGGCGCTATATACCCAAGCGTTCCCACCACATGGGTTGTCTGCGGGTTTTCGCTGTGGTCGTACAATCTCGCCAACCCAAAATCCCCAAGTCTTCCATTGAGCTCAGAGTCCAACAACACGTTGCTCGATTTAATGTCTCTGTGGACAACCCTTTTCTCCCACTGCTCATGCAGATATAACAACCCTGCAGCGACCCCCTTGAGAATATTATATCTCTCAGACCACTGCAGAACCGCTGTGGGACTTCCGAAGATCAATTTATCGAGGCTGCCATTGGGCATGTAGTCGTAGACAATAAAGAGCTGCTTCTGTCGCCTGCACCAGCCCCGTAGGCTCACCAGATTCCTGTGCTGCAGCCGCCCCATGCTTGTGATCTCCGCAATGAAACCCTTCATTCCTTCTGTGAATTCCCGTGTAATGCATTTCACGGCCACCGGCGGGCCGCCATTGGGAAGAACGCCGTGGTAAACCCGACCGAAGCCCCCGTGGCCCAACACTTGATCTTCAGCGAAACCTTTGGTAGCAACGCTGAGATCTTCGTAGGGGAATCTGTGCGGCCAGTACTCCAGCTCCCATTCTTCCACCGTTTCTTCTTTCTCTTTCATTCTTCTGGCCCACATCACAATCCCACTCACAGTTAGAAAAACCAGAACTGCAGAGGCGACGGTGATACCAGCTATGAATCCCTTCGAGAGGCGGCTCGAATGATCGTTTGCGAACGAAGGGAGAATGCTTACATCCAGAGGCGGCGCGGTTCCGTTGGTGGTGAAACTCCAGGCCAGAATATAATGGTCTTCCACGAAATTCCCAGTAGCCGCGGAAAACCCAACGTACATCTCCTCTTCGACAACAGTCGACAGGTCCATGTCGAAAGAGATGAGGGGCTTCTGCGGTTTGGGTAGTCCTGCAAACGTGATGGTCACATAAAGCTTGGCTTTCAGGTGATCGTAGTCTATCCAGGCCTGGATATTCCGGCCGCTTTTTAGGCTGAGCGCACTGAAACCTTTTCCGTCCCAATAACTGGCAAACTTTGTTTCGTTTGATTGGAGATTATTTATGTCGACACCGACATGGTTGTCGTCCGGGTCCAGAAATTCGACGTTCCTGCTGGTGTCGAACTCGACTGCGAAGAGATGATTGTAGTCTTGGCCGTTGCTGGAGAAGTTGAGGAGGCCGATGTACTCGGCAGAGAGGGCACCGGAGAGTGTGGGCGAGGGCGTCATGAGAAAGGCGATGCCGTGGCCGCCGGCGTCCGAGGGCGGGGGAAGCATCGAGAAAACGAATGTGGTGCTGAAAGAGGAAACGGTGCTGTTGTTTCCGTGCGGTTTCATCTGCACAGGCGCCGAATAGAATGCGCGGCCCATGACGAAGTGCGTGTGATTGGTGAGCATCAGCACCGAATTGGGCCTTATTTCTGCAGCAGCTCCTAGCAGAATGAGCTCGTCCGTTCTGTTGAAGCGGTTGAAGACGAAAGTGGTGGGCCGCGGAACAGCCTCGTCCGTTTCGGCTCTGCACACAAAACCCTGCAAAAAGAGTAGTGATATGAGAACCAGTCTCGGTCTCCGCCTGTGGAAGGGAAGCATCATCATTATTTTTCTGTCAATGCACAGAATGTATCAGTGCCGTCTCACATTTCCATTTTCCCGTGATTTCAATACACATTCATTCTGGTCTTGGAGTCCGCTGGAAAGGACATTTTATCTTGAAGTTGGTAGTTGGTCAACAAATTGTAGATGTACTGCTTCTCTCTCAAGGTCAAGAATGCACACTACACACGTCGTCCTCTACATCGAATTGCTTATGCTATACACTCAGACAATAAAGTAGTCAATAAGTAATTGCAGTCAATAATTATATTATTTTTTATATTTTTAAAAAAATTTAATAATCAATAAAAAATATTGTTTAATATTTATTTTTTAATAAACAATAATTATATATACTTATGTCATGTTATGTCTAACAAGATTATAATTTGAAATTATTTTAATATAATTTTTTTTTCTTGAAAAAGCCAATTATATTACTTTATTTTTACTTCAACTACAAAATCTTAATTTTCTATCATTTTTATTATAAATAACAAATTCAGAATTAAACTGTGTAGTAGTTAAAAATTACTATACAATTTAATCTTGGAACACTCAATTGTAAATATTAACTTTAATGAATTGGCAATATTAACTTTACTTTTTAATGAATCTACAAATTTAAAATATAATATTTATTTTTTATTTTGATATAATTCAACAATATTTTGTCCCATGTGATGGCCATTGATAAAACCTCACACAATATTAATAAGAATTATGTCAATTCAATGATGGTGCTTAGATTGTCCTTATTTAATATTTAACTTTTCCTTTAATCATGGGCCAACATTTAGAAATGATGACTAAATATAAAAAAATATTAAACTAGTTCCAAAGTCTTTAAATCATTTAATATTTCAACCAATTACTTTATTTGGTATGTACCACCAACCAAATCACTAGAAGTAAACGATTTTTTATTTTTACTTTTATAAACATTCAAATCCTTTTGCACTTTTGCACTTACTTTTTCTTATCCCATTTTTTAACCTTTTACAACAATGGCTTCTAATAAAGTTTATATGTTATTCTTGTTAATGTGAAAAGTGACATTATCTATCTAGTTAGCTTTTAACATGTCTAAGAGATTTCTATTCACACTAGCTTAAGTTTACTTAGCTGTTTAGACTTTGTCTCACCTTATGTGGTGAAGACATGTGTACTCACCTTTGTGAGACACCTATTGCATGCAAACTTGCCACTTGCTCAAATATGTGTCACTTGAGCAAGACAAGTGTTGCACCTATGGAGGGTTACTCATTTGACCTTCCCACCTCCTCATGCTTGCCTATTTAAGCAAGATTTCTATGTACATTTCATTTATCTTTTGGCAATATCAATAGGTTTATTGTGTGCAAATAACTTGTGGTTGTATTCTTGCTTGTTGATCTTGGCTAATCCTAACATGGTATTAGAGCAAAATTCTCCTAGGCTTTAGAGAAAATCCTACACCTAGCATAGTCAAAAGTTCCTCGTAGAGCCAAATAGACATTGTCATTGAGTCCAAAAGGCTCGAGATAGTCAAAATAGCATGTCGTTTTGTCAAAATTGACGTTGGCAAAAAAAATATAGGCCCCCTACCCCTGTACAGTACATCGATACGACCGTACGGAATGGTACAGATTTTTTTGGGTTGAAAATAGATTTTCTAGATATAATCAAGTCAAGGTAAAGGAATCTTAGCAGTACAAAACAACTTTCACAACACCTTGGGGAACTTATGTTTATGTGAGGATGCCTTTTGGATTGATAAATGTTGGAGCTACATTTCAGAGAGCAATGAATGTTGCATTTGTTGGCTTGATTGATACTATTATGGTGGTATATCAGAATGATTTGACTGCTTTCTCAAAAAAGGAAGAAGAACATTGTATGCACCTTGAAAAGATTTTCATCGGAGCAATAAAATATGGTATATCATTGAATCCAAAGAAATGTACTTTTGGTGTTACTGAGGGGAAGTTGCTAGGTCACATCGTGTCTAAAGATGGTATCAGAATTGATCCTGAAAGAGTTGTTGCTATTGATAGGATACCAGTCCCTAAAAGTGTTAAAGGGATATAGTCTTTCTTTGATCAGATAAATTTTGTTAGAAGGTTTGTTATAAATTTTGCAGAAACTGTAAAGGCCAACTCAAAAATGCTTAAAAAAGGAAAATCTATTTCATGGGGAGATGAAGCTATCAGGGGATTTTAGGATATTAAGGAAGTAATAAAAATGGCTCCTATATTGAAATCACCAGACTTTTCAAAACCTTTTCAGTTGTTTTCATTTGCTTCTTTTCATACCATAGCAGCAACTCTATTGCAAAAAAATATTGAAGGATATGAGAAGCCTATAGCATTTTTCAGTAAATCTTTACAGGTTGTAAAGCTCAAATATGACATTATGGAAAAGCAAGCCTATGCTTTGGTTAAAGCAATAAAGAATTTCAGGCCCTACTTGCTAGGAGCCCAGATAGTGGCATATGTTCCCCATGTTGCAGTTAAAGACATCTTCACTCAACAACAAGTAATAGGGAGAAGACGTAGATGGATTAATAAGATTCAAGAGTTTAACATTGACATCCAAATTACAAAATTAGTAAGAGGACAAGGATTGGCCAAGTTAATGGCTCAATCTAATTTGGGAGCAGTTCAGGTGAATCAGGTTCAAGATGAAGAGTCTCTCCACGAATGTTATAGACTTCTCCTTGGTATAAGGATATTGTTTATTATTTACAAACCATGACTTGTCCTGATGGAATGAATGAAAATCAATAGAGAACCTTGAAATTGCAAGCAATAAAGTATGTAATTTTGGAAGGGGACTTATATTGGAGAAGTATAGATGGAGTTTTGTTGAGGTGTGTTGATAGTGATCAAGCATCAAACATATTGAATGAGATGCATGGCAGAGTATGTGGAGGTCATTTCATGGTGAAAACCACTGCACACAAGGTTCTCAGGTCTAGTTACTGGTGGCCTACTCTTTTTGCTGATGGTCAAAAACTAGTGAGAAATTGTGATGCATGTCATAGATTCTTTGGAAAATTGAAGCATTCTAGCACCTTTCCATTAAGAACTATGACTATGGAGGCCCCTTTTCAATAGTCGGGTATAAATTTCATTGGTGAGATTACAGAAAAATCCACTAGTGGGCATAGTTGGATTCTTGTTGCTATTGATTACTTTACTAAGTTGATTAAAGCAACCCCTACTAAGAGGGCAACAAGTAAATTAGTTTCAAATTTTATAATGGAGCATATTATTATTAGGTTTGGAGTGCCACATAGATTAATTACAGATAGTGCCATGTGTTTCAAATCAGATGAATTTGTGAGTTTTTGCAATGAATATGGCATTACTCTGTTTTACTCTTCAACTTATCACCCTCAAGGAAATGGACAAGCTGAGTCTAGTAATAAAATCTTAATGAAGATTATAAAGAGAATGATAGGTAAGAATAAGAGGTCATGGGATTCAAAACTCAGACTTGCACTGTGGGCTGGTAGGGTTACAATCAAGAAGGCAACTAGGTGGTCTCCTTATGAATTGGTGTATGGAATGGATTCTAGGTTGCCTGTTAATAACCTTCTGCTAGTCTACAAATTCATATAGGAATATGATGATGACATTGACACAGTCATGAATGATAGAATTAACCAGTTGGCTGAAGTGATGAGATTAGGAGGACAACACAAAAATTCAACCTTAAGAGGCAGCAACAGGTAAAATATTTATTTGACAAGAAGGCTTCAGATAGAAAATTTGAGGTAGGTGATATGGTTTTGATGTGGAATGCAAGATGCCAGGAGAAAGGAAAACATGGCAAGTTTGATCCACTATGGACTGGCCCCTATCTGATAAGAAACACACCTGGTGAAGATTCTTCTTTCTTATAGAATCTAACTGGAGAATTTTAGGAATTGCCCATGCATGGACAGTTCTTGAAACCCTACTTTGCTTAAGTAGGTTATTTTCCATGCACATTGTCTTTTTGTTTGTCATGTTTTTGTTTTGTCTTTTGTTATGCTTCCCGGAGTTCTATGGTCCTAGTTATGCCTTGATAAACCATGCGTCCCCAACTAGAGCCATTGGTGGTTTGTGCTAAAATTATGGGGTTTCCAGGTCTAAATTCCTTGGTTTTTTTTTAGGCTTAGGGTTTATGGTACTTCATGGACTTTGATCTATGCCCTAGGATAAACCTAAGTTGTCACATTGCTTCAGATGCTTTTGTTACATTTTGTTGTTGACTATTTAGCCTGGTTACTGGTTGTTTAAGTTATAATTTGAGTCATATAAGTCATGCTTTTACCAGCCCCCTTTGTCCTAGGTTGCTAGTTGTCATTAATCTATCAGGGGGTAAATATTAAAATGTATGGGGCTATAGTCAGCAGTCAGTATGGTGGTGATAGATGGCAGCTTAGCGCGAGCCCGCAAGCCTCTTGAGTATGTACTTTGTGAGGACCACGTTGTTGTGAAATTGTGCCACCTGTCCCATGGTCCCATAATCTTATAAGCACCAAAGGAAGATGAAGTCTAGCTGTGAATGTTTTGATTAATTGTACACTACTGTGCAGGATAGTGTATCAAAGCTGAGTCATCTCTGCACTGCTACAATTTGTCTGCACACGTGCCTAGTCAGTTGCATGCATATGAAGAATGAAAAGTAGTGTGTTCAATGCGAATGGAGAGAGTGAGCCCATGATGTCAGGAAATTGGGACCCAGAGGGGTGTGCGGGGTTGTGAAATGTCGACATGTGGTAAGTTTTGAAGACTGACATGGAAAACGTCATCTTGCATGGATGAGGTTGGTTGGTTGAAGACTTTTCAATATGTACGGTGGATTTTTTCAAATCTCCCAAACTATTTTGAACCGTAGATCTTACCATAATGAGCCCTGGATCAATGACTATTATTCAAACCATAAATTAGACTGTTGCAGACACTCTGTCCAAGCAAACAAGCAATAATGGCAGAAATGACTGATATCAACAAATTGAATGGGTCTCCAATGCAAATAAATGGTGTATTATAGTCGTATTGATGGTCATTTCATGTTGTGGAAAGAATTTCTTCACGAATCGAAGCTCTTGGTGTTTTCTAGTGAAAATTAGGGTTTACAGGCAGATATTCAGGTTGGTGGAATTTTGAGCTTTACTTTGTTCATAGTTGATTTTTTATCTTTCCAGTGCTTCTCTGCTCATTTAAAAGGAAACCAACTGTAGAAGTTGAGCAATTGATAAAGACACCTAGTTTTATAAAAAAAACCCTCAAGTAAGATGAGTCATTCCACAAGTCAGCCCTCCACATCAAAGAGAATTTTGTATGAGGATTTGATGGTATAGTTGCCTAGGTCGACAACTAGACATTACAATGTTTGTGGTCCAGGAGGAGTCAATGATAGGTTATTAGATAATGTCCAGGGTTGTAGAGATGCAAATATCCCTGAAGGAGGATGG
Organism: Cunninghamia lanceolata; assembly: GCA_027924645.1. Taxonomy (NCBI): domain Eukaryota; kingdom Viridiplantae; phylum Streptophyta; class Pinopsida; order Cupressales; family Cupressaceae; genus Cunninghamia; species Cunninghamia lanceolata. The sequence continues at coordinate 3,637,569 of BSBN01000524.1, forward strand.
GTATTGTTTAACCATTGGTATAGAAAGAGAAATGCAAGGGCTCCTATATCACATGCCTAGAGTTCAAGGACTTTGCGAAATTGGTGGTGTCGAATGTGTTTATTGATGCAGATTTTGTAAAAGTCGTCACTAAAAGATATGACCTAGAAAGGAGAATGGTTTTGGCAGAGAATGGTGTGGGAAAGATAAAGATAACAAAGGAGTATATCTCTAGAGTCTTTGGATTGAACCTTGCAGCCAACAAAAGTATTAATTTTAATGTCTATAATGATAGATACAAGAAGAATAGTAGTTATAGAACTGTGCTACTTCCATGTCATAGTGTCAAAGGGATAGATAATAGGCCCATTAAGATTTCCTCTAGTGAGAAAGAGCCATTGGCAATTGATCTCTTTTGTGATTATTTTATTAAGACATACCATTAATTATGTTAGGTTTTAGGGCAGGATGCAAGGGGTAACATGTAAAAGTTCAAAGCTATGTCACACTTTGGGCCAACTTATCAGCATAAACAAATTTAAGTATTACCAACTAAAAGTCAATTTTGGTGAAACTTATGTTCTATCTAGATTCATTCTAGCTAAATTAGATCTAGGACACAACTTTTCCAATTGGAACCATCCACTAAAAACAAATGTAGCATCACTTTTAGGCTCATTTACCAAAAAAAAGAAATTATTTGAAAAACTTGATGCTCTAACAACAACTCGTGCAAATAATTATTTTAAAAGAATCTAAAAATACCCTTTGGTAAATCATTCAATCTAATTTGTAAAAATATAATTTTTTAAACATTTCAATTAGTGTTTGCATTTTATTTTTTAATTCTACTAAAAGTATAGGTCATCAACACCAAAATATGGTGTTGATTGTCCTCTCAAGAGAAATTAGTAAAGTTTATTAAAAAAAATATGATGCATTAGAGGAGAGATTCCTTGTCAAGACGACATAATTATTTTCCTATTTTGGATAAATAATGAAGACAAAAGTTGACATCCCATCGAAACAGTTGTGTTTTCATTACATGCAACTTCCAAGATTTATTTAAAAATGTTTATTTATCAAATTGGGGAAGAAAATCATCCATGCACTAAAATTTTGAGCTGTGAATACACAAAAAAAAGAAGGAAATAAGTGAAATTTACTATATAAAGTGTGACGTCCCATTCAACCTTATTTTTCAACATTTTTATCAGCAACTAAATTATAGTGTCAATTTTATAAAATACTACATTTAAATAATTTTTTATTTTTATTTTAAAATAGAAACATAAAATACACTAAAAAATCTACATTTTATTATTTTACATCATTTTAAAATTTAGAACATATACGTCACTTTGTAGTGATTCAAGTTAAAAAGTTAGATCAGTGTTGGTTGTTTCCTTTATAAAAGTGTGACACAGGTTTGTACTTTTACCCTATTAACATGCCTATTGCTCTCATGCTCATGACAATAGATGTTTAGGACCCTATGGTGAATACTGAGTATGTCTATGCTTCATATATTGCAAATAAGATGAATGATTAGCTAATAGCTATTAGACATAATGAAGATAACAAGGAATTCAAGATGGAATTTAGGTGGCATTCCCTGTTCTATCATATATTTTTATATGTAGGAGATAAAGCATGGCACAATGATTTGCAGGTTACTCAGGTAGATGAGAAAGGTATGCCACATCCCATTCAATGTTGGACTTATATGTTAGATAAGCATTGTAATAAATCAAGTTGTGTGATCTTTGAAGAGCACTTCATCAAAAGACTCTTGAGTTACATGCAACTACCACATGACAGAGTGCCCAGAGAAATTATGGATTTCCTGAGGCCCATCAATAGAACCCCTAAGATGGGAATCTAGCATAATTGGGGTGATTGGTTCTTGCATACTAAGACTATTGCTAATAGGCTATATGGGTGTCCATTGAGACCTCATATACTTCCAAAATATGTTCCAAAAAGACTTTCTTATTTGGAAGTGATATGGCAACTGAATGAGTTAGACAAGATTCATCTAAGGTGACAAAAGAAAGGTTCTCTCTTCCATACTTCTACAAGATTTGGTGACTTTTGGGAAACTAATAAGGAGGGTCTTGATCAAATTTATCCAATTTTGCAGTCATATAGGATGGGAAAGGATTCCTCAAGGGTCTTTAATCCAGAAGGGTTTATTAATAGGATCAGGTTTAGTATCAAGAGACCTCCATTTACACATCAGATCTAGTTGGATGAAGATATTGTTAGAAATTGTTTTTCTATGGAGGTGATAGATAAGAGAAAGAGATGGAAAAGGGTTATAGAGGTGGACGACCATAATACTAGGTTGAATCCTAATTATCCTAGTTCTTTTGCAAAGGAGGACCATATTGTCTAAATACAAAGGATATTGGATTGTGTTGAATTGTTGATTAGGCAAGCCCCTACATTAGAGAAAAGGCCCCCATATGATAAGAATGCTCCATATCAGAGGTATGTTAGAACAGAGAGTGATTCCACTACCCCTGAGCAGTTTCATGGCTCTGATCCACTACCTTCCTCTTCAAAGAAGAGGAAGATAATTGATCTTGAAGGAGGAGAACCAAAAATTGAGGTGGTTGTTTAAGAGGTGTAGAAGAAAATGTGCTTGGAGAAGAAGAAGTAAACTGACTGATGCCTTCACCTGTAAAGGTTGTGGTAAGCCCCCCACCTGAGTATAGATTGGATATGAGTCTCAGATAGGGAAAGATGAAAAAATGACATGCGACCACTAGTTTGTACACAATTTATGTCTGATGATGAGTTTTTTAAGTCCCAGTTTAAGGGATTTGTGCTGAGGTTAAGGATTGTAGAGTTTCATAGAAGCGTTGATGAAGCCAAAAGTAATCCACACCTAGATCATTATGAGGAAATAACTCAAAAGGTATTGCAGGAGGTAAGCCAAGATATTGGTCAAATCACTCTAGAAGAAGGAAGGCAAATTTGGTGGAAAATAGTGATTTGTTATTGCTGCCACACTGGGACATAGCTACTGCATTTGCTTTGGATGCAATCAAAAGAAAAGATGAAGAGGTTTTTGCTATAGAAGAGCAAGCTAACCAGACACTCTTTAGTTCAGGGTTTAACCCTAAGTTTGAGACTTTAGCTATTTGGGCAATGACACCTAACACAAACAAGCCTAAGGTGGTAGACAATGTTCATCACCTAACAGGAAATGTCATTATCAAGAGGTTGTCAAACACCCCTGCCCCCCAAGCTACATCTTTAAGTCTGCACACAACCTTATTCACTAAAGTTGCCACTGTAAAAATGCAGAAGGAGTATGATCAGTTGAATGATAAAATACCAAGCTATGGCAGAATTGAATCATCACAGATCTCTTCAACTTGGAGGTCTTGTTCCTATAGTTTCTACTCCTTCAACTTCTACAGAACCTTTTCCATCAGATAGAGAATCTCTATTGTCAAAAGTAAAAGAGCTTAAAGATCAATTGAGAGGAGCTACATAGAGTAGGATGGAAATAATTGGCAAGGTTGTCAATGATGTAATTCATCACAGGATTGCCAAGATAGTAGCTAAAGATGATGCTGCTTGGAAGGCTTATTTAGATTTGAGAACAACTTTTGATAAATATGTGTAAGACGAGGCAAGTTTAGAAGAAATAGTTAATAAATGGTTGCTTAAGACTGCTACAAGGCAAATTCATAGTTGTGCCAAGTTTGATCCTGCAGCTCCTGTCGAGGTTGTACCAACATATGATATGACCATAATGCTAGAAAATATTGTTTCCTATCACATAAAGTTTGATAAGAATGTTAGGGATAAATTGCATTTGTTGGAGCAAATCAACAAGAAGATAATGCATGTGATTCTGGATGAAAATAAACACGTAAAACATTTGGATCAATGGAAAGAACAATTCATAACATTAGTCCCTAATCTTTCTTCTGTCATATGTGCTAATGATGCATTTAGCATAGATCAATTGAACAACAAGTTGGATGGGTTGTTCTCCTTAGAGGTGATCTTAGATAATTTCAACACAGAAACTAGGTCAATCTTGGACACTAGGTACATAGCCAATAATGATAAGATTGCAAAATTTCTTTCATTCTAAATGCCTACAGAGAGGATGTGTGCCACGTGGACTGAGAAATATAGTGACTAGAGTACAAGATTGGAGACCAAAATGGCTGGGAATTTAATTTTGGCAAAAGCAACTCTAAAAGATTTTCATCAACATGAGGATTGGTCTTCTTGGTGGTTGCAACTACGACAAGGGCTATTTTTAGATATTTTGTTGTAAATAGAGCGCATGTTCTTATGCCTCTTGCATTTAATGTAATGAAAAATGTAACAGACTATGTTGAAATAGGTCTTAGGCCGACAAGTCTCTTGACTTCTATATAAGAGCTTGGTTTTCTCATTGTAAAGGGTTCTGGAACACAATTTTGGGTGGGTACATTTTGAAATAATACATTTGGGGTTGCAAGTAGACATTTTTTTAGTGAAAAAACTTTGTATGGCAATTTTCAATTCAAAATGAATCAAATGAAAAATACATTTTGCATGTGTTTCCCACATTTGTCTCCTTGTATGTTTGCATTTCTCTTATAAATGAAGGAATCAAGGGTTTCTGAATTTGTCTATACACGTTTGCTACATTGAATATCTTATTTGTTTCTTTTGTTCAAGTAATGGATTAAATTACTTTGTCTAAGATATAGGGAGTTGTGTATTTCATCAAGGATCATTAAGAAGAGATGTGGGAAATACTCTTTTATGGATGTGTCATTGTAAGGTAGTGATACAATTTAATCCTGTGTTTGAAGTTTGGATGTCATAAGGAGACACTTGCAAAAAGTGGCTTGACTCTGTACCCTAGATAGGCACCGATCTAAATCTCAACTTGCCCAAAATCCAAAATAACACCTTAAAGACAAATCTTTTGATTTTCAGTTTGTTTTTATTTTATGCAGTAAGGTAGTTTAAAATATATGTTCTCAAAGCTAGCAATGAGTTAAGCTTCAAAGACATAGCCAGTTTTAAATTAATATTAGTCTTAGTCTATATGAATGAGAACATTTCCATTTGGCAATATCCTATAGCAATTAGGGTTCTAATCAATTGATATTACAGTAAAGAAAATACCCCCTAGGTCTAGCAGAGCCTAAAGTGTAGAGGAGATCAATTTGTTGACTCCTATTCGTTGGCCACTGATTTGATAATCTTGAGAATTAAAGATGGCTACTTTATAGAGATAATCAGGCAATCAGTTGGAAGAACCAACAAAACCAACTTTTATGCCTCTCTAATGAGCTATTCTTTCCTTGAGTTCAAACTTACAAAACATGATGCAGAGATGGGATCTTGTAATACAGATTCTAGCCAGAAACTATCTCTACCTCAAAGCTACACTAGCAAAATATGCATAGCTCAAAGGTGATTGCAACTATGGAGAATGGCTAGAAATTTCTTGTTGTTTTTGTGTGTGTGTCTGGAGAGCTTTTAATTATAAATCTTACCTTTTTCATTTCTTCTAGTAACTAATATCACTTAGTAATTTTTTGGATTCCTCTAGATTTAGTTTAGGAAATCATGCTAAGAATAGTTAGGCACATCTGTGGGGGTGTTACGAGGGCCAATGCTCATCATGATGCAATTGCATGCAAGTGTAACATAAATTTCACAGAGTTGTACAACACAAGACACCAATGTGTCATGTAGGCATCTACATGTTGTGTTGTTGTATTGGGAAAATAGACCTAAATTTTGCATGAGGGTGCAAAAAGTTGTGAGGATGGCTCTCTAATATAGATTTTGGAAATAATTTGATTCAAGGAAGATGAACTTAAGTTGAGCTACATGAGGGGACATTAAGGCAAGTGCAAGACATAATGTGAAATTGTAGGGTATGCAATTTATGATGTTACATTTTGCTGCCAATTTAGCAGGCTAAAGATGCTAGGTAGTAAGCATGCTAAAGTATATAAATGAAATATTTGAAATAAAATTTGTTTGTAAAAAGGATATTGTAGGGTTGTAGAGATTCTTCAAGTGGAAAGCAAGATTCCCCCAATTCAGAACCTACAAAACCACAATATTAGAACTATAAGCCTTGGAAAACCACAATAACATGTAATCCTACAAGGTAGGAAAAGAAAGGATTAGATCTAATATAATTTGAAAAGCCAATGTGTTAGTGAATCATATGATCTAATGCATGAAAGAGGGAAACATAAACATATAGTACACACAAAAATAAAAACACACACATACAAGAAAGAATAAAAGGTAAAATGCCTTGAGGGATGAAAAAAGGTAACAATAAATGATTCAGGGAGTGGGAACGGTGTCGTAGGAAGAAATGGAAAAATGCTTCAGGGAGTGGAAAAGTGATGTAAGGATAAATAGAAAAATGCTTCAGGGAGTGGCAAAGTGCTGCAGGGAGCAATGGAAAACTACTTCAGGCAATGACAAAGCGCTATAGGGACCAATGGAAAATGCTTCAAAGAATACGTTATCAATGTACTTGGTATGAGGTGGTGTAATAGGGGTGTCACCAAGGAAGGACACAAAAGATATCATAGGAACAAGCAAAAAATTATTGAAGAAACACTAAAGGATCTACATGCTTGGCATCAGTATAAATATATTAGAAGTGATAATCATGAAGAGACAAGGACTGAACTATCATCATCACCCAAGCATGTATAACAATAAGATCATAGGAGGAATAGCACATGAAAACAAAACAAAAGAAAATTGGGTCAACATGGAAGAGACCTAAATGTCTCAATGCTTTGTATTGTCCCCAAAATATCAAGAAAATTGAAGGATTTGACAGACAGAAGATGTTAGGCACATATAGAAGAATGTCACAATATGTTTGTTTCCCTTATATCCATGTGCCTACAGATGAATCATGGGTCCTCTAGGAGAAACTAACAAATACACATCAAGAAAGCACGTGAGGATATAACAGAACAATTAGGCAAGCAACATAGACACCCAAATAGATGATATGAAGTACCACTACTTAGGTTCAAAAACTAGCGAGTCATCCTTTTCCCAATCTCTATCAATAGAAATTACATTACTTGGATCTTTTCTATCTCTAACAATGACCTAATTAGCAGTGACAACAAACTCAAAACTAGATTGAGAAATTTTATATATTAAAATGAGATTCATCCCTAATCCTTTAACCAATAAAATATTTTTCAAAGTCCCATTTCTCACATTAACAATCCTTGTCCGTAAAAGTTTCATTTTATTTCCAATAGCAATTTCTTGATTTGAATTCTTCCCTTCATGAAAATTAATAAAGGTTTATCTCCACTCATATAAAAATATTCACCTAAGGCTAATAGCCATTCCTTATTTGAATATTTATTTGAATTTGAAGTAAAGTATCTCCCTTAATAATAGATTTAATTTTTGGTTCAAAGATTACCTCCATATTTGATTTTTATTGATTTTTGAAAGAGATGACCACAAAACTATATTATTAGTCCAAGCATCATTTAACCGTTATTTCTTGTGAGTAAGTGCATGGAAATGAGGAGCCAAAAGGTGGTCAAAAGTGGTCATTTTTTTTTCTAAAACTAGTAAAAAAAATTCAACAAATACTTCAACATGCCTAAGTTCAAAATTTAAAGAAGTGATAAGAAGGAAAAAATGAGTGTCCAAAATCTAATTTTTAAACCTTTTTCTAATCATGGAGATTAAATTGGTCAAACACTTAGAGAACATAAAGTGGTATTGTTTTTGTCACAAAAAAATAGCATAACATTGGGCATGCTCTCCTCATTTTTCAGTTTTGTTGAGCATTTCATAAATCACTTTAAAAGAAGGTTAGCTAAGATTATCTAGTAGTTCAAATATTTTTCTATTAATTTTTTAAGTGGATACATCCTAAAAATAGAAAATATAAAAATACTTAAAAATTAAAATTTAGATGAGTGGATCATAAAATGTAGAAAAAGTAATACATGTGTTTTTGTGAAAAATAAAGACTGTTAAAAGTAACTAAAGATCAAAATCTTAATATATTTGGATTTTAAAATATATAGATAGAAGGCTAAGATAGATCTTGACATCGTAGTGGTGTTTTCATAGCCTTGTCATAAAATATGTGAACTTGATGGAGAGCACACTTGACATTTGTATGTTTTTTATGTCTTTTATAAAACATGGATTTGGACACTCAAATTTCATGTCCAACCCTTAGAATTCATAAATTCAAACTTGTTCCAAGCTTAAGAGCAAGAATTTATTAGTTTAAACTAGAACATGTATTCATTACAACACACTTATGTTACCAAAAAAGTGTATGAGCTTTAATGTGAACACATTGTGTTTTCTAGAGTGCAAGTGCATTTTGGAGAAATATGAATGTTTGGCCTCTTTTTGGCCTCCCATCTTTATGCATATACCCTTGGGCTTATATTGTTTCTTTTCATTGTTCCTCCTCTTCAAAGAAAATTTATCCATGTGGTTCTCACCTCCACAATACTTGCAAATAATGATTTTTCTTTCTTCTTACTTTTCTATGTGCCACCATTTCTAAAAAAACTATTAAAACCATCATTATTACAAAATTTATTATAATCTTTCCAATTCTTCTTTCCATTAAAAATAGATTAATTTTTTTTTTCTTTAAAATATTTAGAGAATGATTTACCCTTGGCTACATATTGATGAATCTTCTTAATATGTCATTTTTTAATAAGTTGAAATTCTTCGTCTAAAATTGACTTAGAAAATTGATCAAAAGATTGTTAAGGGGTATTACCTAGATTTAACTGAATAGTTCATTTTTTTTATTCTTTAAATACTTTGCAAGGTTGGGGAAACTTGTTTTCAACCATTGCAACTAACAAAAAATATGTTTTCTTATACTTAGTTTCTATTTTTTTAATTAAACATTCAAATATGTGACTTCATGCAAAAATAATCATTTTTTAAATTAAGAAAAATTCAATTCACCATTTTTTCTTCTATACCAAACATGTTAACAATATCTGCATTTTTATGATCATTTAAATTTTTCCACAGTTTTATAAGATTATCCACATCAACAAAAAAAATATTGAGATTTTGGCACATAGATTTATGAAAAATACATCTTGTTTATTCTAATTCACATTAACAAAACTATTTTTCTTTATTATTTTGTTAAGGTTTTACAATTTCTGTGTTGACAATCCTCCATGGTGCCATCTCTCTTAAAACATTTTCATTGTAAACTTCCAATTTACAAAATTATTTCTATTAAAAATTGACAAAACTTTATTTATAAAACCCATGAGATTGGAAAAGAATCAACCCACAAATAAATAGAAGAATAGATCAAGAGGTGTCTTATCTAAATCACAAAACACATTAAACCTTCAATACCAAAAACCTTACTGTAAGGTCATATTAAAAAATTCAAAATTCTAATTTATACTCTAATTTAGCAACAACTAAAACATCACTAAATATAAAACTGATTAAATTTATTAATAAAATATTATAAAGCAGCTGAATTAACCTAACATACATTGCATACAATTCAATGCATGTCACTTGAATACATTATCCAATAAATAATCACAAATTTATAACTTTTAAATTACAAGATCTATAACAATTTAAATCTAAAACAATCCTAGATTTCCTAAGACTTCTAAACAATCTTAGTCTGTAAAGAATTTCTAATTTCTAAAGGCTTTCTACTAAAGACTGTATTTAAAGGCAGAAAATGGAAAATACCATCACAAGACCATCAAATCTAGCTGTTGCGCAGGGCAGGGGGTATTTGATTCTATCTTAATAGGCCAGTATGACTAATCCCGCCTGCATTGGACTTTTCTGTGAAACACAGAAATGACCGAGATCTTATCAGTAAAACCCCAATGACGGACTCCCTCCGATCCCCAGGCCTCTGTCCTCGATGGAGGGGCGATTGGTTGGGCAATTAGTTTGTATCTCTCTCTTTGACAGCCAGAGGGAATTGACTATCACTGCCACAATCAAAGTGATCCGACTGGTTTTCCACCCGCTTCGGCTGAGCCTTTTGTAGCGAAGTGAATGAAGTATTGGTGTTTGCACCGAGAAACCCTCGGGGAGTCATTACAGCTGGAGAAAAGGAAGCAATGTCCAGACGAGGCAGAGGAGCTTCCGCTTCCAGAATTTGCCACACAAGCCGTATGCCAGGCCTGCTTTCCGCCTCCGGATGCGAACACAAGAGTCCCAATTTCAGCACTCTTTCCATCTCTTCCGCTCCATAGTTGCCTTGCAGCTTGGGATCGGCGGCATCCAGCAGGCTGTCTGTGGTGTACAAGTCCCACACCCATTCCACTAAAACTACTTGCTCCGCATCCTTGGACTGATCTACGGGCCTTCTTCCGCACGCAACCTCCAACAACACAGCACCGAAGCTGAACACGTCGGAGCTGGGCGTGGCCTTCCCCGTGTAAATGAGCTCCGGTGCTATGTACCCGAGCGTCCCGACCACCTGAGTCGTCTGCGGGTTACCACTGTGGTCGTACAATCTCGCCAACCCAAAATCCCCGAGTCTTCCATTGAGCTCAGAGTCCAACAACACGTTGCTCGATTTAATGTCTCTGTGGATAACCCTCTCTTCCCACTGCTCGTGCAAATACAACAACCCCGCTGCGACCCCCTTGAGAATATTATATCTCTCAGACCACCGCAGCACCGCTGTGGGGCTTCCGAAGATGAATTTATCGAGGCTGCCATTGGGCATGTAGTCGTACACGATAAAGAGCTGTTTCTGTCGCCTGCACCAACCCCGCAGTTGCACCAGATTCCGGTGCTGCAGCCGCCCCATGCTCCTGATCTCCGCAACGAAACCCTTCATTCCTTCTGTAAACTCCCGTGTAATGCATTTGATGGCGACCTGCAGGCTGCTGTTGGGAAGAACGCCGTGGTAAACCCTACCGAAGCCCCCCTGCCCCAAAACTTGTTCTTCATCGAAGCCGTTGGTAGCAATGCTGAGGTCTTGGTAGCGGAATCTGTGGGGCCAGTACTCCAGTTCCCATTCCTCCACCACTTCTTCTCTCCCTTTCATTGCTCTGGCCCACATCACAATCCCACTCGCGATTAGAAAAACCAGAACTGCAGAGGCGACGACGATACCAGCTATGAATCCCTTTGAGAAGTGGCTCGAAATATCATTTGCAAAGGAAGGAAGAGTGCTTACATCCAGAGGCGGCGCGGTTCCGTTCGTAGTGAAGCTCCAGGCCAAAATACAATGGTCTTCCACAAAGTTCCCCGTCGCCGCAGAAAACCCAACGTACATCTCCTCTTCAACGACGGTCGACAGGTCTATGTCGAGAGAGATGAGGGGCCTCTGCGGTTTGGGTAGACCCGCGAATGTGATACTCACATTAAGCTTGCCTTTCAGGTGATCGTAGTCTATCCAGGCCTGGATATTCCTGCCGCTCTTCAGGCTGAGCCCTCTGAAACCATTTTCGTCCCAATAACCGGCGAACTTTGATTGGACTGATTCGAGATTATTTATGTCGACGCCGACATGGTTGTCGTCCGGGTCCTGGAATTCGACGTTCTTGCTTGTGTCGAACTCGACTGCGAAGAGATGATTGTAGTCATGGCCGTTGCTGGTGAAATTGAGGAGGCCGATGTACTCGGCAGAGAGGGCACCGGAGAGTGTGGGCGAGGGATTCATGAGAAAGGCGATGCCGTGGCCGCCGGCGTCGGAGGGCGGGGGAAGCATGGAGAAAACGAAGGTGGTGCTGAAGGAGGAAACGGTCCGATTGTTTCCGTGCGGTTTCATCTGCATGGGGGCCGAATAGAATGCGCGGCCCATGACGAAGTGCGTGTGATTGGTGATCATGAGCACCGACTTGGACCCTATTTCTGCAACTCCCAGTAGAATGAGCTCGTCCGTTCCGTTGAAGCGGTTGAAGACGAAAGTGGTAGGCCGCGGAACAGCCTCATCAGTTTCGGCTCCGCACGCAAAACCCAGCAAAAAGAATAGTGATATGAGAAACAGGCTCGGCCGCCGGCTGTAGAAGGGAAGCATCATCGAATTCTGTATCATGGCAGAGAATGCATCAGTTTCGTCTCGATTTTCCATATCCCCACGATTTCAATGTTTTCATCCTTGTTTCTTTAGCCGGTTAAAGAGAACATTTGATTGGCGAAGTTGATTGTGGGTCAAAGAATTGTAGTTGTAGTTCTTCTCTATCAAGGTCAAGAATGCCAACATCAGACGCCTCCTATTTTACTTTCCTTACTGCTTACGCTATCTACTGATTCCGCGAGGCTCTTGAACCAGTAAACACGTTGTGGCCTCTCGGGATCTCTAAAGGGAACGAGCTGCGGAAGTATATTAATTGTATATATCGAAAATGCTTTTAGGTATGAAGAAAACGACTTGAAAAATCTAAAGAGGCCTTTTTAACTCTCCGGCTCCGAGATTTTCTTCCTTACCTGCTCAAAGACGTCACTCCAGCAATTGTCAAATATTCCAATAATAAATACAGGCTAAAGATAATATGCTAAAGATCATAGAGGAGCTAATATCACCACTTATAACAAAATACACTACTGAGCTGTAGCAAAAATAACACCAAAAAAAATCTAGTACAAGGCAATCATTTGAACATCAATTTACTCCTAGCAACACCTTTGGTTGCCGCTATACTCAGAGTTAGCTATTTCATATGTACCAATAACCAAATTAGCTATATCCTTAGGGTCTAAATACTAAACCACAAGTTTAAATCTTTCACAGTAGACTTAGTCTTCTCTATTTTTTTAGGCATGGTGATACTGTGAGACTTCATATATTCCCTAGGCACTTCCAACTCATCCTTGTTCATATTACTTCTGTCTTGAGGCTAGAATCTTTTTCTTGTACACCAAAGTAAGACCCTCCAAAAGAATTAAAAACATGTCCTTAGAAATCTCAATCATCATAGAAACCTACAATAAGATACCAAGAAGGGTGAGCTCATAGTGTGACTCAGTAAGGCATCTTCTCTTGCCCTGGAAGACCTCCTCATTCCCATTTTTCCAGATATGTCACAAAATTTTATTAGTTAAAACAAGCTAAAACTTATTGAACTCTTTAGAAAACACTTTAACATAGCCAAATAAAGTTTCATACCAAGTAAAACATTCTTTGACATCCCAAGACAAATAATTACTAAGAAAAGAAGGCCATAATTGAAAAACATAATGATAGTAGCCAAATAAAGTTTCATACCAAGTAACGCCTTCTTTGACATCCCAAGACAAATAATTACTAAGAAAAGAAGGCCATAATTGAAAAGCATAATGATCTAGTCAAAGCAAAGATGGTCAATAGTTTTAGACTTATTACACATGCTACACATTCTAATAGGAATACCTAAGGAGGACAACTCAGTATTCACAACAAATTTCTTCAAAATTGAAAGCCATCTAAAACATGCTTTCTTAGGCTCAATAGTAGAGGACGAAATGTTACCCAGAACACAAGACCATTTACATTCAGACCACTTAAGATTTCAATTCTTATTAAGACAGTCAATTATATCTCATATTAGCAAGTAAATCATATATTTTTTTAGCAGAGATTTGATCAAAGACAATACCATCAATCCATCTAAAAGTCACTAAAATCTCGTAATTCAAATTTAATGAAATAGGAAAATTCGCATTATAGAAGCCTTTTTCTACATAGAGTAGGATCTCTTTTGACTAGCAGGAATTTGGAATTTAGTTCTAAGAGTATCCTACTCTTTAATTTTGTCATTTATTAAAATATCCCTAAACTTAGAAATGCCTTTAGAATCCCATTATTTAGCAAAACACCCCTGAATAAGGGAAAGGGGTTCATTATCTTAGTCTAAATTTCACTATATTAATCTAAAAGAAGTAAAATTACCATAAGTTTTAAAGAAGACATTTATATTTTTTGCAAAATTTAACACTTTCTCAAGCCTTTCAAATGCTACTAAACACATTGAAACCAAAGGGTTTAGTAAAAAGCTTGCCAAATAACAAATCATGGGGATGCAAGGCAATCCAACTTCTAACTTTTTTAGGAATGGAGAGAGAAGGATTATTCCTAACCAATACTTTCCAAGGTTCAAAACCATTAGAAGCTTTCAAAGTCTATTTAACAACCAAGCAATCCCTTCTAGTTTCAAATTATTCAACCCCAAGTCCCCTTTTCACTTTGGAAGACAACACTAGGCCCAATTGATTGCATGTCTCTTTCTACCCCCCTTCCATCTATCCACAAAAAATCTGTAACATACCAACTCATATAACTTGGAATTACTCACAAAGTTTACTAAGAAAGTAAATAAACATGAATGATTTTTTTTTAGCATTTGCATAAACACATAGAATGAAATGCACATTTTTCTCAATATTTTTCAACCTTGAAATTACAACATATTCAAAGATAAAAACATAGTGAAATCGTTTCACTTTACATTTACAAATAACTTGCACTTGGCAAAAAGAATAATCTCACATCATAAGTCATAACATGAAGTATATTGCATCTGAAATCTTGGTATATGTCTCACAAGTCTCACTAATCTTCTGCTACAGAGGGAGAGCTCACCATCTGAGTGTTTTACCTCCAACCACGGATCGGCGATCCCCCGCTCATCTTCCTTCCTAGAAGTGGCCCTACCCTTCACAAAGAGTATAGACATAAGGAACTAATAGGTTGCCATCTGAGTCCTAGTATTGTGTCCTACGTAACTCAATTAACCATACAACTCTAAACAATCTTCTAGCTAAGTATGATCATTCAGATAGGTCACACAATCTAGACATGGTGAACTGACTAATACATGTAGAGACAAATGCATCACTTTGGCCAAAGTTTCTCTATAAATAGACATTTGCAATAAACATAGTCGTGTGTTCACACACCTCTAACTCGACTTGGAAACTACCTCATCCTATAGTTTGACTTGCTTGACTAAAATCTCTAGACATAAATTATCTTAACTAAACTCAAATCCTAGTCAATCTGACTTAGAATTTAATCCTTAATCTAGGATAAATGTAATATATATGTTTAGGTGACTTTAACCTTTTGGAGAGTCCCTCTTTGCATACTTGCAATTACTAGAGTCTATCATGACTTCTTGTCATTCTATTCAATGACCCAAAGATTAAACACTCTTGTGTGATATAACAAGTTTATGACTATTTCAATAAATTATTTGTTTTATCACAAGTGTTTCACATTTTCTCAACTATTCACTATCGAACAAAATAAACATTAGACCAATTCGATGTTATAATCAATTTAAGAGTTTTCAAGTAAATTCCTAAACCCTTTTGGGTTGATTCTAGGGTTTTAACTTCTCTAACCCAATACATTAAAATATCAAGTACTCTTGTTTTCCAAAAGTAAGAATCTATAATAACATGGAAACAATAACCTCTAGTCTTCTCTTGACCACTTGGGCATTGCTCGAAATTACATTTCTCTTATCATGTAAAAACATAAACCATGAGATTTATCCTCATTCATATTAAATCTTAATGAATTTATCATTATCATATGTACTCTATTGATTAAGTTCAATCCTTCAATCTAAATAGGTAGAGTCTAAGATTAATTTTATACATAGAGAGAGAGTCTAAGATATATATATATATATATATATATATATATATATATATATATATATATATATATATATATATATATATATATATATATATATATATATATATATATATATATATATATATATATATTCGACCTCTCAGTCTTCTTAAGTTCAATTTTGAAATAGTACAAGTTATGAACTCATATATATAACATCGTTTGCATATCATGATAATACTCATCATTACTTGTCTAATACAAAAGTGATATTATATCTCTATACTTAGGTGTTTTAATGATATCAATATCATATATTCTAAGAAAAAAGTGAATAACTATCACCATATCATTCGATTATAAATATTAAAGCTTATACATATAATACATTGTGAAATGTGAACCTATCATACATTTCACAGTAAAATAGTGGTTTATGACAATTTTCTAATAGTTTATACTAGGCTTCTACATTCATACAAGGATAAAATAATATTAATCCGCCCTTCTACTGCCATTACAAGATATGATTACAGTGCTATTGGTCTCATTTTCACTATTTTAAAGGTAAGGGGGTATGTTATGCTTTGTCATTTCAAAGTGTACAAATGATAGTTTGAGATAGTCATGCAATGTAACAGTTCAATGCATACATCACTTTCATCATCCATATAATGCTCGCAAGTGGTATATAAATGCAGTGCAATCACTAGTAGATTGTGGTTTGCACTACGACCCTCACAATGATATGCATACTAAGATATATTTCATGGTGGTATATAGTGTAAAACTTGCACTCTAATACTATAGAGTTATCCTTCATGATATGATTGTCATTATCATCTTGCATTAAACAACTATCTATCACAGTGTATATAGATTTGAACTTGCGTTCTACTAATACAAGAGTGTCTTTCAGAGTGTAAACAAATAATGCATCCGCCCATGGATTATATCCAGTTTTAGGCTTGAAAGTTCTATAACATTATATAAATATATATAATATATGAAATCCAAACTCTTACCTTCTCCTGTATGAGTTGTCTTTGCTCTTGACTCAGACCAATAATCAATCTACAACATCATCCCCTCTACTTCTCTCTTCCACTGTGCTATCTAAGGAGAGTAACCTTCATCCACCCACTGCGCTATCACCCCACGAATCTTGAAGATCCTGATCTATCTAACTCTCTATGGATACCATATGAGAACAAAGCTCTTGTATTGTTAAGACTATTTTCTTCCACACCTTGCTACTTATACACATATCCTTTTAAAAGGCTTTAATCCACTCCATCACCGCGGTTATCCAACCCGCACTTATGCTTGTTTTGACTCTTTGATGACATGCAACGTTGATGGAGATAATGGTCATAAAGACCACTCCAAAAATGGTTCGTGACTCCTCTTTTCACTCCATAATCATGTGGAGAAAGGGAGTCAAGTGCCCACATAAAACACAAAGTGGATTTAACTTAAGTTGCCATATCACACATTCCTTAAAAATGCTCATTGGCAACATACCAAGGGTTAAACCATTAGTTCAAATCAAATAGTTATTAACAACATAATATTGTTGTATACAACATTTATTTACATTGTCTCTAACTTATGATATAATATGAGAATGGGGTCGAGGTATTCTCCCTCTCTTAAAATCGTTAAAACATCAAAATAGATAATCAACATAATAGAATTCCTATCAGGAATTACCGATATTAAAGTAGTTTAACTATTAGCATATAATTTACTCTAGTAATATAATCTATATTACTTTACATAGAGAAATAATGACTTTCAACCATTTCCTTGTCGATGGTCATACTATCCCGACTTTGTTTTCGACTAAACCTAAGCTTGATGGATCTAGTTGACGATTGATGATTTGTCAAGTCAACACCATACTTATACCAATTAGTCAAACACAACTTACCAAACTCGACAAAGGTTCACTAAGCTATGAAAGTATGAGACTTGGATGGCAACCAATCTGTTGTATCCATATGTCTATTATCTTCTCTCTGATGATGCTCTCCCTCTTTCTCGGAGGGTGGAAAACCTATTTCTTGGTTACAAATTACAATCACCAAACTAGGATTAGTGTATCATTAGTCAATCCATAAACCTTATGAATAAATAATCATGCCATCATATAATCACATGTCTAATTTCTAATCATATAAACATAAACTCTTAGGGTTTAGGGTTTAGGGTTTAGGATGATATCATTGATTTATCTTGGCATTTTCACATAACGTCAAATCATTAATTCATGAATATTTAACTACTAATTATGTGCAAGTAAAAAGTAAAACATAGTCAAAATTTGGGATGTGACATATCTCCCCCCATAAGATTCATCATCTTTGATGATCTAATGTATCCAAAATAATAATAATAAGATAAAGTGATGCAGGAGCATCCAAGGTGTATGAGCAATCTTGCATCACCAAAAAAAAAATTTAATTTCTGTTGTATGTTTTCAATAATGTTTATGGGCTTTGAGAAATCAATATTTTAATTTGCAACAAATGTATTTTCCTGGGGCATATTGGTAAATGTAATTTTTGGGGAATTATTCTCTCATAAATGTTTCAAAGGCATAAATGGTGGAATCTTCCATTTGGGCATCCCATTTCTAGGTGGGACCACTTCCAATATGCATGTTATTGCATGTTCAATTGCATTCTTTGCATGCATTTGCATGTTGGCCACAAGCTTTGCATGTTGTTGCATGTCTAGGTCGTAATTATGAGACCCAGTATCAATAAAATGGGCATAACTTTATCATTTCTAATTGAAATAGAAAAATTCAAAATATTTTGGAAAGCTGGGAAGGAGGCACACAAAACGTAGAAATGATTTTAGAAAATTAGGAAAAATGAGGGAGAAGTGATAGGAAGAAAGTGATGGGTTTTCTTGGTGGTTTAGTGGAGGTTGTTTTGAGAAACTAGTAGTGGTTTCTTCTCACTCAATTTCTATATATTGATGTTTTCTCATTTGGTGAGGGGGCTTCTGGAGAAATTGTGGTTGCATATCTAGATGTTTCCAGAATGAAGCTAGAATGTTGAGTTGCATATTTTTGTATGTTTGAAGCCCATGTTGTATGAGAGCATATGAGCTCCATGTTTAAGTATCTCATTTTCATATTTTCAATATAATACATATTGCAAATTTATTTTCCATTTTATGTGTTTTAAATTAATTTGTTGCCTTCTTGTATAGTGTTGTATGTGTGTTTGTGATCAGATTTGAAAGGGACAGTATCCCACTTTCATTAGTGGTATCATAGCACGTTGTTCCTAAGTCTGCAGGTAGATCATCGAATGTGAGGCAGCTTGTAGCATGACCTGTGAGTTGTGGGTGAAGATCAACATGCCTCCTAGACTTGCCCAATGTGATAAAGGAAGAGGTAGAGATGGTGGAGAAAGAGATCCACCTAGAGAGGAGATTAGAGCTCTACAAAGACAATTGGATGCTTTGCAGGTAGATATGCATAGAAGAGATTTGCATAGGGAAGAATATGTTAGTGAAGAAGAAATTGAAGAGGAATTTGAAGAACAAGAAGAGGAAGAAATGGATCCTGGAGAAAGTAGATTGCTAAAAGCCATTTCGCAGATTGGAAAGAAGCCAAAGGTGGAGGTTTCAAATTTCAATGGAAGCCTAAATCTAGAAGAATTGATAGACTGGATTAATGACATGGAAGAATTTTTTGAGTTTGAAGAGATTAAAGACCCTCACAGGGTGAGATTTGCAAGGACAAAGTTAAAAGGACATTCAAGTATTTGGTGGAGAGAAATTCAACTAGAAAGTGTAGGGAAATGAGAGCATCTTAGAAATGAACATCTAAGAATAGTAGTGTCTTCGATAGGTTTTATTTCTTTAGATTGCCTCAAAAACACACAACTATGCCACAAAGTAGAATCAGACATAGTTCATTTCCCACATTAACCCTTAGAGTAAAAGTTCATGCAAGTTTAAGCAATTTCAACAACAAGCAAAAAACATATTCAATAACAGAACTATTAAACATGAAAGATGGAACAGAAGAGATGAACACAGATTTATGTGGGGAAAACCCTTTCAGGTAAAACACCCCACACTCCAAAAGCCCAGATCACCATTGTATTATTCAGCAATAGAAAATACAGTTACAATACAATTCAGGCTCTAAGCCTTTCATCGAGATTGACATCCTATTCCATCTAGAGATAATCTGGCAGTCACTCCTCTTCTCTCTTTCTTTTTCTTACTGTTGCAGAGCATTCAATGTTCTATTTAACATTCACTCTTTCGCAACACTAGGAAGATGATTCGATTCAACTTCCTGAATGAACTGCATAGTTACACAACCTATAACTGTCACTTCCTTCATTGGAACCTATATTTGTGATATGCATTACCAACATGTTGACCACATCACCGTCTTTTTCTATTTCACCGAGCCTCACCGCCATATTGGTGAGACATTATATCGTCTCCCACCGATATAACGAAGTCACACCGATATCACTCCATGTGGTTCTTACTACTGAGTCAGCATGGCTTGCACCAATTATCGCTTCCACCCTGATAGCTCAGATCCCACCAAGTCACTGCAGACCATCATATCAGAATGTCGAGGAGACCCTAAACAGAGTCTCACCGAAACACCAAGTCACCTCAAAGTGATCCCACTACCTTCGTCAACATCAGAGTATCGAAGATACCCATTTCAGGGTCCTACCAAAATGTCAAGTCCCACTGATGAGGTAATGTCCCTCTGATGTAATCTTATTGGCTCATCAAAGAGACCTGGCTAAGGGTCCCACCGATGTCCCCAAGTCCAATCGATGAAGGGTGATCGGTCCATTAGGGAGACAGACTTCAAAGTCCCATTGACCACTACAAGTCTCACTGATAATATTTCCCACCGCCATGTCGAAGAGACAACTAAAGGGGTCTTGCCAAACTATTGAATCACTTTGATGTAGTCAACAAACCACTGTGTATTGGGTTGTCGAAGAGACAACTTGGAGGCTCTCACTGATACACCATGTTTCACCGATAGAATTCACCTGAACGCCAGTACATTTGAGGCACTATTTCTCAACATTCACCCACTTGACAAAGAATGTATAGGCTCCCAAACAACGCTCAAAGTCATTGTATCAACAAAGACACGTGCAACAACATCCAAGATATCCACCATCTCAAGTAACAGTTCCAGCCATCCTCCATAGGAAAGGAACAAGCCATGGTGTAACTATAACAGTCTAATCTGAGACACCAGCAATAGAACCAATGGATGGCTAAAGCTTCAACACACTGCCACCACTCCACTATGCTCAACAAGCCATACAGAAGCACAAACAACATCAACTTCAAAGCCCAAACCAAAACACAACCATGAAGTCAACCTCTAGAAACAAGATAGAACATCAGCTAGAATAACAATCAGATAACTGACTACTTCCATCCAACTAAACAAAAAACCCACTTGATTGAAAATAGCACACATAGCCAGTGCTAAAACATCCAATCACTCATACCTTGAAGGTATTCACATCAACAAACTCATGCCACCTACATACACACCCATCAATTGCAAATACAATCTCCATGTGTCAACCAGTCGTAGAAGACCAAACACATCCAATAACTCCCACTGCATGGGTATTGCAAATTTGAAAAAGATCAAGGCATACAAAGTCTACAAGAACAATTCTCCCCACCAGTTCAAAACTCTCCCAAATTCTCCACACCCAAAAAAGGAAAAGAGATAATAGAACCTCCATGTCATCACCCAAGAACATAAGTGAAAACACATGACCACAAGCTAGTGATCACAATCAGCTCCAATAAAACCTCAAACCAATGTAATGTGAAACAAACCATCCAGGAAGATAACCAGGACCATAGAGAGAAACTTTGCACATCATATACCTATAGAAAATCCTTCTACATACACCTCTGAATGCCAACTGTATCAAGTATGATCTCCTCTACAAAACTCCAAAGAGAACAACATAACAACACCCAAATTTGTTCAATCTAAAGAGATCAAATTCAACATATGTAATCATGCAACCAATATGGATGTAAGCCTCTTAAACCAAAAAAGATCAAACTAATCCATTTCTCATTTTAGGAAATTAGCCCATAAACCATCTCCTCACAATCCTCATCAATGAATAATATCTTAAACTTAAATGCACAAGGAGATAATCATCCTATCCATATCTCACAATGAATCCTCCAAAACCATCTATCAACAGTTCAAGATCCATGTCTATGAAAGATACAACATATAGACACATGCTAAACCAATCCTTAAATGAGTATCCAATAGCCAATCACTATGAATCAACTCATTCCATGAGAATCAAAGTACGAACATAACACATCTAAAGGTAATAATGGGCAATACCTTTCAAATGATTATCTACCGAGAAGACCAAGAGTGGGGAATGAGAATGCTCCTCTAGGGTAACCAAGTCTTCATGACTTCTCCAAGAGCAATCTCGTCACTGGTCTTTGTTGAACTCACTTCCAACCAAGGTGTAGGCTCCTCAAACTTTCTGCTGAAAACTTCATCAAGAGTAACCATCAACACTTCTCTCATCTCAATAGAATAACAGCCTCACCTTATTCTCCATGTACCCATGAGCATCTGCAAATGATCATTTCATGCTAAACTCCAAATGCATCACTGCACTATTATGAAGATCTCAAGCATATGACCAATACACCCAAAACACAGAGAATCACTAGACCACTATCAAAGCTCCAATCATCTGAATTAGGAACTTATCCTGACATCATGATCTTACCATCCCCCTTAGGAGATTCCATGCTCCAAGTGAACATAACCATGGTCTCAAGAGCAATGTATCATGCCAAAACTTAAATGCATAAACAAGAGTATATCATGACATAAAACAAACAAACTCTAAACCAACATCACATGTCAAGCACCATCAACACCTCAACCAAAGACTCCATGAGTCCTCCATGGCTCCAAGATGTTACATGTCCTCAAATAGTGCCCCTGCAAATGTGAAAGAACCCTTCTGCAGCAACAGGATCTAAGAGCTCCTTCTAGTAACATCTGCAACACTAAAGAAGATCATTCACCACTAAGTGATGAACACATAGTCAATGCTAAAGGCTCCCACTGAACCGTGGCAACTGAGCTCTTCAAGCATCATGACCAAACATCTCCTAATATAAAAATCCTCCAAGTCCCACACATTAACATGTCCATGTGACAATAAAACCAAGTGGTACCAAGATCTCCAAACCAAGGAAATACACTATTACTATCAATAGCTTACACAAACCTGTGAATCCAAGCTATTCATGACATCATGATGCACATGCTACAAGTCCCCTTAACTGACTATTCAGGTACTCTACAACATCCGTCCTCTCATCCTGATGCAATCACACCAATGCACAAGTGACCACAGACAAGGCCAGTTAACAAGTCTGCATTAACACTGAAACAATCTAGTGGATAAAGACAGTCCACATCTAAGTCATCTCACTATAGCTTAATAGGTGATCAGCACACAAAACTACATAACTCATAGATCCAACCAATGTACCATGCAAACTCACTATCACACTGGAAACTGCAAACCTGAGATCTCAAGGAATAAAAATATCATGTAGACAACATGACTTAAGCACCAGATTACATACAAATCTAATTTGCCAAACATGTCCACAACCTGAGCACCATAGTCTAGAAAACCAGAAGCATTACACAGAAATGCTGAGTGACATATCACATACCAGCACTCCCATGCAAAGAAATCATTTCACCTCCTCACACCACGCACGAAGCATGCTTGCAAAACTACAACTATTTCATCCAGCAACACCCCAAAAGCTAGGGTCCAAAAAAATAGCTTGGCTGCAGCATCATAGAACCACAAGTTTGTTTTTCTTGACCATGTAAAACCTACAAAACCACTATGTTTGAAAAAACACCCATGCACATCCATTACCCACTTCACATCTAAAAGACCAAGAATATGAATCAAGAAACACTATAATGTTTAAACCAGAAAAATGGATTATCATGAATATGCATAACCATAGATTTTAGGAAAAACTATAAAACCCCTCAAATCCAAGGAACATGAATCTGAGAAATGCAAGTACAATGCATCCTTAAATGGAATTAGAAGTTTAGGAACTTCAGGCCCATTGTAGGCCAACTCCACAACCACCAACATGCACATGCATCTAAGAGAGACAGACTATTACAGAAGCTTTCATACCATCCAATGATTAACTCCATAGCCTCCATACAATTGGGGCACAAAACAATGCCTTTTAATACTGAGAGTAAATGCCCAGCACAAGCACATTATTCCATGGATGAACAACAACACAAGCTTCTCCATATCATCAGGGAGCTCCTCACACAGACACCCACTATAAAAGATTTCCTGCAACACAACCATAGAGTAAAATATTCCACCCATGCATCAGGATTATACTGCTGCCAACTTATGAGCTTCAGGTCACATCATTTCAATATGACCAACTCAAGTTTCTCCATCTTTACCATCCTTCAATGCCTATTGTAACATGAAAACAAGATCAACTGCAAGACTTCACTCAAACAAGGATCAATCATCAGTCGATTCCTTCTGATTTCCTCAAGCTTTCCAGGCTAAGAAATCTTCACAGAAGGAATACCCAAAACTAGACACACCAGGAAGAAACAAATCCTAGAAGAAGGCTCTAATACCACTTGTAGGGAAATGAGAGCATCTTAGAAATGAACATCTAAGAATAGTAGTGTCCTTCAGTAGGTTTCATTTCTTTAGATTGCCTGAAAAAACACACAACTATGCCACAAAGTGGAATCAAACATAGTTCATTTCCCACATTAACCCTTAGAGAAAAGTTCATGCAAGTTTAAGTAGTTTCAACAACAAGCAAAAAACATATTCAATAGTTTAGAACCATTAACCATGAAAGATGGAACAGAAGAGATGAACATAGATTTATGTGGGGAAAACCCTTTCGAGTAAAAAACCCCACTCCAAAAGCCCAAATCGCCATTGTATTATTAGCAACAGAAAATATAGTTACAATATAATTCAAGCTCTAAGCCTTTCATGGAGATTAACATCATGTTCCATCTAGAGATAATCTGACAATCACTCCTCTTCTCTCTTTCTTTCTCTTACTGTTGTAGAGCGTTCAATGTTCTATTTAACATTCACTCTTTCGCAACACTAGGAAGATGGTTCAGTTCAACTTCCTAAGCGAACTACACAATTACACAACCTATAACTGTCACTTCCTTCATTGGAACCTATATTTGTGATATGCATTACCAACATGTTGACCACGTCACCGTCTTGTTCCATTTCACCAAGCCTCATCGCCATATCGGTGAGACATCATATCGTCTCCCACCGATATAATGAAGTCACACTGATATCACTCCATGTGGTTCTTCCTACCAAGTCAGCATGGCTTGCACCAATTATCACTTCCGCCCTGACAGCTCAGGTCCCACCAAGTCACTGCTGACCATCATATCAAAATGTCAGGGAGACCCTAGACAGAGTCTCACCAAAACACCAAGTCACCCTGAAGTGTTCCCACTTCCTTCATCAACATCAGAGTATCAAAGAGACCCATTTTTGGGTCCTACCAAAATGTCGAGTCCCGCCGATGAGGTAACATCCCTCTGATGTAAGCTTATCAACTCATCAAAGAGACCTGGCTAAGGGTCCCACCGATGTCCCCAAGTCCCACTGATAAAGGGTGATCGATCCATCGAGGAGATAGACTTCGAAGTCCCACTGATCACTACAAGTCTTGCCGATAATATTTCCCATCACCATGTCGAAGAGACAACTAAAGGGGTCTTGCAAACTACTAAGTCACTTCGATGTAGTCAACAAACCACTGTGTATCAAGTTGTCAAAGAGATGACTTGGAGGCTCTCACCGATACACCATGTCTCGCTGATAGACTTCACCTGAACACCAGTACATTTGAGGCACAGGTTCTCAACAGAAAGAGGAAGAAGGGGGAAGGATAAAATTACCAGATGAGATAGAATGGTAGATAAAATGGAAAGACAGTTTATTCCAGTGGATTATGAGTTGGAGCTGCTAAAGAAAATGCAATGTCTGAAACAAGGAACCAGAACTGTGAAAGAGTACAAGGAAGAAATCTATAAGATCCTAATCAGAATAGAATATTCTAAAGCAAACAAGGAGAAAGTAGCCCATTACCTAAATGGGTTAAGGCCAAGCATACAAGATGAATTAGCATTAGTGAGGATGAACATCATTCAGGATGCTTACCAATTTTCATTGAAAGTTGAAGAAAGATTGAATAAAAGTTTGAGACCAAACAGAGAGGACAAGATCATGGTGAAAGAACTAGAGAAAGGTCTTATGGAGAAAAAGATAATAATCAGAAAAATCAGAAATTTGAAGATCAGGGCAGCAGCAGCAAAAATAAAAAATAAGAAAATTTTTACCCTCTGAAAGATCAAAATGCAAGAGGTCGAGAAAGATCAGGTACAGGATCCAAAAGAGGTGGCTTTCTAGGACCTATTATCAATGTAGATAAGAGGGGCATAGAGCATATGAATGTCCCCAAATTCAAGAAAGGAACAATAGGAGACTTGAGAATCATGCTAGAGCAACAAATGTGAATGAGGAAGATATATCTAGTCATCACACTCCGAAGAAGCTAAAGAAGAAGTACTTGTTACAAGAAGAGCCCTAATGAACGAAGGAAAAGAACTAGATCAAAGGAGAACATTGTTCCGAACAAGATGTAAGTGTGAAGGTAAAGCATGTAATGTGATTATTGATGGTGGTAGTACTGACAATCTTGTTTCTGAAGAGATGGTGAGTAAATTGCGGCTAGAGAGGAGAAAACACCTACACTCGTATAGGATAGCCCAGCTACAATATGACAAGAAAGTTTTGGTCAACGAACAAAGCTTGGTAAAATTTACTATAGGAAATTATTATGATGAGATTTTATGTGATATTATGCCTATGGATGTTTGTCATATGTTATTGGGAAGACCATGGCAATTTGACAGGAACGTCGCACATGATGGGTATGCTAACATATACTCACTAATGAAGGATGGAGTTCGACATAAGTTGAAGCCACTCAAAGAGGAAATTGGCAAGGTATGTAATAACACTAGTAATTGTTTGACTTATGGAGTTAAAAAGTTAGTGAAAGAGAGTGAGGATGATGATTCTGATTTGCTAATGCAAGTTGCAGCAGTGTTGATTACATTCAAGAGGGATAGAATAGAAGTTTCAGTGGAAAGAGAAAAAGAGGTAAAATTTGATTTGTGTGAGAATTTTGTTGAATTTGATTTATTTGAGGATAATAAGATCAGCAAAGAGAAGGATATTGTAGAAATAAATACACTGGAAAATGAAGGTGCAAGTGAAGAAGAAGATGAGCAGGTGAAGGTTGAGTTCATTGATGATCTCTTGATTGACAAAGAGATTGTGGAAGATGAAGATCTTAAAACTAATAGCTTGTTGTTGTAGGATGGGAAATCTAAATCCCTTGGTTATTTTACTAATATTGATGTGAATGCAGAGGAGAAAGAGTTTGCAGCTGAACCTTGTCTTTTAGGAGACATAGTGAAAGAAGAATACAATGTTGCAAAGGAGGAATATGATGGAAAAAATGTTGTAGTAGTTTCAAGGAAGGAGACCAAGTATAAATTTGATTATTTTATTGAAGAAGATGACATCGAAGATTATGATTTTCCACAATTTACTAGTGCATATTGGTGGGAATTGGATTATGTGGAAAGAGGGAAGAAGAGAGGAAAATGAAATAAGGAAGAGATAATAAACTCCAGAGAAAACTAGTGAAGCATATTCAGGCAAATAAGAGAGAGAAGTGGATTCAGAACAAGCACAAAATTTACAAATGTTTATGAGTTTCATTCATGAAACATTTCAATCTACCTTGGGTGTCTGATCTAGGAGCATCCAAGGTGTATGGGCAATCTTGCATCACCAAAAAAAATATTTTAATTTATGTTGTATATTTTCAATAATGTTTGTGGGCTTTGAGAAATTAATATTTTAATTTGCAACAAATATATTTTCCTAGGGCATATTGGTAAATGTAATTTTTGGGGAATTAAGCTCTCATAAATTTTTCAAAGGCATAAATGGTGGAATCTTCCATTTGGGCATCCCATTTCTAGGTGGGACCACTTGGTATGCATGTTATTGCATGCATTTGCATGTTGGCCACAAGCTTTGCATGTTGTTGCATGTCTGGGTCGTAATTATGAGACCCAATCTCGATAAAATGGGAATAACTTTCTCATTTCTGATCAAAATAGAAAAATTAAAAATGTTTTGGAAATCTGGGATGGAGGTACACAAAACCCAAAAATGATTTTAGAAAACTAGGAAAAATGAGGGAGCAGTGATATGAAGAAAGTGACGGGTTTTTTTGGTGGTTTAGTGGAGGTTGTTTTGAGAAACCAGTAGTGGTTTCTTCTCACGCAATTTCTATATATTGATGCTTTCTCATTTGTTGAGGGGAATTTTGGAGAAGTTTTCGTTGCATATCCAGATGCTGCCAAAATGAAGCTAGAATTTTGAGTTGCAGATTTTTGTATGTTTGAAGCCCATGTTGTATGAGAGCATATGAGCTCCATGTTTCAGATTTTCAATATAATACATATTGCAAATTTCTTTTCCATTTTATGCGTTTCAAGTTAATTTGTTACCTTCTTGTATAGTGTTGTATGTGTGTTTGTGATCATATTTGAAAGGGAGAGTATCCCACGTTCATCATAAAGTTTTTGTTCAACTTGCAAAAGCATAAAACAAATGAGGAAATCTCTAATAAAAATCATGGTAATCTTCCCATGTGGCACTATCCTCTATATATTGGTCCCACTGAATCTTGCACTAAGTAACCTCTCTATTACACAAGTGGAGCTTGCAAACTTCGAGCACCTTGAGAGGCTCGATCATGACCACTCCTGGGTCCTGTACCTATAAAGCATTCCAATAAAGAATATAATTATCATCTACTATATACTTTTTCAAATATAAAGCATGAAAGACATTATGCATCCTGGCAAGCGCTGGTGGTAGAGTGATTTTGTAGGCAACCGGATTGATCACTTCGAGAACTTTGAAGGGTCCTACAAATCAAGGAGCTAGTTTGGAAGACTTTTCAAGCTTTATGGAACTCTTCTGAGGTTTAACTCTCAAAAGAACTTTTTTCCAACTGAGAATTGCCTTGGTGTTTGCTTGGCATTAGTGTAACTTTTTTGTCAATCATTTTCTTCTACCAATATGTTTCTGATCGGCTTGATCTGTTCTTCCATTTTTTATAACATTTTTGGACCAATGCTAATCCTATCTTCTAGAACAACCTCATCTGTTACGGCTCTGCACACAAAACCCAACAAAAAGAATAGTGATATGAGAACCAGGTTTAGCCACCGACTGTGGAAGAGAATCACCATGGAATTATGTATCAGGGCAGAGAATGCATCAGTTTTATCTCGACTTTCTATATCCCCACGATTTCAATGTTTTCATTCTTGTTTTGTAGCTAGCTTAAGAGAACATTTGGTGGTGAAGTTGATTGTGGGTCAATAAATTGTAGATGTAGTTCTTCTCTATCAAGGTAAAGAATGTCAACATTAGACACCTCCTATTTTACTTATTTACTGCTTGCACTATCTATTGATTCTATGAGGCTCTTGAACTAGTAAACACGTTGTGGCCTTTTGGGATCTCTAAAGGGAGTGAGCTACTAAAGTATACTAATTGTATATATCAAAAATCCTTTTAGGTAGGAAGAAAATGACTAGAAAAATCTAAAGAGGACTTTTTAACTCTCTGGCTCCAAGATTTTCTTCCTTACCTGCTCAAAGACATCACTCCAACAATGTCAAAGATTTCAATCTAGTTTATAACTTTACTAATTCTTTTTTAGATTAGAGATCATTCACAAAAGGAGGAGGTGCAATATTTGGAGCATCACTACTCCAATAATAAATACAAGATAAAAATCATAGAGCAGCTAATATCACTAGTTATAACAAAATACATAGCTTTAGCTATCCAAAATAGTAAATAGTATCACTAGAGCTATAGCAAAAATAACACCAAAAAAATCTAGTACAAGGCAATCATTTAAACATCAATTTACTCCTAGCAACACCTTTGGTTACTGCTATACTCATAGTTAGCTATCTCATAGGTACCAATAACCCAATTAGCTATATCCTTAGGGTCCAAATCTTTGACCACAAGTTTAAATTTGTCTTTCATAGTAGACTTAGTCTTCTCTATTTTTCAAGCACAGTGATATTGTGAGACTTCATATATTCTCTAAGCACTTCCAGCTCATCCTTGTTCATATTACTCCTATCTTAAGGCTGGAAGTGGGTTCTTTTGATCTATTTCTTGTACACCAAAGTAAGACCCTCTAAAAGAATTAAAAAACATGTCCTTAGAAATCTCAAGGATCTTAGAAACCTACAATAAGATACCAAGAAGGGTGAGCTCATAGTGTGACTCAGTAAGGCATCTTCTCTTGCCTTGGAAGACCTCCTCATTCCTATTTTTCCAGATATGCCACAAATTTCATTGGTTAAAACAAGCTAAAACTTATTGAACTCTTTGGAAAAAACTTTAACATAGCCAAATAAAGTTTCATACCAAGTAAAGCCTTCTTTGACATCCCAAGACAGATAATTACTAAGAAAAGAAGACCATAATTGAAAAGCATAATGATAGTCAAACAAGAGATGGTCAATAGTTTTAGACTTATTACATATGCTACACATTCTAATAGGAATACCTAAGGAGGAAAACTCAGTATTCACAACAAATTTCTTCAAAATTGAAAGCCATCTAAAATATGCTTTCTTAGGCTCAATAGTAGAGGACCAAACATTACCCAGAACACAAGACCATTTACATTCAGGCCACTTAAGATTTCAATTCTTATTAATACATCATATAATTTTTTAGTAGAGATTTGATCAAAGACAATATCATCAATCCATTTGAAATTCACTAAAATCTCATAATTCAAATTTAATGAAATACGAAAATTCGCATTATAGAAGCCTTTTTCAACATAGAGTAGGATCTCTTTTGACTAGCAGGAATTTGGAATTCAGTTCTAAGAGTATCCCACTCTTTAATTTTGTAATTTATGAAAATATCCTTAAAATTAGAAATGCCTTTGGAAGCCCATTATTTAGCAAAACACCCCTGAGTAAGGGCAAGGGGTTTATTATCTTAGTCCAAATTTCACTATATTAATCTAAAATTAGTAGAATTACCATAAGTTCTAAAGAAGACATTTATATTTTTTACCAAATATTTAACACTTTCTCAAGCCCTCCAAATGCTACTAAATACTTTGGAACCAAAGGGTTTAATAAAAAACTTGCCAAATAACAAATCATTGAGACGCATGGCATTCTAGCTTCTATATTTTCTAGGTCTCGAGAGAGCAATATTATTCCTAACCAATACTTTCCAAGGTTCAAAACCATTAGAAGCTTTCAAAATCTATTTAACAACCAAGCAATCCCTTGTAGTTTCAATTTATTCAACCCCAAATCCCCTTTTCACTTTAGAAGACAACACCAGGCCCAATTGACTGCATGTCTCTTTCTACCCCCCTTTCTATCTATCCACAAAAAATCTCTATGAATCTTCTAAATTATTTCAAACTGAACACTACCAAAAAGCCAAGCAGAAGAGTAATAAATGCTATAGGAAGCAAGAATCTTCTGAGTAAATTGCAGTCTCCTTACTAAAGACAAAAGATGGGTTTGCCATTTTTTTTTAAAAATCAATTTTCTTAAACATCCATTCCTCCATGCCCTTCAAGGAATGTTCAATAGAGAAGAGAATAGCAAGATATTTAATAATAGTACTAAGGCCACCCCATTGCTAGTTATCCCCATTAATCCAACTAAGGGGAGAATTGTTCCAACTCATAATAGTAGATTTATTATCTAAAATCTTGGCCCTAGAGGCTTTACATATACTTTCAATCTTTTAATCACATTAGCAAAACTATCCACCTTCATTTCAATAAAAATAGTTGTAGCATCAACAAACTGAGCATTCAGAAGTGTATTGCTATCAGGACGCCAAATACCATTTATAGGAGGGCCAATCAAGTCTATCCTCAACACATAACGAAGAGCATCAATAGTTATAATAAAAAAATGCAAGGGCAATAGGACACCCTTGCCTTATGGACCTTAGCAAGGGAAAATGATCAGTTAATGATCCATTTATATCAATCTATGTTGAGGAGTCTTTGAAAAGTATTTTTATAAATTTGCATACAACATCAGGAAAACCAAATACCTCCATAACAAAAACATAAAAGATCATTCAATCTTGTCATATGCTTCCTCAAAGTCCAACACTATAATACTCATATTGATGTAAACTGCTTCTTGAGGCATGACTAACTGTATTACTAATTTTAGAAGGATCAGGGACGGTTTAGCCTTTTGGGTAATAGATGTTAAGATCATGCTATTTTTGGAGTGTTATATTGAGATTAGGAGTCTTGCATGTTCTTGGTAGGGAGTTAGTTTTTTAGATGGAAAAAGAAATGCAAGAGGGGAGCTTTTTTAGCCTTTAGAGGTGGAGTCTAATGGGAGCTTTTTTCTTTCTTTGTAAATATGGAGATGTAAATGTTACTTGGCTGAATAAAAGAATAAATCCATTGAGTTGATGTTTATTTTCTATTATTTACTAGTTTTTATATACTGCATGGTGGTTCTAACTCAGACTCTTATCAACTGTAAGTTAGTAATTTTGTTGCATACTAGAGCTTAGAGGTTCGTCTACATCAGTTTGGTATTAGAGAAAATTGCTCTTGTGCCTATGTTGCATGAATGAGAGGGTGTTGTGTGTAGTTGTTCTAGTCTTCTACCAGTTTCATTGAATTTTCTTCTATTAATAAATGTTGAGTTCAAGTTTTGTTGACTGCTAGATCTTCTCTTACATGATTTATCACTCTAAGCAACTATGTAAATCTACCTTGGGCATTTAGAGTTGGGCATTTTGGGCACCGAGAATCTACCTGCCCACCAACAGAGAGGAAACGTCAGACTTCTTTGCAAACTATATTGGAAGATGTATTTAGATAGGTGCAATTAAGTTCTAAATTGATGAGAGGCCAAATCTGACTCAGAGGGAGCAGATGTGTATGAATTGTTATTTTAATATTGACATTATTGATGTATTTTCTTTAGACTAGATTGAATATACTTGGTGTTGGAAACAACTGAACAAGTGGATGGAGAAATCTTCATATATGCTGGTAAGTGTTGGAGCTCTATGCATAAGCTTTTGACATTTGAGTAAGGACAAGTAGTTGGAGTAGTTGTGTGACATTCTTACAATAGAAGAGTCATTCCAAGAGAACCTAGTTTTGTAGTGGGCTTTATCCATGAGTTCCCATGCATATTATGTGGGAAGATTAGAGGGAAACTATAGAGGCATTTCAAATTAATTTTTTTTGTCATTATATGTTGATGTCTATTGCATTATCCCATGAGCATTGCTATTTTGTAAAAAATTGCATATTTGTATGAGACATACAGCCCACTTTTCCTCTATCAAAATCTATCATGATTGTGCTAAGCAGTTGTGAGGCCTTATTATATATGCTTGAGACCAATTTTTCTTAGTCTGGCTTGCATTTTTATGTGGAGCACAGTGTATTATTTTGTCCTTTGGAGTCTGTCTCCTTTGATTTGTTGATGGATATTAAAATTCATACATATATATTGTTGAAAAAGAAGGTAGAACTACTGCTATAAACTTTAAAATTTTGTATATGCAAAGCAGAAAATAAGATTAATTCTCTAACAATTAATGAACATGTGATTTTGCACTTTCAATCCAATGTAGAAGAGAAGAAGCTTGCAAAGTATTTACGTGGAGAAACCCTTTCAGAAAAAGACTCCACACTCAAAGATGTTTCTTGCTTGTATTAAATATCTTTGAAAAAGATTACATTTAATACTGAAATTCTTCTAAGTCCTTGACGCACTTCACAAAAGAGCTTCTTGCTTTTTTCTCTAAGTCTTTTCAAAAAACTTATTTCTTTTTTCTTCTAAGTCTTTTTCACAATTCAACTCCCTAGAAAATGTATGGGGCTCTTAATTAATTAATTAACTTCATAATTCAAGAGCTTCTTAATTTGAAAGCTTGAAACTCAAAATACAATAAATTGTAGTTGATAACATAGAAACCAATGCTCATGCAAAAACCAAACTCTCCAAATTGAGAAGACTGAACTCAAACAATGTTCAAGATTTCAGTTAACTACCTCTTCATGATGTGGGCACCCAAGTTAGCTAAAAATAGCCCTGCCAACATCAAACATATCTCCAAATAAAAGCAACAACAAAGAGTCTTCGAATTGGGCGTCCATATTTACTCAATCACTTTCTGTTGACTGAAGTGATCAATACAGATCAATTTCATGCAAACAACATGAAAGATTGATGTCCCCAAGGTTATTCTAAATTACTTTGTTTTGTACATGCAAGTGACATGCAAACATCAGATTCAACATATAACTGATACCCATTACCTAAAACATTGAGATGTACCATACTGTAACTTTCTAAAGTTAGAGTGTTCTACAAGTAATATCTTAAAACTGACGTGCAAGCATTTGCAACAACATGCAACTGATACCCATTACTTGAAACACTGAGATGTACCATCATGCAACTTTTTGGAGTTGGAGTGTTCTGCAAGAAATCTCACAAAATTGACATGCAACTACATGCAAGGTCATATAACTGACATGCAACATCATGCAAGGTCATACAAATCCATAGGAGTGACATGCAATAACATGCAAGTGACATGCAACAACATGCAAGTCCATAGGAGCAAGATGCAACAAAATGCAAGTACATGCAAGCTATTATGACCACATGCAAGCAATATCCAATTCATGCATCTCTAACACTATAGTTAACTCCAACATTATATCCATACAAGGTGTCTCAACATTACCCACTCATGTACATAAAAAAACACAACTCCAAGTCTAAATATAAGCCCCCATGAAAAAGGGATGCCCAAGTCTAACTCCCACTCACTAAGAGTTATCAAACTCTAAATTTAGACTTAGGAGAAGTCAACAAAGTCTTCATGGCTCCCAACTCAAAGTGGGCGCCCAAGTTTGTTTTTATCCAATTAGGAATTAATTGCAAAAGTCAAAGTGATATAATTAATAAATAATTAATCTCTCAAAGTCCTAATGTGTTGGGAAACACATTCTAAGAACTTTGGAGACACATGAATTGGTTAGGATTGCAAGTTAATGGCAACTTATCCCAACATTCTCCCACTTGACATTATACATTTCAATAACTCTAAATGATATAATCAAACTTTAAATCAAGTACAATGATCAAGGCCAATGGTCTTCCTACACCAAGAGAACTTATCTATAGTAAGTGGCTTCATAAGATAAGCTACAACATTAACCAAAGTGTCAACATGAGAGAAAAGGATGAAGCATATACAAGTAACATGAACAACACTTGCTTTTTTGTGGATGTTGTATCCCATATATAATTGTTGATTGAGCACTTGTACATCACTAAGAATTTTATTTGGGTGTTGTAAGCCTGTGTAATCTCCATAATTGCATGAAATATTAGCAAGTTGGGTAACATGAGAAACACTATTGCAAGCTCTTGGGTGTTATGAATATGTGTGTATGCTTCATGAGGTAGATCATGGAAATTGTGAAAGAGAGAAAAGTGTATTTTTGTTCTATTTGCATGAGAAAAGGATGAAGCATATACAAGTAACATGAACAACACTGTTGCATTTTTGTGGATGTTGTATCCCATATATAATTGTTGATTGAGCACATGTACATCACTAAGAATTTTATTTGGGTGTTGTAAGCCTATGTAGTCTCCATAATTACATGAAATATTAGCAAGTTGGGTAACATGAATATGTGTGTATGCTTCATGAGGTAGATCATGAAAACATTACAAACATGTTTTTGAATGTTGTTAGCATGTATCTTGTTATTCCATCATGGTGTACTCATTGTAGCATGTAGAAATGATAAAACTTGCAGTAAATAAGAAAGAAGATTGCCAATTCTTGTGATTTGTAAAGCTACATAAAGCACTGTTAGAATTGTAAAAAGGAAAGAAGGTGAGATTGTTTTCACTTGTATGGGAATTTGGTTAACTTTACACAATTTTTTGTGAATCTGGTAATGTTCAAGAAGGTTGTTTCCACCTCAAGAAAGTATGTAAAAGTTGTACCACTTGTTGGGTATAGCAAGTAGGGAGGAATTTCTAAATTTCTAATTTTTTATGTCATAGCATCCATTTCCAAAAGTACGAGTGCATTAACATCCAAGACTATGCAAAATAAAAGATGTATAAACATGGATATCCCACTTTGTCTTATCTATTTTGTCACCTTCCTAGAGGAGAGGTCAAGGTGTCATTGAAACCATTTATCCAAAACCCAAGAAAAGTAGAGATTGTCATACACCATATGAAATATACCATATGAGATTGCATGAAGGATATGGGAAATCTGTCAGATGTTGTAGTTGCAACTGCCCTAGGAGACATGAATGCAAAGTGAGGAAGCATAGGCAGAAATTAGTATGTACAAAAAACTAGAAAGCAAAATATTAAGAAATTCAAATTAATACTAAAAATCATACCTCAAGTATAGTCAAAATAACCTATGGAAAATAACCTCATTCATAATCCTGTATAGTAAAAAACATGCATTATAGTTAAAGAAACAAGATTTTTAATAAAACATAGAAAAGTTTGGCAATTAGCGGGTGCAAAGCAAAGTGTGGAAACATAGAAAAGTGTGTAATTTGATTTCATTTGTCATACCTACTTGCTTGAACATGGTCAAGGTGTCATTGAAACCATTTATCCAAAACCCAAGGAAAGTAGAGATTGCCATATACCATATGAGATTGCATGAAGGATATGGGAAATCTATCAGATGTTGTAGTTGCAACTGCCCTAGGAGACATGAATGCAAGGTGAGGAAGCATAGGCAGAAATTAGTATGTAGAAAAAGCTAGAAAGCAAAAAATTAAGAAATTTAAATTAACACTAAAAATCATACCTCAAGTATAGTCAAAATAACCTATGATGCCATGCAAAAAATCTAGAATGCCATGCAAAATAACCTCATTTGCAATCTTATATAGTCAAAAACATGCATTAGAGTTAAAGAAACAAGATTTTTAATAAAACATAGAAAAGTTTGGCAATTGGCAGGTGTAAAACAAAGTGTGGAAACATAGAATAGTGTGTAATTTGATTTCATTTATCACACCTACTTTCTTGAACATGGTCAACATGTCATTGAAACAATTTATCCAAAACCCAAGGAAAGTAGAGATTTCCATATACCATATGAGATTGCATGAAGCATATGGGAAATCTATCAGATGTTGTAGTCAAATTGACACTAAAAATCGTACCTCAAGTATAGTCAAAATAACATATGATGCCATGCAAAAAATCTACAGTACCATGCAAAATAGCCTCATTCACAATCCTGTATAGTCAAAAACATGCATTATAGTTAAAAAACAAGATTTTTAATAAAAAAAATCTAAAAAATAGCAACAAGAACAAATTAAGATAAAAATTGTCATACCTGTCCATCTGGAAGTTTAAATGCTAGTCAAGCATACCTGAGGGGTCATCTCTTACCTTCAAATTATCCAATATTGCTTCATGATCAGCATTACTAATTGTTGATAGTTGTTATTTTCTTGGTTTTGCATGATGCCTTAGTAACTTAACATTTGTTGCTACAACTAGGTGCAAATACATCAATATGGTTTTATGCTTCTCAAAGTCTTCAAAGGCAAGGATGCCATTCTTTCTAATCATATATGTTCGCAACCAAGTCCCAGTAATAACAACTGATCCTATAGGATATGTGAACCCATCATCATTTGTTGTAGGTTGTGTTAGCTTTTGTTTTCCCTATACACATCGTGCCAACCAATAGTTTGATCTCTCTTCATTTCCATGTGGTGCAACAACTGCATAAACATGACCTGGTTGTTCAAGGTCTGAAAGATGTTCATAGTCAAATGAGCTCTCCATGTCATTGACTAAAGATGATTAATCTTGAGATAAAGGGGTTAAATATCGTGGAATCCATGCATCTACCCACTCACTTGACTCACAATTATCCCAATCACATTTAATGCAACTCTGACAAAAACAAGCTAATTCTCATGTCTAAATAGTCCATGCACTTGCATCTGAGCTTCGAAATGAATGAATATTTAACGATTCACTGATTCTCTGACAATCCAATTTCTCTCTCGCTATCCCGTCATTAACCAACCAAAAGAACCTATGCACTTCTGAATCAAGAGCCACTCCTTGTGACAATGCATAGTTACACCACTTAACAATAGAATCTGCATCACTGAATGTAACACCACCTCTAATCTTTAGTTATTCTTTAAAAATATCTCTCTTCACGCATGCACCCACTCCATCGTGTTCACCTTTTATGTGCCCAGCTTCAAAAAAATTCCAAATATGAGGTATACCCGTCTCTACATGCATTATGCTCAACCAATAGAATATACGAGCATTCTTGAATCGACCGGTGTAATTATCTGACCAAATGAGATGTTGATCCATTCTAATATATTTTTCTTGCAAGAACCTATAAAATTGTTGAAAACAATATTGTACATACTTTGATGAATGAGATCGATCATCACTCATGTAAAAATGGTATTCTTTCACAATCTTCTTGTTCTCTTCTATACTTTTAGGGGCATGTCTGTATGTGATGTGAACAAAAATAGCAATCTAAATAGAATTGTAGTACTGAGATTAAAATTCATTTTGGGGTTGCAATGTGTAGTTTTCTACAAAATCAACTATAGAGACACTAGTTACAATCAGGAAAAAGTCTTTACACATCCTGAACTGTTGATCTAACCATCAAGACTTGTGGCTGTGTTTAACATACTTGTAGAAAAGATTTTTCTTAAAATCATCAATAAAATCAGCAATACTTACCTCTCTTACAATCAACTCACATCTAAAACCTTCACCTCCACTTTTCAAATTGTATTTCACTATCCCATATCTCTTTTTCTTAACCATTCTCTTTCCAAAATCATACTCATTGCCCTCATGAAAATATGATACAAACTTTGATAACCCACCACATTGTAAACACTTTTCATTTAAACAATCATTCTTGTATAAAATGCAACCATCATCTCTAATACATAGAAATAAATCCAACAAGTCCCTAGATGACTTTGGCAGTTGAATTGCACCACACTCCTGTAACATTTCGTTAGTGTGCAAAGTAGAACGAATATTGCATAATAATTCATGGTACATAGAAAACTCTACATGGTATTTGCAACATGTATTATGAACTTTAAGTGGAACACAATAAAATGGCTTAAGAGATTCAAATGCTCTTTGTGAGATTTTCATACCTGGGTGTGTTTCACAATATTATTTGTACAATATTGTTTGGCTACATTCCAAGTAATGTTTAGGATCTGGTGTGCAGTTTTTATCACCAATTCTTAACTTTAAAACATCTTTTGCATTTGGTGATACCCTAGAGTTAGTGTGCCAATATCATTCAATTTCTTCCTTTGTGCTATTGATTAGCTTCTTGTCAACTCGTGGAAGCCTACCACTGAAAGCCCAAGTATCATTTCCAAGAGGGCTATCTAGTCTTGATCTTAATGCTAGTGCTTTTGACAATGTTTTATGGTTCAATCTTAAGTCAACACAAGTTTGCTTCATTAATCGAGTATTTTTTAATTGTTTGCTTACTATTGAGGTTGTTATTTCTCTACAAGAAGCTCTTTTATCTTTCTCCTTGCTAGTCTTTCCAATATAATTGAGTGCATTAAAAAGGCTTCTAACAATATTTTTATTCCGATCAGACACTTTGTTTAACTGAATCTTTAATTTCTTTAGTAAAGGTCTCATTTTGTACATCTTTAGTAATTGCACAAAAAGTTGGCATTGTTCAGTTAATGTTTTATTCTCAAAGTATTTATTGAAGAGTTTTGAAACCCACAACCGAACCGTTCATGATGACCTCTTGCCTTCAAGTTTTTCCATTATGTTCTTATCAATTTCAAGTTACCATTTTGGGGTTCTTGGATGTTTTCCAATTTCATCATGGTTATTCTCTTCTTGACAAACGTTCTCTCTTATGTAATTTGGAGATACACTGTTTTTTATTGTTTCAACCATGTTATCAACCTCATCAATTTTATCAACAAATGGATTATCGAGTGCAAATTCAACATCATGAGGTTTGTATCCACTTTCTTCAAGTGCACGTCTTTATTTTTCTTCATCTTCTTTGTCCATGGTATTGCTCTTATCAATAGGTGTTTCATAACATTTTGTAACATTTTCATTTGCAATATCATGGTCAATTTCATTCTTATCTAACATTTTATTATAATCAAAGTTAGCATCTTCAATTTGCATGTCATTAGATGGTAAGGAAGAAGCTTCACATTAATGAGCATCTGCCAAACGTGGTCTTACAATCCTCTTTCTTGCCCTATCCTTTTCCCTAATTGCTTCAATTTCCTCCAATGTAACTTTCCTCCTTTTTGCTTTATGATGACTATTGCTCCCCATTAGGGGAACAAAAATATCACCCTTATGATTATAACAAGCAAATTGTGTGTCCAAAAGTGCACAAAAATATTTTTTTGACTATAACAGATAGAAATCACGGGTTTTTCGACAGCAAAGGGTCTACGAGTGTGGTTGTCGGGCCCAAAAACATTCCTTTTGTCTTTTTTTTGGCATTTACATAACGGATATCCATTTCTAAAAGCCCAATTCTCTGGGCAATAGATATCCAGCAATGGCTATCACTTCCCCAAAATGGATATCCATTTTGTTTTCCTCACAAAGCATGAAACTATATGTAATCTATGAAGTATACACATAAATGCATGCGAGACATGAAACATATAAGTACACATGATACATGAAGCATGAAGCATACACATAAATACAGGTAATATACATGAAATATGCACATGGATACACGTAAATCACAAAGCTTACACATGAATATATGTAAGTCACGAAGTATACACATGAATACATGTACTTGTCATGAAGTACACACTTGAATACACATCAGTCATGAAGTATACATTCTTCATGAAGCATATACATGAATGTACATAAGGGATGAAGAATTGTAATGTAATATACATGAAGTATTCACATGGATACACATAAGTCACGAAGCATACACTTGAATATACATCACAAAGTATACACATGAATACACGTAGGTCATGAAGTATGCACACTTGAATACATGTCAATCATAAAGTATACACAAGAATACATAGTTACAAGTCATGAGGTATGTACACTTTCATTAAATTCTGATATTCTAGTTATTATTTTATATTACTAGGTACTTGCATTGTGTCCTTGCCACCCAGTTCCTTCATTTCCTATGTAAGTTCTATAATTTTTGGTACAAAGAACTACAAAACATTTGGATGTGAGCCTACTTGTGTTGCATCTATGAAGTGTGGATGATAGAGGAAAACAATAAAGGAGAAGGGAGCAATTAGGTGTGGAGTAATAAGATGGTTGTAATGTCAATGTAGATTCCCCAAGGGGAAAAAGAGAGTTCAATGTCTCAAAGAGATGGTAGAGTGAAAAAGATAACAAAAATAATCT
The DNA here is from genome assembly GCA_027924645.1 of Cunninghamia lanceolata. NCBI lineage: Eukaryota > Viridiplantae > Streptophyta > Pinopsida > Cupressales > Cupressaceae > Cunninghamia > Cunninghamia lanceolata. The sequence continues at coordinate 3,678,959 of BSBN01000524.1, forward strand.
AATATAAAAATAGTATAGACGAACAAGTAAGACTATGCCCCAAAACGTGTAATGGTCGGTGTGATGATAGAGTGGTAAATGGGATGAAAGAGAAGAAGGTTCAAAGTTTCAAATAAAGTTGATAGAAGATCAAAGATTAGAAAGTAACAAGAGATAATGTGATTATAAGTGATAAGCAAAATGATGTACAACGATAATATGGACAATAGGTTGTAGGAAAATAAGACAAGGTGAAAGGGTCTATGGTGGGTCTCTTTTCATGGGTATACACACCAACAATGAGACAATATAGGAAGTTAACATTAACAAGGCTAGGAGTAGCCAAGATGTTGGAGGTAAACTATTTTTTAGTATAAGGGGGTTCTATGATTGTAATTAATACAATGCTTAAGGGAAAGAGTTTGAGTTGGAAGCAACTCCAAACCTCTATCTCCCTATGTCTCCCTTATCTCCCTATCTCTATCATCCCTCTACCTCTCAATCTCTCTCCCTATGTCCTTGGCCATGTGCCTCACTCTTTATCTCCCTATATCTCTCCTCAATCTCCTCTATATCTCCCTATCATTCCTCTCTCTCTATAAGCCATAAACCCTAAACCTTTAAACCTGAACCCCTAACCCCTAAACAATAAACCCTAAACCCTAAATAATGCCCCTAAACCCTAACCCCTAACCCCTAACCCCGAACCCCTAACCCCTAAACCTAAGAAACCCTAAACCCCAAACCCCTAAACCCTAAACCGAAGTAACCCTAAACCTCTATCTCCCTATCTCTCCCCTATCTCCCTATCACCTTTGTCCCTCCACCTCTCAATCTCTCTCCCTTTGTCTCTGGCCATGTCACTCACTCTCTATCTCCCTATCTCTCCCCTTGGTCTCCTCTATATCTCCCTATTTGTCCTCTATCTCTCTCTAAACCCTAAACCTCTAAACCTTAACCCCTAACCCAAAAACCATAAACCCTAAACCCTAAATAATTCCCCTAAACCCAAGCAACCCTAAGCCTCTATCTCCCTATCTCTCCCTATCTCCCTATCTCTGTCATCCCTCTACCTCTCAATCTCTCTCTCTATGTCTACGGACGTGTCTCTCACTCTCTATCTCCCTATCTCTCCCCTTTGTCTCCTCTATCTCTCCCAATCTCTATCAGTCCCCTCTCTTAATCTCTCTTTAAACCCTAAACCCTAAACCCCTAAACCCGAGCAACCCTAAACCCCTAAACCCTAAACTTGAGCAATGCTAAATGTAATGCCCCAGACTTTGGCCCAAGACATTAGTCAAACACAACAAGGATAGAACAAAATTTTCTTTTTGAAATAAAGGTTAACACAAGTGTTGACATGCATTGTGCATCAACAAGGAATGATGTGACACTCACAACACACACACTGTGAAGCACATACATGTGACAGTGTCAATGGAAGACTGTCTAGTTGCCCAATGCTAGTCTCACTTCCCATCACAACATGGGGAAACCAAAGAGGTACGAACACATAGGGGCATGTGTAAATCATAACAACACATCATATTTAACTATTACAAGCAAGAATTTATTCATTTTAAACACCAAAATACAAATGTATGTTTTCACCATTTGCCACATGTATTTACAAAAAAATAGAAAAGTAAAACAACCCATAGCTTGCATTCGACACCAACGTCGAAGCACCAAGCTAGAAAGAAATACAACACCACTCAGAAGGTGGGTTTACATGTCCTCCGACATTGAGGATCAAATAATAACATGTCTTAAAAAATATTACATTACATAGGACACCAACGTCCTTCCAAAGTTATACAAATTTGCACTTGAATTGAAACAATAAACTAAAGCATAAAAAAGGAGATCCACGCCATCACGTGAATACAGGTCCATTCTAATCAAGCTAGAAGAACTTGTAGTCCCTAACGGTGGTGATAGCGCCACCCAACCATGTGGTACCCTCAGGCCCACCCCACTGTACTAAGGAGATGGTCGCATGGGAATAATAAACACTCATGCCATACAAAGAGATAAAGCTTACACACACGCCATACAATATATATCCAACAACATCATAGAATCATGAGCAACATCACAATGCATAAACTAATCTCATGGAAAATATCACACGTCGAGCCAAACTTTGACGATGGAAGAAGGAAGAGAGACCTAGGTAGTGAGGACAAGGATTGTCATACGAGGGCAATACTCACCTCGTGGCAGAACATGAGGGCATAAACTCCTCATAGCAACCGGACAATACACCAAAGATTGCTTTTTACACCCAAACCCAAACAAGTCAGACACTTCACCAGGACATCCAGTTTGGTGTAGATGATCTTTTTATTTTATATTTTATTACCCATGTGTTTAATTGTTAATCTTGATTAAAACTTCCATTCAATAATTCCTATGGCCTCTTTGGGTCGTGGCACACGATGAAAGCCACTCCTTTTCCTACCCCTAGACCTTTTCTTAAACACCCAAAGCTCCAATTTTACTAATTGGGCTTGGCACGGTTTATGAGGTAACAAAAATCCAAATTTGACAAAAATACAACATTTTTTAAAAACATGCAAAACATCATTTCCCATAAAGATGCAAAACATCATTTCCCATGGTAAGCAACTCATCCCACATTAAAATTAATAAAAGAAACGATTTTAAAATTAAAATTTTTTTTTTTTTCTATTTGTATGGAAAAATCATAAAAACCCAAATTCTCCATTGCTAGAAGCTTGGCTACCTTGGGCAAATTTCTAACTTTCATGTTTCAAGTTCAAATGTAAATCTGACAACTACCCATTGTTTATTATATGAACAACACCTCCATTATGAAATAAAAACAAGATGGGCATTTCTAAATAAAACTTGCCATAACTTTCTTTGTTTCAGCTGGTTTTCACAAATGAAGAACACATAATTTTTCAACTTTCATGTTTTGAACTCAATTGAAATTCTGACAACTACCCATTGTTTATTATGTGAACAACACCTCAATTATAAAATAAAATCAAGATGGGCATTTCTAAATAAAATTTGCCATAACTTTCTTTGTTTCAGCTGGTTTTCACAAATGAAAAACACACAATTTTTCAACTTTCATGTTTTGAACTCAATTGAAATTCTGACAACTACCATTGTTTATTATGTGAACGACACCTCAATTATAAAATAAAATCAAGATGGACATTTCTAACTAAAATTTGCCATAACTTTCTTTGTTTCAACTGGTTTTCACAAATGAAGAACACATAATTTTTCAACTTTCATGTTTTGAACTCAATTGAAATTCTGACAACTACCCATTGTTTATTATGTGAGCAACAATTCAATTATGAAATAAAATCAAGATGGGTGTTTCCAAATAAAATTTTTCATAACTTTCTTTGTTTCAGCTCTTTCCAAATGAAGAACACAATAGAAATGCAAATAAAATTCAGAAATTAATTTTAAACTTTTTTTTCTATGCATGAATACCATAGCAATCCATTTAAGATGGTATGGCAATGGATAGAACAAACAAAACTAAATAAGGAAGAGAGTTGTGAATTCATACCTCTTCCCAAGCACTCCAAGAAGAAAGGTTTTGAAGAAAAATAGTCTTTGATCACTTCCAACCAAGCACAATTCAATTCCAATCCTTTTCCACAAGCAATTCCAATCCTTACTTCAAACAAGCAAATCAAAATCCTTCTATTCCATGGAGAAAAATCAATCTTTCCAAGCAAGCAAGGGTTTTGTGAAGAGAGCTATTTTGAGAGCAAAAGCATAATAATACAATTCCCTTCTTTTTTTCTTTTTCTTTTTAAAACACTCAAAAGCCCCAAATTCCAATTACAATAAAATATTTATTTAAATTCCTTTTTTTAACTCTTTTTTTGAAAATAATGGAATAATTGATATTCATTTAAAACATATCCAATTCATTCCATTTCACTAATTTAAATAATTTAATAAAATGTCTAAAAACATTAAAAATTATTTTAACAATATTTAAGCTTCCCACTATGCTAATTTCTTTTCATACAAAAATAAAATAAAGTAATTATTTTTCCTACCACAGGCAATTAATAATGTATTAAGGAATATCAAATATTCCTAATTTAAATAAAAAAAGCATTAAACATATAATATACGCAAAATGTTAAACCATGCAAACACTCATTAAACATTCATCAAGTGACGGGTTTGCACAAGACATACGGAATCCTAAATCGCCACCGATTCAAATCCAAAAGCACATAGGGTTAAGTAGATACATCCCATACTCGATATGAGTGGGATAAACAAGGCTAACCAATACACAAATCCCAGTGCGACATCTCCATATAACCACCATTGGGGAACAATAATGCCTGCACACTCAATGAAACATCAGGCGTACCTGCTCAATGCAATATAGCCGAAGCACAACATATAATACCCAACGTGACATAATAACACACACATCATAAACATCTCATAAACATGTATCATCACCAATGATCAATCAATAATCCACAACATGATAATCACATATACATACAGGATATAAGCATAAATAGTGAAAACACGCTAGATGACTATCTAATAATGTTATAACATAAACAGTCATAATAAAATCTAAAAGTCAACCAAAACCCATGGAGATCACCTCGATGTCAAAATAAAGTGTCATCGCTAATAACAATAGCGGAAACCAAAGTAGTGATAAAAAAGGGCACAAATGCGAGAGGCATTACATCCTCCCCCACTAGATCTAGGCTTACTCCTAAAAGCCTCAAACAGATGGGGATATAAAGCCTTCAACGGTGAAGCATGCTCCCAAGTAGCTGAAGAATCATCTATTGGGTCCCATTGGACCCTTACCTAATCCAAGTCTCGACCCCGAAGTGCCAGTCTTTGATGCTGTAGAATATGGACGGGCTCTAAAGAAAGTTGCCCGCCCTCCTCGACCTGCAAAGTAATCAAGAACATGTGTCGCATCTGAAATATACTGCCTAAGAACTGAAACATGGAACACATCATGGATGCGCGAGAGACTAGGCGGCAAGGCAAGACAATAGGCAACTGAACCAATCCTTTCAAGGATCTTGAAAGGTCCAACAAAACATGGTGCAAGCTTAGAACCTTTTCCATAATAGATTGGGCTCTTTCACGGTCGCACTCTCAAGAAAACACGATCACCAACTGAGAAGTTTCGATCCAATCTCTTGGCATCGGCATACTTCTTCTATCTATCCTGGGCGATCAACAATTGCTCTCTAATTCTAACCACTTGTTGCTCCATATCCTAAAGCATCTTAGGACCAAGTAGAACTCAATCCTCAAGCCTATCCCAACTCAAAGGAGTTCGACATGGTCATCCCTACAAAGCCTGAAATGGAGTCATGTCAAGAGAACTATGATACCCATTGTCATAGGTAAACTCAACAAGGTATAGATAGTCCTCCCAACGGAATTGCTGATCCATGACATACATACGAAGCATATCCTCCAAAACCTGGTTCACCCTCTCCGTCTGTCCATATGTCTCAGGGTGATAGGTTGTGCAGAAGTTAAGCTGAGCTCCCAAAGTATGTTGCAAGGATGTCCATAACAAGGATGTGAAAATAGTATCCCTATCAGAAATGATCCTATGAGGTACCCCATGCAATCATACTATATCCTCCATAAAGGTACTTGCCACAGAAGCTACATTATAAGATGTCTGCATGGGTGAGAAATGGGCCACCTTGGTTAGCTTATCACAGGCAAACCAACAATAAAGTCAATAGAAATCATGTCCCATTTCCACTCAGGAATAGCATGTGGTTGTAGGAGACCTGTCGGGTGCTGATCTTCTGCCTTCACTCTTTGGCACTCAAGATATCTAGCCACAAAATCCACAATATCACGTCTCATCCCCGACCAATGGAACAACTAACGAAGGTCGGCATGAATCTTCTTCACACCAGGATGTGTTGAATAAGGAGTACGATGTGCCTCAGACAACACAACTATGCGAAGATCACCAAAAATAGGAACGTAGACCAAGATGTCACAAAAGTCCATCTGACTCTAAGGAATAACCTGAAAATCTACCTGCTAGAGTCTTTTGCAACTCTATCTCTGCTCTAACCTCTTGGTACCACAAATCCTCAAGAAGTTTCTCTAAAATTTGACTCCTCAAGTCTATACTCAAGGACAAAACTAAGACCTCGTGGCACCTTCGGCTCAAAGCATCTACAACCACATTCTCCTTCCCTTTGATGTACTGAACACCAAAGTCATACTTACAAAGGAATTCCATCCAACGTCATTGACAAGAATTCAAATTAGGTTGTGTAAAGATATACTGCAAGCTACGATGGTCAGTATGAAGCTCAAACAGATGGCCCAAAAGAAAATGTCTCCATCGCACAAGTGCATGGACAATCACCACTAGCTCTAAATCATGGGTAGGGTAGTTCAACTCATGATCTTTGAGATCCCGTGACTCATAGGCAATCACTCGACCTTCCTTCATAAGGACTGCACCCAAACCATCCAACGAAGCATCTGTACAAACCACAAAATCTGTTGTAGGATCAAGCACTACAATGATTGGTGCACTAGTCAGCCACTCCTTGAGCACTTGAAATGCTCTCTCACACTGATCCGACCAAACAAACTTCTTCCCTTTCCTCTGAAGAAAAGTAATCGAATGTGCCACTCTAGAGAAATCCAAGACAAATCGACGGTAATAACCTGCCAATCCCATGAAACTACGAACCTCAAACATGTTCGTGGGAGTTGGCCAATCCACTATGGCTTGAATCTTCAAGGGATCTACTAAGATTCCCTCTCCAGAAATGACATGTTCCAAGTACTTCACCTCTGACTGGAAAAATCCATACTTTGCCAAGTTACCATATAGCTGGTTCTCACGTAAACACTGGAGGACCTAACATAAGTGGAGCTCATGCTCTTCTACTGTCCTTGAATAAATCAAAATATCATCTAGAAACACAAGGACAAATCGGTCAAGGTATGTACGGAATACTCCATTCATCAAACTCATGAATACCGAGGGAGCATTCGTCAACCCAAATGGAACCACCGTGAACTCATAGTGTCCATATCGAGTACGAAATGCAGTACGATGAATATTAGCCTCATGTATCCAGAGTTGATGGTACCCTAATTTTAGATCAATTTTAGAGAACACTCTAGCTCCCTTCATTTGATCAAACAAATCATCTATCCTCGGCAAGGGATACCGGTTCTTCACTGTCACCTTATTCAACTGTCGGTACTCAATGCACAAGCGAAGAGAACCATCCTGCTTCTTCACAAATATGACAGGTGCTCCCCAAGGGGATACACTAGGACAAATGTGCCCTTTCTCAAGTAACTCCTCAATCTGCAACTGAAGCTCACTAAGTTCCAAAGTAGTTATATGATATGGCGCACGTGAAACAGGCTCTGCTCCTGGAATGAGATCAATACGAAAGTCTATGTCTCACTTAGGTGGCATACTAGGAATAGTCTCAGGAAAAACATTGGCAAACTCCCTAAGAAGGGGATGGTCATCAAGTGATGTCTCATGGCACTTACTCTCTAAAAGGTCATTCACCGAGATGGCAAACAATTGGCATCCCTTTCGCATGCTCCGTTTCAGCTGCATAGCTGAAATCATGCAAAGAGATACTGGTTTCTACACTCCCAAATCTACCACTCGCTAACCAAGATCATCAATACACTCAATCACCTTGTAGCAACAATCAATGCTCGCATGATGAGCCTTAAGCCAATCCATGCCAAGAACAATCCCATACGATCCTAAAGGTAGGAATCGCAAATCAACTGAAGTGATGAACGTACCAAAGTCTAACACACAACCACTCACAAGTGAGTCCACTGGTACCTTAGTACCAATAGCTAACTCAACCTGCCAAGACTCACTCTGCCTCGCTACCACCAGTCTACATCGCTCAACCAAGGATGGGGAAATAAATGAATCTGAAGCACAAATATCAAACAAGATAGAAGTATGAATACCATCCAACAAACCTAAAGACTCCACCACTGTACTTTGATGCTCTACCTAGCGCTTATCTACCGCTGCAAACACTCTGTGTGATCTACCAACATCACCTACAATGGGCTCTGATGCTATTGCATTCCTACCACCAGTCGTAGAAGATCTCTGGGGACAAGTCCTCGTGATATGACCATCTTGACCACAAGTATAGCATGGTCCAAACACACGAGAAGGTGATGACTGGGGTACACTCGACTGCTGGAAACTCAAGTGACTAAAGCTAGGTTTCCCTTCCTAAGCATGTTGCCTGGACTAAGAGCTCTATCTACTATGACATGCTAATCGACTCAGACGATTCTGTCTCCCAGAACTCTGTTCATCCTAAAAGGATTGTGGAGGCTTCTGCCTCTGCTGTTGAGATTGTTGAGGTGTCCCAGGGGTAGTTGCTGGTGATCTAAAAGGTCTCTAATTCTGAGACTGGAAACTCTGAACCCCTGAACCTCCCTAAGAATGAACCACAGGCTGAATTCCCACCTATCTGTTAGATCTAGGGCACACAACTAAGAGGGGGGGTGAATCAATTGTGCAGAAACTTGCTTCACTTCAAACACTTGATTCTTCTTTAGTTAACAGCGTATTAATTAACCGTTCATGAGAGTATAAAACATAAAGCATAAACACCGAAGCAGATAAACATCAACACATTAGACACCAAGATTTTGACGTGGAAAACCCAGTTAAGGGAAAAACCACGAGGTGATTAACCCAAGGATTATTCTCTGTTAGAAGAATAAGAAAAATGGATGGCACATGCTAATCAGGGCTCACTGCTCGAGCACACTGCTCACAAGGAGGCACACTGCCTACAAAGAGACACACTGTCTACAAAGTGATAAGAATCACAAACTTGAACTGGAGAATGACATCTTTACCATGCCTGGATCAGTTCCATTTATGCCCAAAAACTTCTTCTCTACTTTTTGCGCTCCTCTTCGCTACCACACACCCATCATGCCAAGACACACTCCAAAATAAATTCACAATCCCTTATTTATACAAGGCATCGACTTAGGAACAATCATCTAAGTCGGCAAACACCTAGAAGATTATCCGCAAGACGTGTAATACATCCGATCAGCCAAACTGAACAAGAACATCTTCATTCGGAAGAATATCTTCAATTTCAGGCTCTACCACTGATGCGGACTGACAACAAAACCTCAACATGATCCAAGAACCTTCACAAGCTTGCCTAAATGACCAGGTACATCCACACATCCTCTGCTTATTAGAATCTCTTCTCTTCTTCATCTGGAACTATAAGAACACAGTCTACCACCATTGTCATAATGCAAAAGGTACTTCTGAACCTCCAAACTATATGCAAATCGAGATGACACATCACAAGGACATCCCAAACACTCCTTCCAATCTGCAGAATAGAAAATTGCACTTCCGGATCTCACCGGACCTTTTTGTAACACTCTGTCACTCCGGAGCATCTTCCTTAACCGATTCTACTTGATCGATCACAACTTCTTCATAACTTCATGTGGACCTCTGAAATCTTAACTAGAGCATCTCAAGACTCATATCTACAAACCCTTTAATCTGCATCCTTTGATCCTCAACCTATTGAGTACTTTGGCCTTCTTCTCATCAATGTTCTTCACTGTTCCTGATTGAGACTAATTTTCTCAATAACCTCAGCACACAGCTCATCCAATCTTTCTCATCAATGCAATATGAGTATGTTGACATCAATGACAACACTGGTTAACCTCATACTTGCAACAATCTCCCCCTTTGTCATTGATGGCAACATATGATGTGAAAAACCATCAAGACAAGAACTACTCCTTTCTGTCACAGCTTCCCTTATCAGCAACAACTCTTCACATGTCTTCTCTTCCTTTACTGCTCCCCCTTTGATCATCAACCACTTGTTTTTCACATGTCTTCTCTCCCCCTTTGACATCAATGGCAAAGGGCTCATACTTGCACTTCTAACACATCAAAATCATACCAGCTAGTCCCCCTTAGTAGCAGCTCCCCAACATCAATCCGGATCACAAGATATGACTGTGATATCCACCAGACTGATGCACATCAGTGCATCCTAGTTCATCACCAGAGGGGCCATGACCCCTAACTTCTCCCTGAGATACTCAAAAGAGTACTTGGGAAGAGGTTTAGTAAAGATATCTGCAATCTGATCCTTAGAGGGTACATACTCCAATCTGACTTCATTCTTGTTCACTTTCCTCTCAGAAAGTGAAACTTGATAGATATGTGCTTGGTCTTAGAATGCAACACCGGGTTCTTAGAAATATTTATTGCACTTGAATTATCACAGAAAATTGTGATAGGCTCCTCATATTCTATATTAATGTCTCTTAACATCTGCTTCATCCATAAGATTTGAGTGCAACTACCTACTGCTGCAATGTATTCTACTTCAGTTGTAGACAGAGATATTGCCTCTTGTTTCTTGCTTAGCCAATAAACCAACCTTTTTCCCAAAAAGAATGCTCCTCCACTTGTACTCTTCCTGTCATCCACATCTCCTGCCCAATCTACATCTGTATATGCATGAAGAGAAAAGTCATGATATCTGGGATACCATAGGCCATACTCAACTATTCCTTTCAAGTACCTAAAAATTCTTTTGATTGCCATGACATGAGATTCTCTGGGATCAGCCTGGAATCTTGCCACAAGACTAACAGCCTGCATTATATCTGGTCTAGTTTGAGTGAGATACAACAATCCACCAATCATTGATCTATACTTTGTCTGGTCTGCCTTAGGGGAGTCATCATCTTTGCTCAACTTGCATCCGGTTGCCATGGGAGTATTCATTGGCTTTGAATCTTCCATCCCAAATTTCCTCAACAATTCTTTCACATATTTGGTCTGAGAAATGAAGATCCCTTTCTTTGATTGAGTAATTTGCAGACCCAAGAAGAAGTTCATTTCACCAAGCATAGACATCTCAAACTCACTTTTCATTTGATTTGCAAAAGTTTTACACATACTATCTCTTCCTCCAAAAATGATATCATCTACAAACACTTCAACAATTAAGATGTTTTCATGATCAATTTTGAAATATAAGTTACTGTCAGCAGTACCTTTGTTAAAATCAATTTTTAAAAGATGTTTATCCAGTCTTTCATACCAAGCTCTTGGGGCTTGCTTCAATCCATACAGTGCCTTTTTCAACTTGCAGACCATATCACCATGATCAGACAATTGAAATCCATCCGGTTGCTCAATGTATACTTCTTCTTCCAAATCACCATTTAGGAAGGTAGACTTAACATCCATCTAATATACCTTGAAGTCTTTGAAGGTAGCAAATGCAATAAATAATCTGATTGCTTCAATTCTTGCCACCGGAGCAAAAGTTTCTTCAAAATCAATCCCTTCTATTTGAGAGTAGCCTTTGCAAACCAATCTGGCTTTGTTTCTGATTACTTCACCAACTTCATTTAATTTGTTCCGGAAGACCCATTTGGTTCCAATCACATTCTTGTCTCTAGGTCTGGGAACAAGATCCCAAGTGTGATTTTTCTCAATTTGCATCAACTCTTTCTCCATTGCATTGGTCCAGTTTTCATCATTGCAAGCTTCATTTATTGTCTTAGGTTCAATCTTTGAAATTAGACAACATTCATCTAAATTTTGAGCAATTCTCCTCCTTGTTTGCACTCCTTTTCTTTTGTCACCTATGATCTGATCTTCAGAGTGGTTTAGAGTTACATACCTTGGAGCTTTGGGAACTTCTTGCACCTATAATTCTTGATCAATCTTATTGACACTTATCTGTTCTTCTTGTCTTACCGGATCACCTTGACTTTGTTTCTCAGAGGAGGCTTGGATACTTTGAATCTGAACATCATTCTGATCATCTTCATCATATTCATAAAACCTTGAAGGCTTCTCAATTCCTTCATCAACTTTCACATTTGTACTTTCTATCATCTTTCTCAGTCTCTTGTTGTAACACCGGTATTCTTTGCTTTGAGTGGAGTAAACCAAGAAAATTCCTTCATCACTTCTAGCATCAAACTTTCCTAGATCTTCATCTCTTTTGATATAACATTTGCTACCAAATACTCTGAAATATCTCACAGTAGGAGTGACACCAAACCAAAGTTCATAAGGAGTCTTACCGGTATTGCTTCTGATTTGAACTCGATTGAGAGTGTAGACTGTAGTGCTGGCAGCTTCTCTCCAAAACATCTGAGGAACATTTGCTTCCATCATCATTATCCTGGATGCTTCCTGAATGGTCCGGTTCTTTCTCTCTACTACTCCATTCTGCTGTGGAGTCCTAGGAGCAGACAACTGTCTCTTTATACCATGCTTCTCACAAAAGTCTATGAATTCACCGGATGTGAATTCACCACCTCTATCAGACCTTAGACATTTCAGTTTCAATCCGGTTTGATTCTCTACCATGGCTTTGAAGATTTTGAACTTCTCAAAGGCTTCTGATTTCTCTTTTAGAAAGGTGACCCACATCATCTGGAAATGGTCATCAATTAGTAACATGAAATATCTATCTCCTTGCATACTCTAGATTCTTGTCGGACCACATAGATCAGTAAGAACTAACTCCAATAATCCGGTAGAGGACTGATCCTTGCTTTTGAATGAGACTCTGCTCTGTTTACCTAGCTGACATTCCTTGCACAAACTATTTGAAGGTTTTACCAATTTTGGAAGATCTCTTACAGCCTGAGTACTGCTTATCTTGATGATGTTATCAAAATTTACATGACACATCCTTCTATGTCATAACCAACTCTGATCAACTTGAACAAACAACTTTTATTAGAACCAACTAGATGGAAGATATTACCTTTTGTTTGAGTACCGGATGCAATCTCAATTCTGGAGCTTTCAAAAATCCTGCATCTTCCATTTTTGAACCGGAGATCATAACCTTTGTCTACTAACTGACCAACACTGAGAAGATTGTGCTTCAATCCTTCAACATACAGTACATTACTAGTTTTGCTCTTTCCATCAAAAGAAATAGTTCCCCTACCTCTGATTCTACCAGCAGAATTATCACCAAACTTTACCATTCCTCCTTCATACCTTTCCAAATCTAAGAACTTGTTCTTGTCACCTGTCATATGGTGAATCAATAACCCAATCATCCTTTTCTTCAACCTGGGCAGCCAAAGCTCTTTTTACAACCTTATGATTGACAGATTCAGAGGACATTGGATCTTCTTCCTTGATAGCAATAAACACCCATTCATTTCCAAATTTGTTTCCTATTTATGATTCATCATCTGTTACTCCTTCATTATCATCTTCTTCATGAACATAATAACAGTTCTTTTGGAACCTTTGTCTATTAGAATTTGACCTTGCAGATCTTTCCGGACACCTTGAAGCAAAATGACCAATCTTATTGCAGTTGAAGCACTTAAAGGGTAATTTTCCTTCATACTTACCAGATCCTCTAGGTAGTCTCTTTGCAATGAGAGCTTCAAGATGAGTTGTTTCTGCTTCTTCCTCTTCCATGTCTTTCCTTGCTTGATCATACCATGACAACTTTCTTGAAGAATTTTCTCCCGGATCAAATCTTTGTTTGCCTTTCACATATGTACTAGCTTTGAATGCAGATTCAGTCTTAGGGGGATCATCTCCAAACTTGGGCATTTCAAATGCAGCCAATTTGCCAGCCAATTATTCTCTTGTGATAGTTGTATGGGCTCTGAATTCATCAATGGCAGCAACCTTGATTTTGTAGGCAGCAGGAAGGGATTTGAGAATTTTGCAAACAATCTCATTTTCATCTAGAGTTCCACCAGCATTCCTAATTCCACACACCAGCTCATTTACCCTTGGCATAAAGGTAGTGATGTTTTCATCATCTCTCATCTTCAATCTTTCAAATTTCCCTTTGAGACTTTGCAGCCTTACACTCTTAACAAACTCATCTCCTTCATGTAGAAGTTCTAGTTTAGTCCAGATCTCATAGGCAGTTGGTCAATAACATTTGAGAGCTCTGAGTCAGTTAAAGCACTTAGAAGAGCCTCTTTAGTCCGTAGATTATTTTCAGCATCTGTGATTTCATTTAGAGTTGCCGGACCACTCTATGGAGGTACATATGGTTTCGTGACCATGGACAAGTATGCTTTTCCCATACACTCCAAGTGACATTTCATGCGACCTTTCCAGAGAGAGAAGTTGGTTCCATCAAACTTCAGACTATCCTTCTTATACGACGACATCTTGGATCTCCTCAAGCAGTTAATCTCCTTTTAGAGGAACTTGGCTCTGATACCATTTGTTAGATCTAGGGCACACAGCTGAGAGGGGGGGTGAATCAGTTGTGCAGAAACTTGCTTCACTTCAAACACTTGATTCTTCTTTAATTAACAGCATATTAATTAACCATTCATGAGAGCATAAAATATAAAGCATAAACACCGAAGCAGATAAACATCAACACATTAGACACCAAGATTTTGATGTGGAAAACCCAGTTAACAGAAAAACCACAGGGTGATTAATCTAAGGATTATTCTCTGTTAGAAGAATAAGAAAAATGGATGGCACATGTCAATCAGGGCTCACTGCCTGAGCACACTGCTCACATGGAGGCACACTACCTACAAAGAGACACATTGTCTACAAAGTGATAAGAATCACAAACTTGAACTGGAGAATGACATCTTTACCATGCCTGGATCAGTTCCATTTAGGCCCAAAAACTTCTGCTCTACTTTTCGCGCTCCTCTTCGCTACCACACACTCATCATGCCAAGACACACTCCAAAATGAATTCACAATCCCTTATTTATACAAGGCATCGACTTAGGAACAATCATCTAAGTCGGCAAACACCTATAAGATTATTCGCAAGACATGTAATACATCCGGTCGGCCAAACTGAACAAGAACATCTTCATCCGAAAGAATGTCTTCAATTTCAGGCTCTACCATTGATGCGAACCGACAACACAACCTCAACATGATCCAAGAACCTTCACAAGCTTGCCTGAATGACCAGGTACATCCGCACATCCTCTGCTTATTAGAATCTCTTCTCTTCTTCATCCGGAACTATAAGAACACAGTCTACCGCCATTGTCATAATGCAAAAGGTACTTTCAGACCTCCAAACTATATGCAAATCGAGATGACACATCACAAGGACATCCCAAACACTCCTTCCAATCCGCAGAATAGAAAACTGCACTTCTGGATCTCACTGGACCTTTTTGTAACACTCTGTCACTCTGGAGCATCTTCCAGAACCAGTTCTACTTGATCGATCACAACTTCTTCATAACTTCATGCGGACCTCTAAAATCTTAACTGGAGCATCTCAAGACTCATATATACAAACCCTTTAATCTACATCCTCTGATCCTCAACCTATTGAGTACTTTGGCCTTCTTCTCATCACTGTTCTTCATTGTTCCTGATTGAGACTAATTTTCTCAATAACCTCAGCACACAGCTCATCCAATCTTTCTCATCAATGCAATATGAGTATGTTGACATCAATGACAACACTAGTTAACCTCATACTTGCAACACTATCCACCATAGCCTTTAGCTAGATTCTCTTCTATCAACCTTGCCTTCTCCACGGCAACCTCCAAGGTTTTCAGCTCTAGAACTCAAACACCACCACTGATGCATGCATTTAACCCTTGCACAAAACACTAAACTAGCAAGCCCTCATCCTCTACTGAGCTCGCATACTACTTCAGTTCAAAGAACCAATTCTCATATTGGTCCACTATCATACCCAACTATCGTAGATCGTGAAACTCATCTGCACAACGCTGCCTGTAGTGATTTAAAAGGTACTGTGAACAAAACCTCTCCAGGAATGTCTCCCAAGAAATTGTCGCAATGTCCAAATGATGCTTTTGCTCCTCCTGGTGCCACCAGGTAGACGTAAAACCACGCAAATGCATAATCGCGCACCAAGCCTTGGTATTGCTACCATAGGGGTGCATCACAAAACATCTGTCCAAAGCCAAGAGCTAATTCTTGGCCTCTGATCCCTCTAAAGAACCCTCAAAAGTAGGTGGATCAGCTCACAACAGATCTCTCATATGTGCGGATATCATGCTATCCTTATCCACTGCCTGCATATCCTCATGACGCTGATTCCTCAAAGGTCTGTTTCCCACTCTAGATCGGTGACGACTCCTAAAACGTTCACTCTCATCATCACCATCCTGATGCTCAGCTCTATTCTGTGAAGGCTGAGAACTACCAGAAGGTGCCAACTCCTGACAAGGCCCCAATCTTGCTATAATTACCTGAAGGAGAGTTACTATTGGTGATTGTTTTGATGCAATCATAACAATTAGTTAAAATTCACATAAAATGAACCAAAACTGACTTAAAAGATATGAAGGAATCGGTTAAGATTCACTTAATCCCAAGTTTAATATGTTCAGGTCTTGACCTATTAGGCAAATTTAGTTGGTTGATGTGAAGCTATAATGTTCAAGGGGCCTTACGTGATTTAGGGTTTCCTGTTGGTTAATTGGACTCAAACTATGCAACAAGGGATTGTGAATATCAGTGTGTTGTTCATTCCTTTCTTGCATAAAAGTGTTACTAGATTTCAAAGCTTTAAATGATTTATATTGTAGCAAGTTTTCTTCTTTCTAATATTATGAAAATTATCTACTTTCAAATCAGTAATGCATACTTCTTTCAGATATGAGACAATTTCCTTTAAATTTCTACGTTTTCAGCTAAGTATTTTAGATGGGTTGGGAAAAGTTAGAAAGAACTAATCTAAACTTCATTTTAATCTACCAAAGGATCTAATTGTTCTGTTATGCACTGTATAAGTATTGCAGCAAATTGATCAAATCCACAGACAAAAACCCTAAGTGTAAGTTCTGAACATTTTCACAAACATACACCTAAAATTGCAAGCTCTAAGAGAAAATGTTTAAAACACAATGAAGAGCAAGAAAACACTCAGAAGATAGATGTAGAATTCCATATTCAATTGTATTTGAAACAGACAATCACATATGATTTACAATGTCTGAATGACTCTTAGCTTTAATGATCAAATTACAGAAAACTTACAAGCTTTACAGATACAATAAGGAAGCAGGATGTTCCACACGTTCCTTACTGCAGACACAGGCAACTTCCTTCTTCTACTTCTAAACTCAAAGGTCCCTCTATTCTAAATGTTATTCTCTAAAAAAAATCTATTGCTACAAATTTCTAAGTAGCCCCTGTATAAAGTTTTACAGTGTAAGGAGGCACAATATATAGACTTTGATTGTCCTCAATACAACTCAAAACCCTAGTTAAAACCCTGGTTCAAACCCCTGGTTACAACAATAAATGTTGGAGAACCAGTCTCCCAAAATATCTCTGAGTATACATCAAATCTGGGCGAGAATATTGCCCTTCTGGAAACCCCAGCAGCTCAATATTAACTTCTATGGTCTGCTGCAGTAATGCCCCCAACTGTATTTTGTCTTCATCAGTGGAGACCCTTGACTTCCTTGTCCTTCATCCTTATCTTCCTCTGCTCCTGAGATCGGATTTCCTCCCCCGTGATGTCACTGCCATTAAATTCCAGCTCCCTCCTCAACTGCAAACCTGCAAAAAATAGACAAGCAATAAGTATTACTTAACTTAATAAACAATAGGAAACTAAAACACCTGTTGAATCAAGGCACGACTGTGCAAAACGTAGAAATCAGGCCCAAAAATCCCCAAAAACGCGTTCAAAATGCATATACAATGCCCAAAACTCCATCGGGTCAACCATCGTTGACCAAAAACATGCACTTGGGCTTCAAAAACACCCAAAACCCTATTTCTCTTCCCCTTCCTGCCCATCGGCGTGAGTCTTCCCATCGGCGAAAGCCTAAAATGTTATTCCAACTATTACTTGTTTCGCCAATAGCCTTTGTATCGGCGTGAGTTTCATCTATCGGCAAAGGTTTGAAATGTTTGGCCGATCGTTATTGTTATACCGATGTCTCCTTATATCGGCGTGACTCCTCTCTATCGGCGAAGGTTTAACACTTCACTCCGATCATTGATGTTATGCCGATATCTCCTTTGATATACAACCTGGACGTGAAGCCCCCATTTAATCAGATTTCATCTTCCTTTATATTCTAGTTTGTATGCATGTGATGTATGTTCCGCTTGTAAGCGTCGAATATACGACTTAATTCTCTTTAATAAGTCTATCAGGTCCGCATTGTATATAGAACACTTGTATTCTATGCATTGTATATTTCGAAACATACAAGCAACTAATCTTTGTTTAAACAACCTTTCGGGTCCGCTATGTATATTTCGATGTATGTTGAGCAATGTATATTTCGATATACACCTGGATTTGATACAAGTACTTAACCAAATTTAATCCTCCGTTGAGATCCGTTTTGTATAAGCACAATGTATATCGGTTTGTATATAGGACTATACAAACGCGAAATATACATCAAATTAGCTCTTCTTCATGAAATTTTCAAATCCGCGTTGCATGTATATTATTCTTATGTGTGCCAATATGCAAGCCGGAACATATACATGGATTTTTCTCTTTTTTATAAGTCCTTCGGGTCCGCGTTGTATATTGGCAATGTATATTGACTTTGTATGCACAAATATACAAACCAGAATTAATACCACGAATTAACATTGTTTGATAATCACTTCAGGTCTGCGTTGTATATATGTGCTTTGTATATTCTACCTGCCAAACATACAACCGTTAGATGCATTACGGAATCCAAAACATCAATTCATTCAAACCTAAAACCACTTCAGGTCCACTTTGTATGTATGAAAGGAAATACCACCAACCTTGCATATGAACCCAAATGTAAAAAGCGACCAAACATAAAATGACTTTGCACATACAAAGGACTTTGTATATGCAAAGCGATATACAAACCAGAATGTACATTTTACCAAAATAATCATAACTTGCAAAATATGGCGAATTTTAAGACGGTTCAAAAAGCAGCCCTAGCTCATTTTTCACAAGGAATCCAACCATATCATGCACTGGTACTGAAAAATGCATTTTTTCTCTATTTTAACAAAGTTTACAATTTTAACATCCTTTTCCCCTTTACCACCAAGCAAAACAACACACAAAAAGTGAAAGCAACAGCCACAACAGGGGTCCTCATTTTGCTAAGGAGTAAAATGGGGCATGTTGTGAACATCACAACAACTAGCAACCAAACAAAACAATTAAATTCAAAGTATTTAAGAAAACAAGATGAAATAAATCCATAACTTCTAACTATCTTTTCTGCAAATTATTATTCGACTTGAGACATAAGGTATTCAATAAGGGTGCATGAATTTTCACTTTCAATTTAGGTGTGTGCACGTGATTAATTATTCTTGAAGATCGGTTGAACAAACCAGTGACTGACATTAGCCTACGTAGTTGAGGATATTTCCTCATAGCCGACCGGACAGAGCCTTGCTACCAACGAGCATTCATAGCCCCGGCAAGGTTATCGTTATAATTCTCCTAAGTAGAGCCCCACTGCCAGCGAGCGTCTATAGCCCTGGTAGAGTTACTTAGATGGCTTAATCTGGATTTTCAGTATAATCCACTTTATTTATTTATATTTTTAGTTTTATATTCTATTGCTTTTGATATTTGATAGAAATTTCTTAAGATATAGCAATTTGTAACTTTATGATGCAAGGAATGAGCACTTGCTGAAATTAAACTGAGAATTGTAATGGTAGCAAGGGTGACCTCAGATTTTTCACCTAATATCTACACTGGTAGGTTCAACAAACCCAAGGATTTTAGGTGTGTCATCGTGAGAAACATCCCTGAATTCTCAACCACATTTATTGAATACGAAATTTCAGAAGATAAATAACTCTCTACATTCATGGCAGTCACAACAAGTTATGCATAAATTGCAAATAATTAACCTAAATATTCTAAATTTTATATTATTTTGAATGGTTGTTAGCTTGCTCCTTAATACTCTAAAGAAAAATAAAGATCCCTGCTGAGGAAACAACAAACAACCAAACCAACAAACTGTACAAACAAAGAAAAGAAAAGAAAACAGCTACTCTACCAAACTATACAAGCCTCTACAAGGCAAACAGAACCCATGAAAAGACCCCAAAACACCCATGGATTTACATATTTCCTTAGATTGTGCAGGAGTATCAAGGCACTAGTTATGGTTCTCAACCTAGCAAATTTATCTTTGAATTCTGAAAATTGCTCTTATTCTCTAAGTTCACTGTGTTTAACAGGATGATCTCTAATTATCCGCAATTGAGGCAGCCCATCCTATTCATGATTAATCCATATGCACGTCCTATCTCTTAAATTTTCATAATCAAAATAATATTCAACATTATTCACTGAGGAAAGGAAAGAGACAACCTGATGTATTTTTAGCTCTATGGGACATGCTTGTTTATTAACAGTTGGCTCTCCATTTAACCTTATACTTTCATTGCCTAGCTCCATGTCAGGTCTTTCTTCAAATTGAAAGATGAATGACTCTAGATGTATCATTTCTTCATCTTTATCTAGCTTTGTTCCTTCATTCTAGATGTTCAGTTTATCCTCAAATTCAGCAAATCTCCTAATGTTCTCATAAGTTCCCTACATATCAGCACTTAAGTGAGTATATTTATCATCATAACCTGATATACAGAATTTAATCATTTCTAGATCACTTGACTGTAAAGGTGGAACAACGTCTTTAGTTTGATAGGAATACTCTCCTGTTTCATTTTCAAAATAATGCTAGGGTGATGCCTGATTATGCACAACAATAGCATGATCTCCTGTATCCTCAATTTTTAAGAACTGTTCATCAGATGACTCACTTTTATCATCCAGTGTGGAGTCTATTTCTAGTGACCTGCAACAATCTTGAACTTGATCATTCAATTTAAAGAAGTCAGCCATAACATTAGGATTTACTTTCTTTTCTATGACTTCATTAGTTGCTATAATAGAAACTTCATCAGTTTTAGTGCACTTTAATTTTGCCAATGCTTGTTTACATTTCTTTGCCAAATCATTTTCGTTAAAACTTTTCAGGTCAGGTCCAGAGATTTCCTCTTGACAAATATTCCTTAGTAATTCCATATATTTATCAAATGTATCAAGATGAACCTCACTTTCCTTTTCCTTTTCATTAAATCCTCTTTGCTTATCATCTAGAAAAGGGATATGAGCTGTGATTTCCTCCCTATATTTTTTAGGATATTTATACCTTTCACTAACCTTAATCACACATGGACCTTGATAAAAAGGTAGATTATTTTTCTTATCATCACATGATTCTTGAAAAGGGATTTTACTATCCTTCATTTCTAGTATTAGTTCCATCTTTGTATTCTCTGAATATTTAATGACCGTTGATGCTGTATCCCCTTGTTGCCCCATAATTTCCTCATTTTCCTGCCAACTTTCAGCCTTATACACATCGGAGAGAGAGATTAGTCCTTTTAAATATAAATCTAACCTTGTAAGAAAAGCCAAGCAATTAATTTCACTATGCTCCGTGGACCTATGTATCCTACATCTTCCAAATGAGCCATAGATAGATAAATTTTTAGGATAAAGCTGTCTATTTCAAGTTTCCTGAAATAAAGGAATGTTAACTTGAAAACTATCCCCATATGAGTCCATTGAAATGGGACCTTGTTTTCAACCCCTTCTAGTTTTTTTTTGAAATTTTTATGAGATCTGATATATCTCATAATAAATCATTTAAACTCAGAAAATTAACTCTAAATCCAATCAAGCCCTTCTTCTAGCACCAGAAAAACTATTGGTGATTGTTTTGATGCAATCATAACAATTAGTTAAAATTCACATAAAATGAACCAAAACTGACTTGAAAGATATGAAGGAATCGGTTAAAATTTGCTTAATCCCAAGTTTAATATGGTCAGGTCTTGACCTGTTGGGCAAATTCAGTTGGTTGATGTGAAGCTGTAATGTTCAAGGGGCCTTACGTGATTTAAGGTTTCCTATTGGTTAACTGGACTCAAACTATGCAACAAGGGATTGTGAATATCAGTGTGTTGTTCATTCCTTTCTTGCATAAAAGTGTTACTATATTTCAAAGCTTTAAATGATTTATATTGTAGCAAGCTTTCTTCTTTCTAATATTATGAAAACTTTCTACTTTCAAATCAGTAATGCATACTTCTTTTAGATATGAGACAATTTCCTTTAAATTTCTACGTTTTCAACTAAGTATTTCAGATGGGTTGGGAAAAGTCAGAAAGAACTAATCTAAACTTCATTTTAATCTACCAAAGGATCTAATTGTTCTGTTATGCACTGTATAAGTATTGCAGCAAATTGATCAAATCCACTGACAAAACCCTAAGTGTAAGTTCTGAACATTTTCACAAACATACACCTAAAATTGCAAGCTCTAAGAGAAAATGTTGAAAACACAATGAAGAGCAAGAAAACACTCAGAAGATAGATGCAGAATTCCAGATTTAATTGTATTTGAAACAGACAATCACATATGATTTACAATGTCTGAATGACTCTTAGCTTCAATGATCAAATTACAAAAAACTTACAAGCTTTATAGATACAATAAGGAAGCAGGATGTTCCACATGTTCCTTAGTGCAGACATAGACAACCTCCTTCTTCTACTTCTAAACTCAAAGGTCCCTCTATTCTAAATGCTATTCTCTAAAAAAAAATCTGCTGCTACAGATTTCTAAGTAGCCCCTGTGTAAAGTTTTACAGTGTAAGGAGGCACAATATATAGACTTTGATTGTCCTCAATACAACTCAAAACCCTAGTTAAAACCCTGGTTCAAACCCCTGGTTACAACAATAAATGCTGGAGAACCAGTCTCCCAAAATATCTCTGAGTATACATCAAATCTGGGCGAGAATATTGCCCTTCTAGAAACCCCAGTAGCTCAATATTAACTTCTGTGGTCTGCTGCAGTAATGCCCCCAACTATATTTTGTCTTCATCAGTGAAGACCCTTGATTTCCTTGTCCTTCATCCTTATCTTCCTCTGCTCCTGAGATCGGATTTCCTCCCCCGTGATGTCACCGCCATTAAATTCCAGCTCCCTCCTCAACTGCAAACCTGCAAAAAATAGACAAGCAATAAGTATTACTTAACTTAATAAATAGTAGGAAACTGAAACACCTGTTGAATCAAGGCATGACTATGTAAAACGTAGAAATCGGGCCCAAAAATGCCCCAAAAACGCGTTCAAAATGCATATACAATGCCCAAAACTCCATCGGGTCAACCATCGCTGACCAGAAACATGCACTGGGGCTTCAAAAACACCCAAAACCCTATTGCTCTTCCCCTTCCCGCCCATCGGCGTGAGTCTTCCCATTGGCGAAAGCCTGAAATGTTATTCCGACTATTACTTGTTTCGCCGATAGCCTTTGTATCGGTGTGAGTTCCATCTATCGGCAAAGGTTTGAAATGTTTGGCTGATCATTATTGTTATACCGATGTCTCCTTATATCAACGTGACTCCTCTCTATCGGCGAAGGTTTAACACTTCACTCCAATCATTGATGTTATGCCGATATCTCCTTCGATATACAACCTAGACATGAAGCCCCCATTTAATCGGATTTCATCTTCCTTTAGATTCCGGTTTGTATGCGTGCGATGTATGTTCCGCTTGTAAGCGTCGAATATACAACGACTTAATTCTCTTTAATAAGTCTATCAAGTCCGCGTTGTATATAGAACACTTGTATTCTACGCATTGTATATTTCGAAACATACAAGCAACTAATCTTTGTTTAAACAACCTTTCGGGTCTGCTATCTATATTTCGATGTATGTTGAGCAATGTATATTTTGATATACACCCAAATTTGATACAAGTACTTAATCAAATTTAATCCTCCATTGAGATCCGTTTTGTATAAGCACAATGTATATCGGTTTGTATATAAGACTATACAAACGTAAAATATACATCGAATTAGCTCTTCTTCATGAAATTTTCCAATCCGCATTGCATGTATATTATTCTTGTGTGCGCCAATATGCAAGCCGGAACATATACATGGATTTTTCTCTTTTTTATAAGTCCTTCGGGTCCGCGTTGTATATTGGCAATGTATATTGACTTTGTATGCACAAATATACAAACCAGAATTTATACCACGAATTAACATTGTTTGATAATCACTTCGGGTCCGCGTTGTATATATGTGCTTTGTATATTCTACTTGCCAAACATACAAACGTTAGATGCATTACGGAATCCAAAACATCAATTCATTCAAACCTAAAACCACTTCGGGTCCACTTTGTATGTATGAAAGGAAATACCACCGACCTTGCATATGAACCCGAATGTAAAAAGCGACCAAGCATAAAATGACTTTGCACATACAAAGGACTTTGTATATGCAAAGTGATATACAAACCAGAATGTACATTTTACCAAAATGATCATAACTTGCAAAATATGGCAAATTTTAAGAAGGTTCAAAAAGCAACCCTAGCTCATTTTTCACAAGGAATCCAACCATATCATGCACTGGTACTGAAAAATGCATTTTTTTCTCTATTTTAACAAAGTTTGCAATTTTAACATCCTTTTCCCCTTTACCACCAAGCAAAACAACACACAAAAAGCGAAAGCAATAGCCACAGCAGGGGTCCTCATTTTGCTAAGGAGTAAAATGGGGCGTGTTGTGAACATCACAACAATTACTGCCTATGGTGCACCCAAGTTTTCCTCTAGTGGTAATTGCTTGACTACAGGTGAGTCTTCTCTCTGTATCTGTAGGGATTCTTGCTCAGGGTTTTCATGTTCCCATTGATGGTTATGGTGGGGTCTAGGAGGCATTCTTCCTAAACACAAAACATGGGTTAGCATAAACAACTTATCATGCCACCATGACAAAAAGATACAAGGAGCATAAAACATTCAAAAAGAATACACTCATAAACACATAAGCAACATAGACAAGTACATCAAGTACTCATAAAGCAAGCACACGAGCCAAAGTTCCCAGTGTAGTAACTCAACACTCTGATACCAAATGTAATGCCCTAGGCTTTTGCCCAAGACATTAGTCAAACACAACAAGGACAGAACAATTTTTTTTTTGAAATAAAGGATAACACAAGTGTTGACATGCATTGTGCATCAACAAGGAATGATGTGACACTCACAACACACATATTGTGAAGCACATGCATGCGACGGTGTCAGTGGAAGATTGTCTAGTTGCTCAATGTTAGTCTCACTTCCCATCACAATATGGGGAAACCATAGAGGTAAGAACACATAGGGGCATGTGTAAATCATAACAGCACATCATATTTAACTATTACAAGCAAGAATTGATTGATTCAAAGCACCAAAATACAAATGTATGTTTTCACCATTTGCCACATGTATTTACAAAAAATAGAAAAGTAAAACAACCCATAGCGTGCATTCGACACCAACGTCGAAGCACCAAGCTAGAAAGAAATACAACACCACTCATAAGGTGGGTTTGCATGTCCTCCAACATTGAGGATCAGATAATAACATGTCTTAAAAAAGATTACATTACATAGGACACCAACGTCCTTCCAAAGTTATACAAATTTGCACTTGAATTGAAACAATAAACTAAAGCATAAAAAAGGAGATCCACGCCATCACGTGAATCCAACTCCATTCTAATCAAGCTAGGAGAACCTGTAGTCCCCAATGGTGGTGATAGCACCACCCAACCATGTGGTACCCTCAGGCCCACCCCACTATACTAAGGAGATGGTCACATGGGAATAATACACACTCACGCCGTACAAGGAGATAAGGCTTACACACACGCCATACAATGTCTATCCAACAACATCATAGAATCATGAGCAACATCACAATGCATAAACTAATCTCATGGAAAACATCACACATCGAGCCAAACTCTGACAGTGGAAGAAGGAAGAGAGACCTAGGTAGTGAGGACAAGGAGTGTCATACGAGGGCAATACTCACCTCGTGGCAGAACATGAGGGCATAAACTCCTCATAGCAACCAAACAATACACCAAAGATTGCTCTTTACACCCAAACCCAAGCAAGTCAGACACTTCACCAGGACATGCAGTTTGGTGTAGATGATCTTTTTATTTTATATTTTATTACCTATGTGTTTAATTGTCAATCTTGATTAAAACTTCCATTCGATAATTCCTTCGGCCTCTTTGGGCTATGGCACACGATGAAAGACACTCCTTTTCCTACCCCTAGACCTCTTCCTAAACACCCAAAGCTCCAATTTTACTAATTGGGCTTGGCACAGTTTACGAGGTAACAAAATCCAAATTTGACAAAAATACAACATTTTCTAAAAACATGCAAAACATCATTTCCCATAAAGATGCAAAACATCATTTCCCATGGTAAGGAACTCATCCCACATTAAAATTAATAAAGGAAATGGTTTTAAAATTGAAATTTCATTTTTTTTCTATTTGTATAGAAAAATCATAAAAACCCAAATTCTCCATTGTTGAAAGCTTGGCTACCTTGGGCAATTTTCTAACTTTCATGTTTCAAGTTCAAATGTAAATCTGACAACTACCCATTGTTTATTATATGAACAACACCCCCATTATGAAATAAAAACAAGATGGGCATTTCTAAATAAAATTTGCCATAACTTTCTTTGTTTCAGCTGGTTTTCACAAATGAAGAACACACAATTTTTTAACTTTCATGTTTTGAACTCAATTGAAATTCTGACAACTAACTATTGTTTATTATGTGAACAACACCTCAATTATAAAATAAAATCAAGATGGGCATTTGTAACTAAAATAACTTTCTTTGTTTCAACTAGTTTTCACAACTGAAGAACACACAATTTTTCAACATTCATGTTTTAAACTCAATTGAAATTTGACAACTACCCATTGTTTATTATGTGAACAACACCTCAATTATAAAATAAAATCAAGATGGGCATTTCTAACTAAAATTTGCCGTAACTTTTTTTGTTTCAGCTGGTTTTCACAAATGAAGAACACATAATTTTTTAACTTTCATGTTTTGAACTCAATTGAAATTCTGACAACTACCCATTGTTTATTATGTAAGCAACAACTCAATTATGAACTAAAATCAAGATGGGCATTTCTAAATAAAATTTGCCATAACTTTCTTTGTTTCAGCTCTTTCCAAATGAAGAACACAACAGAAATACAAATAAAATTTAGAAATTAATTTTAAACTTTCTTTTATATGCATGAATACCATAACAATCCATTTAAGATGGTATGGCAATGGATAGAACAAACAAAACTAAATAAGGAAGAGAGTTGTGAATTCGTACCTCTTCCCAAGCACTCTAAGAAGAAAGGTTTTGAAGAAAAACAATCTTTGATCACTCCCAACCAAGCACAATTCAATTCCAATCCTCTTCCACAAGCAATTCCAATCCTTACTTAAAACAAGCAAATCCAAATCCTTCCAATCCATGGAGAAAAATTAATCTATCCAAGCAAGCAAGGGTTTTGTGAAGAGAGCCATTTTGAGAGCAAAAGCATAATAATACAATTCCTTTTTTTTTTTTTAAAAAAAACACTCAAAAGCCCCAAATTCTAATTACAATAAAATATTTATTTAAATTCCTTTTTTTAACTCTTTTTTTGAAAATAATAGAATAATTGATATTCATTTAAATATATCATTTAAAACATATCCAATTCATTCTATTTCACTAATTTAAATAATTTAATAAAATGTCTAAAAACATTAAAAATTATTTTAACAATATTTTAGCTTCCCACTATGCTAATTTCTTTTCATATGGAAATAAAATAAAGTAATTATTTTTCCTACCACAGGCAATTAATAATGTATTAAGGAATATAAAATATTCCTAATTTAAATAAAAAAACCATTAAGCATATAATATATACAAAACTTTAAACCATGCAAACACTCATTAAGCATTCATCAAGTTACGGGTTTGCATAAGACATACGAAATCCTAAATTGCCACCAATTCAGATCTGAAAATACATAGGGTTAAGTAGATACATCCCATACTCAATACAAGCGGGATAAACAAGGCTAACCAATACACAAATCCCAGTGCGACATCTCCATATAACCACCGTTGGGGAACAATAATGCCTGCACACTCAATGAAACATCAGGCATACCTGCTCAATGCAATATAGCCGAAGCACAACATATAATAGCCAACATGACATAATAACACACACATCATAAACATCTCATAAACATGTATCATCAGCAATGATCAACCAATAATCCACAACATGATAATCACATATACATACAGGATATAAGCATAAATAGTGAAAACACGCTAGATGATCGTCTAATAATGTCATAACATAAACAGTCATAATAAAATCTAAAGGTCAACTAAAACCCATCGAGATTACCTCGATGTCAAAATAAAGTGCCATCGCTAATAACAATAGCGGAAACCAAAGTAGTGATCAAAAAAAGGCACAAATGCCAGAGGCATTACACTAAACTCATAAACCCTAAATAATGCCCTAAAACCCTGACCCCTAACCCCAAGCATCTCTCTCTCTCTCTCTCTCTCTCTCTCTCTCTCTCTCTCTCTCTCTCTCTCTCTCTCTCTCTCTCTCTCTCTCTCTCCCAAAACCCCAAAACCCTAACCCCTAACCCCTAAACCCTAAACCTCTATCTCCCTATCTCTCCCTTAATTCCCTATCTCTATCGTCCCTCTACCTCTCAATCCTTCTCCCTGTCTCTCTGGACATCTCGCTCACTCTCTATCTCCCTATCTCTCCCCTCTATCTCCTCTATCTCTCCATATATTTGTCTCCTCTCTCTCTATCTAGCTATCTATCTATCTCTTTCCTCTCTCTCCCCTATCATTCCTCTATCTCCCTATCTCTCCCCTCTATCTCTCCCTCTCCCGTATTGACGAAAGAAATGAAAACAAGAAAACTAGGACTCTCTTTCTATCTCTCTCCCTCTCTCCTAGGGAAATTGGAAAGGAAAAGGAAAACTAGAGGAAAGCTAGGAAAAGGATTTAACTAGGAGGTAGATAGGTTAGAGAGAGAGAGAGAGAGAGAGTTGATACGGAAACTATTGAACAATGATAAAATGTAATGTGGTAGGATGTGGTGAGTTTTAGATGTTGTGATATAGCATGGAGATATGTCTACATGTGGTGATGCTATGAAAATTTAACCATGAGTCATTTGAAGAAGTACTCACAACTACATATTTAATTGTGCTAGTAGAAGCATAAATAATAATGCAGGTGCACTTGTAGCAGAGTTGAATTTCATGTGGAACAATCTAGAGGCTTGGTTATGTTAAGAGAATGTTCTACAATACTACAAGTTGAAAGAATTGGTTAGATGGTTGTATTTGTTACCACAAGCTTATGGTTGGTAGTGGTGGTTATACAAGAAGACATGAATACATTAACTATAGTTAGTAATAAACTATTGATAGTTAGTAACAAACTAAAAAATAATGAAAAGAATAGGGTAAAGCAAAATGGATATCCATTTTGGGCAACCTAAAATGGATATCCGTTTTGTAATACATAAAAAAAGGAAAATGATATTTTACCAAAGCAAAACGGATATCCGTTAATAATGGATATCCATTTTGCTTCACTTTTGCCTTGTATGTAGGCTTGGGACTATCATAGTTGAGTTTCCCTCAATTCTAACGTTTTTGCAAGTTTCACTCTTTTCTTCGAACTTCACCCTTCATGCTGACGACTTTTTTTTAATGCAAATTTGATAAAACAAAAAGGGTTTATAGAAGAAATTGTCAACTTTCTAAATATATAAGATTTGTTTGGTTATCATTTTATTAAATAATTATTAATAATTTTCTATATAGTGTGTCTAAATCCTAATGGACACACTGATTGAAAAACATCCATAACTTTCAAACCGTTTCATCTTTTGAGATCTGAAAGTTGCGTCACACTCTATGCTTTCTTGGCTATAGGTTTAAAAAAATAATTTGAATTCCATTTTTTTTATTGAGTTAGGTTGGCTGGAAAATTAGTTTTTAGTTTTTAAAAAAAGTCACAGTAAAAAAATCATAACTAATTATTTTATTGGAAAAAAAATTCAAAAAAATATGTGTCACATTCGGGCATGAGTCCTCTACTTATTTTGAAAGTTTCAAAAAAAAAAAAAATTCTCATAGTTAGGTTGGCTAGAGTAACACGCAATTTTTATTTTTTCTGAAAAATTTAATAGTTGTTCATTAAAATATTCATTTTTCACTAAATAAATTTAGTTTTTTTTTTAATAGTAGTCCATAAACTAGATTCAATTCTCTACAAATTTTGTTCTTACATCTTTTTCAAAATGTGTAGATAATCTATTCAAATTTTCACATGAACTTGATTAAATCTGATTTTTTGTATTTTCATTGCCACTTATAGGTATAGTTTGGTCCATCATGATACTGCACATACCCATACATATAATTACTTACCACTCCAAGATCAATTTGTCTATCAGACTTGACATAGATGGTTTATAGTTTGTTTGAAAGGCCTTTCCCATGCTAAAGAATTTGTATAATGAGATTTTTCAACATATATTTATCCTTGAGTTCCCATAGTTTCTTTGTAATGACTTTTGCAACCTTTGCCCAAAGCTATGGGAGTATGGGAGGAAGCTAAATCTAAAGAATGCATACAAGGAGTGCCCTATGAACAAGATTTAAGAGAAACATTCTCTCTTTTTGATAGAGATGGTGATGCTTTTATCACACCATTTGAGCTTCAAGAAGCCCTGCTTGTCTAAGACAACAAGAAAGGCAAGCCTTTGAGAATTGTGAAACAATTATTGCAATATTTGATTGAAAAATCTGATGGTAGAATTGATTTTATGGAATTTAAGTTCATGATGAAAACGATAAACTGGTCTAAATAGATTTTTTTAAATTAGAATTTGAACTCCTAATACTCTATTCAAAGTTTTGCAAATTGAAGAAATTGAATAGATTCCAAATCATTTTCAAAAGGATAGAAATCTAATTAACAAATCTAATAGATTTTTAAAAAAATTGGCATCTAAACTCCCAATACTTTGTTCGAAGTTTTATAACTATATATTGAAGAAATTGCATAGTTTCCATTTACAAGAGTATAGAAATATAATTTCTATATTGTAACTGTGTATTGAAGAAAGTGAATAGATTCCAAATCATTTTCAAAAGTAGAAATATAATTTCCATATTGTTCATATGGCTCCCTCTTATGATCCCAATTTTGAGGCTATGTATGTTATTTTTGGTGTACAGTCTGTGAGTAGCTCCCTCTTACAAGTTACAACATGTATATGAGAGACTTGAAAATTTTAGAGGTAAGTTAATGGAAGTCATAGGCAAGCTTACAAACATGTGTATCACCCCTTTTATCATTTCTAAACACGTATATCCTCTCTTTTGTCATTGAAAATTTGCCTATGAATAATTACCTGTCTCTAAAAAAGTTTACTGCAAACATATAAAACTATTGGCGTGCCCATTGAACCTATACATCCAATTACTAGTTAAAAAAAATTAACTACAGGAAAAATATCATCTTTAATTGAGGAGTGTTAATGAAAACGACCAGCATGACCATTGAACCAATTGCTAGATGGGAATCTTTGACAATTGCTGGAGTCGCGTCAGTGATGTCATTAACCAGGTAAGGAAGAAAAACTGAGAGGCGCCGTTAAAATGTCTCTTCCATAGTTTTTTATAGTCGTTTTATTCCTACCCGAAAGGACCCTCGATATATACAATTAATATATTTCTTCAGTTCGTCTTTGCTGCTTCAAGAACCTCGCGGAATATGACATTTTTTTAACATAATTATGCCTATCAGTAGGTAGGGTAAGCAGTAAAGAAAGAAAGAGGAGGCATCGGATGTTTGCATTCTCGACCTTGATAGAGAAGAACTACAACTACAATTTGTTGACCAACCATCGACTGTCGTTTTCAGCCGGCTACGAAACAAAGATGTAAACACTGAAATCGTGGGGATATGGAAATTCGAGACAAAACTGATGCATCCTCTGTCTTGATACAGAATTAGCGATGATGCTTCCCTTCCACAGCCGATGGCCGAGTCTGGTTCTCATATCACTACTCCTTTTGCTGGGTTTTGTGTGCGGAGCCGAAACGGATGAGGCTGTTCCGCTGTCCACCACTTTCGTCTTCAACCGCTTCAACGGAACGGACGAGTTCATTCTGCTGGGAGTTGCAGAAATAAGGTCCGAGTCCGTGCTCATGCTCACCAATCAGACGCATTTCGTCATTGGCCGCGCATTGTATTCGGCACCTGTGCAGATGAAATCGCACGGAAATAACCGCACCGTTTCCTCCTTCAGCACCACCTTCGTTTTCTCCATCATTCCTCCACTCTCGGACGCCTCCGGCCATGGCATCGCCTTTATCATGACGCCCTCGCCCACACTCTCGGGTGCCCTCTCCGCCGAGTACATCGGCCTCCTCAACATCACCAGCGACGGCCATGACTACAACCATCTCTTCGCGGTCGAGTTCGACACCAAGAAGGAAGTCAAATTCAAGGACCCGGACGACAACCACGTCGGCGTCGACATAAATAATCTGGAATCGGTCCAAGCAAAGTTCGCCGGTTATTGGGACGGAAAAGGTTTCAGGCGGTCAGACTGAAAAGCGGCCGGAATATCCAGGCCTGGATAGACTACGATCACTTGAAAGCCAAGCTTAACGTGAGCATCACATTCGCGGGTCGACCCAAACCGCAGAGGGCGCTCATCTCTCTCGACATTGATCTGTCGAGCGTCGTTGAAGAGGAGATGTACGTTGGGTTTTCTGCGGCGACGGGGAACTATGTGGAAGACCATTATATTTTGGCCTGGAGCTTTACCACCAACGGAACCGCGCCGCCTCTGGATGTAAGCGCTCTCCCTTCCTTTGCAAACGTTAATTCGAGGCGTCTGTCAAAGGGATTCATAGCTGGTGTCACCGTCGCCTTTGCAGTTCTGGTTTTTATCACCGCGAGTGGGATTGTGATGTGGGCCAGAGCAATGAAAGAGAGAGAAGAAGTGGTGGAAGAATGGGAGCTGGAGTACTGGCCTCACAGATTCCGCTACCAAGACCTCAGCATTGCTACCAACGGCTTCGATGAAGAACAAGTTTTGGGCCACGGGGGCTTCGGTCGGGTCTACCACGGCGTTCTTCCCAACAGCGGCCTGCAGGTCGCCGTCAAATGTTTTACACGGGAATTCAGCGAGGGAATGAAAGGTTTCATTGCGGAGATCAACAGCATGGGGCGGCTACAGCACCGGAATCTGGTGCAGCTGCGGGGCTGGTGCAGGCGACAGAAGCAGCTCTTTATTGTCTACGACTACATGCCCAATGGCAGCCTCGATAAATTG
This sequence comes from Cunninghamia lanceolata, assembly GCA_027924645.1. NCBI lineage: Eukaryota > Viridiplantae > Streptophyta > Pinopsida > Cupressales > Cupressaceae > Cunninghamia > Cunninghamia lanceolata. The sequence goes on from BSBN01000524.1 coordinate 3,712,359, forward strand.
ATCTTCGGAAGCACCTCATCTGTGCTGCGGTGGTCTGAGAGATATAATATTCTCAAGGGGGTCGCTGCGGGGTTGCTGTATCTGCACGAGCAGTGGGAGAAGAGGGTTGTCCACAGAGACATTAAATCGAGCAACGTGTTGTTGGACTCGGAGCTCAATGGAAGACTCGGGGATTTTGGGTTGGCGAGATTGTACGACCACAGCGATAACCCGCAAACGACTCAGCTGGTGGGGACGCTCGGGTACATGGCGCCGGAGCTCATCCACACGGGGAAGGCTACGCCCAGCTCCGACGTGTTCAGCTTCGGTGCTCTTTTGTTGGAGGTTTGCTGCGGGAGACGGCCCGTAGATGAGTCCAAGGGTTCGGAACAGGTAGTTTTAGTGGAGTGGGTGTGGGAGTTGTACACCAGAGAGAGCCTGCTGGACGCCGCGGATCCGAAGCTGCAAGGCAAGTATGGAGTGGAAGAGATGGAAAGAGTGTTGAAATTGGGACTCTTGTGTTCGCATCCGGTGGCGGAAAGCAGGCCTGGCATACGGCTTGCGTGGCAAATTCTGGAAGCGGAAGCTCCTCTGCCTCCTCTGCATATTGCTTCCTTTTCTCCGGCTGTAATGACTCCCCGAGGTTTTTTCGGTGCAAACACCAAGGCTTCACTTCACCAGAAAAGGCTCAGCCGAAGCGGATGGAAAACCGGGCATTCGTCCGTATCGGATCACTCTTATTGCAGCACTGATAGTTGTGATCCGTCTATTCTCTCTGGCCGTTAGAGAGAGAGAAACTTATTGACCAATTAATCGCCCTCCATCGAGGGCAGAGGCCATAATCGTAGCTTGTGGGAGTGATTAGAGCGGCTAAATGCCATATGCCCTGGTGTTCGGAGGGAGTCGGTCGTTGGGGTTTTACTGATAAGATTTCGTTTATTTCTGTGATTCAAAAAAAAACGACAGTATCAAATCCCAGCTGGCCTGCTCAACGTCTAAATTTGATGTTTTTGTGATCGTAATCTCTATTTTCTGCATTAAAATACAGTCTGTTAGTAGAATGCTCTAAAATTATGAAGTATGTAGAAATTAGGAATTCTTTAGAAACTAAGATTGTTTACAAGTCCTAGAAATTAGGATTATTTTAGATTGTTATAAATCATGTAATTTAAAAGTTATAAAATTGTGATTGTTTATTGCATAAAGTATAAAGTATTCAAGTCACGTGTATTGAATTGTATGAAATATATATTAAAGACATGATATTTCCACAGTCCATCTTGAATGATAACGGATTGCTTCTGGACATAAACTGTGTAGAGCTTTTTTGATGCTAAAAAAGCTCTACACAGTTTATGTCCAGAAGCAATCAGTTATCATGGAATATATATGTATTGAATTTTATGGAATTTATTTCAGTTGCTTTATAATATTTTATTAATAAATTTAATTAATTGTATTTAGTGATATGTTTTATTTGTTATTTTGTTTTTTTTACTGTAGGATAAGTTAGAATCTTGATTTTTTAAAATATAATATTAGAGTAAAGTTTTTGATGTTGAAAGGTTGACGTATTTTTCATTTAGATAAGATATTGAAATTGATTTGTTAGGTTTCTCCTAATCTATTTATTTGTCAATTAATTTTTTTTTTCCTAATCTCATTAGTTTTACAAAAAAGTTTTATTATTTTTTTATGGAAGTAGTTTTGTAAATTGGAAGCTTACAGTAAAAAATATTTTAAGAGAGATGGTATTATAGAGGATTTCTAACAAAGAAATTGTAGAACCTCAACAAAATGCAAATGCAAATCCAAGCAGCAAGAGGTATTAATGATAAAAATTTGAGTTCAAGTCTCAATAGAAGATTTGTTGATGTGGATAATCCAATAAAATTATGGAAAAAGTTAAAAAATACTTATAAAGATGCAAATATTTCTAGCATGTTTGGTATAGAAGAAAAAATGGTGAACTTAGATCTTGGTAATTTTTAAAATGAGTATTTTTTTAATGAAATTACATATTTGAATCCCATTTTTAAAAATAGGAGCTAAATTTAAGGAAAAATGTTTTTAGTCGATTGCAATGGTTGAAAGGAAGATTCCCTAACCTTACCAAGTATTTAAATAATCACAAAAAATTGTTATTCAGTTAAATTCTAATACCCCGTAATAATTTTTTCATTAATTTTGTAAGTCAATTTTTTATGATGAATTTCAACTTGTTAAAGAATGACATAATAAAAAGATTCATGCATATACAACCAAGGGTAAATCATTCTCTAATATTTTGAAGAAAATAAGAAGAAATTTAATCCATTTTTTAATGGAAAGAAGAAATGTGAAGATTATAATAAATTTCATAATAATGGTTCTAACCTTTTTAGAAGTGGCAAGACATAGAAAAGCAAGAAGAAAGAAAACTCATTATTTATAGGTATTGTGGAGGTGAGAACCACATGGAGAGGTTTTGCTTGAAGAAGAGGAACAATGAAAAGTAGTACAAGCCCAAGGGTATGTGCATAAAGATGGGGGCCAAAAGTAGCAAAACATTCATATTTCTTCAAAATGTGTGCATTCTAGAAAACATTATGTGCTCATGTTAAAGCATTGACACATTTTTGGTAACATGAGTACATTGTAATGTGTATGTGTTCTAGTTTAAACTAATAAAATCTTTCTCTTAAGCTTGGAACAAGTTTGAATTTACCAATAAAGATTGCATTGTGTCGTGCTTTACTTTGCAGCTAGGGTGCAACTGTGGCCGATGTCCAAGCCCTTTGCTCTCTAATTTCTATGTTTCATGTGACTATGGGGAGTGTCGTTTGGGGAGTTTCCTATGTGTTGCGGGGGTCTTTGCCTACTATTTGTTGTTTGGGGTGGTTTGCAGGCGGGTGTTTTTGTTGTTTGGGTGTTTTTTCTTGGGTTTTACCTATGTTTGGAGTTGTTTCTAGAGAGCGATCAGGTTTTACTTGTGTTGAGTAGGTTTTTTGCCTAAGGAGATTGTTTTGGGCTAACCCTAGGCTTAGGGTTTAAGCTCTACGTGGATTTTTCAAGCCATGGAGTCCTCAGAAGGGGATGGGGAGACTTCCAACCTCTCTTTTAGAGATGCCATCAATGGAGGAAACCCTTCTTCCTCAAATCATGTGCATGCAGTCACTTCTTGGCCAATGCCATGGACGACACGATTAATACGAAATGGGAGATAAAAATGCCAAATATCAATGGATGCTTGGAGAAGAGTGAAGATCATCTTATTCTTGTTATTCAATCATAAGGTAGCTGATGATGTGTTGTATCTGGCAGACCATGCCCTTATTTGCAAATTCATGGGAATCAAGGTTTCTTTGCCTTTTCTGGAATCATGGGCCAGACAGACGTGGAATCCTAAGGGAGATATGGAAGTGATCATGGTAGCCAATAACTATTTTTTTGTGGTATTTTCAAGATTGGCAGATAGGGCTACTGCTTTCGAAGGTGGGTCATATTTTTATAACCAGACAACCTTATTCATGAAACTCTAGCATGTGGGGTTTAATCCGGCGGAGGAACTTCCATCGAGAATACCAGTCTAGGTGTGCCTTCCATAGCTTTCAATGGAGTTCTAGAGGCAAGATATCCTGTACATGATTGCTTTGTTGCTCAGTAATCCGATGGAACCCTCCCAACAGACACTGGATCATAAGGTAGTTTCTTATGCCCACTTGTGTGTTAAAATTGATTTGAATAAGATGCTTCTAGATTCTATGGAAATTAGGTTAGGCTCTCTTTCTTGGATTCAACAACTAGATTACAAAGCTTTGCCTTTTAGAGGCCACATTTGTCATGAATATGGGCACCTTCAATAAAAGTTTCCTAAAGTAACACCAACAGCCTCTTTGTCCCCCCTTCCTCCTCCCCTAGCGATGGATAAGGGGAAAACTCTGATTCCAAGTGGGAATAGAGAAAAGGATGGTTTTATTCTAGTCAGATAACGTAATAAAGCGAGAGGGTTGAAAAGGCCTTTCAAGGAGCATCATAAGGATGGGCTTTTAACAAGTTTGATATGTTGGAGACCTTCAATGATCAAGATTTTACAACAGGTTTGCTTAGACCAGAGGTTGAGAAGGCAGTAGAGGTTTAGGTTGATTTTAGTAAGGATGATAGTATAGGTCAGTTGCAGGAGGATAAACCTACTGATATTATGGATACAGATCAGGCACCAATAGTGACAAGTACCTTTGAACTGTCAAGAAATGTATCAACGCCTTTGGCCCTAGCCTAGGGTTCCTCCCCCTCTCAGGCTATGGGGAGGTTGTAGTGGAGGGTCATTTGAGGAAAGGTCCTCAAGTGTTAGGGATTTAGCAAAAGTCTCTTAAGAAAGTAGCTTTGGAGAAGCTTACAAAAGTAGGCAGCAAAAAGGATCAAGAGAAGGTGAAGTTAGTTAGGGATTCCCTGGTGGAGTCAGGATCAGTTAGGCCCATTGACTCTCACTTCCAGAAATGATGGTCCTTTCATGGAATGCAAGGGGTTTGAACAACATCCCTAGACAAAAGGTTGTTCAAGGTTTGATCCAGGTTCACATGTTGGATATGGTTTTTTATAGAAATCTAAGCTCTCAATTGAAGGAATGCATAACATTGCCTCAAGACTTTGGTGTTGAGGCTAGTGTTAGTGTGTTGGAGTGCAGGGTAGTGCAAGAGGGTTAGCTTGCTTATGGGATGCTTGTAAGCTTACCCCTCTATGGTGGATCATTAGTAGGAATTCAATTTTGGTTGTTGATTCCAGTGTAGAGTCAGGGGAAACTATTCTCTTTATGATTGTGTATGCCCCTATGGATCTTCCAGGTAAGGTTGATTTGTGGACCCATATCAAATACATGTGGTCTTTGGCTCCTCTTTATCCGTGGATTCTTGTAAGGGATTTTAGTGTTATTGTGAGTCTACAAGAGAAGTAAGGAGGGGTGTGATGGAACCCTTAAAATTTTGCAAGTTTTCAGTGCATATGTCCTTCCAATGTGTCGACAGAGGCTAAATTGACATACTACTCAATCTACCCCGGAGCCCATCTTCGTCGATTAAAATTTTGCAACTTAGAAGTGATCTTGTAATTCTGTATGGTACAATGTTTCTTGGTACATATGCTAGTGAACCTGTGTAGTTTCGTGCTTCCAAGATGAGTTCTGATGGGCTATTTAATTATTTTCTTACTACAACCAGGCTAAATTTGGTGTTCTAGAAAGTTGCAAATTTCATAAATCTGAAGGTAACCCATTTCTTGTTTTGGACTAAAATAGCTCTAGTTCTATTTTCATTAGAAACTGAGTCCATATGGTGCATTATTTTAATGCATCTCGGTTGTGGCAAACACGTTTTGCAAACCAGTTTACAAAGGAGGTATATAAATTTGGCGAGATCCGTCGATAAACCCATGTTTTAAATAATTATTTTTTCTTTCTCGCATGTTTTCATGGCTCCAGGTGTTCCGGTTTACGCGCAGTGAATTTTCCCTGTTTGGCCAGCAGGCGAAATTAAAAGTTCATTATTTTCTAATGTTCAAATTGCAAATGTTTGAAATATTTTATATATTTTAAATAATTTTAGAAGGAAAATGAAAAGAAATATTAGGGAAAAGTTTAATATTTGTCAAAACTTTATAAAGTTTTAAGGCTTATTAAATATTTGTTTTCCCATACGAATTCTACCATTCCGCAGATGCATAAAAAGGGAATGCTCATTGTGAGCACAGAACAGCGGAAAGAAGAAAGTGAAGCATTTTAAAGATTTCTAATGTTTGGTAGTGAAATATTAAAGAGGAAAAGGCTTTGTTAATATGCTTTTTTATTTATTCTCCACCAATCCGCAGATATGCAAAGAGTGAACGATGATGAAGACTGTGGAACTGTGGAAACATTTTTTATTTTCTTCACCAAACTTTACAAAGTTCAGGGTGTTTTAAATATTTTCTCTTTCCGCCATTTCGTAGTGCTGTTGTAGTGAGCAGAGTATGCAAGTGTGCAAGGAGATTGTAAAGTAAGGCTGAAGGTTTTCTGATCACATTTTTTGGTTTTGAGCATGAATTTGGGGCCTCTCACGAGCTGTAAATGGTAGTTTTTTCCTTCCAATGAGTGTCCAGATCATTTGCCTTGCTTTGGCAGCCATTTCAGCATTGTTTTGAGCATATTTGCAAGCTTGGCAGTAGCAAAAATAACCCAGGAAAGAAAAAAATGCCTTGGCAGTTGTTTAAATCGGTATTTTGTGTGATTTTATGGTGCCAAAGTAGTTAGAATCATCCCTACAATGTTCTTCTTTGCTTTGTGTTGATATGGAGTTCTTTTGGGTAAATAATTACTACTCTCCTTAATGTTGGTGAGATTTGATTTCATTTTTTGGCAAAGGCAAAGTGTTTTATTTGAATGCTACAAGAATGAAAGAGAATGCAAAGAGCAAATTTTGGAAGATGAAAATTAAAGTATAAAATGTGCAATTATGAGAATGCGTATCAAATGTTTGACAATGTTAAATATAGCATATTGCCAATTAATCATTTTATGGGTTAAAGTGATGAGCTCCAAGAATTACAGATAAATTTTAATGTTGGGAGGATAAAATGTATTGGGTGAAAATAAAATTATGGTAAAGTTTGAGTTGTAGGCCAAGCGGGTTTTAACCCAAGTGATTATTTTTACCCAAGGAAGGAATTATTGTTGCAATCAAATATTTTTCACCCATGTGAAGTTTATTTCATAGGGGCATAATTTTCAGTTGCAAACAGAAAAGACAAAGGAAAAGCATACAGCAGGAGAAAATATTCTATTGGAAACAGAAATAAAAATGCAGAGTAAATGCATTTGTTTTCATTTACCAATTTGTGGGTTTCCACCTAGAAGTGAAAATTTTCACTTGCCAGTGAAAAAAGAGGCAGTTAGTGGGTTTTTACACTCAAGTGAACAATTTGCATGGGAATGCAAAATAGATTTGAGCTAAATCAATTTCAGTTGCAAAAGGGAAGTGGGTAGATTGAAGAGGGAAAATGAGGAATGAGGGGCATCTTCTAGAAGCAAATCAGTTGCAGAATTAAGGGAGCTGAGGTGTGCCATGTGTCATTAATGGATTAATTTTAGGGTTTTCATCTTCTTCTCTTTTTCTTACTATAAGATTGTAACTTCTATATCATTTTAAGAGTTGGCTCTAGGTTGTCTTCTTAGACTAGGTCTGGAAGATAAAGATCAATCCAAGGGCTCTTCTTTACTGCAATAGTTAGGTCTCTATTTTTATGATGTAACTGGTCTACTTGTATATGAATTTCTATACTAGATTTGGAAGTCTTTTCAATAAATCAATATAAGTCCATGTTTTTGCTATCAATACTATTCTATGTCTCCATCAATGTTTGAGTATTTTAGGGGATCTAAGGGGTTTTTGGGTGTACATTTGCTACACTCTCCATTTGATCTATGTTAGTCTGTATTTTCAAGGAGATACAGTAATAGTGTTCTGCTTAAATATTTACTTAAATAACTAAGCGAACATGCTTTCATGGACAAATATTTGGGATGTTTCAATGCATTGTGGATAACTAAAAATGGATGTAGTGTTGAGTGCAGAAGGGCTATTGAGGGTTCAATGTTTCTATAAGACAGAAACCTAGTTAATTGAATTCATTTGAAAGTATGCTTTCCTTTCATTATGGATTTTGATCCAAGTGTGACTCTATTGCCCATGGGATTAGGCACTGATATAGGGCAATCAAGTATAACCCTACCCCATTACAAAAATGATAAATCCAAAGTCATTTCTATAAATTATTTATAAGTTATTTCTACCCGCATGAAGTCCAATATTTTGAACCTTGTTAAACCTCATGAGAAACTTGTAATTGATGCAAATCTTTAGAGGACTCATGCATATTGTATTTCCTAGGTTAATGGTGTTGTAAGAAGCTGTCAATGAGTACATTCACAAGGATTATAACTTAGTTTATCATAAGTTGGCACCATTTGAACCTAATTTCCTAAATTTAGAGATCTCCCTTGCTATGTATCTATTTTCTAAATTGTTTTGAGGTCTCTGGGAACACCCTCCCAAGCTTGGCAATGCTCAAAGAGTAGAAGGCTATGTTTAGCCTTGTTCATTGGTCTTTCTTGTCCTCAGTCTGATGTTAGTTTTCTGTAGGATTGAGGGTTGCAAGAAAAAACACCAACAAGGTGGTAAGGTTGGATGCTTCCTATTTGTTGCTTCAAGGTGTATAGACTCTTTGGGCTTAGTGGATATTCAGCCAAGTAATGGGCAATTTACTTGGAACAATAGAACATGTGGCAAGGATTCAATTTCTGAGAGATTGGACAAGTTCCTTATTTCTATCTATTGGGTGAGTAATCATTATATGTCTAGCTCAAAGATTCTGGATTGGTAGGGATCTGATCACTGGCCCATAATGTTGAAGGTATCTATGTCTAAAACATCAAAGAAACCCTCATTCAGGTTCCAACTAATGTGGCTATGTGAGGAATCTTTATAGGATCTTATGGTAGTTTAGTGGTAGGAGGGTAATCTTGCTTATGGTATTGCCATGTATTCTTTTGTTAAGAGACAGTAGACGTGAAATATCAACTCAAGAGATGGAATAAAGAAAGATTTGGAAATCTTTTTTAGTCTAAGGTGGTTATCCAGTATCGTTTAGATGTGGTCACGCGTCAAACTAGGGAGTTTGGACTTACGACATAGAATCTGCAAAAGGAGTCTGAGTTACTTAAGGAGCTCTTTGAATGGGAACTTAGGGAGGAAATTTTCTGGAAGTAGAAGGCTAGGATTGATTGGCTTCAGGAAGGTGACAGGAATACAACTTTTTTTCACAATTATGGACATAAGGTAGAAGAACATTATCACTTCTATCAAGGATCCTAATGGGAACCATCTTTCTTCATCGCTTGATATCTGTAGAGGGGCTATGCTTTTCTTCTCTTCCCTTCTTTCAAAGAATTTCCCCCAAGCGGTTGTGGAGGAGGATCTGGTTTTGGAATGTATCCCTCCATTAGTGTCGATGGGGATGAATGAAGAGCTCATCAAGCTTGTTTCACTTGAGGAGATGGAAGGGGTTGTTTTTCAGATGAGTAAGGGGAAGGCTCCTGAACCTGATGGTTTTCCAATTAATTTTTTTCAATCTTTTTGGGAGATCCTCAAACAGGATATGTTGGATCTGGTTCGAGAATCACAAAACAATAAACAAGTGTTGAGAGCCCTGAATGCAACCTTGTTGGCTATTATCGCTAGAAATAAGAAGTTCATTCTTTTGATCATTTTAGGCCCATTACTTTATGTAATGTGGTCTTTACAATCATAACCAAACTTATGGCAGAGAGGCTTAAAAAATGTTTAAGCACCCTTATTTCTGAGGAGCAGGGGGCTTTGTTGCAAGTAGGCAAATTCTGAACGGGGTGGTGATCATTGGGGAGGCTATTCATTCTATGGAAACCTCAAAGGACAAGGCTATGTTCATCAAGTTGGATATGTCCAAAGCCTATGACAAGGTCAAATGGAGGTTTTTGTAGTAGATTCTCCTTGCTTTTGGATTTGGTCAAGATTGGGTCGAGGGGGTTATCAACCTAAGTTTAGATAACTATTTATCATGAAAACAAAGGATAAAGAATGACCACATTATGCATGATCTATTACCCTATCTCATTGGACTCATTCCTGAGCCACGTGACTATGAAGAAAAGTATGCACGGTTTAATAGTAATGATATGGTCTATGGACTAATATCTCTTATAGTTTCTAAGAATATTTTGCATTAGATCAAGCACACAGAGTGCCCGTTCACTGATTGGACCATCATTTGATAATTGCATGGAGATTTTGACTCTCCATATAAACATGATGCATCTTTGGAGAACCTTACACATGTGGACGGTATTGAGACTACTGTCATTCTATCTCCTCCTCCTATTGCTTATGTTGAGTCTAGTGTTGCTACATCCATGGCCTCCAATAATTATTTATAGTAGGAGCATCTTCATTATCTTCCAGAGACAACTTCTAGGGGTGAGTACTTGATAGATCTTGTGTAGGTTTATTTTGTGAATCCCTTCTTAAATATTTAAAGGATATCCTTGAGGATATTCATATCCTCTTTGATGGTAGTAATTCTATAGTTGTTGTCTCCACATATTTGGTACCTATTCTTCATCAATTTCCACATTGTTCTTGATGGTCACTTTCTTTAGTTAGGCCAAAGACTCCTGATTTGATAGTGACACCTTTGGACATTAGCATGGAAACACTTGTGCAATATCCAAAGACACACTTAAGCAATTTCCACAGACACATTATAATCTTTCTTCCCTCATATTATTTTTAGGAATGGGAAGATATCCTACATACACCTTTGTGTTTGTTTCTTCTTAAGGGGAGCACCATTGTTTGACAATATTGGATCACCTTCAACATTTAATGTTGAGCATCCACCATTGGCATAGAAAATTACACTTTGAGGGGGTTGTGTCTCTCTTCTTCTATATCTTGATCTTGGTTGGCTTCCATAGCCAAATCTTACATTAGTTAATCATATATTTTTTCAATGTGGCATTCCATCAGCTAAACTTAATTAGCTTGAATGTGAAATCAAATGCTCAATTGACATTTTTATATACATCGATAGATACATTAATAGCAAATTATATGTAAGTAAATATATTAGAAAATATAGATCACTTTTTATAAAGTTAGGTAAATACTTTCTAACACTAGCACTTGCATCTTAAGGAGATGTAATAGATATGCATGTAGAAAATTATATGAAGTAAATATATTAGAGAATATAAATCAAGATATAAAGTTAGCTAAATTCATAATCAAAAATATTATATAGGATAGTGTACATGCACTCCAAACTCTCATGAATGAATCTACAACCTAAATTGTTTAATTATTTGAGTTCCTTCAATGAAAATGCTAATGTGAACAACAATATATATAAGTGAATAAACTCAGACACAAATTTATATACACTTATAATATTAAATAGTTTAAAATATTTTATTCATTGAACTATAATATTAAATAGTTTAAAATATTTTATTCATTGAACTATTATTCCCATCTCCCAAAAACTACATGGCATATATTAAATTAAAAAAAAAACATTAAAAAATCATACAATTTTTTTTTAAATTTTTAAAAAGGGAAAAATGTTAGATTGAAAGAGAGCAAGTGAAAGGTAGGAAGACTATATGTAAACAAGGCTGTGTTGCATTGGAATTCCTATCAAATGATGTTAGGACGGTTTTGTTGAGGTTGCAAAGCAATATAGATTTTGTGAAGGAAGGTCTTCAACCTTGAAGTATCTGTCCAGTAAATCAGAAAATAATTCTGAAAATGTGTCATGTCAAGGTTTAAAATTGAAGCATCAAATAAGGTGTTGAAACTTTAGCTCTGCACAAACTAGCAGTAGCTGTGCATATAGGATTCTCTAAATGGAAGAAAGGATATCAATATTAAGTCACCATTAGATCAATTATTCAATGAACACCTAGCAGATGTTTTAAAATCTACCAGAGATGGTAGTCCAAGCAAGTGCACCATTGGTTTCAAGAGCATGTTCCAAACTATACTTGTAAGAGAAGCCCATAATGATAGCAATGTATTCCTGGGGGATACATACAAAAGTGCTCATGTAGGAAGCTAAAACTAAACCACCACAAAGCATTTATAAAAAGTAATGGTTATCAACAACAACCAATGTTCTTGAATAAGGTAACAATCAGAAACACCCAAGCTCAAATAGGTAGTGCTGAATAATCTGGCAAGTGTACAAAGAAACTTTTTAGTAGTACACAAAGAATGGAGACTTTGAAATAGGGTATAAACATTCATCAAATCATAAAGGATAGAGGAATTTCATAAAGAGAAGCTTCATGCTGGGAAATGAAACTATTGGTAGCAGCTCCCAAACCATGTGTAGCCATAGCCTAAATATAAGGCCACCCCTAAAGAAACAACAATCACAGTTAGAGCAAAACAAAAGATTAGAACCAGGTAAGAGAAAGAAAGGAAACTTGTGCACTGAAATGTCCAACTACAATTCCATGGCCTGTTGTTTAGGCAAAATAACTATGTAGAAGTTGGAGCTAGACAAAATAAATTCTACACTAATTTTCCCATCTGCGTAAGGAACATCAAATAGAGAATCCTGAGAATTTTAGCATTATTTCCTATGACAATCAACTGAATATCATTGTTGGTAGTATTGGAAAGCCTAAAGGTTTTAAAGAGAGGAATTACTGTTTGGAAAATCCATTGAAGTTACTATCAAGATTGGATTGATTGTTGGGTCATGGCTAAGATAGGAAGTACCCTTAAACAAATATGCCCATAAAAAGAAGGAAGAAACACTCATAACAACATATTCAAGTACAATGTCGTCACTTAGAAGAAATGAAGCCTCTATATTTGTTTCATTTTACAACTACACGATTAGGATCTCTAGACATCACTATACACATCAAATATGATTTGTGTGCTAATTTGTCAATGAAAAAAAGATTGAGTAAATAAGTCATACAAAACATTTAATTAGGTTAACATAAAAGTTAGGGAAAATTCTATCGTGTGGAAGTAAATATAGTATTGAAATTCACAAAAAATAGAGATCAGGCTCTCAAGAGTCAAGAGTACAATTGAAAGAGAAATCAATGAAGCTACACCACAGTGTATTCTAAGTTCAAATGTGATTAATTCTAGAAATCATCATTTAGGAGAGAAATGTGTTGGTGTCCTCTCAAAGCAAATCAAAAATGAATTTGAATCTAATTGTTGGTTAAGTGCCTTGTATCTAGATGCTATGAAAATAATTTAGATTTCATAGCTTAATTTATTGTCACTGTCAGATATCCACCAAAACATTGTCAGAATTATAGAAATCCCTAAAGGGAAAACATTAGTACAACATACTTATAAGAATTGCCGAAAATCATTACCATTATGAGGACAAGTTAAGCTCTTTTGGATTTCCCAAGCTTTTGTGTCTGTCTCATTGCTTTCTACTCTACAAATATAGTTTGATCAAGCCCAAAGCTATACCTTGTTTATGAAAGTGATAGGACTAGATTTTGAGTTGGTTTCACTAAGAGCTCAAACAAACTAGCCCGTGCTTCTTAGGATGCTTGCATTCAAAGATTAATGAAAAATAAATCCTTCAGCATGGAATATGCACTAATTATTGAAGACCAAGGAGTCCTAATGACCCAATGATTACTACGTGCTTGTAAGAGGAAACAACCCACACCACCAAATGATAAAACTCCAATGGTTTTTCTGCCCTACCCAATTAGGCATTGGGTCAAAGTTGTTGGGGCAGTCACGTGAAAGGAAGCTAGGTGTGCAGAAATCGCTTCCTACACTAATCTATTGAGGAGAGGGCTATGCAAATTCAAATTTATCCTAACTATTACAGAAATGTTAAACCATTAACATGAGATATTGCAGCAAAACACAAGAACTAGAAAGTAGACAGAAGAAGAGAGACAAAGATTTACGGTGGGGAAAACCCTTATTGAGTGAAAAACCCCATACTCAAAAACCTACACAATGTATTAACAAATCTGAAAGAATGTTTACAATACACTTGCAATGCAAGCTTCAATGGTCTTCGACACTCGTGTCTGGAGTCAATTCGGAAGCATAATAGTACCTGTAAACCTGTGATACAAACTCCATCTCCAAGCACCTATATATAAAGAGAAGTAGTACGAATGGAGGTAGCTTCTAGAGCAAGTCACACAAGGAACTCGTCCAAATCCATGTGGCCCAATTTCCAAGGCCATAAAACATGTGTATGACACATGTAAGTGATTCTCTTTCATCCCTTACAACCCCCCAACTTGGGCACCCCAAATTTACCCAATTAAGGTATGACAGATGCTCTTACAATGTCATAAAATCTGTCATGTATGACAACTCTTACAGGTGTAAGAGAATCTGTCATAACTGTCTATTACTAGCAAATTCTCTTACAACCTTGTCATAGTCAAACTTGGGTGCCTACTTCCCCATGCAAGATCCTTTTAAACACTTGTCTTCACCTATCATATAATCTTCCATTTCTGGCCCTTACATGTCATAGATTCTGTCATAGGAATCTGTCATAACTCTTATGCGTCATAAACCTCTTACAACACCTGAAAGATGTCGACACATGGCAAAAATCTTCTACCACAAGGTGGAACACCTATCTCCACATATGAGGACAAAAATACATGTGGTCACCTTCCATGTAGGATGACACATCACCGTGCCAACTCCCACAAAGTGACGAAATAGGATTTGCATCCAAATTACAATAATAGGCAAAATAATAAATACAATTAAATAATAAATACTAGAAACTTGCAAAGGTTGAGACACCTTAATTCCTAACATTCTCCCACTTGTCGAACACCTTGTAAGAGCCAATAGAAAAATAGGATTTAACTGCTATAGGCCGAGAGGCCCATAGACTCTGAACACCATCTGAACTTCTCTATGCTCACTAGTTTCATCAATGCATCTGCAACATTCTTCAAAGTATCTACCTTCTCCAAATTTACCTTTCCATCCTCAGCCATGTCTCTCACGAAGTGAAACTGAACATCAATGTGCTTGGTTCTAGCATGGAAAGTTGGATTCTTTGCAAGGCAAATTGCACTCTGACTGTCACAACTGATCGTGATCTGACCTGCATCAACACCAATATCGGAACACAATCTCTTAAGCCAAATGGCTTCCTTACAAGCATGAGTTACTTCCATGTACTTAGCTTTTGTCGTGGACAAAGCAACAACAGGTTGTCACTTAATCATCCAACTAATAGCACCACCAAACAGTGTAAACACATAAGCACTAGTGGATCTCCTGCTGTCAATGTCACCTGCCCAATCTGAATCCACAAATCCACAAATATCAACAGAATGCGGAGGTCCTAAAACATTACTATGATAGCAAATGGAATACTCAGAAGTACCCCTCAAATATCTGAACACTCACTTAACTGAATCCCAATGAACCCATCCAGGATTAGCCATAAATCGACTAAGGACTCCCATTGCTTGGGCAATGTTTGGTCTTGTGCAGGCCATAGCATACATCAAACTGCCAACAACACTAGCATAAGGTACTCTACTCATGTCCTCCACCTCACTAAGATATTTTGGACAATCCTCAACAAACAACTTTGTCCCCAAAGAAATGGGAACACACAATGGTCTACAATCTGCCATGCTGAATCTATCAAACACGGTCTTCACATACTTACTCTAGCTTAACTAAAGTTTTATGTTGGTTTTGTCTCTTCTGATCTCCATTCCTAGAATGTACCTAGCTGCCCCTAAATCTTTCATTTCAAACTATGCTGACAACTAAGATTTAAAATCAGAAATCATATTCTTACCCTTCCCAATGAGCAACATATCATCAACATACAGTGCAACAATGAGAATACAATCACCATCAAATTTATAATACACACAGTGATCAGATTTCAATCTCACAAATCTAATTAACAACACAAAGGCATCAAACTTCAAGCACCATCTCCTAGGGGATTGCTTCAAACCATACAAAGACTTCTTAAGTTTGTAAACCAAATTTTCTTTACCTTTCACCATGTAATGCTCTGGCTATGACATGTAGATTTCTTCCTCCAAGTCATCATGAAGGAAAGTTGTCTTCACATCCATCTGTTCTACCTCCAAGTCATAAGCTGCTATGAGAGACAACAGGAATCGAATGGATGTCAGCTTTGCAACGGGAGAGAAGATCTCACCATAATCTATACCCTCCACTTATGAATACCCCTTCACAACCAATCTGGCCTTATACTTCTCAACATTGCCTTCTGCACCAATTTTCTTCTTGAACACCTATTTGCATCCAACGGGTTTCCGTCCAGGAGGCAAAGGCACCAAGTCCCAAGTTTGATTCTTTTCCAAAGAAGCCATTTCTTCCTCCATGGCCTCCTTCCAGGAACCTGCATCCTTCATATCCAAAGCCTCTGATACAGTTCTAGGTTCATCACTATTAGTGATTGAAGCATAAGCACAACTAGAATCAAGCAATGTAAAACCAAACCTTTCAGGTTGCTTTCTTATCCATGTAGACCTCCTCAAGAGCTAAGGTTGAGGTTCAACTTCTTCTTCTAAGCTTTCAGAGCTGCTAGAGCTCTCCTCATCATCAGGTCCAACATTGTCTTTTTGTTCAGTCTTCTCAGGGGTGAGAGGAAACTGAACAACATCCTCTTTCTTTTCTTTTTCTTCTGGCTGCAAAATAGTGGAAGAAGGTGTAAGCTCTCTGAAAATGACACTTATGCTATACAACACTTTTTCAACCACGGGGTCCTAAAGCTTGTATCCTTTCACACCAACACCATAGCCGATGAAGATACACTTAACATCTTTGTTCTCCAACTTTGACCACTTCTCCCTAGGCACATGTGCATATGCCTCACAACCAAAAACACAAAGATGCCTTACTGAAGGCTTTCTACCAGACCACACCTCCATGGGGTCTTTCCAACAAGAGCTGATGTAGGAGATCTGTTTACCAGATAGCAAGCAGTGGCAACAGCTTCAGCCCAAAAATTTTGTTCTAGACCAGCTCCACTAAGCATACTCCTAGCCTTCTCCATCAGTGTCATGATCATCCTCTCTGCAACTCCATTTTGCTGCGGGGTGCATGGAGTTGTCTTGTGCCTTTCAATCCCAAGTTCCTTGCAATACTTATCGAATTCTGTAGAACAGAACTCACCACCGTTGTCAGTTCTCAAACATTTAATCTTTTTACCAGTCTGATTTTCAGCAAAGGCTTTAAACTCCTTAAACTTGCTATAGACTTCAGATTTGCTTCTGAGAAAATAAATCCATGTCCTTCTACTGTAATCATCTATAAAAGATACAAAGTATACAGATTTTGATAATGAAGGAACATTAATAGGCCAAACACATCAGAATGAATAAGGTCCAACACACCAAAAGACTTATAAGAACTCAAGTAAAACTGAACACGGTTTTGTTTTCCATAAATGCAATGTTCACAAAAGTCAAACTCAATATTACAATCATCTAACCCCTCAACGAGGTTCTTATTTTTTAGGGTACGCAGACCCTTCTCACCAATGTGGCCAAATCTCTTATGCCATAACATTGTCTTTTCTGCAAGAAGTTTAACTTCTAATGCACGATTACAACCATCAAGACTAGAAACAATAGATTTCTTCACTGCTCATTTAGATGGTGGGGATGAAGTGACTACTGCCCTCTTCCTTGAGTCAGAAGAACTATTGCATTGTGCAATGCATGCTTCCAGCTAAAACAAAGTATCTCTCCGAGTACCCTTAGCAAGCACCATAGATCCTCTAGTCATCTTGCATCCTTCTTTCGAAAAGACAACTTGCACACCTACATCATTCAAACTACTTACAGAAAGCAGGTTCCGTGCTAAGCCTGGGATGTACATAACCCCAGAGATCCCCTTCACTCGACCATTAGGGAATCGGATAGAGAATCTTCCATGACCAACGATCTTCAGATAAGAGTCGTCACCCAGATACACCTTTCCACCATCGAACTCCTCATACTTAGTGAACCAGTCTCGATGCGAGGTCATGTGGAATGATGCACCAGAGTCGATTAACCACACATCATCAGATGCATGGATTGCCAGGGCTACGATGAAAGCATCACCGTCATCTTGTGACTTGTCAAAATCTGAATCGGGAGCTTTCTTCTTTTTCTTCTTCTCCTCTTTACATTCCTTTCAGAAATGCCTGGTCTTGCCATAGTTCCAACAAAGAGCTTTGGACTTTCCAGGAGATTTGAATCTCCCACAAGATTTGGATCTACCCTTCTCAGCTTTCTTGTCTTTCTTCTTCCCTTTCTCCTTAGGTCTTCCACGAACTGCAAGGGCCTCTTTGGCTGCCTCAGAAGACTTTCTCCGCATCTCTTCAGACAACAGCGAAGAAACCACTTCTTCCATTTTGAATGTGGATGTGATGCTTCTGATTGCCATGACAAGATGATCCCATGAGTCCGGTAGAGAACAAAGTAGGGTCATACACCGATCCTCCTCCTCCATCTTTACACCAATATATGTCAATTGTGCAACCAGCATGTTGAAAGCATTCATATGTTCAGCAATGGATCCTCCGTCCTCCATTCGAAGAGAATACAACTTCTTTCTCAGAAAAAGTTTATTAACTAGGGATTTGGCTTGATATACATCCCCCAACTTCTTCCAAAGGAGTTTTGCAATAGTCTCCTCATGGACATTTAACAACACAGAATCGGCAAGACTAAGTCTTATGAGACCCTTAGCCTTCCGATCCTTGAGATCCCAGTCAGCTTGTGACATTGCAGCTGGTTTAGTTCCATTCACACTATCCCAAAGGTCTCAATCAACTAGCATGTCTTCCATCTTGAGCTTCCACAGCTTGAAATTACTGCCATTGAACTTCTCCACTTCAAACATGCTTGATGTGTCTGCCATCTCCTTGCTGTAATAAGATACAGAATGCTCTACACAGACTCCCACTCAACCTAAGATTAGCTCAAAAAACCCCTACCCAACAACTAGGACCAAAGGTGATCAAGCTCTGATACCAACTGAAAGGAAGCTAGGTGTGTAGAAATCGCTTCCTACACTAATCTATTGAGGAGAGGGCTATGCAAATTCAAATTTATCCTAACTATTACAGCAATGTTAAACTATTAACATGAGATATTGCAGCAAAACATAAGAACCAGAAAGTAGACAAAAGAAGAGAGACAAAGATTTACGGTGGGGAAAACACTTATCGGGTGAAAAACCCCACACTTAGAAACCTGCACAATGTATTAACAAATCTGAAAGAATGTTTACAATACACTTGCAATGCAAGTTTCAATGGTCTTTGACACTCGTGTCTGGAGTCAATCTGGTAGCATAACAGTACCTATAAACTTGTGATATAAACTCCATCTCCAAGCACCTGTGTATAAAGAGAAGTAGTATGAATGGAGGTAGCTTCTAGAGCAAGTCACACAAGGAACTTGTCCAAATCCATGTGGCCCAATTTCCAAGGCCATAAAACATGTGTATGACACATGTAAGTGATTCTCTTTCATCCCTTACAACCCCCCAACTTGGGCACCCCAAATTTACCCAATTAAGGTATGACAGATGATCTTACAATGTCATAAAATCCGTCATGTATGACAACTCTTACAGTTGTAAGAGAATCTGTCATAACTGTCTATTAATAGCAAATTCTCTTACAACCTTGTCATAGTCAAACTTGGGTGCCTAGTTCCCCATGCAAGATGCTTTCAAACACTTGTCTTCACCTGTCATATAATCTTCCATTTCTGGCCCTTACATGTCATAGATTTTGTCATAGGAATCTGTCATAACTCTTACGCATCATAAACCTCTTACAACACCCGAAAGATGCTGACACATGGCAAAACTCTTCTACCACAAGGTGGAATGCCTATCTCGTCATATGAGGACAAAAATATATGTGGTCACCTTCCATGTAGGATGACACATCACCATGCCAACTCCCACAAAGTGACGAAATAGGATTTGCATCCAAATTACAATAATAGGCAAAATAATAAATATAATTAAATAATAAATGCTTGAAACTTGCAAAGGTTGAGACACCTTAATTCCTAACATCACGGAGGAGGGTTCACAGAATGAACTGTCCAGACCATGCAGCAAGAGTAAACACAATGGAAACAACTCAAAGAAATGGAACAGATGCATATTCAGTAATTTAGTATATCAAATAATTTAAATATAGATTGGTCGGCAACATGCGGGCTTACAACTAGCGCTCATAGGCCTAATTACATACATGCGCAAGATAAAGATTTGAAGCTCCTTCACACAAAATCTAAACTGTGAACTTATGGATAACTTCTGAACTATTTTCCTAAGGATCTATTACATCAATATATATCATTTCCAGACCAATAGATTCCTCCGCGCCGACCAAGGAAGGTCACAAACTCCAATGAAGAGCTGTAACGTGTACACAAATAGGTCAGACCTAAATGCATAGAACACTTCCTCAAATGAATGTAATGATGTGTGGATCTTTAGGGAAGGTCAGACATGAGCCAAAGATCATTAAATGATGTGTCATTAGGTTCTGCAAGTCAAGGAATGCTCTGCAAGTCTTCTCCTTCAGCTGATTGTCTGAGACTGTCAAGATGCTTTGTTCTAAGAAAACAGTTGATCTTCTGATAGCGATAACTTTCCGGTAACTAATCCAAATTCTCTAAATTCTAGATATGATGTAGATGAATGAGTCTAGATACTAAGTCCAGATCCACAAGATGTGAAATGCAACTGCAGTAGAATACCAGACCAAAACTTGAAACTACTTCTGACTGAGCTTCCTGAACTAAATTGGAAAATGAAAAGAACCTAACTAAAAATGCAACAAACTGAAATGCAAATGTTTTTGGTTGATGCAAGATTGCTTTTGAACTAGGGATGCTCTTGCATCAGACATCCAGGGTTATTGAAAAAGTGAGTCCCTCACTTTAGTAGGGCTATGGGAGAACCAAGACGGTCCACCTCAGCCTGAGAAATCCATGATGAATCTTCTTCCAATCTACCTTTCCACTTCACAAGATATTCTTTGTATTGTCTTCCTCTAGTGTTGTGTCCAACTCTGCTGTCCAAAATGTCCTCAATCTACTCTGGTGCTTGTTGTGGTAAAGTTGCTTCTTCAAGTCTTCTTCCATGATGTCACTGAACTCTGCTTCATGATACTGATAAAGGTCACAATGTTGAAAATAGGTGATATACCCAAGGTCTCTGGTAACTCTACTTCATATGCATTTCCTAAATCAAATTTTCTGAGTATCTTACAAGGTCCAAACTTCTTCATTTTCAACTTGTTATAAGTCCCAACTGGAAATCTTTCTTTTCTCAGGTACATCACTTCATCTCCCTCTTCAAATTCCTTATGTCTTCTCTTCTCATCAGCCTTCTCTTTGTACCTACTGTTCATATTCTCCAAATGCTTCCTCACCTGATTATGCACTGTCTTCATATGATCTGCAAATTCTTCTGCTTCTGCACTTCTCTTTTCTTCCATACCAATGTCCCTCAATTCTGCAACTCCTCTAGATGTTATTCCAGTAATAATCTCAAAAAGTGTTCTTCTGGTACTCCTATTTACCAAATTATTGTATGCAAACTCTACTTGTGAAAGAATCAAATCTCAATTTCCAGTCTTCTCTCCAACCAAACATCTCAACAAGTTTCCCAAACTCCTATTCACTACCTCTGTCTGTCCATCAGTCTGTGGATGAAAAGTTGAACTGAACTTCAAATCTATCTTCATTTTCTTCCAAAGTGTCTTCCAAAAGTATCCAACAAACTTTGTCTTCATTTTCTTCCAAAGTGTTCCAAAAGTATCCAACAAACTTTGTATCTCTGTCTGAAACTATACTCTTAGGTAATCCATGCAATCTCACAATCTCCTTGAAAAATAGGTCAGCTACATGCATTGCATCAGTTGTCTTCCTACAAGGTATGAAATGAGCCATTTTTGAAAATCTATCCACCACTATAAATATTGAATCATGCCCTCTCTGTGTCTAGGGAAATCCCATCACAAAATCCATGATTATGTCTTCCCAAGGTCTCTCTAGTACTGTCAAAGGTTTATACATTCCAATGTTCTGACTACTCCCTTTTGCAACTTGACAAACTCTACAACTCTGCACAAATCTCCTAACATCCTTGTGTATCTGCAGCCAAAAGTAGTTTTCACTCACCAAAGCCATTGTCTTATCAATGCCAAAATGTCCTGTCAATCCACCACTATGCTTCTCCTTGATCAAATTATCCCTCATTGAACTTCTAGGTATGCACAACTGATTTCCTCTCAACAACATATTTTCTTGAATGAAATAGTCTAACCACTTAGTCCTATCTGTCACAACAGGTTCCTTACATGCTTTCCAAGGTTCTACAAAATTAGTGTCTCCTCATACATGTTCTTCAATTCATCAAAACCCAATACTACAACTCTCATTTCTGTCAACAAGTTTCTTCTTCTACTCAATACATCAACAACTTTGTTTGATTTTTCACTCTTATGCTTCAACACAAAAGTATAACTCTACATGAACTCTACCCATCTCATATGTCTCTGATTCAACTTACATTGACTATTCAAATATTGCAAAGCTTGATGATCTGTATACAACACAAACTCCTTAGGCAACAAGTAATGTCTCCACTTCTTCAAGGATTGAATTATGGCATAGAACTCTTGATCATAAACTAAATATCTTCTCCTTGCATCATTCAACTTCTCACTGAAATATGCTACAAGTCTACCTTCTTGACTTAACACTACTCCAATCGCATTTCCACTTGCATCACAATCAACTTGAAATACCTTATTGAAATCCGGTAATGCCAAAATAGGTTGGTCTATCACTTTCTGCTTCAACAATTTAAAACTTTTATCTGCTCCTGATGTCCACTTAAAGTCTTTTCTCTCACCTCTCATTGTCTTTGTCATAGGGTTACAAATTGAACTGAAATTTCTGATGAACTTCCAGTGGAAACTAGCCAATCCATGAAATGATCTAACCTCTCCAATGCTCTCCAGTTTAGGCCATTCAACAATTGCTCTTACTTTCTCTGGGTCCATCTTCAATCCTTCTGCAGAAATCACAAATCCCAAATATTCTAGTTATTCCTTCATGAAACTCCACTTCTTGATGTTTATCAACAATTTCTCTTCTCTTAACCTCTGCAAAACTTGTCTAATATGCCACAAATGTTCCTCCTAAGTTGTCTTACTAAAAATCAAAATATCATCCAAGTATACAATCACAAACTTACCCAAGAATTTCTTCAAGACTTCATTCATCAATCTCATGAAAGTACTCGGTGCATTTGTCAATCCAAAAGGCATCACTAACCACTCATACAATCCTTCATTTGTCTTAAAAGTAGTCTTCCATTCATCACCTTCTCTGATTCTGATCTGATGGTATCCACTCTTCAAGTCTATCTTTGTGAAATATCTTGCTCCACTCAAACAATCCATGATATCATCCATCCTAGGTAAAGGAAATCTATACTTAACTGTGATCTTGTTTATTGCTCTAGAGTCAGTACACATTCTCCATTCTCCATCCTTCTTAGGTGCTAACACTATAGGTACTGCACAAGGACTCAATCTTTCTCTGATCAAACGTTTTCTCAGCAACTCTTGTATCTATCTATTCAATTCTTCATTTTCTATCGGTGTCATTCTATGTGCTGCTTTGTTAGGCAAACTTGCTCCCGGTATAAGATCCATGTGATGACTAATACTCCTTATAGGTGGTAATCCTTCAGGTACATTATCTGATATGATGTCTTCATACTCTATCAGCAACTCCTTTATCTCCTCCGGTTGTGTCTCTTCAGTCTCCTTCTTCAATGTTTCAAGCTTCTTAGGAATCAAGGCATAACACATATTCTCATGTCTCAAACCTTCCAGAAATTTTCTTCCATCTACCAAACAGATTCTAGCATTCCCACATACTTCACTCTTAGGATCATCATCTAAAGGAATCAAAGTAATTCTCTTTCCATTTGCTATTATAGTATATGTATTCTTTCTCCCATCATGTATAGCTTTTCTATCATACTGCCAAGGTCTACCCAACAAGATATGACAAACATCCATAGGCATAATATCACACAAGACTACATCATAATAAGATCCAATACGAAATTTCACCAAACATTGTTCACTCACCAGTACCTTATGATCATCCTGAATCCATGTTATCTGATAGGGCTTAGGGTGCTTCAATCTTTCCAACTTCAGCTTAGTCACCATCTCCTCTAGAACTAGGTTATCTGAACTACCACTATCAATTACAACTTTACAGCACTTACCTCCTGATTTGCATCTAGTTCTAAACAGACTTTTTCTATGTGTTGGTTCATCATTTGTCTCTGTTTGAAATAGTTCTCTTCTCATCACCAATGATTCTCCTTTCTCTGGTTTACCAACAGAACTAGGTGATTCAACAGTTTCTACTTCCACATAGGTTGCTCTTCCACTATTTTTTGTCCTCTTACTTGTACTACCCTGATTACATTCAAATGCTCTATGTCCTTCACCTCCATACTTGAAACAAGTACCTCTGAATGTTCTCTTATCCAATCCTCTTCCTTCTCTTTTGTATCCTTCATTCTGGTATGCACTAGGGTTTCCTCTCTGGTAAAAAATTTTGTCATCTCTCTAGTAAGCATTGTTATCTCTATCTTGCTTCTTAAATGGGCTATCAAACTTGTTCTACTCCAGATATGATATGTCTCCTCCAGAAAATGTTCTACCTCTTTGAAATTTACCTCCTCTGCCTCTCTATCTCTGATCATGTCTTTTATTCATCTTCTCTTCAACTTTCAAAGCAAATTAATATGCTTCTTCCAAAGATGTCATCCTTACCAAGCTTAGTTCCTCTTGAATGTTCAATCTTAGTCCATTGATGTATCTAGTCA
Source organism: Cunninghamia lanceolata (assembly GCA_027924645.1). NCBI lineage: Eukaryota > Viridiplantae > Streptophyta > Pinopsida > Cupressales > Cupressaceae > Cunninghamia > Cunninghamia lanceolata. The sequence goes on from BSBN01000524.1 coordinate 3,736,862, forward strand.
CTTTCTCTTTATTTGCTTCACTATGTCCTGTCCTTATGATCATTTTATGAAATTCTTCAATGTACTCCTTCACAAATTTCTCCTTTTGTCTCAAGTTTTGTAATCTCTTCAACAGTTCCAACTCATAGTCAGTAGGTATAAATTGATTCTTCAACTTTGTCACCATCCTATCCCACTTTGTAATATTTTCTTTCCCTTTTCTGTTTCTTTCCAACTGAACTTCTTTCCACCATATAGCAGCATGTCCTTTCAACTTTGTCTTTGCAAATTTTACCTTTTCCGGATCTTCAATTTCCTCGTATTCAAAGTATTCTTCCATGTCATTTATCTAGTCAATCAATTCTTCAAGGTTCAAATTACTAGTATAGTTTGGCACATCAACTCTAGGTCTCTTTCCAATCTTTGAAATAGCTCGCAACATCTTTACTTGATCTGATTCTTCTTCTTCATCACCTCCTAGGGTTTTGCCAGTATGTTCAGCAGATTGAAATTCTTCTTCATCGCTTTCAACATTAGGTCTCAGTGTCAATCCTCTTCGCCTATCTTCTTCAACAACATCCAATTGAATTCACATTATTTTCATCATCTCCATTATTTCATCTATTCTACCAGCCATTGTTCCAACAGTAGAAACTCTCCTCGGCGGCATTCTTCCTCGGATCAAGTGCAAACTGCCTCAAGTTTAGCGATTGGGCTACAAGGTGACAACTGCCTCACAATCGGTGATCAGTTGTGACACAAGTAACCTACCTCAATTTGGTGATCTGTCCATAGCAAGATCTTATGGAATTCCTTTACCAACTTCGCTCAATTCACTCCCAAAGATTCAAACTTTCACTCTGATACCACTTGGTGCAGTCACGGTAGGAGGGTTCATAGAATGAACTGTCCGAACCATGCAGCAAAAGTAAACACAATGGAAACAACTTGAAAAAAATGGAACAAATGTAGATTTAGTCATTGAATACACCAAAGAATTCAAATATATATTGGCCAGCAACATGCGGGCTTACAACTAGGGCTCACAGGCCTGATTACATACACGCAAGATAAAGCTTTGAAGCTCCTTCGCACAAAATCTAAATTGTGAACTTATGGATAACTTCTGAACTACTTTCCTAAGGATCTATTACATCAATATATATCCTTTCCAGACCAATAGATTCCTCTGCGTCGGCCAAGGAAGGTCACAAACTCCAATGAAGAGTTGTAACGTGTACACAAATAGGTCGAACCTAAATGCATAGAACACTTCCCCAAATGAATGGAATGATATGCGGATCTTCGAGGAAGGTCAACCATGAGCCAAAGATCATTGAATGATGTGTCATTAGGTTCCACAAGTCTTCTCCTTTAGCTGATTGTCTGAGACTGTCAGGATGCTCTGTTCTGATAAAATAGTTGATCTTTTGATAGCGATAACTTTCCGGTAACTGATCCAAATGCTCTAAATTTTGGATATGATGTAGATGAATGAGTCTAGATGCTAAGTCCATATCCGCAAGGTGTGAAATACAACTGCAATAGAATACCAGACCAAAAGCTGAAACTGCTTCTAACTGAACTGCCTAAACTGAACTGGAAAATAAAAAGAAACAAACTGAAATACAAATGCTTTTGGTTGATGCAAGATTGCTCTTAAACCAGGGATGCTCCTGCATCAGTTGTTGTACCAGTGATGGACTGCAATATTCACCCATCCTTGAGAAAGAGTGCTATTTGCCATACATAAAATAATTGGAAGTCAAATATACAATGTAAGTAGAAAGTTGGAATGTATCAGGGTGGATATATATGTCTGTCAAGTAATAGACACTAACATAGGGTAAAGGAAGAGGAACTAGAAAATGGAGCCTGCATCTCTGTTGGAGCAGATCAAAATGTTAATCCATCAAGTAAAGTTTACAAAACATGAAGGACAGAATTATATTTTAAGGGGAAAAAAAAAGTTAACCTAGAATAAAATCAAAGGCTATAACATATATGAAAAATGTTAGCCTTTTTTACTCTGGTTTCCCATGCATAATTGGTGCAGGGGCACCCTCATGCACATGTTAATCAAAATCATACACAAAATTTGGGGAAATAAAACAAATATTTTAATTCTCCAACACTCCAAGTAAAAGACAAGGCAAGTTGCATATGGACAAAAATCCTAGTCACCTACATGCTAGAAGATATAGAAGATAAAGATTGGACAATGAAAAGTTTTCAAGCACCCAAGTCATAAAAGAAAGCAATGAAAGAATCCCAAGAGTCACCTTTCTCCAATTTGGATGCCACCAAGCAAGAAGAGGAATACCAAGAGTCATTGGAGCCTAAATGAGGAAGATGAAACTATGCAAAGGAGATCTTATAAACAGATTGAAGTTTGGCTCCAAAGAAGCATTGAAAAAGAAGAGAAGAGCCCAAATTTATTTATGATTTTTGTAGGTCATCAAGAGGATGTCCATGGGTGATGTTGAAGATAATTCTCTAAGGGAAATACATCCATTTTGATGAGGCAAAGAAGGTGAACATCCATGGTGACTTTTTAGATGAAAAAATTTTGAATTTGTAAGCTTGTGGAGGTGGATAGTTGGAAAGTTTGTTGGAGATATTTCATAGTTGGATTTGTGGAGGTTATGTATGTGTGTTACCATCTTTATTGGCTACATAAAAACATTTGGGTTGTAAGTATTTTCTGTTGTTCATGTTTTATGAAATTCTCAAGATATGGTGTTACTTTATAGCTGAAATTGTTGCTAGAACATTTACAATTTATTTAAACTTAAGGGCTGCAAGTTTAAGAGATTAATATACATTTATTTTGCTGCAACTAAAGGAATCAAAGGAACAAACAAAAATTCTTAATGGCTGGAAATCATCAAGGTTAATTTTCATCTAAGAGAAGAGGAGTAATCTTGGTAAACAACAATCTTAAGGATGAAATTTAACAAGGATATGTTAGCACATACAATTTGTTTCAATCTTTGAAGTTTTGGGCACATGATTATGATAATTTGAAAGCATGAATATTGATGTTATCACAATGCACATAAGAGAAGTTGATTGGGTTGCATGATGGGACAATCCTTCATTGGATTCTCTTATCTTGTTTGCATCAATAATCTAATCTCTTTGTGAGGAATTTATTTCTGATGAGAACCAATTAAGATTAGCTAAAAGTTTTCACTTAAATAGTGTTCCCATAATTTTGTGCCATAGTAATCCAGTTTGATCTTTGAAATTCTAAATTGACTGACTAGTTTAAATGCAAGGTCTTAATGCCTTTTCCCCAATGTGCCACTACAACAATGAAATATAGGCTTTGAAGTACAGGGTTTGGCCACTGCCCAGAAATACTACAAAATTATAGAAGCGAGCTTCAAGTACAATACACAGGGAAATTCAAGTGATTACAAAAAAAGTAGAAATAATAATTTAAGGACAAATTTCCCACATATTCAACCCCCATTTAGTGAATTTTTCATCTAACAAACATGAACGGTTACCAGTTTAAAATCCCAAAAATGTTGTGCAAGATTAACCCAACCCACTCAAAATTTCCTAGGTGAAAGCACTACATCTTAGACAAAATTATAATGCTTTTGTTCAATTCAGGTAGAGTGACTACATTTTCAAGCAATAGGTTGTTTTACATTGATTTTGTTTTTTCTCTTGCCAACAAATATAGTAATGAAGAGGAAACAATAACAGATATAACAATAACGATGATGGTGCTTTGTACCTGACTTTAGCCCATAATTTACTTTTCTTCATCTGTATGAAATGTTTGAAAATGTTTAAAACATCTGTTAAATCTGGAGGGGATTTTTTCAAAAGAAAAGATTAAATTTGGATCTAAAGTGACTAACCTGGTGGGGATTTTAGATATACTTCACTTCTTGAATGACACCAAATTTGTGAGAAGGGCCCAAATTGGTGGTGTGTTGGTAGTGCACAGAGGGCCCTCGCTGTTAAAGAAAGTCAAAGTACAGTAATGAAATTATATACTGTAACATAAGAGTCAGAGAACTAAGATTTTAACACTTGCATTGGACCATTTATCAGGCTGCCATGGTTGTATTCTTTTCTAATTCCCACCATTACCATATAGAAATGAGGTTGGGAAAAATGAAGGGTGTGAGAATGGTGTTAATGGGTCTGCAATAGGAAAGAGGGTGTAGATGTGACCTACAATCACCTATTTTTTAATATATAGCCCTTCACTAATGCCCATTGTGTCACATTCTACATTTGTCCAGGCATCTCAATAGCTGTCTGTAAAATTGAAGGCACAGTAGATAAAAACCCTAAATGTGCTAGCACAATGGAATAGCAGACCGCATTAATTCCTAGCTCGATATTCACACCCTCTCTTGCCTCATGAAAATCTCGGGGCTATTCTGACATCCTGCAACCTAAATCTGCACAAATAAGAGGTAATGAAATCTACAATCAGTTAACTTTTGAGCATGTTTCTACTTCGAATTTCACACTACAAATTAGCCCCATGAAAACATGCTCCCTGATTTGTGCATTGTGGTGAGTTTAATCACTTGTTAAAGGACTGCCCTCCACTATAGTTCCATGGTAGGAGCTAATAAAATGAGAAGGGGTGCTTAATTTAGGTAAGAAATTTAAATGAAGACAAGAAGTTTTTTTTCATCTTTTTAACTCCATCTCTATTTTGTAGGATATATGTGGCAAGGGGAGAATAAAAGAAATTTTACAAAGATGTACATAGTAATATGGAAAAGTGGGAATAATATGGGCACACTTTCAAATAATTTATTTAATTTGGTAAAGAAAAACAAGTGATTGGTAAAGTAGGTAACCGTTCTATATTCAGATTGTATTTAAGTTTGAGCAATATAAATGTATAAAGATTCTTTTTAATCTTTTAATTGCACAATCCATAGTGTTAATGCATGTAGTTGTGTTATTGTTAATACATCTGCTTTTGTTGAGTAACCCGTGGTCCCTTGAAAAGTACATCTTTGACTAAATATGCATTGTCCTTGATTTCTCATATTGACTATTAACAACACTCAATTATTTCATTAGAACTATGCCCTTAAACGATTTATATTACTATTTTATGTTTTGAAATATCCATACACATTATCAATATTAAGTTCTCAACAATATAAAGTGTAAACAAAATTATGAATAAACTGTCTAACTAATAATATATTTTCTTAATAAACTAATTTTGTAATTTAAGTATAAATGATTATACAACAATAAGATAGAAAATTATTTTATATTCTTATTGTTGACAATTAGAATTATTACTATAATAGATTATACTTTTATTTTTGTTTTAAGCTTTCTATATTAATGGATCTAAGAGACTCTAGAGGCTCAAATAATTAGATAATCTAAGATGCAAATTCATTCTAGATGGGGTGCACCAAATTGTTCCCTATCTCAATTGAATTATAAAACATGTTGGAAAACAAATTGAAAGGAATAATATATGTTGCAGTAATTAATACCTGGCAATTATTTTAGATGTTTGTTACCTAATTGTGCTTTTTAGCCCAATTAGGTTAGGCCAGGACAACACTAATGTTTTCTACTTTGAAGAGGAAGAAAGGTACACAAAATTTTGCTAAAGTTTCTCATATGATCATACAAATAGTACCATAAAGAGAGTTTTCAGTTTTCATTATGCCATTGCTTTACATAAAGGAGAAATTGTATACAAACTTTTGCATAAAGTAGCTACTTACATTCATTACAAGAAAGTATGTTCATAAGTTTCCCACACAAGCCGTGGCAATAACTGATAAGATGTAATAAAAGAAAGATTGAGCATCTATAAGTAAAAAGACACATAAGAGAGGAGGGATCCATCATTGCCTATGACGAACCCCGTTGTTGATCATCTTATCTTCGGTTCCTCGTTAAAAGCTCTAGAGATATATGCAAGGGACAAGAGAAAGTGATGTTAGAGCTCGGGATTCCAAAGTCTCATACATGTCAAACTATCAAATATATAGCCTATCTTTTATTAAGCATCAAATTAGAAAGATAAAAGTGTCTCAAGATCAGATATACAGTATCATGAAGTTTCAAGAAAAGCAAAGATCATTTTGTCATCATAAGAAGCTCTAGGCTTCTTAATTTTCCTAACATGTTTGTTCATTGTGCAGATACAGGTACCTGTAGACCTTTCAACAATGCAATCTCTCATAACAGTCATGAGATAACAAAGAGGACAACCATCATGATAGTGGATACAATGCAATGCACTTAGTCATGAGGGCAGAACTAAGCATCAAGGAGCAGTAGTATCTTATGCAACACAAATTTAATGTCTGTGTGTTATGGGTTCAAAGATACAGATGAAAGAAAAGAGTGATAGAGCTAGAGATGCATGTGGATTATGATTTGAATCACAAGTCCAATAGTTGCATGAGCTTCATAGCATGGCACACTACCTTCTTTTTACCTGAAGTAACACTCATTCTCATAGGGTTCATTGTTCCCATTATGCAAGTTATCAAAGGTCATCTGGCATGTCATCAAGTACTACAAGGTGCAAAAAGAGATACATTGGTAATAAGGTCACTGTGCAATGGCAAAGTGATTATAGTACAAATACCCAAGATAGTAAGTAAGTTGATTCAATGCACAATGCATAAGCTAAAGTGATCAGTGCACTACATACAATGTCATTGGGAAGGTTGGTGTCAAACCCAAGTGAGAGTCTTAGTCTTATATTCTAATCTATGTGTTGTTTTAAGATCAAGGATGCAACTAGCCTGTTACCAAAGATAAAAAGGATCATATAAATCAAAGGACACTAGGCTTATAATGGTTGAGAACACTTTCAAAGACAATAGAGGTATGAGACCCCTGAGTCTCTTAGTCACAATAGAATGATGAATTCAAAACTACCCTTGTCAAGGCACTATCATGATCAACTTATTTCAAAGCAACCCTTGTCAAGGAAGTCCACAGTAGTATAATAGAGAATAGGGGACAATCATGCAAAGAGGTTACTCATCATAAGTCATAAGAGGGTGAAACATAGCCATAAGTGGACAGTATGTGTAGTCATGAGAGGGTGCTTTACACAAAGCACAAAAAATAGTTTGTCAAAAGGTAGAAAAGGTGCCTACATAGTTGTGTGAAAGACAATGAGCATTTAGTCATAGTGGTAATCATGTATGCAAGCATGAAGGTACTCACCCTTACACAGAGCATGAAGAGAATACAGAAAATGTAACATGTGTAGTGAAATTGTATGACTATTAAGCAAGGAAGTAATGATACAATGATAACACAATCACTGTCCTGTCCAAGATAATAGACACAACGACCCTATTATCATTGACTAAAGGGATATCTTACTGTTGAAGTTGCAAAGCATAGTGAAAGCATAGTGGAAAAAGTGACAAAGGACAGTAGCATTAATGATACAATCATTATCAATTAAGCAATACGACAAAGTGCAAATGATATAGTGGTACCAGAGTGCTATCTATAGTTAAGATGCAAGCACAGCAAAGTGGTCGTAGTCAAGATGTAGTAAAAGACAAGATGTCAAGGGACAGTAGGGATGCTCACAACCAAAGAAAGTTTACCAAACTATCACCACACAGTAAACATGGTGATCTTTACAGTCAAGATAGTAAGGCACAATAATATCCTATCATCACTGTCAGAGAACGAAATAGAACATTGAGTCAAAAACATTGTAAAGGCAGTTACACATAGAAGCATTACAACCAACATAAGGGTTACGTTTAAAGATAAAGCGCTAGACCACGATAATGTAATTTTGGTAAGTAAAGAAGGAAAGGAACCTTATAAAAGGGTATAGTCTTAGAATGTCTAATGCAACCTATTTGGGACCTTGCACTATGAACCCCAAAGGATCAAGCTTCTCAAACCCCTTGTTCACAATCACACAATGAACCCCATAAACAAGTGAGCCAAAGAAAAGTAGATCTTTACAAGCATGATCACAGGGAGGGTCAAGAAGGATTATCCTCGCTATCACTTAGTTGGTATAGGGTATTCAAGACCCTAGAGTCACAAAGAGCTTCCTCGCGGTCAAAGCACAGTGGAGAGGGTTCCTTCCATAGGAGCCACGGCCTAGCAGAGACTTTGAGTTGCAGTGGGTTTTGAAACCCTAGCAGAGACAAGGACCTAAATGAATATAGAAGCAGCAGAGAAGCCATGGACCAACAAAGGTCCCAACATAGTCATGACCTCGCAGTCATGAGAAAATAGAGAGTTTTACCTCATAGCCAAAGGTCTCAGAGGCCATATTCACAAGACAAGTATCACCCACAGTGAACATATGAAAAATAAAGTGAATATGCATCAAAAGATGTAGCTTTTGTCATGTTTCTCTCATATACAAAGCATTTTAAAAGAGAATCTCAATGTTTTGGTGCACAGGGAAGCTTACTAGTAGGAGAGTCATGGAGATCCCTGTAGAGGCAAGAAAAAGCTTGAACTCTAGAATCCTTCAAACCCTAGCTCCAAAATCTTGGTGGCAGCATAGCAGCATAACCTTTCAAATGAGGAATGAAGAATGAGCTCAGGAGTTAGGGCTAAAGATGCTTTTTTTTTCTGAGGAAGCCCTAACTTGGCCGACAAGGATAGGTATTTTGTCACCTTTTTATGAAAACTAGATGATAAACTAAACATAAACCATGGTCAAGACTTGTAATGGCATAAGTGCCTAGAGAATGAGGAGTATAACCCACGAGAGTCATAAGGGGTTATGAATATTTTGTGAAATTAATGATCTTTTACCTTTACCTTAAGACATGCAAGCTTCAATCAAATGATTAAACACTAAGGCATGTGCTTTTGAGAGGGCAGACAAATAAGACTGTGACATTATTGCATGTTCTAGTGAAGGAGTGGGTCCTTGTGTCTTTTGCATGATTTTAGACAAAATAAACTATGTAAATAAATATTAAGGGTAATATTTTATAAATTACCTTAATATTTGCCATGAATGCATGAAAGTAAAACTATCACATGACATATATTAAAGTAATCATAACTGATTTTTAATATTTAATCAAAAAGTTATCTTTTCCCCAAAATCATGCAAGAAACACAAGTGAAGTAGAACTGAAGTCAGTGGGAGTCATTTGGAAACTGATTGAGAGAGGGAGTTTGGAGCTATTTTACCTCAATTTGGAGCAGTTATGGGCCTTTTTTTAGGGCTTTTCAGTTTTGCTTGTGGATCACCTTTGAGGAGATTTTTTGAGTGTAGTTAACCTTGGAGGGTCCTTGGACACAGATTTTTTGAATTATAGGAGAAAAGACTTAGGTTTTTTCTCAGTTCTTGCTTTTTCCCTAGCTTTGCATATTGCAGAGAAGGAGATTCAGACTTGTGATTCAGCCATTTTTTCAGTTTATGCAGTAGCAAACATTTATTTTTCAGTAGTTCATTGTTATTTTGCAAAGATTCCTTCTATTTTCAATACAATCAAGGGTTCATCTATTAAAATTTAGGTGTCTTGTTTCATTTTGAGTGATTTGATAAAGGATTTTCTGTGTTTTACTTTGAAACCTTTAAACTCTTCTATCTCATTTTGATTGAATGCAAGTATACAAAGTACAAATTTCATTACAAGTCACATATTATGCAAGTTCTTCCATGCTTTTCTATGAAACACTTTTATGGTGGAATTTATCAATTTGAGTTATATGAACAGATTTTTTGAAGAGTAATTGTGAACCATATTGCAGATTTAAGTTAAAATATTGGTGCATCACCCCCTTTAGGATAGATTTTTTTCAGTTTAGTTTCAGTTTATACAACATTCTTCTATCTCTTTTCTTCATCAAGATACAGATCCAAAGGGGCATTTAAAGGAAGTCAGCGCTTCCGAAGGTCCATTCTTGAAATAGACAAACCCACAGTCTGAAAATGTTCCCATGTTGCATGGGATTGCCAAGCTTGTAGAGGCTTAGCATTTAGGGTGTAATCCTTCGTGACAACAGTTTTTGGCACACCCAGTGGGACTCTAAACTAAGGTTCAGGCCACTTAAACATAATTTTTCTTTGTTGTTTTGGTATGCACAGCAGAGTTTCATCCTTTTGAGGTGAAAGCAACATACTTGGTGACTCAATTCTCTGATTTTCAAGCAGATCTAGTGCAGATTGTGATAATCTTTATATCAAAATATTTCTGATATTAGGTGTGTATATTAGTAAGATCTACCTTTGGAGGCAAAAATCTGCACACATCTGGCAACTCTGAGCAAATCTACTGGTTTCAAAGTGGACGAAATGCTAGTATGTTCTTAAGTTTTGATAAAAACCAGTTTTGATTATTCTAATTTTTAGGTATTTCAATGAGTTTCCATCTTATATAAATGTTGGAAAATGTATCCATTTCATGGAGAAAAGCTTCATCATGCTCCATTTCATGAAGCAGTTGTTAGAGTGCCCTCCTTCCAGCCTTACCAAGCTAATCATGATGCTGGTTTTACACCTAATTCATGTGATTTCCAAAGAAACCAACATGCATAGTGTGATTACCTCCCACCCACCCCTGCTCAACCTTCATGGTAGCCTGACCATGCTTATAACTAGGTCTAGAATGACAATTTTGTTCCCAATCAGCATACTTTTCCTACTGATCAGCCTCAATATGATGATAGCATGAGCATTCAGGATATGACTTTAGATTTTTCTTTGAATTGTCAAAGACAGTTAGATGATATTGACAGAGAACGAGAGTATAACATGCAGTAGGAGGAACTGGCTTATCAAGCCTATCTTCATGACAAGGAGTTGGAGGCACAAAAGTTACAGTTTAAAGAAGGGCTTGAGAGGGAGATAGCCGCAAAAGAGGAGCAGATCAAACTTTTGGTTGCTCAATCACAAAGGCATGAGGTCCAAACAACTCTTTTCATCCCAGATTAGCCTATTCAAGAGGAGGTTCGTAAGTATAAATTTTCAAGTTTCAAGCAAAATGAGCCTCTTAACCCTCCTAAAATCAAGATTCCAAGTTTCAAACCTCCTTTACCATTGCAAGAGCCTAAGTTGGCACAATCTAAATTTGTTATGCTTCAAAACTAGCCACTCAAAGAGCCTTTTTGCCTCCAATATATATTATATGTTACATGATGGTTATGGCGCTGCCATAAAGAGCCACGCAGCCATGAAACAATGACAAGCATTTTAAATAGCATTGGTTTAAGCGCATATATTGGAGCATATGTTAATATTTTATGGAGCATGTTAATGTGCCTTATAAAGCGCTATATGCAGCATATATCTTATAGCATTAGTATCATTTCATAGTGTATATAAACTCAAACTCTTTGGCTGCGTATGGACTAAGACTTTGAGCGTTGGAATGGGTGCTTAGCAGGGAAGCACATGTTAATATTTACTTGGAGCTTTTGGTTAATATTAAATAAAGCATCTTATATACCTACTTAAGTGCTATAGGCAATGCATTTCCATGAAGTGTATGACTCATACGTATTATTATTACTTAGTCTAAAAATCTATGACTCTTGGTAGTGCACAACTATGAGCACTGTTAATCATTCCAAAGTATATTTAAAAACAAACTCTTGAGTGGCACTTTGACTTGGTCATAGCTCGGGATTAAACCTGAAGCATTTATGTTTAAAAGGGAGTCTTCATATGGGTTCCAATGTATGCTTGGACTTATTCTTTGAAACCAATTTTGCAAGAAAATAGGAAACATGGTCTTATATGTGTCAATTTTGTGAAGAGGTTTGTATCCTTTAGAAGTTTGTTTTATTTGCTTTTGCTGAGTTGTTGTTTGGGTGTCCACTTATGAGGCATTTTTATTTAATTCCCTTTTGCTACCTCTAAATCGGTTTTGAAGAAGGTGGAGTTATGGCACCTTTACAAGCTAGATTGTAGCTTAATCTCACTTTGGTTTTCTTGTATAAAAAGGGGAGCTCTCTCATTCTATTCCACACCAATTTTTCTAGCCAAGAGCTTTCTTATTTTGCTATTACAAATCTGAGTTGAGTATTGTGAGATTTTTGTTATTTTATTATGGATTGTGAGAGGAAGCATAGAGGATTAGAGAGAGAGTTGATTCGTTGGAAGGATCTTGAGCAAAGAATTTCGTTGATCCATTGGAGCTAATATCACAGGCATGTGGAAATCTTGTCCATTATGCTTTTTTGTTTTAAAGGCTATATGTGTTTGTTTGTTATTGAGGAATGAATGGTTTGTTTATCAATTTGAGTGTTTACTTGTTTGTATAAAAGTATATATATATCTCTAGTATGAGAAATATATTATGTATTGAGTGTGATATTAATCTCCATAGTAGAGATTTATGTCAAAAGTGGATTTATGAGTAATTATTAGATTGGGTATGAATAGTTATTTGTACAATGTGAAAGAATAGTAAAACTGTATCTTGCAACTAGTATTACTTCAACATATGTGTCATAGTAAAAGTTGGGAATAGGTTAATCAGAGATTGGTAAACCTAGAATGGATGAGTAGGGTTATGCCTGGGATTTGTTGATCCATAGGAGGGAATAGCCTAGAATTGTTAAGTTGGGTTATGCCTAGGATATGTTGATCCATAAGAGGAAATAACCTAGATGTCTTTGCAAATCAAGCTTGAATGATGGGTGAGCGTGTGACGTCCATTTCGAGTTAGGGGTGATGAAACTTTGGCCAAAGTAGTGTAAATAGCCAAAGTTTGCATTGTCAGTTCACTGTGATCTAGGTTTACATTCTAGGAAGGGCAATCATGCTTGGGGTTGTAGCCACAATGTATGATAGTACTAGATATGTAAGACACAACATTATCTCAATATAGGCTATTCTTTGAGGTTACCATACCAATCCCTTTGTCGAAGGGTAGGGTCTTTTACTAGTATATGGTAAATGTACGGGGAACCATAGTTAGTCCATGGTTGGTGGAAAAACACTTGAGTGATGCTTCCCCTCATGCAGTTGGTGGTCGAGATTTGAAGATAGACATCAAAGCCATTTTGTACTTTCAGTTAGCTCTTTGAAGCTTGTATGTAACTTTCATTGGAAAATTGTAATGAGGAATATTCAATTCCTTTACTAATGAAATGAAATTTGATTAGGCAATGGAAGTTTGAAATATGTTTCAAATGTGCATCTTATCGAATGAATTCAAGGAAAAAATTTATTGGTTTCACTATCAGTATCTTGATCTTTTTACTTTTGAGTTAAACTTGGTAAATCTTAGTTGGTAGAACAAGTGGCATGTTACATGTAAGATTTTTAGTGGGTATTCTATTCACAATATATGTATCACAAGAAATAGACAAATCCCAAATTTTGTTGTCTAAACTCTTAAATGCAACATATAACAAGTCATTTCTATAACAGCTCTATTCATTTGCTCGACCATTCCATTTTTTAAGGGGTGATAGGACTATTATTTACACTTTAATACCATAATTTTCACAAAATGATTCAAATATATAACTGCAATATTCACCTTCAATGTCTTTCCTTATGCCTTAAACTTTTGAAAAACTTCAAATGCTTCACTTTTCATTTCAAGGAAATAAATCCATATTTACCTACTAAAATCATTAATAAAGGTTAGGAGATACTTGGCACCAGGAAGTGAAGGATAACCCAATTCATATAAATCACTATGAATTAGTTGTAGGTTCAAATGATTGTCTCTCTATGCTTTTCCTAATTGAAATGGATCTCAATGGTACTTTTCTAAAACACTGCCTTCAAACACACCTTAGAAGTTGATTTGTTTGTTAATCCTCTAACCATATTTGATCTAACCATGTCTTATAATTTACTATAATTTATGGCACCCAAGTCTAGCATGCCAAAGTTTTGATATATAATCAATCTAGAGTAATAAAGGCATCAGAGAATATGCATTAATCATCTACAAAGCCAAAAAATTTGAAAAGATATTATTTATGATCATCTCTATCAATAGTAATTGCATTACTTGGGTCTTTTCTATCTCTAACAATGACTTAATCAACAATGGAAGTTCAAAGTCATAACTAGCTTGAGCAATTTATATATTGAAATGAGATTTATCATGCATCCCTAATCTTTTAACCAATAAAATATTTTTCAAAGTCTCATTTCTTAAACTGATAGTCCCTATCCCTAAAACCGCAAGTTTCATTATATTTCCAATGACAATTTCTTGATTTGAATTCTCCCCTTCATTAAAATTAATTAACAAATATTTATCTCCACTAATATGAAAAGATACTCCTAAGTCTAATATCCATTAATTATTTGAATCTAAAGTGAAGTAGCTCCCCTTAATAATGGATTTATTTTTTGGTTCAAAAATGACCTCCATAGTTGATTTTTATTGGTTTTCAAAGGAGATGGTGACAAACATATGCTTATCAGTTTGACCATCTTTAATCTTTCTTGCTTATGGGTAAGTACATATAAATGGAGAGTTAAAAGGTAATAAAAAATAGCCCCACCTTTTTCTAAAATTAGTAAAAAGTAAATTTCAATGAGTAATTCAGCATGCCTATGCTCAAAATTTGAAGATGTGATAAAAATAAAAAAGAACTAATGCTCATAATCTAATTTCTAAACTACTATTTAAAAAAATTATGGCTTAATTAAGATGATCAAACACTAAGAGCACATAAAGTACTCTATGTTTGTCACAAATTATATAACATGGCAGTGGGCATGCTCCCCCATTTTTTAAGTTTTGTTGAGTATTTCATTTAAATCCCTTTAGTGGAAAGTTAGCTAAGATCATCTACTAGTTCAAATATTTTTCTATTAATTTTTTTAATAAATACAAATTATTTTTACTAAATTTCTAGGTGAACACATCTTAAAAAATAGAAAACTAAGAGTGCTCTCCTAAATTTTGAAAAAAAATCAAATTTTAATTTTCTTTTTCAATGTGTATAAAATGAATTGTAGAATGTAACAATGTAATTTTTTAAATTTGGACGAGTGGATTAAAAACTATACAAAAAAAAGTAATATACATGTGCTTTTGTAAAAAATAAAGACACTACTAAATGTAGTTAAAGATTACAACTTTTATATATTTAGATTTAAAAAATACATGGTTGGAAAACTAAAACAGAGCTTGATGTCAGTCATTTTTTTCACAATCTTGTCATAATGTGAACCTAATGGAGAGCACACTTGACATTTGTATATTTTTTGTAAAACATGGATTTGGACACCCAAATTTCATGTCCAACCCTTAGGATTGGTAAATTCAAACTTGTTCCAAGCTTTGGAGAAAGATTTTATTAGTTTAAACTAGAACACACGTTACAATGTACTCATGTTACCAAAAATGTGTCAAAATTTTAACATCAACAGATTATGTTTTCTAGAATGCACACATTTTCGAGAAATATGAATGTTTGGCCACTTTTTGGCACCCTGTCTTTATGCATATACCCGTGGGCTTGTACTACTTCTTTTCATTGTTCCTCTTCTTCAAACAAAATCTCTCCTTGTGGTTCTCACCTTCACAATACCTTAAATAATGAGTTGTCTTTCTTCTTACTTTTCTATGTTCTGTCACTACTAAAAAATTGGTAGAACCATCTTTATTATGAAATTTATTATAATCTTCTCGTTTCTTCTTTCCATTAAAAAATGGATTAAATTTATTCTTATTTTCTTCAAAATATTAGAGAACGATTTATCCTTGGTTGCATACGCATGAATCTTTTTACTATGTCATTCTTTAACAAGTTGAAATTCATCATCCAAAATTGACTTACAAAATTAATTTAAAAAAATTATTATGGGGTATTAGAATTTAACTGAATAACAATTTTAGGTGATTATTTAAATACTTGGTAAGGTTCCAGGCAAGCTTTCTTTCAACCATTGATATCAACTAAAAATATTTTTTCCTTATATTTAGCTCCTATTTTTTTAAATTGGGATTCAAATATGTAATTTCATTAAAAAATACCCATTTTAAAAAATTAGCAAGATCTAAGTTCACCATTTTTCTTCTATAGGTCAAACATGCTAGCAATATTTATATCTTTATAATTATTTTCTAACTTTTTCCATAATCTTATTGGATTATCCACATCAACAAATCTTCTATTGAGATTTGAACTCAAAGTTTTACAAATAATACCTCTTTTCCCCTTGGATTTGCATTTGTATTTTAAGAACTTTTTTTTTATCATTTTGTTGAGGTTCTACATTTTCTTTGTTGTCAATCCTCTATAATACCATCTCTCAAAATATTTTTTACTAAGCTTCCAATTTACAAAACTATTTCAATAAAAAATAATAAAACTTTTTTGTAAAACTAATGAGGTTATAAAAAAATTAACTGACAAATAAATAGATTAGGGGAAACCTAGTAAATCAATTTCAATATCTTATCTAAATGAAAAATACATCAACCTTTCAACACCAAAAACTTTAATATTATATTAAAAAAATTCAAGATTCTAACTTATCTTATAATAAAAAGAAAATTGAAATGGTGGGGCTTCTTGCTTGTAGTGCCAACACCCTAGGTTCAAACCTCCCGAGATTGCCCTCTACTATATCAACAATTGAGGGGCCCCCAGGATCTTGTATCTTGACTTCCTCGCGGCATGTGGAGTGGAGCATTTGCATGTCGTCCAGCGGTACATTCCTGGTCCAAATTTTTTAATTTAGAAGGGATGGATGTGAGAGGGCTTGGAAGTTGGTTCATGGCGCATGGAGTAGAGGAAGGTGACCAGAGTAGAAACTGGAGTAAATGTTGAAATCTGATGCAATCATCAGCATTCCAAGGCGAAGGGATTGCAGGGTGTTTCTCTTGTGGCGACGTTGGAGGGCCTTCAAAAGGATCCCTGCAAAATCTTTGATCTATTGATGATTCAAAACCCTTCGACAATCTATGCATCTTGCAGGAACAATGACAACCCCTACCACGAGTGTGATGATTTTTGCTTGGTAGCTATTAGAAAGGAAAACCCTAATCTCTCTCATCAGGTTGCTGTAGGATTTGGCCAATGAAACCTCCCAGAACACACAATCAAGTCCAACCCCAGATCTCGCCTCCCCTCCAGGTTCTCTTTCTTTCTCTTTGGGGGATTCAGCTATGGTCTTGTCAGAAAACCCCATTGACTTCCACATTTCAAATTTCTGTGTCAAAGCTGCCTTAGAGGATGTTGGTTGCCGCTCTTTAATTCTAAGGTTTTTTAGGAAACGTCCATCTTTCAATTAGTTTTTGGAATGGATGAAGGCAACCTGGAGCAATCTAGCTACCCTTGCAGTTGACTTCTTGGACTTTGGTTTTTACTCCTGCGCTTCAATTTAGCAGAGGACTGCAATTTTGTGAAACAGAATGGACCATGGTTCTATGAGCAATTGGACCTCTTCATAACCCCCTGGACTCCTTTCTTTGATCTAACAGTAGCAAAAATCACTCTCATCCCAATCTGGATCAAGTTATACAATCTCCCTCTGATCATGAGAGATTCAAGATAGATTAGGTGAGTTCCTTCATAAAATGGGATGTTGTTTCTGTGGATTCTCCATGCAGATATACAAGGGTTTGTGCCATGGTTGACATTTCGAAGCCTATGCATCACTCTGTAAGAATTCAATCATCACTCGGCATATGGACTCAATTCTTAAACTATGAAGATCTGCCACTCAGATGCTTCTGATGCAATTAGTTGGGTCACAAAATTGCAGGGTATTCTTCCAAAAAGTTGTTTGGCTCAAAGTTGATTAATTTCAAAAAATAGGTTAAGAAGCAATTCAATACATATATATCCCAGGAAATTCAATACATGTAACTTGAATATTTTATCCAATAGATAATCACAATTTTATAACTTTTAAATTACAAGATTTATAACAATCTAAAATAATCCTAATTTCTAAGACTTCTAAACAATCTTAGTTTCTAAAGAATTCCTAATTTCTATATTCTTCATAATTTTAGAGCCTTCTACTAAAAGACTGTATTTTAATGCAGAAAATCGAGATTACGGTCACAAAACCCTCAAATTTAGCTGCTGGGCAGGGCAGGTGGTATTTGATACTATCGTTTTTTTTTTTTTTAAACACAGAAATACCCGAAATCTTAACAGTAAAACCCCAACGACCCACTCCCTCCGAACACCAGGCCATATGGCAATTAGCTGATCTAATCACTCCCACAAGCTACGATTATGGCCTCTGCCCTCGATTGGTTGGTCAATTAGTTTGTCTCTCTCGCTCTAACGGCCAGAGAAAACAGACTGATCACAACTATCAGGGCCGCAATAAGAGTGATCCGATACGGACGTATGCCTGGTTTTCCACCCGCTTCAGCTGAGCCTTTTCTGGCCAGGTGAAGCCTTGGTGTTTGCACCGAAAAAACCTCGGGGAGTCATTACAGCCGGAGAAAAGGAAGCAATATCAAGAGGAGGCAGAGGAGCTTCCGCTTCCAGAATTTGCCACGCAAGCCGTATGCCAGGCCGGCTTTCCGCCTCCGGATGCGAACACAAGAGTCCCAATTTCAACACTCTTTCCATCTCTTCCACTCCATACTTGCCTTGCAGCGTCGGATCCGCGGCGTCCAGCAGGCTCTCTCTGGTGTACAACTCCCACACCCACTCTACTAAAACTACTTGTTCCGAACCCCTGAACTCATCTACGGGCCGTCTCCCGCAGGAAACCTCCAACAAAAGAGCACCGAAGCTGAACACGTCGGAGCTGGGCGTAGCCTTCCCCGTGTGGATGAGCTCCGGCGCAATGTACCCGAGCGTCCCCACCAGCTGAGTCGTCTGCGGGTTATCACTGTGGTCGTACAATCTCGCCAATCCAAAATCCCCGAGTCTTCCATTGAGCTCCGAGTCCAACAACACGTTGCTCGATTTAATGTCTCTGTGGACAACCCTCCTCTCCCACTGCTCGTGCAGATACAGCAACCCCGCAGCGACACCCTTGAGAATATTATATCTCTCAGACCACCGCAGCACCGATGGTATGCTTCCGAAGATCAATTTATCGAGGCTGCCATTGGGCATGTAGTCGTACACGATAAAAAGTTGCTTGTGTTGCCTGCACCAGCCCCGCAGCTGCACCAGATTCCGGTGCTGCAGCCGCCCCATGCTGTTGATCTCCGCGATGAAACCTTTCATTCCCTCACCGAATTCCCGTGTAAAACATTTGACGGCGACATGAAGGCCACTGTTGGGAAGAACGCCATGGTAGACCCGACCGAAGCCCCCGTTGCCCAACACTTGTTCTTCATCGAAGCCGTTGGTAGCAATGCTGAGGTCTCGGTAGCGGAATCTGTGGGGCCAGTACTCTAGCTCCCATTCTTCCACCACTTCTTCTCTCTCTTTCATTGCTCTGGCCCACATCACAATCCCACTCGCGGTTATAAAAACCAGAACTGTAAAGGCGATGGTGACACCAGCTATGAATCCCTTTGAGAGACGCCTCGAATTAACGTTTGCAAACGAAGGGAGAGCGCTTACATCCAGAGGCGGCGCGGTTCCGTTGGTGGTAAAGCTCCAGGCCAAAATATAATGGTCTTCCACATAGTTCCCCGTCGCCGCAGAAAACCCAACGTACATCTCCTCTTCAACGACGGTCGACAGGTCCATGTCGAGAGAGATGAAGGGCCTCTGCGGTTTGGGTCGACCCGCGAATGTGATGCTCACATTAAGCTTGGCTTTCAGGTGATCGTAGTCTATCCAGGCCTGGATATTCCGGCCGCTTTTCAGGCTGAGCGCTCTGAAACCTTTTCCGCCCCAATAACCGGCGGACTTTGCCTGGACCGATTCGAGATTATTTATGTCGACGCCGACGTGGTTGTCGTCTGGGTCCTTGAATGCGACGTCCATCCTGGTGTCGAACTCGACTGCAAAGAGATGGTTGTAGTCATGGCCGTCGCTGGTGATGTTGAGGAGGCCGAGGTACCCGGCGGAGAAGGCACCGGAGAGTGTGGGCGAGGGCGTCATAATAAAGGCCATGCCATGGCCGGAGGCGACCGAGAGCGAGGGAATGATGGAGAAAACGAAGGTGGTGCTGAAGGAGGAAACGGTGCGGTTGTTTCCGTGGGGTTTCATCTGCACGGGCGCCGAATACAATGCACGCCCAATGACGGACTGCGTGTGATTAGTGAGCATGAGCACGGACTTGGACCTTATTTCTGCAACTCCAAGTAGAATGAACTCGTCCGTTCCATTGAAGCGGTTGAAGACGAAAGTGGTGGACCGCGGAATAGCCTCATCGGTTACGGCTCCGCTTACAAAACCCAGCAAAAAGAGTAGTGATATGAGAACCAGACTCGGCCTTCGGCTGTGGAAGGGAAGCATCATCGCTAATTCTGTATCAAGACAGAGAATGCATCAGTTTCGTCTCGGATTTCCATTTCCCCACGATTTCAATGTTTTCGTAGCCGGCTAAAGAGGACATTTGATGGCGAAGTTGATGGTGGGTCAACAAAATGTAGTTGTAGTTCTCCTCTATCAAGGTCAAGAATGCCAACATCAGCCGCCTCTTCTTACACTGTATACTGATGGACATGATTATGTTAAAATGTCTTACTCCGCGAGGCTCTGGAAGCAGCAAAGTCGTTGTAGCCTTCTGGGATGTTTACTGGTAACGAACTGAAGAAATATATTAAATGTATATATCGAGAGTAGGAAGAAAACGACTAGAAAGATCTATGGAAGAGACCTTTCAACTCTGCGCCTCTGAGATTTTCATCCTTTCCTGTTCAAAGACGTCACTGACGCAACTCCAGCTTCAACACTACTTAAATATCATCCATTTCAATGCGCATGCCCGTAGTTTTCATTAAAGTACCATTCAATTAGAGGGATATTTTTCTTAAATATCATCCATTTCAATGCGCATGCCGTAGTTTTCATTAAAGTACCATTCAATTAGAGGGATATTTTTCTTATAGTTATTTTTTTGTTATATGGAAGACGATATAAAATGTATTTTATTTTAAAATAGATTGTTTCGAAGATAGAAATCATACAATTATTTTATATTTGTTGTAATAAAATTACGTAAAATGTGTCTATGATTTATTTATGTATTGAATTAATTTTTTTTAAACAAATGCAATCATTATTATAAAGCAGAAAAAATAATCATAATTAAAATCCATTTTAAAATAAATTTAACACTTACATAAAGTAATAGAAAAATAATCATTTTTCCTCTGGTTAGATAATAATTTACAAAACAATCCATAGTTTTACAAAAATTGTCTCCCCAAAACCAAGAAAACTTTTTAATTTAGCAAGTAAAGCTGAAATATAAATTCAAAATCATTTCATATTGAGGTAAAGTAATTGGATTTCTAAAAATTATTTGTAGACATTTTTCTGAGACAAACCTCATCTTGCTTACATAGAATTATATACATATTTTTTCCTTGCAAGCATACCTTTGGAATGAGAATGTAGGGGATCCAATTGTAGATTTGACAATCTTTGAACTCTTGACAATGCTATGATGGTAAGACTAATAATATGTGTTTCCAATGTGTATTGTTGCTCTATTTATAATTAGAACCTATACATTATGGATTGTAGTGTCCAATTCATTTTTGTTACGATTGATGATATCAACCTTGCAATCCTAGGACTGTGTACCCTTAATATTTTAATAGTCTGTTATTATTTATGTGACTCCAAAAATCATGGAAGGAGGATCTTGGACATCCCACATGAGGAGGAATATTTTTTATAATTAAATAGTATTTTCTAGGAACTTGGAATATTCTTTGCAAGGTGGCAATAAGAGGGGAAGCTTAATTTGGCCTATGACAACATCTTTGGACACTTGGCATAAAGTAGAAGGGAATATCACTATTTATAGTGGTGTAAGAAGCATCTATGACATTATAAGAGGTGTAAGAAAGCATCTTTGACTATGTGTTAGAAGTAAGTAGCCTTTTTTGAACTTCAAGGAGTTGTTTTTTTTTTCTAGTCGATTATTTTTGTCCTCTAGTGAGGTTGGATGCCCACGCTTATGAGAAAAGTCTTGAAGCTTCTAGAAAGATGCATGTCTCCCAAACACATGTCATGAGGTATTTTTTGCATGTAGACTACTTGGCTCATGGTTCTAAAAAGATGCTTGTAACTCCCTAACACGTCATGAGGTATCTTTTGCATGTCGACTGCTTGGCTCATGGTTTGAGTCCATTGTATTGGAAACTATTTATGGTTTCTTATATGAATTTTGACTATAAATTGAAGCTTGGAGTAGAAAGTTGCATAGGTTGTTTTGCAAGATATACAGGTATCAAAGTGCTAAAAAATTTCAAAGAGATAAGTTGTTATGTTGTAACATTATTTATCATTAATACAAGATTGGGGTCTCTCTAGGTGTGGAGTTTGTTCCCACAAGGGTTTTTCCACATATATCTCGTGTTATGGTTTGCATCTCTTTTATAATTGTTTCCATTATGATCCTTCATTGTTATTGAATTCATTACATTAAGTTGAACAGCATATCTGACTTGTTTAGTTACACTTAGTTTTCAACATTTGGAATCAAATCTATTGTTGGCTTGATAATAGGGGCCTTTTACAGAGTCTTTGATAGAGTTTTTGTTGCAATGGGAGTGTGTTGTTATTTTCTTGCAGTTTCAAGTTTTGGGTGATAGAAATCATGGCTAGCTCATCTTGATTAGAGATTGAAAACTTCAATGGCACAGGCTTTGAGTTTTGAAAGCTAAAGATGGAGGATCTCTTGGAAGAGAGAGATCAATGAATTGCCATAAAATTTGAGAACAAACCAAAATAGATGTCTAATGAAGAATGGGTAAAAATAGATTAAAAAAGTGCATGGCACTAGTCTTTGTGTTTATCTAATTATGTTCTTTTAAATATTTCAAATGAATCTACTACATATAAGTCATGGAAAAGAATATGAGATATATATCAAACTAAGAGTCTCTCACAAGTTATTTTTGAAAAGGAAATTGTATTCTCTTAAAATGATGGAAGGGGACTCAGTTGCAAAATATTTAAATGCATTTAATCTAATATTGAGTTAGTTATAGTTAATTAATGTGAAAATAGAAGAGGAGGATAAATGTATTTTGTTATTATGCTTGAATCTTGGGATAATCTAATCATTTCTATTAGTAGTTCTTTGATAGATGATCCAAAATTGGATTCTCTCATTACCACCTTACTTACAAAGGAAGTGAGGAGAAAGAATTTTGATGGGTCGAAGGATGCATTGAATGTGTGGGGAAGATCTAAAGAGAGAGGTAAGGACAAGAAGAAAGGTGATTGTTGGTTTTTTCCCAGACTAGATGCTTACTCCCAGATTTTCCTACAAGGTAGCCATCAATGATCAACAGGATCTCTGGGCCAGGGGCCAACAGTGTAGGAGATAGACTCTATATTTTATCTCCTCTTCTTCTTCAGGCTCTGCAAAACCTAGGGGGGTATTCCCTACTCAACATCCATGAGGATATGCATATAAAGGCTGGGATGCTGACAGAAAGCAGATAAGTCCTCCTGTAAGTAGACCAAAACTATAAGATAAGAGCAATGGGGCTAGCTTTGGGCCTATTTGCAGTTGTAGACAGAGAACTTGGATCCTAAAACTAATTCTACTATCCTAATGGTTGTTTTGGAGTTTTGATTATGATTTTATATTTGGATGCAAAGCTGGACATGGTATATAACACTAACACAAAGCAAGATTGGTGCCTATCCAGGGCCTGGAGTCAGTAGACATACACCTGTGAATGATATGCATGAACAACTAAAACTAGATTTCAGGGGGACACATGTGATATCTGCCTTACAGATATCTCCCAATACATAGTGTTAAGCTATCTATACTTATGGCATCCCTACTGCAGTATATCCTTCCCAATATTCAATCTGAGAACAATTTAATCTACCCCTTGAGCAGAAGTTAAGAGATTAAACATTCAACACAGGAATTCTATGTTCTAGAATCTTAGACATTCCTTGAATACCTAGACTCAGAAGAAAGATACATGCAACACTGGAGACAGAATTAGCACAACACATGCAAACATAGCATTACTCATATAGGATTAACCATGAAATCAGTGGATTCATGCAAAAACGTACAATAGGAGATACATAAACTCACAAGTTTTGTTGCACAGAGCAACCAAATCAGCTGTATTGCATTACAGAGCCAAAAATGTTCAACTTTCAACAACCACAAAAATGGTAACACAGTCTGCCTATATCAGCCAGAAAGTGTACCTCTAGCAATTAATTACATGTTTTTTGACAAAAATCTGCCAGATACAGATCCCACAAAGGAATGGCGCTCAAAATTTATTGCTGCAACAGACAAGAGAGACCTCGAGCCCTGCGCTGCCATCTGGAAGTCCTCATCCATAAATCGGGTACATGACTGTTCAACAACTCGCCCACGCCTCAGCACTGTCACCATTGATGGCTCAACCACCCACGGCCTACTTGAAAACTGATGCAGCATTCAAAATGAAGCCTCCCGCCAAAACGTGTTTCGCTGCAGGTTTAAAATATGCAGGAAGAATAGTCCCACATGCATGCTGCCGACACCACTTTAGCACTTTATAAACATAGTCGCATGTATATCAAATGTTGAGCACTTTTGCCGCGCTCGACCCATGGTCCTCCGCCCAAAGCCCCATCGCCCAGGCCAACACCGTCGGCCTAGCAAAAGGTCCCCTGGCTGATAGACCAACTCTCCCCGATGGCCACCAAAACACCCTCGTCGGCGAAACCTCCACTGTCGGCCCAACGACTAATTCTCCTGCCGACAACACAATTCACGCCGAAGACCACTTCATGATCCCTTGTCGCCAAGACATAGACCATCGGCACACCAATGAAATCTCCCACCGACCTCAATAGTCTCACCGATGCAAACAACACTCCCCACCTCCATCGGCATGAGCCACACCATCGGAGCATCCAAAAATCCTCTAGCCGACCTCAATAGTCTCGCCGATCGCTACATCACATTCCCATCATCAGCCAGAGACAGACCATCTGGCTAACTCTCCAGACTCCCACCGATAACACGAGTCTCTCCGATGGCCACCAAAACACACTTCATCGACCAGACAACATCCGTCGGGTTAGCCAAAAACTCATCCACCGATAGCTCATGTCACACCGAAAGCACCTCCTTTGGCCAGACCTAGCACGAAGTCCTCCCGATGGCCAAACTCCTCGCTCCCATCGGCCAAACACATACCGTCAGAGCAACTGAAAAAACACTGGTCGATACTCCATGTCACATCGACAAAGGCTCAAAACATACTCCGTCGAGGAGACCTGCACCATTGTCACCCTGACATGTCGAACACTAATATCACCGTCGGCCAGACCTTCAACTGTCGGCCCAACATGAATTTCCCTCGCCGATGATACCGCTCACTCTGATAAGACCAAAATCATAAAGCTTTGAACCATTGAACCTTGAACCATTGAACCTTGAAGAAAAGGGTTCAAGTTCAAACCAAAAGTTCAAAGACACAATCAGAGCACTCAAAAAGAACATTCGCCGATACGCCAAGCTCCTGCCGATGGACAAGAAGACTTAGGGTTTAGATGAAGAAACCCTCCAACATGCAAGATCAAACTCCAGGCCAAAATGAGTACCAACACTGGCTCTGTCTGGGGACGTGTAGGTGCAAAACTGCAGCGAGGACCTCAGAATCTCTGGTTTCACAGATTGGGCCATATCTATTGGGCAACAGAGTCGATCATTGCACCAACCTGCACAAAAACTATATTTTTAGTCATCACTTGGGTGGCCCCGAGTAGCCAAAAAAGAAGAACCAAAATTTTTTCCTGTCAAATGCCTGATTCCAAACTGAAAGATCCCAATCCCAACTGAAAAGATTGGCATAGTTTGCCCATAAGGTCATCTGCTCAATTAGATATTCCACCATTTTTGACAACGTGCCACTTGTAGTACTGCCTCTGTCACTCTGTATTTCAAAATCAAACATGCAGCCATACATGCTAAAAAAATCCTTCAGCATTAAGCAACATATGCATGTTATACTCTTCAGATGGTACATCATACTACTCTTGGCAGTCTTCATCATTTATCTGGCTACTGCACACCATCAGGCACTCATCTAGCTGATCCAAAAACTCAAAATACTCAGAAAAAATGAGACCCCCAATATCTACTGATATTGAAAACAAATCCTGATCAAAACACCCAATGTTGCACATGTCTGGATCAAGTGATGATGAACATACATTATCCACAGTTTGCAAATCCATACTATCTTCACAAGAACTGAAGATATCTGATTCATATGCCCCCCCTCACAAACTGATGTATCACCTAGGTCAACTGTCTCTTTATATTCATCATCATCCTCAAAAAGAGGATTAATCCTGCACCACTGAAAGTTAGGACTCACAATATCAAAGACATCTGCAGACTCATCATAAAGGGGATTTATATTCACTACAAAGTTTTCTGCTTCTTTTTCATGACAGTCCAATTCTTCTTCATTACTATCAGATCTAGAGTCATAAGGAGAACAAACCTGGTCCATGAATTGATCATGGATATCATTTTTATCATCTGATTGCCCCATATACAAGATTTCTGCTACTTCAATGCATTCTGAAGTTGAGCTATCTGTATCATTTTCCAACCCTCTAATACTTCCTGATGAAACTGATACTGACTGTTGATCCACATGATCATAAATTTGTACAACTGGATCATTTAAACATGAATATTCTTTGATAGGAGTTGGCATGTAAATACTACTTGAAAAACTATTGTTTTCAACTTCATTTACTGGGCAAATCAGGACATCCTCCTCTATAACAGAAACATCATCAACTTGGAATGATGTAAAAACTGGGATAGCAGGGGTGTGATTACTTTGACATTCATTGTCAACATCTGAATTAAAACTTTCATTAACATTGGGGGCTGCAAGACAACAAAAATGTTTAGAAAAATAACCCTTTTGTATTCCATACCTCCAATTGTTTTCAATATCAATTGCAAACTGATGTGCCTGATGCAATGTGGTGGGCTCCTTGTCTCTCAATCTATAACTCATTTTTTTGTCAAATGCTCCCAAATAGATGACTAAGCACAGTGCATCATTAAGTCTCATGCATTCTGGAATTCTATTCAATGCCCTCATAAATCTGAGGTTAAAGGCTGGGATCAACTCATCTTCTTCAATGTGGATATACATAAAGTCACTAATAACTGCATATTCAGAGATTCTTTCAGCATATTGTACTAGAAATGTAGATTTAAAACCATGCCAAGAGCTGACAGAGTGAGGTGGAAGGTAGGAAAACCAGTTCCTTGCATCTTCATCTAGAGATTGAACAAATAATCTCATAACCACGTCCTCATGGTCAATCTCAAAGTCATCTATCACATTTAGGAACTGCTGCAAGTGTCTTTCAGTTGATTCATCCTTTATACCATTGAATTTAGGCAAATACTTTCTGATTTTAGGTGGAAAAGCATTTGGGTAGCCACAAATGCCACTAAAATTTATGGGCTTATATCTATCTATGTTGAAGCCTCTTTTATTACATGGTTGGGACTGACTATTATATGTTTCTGCACTTGACACTTCACAAGGGTGCATGCGCTGACAATACATCTTTTTATGCTTTTGCAACCCTCTTCTGTACTCAAATTTTCAATCACAATATGACCTCAGGCCCTTAAAATGCAAACTGCTATTTTTATTTTTTTTTCCTAAAGTCCTTTAAATGAGTCTTTTGAACAACATTGCATGCCCTTTGAAATACAGAGTAAGTTCTAATAGAAGCATGCAAGCTTTACTTTCACGAATGTTTCCCTTTTAACCAGTGCTATCTCACCAAATAGGGAGTCTTTCAAACAATATGAAATACCTGGATATGTTGCAGCAGCTGATAGATTCATTCAACAGAGTCGCCACCTCCTTGGCAGAGGAATGAGCTTCAAACAGGCTGAAGCTGAAAATTGATTTCTTTCTTTCTGGGTCATCCACCAGTAGAGCCACAGATAAAACTTTTTCTTTTGCTGCAACAAGGCACCTCCAGGTTTGATTCTTCAATTTCTTAGACTCAAGCTTCACGGATATGACATTGTCTCCCCAGTAGAGTCACCAATTTCTGTTGCGACTCAGATGGGCCACAAATATTTCACCAGGGAGGACAAAAAATAACAATTTTTAAATCACTCCCCAGTAGAGTCACCAATTTCTATTGGTTTTTTCCCAGACTGGATGCTTACTCCCAGATTTCCCTACAAGGTAGCCATCAATGATCAACAGGATCTCTGGGCCAGGGGCCAACAGTGTAGGAGATAGACTCTATATTTTATCTCCTCTTCTTCTTCAGGCTCTGCAAAACCTAGGGGGGTATTCCCTACTCAACATCCATGAGGATATGCATATAAAGGCTGGGATGCTGACAGAAAGCAGATAAGTCCTCCTGTAAGTAGACTAAAACTGTAAGATAAGAGCAAAGGGGCTAGCTTTGGGCCTATTTGCAGTTGTAGACAGAGGACTTGGATCTTAAAACTAATTCTACTGTCCTAATGGTTGTTTTGGAGTTTTGATTATGATTTTATATTTGGATGCAAAGCTGGACATGGTATATAACACTAACACAAAGCAAGATTGGTTTCTATCCAGGGCCTGGAGTCAGTAGACATACACCTGTGAATGATATGCATGAACAACTAAAACTGGATTTCAGGGGGACACATGTGATATCTGCCTTACAGATATCTCCCAATACAGAGTGTTAAGCTATCTATACTTATGGCATCCCTACTGCAGTATATCCTTCCCAATATTCAATCTGAGAACAATTTAATCTACCGCTTGAGCAGAAGTTAAGAGATTAAACATTCAACACAGGAATTCTATGTTCTAGAATCTTAGACATTCCTTGAATACTTAGACTCAGAAGAAAGATACATGCAACACTGGAGACAGAATTAGCACAACACATGCAAACATAGCATTACTCATATAGGATTAACCATGAAATCAGTGGATTCATGCAAAAATGTACAACAGGAGATACATAAACTCACAAGTTTTGTTGCACAGAGCAACCAAATCAGCTGTATTGCATTACAGAGCCAAAAATGTTCAACTTTCAACAACCACAAAAATGGTAACACAGTCTGACTGTATCGGCTAGAAAGTGTACCTCTAGCAATTAATTACATGTTTTTTGACAAAAATCTGCCAGATACAGATCCCACAAAGGAATGGCACTCAAAATTTATTGCTGCAACAGACAAGAGAGACCTCGCGCCCTACGCTGCGATCTGGAAGTCCTCATCCATAAATCAGGTACATGACTGTTCAACAACTCGCCCACGCCTCAGCACTGTCGCCATTGATGGCTCAACCACCCGCGGCCTACTTGAAAACTGACGCAGCGTTCAAAATGAAGCCTCCCGCCAAAATGTGTTTCGCTGTAGGTTTAAAATATGCAGGAAGAATAGTCCCACATGCATGCTGCCGAGACCACTTTAGCACTTTATAAACATAGCCGCATGTATATCAAATGTCGAGCGCTTTTGCCGCACTCGACCCACGGTCGTCCGCCCAAAGCCCCATCGCCTAGACCAACACCGTTGGCCTAGCAAAAGGCCCCCCGGCCGATAGACCAACTCTCCCCGATGGCCACCAAAACACCCTCATCGGCGAAACCTCCACTGTCGGCCCAACGACTAATTCTCCTGCCGACAACACAAGTCACGCCGAAGACCACTCATAATCCCTTGTCGCCAAGACATAGACCATCGGCACACCAATGAAAGCTCCCACTGACCTCAATAGTCTCACCGATGCAAACAACACTCCCCACCTCTGTCGGCATGAGCCACACCATCGGAGCATCCAAAAATCCTCTGGCCGACCTCAATAGTCTCTTCGATCGCTACATCACATTCCCATCATCGGCCAGAGACAAACCATCTAGCTAACTCTCCAGACTCCCACCGATAACACGAGTCTCTCCGATGGCCACCAAAACACACTTCGTCGGCCAGAAAACATCCGTCGGGTTAGCCAAAAACTCATCCACCGATAGCTCATGTCACACCGAAAGCACCTCCTTCGGCCAGACCTAGCATGAAGTCCTCCCGATGGCCAAACTCCTTGCTCCCATCGGCCAAACACATACCGTCAGAGCAACTGAAAAAACACTGGCCGATACTCCATGTCACATCGACGAAGGCTCAAAACATACTCCGTCAGGGAGACCTGCACCATTGTCACCCTGACATGTCGAACACTAATATCACTGTCGGCCCAACATGAATTTCCCTCGCCGATGATACCGCTCACTCCGATAAGACCAAAATCATAAAGCTTTGAACCATTAAACCTTGAACCGTTGAACCTTGAAGAAAAGGGTTCAAGTTCAAACCGAAAGTTCAAAGACACAATTGGAGCACTCAAAAAGAACGTTCGCCAATACGCCAAGCTCCTGCCGATGGACAAGAAGACTTAGGGTTTAGATGAAGAAACCCTCCAACATGCAAGATCAAACTCCAGGCCAAAATGAGTACCAACAGTGATAATGACAAGTCTAAGGATAGATCTCAATCCAAGGGAAGGTCGAAGACACCTAGTAAGTGTAGATTGAGATGTTGGAACTGTGGAAAATGGGAGCATCTCAAAAAGGAATGTCAAAATAAGAAAAAGAATAATGATGATTCCTCTATAGATAAATCCTTTGATGATGAAGCTAATGATGCTTTTATTATTTCTACTAACATGACTTTTGATGACTCTTAACTTTGATAGATTCAAGTGTATCCTACTACATGACTCCTCACAAGGAGTGGTTCTTAGTGTATACATCTTATGATGGTGGAAAAATTATCCTTAGAGATAATAGCACATGAAATATTATGGGCTGCGGGGAGGTAAAATTATTTTTTTAGTGATGGAAGGGTGAAAACTCTCAAAGATGTATTGTATATCCCTGGTTTAGCTAGGAACTTAATTTTTTGTATCTAAAACATGAATTATTTAGAGGTGCATGCTACTTTTAAGAAGAGTGGTTGCAAGTTGAGTAGAGAGAATTTGGTTTTCGCTAGGGGCGCTCAATGTGGCACCTTATTTAGGCATGAAGCATCTATTTCTTGTTACTCTATGAATGTAATTGATAACTCTATATCTTGTAAATTGTTAGACCACCAGATGGGTCACATTAGTGAGAAGGGTATCAAAACCCTCATTAATAAGAAGATGGTTGATGGTTTGTTTGGTTATTCTATTGACTTTGATTTTTGTGAACACTATGTGTATGTCAAACAAAATAGAATTTCATGTAAATCTGGTAGTGCTAGAGCTAAACAAGTTTTAGAGGTTATTCATAGTGTTGTGTTTGGTCTTGAGGATGTGCTTTCAAACAAAAAATCTTTTTACTATGTTTCATTTATTAATGATTTCTCTAGATATACATGGGTTTACTTTCTAAAGCATAAGTCTACTATATTTGCTACTTTTAAAGAGTTTAAAGCACTTGTTGAGAAAGAGACAAATAAGAAAGTAAAGGTTTTGAAAACAAATAATGGCAATGAGTTTTTCTCTAGGGAATTTGATGATTATTGTAGGCATGCAGGGATTGTTACACAAAAGACAACTCTATATACTTCGCAACAAAATGGGGTAGCAAAGCATATGAATAAGATTTTGATGGATAGAGCTAGAAGGATGTTAAGTAGTGCAAAGCTTGAACAACATTTTTGGGCTAAATCTATACACACAACGTGTTACCTACATAATAGGTCTCCCACTTCTACTCTAATTGACAAAACACCCTACAAGGTATGGATAGGTAAAAGACCATTAGTTTCTCATTTCAAAGTTTTTAGCAATGACGCATATGTTCATGTTCCAAAAGAAAATTATTTTAAGCTTGATTTGAGGGATAACAAGTGTTTTCATGGGTCATGGTGAGAACGTTAAGAATTATAAGATTTGGGATCTTGTAGCAATGAAAATATTATATTCTAAGGATGTTATTATCAAGAAGCTTAGGGAATTTAAAAATGATTAACAAGCTCATGTGAAGACTAACAAAATAGTGCAATTGATATTAAGGTTGAACCATAGAAAGATGTACACATAGAACAACAAAATGGATAGAAAGAGGAAGAAAAAGTCTTGGATGAGAGTTTCTAAAGAGGAACAATTAAACCATCTTGTTACACCTCTAAGAAGATCCACTAGACAATAGAAACTAAGAACTCTTGTTGCCTAAGGTTTGTATTGGATCTCTTATCAGTTTTTTACAAGTGAATTTTCCTTTGGATCGCATCAAATTTTATAGGTTTTTGTCAAGGGGTGTGCATTTATTGTACCTACCTACCCCTTATCTTCAATCCATTTCTTCCATTGGTACCTTTCTTGGCAGTCATGTTATTTTACCCTAAACTTTACAATTTTACATATGTTATACTTTTTCTAGTTTATATTTCTTAAGTTGCTTCGTAATAATGTTTCAATCTTGTGTCATTAACATAACCCTACAATGGTTCATCTTGTAGTGTTTTTAACTTGAAAAACCCTGCTTAAGATATTTTGCAATCTTATATGGTCCTAACTAGCGCACTTTCAATTTAACCTATTTATTGAATTTATTGTCATAAAGTAGAACCCTGTTGCCAATTTGAAATATTTTGTGCCACAAATTCCTATATGCCATGATTTCTAGTGCCTCTTTTCTAGAATTTGGTGGTAACTTGTTAACAACCTTTTCACATCTAATTTCTCCAGTTCCCTCAATCTTTTTATAGAGAATCTTCCTCATTCAAATACAAATTAGTAGCCAATCTTATGTTTGGTACAATATATTGCATAGGTAATCATGCATCAATTCCATATACCAATTCAAATGGGTAGAATCTAATTAGTCTTTTGTAGGTTGTCTTATAATCCCATAATATTATTGGTATCTTAATGTTCCAATCTGTAGTGTTATTGTTGCATATTTTGGTAAGTGTGGTGCATATAATCTTATTTAGAGCCTCACTTGCTCCATTTTCTTGAGGGTGATAGGGGCTACTTTGATTGCATGCGATCATGAAGTTGTCCAAGAGTTTCATAGTTCGTCATATTCATGAAGTGCTTTCTTTGATCACTTGTTATGCTAAGAGGACATTCAAATCTTGTTATAATATTTTGGTAATTGAAGCTTGTGGTAATCTTAGTAGTACATTCCTTTGTTGCCTCGGCCCATTTTGTGAGGTGTTCAATCCCTATTATGATAAATCTTTCTTTTGACTTCTTTTCAAGGGGATCAATAGGTCCAATAAAATCAATTGCCCATTTCTCAAATGGGGCATGTGCTAGTACTGACCACAAGGGCATCTTGTCTCTTATAGTAGGTGTCCCTAGCCGCTAACCTAGATATCACATTATCTTGCATACTGGTTTACATCTTTAAAGAGTGTAGGCCACCATAATCCTCCCAACATTACTTTTCTTGAAATGCTTTCTCCAAAGTTATGTCCTCCAAGGTTGGTCACACAATAGTGTGTCCCACTCGTGGGACATCCTAATTTTTTACTGAAATCATATATTTTTGTTTAAAAAAGAATGATTTAAGCCTAGAGGGATTCCATATAAGGGGATTTGATTGAATGGGTCAAATCAAACCCCCTTCAATAGAACCCCATTAGGCTTAAATCAAACCCCTAATAAAGTCTCCTTCGCACCTATCAAAACGTTGGCAAAAAAATAATTTTGCTTCACCTTTTGGTGGATTGAATAAAGTCATTTAGAAATGTCATTTTGTAAGTATGTGCTAGCCCTTAGTTTTACCTTTCCAAAAAATATATGTATTATGTTTTATTTAATATTATATTTTTAAAAAAATTATAATGAATATATATCCATTACAAAAAAATAATGACTTTTATTCAAGACAATAGGAAAAATAACAAATATTGTTAGAATTCTTTTAAAATGCACTACACTCCACATATATGTCCTTGTTTCAATTAAAAAAATAATAATTTTGATTTATATTCTAAGAGAAATGTGTTACAGAATAATACAAGTCTAAAAATTTTATTAGTGATAATTCAAAAATTAATAATAAATAAAATATTTAACAAAAATTACCAAAAAATATCCGTGCACTAGACAATGGATTTAATGGTCTAATTCTAATAAATCATGGAAAGGGCGGGGGCCCTGGCTTGATTGGCTAAAGCATCTTGTTGTAGGCAAGAGGTCACGAGGTCTAATCCCCCCACCCATGTGGTACTAGAGGGCGTGTCGTGCTAGTGTCACCGATCACATTTAAAAGTTTACTTGACGCACTACAGGTTATAGGGGGCTCTGCTGATTCCTGCAGTCTAAAAAATAAAAAATAAATCATGGAAAAAATTTATTTGTAGTGAAAGTTATGCGTTATGAAATAATGTCAATCAACCAAAAAAAATAGAAAAAATAAAAATTGATTAAAAAAAATTAAAAAATGATAGAAATAACTATTTTAAAAATATAAAAAATTATAGCTTGAATCTATATAAAAAATTCCATAATTTATTAGTTTACATCATCCTTAAATTCTTGACCATTTGTTCCTTATAGTTTACACAAATTGAAAAATGCTAAAAAAATGTTGATTTTGATTATGAGCTTCTCCTAGAATGTTATCTCTCTCATGTTCTAACATAACTCTTCTTATAATCTTGTCTCTTCCTATCACATGTAGTTCTCCTTCAATCAATGTGTATGGTAAAGACTTATGCAACAATCTATTTCTTTCATTTTTAGAATAGTTAAATTCTAGAAACTGACCTATAGATCTAGTAGATGCACTACTTCTGTAAGTTCTTTTGGTACCGCATTTAGTCTAAACAAACTTGCATTAGGTAATTCCTCCTTAGCGAACCCTAGCTCCGCTTCTATATCAATCTTTGATAGATAGTTTGGTTCATGATTGGCTTTCCTAGGTTTTACCATGATCTTGAAGTCAAATTCTTGGAGTAGGAGTAGCCATCTGCAAATTCCCCCTTGTATAACTGGTATATTCATAAAGTATTTCAATGGTTTATGATCTATGAAGAATGTAAATGTGGTTTCCGAGAGATAATATCTAAACTTTTGTAACGCATAGACCATATCCAATGCCTTTCTTTCTGTTGTGGTGTAGTTTCTTTCTACTTGTGATAGTTTACAACTAACATATGCAATTGGGTGGTCCTTGTTTCCTCTTGGTTGTGCTAACATTGCTCTGGTTGTGGTGCCTAAAGCATCTACATGCACATGAAAAAGGATGTTCCAATTTTGGAATACTAAGATTGGTGCCTCTGTTATCTTCTTCTTGAGTCTATCAAAGGCTTCTTGGCACTACTCTATCGACTAGAATGACTTGTTTGTTTTCATTTTTAAGAGTTCTTCTATGGGTCCAACGATTACTACATATCTTTTAATGAACTTCTAATGATACCTTGTATATCCCAAAAATGTTTTTACTTCAATTACTATTTTTGGGACTGGAATATTTATGATTATGATGCAGGAGCATCTAGTGGTGTAAGGGAAATCTTGCATCACCCAAAAGAATGATGATTTTATTTTCTGTTCTTTTCAATTTTTTATATTCAGATACCTAATTGCTTGAATAATGATGCGAAACCTTCAAAATTTCCAACCTACTAAAAAAATAAACTGCTATTTTTAGAAAGTTTTCATTTGAGCATGTATGGAAACAAAAATTTACTCAAAGCTTTAGAATTGAAAAATATAACATTTGGTGAAGGAATTGGCCAAACATCACATGTGGGTTGAAAGATATTAAAGTTTATGTTTCTTTAAAAACCCCTGAAAAGGTTTCAAAGTCAAATATGAGGCACTTAGAGGCCCCGTACGGCCCCAAAAATGGCCAAAATCAGCAAAGTAGATTCTAATGGTATAGATCTCTTCATGAGGTTTTCAATGCATCAAATGGTTCGTTAATCGAACACCAGGATCAAAAGTTATGGCTCCTAAAAGTTTACCTATTTTTGGAAGGAGTTACAAATTTTGAAATTTTGGCTAGAAGGCACCAAAAAAGGTTATTTATGATCATTTTTTAGAATCTTTTCGAGCAATAGAAAAAGGGGGGAAAGTGGTGAGTAAGGAAAAGGAGGGAAAATAGAAACCCTAGCAGATTTGAAGCTACATAAGGTAGAAGGCTCTAGAATCCAGAGGAAGGAAGCTATAATGTGTTACAGCATGTTGAGGACTCATCCTCTGATTTGATTCAAGTTTCTGTAATGTAATGTGTTTTTCAGTTCAATAAAAGAACATTCCTATTTTCTATGTGCAATCTATGTTATTGTGTGTTCTGGGATTGACCCCCTCGTCAAATGGTATCAGAGCAAGGCTTCCTGAATGTGTTAACAGATCACTGACCATGAGGTAGTTTGCACCAGGACCTAAGGTTCTAGGTTTGTTGTAGAGATCAAAATGCCTCCATGAAGACACCATGGTGGTGGGAGAAATGCTTTGATAGAAGAGGGTTTTAGAGCCTTGCAAAGCCAAATCGATGCATTGCAAGAGGATCTGCGAAGAGGGTTTGAGCCAAGAATAAGAGAAGAAAGTGAAGATGGAGCTAAAGAAGAAGAGTCATTAGAAGAAGAACAAGTTGTTGCAAGAGATCCTGCACAAGTTAGGTTGTTGAGAGCCATTTTGAAGATTGGAAAGAGGCGTAGGATTGAAGTTTCTACCTATTCTGGAGATCTGAATGTGGAAGAGCTTATTGATTGGATAAATGACATGGAGGAATATTTTGAGTATGAAGATGTGGAGGATCTAGAACAGATCAAGTTTGCAAAAATAAAGTTGAAGGGCCATCCCAGTATTTGGTGGAAGGAGGTCCAATTAGAGAGAAATAGAAGAGGAAAATGAAAGGTTACCAGATGGGATCGGATGGTGGACAAACTAAAGAAGCAGTTCATTCCTATGGACTATGAGTTAGAGTTGTTGAAGAAGCTACAAGGATTGAAGCAAGGTAACAAGTCTGTTAAGGAGTATATAGAGAAGTTTTATAAGATTATTATCAGAACAGGCCATGCAGAGGCCAACAAGGAGATGGTAACTCGTTACATTAATGGGCTGAGGCCAAGTATTCAAGAGGAGTTGAGTCCAGCCAGAATGACCACCATAGAAGATGCATACCAATTTTCTCTGAAGGTGGAAGAGAAGCTGAATAAAAGATTCAAAAGCAATCAAAGAGGAAGAGGTCATGGTGAAAGGATTGGTGGAAGATCCTATGGAGGTTGAAATGAAGATCAAAATAAAAGTGAAGAAGCAGGCACCAGTTGAAATCAGAAAGGAGATAATGTATACCGCCCTCGTGACCAAAATAATGGTGAGCAAAGAGGAAGAGGAAGAGGAGGTTTCAGAGGAACATGTTTCCAATGTGGAGAAGGACATCGAGCCTACAAGTGTCCCCAACATCAAGGAAGGAAAAATAGAAGACCTGAATGTAATACATCAATTAGACATGTAGATGAAGATGTTCAATTTGAGCATTCTGAAGATTCTGAAAGGGGAGAAACTCTAGTTGTCAAAAGAACCTTGTTAAATGAAGAGAAAGAACCAGATCAAAGGAAGAGTTTATTCCACACAAGGTGCAAGTGTGAAGGTAAGTGTTGTGATATTATTATTGACAATGGAAGCATTGATAATCTTGTCTCAAAGGATATGGTTAAAAATTTGAAGTTGACAAGGAGAAGGCATCTACATCCATATCATATTGCATGGTTGCAAAAGAACCATAGAGCTTTGGTTAATGAGTAGTGTTTAGTCAAGATCAAGATTGGAGACTACTATGATGAGGTCTTGTGTGACATCCTACTGATGGATGCATGTCATATACTATTGGGAAGGATGTGGTAGTATGATAGGTGTGATGTCCATGATGGCCATGGAAACACCTATTCCCTGACAAAGGATGGAGTTCATCATAAGTTGAATCCCTTGAAGGAGGTAGAAGAAAAAGTATGTAGTACCATACCATAATTTTCATGGTAGATGGAAGGAAATTTTTGGATGGTATGAAGCATGAACATCATTATTTTTTGTTGATTCCTAAGATCATCTAGGAGAAATGTGAAGATGTACCAACAGAAGTCTCAGATCTGTTGGAAGAATTTTAGGACACTATCTCTGATAATGTACCAGAAGGTTTACCACCAGTGAGGAAGATAAGTCACCAAATGGATTTGATACCAAGAGCCAATTTGTTGAATAAGGAAGCCCATAGAATGACTCTTGCAGAGAATGAAGAGTTGAACACACAAGTTCACGAGATATTAAGGAAAGGATTGATAAGGGAGAGCCTAAGTCCATGTGTAGTACCTACAGTACTAGCACTGAAGAAGGATGGAGAATGGAGGATGTGTACAGATTCCTAATCCATCAACAAAATCACAATCAAGTACAAATTTCCATTGCCCAGAATGGATGACATAATGGATTGTCTAAGTGGAGCCAAATACTTTACAAATATTGATCTGAAGAGTGGATAACACCATATTTGAATCAGAGAAGGAGATTAATGGAAGACAACCTTCAAGACTAGGGAGGGCATGTACAAATGGTTAGTCCTGCCATTTGGGCTAACCAATGCACCAAGAACATTCGTGTGGCTCATGAATTAGGTATTAAAAGAGTTTTTGGGTAAATCTGTAATTGTTTACTTAGATGATATTTTGATTTTTAGTAAGA
This sequence comes from Cunninghamia lanceolata, assembly GCA_027924645.1. Lineage (NCBI taxonomy): Eukaryota > Viridiplantae > Streptophyta > Pinopsida > Cupressales > Cupressaceae > Cunninghamia > Cunninghamia lanceolata. Next base: position 3,775,531 of record BSBN01000524.1, read on the forward strand.
CTTTGGAGGAGGACCTGATGCATGTTTGAAGAGTTTTTGAGAAGTTGAAGGAAAAAAATTATTGATTAATCTAAAGAAATGTAGTTTCGTGAAGAAGGAGTTGTTGTACCTGGGATTTGTTATCTCAGCTGAGGGTCTTAAAATAGATCCAAAGAAGGTGAGGGCTATCATTGAATGGCCTACCCCAAGGAGTGTTACAAAGGTATGATCTTTTCATGGTTTGGCAAGTTTTTATAGAAAATTTATCAACAATTTTAGTAGCATTTGTGCACCCCTAACTAAGACAATGAGAGGGGATAGAAAGGAGTTTAAATGGACTAAAAGAGTAGCCAAGAGCTTTGATACATTGAAGTAGAAAGTCATAGAGCAACCTATTTTGGCACTTCCAGATTTCAATAAGGTATTCCAGGTAGATTGTGATGCTAGTGGTAGTGTTGTTGATGATGATGTTACTCACTATCAAAAATAGATAGAAATTCTACTTCGAACACCTATCTCTCTTGAAAGATATGATAAATTCATAATGAATTTATAATCCCAAGGCTCCATTAGTCGAGTCTTGACTTCACTTGTAGTCACTCAAGGTCCATTGTAGGTTGTTTTACTTGGGGGACTTACACATCTTGCACTTGATAAATTCTTGATCCAGACAATTCATTGCAAATATCACTATTATCCTTTATGATCTACACATATACTCCACAATTCTTGTCAACTTTATCAATTAATGACCAAACTTTGACAAATTATTTGTGATTTGAACATAACTTTGATTATTTCTTCTAAATTATCTTTAATTAACTAAATCTTTGATCAATTTGTCCTTACTTCATGTAACTTTTATCAGTTCTTCTAAAATAGTTCTAATTAGTTGATCTTTACACAGTTCGTCTAAATTCACTTAAAGATCTTTAAAGCATCAATTTCATTGATATTATTGATTATCTCCTTTGGATTTATCATTATTTGCACTTATTTATGACAATTTGTGAAAATGAAAAAAAAATAGATGAAGTTGAGAAAGAAAAGTCCTAAGAATTTAAGTTTTCCAAGGAACTCACACATATATCTTGAGAATTCATGAATTGAAGTTAAATCTAGTTATACTTCACCAGGTGTTTCACAACTATGTATAACAGATGCAAATCTTCAAAGGACAATTGATAATAGCAAAAAATGGTTCAAACGCACTCCAAGGGATGCAGCAATTTGATATTCATTACTAGAAATCAACCAAAAGATCAATTATGATTTACAATGAGGTAGTAATCCATTCTTCAATCCATTCATATGTACAGAATATACATATGATCTCACTAAATGTGAGATTGAATCATGAGGTAAGCCAAAAATTTACAAAATGTGCCAACTCAATGCTCAATGAATTTCATCAATTCAAATCTCCCTATCTACAATGATTCAGATGCCTTTATAGGTCAAGGATCTAGAATTAGTTACAATAAACAATGGTCAGGATCTCACTCTCAACATCAACGGTCAAGAAACAAGCCATGTGTGATTGCCAGTTGGCACTCAGTTGTGGATGACAACTGGCCTAGCAGGATATTCTCTCTTCACTACATTGAATCTAGGAATTTTTTAAAATATCCAACCTTTTACCTCTTTATTCTTATTCATCCTTCACTTTCTGGAAGCTCCTCCAAATCACTATCCAAATTTCCACTTTGTTTTACTTTGCCAAAATATATCCCAACTAGACATCTAGTCATGCCAAAAAATGCTTAACATTATGATGAGCCTTATTACTCTTTGTCAAATCCCTTATCTTCTTCAACCAACATTTGCCTAGAATACATGGCCTTGTATGTATTGTAGGAGGCGATGGTCTTCTTGATATTGTCCCTATCAAAGGCTTGAGCCTTTACCTTGGCATACTCCTGTATTTGGAGTTGATCTGTCAATTTATCCATTTATTGGTTCTGGTATCCAACTTCTCCTTATATCCTTTGATCTTCGTATAGAGGTCAATGTCCTCATCTATATCCTTCTCTGAGAAGTGATTTACCGAATCCTCTAAAATTACGCCATACTTGGTCATGAAGTTTGTAGTTGAGGCTTGCTCAGGTCCTATACTTCCTTTTCATCCATCATCTGGCCAGTTATCGCCTCTAGAATCTCCATTTCCTCAACCAGGAGTTCATGGATCTTATTGTTGATGTTTATGGCCTTATGCCGATAGGTTTTCAAAATCTCCTCCTCGAACATCAAATCCTTCAACTAATCCGACATGAGTGGCATGGTCTTGATGGTCAAATGTTATGGCGTATCAACATCTTGTTCAGCATCACCTGGATAGCTTTTAGCTTCATGATGTCTTGATCACTTTGGTCTAGACCTGTGGCACATGCTGCCTTCAATACATCGGCCTTATTCTTGATGAAGGTCAAGGTATCCCAATTTGATAGAGTTGTCCAGATGACCTCTTCCTCTTCCTCTAAGAATTTTAGGTACCATCTCTCTATTACTTGAGCTTGAAGCTTCTCTTGCTCTGCAGTGGCATGCCCTAAGTTTAGAGTAGTTATCTAGTACTCATACTTATTTCTCCTTTAGCCTTATCCACCGTAGGTACAACCAATTAGGATTTCCTACATCCTATAGCATCTCTTCGAATAGAAGATGTTGCTCTTGTCTTTCTCCTAGGCTTTATTTCTTCGACTGAAAACAATGCTTTAAAATCAAATGGAATTAAATGAATTAGAGGATCATGTACCTCTGATGCTAGCCATTCTGGGACATTTGGTGTGGGTCCTTCTTGACCAGCATGTTCAATATGAACAACTTTTATCTGCCTTTTAGCGTCCTTAAGTTTTTCTTCTTCTCTGTGTTGTTACTCTTTGTGTTGAAGAACTTCTTGTTGAGGAACCTCACCTTTGTCCTATTCCTCTTCCAGGTGTTGTTCGCCTTTATCCACCCCAAGATCCTATTCGTCATTAAAGGCTTTAGTGCCTTTATCTTCTCCCATAGTTGGTGGATCTACATCCATAGGTTGAGGCTCTACATTCTCTCCTTCAGGAGGTGCCTCTTCAGTCTCTTGGTCTTTTAGACCTTCATTAGATGTCAATTCCATTGCACTTATTTGTTTTGATCCCCTATCAAATGCTCTTCACCCTACTGTGCATCGCCCTCCTTGGGGATGTCCTAATGAGTCTCTTCTTTATCTTCAAGAAGAGTAGTGTCCACATTTAGTTCCTCTATCTATGTTTGTCATGATGGACCTTCCTCTTCTTGTGTCATCGTGCCCACATTTGAGATGTCTGGTTGGTCTACCAGCGTATTTGAAGGTCCTAAAATCTCTATGTAAGATATTACTTCCACCTCTGGACCTTTTGTTTCTTCCACCTCCAGACCTTTTGTTTCTTTGACCTCTAGACTTTTTTATTGTACCTCAGCATGCGTTGATTAGGGTTCATCTGATTATGATGCTTGAGGAGTGAATAGAGAGGGCACTAGATTGTTAGTCACATCATCGGTGACTTCATCAACTGTCAGGTCCACGACTTGACTTAAGGGAAATTGCATCTCTTTGACCCTTGCTTGTTGCTAAATCTCCTGATCCTTCTTCATCTCTTTCTGCCATCTCCCTCTTCACCTATATAATATCTTGGATCTTTTGTGCTTGAGGTGTTGGGGCTTGAGGTAATTACAACTCAGGTTGAGAGGATGCAGACCCAAACATCATCTTCATAGAAATGGTAGCTCTAGATGTTCCTACCTCTTCATCTTTATCCTTTAGGATGGCCCCCTCATATGTGTAGTTGGTTGGGACATTCTTCTCTTCCGCTTGGGGATGTCCACCCCTCCCAAGATATCCACTTTTGGACGCTCTAGTGGGGCTGCATATGACATCAGGATGGCACCTATGGGTTGTTCTCTTTTAGGTGAGGTCATCGTGGCTATTCTCACACCATCTAATGTCAAAGGAGGTCCAGAACTGGATGCGACATCTTTGGCTAATATTGCCTCCATAACTCTCCTTTTGACTATGAAGAAGTCGTCGTAATCCACATCAGTTTGGTCTTTCCTCTTCCTTTTCTTTCCATAGGTCAGGTCCACTCCCTTGGCCTTAAGCTCATTTACTTGTTGATCTACCCATATTTGGGTAGCATCTAGGACATTCTTGGATATGACATCAATCGATGTCTCTTCAAGTTTTGTCTAGTCTGGGAGAGGTAATGTTTCTTTATATATCTATTTATTGTCATAGTTTGATTCTAATGTTAGACCATCATAGAACTTGATTTGTGGTGGCACCTCTAGAATTCAGAGTTCTCATCTGATTCAAAGTTAATCGTTGATATCCTCTCTTCCAGACATCTTCTTCATCGTTGCAATCTACCTAGAAGTCCTCTAGATGAGGGATATGTTGCAACTTATTGTCCACATATGTCTCCATCCTATGGTATGGATCGAACATCTACTGGAGTAGGAAAGGCTGTAAGTTCAACATTTGTAACTCAACCTCAGACAATTTGGAGTCCTTAAACTCCGCACATCTATACCACTCGATGTCCAGTGGGAATTTGATTGTTCCTTGGCTATGCTTCTGGACATACACCTTAAAAGAGGGGATAATTTTCCTAGTTATCTTGAGGAGCAGTATCTTATTTGTAGGGTACCTTGGTATCATAAATGGATGGCCCTTAAATCCTTCCATCCTGATGTAGGTGAAAATGGGAAACTAGATAAACTAAGATCCGTGATCTATGATGACCTCCTAGGCCTTCCTGGATATTCTCTTTTCTCAGTCCCCTTCCATCAAATGGACCAACCACATCATGAAGCAATCATTCACTCTCTGAAAGTGTGTAATGGATTGGTTCCTCTCCAAGTGAGGGTAGTATTGCCATACCGTCTATTCTTTGTCCATGCTCCCTAACTTGACTACTGTGTATAAGCCATCAAATTGTGATTTATAGGCACATGAGTAGACTATATAAGAGGTCATGAAGAATCTCATCTTCTTCTTCTTCTAGATGACCATACCATTACGTATTAAGTCGCTGATTAATTGTGCCTAGTGCACAACTCCCCAACATCCTTTATTAATCTGATTAAACCAAACATCCGTAGCTTAAGGGAGCCGGTATCTTATTTCCTGACCATCCTATTCAATAAGGTGATCATGTATTGGACTTCTGAGTTATAAAAAAATTAGATCGGCATTAGAGGTGAGCATATTCAAATTCATTTATAGATTTATGTTTAAAGAATATTTTTAAAGTAAAAATTTGAAAAAAATATATATATCTTTAAAAGAGAGCTTAATTTTTTAGATTATTATTATTATTTTAATTTAGATTTAAATGTAGTAATTTTTTAAATTTATGATTAAATGTAGTACAATTCAAAGTTTTGTCCTATTTATCTGTTTGTAGACATTAATTAACTTAGGAGGAGCAAGAAAGATTTTAATTCAAAACAATTTGCCTATTGGTTGTTCACCTTCCTATCTTTCTACACAAGATGATGAGAAGGATAGTACTGGGTGTTTAAAAAATTATAATGAATTTTCAGAAAAAAAGCAACAAACTCTTGAAAGAAATGGTATAACAACTGCAAGAAAAAAATCCAAGTGTTTAAATAGTTTTTGCAGATTATTATAATGCAACGCTTACAATCATAAAGAAACCATCCTCTTATGGTAAGGCTTGTTTTCTTTCGCATATTATATAAATAAGGTGTAAGTTTTTTTCTTAAATCAAGTCAAACATTGATTTCAAATTTAATTTTAGTTTAAGTATTGAACAAAAACTTTGAATGGTGCAAGACTGCAAAGGAATGTTCTCCAGACTTGTTGTGGATATGGTGGATCCTATAATTTTTATCCTCAACACCTTATCAGGTTAAAAATGATTAGTTAATCATGATATTTATTTCTAAGTTGGGAGACTCATATTTAGTATTTGTCTCCACCTTTCCAAAAATATAAATTCATGGGGCACTTTGTCTAGGATGCCCACATTTGATACTATATGTGAGTAGATAACATGTGAGAAACTAAAGTTCATATAAATGGGCAGACTATGTTCTCACAGTTTAAGGAGTCAGGTATGTGCACGGAGATGGGGAGGCAAAAAGTGGCCAAAATCAATAGTTGAGGATTTGATTTTGTATTCACCCTAATTAGGCTTTATCTAATGGAATGCCACATTGAGAAGAAATATGATTAGTTAATCATGATATTTATTTCTAAGTTGAGAAATTCAAATTTAGTATTTGTCTCCACCTTTTACAATAATATGGATTCATGGGACACTAAGCTTCAGATACCCACATCTAATGCTTTCTTTGAGTAGTTAATGTGTGAAAATAAAGTTCATAGAGATGGCCATACTTATCTCCTCATAATTTAAGGAATCAGGTATGTGCATGGAGATGGGGTGCCAAAAAGTAGCTAAAATCAAGATAAAAATGTTAATTGTGGATTTGATTAGATATTCAAGCTAAACAAGCTTTAGTTGATGGAATGCCACATTAAGAAAATATGATTAGCTAATCATGATATTTATTTCTAAGTTGGGAGACTTCTTGGTGTAGTCACGGTAGGAGGGTTCACAGAATGAACTGTCTAGACCGTGCAGCAAGAGTAAACACAATGAAAACAACTCAAAGATATGAAGCAAATGCATATTCAATCATTCACTATATCATAGAATTCAAATACAGACCGGCCAGCAACAAGCGGGCTTACAATTAGGGCTCACGAGCCTGATTATAGAATATGCAGAAGATAAAGCTTTTAAGCTTCTTCACAAGAATTCAAACTATCAACCTTCTAAATTATCCTAAAAATCAATGACTACTTTCCTAGGCATCTATTACATCATTATATATCATGTCCGGATCATAAGATTCCTTTGTGTCGGCCAAGGAAGATCACAAACTCCAATGAAGGGTTGTAATGTGTGTACACGGATAGATTGGACCTATTTGCATAGAATGCCTTCACAAATGAATAGAATCGCATACAGATCTCAGGGAAGGTCGGCCATGAACCAAACAACTATTGGAATTAGAGGTGACAACTAAGAGGGGGGTGAATCAGTTGTCTTAAAACTTCAAAACTTGCAGCAATTAATTCCTCTTTACTACTTCATTAATAGATTAATAATGTTATCATGAAAAGCAAGAATCAACAACACATGAGCAGAAGTAGAAATAACACACTTGACACCAAGATTTTTGACGTGGAAACCCAGTTAAGGGAAAAACCATGGTGGGGGTTACCCACAAAGATTATACTCTGTTAAAAGTATTACAATGGAGAATGCACATGCATTCGGGCTCACTACCCAGAGCTCACTGCTCAAAAGAAGGCTCATTGCCTACAGAAAGAAGATTACAATGAGGTTGAACTGATGATTAGCATCTACCAATGCAAGGATTCAGTTCCGGTTAAGCACGAAATACTGACTTGATACACTTCATCCTCACTCTGCCCTGTTTACTATTTTGCTAACATCTGAACCTTATATCTCTACCCTTTTCGCAATTATTCCATAGTCAAAAAAACACGCACACAAATCACTTGAATCCATCAGCTATATATATCCGCATCATAATATTCAATCACTTTTCAGTCAGCTTCAAGAACACTTAGAACTTTGTTGAAGACTCTGCTCTGTTAGCTAAATCCATACACCAATGATGATGTGTACCAGAAATAACACTTGAAGGTCACCATTCATGTCGGCCACTCACATTATATTCCATACGCAACTCACCAAAACACTTCTATCAGATCCGCATAAGGATCTAATACAAGTCAGCCTGTTCTTTACTAAACTATTCTGTCATATTATGACCCGGTACTCAGATGCTCATAACATTTACTCACTTTGTCACTGGAGGATAAAATTATGGATTTAGATTACCCTGACAATCCTTATGACTCCTTTAGATCCACAGCATACTCTGATTTCCCACCGGAGAGATCCGGACCAACATACCGAACCCTGTCACATGCTCTGTTTCTGACTACCGGACTTAGATAAATTCTGATTCTAACTTCCGGTATGAACAAATTAAGTTATGTGGATGAGTGGAATAGTCTTAGTTACCATCAACGACAACACCTATCATGCAAAGTAGTGTCTCTTGCCAACAATCTCCCCCTTTGGCATTGATGGCAACACTTAGTGAAAAATGACTAAGTGTTACTCCCCCTTTACTCTATACTCTTATACTCTCCACTGATTCTGGAGCTCCCCCTTTGTTGGATTCCTCATTTTTCAATGTCCTTCACTCCCCCCTTTGACATCAATGGCAAAGGATGGGGTCCGCAAGCCAAAATTCTCAAAAATACAATGCCGCATATGTACACCCAATCATTAAGTTATATTTACATGAACTTGAGAATATCTACAAAACTATTTTTCAATTGCTCAAGTTCGGATGCCCAACTTCTTTTCATACCATCCAAAATTGAGATGTGTCCACTCAGAAGAAATGCATATGCTTCTACCTTTATCAGATCATGAGGATCACTTGTCTGAACTATAGTTTGAGCTTCTGATAATGCATTAAACATTGTTTCTAACTTGGGGGCAATCAATCCCTGGAGCTCACACATTCTCTTCACAATATTCCCTTTTTTTTTAACAAGCTTCTTTATTTCATCGATCAAGCTGATTACTTGACATTCCTAACTTGTAGGAGAAACTGTTAGAGGATCAAAATTTTGAGATAGATTTGACAATTTTTGTTCTTACTCCTTTATCTTCTTCTCAATATCCTTACTAACTTTGGGCCAGGATAGACAAAATTTGTATATATCACCTCCATCACTTCGAGCATTTTGAATACTCTTTATACTGATACCAAGTATCATCCTATCACTCTTTATTATGCTCTTTATTTCACTAAATTTCTTATCCAAGAATTCATTTATGACTTTGGTCTCTGCAGACTTCTCAAAAGACTCAAAATGTGTACTTACAGAATTTACAAGATTCTTCAGATGACTGGAGGGAGAGTTAGATAGATTCTTCTGGAGGGTTGGCATTATCTTCTCCAATACTCCAGTTGCAAGGCCTAGCATCTCACCATACTCAATGTGAGATTTTAACATATTTTCTCTTGCCTTGGCTTGTGTGAAAGATGCTATCTTCATTACTTGAACTGGAGAGAGAGCATCTAGATTGATTGGTCCTTGAAATAGCTTTGGTTCATCAAACTCAAGCATTTCTTTACTCAGGAGACCTTTTACTGCATTTGCAGTGTCTCTTGCTACAATTCCTGAACCACCTTCCTTCCCTTGAGATTTCTCAGCATTGGAATTTAATTGTGTGGGTGCATTAACATTTGCACCATCTTCTTCTGCCTTATCTTCTTTACCCTCTTCTTTATCTTCCTTTGCTTTACCTTTTCCTATATCATCTGTAGGGGGGATCTTTTCTTTGTCTTCACCACTTGCTACCTGTTCCAGAGGGCTTTGAGTAGCAATATTATCTTCTTTTCTGGATTGACCAGGTGGAGTTACAGTATCTCCTGCATCATCAGTTTTGTCCGCCATCTCTGTCTTCTTTGTTGATTTGCTCCTCTTCTGGAACAGAGGAGTCATCAACTTTAGTTTGTTGCTCACTGATGTTTACTTTTTCAACATTCGAAATTGATGAATCAATCCCATCATCTATCTCCTCATAGGTTTGCTCCGGAGGATCTAGAGTATCACCTTGGTCATCATTTCCTTTTTCAATCTCTTCTTTTGGAGCTTCTTGTTCCAAAACTAAAGGATTGTCTTCCTCAACTTGTTCCTCTGAAACAATATAGTATTTATCTTTATCAAGGGCCTTCCTCAAAATTTCCTCTATTTCCTTTGCAACTTCCTCAGTTTCACCAAGCATTAGCTTGTTCATCCAGATCTTGCTTCTGAATTTCTCCTTAACTCCCTTGAGGATTTTATTTGCTTCCCTTCTGGTCATTACTGGACATAGGGTGGAGAGGACATATTCTCTGAGTTCTAGATCTTTGGCCTTGGCTGCTTCCTTCCTCATTTCCAGTATTTTCCTTAAACTTTTAGTAAGTTCTTGTAAAATTTCTAGTAGAGCTCTATTGAATTTATTCAAGTATATGATGTGGCATCTTCCAAGATTTTCTTATTTGCTTGATCAAAATTATCATAATAAACTTTTATAGGCCTTATATTTCCATGAACAGTAATTGTTTCTACAATTTCATCAACTGTCATAGCAACCTTACCAGTTTCTTGCTTTTTACTTGCCTTTTTGCTTCCAAAATGCTGGTCCTCAGAAGCCTTTGAAGTCTTGGCTTTCTTGGATCTCATCTCTTTAACTTCTTCATCTGTCTCTGTCTCTTCATTATCTTTTGTGCCCACATACGTTCTTATGGCCTTTGTTTTCTTTCTCTTACTTCCTTCACCGGATGGTCTGTCTTCTAGTTTTGCAGGTTTAGGGGGAACAGAACCAGCAGTAGAGCTTCTAGTAGTCCTTGAAGTGGAGGATCCTTTTCAACTTTTCCAATTCTTTCTCTGTTTTGATTCACTACTTCCTTGGTTAGTCCAATGCTCTCAGCATACTTTTCAACTTGCTTCTGCACTTTCCTTTTGGTCTCTAGCTGTCTAAGCTCCATATGCAATTTTAGACTTAGCTCCTTGTATGTTCCAAACCTTTCCACATATGTGTCTTTTGATTTGCTCAGTTGATGTTGAGCATTAATTTCCAAAATTTTCTCATCAACCTCATAGCCCATTGGCATAATCCATATGGTTCTAGGTTCCACAACCTCCATTAGGCATTGATCAGTGTCAACCATAAAGCATATTTCATTCTCATATTTTTCCACAATTGACTTAAGGATTCTCTCTCTTGCATGCATCATACTTTGAAAGTTTTTGAAGTAACCCCAAATGGTTGTCTTCTGAGCTTGGGAATCACCAAGGCTGAGTAGATGATCTTTTATTTTCCATGGAACTGACCTATCATTTGTCTAGTGCACACCTTAAACTCCAGGCACTTCATTCATAAAATAGAAGAATAAACATATAATCAAGGAACCATACTTGAAGGTATTTTTCTTATCTTTCTTTATTTTGCTCATATTATCAATCAACTGATTCTGTAGTAGTTCACATAGGTCATAATCAGCATTCTCATTCAACATTTGATAGGCTTCATATATTGTAGTTCCGGAGATAGAATTTTCCCTGCTGGAGTGGTAAATCTTGTACCCAATTACCATGGAGGCAAATTTAACATCCAGTTCTATAATATCATTGATGGTCATTGCCCTTTTGTCAAACTTGGCACCGGTAGCATCAGTCACTATCTGGTTTTTCACAGATTTCAGCATGGGTAATCCACCAGTTGAATTTAACCTAGTTACAATCTTGATAACATCCTTTGTAATCTTCAATGGTTTTAATATCCATATGAACTCATCATGTATTTAGCTCAAGATATATCAAACCCATTCATTCTCATCAAATGTCAGAAATCTAATGACTTGCAGAAAATGTTTGATTTCTAGGGCTTTGTATTCTGGTTTCAATTTATAGCTATCATCCCTTAGGTAATTGTTAAACAAATCCAAGAGTTTTAGATTTCCAAATTCATCAATGCTATAGTGGATGTATGCCCTAATATCCTCAACATGTAGTAAACCATATGGAACTCCAGAAAATGCACCTAACAGTTCAACTTCAACTGATTTGTATGGATTCTTCTTAAATATTGGTCAGGGCCTTTCAGTTACATCAACAACTAGAGGTGTGGCCATCTCAATAGATTTCAGATTCAAAACTTTATAGAGAAGTACCTTTTCCTTCCGTGGGGTTAGGGTTGATCAATTGCCGGTTGAATTCGCTCTTCGTGCTTCAATTTCTAGATTTGTAGCTCAGATGCTCTTCTTCTTGTTTCCTTCGAATGCAAAGTGATTCAAATGCATGACCAAGTGACCTTTTATCCTCCGCAAAACATAATTTGGCATTGTAATAAATGTGTTGCCCTAACTTCATCTGGTTACTCTGTTATTGAATAGTTCTTCATGAATCACTCTGCAAATTCCATATCAACATCTTTTCTTCTGAAAATCCTTCCAAAGTTTCTGAAACAATTCAAAATATCTTCTCTCATTGTGCCATATCCAGGCACCCGCTTACTGGCTGGGGGAATTTAATTTTTAATGCAGCTCACCTGAGCCAGAGCTCCTAATTCAATTCTTGGAGGAATTATTTGCACCGGATTCTGGTGCAGACCCATTACTATTGTTCACAATTGTTTTCTTGACCCATGTCTTGCTCGTTTCATTATGGATCTCATTCACATCAATTTTTTCTTTGCCTTTGTCTTGTTTCTATTCATCCAATTTTCTGTTTACCAGACCCCTTCTTTCATTAATCCTGCTTCTGCAGAATCTTGCAATATGACCAAATTTATTGCAATTAAAGAACACAACATTTCTTTGCTTATATATTTGATTTTCTCTTGATCTGCACTAATTACCCATGTGTCAAAATCCATTGCAAGCAAAACAGTAGCCATTGAAAGAATTGCCATTAGAGTTATTCATTATCATACTTCTACATTCATTGGATTTATAACCATACCTCTTGCACTTGAAGCATTGACCGGAGAAGGATGGACCATTTTGATTTACTATGCTTCTATACTGAGTAGCTTTATGGCCAAATTTATTGCAATTGAAACAATTTCCATTGAAGGATGGATATCTTTGAGCATTTGGTTGTCTGACCAGAGGTTTTCTAGGTCTGTTTCTTCCATTTCTTTGCCCAGATACAGAGCTTTCACCTTTCTCATATCCAAGACCGTGCTTGTCATTAGCCTTTTTCTATCCTTCAAGCAGTGCTTCAAGTTTAGCTAAGCTTATCTTGAACTTCTCCTTGTATTCACTTGCAACTTCTAGGTCATGTCTGAGAATGACAATTTGCCTTTCAAGTTCTCTTTCATTGTCTCTGCTTTCTTGTAGGTCAAACTCTAGATGACCAGCTATTCTGTCCAATTTGTAGCATTCTTTAGTTCTTTCTTTTAGATTTTGATTCAAGTCTTCTTCAGTCTTCTTCCTTTGCTCAATTTCTTTGGTTAGCCTCATTTCCCCATATTCCATCTCAACTTTCAGAACAGCGACTTCTTTTGACAGCTTCTCACACTCCTTTGTCTTTTCTTCCAAGGCTTCATTCATGTCATTTTCTTCAGTTAAACTGGATAACTACAAAAGTAGCTCCTTTCTCTTTTCCATAGATTTCTTTATTTATCTTTTAACATTTCAATGGTATCATCAGCATCTTTAAGCTCATCTTTCAGATTAGTTATTTCTACTTTGGACTGATCAAGATCTTTTAGGGCCAACCGAAGTTGATCTTTGAGTGAACCCATTGAAAACTCCTTCCAAGATCTTTCCTCAAGCTGTTAGGCTTCTTTCAAGGAACTTGGCTCTGATACCAATTGTTGGAATTAGAGGTGACAACTGAGAGGGGGGTGAATCAATTGTCTTAAAACTTCAAAACTTGTAGCAGTTAATTCCTCTTTACTACTTCATTAATAGATTAATAATGTTATCATGAAAAGCAAGAATCAACAACACATGAGCAGAAGTAGAAATAACACACTTGACACCAAGATTTTTAACGTGGAAACTTGCTTAAGGGAAAAACCACAATGGGGGTTAACCCACAAAGATTATACTATGTTAAAAGTATTACAATGGAGAATGTACATGCATTCGGGCTCACTGCTCAAAAGAAGGCTCACTACCTACAGAAGGCTCACTACCTACATAAAGAAGATTACAATGAGGTTGAACTGATGATTAGCATCTACCAATGCAAGGATTTAGTTCCAGTTAAGCATAGAATACTGACTTGATACACTTCATCCTCACTCTGCCCTATTTATTGTTCTGCTAATATCTGAACCTTACATCTCTTCCCTTTTCACACTTATTCCTTAGTCAAAAAAACACATACACAAATCACTTGAATCCATCGGCTATATATATCCGAATCATAATATTCAATCACTTTTCAATCAGCTTCAAGAACACCTAGAACTTTGTTGAAGACTCTGCTCTGTCGACTAAATCCATGCACCAATGATGATGCATACCAGAAATAACACTTGAAGGTCACCATTCATGTTGGCCACTCACATTATATCCCATATGTAACTCACCAAAACACTTCTATCAGATCCGCATAAGGATCTAACACAAGTCGGCCTAGTCTTTACTGAATGGTTCTGTCATATTATGACCCGGTACCCAGATGCTCATAACTTGTACTCTCTTTGTCATCGGAGGATAGAATTCTAGATTTAGATTGCCCTGACAATCCTTATGACTCCTTTAGATCTGTGGCATACTCTAATTTTCCACCAGAGAGATCTGGACCAAGATATTGAACCCTGTCACATGCTCTGTTTCTGGCTACCCAGACTTAGATAAATTCTGATTCTGACTTCCGATATGAACAAATTAAGTTATGTGGATGAGTGCAATAGTCTTAGTTGCCATCAATGACAACACCTATCATGTGAAGCAGTGTCTCTTTCCAACAACAACATCACAAGATATGTCGGCTTGCTTTGTATGTTGTGAAATGCTCCGCAAGTCTTCTCCTTCAGCTAATTTGTATGAGACTGTCAGCATGCTCCGTTCTGAGAAAACAATCGATCTTCTGATAGTGATATCTTTCCGGTACTTGATCCAAATGCTCTGAGTTTTGGATATGTTGTAGATGCATGAATCTAGATGTTAAATCCAGCTCTGCAAGATTTGAAATGCAACTGCAGTAGAATGCAGACCAAAATACAGAAACTGCTACTGATTGAACTACCTGAACTGAACTGGAAAATGAAAAGAAGCAAACTGAACTACAAACAAATTGAAATGCAAATGTTTTTGGTTGAGGCAAGATTTCTCTTGAACCATGGATGCTCCTGCATCACTTCTATTTAGTATATGTCTCCACATTTAAAAAATATGGATTCATGAGGTACTAAGTTGAAGAAGCCCACATTTGATGCTTTCAATGAGTAGCTAACATGTGAGAACCTAAAGTTAATATATAGATGGGCACACTATCTCCTCATAAAATAAGGTATTGCATACATGTATGGAGATGGGAGGACAAAAGTGGCCAAAATCAACATGAAAATTGCAATTGAGGATATGATTTCACATTCAAACTAATCAAGTTTTAGTTGATGGAATGCCACATTGAAAAAAAAATATGATTAGCTAATTGTGGTATTTACTTCTAAGTTGGGAGACTCGTAATTAGTATTTGTCTCCACCTTTTATAAAAATATGGATTCATGGGGTACTAAGTTTAAGATTATTGCATTTGATGCTTTCTATGAGTAACTAACATGTAAGAAACTAAAGTTCATATAGATGGCCACTCTCTCCTCGTCATTTAAATAATCATGTATGTGCATTGAGATAAGGGAGAACAAGTGGCCAAAATTAGAATAAAAATGTCAATTAAGGCTTTGATTTCACATTCAAGCTAATCAAACTTCAACTAATGGAATGTCACATTGAGAAAAGTATGATTAGCTAATCACGATATTTATTTCTAACTTGGGAGACTCCCACCTTTTACAAAAATATAAATTTATGTGGTACTAAGTTCAAGATGTCAACATTTAATACTTTTTGTAACTAAGATGTGAGAAACTAAAGTTCATATAGATGGGCACTCTATCTTCTCACAATTTAAGGAATTAGGCATGTGTGGGGAGACACATGGAGATAGGGGTCACTTTGATGGAATGCCACATTAAGAAAAAATATAATTAGCTAATCATAATATTTATTTCTAAGTTGGGAGACTCGTATTTAGTTTTTGTCTACAACTTTTACAAATATATGGATTCATGTGGTACCAAGTTTAAGATGTCCACATTTGATGCTTTTTGTGAGTAGCTAAACATGTGAGAAACTAACGTGTTTGAAAAAGGGAGAGAGAACAAGGTAAAGTTGCAGCTATGTAGCTTTAAAATATTTTCAAAACTGAAATCGATAGCATATGTAAATCTGAAAATTACTTTCAATTTAGATGTTAGAGAATTTCTCCAATTTAATCAATGTAGTAGAAGAAAATAGCTTGCAAGAAGAAGACAAGTATTTACGTGGAGAAACCCCTAAGGGAAAAAAACTCCACACCAAAGGTGTTTATGCTTGTATTAAATCTCTTGTGAAAGATTCCTTTCAATGCACTTCAAAAGCTTTTTCAATCTTCAAATCTGTAAAAACTTCAAAAAGCTTCTTGCTTTTTTCTTCTAAGTCTTTCACAATCAACTCTCTAGAAAATGTATGGGGCTTTTTAATTAATACAAAAGCTTCTTAATTCAAAAGCTTCTTAATTGGAAAGCTTGAAACTCAAATTACAATCAATTGTAATTGATAACATGAGAACAAATCCTCATGCAAAACCCAAGCACTCCAAATAGAGAAGACGGAAGTCAAACTAAGTCAACCTTCTTGTTAACTTCATGTCCTAGATGTGGGCGCCCAAGTTTTCCCAAGTAAACTTAGCCAACATCAAATACATTTCCAAATAAAAGAAACAACTGAAAGTCCCAAGATTGGGTGTCCAAGTTTGCCCAATCTCTTTCAGTCAACTGAAGTGATCAACACACACCAATCTCATGCAAACAACATGCAAGATTGATGTCCCCAATGTTATTCTGAATTACCTTGTTCTGTACATGCAAGTGACATGCAAACACTTGATTCAACATGCAACTAATACTAATTATTTGAAACACTGAGATGTACCATCCTGCAAGTTTCTAGAGTTGGAGTGCTCTACAAGCAACCTCTCAAAACTGGCATGCAACAACATGCAAGATCATATAACTGACATGCAACAACATGCAAGCACATGCAAGTCCATAGGAGTAAAATGCAACAAAATGCAAGCACATGCAAGTGACATGCAACAGCATGCAAGCACATGCAAGTCCATAGAAGCAACATGCAACAACATGCAAGTTCATATAAGCGGCATGCAACAACATGCAAGTCCATGCAAGTAACATGCAACAACATGCAAGCACATGCAAGTTCATATAACCGACATGCAACAACATGCAAGTCCATATAAGCAACATGCAACTCTAACTTCACTGTTAACTGCCACATCATATTCATGTAACTATCATGCATCTCTAAATCCACTGTTAACTGCTATATCATGTTCATGCAAACATCATGCATCTCTAACTCCTTTGTTAACTGCTACATCATATTCATGCAAAGTGTATCAACTATAGCCACTCATATACATAAAAAAGCAAACTCCAAGTCTAAATATAAGACACCTCCAAAAGTGGGTGCCCAAGTTAACTCCCACTCACTAGGAGTTGTCAAACTCTCAAAATAGACTTCAAGGAGTTGTCAACAAGTTTTCATGGACCCCACTCCAAAAGTGGATGCCCAAGTTTGACCCTACCATTTAGGAGTTAATTACAATAAGTTAGGTAATATAATTAAATATTAATTTATCTCTCAAAGTCCTTATGAGTTGGGGAATGTACATTCCAAGAACTTTGGAGACACATGAATTGGTTAGGATTGCAAAGTTAATGGCAACCTTTCCCAACATTCTCACTTTCTCCCATTTGACATTATACATTGCAATTACTCTTATAAGGCAATCAAATTATTACACCAAGAGACGTAACCTACAGTGGCAGCATGGGGTGGAGTGTAATGGCATAAGTGTGTTAACAAAAACAAATTTAAAAATAAATATATAGCCGACATATTAAAATAATAATCATGAATTATAGAAGGAGGAAGCACAAAATAAAAATCAAGAAAGGAAGAAGCACAAAATAAAAATCAAGCACTTTTAATATTCTTTTAATACCCTTTCTTGATTATATGAATTTAGTTTTCTTTTTAAAAATATTTTATGCAAGAAGGAAGAAGCACAAAATCAAAATCAAGAAACAACAAAAAAATCAAATCAAAATAACTATTGATAAAAATTTAAATAATCATCTCTCAAAATTAATTTGGCTTGCCATTAATTTGTATGTTTTAGCATGGTGTTAATGGTGTATGCATAAATTATTTCATATTTTTGGAATATTAAAAAAATTAAATTAAATAATTTTTCATGGAACTTAACATTATCTAAGTTATTTTATTCACATTTTACAATTTACAAACATCATAATATATATTCCCAAAAAAACATGGCACATGGCATTGGCTCAATTGGACACTTGTAAAATCTTTGATTATATGAATTTAGTTTTCTTTTTAAAAATATGTTATGCAAGCCCACAGAATGTCTATTTTATTTTCATTCATAAATTTGCTAAGTGTTATATTAAAAGTTAAAATAGTATTCATTCAAGTTATCTTAGAGTCTTTGGTGATGAAGTAAAAACTAAACATATAAAACTAATTAATTACATTATTCATGGGCCTTTATAATAACTACTACAACCAGTTTTGGAAAAAACTAAATATAAGCAATGTATATATAGTAAAAGTAATATATATCATATATTAGTAATTAGGGTTAGAATTAGGGTTACATTGGGAATTCCATCTTTGGAAGCTACTAAATGCATGATCTTACAAAAAGTATTTTTTTCTAACTACTATATTAATTGTTCTACTTCTATCAACTCTATATACATATAAAACATTCAGTTGAATTATTTTATCAAACATAATTAATATTGTGTAAAAAGAGCTTAGAATCATACAATTCTCCAACATTATAATTATGTCAATTGTTGGCATTCTATCTCCCATGGTTGCATGAAAGATTATCAAGGTGAACAAATATGAAGAATAAACACCTTTAAAAAGTGTCTAACAAGCTCCATACCAAATTGTTTCAACAAGCACTAACATTTCCAAGGTTGCATTGAGAATATAACTATTAAGAAATTCAGTTTTGTTATGTGATTCAATTGTATTGTGAAAACTCACACAACACAATATAAAATAGATTACAAATTGGAAATAAATGCACCCAAATTATGGAAATATTTAGACTACAAGATTATTAGAGTAGTTCCTAAAATTTTTAATATATGATTTTTTTTTGCTTTTAAATAAGAAAAGTTTGAACCAAAAGAGTGTAATTTTGGCATTTAAAAAGTAAGATCCTAAAACAAGGCTAAGAGATCCAAACAAAACATGAGTGATTTGTGGAACTCAAATCAAACAACCATGATATGAATGGTTTGTGTAATTTTGAAAGGTAAGAGTAATTTGCAAATAAATAGATAAGAATATTATGTTGACAAATACTACTCTTATGTGTACAAGTACTAGGGTGGCAATGTACATGCATTGGAATACTTCATATTATATGTTTTGCTTATGATGTCCAATGATGTCTTTAAACAATTACTCCATACCACATGGTTTTATCTATTAATATAAATTTGGGAATTAATATTGTACCAATGAAATCATTTGAAATGACTCAATCCTAACCCTAACACTAACACTAACTCCAGCGTTAGAATTAGGGTTAGGGTTAGAATTAGTGGTATATTAGATATGAAAATGGAAACCTAATGGGATTGGAAAGGGTGGCTAGGGTGGGTAAAGGAGAGATCTCAACATAGCACAAAACTCTAAAAGAAAATATATAATAATGGAATAATGATAAGTAAGAATACAATCCATCAAAAGATCTAAAAAATGATAATGCCATCAGAAATCACATATCTAAGACCCTCAAAGTGATATATCATACAAAATGTGTACCAAGTCAGCTCATGGTGGGAAAGAAAAGAGCAAGAGTCAACAAAATTATAAGTTTTAAAATTTGAAACTCAAGGGTCAATTCCATGTGATGCAATCTGACTTTTAAATAATGGTGTGGGACAATGGAACACTAATATTGAGATGAGGAATGAGTTTTATGACATGGGTTAGAGTTAGAATTAGGGTTAGATTTAAGGATAGAATTAAGCTTAGTGATAAAATGAGCGTTAGGGGTATAATTAGGGTTAGGGATAGAATTGGGGTTATCGTTATGTTTAGAATTACTGTTAGAATTAAGGTTAGGGTTAGAACTAGAGTTAGGGTTAGCATTACTATCAGAATTAAGGATAGGGTTAGGGTTATAGTTATATTTTGGGTTTGAATTAGTAATATAAGTAGTATTGGGGCAAGAATTAGGGTTAAGGATAAAATCAAGATTAGAATTATAATTAGATTTAGGGTTACGATTATAATTAGGGTTAGGACTATTGTTAGAATTATTGTTAGAATTAGGTTAGGGTTAGGGTTTAGGTTAGAGTTAGGGTTAAAACTATGATTAGTATCAGGGTTAGGGTTGGGGTTAGAATTAGGGTGAATGTTAGGGTTAGGGTTATAGTTACAATAAAACAACAAAGGTCATTTACATTTATATCTATATATAAAATTATGGTTAGAATTAAGGTTGGGATTAGGGATGGAATTAGTAATATAATTAGGGTTAAGTAGATCTAGGGGTAAAATTAGGATTATAATTATTGTCAGGATTAACATTAGGGTTAGGGTTATAGTTACAATTTGGGTTTAAATTAGAAGTTAGGCCTACAATTAGGGTTCAGGTTCAAGTTAGAATTAGGGTTATAAATATGGTTACTATTAGGGTTGGGGATAGAATTAGGCTTCAGGTTAGAATTATTGTCAAGATTAACGTTAGGGTTAGGGTTAGGGTTAGGGTTACATAGTGACATATATAAGGGTTAGCATACCTATTATATTATATAGTGATAAATATAAGGGTAGAATTAGGGTTAGGGTTACAATTAGGGTTAGAATTAGATTAGAGTTTAGTATTGGGGTAAGAATTAGGGTTAGCGATAAAATCAAGATTAGAATTATAGTTGGATTTAGTGTTAGGGTTAAAATTACGGTTAGAATTAGGGTTAGGGTTAGGGTTAAAACTATGATTAGAATTAGGGTTAGGGTCGGGGTTACAATTAGGGTTAGTAATGGCCTGAATGTTAGAGTTAGGGTTATAGTTACAATAAAACACCAAAAGTATTTTACATTTATATCTATAAATAGAGTTATGGTTAGAATTAATGTTGGGATAAGGGTTGGAATTAGGAATAGAATTAGGTTTAAGTAGATCTAAAGGTAGAACTAGGGTTAGGGTTAGAATTACTATCAAGATTAACGTTAGGGTTATATTATATATAATTAATATATAATATATTATAATAATATATCTAACCTATATTATACTATCATATTATATAATTATTCTAATTCTTAAGATATATAATAAAGTTAGAATTAATCTTGTTGCTCCGATGCTACTAGCATATCTATATTTAAAAAATATATCTGAAGTACGCTGAGAGATATACTTCTCGAAGCGCCTATTTTTTAATCAATTTACCACACATAAGCAGAATAGACGCATCGAGAAGGATATCTCTCGGCATACTTTAGATATATTTTTTAAATATAGATATGTTAGTTTAATCACAGGGGAAAACATCCCTAGCCATCAATGTACCATTGATTCTTCAACATGCTTTTGTGCTCCAACAAGATACCTATAAAAGCAACCATGGCAAGCATCATCTCAAACAAGAACTCCTCACATCATGTTACCCATGATAAACAAGAAACATGCCAAGGTGAAACATATCAACTGTCACTGAAACCTGCACCAATCTCAACATGAACACAAGCATCAAATCACGTGATAACATAAGACTCTGAGTGTCTGCCACACTCATACCAAATGGAAAAGCAACCATAGCAAGTTGCTAGCTCATCTAAAAATATCCATACCTCAAAACTAGGGTAAACAAACCATCATAGGTATAACTCCATGCCATCAACATACCAACCCAAAATTGCAATCAAGTCCATGTAAAACAATCCTGCTAATCATCCATCCTCCCATTTCAATGCAACATACCAATGTACAAATGACCAAAGACAAGACCAACAAACAAAATCTGTAATAACACTGAATGGATCTATGGATATTGATAGTCCACATCCAAGTCTTCAATACAACCAATGGGTAAAGATAGCCCACTAAACTGCATGATCCCAATAGTAAAACATGCAAAATCATCTTCACATCAATAACTTGCAAACGGAGACAACCAAGAAGATATCGTGACAATAAAGAGCATATTTATCCAGGAACTCCCATTGCATGGGTAATGTCAAATCTAAAAATAAGATCAAGGCATTAACAAATCCTCCTATAGCACTTCTCTTAGAGGATGTGGATAACTCATCTATCATATAGTATTAAAACATGTAATGATATGCATAAATCATCTCTCATTACCAATCTCTGAATAACTCTCCCAAGTCCTCTTAACCAATGAAGAAAAAGATCGGGAGCTACCAAATTATTGTTAACGACAATAACACTTGACTCCAATGCAAACCTCAACTCCATAAACATGAGAACTTTTAAGAAGAAGACAATATACCAGGAAAGAGAGAAACTACAAAATCATACCATGTCTTTATACCACACTAACCTGTGCCAAACTGTGTAAAGTAAGATCTCTTTCAACACTCCCAAAATGAAAGGGTATCAACATCTGACATCCAAATTATGATGAAAACATGGCAGCTATAGATGTTAACCTCTCACTGAAATTAGATCAAACTAGCCAAAACATTCCCACAACAAAGGGAATAAGCCCAAAAACCACAAACCATTTCTGTATCTCTCCAAAACAAATCCTCAAAACTAGTTCCATAGCTCAAAATCAAATAATAATGAGAACAACATAAATCCATAAACCCATGCATCTACTTCTCAACAATCCTTTTCAAGACTAGTGTAAAAGAAAAGACAAGATACATATAAAGAATGCATCTAATAATCAGGTGGGCAACACCTATTAGATCATTTACCTGCCAAGTAGACCAAGAGTGGGATACAAGATTGTATTTGCATATAACACCAAGCAATAAAAGATTATAATAAAGACAACCTTCTCATAAGGTCTATAATGGACTCACATCCATTTCTAAGTGTAGGCTTCTCGGTCCTTTTGTTGACATCTCATAATGAGAAATCTTTCCAACACATATGTATAAGTTCAAGAGATATCAAGCCTCACCCAAGTCTCTCTAATATCCATGAGTTTTTAGCAATCAATCCATGCCAACTTCAAATGCAATTTGCACAATTATGAAGCTCCAAGCAAATGATTAACACTTCAAAACCAAAGAGAACTAACCAAACCATTGTCAAAATTCAAACTCTAGAATCAAGAATATATCATGACATCATGATCTAACATCTTTTCAAAATAAGATCATATGCCCCAATGAACATATTCTACTCCTAAGAGCACTTGTATCATGTCAAAAACTCTCTCATGATCAAGAGTGCATCATGACATAATACTATACATCCTCTAAACCAAGGATCATATATCAAAAAACTGATAAGTTATAAACTCAACACCTTACCAAAAACTCCAAGAGTCCTCCATGGAAAAACAAGATGTTAACACCTCTTCAAAAACATGAAGATCTAACATCCTCTGTTAATAGAACCAAAAATGTCAGTGAACCCTTACTACAAACTAAAGGCATAATCTAAGAGCTTCTTATGACACCAACAACCATTGCAAAAGATCATCCATCTTCTAAAAAGATTATGCATGGCTCACACGACTGCAACAATGATAGTTTAGAACTAATATCTTAAACAAAGAAGATAGGATACATTATGAAACTACAAAAAAACTCCCACTAAAAGTGATACCAAGTTATGCATGGTATCATGATCAACATCATTACCAAAAATTTGTTGAACGTGAAAAAAGCTTCTCATGCAACATAACTTTACTACTTTAAATTCCAATGAATAACTAAATTAGGTACTCCAAACTACCCTTTTGTCTTAATACACAAAATATCAATGTAATCAAGGTGACCAAGAAGAGGCCTACCAAATAAAACCCACGTCAACTTATTAACAAGATCTGCACACATGCAACATCTCATAGGAGAAAAAATATGATTAGTGTTTCAACCTTTAATAACTAAAAAATAGATTCAACCCCACATCAGTAACATGTAGAACAAATGAAACCAAGTATAACATGTAGATTTCCAAGACTCAAACCCCAGAATCAACTCTAGATGTGATTTGCCAAATAAATCCACATAAGAGAAACCATATATTATAAGAACCCAACAAGTAGCCTTGCAAATCTGAAATTGTTTCCATCCAAAAAGTATCTGAACACAATTTTCCATAGATCTACAAACCACAGATTTTGGTTAATATGTAAAACCTGCAAAACCATATCTCTATAAATCTAAAACCACTTAAACATCCAAACATTCACACCAATGAACACCATCAATTATGTCATCTGAAATAATAGAATATCACATATCTACAAACCCACAATCTTTTGAAACAAGAAAATTGTGAAAACCTACATATTCAAAATAGCATGAATATGAGAAAGGAGAAACTAGGTTGTTCAAGAGTGTCCATATCATAAAAAATACCAACTCCACAACCTCCATACAACCAATGATAAATCATCCAGTGCTTTCATGTAACCATGGACTGAAACCATGAACCCAACATAAGTACTCCAAACTGTAGTACAAGAAATGAGTGTTTTTCCATGTGATTAAGGAACCAAAAGTAACCATCCAACATAAACACCCTTTCACTGCACATGACCACAAGGTAAAATAATAAAACCACCAAACAAGAGAATATACACATATTGTCAAAATGGAGCTCCAAATCACTACCACAAAATCAACTCCATAAAGATCCATAACCTTCAGCCTCAAGAGCCCAACAAAGATTCTGTTGACAATATCCATCTGAGAGGTAAATACTATGGCTTCCAAACTCACAAATCTGCAAAACAGTGTTAACACATAGTACTTCCTCTGCAACCAAAATTCCTTCAATACTTCAGAAAAAAAAAAAAAAGAGCATCCCTCTCTCACTACAACCATTGGCTCTGATACCACATGTTAGAAAAAAGGGAGAGAGAACAAGGTAAAGTTGCAACTATGTAGCTTTAAAATGTTTTCAAATCTGAAATTAATAGCATGTGTAAATCTGAAAATTACTTTCAATTTAGATGTTAGAGTATTTCTCCAATTTAATCAATGTAGTAGAAGAAAATACTCTAACATATAAATTGAAAGTAATTTTTAGATTTACACATGCTATTAATTTCATATTTGAAAATATTTTAAAGCTACATTGTTGCAACTTTACCTTGTTCTCTCTCCCTTTTTCCAACATGTGCTTTCAATTTAGATGTTAGAGTATTTCTCCAATTTAATCAATGTAGTAGAAGAAAATAGCTTGCAAGTAGAAGACAAGTATTTACGTGGAGAAACCCCTAAGGAAAAAAAACTTCACGCCAAAGGTGTTTATGATTGTATTAAATCTCTTGTGAAAGATAACATTCAATATTGAAATCCTTTGATTCCGTGATGCACTTCTAAATCTTCTTTAATCTTCAAACCTGTAGAAACTTCAAAAAGCTTCTTATTTTTTTCTTCTAAGTCTTTTACAATCAAC
Source organism: Cunninghamia lanceolata (assembly GCA_027924645.1). Classification (NCBI taxonomy): domain Eukaryota; kingdom Viridiplantae; phylum Streptophyta; class Pinopsida; order Cupressales; family Cupressaceae; genus Cunninghamia; species Cunninghamia lanceolata. The sequence goes on from BSBN01000524.1 coordinate 3,801,074, forward strand.
TCTCTAGAAAATGTATGGGGCTTTTTTATTAATACAAAAGCTTCTTAATTCAACAGCTTCTTAATTCGAAAGCTTGAAACTCAAATTACAATCAATTGTAATTGATAACATGAGAACAAATCCTCATGCAAAACTTAAGTGCTCCAAATAGAGAAGACAGAAGTCAAACTAAGTCAAGCTTCCTATTAACTGCATGTCCTGGATTTGGGCGCCCAAGTTTGCCCAAGTAAACTTAGCCAACATCAAATACATTTCCAAATAAAAGCAACAACTGAAAGTCCCAAGATTGGGCGTCCAAGTTTGCCCAATCTCTTTCAGTCAAATGAAGTGATCAACACACCCCACTCTCATGCAAACAACATGCAAGATTGATGTCCCCAATGTTATTTTGAATTACCTTGTTCTGTACATGCAAGTGACATGCAAACACCTGACTCAACATGCAACTGATACCCATTATCTGAAATGCTAAGATGTACCGCCCTGCAAATTGCTGGAGTCAGAGTGTTCTGCAAGTAGCCTCTCAAACTGACATGCAAGATCATATAACTGACATGCAACAACATGTAAGTAAATGTAAGTGACATGCAACAATATGCAAGCACATGCAAGTCCATAGAAGCAACATGCAACAACATGCAAGTCCATGCTAGTAACATGCAAGCACATGCAAGTTCATATAAGCAACATGCAAAAGCATGCAACAATATGCAAGCACATGTAAGTTCATATAAGCGACATGCAACAACATGCAAGTCCATATAAGCAACATGCAAAAACATGCAAGTCCATGCAAGTAACATTCAACTCTAACTTCACTATTAACTGCCACATCATATTCATGCAAATATCATGCATCTCTTAATCCACCATTAACTGCTATATCATGTTCATGCAAACATCATGCATCTCTAACTCCTTTGTTAACTACTACATCAAGTTTATGCAAAGTGTATCAACAATATCCACTCATATACATAAAAAAGTAAACTCCAAGTCTAAATATAAGACACCTCCAAAAGTGGGCGCCCAAGTTAACTCCCACTCACTAGGAGTTGTCAAACTCTCAAAATAGACTTCAAGGAGTTGTCAACAAGTCTTCATGGACCCCACTCCAAAAGTGGACATCCAGGTTTGACCCTACCATTTAGGAGTTAATTACAATAAGTCAAGTAATATAATTAAATATTAATTTCTCTCAAAGTCCTTATGTGTTGGGGAACACATTCCAAGAACTTTGGAGACACATGAATTGGTTAGGATTGCAAAGTTAATGGCAATCTTTCCCAACATAAAGTTCATATAGATGGCCACACCATCTCATAATTTAAGGAAGTGGGTATGTGCATGGAGATGAGGGTGTTGCAAGTATGTGCTAATCGATTTTGTCGTTGATGTCAATAAGCTTGTGTTGTCATTGGTGTCAACTGTGTCTTTTGATGAGGTTGTTGTTGTTTGATTAAGTTGTCTTGCTCAAAGTGATTTGGTTGCTTTGTAGAGGTGCTGAAGATGTTGAGTATATGATTTTGTTGTTGGGTTTCCAAGTGCTTTTGAGAAAATTTGATTAATTATGGAAATAGTGTGTTGAAGAAGTCTTCTGGATTACAAAGTGTCGTTCAAGATTTTGCTCTGCATTTCTTTTGCATTGGAGATCTAAGTATGTGGTTTGGATATGTTGTTTAGAAGTATTTGAAGATGCTAAATATAGAATTTGGTGCTCTGGATCATTGTGCAGTGGAAGTTGTGTTCACCAGTTTCAGAATAGTGTTTGACAGTGTTTGCAATGTGTCTGGGAGAAAGTGTTTTGCTCCACATTTCTCCATAGAGTGGTTTCAGGTGTTGCAGTTTTGGATGTGTACTTATAAGGTCCTTGTCTATCTTCAATCCATAAGGTTTGTGATTTGATGCTTTGGAAAGTGATTTCTTATATAGCAGAGTTCGACAGTGTTGTTTGTAAGCAGATTGTGAACTTTCTTCAAGTGAAAGTTGTTGTGGTTAAATTTGTTAGTTTTCAGGTGACTTCAAAATGTTTGTGGATGTTTCTAGATTGTGTTAAATCTTTGTGTAAGATCCATGAGGTGTGTTTATCTATGAGGAAGCGTGTGCTTAAAAGTCCATAGTGTTAACTCAAGTTTGGCCGACTTGGTTGTTTACACTAATTGCAGTTGTGCTTCGTTGATTGTGAAAGCGTGTCGAAGCATGTAAGAATGGATTTAGGTCCTTGCTAAGGTGTGATGTGGTCTGCATTCATTCCTTCCCTCTATGGTAATGTTTAGGTCTAGACCTAATTTGAATTTTATGGGTTAAGTTATGTTGCCGACCTTGGAGAATGTTCTCATGATTGATGATGGTATAAATAAGTGTCAAGGATTCGTGTGTGAGTGGGTGCGCGAAGGATATGATGTTTTTGATGCAAATTTGATAAGGGCAGTGAGAGCTTTCATGTGTTTGACTACTAGATGCAGTGAGCAGAAGGTGTCTACTATTTTCAGTGTTGTTGTGAAGATGATTGTTTGTGTTGTGATGGATATTGAGCGTCATTGGAACTAAACTCCATGCATAGGTTAGATGCAATTATATCAGTTGAAAGCCTGGTTGTGAACCACTCTTCTCTTCTTTCTTTCTTCCTCAGTGGGTAGTGAGTCCACCTTCAGTGAGCATTCTCTCTTTTGGGTAGTGAGCCCTCTGGCAGTGAGCCCTCTATAATTCGGTATTGCTACTACATTATATTGTGAGCTAATCCTCACCGTGGTTTTTTCCTTTTAGTGTTTTCCACGTAAAATATGGTGTTCTCTTGTGTGTGGTGTTGTTATGATTCAGTTTCAGTTATTTTCTTTTCATGCTTAATCATCATAACATGTTTTAAGATTAATGTGGATCTGAATGTTTGTGAGGGTTTGAAATTTTGATACAAATGATTCAACCCCCTCTCTCAGTTGTCTTTTACATTCAACAATTGGTATCAGAGCAAGGTTCCTTGGAAGAAAGCTTAACAACTTGAGGTAGATCCGAGATGGTGCACAAGAAGAATGTTCATCTATCTGCATTCCAGAAATTAAGAATAGTAAGTTATCTGGTTTCTCTTGGATATGAAATCTAGAACTCAGTTGTAACTACCCTCAGGACTAGAAAATCTAAGACTATGGAAATAGATCAGAAGGATGCTGATGATATGGAAACTGACTTTGTGAGAAGAATAAAATTGGATACTAGTAAGCACAGTGATAAGTTGCCTTTCAAGTGTTTCAGTTGTGGCAAGATTGGTCATTATGCATTAAGATGTCCAGAAAGAATTTTGAGAAGCAAGAATAGGGAAAACAAAAGTAGAGTGGCTAGGAAAAGCTACTATGTGAAGGAAGATGCAAGTATATCTGATGATGAAGATGACAAGGATAACGAATGCTTATTCATTGATTCAAAAGATGATACTGTTACAGCTGACCCTAAAGAATGTGTGGAAGAAAATACTCTGAAGGTAAGACTTAATAATGAAGATACTTTTCATGCCAGACAAGAAAAGAACTATTGGGTTATTGACAGTAGTTTCTCAAATCATATGACTGGTGATAAAAGCAAGTTTGTTAAATTTGAGAAATATGATGGAGGACTAGTTATATTTGGTGATGATTGTACTGTTGAAATATGTGGAAGAGGCTCAATCAGTCTTGATGGAAAGCATAACACTGATGATGTTCTTTATGTTAAAGGTTTAAAGAAAAATCTCTTGAGTATTGGACAATTGTATAGCAAAGGATACAATCTTATGTTTCAGGATGATAGCTTTGAGATCAGAAAGGATTCTGGAACTGTGATAGCTGTTGGAAAAAGGACAGATGGAAATATTTATCATCTCAAAGAAGGTGATAGTTATTGCTTTATGACTCAAATCAATGAAAGTTGGCTATGGCATAGAAGGATGTGTCACATTAATTTTGATAGTCTAGTGAAGATAAGTTTAGTTCAAGCTGTGAGAGACCTACCAAAGATTATCAAACCTGCTAATGTTGTCTACAAGGAATGTCAAGTTGAAGAGCAAGTGAGAAGAAGTTTCGAAGTCAAAGAACAATCTTCTATCGGACTGTTGGAATTGGTGCATACAGATCTTTGTGGTCCTACCAGAGTAAGGAGCTTTCAAGATGATAGGTATTTCATGTTATTTATTGATGATTGCTCTAGAATGACTTGGGTCATCTTTCTTAAAGAAAAATTAGAAGCCCTAGATAAGTTCAAGGCATTTAAAGCTATGATTGAGAATGAAATGGATATGAAAATCAAATGTTTGAGGTCTAACAAAGGTGGAGAACTTACTTCTAATGAGTTTAACATGTTTTGTGAGAATCATGGGATAAATAGGCATTTATCTACCCCTAGAACTCCTCAGCAGAATGGAGTGGTTGAAAGGAAGAACAAAATTGTTCAAGAAACTGCAAGTACAATGATAAAAGAAGCAAACCTACCAGAAGTCTACTGGAGAGAAGCAATTTAGACTATTGTCTACATACAAAATAGAGTACAAGTAAGAGCAAATAATACAAAGACTCCCTATGAGCTATGGTATGGAAGAATTCCTACTGCTAAATATTTCAAAGTCTTTCGAAGCAAATGTTACATCAAAAGAGATGAAGATCTAGGAAATTTTGATGCAAGGTGTGATGAAGGTTTCTTCCTTGGGTATTCTACTAAGAGAAAAGCTTACTGGTCCTATAACAAAAGGCTAAGAAAAATTATTGAAAGTGCTAATGTTAAGGTTGATGAAGACATACAGAAAATTTTAGAAGTTAATGGATATGTATCAGATTCAGATGAATCCTCTTACAGAGAAGAAGAAAATGCTGATGAAAAGGAAGTACAGACTAGAAAAGAAGAAGAAACTAAAGAAAAAGAAGTGTAGGTTTAAGAACAAGAAGCTCTAGAAAGAATCCTTGAAACTCCCAAGTATGTGTAGAGGCATCACACTGATGACCAAATCATTGGTGATAAGAGCAAAGGTGTATTAACAAGAAGCAAAGCTACTGAAGAACAAGTAAATCTATGTTTACTCTCTAAAGTTGAACCTAAAATAGTGATGCATTCAAAGACAAAGCATATTTCCATCAAGTATCACTTTCTAAGAGAGAAGTTTGCAGAGAATGAGGTAAAGCTTGAGTATGGACCTACAAAGGATCAGGTTGCTGACATATTCACTAAGGCTCTTCCTAAGGACACATTTGAGTATCTCTGGGAGAAGTTAAGGATTATTGCCCCTCCTTCCTTGAACTAGATGCATAAGGAGATGCATCAGTCCAGTGGATTTCAAGAATCATTCTTTTCTAGACTGATGATTGGAGGCTACCTCTCAGGGGGAGCAGGTAGTGGTCATGATGATTGTTGTAGTCAGGGGGAGTATTCAGAGCAGTGAAAGAAAAAGATGTTGCAGACTAGTAGTGAACAGTGCAAGTATGTGCAGTATCATGAAAAGGAAAATTTGTCACCCTTTACCATTGATGTCAAAGGGGGAGAGAGTTCATGTGAAAAAAAAGGGGGGGAAAGAGAGCAATGTGAAAAAGAAAAGGATCTGTGATCAGAGAGAGTAAGATGTGTAAAAGGAAGAGGGAGAGTAAGCAAGTAAAGAAGATAGGTGCAGAGTTGTGTCTTGATGGTTTTTCACATCATGTGTTACCATCAATGACAAAGGGGAAGACTATTGCAAGTATGTGCTAATCGATTTTGTCGTTGATGTCAACAAGCTTGTGTTGTCATTGGTGTCAACTGTGTCTTCTGATGAGGTTGTTGTTGTTTGATTAAGTTGTCTTACTAAAAGTGATTTGGTTGCTTTGTAGAGGTGCTGAAGATGTTGAGTATATGCTTCTATTGTTGGGTTTCCAAGTGCTTTTGAGAAAATTTGATTAATTATGGAAACAATGTGTTGAAGAAGTCTTATGGCTTACAGAGTGTTGTTCAAGTTTTTGCTCCGCATTTCTTTTGTGTTGGAGATCTGAGTATGCAGTTTGGATATGTTGTTTAGAAGTGTTTAAAGATGCTAAATCCATAATTTGGTGATCTAGATCGTTGTGTGGTGGAAGTTGTGTTCACCAGTTTGAGAATAGTGTTTCACAGTGTTTGCAATGTGTCTGGGAGAAAGCGTTTTGCTTCACATTTCTCCGCAGAGTGGTTTCAGGTGTTGCGGTTCTGAGAGTGGTTTCAGGTGTTGCGGTTCTAGATGTGTTCTTATAAGGTCCTTATCTATCTTCAATCCAGAAGGTTTGTGATTTGATGCTATGGAAAGTGATTTCTTGTATAGCATAGTTCGACAGTGTTGTTTGTAAGTAGATTGTGAACTTTCTTCAGGTGCAAGTTGTGGTTAAATTTGTTAGTTTTCAGGTGACTTCAAGATGTCTATGGATGTTTCTAGATTGTGTTAAAGCTTTGTGTAAGATCCACGAGGTGTGTTTATCTTTGAGGAAGCGTGTGCTTAAAAGTCCATAGTGTTAACTCAAGTTTGGTCGACTTGGTTGTTTACACTAATCATGGTTGTGCTTCGTTGATTATGAAAGCATATCGAAGGGTGTAAGAATGGATTTAGGTCCGTGCTAAGGTGTGATGTGGTCTGCATTCATTCCTTTCCTCCACGGGAATGTTTAGGTCCAGACCTAATTTGAATTTTATGGTTAAGTTGTGTTGCCGACCTTGGAGAATGTTCTCATGATTGATGATGGTATAAATAAGTGTCAAGGATTCATGTGTGAGTGGGTGCGTGAAGGATATGATGTCTGTGATGCAAATTTGATAAGGGCGGTGAAAGCTTTCATGTGTTAGACTACTGGATGCAGTGAGCAGAAGGTGTCTACTATTTCCAATGTTGCTGTGAAGATGATTGTTTGTGTTGTGATGGATATTGAGCATCATTGGAACTGAACTCCATGTATAGGTTAGATGCAATTATATCAGTTCAAAGCCTGGCAGTGAGCCACTCTTCTCTTCTTTCTTTCTTCCTTAGTGGGCAGTGAGTCCACCTGCAGTGAGCATTCTCTCTTTTGGGCAGTGAGCCCTCTGGCAATGAGCTTTTTGTAATTCGGTATTGCTACTACATTATATTGTGAGCTAATCCTCACTGTGGTTTTTCCCTTTTAGGGTTTTCCACGTAAAATTTGATGTTCTCTTGTGTGTGGTGTTGTTATGATTCAGTTTCAGTTATTTGTTTTTCATGCTTAATCATCATAACATATTTTAAGATTAATGTGGATCTGAATGTTTGTGAGGGTTTGAAATTTTTTATACAATTGATTCACCCCCCCCTCTCAGTTGTCTTGTGCATTCAACAGAGGGCCAAAAAGATTCCAAGATCAACATAAACATGTCAATTGAGACTTTGATTTCACATTCAAGCTAATCCAACTTCAACTAATAGAATGTCCACATTGAGAAAAATGTGATTACCTAATCATGATATTTATTTCTAAGGGGAGACTCATTTAATATTTGTCTCCACCTTTTACCAAAATATGGATTCATGGGGTACTAATTTTAAGATGCTCACATTTGATGCTTTATGTGAGTAGCTAACATGTGAGAAACTAAATTTCATATAGATGGCCACACTATCTCCTAATAATTTAAGGAAGATTCATGCACATGTGGCACACCTTTAAGAAATTTGAAGAAGACCGAGACACCATCCAAATATTTTAAGAGGTTTCAAGGATGGTCAGTCTAAAGATAATGGCTAGATTCCTCTTCCACCTAATATTCAAAGAAAAAGAAGGAATGATCGACATGCACATTTTGCAAGTGCTCAAGTCATATAGACTCTACATGTTGCATGAAGATGAAAAATTAGAAGCCACATTGTAGAAGCACAACCTCACGTGTAACAAAGAACGTGATATTTATAGTCTTCTTTAGGTGACAAAAAAGCTAATTTCCACAATTACTTTCAAATCTAATTATGGATTTGTACTATTTGCTACAATGTGTTTTTCCTACACAAGAATGGATTATTGACTTAGAGGACACTCTTATATGACAAAGTCAAAATCTCGCTTCTCTACTCTTAACCATTGTAACATGATGAAATCTTTGTTAATGATCATTCTTATTTGTGTTGAGGTAGATAAGGGACATTTTCAAAGGTATTTATGTGCATGCATTGTCACACAACCTTTTTCTAATCTACCAAATAATCCATTCTTGAGATGAAAAAATTATGTTTTTCACCAAATGGAGTTCTAATTCAAAACTTGAAAGACTAGTTAGTCATAACCACTAATAAGGTTTGTGAATTGTCTTTGTATATTACCACCACCTTTTGATTAGGTTGGGATGCTCACTTCCTTTTGCTTTTTTCACTATAATTCCTTAATCTTTGTCTTCTTTTGGAGATGGTGACATATTTAATAATGAAATCGAGGGGTGATGCTTTGATCTTCCTCCATGTTGAGCCACCAACTCTAGTATCTCTAGCCACCTACAAGAGACACTATTATGGAGCATAAATTGCTTAAGCAAATATAATTTCATATTTTGAGAAAGTGATCTATCACAATATAAATAGAACACGACCTTTCCTTGTTGCATGTATTGTGGTGAAAAGAGTCCTCAAGAAAGCTTCTAAAGGATTTTACAACCTTTTTTAAGATTAACTAATCACACATAAAACACATATTATCAAGTATATCATGAGAAATGGTTATAAATCTCTTAAAATGCATATGAAGTTCTTAGAGACACTCAAATTTGGTGAGAGGCTAGGCAACAATAGTACCTCCTCAAACATTTACAACTTACATTTGCACTTGAAGTTGAAACATAGGATTCATGACTTGACATTATAAAATATTCTAAGAAAAAGGAACACACAAACTTCTCAAGAAATATGAATTTCTATAGAGGTTGATTAATTCCAACAAAAACATATTGATATAGATGGCTTCACAAATCTGTTCATTCAACACAATACTTTTGTGGTCCTTATATTGGCCACATTACATATTTTCTCTCATTCATGTATCAAGGTGTGGTTTTTTTCATTTTGTATCTTTCTTCAAGTTATTGTGTTCATTATATTGGCCACATTACATATTTCCTCATTCATGTATCAAGGTGTGGTTTTTTTCATTTTGGATCTTTCTTCAAGTTGAAGAAAGTAGTTCTTGCGGGAGAAAATAATTATAACTCCTCATTTCTTTCCTCACTACCCTATGAAAAAATGAAGGGGGGATGTTGGTGGAAAAACACACATTTTATATGGCATTGAACTTAGGTTAGTATCTAAGTTAGTTTTAGTATTTAGATGTAGACACTTTAAATAATCATGTGCACATTCCATTTAGAATAGTAAACCAAAATGTCTTGGTAATACACTTTCGACTTGTGTGTCCAATAATCTTTAAATGATCGCTACAAAGGCAAGTGGTGTATGCTAGATATACCGAAATTTTAAATATAGAAGATCATGTTGTCACTTGCCCTTCCCTAGCTAAAGTTTATTAGCTTGATAGGTGTTATTGTTTCTTAACTATAAAGCTAACTAATATTGGTTTTTTTCTATTGTTCTAGTGGGTATTACTATTCTTTTAATTATGCAGCTTTTGTAACAATAAAAATAAGCTATAACATTTGCTTCTTGCAAGCTTACATATCTTGTCCAATGATAAATTATGATTGCCCGAATATGTATACGTGGGTGGGATTTTGTCGTCAACATTGATACATTTATTTTGATTTTGCTTTCATAAGTAATTGGCTAAACTGCGCCATGGTATTGTTATAAAACTTTCTTCTTCTGTAAGGTCAATTTCACAAGTAACTCTAGCCATGGCATTGTTATAAAACTTTCTTGCATAGGGCCTATAAATTTTTTTGTGGCAAGGATATTGGCCATACTTAAAAGGTTGCCTTTGTTTAGCAATATGTCTGCAATTGATAATTGGCATTTAAACTCGAATGTTGAGCTAAAGATATTATTTGTATTAAGCATAATTGATTTTCTAAAAGAATAATTGGAGTCCCTTGATAGAATTGTTCCTTTGTACCGATGATAGTTGGAATGATTTGTCTTTTTCCCTTCAAGTGAGAATTGACTTTCTAAAAGAATAGCTAGAGTCCCTTGATAGAATTGTTCCTTTGTACCCAATGATAGTTGGAATGATTTGTCTTTTTCCCTTCGAGTGAGTCACATTAACAAAGCATGCATTTCTTTAATAATAGATCTATTATTCAAGTACTCCATGATTAACCATACATACAAACAAAAACAATAAAGCAAGATAAATCCCATGACTTTTTACGATCTATTACAAACAATAAGACAAGTTAGTTATGTGAAGAGTCGAGGAAAAAGAATATAATAAAGGTAACAATAATATTTAACATTTTGAAATTTGCACATCCATGTTTTTTTAAGCGTTTGGGCTTACATTGATTAAGTTGTTTAATTTGTGAGTTGATGGCTTGGGTACAAAAATTTACATTTGACTAATGAACAATTTGATGTTTAAGAATAGCTAATAATTATTTTTTTACATAATGTGTCTAATATAAAATCTAAGTCTATGCACAATTGCTCAATGTCAAAGAATGTGTTACGGATGTTGAGATCACCCTATCTCACAATAAAGCTATATTTTCTAAATATATGTTAAGGATGTTGAGATCACCCTATCTCACAATAAAGCTATATTTTCTAAATATATTTGAATATACAAAACCACAAGATGTTCATCCCTAATTAAACTTGACACAATTGCAAATTCAGTTCCAACTCCTTTATAATGTTATCTATAGATGTAATGTTCTTTAGTTGGAAATGATATGGTGTAACTGAATCAACATCACTTTTTCCAGTTCCAAGTTACAATTATACAAGACAAACAAAAAAAAAACCTTGATTGCCAACAATAGAGTATCCATGCACAAGTGGAATATGCTTAAATCAAGCTTACTCTAACCTCCAAATAGAAATATGTGGTAAGTTTTAAATTAGGCTAAAATCTCCATGAATAATTCTATAATTGGACCATTCACAAAAGACAATGTGAAAGAAAATATTGTGCTATTCATTCATTAACATAGCCAGACATAATTCACATATTAAAATTAGAGAGAGAAACACAACAAATCCAAATGTTCTATAATGTTTAAATGATAATGATTTTAATGGCAATTACACTGAAATTGAAATACCCACCCAAAAAAACAAAAAGCACAAAAAACATTTAAGACTTAACCATCACCTTCATGTGAAAAATATGTGTTTTAAATATAAAGTTTTAAACTAATCCTTCATAAAATTGATATTTATTAATATTTATTGTATAACTAGTATCTTTGAAAATCATCATCAATATTTAATAAATTGATAACTAATCATTAGATATAAATATATTATCAAATGGCCAAATAGATATAAATATTATAAATGACCAATATATGGCATAAATATATAGGCCTCCCAACCATTTAATAGCACTTTAAATGATCATTTTTTTTAACAAATGGAATGTATTGTGGGCCATGATTTTGTGTAGATGGCTAATAAATGGCATTGAGGGAAAGAGCCACCTATTTATTTTTTTAACAAAAGGAATGAACCTTTCTAATAGTCGCTTAATTGCATTTTTTTTAACATAACAAAATTTACCAAACTAATGATCCCCAAAGGAGAATTTTTCATTCTTATTTGTAGTGCACCATACTAAAGTGTATGTTCTTGTTGCCGAGGCACTATACTACTACTAGTGAGTCAACATTAACAGGATTTTCATGGGAAAGGGGATTGGGTAAAGGCTGAAAACAATTTCGTTCAACTTTTGACAACTTGAAATTTTGTACTAAACACATACAAATATAGCCTCGTAGTAGGTCATTATAATTCCCTACACTTCTTTTCTGATATATAATTGATGTAAATTCTAAATGTCTTATAGATGCCAAAGTGTCATGGAACAAAATAGACCTAGTGGTGTCATTAACCTCTCTCCATCTGCAATCCAAGAAAGAAACCAAATTAACCTCCGACGAGACTTTGGAAGCTTCAAATTTTGTACCTAGCCGCAACATTATACTAAAACCTTTCCCTATTTTACTAAGACTTTCGCTTTTAGCACAGGGATGTTGAGAGTATCTGAGCTAGATGAAAGAAATAACAAAGACCAAAGTGGTCATTTTAAGTGGCAGAAAAAGCATCATGTACTAAAACACATATATAAAATTATAATTATACTAAATAAAAATAAAATAAATCTTAAATAGTTTTAAAGTAAAATAAAATTACTCTTTTAAGTAAATAAAAATAGCTCTTCAATAAAGTAAACAATATAAATAAAATAAAATAGTTCTTAAATAGTTCTAGAGTAAAATAAAATTACTAAAACACTCTTTAAATAAAGAAAATAATTCTTTAAGTAAATAAGAAAGTATTTTTTTACATAGATGTATTTAAGATACGTATACTAGTACAGCATCAAACACATTTAAGACCATATACAACCCTTCGCATAGGTTTTAAGTAACCCCTGAACTTTAATAGCAGAAGACTCGTCACTAGACTAGAATTGTTAAAAGCGGAGACTACACCGCCAATTAGAGATGGATAATTATGTCTCACAAAATCCTCACCGCAATTTGTTCTAACGTGTTATAACAATCACATGGGAAATAAGCACAAAGAAAGAGGAACTATAAAAGCACACATCTCTAAGCCATGTTAATAGAGGAGAGGTGAATGCTTACAAGTCCAAATCACGAGATTGCCCAAATACACTAATCGCAAGGCTTTGCCACACCAAGTATTGTTTCGATACTTTGATTCAGCATCAAATAAGACTATTTTGAATAAGAAAATTAAAAATCAATGAAACGTGGTCTAATACAAGACAACTCCAAACCAAAAAAGAAAAAGAAAAAATCAGAAGACCACATCTTTGTATCAAAATGATACCAAACTGAATTACTACTCCAGAACATTGACCAGGCAACCTTACAATTTGTTCGAAACTGGAGAAAAAATATGAAGTGGCAAGTGTTGGGACTTCTTATAATACATAATGAGATGAGATGCCGTTGTTTACAGATAAATTAATTCCCAGACACAAACTCAGACACAGACATACATCCAGATATGATAGTCCTCAGCGTCCGATTGCTCAAATACTGGAAGGCTAACAAGGTAGAGTCCTAGAACCAACAACAAAACTACCAAGCAAGCTTCAATTCTTCCTTTGCAAGGCATCATTCCGTTTGCAGCACATACATAGTGACATGGTTCATCCATGTTCCGATGCATGACCATGTAATATTACAGCAATCAGAACGTAACATTTGATCTAATGATTTGTCATTACCATTGATTATCAGTTAATATTCCCACTTCCTCATTTCCATGCCCTGTGGGGGGCTGCCTTCAACATGCTTCCCACCAACTTCCTTCCAATTCGTGGAGAGAACAGTACCATTTGACTCCACCTGAAGAAGACAGCACGCCATATTAATAAATTAGAATAGAGTGACAGACAACTTGTGCAATATAGTTTTCTATTAATTTTGAAAGAAAGACTCTTACAAAGGATTTGCTCATAGCCCTCCTTGTATCTTCATCTGCGTCCCGGTAAATATCACGGAATAACTTATTCAGTGCTGCATCACCTTCTAATTTCTCATCCTTCTCCTGCAGACAAATTAGTACAATGGCTCATTAGAATACATGTCTATTGTGGGGCAATCTGTGGTACAGTTGTGTTTCCGTACAATTAAAAATACCTAAAGAGCTACAATATCCAAGAAATCCAAACCTCTTTTTTCACTTGTGCTTCTAATTTATCCCAGTCTCTGCGGGACTTTAAATTTGATGATGGGTACAAGGGTCTCTGGTTTTGAGTACCTGCATCCAATGCAACATTTGTAGTCCAGGATAGGTATAGATAAAATTCCATGCGTTAAGATTTGGAAGATCTTATTTCCAGTTTTACGTTTATGCATTTAAACATGATAGACCCAATGACCCACAATCCCAAATCATGAAGTGGATACTTCCTATTTTAATGTGCCTAAAATACTTACTATGCCATTAAAAAAACATAAACATAATTTAAGACTGCATCCAAATTTTACTAAATTTCAAATACATTCAATATTCAGCAAAACTAGTATACCACCTCCATATATATCTACACATCATGGCTCTCTCGTAGTTTTTCTTGAGAAGGGGTGATGCTTTCGCAGGATTGTTTCATTTATATAGCTTTAGTAACTTAGTTTAATCAACTTGTATAGGATTATCCAAATTGCATTTAGCCATTCATCCTTCCCTCTTATTTAGAGGTATTGCTTCTTAGATTTGGTTCTAGTTTTCTTTTTTGTTGTGGTTGTTGGAATTACTGTTCATTTATCACTCCACGTTAATCTTGAACTTCCTGTACTTAAAAGTTTCATAATATTTTTTTCTATTATGAAGTTTTCATTGAGAACTCAGAGATCCATCATAACTCTTGAATTCAACATAACATATATCAGCATTCCAAATGCAGTTGAATGCCAAGAGAATATGTGCACCAGATACAAGGTCATCATTAAGAAGGTGATCCAAATACACTCAGACAGCATGCAATCAGCCTGGTCAAGAAAAATAGCAGTAACTTTATCACTTTTTTTAAAAATTTTAACCCGATATCTTTTAAAATGAACACAATATAACCTACGTTACCGACTTTGCCAGTAACCCTGCTGAACCCAAACCAGTCCAGGCTGGGTTTTGATCCCCCAGTCTATTAGCATTATGATTTGCACCTTTCACTGTAACACAAAACAAAACAGCTGTGCGATAGAACTACTCTTCAAATTAGAACAGGAAGCTCCCTATAGATGAAAATAATCGATTTTGAACAATAAGTAGTTGCTATTGCAATTTGTAAAGTGTTTTCTGGGTGGTTCGCACTCATGCTGAATAAAACTGAAGGTGCATCTTTTTGGATTCACCATTGACACTTTTATATTAGACGAGATTTTATATTTTATGATTATCTATTGCAGAAAAAGATCTAACACAAACGAATGAATGCTTACAACTTCCAATTAAATGCATATATTGAAACAAGTAAAACTCAATTGTATTGAAAATAACACAAACGAAAAGGATTAAGTATTAAGCATGAAGAACCAAATCTGCAATACAAAGCTTGCATTAATTATTAGATTTTACCCAAATCACAAAACAATTAGCTCGAGAGATAATAACTCAGTGAACAGCAATTTCAGCAACAAATAGGCATGAGAAATACCATTGGGAAACTAAGTGCCATTGGCAGACACTTATAATGTTTAAAAAACTCTGCATGAGAAATAAACCAAAAGCTAACTGCAACTTCTACTCTTACAATTTGATTGTAAGAAATGCAAGCTTTATTACAAAATTTAATCTATTAATGCTAAATCTAAACTTAGGCAATCTTCAATTAGACTCTAGTAATGATTACTACAAACTAACACTAAAACTTACATCTCTAGCATGATAAGAGATCCAAAAATAGACTTCTAAATATAAATGACTCCCCAAAAAGCACATTGGACTAAAATAAGAGACAGCTAAAAATAACACATGCCATAAATAGCTCCAGCGAAAAATAGACTTCTCAAAATATGCCTTCTCCTTGACAACAATGTCAGCTAAAAATGGTGAATCTTTAAACCCTCTGAAGATATTTAAACCCCTAGTATTCTAACAATTCCTCCTTGATGCTTTGAATCTTTTTCTCTGTTGATTCTTCATCAAACTCTAGCTCAAATGTGCAACCTTAGTGCACATGAAAATATGCCTCTTTGAATGATCAGGAAACCTCCCAGGTTTTGATAATTACGCTCAAAGATGTTGTATGTGGTGTATCTTATTTTAGATTCATTGAAACCATAGCAGCAAAAATCTTTTGGGGAAAAAATCAGCAAACAAAAAGTATAAGATTTTTTGAAAAATCAGGATTTAAATGAGAAAAAATCGGATTTTTAAAAAAGGTCAAAAAACGTAGAAAAAGGGAGAAAAACTTGTTTCTGAAATTTAAAGGCATTTCAATAGCATAGAGATATAGAGAGCAAATAAAATTGAGAGTTTAACCCATCAAATGTGGAATATAGATTTTTGTCCTTAATGTTCATATCCCTTGACTAGAGACTTTGACGTGTACCTTCAATTGGCTCAATGAAATCATATTGTGTTGCTTCATGAGAGGGCAGAAGCTATCAAAAAATTCAAATATGTAAAAGAAACTTTGAACTTGTTGCTAGAGGGAAGAGAAAACGAACTCAGAGGACTCTTTACATAAATGCTCAAATTTACACCATGCTGTAATTATAGGGAACCCTATCATATAATGATTGATGTAAACTCAAATCTGGTAATAGAAGCTCTCCAAGGCAACCTGAAAGTCCACACTCTGAGCTACAGAACTCACATACAGAGCTACAAGCTACTTTCTAAATAGTAAAAACAGAATTAGTGGAATCCTATCAAATCTGGGATCAATATCACAAAGAGAGGCAACAGCAACTTCTCCTCTATGCACAAACCCAGGCGCTTGTCTAAATCCTGTCAAATCAAATAGGATTTGAGGGTAGCTGATGAAAATACATTTTAGGGATTAATATCCATTCTATAACTTTTTTTCCTTTATAGTTTCCAATTTTTTATTTAGAATACCAAATTGTAACTATAGCTTGGAGACACAGTAACCAAGTTATATGTAGAAGAACTAAAAACCATATGGAATTTTTTTGAAACCCCACAATATGGTAAGAAAATCTATATTATGACTTTAGAGTCATAAATCGACAGTCGCAAATTAATAGACCCAATACAACAGAAAACAACAAGAGTGAATTTGAAAGAAAGTTATTTACAATCTATATTTCTTTAAAGATTAGTTTTTAAATAAAAAACCATAAACCTAATTGGAGCTATATATTCCATTTAAATTTAATCTCCCTAGCTTAATTTATATTAAAACGATACAAATTTAAATCGCAAAATGAAAGGAAAAAAAATCAAGAACACCTTAAGTTCTTTTCATTAAACTATATTTATTTTTTATTTTTTAACAATTGACCCACAGTTTAAAAAAATAATAAAACACAAAGAAAATAACAAGATATCAATATATATTCTTTTTTGCCCTAGCTTTCTTTCTTTTTTTATTGCCAAAATTGCAAACTGGTTTCAGAAGCTTTCATCAAGCAATCTGGGCAAAATGGTGCCCTAAATCAATTGGCAAATACTTCTGGTTGGGGTACGTATCTCTGCAATTAATGGTAGAAGTCAGCAATGAAAGGGAGGCGTCAGAAAATTTGTGGGAAGGCAAACCTGTGACCAAGCTGGGCCACACCCCTTCCTGCCTTGCTATATTTAGTTGCTGGTTTATACAATTAAATTGTTTGTTACTGCTGTTAGAATTTACTACAGCCTGGAAAGGTTTGAAACATTTTAATCTCTGCTGTTTAAACCTGCACACAGTCTCCCCCACGCCCAGGTTACATTTGTACAGTTTAAACTAAAAAGATGAAGGCGTGGGAATAGCATAAATTTGTCTAGCATTCTATCCATTTTAAATATTCATTGCATTCCTTGTGTGCGTATATATTTAAATAAATGCACTTACTTTGAATATTTGTTTATTAAACTTCGAAATTTATTTTAGCAAAGAAACAAACTACCCTGAAATTATTAATAAAAAGTATGAAACTTACCTGAAGATTTCACACCTTTATGAAGTTTGAGATTTCTTGCAGCGACTGAGAAAAGAAACGATTTGAGGTCGAGCAATGAGATTCCTGAATTGTTATTCGCCACTCAGTCATTTGCATACCCTGCTACCGTCACGTGAATCCATGGATATTTTTAAAAAAGTAATAAAATGCAAAAATACGGGTTTTTTACCTAGCCGCAACCCGTTTTTTCAAAGGTTTCCAAAAACTCATTGAAATCCATCAAACACGGGATTTAATCGCATAAGAATTGCCCAAAACTCGGAAAAAATTGGTCAACTGAACAGTCAATGATCTTTTGAAAAAATCGGGGGTTTTTTAGGGGAAAAATCGGCAGTTTGAAAGAATCACAATTTTGCCGATTTTTTCCAGATTTGTGTTTCTACTTGAAACCATGACAAAACCCTAACCAGCTATGAAATTATCGCCACTAGGATGGGTTTTGTCATCTCTGAAACCTTAACAATCTGGATATCAACACCTTAAATCTGAAAATCTGCTCACCATCACTATTCTGACCTGGCTGATATATATTTGAAAACAAGTGTATCATCAACAGCTGTCATATATTTTTGAAAGACTGTCATTATATGTCTGAAAACACTGCTCTTAATCCACAACAACCTCACTGAAATGCTGACCAAACCCTCAGCAACCTTGAAAAGTATAATTGAATACGATGACTGAAAATCTGTAAGAAAATCTTAGGTGCTTTAGCAGAAAATCAGAGAATATGAGTTTGAAGATTGCTTACGCTCACTCACTGAAGGAAGAGATAACACCCTGCCAAGGAAAACTAGATGAAGTAATTACTGCTGATATCAGGTGTTCTTCACAAGAATCATTGTTTGTTGATGAATGTTAGATGCTTTCAATTGTAGATTAAGCTCACTGAAACTTGACAAATTTATTGAACCGAGGTGCTGGAAATATTGATCACTGCAGTCTTTGAACCTTATTCAGATCCCTGCTGCTGCTGCTCTGTTTTAACTGCTGTTGATTTGTGTTCTGCTGTGGATTTCCATTCTACTGTACAAACTGATGCACCTGTATTAATATCAAATCTAATTTTGGTTTTTGAAAGGTTATGACTGCTCCCAAATAGACAGTCTCCTATAATTAGCTTGCAGTCCTTTACTCAAACACAGTTGGCCACACTAATATTGGTGCACTTCTATTGATAGTTGTGACCAAGTCTTCACAAATACCAATCATCCTTATTTATATGGCACATCTCTATGGGAGGATTCAAACCATCCTCTAACAAAAATAAAATCTCCATTTCATAGGCGAGAGCCTATATACTGCATTTTCAGATCGCCATTAAGAAAATTTATTTCCATATCCACATGCACATTAACATAGGAATTCGTGTTTAGTCTTGCAATGCAGTTTTGCCTTTGTTGAACATGCACCTCAACAAGGCAATTTAGACTTTGATTTTTCCCTTCAGATTTATTTTACACAAGTGCACACCTCTATACACAATTTAACATTTTGAAACTTGAAAACAAAATCCCTTTTTTGTTGAAGTGCTCACATGTATGTGCGCTTTCATCCTCCAATCAGAAATATCTGACTTGCCTTTGTCAAGGGCGCACTTGCATGAAGGTTTTGCCCTTCTTTATGAATCCAGTCGGCACTCTCTGTTAGACACATGCCTCAAATAACAGATTTAAACTTTGATTTTGCTTTAGTCTTTTCCCTTACACAGACACACACCTGTCTTCACAAGAACTGATTTCAAATTTTGAAATAAAAGCTCCTTTCAGAGGTGTTCACCAATATACATGAAAGTTGTTTCCAAATTTTGGAATAAAATCCATTTATTGAAGTGCACTCTCATACAACTAATTCTCAACCTGAAATTTGAATTCGGTTTTCCTTCAGTCAAGGGCACTTATATAAGGCATTTGTGTGTTTGATTTCAGCTGCCAGTTTTCCTTTGTATAGGTGCATGGTCAACAATGAGAATTTCATCTTTGTTTTAGAATGTCAATTTTCTTCACATAGGTGGACCCCTATCTACACAATTTTGAACTTGGTCTATAAACTGCTTTTCCTTCATATAGATGCACACCTATATATGCAAATCTGATCCTAGCTTTAAGTGTTCATTTTTCCCTTGTCAAGCGTGCCCCTGAAAAGGGGATTCTGACCTTGTCCATTGAAACACCATTCCCTTCACAGAGACACAAACTTGTACATGCAAAACTCATTTAACTTCCTTTACCCATTTTGCCTTTATCAGGCACGCACTTCATAGTGCAACTTGTTTTGTACAAACTCAGCCTCATTCTGCCTTTTCAAGTGCACCCCTCAGTGCAATCCAGACTAATTTATCATTCATCATAGTTTCCATTCACAGGTGTATCTCTAAATAGGCGTTTCAGGGTTTTTCAAACAGGAAGACTTTTTCATTAAAAAGTGCACACTTCACAAGGGAATCACTTGCCTTCTCCTTCATACGGTTTCTTCCATTCTTCAACATGAGGTGATTTTCAAAACATTGATCACTAATTCTACAAAGATAGATTCAGAAAAGACACAAACCACATAGACAAACAAAACCAAGCCCTGGACATGATCCGTGCTTTTACTAAAAAGACCCAGGTTCAGCTTGAAACTTGACACATGAGGAAATTTATTGTATGGGTACAACACCGTCCAAATCCAGCTTGGGTCCAGATCGTGTTCAACCCTGGGCTAGACCATTCAGCCCAGGTACATCTGAGATGTACCTAAGTCAAAGGGCCAGGCCCAAACACCTCCCTAGGCGATCCCGAGGAGGGCACGCATCATAAACTATGATTTATAGAACACCCAAAAAAAATTTAAGAAGATACAAAATTTTTAAAACAAAAACACAAGGTAAATAAAAAAAACTAACCTAACGCAGCCTAGCTAGCCATAAAAAAACTACCACACAAAACAAAAACATAAACGGATTCTTACCTCTCATTCCTCACTCACCCAAAACTTCATTTCTACTCATTGCTTAAGGTTGCTAGTTTTTTGGGTGCCCAAGCCCTTCTAATGTGTTGTTTTGATGCCTCAAGGAGTATTAGATAGGTGCTATGGAACTCAAAAAGCTTGTATCACACAGAATCATCATTCAAAGTAAGTATTTTTTAGTTTTATAAACTTTTTTTTAATTTATATCCAAGCTCCATTTTTTCCCTTTTTAAATAATTTATTTTTGTCTTTTTCTTAATTTTTAAAATAGCAACCTAAGGTTGCACTTATGTATTTTTTTTTATTTTTCCTGATATTTGTCTATCTTATAATGTGTAGGTCCAAGTATCGTTTACGATAGCTAGGAGTTCTAGCACAACGGACCAAGGGCCAACTAGGGCTTTCAAATTCGACCTATTGTCACCACTTCGGTGACATGTGACAATGATTGAGCAGCTTGCTGGTGGTTGGGGGTTATGTTTGTTGCTATAATAAGTGTCAATACAAGCATAACAGCTCCTATAGTCACGTAAAAGCCCACATATATACAATTGCTAGTTAAGGAATTAAAGCTTGTGGTGAGATGACTAAAAATGGGTTTGCCAAAGGGGCAAACTCTAGCTTATATCCATTAGCAAAAGGAAGTAGATAGTGCAACCAAGAAATCTATCCTTTGACCAACAAAGGATCCCGCAAGCCACCTACAAGGCCACCCTCCACTACTTCAATAGTGGCTGCCACACATCTATTTCTTGCAACACCATCTTCCCTAGGAGATGGTAACCCCTCTTTCCTACAAAAGCAAGCTCATTGGAAAGCGCATTTCAAAATGAAGCAAGGGCAGTGCTAATGAGCAAATCGCATGTTAATTTATGCCAATGTTTTTCCTTTCAGACTTGCTAAATCCTTGTACAAGCAAGAAATGTTGAGAGGAATTAATGAGGCACCCACATGGTATAAAGGTCATGGCTATGAAAAGGCATGCACCACTTTATTAGCTAAGGATGTAGACACTTCATTGCCCCTAAACAAATACATTGGAATGTGCCCTAAACAGACAATGTTTTTTAGGGCAATTGATTGAGACTCGAGAGTGACACGTGAAAATTGTGAATTTCATTGTAGTATACTCAAAGTCCATTGGAGTGATGGGGCCTCAAAACATTGTACAAGTCATAACGAACAATACTAGAAGTTACAAAGTCGTGGGGTTGTTGGTTGAGTCAAGATACAAGCACATATTTTGGACATCATATGTTGTCCACTGTAATGAAATAACTTGCACAAGAGAAGAATATAATAGGAAATATGCTACAAATACTTGATAAAGAACCCTCCAAAAAATAATTCAAACAGAAAAAAAAAAGTGCCCATATAACAACTAAGGATAGAGAACCCTCAAAAAAAATCAAATAGAAGCAAAAAAAAATAGTTGCCATAATAACAACTAAGGATAAAGAACCCTTGCCAATAAGGGCGTGGTTCGATAGTTAAGTTGCTCGGTTGTAGTGGCAGCCACTACAGTTCAAACCCCCGCTAGGCCAACAAGCTTGCAGGCTTTACGCCTTCGCTGAGCCAACGAGGTCACGGGTTTGAAGTGTTCTTTCTAGGGGATGAGGTCCCCCATGTTGTGGCCTCACCGATTCATTGCTCCGGCCAAAAGCATTCGCGTGGCGCTGGAGGGCGTGTCGCACCAATGTCGCCGGTCACGTTAAAAAGTTTACCAGGCGCATTATAAATTTAAAAAAAGGATGAACCCTCAAAAAAAAAAATCAAACGGATGCAAAAAAATATAGTTCAATGATAGAACAAGATGACCACCTCCTTCAATCTCCTCGCACTTGCTTTGACCCCTCAATATTATACCACAAAGATTTTATTTGCTCAGAAAGGTGCCAATGACGTTGACGTTAACAGAGAACATAAAAGATAGCATTCACTAGACTCTTCCCTAGTCCAAATGTAGAGGACATAGTCACAGGTGAGTAGAGAAATTTTGTAACTTCAACAAATTACCATCTTAGTGATCTCTTAGACAAGTACAAAGATGCTCATACATGGTGGTACCTCCATGGCCAAGGATTTGTTTACTTGCAATCTCATTCACTCAAAATTTTATCGCATGTATAAATATTTAATTTTCTTACTTTTCTTTGGCAACTAAAATTTTAAATGTTTATGTCAATCTTAACTGGTTGAGAGATACTCTTCAACCATGTAGAACTAGAATACATGCTTCTTTATTGACTCATTTAAGTGCAATGGATTGGCCGTGAAAAATGCAAAAGAATTGGTGTATGGTATTTGAACTTGCACCTTCTCTCACACAAGCAAGTCAAGTATAAGGATGGGCAATGAGGGATTGGTATGTAGTCCCTAAGTATCCCAAACTTGGATGCTTATGTTGCACAACTTTCCTATCTCAATCAAGGATGAGTGGCATGTGAACCATAATTTTCTACAAGATTATGTTTGTGTAAATTAACAATCAAAATTAATTTCCACTCGTACTATGCTACTTGATTTTTTATTCAAATGACATTGGAATTCCTTTGAATTAGATAATCAAAACTAGGCAAGAGAAGGTCTAGGAACAAAGCAGAGACACTGAGTTGTTTGCTTCTAGAGTGTGCATTTAAGTGTCGAGGATGATTTGTACTTCATAAACAAGCATAAATATAAGCAAATCCCACCATAAAGAGACATATTTATCGTCAAAACCTCATGGTAAGGAAAACTAACTAGAAGTGGCAAATGCACATTTTTTGAGCTACCTTAAAGGATTGAAACAATTACATGCATGAAAAACTCACTTTATGCCTTTCCTAGCATTCTCTAGCATTCTAGCATCGATTACCTCCAACCTCTTGAACTGTATACTCTTTCAAGAACTTTCTCCTCTATGTTGCACTCACTTTCTTCTAGATTGTTCTCCCAAGCCTTCATTGATGAGACAATCACTATGGAATGCCTCCCCATCATCCAATTCAACCTCCTCGAGTTCTTAAAGAGTTGTTGGATTAACCCCCTCACACAATAGAAAGCTCCAAAATGGGAATTTGAGGAATTGTTTAACTTTTTGTTTTACATTCTCTAGTATATTCTTGGTAAAAAACAATCCATTTCAGCAAATGACAGATTTGTAAACACCCATAAGGGAAACAAAGGATGCAAAACCACGAATTAGGGAAATGACAAATGCATAATCGCCCCCCAATGGACCCGACAATTTCACACTGCTATCTCCTTTGGAATTTTTCTCGAGCCTACAAGTTCAAAAGTAATTCCTCCTATTGTTGTATTATCTTTTCCTTGACCTTTATGGATCAGCACAAGGCTACTACATAGAACTTGCATAGTGGAGCTAGTGAGAGTGGCACCATGGCCACTTGTGGTTCTAATGAACCAACTAATGACATTGATACTCATGATGAAGAGCAATATGATGCTTATTGATTTATATTGTTTTTCCATGTGTAGATGCACTAATGCTAGTATAGATATCTTAAATGAATCTAACTAAAAGACGCCAAGAGCTATCAGTCTTGAGGTGCCTATATTCAATTTATGATATAACTTAGATATGCATCTCCAAACTATATCTGTTGGAGTAAATGAGTTTTTACCATTTACGTTTGCTTAAGTTTACTTAGGCGTCCAACATAATGCATTATTAGTGCATTTAATTATTTAGGTACTTTTTCTGTTCAGGTAGTTTTACCTACCTTCTTGTGATGTCCCGATATTCAGACATTGTTTAAATTAAAGATTTAAACATCATGATAAAATGGTGAAGTTGTTTTTGTTAGAAGCTGACATAATTTCTTTTTAAAATGGGTTTATCAACGCTATTTTAATAATATAATTATATTAATAATAACAGTATTATAATGATTAATTATTTTTAATAATAATGGATTAACCAATATATAACAACAATCACTATTATTCATTCCGAGTGATACTTATAATATAGAAGATGCAATGATTCCATGAATTAGAAAACAAGTAATAGATTTATGCATATATTGGAGCAGTTAAAAACAGAAATATAAAATATCCAACGATTATTTGTGATGTGGTTAATAAACAAAATGAGGACTGATTATTATTAATGTGTAGTGCAAGGTAGTAAAAAGGTGACCGATACAATAAGACAAAAGTCTTATGTAAGGTGGATATCATACAATTTAACAATAAAAAATGACTAGAGGTGTGATTAAATAAGATGGCCGACTACTCTACATTGGAGCGCCTCCCATAAGAAGATGATGTTTATGATATGTGATTTGTTTTTATTTAAGAAAAGGCAGCGATGACTTGTTAAGGATGCTGACATGTAAATAAGACAAAATGTATTATGATCAATAATACAAGAAAAGAGGACCTATCATTATAAAAGAAGAGGTGCGATTATAAAATATGAAGGGATACAATTTGGTGAGGAAATTAAATAATATAAGGAGCTGCGATTATGTACAAGAAGCAGCGATGACCTTTAGAATAAGTGTGTGACTCTTGGTATTAGAAGTGACTATTTGTTCCTTCAAGAAGATATAAGAGGGATTGAGTGTTGAGAAATGAAGGGGGAGAATTATATAATTTCTGAGTGTAAGAAAATATATTTGAGTTAAATAGGTTTTTAATATATATATTAGCCAGTCATAATAAAGATAAGATTCCATTTCAAATGTTAGATGGAAAGGAGTATCAGGGATATACAAGGAAAATCAATTGGAATATAAAGCAGATTAAGGAGAGAATAATATACTTTAGAATATATATATATATATATATATATATATATATATATATATATACACACACACTATCTAGGGAACAGTTATACAAAACAAGAACAATGCATATAATGCTAGGAGTGAAGAATAAATAAAGGATCTTACACCAGCAGATTCACGGATTAGAATGGAATAGAAGATCATTTATGGCAGATGTGTAAAGAGGAATAAATGCAGATTTAAAAGGACATTGGACTGCAATCAACATTATAAGAAGGAGTACAATCTTTAGATTTTTAAAGGATACCAAGGCAAAGGTTATCTATTTGGTATGATGTATCTAACCCTATGTCTATTATGATGAATGCCATGTGGTAAGTAGTGACAAATGCATCATCATTAATAATTCATGCACTTTATCATTTATATGTCACTTTCATAATGCATTGCTGATATGATTGTTTGCAACTATGAATTGATTAGTTTATTATGCATTAATATGGAATCTTGTATGAATATTATGATGAGGGAATTAAGGGCCTATGAGGGGGGGAAACGGCGTTGGGATCATCCTCTAAGTATGCCACCCCATGGTGGATGGCTGAGGCCTGCCACATGTGGGCCAAGGGGGCATAGGAAGTCGCTCTTGGGCTTAGATGGAGTGATTTCTGGGACACCCTGCTGTAGTTGCACTCCAACCTCCCATCATGATGATTAATTGAATCATAAGAGGAAGCAGAATGGTTCTGATAAGGGGAACGGTGATAGGACGCCTCACTAGGCACCCCACCCCATATGGATGGCAAGAGGCCACATGTGGCCAAGAGGGGTGAAGCACCCGCTCTTGGGCCTAGGGTAGAGGGTTTCTTGGGCACCCTGTCAAACCATTTTGCTCCAGGAATTAGAAACCCTAACCCTAAACTTGTGGGATTTGAATTCTTAAGGTGAAATTAGTATTGTCCCAATAGGGGACATTACACTTCTCCCGCACTTGCATTTATAAGCAAGGCATATGTACATTATTTTGCATCTCATTTTAATTATTCACTCATTCGGTGAAATATTTATCTCTGTGAAGGCTTATTTGCAGGTTGTGCTCCTAGGAGGTAGTTCACACCAACATGGTATCAGAGCGGACTTCCTGCATCTCCTTCTGTTTTGAGATTTTTCATTAGTGAATTGGTTAGATCGAGATTTTTTTACCTGCATTTTCCGATGGAACGATATTTTTGGCATTTGAAATTTTTTATTTTTATAAATTTCTATTTCACCTTATCAATATAAATTGTCATTGGTCTTGCTATTGCATTGGTGGTCTTTGTTAAATACAGGTCGGGTTCATATCTCATACTTGTTTGAACGTTCAGAGATTCAAATTAAGTAACAATATAATTTTATCATACAGTTTGTATACAGAGTATTGTTGTGTTGGTTTACTGGGTGTCAGAGGTTCGAATCCCAACAACGACGTTGAGGCCAGAGGCCGAAGGCGAGCGAGAGGAACCAAAGAGCAGAACATAGAAATAGGCATGGGCATATTTTGACTTCAATTAATTTTAATGTTTCCAAACAAATATTTGTTAGGGTTTCAAATCAGAGTGTGCAGAGGATCGAGTGGGCATGTGCTCACATTTTTTTTGGTATTTGGGGATAATATGTATCCCACATTGGGAGTGCGGAGACCTTCTTTGGCTTTCTTATAGCCTGGCGGCCCTTATAGCCTGGCGGCCCTTATCATAGTGTGAGCAGAGGCTTATGTTACCCATGGATGGACCTTGCCTACGTGCGCACTTTGCACTCGGGCTTGTGGAAGTGTGCATTGGAAGTGGTGCTTTGTGATCGTGACTTGGTGACTCGGCCCGAAAGGCCCAAATTTTTCGCCCTTGTGCTCGTGGTGGTCATATCCACAGGCTTGTTGCTGCCTCCAAAGTGCCTTTATAGGCCTTTTTTTCAATTTTGCATAACTTTTGCAAATGAAGGCTGATTTTCGCAAACCACATACTTCGCAATAGTTGAGGTATTTCTCTCATATTTTGTTATTTGATGGTGCTTTTACTCCATTGAAGTTCGATATTGGTTTTGCTCAATTCTTGTGAACAAAGGGATCGGTTGTTTATACTGTGAAAAATATTTGTTGCATTCTCTTGTTTCATCATAGATTTGCCTAAAGTAGAACTTTTAACTACAACAAATTATCTTAAATGGAAATCCGATATGGAGATTTTGTTGTTGAAACTAAGATTGCAAAGGATTACTTTTAGCCAAGATCCTGAACCCACAAGTGCTATAGAAAAAAGGAAATGGTTTGATCGAAGAGATGAAGCTCTTGGTACTCTCATTATGTCCATTTCTCCTGATTTGAGATATCATGTGTTATCTTGTAAGCATCCAAATGATATTTGGACTACCTTAGAGAATCTTTTTGGTAAGCCGGATAAGATGAGGAAATTTCATTTGGAGAATGAACTAATGAATCTAGAACCTAGACATTTTGACAATATTCAAGACTTTTTCACCAAGCTTAATCCTCTCAGATTGCAGTTGTCTGAATGTGGGGTTTAAAAAGATGATGAGCAGTTGATTCTATCTACTCTCTCTAAGTTAGGTCCTGATTATTCTGTATTTGTTTCTGCATTTTATGCTAGCATGGATGCTCTAGGTAGTGCACACAAAATGCCTTCTCTTGATGGTTTTGTAGCGCAACTCACAAGGGAACAATCAAAGTTGGCACAAATGGGCACATTGACGTCTACAAGGGCTCAAGCACTTCTTGCAAAAGATCCAAAGGCTTCAAGTGGCAAGGACAAGAAACAGAATAAAGATTCTAAGTCTAAAGAGAAAGTTAAGGATCCTCCTTCACAGCCTACTCCTAAGACCAAGACCTCTTCTAAAGAGGAACCATCACAAAAGAAGAAGATCAAATGTGCTTATGGCAAAGAAATCCGAACATGATGAGCATAGGTGTTATACTAAGAAGATTGATAAGCTTACTCGCCTTCTTCAGAAGAACAACATCCCGCTGCCCTCATCAAAGTCTTCTTCTCTTTCTTCTCCTTCCGCATCACATACGGCGGCATCTTCATCTACACAGTCAGGGAATGCAGGATTTGCTAATGGGATGAAAGGTAAAGCACTCTTGGCTTCCACTATTCCTAAAAATGGGAGATGTCTTCTTGATTCAGGTGCATCTCATCATATGGCATCTTCTTTAGATATGTTCTCTTCTTTTGAGCCTTGTAGTTCATCTAATATTTTGATGGGTAACAATACATACATAAAGGTTTGTGGGAAAGGTTCTATTAATATGGGTGAAGGATGTTTAAATGTTCTTTGTGTACCCTCCTTGACCACTAATCTCCTTTCAGTTTATCAAATTACTCATGGTGCACAAGGTAACACAGTTGAGTTCACTCCTAATTATGTTTACATTAGAGACAGGGAGACTAGAGAGATCATTGCTACAGGTGTGGTGGATCATGCATCTCGCTTGTATTCTTTTTCTCATTTTGCTCCTGATGATGATATCCCTTTGGCTGATGTTCATACCCTTCCATCAAGGGTGAATCATGTTTGTGAAGAGAAGTTTGGTCACTTGAACCTCGGTGTTCTTGAGACTGGTGTTAAGCTTCCTCCTCCTTCACCTCCTGCTTCTTCAGATTTGAGTCCTTCTCTTGAGCAGGTTGATCATAGTGTTCCAGATCTTGCTTTGTGGGATGAGTATTTGGCATGTATTTCAGACTTGTTTGTAGAGTCTCCTCTTACAAATTTGGGAGACATACTTGAGGGGATTTCTCTCCTCTTTGATGACAGTTCTAGCACAGTTGTTGATACATCTACATCTTCTTTGGAGATTGACATTGATGAGTTTTCTCCTTCACTTGATTTATCACATTTCTTGGTTGTTTTTGATCATGATTATGTGGTGGATTATCATGCTTGGAGACTCCTACTCAGTCTTCAGAGACTTCTATTTGGAGACTTCCCTCCTCCTTCCTTCAGTTGGACACAGAGTGGCTTCTTCATCATTCAGTGGACTTGTTTCTTCCTAAGGGGAGAGGTGTTGCTTGTAGGCATTGGATCATCTTTTGTTTCCAGGCATACTTCATCAACATTGGAGCTTCTTCATTATGGGGGAGATATCATGTCTCTCTTTTTCCTTCCTATGGGGGGATTCTTGATTGTATATACATGATGTATGTAATCCTTGGGGGGTATTAGTGAGTCCTCCATGCATCATCTTGGTTTATTTTCTCTCTTTTGGAGAAGAGTTTTTTCCCACAGGGTTTTCTCCTTTTCACCGGTTTGTGAGAGATCGCATTGCATTTTGCATTGTATATGGGTACCTAACATGGTTGTGTAGCCAAGACCCATATTGCATCTTGCTCATATTGCATAATAATCTCCCTAAGTTGCACTTAAGGGGGGGGGGGGGGTGTTGGAGTAAATGAGTTTTTACCATTTACGTTTGCCAAGTTTACTTAGGCGTCCAACATAATGAATTATTAGTGCATTTAATTATTTAGTACTTTTTTTGTTCGGGTAGTTTTACCTACCTTCTCCCACACTTGCATTTATAAGCAAGGCATATGTACATTATTTTGCATCTCATTTTAATTATTCACTGAAGGCTTATTTGCAGGTTGTGCTCCAGGGAGGTGGTTCACACGACCAATTTTTTATAAATTATTTCCTCCATATTGTAAATACATAACTACATCAATGATGCCAAAGTTTTTATGAAAACAAATTAAAACACATAACTTTTCCAATTACTTTATTTTTATTTGAAGAGTTATTTTTTCATTTTCAAAAAGCTAAATGAAAACAAAGCAAATTACTTAGTATGTTAACTTTTTAAGCACATAGCTATTTTTTTAAATAAGAGATTTATGAATAAAAAGTGTAAAGATTCAGAAAAAGGAAAATACAAAATACGAATTTATAGTTTAATGCAAATAAATTATTATTTTAACAAGTTATTTTATTTTTCTATATGAATATTAAATTTAATAAATCTATTTAAATTACAACAAACACACAAATATATAAGTGGATAAAGGAAAAAAAGAAAAAGCTATTTTATTTACTCAAAAGAGTTACTTTATTGTATTTTAGGAATTATTTTATTTACTACATACATACATGGACACAAAGTTTTATTTTTATTTAAGAATTATTTTATTTTATTTTGACGAGCTATTTTTTTGGTAATGCACTTGTTTTACTTTTACTTTTGTAACTTCTAATTTTACTTTTGGAAAAGCCACCATTCATTATTTCGGTAATTCTTTTGTTTTGTTTTTACTTGGTACGTGTAGTAAATCATATATGCTTATATGTTACTTTTTAATAGTTTCATGTATAAGTATTAATATTTTTTTAAAATTTTGATGTCTTTATACTTAAAAAAATAAATGTCGACTCTAAATAGTTTTTCTCATGATCACGACATCATATGCTTCTCCCTCCTGCTATCACTGTAGGACATCATATGCTTCTCCCTCCTGCTGTCACTGTAGGTTATGCCTCTCGGCATAATAAAGTCTAAAGTTCTATTTTGATTTTATATGTTCTCAATCATGTATTTTATGTTTTACATTTTGTGGAAATTATAATTATATTTTGTGCTGGACTGGCACTACAGCTTCTTGTGATTCTAATGAACCAACTAGTGACATTGATGCACTTGATGAAGAGCAATATGATGGCTATTGATTTTCCATGCACAGATGCAATATTATAAAATAATAAAACCTCATAACAATAAAGTGTAGATATCAAAGAAACAAGAATCATCCTACCCACTATAAAGAAAGGACATCTGTAAAAATTCCTATTATCAATCACACTGAGAACCAGGGTTACACTGGGATTTTCTCCCCCACCCCTTTCCCTTTATCCTCGTCCAATAGGATTTCCAGTACATTAGGATGGCAGAGGATCTCCCCTTGCAGTCCCATATGTCGAAAAATTGAAGACACATCCCAGCAATGCTTGATGTCCCAGGAACATCTGTTCATTCGTGAGACATCCCAGGACAGGCAGATGCCCCTGTGGCATCTGTCATTTTGGTTTTTTTTTAATAAAATAAGTTGAAATGATGAAAAGAGCAATCAAATTGTTTCTCTGCTTTGTCCTCGGGAGGCTATAGATTGATCTCCCCAACCCAAGAAAGACAACAATGTTAAGCACCTAGTTAACCCTCCTTCCCATTGATTTTTAGACAGCATCACACCCCTATTTTGAAGAATGTGAACTTTGGACTGTTGTTGACATATGATTGGTCCAAAGGTAAGTAAAAAGGGCCACATGCAGACAGCCTAGTGGAAATTTTGAATAAGAATATGCCTAGCCTGATACAGAAATGATTTGGATCTTGCTTGATTGAGGAATCATCTTAAGGTTTGTATTAAAGTGGACAAAGAAGCAGTTGTTCCTATGAGACAGACAGTGAGAAAGCTTGTACAAGGGATAGCCAAAGGGACATGAATTGAGCAACAAAATGCCAAACCATATGAATCATTTTACCTGAAGCAACATATGCTTTCTGTGGCACTGCCTGCTTTTTGTCGTACTCCAGAGATGTCCAGTTTATTGTCTCAGCCTTAGCCAAACGTATCTCAAGTTTAGTTGACAATATGGAATGTCTACATTGCTCTGGAATTATCTGTAACAACAATAAAGTGTGTCAAATTTGAAAGCTACACAATTTAACATTATTTTTCCCATGTAGCTAAAACCTAGTTATTATCTTTTGTATTTTGAAATCCATCTAGCCTCTTATCTGTAACAAGAATAAAGTGTGTCAAATGTGAAAGCTACACAATTTAACATTCTTTTTCCCATGTAGCTAAGCCTAGTTATTATCTTTTGTATTTTGAAATCCATCTAGCCTCTAGAAATAGGCAAAAATAATGTAATTTAGATGTTGAAATAGCAGATGCAAAACAAGGTAATATTTTTTTGCAGACACTTTCCTAAAACAAACCAGAAATCTACCAAATTGATTTACTTAGGCAAAGGAAAGAGAAAGGCCATATATGGATGTAAAGTCAAACCAAATAGATTAGACCTAAGAAACCAAACGTTCGATAACACTTTGAATAAAATGAGACTTATTTAATTTTATTTGGACTTAAACTTTGGCAATGTTTGAAATCCAAGAGATAATGCACCCAGATATAGAACTGAGAACCAATATGCAGAATTGGCTCTCATAGACAGACCACAGTTTTACAGACATGTTGTAATTAAATGCTCTATATTACTACTCTCAGAAAATTTGAAAAACAAAGAATCAACCACAAAACCAATGAATTGAAAATCTACCAATTTCTCAGTAAAGAAAAGAGAGATGCCGTAGATGGATGTAAACCTAATAGAGTAAACCCAAGAAACCAAGGGATCAATAGATTTTGAAGAAAGGGAAAAATATTCAATTTCACTGGAAACTGAAACTTGGGCAACGCTTAATAGGCAGGAGATAATGCATGCAGGTACGACTGGGCCCAATGTGCTGAATTAGCTCTCATAAACAAACCACAGTTTGACAAAGAGAGACAATATTGCAATTGAAACTTCTACCGTTTCTCCAAAAAAAATAAAGAATCAACCATTTATCTCAAACAACCTATATTTGAGTATCGATGCAAAGGGCAATGACATGAAAAGGCTAGTGCTGACCAGCAGGACCAGTCCGATCTTACCTTAGCAAACAATCGATTCTGGAGAACGTACTGTTCTACTCCAGGAGCTTGAATAACAATGCTCAACTGAAACCAAAACAGGAAACCATTTAAACTTCCATCCTATAACTTGAAGCATACAAGTCCCAAACTTGTCAAAATCAAATGGAACCCTCATAGAGAATGTAAACAAAAAGATCAATAATCATCTTCAGAAAACATACAAACTGCTCCCCAAACTCAATCGTAACATTTTCTTGGGATAATCCTTTGGCAAAAACAGTGACAACTACTTCATTTGCTGACTGGTAAAATTCGTGTCTGCACAGAAAATAAATAAGGAACAACTAATCAAGAAGCATGCTTAAAACTATACTTTTTGCACAAAATTAAATACATAGTTAATGAAACATTTTTTAAAAAAGCAATAAGCATAACAAAAAAAAATTGCAAGTTCCACATACTCACTAGAATCCTTCATTTTTAATTAAGAATGTATAGAAGGTCATCAGTGCACTATATCATCAAAGATCATAGAACATTATATACGGTAACCCATAGATTCACCTGTATTTAGGCTTTGCTTGTTGCACTGTTTCCACAACATTTTCTGCAAAAGCTGTTTCTTCTGTGTCTGCTTTTGCAGGAGCAGTAACTTCCAAAGGTAAACTTGTGGCAGCAGGCCCCGTGTTTGTTAGGGGGGAAACAGACTGCACTCCTTTAACGTCTGCTGCAGCTTCCTCTGCAAGGTAGCAGGTATAATCAATGAAAAACCACATAAAACGCCCCATAAAACCAAATACAAGAAGATGCTGATGTAAGTATCAAATATCTATATCATCTTAAAATTGAAGTATAGAAGCCTCAACTATCAGCACCTCATCCATCTGTGCTTTCCAATTCTTCAGGATAAGGGAGAACATAACTGAGACAATGTTTTCCATTAAGTAAAATAGTGGCATAGATGAGCAGATTCATCTCTATACTAAAATAAAGGAATAATGGCCAATCAAGGCTTAATGGTTGAAATACAAAATGATCACTCAACAAGTAGTGGCACTTGCAACATATACTGATCCGAGCACCGCCACACAGTCTTTAGTGAACCTTGCACAGGTGTCAACAGTACCTTGCACTATCACGCAAGCACTTGTGACGTCTCATGCAAGTGCACAAGCACTTCACGCTACCATGCAAGCATCAGCAGCCATTCATGCAACATCTGCATAGTTCACACAGCACGCAACAACCAAACGTGCAGTCTCTTGCACACCATTTCACCTGCAGACTGCAGACTTGAAAAAACAACCATCACCAATTGAAGGGTCAAATGCCAACAATTATTGAATATGAACCATTTTGTAACTGCTTTCTTGTAACATCCATTTAACTGTACTGTACACAGACATTTGACCCTTCATATTGGAGATTGAAGTTGAACAACCCAAGATATATATAAATCTTGGCAGACTAGATTGATATGTTCAACATCAAGGGAGCAATCAATTGAAAAGTACACCAACAAGTTACATGACTTCTATGCATGCCTGCATGGCACAAAGTGCTCAAAAACATCAATAATTTATCACCTTGAATTCATGCCAAAATGGAGTTCTCAATTTCAGACACCTTGGGGCAAGCATTCTGCAATGTGTCCAAGATTGAAGCCAAAGGCCAGCTCAAGCAAAAGCTTTCTTTGTGCAAGAATCATATCCCAGGCACTTTGCACAAAAGCAAAATCCCCCTACATACAAACAGCCACATAATTACAACTTATCTATGTCAAATGAATAAAGCCTCAACGTCGTCCACACCAAAGAAGAACAAAGGTAAGAATAAACAACAAGGTGATAAATGGTGCCATCCTCATCACACCAGCTCACAAGGCAACACTAAATGCACCACACAACAATCCTTGGTTGCACAAGTCGCATCAAAAGCTACAAAGGTTGAGGATACTAATCTTAAGGCTATTGACACTTTGAAGAAACACGAGATCTCTTCCCCACCAAATGCTTGATCAACAAACAATCATCATCAACAATGAAAGCTAGAAGAACATCATCTCGCAAGACATAGTTGAGCAGCTAGGTTTTTCCACTAAAGAGTACCCAAGGCCATACTCCTTGGGATAGTTGTAAGTTGCAACAAGGTAAGGATATTCGTGTAAGAAAACAATGTACTTTCAAATATGTCATTAAATGCATCCAAAATGTAACACCGCACCAGTGTAAGTGTGTGACATCCTACTTGGAAGGCCATAGGCGTAGAACACAAATGGTGTTTACTAGGCCAAGTCACAGAGGTGGATAGTGCAAATCAACAACTGCTACTTCAACCTTCTAGAGTCTTCATTGAAGCCTAGGCTAGCCTTGATATTTGCCAAACAATGTTGCAAAATTATTTCATGCACACAAAAGTATGTGCTTCCTATGGTCAATCTGAAGGCAAGATCAAGCCCAACGCTTCTCTATGCAACAACCTGATAGTCCTTGTGCCAAAGAAAGACAATACATGGCACCTAAGCATTGACTATCGAGCACTCAACAAGATCTCAATGAAGATGTATCCCCTACCGCACATCAACAATCTCTTGAACCAGATCTATGACGCATAATACTTCATCAAGATTGAGCTCAAATCATGATATCATTAGATACCAATCCATCCTAAAGATGTTTGGAAGATAGCATTCAAAAAATAAGGACTATACAAATGGTTATGCCTTTCGACCTAAACAATGCATCAACAATATTCATGCACCTACCGAATGACATCTTGCAACCCTTCAACTCCTTCGTCATCGTCTACATAGATGACATACTCATCTTCAACAAGACTTGAGAGAAGCATGTGGTGCACATCCTCAACACTTTCTACCAAAGCAACATTTTTGGGGTCATCTGCACAACAGTGCAACCTTCGAGGAGCTCAAGCAATGCCCATACACAACACCTGTTTTGGCAAAACCTAACATCATACACTCCCTTGAGATTCAAACCGATGCATTTGACTATGCGCTCAACACAGTTCTCAAACAACATGGGCACCTAATTGGATTTCACTCAAAGACCTTCAAAGACATGGTTCGACACTACTCCACTTATGAGAAAGAACCATATATCATTGTTCAAGCTATCATGCAATGGCCCCACTACATTCTAAATAAGGAGACTTTCGTTCATTCCAATCATAAGCCATTTCAATTTGTGCAAACACATAGCAAGTTGGAGAATACAAACCACATGAAGTGGATGACATATTTGTAGCATTTCCATCTGGTGATCAAGCATAAGAAGAAAGACAATAAGGTGAATGTCAATTTAAGCACTCGTCACGGCGTTGGACTCATGCAACCACAACTTTTTGGATTGGGAGACTCTCTATTCCATAGATCTCAATTCATACAAACCTACACCGCACATGTGCACGGTAAGCCAACTAATGAATCTTACTTGTTGATTAGTCTTCTCTTCAAGCTTAGGCATCTTTGCATACCACGTGGTGCCCCTCGTCAAAGACTCATCTAGGAGCCGCACTACGCCAACACACTTCAATGGTATCAAGACACTGGCAATAGCACTACAACATTTCTATTGACCTTGCATGCACATAGACATCAAGCACCATATCAAGTCTTGTATTCCTCATTGCATTACAAAGCCCGCAAGCAAGAAACTAGGGCTCTACAATAGCAATACCAGAAAGGCCCTAGGAATCTATTAGCATGAATTTCATGAGCAGACAATGGACTACCTATGACAAAACACCAAAATGACTGTGTTTGTTGTAGTAAACAAATTTTCGAAGAATGCCGTCTTGGTTGCATGTATGAAAAACATCTCTATGGGTCTTTTCTTCAGTCATGTTCAGGTTCATTTTTGGCTACCAACATCCATTGCGTTTGACCGCAACCCTAGGTTTGTTAGGCACTTCTGGCAAGCCTTATGGAAGAGATTAGATACACAACTAAATTGGTCCACAACTTTCCACTCATAGATAAACTGTCAAATGAAGGTGTTCAGTTGCACACTCTTGCATCTATTGTGCATCTACAACCATGCACATGGGATGACAATCTACCATGCAATTAACATGCCTATAACAAAGTTTTGCTCAGTTATACAAGACGTATTCCTTTCTATGTCATGGATTCCAACCAACAACACCCTTCAACATCCTACTGCAAACTGCCCATTGAAGAGTCAAGTACAAAGGAATGGGAAATGGATATGGCGCAAAAGTTTCTACAATAGATTGAGAGCGTACACCAACAAGTTCAATAGATTCTTTTGTGCCAACCACAAAGACACACAAAGTGCCATGATGCGCACCACACACCACATGAACTTAGGGTCAATGACAAAGTCTAGTTGCATCTTCAAAAAGCACTTAATAAGTCCACAAGAATATGACACCTTTGCACTATGGTACATATACCATCTCATGCGCAACTAGTGAGAATGCGTTCATTCTCGACCTACCTCAATACTTAGGTTTGCATATAGAATTCAACGTGGAACTCCTCAAGCCATCCTTTCCGACTCTTCTTGAGCCAACATCAACCCAACATCCTTCAAATTTGGATCCTCAGCACTTGCACTCGACTATTCGAGATCAAATCATACAAA
Source organism: Cunninghamia lanceolata (assembly GCA_027924645.1). NCBI lineage: Eukaryota > Viridiplantae > Streptophyta > Pinopsida > Cupressales > Cupressaceae > Cunninghamia > Cunninghamia lanceolata. The sequence continues at coordinate 3,838,805 of BSBN01000524.1, forward strand.
CAACCACTACTCAAACTAGCCAACACACACCACCTGTTCAAAGTGATTAAATAGGGCAATAAATCCAACAAAATGGTACAATCTTCAGCAGCTCTGCATACAATTTCCACAACTAACCAAAGACATGATGGGGTCGATGCTTCTCAAGAAAGGGTGAATGATTTGAGATCAATCACACAACCTTTAGACAACCTTATGTAGGTGTCAACAATACTTTGTGGTACTGTGCAAGCACCTATGGCATCTCAGGTGAAAGCACGCAACCACTTGCGGTACATTGTGCTACCACACAAGCATCAGCAACCCTCCGCGTGACGTTTGACAAAATTCACAAATGTGCAATGACCAACCATGCAGTCTACAACCTTGCACATGTGACCTTTGCACACCATTTCACCCACAAACTACAAACTTAGAATGTCAACTATGAGAAACGCAACAATCTACACTCGGAGGGTCAAACACCAACAATTATGGAATTGGAACCATTCCATAATTGATTTCTTGTAACGCTCGTGTAACTATTTTTTACATAAAGACATTTGACTCTTCATAGTGGAGATTGAACAATCCAAGAGATATAGAAGCCTAGTCACAAGAATCTTTATTCTTCGCCTTGCTATTTGTAATTTTGTATACATCTATTGTAACCTATTCATAATTTCATTGAATAGAAGCAACACATGTTTTGCTAAAGTCTTCCATGCATTCAAAAGTGTATTGGTTAACTATGTTTTAATTCTACTTTGCATATTCTATAATCATCGCTCTCTCTAAGATAGGATTGTCCCTCGAACCACCTAGGATCCAAATCATATACAATGCCCCTAACCCTCCCTCCAAAGAATAGCCAACCTTATGTCACTTGCTTCTCACATCTATTTTCCCAAACTAAAATGTGTACGATGACATTTGCATGTAAACCAAATCTTCCTCATCAACAAATCAAATGCCATATGCAACTAATTGCAAAACTCAAAGAGTGCCTTTTACAAGGTTGCTTCAAGACATTAAGAGATTAGTGATTTACAATGATGATCACAACAATTTTTTTTGTCTTTTGGATCAAACTGGTATATAGGACCTATCAAAATGCATCATTCAGTTTTCAATTACTTGTCTTTGGACTTGTTGTACATTGTATCAATAGAGTTGCCATTGATGTTATTTCCATCCCTCCAACCATCCATGTCCCATAACTCTTCAAGGTTAAAAGTGTCATCCTTTGATTATTCTCAATATTCCAGTCTTTATATTTCTCTTTCAAGACTCTATTAGACCCCAAAAAATGCATAATTCATATACCATTCCAAGGCAACGTATGACATAAAATTAAAGTTGACTTCATTGGATCCATAAACAATCTTTTTAGGAGATCAAACAGCCCCTACAACTTGACAACAAAACCATGAAACGAGACTTCTAAAATCAAAACACAATTCACGTAAACTTCAATAACCCTTTCAATTTCTGACCAAACCACTCATTACAAGTGGTTGGAAGCTTCATCCTCCAGTGACATGCAACATTGGTAATAGACTACATTGGAACTAGATTCTTGCATATCACATGACATTTCTTGCAAATGATTCCCCATTCCCGATATTAAACATAGATGGTTTCAATGCTTATGTTTGCAAACCAACTGATCTTCCGAATGTTATTCAATTCCCTTTAGAACATATTAATTCCTGTTTGAAAGTTTGCTTTATTTCCTATCCATAGAATTCCAAAGTACCCACTAACATCATTATTATTATCTTTACTTTATTTTAATGATTTTTATCCTAAATTTCGAAATTCTAGTGAGTGCTTTCAACACCACCCAACAAACATTGTTGCCACCCAACACTTTTAATGTCAAAATACCCTTCCACCAATTGAATGCTTCAACATCAGAAAATGAAGGCCTGTGTATTTGAAAGATTCTTCAATACCCCAATTTTTTTTGGGTTAAAAATGAACTCACTCTGAAAAAAAATTATATAATCTATTTGTAATGTCCCTTTTATGCCAACTGGTGATTATTTTATTATTTTATTTTAAAAAATAACTTTTTACCAAAATAAAAGAAAATAAAATAATAAAGTTACTTTGGAGCTATAAAAATAACTTAAAGTTGGAGAATGGAAAGTTGGCAAAATAACTTAAAGTTTGGAGAATGGAAAGTCACTTTACAAAAGGAAAAAGAGGAAAATAAAATAACATGACAAATAAAATAATATTTTAATGCCAAGTTAAGGAAGGAACAAAAAAAGAAATTAAGTATTATTTTATTACGAAGGTGGACTTGAAAGCAAAATAAAATAAAGTGAATTTGGGCACCCAACTTGTGGGTTATAAAAGGGGTGTTTGGGAGTCATTTGGATCAAGGTTGTATTTGTCATTTGATATTGGAGATTTTCTCTTTGGCTGCAACGGAAGTTGAGCTATGAAATCAAGAACGAAAACCCTTGCATTTCAAGGTGAGTTGGACGAAAACCTAGCCCATCAATTGGAAATTCCATGACGGGGATCTATTTGTGCTTCATTGTTGATTGTTGGAGAAGAAGAGCAGAATTCTACATCAGATTTAAAAATCAAACTCAAAGGAGACATCATCTGGCGAGATTTGTTGCATATTGGCTAGGGTTTTACCCTAGGATTTGAGCACCACCTTCTAGGGCGAGAGCGACCAGCTTTGGAGAGTGATTTTTGGTGTTTGTTTGTTGTTAGGGTTTGAAAGAATATTCAGATTTTGGAACAGCAACAAATCAGACCTGTTTGCCCTTGTTTGTTGGAGTTATTATGATTATTATGACAGAAGTAATTTCAGTTGAAAAAATAAATATGGGTATGTTTCTGTAATTGGTTTTTAGCTATTCTGTGAACTGGGTCTTTGCCTTTTTGCTCATATCTCTTGTAAATTTTCTGGGTATTGTTGTTTTAGATAATAGGGGGTATTTTATGAACTGGGTTGTCAATATTTTGTGAAAATACTGAATATTTACGCTGATATAAAAATCTGGAATTTTCAGTCATGTATTCCCTATGTAATGTTCAATTTTCGAGTTGAAAATTATGATTGCAATATCTTCTATTTTGCTGCATTATATTGTTGTATCAGAACATAGTTAAAAATCAGATATCTTTTGGTGTTTTGAGCAAAATCTCAATAGGGGGTATTATACTATTTGCCTCTCATCAGGTCTTTAACAACAACTAATTTTCATTTTACCAATCAGTCCTAGAGATAATAGCATCCTCGCTGCAGACTTTGTGAACCTTCATTAAACAATTTGCTCCACAGTTGCAACTGACTGAGAGTACAGTTAACTAGAACAGTGCAATATCTTCTATTTTGCTGCATTATATTGTTGTATCAGAACATATTTAAAAATCAGATATCTTTTGGTGTTTTGAGCAAAATTTTGATAGGGGGTATTACACTATTTGCCTCTCATCAGGCCTTTAACAACAACTAATTTTCATTTTACCAATGGTCTTTTTTGCTTCTCTTACACAAATCAGTCCTAGAGATAATAGCATCCTTGCTGCAGACTTTGTGAACCTTCATTAAACAATTTGCTCCATAGTTGCAATTGACTGAGAGTACAGTTAACTAGAACAGTGCAATATCTTCTATTTTGCTGCATTATATTGTTGTATCAGAACATAGTTAAAAATCAGAAATCTTTTGGTGTTTTGAGCAAAATCTTGATAGGGGGTATTACACTATTTGCCTCTCATCAGGCCTTTAACAACAACTAATTTTCATTTTACCAATGGTCTTTTTTGCTTCTCTTACACAAATCAATCCTAGAGATAATAGCATCCTCGCTGCAGACTTTGTTTACCTTCATTAAACAATTTGCTCCATAGTTGCAATTGACTGAGAGTACAGTTAACTAGAACAGGGCACCATTTGAAGTAATATTACCATCAAACAAATAGAGGCTTGCCACAAGCAAGCCCCTGGTAGTAGACACACTCTTTTCCAGGGGGATTATAATTCCAGATTCAGGTGGACGGTATATCAAAGAACCTAACTTATACACAATTTTTAAGATTACAACGAACTCACATGTTTCTCACCAAATCTATATATCAAGAAACAGAAAGAGGTAAATACGGCAACAAGCTAAAAATGTCAAAAGGAACTTACCAACCAGACAAGCATCACATTTTTCAATCCAGGAGTTAAATGTTGAATTGCCCGCATCCAAAGCAGAGCCTGCCTTAAAAGCAGCCTTAGCAGTCTGATATTCCTCCAATGAGAAACAAGCAACACTGTTTGTAGGTACAAAGAAGTGAATATATGAATAACACTAAAGAATAATGTCAAAAGTTAAAACAAGCATGCATGATGAAGTGTCGAGACACAATGAAGAAGAGCAAACTGCGTACCCCTTCCGCAAATATGCCTTTGACACAGATGGATCCAACTCTATTGCCCGGTTCGCATCAGCTACGGCATCTATTTAACAAGAAATCATTACATACAAGATGTCGATCAGAATGAAGTTCAATCAACAAATCATACAGTTATTCTATGTTTAGTAATAAAAGTAGCAACACATTTCAATTCAAAGTCGTCAATCCATAATAGGGGATCTTACCAGAGAATATTTCAAGAATTTACAATTAGAGGATTTACCTGCTGTACTTTTATAGTGACCCAAATTTGACTCAAAAAACAAGGATTTGACAAATGTATGCAATGTGATACTTTGTTAAGTCACGATGCTAAAGGTTACAACTACAATGAAAAGCTCTCCCAAGTGCAGAAAAGAGATGCAACAACATAAGTTTAAAGAGACTAATGATAAAACCACGCATAATATCTATATAATAATATTTAAATAAAAAGTAATTTACTAATAGAGATCTGGTAATTTACTAATAGAGATCTGGATCTTTGCCAAAATTTATCCTTAAATATTAATGACAGGTGCAAAAGAATCTCCTTCAGATCCTTCGACATACATGTTTTGGCATACTTTTAGCATATTCTGCCTACACTACAGCAAAGTCATATGCCTTCTACTCAAACAACAACTTGACAAAGTCAATGAGTAAGACCTTTTTTAATTTAAGTTAAACATATTGATAGAGAAGTCAATTTACAGAAATCCCAGGATGGTGGCCAAACGAAGAGCACTTACAACCATGAGATAACTATTAACATTAAGAGGAAAACATAAAACTATAGAAAGACGGAACTACTTATCAGAGACTTTACACAAAAAATCATATTAGTTTATCCAACACAGAAAGTGGATAGGGGCATCAGCCTGTCACCAAGTTAGAGCATGAGACTGCATGCATTGACATTGAAGGAGTAGAGTTTGACATTTACAGCATATACTCATTTTTTGACAAATAAAGTAACAAAAAGAACAAATTTTAACGAAATAAAAGATACTTATCAAATCCCCTTAATAGACATCAAAATAAATATATCGGCATGTATTAAACAAAGAAATCACACTGTTGAACCATGTAATCAACATAAGTCTTCAGGAATTAACATGATTAGCACATGCTATTATGTTTACTTTGACATCTACAAGGAGAATCTATAAGGGAAAGGAAACTACTTTGTGATTTTTCTTATGTCAGGTTTTTGCCAAGCACTGTCCACTTCTTGTCAACTACAACCATTATCACCAAGTATTGGCAGACATTGACCAATCCAGACTCAGTTTGTCCAAATATGGCAGAATCAGCTCATTTCTGAGCATAGAGAGCATAATACTTGGGAAATCTAGTGACTTTCCTTTACAGCTGAACAGCACAAAAGCCTTATATCAAATCCCGGAATTTGTGGAGTCTTGCATATTCACTTGCTTCCAATCATTTCAATTTTCAATAACATTATGCATGAGAAACATCTCCAAATAAGTTTTAGAACACAGGCATAGCTCTTAAATTGTTCGAATGCCATAAGTTGCAACTCTAAAATTGATCCCATATCATAAACATAGTTGTAAGCCTCCAATCATTTCAATTTTCAACAAAATTGTGCATGAGAAACATCTCCAAACAAGCTTTAAAACACAGGCATAGCTCTAAACTTGTTCAAATACAATTTGTTGCAACTCTAAAATTGATCCCAAATCATAACACAGTTGTAACTCTGAACCCATTCCCATACCATAAACACAGTTGTAAGTCTAAAATCATTCCCGTTTAATTAAATTGAACTACTAACATTTCACTAGTGATAAATTAAAGGGGGAGTAGCATATCCAATATAAATGAATTCAAAAAGGATGACTTAATGAGATTTGATTTAGATCATGAAAGAAGTTTAGTTCAGTTCAACTAAGCCACTAATCTCACTCATTAAATAGATGAACAATATATGTCACTTCAAGACATCAGTCCTATTATGACATTTTTCAGAAAGACAGAGTATGCAAGATAGATACAGAGGTCGACAGAGATTGCAAACAGTCCTAAGTGATCCAACCACCTTCATATATCATAAACAGATGGAGAAGGCTACTGAAAACATAGGCAATTGAGAACAGTCTGCATAGTGACTGTTGTGTACCTAAGCACAACATATTATTCTACTTACAACAATCTTCATTAGTGATAGCAATTAAGTAGCTCATTTCTAAGGACAATTTGACTATTTTCCCAAACAAATACATAGGAGCAGCAAACAAATCAACTAATTTGTTTTTTTGTAAAATTTGTGTTGGAGGAGTTAGTTATGGAATTATCCATGATAATTACCAATCATGATCAAAATAAATTGTAAAAAGACCATCATCCCAACAACTGTACGTTTTTCATTATCACAATTAAGAAAAGATGGAAAATAAAAACATTCCAAATAATAAATATGACAATCTTGTCCTTCAAAATTTTAGGGAGACCAGATTCTAAAAAAAAATAATCCAAAAGAGACATTTTATCAAGAATGTGATATATGACTATATTTAACAATGACCAAATTCTGACTGAATGTGTTGAAAGAAGCCAGTTCCCCTAGGGTACCCATGGCACGCTACCAATCGAGAGGTGTATCGACAAACATAGTTAAACCATGGTAGCACTCCATCTACACAGCATGGAAATCAAATGCCCACGTTTAAAATGGGAAAAAACTCAGCAAAACTTCGAGAGACTATAAAACAATATAATATTCATAAAAAAAAAAAAGAGAGAGAAAACCTTGATTTGTTATTTCATGTCAAATATAGTGTTGTAGAGATAAGAAATAAACATAATACATTAAAAAGTATATAAGTATATAAAAGAAGAGTGTGGTTTTTTTAAAACTATTGTACTTCACCTAAAAGGGCTTATGTTTAAAAATGAGAGTGGTCCTAAAATTGCAAGCACCATGTCATTGAGCCCAGCCTTGAGGGGAAGCCTCACGGTTTTTACCTAAATCCTCATGAGGGTATAAATTAAAAGAAAAACCTTCATCAATGTTTAAAATTTTAACACTAAGACAACTCTATTCAGAGTGAAAGTTAAAAAGAAAATTCTAAATGCCCTAGCCTTAACTGTAAACTGAAAATTTCCAGTTTTCCCGTGCTTTAATTTTTCTGCACCTAAGGTTAAAAATGAACCAAAACAAGAATAGGCATACATAAGCACATTTCAGAATCACTTTAAAAAACTCAAAAAACAGCACACCAGATGTGGCAGTTCATGATTACCTCTTTAAAAAAAACCATGCATATCCACTGCAGTGAGTGAAGCTTCTCAGGCATTACAAACCATGGAATAGTGATAGACAAAAAAAGAAATATAACTCTGAAAAACATTTAGAAGCCCAAAAATAGAATAAGACATGCATACTAGGATTGTGATTGCCAAACATCACTCTCATTAAATTAATCCTATATCTAATGAAGACAAAAATCTAACTCCCGACAGTTTTGAGTAAACTTCCCAAAAATCACAACCCTAACATCTTCATAAACATCCAAACTCCACAAATAGATGGATTCTTACATATAAAAAATAGGCAAATCCACCTCTTGCATGAGCCTTCGTGATTAAAAAGGATCTACAAATTACCATTAAAAAAAGCCTATAATTTGTTGTAAATTTTAACTCAGTTCTCTAGATCAATGAACTAAAAAACAAGAAAACATAGTGTCTTACTTTACAGACACAAAGCGTAAATGAGTCCAAAGAAAACACACTAGTGACCACAGCCAAACACACGTACAAGACTATTTGATGCATTAGTCATGCACAATATCCTCTTGCAACTCCCAAGCCAAAACGAGATGGCAATTACAACATCAGATACAGAGCTAAATTCCTACATGTATTATTACAATCTACAGATATTAGCAAGCAAAGCCAACCAATGGCCACTTTAATCAATGATGTTGCAGAATTGTTGGATATAGATTCCAAGTACAACAATTACATTGCAACTGTGCTTCCAAGGCCCAGATTCAAAATTGGGGTATAGTCATTTTTGCTTTTAATACCACTTACGACTGTCCAAGTGATTGATACCTTACAAAAGGACCCCACAGTTCCCAAAAAAAATGTTCTCAATCATTAATGTTTAAATTAAAAGAAATCCAATCCCAATAAGGGACAGACCCCAACAATACATACTCTGTCATAAACAGATATATATAATTGCAACCATGTTCAAAAAAGCATAAATCTAAACGTCAAGTTCCTTAAAAAAATGCAAGGCTTGTAGAAGGTTACAATTTGTGTGGACTTGGAAGAAATGGAACTTATAACCAGGATATGATCAATCAAAAAGTGTTGTCCCGTCTTTATGGAAAATTAAATAACTAATGCAATTGATCCAAAATATAAAATCACATTTAAAAAAAATCAAGTACATCCTTCTTTTTGAAATCGGAAGGACCTTTAACCTGTTGCTCGAATTTTATCAAACTATTGTAAAAAGGGAAAGACTTTATGAACCTCAATTTGGCCCCAAATGAATTATGCAGTAGAAAGTCTAGCACATTCATCACAATGTTTAAATTTTTCCTTGCATGACCCTAACCAATTCAATACTGCATGAAAGCTTTACTCAAATAAGCATAAATCTACCTGTTAAGTACCTTCAAAGAGTGAAAACTTTGAGCAAAGTGGAACTTTTCACTGACATGGCAAAAAAGGAACATATGATCACTATAACTAGCTGTTGGACTCCTAAAGAATGAATGCTTGTAGCAGAGTGGAATTTTTCCATGACTTGGAGGGAAAGGAAAAATATTAAAGTTATAAGTTAATCAATACATAAACACCGTTTATAAGGAAAATAAATAAATTAAAGCATTTTCCAAACTGTCTGATGCGAAGCATACATGGTCGGACACAAAGAAAACCCATAAAGAGTTGTATTTAGTACCATATAGAAATGTCCATAAGTAAGCATTATACTCTTTTATTACAGATGATAGTTTTAGAGTAGTTATCATTTAGAATGGTTATGTAACAACACTGTATCTTTTATATAATTAAATGAAGAATATAGAGAAGAACGGATAATCACGTGAAGAAGGTAATTCTAATAGAAAGGTTGTATAAGCCTATTGAAATTGTTCAAGAAAAAAGGAAAGAACATGCTTAATGTTATGAATGTAAACCGCTTTTCTAGAAATTGATAAACTTAGCATAGAATAGCAAGTATTCTTTAGATTTTTTTCCACTGAATATTATATCTTACCATTGAAGATTCCTGCTATAAATCATGATAAAGATCTGTTCCTTAAATCTTACTGCATCTGCATCTTAATTCTGTTCTTCTCCAAAAAAGAACTGGCTAAATAAGAAAATCCTTTCTCACTTTATCGTCTGGGTAAGAACTGACTGATGTACATAAAATCACTGTTTTAAACAGTTTTTAAAGAATCTAGAAGTACCACGAAGTCTTGTAATAATCATGTGTAATAGATTGCATTTTAGAAATCTTTTTATAATTTGTTCATCCAGAGTCAACACGACATTGAGGAAGATTTGACGTCAGATCAGAGGGATGCAAAATTTTTAAAATATTAATAAAAGACATAAATAGACAATAATTTCTACTCTACAGGTAGAATAGTATGAGCTGAGCTTTGCTAGTGGAGACCAATGTTAAAATCCCCAAGAGACATGTTACATACTAATATGTATATATATGTATATGCCTGAGTTCTTGATAGTTAAACTCACACATCCAATTCTAAGTGTGCCTGACCCAAAAGGTCCTGGGTGAATTGACAGAAAAGATACCCCTCTATAGTAGCAACCAAACCGATGACAAAAGAGATATTCCTTAATTGTAGTGACCAAGCCAAAGGACTTCTACTGAGAAGATTTCTGAATCTAAAGAACATTTTCTACTTCACAAAGAGCCAAAACCTCCAAAGGATTTCTCCTAAGAAGACCTCTAAATCCAAAAAATATTTTCTATTTCAAAAAGTGTCAAAACCTGTTGCATTCCATCATGACAACAAAAGGATTCCTACATTATCGTCAAAGAGAAAGGAAATTACCTCTGCTTACTATAGTAGTGTAATGGACATGTGATGTCATTATGAGATATTGTGAAATTAAAATTGAATTGATATGCACTTTGATGATTAAATGAATTATGATTATTAGTTGAATTATGGATTTTGCATTGTATGTAATTGACAGAAAAGATACCCCTCTATAGTAGCAACCAAACCGATGACAAAAGAGATATTCCTGAATTGTAGCGACCAAGCCAAAGGACTTCTCGTGAGAAGATTTCTGAATCTAAAGAACATTTTCTACTTCACAAAGAGCCAAAACCTCCAAAGGATTTCCCCTAAGAAGATCTCTAAATCCAAAGAATATTTTCTATTTCAACAAGTGCCAAAAACTGTTGCATTCCATCATGACAACAAAAGGATTCCTACATTATCGTCAAAGAGAGAGGAAATAAACACACACATTGTTCTGAGCTTTAAACTCATAATTTCTTTAAAAAAATACTGAATATGAAGTAACTCATTTATTACAAGGCCTTAAAGCATTGGGTAACAAACTGATTGATGAATGGGCAGGGCTTCTCTTATAGCAAGGCTTTCCCCCACGCTAAAGACTGAAATTGACCCTAAAAAGAAAAAAGTCTTAACCAAAATCTGTACGTTCTAACTGAAACAGGCACGACTTTTCATAAAGGAAAAAGTAGAGAGAGAGAGAGAGAGAGAGAGAGACGCTAAAACCCTAACCCAAAGCTGCCATTTCTAATTGAAACAGATAGACTTTGCATCAGCAAAAGGCAAGCATAAGTGTACCTGTAAAATTATCAAGCTTAATATTAGCCTGCGCTCTGTTGACGAAAAACATGGCGTTGGAAGAGTCAAGGCGTATGGCCTGCGAGTAAAGGTCCACAGCCTGTTGGAATTCCTCGTCCACAAAGGCTTCGTTAGCCTTTTTCGCCAGATCTTCGGCCATTTCTCTTCACTTTCACAGATTTGAACCTACGACCTTGCTCTAAGATTATGCGGCCAAATAACGAAATGCAGTGTTTTGAACACGACTTTGAAACCCTCGCCAATTGTATTGATAAGAATTAAGGATGAGTACGACTAGGACAGACCTCGATCCAAACAATTAATCTACTAATAATTACAGATTGGGTTCTGCAAATGGTAGGCTGTACTAAATATAAGAATTCTCTCTCTGGAAAGTTCCACTGCGTTTTTATGAGTCGTCTACAATACACTCTCTAGTTCGTTGCTTTAGAGACTTTTCTTTGGTCCTTCGTGGAAAGTGCAATTTGTGCTCCTCGAAGGACTTGGGGTCGGCTCCGGGGAGGGCACAACGCGGCTTTGGTTATTCCAAATTTGTTGACCAATTTCTATGAATGGATTTGGGTTGCCTATAATTTAAGTCCTAATGGAAACTAAGGGCAAGTCCCTCAAAAAGGTGTAGTGTTTTTGCAATGGAATAATAGAAATTTATTGGAAAAAAAAAAAAAATTAATATAAGGGGAAATGGAAGTTGAGTGCTTGAAGAATTAGGCAAGCCTTCTATAACCTTTCACTTGTTGGTTAATTGGATGATCAAATAAACTCTACTTATCATGTCAATAAGATTATGGGCATTCAAACCTAGGATGCATGCTAGCAAATACTTAGCACCAGTCGATTAATCTAGCCCCTAAGGGTATTAGTTGGAAACATATTATTGTGGTTTACAATTGCATATTTTTGAGTGAATTTTCATTGATCCATATTTTATAAGTCATTTTTTTTCAGCCCATGTTTTATGAGTCATTTTTCATCAACCAATGTTTTATGAATAATGATTGTAGTTCAATTAGTTCAGCTAAATTGGTGGGGATGATGGTATGTTCATTGATTATGCCATCTACCAAGGTTCAAATCCCCTAGAGGTGTGGTTGTTTTAGGTTCGACCCCTAGGTAACTTTAACAAATTGGTTCCCCCTACTCGTGGTAGCTTAGCCAAAAGACAACTTCTAGTTTAGATGTATGGCTACTCGTCATGTATATTGTCTAGTTCTAGATAGGATCACATAGTGCACCCTACTCCTTATTGGGTGGCATAGTCATGTGTTGATGTGACCTATGGCATATGTTGTGCATGCATCTTCTAACATGTTGCTAAAAATCAGTTGTGTTCAAAATCACAATGGGGCTTACTTTCAAGGCAATAGTTAAAGAGTTGGGCTTGTCTTAGTCACAAGATAGGCCCGTAGATGTTGATGTGCAAGAGTACACACATGCCATGCAACCAATGCAAATTGTAAATGACCTAATGAGTTGATATGTGATGCTAAGATATAGTTTTTCTTAATTGTAAAATAAAGTACTAAGCATGTTATAAGATGAAGCCAATCAAGACTAAAATCAATTGTCCAAACATATATACACTTCTATGACAAATAGAACGAAATAGTAAAAGTAAAAACTTGGGGTAACCAAGCTTTATCAAAGTTTTAACTATTGTAGAATTAAATAGAGCTTTACATAACTTAATATAGTTTTTGAACAATAGAATTCTCATACCAAAACCATGTCAAAACAAAACATGAACCTTTACCATCACCATTTAGCAATATCCTCTGCAAAACTTGAAACCTCTTTCTCAAGCAACTCACTTATACCAGTATTAGACCCATCACGAAAAATATAAGACAAAGTATCTATCTATTGAGCACTATACTCTACAAGCAAATTATTGCTAACAAAATTATATAAAACATTGTCAATATAACCTTAAGTCTTCTCATACAATAAAGGGTCTTCATCACTGTCGCTTGAATCCTCTAGCTATCCATCATTTGTTTCCAAGTATAGGCACTATTTTGTATGAATAATGTTAGATTTATAAAGAATGATAACACCTTGGTCCAGTACACTATAAATCTTGTCTTTTAGGATATCCATAATAATTGTAACTTGCACAATAATAGAGAGGAAGGTGACATCGTTGCAAGAGTCTATAATATACCTCCTTTTGTCCTAAAAATACTTTGTTATTCCTTGTTCTTCATAAAACCCATAAAATCTCAGTAAATTTAAAGAAGTCAAAATTCCCCAATTCTTTATTCAAACCCCTAACATAACCAAAAATAATTTCCTCCCATGTAAGGCCTTGCCTATTATCCTACCTAATTATACTATCATAAACATATTCCACGCATTTTTAACACAAGGGCAATAAAAAAATTAATGTATAATGAACTCATTCTCTTTACAATATGGGCACACATACATAGTAAGACCAACATCATTTAAAATAAAACCAAAATTAAGCTTTCATAGCAAAGGAAGACATCTAAAGCAAGACTTCTTGGGCTCTATCCAAGAAGACCAATCACAATTAAAAATGGACTTCTAGTCCATAAGAGAGATTTAAAGAAATAATCACCTCTTGGGTATCTAATAGCATCAACTAAATCTTCTTAATAATGACTTTGGTACTTGAATATAACCATCTCTCAAACTTATGTTATCCAAAATTTCAATACTATACATTAGATTAGTAGGAAAATCAATACCATTCACAACTCTTAAAACCATAGAAAATGTTTTTGTAGAATCAAGAATAGAGAATCTTCTTTTGATCTCTTACAAATTGATTAAGTTACCATTATCAGAAAAGATCATAAAATTTCTTAGTCCTTTAGAAGCGTAACATTTAGCAAAGCAACCTCTAGTCAAAGACAATAGCTTATTATTACACAAAGGATTCCATCGAATCAACCTAAAACTTAAAAAAATTGCTACCTTCTAGAGTATGCATCATGCCTAGACAAAAGGTGTTTCATAGATTCCCAAGCCCATCAAATACTACATAAACAAGAATCTACTTGCTTAAAAAAAATTTACCAAACAAAATTCATGTTGATGAAACCCTTCCCAACTCTTATCCTTTTAGGTACAACAAGACATGTTATTTCTAATAATAATTTTCTAGGGTTTAGAGCCCTCAAATTCTTTTATTGTCCACTACATAGCCAAAGTTAACCCCTAAAATTTGAAATCCTTTAACCCCATCCATCCAGTTTGTTTAGAGGGACAACACCATTTCCAAGCCAAATGTCTTTTCTTGTTTCCTTTATCATCTGACACAAGGAATTTCATAATCAATTTGTGAATCTTTTCCACTTGTGTATTATCAAACAACCAAGAAGAGGCATATTAAATGATAAAATGGAAAATACTTTCTAACACACCTAAGCTCTATCAACCAAGGAGAGCAAGTGACCTTGCCACTTAACAACTTTCTTTTTAATTTTCTAAAAAATCTAATTCCATATTTCCCTAAGGAAGGTGTCAAAGCAAAGGGGATACCAAGGTTTCTAACTAATTTATTGGGACCACCCTATAGACACCTAAAATTCAGCACATCTAAAATAATTAATTAATTTCATCCATTCACACCATTAATCCACATCATTGATTATTTAAAATAAATTAATCCCATTTTCATACCATTATTAAATTAAAAAATTAAATTCATTTCCCACCTCATTATTAAAATAAGTATTTAAATCCACTTTCCACCTCATCATTAAACTAAGTTAAATTAATTCACTTTAACCCACTTAAAATAAAATAAAATTTAAATAAAAGTCTCTCTCCAAATTTTAAATAAATATTTTCATATCATTTCGTCCACAATAATTAAATAAATATAAATCTTTTAATCTTAGCCATTCATTTTTGCTAATAAAATCTCCACTGTTCACAAAAATTAAACATTATTAATTTAAAGGGCCTCTTGCACATGATCTAATGTCCCAAGTGCATCTCCACCATCCATCTATCATTTAATCTCAGTCATTTGCATCCTCGTGCAACCCTCAATCATTCATCTCTCATCCTCCATACCTCATGCCTTCAGGCTCACACATAAGAGAATACACATTAAAGAACTCTTAATGGCACATCATTTGGCAAGGTCCATGCTACTAAGATCTTGAAGACTCCAAAAGCAACTACATCACAAATCAAGAGTGCATCCACTCAACAAAGGAGATTCTTCATTTAGTAAGTGAAGGTAAATCACAGTCTTACTTATGCTCAATCCAAAGGTATTTTGCTTGATTTAGGATGAAGGATTTAATATTGCTTTAATCTCTTTGCACTTGGTTCTAGATCTAGCATCATACACGCCCTATTCCCATCCCATGTTAACAAACCATGCAAAAAGAGACTTGTCCCAACTTAAGACCACTAATTTATTAGAAGAAATTTTTGAACCAAAGGCAAAGCAATATATGCCAAGTTTGTTCTTTGAAATACAAAAAATAACTTCCTTTAGAGTAGGAAACAAAGATGTGTAGTCAATGAATTGAATTTCAATCAAATAATTATCATCGGGGAGCACAATATCTTTTATAGGGGTACCAATAGAGCATTCTATCAATAGGAAATGTATGGGCTTCAAACGCAATTACAAATAATGAAGGGTCCAATGAGAGAACACTATCTTATAGACCTTTGCAAATCAAAAGGTTTAGTTCAAGAACCATTAATCTCCACCTAGGTTGAAGCATCGTGAAATAAAGTCTCGATACTTCTACAAAACTTTTATATAAACCATAGAGTTCTTAAAATCAACAAAGTGAAAGACCAGTCAATCTTATGGTATGGCTTTTCAAAATCATGTAGATCCATGCAATAATCTTGACTAAAGCTCTTAACCCAATCCATTCCTTCCCAACTTGAGATCGGATTCTTTAAGATATATCTACCCTTAACAAAGTTAGTATGTGAAGGGGAGATAATCTTAGGAAAAATGTTATGGGACTTTTTCCCCAAAATGGAAAAGAAGGCTATTTTATGAATAAGACTTTGAAATTATAAGAGGATAAGGTTTATTTACCCTTTATAATTAAAAGGGAGATGGAAAAATAAAGGATATTATGATCCTTTGGTTAAAATAGAGATAAATAAAGAATAATTATGAAATCCCCTTTTAAAAGGGAGGGATTATTAAGTTTATTAACTAATTGTTAATGACAACCTTTGTGAAAGGGTGTGATGGTTTAGAAATCACCCCTTAAAAGGTTATATACTTGGCATTTGTGTGAGACTTAGCATGGGCATGAGGCATCACTCAAAGAAAGAACAAGATGGAGAACACTCAAGAAAGATGAAAGTGATTTGGAGGGCTATGGGCATTAGGAGAAGGGGGTACACAGAGTGTGCCCTAACCTGGGGTACAACGTACAACTTGGGATGGTCCTAGCCAGGGCTTGGTTTGCACTTGTGTTGAGCATTGTTCTTTTAAGAACTAGCACTTGTGTAAAAGTATTGTGTTGAGCATTGTTCTTATAGAACCAACACTATGTTGAGCATTGTTCTTGTAGAACCAACACTATGTTGAGCACTGTTCTTCTAGAACCAGCACTTGTATGAGAGCATAATAACACGTGTTCCAAAAGGAACCGTTTCCTCCTAGAGTATGCCATAGCCAGGGCCAAGACCACTAAAATCTTCCTAGGATGAGAGTGGATGATCCAAGTGCTCAAGATTCAGATAAGTATTGAACTTATTGTTAATGAAGATATTGGGAATATTATATATATGTGATTATGTTATCCAATTTGTCTTGTTAATGATTTACATTAGAGATCTCATTAAATTATCAATGTTGTAATTTACTTTTGTTGTTTACACATTATTTAATATTCTATATTATCATAACTCTAAATATTGACCACAATAAATCAGCTGCAAATAGATAAATATCTCTGGGGAAAAGTAGCGTTACACAAAATATGTTTAAGTCTCATAGCTATCACCTTGGCTAAAATTTTGTAATAGATATTCAACAAAGTTATAGGCCTCCAATTGTTATCAAATATTTATAGCGAGGATGTGCGAAACTAGCGCAAGCGGATGTGGTGAGGGCGAGCAGGCTGAAGACGTTGGCAGGCAGCTACGCAGATCCCAATTCTTGGGGAAGGGGCAAAAATCACCTTGCCTCTAGTTCGGCAAGGAGGCATCAATATGCTCTCCATTCTAGCACCTCCAGGGAGTGATCTAGTCCTCCCTCAAAAACCATAGATGCAACCCCTGTGGGGAAATCTACAGCGGAGAATGTTGGGGATGGTGCGGGGGCCTCCCCTGGTGCAGTGCCCTTCACTCCAGTTGATGGGTGCAAAAATAGGGCCAACCCTTTTCATGTTTGCTCAGATTATTGTCGTGTGCATGCTAATCCAATTAACCCTATTCTGTCCATCCCTCTAGCCTCTATAGATCTCCCCCCTCCTTCAAATATGGATAGTGGCTCTCAATCTAACAGCACTAACTTTTATTTTGGGGATTCAGTTGTTTCCTTCTCAGATGAACTGGCAGATTTTAGTATTTCGAACGAATGTATTGATGCAATAGCTAAGGATTGCGGTGCCCGTTCTGTGATCATGAGATGCATGCATAGGTGCGCTTCGATGGATTCAGTTCTCGATTGGATCAAATGCACCTGGAGTAATCTATCTCTTCCTGCTGTGGAATCTCTGGATTTTGGTTTCTTCTTGATAACCTTTTGTTCTGTGGAGGATTGTAACTTTGTTTTGCAAAATGGGCCTTGGTTTTTCAGGCACTCTGGCCTCTTTATTTCTCCTTGGTCGCCCTTTTTTTATCCTACCACTGCCAAGATCACTCTTATTCTTGTCTGGATCAAGCTATATAATTTACCCTTGGTGTTGCGCAATGCGGATCTACTGAGCAATTTGATCAACCAGGTGGGGTCTTTTGTCAAGATGGATTCAGTTCCAGTGGTTTCAAATGGCAGGTTCTATAGGGTTTGTGACATGGTGGATATCTCTAAACCCCTCTCTCATTCCATCTAGATCCATTCTTCTCATGGCGTATGGACCCAATTTTTTAACTATGAGGGTTTACCCTTTTGTTGCTTCCGCTGCAATATGCTGGGTTACAAAATTGAGGTTTGTTCCCTCCAACATTTGGCTGGGGCGAGGAACATATGTTTGAAGCAATGGGTCAAAAAGGGAGGTGCTTTGGATCCTGACTTCATTTGGAGGAACCATGGTAAGTTCTTTGATCCTCGTTAGGTCCCTACATCGAATCTGGTCTGGACGGAGGCTCCCTCCTCTCTCCCAATTGTTCCTATTCTTGAGAGTCCTCCTGACTCTTCTTCTAAGCTGGAGGAGGATGGCTCTAATTCTAACAGTGCCTTCCCTTTCATGGATGACTTGGAAGAGCAGGATCATGTTTTTTTTTATGATTTTACTTTGGCTCCGCCTCATAAACTTGGGATTCATCAACATTCTAATGGTAAATTAAAACTTGATTGCGGTTCAAAACATAAGGTTGGGAGGAGGTATGATGCGAAAAAGCTTCGCATCGAAGGTTTTGAAGCGGTGGAAGCTGGATCCTAGCGTACTTTGGATGTGCTTCTCTTTCATGACACTCGAAGGGTGTAATTTATGTATGGATTTTGAGCTTGCCTTTCTCTTTTTGAGAGCCATTGTATTGACAGAGGATTCTTTCAGTATTTGCTCCTCTATAGGTTTCTTTATTTCTTCTCTTTCCTTCCTTACGACTTTAGCCTTTGTTCCTATGTAGGTTTCTTTAGTTCTTCTCTTTCCTTCCTTATAATGTTAGCCTTTCTTTGTTCCTTCTTTGTTGTGCGGCACTTTTTCTGTAATTTTTATTATTTCTAATAAAGGGAGTGGGCCCCTATCCCACAAATTATGAATAAAAAAAAAATGTTATCAAAGATTTATCTCCATCTTCAAGGAAAGATTTATCCCCATCTTCAAGGAGAAGTTTGATAACTCCTTTATTCATATATTTCCCCAGAGAACTCCCTTTCAGAGCCTCCCTATAGACTTCTAGAAGGTTGGCAAAGATCCAATCAATGTTAGTTTTATAAAATTATATATGATGTAACATCAAAAATTGCGTGCCTTCACAATTTTACATTGTATTTTAAACCCACTTGGGTATCCTCTTCCATAGCATGTTTCTAGGGCCACTCAAGCCTAACTTTGGCTTATTTTCCCTCACAAGGTTTGCCAGGATTTGATATCACATTCTTATTATTCTTGTTGTTCTAGAAACACATGTAGAATTCTAAAGAATTTCCTTCGATCTCGAATGCGCTACACAAACATCCGTGCGGCGTGCTAGTGTCCCAAAAAAATTTCAAATTTGAATCATTACTTTCCCACCTAGGTGCCTATTTTTGTCGATGGCAATGCTTGTCTACCAAAAAAATGCCCTTTGCAAGCATATCTAACCCTTCAACTTCTCTCTCCACCTGTATTAAATCTAATTTTTGCAAGTTTGGTCTTCTTCTTATAGCTTTTTGGCTCTTCTTTGTTTGATCTCCATAGCTCATTTTTGGGTGCTCCCTCTCATTTGGAACATCTTTCTCAACTTCTATTAGACATACCACTGCAACTTTGTTGTTATTGAGGCTCTCACAAAGGGATCGCATTGATTGCACATTGATCAAATCCTCTAAAGAGCTTGCAACCTCTCTTCTACACTGTGGGCTTGGTAATATTATTCTCATTGTATTTGAGTGATATTCTTGCATTTTCTACATTACATCTTGCATTGTCTATTGGCAAATCTTTTGGTGTAGACCACCACTTTATTTATCTTTTTACGCACACTAGGGTATTCTTCCTCATAGACCAAGGTTGATACTCATAGATTTTATTTACTGGCCATTGCTATTATTTTCCTAAATGCACTTGGGAAGTAAGAGCATGCACTTTTATTTATTATTTTCCCAGTATTGCTTGTCCATGGAGGTCGAAAGACATAGGGTCTTGACGTAAAGGCAAGATCCCAAATAGCCCCAACCATTTTTCATGTCTTCCAACAACAGGTATTTTAGAGACATTCAACTACACAAAGGTTTGCAAGTGTTTCCCCTTTCATTATTTCTCTGTATTTCTTATTTTAATCATTCAAACCTAGTCATTTTAATGTATTTATTCATTTTTCTATCACTTGGAATGTTGTTGGTGGTTTCTGGTTACTTTTTGTGTAAACTAGGTGAGTAACTAAATTAAAAGAGTTCATTTTCTAGAAGTTTTAGTTGCATTCTAGCCTTATAGATGACAATGCGATGCACAGATGTCTGCATGATGCACTAGCATCCTAAACAATGTCCTCTAGCTTTGGGTGTCAAGTTCCACTTTTTGTCCTATTTTGTATTATGTACCCCTTTTATACATTTATATTCCATTCTCTAGAATATAGCCATTTTATCAATTTCCCTACTACTTTAGCTTAGCAAAAAATTATTCGTTTCCAAGTTTAAATCATTTCTAGGATTGTTTGGAGCTATTTTCTTATTTCTATATAAATAGCAATAAAATACATTTCCCTTGAAACTAGATAAGTCCTAGCGTAGTGTTATTGAAATTATTTAGTTGGAAAATATGATTATGGTGAAATTATGAAATTATTACATATGAAGACCATCTGCACAAGGGGATTTTTCCATTTTTAAGAGACTTAATAATTGAACAAATCTCCTCAACAATAATATCTTTTCCAAGTTTAAGGCATCACAATCATTGAGCTTTTTGATTTTGCTAAAAAGATTCCTAACTTCTTCAATCTTGTCATTTTTACCATCAAAAGTAAATAAAGTTTTATAGGAGAACTTGAAAGCAATTTTCAAATCTTTAGGCTTGTTTGTTAAGTTCCCCATAATACCAATAGGCCCTATAAATTCCTTCGCAAATTTAGACTCTGGTATATTAAAGAAGTATTTACTTAATCTAGTTCATCTTTGCTTTGAGCTTAGCCTCTTGTGTAGTGCCCACCCATGTGTTAACTATTTCCTTGTTGTGATGTTTCTATGATTGGATTAGATGTTATATTGAGTTGATTATGATATGATGTAATTGTAGGATGGATACATGTCTTGCTAGATTATATATCCTCATTGGTCATTACATGATGCGTGGACTATGATCTCTATTGTCAAATTTGATGCTTCACCTAGAGTGTGTAGGATATATATAAGTGTTTGACCAATGGATGGGTGTGGAGAGTGACATGGATTCACTCAACCTTCTCATTGTACCTAGTCCTTGTGGTCGAGTTAGTGACCTTGTAACTTTTGTGGTATATTTGGTTGCTTAACCCATCCTAGTTGATTGCAAATAAAAGGATGTTCCATGTGTTTACCTAGATCACCATTAAACTAAATCATTGGTGATTTTGGATCCTTACGTTGTGGATGAACTCACAAAGTGGTTGTTTCCTTTGTGTGTGTTTATTTAACTTAAGTTTGCTTGTATTTTATTGGGTTTTTGAAATGCATGTTTTAGAGTTGTGGAATAATCATAAATACTCAATCAAAAACTTAGTTATTTAATTGCCTTCATGTCAAGGTCTTATGCATTTTAATATTGTGGAAATATTTAGAAAATGTAATAAGTTATAAGATTTTTTTTTTATATGCATTAATTAATTTGGGAAATTACTACGTCAGTCATTTAAAAGAAGTTCCTATATGCATTAGTAATTTGGGAAAAATTACTATGTTAGTCATTTAAAAGAATTGTCAATATGCATTTGACTTAGAATATTAGTGAAATGTCTAATTTTGAAATAACTTCTTTTGAAAATAGCTTGTTGAGTATGAAATGGAAAATAATGTGAATTGGGGTTTAGGGATTTTTGGAGTGAAAAGAGAAAAATGAAAAGTTTTAAACTCACTTATTTTTTGCTCTATTTTTCTCCTCTCTATTTTTTGGTGAGCGCATACTTGTTGAAAAGAATTTTCTTGTGGATTGAAACGGATTGGTGAGATAGGATATTGGAAAAGCTTGCAAATTGCCTATGTGTGGATGCAAGGAAGATCTCATCCAATTTTACTTGAGGATTTGTTTGAGAAAAACAACGGTATTCCTCCATCTTAATTCATACACATGCTTGTTGGGTTCTTTCTTTGACCATGCCCACACTAGGTGGTTGCATATGGTATTTCAATTCTTAGGTTGAAATTGAATTACAGATATTAGAATAAATGTATAGCATTTATTTTATGTTATGTATTTATTTTTGAAATTTTCAAAATAGTGTTGTTATGCTAGAAAATTTTCTCTAAAAAATTATGTGATTGCATATTTCTGGTGTTGGGTGGATTTAGAACAAAGGAGTATTGTTATAAAATTGATTAGGTGTTTTTTCTAGTTTTCTTGAAAAACATTAAATGACCCAAAAACCTTTCAAAATTTATGTGATTGAAAAAGTGTGATCCTTGGCCTATTTAGAGCAAGAGAGTATAATTTAATTTTGAAATTATGAGTTTTTTTAATTTTGTGAAAATTAATGAACAGTGAAAAACTTGAAGCTTCCATTAATGGTGGTTAAACTTTTTGCATGTTTCTTGAAATTGTAAAAATATGAATTTTAGATTTTAGGACATGTAAAAACTTTTTATTTTGCAAGATGAAATGTCTCGTGTTGAAAATGTGATTTCCTACCTTTTGGATATGAGTGCACTATGTTTTTTGGCCTCGTTTTCTTGTGCCATGATCTTTTAAGTCATTTTGGGTATTTTTTTTAGCCAGGATTGAACTCTACAGTTAGGAGTAGAGTGGAACCTTGTCCCACATTCAAAATGGGCCATGCCCATGTGAAGAGCATGAAGGGGAATACCTTTTATTACCATAAGGTTGATTGGATAATTATCATTGAGAAGTCCCTTTGTGTTGTGTTGTACTTTTCAACACCCATGCAAATTTGGAACCCATTGTGATGTCACTCTACCTCCTTATCTGGTAATCTTCTCCTATTGTTCTTTGGGTCATTATACCTAAATACAGTTATGTGATTATATTGCATGAGTGTTTTTTTATCATCACACTCATTGCTTAATGTTGGTGGTTGTCACCTTTCCCCTACATGTTATTAGTAATTGATTTCCACAACCCAGATTCATTATTGTTGATTGTGATTGCAATATGTATGATTATTGGATGACAATGGCATGCTTTTTTTTTGTGTTATGACCATTAGGTGTAAATAATGAATTTGTATGTATTAATGGATGGATTGTATATGGTTTTGGAGTAGTTTTCTTCTTTCCTCAACTGCATTGAAATGAAATGATTAGTGTTAATGAAAGTAAAGGGCAAAGTTATGTGAATTAAAAGTATTGGTGTTCCTTGTATTAGTCTATTCCTTTCTCCTACTTTGGATGGGTCATGAGTACTCCAGTGGTGATTTATGCATCAAACCCTTAATGTGTGTGTATTCAAGTGTGGTTATGCATTGAATTGCTAATGCATTATTTATCCTTGAGTTATGCATTAGACCCTTGATGTGTGTGTATTCAAGTGTGGTTGTGCATTGAACTCTATTGGATTGTTATCCCAATGGTGATATGAACTAGATGTGTGGATTGTTGGTGTCTTGCTTGAGATCCTAGTTGTGTGTGAGTTTGGTTGTGCTAAAAGTGTATTCATGATCTTCTCTCCCTAGCTCAGGGGTTACCTAGAGTGGCATAGGCATCTTTTGTGTTCGGCAATGGTAGTATGGTTGGGAGGTGGGTAACATTCCCCATCGGTCCCCTTTTAGGAGATCACCTGAGAGCTTGAAGAGTTCTCAGTTTGGTATATTTACAATCTTGTAGTATACCTTGAGTTATGTAAAGGTTGTGATAATGTTATCATAAGTATTGAATTGCTTATTTGATCTTGATGTATGCTCATACTTGTATTCTTTGAATGCGGGCTTTTAATTGTAGTAATTATTGTGTTTGTATTTTGGTAGAAAATACATGTGTAGGTGGGTACTTCTGTTTGAGCATTGTATATGTTACTATTCATGCTTTTGGAAAAAAGTATTTAAGCGGTGATTTTATTTCATGGATGTGTTGTAGATGTTAATTGAAACTCCATGGTAGGGTTGGTGTTCATCCAACTCTTATTTCCATAAAGTTATAATCATTTTGTTATGTCATTGTAGCATGATTGATAGGTTTGTTCTCATGGATTGAATAATTGAATCTTATCTTATTTGGAAATAAATTATTTAGGTGAATTAAGCTTTGAGTTTTACTATTAAAATGAAATGAGATTATCTATTGTATCATGTCCTTGCTTAGTTATGTTGCATGGAATGTTAAGCTCTAAATCATGTTTTAATAGCATGTTAGAGTAAGCTAGTTAGCCATGCAAAGAGAAGCAGTTTGTAGTTGTTCTTTGTAATGATGAATCTTGGTGTTTTGAATTCAATGTTGTTGGCTCCTATTATTTGAACTTAGAACCATCCATGTTTGGGATGAGATTCATTCCATGGTAATGTATGTATGTTGTTATTTGAGTAAGTATTTTCTTATCATCTTAGAAGGGAACTAGTGTGTTTGGGTAATCTTATTAATGATATGTATAGGCTTAATTTGCTTATGAAGTTGTTATGCTTTGAACATTGCTATGATTATGGAATTGAATCATTAGTTTATATGTGCATCTAATTCTTATTAAGAATTAAGACCCACCATGTATGCTTGTGTTGTTCGTGAGGTAAATGGGTATGCTAGTGAATAATAACATTCTGGGTTAAAATGAATCCTTTGATGTATGAGAATTTTATGCATGTTGTTGAACCTAGAGTGCAAGTAAATGTTTGGTTCAAACCATTTCTAAATTACACTTGGTTTGAGGTGTTTATGCCTTGTTTTTCATGTTATACGCTTGTTTGGCCTAGCTCTACCCTTGTCTTGGTTTGCATGACCTCATTTATACCTTTGAGGTTCCTTGCAAGTTATCCACTCCATTGTGTTGGAATGTGTGCCTTTTTGTGAAAGCATCTAGTTGATGGTTCGATTGGTTGAGGCTTTGTATCTCATTGTTGACCTACCTCTTGAGGGGCTAATCATATTGTTTAGATGTCATGCCCATATCCTTTTGGATGTTAGAGTCATCTTGGGATGTGGAATGAAGCAGTGTGTCTCTTTGTAATGTCATGAACCAAATATTTTGTAAATATTTTCAAATCTCAAATATCCTTGGAAAATATAATATAAAATATATTAAAATAAGCTCCATCCAAATTGCATGTCAAAGACTATAACATAAAATGTGGATTTTACACAAACTATGCCAAGAAAAATTCAATATTTGCACAAATATAATTTCACCATAATGCTCGAGATGATTTATATTCATGATGTAAAACAACATATTGGAATATATAAAAAAATGTACATCAATACAAATGATAATGAAATCTAAAATTAAACTGTGGATGTTGTAGCTTCTTCTTCACAATCCTGTAATTACGAAATACTAAAAAACTATGTTGAAATCTGAGCCAAGCTTTGAATGGTCAAATACAACCTCTATGTGAGATTACCCTTAGGAAACCAAAGCATTTCATCCTCTGATATCCAATAATCTAATGGGTTTCATCCTTAGATTTATAAATGAACATGAGTGCTCAAATAATTTTGACAAAGTTTTTGGTAAGATAAAAAGAGATGCTAAAATGAAGAAATTGCTTGCATATTATAGATATTAAAGGCCCAATTTTGGGCACCCAAATTCCAACACCCCTCTAGCTAAAAATAGATGGTAACTCATCCATAAAATCTTGCTAAAAATAGCTTGAGTTACATAAGGTCCATAAAAAAATATTTTAGGTACCCCAACTTGGTGAGTTCTTAACTCCTAGACTGATAGGCGAAAATCATTCTTTGGTGCATTGGAAAGATATCCAAAATACCCACATCAAAAAATGAAAAATATATAATGTTCTAGATAAATTGAGCCTTACAAATGCTCCGAAGACCTCCAAAATTGTAGAAAATACCAAAAAAATGAAATTATTTCCTTACCACTTTCCCTAAGCCCATAGGAAATATGGAATGGGATTTTGGTTTGCCAGATTAAAATATTAGAAAGGGGACATTACAAGTCTACCCTTCCCAAAATTTCTTGCCCTCAAGCAATGCAAATTTGGATGCTCTGAGATCTCATGTCCTTCCTAGATAACATCTGTTACAAGTAAATTCTTCCAGTGAACTAGATACTCTGTGATGCTTCTAATTCTCAATTTCTTCACCCTAGTGTCAATAACAGCTTCAAACACCAAAATGATCATTCCCTCATCATCCAAGGGTGGCAAATCTAATGAAAGTGTGACATGTTGTCCAAGTGCCCTTTTGAGGCAAGACACGTGGAAAACATTATGAATCTTGTTATTCTTTAGCAACTCCAATTCATAAGTAACTTCACCAATATTTCTCATGATCTTGTATGGTCTATAGAAGTGAGGTTTGATCTTTTCAACCCCACTTCTCTTGATAGAAGATTGCTTGCATGGCAGCAATCTTGAAAAAACCATGTCCCAACCTCAAACATGATCTCTCTATGTAATTCTAATCCACATAGAGCTTTTATTGATTTTGGGCTTGTTGCAGGTGATCTTTGAGTGATCTTAATATGTCTTGGCTATGCTTAACCAAGTCACTAGCTACTGGTACTCTACTATTTGTGAACATTGAATCAACAAAGCTTAATGCATCATAACTATATAATGTCATAAATGGAGACATTCTAATGGACATGTGGTAGGAAGTGTTATAACACTATTCTCCCAAATGCAATCACTTAACCTAAGTTGATTGTTGATTTGAAACATAACTCGTCAAGTACCTCTCAACTCACTTATTCACTATTTGTGTTTGTCCATTTATTTGGGGATGATAACTTGTGTTAGGAGTGAGTTTTGTACCTACCAAATGGAATAACTTTGGTGTAGTCACGGTAGGAGGGTTCACAGAATGAACTATCCGGACCGTATAGCAAGAGTAAACACAACAGAAACAACTCAAAGAAATAAAGCAAATGCAAATTTAGTCATATCATAGAATTCAAAATAGAGATCTGTCGGCAACCTGTGGGCTTACAATTAGGGCTCATAGGCCTGATTACATACATGTGCAAGATAAAGCTTTGAAGTCCTCTCGTGAAGGAGCCAACTATCTATCATCTAAATCATGAGAACTTGATCCCTACTTTCCTAAGGATCTATTACATCTTTATATATCATTTCCAAACCAATAGATTCCTCCGCGTCGGCCAAGGAAGGTCACAAACTACAATGAAGAGTTGTAACGTGTTCATAGATAGGTCAAACCTAAATGCATAGAACACTTCCTTAAATGAATGGAACAATGTGCGGACCCTTGGGGAAGGTAAGCCATGAACCAAAGGACATTGAATGATGTGTCAATGAGATCTGCAAGTCAAGGAATGATCCGCAAGTCTTCTCCTTCGGCTGGTTATCAAGAACTGTTAGAATGCTCTACTTTGAGAAAATAGTCAACTTCTGATAGCGATATCTTTCTGGTAACTGATCCAAATGCTCTGAATTCTTGATATGATGTAGATGAATGAATGTAGATGCTAAGTCCAAATCCACAAGATGTGAAATGCCAAAATCAGACCACAAGCTGAGAACTGCTACTGACTAAACTGCCTGAACTGAACTAGAAAAATGAAAGAACTAAAATGCAAACAAACTGAAATACAAATGTTTTTGGTTGATGCAAGATTTCTCTTGAACCAGGGATGCTCCTGCATCAGACATCCGGGGTTATTGAAAAAGTGAGTCCCTCACTTTGCTGGGGCTAGGGGAGAACTAAGATGGTCCACCTCAGCCTAAGAAATACAAGATGAATCTTCTTCTGGTCTGCCTTTCCACTTCACAAGTTATTCTTTGTATTGTCTTCCTCTAGTGCTATGTCCAACTCTGCTGTCCAAAATGTTTTCAATCTGTTCCAGTGCTTGTTGTGGTAACTGCTTCTTCAATTCTTCTTCCATGCTGTCACTGAACTCTACTTCATGATACTGATAAAGATCTGCAATGTTGAAAATAGGTGAAATACCCAATGTCTCCGGTAATTCCACTTCATGCATTTCCTGAATCAAATTTCCTGAGTATCCTACAAGGTCCAAACTTCTTCATCTTCAACTTGTTATATATCCCAATTGGAAATCTTTCTTGTCTCAAGTACACCATCACTTCATTTCCAACTTTAAATTCCTTATGTCTTCTCTTCTCGTCTGCTTTCTCTTTGTACTTACTGTTCATGTCCTCCAAATGCTTCTTCACCTGATTATGCATTGTCTTCATATGATCTACAAATTCTTCTACTTCTGCACTCCTCTTTTCTTCTGTACCGATGTCTCTCAATTCTGCAACTCCTCTAGGATGCACTCCGGTCATAATCTCAAAAGGTGTTCTTCCAGTACTCCTATTCACCGAATTATTGTATGCAAACTCTGCTTGTGAAAAAATCAAGTCCCAACTTTTGGCTTTGTCTCCAACCAAACATCTCAACAAGTTTCCCAAACTCATATTCACTACCTCTGTCTATCCATCTGTCTGTGGATGAAAAGTTGAACTGAATTTCAAATCTGTCTTCATCTTCTTCCAAAAGTAACCAACAAACTTTGTGTCTCTGTCTGAAACTATACTCCTAGGTAATCCATGCAATCTCACAATCTCCTTGAAAAATAGGTCAGCTACATGCACTGCATTAGTTGTTTTCTTACAAGGTATGAAATGAGCCATTTTTGAAAATCTATCAACCACTACAAATATTGAATCATGTCCTCTCTGTGTCTTAGGTAATCCCATTACAAAATCCATGCTTATGTCTTCCCAAGGTCTCTCCAGTACTGTCAAAGGTTTATACAATCCAATGTTCTGACTACTCCCTTTTGCAACTTGACAAACTCTACAACTCTGCACAAATCTCCAAACATCCTTATGTATCTGAGACCAAAAGTAATTTTCACTCACCAAAGCCACTGTCTTATCAATGCCAAAATGTCCTGCCAATCCACTACTATGCTTTTCCTTGATCAAATTATCTCTCATTGAACTTCTAGGTATGCATAACTGACTTCCTTTGAACAACATATCTTCTTGAATGAAATAGTCCAACCACTTACTTCTATCTATCACAACAGGTTCCTTACATGCTTTCCAAGGTTTGCAAAATTAGTGTCTCCCTCATACATATTCTTCAATTCATCAAAACCCAACACTTCAATTCTCATCTCTGTCAATAAGTTCCTTCTTCTACTCAAGGCATCAATAACTTTGTTTGATTTATCACTCCTATGCTTCAACACAAAGGTATAAATCTGCATGAACTCTACCCACCTCATATATCTCTGATTCAACTTTCCCTGACTATTCAGATACTGCAAAGCTTGATGATTTGTATACAACACAAACTCCTTAGGCAACAAGTAATGTCTCCACTTCTTCAAGGCTTGAATTATGGTGTAGAACTCTTGATCATAAACTGAATATCTTCTCCTTGCATCATTCAACTTCTCACTGAAATATGCTACAGGTCTACCTTCTTAACTTAACACTGCTCCAATTGCATTTCCACTAGCATCGCAATCAACTTGAAATACCTTATTGAAATCTGATAATGCCAAAACAGGTTGCTCTGTTACTTTCTGCTTCAACAACTCAAAACTTTTATCTGCTCCTAATGTCGACTTGAAATCTTTTCTATCACCTCTCATTGTCTCTGTCATAGGGTTACAAACTGAACTGAAATTTCTAATGAACTTCCAGTAGAAACTAGCCAAACCATGAAATGATCTAACCTCTCCAATGCTTTCTGGTGTAGGCCATTCAATAATTGCTTTCACTTTCTCAGGGTCCATCTTCAATCCTTCCGCAGAAATCACAAATCCTAGATATACCAACTCTTCCTTCATGAAACTACACTTCTTGATGTTTATCAACAATTTCTCCTCTCTCAACCTCTGTAAACTTGTCTAATATGCAACAAATGTTCCTCTTTTGTCCTACTAAAAATCAGAATATCATCCAAGTACACAATTACAAACTTACCCAATAATTTCTTCAAGACCTCGTTCATCAACCTCATGAAAGTACTTGGTGCATTTGTCAATCCAAAAGGCATCACTAATCACTCATACAATCCTTCATTTGTCTTAAAAGCAGTCTTCTATTCATCTCCTTCTCTGATTCTGATTTGATGGTATCCACTTTTCAAGTCTATTTTTTCGAAATATCTTGCTCCACTCAAACAATCCATGATATCATACATCCTAGGTAAATGAAATATATACTTAATTGTGATCTTGTTTATTGCTCTAGAATCAGTACACATTCTCCATTCTCCATCCTTCTTCGGTGCAAGCACTGCAGGTACTGCACAAGGACTCAAGCTTTCTTTGATAAAACCTTTCCTCAACAACTCTTGTATCTGTCTATTCAGTTCTTCATTCTCTGCCGGTGTCATTCTATGTGCTACTTTGGTAGGCAAACTTGCTCCCAGTAGAAGATCCATGTGATGACTGATACTTCTTATAGGTGGTAATCCTTCATGTACATTATTTGATATGATGTCTTCATACTCTATCAGCAACTCTCTTATCTCCTCCGGTTCAATCTCTCTCTTCAATATTTCGGGCTTCTTAGGAATCAAGGCATAACACATACTTTCCTATTTCAAACCATCCAAAAATTTCCTTCCATCTACCAAACAGATTCTAGCATTCCCATATACCACATTTTTAGGATCATCTTCTAAAGGAATCAAAGTAATTCTTTTCCCATTTTCTGTTATAGTATATGTATTCTTTCTTCCATCATGCATAACTTTTCTATCATACTACCAAGGTCTACCCAACAAGATATGACAAACATCCATAGGCATAATATCACACAAGACTTCACCATGATAAGATCCAATATGAAATTTCACCAAACATTGTTCACTCACCAGTACCTTATGATCAGCCTGAATCCATGCTATCTGATAGGGCTTAGGTTGTTTCAATCTTTCCAACTTCAGCTTAGTCACCATCTCCTCTAAAACTAGGTTATCTGAACTACCACTATCAATTACAACTTTACAACACTTACCTTCTGATTTGCATTTAGTTCTGAACAGACTTTTCCTCTGTGATGATTCCTTATTTGTCTCTACTTGAAATAGTGTTCTCCTCATCACCAATGATTCTCCTTTCTCTGGATTGCCAACTGAACAAGGTGATCCAGCATGTTCTTCTTCAACATAGGCTGCTCTCCCACTATTCTCTGTCTTCTTGCTTGTACTACCCTGATTACATTCAAATGCTCTATGTCCTTCACCTCCACACTTGAAACAAGTACCTTTGAATGTCTTCTTATCAAATCCTTTTCCTTCTCTTATGTATCCTTCATTCCAGTATGCACTAGGGTTTCCTCTCCGGTAAAAAATTATGTCATCTCTCTGGTAAGCATTGTTATCTCTACCATCCTCTCTAACTAGGCTGTCAAACTTGTTCTACTCCACAAATGATCTATTATATCTGGAAAATGATCTTCCCCTCTGAAATTTACCCCCTCTGCCTCTCTGTCTCTAATCATGCTTCTTATTCAGTTTTTCTTCAACTTTCAGGGCAAATTGATATGCTTCTTCCAAAGATGTCATCCTTACCAAACTTAGTTCTTCTTGAATGTTCAATCTCAGTCCATTGATGTATCTAGCCATTTTCTCCTTGCTTGCGTCACTATGTCCTGTTCTTATGATTATCTTATGAAATTCTTCAGTGTACTCCTTCACATATTTCTCCTTTTGTCTCAGGTTTTGCAATCTTTTCAACAATTCCAACTCATAGTCAGCAGGTATGAACTAATTTTTCAACTTTGTCACCATCTGGTCTCACTTTGTAATCTTTTATTTTCCTCTTTTGTTTCTTTCCAACTGAACTTCTTTCCACCATATAGCAGCATGTCCTTTCAACTTTGTCTCTGCAAATTTCACCTTCTCCAGATCTTCAATCTCCTCATATTCAAAGTATTCTTTCATGCCATTTATCCAATCAATCAACTCTTCAGGGTTCAAATTACCAGTATAGTTTGGAACATCAACTTTAGGTCTCTTTCCAATCTTTGAAATAGCTCGCAACATCTTTATCTGATCTGATTCTTCTTCTTCATCATCTCCCAGGGTTTTGCCATAACAGATTGAAATTCTTCCTCATCATCACTTTCAACATTAGGTCTCGGTGTCAATCCTCTTCACCTATCTTCTTCAATAGCATCCAAATGAAGTCACATTGCTCTCATCAATTCCATCATCTCATCCATTCTATTAGCCATTGTACTAATAGGAGGAACTCTTCGCAGCGACATCTTCCTAGGATCAAGTACAAACTGCCTCAGGTTCGACGGGCTACAAGCGACAACTGCCTCTCAATCAGCGATCTGTTGCGCACAAGTAACCTACCTCGGATCAGTGATCTGCTTACAACAAGATCTTACGGAATCCCCTTCGCCAATTCACTCCAAAGAATCAAACTTTCACTTTAATACCACTTGGTGCAGTCATGGTAGGAGGGTTCACAGAATGAACTATCCAGACCGTGTAGTAAGAGTAAACACAACAAAAACAACTCAAAGAAATAAAGAAAATGTAGATTCAGTCATTCAGTATATCATAGAATTCAAAATAGAGATCCGCTGGCAACATGCGGGCTTACAATTAGGGCTCATGGGCCTGATTACATACATGCGCAAGATAAAGCTTTGAAGTCCTCTCACGAAGGAGCCAACTATCTATCATCTAAATCATGAGAACTTGATCCCTACTTTCCTAAAGATTTATTACATCCTTATATATCATTTCCAGACCAATAGATTCCTCTACGTTGGCCAAGGAAGGTCACAAACTCCAATGAAGAGTTGTAACGTGTTCACAGATAGGTTGGACCTAAATGCATAGAACACTTCTTCAAATGAATGGAACAATGTGCGGACCCTTGGGGAAGGTCGACCACAAATCAAAGGACATTGAATGACATGTCAATGAGATCTGCAAGTCAAGGAACGATCCACAACTCTTCTCCTTCAGCTGGTTATTAGAAACTGTTAGAATGCTCTGCTCTGAGAAAATAATCAACTTCTGATAGCGATATCTTTCCGGTAACTAATCCAAATGCTCTGAATTCTTGATATGATGTAGATGAATGAATGTAGATGCTAAGTCTAGATCCGCAAGATGTGAAATGCCAAAACTGGACCACAAGCTAAGAACTGCTACTAACTAAACTGCCTGAACTGAACTGGAAAAATGAAAGAACTGATATGCAAATGTTTTTGGTTGATGCAAGATTTCTATTGAACTAGGGATGTTCCTGCATCACACTCCTACCAAAAAGAATCGAGGAATCTACTATCTCTATCACTGACAATATTCTTAGGTAATCAATGTAACCTAAATGCTTCTCTAAAAAGTAAATTTGTCACTTGAGGAGCTTAAAATTCTAAATAAATGTGCATGTTTTGTTGTCATATCCACAACAACATAAATGTAGTCTTTACCATGTACCTTGGGAAGGCCTGTAACGAAGTCCATGGATATGATTTCCCACTTTTGATTTGGAATAGGCAATGGTCGTAGCAATCTTGTAGGAAAGGTATGCCCTACTTTATTTTGTTGACAAGTTATGTATTCTTTGATATGCTTAAGGACATCCTCCTTTAGGCCCTTCCAAGAGAACCTCTCCTTGATCTATCTATATGTTTTGTAATATCTCAGATCCTTTGCTAATGGTGTATCATGGAAAGCTCTCAAATTTTTCTCCTTCATCCTGTATTCTAGAATTAAGAAAATTCTATTCTCATATAGGATAAGACCATTTATCACTCTATACCTCTCATCTTTCACTTTCCCATCAAGGAGATAATAGCAAGTGCATTTTTAATATATTCTTCCATGATAGTAGCCTTCTAATTAGCAAAAATAACAAAGATGGAACATAGAGTAGGCATCCTAGAAAGTGCATCAACAACTACATTATTTTACCCTTTCAAGTACTCTACGTCAAAATCATAACCTTGAAGCTTGCTCATTTTTGTTCTCCATCATTTAGATCACGTCAATCAAAGAAGAACTTTAAACTATTATGATCTATCTTCACAATGAATCTCCCACAAACCAAGTACTCTCTAAAGTTGGCCAAAGCATGCGTAAATGGGCATCATTTCTTTATCATCGATAAAGAATCAATTTTTTGATTCTTTTAGGTTCCTACTTTCAAATACTATAGGACACCCCTTTTGGACTAGCATTGCTCCAATTCCTTCACCTAAAGAATCATACTCTACAATAAATGGTTGTGAGAAATTAGGAATGGAAAGTATTAGACATGAACTCATTAATTTTTTGAGTTTATAAAAAACCTATTATGTTGTCTTGATCCATGTAAAATCTCCATTCTTAGTCATATCAATCAAGGGGGGATGCTAGCTAAGAAAATCCCTTAACAAGCCTCCTATAATAGCTACAAAGACCAAAGAAGTCTCTCAATCATGTTAATGTAGTAGGAAGTGGCCAATCTACAATATCTTGGATCTTTTGTTGATCCACTTGAACATCTTGAGCACTAATGATATCAATGCAGGAGCATCACTCTTCCTTGCAATTTTGGAGTTTTTTATGTTTTCATTTTGTCATGTTTGTTGGGTCATTGGACCAATATTAGTTTGGTGTTGAGTTGGTTTTAGAGGTTTGGTTTCATGTTGTGGACCTTAAAGCCTTTTGAGGCTTATAGCTAAGTCTCCCACCAAGACTCACATTTGAAAATTAGAATTGATTGAGGTATCTTAGGATACCATCTTACCTTGTAGTGTTTAGTTGGTTTTGTTATTACTTCTATGACTTAAAAAATTGGTTGGAATGAATAACATCATATACCCATCGAGTGGAAAAGAGAGAATTTAGTTATGCAGGACTGGGGGAGTAGTTTCTCACAGTTTCTTGGAAAAGGATAGATAGTTTTTGGGACAACACAGGAAGAAAAAGAAGCAGTTACCTCATCTCCACAGTTCTAGAGCATGTTCCATGTGCGTTAATCAGACAGAGGCAAGGTAATGTGGAAGATTACTGCAGGACAACATGGGAAGAACATAGAATAGTCATGAGGCAAGCCATTTTGATAGGCTGAATCTCCTTTTTAATTGTTTATGGATCCCTCAACGAGGGTATAAAGTGAATGAGATACCCTTTGTAATGGTGGAGGTGCTCACACTATCATTGTTCTGTTCAGCGCATGCTCACATAGATTAGTTGATTTTTATTGTTAAGATTGGCAAAGAACGATACACAGACAATTTTGTTAGATGATATGGATTAGTTGAAACATCCTTGGAGAACCACTAGATAGAAAAAAGGTTCAGTGCAGATAGAAACATTCTCTTGTAGCAACATGCCTGCCAAGGATAGGAAAACATGACGTTATGGATGTGAATGTGACATGAACTATGATAGTTCAATGAGGCATAGAGTGTATAAGGGAGTTGGGGACAATTTTCATAGAGTTTATGGTTTTTGAGTTACTTGTTCAAGGTAGATACGGTCACTTGGAGAAGAGTCCAGCCTCCTCAAATAGCAGTTGAAACTTTCTTTGAGTATAGCAAAGGCGAGAGTGATGTCTACCTTTGTTTGAGGCATAAAAAAAAAGAAAACTGCAACAACATTCTAAATTTTTCTTTGTATTATTTAGAAAGAATGAATATGTAAATTCGGTGGTAGTTGTTGAGGACAACAAAACCTCTGTTTATCACTTTGAGTGTAGATTCCAATCATCTTGAATGCAGGTTCACATTTTGTGTGTAGACTCGGAGAGCTTTTTGGGTGCAACATCGTGAGTTACAGATAGATTGAGGACTTATCCTCTATTTTTGCCACAATTGTATGTTCTCTCTATAATCAAAGATTCTAACCAGAATCTAAATACTCCAATAGTGTGTGTAGTTTTTATTCCTTAGACATTGTTGTCTTGAAAAGCAATATATTTGTGTTTAGTTTATGTTCTTGTACAGTCTCTTTGTTGGTTGTTTTTGTGTGAATAATGTTGTTCCTTTGGAATCCTCAACTTCCAAGCTTAATAAAAGATAGTTTGTGAGTCTTTGTATAAGCATAAGGTTATAAACTGGCTCTTGAGTTTGATTAAAATAGTAAACTAGATAGTGTTTTTTGCCCCTGTTCCATCAGATATGGCCCAAATATAGAATCTCTGTCACACCAAATTCACATTTGAATTTCTTTGCAAAAAGAGCTTGTTGCTCTAATATACCCAAAACTATATCTAGATGCTTCAAATGATCTTCCCAAATCTTGCTATTAATCAAAATATCATTAAAGAAAACCAAAACAAATTTTCTTAGTTGCTTACTAAATACCCAATTCATGCATGATTGAAAAATAGCTAGAGCATTTATCAAGCCTAAAGGCATGACCAATAGTGACACTTGAATGTTATTTTGTGCATATCCTCATACCTTACACAGATCTGATGGTCACCTAATCTCAAATCAACCTTCAAAAAATAAACAACCCCATGCAATTGTTAATAAGCTTATAGATCCTGGGAATAGGATACCTATTTTTGATAGTCTTCTTGTTCAAAGTTTTGTAGTCAATACACATATGTATTAGAATATTAAAGTTTTACATTTATAATAAAGTCACTTTGTGTCTTATAGGTTAGTTTAATATACATAATAAATAAATGTTAGGTAAATAAGTTAGTTTGTTATATTCCTTTAAGTTAGTTGTTGGTTATTCACGGGAATATGTAAGGCTTTAAAAAGCCAAGTATCCAATTGTAAGATCATCCTGAATGCAATACAATATTATTATGTATTATTCTAGTTGCAATAAATGGAGTGATCTATAATTTTATTTATGTGCTCACCATTTTCAATATGGTATCAGAGCATAAGAGTGCTAGGCTAAATAAGAAGGTGGAGAAGGTGTCGGTAGTCATTAATATGCATTTAAAGTTTAAATTTGCATTCTCTATATGTATTTGAAGGCTTAGACCAGTTGCACGATGGCAAAAAGCAATGGAAGATTATTGTCTAATCTCTGAGTACTTATGATATTAACGTTGGTTTTTATAACGTTGGAAGAAATATAAGTATATACATTGTCCATCTAGCATTTTTAGTATCTTTGTGTTTTGATATATTGAATCACAATTTAAGAGTTTGCTTTCTTTGTGGATAATTAATTTTCATTTTTTTCTCGCATTTCCATGGTGATAATGGATTCTATCATGACACGTTCAAAATGATGGATTGGCCCATGTTTCTTTCAAGGGGAAATGGTAATGATAATGGCGACATTTGTTCTTTCAGTATAGCTCTTCATCGACATCTTCAAACCTTGATCTATCATTACATAGGCTATACTTTGTGGAATTTTCTTCATTTGACACATTTTCAAAACCTACTTTAGCATTGTCCAAGTAGAAGCCGTGAAGTTGTTGTGAATTTTATGTTTTTATTTCTCAAGTGAAGGGCCCTGGGAGACTTTGAAGCTTGAAGGTTCTCTAAGAAGCCATAATTTTGGATGGGAGTCTGATGAAAAGAGCAGTTCCCTAAGAAAAAGCTTCCTAAGTTGTAGAACAGAGAAGTATTCCATCTACTGCGTAAGGGTGTTGCTATGTAAGGAGGTGGTGGAAGATTTTGGCAATGAAACATCCATTTAGGGATGATCAGACATCCAAATGTCATTCCAAAATTTGTAAGCATTGCATATAACCATTCAATTGGTTTTTGGTGGGTGACGTCTTAAGTCTTTTAGGTTTTGTTTATTTTACTACCTCAGGAAATCACTTTATTCATACCACTTTAAAGTTTGTTAGGATAAGGAGATAGTTACTTCAATGAGTGAGAGTTATTATTTATACCTAGAAGTATACGGTTTGAAACTCTTAGATCATGTTAAATTTTCTCTTGGAGATATCACATTTTATAGGTGTGGAGCTTATTTTTGGAGATATAAGTTTTTGTAAGGAGTTTATATCCCATTGTATAAAGGTGCAATTTCGGTTGAACCTGACACCTTGGAACAAAAGTTTATTTTATCATGTTATCTTATGCTTGGACTTTTGGGGCCATCTTTCCTACACTTGACAAGGCCTTTAAAGACTTACATGATACATCAAATGGATAGAGCATAAAGATGACAAATTAGAGGTTGGAGGCATTAGAGGCAGGAGGCACTGGAGGTAGGAGGATCTTTTGTCATCTCGAGCTAGCTTCTTGCTTCCAATATTCAGTTTGTGTCCCTTCATGGAGTGAGGGGGGCTTGGTAGCTCTCGATAGGGCTTAGCAATTCTTGATAGAGCTTGGCAGTTCTTGATATTGCATGACAATACTTGGTTGTGGATTTTGGAGTTGGTCTCGATCCACAAATGAACGTGTGTTACTGTGGATTTTGGAGTTAGTCTCAATTCGTAGTCAGTTGGAGTTTGTAGTATGAATAGTTGAGTGAGTCTCGATTCACAATCAAGGTTGGTGATTTGCTTGTGAATAATTGAGTGTGTCTCAATTCACAAGTATTCCCATCAAATTTTCTAGAAGGGTTGATGTGATCAACTCTTGTAGTGTTCTATCCTTTGTTCAAGTTAATGTAATAAGGGGAGAATGTTGGAAAGTTTACATATAAACCCTTAAGGGGGGGTGTTAGAATATTAAGGTTTTAGATTTATAATAAAGTCACTTTGTGACTTCGAGGTTAGTAAAATATACATAAATAAATGTTAGGTAAATAATTTAGTTTGTTATATCCCCCTAAGTTAGTTGATGGTTACTCATGGGAATATGTAAGGCTTTAAAAAGCCAAGTATCCAATTGTAAGATCATCCTAAATGCAATACAATATTATTTTGTATTATTCTATTTGTAATAAATGGAGTGATCTACAATTTTATTCCTGTGCTCACCATTTTCAATAATATGCATGGTACCATCCTTTTTCTTCACAAGAACCATTGATGACACAAATGGACTAGAACTGAGCCTAATGTGTCCCATCTCCAAGAGTTCCTTTATAGCCTTCTCAATCTCCTCCTTGTATATTCTTGGGTGTGGTAAGGAGTGGTCATAACAAGTTTAGAGCTTGGTTCCAACTTTATGATATGCTAGAATCCTCTATTAGGTGGTAGTCCTAGAGGCAAATCACTAAACACTGCACTATGCTTATTCAAAATATTTTGAATATCAATATGATAAGTGCATTTCTTATTCATGGATGAATTTGTAGGTATCACCAAACAACTTGCTACCCATGCAACTTGTCCCTTGCAAAAAGCCCTCTCCACTCTTTTAGTTGTGACCACTCGCAATGATCCATTTGAGATACCTCTAAGAACCACATCTTTCCCTTTAGATTTAAACTTAAGCTACATGGATTGATAGTTTTGTGAAAACTCACCAAGGGAATGCAACCATTCTACACCTAAAACAATGTCAGTCTCTCCTAATCCCACAACATAAAAATCATCACATGCCTTATGATCTCCCATAGCTATATGTTGAGTTGTCAAATTATTTTGGTGCACGAAATGGCGAATCCATCAGCAATAATGACATTGAAGCCTTCAAAATCCTCTACTTTTATTCCTCTCTTGACCACCAAGCCTTCATCAATGAAATTGTGGGTAGCCCCACTATTAATAAGCACTATGATCTTGTTAGAAATGAGAGCAACACTACTTCAATGGAAATCTGATTCAATATAAATTTCTGCAATCTTTAACTGTGTGTTATTAATGGAGATTGTAACACAGAAACAAAACTATGCTTCACAGAAATACAAAATCAAAAATATGAACACATAACACAATGTTTAACGTGGAGAAAACCCTTTTAGGTAAACAAAATCCACACAGGAAAGAGGCCCAATGTTTGTATTAATCTGAAAATGATTTACAATACAACAACACTTCAACTCTCTCCACCAGTCTTTAATCTGACAGCATTCCGACAGCACCCAAGTACCTAAAATCTGTATTGCAGCAACTAATACATGACAAATACTTATAGAAACATTTTCTAACTCATCTTAGGCATTCACCTTCTTTCTCCTAAGATTCTCCAACCTGTAGACATTAATTACCATCTTACAAGCACCTTACACTTGTCCAAAAATAACCATGCAAAGATTGGACGCCCAAGACTAAATCTGGCCTCTTATAGCATCTTATGATGCGTCATAACTGTCATAGATTCCACAAAAGAGTATCTTTCCAAGATAGAAACCTTGGGCTAAATATAGCAAATATACAACTAACATATCTGTCATATGTGTCATAGAATCTTAGAATCTTATGACAACTTGCGGTTGTCATAGATTCACTCACCAAACATTATGACAGTTGTCATACATGCCAAAAATAGCATATTCCTCAAGGGAGCATGCCTATCCTCATTTACCATGAGTTTTTACATTTGCCAATAGTAAAAGTCACTCCGTAATAACTTTCGGTGACTCCGAAATTACCCCTGCCAGTGAAACTAGTACATCTCCTCATGGATAATTACAAATTACATATAATAAATGGAATAAATACAATATTGACATTTACAAGGTTAATGACACCTTATCCCAACATTCTCCCACTTGACATTATACATTGTAAATCAACCCATAGGAAAACAAATGAAAAATAATCAGGCACTAGAAACAAGGCCCATGGCCTCTGTGCACCATACAAACTTCTCTATGCTCACAGGCTTGGTCAATGAATTTGCAACATTCTCCTGAGTGTCTATCTTCTTCAGCTCAATCTCTCCATTTGCAACCAACTCTCGAACAAAGTGATATTGAACATCAACATGTTTAGTCTGAGCATGATACATGGGATTCTTGGCCAAACAGATAGCACTCTGGCTATCACAACCAATCTGAATGATCCTGCAATCAAAACCAATACCTATACACAGTCTCCTCAACCAAACTACCTCCTTAGAGACATGAGTAGCAGCCATATATTCTGCTTCTGTAGTGGACAAAGCAACTATGGGCTGCCTCTTACTCATCCAACTCACTGCACCTCCAAACAGAGTAAACACATAGCAACTAGTAGACCTTCGACTATCCAAGTCACTTGCCCAATTTGTATCAACAAAACCCTGTATGTCCAAAGATTTATCAGCACTATCAATACCAGAATAAACCAAATAATGATCAGGAGTACCTCCAAGATATTTAAACACCCTCTTCTCATAGTTCCAATGCTGTCTACAGGGTTAGACATAAATTTGCTCAAAACTCCCACCACTTGGGCAATATCTAGTCTAGTGCAAACCATTCCATACATCAAACTCCCTACAGCACTAGCATATGGCACATTAGACATATTCTCAATATCATCTTCAGTCTTTGGACACATATTTAATGAAAGCTTAGTACCAATGGGTAAAGGAACTCTAACTGCATTACAGTCCTGCAAACTAAACCTCTGCACAATAGTATTCACATACTTTGTGACAACCAAAGCTTTCTGTTAACTCTGTCCCTCCTAATCTCCATTCCCAAAATATACCTTGCAGTACCAAGATCCTTCATCTCAAATGCACCTGAAAGTTGGGCTTTAAGCTCACTAACCATACCCTTAGTATTGCTGAAAAGCAAAATGTCATCAACATACAAAGCAATAACCAGTATAGAATTATTTACACAATGAATGTAAACACAATGATCCTCCTCGCTTCTAACAAAACCTAATTTCAAAACAAATGAATCAAACTTTTGATACCACATTCTGGGGGACTGTTTCGGACTATAAAGAGACCTCTTTAACCTACAAACCTAATATTCTTTTCCTTTTACCTCAAAACCTGTAGGCTATTGCATATAAATTTCTTCTTCAAGATCTCCATGTAAGAACATAGTCTTAACATCCATTTGCTCAATCTCCCAATCATAAGCTGCAGCAATGGATAAGAGAAATCTAATAGAAGTCAATTTAGCAACAGGAGAGAATATCTCACCAAAATCAACTTCCTCTCTCTGGGAGTAGCCCTTGGCTACCAGTCTAACCTTGTACTTCTCCAATGACCCATCCGCTCCAAACTTCTTCTTGAAGACCCACTTACATCTTATGGCCTTTCTTCCTTTAGGTAAATGAACAAGATCCTAGGTGTTATTAGAGTCTAAAGCCATCATCTCCTCCTGCATGGCTAACTGCTAAGACTCACTATCATCTGCAGAAATAGCTTCCCTATAAGATCTAGGTTCATCGTTAGTACTCAATAAAGCATATACACAACGGAAATCTGGTGGGCTATACCTATCAACTGGATTCCATTGTCTTGTGGATCTCCTCAAGGGTGGAGTAAGAGACTCTACTCGTTCTTTTGCATGATCATCTGCAACAACTTCTTCTGTAACAACAGACTCATCTTCATCAGAACTACTTGAATAGTCTTCTTCTTCTTCACCCCCCAATCCATCATTATGTTCTTTCTGAGGTGCATCTTGCTCTTCTAAATCAAAGTGCACCTTCTTTACCTTTTCATCTTTTTCTTTTGGCTGCTTAGGTTCAAAAATAGCTCTAAGTTCCTTGAAAATAACATCTCTAGAAAAGATAATCTTGCAGGTTAGTGGATTCCAAAGCTTATAACCTTTGACATTATCACCATATCCAATGAATGTACACTTTTTAGCCTTTGGATCCAACTTAGATCGCTTTTCCTTAGGCACATGAACAAAAGCCTCAGCCGAAAACTCTTAAATGTGAAACATAAGGTTTCTTACCTGTCCACACTTCATAAGGTGCTGAATCAAGAGCCTTACAAGGAGATCTATTTATCAAGTAGCAAGCGGTACACACAGCCTCTGGCCAAAAGCATTTATCCAACTGTGCATCACTAAGCATACTTTTGGCCCTTTCCATAATTGTTCGGTTCATCCTTTCTGCAACACCATTCTGTTGTGGTGTATATAGAGTTGTCTTTTGTCTGATTATACCTGTATGCTTGCAGAACTCATCAAATTCTTTAGAACAATATTCTCCTCCATTGTCATATCTTAATAGTTTTATCTTTAAACCTGATTGGTTCTCTACTAAGACTTTGAATTCCTTAAACTTAGTGAAAACTTCAGATTTATGCTTCATAAAATAAATCCATGTAAATCTGGATACATCATCAATGAAGGTTACAAAATAATGAGATTTTTCTGATAGATTCAATATCCATAGGTCCAAACACATCCGTATGAATAATTTCTAACTTCTCTTTTGCTCTATTACTTCCTGAAGGAAATGATTTTATGTTTTGTTTACCAAACACACAATGCTCACAAAAATCAAAGTGCTCATCAGAATAGGAGAAACCATTCGACAAATTTTTATTCTTAATAGTTTTAATACATTATTGCTTGTGTGGCCCAATCTATGGTGCCACAACATACATGTATTTTCAGTAGTGGCCTCAGATACATAGGAGACATTACAAACTATAGTGGCTTCAAGCTTGAACAGGTTTCCCAATCTCTTCCCCTTCGATACCACCAAGTTCCCTCTCACTAATCTGCAGCCATGCTTGTCAAATGTCACATGCATTTCCAAATGATTCAACTGCGAAACTGAAATAAGATTTCTAGCTAATCCAGGAACATGCAAAACATCAGGGAGGGTTTTAATCCTCCCATCACTGAAACACAACAATACCTTTCCTTTCTCGACAATCGGATATGTAGAGTTGTCACCAAGGTAGATATTACCTCCATCATATTCTTCATATGAGCAGAACCATTCCTTATGTAGAGTCATATGAAACGAGCATCCTGAGTCAACCAACCAGTGATCATTAGAAACAAGATTACATGCAAAAAGTAAAACTTCTTCACCTGCATTCAAGGGCTTATCCGAAGCACTCTCCCACTGTTTCTTGGGGTTTTTGCACTCCTTCACATGTCCCCTTTTACCGCAGTTCCAACACTTAACTCTGTTCTTTTTACCAGGAGTCTTAGACCGGCCCTTGGACTTGTCCTTAGCCCCTTTCTGATCTCCTTTAGGTCCTCTTTCCTTAGACCTTCCCCTGACAGTGAGAGCATCCCCTGAACTATCTGAACTCTTCTTCCTCAATTCCTGTGACAGTAGCACTGAAACAAGAGCATCCAACTTCAGATCCGCAAGGTTAGCAGTGATAGCAAGGATAACATTCTCCCAAGACTTAGGTAAAGAACAAAAAAGTAAGATACATTTATCT
The DNA here is from genome assembly GCA_027924645.1 of Cunninghamia lanceolata. Taxonomy (NCBI): domain Eukaryota; kingdom Viridiplantae; phylum Streptophyta; class Pinopsida; order Cupressales; family Cupressaceae; genus Cunninghamia; species Cunninghamia lanceolata. The sequence continues at coordinate 3,883,294 of BSBN01000524.1, forward strand.
TCCTCACTAACCTCAATATCTACTGAATCAAGCTGACTCGCTAACAAATTAAAAGAATTTAAATGCTCTGTAACTGATTCACCTTCTCGCATTTTCATGGAAAATAATTTTCTTTTTAAATAAAGTTTATTTACCATACTCTTAGATTGATAGATCTCACCCAACCGTTTCCACAACTTGTACGCAATCTTTCCCTTTGTGACATTCAACATGACAGAGTCTAAAAGACACAATCGGATGGTTCCCCGTGCCTTCTTATCCAGTCTATCCCACTCATCTTGAGAGAAATCATCAGGTTTCTTCTCTTTTTGAACAACCAACCATTGGTTTCTTTCTTCCAACAAATCTTCCATTTTCAGCTTCTACAACTCATACCTCATTCCGTTGAACTTCTCAATGTCCAATCGAGAGGTTGATGCAACGGTGGATGCAGCCATAATAACAGCACAAGATCTGTAAAACAAACACAACCAAGTCTCCCACTACAGCTACAGCTTCCACACTACCACCCAAGAGTCAAAGCTGGTCAGGCTCTGATACCAAATGTTAGAAATGAAAGCAACACTACTTCAATGGAAATCTGATTCAATATAAATTTCTACAATCTTTAACTATGTGTTATTAATGGAGATTGTAACACAGAAACAAAACTATGCTTTAAAGAAATGCAAAATTAGAAATATGAACACATAACATAATGTTTAACGTGGAGAAAACCCTTTCGGGTAAAAAACTCCACACAGGAAAGAGGCCCAATGTTTGTATTAATCTAAAAATGATTTACAATACAACAACATTTCAACTCTTTCCACCAGTCTTCAATCTGACAACATTTTGGCAGCACCCGAGTACCTAAAATCTGTATTGCAGCAACTAATACATGACAAATACTTATAGAAACATTTTCTAACTCATCTTAGGCGTTCACCTTCTCTCTCCTAAGATTCTCCAACCTATAAACATTAATTACCATCTTACAAGCACCTTACACTTGTCCAAAAATAGCCATGCAAAGATTGGGTGCCCAAAACTAAATCTGGCCTCTTACAACATCTTATGATGCGTCATAACCGTCATAGATTCCACAAAAGAGTATATTTCCAAGATAGAAACCTTGGGCTAAATATAACAAATATACAACTAACATGTCTGTCATATGCGTCATAGAATCTCAGAATCTTATGACAACTTGCAGCTGTCATAGATTCACTCACCAAACATTATGACAGTTGTCATACATGCCAAAAATAGTATATTCCTCAAGGGAGCACACCTATCCTCATTTACCATGAGTTTTTACATTTGCCAATAGTAAAAGTCACTCCGTAATAACTTCCAGTGATTCTAAAATTACCCCTGCCAGTGAAACTAGTACATCTCCTCATCGATAATTGCTAATTACATATAATAAATGGAATAAATACAATATTAAAATTTACAAGGTTAATGGCACTGTATCCCAACAGATCTAATGTCCAAATAACGCTCCTTAGACTCTTAATGGATGATATCTAGGTGCTATTTAAAGAGTTGTAAGTGTTCCTTCTTCCTCCATCTTTTTTAATTCATGATTTTCTATAAATATTTGTCTCTCGAGCTCTTCATGATCAAAATTATCATCAGATATTACCTCAATGTAATGTACTTGACCATTGCCGAGGCATCTATGACTAGGTGCCCATGGCTCCTTACAAGAGAAACAAAGTTTATTCATTCTAAGTTCATTTCTACTACCTTCATTTATCATCTTTGTTGTTTGAGGCGTGAACTTTTGTGGTTCTGCATACGATCCCTTCTTTTAGAAATTTCCCTTTTGTTTCTTGAAGGTAGGTTCTTTCGAATGATATATAGAAATTTGTTCTTAAGAATAGATGGCTCAAGTATTATAGCTCTTTTGATTGCTCCAGAGTAGAGTGTGCAAAAGCCTTAGCAATGCCTTTAAGAGGCTTAATCAAATCCTCAACAAAGACAAAAATGATTCTCTTTTTAGAAATGTCAAGTACTATTACTGCAACATGTTGAAATTCTACAACATAGGATTCCACTAAGTTCTAATGTCTCATTTTTGCAAGCTCTGTGAAATATTCATCTTCATTTGTTTGTTCAAAGGGGTTCAGAATACTTTGACTAAAATCATCAAAGGTTTGTACAAGGCTATGCCCTTGTGTGATCAACCCATGGTGCCACGAATCATAAGCAACACCTCCTAGGTGTAATGTAGCAAAATGTATGGTGTCTTCCTCCTCCATAGAGCTAAGAGTAAAATAAGTTTGCAACTCTTGTAACCAAACTCTAGTAGAAATATTTTAGTCAAAGGTTTGTACAAGGCTATGTCCTTGTGTGATCAACCCATGGTGCCACCAATCATAAGCAACACCTCCTAGATGTAATGTAGCAAACTGTATGGTGTCTTCCTCCTCCATAGAGCTAAGAGTAAAATAAGTTTGAAACCTTTGCAACCAAGCTCTAGCAGAAATTTTATTACTACCATCAAATGTAGGAGCATTTAATTTATCAACCTTTTGTTGCAACACCTTCTTTTCATCATTCTTGTTGCCATTTGGAGATTTTTCATTAGGAACTCTTTTCCCAAGGATATATAGGTAAGCAAAAAAAGAAACTATATTTTTAAAATCTTCAGACTTACCTTGATACTCTTGAAAAATTCTATCGATCTCATATATAGAAGGGTCCTCGAGTTCTTTCTTCTCTTCTCTTTTTAAGAACACAGGTTTAGATGGCTTGGGTATGGAGTTAACCATAACTTAACTACCTATAGATGTACTCCCTTCTCCTGGAGATTCTTTTCCAGGGGATTTCATATTTTGAGAAATCATCATTTTTTTCATGAGGTCTGCCAATTTATTATGTCCTTGATTAATTCTAATCAATGTTTCATGGAGTAAATTTTCTCTTTCTTCATATGTCAATTTATATTTTCCTCTTCCTCCTTCTACCATATCTTCTTCTTTGTTTGGATCTTGTATTTATAACTTCCTTTGCTCTCTTTTGAGATATTTGATTTATCTCATTGGGAATCATCAACCACTAATATAACCTTGCAAGTTGGCAAGATCAAAGTTTTGATACCATTGTAATGTCCTTAACTAAATATTTTGTAAATCTTTTTAGATCTAAAATATACTCAACAAATATAGCATAAAATATATTGAAATAACTTCCATCCAAATTGCATGTCAAATACTATCACATAAAATGTTGATTTTACACAAACTATGCTAGAAAATCAATCAATATTTACGCACATGAGATATAACTTAACCAAAGTGCTGGAGTTGATTTATATTTGTGAAATGTATAGCAATGTGCTAGAATATATCAAAATTACAACAATACAAATGATTGTAGACACTTGAAAATGTCTTGACCCCGCAAGCCACTTTCTCGCATCCCTACATTAATAATGATCCCTTCCACCAAATTAATTAAATAAAAAATTCAATTTATTTAACTAATTTATCCTAAGCCATCTATCCCTAGCCATTCCTCCCAATTAGTCACTTGTAATAAATTAATTTATTTAATTTATTACTATACTTTAGACCATCATCCACAATTAATTAACTAAATATCCTAATATTTATTTGATTAATTTCCCTCATCTACCAACCTAGAATAATTAAGTAAAACATTTATATTTGATTAATCTCCCCTAGCCTATGACCTAAACCTAGCCTATTTATTTAATTAGCAACTATAGCTTACCTAGCTCCTAGACCCAAATTAACTAAGTACACCCTTAATTAATCATAACCACTAATTAACCCCCTCACTAATTTCCAACAACCATATTAATTAAGTTAATCACTTAATTAATTAGCTTAAACCTTCATTAACCCATCTCCCCACACCCTTTGATTTTTTATTCAAAGGAGTCACATGTGTCTCCACCTCACCTTTCCTGTTCTATGCAAGAGCTCTTTTTAATAAAAATTGCTCACACGTCTTTGCCAAAAGCATGCATGTGTCACATGTCATCCCACTCACCTATAAAACACAATTTTTTTATTTTACCCTCTCATATAAATAATTTTTTTATTCATTCATATGTCTTAATCTTCATTAATGCAAAGCCTTCCCAAGGTGAATTTAAAATTCAAAAATAATAAGAACCCTCCATTTTTCTTGATCAAATCCTAACCCTCCATCTCACCATTCCATCTCCGCCCTTGGATCTCAACTTTCAATCTCCACCATTGATCTAAAATCCTCCTAGAAACTCTATAAATATTTAAGCATCCTCTAAGCCATTTTATTCTCAAGCCATTTGCATCCTTATCATGCCAAAATCCTTAGCCAATTGCTAGCCAAATTCCCTCATCAAATCCATGTTGTGTTGATTTGATAAAGCAATCCATATACACTTCATTGTTGGGTAAAGTTAGGAGTTGAGTTAGGTGTATCAATCTCCTCCACCTTATCAAGGAGTAAGGAGAATTTGAAGACTTGAGGTATAATCTATTTGTTTTGGTTTTTCTTCATGTTTATTTGTCTTCTTACTTTTCTTTACTCTCATTTGGCATGCCCAGTGGGACCCATGTCCCTGTAACTAACATTTTCTTGCAAGTTTTTTGAAGTTCTTCTTGTGCAAGTTAGTTTAGTGCCTTCAGTAACCAGTTCAACATCTGCGATCCCTGTTTCAACGCCTCTGACATCTCTCTTGGTGCTTGTGGTTTTCCACTGACCTTTGTTTCTATTTTGATAGTGTCTTGCAAGTTAGTGCTTCCAGTTCTCTATTTAGCACCTCTGGGCTCTTTGTCAGTGCTAGAGGTTTGTCTGTCAGCACTATTAGTCTCCTATTCAACGCCTATTGTGTGTCTGTTAGCACCTGAGGCTCCAAGTTCAGCACTTCCAGTCTCTATTTTAGCGCATTCGGTCACGATAGGAGAAATTTTTTCTTGTTTTAAATCATTCCTAATGTTTACTTGCTCACAACTAATGCTTGCAGGGTATTCTACTTTTGAGTGCAGATTTGGTTAGCCTTGAAATATCCTTAACAAATCATTTAACCTATTGTATTTTGGAAAGAACACTTAGGGTCATTTTAACCTCACCCATTTTATATCATTAGTGGTATTTCTGAGTCAAAAATTGTATCCAAATCTTATTGAGCTAACTTTGCATGTTGTTTAACACTTTGTTTGATCATTTTTGTGGCAGAATAACTTTGTTTGGTGTAGGTTCTTTTCTTTTGCACCAGTGCCTCAGGACCCCGTATCAGCGCATTTGGCCTATGTGACAACACACATGTATACTATTTTTTAACTGCACAATACAGTAGCACAATAGGTCTCTATTTCAGCGTAGAAGGTTACTACTTCAGCGCAGTAGGTTACTGTTTTAGCGCAATAGGTTACTGTTTCAGTGTAGTAGGTTACTACTTCAACGTAGTATGTTACTGTTTTAGTGCATTTGGTCTCTGGTTCAGCACAGTCAGTCTCTGTTTCAGTGCATTATGTCTTTCTGTTAGTGTAATTGGTCTTTGTTTTAGCGCTTTCAGTTTGGCATTTTATTTCAAATTTTTGAGCACTAACACACTTTTGCAGATATCAAAAGTTTGTCCAAGAATCACAATCAAAACTACTGACTCTTTTTGTGTAGCTCCATGATCAAACCTTTCTTTTTATCACTAGCATTAGTTGCACATTAAGTTAAAGTAGAGGTTAATTAACTTTGTTTGTCGTGTTTGTGTTTGCCTTTGGATGTATGCTCTCCCCTCACACCTTAGGGTGATCTTGGGGATCAAAAGTCAATTTGTAAACTTTATGTTTATTTGTATCTCGAAGGGATCACTTTTTCACGTATGCTCTCCCCTTGCGCTTCGTACGATCTTGGGTGATCAAAAGTGAGAAGTGGTTTCTTCTTAGAAGGCCTGCTTGGGGATTTCATCACCCCAAGGGATGACCTCAACCACGTGTTCTGGCGCGGGATATAAACGTGAGAATTGAAAGACTCACTTCAAAGGAAGGACTCTCTCCCCCTTGCAAAGACCCCAAGACCCTCAGTCTGCTAAGACTTGTGTTGGTTGGCACTTGGGTGGACAGGGACACCCCCGTTCATGGATTCATCCCCCATACCTTGCGTCTATTGGGACACCCCATAGAAGCTTGTAAAGCCTAGATAAGACCTTCGGTGCATCGCAACCTCATGGAGGAGAAGAGCTCACACTATTACCTTCATTGTTAGAGATATAATACACTTTGGGAAAGACATTGTCTCCAAAGTAAGGGGTGTAAGGTGGTCCAAGACCTTGCATTCCCTACCTATCCAAGCAATGATAAATGGTATCAAGACGATGGAAACAACCATTATCTAATAGTGGGGGTTGAAGTCGCATCTGAGTGAGTCCACAGGATATGACACTCCCACTTGAATAATTATAGGGATGTTCATGTGAATGGTGTGTCTTCTATGTTAAAACCCGTGAAAGCCAAAATCATTTTTATGCATTGAAGTCAGTCATTGTGTTTTCATTGCTTGCATAGTCTCTTGCCAAGAGTTGAAACCAAGAAAAATCAAAATTTCCCCTCAAATCAAGCAATTTTCAAACCTTAGACGACCTTTTAGTGCCTCCAATCAGACTATTAGCACCTCTAGTTAGACTGTCAGCGCCTCCAATCCATCTGTCAATGCCAGAGGTCAGACTTTTAGTGCCTCCGGTCAGTTTGTCAGTTCCTTCGACGCTTTTGTCAATGCCTCTGGTTCTCATGTCCCATAAACATTCATTGACCAAAATTTGGTTTCCTAGGCAAAAATTTGACCATCCTTAGCACATGGCAACTCTTGAGAACCATCCCAAAATCCTCCATCCTCCATTTAGTCCACCTTTTATCAAAATTTAATCATTGCACAACCCCCATTTGACCTTAGACATATCTTTATTTTTATCTCTGGACCTTTATCCTCACTCCATCCATTTCACTAGCATCAAGACCATACAAACCTTTATCAAAATTCTCTCCAAATCAAAATCCTAACATCATCCAAGCCATAGTCAAAATCCAATCCAAATCAAGATCATCCAAATCTTAATCAAAATTATCCAAACCAATCAAATAACATCCTTTAAATCAACATCCAAATCATCCTTCAAATCAAATTTGTGCAAGATTAAATCTAGATCTCATCCCCATCTTCTAATTTATAAAAAGCTTGAGAACTTGTCTACCTTAAGTTCTTTTATAAATTAGCCCTAGCAACCTTAGATAAATTAGCTTAGGAGCTTAGAATACTCCTAAGTTTGTGGACTATAAGGATCCTATTTTGCTTGGTGTCTTGTCTACCCCAAGTAGAATATTCCCAGTCCCCTTTCTTGCTTAAGTGTCTTAGTCTACCATAAATAAGAAGAGGAAAATCCTTTGAAATCAACAAGATCTAGATTTATTTAAGCTCTCTTTTGATTTGATTATCCTTTTCAAACATCATCAAAAGTATCCAAAGTATCCCTTTGAATCATCCACTCTAACTAAAATCATCCACATACCCTATCATAAAAGCATCCATTCACTCATCCATTTTTGGTCCAAACTTTTGAAAATCAATTTCTAAGGTCATATCCTTCACTCACCTATCATCACAAAACCAACCCACACTTCTCTATTGTATGCCACAAATAAGGTCACAAGCTAGGAAAAACCAAGAAATGGAGTCACATAGGCCATATGGGATGCTTCCTACTGACCAAAACAATGCCATAATAAATCAACAACAAACATCTAACGAAAATAATACAATGATAAATCCTTGGGGAAACCAACCACAACCATCCAATAGTCACAACATAGATCAAGGAGTCATGGACTTCATGCAAGATGGTGACTCTATGGATTTGTTGGATCGAGTCCTAAAATCTGATCCCAATAGATACTTAGAATTCTTGATCCAAAATGGTCTCAAAGTGCCAACCCAACCCTCCACTAACACATCCCAACCATCTTCATCCAATAATGTCCCCAACATGTCACGACCTTCATTATCTAATAATTTGGCCAACACCTCTACATCAATGTCAAATCCCACATCCATATCTACATTAACCATAGCCACATCTATCCCACAAATTACCCTTAACATACCAAATAACACAACTTACACCAATGCTTCCACAAGTGTCCCCCAATTTGATTCAAACACCATCACTTTCATGACCCAACGTTTCTACCAACCACCAAATAATACATTTAACAACCCTAACAATAACCTACAAACATCCACCTTCACGTACACGCAACCCCCTATCTCACAACCACCCGCATCATCTTCCGCACAAAACACTAACCAAACACTTTTACAACAACTCCAGTTTCAACAAAATCAAAACCCTCAACAACAACAAAACATACCAACGCCACCCACCCCAGATTTATCACATATTGTCCAAACGTTGATACAAAAGGTAGATGACATGCAACAAGGGCACAAAAGGAAGCAATACTCCTTTGAGGACATTTGTCCATACCCCTTTGATTGCTCCATCCACATGTCGCCCTTTCCCAAGAATTTTGAAACTTCAAAGTTTGACAAATACAAAGGGAAAGGAGACCCTCAAGAACATCTTAAGGAGTTTTATATTGCTTGCTTAGAAGTCTCCTATGATGAAACCTATCTCATGAGACTTTTACCTTGAAGCTTAGTAGGACAAGCCACCGAATGGTTTGCACACCTTCCCCCGGGAATCAAAACATTCCATGAACTTGCAGAGAAATTCATTAATCACTTCTATAATTTTGAACATGAAATATCAATGACAAACCTTTGCAACACAAAACAAAAGAACATGGAGACCTTTGTTGCCTTTATAACACTACTTTTCCCCAAAGTTATTTAATTATTTGCAGTGGATTTATTATGGTTAGTATTTAGAGTTAGGATAATATAGAATATTAAATAATGTGTAAACAACAAAAGTAAATTACAACATTGATAATTTAATAAGATCTCTAATGTATATCATTAACAAGACAAATTGGATGACATAATCACATATATATAATATTCCCAATATCTTTATTAACAATAAGTTCAATACTTATCTAAATCATTGAGCACTTGGATTTGCCACTCTCACCCTAGGAAGATTTTAGTGGTCTTAGCCCTGGCTATGGCATACTCTAGGAGAAAATAGTTCCTTTCGGAACACAACGTGCTATTACACTCTCATACAAGTGCTGGTTCTAGAAGAACAATGCTCAACATAATGTTGGTTCTAAAAGAACAATGCTTAACACTAGTGTTGGTTCTAAAAGAACAATGCTCAACACTAGTGCTAGTTCTAAAGAACAATGCTCAACACAAGTACTCTTACACAAGTGTTGGTTCTTAAAAGAACAATGCTCAACACAAGTGCAAACCAAGCCCTGGCCAGGACCGTCCCAGATTGTATGCTGTACCCCAGGTTAGGACACACTCTGTATGCCCCCTTCTCCTAATGCCCATAGCCCACCAAATCAATTACTTCTTCCCTTGAGTGTTCTCCATCTTCTTCTTTCTTTGAGTGATTCTTGCCCATTCCAAGTCTCACACAAATGCCTTATATAACCTTTTAAGTGGTGGTTTCTAAACCATCACACCCTTTCACAAAGGTTGTCATTAACAATTAGTTAATAAACTTAATAATTCCTCCCTTTTAAAAGGGGTTTTCATAATTATTCTTTATTTATCTCTATTTTAACTAAAGGATCATAATATCTATTATTTCTCCATCTCCTTTTAATTTTAAAGGGTAAATAAACTTTATCCTCTTATAATTTCAAAGTCATTCATAAAATAGCCTTCTTTTCCATTTTGGGGAAAAAGTCCAATAACAATTACCCCCTTGTAAATTAGCTGTTGTTCTCAGTAGCTCAAGTTGAATCTACAACATAATTCACCAAAAATAATTAGTCAAGTAACATCATCGATATAACAATGAATCTACTTCATTTATAATCATATTTCTTAAATTTTAGATCTTCCCAATAACTCCTCTGCTTTAACTGAAACCACAATTGAATCCCATAGAGATACTTTGTTAATTAATAACATGATTAGAACTATACTTGTATATTTTCACATGAAATAGATCATAAATTTATACTTGAGAAGCTAATACAAGTGTATACAATAAATCTTCTATTAAATAATCTTTTAAATTTGGTCATTAATGTGTAACCTTATCTTTAATACAAATATTTCAATCTTTTAGATACCATTTCGACATAAAATATACAAAAGTATTATCATGTAAACATATAGCACTTACCTAGTGAATGACATACATATCCCATACTACGTAGTCATTCATCATTAAGTGCAATATACTCAAAATACATTCCAAGATGATATTCATGCATTCCGGACTACATGAATATCCCCTTTTCATATACCAAATACAATTGAATAGCAACAAATACATCAAAACATGTACAAGGTTATTGGGTTGATCAAGTCCAATAACGAAGTACAATAAAACAAAGATGGTACCAAACAATCTTACAAGGCAACTTAAGCAACAAAACATTAACAACTATTACCATCGTAAAGTACTTCATAGAGAACACTAGGTTTAATATTTCATTTAAGTAATTAGGTTAATTGAATATATTTGTTTGTTATCCTCATATTTCCCATCATGATTGATCTCACAACCATCTAATTATGACTTCCTAAAATAATTAAAGACACAATTCAAATTCTATTGATTGACTTTCCAAACCCAAATTATTAGGAGAGACACCATATAAATAAGACAAATAATTAGATGACTAATGTCATCAAAGGAGTTAATGAACTTACATCCAAATAAATGAGACACTATTAAAGTAAATAAATAAATAAAATTGATGGAGCAAAGAAAGAAAAATGAAAGCTATAGGAGGAAACCAATAATCTAACACCAAAACATCAACCTCAATCCTGAATTAAAAACTTGAATTGGAGAGAGCTAAATCTAGGAAGTACTTTGTCATTCATGAAGAACAAGTGACCAACAACTGTCCATTCTTAATCAAGAAGATATAGACTTTAATCATTAATCTATTTTAAAAAGGAATCAAGGATTGATAATGACCACCTTGACAAAAATGAAGTCCCCATCTTGATATACAACTTTACAATTTCATCATGGGTGAAAAAAGAAATGCATATATGGATAATATGAGGCTTACTAACTAATCAATGATAAAATGGAGTTTGAGAACATTTAGAGGTCAAGTTTTTGGACATAAGGAAAGTTTAAAGATCAATTTGCATAATGGAATGTGATAAGAGAGAATAAGAATTTTCACAACACACATGTAAGAAATGCAAAACCTATTAACTCATATAGAGGAACAAGAAAGTCTAAAAACGATGGCTAATCTATTGAGTCCTAACAAAGAGAGGAGAAGTTGTTCATGTTTACTAGTGATGAGTTAAAAAAACCTATTAGACATTGTAGAATGTGCATATTATATAGACCAATGCATATCATTAGTTGTAGTAAACTCCATATACTCTTGTGAGGAATGACAATTCATTGGTATAAGAACACATCATGAGATGAATGTAACACCTTAGAAAATTATAAAATGACTTTGAAAAATAATTCAAATTGATTAGAGACAACATGATTGCCACTAAAATTACACCTTCCAACCAAGGAAACATAAGTCTATTAGAGTCTTCAATAAAAGATTCAAGGAGTTACTAAGATAGATTAAGAAAGAATCAAACGTTGGACTTAAGAAATGTAGGTATTTGAAGAAATCAATACCCATTCTAAGGAAGAAAAAGTAAAGATGTCACCTCCATTTTATGAGAGTGCATACAACGAGCAATCAACATTGAATGTGAGATATTAATGTCTATGCAATCAAGAATGTAAAGTGATGACCAAAATGTCTATAGAAGCTTTTGAGAGTGATATAATGTGAATGTTATGCAAACTTAAGGATACCACAATGAAGGATAAAAATCATGGACAATGAACTAATTATAGGAAGACTAGCACTTACCTTAACCACTAACTTCCTTACTACATGTAGGTTGCTAAGAATAGATCTTGGGATTGGATAGGTCCCTCATAAGACACATGTAACACCAATACTTAGAGCCAACATGTGTGTACCTGATTTGACAATGAGTAGGGAAACACTGACTTGGTTTGAACAATATATATAACAAGACTAGTAAAGAAAGGATGTTCCACATTACTTTCTTATCAAATTCATCTTTTACGAGATTATATTTTTTTAATTCATTATTACTTACTATCTCAGTTCTAATACTCATGCAATACCCATGTACTAAATGCATTTGTTTTATGGGTTGTTTTCCTAAGTCGTGTTTAACTAGAGATAGCCACAACTAATTCCCTAGAGAATTAATAGATGTAGATTTTCCACACCAAGTGCTTCTTGTACAAGGTTGGAAGCTAAAGGGTGTCACAATTTCTTATCCTTTCCTATATATAGGAAGTTAAACTAAAGTTACTCCATAATTTTTTAGAACTAGTGCAACAAAGGTTCACCTTGTTATATTAGCATCTCCCATTTTGATAGAGGCTACTAGCTTGCTTCTGCCTTATGTAATAAACCACCTATGCATTATCTCTCAAGCAATATATTTACCATGAATAAGTCTCATGAATATAAGTTGATGATATTGCCTAATTGCACATAAACGAAACATTATACACATGAAACACTCCTCATTAAAATATAACCATAGATTTATTCCGTAGGCATACACAACTAATACCAAAGGACGTAGTTTCCTACATAACTCAACAAAGCTCCAAAATACCTCATGTATAACATGTATGTTATTCAAATTAGAGTCATTACTCATATCATTAACGTGATCCAAATACTAATTTATGTGTTGCATATTACTAATAGCAACTCACTATAGAAGTGCTTGTATAGCCTCTGTAAGTTTTATAATTGTATTCTAACCATAACTCTCATTATTATCCTATATACTAAATTATCCCTATTCTTAGAACCTATTCTATCCAAACAAGTGGAATTAAAAGAATTAAACAGAGACTTAGTCACAAGAAATAAAACAAACAACATTAATGTAATACTTGCAAAGTCCAAGCAACATTAAAAGCTTTAAATCAAAGTTGAAAATGATTCGAATGTAATTTGCATTACTTTGTTTTATTGCAAGTTTACTTTTACTTAAACCGAAATACATCTTTTACCATAGGACGTGATCGTTCAAAATTGGCTTTGGTCGAATGTGCTTAAATGGCCTAGGCGCCATGAATCATGGAAAGAACAAGACAACGAAATGTCAAAAGTACATGGGGGCGACAGATCATAGGGAGAGACATATATTGGAAAAAATGTTATTTGCATGGTATTTATTTATTAGTCCCTGCCTTCGGCAGGGTAACTATTGTTTTCACCGCAATAGCATTTCTTTGGGCGTTGGACTTTGTGCAAGTGTTATAATCCAAATTAGCCTAAGTTTGTTTGCATCGTAATAGCATTTCTTTGGGCGTTGGACTTTGTGCAAGTGTTATAATCGAAATTAGCCTAAGCTTTTTAGTCTATCCTTGGTATTATTTTCCTGTTGGTATCTGTGCAATGACAATAATCAAAGTTAAACCTAAGTCGTTCTTTATTTAGCCCATTAATTTTTTTTAGCTCATTGGCAATTTCGTTGAGATAGTTTTTGGATTCTTAATCGAAATTAGCCTAAGCTTTTTAGTCTATCCTTGGTATTATTTTCCCGTTGGTATCTGTGCAATGACAATAATCAAAGTTAAACCTAAGTCATTCTTTATTTAGCCCATTAAATTTTTTTTAGCCCATTGGCAATTTCGTTGAGATAGTTTTTGGATTCTTAATATTTTGGCTTGTCTTTGCATAGGGTTTGCTTTCTTTTTGATACGTCTCCCCGTGTGATCCAGCTTCAACTCGTGGCTGCTTTGAGATTTGCATGTCCTCATGGGTTCCAACATGGACGCGTGTGACACCTTTTTCCTTGTAGACATTGATGTAGAAGAAGGGTTTGTGGGAATGTCATTTAACATTCCGTTTTGCTGGTTGTAGTAGATAGTCCATGTCTCAACAGATAGCCGAGCAGAATTATCTAGGTCCTCAGACTCTACTGTGTGGTCCAAAGCAAGTGGCCAAAAAGTTTTGCACAGTGGTTTGGTGTTGTTTGTTTGCCTAAGCGAGCCCTTTACACATTATGAACGGATTGCAAGAAAACTTGTAAGTGAATCATTTTTTTGGTTGGTCAACATGAAATTGCATGCGTTTCAGTTAGTGATCATTGGGTTTCAGATTTATGATTTTTGGTTATCTGTAAAATTGTACATAGCTTGAAACGTGTTTTTTTTAAAACTAAGATTTATGAATAACATGAATGACACAGTTGAGAGTGTTCAGCAAAAAAATAATTATGCAATTAAAAAATCTGCATAGTAGCTCGTTGACATTACCACAGGAGCTCTCTACCACATCTTCCCCAGCCGGCCCTTGCTCCCTCCTCCATGCAGACTGTACCTTTCTATTCTCTCACAACATTTTGTGTATAACTGTATGCATGGAATTTTACAAATGCAATGTACAAAAATTATAAAAAGTACAGAAAAGAATTTGTGTGCGCCCAATTTGTGTTGTCAATATTTTTTTTAATCTACTGTAGTAGGGTATTGTAGTAATTAGGAAAGGGGCACTAGGTGAAGACATGAAGATGCTGTTGGACACCTTAAGGTATTGGGATTCCCTTGTTTTTACAGCAATTTTCCAAGTACTATACCCTAGGTATGCTATATTTACATCAGCAAGAAGCGTTTGAAAACTGGACTTTGTTATCGTCAAGGTAAAGTTTGCACTTGCAAAAGTAATTATTTTGCCTGTTACATTTTTCAGACTGTCAACATTTTCCCAATGGTGGATTGTAGATGTACCAGACACGTGGAATGTGGAAGGCTCCACAGTGGTCTATGTCAGAGTAAATGCAAAATTTGTAGGGGCATTTAGCGTGGTAGATTGCATCCGGCTATAAGCACCAAAATCAGTTAACAAACTTTAGGTTAGCCAATTATAATTTTTTTGCTTTCATGATGGATTCAGTTTTTGCAGTGAGGATTTATTTGTCATTATTTTTGTTTTGTGTTTTCAAGGATTAATTATTATTTTCGTTTCTTCCTGTTTTGGTCAAGTAGGTATTTGGGAGTGCCAAGTGGCGGATAGGTATATTTTGATTTTAAAAGTACACTCACCCTAGGTATATTTTGATATTAATAGTAAAGTATACTAAACTATATAAGAAAATTAGTTCTTCCAGATGGTTTTGTGTTGCATGGGATTGATGGAACATCTCCCAGGTCTATAGTGCTTAATGCTTATCATTATAATACTGAAGTTCAAATGTTAAATTCAATGTTCTCATAATTTATTTTTGGAACACAGATTGTGTATATGCTTGATCAAATTCGTGCCTTGGAGAATGAAATGTTGCAGAGAATAAAATAGCACTTATGTTAGTGTAAATTTATTTATTTATTTTGGCTTTTCTAAAGTTTAGATTTGTGTTAGTTTTTATTTTGTTTAAAAATTTTTTTGATTGATTTTTTATTGGCATTTAGTTATTTTTCAAAGATCACTTCTGCTGCAAGGAGCCATGCAACTGAATGTAAGCTTCCTGAAGGCACAGTTCTAGGGAACTTCAACGGGGAATTTTGGGAAGCATTTGCTAGTACTCAGGTTTGTCTGAAACATGAATTACTCCATCTTAAATTTCATTCAAAGAATGAGGGTCTAGATGTGTGTACATAAGAGAGATAGATGCAATCGCCATTTTGTGTTCATTTTTGTAATTACTAATTTATATTTAATCTAATTACTTATGCTTTCTTTTTAGGTTATTGGTTATGTACTTTCACTTTTTCTACTCAAGATTGGAAAGGTGAGTGCTCCTATGTCACATCTATTGTTGGTTGGGTTACTTATTTTAATATTTTTAATAAGGTGGTCCATGGGTACTTATCTTTCTCTAGTTTCTTCAAGTGCACACATATAAGTTGTTTTGAACTCTATTGTATACCTATCATTGCAGGAAGCCACAAGTACCTCAAGGACTACATTGACTGTTTACTATATTGAGTTATATGTGCTCAAAGTGTAGCTTTATTGATTCAAATAAAGTAAATTTTTTTACAATTTTATGTACTGACCTATTTTTGGCTGCAGTTAATTTCTATGACATATTCCATTGTATATTTTACTATATCATAGGAAATTTCTTATGAATCTTCAAGTAAAAAACCCATTAGCTTGGAAAAGAATAGCCAACTAGACTTACTGGCAGCAACTTGGCATGTCAAAGTGGGCAAAAAATGTATGACATAGTGAAATTCTTATCAAAAACAAAATCTAGAAAGCTTTGCTAAAGTTGGTCAAGTCATGAAAAATGAGCCAACTATGCTCATTTGGGATCAAGACAAACCAGGGTTACAAGTCTTGCTGAGATTGAGCTAAGCCCTCGACATAAGGAAATTTTGAGGTTTTAGATTGCACATTAGATACACAATAAAATGTTCAGCATGTAATTTGGTTGCATTCTTTGTTGAGTTTCTTGACCACTAAGGAAGTTTTAAGGTTTTAGATTGCACATTAGATACACAATAAAATGTTTAGTGTGTGTTCTTGTTGCGCAGGTTCAAAATACAAGGCACATTCCAACTTTCACTGGACAATTCTATTACATAATATTCTCTAACATTTTGTGATCAGTACTGATTGCATAGATAGAATATACATGATGAAATTGCATGTTGTTGTTAAACATGTGTCTTTGCTTTGTTCCCTTTTTGCACCTGCCTAGTTATTTTCTTACTCAACTTTCCTCCTTTGATACATAGCTTTTGCTACCGAGTATTACCTTTAACTATTATGTGTACTTGAACCTGTGTCTGAGTACATAGACTGTTTAAGGATGACCACAACCCTTTGGACTTTCTCCTGTCCTTTCTGTTCCATAATTTCCATAATGTTGGCTAATGCACTGAAAGGAAATCTGTACAAGGCTGAATCTGTGCTCCTGTCTCCTCTAAGAACTCTGCGAAGTTGCTCAATTGGACTTACTGAACACCCAAGGACAACATGGATGCAGTTTTTGATCCAACAAAATTGCTTTCAAAACAATGCCCTTTCAATTAGCTTGCAGCTTTAGGCAGGGACTGAGCTGCAGCGCAGCCCTTGTTTATTTTGTTTTGTTTTGAATTTTAAGTTGAAAATATATTTTTATAAAGTTTTAGAATATGTCATAATTTGTTAAAAATGTTAAAAACTTATTTAATAATTACAAGTTATAGGAAGGAATATAAATAATTAGAACATCGGTATAGTATTTAATATAATTGAGGGTAAGATGACAACAAGGCAATCTCATAACCACAAGTCGTAAATTGAAAGGCTCTTATGGGGCACAAGATTGTTTAGGGCTTACTTAGCAAAATTGAAGTTGGAGAATACTAATGTATTTGATATTGATATTGACACAATGTATCTTGTCATATTTTAATCTAGTTGTATCTTGTTAGTATACTTTTATTTATCAATTGTTGTTGTGTTTTTTATTTGTATGTTGGATCCCTCCACATAATTGGTATTTGTTGTCACATTAACTTAAAAATATTGAAAGATGGTTCATAAATTATAGTAATTTTTTTTTTGAGATAGGAAGGCTTGATAAACCTAGTATGTTTTATTCCTCTTTCGATTTGTTGAACTAGTGCTTCCATTGAATATGTTTCTAAACCCAAAGATAATAGTGTGGATTGGATATTATTCTTTATGCTATGTCTTGTGATAAAAACCCATGAATTAATACGGCTTATTTCCCTGCTAGACTTTTTTTATAACTTTGTAGGACATACACACAATGTTTAGTAGGAGAACAATAATTAATTTACCTAACACTATCCTTTCTCCTATCGCAATTAATCTTTCTTTTGCAATGTTGAAGACAGATCTAATAAGAAGGAATGTAAATTAAACCTCAATTTAGTAGGTTGGTTTGAAATTATCTAAGTATGTGTTTATCCTTGTAGTCTTATTGCTATTGTTAGTACATAGAGAAAGAACCAATTTAACAATTAACAACTCAATAGCCCAGTTTTTTTGGCTCTAATACCAAATGTAACGCTACTTTTCCCAGAGTTATTTAATTATTTGCAGTGGATTTATTATGGATAGTATTTAGAGTTAGGATAATACAGAATATTAAATAATGTGTAAACAACAAAAGTAAATTACAACATTGATAATTTAATAAGATCTCTAATGTAAATCATTAACAAGACAAATTGGATGACATAATCACATATATAATATTTCTAATATCTTTATTAACAATAAGTTCAATACTTATCTAAATCATTGAGCACTTGGATTGGCCACTCTCACCTTAGAAAGATTTCAGTGGTCTTGGCCCTGACTATGGCATACTCTAGGAGGAAACAGTTTCTTTTGGAACATAGCGTGCTATTATGCTCTCATACAAGTGCTAGTTCTAGAAGAACAATGTTCAACGTAGTGTTGGTTCTAAAAGAACAATGCTCAACACTAGTTCTGGTTCTAAAAGAACAATACTCAACACAAGAACTCTTACACAAGTGTTGGCTCTTAAAAGAGCAATGCTCAACACAAATGCAAACCAAGCCCTTGCCAGGACCGTCCCGGGTTGTATGTTGTACCCCAGGTTAGAACACACTTTGTGTGCTCCCTTCTCCTAATGCCCATAGCCCACCAAACCAATTATTTCTTCCCTTGAGTGTTCTCCATCTTCTTCTTTCTTTGAGTGATTCTTCTTGCCCATTCCAAGTCTCAAACAAATGCCTTATATAACCTTTTAAGGGGTCGTTTCTAAACCATCACACCCTTTCACAAAGGTTGTCATTAACAATTAGTTAATAAATTTAATAATTCCTCCCTTTTAAAAGGGGTTTTCATAATCATTCTTTATTTATCTCTATTTTAACCAAAGGATAATAATATCCTTTATTTTTCCATCTCCTTTTAATTATAAAGGGTAAATAAACTTTATCCTCTTATAATTTCAAAGTCTTATTCATAAAATAGCCTTCTTTTCTATTTTGGGGAAAAAGTCCCATAACAACCTTCTTGCAACGATGGAGAAGTCTTGCAAGCAAGCTTCCATGGCCATTCCCTGAGAAACAATTGGTCAACATGTTTGCCACAAACCTTAACCAAGAGATGGGCTCCCATCTCCAAATTCAATGTGCCTTCACATTCGAAGAAGTCATCGATAAAGGCACTACCATTGAAAGAGCCCTTATTGCAAAAGGGGCTGTCAAAATTTATAAAGAGAACAATGACAATAGGAACAACAACAAAGTCAGCAACAACACCAATAACTCCAACAACAACAATAACAATAACAAGCAATCCTTTGAGAAACTCCATTTTTGGGGCAAAAATAAAAATACTCTTAGCGATGGTGTGACTGATGTCAAGAATGTTCAAAACATACAAACCCCCACACCATCTAATCCATCCACAAGAAACAATAATGCCAATATTCCTAGGGGTCAACCAAAACAAAGCAATGCACCTAAGAGGAAATTCACACCTCTAGGTGAACCAATCGAAAATGTCTTGAGGAACCTTGTTAAAGTTGACCTAATTACATTACCTGCCATTCGCCCATACAATAACAATTGTAATGTCCCCTTTTAGGATATTCTTGCTTTCTTCACTTGCATATTTAATAATATCACTAGAAAGTGACATTAGGAATATTAAAGATCAACAAATTAAGATAATATTCAGTGCATAGCATCATAGCATGATTAATAATGAGAACAATACTACATCACACAAATAATGAGATCAAATCATCATAGCATAATCCACATGCAGTTTAATTCATAACACAATTTAGTATCAACTATGTTCAAATCTTAATCCTTATTTCATTTCTAACCCTCAACCATGGATGTGGATTTACTTGTCTAGGGCGCGATGACACCACCTCATGGATTGGATTTACTCCACCTCTCCCTAACAACTTAATTGTCTAGGGCGCGATGACACCACCTCATGGATTGGATTTATTCCACCTCTCCCTAACAACACCTCGCCTCTCCTAAGGTTGTAGGCAATAGAAATAAATGGGCATTGAGTTTGAACATATCATTACTTTAATGTATCATGAACATAATCTATTGGTGTTGTCCTTATATGTTTCATAGCAAGTTACACAATGTTTATCTAATGACAATCTTTCCATTATATACATTTACTACATGGCATTCATATTAATAACTTGAGGTTAGATACATCTTACCAAGATAATTCTTGCCTTTATTTCCTTGTATCTCTTAAGTGTTTTATTCCTTCCTTACTGCTATTCTCCATTCATCTCAGAAAATATTCCTTTTATTTATGCTCCTTAAGGGATATGTCCACTCAGTATGATCGCTGCTTTTAACATAATTTACTTCATCCTTTTTATCAAATCATGTCCCTTCATAATAGTTATCTTCTTGTAACATAGTAATCACTGCTCACATGTCTATCTCCTCTTTTGCAATGATCACTGTCCTTATTTTGTAGACCGGTCTTGATTGTACTTCTGTGTATCATCCGAAGTCTTCTTGTTTCCTACCGCTTATCCTCCTCCTATTTTCTTCCCCCTTCGTTGGCTAATGAGGTCAATCCTTATATACTCGTGGTTTCTAAGAATCACACCTTTTAGTTGTGTATAAATCTCTTCTTACATATGTTAGCCTTAAATTATTATCATCGCTAATTTAACTTTGATTTATAAATGTTTTCAAACGTCTGTAAAGGTGGTCGGCTAGTTAACAATATGGTCGGCCACTATAATACTTAGTATTGTTTAGAATATTTAATATTTAATTTAATTCAAATATGTTTAAATATTAATAATTATATTTATATTATTAATATCTATATGATTAATATTTATATTTGTTATTAATTATTAAATAAATATATTATATCTTGCATTATATTAAGAAATATGTATATAATAATATTATTAATATTATTTAATAATATTGTATACATACGTAATTATTTCAAGAAGCACTCTCTATCGTTCTAATTGGTTATGGAAGGGCAGCTTCATCGTCTTATCATGATGTTTAAATCTTCAATTTAAACAATATCTTAATATCGGGACATCACAGTCCACCCTGCCCAAGATTGCTTGTCCTCAAGCAATCATAATTAGAATACTTCTAAAACCATCAGGATCCTAAATTGATCTTTTCGAGAATTGTTGTTAGTAATCTTGTCTCAATCCAATTGTTAATGTTAGCATTCTCCAAATATAAGGAAATTGGTTGTTCCATTCTGTTTGTGTATTTGCATTTCCCAATATCTCTTAACAACAAGAATTGGTAACTAGTGATGTTCGAGACAAGTTTCTTGAAGTACACACATGATGCATACGTAAGACATGAAGTATACCCCTAAATATATGCGAGGCATGAACCATACACATAAGTACACGTGATACACAAAGTATACACGTATGAAGCATATACATAGATACACAGAATATGCGAAGTATACATACACAATATATGTGAAGCATGAATCATACATGTGATATATGAAGTATACACGTAAAACACAAAGCATAAATACATGTAATGCATGAAGCATACACAAACTTATACTCTTAATACTTGATACACAAAAGTATATGAAGCATGAAGCATGAACATAGTATGTAATACACAATATATGCATGTAATACATGAAACACATAGCATACACTTGATACACAAAACATGAAGCATACAAAGTATACGCGCGCAATACATAAGGCATGAAGCATACATGTAACACACAAGTATATGCATGAATATGAAGTGTACACATGAATACAAGTAAGTCATGAAGTGTGCATTTGAACATATATAAGTCATGGAGTACACACATAAATCATGTAGTATACATTTGAACACACAAAGTCATGGAGTATACACTCGAATACACGAAGTCATAAAGTATTCAATTGAATACACAAAGTCATAGAGTATACACTCAAATACAATCACGAGTCATAGAGTATACACTCAAATACAAATAAAGTCATACAATATACACTCAAATACAAATACAATCACAAGTCATAGAGTATACACTCAAATATAAATACAAGGTCATAGAGTATACACTCAAATACAATCACAAGTCATAGAGTATACACTCAAATATAAATACAAGTCATAGAGTATACACTCAAATACGAATACAATCATAGAGTATACACTCAAATACAAATACAAGGCATAGAGTATACACTCAGAATACAAATACAAAGTCATAGAGCATACACTCGAATACAATTGCAAAGTTATAAAGCATACACTCGAATACAATTGCAGTCATAGAGTATACACTTGAATACATAGTCAAGTCAGACTACACACTTGAATACAAGTACACTCAAATGAAGTATACCGTCAGACAATTGGGAAGGGGATTCGGTGCATCCCATACTACACCGTGGACCCACCCACCATCCCACGGTCATCAAGTATACACGAGTATGAATCATACACGCGAATACACGTAATACACAAAGTATTCACATGAACATATGTTACAAAGCATACACATAAGTCACAAAGTAAACCTTTGAATACACTTGATTACACATAAATCACAAAGTATACACTTGAATACATGTAAGGCACACGTAGTATACACAAGATGGCAGGATGACTGCTCTGATACCACTTGTAATGTCCCCTTTTAGGATATTCTTGCTTTCTTCACTTGCATACAATAATATCACTAGAAAGGGACATTAGGAATATTAAAGATCAACAAATTAAGATAATATTCAGTGCATAGTATCATAGCATGATTAATAACGAGAACAATACTACATCACACAAATAATGAGATCAAATCATCATAGCATAATCCACATTCAGTTCAATTCATAACACAATTTAGTATTGACTATGTTCAAATCTTAATCCTTATTTCATTTCTAACCCCAACCATGGATGGGGATTTACTTGTCTAGGGCACGATGACACCACCTCATGGATTGGATTTACTCCGCCTCTCCCTAACAACTTAATTGTCTAGGGCGGGATGACACCACCTCATGGATTGGATTTACTCCACCTCTCCCTAATAACACCTCGCCTCTCCTGAGGTTGTAGGCAATAGAAATAAATGGGCATTGAGTTTGAACATATCATTACTTCAATGTATCATAAACATAATCTATTGGTGTTGTCCTTATATGTTTCATAGCAAGTTACACAATATTTATCTAATGGCAATCTTTCCATTATATACATTTACTACATGGCATTGATAATAATAACATGAGGTTAGATACATCTTACCCAAATAATTCTTGCCTTTGTTTCCTTGTATCTCTGAAGTGTTTTATTCCTTCCTTACTGCTATTCTCCATTCATCTCAGAAAATATTCCTTTTATTTCTGCTCCTTAAGGGATATGTCCACTCAATATGATTGCTGCCTTTAACAGAAATTACTTCATCCTTTTTATCAAATCATGTCCCTTCATAATAGTTATCTTCTTATAACATAGTAATTGCTGCTCACATGTCTATCTCCTCTTTTGCAATGATCGCTGTCCTTATTTTGTAGACCGGT
The DNA here is from genome assembly GCA_027924645.1 of Cunninghamia lanceolata. Lineage (NCBI taxonomy): Eukaryota > Viridiplantae > Streptophyta > Pinopsida > Cupressales > Cupressaceae > Cunninghamia > Cunninghamia lanceolata. Next base: position 3,906,943 of record BSBN01000524.1, read on the forward strand.
CTTGATTGTACTTTTGCGTATCATCCGAAGTCTTCTTGTTTCCTACTGCTTATCCTCCTCCTATTTTCTTCCCCCTTCGTTGGCTAATGAGGAAGATCCTTATATACTCGCGGTTTCTAAGAATCGCACCTTTTAGTTGTGTATGAATCTCTTCTTACATATGTTAGCCTTAAATTATTATCATCGTTGATTTAACTTTGATTTATAAATATTATCAAACATATGTAAAGGTGGTCGACTAGTTAAAAATGTGGTCGGCCACTATAATACTTAGTATTGTTTAGAATATTTAATATTTAATTTAATTCAAATATGTTTAAATATTAATAATTATATTTATATTATTAATATTATTTAATAATATTGTATACATATGTATTTATTTCGAGAAGCACTCTCTATCATTCTAATTGGTTATGGAAGGGTAGCTTCACCGTCTTATCATGATGTTCAAATCTTCAATTTAAACAATATCTTAATATCGGGACATCACAACAATCAATTCAAACCCTCATGGTTTAACAAAAATGCCTATTGTGAATATCATCGAGTAAAGGGGAAGAAAACATCTGACTGCATGAGGTTGAAAAATTGCATACAAGATCTCATAGATCGTGGTGACATTACAATCGATGAACCTCCCAAAAGATCACCCAATGAGAACTTAGGATGCACTTCCTAATCATAACAAGGGAAAAGCGTCCACCTCCAATCAAGAATATCATGTCGTTCCCCCTCCTTTCAACTCCATTATGGGTCGCATAGAAGAATGCCCTAACCATGTGGCCACTATCACCATACGGGCCAAAACCCCCAATTGCACCATTAACACTTGTCACGGTCGCATATCCATTTGAGGAGCCCTAGTTGAGGACCAAGCTACCACCTCCACACCCATAAACCTTCCACCCACCAACAAATATAACCTCCTCGAATACCTTAGCAAAACACCCACGCAAATTTCTATCCTCAAATTACTTCACATGTCACCCCTCCACAAAGAGGTTCTTGACAAAGCGTTGATGGAAACTCACGTTCCTAATGACCTGAATGTGAACCAATTCCAAGCCATGGTGGGACACCTTTCTTCGCCTCACCATCTAACGTTCTCTGAACAAGATCTTCATGCCTCCAACCCATCTCACAATGAGGCCCTGCATATCGAAGTCCATATCCATAAACATACTATCAAATGAGTATTAATAGATGGAGGTTCTGGCCTAAACCTTTGCACTCTAAAATTAATAAAACACTTGGGATATTTTGATGTGGTTGTGGACTCAAGTGAAAGTATAACTATCAAAGGATACAATGACACAGAACGACAATCTAAAGGGACTATGGAACTTCCAATTCAAGTTGGACAAAAGATCTTGGAGACAAAATGCCAAGTATTAGATCTTGATCTCCCCTATAACATCCTCCTCGGTCGCCCATGGATCAATGCCATGCAAGCCGTTCCATCCACTTTCCACCAATGCCTTAAATTCCCCTACAATGGGACCGAGGTTACCATACATGCCTATCCTCGTCCTTTCCAATACTACAATTTCTTGGAAGGACATGATAAAACCTTTTGCCCATATAACAACACCATTAAACTATCCACCTCCAGCAATAATCCAAAATCCTCCGCTAATTACATTGATCCATCCAACATCGCAACCACCTCTCAACCCTCACCACCACCCGAGATCAAGATCAAGGTTAGTGATATCGGATGTGGATAATACAACCTACATGGTGCATTTTGTGTAGGACAACTTCCTACATCCCCCAAAGCATTTGGCAAACCTAAGTCACAAAAAATCTCTACGGTTGTCATCAAATGGAAGCCATCTCCAATCTTCAAGCGCAAACACCTAATGGAACAAGATGTCCTAGAAGATGTGTCATTCTGGTTGTACAGAGATGAAGATGAAGAACAAAAAGCTCCTATCCTACCTAGCGAGAAATATGGAAAGGGTCTCAATATTGTCAAGAATATGAGCTATAAAGGGCAAGAGGTATTGGCCTTCATGAACAAGAAATTCTTGATCCAATCCTAGCTACTAGGAACCCTTATCATCAAGGTTTAGGGTACGAAAAACAAGAGCCTACCCCTACAGAACTAGAATATATCTTAAGTGAGGTTGCTAAAGCCTTTCCTGCAATTGAGAACACTAATGGAGATGATCATCAAGACTCTTTTGATGATTTTGCTGAGCTATTTGAATCATCCACTTGCACCACCATCTATAGCCTTTCCACCATGCCATCACCATCTAAAGACCTTCTGCTTATTTACCCCCAACTCATCGATTGGGACCAACAAGGACCTCTAGTCCTAGATGTTGCTCAAAATGACGAAGCTATTGCCAAATTGATGGGGGTTAGAGAACATATACCCCTAGGAGATCACAAAGCTGGATATATCATAGAACTCAACACATCCACTTATTTTGGGGAGACCTCCATGTCTCTTAGTCACAAAAATATAAAAATATAAAAGACATCCCCTAGTGAAAACCACCATGTGGCACTTTCGGATGATACAAAAGTAAAAATAAAGGATGTATCTCCTGGTGAAAACCTCCTAGAGGCGCCAGAAGATGAGAGAATGGACCTCCCTAAAGTACCAACACTCTACCAAGAAAGATCACCTATCCTTGTGGAAGAATATCAAGAGATGAACCTCAGTACAAAAGAGTCACTGGAGATCACTTTTTGGGCAGCCTCCCTCACACTAACAGAACAAGAGGCCTTCTTGGCATTCTTCAAAGAACGAAGCCATAAAATTGCATGGATATATGCTAACATGCCTAGGTTAGACCCAACATTAGTGGCACATCATCTTGCAGTACATCCTGATGCAAAGCCAATCAAACAAAAGCTTAGAAAAATGAATCCCCAAGTTGCATTGCTTATCAAGGCTGAGCTCAAAAAGCTCCTAGATGTGGGATTTATTAGACCTATTGATTATCTTGAATGGGTATCAAATATTGTGCCCATAGAAAAAGTCCTGGGTGCATCCATGTATGTACAAATTTCAGAGACCTCAACAAAGCATGCCCCAAAGATGACTTTCCTCTACCTAACATCGACATTATAGTCGATTTGACAGCTGGGCATGAAATGTTGTCACTCATGGACAGATTTTTAGGATATAACCAAATCAGGATTGCTAAAGTGGATCAGCATAAAACGACATTTATTTGTCCATGGGAAACTTACTGCTGGGTTGTCATGCCTTTTGGCCTCAAAAACATAGGAGCAACATACCAAAGAGCCATGACCGCTATATTCCATGACTTATTTCATAGCATCATGGAAGATTATGTGGATGACCTGTTGGGAAAATAAAAAAACAAGAGAAGAACACCTAGATGTACTAGCTAAAATCTTTGATCGGCTAGAATAGTATAAAGTGCGTCTAAATCCAAAAAAGTGTGTCTTTGGAGTTACTTCAGGAAAACTCCTAGGCTATATCGTATCTTGACGAGGCATAGAAGTTGATCCAGAAAAGGTGAAAGCTATAGTTGAGATGCCCCTACCCAAGACTCTGAAACAACTACGCAGTCTCTAAGGCAAACTTCAATCCATCAGACACTTCATTGCACAACCAGCCGATAAATGCCAACCATTCCAACATCTCCTTCGCAAAAATGTAGCATTTATATGGGATGCAAATTGTCAGAAAGCCTTTGAATAGATGAAGGAATACCTTGCAACACTGCCTGTTCTCATGCCACCAAAACAAGGACAACCTTTATTATTATACATCTCAACAACAAAAATAGCGACATGGGCCTTGTTCGCACAACATGATGATTAGGGAAAAGAAAGAGCCATATACTACATCACTCGTACCTTAGTGGGATATGAGCTTAACTATACACCCATTGAGAGGGCATGTCTCATAGTTGTCTTTTCATCACAGAAACTGCGACATTACATGCTTAACCATAAAACTAAGCTCATAGCAAAAATAGACCCACTGAAGTACTTATTGTCAAAAGCAGCTCTCACAGGTCATATGGCTAAGTGGGTAATGATCCTTAGTGAATTTGATATCGAATACACAGAAAGAAAGGCTATAAAAGGACAAATCATAGCAGATCAACTAGCAAATGCACCTATCCCAATAGAACATCTGCTTCTTCCAGAATTTTTAGATGAGTCCATCTTCACAGTGACACCCACATCAGAATGGAAAATGTATTTTGATGGATCGTACACACATCGAAGATTGGGGGCAGGAATCCTATTTGTCACCCCTCAAGGAGATTGCATTCTAAAATCATACAAAATAACATTTCCTTGTACCAACAACATAGCAGAATATGAGGCACTCATCATAGGACTTCGCATGGCGGTCCAATGGAAAATAGAAAAGCTCATGGTCTATGGTGATTCCCAATTGGTCATAAAGCAGGTAAATAACGGATACAAGACAAAAGGATGATAAGCTCCTACCTTACAAAAGGATGGTAGATGATTTCAAGGAATATTTTTCTGAAATCCAGTTCAAACAAGTCCTTTTCACAATGGGGGCTCGACCTCGTCAACAAAATCCATCCACCATCATCCAGTGGACATAAGTTCATTATCACCGCCACCGAATACTTCACCAAATGGGTGGAAGCCATTCCACTCACATACACCACAAGCACCCAAATAGCCAAGTTCATCCTCCACTACATTATATGTCCTTACAATATTCCCCTTGCCATTATCATTGATAATGGGAAACCATTCAAGAATCAAGAAGTTAGAACCCTTTGTAAGAAATTTCATATCCAACACCACTTCTCCACTCCCTGTTACCCCCAAGGTAACAGTCAAGCAGAAGCTTCAAATAAAACTATCCTAAGAATCATGAAGAAGACAGTTAATGAAGTTGGCCATGACTGTCACTTGTAACTTAACTCTGCCCTTTGGGCCTATCACACCAGCATCTGTACCCCCACATGAGCCATTTTGTATTCCCTCATATCCATTTCTGAAGCCATCCTACCCATCGAGGTCGAGCTCCCCTCTTTAAGAATATTATAAAATCTCATTAATGAGGAGTATTGGGTTGCACGTCTGAATGAGCTAGAACTTCTGGATGAGAAGCACCTCAATGCTCTCAACCACCTAAATGCCTATCAGAATCGCCTCCGAAGAAGCTATAACAAGAAAATAAGGACTCATTGATTTGAAATAGGTGACCTTGTACTCATGGAAAATCAAAGGAACTTACAGGAGCGACACAAGAAAGGCAAGTTTGAACCAAATTGGTTGGGACCCTTTGTGATAACAACTAGTTACAGGTCAGGAGATTACCAACTAGCAACACCTGAGGGATAGCCTCTGGATGAGCCAATGAACATCATGCATCTCAAAGTTCTATGCCTAACCCATCAAATATCCCAATAAAAATAAAAAAAGCAAAAAAGAACAAAAAAGTAAAAATCAAGAAAATTTGAGTGTAATAAAGTCGTCCAATGGTAAAAACCACCTCGATGGGCCTTGGATAAGTACCATGGTGAAAACCTATTTCAAGCACCATGAGTAGTGGCCAATTCCACCATCTAATAAGTCCTCACCTATATGAATCACTTCATACCACCTCCATTTCATGTCTTGGTATTGTAAACACTTAGCGCCAAACATCCCACCCTTCATCACCTACCCATGATAGATTCCCGACTAAGTGGATCCTTGTATACACTCCTTGTATAGTAGAAAATCCAAAAAAATCAGAAAATCCAAAAAACCCCAAAAACATTCAAAAATCCAAAAAACCCCAAAAAACATTTAAAAAATCTAAAAATCCCCAAAACATTCAAAAAATCCAAAAATCCCAAAAATATTTAAAAAATCTAAAAACCCCGTGAACATTTAGAAAATCTAGAAAAAACTTAAAACATTCCAACAAATCCCACATCATCATCACGTATCATAACTACATATCATCATCACCCACATCTTAATGTGCCTTGATCCCGTCAATATAGGGTATGTAGGCAGTCTGGAATATGAAGTATCCGGTACACAGGTACATAAGATGCCACCCATCCAACCCACTTGGATGGTCCCTATTCCCTGAGCTTACACTAGACCTCAGCATAATACACTCGCTACACATACTATCAAAACACCATCCCTTTGCACAAAATCATCATCTATCAAATCAACTTCAACCACAACTTATGGCCTACATCTTTTAGCCCATCCTTTGATTTATCCTAATCATCCATCGATTCCCGCCTTAACGGATCCATCCATCCTATAATAGTTAGAATCAACAATCCTCACCCATCTTCACAAGAGATACAATAGTTGTTTGTTTGGTCAGTTAGTCTTTTGGTTATTGATTTTATCTTTTGTTCTGTTTGGGGATCATTTCAAAACTACCTTGATCTCACTATATCATGGTATGTGGAGAAATATCTAGAATGGGGCATGGTCATTTCTTTTGTATGATGTGCTTGTGGATTGTTCTCATTACTCCAATTTAGTATTCATATCTTATGAACAGTAGGGTCAATTCTAGCATATTGATCTCCTTTTGCATCTAAGGTTCCTCATACCTTTTGTGTACTAAGGGCTTATGCTATGGATCCCCCTCATTCATCTAGGCAATGTTGTAATATCTTGGGCATGAATGGGATCATCCTATTATTTGCGGGTCTAGTCCATGCAGAGGATGGATATATATCACCACCTTGGTCTTTTATACCTTGGTGACAATATCCTCTTTGCTATAATAAAACTTAGGATTGCTCTAAAAATATATCAGCACAATACCCCCATCCCCTGACAAACCCTTGTCCCCCACCAACCCAAACCATGTGGTTCCTATAGAAGTGATGTGACATTTTCCGCCACTCACACCTACCCATACATCACTCCTCATCCCTAACCTTGGCTTTGCATTAATAACGACTAGGACCTAACCATTTCCATCGTCCTAACAAACCCATCCCATAACCTTCCAACGCCCAAAATAATCCAGCTCCAACCTACCCAACCCAAGTGACCTAAAAAGTGGCTTTATACTACAATGTATGTAAAGTGCCTGGGGATTCTACATTCCCCCCTCCCCCCTCCCAATCATCCACCAAGCCTGAATCTAACCCCCCCAACCCCTCAAAATGGCTCTAACATCCCATGTATCATGACCAAAATCCTCCATCCCCGTCACATCCTATATACACAACATCATCATTAGATCATAAATCATATCATAATCATCATAACATCATAGCATAGCATCATAGCAAAATTATGGCGACAAAAGTATCAAGGTCATCTCCGTTGGCAAGCCAAGAGTATCAAGGTCATCTCTACTGTCAAATCCCTGGTCTATGACATGCAAAATGCACAAAGGAAATGAGAAATGGGAAAGGATAGTCATTCAACAACATGTGCAACAGAGAAAATATTACATATTAATTCATCAGACATATCTCTTGCCTACAACAAACTAATCGAATTGATTAAGCTGTAGAATTCCATCATAATAACATCATCATAGCATCATCATAATGCAACATGTCATCCATAACCATCACATAATAAACATCCATCATAATATAACCATACAACATCCCATAATAAATCATCACATGTCATCCATAACCATCAATCCATAATGCATAAAACCATAATCCACATCACATCATAACATCATAGCATCATCACAACATATCATCATAACATCATAATCCATCATAATCCACAACATAATCATAAAACATCCATACATCCATAAAATCATAAAAACAACATAAGGCATCCATAATACATCCATATACATCATAAAAGCATAATCCACACATAATCATAAAAACATCCATAACATAATCAAAATACAAGTGCATCCATAAACACATCAATACGCCGCCAAAATTATCATCTCATATAAATCCAAATTCATATCCACATACATCACTGGTCATGATACAAAATGTGCCCAAATGGCTAAAATACATACATCAAAAGCCCGTAGGCATATACATAATCACTACACTGAACTCCCCTGATGAGGAGTGGGAGAATGAGGTGGTGATGACTGAGGTACTGTGGAAGGTCCTACTCCTGTAGCCCCTGGGGTCATAGCTGGTGGAGGCATCTGTCTAACCGATCCTGTCACTGACAGTGTTCGAGTCCTCACTGATCTACTGGTCCTTGAGCGACTCCGCTAACTATAGCTGGCCACCTGCTAATCAACTGGCACAACTGTATGGTACGCACCACAGTAGTACTCTGCTAGCCTATTGCCTCCGACAGCTCAGTCTGAAGCCAGGTGTAATCAGCCCACATCTAAGCCATCCCGGTACCATCCACAATCCCCTACAAATGGGTGACCTATTGTTGTAGTTGGGATACTTGTGCCTCAACCCGTTGCCGGATAACCTCAACACTTTGCCATAGCACTCTCTCGCTATCTCGCTTTGTTGTCACCCATGCCAACTCAACCCCATCTCCCCTACCTCCCCCAGCCACCAACCCCTGTAGCTGTTATACCTTTGCAAGAGCACTATCTCATTCCACTTGCAGGGTGTCCCGCTCTGTTGTCACCTGAGCTAACACAACTCCTCCTAGAGTGCTATCTTGCTCTACTCGTAGGGTGTCATGCTCTGCTTGGAGCTGCCTAATCTCATCCTCCAGGCTTGCCACTCGAGCCCTCAGGGTATCTAAATCCTCCCCATCTCCTGGCACCTCCACCCTCTGACGCACTCGACACCCAAAACCAGAACTAGGACCTGCACTAGATGTACCTGCCCCTACTGCTGCAACTGCTGCCAAAAGAGGAATACCTCCACCACCACCACTCCCACCACCACCACCACCTCCTCCTCCATCTCCATGACCATCCCCATCATCATCCTCTACATCGGTCTCAACTATGTACTCCTCATCCTCTGCCCCCGATTGCTCTGTAGGAATGGTCAATCGAACTGGCTTCGCTTGAGCCCACCAGGCCTCATATGTTGGTGTGGTACCTGCGTCTACCACGATTGACCGTCAATCCCAATCCACTGCCACTAGGCGATTAAACTTTGCGATCACCATGGTTGCCTCTAGCTTAGCACCCCACCATCCAGAACCCCGCCACACTCGAGCAAAAACGACTGATACCTACGGTGTATCTTGCCTCAATCCAAACTTGCGCAAAACTCGATTGGGGAGGTACCGATCCAAAATATGCATTGTCCTCCCAATGAGATAGCGTGGCTGCCTAGTAAATGGAAGCTGAGCATCATCATCTAGCCACGACTCACACTATATGTACGGCTGCCATGTCACTGAGGTCACCTCATCAAAAGCACACCTCCAAAACCTCATGCTGTCCAGCTGCTGATGTGTCAGAATACCAGTATAACCAAACACATAAGGTTGAAATTGTGGCCTCACATGCTGACAAATTGACCTCGTCACTGCAATATGCTCCCACGCCCACACATGGAGAAGTGTCACCCCGCAACCAAGGCTCGCTCCACTCAAATACACGATCGCATGCTATCATGATACAGATCGACCAATAAACATGGCCCCCACGCATATACTACACCTCGCGTCATCATCTGCTCTACATAGTCTCCCCATCCCACAAGAAATCCACAAGAGCGTCGATAAGACATCAATACTCCCCTGATGAGTCCACATATGTATAACTCAAAATCACTAAGGCACCTCCTAAGGACTGCCGACCGCAACATCTCCCGCCCATCTATACTTGTGTCCACTTGCGTTGGGGCAAAAACACACTGCAATGCCGCTAAACTTGTCGCCTGATCATAGACTACTCTCTCGCCATGAATGGGGATCCATAGGATTCTCCATACATCCTCCAGGGTGATTGTAATCTCACCCATTGACAACAGAAATGCAGAGCTCTCACTCCTCCAACGCTCTACCAAAGATGTCATCATCGCTCGATGCGTGTGCAATCGAGGCATCTCTGAAATGAATAATAATCCCAGTGCTCTATGGTGGTTCCACTCCGCTTGAGTCATCCTATCTCTACACACCATCACAAGAGGTCACCGCTCTCATGACTGCAAAGCTAGAAAATCAACCTGTATTAAAAAAAAAAAAAACTCTTTTTCCCAAAAACAGTGCCAAGGCACTATTCCATTAACCCCCAACGCTACTCCAGCCGGAGGTGCTAGCAGACTAACCTATAGTGCTAATCCAGCTGGAGGTGCTGACAGAGTGACCCAAAGCGCTAATCCAGACAGAGGGGCTAACCCACTGACCCAAGGCGCTAACCGAGACGGAAGCACTATTTTAGAAACTCCAAGTGCTATTCCACACGGAAGGTCCAAAAACTCTCAAGTTTGGCGCTGATTGAGCCTTAGGCACTAATTCATTAACCCTAGGCACTAATTGAGACGATTGCACTAATACCTAGGGGTAGGCGCTGATCAAGACAATGGCGTTGACCCCCTTTAAACCCGATGCTAATCGATCTGATAGCATTAATTCACCGATCGCGAGCGCTAAAGCCAGCACCCCCTTAACCAAACCAAATGCGCTAATCTAGCCTATGGTGCTAATTTGCCGACCAATTGCATCGCACGGCTGCACGCAGGCACTAAACCACCTAACCTACCCCTTTCAAGCCCCATAAATGCCCCGAAACGCGAGAAAGTACAAAGGAGGGTTAACCGACATACCCGTGGTCCAGCTGCAGGTAGCCTCTAATACTCCCAAACTCGCTCATATTGGTGCTCCTCACGTGGAATGCCTCGTCCTGCCATTACTCTCACTCTTCTCTATCCAACTCAGCTAGCTTATGTGTGTAAATATGGCATGTTGGGCCCACTTTGGCCCATTTATAGCTGCCATATAAGCCCTAATCCACCATTTTTTCTACTCAGGGCACGAATCATACCCGTTTTCACCCATTTTTTCTTCTTTTGCCAACAATCTCCAATCTCCCATATGCCTTTGACATCAATGATAACACAATGTGAATTACTTCTTGACAACATGCAACAATCTCTTCATTCGTCTTTGACATTAATGACAACAATCTTTGATATTAACGACACCATGCAATCAATCTCTTTCAATCTCTTCATTCTTCCTTTAACATTAATGACAGTATTTACACCTTGCATTTAATGATATTGCTACGTTGACATCAATGACAACCATTTCCTATATTCTCATCTATTTATTAATGATGACAATCATGACTAGCTAAGCATTTTATATGCACCCAACATTTTATATGCATCGTGTTATAAACACGCAAGATTCGCCAAATTTTTATTACACCATTTAAATATCGCGCTCAATTCACCAAGTATAGATTGATATGAATACAATCAAAACAATTTAATCTTTTACATATTTTATTCTACTCCGAGTTCTCAATTCAGATCATAGGCAAGTTACAACTACAGGTATTAGCGAGTTAGTGAAAGCCTAAAGGTAAGTGATCATTTGAATTTCTTTACAATGTTATAAGATTATTTATTTGAATTTCTTTTTTAGTTTTACTTCATTCATACACATGATATTGAGTAGGGAGACATCTAGGACGACCAGGGAACTATATTCTATAATTCCTTCTTAAACAAAAAGACATTTTTTTGCATCTTTTATTTTGTGAGATATCGAGCAGGAACAAGTCTGCTGAAAGTGGTAAAGGGATGCCATCAAAATGTAGAAACATAATGTTGTTCTTTGGCAATGTTTGTAGTCCATCAGATGGAGCAACAATGTCAGCACTTGTGCCATATAATGAGGAATATGTCCAACAATCTCCCCTTTTGTCATTGATGGCAACACAAACATAATTATCTCCTTTTGCTTTGCTCCCCCTTACTTTATCTCTCCCCCTTTGACATTAATGGCAAAGAGAAGTAACATACTTCTTTCCTTCATGATGTGATTCTCTCTTTTCTGTGATGCTCCCCCTGTCTGTAAGGCTCCCCCTTTGTCTCTATGTAACTTGGGTGATATGCTTCCTCTATAACTGCCCAAAAGTGATTTGGATGATCTTACGTTTAACAAATCAGGAACTTGTTTTTCTATCCATCATTCTCTACGCATCTTACAAGATGAAGAATGCCTTCATCTCTTCACAAAGAATCTCTCCCTTCCTATAATGCTTCCTCTTGACATTATGACATCATTCTCCATTGTTCTATAATTCTTCCTTGTAACTCTCCCCCTTTTTACTTTAATGGTAAAGAGATGTTCATTATTCTTAACCTTCCATGTCTTGTATGGCATTATTACATCAATAAGAATTCCTTTAATGTGAAGTGGAACATAAGTACCAACACAACCAACCAACTTTCCCTTATCAATTTCTTTTGATTTTGCCAGCATATGTTGAGCAAATTGTCAAATGCAAATATACGAGCATACTCTTCAGGCAAAGACTTCTTTTGGATCATTCTTATCCTCTTGTCAGGCTTTCGGAAATCTCTCTAATTAAGTTTAATCATACACACATCTTTCTCACAATTTTCTTCATATCTTCTCATGATAAAAAGCTGGAGCTTTATGAACCTTATTCCTATTCTCTCACCCATAGCATCTTTATCATGATTTCTTCCTTCTCTCATTGGATCAACCCTTCTAAGCTTTCTATCATCTTGACATCAATTCTCCTTCACTTCATTATATGGTAACTTTCCACTATGTAGTCTACTACTACCATATCATTTTCTTTTCTTATAACTCTTCCCCTTTGATCAACGACAACAAAATGCTCATATAGAATATGCATTAGTTGATCTATCTAGAATTGTCTTCTCCATGGAGCTAAAAGATAATGCAAAGGTTAGCTCCCCTTGAGCTCGTACTCTTCCTTATGAACTTGGAGATATCACTTCTGCATGAAATGTAGTTTGCACAAGCATAGATTCTTCCTTCTCATTATCTTGCTCTTGTTTCCTTCTCCATACTTTTGCATTTTCTTTCTTTTGATTATCCAAGGCTTCCTTGTTCTGTTTTGGGGGGTTCCTTAAAACCACTTCTACACCATGTGCTACATGCCCATAATTGTTGCACTTGTAGCATATAACATTGTAATCCACCAAAGGAACAAAGGAATTATAGTTCCTTCTTGAAAATCCGTAAGTACTTCTAGTCTTGTTCCAACCATCATTTCTTGCTTGTGTTCTACAATTTCTTGCCTTATGACCAAGGTTGTTGCATTTGAAACATACGATATTGTAATTGTCATTTGACAACCCATAAGAACTTTTATTCTTGGTCCAACCAGGTTCTCTTGTATGTGTCCAACAATATATTGCTTTGTGACCAAAGTTATTACATGAATAGGAATAACCATAAAAGGAATATTGAGACTTGTTCATTTGTTCTTGCCTTAGAGGAAATGATTTTGTGAAATTCTCCTTGTTGTCTTTATGAGAAATATTAGTTTTTTGTGGGACATTGTTTTCCTTCCTCTTGTTGCTATCATTCTTGATGGGATGCTTGAGAGTATTTGCATAACTTTTTGGTTTTTCCTCATTTCCCTTCTTTGGTGGCTCCTTGGGAACTTGATCTTCCTTTGCTTCATAACCAAGACCTGTCTTAATGTGTGACGATCTCTGGCTGTTTATGTTATCATCTAACACTTTCGTACTCTTCTCATTCTTCAAGTCTTTGTTTGCTTGAGTACTTGTTTTCTCCAATTCCTTTCTGAAGGAGACAAATTTAGATTCTAACTTTTCACAATTCTCTTCCTTTTTCTCTAATTGGACTTTCACTTCCTCTTTCATCTTGTATCCTTCTTTGATATGAAATTTCAGCTCAACTATTATCTTCTCGGATTCTTCAAGGCTTTGTACTAACTCTACATTAGACTCATTGTTCTCTTGAAGTTGTAGCTTTAGTTTTAGGTTCTCCTTTCTAAGCCTCTTGATCTCACTATAGACATAATGTATTTCCTCCTCAAGATCCACTTCATCATCTTCGTCATAATCTTCTTCTGAATCTTTCTCTTCTCTTCTTTTGTCTTCACTTTGACCTGCACACATTCAGAAACACAATGATCAATTTTACCACAATTAAAACATTTATACTTACCTTTGTATATGTTGGATCCTTCTTCCTTTGCATCCTATTCATCGCTGGAGCTATCGCTTGATCCATGCTTTGAAATCTTCATCTCCTTTGATGCTTTGAACGTTTCCTCTCTTTTAGATGAATTCTCTTCTTCTAACTCCATTTCTTCTTTTCTTTCACTCACAAGGTTGTCTTCGTCTGTCATGACATCATTCTTTGTTTCTATTGCCATGTGTGTTTCATTTGTCACCTCATCACCATTTCTTGCTTCTATGTCATCACTTGCATTTGGTTTTGTTGGTGCATGTTGATCAACATTCTACTTGGTATTTCCTTTTCCCTTCTTTCCTTATCTTTTTCCCATATGTGCTCTTAAGATCTTCCTTCTAGCGGTTAAACTATTTCCGAAGGAACCTGCTCTAATACAATTTGATGAGCACATAGTTATACTAAGAGGACGAGGGGTGAATTAGTATAACACAAACTTTTACTTTTCAAATTTAATCAATCACAACAATAACAACCACGCAAGATCAAACCCACTAGAGACACCAATCCCCACAACTGAGCACCAACCCAACTAGGCACCAACCTACGAATTCTTTAATCGCTGATATGTCTTTTGAATGTTGATACACTTCTTACAAATTTGATCACAACCCACAAAATATCTTTTTTTACAAATTTGATCCAAATTATGCACAAACTTTTTTCATAAATCTAATCCAAATCATTGCACTATCTTCTCATAAATTTCTGCGTTTATATTTGCCCAAACTCTTCTTCTATCTGCATAGATTTCTCTTTTTATTTCTGCTCAAACTCTTCTTTATGACAACATATTCTTCCTCTATATTTCTGCCTCTCAATTCTCTATAATTCTACCATAAATCTTCCTTACAAATTTGCCTTCTACTCTCTCATCTAAATAGATATAAATCTGAATTACACTTCATTTTTTTGCCTTTATCTCTTCTAGATCTGTTCTTCACATTAGCTATTATTCATTTATTTCTTACAATCAAACTTCCTTCATATATCTCTATATGTATCTTCAAAGATTCTAATGAATGAGCACAACCATTGCCAATCAAGGCAACTGTTCATAAACCAAGCAACTCTTCACAACAATCACACCTTTCCTTGATGATAATTACTATCTTCTAAAACATATTGCTATCCTTTATAAATCATACCACCTTCTCTTATTTTTAATTGCATGACTTGTATTTGTGTGAATAAGACTTTTGTCTTATTAAATAGATCACTCCATTTTGTCTTATATGAATAATACTTTTTGTCTTATACTGTTACTCCTTTATAAAATTATGAGTAGTTGTAGACAAAATTAGAACAAACTCTCCCAAAATGACTCCATTAAACATTCCTATTGATCATATTTGAAAAAATAATGCAAAAACAAAGCATGCTCATTAGCTTTGTCCTACATACAAAATTGTTAAGTGATGAGATGAATAAATTTATTTACAGTGATTTTACAAGCTCTTTATAGATTATTTTTTCCAAAACTAATTTATATGGCACATTACTCCAAATTTGTATTTTGGACAAGACACACTGCTCTTATATATATGTTGCCTTAGTATAGGCTTTAATCATTGCCATTTATAATCTTTTGATTGCTTCATTATATATATATATATATATCATTACTTTGTATATATAATGATCATTGTCTACTTTATATTCACTTGTCTTTTAAATATGAAATTAACTTGACATTGTTCCACAGATCAGTCCTCTTCATAGAAACATATGGATTTGTACCTCAGATGATAGTTAGCATGTTTCTTAGACCATGACACTGTGCTTTGCATCATCTCTAATTATACTTGATATGCCTTACAATCAACCTTATCTTTCATTCTTTTGCCAATAATCTCCAATCTCCCATATGCCTTTGACATCAATAACAACACAATGTGAATTACTTCTTGAGAACATGCAACAGTCTCTTCATTCGTCTTTGACGTTAATGACAACAATCTTTGATATTAACAACATGCAATCAATCTCTTTCATCTCTTCATTCTTCCTTTGACATTAATGATAGTATTTACACCTTGCATTCAATGATATTGCTACATTGGCATCAATGACAACCATTTCCTATATTCTCGTCTATTTATTAATGATGACAATCATGACTACCTTCTTGACATCAATGGCAACATGTCCAACAATGTGTACTAATTATTGACCTATGTTTTGACATTGTAAAATAAGCTTGCAGTCTACTGTGAGGAAACTACCAGAATCTTTTTTTCCCATCAAAAATAACTATTAGAGTGCTTCATGTTTATTATGAATACATAGTCACATTCAGGGTACATTATCAACTACTAGAAGTGGTTCAAAAGCTATCATCCCAAATCTTCAACAAAAATTGATATAAAAATCACAAGCTTAAATTTTGTTGATGTAATGTCCCAAATAATATTTTAAAACATATATCTTAGTTCTAAAAATGATTCAACTTAAATTCAAAAAATACCCAAACTTGCACAATAATTTCCATAAAAATTACACACAACCAGAATTGGCAATTTTGGTCGAAATATCTTCTTCTACATTTATAGAGGTTGATCTTAAATCAGAAATTTTACACACCATATTACTTAGTAGCTTGCTGGAAAATATCAGCAAACAACAACCTTCCAAATTTATAAAGATCTAGCAAATCAAAATCCTACAATTTTGCATAGAATATAAAATTGAGAGATCAAAATTCTATAGATGATTTTATTGAAATGAAACACTAGTAAAATGCTAATCAATAGCAAGTACAAAAGCAACAACAAATCTGGAAATGCACTTACAGTTATCTACTCATCCACACACCAAAAACCTGCAAATCACACAAACTAGAAACAAGCTGAAATTTGTAGTCTTTGGAAGCTCAATCACAACCTTTGAATGAGATTGTCGTACTGAGCCAAAGGGGTTTCGTCCTTTGATCCAAAAAACAATGGGTTTTCATCCACTAATCTCAATCTCCAACGAGTTTTTGTCCACAGAAGATATTGTAAGAACACAAATGCTCAATACAAATTTTGACGGAGTTTTGATATGATAAAAGATGGATACTAAAATGAGGAATTGCCAAACATTAAATATATGCTGCAAGCCCAATTTGGGTGCGCAAAATCTCAATGCCCCCTATGGAAGGAAATAAAATATTATTTAATGTTGTCATTTCTATCTTTATAACTACCAGCTAATAATAGTCCTTTTGGCAGGAAATAAAATATTATTTAATGTTGCCATTTCCAACTCCATAACTACCAACTAATAATAGTCCTTTTGGAAGGAAATAACTCCTCAATAATAACTTGTAATGAATCTATCATATCTTCATAGAATCTTGCTAAATTTGAACTCTAGGAGTTTCCAAAAAACTCTTAAGAATCTCAACACCTCAAATAGAAGTGCCACCAAAATATTTAATTGGCCCATTTAATCAACCTTGAAAATTAAATCATCACGGGACCACAAAATAAATTACCTTCCCTATTCCTTATTGTTGACATGGATATTAATCACATCGAACACAGATAAACTTTTTGTACAACAAACAATTATCTCTCTTGAAAGACCTCAAATTCACTTGGAATTTGTAGTCCCAAGGCTCCGGTAGTGAGGTCTTGACGTGCGTCATTGCTCAAGTTCGTTGTATATTGTTGTTTTCTCAAGGGGCCTATGGTAGCACTTTGATCTTACAAAGTTGACAGATCTTCAAATATCTGCAAAAATTGTCAGGGTTCTACTGGATCTGCACTTATTTCGTTAAACTTTGCAATTATCTCATCATATTTACTCAAATGGAAGATAATTTTGCAATTTTGATCAATTCTTCTAAAATTAGATGAAAGATCTTCATGAAATCGATAAATTCACAAGTATTTCAACAAATCATTAATGGATTTAGCATTATTCACCTTTATTTTTATGTATTTTGACATTTTGACAAAGAAATAGCAAAGATAAGGGAAAGGTTCTAAGAAAGTTAAGTTTTCAATGATCACACATATATTTTATCAAAATTATGAACTGAGACAAATCAATTTATACTTCACCAGAATTCTTCACAGCTACGTATAAATGATGCGAATCTTCAAAGGAAATTGACAACAAAATCAAGACATTCAAATGCACTCCCAACAGGACAAAACACTTTGACATTCCATTATTATTAATCAATGTACAGTCATTTGAGATTTACTATAGACATGACCAACAATCAACCTCAAATTCATAATTTTGAGCTAAAATATACAAATATTCACACTAAGTGAAGAGAAAACCATGAAACGAGCAAGAAGCACAAGTTCATCACTTCAAGCTCGACAGTTATCAACAATTTAATCCCCCTTCCTAAAAATACATATCACGGGTCCTTTTATAGAATAAGGATACCCGAAATCAATTACAAAAATCAATGGTTTAGATTACATCAAAATAATCAACGACACATTCATAACACGTGATTTGATAGTTGGCACTTTTGGAATATGCCCGTAGTATTTGGAAGATTCTGACAACTGGCACACACTTGTGGAAAGATTCTGTAGTCCCTAGTATGATGTAGCACTTGGTTCTAGATGTGAAATGTTTGGTTTGAATTGCATCCGGATATTTTGATCTGCTTTTCTTGACAAAAGAATGTAACAGTAACTCATTCAGACATCCGATCCATCTTGATGTATTGAATACTCCATCATGACCTGATCAGGGTAACCAAAGAATACGACGTCCCAAACTGCATCTGGATTGACTTCCACTTCATCTGGCTATTCAAAAGAATGCAAAACATGCAAAAGAATACGGCTACTCTGTATTCGTGCTTATACACTCTCAACCATACATGTTCCCGCCTCTCTGGCTCTATAATCACCATATGTTATCAAAACTTTGGTGATTTCTCTTTTATCATATGATTGTGCCTTGGTCTTGATGAATTCTTGTATTTCAAAATTATTCTCTATCGCCAACCTCCTATTTGATCTGGACTTTATCAACTGCTTATATGATTTTACCTTCACCTTTTTGTCCATCATCTCATCTATGGCAGCCTTTGTAAAGTGCTATACAGGATCATCAAGTATCTTCTGAAAATTGCTCTTGAATTCTTCAAGAGCTTGATGCATATCATATCTAGCTTCTACTCCGACTAGATGTCCGATTGGATCCTCCAAAATTTCAATTTCTTCTGTTAGAAGTTCACAAGCCTTCAAGTTGAGGTCAACCATCTCTTCACATTCTCTGAGGAGATCCCTCTCAAACTTGAGCTCTCTAACCCACAATGTAAGCAATGGCAGGGTCTTATTGGTCAAAATCCCCTTACTAATCAAGGTGTTGCTATCTGTATCCTAAATAGATTTCAACCTGATTAATTCCATGTCATTCTACTCCAATCTCTCCATGCATTCTTCCTTTAAGGATGTGATCTTATCTTTTAATGGAGCTATGGCATCCCAATTGGATATTGCCATCTTTATTGCTTCTTTCCTTGCTGCCAAGAATTTCCTGACATCAGTTCGACAACCTGCTCTATAGTTACCAGAGCAAGACTAGATGGAACTTTAGGTAGCATCTGTCCAGGCATTACCAGTCCTTTGATGAAGTTTTGCAATTGGAAAATTTGTCCTTTCAGCTCTTTCTTCCTCTTTTTACGCTTTTGGACTTTGGCAGCGATTGCTTCCACATTCCCTCAGAGCTCATCTATTTCTTGCTCCCGAGTGGCGTGACCCAAATTGATGGTCGTTATCTCATAATCTTCCAGATTTATTTCTCCTTTGCCTTTATCCCTGGTAGGAGTAACCAATTGGGCTATCCTAGCTCTGATTGCGTCTCTCCTTATGGAGGACATTATTCTTGCCTTTCTCCTCGGCTTAGGAGCTTCCTCTGCAAAAATGCTTTTGAAATCCAATGGAATTAATTGAATGGGTTGAGGTAATTGTACCTCTGAAGCCAACCAGCTAGGAATGTCTTGTTCTGGTTGCTCATCTTGTTCACCCTATTCTTGATTTGGAACCTCTTGTTCTTGTTCTCCAACCCGATGTTGCTCATCTTGTTGGTCTTGTCTCTCGATATCCACATCCTATTCATTATGTTGATCAACCTGATGTTAACCCTCCATGTTCACATCTTGTTCCAGATGCTCTTCCTTATGTTGGTCATCTGGATGTGATTCTTTATCCTGTTCCTTTTCCTAACCCAGATTTTCATCATGTTGGTCATGTTCCACATCTTCATCAATGTGCTCATCCTGCACTTTAAGTACCTTCTCCTGTTCAACCTGGTGTTGTGACACATCGGGTTGAGTATCGTCTTGTTGGAGCACCTCTTCTTTCTGAAAGGCATCTTGATTATCATCCGGATGTGGAACCTCTTGTTGGGCAGGGTTGTCCGGTTGAGTGATATCTGGTCATTCCTCCTGTGTCACATCCGGTTCTTTTGTATGTAAAATATCTGCTTGAGAATCATCCGGATTAGGAACTTCTAATTGTGAAGTATCCTGTTGACCAACCGTATCCGGTTGTGAAATATTCAGATGTGTAATATCTAGTTGCCTTTGTTGTGCATCATCCAGAACCTCTTTATTAACCTCTTCAGAAAGAATATTATCTTTTGTTACCTCCTCAACCTGTTCAATGCGAATAGTGGAAGCCTTCTAACTAATAGAAAGAATTTCGTCAAACATTGGGTCATTCTCAACAATTACTGGGAATGCCACAGGAGCATAAGTTGTTGTATGCAGGATGGTGCCCATATCAATTCTGTTGGTAACTTCATCATCTGAAAGTTCTACTACTTCCGTTTATGGGAATTGTGTAGTTGTAGTAGTTGTTTGGGCTCTTACCTCTTCAACCATTTCCTATTTTATTTTAATGAAGCCCTGAAGTTTCCCTGTTTGTTGTTGCTCAACAAGACCTTGTTGTGCCATTGGAATGTTTTCAGCTGGCACTTGCTATACTTCTTCCTGTGATTGATATGGGGCTACAACTGGACCTGTTGAAGCTGATACTTTCTCCTTACCTTTGAGGGATGCTTCTGGTTGACCCATTACAATTGTGGACATTGCTGAGCCAATAAAGTTCAATGGTATGGCTTCCAATGGTTGTCATGGATTCATGGAGGTCGGGGTTACTGGGAAGCCTTCACTGGCTGATTTGCTGTAGGGGGTGCAGATGCAACACTTATGCCTTCAGCTGTTAAAGTCTCCCCTGGTGGTCCGGATATCCCAGCCTTAACCAATTTGGCTTCTTGGATCCTTCTCTTCTTTACTAAAAAATCATCATATTCGATGTCTTCTTTATCCTTCCTCTTACCCTTCTTGCCTAGGTAAGTGATGACTACACCTTTGGCCTTCAGTGCCTGGATGTATTGGTCAAACCATGCTTTACTTCCATCCAGAACATTCTTTGTTATTACATCCAATGATATCTTTTCAAGTTGTGTCCAGTCTAGATCACTTAAGGTCTGCTTGAACACTTCATTCAGTTCATAACTTGGGTGCATGACCTTCTTATCGTCTTCTTTAATTTGAGGAGGTACTTCATGCATACCCAATGTCCTCATCTGGTCGATGGTGAGCCTCTGGTATTGCCTTTTCCTGACCTCATAGTCGTCCATGCAATCTACCCAGTAGTCCTCCATATGTGCTTCATGTTGAATTTTCTTGTTAATGTACTTTTGGACTCTGTTGTAAGGATCATATACCCTCTTCAAGTTGAAGGGTTGGAAGTGGAATGCTTGCAACTCCTTATCAGATGCTTTTGCACTTACAAGGGTGTTGCATCTGTACCAGCCAATGTCAAATGGGAAATCAAGGTTTCCACACCTGAATTTGGCTTGAAAAACCTCATATGATTTAATTATTTGTTGGGAAAGCTCCAACAGGATGACCTTGTCAGTTCGATATCTTGGTAACATTTATGGAAGCCTAGTGAAACCTTCCATTCGGATGTAAGTAAATGTGGGAAACTAGATAAACCAACTACCATGTGGATCTATAGTGCTTTGTGCATCCGTTGATATCCTTTTGGCTTTGTACCCTTCAATTATCTGGATATGGAACGCATCGTTCACCCTCCTGTAGTTAATCATTGATTGGCTTCTTTCCAGTTGAGGGTAATACTTGTACACAGGGTTCTACCCTAGTTTGTTGCCTAGTGAATTGACCCTCTAGTACACTGAATTGTGCCCTAACTGCACATGAATATACCAAATATGAGTTCATGTGGAAGATCGTCGTCTTCTTGAACCTGAGGATTTGTAAGTGAATTGCATCACTTATGGCCTAAGCCCAATCGATCATGCCTGCATCTTCCTTGACTTTCCTGATGGGTGCAAACATCCATGGCTCAAATTTTCCTACTTCAGACATCCCCACCATCCTGCTCAATATCGTGATCATGTATTTGACTTCTTCATTGAAGTCACTTTGGTATAATGTTTGTGCCATTTTAGACACTGCTTAAGGTTTCCTGTGATCTGCCAGCCAGGAGGTGCAAATGACTTTTCTGCATGCCTCTTCATTCTCCTTATACTCGACTGTCATCCGGTCCTTCTCAAATTTGTGCATTTGGGGTTGCATCGGTGGATTGAAAGTACGAGTGATGCCCTTGGGTGACAATTCTGCATACACCCATCCTTCGCTTATCACTCTTCTGTTGTTTACATCATATTTCTGTATGCATTGGATGACCAACTCCTGTACTTCCATTGCCAGAGGAAATCTAGTGGCTCTGAACAATCCGCTCTTCACTATGTTGTGGGCCAACGGGCTCGCGTCGGGTGCGGTGAATCTCTGCTCATATGCAGCTAGGTCAAACTACCATAGGTTTGTATCCGTGATGACCCTGAACTTTGGCCAGATTTTTGATGTGTGGCCCACGCCCTTGAATTCCTCTCTCATCTCCTTCAACCGCTTAGCCATTTCACCTGTAGTCATCCACGAGAAAACACGAATTACCCTAATTGCAATTACCTAGGGTTTACCATTAATCCCTTTCTCTAATTATATCTAGGTTGAATTTGCCTTTCTATGAAGGATAACAATCTCACTGTAGTGTAAGATTGAAATTTATTATGATGAAAAATGTAAATTCAATTTACCCTACGGTGAATTTGAATTAAATCAGTTAAATTAACTTATTGTAATTAGGAATTAGGGTTAACAAATTTCTTACATACTTGATTACCACGTATTTCACCTTTATACGAGTATAATACTCTGTCTGGATATCCAGTTACAATGTCGCTGTCACTATTGCTTTACCTTCAGATCGCCACTTCACCCTGCAATTTATTTGCTTTGTAATTCGCTCTTCAAATCACTTTGCAACTCGCTCTTTTGTTTGCTCGATCACTTTGGTAATGAATTATGAAGTAAAATCTACTTTTAAACAAGCAAAATTCGCTAAGTATAAGTTGCATTTAATTCAACCTACAGTAGGTGAGCATTAATGGTGAGCGGGAGAATATAGCAATTTCAACATGCTTTTTCTTTTTTGAATTTTAAATCCAAACGGATAATCCAAATACCTTATAGTTAACAATGAATTGTATCTAACCGGATGTGGAACATTTAGAATCGTAATATCAGGTTTAGTTGGAATGTCTGATTAGAAAGTGTTAGGTTGGAAATGTCCAGTTAGAAATGTCTGGTTTGACCAGACTGTCGAGTTTGACCAAAATGTCTATCGGGTTTGACATCAAGTAGGAATCGGGATGTTAGGTGACGTCATGATGGCTTATCCGAACACTACTGGATGTGAAGTTATATGAGGAAAGAAATGAACTGGATCTTATGTTTTGCAAGACCGGGTTCATGTTAAAGTCTATAGCCTTTTATATTGTGGGAAATGTTCGGTTAGAAATGCTTTGTTGGCTAACCGGATGTGGATGTGGATCTTCCCCTGAACCAGATCGTTAAATTTGCAAATTTCAGGTTCGGTTGAAACATCGGGTTCAGATGAAAGATCATGTTAGGTGTGCTTTGTTTCTCAAAGTTAAACTGTATTTTAGACTTGGGTCGGGTCCAGAGAACTTCTTCTAGTTATTTCAAATGCTTAAGGACCGCTTCCAACATGACCTTGTCAACATGATGTGTTGCGGGGATCTTCATCCGGATGTGGATGTGGATCGCTAAGTTTATAAATGTCATGTCCGATTGAAATAACTTGTTTATTTCAACGAATTTTCAGAAAATTCCAAAGGTGACCCTAGCTAAAATTTGATGCTTTATCCGTCTAAGACCTTACTTGGGATTTTTAAGATTCAAAATTGTTGTTTTTGGGTAACTTCATATTTTGCCTTTACCACCAAACCAACACAAAGGGACAACACAAGCGAAAAGCAAAAAGAAGTTGGGGGGTCCTCATTTTGCAAGGAGCAAAATGGGGCCTGTTGTTAGACCACACAACACTTACCATAGCCCACGAAAAGTGATGGAATGGGCTATCAAGCTCACCATTTGAAATTAATTTAAAAAAGGACGACAGTCAGCATCTCATCCTTGTTGACAGTTGACAGTCAATTTCACCAAAATATGGACGTTCAATTTAATGTTTGTGATAACATGAATTTTTCAACATTTTGCAAGTATAAAGTATAATGTGTGTCATGCAAGGAAAGATGTAAAGAAAAATGGCTGCTTTAGAAGTTTGCAGATATGCACTCTTTCATGGGTTGCAATAATATGGTGACAATAGTGCTGCTGGCTTGCATACAATAAGTATGCATAATCATTGATATAAGACAAAAGAAAAAGAAAGTAGACTAAACAATGGAGCGCTATCCCTTGAATATCATATATTTTGAAAATTGTTCCTCTTGTACAGAATAAAGTGAAAAGTTTTGCAATGTTTCTGCATCTGCATTCCCACACTCAACTGAATTTGGCATGCAGTTAATTTTCAGATGCATTAACAGTGCTGCTGTTATTTTCAGCACGTGTGAAGTTTCCAGAATCTAGCTGCATAGTAACTGGACCATCATTTACTAAATGAACCTGATTTGAATTTTCCAAAGTTAATTACAAAGCATAACTTGAAATAATTTAAAACATGTCATGCACAAATTTTGCTAGCAATGCAAAATCAATGCCTTAAACATGAGACACAACTTACCTGCATCATTGCTCCAAAAATTCCATCTGCACAAGCAACATAGGATAAATAAAATTTAGATGCAAGAAAAAAAATATACTTGAGGCCCAAAATATAAAGGAATCCCTCACCATAAAAAAAATGATCTGTATGAATACACAAATTTTAAGCTATAATAGTTGAAAAGAAAATGACTTACAGAAGAGTCAAAGTAAGACCAGGAAGGTACATACCAAAGAACATCCCAGGTCCAGAGAACGTTATAGATAATTAAATTATAAAACAAGAACTAAACAATAAACAAAAAGAAATAACCAAAAAATAAAAATAAAAAAATAAAAAAACCAACCAGATCCAATCACGTCTGTGACACCTCGACAGTAAGGATTTTGACAATCCATAATGATTAAAAAGAAACCCATATATATATCAGATGCTATGCATAGTAAAAAGGAAGTCATTTATCAGCTGGGCAATCAAATTTGTTTCTTTACATGAAGGGCAGTCTTCTCGTGGGTGCATCTTCAGAATCATTCTAACTTGAAGGATGATCCTACAGCAGCTAGATAGCTGAACTTGAAGGACAGGCAAGTCTTCCAGAAGCTGCAGACCATGCTTCAAAACCGTAATGCATGTGCATGACGAACGATCTCAAATAAAGTCATCCAAGTTGTACAGTATTTGCAAATAAGTGAACTAGAAGTTCCTTTATCAAGCTGACAGTAACAAATATAAAGAAAGAACCAGAATATCTAACTTCAATGAAATAGAACTTTTCTCCCGAAAAATAACAAAGTAAAATAATGTAACTCGTCCCCTTACTTTCTGCTCAGTCTACAACCTATAGCTAAAATTCATTTATAAAGTAGTCTGAGCCTTTCAAATATAATTTCTTTTAGTATTTGTAAGAGAAACCTGGATCACAAGTATATTCATACTCAACTTGAATGTGTTAAGGTCATGGTAGAAGTCTAATCACAACAGAATCTCTCACTGTCCAGGAATGCAGAGATAGCATAGCCTGCTAATGCAGGCGTAGCTAAGAGACCACCAATGTAAAAAAAAAAAAAACATGAAAACCAATGACTGGAAACATCTTCCTAAGCTGAGATAACAGCCCCAAAAGGAACTTGAAACTTCACAAATCACCACAGAACCCAAAGCCAAAGACTAAACACAAAGAAGATGAATTATCACCATGAAAAATGTAAAACATATTCACCAATGAATCTAAACAGATCATATTACTTACCAACTGTCCACCTTGTAATAGCCACTGACCTGGTAGGGTTTTATGCCAATGTTTTTTCCGTTTTCACTGTTGTTTATGTTTAGGGTTTTGTGTATGGTTTTTGCATATGATTTTTGCAGTTTGGCAATGAAATATAAAGCATGCAACGAAACCCAGAAAAATTATAATAGATATGCACAAAATAACAAAGACCCAGATTATAATATTGCTCAAAATGAATTACAATGACATACCCATTTCAAGTTCTTCAACTTCATACATTTGCTGTATGTGAACCAGCAATACAGGCTATAAGAAATCACCTCCAAAATGCATACCAATGAATGGTCTCGCTCAAACAACTGTGGAAATGTATTTTGCAGCCCTAGGCGCCAATAATAAATGAGATAGAAGCCATAAAAGGAGCTTATAACAGTCTAAATGGAACCCACGTTCCTCTAGCTGTTGTACAGCCAAGCTGTAGGTTGCTGCAGCAGCAAATCCACTCTAAACTCTTATAAAATCTCCTTCAAAACCTTCAATCTGCATCTGCTGATGAATACAGTACTCCTATGCCAAGTTTGAAGGGCAAAACCACTACAAAACACAAGTATCTGCTGATATGATGGTACGAACTGCCTGTAGGATGGTACGGCCAGCAAAGGAGTGAAGTGCAGTCCCCAAAACACCATAAAATCTGATCAAATCTGTCCCTGTACTATCTTCTATCAGCTGCTCATACAAAACTGAATATTATCAAGATGGAATCTCCTCAAAATTATATCATTCGAAGCACAAGCGAAGGCCCTGAATGAGACTTTTGGCAACCCTCCTGATCCTGTCTCAAGCACGAAGAGAGTGATCTTACAGAGGTTCTCGTCCCTGCAAAACCCTTGTTTCAAACCCCAAAGCAAGAAGCTCCAAGTTCACGACAATGTTTTTTCGTAAAAGTGAATGAATGAATCAAATGAGCTCTCATCTTTTCTT
Organism: Cunninghamia lanceolata; assembly: GCA_027924645.1. Classification (NCBI taxonomy): domain Eukaryota; kingdom Viridiplantae; phylum Streptophyta; class Pinopsida; order Cupressales; family Cupressaceae; genus Cunninghamia; species Cunninghamia lanceolata. The sequence continues at coordinate 3,934,306 of BSBN01000524.1, forward strand.
TTTACTCCTTGCCCTCCAACGCCCAAAAAGAGGATTATTTTATTATTTTGTTTTAATTCTTCTAAGTACCATGAGTCCTCATAAAGGGGCAGCCACATCCTAGCACATTACTTTTAATACAACTTATGGCAACCAAATATTAGTCACTTTATTAAATAAAGTAACTATGCCATTGAAACTATTATATGTTAAATATTAAGTTTAACTTATACTTCGACAATTAACTCCATGGCCATCTCAGAATCCCAATGAACTGTGCTAGGTTCTCCAACCGACAATGGCTAAATATAGCAAGTCGGGTCAACACCACCTGTGATCCTCCTGTCTGACTTACTATAAATAGTAAGTCTTAGAAAAATGACCCAATTAGGTTCCCTAACCAATTCCATTAGCCTACGGGAACCCTGGAATAGGCTAATCACTCCATCTATCTACATGGGCTAAGAAGGGGACATTACACACCTCTAATCTTACCATGGGTAAAGTGGTTCTAAGTTTCTAACATTGAGTTTATGAAAGATAGAGTCATCTTACACCTAAATTTTTCTTATAACAATCTTGAATCTCTTACTAGGATTCAACTCGACTTCAACTCTTGCTGTGAGGTCCAATTTCCCAGTTGGTAAAAAAAAATGTTTTCGAACAATCTTTATCCCCTTCCTAAAAAGGCAAATGAGACAAAGCAATTGTCTCCAACAAGGCGTTGGCCATTATGGAGCAACACATGCAACAACCAAAAGGAGAGGTGATTGCAGAAATTCCTTTTTGAATGGTGTCCCCTTTTCATCTAATGTGGGGCCTGAGAGCTTGTCAAACACTACATAATACAAGCCACAAGAGATCCAACAATTTGGCAGGCATTGCGGGAATGAGTTGTCCATCTCCAACCCTACAATTCATCCTTGTCACCAAAGAACATGTTGAAATGCAATGTATCAAGATCGGATGTTGAAATTCATTGCCATCACAATCCTTGATGATCTGATTGGAAGACTAACCTGAAGCATTTCAAAAAATTCCAAGATGATAATAAAAGGCACTGCTGAAATATTCCTCGTCCTCAGCAATATCGAGAACAGGAAACTGCCTATTAACCAACTGCCTAGCCCTTCCGCTTGGAAGAAAGAATGAAAGAAATTGTATTAATGTACACGAATTACCAAATGAGGTCAATGGGACTCCAAAAGTAAAACCCCATACTTTGTAAGAACCCTGTCTTATTCTGTCCCAAAAACTCAGTTTGAATGGATTGACATTTCGTCAAACACTTGGCATGAAAAGTGTCTAAGTTCTGATTCCTTACGTCTGATATAAATTTCTGAGTGTTCTAATGCTGGTTTGAAAGATGTTTCAATGCCAAAACATAGACAATAACATAGAAATGATAGATAAATGATAGATAAATGATTGCATACTCATATATCAAGGAACACACTTGCAAATATGCCTTTATTGATCATATAACAGGTCTGATTACACTCTGTATACACTTCTGACAGGTCTGATATAGGTTATATCAGTCTATTACAATCAATAAAATAAATCTCCAATTGATCAAATAACAATGTATGACATACCCGTGATCAATCCTTCATGAAGTATACAAGGTATTGCTGATATGATGATGAAAGATACCCGAAATGGAATACAAAAGTGGCTGCTACAGGACTGATGTCTGATATAGAATTCTGATGTGAAGTATGCAAACTGAAATAGCTCCAAACAATCCCACAAACCTCCCTCAAGGGTAGCACACCAACCCTAGAAGGCTGTGATAGCTTTTGGGAGTGCACTTAGGGTTTCAACAAGCCTCAACAAGCCACGATCTGCCCTTAATATGCAAAACCCACGTCTGATATGTATTCCACAATGCCTCAAAATGATGCGCCAAACATAATATTCAACACCCACGAAGATATGTGCCCAAATTGCCAAAAATGGTTGGAATTTAACATGAACCAGCAATGATATATAATCTGATATGTCCTCACAAGTCCACGATTTCACCATAGAATGATTCCAATGACAATAACCTGCAAACCCTAGGCGGCCAGCATCAAAATAGACTCCAAATCGCCATTACAAATTGATATTTGGTACAAATCTTCATCAATTTGGAGTTGTAACACTAGCCACAATTTGCCAAACCCTAGTCGTGGATGGAAATGGAAGAAATGTATCAAATAGACTTTCCAACTTTGATCAAAATGCTTTTAATCTGCAAGTAGTCTTCAAACCCTAGCTGGTTATTATTTCTTCTCTCAAATAAGCTCAAATGCAGCTCCTATTGTGAAGCTACCAAACAATGCAACCTTCAAGTGGTATCTCACACCCTCAGGTAGCAATAACCATGAAGAACTTCATTCTCCAAAGCCAATAAATCTGAAAGCCCTAGGTTTCCACCTTCAAGAGCTAAACTCTCCAAAACATTCAACTTCAATTTGTAAAATGATCAAATGATGCCTTTCCATTTGCTTTTTGGTGACTTATATACTCTCTCCAAATTAGGTCGATCCCCTTTAGAGGCTTTAATAATCATTTAAATAATATTAAATACTTTTTGATTATGACTTTATAATAAAGCATTAATTAGGTGCTCACTTAAAAGTACTTTTATTAATTAACTTTAAGTCATAAAGTGGCCCCATTAACATAAAGTTAAAATATAACTTTATAATGCACTTTATAATTAATTATTAATAAAGTAATCACTTTCTTAATAATTAAAATAACATAACTCCACAAATAATCCTTATTTCTCAATTTTGTCCGAACCTAGGAGTTAACCATTGTATCCACTGTGCACCCAACTGCCTTACTAAAAATAGTAAGGGTCCCTCTCTAACATTACTATAAATAGTAAGTCCCTCAAAACGGAACCAGAAACCTCTGAATATCAATGCCTCAGAACATATGAAAGATCTGGAGAGATAAACACTGACAATTGCCACCCAAAGAGCTCCATAACGGCCAAAGTGGACCCTCTAATCCACCACACTAGCCTATGAGGGTCAAATGATAGGCTAACCCTTTGAACTCTGATGCTCATGAAAAGGGGACATTACAGTCTGCCCTCCCTGAAATTGCTTGTCGTCAAGCAATCGCAACTAAATAGAGAACATCACTCCAACAAAGGCCCAAGGGAAGAACTGTAGAATAACCCACATATCACCAAATAACTCTAACAGCACCAGTATAAGCTCAACTGCACAAAGATAAATGACAGTCCAACTGTCCAACTCAAGCACACAAGAATAGTGCATCAGAAACAACTCATGTACATGTGAACCAAAGGTGAAGCTGTAAGTAGACCACACAATGTACATGCTGCAATACTCATTAGTGAACTTTGATTGGAACCCTGATGCACAAGAAGGATCCCATAGCACACTAGAGAGTGTCCAACAATATATACTTGGATCCCAAACCAAGAAAAGAAGTTTGTTATGCCTGATATCCTTCAACTTCCTTTGCGCTAATATGATCTCAACTTCACCATGCTGAAATTGGTGAAGCACACCGACGGGATCCAACCAAACTGCCGTGCCAACTCTGTCACCACCTGGATCCCAATGCAAACGGAACTCACATCCATCTGTCATGTGGAGATAAGAATATCTGAAAGCATCTGCTACACCAAATCTCCCTCTATTCTCTACTAAACTCTCATGGATGTGATATCCAACTAAGCCATCATGTCTACTGACACCATAATCTCTCTGAAGCCATGCATCCACAGGTAGTCTCTGTGACATAAAAGTAGCAAACTTTGCCGGATACATGTCAGCATGATGGTAATCCAACCTCTGATCCTGCAAGTAATCCCCTGCAAACAACTGAGTCGGGTACTTGCAGCCCCTAGTCCCATCTTCTGAAGACGGCAACTCTTCATCCGACAATGGATGGTATAAATCCCGAGCCAATCCACACTTACACATCATCAGGGCGTCTGTGTATGGACTAAAGGTGAAATGATGAGCACTCCTCACTATGCAGTCAAGATAAAATGCACCTGCCTGCGTCAACGGTTGACTGTCATAGTCATGGGGAACACACTCCTCATCACTCTCATCACTCATCACATAATGGCTCAAGACTCTGATCTTGAATAGCTAATTGGGTAGATACTCTGGCAACTCTCTCTGCATACCCAATAGCATACTCCCTATCATGAAACAATTGGAGATATTCTGATTTTATCTCCTTCAAAGCACTTCTGATGAACCGCAAAGTACGAATGTGAGTACTAGCCAAGACCCCATATTGTCTCTCCTCAAACTCTGCTGTCCAAAGAAGGTACTCAACATACTTATGGGTGCAATCAAAACGAGATAAGGTTGAATCAACATTCTCTCTTGTAACCTTCAGCTGATCTCTCCATCTCTGTGACTCAACAAGCTGTTGATCAAGATCAGCTGGATGGGATGTAAACTCTGATTTGCTTCCAGGCGAAGGAAACAAATCATCATGAGAACCAATCTTCACACTGGATGACACCCTACACATCTCCTATGAAAAAGATGGAGTAATGTTGTGTTCAGTCACATAACTCTCTGTAGAATCAATCACCTCATCACACGAGCTATCAACAACCTGCTCTGCATCATCTATAAGGGAACTATCCTCAGTAACACCTGAAGTAACATATGGTTCTCTGCTACTCTCAACCAAAGAACTAATCCCATCTATGTCACCTGCACCAGTAAGAGTAATGGATGTAACCACATCCTCAACCTGCTCACAACCACAATCTGTGGATATATGCTCATCACCCACTGTTGCCATAGAAACCTGAATTGTATCTGTAGATGGTGAAGACTGTGCCAAGCTCAACTCCACGGTAAGCTCATCTATCCGCGTCTTAGACTCTTGAAGGGCCTCTTGAGTGCTCTTCAAAGAGTCCGTGGCAATCTCAAGCTCATAGGTGAGCTCATCGATCTCCTCCTTTCCCTTCAATGCACCAAAACAGATCCCATCCCACTTGAGAAGGTAATCTCGATCGGATAGTAACAGTAAATAATTATTCTTCATTATCCCAATCGCTTCTCTAAGTGTACAAAACTCTGTAAGGGAAAGTCCACTACCATTGTGCTCATCCATCTCAGGAGTACTCCAACCATAGGTTGCCAACATCTGTCGAACAACATCAAAATGTTCCAAAGCTGTAGCAATCATATTATCATTAACCTTCAATTGCCTAGCTAAATGATGATACCCCTGTGACGAATCATCTCCACACAAATCTTCCAATTTGTAATCTGCACTATGGTATGAGGCTGAATCATCATCGCTCACTAAATGATAAGTAGCATCATGTGTGCTATCAACATTGCACACAATATCATCAAAGGTACTACTGCTATGTACCTCAAAGGATGGCTCAAAAGACACTGTAGGAGTTGCTGATTTGACAATATCTTTGCACACTTCTTCTTCCATAGAAACTGCATATCCATCCGAAGAACAATCCTGGGACTCATTGCCAATTAATGAATTTTCTGATTTGTTTCCTATGGTCTGATTTGAAAAATCAGACTTGTCGTGGCATGAATCTTCGTCACACAATGCATCAATAATACCCAAACCTTGAGTATTTGCCTTTAACAACTCCATAGAACCAATACTCTCATGTGAAGTAGTTGTTGTCTCATGCTGATGCAAAGGAATCTCACTGTTGTCATGAAAATCAGAACTGTTATGGTTCGTTTTTTCCATGCATTCTCCCACAACATTTTCTGCACTTGCCATGACATCTAAACCAATGTTATGCTCAAGAGGAGGACTGCTGGCATAAAAATTAGAATTGTTACCATGACTGATAACAACTTCTTGAGCGCTGAAAGTACCAACATTCTCTTCAAATTTCACCCTCCTTTCCTGTACATGCTCCTCCTCAACCAAATAGGGCCTCGACTTGTCTTCACACTGTTCGAAGACACTGCACACTAAGTCATAAGCAGCTGAAGATGACACATATTCTTGCTTACGAACAGCTAGAAGTAATGACATGATAGGCTGAGATAAATCATCACTGTTATTAATAATGGAAGCCAAAATAACTCCCATGTAGTCCTAAACAAATTTATCATGCTTCTCACTGATGGTCTACAAGAAGAGTCGGAACAATTGCAAAACAAGATCATGATATTCAAAGTCAATCATGACAATGCATGATCTCACCTGTGCCATCAACTCTAAAATCTTTACCTTCTTTCCAAAGGTAGGACTACTAACATCTCCTATCCCAACCATACTGTCAACAATCAACTGCAAAACCTCTCTCATTGTGATCACATCATAAGGAGCCCAAGGAGCTGTAATCCTCATAATCTGACTGATGCATAGGGCAATAGTGAGTCTAATCTCACTATCAGTGTGTCTCAAATACCTATGCTCGCCCAACGAAGTCACTGCTTGAGTCATAGCTATTTGTAGAAACGCTGAAGGTGACTGTCCAACAAGACTTAAATTTTCTTCTAGCCTACTCAAAATGCACAAAGTATCATATCTGGATTGTGATGATCTGCCAAGTGTACTACCCTGTTCATATAGCATTCTGGCTAACCAATCCCAATCACCTGATACTATTACTTCGCCTCTGCTTGAACTCATTTTTAAAACTGGACTAGAAAACAATGTAGCTAAAAAGAAAGAGTGCTGGTCACTCTAGTGTGATAACTGTGAGCTCAATGAATTTTTTAATTTTAACCCCCAACAGGATGGCAGGAAACTTGGCTCTGATACCACTGTAAGAACCCTGTCTTATTCTGTCCCAAAAACTTAGTTTGAATGGATTGACATTTCGTCAAACACTTGGCATGAAAAGTGTCTCTAAGTTCTGATTCCTTAAGTCTGATATAAATTTCTGAGTGTTCTAATGCTGGTTTGAAAGATGTTTCAATGCCAAAACATAGACAATAACATAGAAATGACAGATAAATGATTGCATACTCATATCTCAAGGAACCCACTTGCAAATATGCCTTTATTGCTCATATAACAGGTCTGATTACACTCTGTATACACTTATGACAGGTCTGATATAGGTTATATCAATCTATTACAATCAATAAAATAAATCTCCAATTGATCAAATAACAATGTATGACATACCCGTGATCAATCCTTCATGAAGTATACAAGGTATTGCTGATATGAGGATGAAAGATACCCGAAATGGAATGCCAAAGTGGCTGCTATAGGACTGATGTCTGATATACTATGCTGATGTGAAGTATGCAAACTGAAATAGATCCAAACAATCCCACAAACCTCCCTCAAGGGTAGCACACCAACCCTAGAAGGTTGTGATAGTTTTGGGAGTGCACTTAGGGTTTCAACAAGCCTCGACAAGCCACGATCTGCCCTTAATATGCAAAACCCACGTCTGATATGTATTCCACAATGCCTCAAAATGATGCACCAAACATACTATTCAACACCCACGAAGATGTGCCCAAATTGCCAAAAATGGTTGGAATTTAACATGAACCAACAATGATATATAATCTGATATGTCCTCACAAGTCCACGATTTCACCATAGAATGATTCCAATGACAATAACCTGCAAACCCTAGGCGGCCAGCATCAAAATAGACTCCAAATCGCCATTACAAATTGATATTTGGTACAAATCTTCATCAATTTGGAGTTGTAACCCTAGCCACAATTTGCCAAACCCTAGCCGTGGATGGAAATGGAAGAAATGAATCAAATAGACTTTCCAACTTTGATTAAAATGCCTTTAATCTGCAAATAGTCTTCAAACCCTAGTTGGTTATTATTTCTTCTCTCAAATAAGCTCAAATGCAGCTCCTGATGTGAAGCTACCAAATAATGCAGCCTTCAAGTGATATCTCACACCCTCAGGGAGCAATAACCATGAAGAACTTCGTTCTCCAAAGCCATTAAATCTGAAAACCCTAGGTTTCCACCTTCAAGAGCCAAACTCTCCAAAACATTCAACTTCAATTTGTAAAATGATCAAATGATGCCTTTCCATTTGCTTTTTGGTGACTTATATACTCTCTCCAAATTAGGTCGATCCCCTTTAGAGGCTTTAATAATCATTTAAATAATATTAAATGCTTTTTGATGATGACTTTATAATAAAGCATTAATTAGGTGCTCACTTAAAAGTACTTTTATTAATTAACTTTAAGTCATAAAGTGGCCCCATTAACATAAAGTTAAAATATAACTTTATAATGCACTTTATAATTAATTATTAATAAAGTAATCACTTTATTAATAATTAAAATAACATAACTCCACAAACAATCCTTATTTTTCAATTTCGTCCGAACCTGGGAGTTAACCATTGTATCCACTGTGCACCCAACTGCTTTACTGAAAATAGTAAGGGTCCCTCTAACATCCACTGAATTACTATAAATAGTAAGTCCCTCAAAACGGAACGAGAAACCTCTGAATATCAATGCCTTGGAACATATGAAAGATCTGGAGAGCTAAACACTGACAACTGCTACCTGAAGAGCTCCATAACGCCCAAACTGGACCCTCTAATCCACCACACTAGCCTACGAGGGTCAAATGATAGGCTAACCCTTTGAACTCTGATGCTCACGAAAAAGGGGACATTACATATTTAGTACTATGGTAAAGGACGTTAAGGTTATGAAAAGTAACTAGACATAAGGTACAAAATAATGGTAAACAAAATAAGAGGGAGTTAAACCAAAGTACTAGGACTTGCTGGATACTTAGCAAATGTAGTAACCCACCCCCTTATGGTTTTCTGTGGTTTAGTTGAACCTGGTGCGTTTTGTTGTTTTTGCATATGACATAAAACATACATGCATATATATTTTTGATAATAACAAGAAATGACAATACCCAGTTGCTTATTTTCAATGGAAATGCATTATAACTCATAAATAAACAATACCCATGTACAATATGAGCAAATACATCAAAGACTGTTAGTTTTAGGATCAGATTTAACATAAAGCAGAAAATGCAACACATAGACAATAAACACAACACTTTTACCCTGGGAAAACCCTCCTACTCGAGGGAGAAAAACCTAGCAAAATATATCTCCAATATATTGAATGAATAAGAGCAGAAATCTGCTTACAAGTCTGGCCTTACTCAAGGTTGAATTAATACAATGAATAATAACATCACTCCTTGATGCTAAGTACAAATAAATATGCTTCCCCTTGAAATCTGATCTGCTGCAAATGGAATGGCGAACTTCTGCTGGAGGTAAGAATGAACTGATTGAAATTGATATAGAAATGAATGATCACCACCTTACATATATACCAATCTAGGTGACCTTTCATCTAGGTCGGCTCCCTTAGAAAAATATAAAATAATAATTGCAATATGTAGGCCGACTTGCTTTTAATTAAGGAGAAAATATCTCCTGAAGCTACCAAACACTAACACTCCCTCTTAGCTAGGGAGATATTTTCCAGATATCTACGTCATGGAGTCTCTCAACATGACGCCCACAATGGCTACACCCATTTGTGGAAAGTTCAAAGGTTCATCACGAAGTCTCTCAACTTGATGTCGTCATGGAGTCACTCAACATGACGTCCACCATGGCTAGTCCCATGTGTGGAAAGAAACACGTGCACAAGTGCCCATCATAGAGTCTTTCAACATGACGTCTCATCTCAATCTCAGAGATGAACAAGGGATCACACCTCATATTTCTCCGTCTCAGAGAAATATACACTACAAGTGCTTTCACCTCATATTTCTCCGTCACAGAGAAATATACACTACAAGGGCTTTCACCTCATACTTCTCCGTCATAGAGAAATATACACTACAAGGGCTTTTACCTCATATTTTTTCGTCTCAGAGAAATATACACTACAAGGGCTTTCACTTCATACTTCTCCGTCATAGAGAAATATACACTACAAGGGCTTTCACCTCATACTTCTCTGTCACAGAGAAATATACACTACAAGGGCTTTCACCTCATATTTCTCCGTCTCAGAGAAATATACACTACAAGGGTTTTCACCTCATACTTCTCCGTCACAGAGAAATATACATTACAACAAATCTTCTTGATGATATGACTCCCTCTGGAGCCCCAAATACTTGCATCAACCTTCTGACCTCCTCGTACAAGATTGCCTGCAATGCTTGCCTTAGAGGAATGGTTTCCAACGCACACTACTGACTTGCAAGAGTTCAGGACTATCCTTTTCGACCTCATCCTGGATCACCCTATTCTGAATAGGTTTGCGGAGCTACCAATGTCAAATCAAGATTAACTGTCTTGAGCAATTCTGTTCTCTACAGCAGAAGAGGTCTTCCAAGGACTTAGCACCTCGCCTTGCAACACTGCAACCCACTTAGCTGACACCTTCACTTCTCTTCAGCAAGTCACAGAACTCCCTCTTGATCCCTGCCTCCATTGTCTGATCTTTAGAGCCTTAAATCCTTTTCCTTTAACTCCCTCTGAATGTCATTTCTTCCTCTTCGAACTAGCTGATCGCAAATTCTTCATCCAAGGCTAACCCAACCTTGTGCCCTCGAGTGAAGAATCATGAGTTATGCACCACCAGCTCAATCCAATGGCAGCAAGTTGTGTCTCCATTCTTCAGCTTGCGTGACTTCCTCACAGGATGCATCAAGCTCTTCCTCCCTTGAATGCAATCTCTCATCATCCTTATGCTCCTTGATCCGTCCTGGAAGCATTTTTAGAGAGATTGCTAATAGTTCATAGAATCAACCTATCCCGAAGAGAAATACCAATGCTAGAAGCATACATGATTCACTATTCCAATGTATGAATTAATAACTACATAAAGATTCATGAATATTATTCAAGGGCATGAAATACTTATCTCTTTATTGTCTAATCTTCCTCACAATCCACCAATTGTTCTTTCTTGATCTTTGCACCTAAAGATTCAGATCTGCTGCAATGGAATGATCTGCTGTTACAGAAGATTCAAAATTGTCTGCAACTTAAAAAAATGTCTTCATGCAATAGATACGTGGACACAAGACCTCTAGATACGCCCAGAATAGGAACAACAAACTTCCGTTGAGACGGTGAATGTACCAACAACAAAATTCCGTATCATAAGATATGAAATAGAAGCACCAATATATTTTGTATCGCCAGGAATAACCCTCAAACAATCCAAGCAGTGATCAAACACTTTGAATGAAATACTTATGCGTATATTGCAAATGACGCCTTGGACAATAATCTGCTCGGTTTCACTGTTTAGACTCTCAATCATGAATTGTATGATTACACAGGAAACATGTGCAATATCATGTAGCGGTAGAAAACTCCAATAGACAGATAATGTGGAATATACGAATCAAGCAGCACAATTTACCACATTTCATATATATACTGGCAAATCGACATATAACAAATGTTTATAGTACAAATGCTCATCGAATTAATTTACAGAATGAAGGTACCCGAAGTTCCATTTGCTAGATACAGTCCCGCCAGCATGTTCAACTTTCACTTCCTTCTGAGGTCCTAATTCCGTTCCAAACGGTGTCGCCAGTACTCAGTAGCTGTAGGTGGAGAAAGGCTCTGATTGGTGAGTGGCGAGAGCCAGAGGCTACGTAGCCACGAGCAAATCGGGAGTCACTCCAAATGATAGTCGCTATACTTAGATCCATGTGTCCTTCGTGATTCCTGAAGATGTATAGTGTCCACATCCCTAGGAGTCAATTGTGTATTTTGTCGAAGGATCTTTCAGGTTCACGCTGTGCTGTAAGATAAGAGCTTCGCAGTAGACGCAAATGTTCAGGCCCTAGATGCTCGATCTTTTCCACTTATTCGCCTCCAATAAAGACGTCTCCTCAAGGGTGTCACGCCAGTAGACTATGTAAGATTCAATGCCTTCCAAAATGAACTTCACAGAGAATCTGCTTAATTAAATCTGATCGGATCTCTTGAACCCGCTCTCATACCATGTTAGTTTTAGGATCAGATTTAACATAAAGCAGAAAATGCAACACATGAACAATAAACACAGCACTTTTACCCTGGGAAAACCCTCCTACTTGAGGGAGAAAAACCCAGCAAAATATATCTCCAATATATTGAATGAATAAGAGCAGAAATCTGCTTACAAGTCTGGCCTTACTCAAGGTTGAATTAATACAATGAATAATAACATCACTCCTTGATGCTAAGTACAAATAAATATGCTTCCCCTTGAAGTCTGATTTGCTGCAAATGGAATGGCGAACTTCTGCTGGAGGTAAGAATGAAGTGATTGAAATTGATATAGAAATGAATGATCACCACCTTACATGTTTACCAATCTAGGTGACCTTTCATCTAGGTCGGCTCCCTTAGAAAAATATAAAATAATAATTGCAATATGTAGGCCGACCTGCTTTTAATTAAGGAGAAAATATCTCCTGAAGCTACCAAACAGTAACAGACTCAACATACCCATTTGCTATCCTGTGTAGCCAAGAGTTGTAACAGTAAGGAAAATGTCATAGATGCAAGTCTGATACAAAATAACAGAGTACAAACTAGTTTTTTCTAATGAAAGGGCTGTTCACAACCACACCCTAGTGTAGGCGCCTTCAAACAAGGTCCAAACTGGAGTATTTTGCTCCCCTTCACACCCACGCCTCAGTCCTAGCATGGTACGACCCTGCTGTAATGGTAAACAACAATAAACACCATTGAATCTGCTTCTAATTGCTGCTATAATCTCTATTCTATGATTGCAGAAAACCCACGCCTAGTTGGGTAAACAAACTCATCATAAATCTCCACCAAACACGCAAAACACCTCTCAAGAGGTACGACCCAGTAGTGTACAGGTACGGCCTGTTTAGGAGGACAAAACCCAACAAAACACCTCCAAAATCCATTCTATGATCAGCAATGTGTTCTTCAATATGCTCCTGTAATTATCAAGCCACAAACTTGGAGATATGCCAATGAAAACCTCTCCGTGACAAGTACTCAATAAGCCACTGAAGCACAAGTGTGACCTTTGAAGTAAGATCACCACAAACACCCTAGAGATGTCTTTCAACTCTGTAGGTGCTCAAACCAATGAAGGAATTCGTCTTCACAGGTTGCTGGTTCAAAACCCTAGCACAGCTAGAGAACAAACTCATTTGAAGAAAATATGCAATGGTAAGTGAAGAATGACTTCACTTTTCCCTCTTATTTCCCCTTTTCCTCCAAACACCACTTTTGGGGGTATTTTTAATATTTTAATGTTACTTTTCCCAAGCCTTGGGCGCCCACACATAAAAACATGACTTTATTCATTTTAATATTCATTAAGTCCTCAAATAATAATAGTCACTTTATTAAAAGATATACTAAGTTATATATTTAATTTAACTTAGATATATCGATTAATAAATAATAATTCAAACTGTCTCTTCAGGCGAGTTTCATAGTACCGCTGAGCTGGCCAATGGAACAAAAACTAATTTCAAGACCATTGCACTGACTCGCACTGAGTCCTGTGAGCCCTTGCTAAAAATAGTTTGGCCAAATGGCCCAAACTCGCTCCAGAAAGTGCCAGATAATACATCCTTCCATGAAAGTTGACTGAGCCTCAATGAACCAATTCTCCGTGGGTCCCCTAACCACCCCTTGTTAGCCTACGGGAACCCGTGTAGTAGACTAACCTGATGTGTTGTGCTAGCCTAGGAAGGGGACATTACAGTCCGCCCTCCCCAATATTGCTTGCCCGCAAGCAATTTCATCTTTGGATGTTGTAAGATCTGCTCATTCACCCATGTTGCATCCTCTACCGGCAAGTTCTTCCACTTCACTACGTACTCCCTGATAACCCTCTTCCGCAATAATAGCCTCAAGAACAAGAGTCAACTTACCCTCCTCATCCAAAGGGGGTAACTCAGTGGAAGTTATCACATTGTGTCCCAATGCCTTCTTGAGGCGAGACACATGGAAAACATTATGTACTCTGCTTCCCACCGGTAACTCTAATTCATAAGCCACCTCTCCTATTCTCCTGGACACCCTTAATGGTCCATAATACGGTAACTTAAGTTTCTCTGCACCACTCTTTTTGAGAGTGGATTGTCTATAAGGCTGCAACATTAAGTAGACCATGTCACCCACCTCAAAAGAGCACTCAACCCTGTGCTGATCTACATATTGTTTCTGCTGGTTCTACGCCTTTTGGATGTTCTCCTTCAAGGACTTCATGATGTCTTGGCTTTCCTGTAGCAAGTCCTTGGCCTTAGGCACTCTACTATTCCCGAATAACATATCCAGGAAGTTAGGAACCTCATACCTGTAGAGAGCCATAAATGGTGACATCTGAATGGACATGTGGTAATTAGTGTTGTAATAGAACTCCCCCAAATGCAACCACTTAACCCATGCCTTCCACTGCCCTGCAATATAATTGTGGAGGTATCCTTCCACCCACTTGTTAACAATTTCCATTTGCCCATCTATCTGTGGGTGATAACTAGTGCTGGGAGTGAGCTTAGTCCCACTCAATTTTAAGAGCTCTTGCTAGAAGTGATTCATGAACTTACTGTCTCTGTCACTGACTATGCTCCTTGGCAACCCATGTAATCTGAATACCTCTCTGAAAAACAAATCTACAATCTGTGCTGCTGTAAATGTGGTTGAAATCGCAAAGAAATGAGCGAATTTTGTTAACCTATCAACCATAACATAGATACAACCCTGCCTTGGGCTTTGGGCAAGCCCGTGATGAAGTCCATAGAAATACATTCCCATTTCTGGTTAGGAATGGGTAGGGGCTGTAATAGATCAGCTGGAAAAGAATGCTCTTGTTTATTCTTCTAGCAAGTGGGGCACTCTCTAACATATTGTAACACTTCGGTTTTTAGCCCTTTCCATGTAAACCGTTCCCGGATTTGTCTGTATGTTTTGAAGTATCTCGGGTGACTAGCTGTAGGAACATCGTGAAAGGCTCTCATAACCTCCTCCTTCATCACCGGTACTGGTACCAACAAGACCCTCCCCTTGAAAATGATTAGATCATTTACAACTGTATACCAGCTGTCCTGAATAGTACCATCAATTATACCTGTGGCCCACGTGTCCTTAGCATACTCTATTGATATCCACTCTCTCCAATCAATTGTAATCTCTCCTAAAGAGCACAAGTGTGGTCTCCATGAGAGTGCATCAGCTACAATGTTTATCTTTCCTTTGACATAAACTATGTCAAAGTCGTAGGCTTCCAACTTGCTAACCCACTTTTGCTGTCTTTCGTTGAGGTTATGTTGGTTGAGGAAATGTCTAAGGCTGTTGTGATCTGTTTTCACCACAAATTTGCTGCCCACTAGATATTGTCTAAATTTAGCCAAAGCATGCATTATGGCTAACATTTCCTTATCGTAGATATTGTAACCTCTCTCTGCACCCATGAGTTTCCTACTCTCGAAAGCAATTGGGTTCTTATCCTGCATCAGCACTGCTCCTATGCCTTCCCCTGAGGCATCACACTCAATCTCAAAAGGCTTAGTGAAATCTGGTATGACCAAAACTGGGCAAGAACTCATAATTTGTTTAAACCTATCAAAACACTGTTGTGCCCCGTCAGTCCAAACAAATGCCCCCTTCTTCGTCAAATTTGTCAATGGTGCAACACTCTGTGAAAACCCCTTGACGGATCGGTGGTAGAACCCACATAGACCAAAGAATGCCTTGAGCTGTGAGAGATTTGTGGGTGGGGGCCAATCAACAATAGCTCGTATCTTCTCCGAATCAACTCTAACTCCCTCAACACTAATGATGTGACCCAGATAAAGTAGCTCAGTCATGCCAAATTTGCATTTTGACTCTTTGGCATATAGTGACTCTCTCTCCAAGATACTCAGTACCTCCTCAATGTGTTGGAGGTGCTCCTCCCAAGTCCTGCTAAAAATCAAGATGTCATCAAAAAATATGAGGACAAACTTCCTCAACTACTCCTTGAAGACCCTGTTCATACAGGACTGAAAAGTGGCTGGAGCATTGGTTAGACCGAAAGGCATAACCAAGAACTCGAAATGCCCATAATGGCAACAAAAGGTTGTCTTCTCCACATCCTCCTCTCTAACCCGAATCTGGTGGTAGCCAAATTTCAAGTCGATCTTGGAGAAGTAACATGCCCCATGTAGCTCATCTATACGCAGAATGGGGTACCCGTTCTTAATTGTTTTCTTGTTGAGGGCCCTGTAATCGATACACATCCTCAACGTGCCATCTTTTTTCTTGAGCAAAACAACTGCAGAGGCAAAAGAGCTCTTACTGGGTCTAATGTGCCCCATCTTGAGAAGCTCCTTAATCGTCTTCTTTATCTCATCCTTCAATCTCCTGCGATGTCTATAGGGAGTAATGATAATTGGCTTGGCTCCCTCCTCCAACTCAATCGCATGCTCTATACCTCTATCAAGAGGCCTCTTTGGTGGTATACTGCTGAATACCTTGGTGTGCTTGGTTATCAACTTTTGAATGTCGAGGTGATAACTTTGTTTCGGCTGCTCAGTAGCTGTAGGCATAATAACACACTCGACTTTCCACTCCACCTGGTCATGTCTGAGTAACCTCTCCATCCTCCTGAGAGATACTACTCTAAGTCCACCATCTGACATCCCCCTGAGCACATGTTTCTTCCCATCTACCTCGAATTTCATCTCCATGGTTTGTAAATTGAGGTAGAACTCTCCAATTGCATGAAGCCACTTCATGCCAAGAACTACGTCCATATCTCCCATGTTGACCACATAATACTCAGCCTAGAACTAGTAGTCACTTAACTTAATAGTTAAGTTCGAGATTCTCCTTTTGCAAGTAATAACAAAACCATCTGCTAACCGGACCTTGAATCCCTCAAATTCCTCTGTCTTCAGTCCTCTCTTTGCCACAAGACCCTCATCGATGAAATTGTGAGCAGCCCTCGTGTCAAGAAGCGTGGTCACTCTCTGTCCTTCTAAGACTCCCCGAATCCTGAAAGAACCCTCTTTCTGAATAGAAGAAAGGTGGGTTGTGGGTCTATCATAATCCTGCTTGCCCTGGGACTCTTCTATTGCACTATCCACTTCGCTATCCTCCTGATTAGTGTGTTGATTTGATTTTTTTGATGCTACCTCTTCGGCTGAAAAGTATTCAATTTGTTTTGCTTGCCCCCTCATAGGGCACTTACGATTGGGGTCCCATGGACCCTTGCATTTGAAACACAATTTCTTCCTCCTATACTCATTTCGAACATCATCATCCAGCCTAATGGCTGGTTTCTTCTGCTGGTTTGTATCTTGTTGATGGTAACTTTTATCCTTCCTGGGAGGGAATGATTTGAGACAAACTTACTCTTCGCGACAACAAACTCCATACTCCGTGCCTTTTTAATAGTCTCCTGCAGTGTAGGTGGATCGAAGGCCTTAACCCACCATCTAAGTGGCTCCATTAGTCCTTCACTAAATAGGACTACAAGTCTCCTCTCTGAGATACTAGGAGCCATGACCGAGAGTCTCTGAAACTCTGTAATGTAGGACTCAAGTGACCCATACTGTTTCAGTTGTGCAAGTTCCCTGAATTGTAGCTCGGGGTCCTTATTGTCAAACCTCTCTATCAGCTTGTTTGTAAACTCATCATATGTGGTGATCAAATTATGGCCCAAGCTGGCCAACCCGTGGTACCACCACTCGTGCTGCTCCATCTAGATATATGGTAGCAAAGTTCAGTGCCTCATCCTTTGACATAGGTTTAAGTGTCAAGTAGTTATCTAACTTCTGCGCCCATGCTCTAGCTGTCATTTTGCCACTACCATCAAAATGCTCCAAAGAGACCTTGCTCAAGGTATGCTGATAATCCCTATTAGTCTGCTGTGCTCTGTGATCTGTCCTACCACCCATACCTACTCTCTGCGTTTTCTGGTTCATAAACTGCTCCAAGGACATCTCCCTAATCTCAGGTGGGAGAGTCATGTACTCTGCATGATGCAATCTAACCTTCTCTGCCATAGGAATATGTGCCTCATGGTCCTGAATAACTCGTGCCTCCTCTTTGCATGGAAAGGTAGGCTGTAGTGGCCTAGGAACCGATCTTGGGATTGTCCTAGTGCTGCGACCACCACCCTGACCAACAAGCCGGTGATTGTTAGCATTAGAACCGCTTGTCTCACCCTCATCTACTGCATGTGGTTGTGGTGTTGGATTACCCTGATTCATTTTTGCTAACAGTTGGGACATCATATCCAACATAATATTGAATTTCCTCTCTGTTTTGGAGTTTGCACTCTCTGGTTGTTCTGTTCTTTTGTTTCTATTTGCCATGTGTCTTGTAATGCTATCACTGTCACTGGATGAATTTCTATGCATACCCAAAATACTAGATATTGTTTCTCCTTCTAGAACCTATGGTGGTTGCAACTGATGGGTATCTTTCATGTAGACTTGTTTCCAAACACTCATGAACAACATTCAACAGAGGTTGGCAAGATACACCAACTTTGATACCACTATAGTAACCCACCCCCTTACGGCTTTTTGTGGTTTAGTTGAACCTGGTGCGTTTTGGTGTTTTTGCATATGACATAAAACATACATGCATATATATTTTCGATAATAACAAGAAATGATAATACCCGGTTGCTTATTTTCAATGGAAATGCATTATAACTCATAAATAAACAATACCCATGTACAATATGAGCAAATACATCAAAGATTCAACATACCCATTTGCTATCCTATGTAGCCAAGAGTTGTAACAGTAAGGAAAATGTCATAGATGCAAGTCTAATACAAAATAACAGAGTACAAATTGGTTTTTTCTGATGAAAGGGCTGTTCACAGCCACACCCTGCTGTAGGCGCCTTCAAACAAGGTCCAAACTGGTGTATTTTGCTCCCCTTCACACCCACGCCTCAGTCCTAGCATGGTACGGCCCTGCTGTACTGGTAAACAACAATAAACACCATTGAATCTGCCTCTAATTTCTCCTATAATCTCTGTTCTATGATTGCAGAAAACCCACGCCTAGCTGGGTAAACAAACTCAGCATAAATCTCCACCAAACACCCAAAACACCTCTCAAGAGGTGCAGCCCAACAATGTACAGGTACGACCTGTTTAGGAGGACAAAACCACAACAAAACACCTCCAAAATCCAGTCTATGATCAGCAATGTGTTCTTCAATATGCCCCTGTAATTATCAAGCCATAAACTTGGAGATATGGCAATGAAAACCTCTCCACGACAAGTACGCAATAAGCCACTGAAGCAAAAGTGTGACCTCTGAAGTAAGATCACCACAAACACCCTAGAGATGTCTTTCAACCCCACAGGTGCTCAAACCAATGAAGGATTTCGTCTCCACAGGTTGCTGGTTCAAAACCCTAGCACAACCAGAGAACAAACTCATTTGAAGAAAATATGCAAGGGTAAGTGAAGAATGACTTCACTTTTTCCTCTTACATCTCCTTTTCCTCCAAACGCCACTTTTGGGGATATTTTTAATATTTTAATGTTACTTTTCCCAAGCCTTGGGCGCCCACACATAAAAACATGACTTTATTCATTTTAATATTCATTAAGTCCTCAAATAATAATAAAGTCACTTTATTAAAAGATATACTAAGTTATATATTTAATTTAACTTAGATATATCGATCAATAAATAATATTTCAAATGGTCTCTTCAGGTGAGTTCCATAGTACCACTGAGCTAGCCAATGGAATAAAGACTAATTTCAAGACTGTTGCAGCAACTCGCACTAAGTCTCGTGAGACCCTGCTAAAAATAGTAAGTTTGGCCAAATGGCCAAAACTTGCTCGAAAAAGTGCTAGATAATACATCTCGCCATGAAAGCTGACTGAGCCTCAACGAACCAATTCTCCATGGGTCCCCTAACCACCCTTTGTTAGCCTACGGAAACCCATGTAGTAGACTAACTTGATGTGTTGTGCTAGCCTAGGAAGGGGGCATTACAACAAATTCATCCCGTCCCGAGGCAAGCCTAGTCTCCCGAGGCTAGGAGACTTGAGCGTGAGTCCTAGAGAATTCATCCAAACTCACCAAACTCACTAGTCCACTTGCCAAGTATGATAGACTCTCCAAACTCACGAGTCTTGATGTCAAGACTCCACCTAGAACAAACATGAGGTGAAAGGAAAACTTCATCACGAACTAACTAGACCACCCTCTTTTCAACGCACAGTCATGTAACATCATGAATCATTGAATGTGGCCGATGTTCAATAAAGAAAAAGTCTTTGATAAACAACTAAATGCTTGTGGGATGCTTATTTGGTCGGGCAAATGTTGTTGCTCATCCTCATCGCCCTTTGTGTTTAGATCATTTGTATGTGACTCCTCTCTCTTATTCACAACCTCCAATATGTGACCTCTCTCTCTCTCTCTTAGCCTTAAACTGTCAAGCATTTTTAACATAAATGACAAGTCTATACAAGTATCTCTTACCAAATTGCTTAGCCTGTCTTCTGTCATGCCTTGCGAGCCAACCACATCTCCAATAAATTCTACAAGAGGAATAATGGCACCTAATTTTCCAACATCATGTCTCTCACTATTGCATTGTCGGTAGCAATTCTACAAAATGGGTATAAAACTTTTGCTAGCTACTTCCCTTCAATAAAAGCTTGGTCGACCTATTGGGCGAAGAATTGCAAAGACTCAATTAGGAAGGAGGCATCCAAAGCTATGGATCATGCCAATGATTTGACATTGTAGTCCAAACTGCTTTTGTACTCATTTGCTAGATGTATACTTGAGTATGTGATCAAAGTAGCTTTTAACTAATTAGTTTATTATGTCTTTAAAGTTCATCTAGTGAAGGATGCATAGAAAAATCTTTAAATCCTTAAAAAATCTCTATATTTCATGGATTTTGCAATTTGCCATGCCAAATTGCCAAGTCCAAGTTCAAATAAAAAATCAACTTGTCGAGTTTGTGCCAAGTCTAAGTCTGGTAACTATAAAGTAAACCTTAGGTGGTTAAACCCTAATCCATAAAACATAGTAAAAGCATAAATAGCCATGTGAAGGAAGGACCCCCTCAATGAAGCATGTTGTTGATGATGATGAAAGCAAGAAACCATGAAAAGAAACCAACACTATCACATCTTTGTAGTAAGGCTCAAACCAAAAGAACCAACATCATCATCGTTTATCACCATGAAAGAGCCAAAGGGGCATTTGAAAATACTCATAGGGGAATCTCTAGGCTCAGGGGAACAAGATGAAAAATCCGAGGAAGCATAGTACTTTCGTTAGAGCCTTTCCATCCAAGGCCAATGAATCTCTAGTAATAGAGAAAAATAAGTAATGTGCATCCAACTCTGACTCTGGTTGTGGACAAAGGAAAGCCATCAATGTTGAAACCAAGCAGATCCACTACGCTTTGAATGGGATTGGGGAGCTCTAGTAGTAATAATCAAACAAGACCGTTGTGTCATTGAATTATCTTCCTCTACAAATGGATTAAATGTATCTAAGGGATGCTTAAAGCTTTCAATCCTTGTGGTGGGCTGAAAAAAATTAGTAATAACCATAGTTCCACGGAGTTTCCTGACGAGGGGACGGGTTTCGGGGACGGGGAGACCAAGGGCTTAAGTTTGGGGACGACAAGGGAACAATGGCAGGGGGCGGCGAGGGGGTGGCGCATATACATATAATACTTGAAAAATTAGTTATAAAAGATGTATAAGGAATAAGTGCAAGAATTACAATTGAAACTTTCACATACTAAGTAAACTAGTAAGTAGTAACTACTAAACAATAAAGTTTAAACTTTAAACACATTGCAATGATTGCATTTGAACATTAACAATGAAAATGTGACATGTTGAATTTTCAAAATGTCATAATGATGATTCATGATTACAATGTTCAAAAACAAAATACAAATGAATGTGAGTCAATGGCTAATGGCCTGATGACTCTAATTGTAATGTCCCCCATCTAGCCCATTAGACCAGTGGACAGGGATTAGCCTATGACCAGACTCCCGTAGGCTAATGGAGATGTTTAGGGGGTCATTTCAGTGGACTTACTGTTTATAGTAAGTCAGGAGCCGGGCACTTGCTATTTATAGCAGGGTAGTGTGGACGGTCATAGCACAGGGATTCATGTTATTTCAGGGCCCAAGGCAGTATAATTCGATATATAAGTTAAATTAAATATTTAACTTATACTATTTGGAAATTAAGTTACTTTAAGTTATAAAGTAATGTTACTTTATAAAATCAAGTTATAACTTAAAGTTGCTCTCCTAGGGATGGGCTGTTGGAGTCCAGGACAACACTGAGAGGGGGGGGACGTGAATCAGTGTTGTGTAAAAACCAGACAATCTATAACTTATCAAAATTGAGAAAGAATGTTAACAATCAATTATCATATTTTGCATCAAGGAGATAAACATTGAATGTTTAGACTTGAAAGACAATCAACCACACACAATTTATGAAACAAGGACACAAAGAATTAGGAGTGGAAAACCCTCTAGGAGTAGAAAAACCACTCATGAACTGCCCCACTGGCTTAACTTTGAAAAACTTCTTTACAAGGCCTCATTGGTTGATATACGTGTCTCACTGACAATGAAAGGTCTCACTGACCTACAAGCCTCACTGGCTACAAAGAGGTCTCACTGACCAACAAAGCTTCACTAGCTTTACAAAAATGCCTCATTGGCTGATACAAGGCCTCACTGGCATAAATTTACCTTACTGGTAAATACAATTTCCATTATCAAACAAAGTGTGCAAGAAATGATTGCCATTCAATCTGATTTGCACCATTGCATACCCTATCTTCTCTTTTGCATATCTCTGTTCAATTACAATCTGAATATCAATCTCATTACCAATTTACCTGATACTCAATCAACTGCATATTATCTTCGTAAATTTGTTGCACAAGGAGATCATCATTTCTACATTTTTGGTCCTCACACCAACTCACTACATCAATGCACCTGTAAAACCATTATATGCAAATTAAATGACCTTTTATGTTCTTCTGATTCATATTCTTCATTTCTGTATATACATTTCATCCTGCACTTTTCATCTTTCTTTGTGCACTTCAATGACCCTTTCAATTTCTTCTTCTTCATAAATTCAATCTGCAAAAACATTTTCATCTTCATGTGCAAAAATAAAATCAATCTCCTGCAATAAAATCTTTTCATTTCTTCTTCTCTTTATATTACTTCATAAAAAAATCATCTGCCTTCAACAATCTCCAATCCTTTCATATTCCAAAACACATCTCTTCTCTGCACAAACCATCTTCACAAAATAAATTAGATCAAAAATAAATAAATAAAAAAACTTCAATGATGTTTTGATTCATCTGCCTCTACATAAGGAAAAATCATTTAGATGCAATGAAAAAATCTTTCATATTCCTCCATCAATGAATTTCAAATCTTCCTGAAAGAAAATAAATCATTTTCTTAAAAATGTTCTCTTCATATTCTCTGCCCTCATCCTCTTTCTCACAAAAAGATTATCACAAAAAATAACTTCTTACATAGAACACAATAAAACTCCTCTTTACATAGAAACTTTCTTATTAAAAAAATAAAGCTTCCTTCATTATAGCTCCTCGATCACTGATGCACTCTTAAAAATAGAAGAGAATCTCCTTAAAAATTGCTTTTAAAAACTCTTCAAAAACTACGTTTTATATTGGCTAAAAATAGCCTTTAGCAAATCTTATTTGCAGTCTACACAGAGAAGACGTTCACAGGGACATCAATGTATGATCTCGAAGAAGGTAGTCGATATTTAAATATCATCCATTGATATTACATTTCGCGCTCACCCATTTTTAAATGATAACCTTCAATTAAGTTTTTCCCGCTCGATAAATAGGATGAAGACCGATGGAGTCGGTGGAAGATATAAAGAGGGCCGGTTACATATGACTTCACAACCCTTCAACCGGTCACTTTAAGTGACTTAACCTGCAGGCAGTGGTCAACCTTTGAATAAAACAAAAGTGCATACGGTTAAGACTAGAGTTTTGTGCTTTAAACCACTTAAGAATTTTCTAGGACTTTTAGGGTTTTAAGTATGCTTTAGCATTTTAGATTATAAACCCCATGGACAAAAAAAAATCTTCAATACTGATCAAGTTCCAACCTTCCCTCAATGTCTGCAAGCTGCAATGCTTTAAAGACAATCAAGACTCCAAAACAAACAAGATCTTCCTCTTACCATGACAAACATAAACAAATGCCATATGAACATAAGAAAACATGGCATAAACATTAATGACCTTTTGATAATGTACTTTGCCAAAAGTGGCATGTCAAACCAAGATCACTGACCTACTGATGGAACATGGGAAACAATAACACTGCAACTTCTGAAGTGAAGCAAATGAACATTATACAATGAACATCAATCATTAAGAAGATCATCATGAGGATCAAATAAATGAAACAAAATAACCCAACTCTTGACATCATGAAGCATGAATTCTTAACATATATCAATGACATCTCTTTACTTTCCCAACACCATAATAACTCTAACACCATGACATCTTGAGATCCATACTCTGCAAAAATCATTATGTCCTTCAATCACATTATAACATCCTGCCATTGTCCTTGTACTCTGCAATCATGTTCTCCCATCATAATACCCTGTCACTGTCCTTGTATGATATACTGCATACTATCAAGACAACATAACCTCTGAAGACATCAAGAATAAAATTCCAATACAAACAAGTTAGCAACACTATCTTATGTGAGCATCATGAAGATATCCTGATCAAATGGGAGTATCATGAATCAACAACTCCTTAAGATGAGAAATCAAACCTTCTTCACATCCTTCATATGAATTGATAACATTACCTAACCATTGACATCACATGTCACATTGTCTAAATTCACTTTAACCATGAAGATCATTATGAACACTTGAAACTTCTTGCCATCTGAAGAAAAACAACTTCATGTATGATCTAACTTTCACTATGATGTACCTGCATCATCAACTCAATACCTTTTTGACATCAATGACAATCAATCTCCATCATGGGCGCCCCTCATGGAGTGATAAGGGGTTGAGGATATAATTTAAAATAATAAAAAATTACCCTTCTTGGGTGTTGGGCAGAGATGCAACAAAAAGACCAAAAAGTGTTTCATTTGGATTATGCGAAAAATATTGGATTTTGGCTCTCTTTGGAGATTGTTGTGCTTTGGAATTTTGGAGCTTGGCTCTAGGGTTTCAGTTGGCTATGTTGGGATGAAAACCCCAACATTGGTCCCTTTCCTCCAGTGTTTCTCAGGTTTCCGGGATGGCGGGACGGGGGGACGGGTTTCCAGGGACGGCAAACAATTTCCAAAATTTTGGGGACGGCGAGGGGACGACTATTATAATATATTTTAATAAAAATATATATAAGTTAAAAAGTTAAAATCTAAAAGGAGATACATGTTGGGGTAACTTAAACTTATAGTAAACACTAACAATAAACTTTAAACATTGAATAATTGAACAAATATTATATCAATGATCATTCAACAATCAAATTCATAGTCATACTCATAGTAGGCAGTTGCCAATAGCTGAAAATCGTGATCCATTTCAAACTTCAAATTGAAATGTACTAATATTCAAGTAAGTTATAAACTTTAAAACTTATAAGAAGTTTGAACTTTGAAAGTTCAAAGTACAAAGTAGCTACTAGAGTCTCATAATCTCATTACACAAGTGAAGAACTGAAACATCAAAATGACAAAATTAAATTGCCAAAAACGATATCTATAGACTATAACTGAACAATGAAAACTCAATAATCAGAATCATCATCATCAGCAGCAGCATATGTAGGAAACTCCTCAGAACTGGAACTGTCAGAAGGAAGTGCATCCTCTAATGCCACCTGCACACTGTGGTCATCATCAAGTTGTTCTGGGTCCTCGGGCTCTACATCCCACCTCTTCGCTGGGCTCTGCCTGTACTGAGGTGCCTTGTGACCAACCAGACGCAAGGCACTATGCACTACAACAAGCTTTTCCGCTCTCGTAGAGGTAAGTCTATTCCTCTTTAGAGAGTGGATAAAGCTATATGTGGACCAGTTCCTCTCAGCAGCTGAGGAATTAGAAACCTGTGAAAGAAGACGAATGGCAAGTGTGCGCAATGGTCCTGGAGGTCCATAGAGTGTCCACCAACTAACTGGTTTATCCTGTGCCAGGGTGAGCCTATCAATCCTTGTCGAACTCTTGTAGCCATCTAGTTTTGTAAACTTAATCCACTCAACTCTGATCAATGAAGCTTCCTCAGGACTATACATTCTTTTGAAGGCTTTCATGATGCCATTCTTCACCTCATCATCATTAATAGGAAGAATTCTACCAACTCTTTCCACATACCACTTTGGATTCAAAGCATACGCATCCATGTGTAGAGGGGTGTTCAACTTACTCCACCTTTTCTGGATGATGGGGTGAATATGATCATGGTACAACTCTAGGGTGGGGTCTTTCTCATGAATGGCTGCCTTCATTTGGCCAAGCATGCTATCAATGCACTCATACATCTCCCCAAGGCTAGGACTATCAGAATCCCCAAATTCGATAACAGTGAAAACAGGTTGTACAAAAGATGTGATGTATCTCACATTCGACCAAAAAGTATCAGTAACCACAATCTCCTTCACCCTCTTCCCCTGCTCAGTCTTTGACTCCATCCACCTGTTCCAATCTTGTGTCATAACCATACGTTGCAATGGCTCTTGCAACTCAAGCATCCTCTCTAGTAGAATGAAATAGGAAGCAAATCGAGTCTCAACTGGTTTGAGGAATTCTTTCTTTGCAAAGGTCCGAAACAATGCCAATGACATGTGGTGGTTGCAAATAAACATTTGCACCTCCCTTGCATCTGCCACTACCTGTTTCATCCACTCTATCTTTCCAATGTCTTTGAGTGCATTGTTCATAGCATGCACACAACAGGGGGTCCAATAGATGTGCCTATATGTAGATTGAACCAACATACCTGCTGCCCTACAAACATTTGCTGCATCAGTAATCACTTGCACCACATTTTGAGGACCAACCTCCTCAATGGCATCTCTCAAGATATGAAACTGAAACTCGGCATCTTTGCGTTTTCCTGAGCAATCAATTGCTCGCAAAAAGTAAGGTCCATCAATGCATGAAACTATAACATTGATGAGTGGACGTTGTCTAATATCTGTCCACCCATCCATGATTATGCTACAACCATATCTCACCCATTTGGCCTTCATCTCCTCCATCAGCAAGTTAACCTTGGAATAACTTTTATCCAAGAGTGTGGTTCTCAATTTAGTCTCACCAGGACCCACATAACCAAGACCGGCTTGCCTTACCTTCTCAAGCATTTCCTTGTACAAAGGAGATCGAGCAACATGGAAAGGAATGCCGTTGCCAAAGTAGAAATTGGCAATGGCCTCATCTGCAGCCTCCCTTGCTTGCACATTAAACATATCTGTGATTGGGTTTGGTGAGGATGACTCTGTAGCTTTCTGTTTCCCCCTTGACTCCACTGCACTCACCCCAAATGACGGACTAGGATATGAAGGTGGTAAACTTGAACCTCTTTGTGACAGTGCAGTAGAAGCTGATGGTGAAGTGATTTCCCCTGAATATAATTTGATCATTTCAGCCTTCATTTGAAGATTGAGAGCCTTACAACCCCCAACTCCTTTATTAGGGATATGCAAAAAGTGTGCATTGGTCCTTGTTATGCTGCCATACCACTTACTCTCTGGACAAATGTTGCATTTCTATAATCGACTTCCCCCTGAATGAGGTGTTTTATTTCTGTCCTGTATTGCTTCAAACTGCTGTAAGGGATTTTTCTTGCTAAAAGGCCCTTTGGCATATCGTGACAACTCTGAAGGGCAATCAGATTGTAATACACTTGTAGCTGCATCTGAACTGCCTGTGCTTGGGGTTTCTGTTAGGCTAATTGATTCTTCATCCTCATCAATTGGTATTTCTGTTTCATTCTCCATTTCAAAATCAGCAATCACATTGAAAGGATCCATCTTGATTAATGATTCGGATTGCTCACTAAACAAATATCAATATGAACTTTGTGGAGTACCTACATTCAGCCATACAAAGGTTTGGTTATACTTATAAAACTTATAGTCTTATACACTATACAGTGATTATAAATTATAATTTATATAATGATTAATATAAACAATTTGATATCTATTTTCTGTATTTTACTATTTTCAATTTTGATTTTAAGGAGTAAATACTAAAATTGTAAACAGTTTGTATTTTGAAATTTTCACATGTTTCTAAACACTAAATAGTTTGTAGACTATTTTTCTTTAACCAGTAATTTGATAAACAGTTTGTCATTCGTCTTCTTTAATTTTAATATAACATGTCAAACTTAATGTTAGAGATTATTTCATTTTGGCATCCATGGGCTTCCCTATGATACACATCTGTATTTTAAAATGGCAGAACCAAATAACATAGCTTTTGTTCTTCATCCAATCATAGAAAGTCTCAAACAGGAACATTCTGTTGTGACTCTGTGAGGCATAGAGAAAAATGCCCAATTAGGCGGGCATCCAAAAATGTCATTGATTCTCTATTAAAGTTTAAACCAATCCAGTGGAAAGAAATTTTGATTTTCTCCTAAAGGGTTAGGAAAATTCTGATGGTATATCACTATATCTAGATTCTTCATTCTATATCAAGAGTAAGACAAAGAGTGGGCAAGACTCCTGGCAGGAGATCATCTACTACTGTCAATGGGCACATACTACATTAGGGAATTAATTTCATGGTTGGGCATATTAGGTATATTGAAATCATTAAATTGTGAGAAAATTTTATCAAATTCGGAATTCCCCACAACTGTCTTGCTGACATCTACAACAAATGTTATCTAATTCACATGAGATTGAGAACATTTTATCTATAGGAATTGGAGTGTGCACCAGACATATACCAATGGTGCATTTGCATCTAAACTGCAATGCAAAATCATATGGCTGACATGTCCATGTGAAGTTTGAACATTGGTCATTCTTTCATGGCTATTTAACTTTTTAAGTTCTTTCACAGTATTTTCATTATTCAATTTTGTTTGTAAACAGTTTGAGTTTGTAAATTGAAATTCACAGTATTTTGAATTTTGAATTTTGTTTGTAAACAGTTTGAGTTTGTAAACTGTAGGAGTAAGTAAAGTATATTTAAATTTTAATATTATTAATTAATAATTACAGTTTACATGTTTAATATATATAATATATTATTAATTTAATAATTTATTTGTATGATTGTATCCTACAGCTACTATCCTTTCTTGCATTTGTATATAGTATATACTATAAAATAATAAAATATTCATATTTATTATTATATTCATCAATATTAAAATTTAATAATTTATAAGAGTAAATAGTATAATAGTAAATAGTAATACACTCAGAAAATACTAAATAATAAATATTAAATAATATTATAATAGTTAAACAGTTAAAAGTTAAAACTAAGTTACTAAATACTAAATAGTAAAATTACTAAAATTAAAAATACCTCTGGCAGACTGGCTCCCGATGAAAAATTTAAAAAACTATGCTATGCTCGGCAGCTCGCGTTCCCTGTACTGCTCGAACCGACGAACTGTTGTATTCCCTGCTCGAAGTGCCTCGAACCGACGAACTGTTGTATTCCCTTGTTGTTAAAAGTGTATATTGTATTCGGCGGATGAAATGAAGTTTCGGCGTATTTCAATTTTCAGCGGATGAAATGAACATTCAAGGCATTTTGGGTTTGCATTCAATGCATTTTAGGTTTGCATTCAACGGTTTTTAGGTTTTGTTTTTAACCGACGAATTTTTTTGTTTTAAAAAAATTCACAGGTCTTCCTGCCGTCCCTGGAGCGCCGAAGAGTCCCCTAAAAACACAAAATTTTCAGGTCGTCGGGGAGGGGGGGGGGGGGGGGGGGGGGGGGTTTGTGCCTGTCCCCGAGTCCCTAGAACGTCTTGGACGTTTGGAGCGGCTGGAAACCCCCGGGGTACACTGCTTTCCTCGTGCGTGAGAGATCGTATCAAAAGAGGATTTGAGGAGGCTTCATCTAGAGGTCTCATATTTGAGCATGAAAACGGAGTTATTGGAGGAAGAATGAATGTGCAGCCATTAGTCAACAGTTGAAGGACAGATTTATATGTTTTTGGAGGAGTTTATTGCAGCTTTTAATAGCCATATGCAGGCCGTACCTTTCTAACAACATTTTGTGGAGTTTTGGGGTGGTTTTCTGTGTGCATTCTCATCTAAATCTGACTGCCCAGCTGCTGCAACCATTATCAGTACAAAATAGAGATAAAAGGAGATTCAATGGAGTTTGAAGCTGATATTCATTACTAGGGGGGCCGTACATCTGCTGGTACAATCGTGGGATTGCTAGGAGCCATTTCCATGTCATTTGGAGCCATTATTACTATGATTCAAGGCGCCTAGGGTTTAGTATTCAGTTGCTGCAAATTGTAAGACAATCCCTTTTCATTTCTTGGAGTTTGGAGCATTTTTATGTAGCTTATATGGCTGGTCTGGCAATGACCCCGACATGAAGTTGTAAATCTTGTTATGGGTATGTAATAGAACTTCATATTTTGGCTTCCTTCAATCTGGGTCTTTGTTGGTTTGTTGATATCTCTTTTAGTTTTTTTGGGTTTTCAATATATTGTTCATATCCTATGTATTTCATGCAAAAATGCACATGCAAGTAAAACCCATAAAACCCTAAACATTAAAACAACAAAAACACAAAAAAATACACAGAGCAAAACATATACCAGGGGTGTATGTTACAGTGGTATCAGAGCAGAAGATCTTGCCATCCTGTGATCCAGAAACAGACATACAGTGAGTTATGTATCCAGTGCCGTCATTGACACACCATTACAATTTGAGAAGGAATAGGTCACATCCAGAGATATAGATTCCACAGTTGATACAGGAGGGAGAAGTACCCGTAGAGGATCCATTTTCAGGAGAACTACCACCAGTTACAGAACCTATAGACGAGATGGGTAACAGGGAAAATGAAGAACCAAGCATGCGTGTGAGATCCTTATTCACCAGGAGTCAGTTAGCTATGGAGAGAGAGTTGAGGGAGTCTCGGGAGGAGTTGAGAGAATCAATGGTTGAAATAGCACACATTCTTAAGCAGTTAGCACCCCAGGATGGAAGGAATAACAGGGATAATCACCGTGACAAGAATAGGTACAATGGAGGTGACAGGAATAGGAACAATGGCAGTGATAGAAACAGGGACAATGGAGGCGATAGGAACATGAATAATGTGGGTGATAGACACAATGGTGACAGGAACCAGGGAGACAGGAATAATGGGGACAGGAACCAGGATGACAGACATAGGTACAGAGATGATGAGGGTGAGGCATTGGTTACCCACCGAAGGGCTTCACAGTTCACAGCAGGTGATAGACCTGGTATACCCACTTTTGCTCCCAGGAACCAAGTTCCTGAATAGGACCCCACACAGGTTGAGTTTCAGGAGGAGATTCTGAGGGATTGGAGAGCATCCAGTGCAGAGTTTAGGGACTGTTGGTGTTTCAATTCGCACCTCTGGAATGCGAGTTGGAAACAGACAGCTATGCACAGATAAACTACTCTCCTATTATGAGGGGGAGTTCCCTTTTTGCTGATGTTCGCTTGAAAGATAAATAAAACAAATTTTCCTATCTTCTTTTTGATTCTCAGCTGCGAGCACAAGGTTATAAAACTCTATTTCGCTGCAAAAGAGGTTTTTCCTTTTTAAAACTTCTAACTACAGCTAGGCCTAAACTAAACTACGCTTTTAATCTCCTGAGTAAATTCAGAGCAAAGGGATTAAAAGTGGACAAGGAATGATTTGTTGTAACACAAAAACTCAAATAAATTTCTTCCAGATTCACATCACAAGACCCATTGTACTTTAATAATGAAAGCTGAAATAAAATTTACACAAGCCACACATCTGACGACAAAACTCGATGATTTGAGATAGAAAATCAGAGCAAAAGGCAGGCATGAGACTTCTATTTCAATATCATAAAGTTGATACAAATTTAGGGCAGCAGTATTGTAGCAAAAGGCAGGCATACAATAAGCAATCAAACACTGGTGAACAGATAACACAGAGTGAACAAGTAGTTGAAACAACAATTTCTGCAGGCTAGAATAGGCACAACAAATTTGCTATCACAATTACCATTATCGTTACTTACAATGGGCAAGGCTGCCCTTATTTATACTAAATCAAAGGAGTAGGGAACCCTAAAATCTCCTTGATTTTCCCTAACTTACTTGCCAACTCGCAAGCTTTATTTCTATTCTAAGACAAAGATTACAACTAACAAATGCTTTAAAACAATTTGCTTTAAAGCAAAGAAAGCTCCAACTAATACAAAGTGATTTCTTTCTAAATAAAGAATGGATGAATTTAGGATGAAAGCAAATGCTTTAAAACAAAAAGCATCTGATTTAAAGTTGCTTTCTTTTTAGTCACATCCTCATCTTCATTGCTGTCCCGTTGATGACATAATCCATGGATATTTTGGGAAATAATATCCTCCAAAAAGCATAGTTTGAGTGAAAAAGTTGGCACATGGGTTTTGTAGACAATCCCATTCTAAAGCAACCCAGATTGTCGGATTTTGAAAAAACTGAGGATTATTTGAAAAAAGCAGATTCCCAGAAAAATAAAATTTCCTAGTCTTCAAGAGGATGAAATTTCAGATGGACCCATTTCGATGAAAACTGAAAAAGCTCCGGGCCCTGTTTCTGAAAAATGATCTCCTAGAAAAATGGACCTTGAAAAAGTGTGCCTCTGTGCTTTCCAATCCTGAAACCACGAAGAACACTGAAAAAACACTTCGTTTGGGCTCTCAAATCTTCATGAGAAGAAAAATATGCTTACTTCCTCTGGATCCAACCTGCAAAAATAATGAATAAAAGCGGCCAAAAGCTTGTCTTTATAAAATTTTAGGGCGAAAAAGCAGCTTTCTTTGTGAGAGCATAAAACTTGAAACTTATCCATGAAGAAAGCATCTTTTAAAGCACAAATCTAAGTTGATATACTCGAATAGGAAGAATCCCTATTTTATAGCTGCCTATGGCTTCATGTGTGAGATGATAAAAATATCTTCTTTGATGATGTCATCAAACACGCGAGGTTGCAAAAGTGTTAGCCAATTTTTCATTCGTTTTGAAACTTTGCGCTCGTTCTAACTCCAGTGTGACCTGCCTCTGACTTCAACAAGATGACAAACCATCACCATTGACTGAAAAAGCTGACTGATCATGGCACCTTGAAGATTTATCAACCGCGATTTCATCCCCAGCCTCAAACTGACGATCTGACGTCATCTGACTACAAATCTGACCTCTGAAACCTGTTGCCGAACAAAGATCGAAAAACGACTGCGAGGAAACACTGCCAAATGCGAAAATTTTCTAAGGCATGAAAAGTTGGGCGCCCCTAGCCTCTAGGGGCGCCTGGTTTTTTGTGCCTTAGCCAATTTTTGGAAAATTTCAACTTTTTCAAATTTTTGATTTGCGTGCGTGTTCCGGTGACTGTAGACCCCTGTTTGGCTATCGATTTCCACCTGCCGGAGTCAAATTGAGTTTGATGATCTGGCAAATAGGTAAGCCTGATGAAAATTGAATTGATTGTACCCTCTGCCTGCCTCGAAAAACACGCCAAACTGATTTCCTGTGAATCTGACCGGGCTGACGGAGGAGGATTTGTTGTTTTCCATGAAAACATGGAAAAATGGCTAAGGCATGAAAAGATGGGCGCCCCTGGCCTCCAGGGGCGCCTGGTTTTTTGTGCCTTAAATTTTTTTAATATTTTCAGTTTTTCACTCCATTCCTCAATTTTCGTGCCAATAGGTCCTGTTTGATCATCGTTTTCTGTAGACCGGATGACTGCTGAGGCAGGACAGGAGGTGATCTGAGCTGCCTAAACATACCTGAGATGAAATTGCAGCTTTTTCCAGCTTTCGACTGAGTTTGACCACTCGGAAACGGGCTGACAGAGGCTTTTTGACATTTCTCGGAAAACGCGTAAAAATTTCGAAGGCATGAAAAGTTGGGCGCCCCCAGGCTCCAGGGGCGC
This sequence comes from Cunninghamia lanceolata, assembly GCA_027924645.1. Taxonomy (NCBI): domain Eukaryota; kingdom Viridiplantae; phylum Streptophyta; class Pinopsida; order Cupressales; family Cupressaceae; genus Cunninghamia; species Cunninghamia lanceolata. The sequence goes on from BSBN01000524.1 coordinate 3,968,443, forward strand.
TTGGTTTTCTATGCCTTAGCCAAATTTATGATTTCCAACCTCTGTTTGCAATTTGCTCCATTTTGCGTGCCAGTAGTTGCTTCCTATCGCTGATCTCGAGGTTTCGCCAGTCAACTGCCACTGGATGAGGGATGGACTGGATAGCCTGGGTACATCTGACATGGATTCCAGCTTTTCAGGGCCTATTGACCAAAATGATTGCTTTTGTCCACCCCAGAATTGACCGACAGAGATATTTCTAGCATTTTCTTGAAAAACGCGAAAAAAATCTAAGGCATGAAAAGCTGGGCGCCCCTAGCCTCCAAGGGTGCCTAGTTTTAATGCCTTAGTCAAATTTCAAGATTTTTAACTTTTCTCCTCATTTCGGATCCATCCTGCTCCGTTTCCCGTTCTTCGTCAAATCGACGACTGTTCGTCAGTTCTACGTTAGCTGAACAACGCGGAAGACTTGAAATTGATCTCCGGCAGATGAACTTCTTCCATTGATGGCTCTGGAGCTTGTGCTTTGCCTTCTGAAAAAGCAGAATTGACCCAGTAGAGAAAACTTGATCTTTTGCAGATTCCGTCTGGACCACCTTGATCGTGAAGCAAAATCAATGAATCAGAACCAAACACGACACTTGAATCAGAGATTCTATTTTTAGAAAATTTTGCCAGCATCCGTATCTCAAGAAACCCAGAAAACCTAATTTGACGTCTATTTTTAAAAACTTTCTAAAATTTTGACTTTGACTTTTTTGATGAAATTTTTTCTAAACTTTCTCAAAATGCCTTTAATGAAGCAAAAGTTTTGATTGGGTACAACAAGGCCGAGATGACCTTTGCAGAGTACTTTGACATTAGGATAAGGAATAGACCTCGCAAGGGAGGTAGACCTCAAAACCAGGACTTGTAGAAGAAAGTGAGCAAAATGATACTTCCCTACTTTAATGGATTGGGTAAGACCACTGCGAGAGCTTGGGTCCAGAAATTGGACAGCTACTTGCAGATTAGTCCCATGCTAGAGGACGCCTTTACCTATGCAACTTTACACTTGGAGGGGATTGCGCATAAGTGGTAGTAACGGGAAGGTTACACTGGGTCACGATTAGATCACTTCATATGTGGAGTTCACTGCTAGATTGATCAACAGGTTTGACAAGGACCTAGAATTACAGTTTAAGGCGTTGGCACAACTGAGGCAGAGTGGATCAATAGACTCCTACATTTCCGAGTTCCAGGACCTATCTGTTATGGTCCCAAATATTTCAGAACACAGATTGGTCATTCTATTCATTGATGGATTGTCAGACCCACTACATGGTTGGGTTAAGGGCTTTGACCTTGCTTCACTCCAGGAGGCCATGAAAAAGGCCCGAGATATGGAGTCATCAGTGTGGTGGAAGAAATTTCAGTCTAAGGGCTTTCCACATAGGAGGAATAAGAAGGAGAAGAGACCCTTCCAGAGAGATGTTGAGCAGCGTAGAGACAAATCAAACAGGTTGACAAATGACTAGCTCAACGAATATAGAAGGAAAAAGCTTTGCTTCCATTGCAAAGAACCATGGGATCCCTCGCATAAGTGCTCACACAAGGCTAAGGCCAAGTTGATTGAGTACTATTCAGCCGAGGAGACTCAGTCAGAGGCATCCGATTCGAACTCAGATCAGCCTTTAGACCATGGGGATAGTGGAAATGAGAGATGTAATGTCCCCGTTTTCGGCTTGATCATCAAGTGAAGAATGGATTAGCCTATTCCTCATTCCTGGAGGCTAATTCTAAAATTTGAGGGAATGAATTTGGTTTTTGACTAACTGAGTATGTTGTTTTGCAGGTACAAAGTCAAAAACTATCAACTTGTGACAAAACTGGCAAAATTGGCTAAGTCTGGAAGCTAAGTAAGCAGGAATTTGACTCTCAGAGTAAAGGCGCTCTCCCCTATCTGTCTGGTGTCAAATGTGCGCCCAAGGATGAGGAGTCTTCAACTAGGGTTTGGAAATGAAAGATGTTAAGAGCAACACCTTTTGAGCGTGCTCCACACCTAACAAGGGGATTTGAAGTCCAAAAGTCAACCAAGATGGGTTAGGCGCACTTTCTCCCTCCTCCAACCTCAAATTGGTGCCTAGCATAGAAGCATCATGTTATGAAGCACATCAAACAAGGCGCTTTGGCAGGAAAAGTTGATTGGTCTTCAAGATGAAGTTGTCTAAGTGAATTGAGTTAGGAAGAAAGCCTATTCACTTTAGGCGCAAATCTCATGTTGCACAATCCTAAATGTGCGCCTAGAGCAACAAGGCGCTAAAATCATGGTTCCAAGACCTTGAACTTGCGCCCAAGCATGAAGGAGACGTTTTCAAGAAGCAAAAATGTTTAAAATGCTAAGGAACTTGTCTAGAGGTTCGATGGCACCATCTTGATGCCTTATAACTCTAATCTTGTGCCTAGGAGTTAAGGCGCTACTTTATGACTCTCCAAATCCAGATATGCACCTAAGGTGCTAGATCATGACTGAACAACCTTTGAATGGCGCCCTAAGCTAAATAGTGGATTGAAAGGGTAATTGCATCATCAAAGAGTCAAGAGAAGTGTTAAGAGAGTGAGGCGCACTCTTCCTCATCTCCAACCTCACATTTGCGCCTTCACCAAAACATGTCCAATTCAACATGAAATCTTGATACCTTGGTGCGAGTTGATGTTTCAATCTCCAATAGACTTCAAACATTGAAAACCTTGCTAGAGATTGGCTAGATGAGTCTAGGCGCATATCTCAGTTTAAATAGCTTAGTTTTGGCGCCTTGTCAAGGATCATATAATCTTGCATTTGAGATTAGATATTTGAAAGAGGAGGCATTTTTGAATGTTTCCCATTGATTGAAACGCTGAAAGTCAACAAGTATGTAGCCTAGAACACTAGGCGCACTTTTGAGTCTTTGTAAATCCCAATTGGCGCCTAACCATAGCAAGGTGCAACTTCATGAAGAAATCTTCCATTTTTGGTGCCTTGACTTGAAGGTCACTTTGAAAACTTTAGAGAATGCGCCCAAGATGTAGATTTCTCTAGACAACATCAAAGGAGTCAAATTGCATGGATCAAGTGTCAGAGACACCTTCCGGAGTAGGATAAGAAGCAAGGCGCACTTCTTGGGCATTGCATGCCTCATCTAGCACCTAACCTCAAGTAGAGTCTTGATCAACTCCAAGGAGCACCTTAGGAAGGTTGACTGAGTTAAGTGCCAAGGCACTCTTCTAGATCAAATTAACAACATTGAAAAGCTTTTTCTAAGTTAGGCGCAATCTCATGATGCAACCCCCTCAACTGGCGCCTAGTACAAGTAGGGCGCACTTTCATGTCCCAGACACCTCAACTTGGCACCTAGACAGAAGAAAAGGTAGTTGTAACCACCTGGACTCTCATTGGTCGACAGGATGACATTGGGATCCATGTCAGGGTCTTTGGGTAAGATTGCCAATTCAGGATGAGTTGTCAAGTGGAATATTCTCCTAAATATGCTTCTTGGAAAACGTGCCTTCATTGCCTTTGGAAGGCCTATAAAAGGAGGAGCTCTATCATTCATTTGATCATCTTATCTTTTGGCGAAATTTCTCTTTGCAAAGCTTTATGCTTGTGATCTTTAGGCCTGCGAGTTTCAAGTGTTGGGGTGATGCTCCCTCAACTGACAAGGTGATGCTCCCTTGTTGCATTGTGAGGTGTTGACATCCAGTTGACATCATTGGGTTCAATTGAAGTGATCTACATCAACCAGTGAGATAGAGCTAGTTGTGTAGAAGTTGAAAGCATTGTATTCATCTAGGCTTCAAGGCCTTTTCTTGTAATCCTTTGAATAAGATTGTCTATTGATGCCATTGTGGGCAATCATCATTGTAATAAGACATTTGCATTGAATTGAATCAAGTAAAAATACAAGTGCCCAACTTCAAGTTGATTCATGCAAGTTGCCTTTGTTATCTTTTCATATGTGATGTTAAGAAGACTAAGTAGTTGAAGAGGTAAGAACAAGTAAATTTGTCTAAGTAAGAAAAATTTTAATTAGCACTAGTTGGGTATCTTACAAGAGAGCATCACAGCACAGTGTGGGTAGTGGTGGTACTTTTGCCCAGCTTTCCAGTTTCCAGAAGGTTGGTTCTTTCAGGGTGCGTGGTGTACTCGGTGGACAACGTATCATCACCCTCATTGATATAGGGGCCGCACATAACTTTATTGACGAGGGGTTGGTAGCTCGCAAGGGATTGAAGGTAGAGGAATTCAAAGGCTTCAAAGTGATGGTAGCCGACGGATTCAAAATGCAGTGTAACAGAAAAATATCAAGATTGAAGATCATCATGGGTGAGTATGAGTTGGTGGATGATTTCTATGTTGTTGGCATTGGGGATACAGATGTTGTACTTGGCATGCATTGGATGAGCCAGTTAGGAGAGTTCACCATGAATGTGCAGAAGATGGAAATGAAATTTGAATTCAATGGAAAGAAAATATGTCTTAAAGGGTTGTCAGATGGTGGACCATGGGTAGTGTCATTGAAGAGGATGGAGAGATTATTGCGACATGACCAAGTAGAGTGGGCAGCAGAGTGCCTCATTATGCCAGAGTCCCCACCATAGCAGAAGGGCAGTTATCATCCTGATATTCAAAATCTCTTGTCCAAGCACAACAAAGTGTTTGGAGATATACCACCAAGAGTGCCTCCAAATAGAGGCATAGAGCATGTCATCGAGTTGGAGGATGGGACTAAGCCCATCATGATCACTCCCTATCATCATCCTAAGAGATTGAAGGATGAGATAGAAAAGACCATCAAGGAGTTGTTGGATATGGGACACATTCGGCCCAGCAAGAGTCCCTTTGCTTCTACAGTGGTCTTGGTTAAGAAGGATGGTACAATCAGGATGTGCATCGACTATAGGGCACTAAACAAGAAAACCATCAAAAATAGGTACCCTATTCCGAGGATAGATGAGCTGACAGATGAGTTGCATGGTGCCTGTTATTTTTCCAAAATTGATTTGAGGTCAGGATACCACCAGATCCGCATGAGGGCAAAGGACATAGAGAAGATTGCTTTCAGGTGTCATTACAGCCATTTTGAGTTTCTAGTGATGTCATTTGGACTTACCAATGCCCCTGCTACTTTCCAAAGTTGCATGAATCAGATATTCAGACATCTTAGGAAGTTTGTACTATTCTTCGATGATATCCTAATTTTTAGCAGGACTTGGGAGGACCATATGAGACATCTGGAGGAGGTATTGAGCATACTGGAGAGTGAGTCCCTTTATGCCAAAGAGTCAAAATGTGACTTTGGCATGACAGAGTTACTTTATCTAGGCCACATTATCAGTGCTAATGGTGTTAGAGTAGATCCAGAGAAGATGAAGGCAATTGTTGATTGGCCCCCACCCACAAACCTCACACAGCTTAAGGGCTTCTTTGGTCTATGCGGGTTTTACAAGAGGTTTGTAAAAGGCTTCTCTCAGACAACTGCACCATTGACAGACTTGACAAAGAAGGGAGCCTTTGAGTGGAATGACAGAGCTCAGCAGTGCTTTGATCACTTCAAGCACTTGATGTCTACTTGCCCTATGTTGGCCATCCTCGACTTCTCCAAGCCATTCGAGCTAGAGTGTGATGCGTCAGGAGAGGGGATAGGAGCAGTGCTCATGCAGGAGAAACACTCAATAGCATTTGAGAGCAGAAAACTTCGGGGTGTTGAAAGGAGCTACTCGGTGTATGACCGGGAGATGTTGGCCATAATGCATGCATTGGCCAAATTCAAACCTTATCTGGTAGGGGGAAAATTCATCATCAAAACAAACCACAACAGCATAAAATATTTAATGAACCAGAAGGATCTGAATGACAGACAGCAGAAGTGGGTTAGCAGGCTCCAGGCTTATGACTTTGACATCGAGTATGTCAAGGGGAAGAGGAACGTAGTTGCAGATGCATTGTCAAGGAGACCTCACTTGTGCTTAGTTGGAGAGATATCTGCTAATTGGAGGGAGTTAATTACAGTAAAGTATGCCAAGGACTCTTGGGCAGCAGGAGTCATTGAGGGCACGATCAGGGACGATAAATATTCTGTGGTGAATGATTTGATCATATACAAAGACAAGATATTTTTGGTGCCCAGTTCTCAATTTAAACAAAAGATGATCATAACTTTCCATGATACTCCAATGGCTAGCCATCCTGGATTCTACAAAACTTACAGACAGATTCGGGAGAGGTTCACATGGAAAGGGCTTAAGGAGGAGGTGCTGAAGTATGTTCGTGAGTGTCCCATTTGCCAACAGAATAAGCATGAGCATACTTACCCAGCAGGTTTATTACAGCCATTGCCTATTTCCAATAAAAATGGGAATGTATCTCCATGGACTTCATTACAGGGTTGCCTAGGGTGTTGGGGAAGGACTGTATTTATGTGGTGGTCGATAGACTCACCAAATTTGTACACTTCTTCGCCATTTCAGCAATCTTTATAACTGCTCAGGTGGTTGATTTATTCTTCAGGGAGATATTCAGGTTACACGGGGTACCCAAGTGCATAGTTAGTGACAGGGACAACAAGTTCCTGAGTTTATTTTGGCAAGAGCTATTCAGACTTTGTGGTACTAAGTTGACTCCTAGTACTAGTTACCACCCGCAAACAGATGGCCAGACAGAGGTGGTGAACAAGTGGTTGGAGGGGTATCTCCATAATTATGTTTCGGGGCAGTAGAAGGCGTGGATTCAATGGTTGCACTTGGGGAAGTATTGTTATAATACTACATACCACATGTCTATACAGATGACTCCTTTCAGGGCACCATATGGTTATGATGCCCCATGCTTCACAGATCTTACTTGGTGACAGTCGGGTGCCTAAGGCAAAAGATCTTTTACAGGAGAGCCAGGATATAGTGAAGGAGCTCAAAGAAAATATACAGCACACACAAAATCAACAGAAGCTTTATGCTGATCAACACCGGGTGGAGAGGAGTTTCGAGGTTGGAGATATGGTGTATTTGAGGCTCCAACCCTACAGGCAGTGCACTCTCAAGAAGAGTGGAGCAGAGAAATTAAAACCCAGGTTTTATGGCCCATTCAGGATTACCAGAAAGGTGGGTGAAGTGGCATATGAGCTCGAATTGCTAGCAAACAACAAAGTGCATAATGTGTTTCATGTTTCCAGATTGAAGAAAGCTCTTGGCCGCAATGTGATTCCTTCAATAGAGCTCCCTCCGTTGGATGAAGGGAAGTTAATTCTAGTACCAGAAGCTATCATTGACACCCGAGAGAGGCATTTGAGGAAACAGGTCATCAGAGAATACCTGGTTAAGTGGAAGAATTTACCAGTTGAAGATGCCACTTGGGAGAGTGAGTAGATATTATAGCATCCTGAATTGAAGTTGCTCGAGGACAAGCAATCTTTGGGAGGGCGGATTGTAATGTCCCCCATCTAGCCCATTAGACCAGTGGACAGGGATTAGCCTATGACCAGACTCCCATAGGCTAATGGAGATGTTTAGGGGGTCATTTCAGTGGACTTACTATTTATAGTAAGTCAGGAGCCGGGCACTTGCTATTTATAGCAGGGCAGTGTGGATGGTCATAGCACAAGAATTCACGTTATTTCAAGGCCCAAGATAATATAATTCAATATATAAGTTAAATTAACTTATACTATTTCGAAATTTACTTTGAGTTATAAAGTAATGTTACTTTATAAAATCAAGTTATAACTTAAAGTTGATCTCCTAGGGATGGGAGCCCCTCATGGAGCGATGGAGCGATAAGGGGTTAAGGATATAATTTAAAATAATAAAAAATTACCCTTCTTGGGTGTTGGGGAGAGATGCAACAAAAAGAACAAAAAGTGTATCATTTGGATTATGCCAAAAATATTGGATTTTGGCTATCTTTGGAGATTGTTGTGCTTTGGCATTTTGGAGCTTGGCTCTAGGGTTTCAGTTGGTTGTGTTGGGACAAAAACCCCGGCATTGGTCCCTTTCCTCGTCTGTGAGAGATCCTATTAGGAGAGGATTTGAGGAGGCTTCATCTAGAGGTCTCATTTGTGCTTTCAGTGGATTCATTTGGGACAAATTTAAGCATGATAACGGAGTTATTGGAGGAAGAATGAATGTGCAGCCATTAGTCAACAGTTGAAGGACAGATTTATATGTTTTTGGAGGAGTTTATTGCAGCTTTTAACAGCCATATGCAGGCCGTACACTTCTGAACAGGGCCATACCTTTCTAACAACATTTTGTGGAGTTTTGGGGTGGTTTTCTGTGTGTATTCTCATCTAAATCTCATCGCCCAGCTGCTGCAACCATTATCAGTACAAAACAAAGATAAAAGGAGGAGATTCGATGGAGTTTGGAGCTAATATTCATTACTAGGGGGACTGTACATCTGCTGGTACAATCGCGGGATTGCTAGGAGCCATTTCCATGTCATTTGGAGTCATTATTACTATGATTCAAGGCACCTAGGGTTTAGTATTCAGTTGCTGCAAATTGTAAGACAATCCCTTTTCATTTCTTGGAGTTTGGAGCATTTTTCTGTAGCTTATATCGCTGGTTCGACAATGATCCCGACATGAAGTTGCAAATCTTGTTATGGGTATGTAATAGAACTTCATATTTTGGCTTCCTTCAATCTGGGTCTTTGTTAGTTTGTTGATATCTCTTTTAGTTTTTCTAGGTTTTCAATATATTGTTCATATCCTATGTATTTCATGCAAAAAAGCACATGCAAGTAAAACCCATAAAACCCTGAACATCAAAACAGCAAAAACACAAAAAAATACATAGAGTAAAACATATACCAGGGGTGTATGTTACACTAATCATCTCCAAAGTTCTCGCCTAGCTCCTCATCACTAGAACTACTAGACTCCACATGCTTAAGCTCCTCCAAACCAATACCAACCAGTCCTGATTATAACCTTTATCCCTTCTCATTTTGTTTTTTTTCACTTTTGTGACTGCTTAGGGTGTGGATAGGGCCCATAGACCATTAGGGTTAGGGCTACTAGCACGAAGATCCAAAAAAATTGAACTCTTTACCTTAGTTGCCATGGGGGACGTCTGGAAGTCTCGGGGACAGTTAAGATACGTCAAGAAGTCCCCTGGGTGTCTTAGGGACATCCCAGAGTCTCCTAGAAGACCAAAATTAAAGGGGACGTCCCGGAAAACTCCCCTCTTTGAGGGGATGTCCCAGAAACGTCCCCAGGTTATGGGTGGTGGTGGTGGGATGTTCCCCCAAGTCCCCAAGTCCCCGAAATGTCCCCATCTCAGAAACGCGAGGTTTTTTTTTCAGGGGGTGGGGAAACGCATCCCGGTGGAACACTGGTAATAACACTAACCGGTCTACAAGTCTTCTATAAGGATCTAGATTTGAAAATGCAACTTCTCAAAGAAAAAGGGCCAAACACCTCTAATCAGAGAACTACAATTTGGATAAAGAAACATTCAAAGCCTCTATACATATAGTTTTATCTCTCCTAGATCTCAAAGTAGATAGGACACCTGAAAATGAAGTGCTCCTCAGTCTCAACCTCCTATAGGGGGCAAAGATGGCAAATCTTGTCACTCCATCGAATATGGTTACCTGTAATGTCCCCTTTCGAAGCTTAGTCCTTGGTGAGCCCTATAGCCTATTTCCGAATCCCAATAGGCTGAGGTATGGTTAGGGGTTGCTCTTTTATGAAGGACTTTTGGTTCAGTTGTTTGTGTATTCTGATTTTGGTTTTGAGCTCTATGTTGTACTGGGTTGACTTTGCCACTTTCACAATGTTGTTCGAGCTCCTAGATAGTTCTCCAAGATTCTTGGAGGAACTGTCTATTTATGGAAAGTCATCCAGATGGTTTCATTACCCATTCCTAGACATTTGGAGCATTTTGATTCGGTTTAATTATCAATTTGGTGAAGATTGGAGATTTCCGCAAAGGTGATAATTAAACAAGCTATTTTAATATTTTTTACACTTAAGTTCTCTAAGGTTGGAAAATATTAAAGTGACTTAAGTGTTATAGCTTTTCGGAATGGGAAAATGTATTATATTTTGTATAGGCACATTAAAGTGAGCAACATCTCTTGGAAACAGGGACTTATTCTAAGTTTGAGGAAAAAAGTATATTTTTCCAAGAAAGAATTAATTACTTGTGTAACTCTCAGGTGCCTATAAAAGTGAAGTGTGAGCTCATTTTGAAGGTTTATGCTTTGGATTTGTACAGAGATGCTGCTGGTTTGGTACCAAAAAATTCTTCTTCCTTCTTGAGGACGGAAACCCTCTTGAAGATGTCCAGTTTCGATGGTGAAATACCCTTCCTACCTGGAGAATGTTGACTTCACCCTAAAGTTGCATAGTGCTAAACACGGATTCAATAAATTATATGAAGTTTTGTTTTTGGATTTCTCATATTATAGTTTGGTGTGGATTTTAATGGTGTTTGTGAGTGAAGTGTGGTAGTATTTTTGGTGTGGATTTTTGGATGTGCCTGGCTGAGTCGTACAACTAGCTGTACCCTTCATAATGGTCGAATATTGTTGTGATTCTATTCTTGCTTGTTTGTGGCATTAAATACAAGGGAAATCTTTGTCTTGTTATGGCATTTCCCCTCCAATCAGATTTCAGGGATTTATGGGCAGTTATTGTTATGTTTGAAGTGATTTTTCCTCATCAGGCCGTACGGACCTGAGAAGGGTGACGTGGGTTTCTGGAGCAGATCGCTCCCTTTTTGACTAAGTCTTTTCTTCATGTGTGATGTGTGGGAGGCATTTACAATTCAATGGCAGATTGAGGACTGAATTCTGATATATTTTTATGCATTCATATGTTGGTGATCATCTACAAGGCCGCCATACATTAGAGAATGAAGTTGAAATATGATATAGTTCTGATCAGTATGGAATCCTTAAATGATATCAGCTTGGGTTTTGTGATTCAGTGCTGAATAACACTCATTCTTGTGCAAGGTTTCTATTGGATGCAAAAGACTCATATCATGCTGATATAATGATCAAATGTATCTAGTCTAAGTTGTATGCATTCATATGTTGGTGATCATCTACAGGGCCGCCGTACATTAGAGAATGAAGTTGAAATATGATATAGCTCTGATCAGTATGGAATCCTTACATGATATCAGCTTGGGTTTTGTGATTCGGTGCTGAATAACACTCGTTCTTGTGCAAGGTTTCTATTGGATGCAAAAGACTCATATCGTGCTGATATAATGATCAAATGTATCTAGTCTAAGTTGTATGCAGCTTGGTACTCATTTGTATTCATTCTTTTAATGTTGCTCAACACATAATAACCCTTGGATGGTCTACTGCCAGTGTGGAGTAATTAGAAAACTTATCTTTCTTGTTTTTTTTACCCACTAGATAAGTGGAGAATCCCTACTGAATAAGCGGATGCCTGCTGAAAAGTAGATGCCTACTCATTAGCGGATGAATGTAATTACTTTGTTGCACAATCTTTAGTTTGTAAACCAAAACACATTATGCTCTCACCTCGCCCGATTTGGGAACTTGGTGATCAGAAGTGTGGAGGTGTTTAGTTGGAATTATGCAATATTGTGCTAACATTGTGTTATCCCTATTTAAATTTTCAAAAAAAATTTGGGGGTAGTTTGTTACATTACCATTCCCAATGTGTAATCTGTGGGAGGTACACCCTTAACTAACTAAGAGGAATTCTTAATTCTTGTGGCCAATGATAGTCAAGATAATCAAGTTAACTAATGATGCCATCCATCTGCCCAATCTGTAAGAAATGCTTAACAAGGAAATCCAACTTGGAGTTGAGCATCCATGGAGAAGTCCATGAGCCAAATATATAATTAGTAAAAATTCTTAGACTGTATTGATGACCTTTAGGGAAAGAAAGCAATGAAGGGAATCCAGGAATACCTAAATAGAGGAAGCCAATCAAATAGAGATGTTGGGAGATTGAAGCAGCAGACTAGCCTCAAAATACCAACTACATTGACATCCAGTAAGAACCAAAGAGAAAATTCTCTCCAAGAGAAAAAAGTAGCAAGTAGGGGTATCTTTCATGGCCTGAAGCTGAATTACCCCAAGATCTTAGTCTATGGATATAGAAAGGAAGCCTAAAGATGCACTCAAAGCAATGGGGCTGGATGGTAAACTCTGCTTGAATGATGCATTGAGGAACTATCCATTTGCAATGAATCATACAATGAAGCATGAATCTAAACCATCTCTATACAAGCCCACTAAGAAGACCCCAAACTAAGGCCCCAAACCTAAGATCCTTGAAGAAATGTAGAATTAATAAGTGCATTGAAGAGGCGCATCTTTGAAGTGATCCTAGAAATGTATTTGAAAACACTAACACTCCAAGACAGAAAATGAGGCATATCTCTTAATAATTCCATTTTTTATAAATTTTTGACACACTTGCACTATAAGAGAGATGCCATTAATGGTGCTCCTAGCAATATGTCTAGCAAGTACCCAAATGATTTAATCACAAGATCATAAAAAGATAGTGATAGTAGGAAGCTTTGTTTGACAGAGTAGAAGAGGCTAACTTTCTCAAATTTAACACAATTACTATTAGAAAATGTTTTCACAAGTTGGATAAAGAAGGGGCTAGAGCCGAGCACTTTCAACATGATAATAATAAAAGGCCACTTAATCCAATCGTAAGACTTTTTGTAGTTGCTCACTTCATCTAATGAAACTTAATTTTCAAGTCTTAATACCATGTCACATTAGACGAAAAAGAATTCAATTACTGATTAGTCTCAAAAACTTGGCGTCATTCATTCTCAAGAGCCTTGGTTACAAAAAATCCCTATGGCTCACAAATGTTACTAAGACCAACAATCTACTCCTATCCATTTATGCCACCTCACAATTTCCTTACCCTATATAAGGATGCTATCTTTTCTTATTTTAGAATGTAATGTCCCTTTCTCTATACAGAGTTAGTCTATTATCTAGTTCCTGTGGACTAACTAGCCTGATTAGGGAACTTTGGTTGGCAGTGGCTTGGATGAGTTGATCAGTTGAGTGAATGTTTGCCTGGGTTCAATTTGGTCTTCAGTTGGCACTTTCTAGAGGAGGTTTGTGTGCTTTGGGCCTAGACTTGCTATTTTTAGCAAATTAGGGTTTGTGCCGTTTCGGGATTCTCAGTATTGGAGTTGATGCGTCTCGACGAGACCTTTCCAATGAGCTATAGAACACGAGATTCCGAGTATATCTTGGCCTCCGTTTTAAAGTCCGAAAATTAATTAAATTATTTAATTCGTGACTTTAGAAATATTAAAGTCAGGGGACAGAAATAAAATAAAATTAAAAGGTCACTTAAGTGATGTTGGGCGCCCATCCTTGGAGGCTAATAAAGTAATTAAAAATAAAATGTTTTCCCTCCCAAATGCATCGACCCTCTTGGAGGAAATAAAAGTTGGAAAAGAGCTCTCATTTTGGGCATGCGTTGATATTGTGAAATTGCTTGTTTTTGCTCTACTAGGGTTTTGAGAGGGTTTGGAAGAGATTCGAACCTAGGGGCTGTTGGAAACGTAAACTTCCTACAGTGACAGCATTCTACAGGTGTGAAAGACTGTCCAAAGGTGCTAGCGAGGCAAATACATCCAATGTTTGCACTTTGAGCTTCAATGGGATTCATTTGGTGGGGATTTGAGGACTTATTGTTCACATCATCCGCAGATTAAAGCTGAGACAGTTGATATCAGTGATAGAGTGCAGATTTGTTGAAGTTATTTGCTGTTTGTGTGGAGTTTGGAGCAGTCGTACCCTCACTAGTGCTGGCCGTACCATTCCATAAGATTTTCAGATTTGAAGGAGGATAAACTATCAAGCACAAATGATAAAGATCAACTTCCTACTAGCTAAAATAGAGACCAGTATTTTGTTGCAAACAAAGATTTGAACAAATAACACTAACAAATGCTGATTACTAGCTAAATCGGAGACTAGCAAATCTACATCAACAAGAAAAAATTAAATGGATGAACATCACAAGATTCCAAAAAATAAATTGCTAAGTGATACACAAAATTATAACTTTAATGAATAATGAACATCAATGCAAAGCTTGACAAAATTATTCAATTCAATTTAATTAACAGAATTACAACACAAGGTCAATAAACTCAACATAAACTTCTGCAGCATAGACTTAACATCAACTCACATTCATTCACTACACGAAAACACAATAACTTGACTTCAAAGTTCGAAAAAAAAAATTATGGCATAATTCTGCCCTCAACTCTCATTAAAAAAAATTGTGCGCTCAAAGCACCTATTTATAAGCTCTCAAGAGGTAGCTTTTAGGGATAAAATAGTCATAAAATATTCCCAAAAAAGCATTGCTTTAAAGCAATCTTATCTGTAGAAAAAGAGCAAATAAAACACCTTTAGAACAACCTAATTCTAAAACAATTAATAAAATACAAAAGCCTAAAATAGGCTCATATCTGTCCTTTTCACCCTTGGTAGAGATCACTTTAACTTACTGCCACCTTTTAGTCTTTTGGGCAGAACTTTAGGTGGCTTTTGCCACTCAAAAGTGTGCATCACCTTTGCCTTCTCCTTTCATGTATGGCGCACTTTTATATCCCCTTTGCCACTTTTGATTGGATGAGAAAAGGTTTTAGACGGCTAAACCCTCAACAAAGTGCGCCTTCTTTTACTTGCTGTTCACTTTCCACCTTAGGCACATTTTCATAAGTACTTTGCCACTTTTAGTGCAGAATTTGAATTTTTGCATCGTTTTGCCACTAAGAAAGTGTGCTTCTAGGGCAAGTTGGGTAAGGGACATTACAATGGTATCAAAGCAGTCATCCTACCATCCTGTGAATAATACTTAATTAAAAAAAAAATAAAAATAAATAAATAAAACAACTTGTATAACAATAAAATTCATTAAGTAAATATACTAAATGAAATAGTAAAATAAAGTAATTAAAATATAATTTATAAATAAATATGTAGTAAGATATCTCTAAGTTCTCATAAAGTAATATATTTGAAAAAGTTATTTTCATCTCAACTTAATGTTATTTAATAGCTATAAAGATTATATCATAATATATAACCCCATATAGTAAATTCAATTAATATTATAAATATGATATGTTGTATAAATACATCATATATAGTTTATATATAGATGTATTTTCAATAACACATATAAATTAACTAATTTGTGATCACAATAACCATGTGATTAGATCCACAACCCTATTAAACATAACTATAACATTTAAAAATAAATAAATAAATAAAAATAAAAATAAAAGAAGTATTATATACTTTAATATTAAATTACTTATACTTTCGCCTTAGTTGTGATTGCTTGAGGACAAGCAATTTTGAGTGGGGAGGGTTGTCATGTCCCTATATTAGTAATTTATAATTGAATCCATTATGTATTATTCATTCAAATTAAAGATATGAATAATATTATAAAGGGAATATATTTAATATATTTAATTAATATTTATTTAAAACAATTAACAAGATATATTATTATTATATTTATAAATAACACATAAATAATATAATATAAATCATATATCATTTATTATAATATAAATGATATAATATAAATAATATAAAATAAATAATATATCATTTATTATAATGATATAATATAAATAAACATCTTTTAACCTATCCTCTTATGATAAGGGAGTTACGTATGGTTAAAACTAATTTTACCACAAAAGGGAATTAATATAAAGTAATAAAAATTATAAGAGGGTAAGTATGTCTTTTACCAGCAAGCATAATAAGAGACGTGCCTCTTCGAACATATCTCTTGAAAGGGAAATAAATAAAGGTTGTGAGATAGAAGGAAAACATCATGGGAAGAAAATATAAAAAGAGTATCCGATAAATACATATATTTGGATCTGCATTATATATATATATATATATATATATATATATATATTTGAGTCATAAGTAGGAAATATATCATAAATTAATATATAGAGATATGTGCATCAGCAGCAAATGGGAGGAATGATTCAAGTAAAAATAAATAAATATATATATATATAGTAGATAAAGGATGTAATGTTCCGATAGAGATCAGCACGATTAAACATTATTAAAAATTATATTTATGATAACACTATAATAATAATGATATTATAATAACAATAATAATTAATATTATAATAATATATATAATACTATTAATAACAGATATAATAATATAATATAGAGATATTATTAATATTATAACAAATACTATAATATATAAATATTAAAGAATAGGCATGAGGCCAACTCAAGAAGAGTCACAGCAGACAAAAAGGGACATTACAAATATATCTCATGTTGTATCATATATTACTGTATAACACCATTCATAATAATAAAGGCAAATTGTATGTTTTGGAAATGTGTGTGGAAATTGCATGTATTGTGTTTGTGATTTAACCAGGAAGGGAGAATGCATAAACCTTAGTAGATTGTCTATAAATCCCATCTAAGGTTCCATCCCCATAGGCCCGAGACAAGGGTTTGGGCATTATGCCCTTGTAGGCCTAAGTCAAGGGTTTGGACCATAGATGCATTACTCGCCAAATACTCGCCGAGTTTTTTCAGGCGACGAGTTTTTCAGGCAAAAACTCGCAAAAAAAAAACAAGAGTTTTTGTGAAAAACTCGCCAAAAACTCGCGAGTCCTCAGAGAAAACTCACCTGCGTGGGAAAAAGTGATTTCGGCGCGGTTTAAAGCTTCTTTTTGACTCATTTTTGGTCATTCTACTTGCTCCAAACTAGAAAAAAACTCCTCCAAACCATTTTACACCTATTTGCAGCAATTTGGCATTGATCGAACAAGATTTTGAGGCGGATTAGAATCAAATTTGAAAGGCAAATCAGATTTCCAGGTAGGTTTTTGTTTTTTTTCTCTTTTTTTTTGAAATTTCTTCTTCATTTTCGAAGCATCTAAGTTTAAAAAACATCATGAATGTAGTATAAATGGATTTGTATTGATCCAAACAAGATTTATATTCATAAAAACAAGATTCATCACTATTTTGTTTGCATTTTTTCTGATTTTTTCATTTTTTTCATTTTTTTTCATTTTTCTTCGTTCTTCTTATTTCAATCCAATTTTTTTTTGTTTAAGTCTTAGATTAGTTTGCATTTTTAGTAATTTAGAGTAATTTGTTTATTTCTTCATTGTTTTCATATTTTTTCCAAACCCTAGTTAATTTTTTTTTGTTGAATCCATGTTTTTTTGGAACAAAATGTTTTAACTTTAGAATTTTACGTTAGTTTAAATTTAATCTATCAAGTAGAAATCTAATTTAGGTTGTTTTTTAATTTTCTATTAAAAAACTAACAACTTGTGCTTTCTCTTTGTATGTGCAGGTTAATTTATAATGGCAGATAGAGATGCTTCTATATCCGATTCAGCCTCAGACCCTGTTGCATCATCATCATTTGTAGGCAAACGTCCTCCAGGAGCTAGAGATCTTGCGTGGAAATATGCCTATCTAGGACCGTACCCTGGCTCAGTTTTTTGCATCAAATGCCAAAATGTATACCGTGGAGGCATTAACCGCCTCAAATACCATCTTGCAGGCATCAGTCGTCGTGATGCGAAGGCCTGTACTAGAACCACAGAAGAAATAAAAAGACAAATGAATGCCATACTTGTAGCCGCAGAAGAAAGAAAATTACAAAGGGAGAAGGCAAAGGCAACCATGCAAGCATCCATAGCTTCTTCTCAAGGTGCTCCAGTCAACCTTGAGTCGGATGATGATGCACTTCAGGGCATAGTGGGCTCTCTTCGTGGTCCACGTAACCGAAGGCAACCCACCACCACTGCGAGCCCTTCATCTACTTCCAGTAGAGCACCAGGATCAGCACCTACACGCATAGTAGATAGTTTTTTTGTGCCTAGAAACACACGAAGATCACAAACTTCCTTAGAGGCAACTGGGTGGAATAAGGAGGTGCATGAGCATGCATACATTGCTTGTGCCGATTTTTGGTATTTCAACAACATCCCTTTCAATGTGGCAAATTCTCCTTATTGGCATAATTTGGTTACTGCACTGACGGTTGCAGGAAAGGGCTTCAGGGCACCTTTTCGCACAGAATTGAGTGGGAGGTTAGTTAATTTAATCTTTTACGTTTTAAGTTTTTGATAAATTTATGTTCTTTAATTTATAGAAATTTATGATGAATTTAAGCTATTTTTTGTTTACAAACAAAATTTTTGTACTTAATTTCACTTTGTACTTGTAGGTTGCTTACAAATGCAAGGGATAGGGCAAGGGCAGTGGTGGAAGACCAAAGAAATGAATGGAAAAAATATGGCTGCTCTATTCTTTCCGATGGGTGGACGGATGGTAAAAACCGCACCATCATTAATTTTTTGGTAGCTTGCAAGAATGAAGTGGTGTTCTTGAAATCAGTGGATGCCTCCAACATAGTGAAAAATGCAGAAAATTTGGCTAAAATGTTGGAACAAGTTTGCATGTAGGTTGGGATTGAAAATGTTGTGCAAATAATTACTGACAATGCAGCAGCATATGTGGCAACTGGTAGAATCCTCCAAGAGAGACACCACACAGTTTTTTGGACACCTTGTGCAGCACATGTCCTTGACCTTCTTTTGGAGGACATAGGCAAGCTTGATTGGGTCACACCGATTGTAGAGGATGCAAGGAGGATCACAAAATTTATCTACAATCACCCTTGGGTTCTTAACATGATGAGGGATTACACCCAAGGGAAAGAGTTGGTGAGATCCGGTGTGACAAGGTTTGCAACGGTTTTCTTAACGTTGCAAAGCATTCTTGGTGCATTGGGGGCTTTGAAACAAATGTTTGTGTGCCCAAAATGGACAGAATCATCTTATGCGAAGAAGCTAGAAGGAGACAAGGTTGCATGCATTATCTTTGACAAAGTATTTGTAGAAAGAGCTGCAGAGATTGTGAAGGTAACTTCAAAACTTCGAATTTAAATTCAAATTGAATATTTATTTATTTTTAATATGTCTTTCGTTGTAAATTAGTACCTTTAATCTTTTTGCATTTTTATATTGTAGGTGTCGGAGCCCTTGGTTAGAGTCCTCCGCTTGGTAGATGGAGATAAAATCCCAATGGGGTATCTTTATGAGGCCATGGATAGGGCCAAGGAAGCTATTAAAACTTATTATAAGGGGGACAACCTCAAATTTGATCCCATATGGGAGATTATTGATAGGTGGAACAATCAACTCCACCAACCCATCCATGCAGCAGGGTACTTTTTGAACCCCCGTTTCTTCCATTCAGGCACCTTCTCAGATCCTACTGGAGAGGTTATGGAGGGCCTCACTTCTTGCATTCAGAGGATGACACCCCAGGCTGAGGTGGCAGACCTCATTGTTGATGAATTGCAAGCTTATAGGGAAAGAAGGGGTAGGCTCTTTTCTTCAGACCTGGCTACACGAGCAATAAACAATCAGTCACCAGGTATAAAATTTCAAATTTACAAGTTACAAACTTACAAGTTACAACTATTGATAATTTGATATTTAATATGTTTTGAACTTTTCACTTTCCTTTCTAAGTTTCTAACTCTTCAATATTTTTTTTGCAGAGGTTTGGTGGACAAATTGGGGTGGAAATACCCCAAATCTCCAGAGATTTGCCCTCCGTGTCTTATGCCAACCATGTAGTTCATCCAATTGTGAGCGCAACTGGAGCTTATTTCAGGCCATCCACACAAAGAAGAGGAACAAGCTAGCTCAGAAACGCCTCAATGACCTTGTCTATGTGCAATATAATCTTCGGCTGCGCACAAGAAGGGTAGAGGAAATATCAGATGATCCAATTGATTTGGATGAGATAGATCCTTACAGTGATTGGACAGGGCAGGATGAGCAGCCTTCATTGTTTTCTGAGGATGAGATCTATGATTTGGAGAGACAGGCAATGGAGGAGGGGGCTGCCGCTGGAATCGATGGATTGGGATTCTCATTGGATGACATTGAGGATGAGGATGAGGAGGATGAGGAGGATGAGGAGAGTCGGGAGACATTGCCACCAGGACCACTACCAGCATCTACATCCAGGATGGAGGTTGAGCCACGGTTTGTCATGCTGAGGAGGGAGGAGCCACAGCAGATTCCTAGGACTAGACCTAGTTCTACCACTCCCCTAGTTTTCAGTAGACTTGGGAAGGGGAAGGGGAAGGGGAAGATGTAGTATTTAGTATTTACTTTCAGTTTCAGTTTTACAAAAACAATTTGCTATTTCCATTTTGTTTCAGACTATCAGTATCAGCGCATTCCTCATGAGGATGCCATTTTGTATCCAATTTACTTTGAAATCAATCAAATACAACTAGACTCAGCTTGTTTCTCATTTATTGACTTGTTGGATGCATCTAATCATTGAATTTTGCAAAAAAAATGTGTTTTTAATGAAATTTAAACAATTTTTTAAGTTGCCGAGTTTTTTGCCGAGTTTTTGTGAGTTTTTTGCCGAGATTTTGCCGAGTCGAATTTTTCAGGCTTGGCGGGTTTTTGCTTTTGGCGAGTTTTTCAACTATGGTTTGGACCATGGAGGGATGGGGGTCCCACATTGGAACATGCCCCCATAGGCCCGAGACGAGGGATTGGGCAGAAGGACCAGCCCCCATAGGCCCGAGTTAAGGGATTGGGCAATAGGACTGTGGTAGGCCTTTAGGCTACTAAGGGCTTATGTCTTCCCCTCCCCTAGCATGATGAATGTTTTCTTTTACCTATGTGTTTCAAAATGCAAGTGTGTTTATGTTGGACTCATGAATACTAGATATTAAAACTAACATGTAGCAATATGGACTTGAATATACATGATGTTGTAGGTACTAATTCGAAAGAACGTGTGATCTATTCAACCCAAGGTTACCCCATTAAAAGAGAAGAAACCCTAAACCTAATTCACAAGCGAATTCTAGGGCAAGTTGGGTAAGGGACATTGCATTAGGTACAATTTCATAATAATATGACCATTTTTCATGATGCTTGGGTAAAATTATTAGGTGGCAAAGCCACTTAGAAACTGCGCTTTGGATCAATCTATTACGTTCCCCATGCTAGGCATGCTTTACTGAAGAGTTAGGCAAGTTTCATGATGTGGCAGAGTTTTTAGTTGGCTTTGTGTAATATCCCAGTCTGGATATTAACTTTAAACCCTCAAATTCTGATTTCTATAGTGTTGACATTTCGTCAAAGATTCGGTATGCTGCTAATATATCACTGTTATTTCTGAGTTTGTTTGTGTGACAACTGATTGATGTTTGTTCAGTATGTGTATATTGCATAAACAGTATAGTCTCACATGAATCTTTTCTCAAACATATTATATGCTAGTACAACTGAAGAACACAAACCAGAATTTGATATAGAGATTAGAATGGAAGAATTCAAATTAAAGATTTGAATTCCAACTGCTGTGTACATTTAGACATCACAATTCTTCAGTTTACATGAATTTCAAAACATACATACCAATCTCACTTCCTTCAATTGCTGCTGTAATCCTCACATTCACTGCTACAGTAACTCAGAGGTTGATTGGCAGTGCATCTGCTACAGCTTACTATTGATGGTTTTATGTATTAACAGTGCAGAACTGATGCTGATATAATTACAGCCTCGCCGGATAATTAATGAACAGCAGATAGTGATCATACAAACGTGACCATCAGAGATACAAGCTGTATAGAAACTTCAATAATAGTATGCTGCAAAATACATAACTAATCTTGCCCAGAATTCAGATTACATCCTTCACAGTGCAGTTAACAACAAAAACTCCTCAGAACTGGTCACATAGGTCTGTTTGCAATGTCTACACTCTGAATTTCAGTCCTGTATCAATCAAACATAGCACCTGCAAACTTCTATACATGAGCCGTTAGCTTTGACATATACCTCAAGAGCAGCGATTGAAGAATCAACAGGAATAAAGGGGGCGATTAGTCCTTAGGAATGCTACAGCAGGTTGCAAGAGAACTACTATGAGATATGAGCTTATAATTTCCTTGAAATGGCAGCGACCAGATGTCTTAGAGTTGCATTGTCATTTCCTTCAATGCTGGCAGCGCTTCCTCTTTATTGCCCACGCAGCCTCTTTAAGGTTCGATTCTTCTTTAAAATATTTCCTTCCTTCTTAAAGTCGATTGCAGATGTAAAAGGACCCCACAAATTGCTTCAAGTATTCAAATCCTTTAATTCTCATATGCTTCAATTGTCTTAGATTTAACCTTGAAAGCTTCCATGGTGTCTTTGAAACTTCAAAGATTATTATAAAATTCCCCTTTAATATCTGCGAACCATGCCTTAAGGAAATTCCACGAATTCCTTTATGAACGAACTTAGTGGTTTGAGGGCCCACATTCCACTACAAAGCATCATATAAAATTCTTTAATAGTTTCCTTCCATTATTTGTCAGATTTTTTTCCCTGCTCATACGACATTACTAATATTAAATTTATCAATGAATTTCACAAGTTTCTCAGCCACGATTCATATGCTCCAAAACGATTTATCAAATTTTAAAGATTTAAATCACCTTTTAAGCTCAATACTTGAGCTGCGTTCAGACTCTTGGGATTCACGACCCTCATTGCTTGCGTCTCCCTTTTTTATGTATATCGCTCTAAACAATCTGTGAACTCCGTCACAAAAGGCACACACTAGATATATCTGATCTCCTGATAATTCTTAATTAGGCCAGCACTATCTGTGAACTCCGTCACAAAAGGTGCACACTAGATATATCTGATCTCCTGATAATTCTTAATTAGACCAGCACTTTATGCAAAGGTAAATGCTTTTCAAATATGGTGCTAAACTCCATCAAAACACCATATATATATATATATATATATATATATATATATATATATATATATATATATATATCGATCCAATATTGCAAATTTATATTTGTTTACAAATCAATAAATTTGCAAATAAAGCTCCCTGCATGATTAATACAACTTTCCTCACAATATCATCAATCTGCATACCTGAAAGCCCTTAAAACAATACCAAACCCTTCAAATTTGTGAACCTGAAAACCAATAAACTCAACACCAAGAAATGTGGAACAATGCTTTGAAGCCCAATTGTGAATTCTGAAGTAAATTCACCTCATTGATGAAATTGGGTTTTCGTCCAATTCATCATATCCTCCATGAATTACAAAGGATCATCTCCTTGAATTCAAGCTGAAACAAGTTAGAGCCAGAAAATTATCTCAAAACCAAAAACAAATTATGTACACACAATGTCACTTTATGACAAAGTGTTTTTGGCCAACTTAAATAACTTTTCTAAAAATACTTTTATGAAGTAATTCAAAATTAGAACACTTTATAAAATTAACTTGAAAATAGAACCACTTAAGTTACTTTTATTCCTTTGTTTCAACCACTTATTCCCTTAGAATACAATTTAGCCCATGGGAATAGTGAAAGACTAAATACCCAACTCAAATGTGACCACTACGGAAATGGGGACATCACACTTTGCCCATCTAGAAGTGCACTTCACTTGTTGGGCGTGTTTTACTTAAGACTCCTAAAACGTTTTAAACACTTTGGCACTGATTTTAGGAGGCATTGTCAGTGAATTTGTGTGCCACATACTTAGTATTTTCATTCACTCTTCAGCTGAGTGGAGTTCCATAATGTTATTGCCATATATCTTGACTTGGCAGAATTTCAAGTGAGCTTTGCCACTAGGAAATGGCACCTAAATGACCCTCAAACAATATTCCATGTTTTGGCGGAGATTCATAAAGGATTTGCCACTTCAAGGAGCTTTCGTGGAACCTTGTCTTTACATTGTCATGCTGAAATGATGACAAGATTGACCGATTTTCTTCTTTCCCTCTTAGGCACGTTTTCTTCCACTCTCTGCCACTTGTTTGGCCACGATTTCCACTTGGCACTAACACTCGGATTGTGCGCTATATTACTCAATTGTTTCCTCAGGAGCCTGGGCATGGTTTCATAATCCCTTTGCCACACCTTAGGCACCATTTCCTTGTGGCATTGCCACTTCAATTGTGCACCAACTTAAGACTTGTCCTTGTGATTCTTTACTGGGCATGGATTTATGCTACCTCCAGAGAACCTCAAGTCCTAGCCTGCCTCAGCAAAGTTCTACCATGCTTTTCCGCTTCTCTTTCTGTCCTTGAATATCATCGTTGCTTCTTCCTTATCAAGCTAAAAACAATCATATTTTTACCCTGCAAAAGTCATTAGCTGAAAGAACCAAAGACAAGATAATCTCTACAAATTGATTGGGAAGACAACCATTGACTTGAACTTGATGCAAACTCGAGGATTAACTGACAACTGACTGACAATAAGAGGCCTGGAAATAGAGTTTCATAGGGGTACCAACACTGGTCACCCACAATTAAGCCAACATATATTAGTTTCTGGTTAAATAGCTAATTCTCTGATGGATAGACTTTATGGGAGTATTGGAAACTGTTAAGATAGCTTACCAATTTACCCAAAAAAAAAAGGAACGAACAGATACCGGAATTGCAAATGGCATAAACTCTTTGTTTTGACATACTGACATAGGAAAGACGAGAAAACATGGAGATATAGAGTCTTTTGATTGTACCTTTTACAGCATTTATATTATATGCCTTTGAAAACTTTTCTACCAAAGAAGTATAGAAAGGCTTTGCTCTCTGAGGTGGCATAGCCACATGAAAATCTGGTTTGTTCCCCTTGAGTATCCCATAAAGAGTGAATTGACTAACTGCAATTGAGAACAAACAGGTAGAAAGAATATTAATAAGCCTGAAAAACTATTGGTGATCGATATCTTTTGCGCTTAATCTCGAGGTTTCAACAACAAAACCATGAAACCAATAATATGCATTTCTCAGAAATAAGGAACTGGACAAAATACCAAGAAGAACTTCATAATTCCTTTGCATAACCTGCAAGAGTTGCCAGAGGGAGCTTTTCACGGTGAGTACAGTAATACACAAGGTCTCAAAACCTTCTTACATGTTACAGACTCATAATCAGTCAACAACAAATTTGTGTATGATGAAATATAAAACACTAAATAAATGAACTAAGAAAGAACCACGTTCAAATTTCAAAGATGTCTGACATAATTAGTACTAAGATATCAACAAATGCAAAACTATTCCTTGCTAGTAATCTCAGTAATAATTTAGTCACTCAATTCCAGGCCATTAGGACTCTCATAGGATAGCATCCAATGTTGCTCATAATGCATGTATTTTTGGCTACAAGGCCAGTGTGGTCCTAGACAAAGATTATGGCAAAATTGTTATTATTATTTTTCTTTCCACAATCATACACATCATGGTGGACAACAGAAGTCAAGTAATCAATAGTATGAGGAAAAAAAAGTACATAGCTAGAAAATAACATTAAGACCAAATTATCTTTGCAGCTGAGATGGGCAAAGTTTACAAGAGTCTATTGGTCTCCACATGTTTGTTGAGGCCATATTGTAACGTCCTAACTGCAATATTGTCAAGTAATCTATGCAGTCAGGCTTGCCAATCCGAAATGGATCATTGTAAAAAGACAAGGAGCCAAAAAAAAGGTGCCCAATGGAGAAGGGATCTGAATTGACCCAAGAGGCAGCTCAACACAGAGGCCTCTTCAGTGCAAGCTGGCCCAACCAGGACATTTTTGTTTTTCACTTCTTTCCCAAATGGGATCATGTAATATCCCAAATGGGATCTGCCCTAAAATTCTGATTTTTAAATTCTGATTTCTGCCCTAGTTTTCTGCACTTTTGGTTTTCTGCTGAAACTCTAATTTCTGATCTGATTTTCAGAATGATAAACACTTATAACAGTCAATCATATAGTTTCCAAAAACATCAAAATATCATGCCAAATGATTCGCCCAATATCATAAATAAAATACACAATGTATGAACACCAAATACACATAACAAATCTGAATTTCTGAAAACAAATCTACTATTATAAATCAAAATGTAGAAATCTGAATTTATATCCAAAACATAGGCCAAACATGCCCAATGCCAATCAGATCTCTGCTGTTACAAATCAGACCTATAATTAGGTTTGTACATACCTAAATATGATGAACAAGATGCTCCAATACAAACCCTAGCTGGCCGAATTACATCAGCTAGGCAATGAGGACAAATCACAAGCAAATGATGATGAATGAAGCTCCAAAGTCCTCTCCAAAGGTGGCGCTATGTCTGCTGCAAATAACTAGGGTTTAGGAAACCCTAATCAAGAAGAAATCTGCTCTCCAAACTCCAAATTCGCCCTTCACAAATCAAATCGCCCTTCTCCTCAAGGTGGCGCTCAATGCTAGGGTTAAACCCTAGGCCAAAGGATGAACAAATATGCCACAAATCTGCTGCTCAAATCTGAATATGAATTTCTGCTCTTCTCCTTCACGGATCTCCAATGAAATGCAAATAAGCTTCCGTCATGAAACTTTCACAAGATGAAATAGGTTTTCGTCCAATTCACCAAGAATCACAAGGGTTTTCATCCTTGGATACAAGCCCAACTTTTGTTGCAGCCAAAAGAGATAAAACTCCATATAAAATTAGGATTGAATAATATGATATCATGAAATGAGCACAAACTCCTTATATTTATACATGCTTTTTCCCTCTTCCTCTAGTTGGCCGACCTAGCTTGGTTTTTCTTATTTTATTTCACTTTTATCTCCCTCTCTAGGGCTGACCTCCTCTAGATAGGATGAGCGCCCAAAATTACAAATTAAAGATTTGTTTTTGTGTTATTTTCTTCTTCCACCTAGGCCGACCCTCTCCTAGGCACTTTCTTAGGATTTTCCTTCATATCTTGGCTGACCCAACACAAGGAATATTATTTTATTTTTCAAACGAGTCTTCCACTTTCCATCCTTCAAAGGCTAACTCATTAGGCCTATAAGATAACATGTTTTTGACCTCAAAGAAGTCGCCTTCCTCATAAAAAAATATTACAAAATTATTCTTTATTTTTCCCGAGGCAATTTGCCATATTTTCCTCCATCTTCCATTCTCCAAATGGGTCCCTCTTCATTAGGGCAAATTATTCTATTAATGATGACCACATCAAAAATACCATAAAAATATGCCAAGTCTTCTCCCATACTCCATTTGCCCTACAAAAATAGCCAAGTGTGAAAACTTGCCAATTAGGTCATCACTAGGTGATCACTTCGAAAATGGGGACATTACAGTCCTCCCTTCCTGGAATTGTGTAAGATACTAACCCCAAATTTTTTTTAAAATGAAATACAAGGATATGACAAAATTAGCTCAAAAGCATAATCAACTAAAGATGCTTTCACACTTTCTGATCGCCCAGATCCCAGGAAGGGTAAGGTGAGAGCATATAGTGATTGGCTTCAATAAGCAACTATGCACAATAAATTACAATTCTTCCGCTGCGGCGGGCATCCACAAGATGTGGGAATTCACCACTTTCAGTGGGTAAAGAACAAGAAAGAAATATTACAATGCCATCCACTTGTTAAGTGGGAATACTCCACTTTTCA
This sequence comes from Cunninghamia lanceolata, assembly GCA_027924645.1. Lineage (NCBI taxonomy): Eukaryota > Viridiplantae > Streptophyta > Pinopsida > Cupressales > Cupressaceae > Cunninghamia > Cunninghamia lanceolata. The sequence goes on from BSBN01000524.1 coordinate 3,996,001, forward strand.
GTGGGTGATATCAAACAAAGAAGGATTATTTCTCCACACTGGCAGTAATACCATCCAGGGGTTATTATGTGAAATACATATAAGGAAAGATTACAATGAAACCAAATGCAAATGATGTTTCAAACTATAAAGTCTAAAGTTTGTTCATGGCACTTGATACTTTGAAGATCATGGAAACTATACCCTGCACTCCATTGACATTTACATATCATTCATTAACTGTTCAGATCAGAGATATCTGATTCTTTCCTTGCTGATCATCTGTATAATGAAAGACCCAAAGCTATCTTTTATGTACTGCAGACCTAAATCAAGGATGGCTTCAAGAAATAATCAAGAATAAATCGGTCCCCTTTAAAACTGCTATTCAATACCATAAATTTAGTATCCAATACCAATGCACCAAGGAACTTAGAATTTAATAAGCATACTGTCTCATAAATCAACTGATCAACCAACAGGTCAGTACGGCTGGTGACATAGACTCTTCAAACAATTCCAAAACTGCCCAAGATCATCAACAAAATCATATTCAAAGGATCGCCTATACATGACAAACCATCCTCAATAATTACCAATGACCAAATTATCATACATTATTTCTGAGCACAAATCTACCAGCTTGACGGGTACAGCCATGGAGGATCAACACATTACAGCAGTTCCAAATCATCACCAAAGTCCATGAAAATTGTATAGAAAACAGTGACTTAACATAGCAAAGAATCTTCAAACTCAAATGGCCACAAAGAGTATGTTTGAATTTCATAAAATGCAAATCGTACTTCTGGGAAGTACGGCCTCTGATCAGTACGGATTGCTCATGGGAAACAAAATACTCCTCCAAAAACAATAAGAACAGTCTTGAAAGAAGCACCCAGACCCTACAAGTGCATCTCAAACAACTTTTATTCAAGAAACATCATCAATAATTTACTATTCAAATCGATGTCCATCTGTATCGTACGGCACAATAGAGTACGACAACTCCTAGAAATTCAGATATGGCTTTAAAACACTTAAAATCACCATGAAGGGAGTCGCCTAGGCTGCACTAAGACAATGCAAAAAGAATGAAAACCAATCTTAGCTCCAATATTTTCATTTTAAAATATCTTCAAAACTGCCAGTACGGCCAACATGGCACGGATCTTCACTTGCATTCTAAATACTCATCAATGACAATTGAAATCTACATTAAGAGTGATGCCTAGGCACAATAATAACATCCCAACACCAACTGAGTCGCAAGAAACTGATATTAGATTCAAATGCAATTTGTCCCAAGGACTCCATGTACGGCCCAACAATGGTACAACTACTGGGAAAAATGTAACACTCACTCTAATCTAACAAAATTATAAACTTACATCTAACAACAGAATTTCAACGAAAAGATTAACTAACTATTATGAAAAGAGTATCGAATGCAATAGAATTCAAATTTCAACTAACTTTCATTTTCAGCTGAAATAATCTTTTCTAACAGAATACATATAACCAAGAATAAACTAAGTAACTTTTGATTAACTATCTTTCTCCAATAAAATTCAAATATTAAGATAGGAAGAGAGATTAAGAAAAGTACAACTTGAATAGTTTCCTATTGATTTGTTTGTAAGATCCTCTTTTGAATTCTGGAAAAAAGAATATCAACAAGGGCTTTATCCACCCAACCAAGACCAATTGGTCTCCCGTGCTTCTTTAACTGAAAAAACCCGACCCTTCACGAGGGTGATTAGCGAGGAATCTAATAACAATATGCCTCTGAGCCTGCTGTTAAGAACCTATACCTCTTGATCGATCTTTTCCCTAAAGGTACCTCCTAACTTGAAAGATCACTCTGACCAGTGGTATATCTAGTACTTGATAGCTAACAGATGCCTATACTGCATCGTAACCCTGGCCAAGGATTTCTAATAATTATCTAACACTATTGTGTCGTCAGCATTCCCACCCTTGCTCGGCATTGACATTATTTCATATGTTTCTTTTTGGTTACAAGTTTGGATGAAAATCATGTATAATCCACTTGACATACTTACAAATTCATAAGGGATATGGCATAAGAACATTTAGACAGAAAGGTATCCTTTAACTCAGTGACCGAAGTCAAATTTCTCAATGAGACTATAAATATATAAGTAGATGTAAGTATATATTTATATATATATATATATATATATATATATAGGTATAAAGAAAAATACTTCTGCAGATTCAAAAGATTTGGTATTTGAAAGACACATACAGATTCAGGAGGTCATTCATGAATCACAGAATAGAAAATACAGAATGACAGAATTAATTGGTAATCTTGGTAAGCTACGGCTATCCAAAATAATGTATTTCTATCCATTGCATGATGAACTATAGTATAATGAAAGGAACTATTGTCTTGCCTGAAAAAGCTTTTACGAGTCGAGGCAGAGGAATATGCGACTGCAAAGACAAATCTTGATTGACGGACTGGTTCTTACGGCCGCTCCCATAATATTGATTCTTACTTGCAACAGAGTAAGAAAAGAAATGTAGCTCACGCACAAGAATTAGATGGTTCGGATCTCTGAATTGCGGTGACGAGGACACTCAAAAGAATGTCAATCAATGTTCATAGAATAGCTTACTAATCTTGCGAATGCTTTTGGAAAGAGGGTGCGAATGCTACTTCCAAAAGATTGAGTAAAGAATGACGATGAAAAGGATGAACGCCAACAAATATAGGCATGCCCCCTCCTTCCCCCGTCCGCATGCAAGAAGGAACGTTTCCTTCTTGCGTGTGGGCGGAGTGGAGGAGTTACACATCAAGACTCCAGCTCGCACACCACCAAGCGCTCCTCATGAGGTGAGCGAAATATATTTTATTTAATATACATAAGGAAAATAATTCTTACCAACTTGAAATATATATGTATATGTATGTGCCTTGGCCAAGGCTACGAGGATATAGTTGTCTAGACTTAGACTTAGGCAATATTGTTGTTTTTCGATTCTCATAACCACACCTCTCCCTGTTGATATCCCTTTTTCCTTGTCAATTGATTTATCCTGCAAACACTTTGACAATTAATGGAGGTTAAATCATTTCCTTGATACGAACTTTAATATATATATATTATATCCATGCATACATTCATTCTCACATATAAGTGAAAAATATTCGTATATAAAAGAAAATCATTCTCACATAATTATACACATTATCCAACAAATAAATTTCATATTCACATGAAAGCAATTATACACAACTAACAACATAACCAACGTTTCATTGTTCAGAAGAAGGGGATGTAACATACTCTTCCCCTTAAGAATCATCGTCCTCGATGATTATTTATCAATATTTATCAAAATTTAACAACATAGTCTCAAATAAGTCTTAATTGTTTGGGAATAAATAAGGAAACTTTTGATGAATCTCATCATAATCTTCCCAGGTGGCATTCTCTTCTGAATACTGGTCCCACTGGACCTTACATTGTACCACCTCGCGATTACGCAAGTGCAGCTTACATAGCTCGAGTACTCGGAGTGGCTCTATTGTGATCACCCCAAGGTCCTGTACCTGCAATGATTTCCAATCAATCATATGTTCAGAGTCTGCATAATATTTCTTGAGATAGGAAACATGAAATACATTGTGAATTCTGGCGAGAGTTGAGGGTAGAGCAATTTTGTATGCCACAGGATTGATAATTTCTAGAACTTCAAAAGGTCCCACGTATCTTGGGGCTAACTTAGAGGCTTTCCCAAATTCTATAGAGCTTTTCTGTGGTTTTACCCGCAAAAGAACTTTTTCTCCCACTACAAACTGTCTAGGAATACGTTTTGCATCAGCATAACTCTTTTGCCAGTCATTGGCCTCTTTCAGTTTCTGCCTAATTATTCTTACCTGCTCTTCCATTTCTTGAAGCATTTCAGGTCCTAGAATGATCCTGTCTTCCACCTGTTCCAACTTATAGGGGTTCTACATTTCCTGCCATACAGTGCTTCAAAAGGTGCCATTTTTATTGCTGACTGATATGAGTTGTTATAAGCAAATTCTACCAAGGGTAAATATTCCTCCCACCTGTATTGTTGATCCATACAGTAAATTCTAAGTAGATCTTCTAAAATTTGATTTACTCTTTCCATCTAACCATTTGTCTCGGGATGATAAGTTGTACTAATATTTAACTGAGTCCCCAAGGCTGAAAATAAGGTCTGCCAAAATCTGGATGTCATCCTGACATCTCTATTTGATATGATCTTTTCTGGTATTCCATGGAGACGAAAAATTTCTTGTACAAAATTTTGTGCAATCACTGGTGCCCCATCTATCAAATTCCCTGGTATGAAATGTGCCACTTTGGTGAATTTGTCCACTACCACCAATATGGCATTATGCATGTTCCTTGTCATAGGTGAACCTTGTACAAAATCCATACTAATAATTTGCAATTTCCAATCAGGTATGCTATGAGGCTGAAGTAATCCTGCTAGATGCTGATGCTTTACCTTGACCTTCTAACATTCGAAACATCCTGCCACAAATCTTGCTACGTCCTTTTTCATTCCTTTCCAAAAATATAACAGTTTGACGTCGGCCATCATCTTGGTTACTCCTGGGTGTCTTGAATATGGTGCGGTGTGTACTTCTTTCCATATTGTTTTCCTTAACTCAGAAGATTTTGGAATATACATCCTACCTTTAAATCTCAAAAGCCCGTCTGCTTCAATGTGAAAACCTTCATATTTAGGCTCCTGTGGATTTGATTGAAGAGCTTCTCGAACTTGCAAATAATATTCATCTTCATTTAATTTCTGAATCACCTGTGTTCTAAAATCAGTGTTGATTGACACCATTGCTATTATATGCTTCCGTCGACTCAATGCATCAGCTACTCTGTTTTCCTTGCCCTTAATGTAATTGATCTCGAAATCATAATCTAAGATTAACTCTATCCATCTTCTCTGGCAAGCATTTAGATTGGGCTCTATAAATATATACTTCAAACCTTGATGATCTGACTTAAGTTCAAAAGTTTTTCCTAATAAATAATGTCGCCACATTTGTAGGGCATGAACAATACCTGCTAACTCTAAATCGTAGGGTGCATAATTTTGCTCATATTGTTTCAATTTCCGAGATTCATAAGCCACTACCTTCCCTTCTTGCATTAACACTCCGCCTAATCCATCTCCCGACGCATCTGTTATAACTACAAAACAACCATTAGGATTTGGTACTATCAATATTGGGGGCGGTTGTTAATTTTTCCTTTAATAGGTTAAACGCCTCTTGACATTTTTCAGTCCATTCGAATATTTTTCCTTTTCTTTGAAGAGAGGTAATGGGATGAGCAATTCTAGAAAAATCTCTGACAAACCTTCTGTAATACCCAGCTAATCCCATGAAACTTCTAACCTCAGGAACATTTTTCGGTACTGGCCAATCCACTATAGCTTTTATCTTAGCAGGATCCACTGCAATTCCTTTAGCTGATATTATATGCCCCAAATATTGTATCTCTTTCTGGAAGAAGGTACATTTTGACAATTTTCCATATAGTTTATGTTCCCTTAACCGTTGAAGAGCTATTTGAAGGTGTTGAAGGTGCTCTTCCTCATTTTTGGAGTAGATAAGAATGTTATCTAAGAATACCAATACAAACTTGTCCAGGCAATCTCTGAAAACACTGTTCATTAAATTCATGAACGTGGCTGGGGCATTGGTGAGTCCAAATGGTAGAACTGTGAACTCATAGTGTCCATATCTAGTTCTGAATGCCGTCTTATGAATGTCTTCCTCTTTTAACCTGAGCTAATGATATCCTGACCTCAAATCTATTTTTGAGAATATTGTAGCCCCTTTCATTTGATCAAAAAGATCATCTATTCGAGGTAAGGGATATTTGTTCTTGATGGTGAGCTTATTTAGCATTCGGTAATCTATACATAAACGAAGAGTCCCATCCTTCTTTTTAACAAAAATCACTGGGGCACCCCATGGTGAAACACTCAGTCGTATCAAACCCTTATCCAATAATTCCTGTAATTGTGCCTTTAGCTCCACCAGCTCTAAGGTGGTCATACGGTAAGGTACTTTTGAAACAGGTTTGGCCCCTGGTACTAGATCAATGGCAAAATCAAATATTCTTTTAAGTGGTAACCCAAGTAGTTCCTCGGGAAAAACATCTTGATATTTTCGAAAATAAGGGTATTTTTTAGTGAAGGTCTCTTCCTTATCTTCAATTCCCATTTTCCTCTTCCTATTCTGGGAATGCTCTGTCCCATCCTTGACTGCTTCCATCTTGACCACATACAATTTACATCCTTTCCTTCTATTTCTTTTCAGCTGCATAGATGAAATTTGTCGCACCTTAACTTCTCATTGTTTCCCTTGAATCCTCACCAAGTTCCCTAAATCATCCATACATTCTACTATCTTAGCATAACAGTTGACCTTAGCCCTATGTTCTTTTAACCAATTTATTCCAATGATCACATCATAGGAACCCAGAGGTGCTACGTAAAGGTTGACCTCTGTAGTGAAGTCTGGAAATTCAATCTTGGCTTCAAACAGACATTGCTCTACCCGAGCTCTCGTCTGATTAGCATATTCAACCATCCACGATTTGGCCATATACCCAGTTCTTTTAGGGAACCTTCCCAGTAACTTAGGTGATATAAAACATTCAGTGGCTCTAGTGTCTATTAAAATAGTTATTGGGTTTCCATAAAGCATACCTGGAGTTTCTATGAGAGCAACCTAGTACTCTGCTTGTCTATTGTCAACTGCTGCATGAATTCTTTGCTGGAAAATGGTCTGTTGAGGTGGTAGAGGCTTCCTTTGCTGCTGTCCTTGCTGGTTCTTAGAGGGACACTGATTTGCGTAGTGCTCACCTCCACAATTGAAACATCCTCCGGGTGGTCCCTTCTTTTCAGTACTTTTACTAGTGTGGTTTTCATCCTTCCGGGGGTTGTAATTATTCTTTTTAAACTAATTATTCTTGTACCCCTTCTTTTTGAAATTTTGCTGTGACTGCTCCCACTTACCATTGTTATGCTTCCTATCCCTGAAGGAATCATCTTTCTTCAATCTCTGTTCTTGTCGAATAGCTTTCTCGTAAGCCTCATCCATAGTCTGAGGTGCCAAAACATCTACTGGTCCTCCAATACGATTGTTTAACCCCATTATGAACTTTCATACTCGAAAGTTTTCATCCTGTTGGTACTATGGAACTTATTTGAGTAAACGGGTATATTTTTCCCAGTACTCATTGACAGTTAGGGGTCCCTGCATGAGGTTTTCAAAATCTAACAGTTTTTTATCATAAAATAACTGTGGAAGCCATCTTTGGCAGAATATCCTCACAAATTGATCCCATGACAAATCAGCCATTGCCAATCCCATTTCAGCCCTTTTGTTTTCCCACCATGTGGCAGCTTCTCCTCCCAACTGGTAGGCTGCCCATGCTACTTTAGAGTTATCCGAATAATCTCGAAGCTCAAAATACTTTTCCATTTCCGTCAGCCATGCCTCCACGGCATCTCTCGAAGTAGAGCCTTCGAAATTAGGAGGTTTTATCTTTTTCATATCTTTGGCTAACTCATCGGCCAATCTACTTCTCTTGTATCCTATACTTAATGTTTTTGAGTTATCTTCATGCTGGTCACTTTGATTTTCAGACCTCTCATCTCTAGCTTCAGATTGCCCTTCTACCTTTTTCTCTAGGTGGGCTAATCTAGCCTAAGTTGCTTTCATCATACTCAATATCTGATCTAGTTTATCCATGGAGCTATTGTCCTGATCTTCTCTGAACTCATTTCCGGAATTTTCCATTCCAATGAAGTCCCTGAAGAAATTAAGAGTTTTAATTAGTTTTTGGTTATTGTTTATTGTCATTTAGTAGTTTTCACAATGAATTAAGGAGTCTTCCTTTTTGCCTAAAATTATTTTTAACCTCAAGTCAAATACAAATAGCTCACAAAAAATTTAATTTATTTGAAGAAAAAGACTATCACTCCCTATGATAGATTTATTGCATATTACAAAATTTCCATCACTCCTTGTGATAGATTTATTTCAATTCAATACAAAATGGTCATCACTTTCTGCGATTAATTTTTGAATCTTTTTCATTATCAGTGATAGGTTCCTCCTGATCACTAAATTCTGAAAATGGGATAAGTCTATATCCAGGAGTCAGAACTTGATCTCCTTCAGATGTTTTTGGTTTAGTGTGGTCTTTAGATTTGGTCTCGTTTATGTCTGCAATTATGGCGGACTTCACCTTCTCTCTTCCAGAGACTGTCCATTTTCTTCTTTCCTTCCAAAGTCTTTTTAGAGCTTTGGCTATCGTTTCCGAATCTGCTAGAGGAGAACAACTTGAATAATCATAACAAAGTCTGATCTTCCATAGTCGAATAGATACAGGGTCACAAATCTTTTTCCGGGGTGTTTTTCTTATCAATAACATCCTGAAGAAAACATCAATAACTATTTTCAATGTTCTAAGCATGATGAGCCCCAAGGTTTAGCCCTGTTAGCTCTGATACCATATGTAACACCCACTCTAATTTAACAAAATTATAAACTTACATCTAACAACAGAATTTCAGCGGAAAGATTAACTATTATGAAAATAGTATTGAATGCAATAGAATTCAAATTTCAACTAACTTTCATTTTCAATTGAAATAATCTTTTCTAACAGAATACACAACCAAGAATAAACTAACTTTTGATTAACTATCTTTCACCAATAAAATTCAAATATTAAGATAGGAAGAGAGATTAAGAAAAGTACAATTTGAAAAGTTTCCTACTGATTTGTTTGTAAGATCCTCCTTTGGATTCTAGAAAAAGGAATATCAACAAGAGCTTTATCCACCCAACCAAGACCAACTGGTCTCCCGTGCTTCTTCAACTGAAGAAACGCGATCCTTCATGAGGGTGATTAGCGAGGAATCTAATAACAACAATATGCCTCTGAGCCTGGTGTCAAGAACCTATACCTCATGATCGATCTTTTCTACAAAGGTACCTCCTAACTGGAAAGATCACTCTGACTAGTGGTATATCTGGTACTTGATAGCTGACAGATGCCTATACTGCATCGTAACCCTAGCCAAGGATTTCTAATAATTATCTGACACTACGGTGTCGTCAGCATTCCCACCTTTGCTCAGCATTGACATTATTTCATATGTTTCTTTTTGGTTACAGGTTTGGATGAAAATCATGTATAATCCACTTGACATACTTACAAATTCATAAGAGATACGGCATAAGAACATTTAGACAGAAAGGTATCCTTTAATTTAGTGACCGAAGTCAAATTTCTCAATGAGACTATAAATATATAAGTAGATGTAAGTATATATTTATATTTATATATATATAGGTATAAAGAAAAATACTTCTGCAGATTCAAAAGATTTGGTATTTGAAAGACATACGGATTCAGGTGGTCGTTCATGAATCACAGAATAGAAAATACAGAATGACAGAATTAATTCGTAATCTTGGTCAGCTACGGCTATCCAAAATAATGTATTTCTATCCATTGCATGATGAAATATAGGATAATGAAAGGAACTATTGTCTTGCCTGAAAAAGCTTTTACAAGTCGAGGCAGAGGAATATGCGACTGCAAAGACAAATCTTGATTGACGGACTGGTTCTTACGGCCGCTCCTATGATATTGATTCTTACTTGCGACAGAGTAAGTAAAGAAATGTAGCTCACGCACAAGAATTAGATGGTTCGGATTTCTAAGTTGCGGTGACGAGGACACTCAAAAGAATGTCAATCAATGTTCATAGAATAGCTTACTAATCCTGCGAATGCTTTTGGAAAGAGGGTGCAAATGCTGCTTCCAAAAGATTGAGTAAAGAATGACGATGAAAAGGATGAACGCCAACAAATATAGGCATGCCCCCTCCTTCCCCCGTCCGCATGCAAGAAGGAACGTTTCCTTATTGCGTGCGGGCGGAGTGAAGGAGTTACACATCAAGACTCCAGCTCGCACACCACCAAGCGCTCCTCATGAGGTGAGCGAAATATATTTTATTTAATATACATAAGGAAAATAATTCTTACCAACTTGAAATATATACGTATATGTATGTGCCTTGGCCAAGGCTACGAGGATATAGTTGTCTAGACTTAGACTTAGGCAATATTGTTGTTTTTCGATTCTCGTAACCACACCTCTCCCTGTTGATATCCCTTTTTCCTTGTCAATTGATTTATCCTGCAAGCAGTTCGACAATTAATGGAGGTTAAATCATTTCCTTGATACGAACTTTAATATATATATATTATATCCATGCATACATTCATTCTCACATATAAGTGAAAAATATTCGTATATAAAAGAAAATCATTCTCACATAATTATACACATTATCCAACGAATAAATTTCATACTCACATGAAAACAGTTATACACAACTCATTGTTCAGAAGAAGGGGATGTAACAAAAAATCACAATATATAAAAAATACCAGTTCAAACCAATTCACTATCGTATCAAATTACATCCCAACTGTACAAAATGGATTACAATGCAAAAACTGAACAAAACTATCAATCTCTGTTCAACCCCATGTGATTCCCTGAAGTAGAAACCACCATTACCAGCTAGGGTAGATATCACACTACCGAAACTGATCTTCGAATGGGTTTCCGTCCACAAGAAGGTAGAAAGTGGAAGAACACGTAGGTTCAATCCAATAGAATAACAATACAGTATCCAAACATGCTCTCCAATTGAGCTCTCCATCTGCTTATAAAGGCACCTGGGAATTACAAACTCACATTTCTTGAAATTATCTTCTTTTTTCTCCTCAACTTAAATAAAGGCTCATATTCCAAAGTGGTGCTCACTTTAATAATAAGTCAAGGAGAAAATAAACTTATGTCCTCATCCCACACTTAAGTCACCTTTATAAAAAGCAACATTATAACTTAAGTGCACCAAAAATATAAATAACCTGATTAATTATCAACTTTTTCTCAAAGCATCAAAGTTGATAATTAAATATGTGCTCCACACAACTAGGAATGAGGATAAGTGTCCCCAGGAAGACTAGACTAAAAAAGGGAACATTACAAATTGCTTGCCAACAAGCAATTGCAAACTTGTATCCTGTAAAATACTGTCAAGTGACAAGTATCTCCATCCAACCAAATGTCCTGTGATCACCCTACTCAACCTATGGCTGCATCTCCCAAGAAGAATATGAAGAATGATATGCAAAGTGAGCTCCAGTGGCAAAACTAGCCATACACACTTGAACTCAATTCGGCTCCATTCCCCAAATTCGGTAATCCTGCTCCTCATCCATGTGCCCTGCCTATGTAGCTGTAGGAACAAGAATGTAAAACCATCAACCACAAGTGCCAATAACTCCTTGCCTCCAAAGGCCATCCATGAGTGCTAGATCTATCAAAGACAAAACACTATACACAACCAAAGCCTCAAAGAATGCCATGCTCAACAATAATGTAATGTCCCCATTTTGGAGCTAGATAAGATTTTTATTTTGGCTAAAGTTTATTTGGCAATATTATTCATTTAGCCAAAATTTTGGAGTTGAGGTCAAATGGAAAATGCATTATTCAAATTGTATTGTCATCATTTCATTGGTTAATTCAAATGATGACAAATGGGCACAAGGGAAAATGCCAATCTTTAAATAGCATTTTCAAATATATTTCTTCTAGAGGTTTCCAACGCTACTTAAAGGTTGACGCCACATTTCAAGGAAATTAAAATAATAATAAAAGTTGTTTGATGTTGTGTAATGTCCCCATTTTTGCGAGCATCAGAGTTTGGAGGATTAGCCTATCATTTAACCCTCGTAGGCTAATGGGGGTGTTCAGAGGGTCCTGTTTGGCAGTTATCTGGTTGCCTTCTCCTTCAGAGCAGAGTTTGCTTCAGGTTGGCCTTCATTTGATGTTTTTGGACTTAGTTATACACACTTATTATTTATAGTAAGTAACCATTTCAGGAGAGTCAGTGTTTCTATATATAATAGGGCACCTGGACAGGTCTTGATTGCAATATCGATCCCTTACTCAATTGGTTTGATCAGGTAATGAGGGATTTATCATTTACAGTAAGACTGTGATTGTAGAGAGGGACCCCTACTATTTTTAGTAAGGCGGTTGGATGCACAGAGGGTACAATGGTTAACTCCCAGGTTCAAACGGATTGGCAAAATGATGATTAATAATGAAGTTATGCATTTTAAATTATTATTAAAGTTGACTTTAATAATATTTTATGTATTTAAATGCACAAGTTATAAAGTCACTTTATGACTTCACTTAAGTGGGGGCCAATTATGTATTTAATGGCATAAAAGTATATTATAAAGTTATAATGTAACTTTATAAAGGGTGGGGCCATTTTAAGTTAATGAGTAATTAATGCCTCATTGAAAAGCACGCCATTATGAGTTTATATTATAAAGTATTTATTAAAAACCTAAAAGTGGACTTCAAAGGCAAATTAAATACACTTCACTTGGAGAAGTTATAAAAACGCATCAAGAGGAAATGCTTTTCATTATTGAATGAGCATTTGATATTTGTCTTTGTGATTTTCTTGGTGTTGGAGGAGAGAAACCTAGGGTTTCTGGATTCCAGAGCTTTCCAATCTTTGGGAACGAAAAATCCCATTGATTTGCATAACTGAGGTAGTGAAACTACCTACTGAAGGGTTGCAGCTGTTGGAGGAGATATTTCAATCTTCTCACCACTACAAATTTAGTGGCCAAGGGCCAAATTTGTGGAGATTCGATTGGAGAATAATTGCTGATTGTGATTCATCATTTCATCATCTTTAAGAGCGATTTTGGCAAGATAATATATTTTGATATTTTATGACAGTCATAGCTGGGAACCACGATTTGATTGTGGAAGGTTGATTTGGCATCGATTTCTTCATAGGGCTTGAACGCTCCATTCTAGAGACTTGGACAATGATGTTTGATGCATGTGAGAGGGTCTAGAGGCTGCATATAATTTATTAGCAGAAGTTCAGATCAAAAACAGGGGCGGCTACCATAGAGGTGCGATTTGGCTTCAAGAGATATACATTGCATGGGTTTAGGCTACCATCTCTTCATCGATTTGGAGGGCTTCATAATCCAAATTCTTTGAGGTCATTTCATTGCATTGTAATGTAGTTTCAGATCATAACATCATTGTATTAGGCCATTAAGGCGCTGCCATAAGTTAGTTGCATTATGTTGCCAAGAGTCTTGGCCAGCATTCTATATCAGCATTGTAATGGGAGTAGACTGTCAATAAAGGAGAAATAAGTTTCATGCCACATACTTGTTGTAGTGATTACAATCTTCATTTCAGTCTAATAGTTTGCTTACCATATCTTTGACGAAATGCCTATTGGCTGTAAGCAACTATTTGCATAGAGATTTACATGTGTCTTTGTTGTACCTTCATTTGGGAATTAAATAGATGCATGTAAAGTGTTTGCATTAATGCCTAGTTGCTGAAGGTGCATATTGGCTATCTTAGGATGCATGGAAAGTGTTTGACAGTATGTCAACTAGCTGTACAAGTTAATTTCAGTCACTTATATGTACGTGAAAGGTCAAAAACAGTTAGTACATCATTTCTATTATATTGTCAATCAATCTTGCATCATTTAGAAGTACCATTTGCAGCATACAAATTCATAACAAGACAAACAGAAGTTTAAATCAGCATGATCAGACATTGTGTGCAAAGTGTTTGACGATATTCCTTGAGCCTCTAATCAGCAAATTGAGGTCAGAATTGTCAAGGGATATTACAGTGGTATCAGAGCGGTTTCCTGCCAACCTGTGGGGTAAGTTTCAACTGCAGTTCGGAAGTTCAGTTGAACAACATGACTATTTCCAGGAAGCAGTCAAATGCCATGATGAAAGAATTGGAGAAGCTCACATAGTTAGGAAAGGATGGGTGAATTGCTTTCACACCCTGCAACCATAGACAGATTAGCACGGTATATGTCATCCATTTTTAAAGGGTCTACATCACAAAACAAAAAGGAGAAACAAGAGGTCTCTACAGGTGAAGTATCTAGAAATCTTTACAATGAATTTTCAGCAGCTAGTGACCAACATACAGCTGATCCTATGGAGAGTAAAAATCAGACTTACATTAAGAAAAATGTTGGGATAGTTAAGAGCATTAATATGCCTTCAGATGATGGGCATATTGAGTGACCAGCATATAGCTGATCCTATGGAGAGTAAAAATCAGACTTACATTAAGAAAAATGTTGGGATAGTTGAGAGCATTAATATGCCTTCAGATGATGGGCCTATTGAAAACAGTTATGATGAAGCCTTCAAATCAGCTAATAATGATGACTCTACATATATTTTCAGTGATGATGATATGGGTGGTGTTCTTGATTTTGAAAACAAATCTGATTTCACATTGCATGTAGCTGATCCTGAGCATAGACCTAGTGGCATTGCTGATTTAGATTCACAGTTCACTATTGGGGATGAACATGCATCTGCTTTGGAGGAAGCAGTGTGCAATGATTATTTCCAATCAGTCGCTTATATTATGTCATTGGAGCAATCACATGAGGTACATAATAGCAGTACCTTTGTTGAGGAAGTGCGCTTATCATGAGGTGAGTGATGTTGATTCAGCCTCTTATCACAATGCAGATTTCGAATCAGCAACCTTGTATGGGAGTCCTAAGTTGTAGAGTCATCATTTGGTTGGGCAACTAAAGGTGAATGACAGTATGATTGCCACAGCCATAGAGCATTTCAATGTTGCTCGTCAGATGTTGGATACTTATGGTTGGAGTACTCCTGTGTCAAATGAGCACTGTGATCGTGGCCTTTCCCTTGCAGAGATTCATGCACTCCGAGAAGCAATTGGAATAATGAAACAAAATTACCTACAACTACTTGTTGACAGAGATTATCTTCTCGAGTGGAATTGCATTTGTTATGATGCATTGAAGGGAAAGGAAGAGGAGGTTGATGAGCTCACTCATGAGCTTGAGGTGACCATGGACTCGTTGAAGAGCACCCAGTTGGCCCTTCAGGAGTCTCAGTCACGGGTAGAGGAGCTTACCGTGGTGTTGAGTATGGCACAGTCTTCACCAGCTACAGATACAGTACAGTTTCCTACAGCAGTAGTTGGTGAGGATCAGATATCCACAGGTTGTAGTGAGGATGTGGCTACATCCATCATGGATTCTAGCGCAGTAGTCTTTGCTGAGATGAGTACTTTGATTGAGAGCAGCAGAGAACCACAAGTTGCATCAGGCTCTCTTGAAGTCAGTACAATGACAGGTGATGCGGGTCAGATTGCTGATAGCTCTTGTTTGGCAATGGTGGATTCTCCTGAGAGTTGTGTGTTGATACACGATGCTACTCCATCATCTTCACAAGAGGTTCACAGAGTGTCATCTAGTTGGGAGTATGGCTCTCATGTTGATTTGTTTCCCTCTCCTAGAAGCAAATCTGTTACTTCATCTCATGCAGCTGATGGTGATCGACAGCTTGTTGCGTTGCAGAGTCAGAGTGATCAGCTGCAGGTTTCAGAGGATAATGTTGATCTAGCCTTATTTCGTTTTTACCGCGTTGATACATTCGCTGAGTACCTGCTTGAGAGTCCGGAGTTTCAAGAGGGTCTGTTTGGGGTCACGAGGGATACTCTCATTCATGGTTCATGCACTATCAGGCGTTTCCTATAGCAATAGTTGGTGAGGATTAGATATCCACAGGTTGTAGTGAGGATGTGGCTACATCCATCACGGATTCTAGCGCAGTAGTCTTTGCTGAGATGAGTACTTTGATTGAGAGTAGCAGAGAACCACAAGTTGCATCGGGCTCTCTTGAAGTCAGTACAATGACAGATGATGCGGGTCAGATTGCTGATAGCTCTTGTTTGGCAATGGTGGATTCTCCTGAGAGTTGTGTGTTGATACACGACGCTACTCCATCATCTTCACAGGAGGTTCACAGAGTGTCATCTAGTTGGGAGTATGGCTCTCATGTTGATTTGTTTCCCTCTCCTAGAAGCAAATCTGTTACTTCATCTCATGCAGCTGATGGTGATCGATAGCTTGTTGCATTGCAGAGTCAGAGTGATCAGCTACAGGTTTTAGAGGATAATGTTGATCCAGCCTTATTTTGTTTTTATCGCGCCGATACATTCGCTGAGTACCTGCTTGAGAGTCCGGAGTTTCAAGAGGGTTTGTTTGGGGTCACGAGGGATACTTGCATTCATGGTTCATGCACTATCAGGCATTTTGTGGGAGTCATTATAGATACTATGACTGCAATGCTTCCTCATAGAGATTTTGTGGTTGGGTTCGCAGAGCAGGTTGCCAGAGGCCCTACCCAATCAGTGATTCTGGATCAGAGATTGGAGCCGTCTCTTGATTCCAGTGTTGCATGTGATGAGCCATTGACCAAGGTTGGAGTGTTTTATCGCAACTACACAGTGAGGAGTGCTCATCATTTTTCTTTTGATCCACATGTGGAGGGCTTGATGATGCATCGGTGTGGATTGGTTCCGAGATTATACCATCCAATGTGGGATGGAAAGTTACCATCTTTAGTAGATGGAGTTAGTGGCCGCAAGTACCTGATTCAGTTGTTTGTGGGTGAGTACTTGCGGGATCAGTGCTCAGTTTCCCATCATGCTAACATGTATCCGATAGAGTTTGCTACTCCTATGTCACAAAGATTTCTTGTGGATACATGGGTTCAGAGTGATTATGGTGTCAATGGGCATGATAGTTTAGTTGGACGTCACATCCATGGGAGTATAGTAGAGTATGGAGATAGTTGTGGCGTTGCAGATACTTTCAGTTATTCCTATCTCCATAGAGCAGATGGATGTGGGTATCAGTTGCATTGGGACCCAAGTGTTGACAGGGGTGGCACTGTAGTTTGGATGGGTTCCGTTGGATGGCTTCGCCACTTTAGTCATGGTGAAGTGGGAATTAGTGTTGTGCAACAGAAGTTTGAGAGTGCTCTTCTTAACAGGCTTCTATTTTGGATTTGGGATCGAAGTATTTTTGGTTGGACACTCTTCAGTGCACTATGGGATCCTTCGTGTGCATCGGGGTTCTAGTTTGGGTTCATTGGGGAGTATTGCAGTATGTACCTGGTGAGGATTACTTGCAGTTTTACTTTTGGTTCCCATGTACATGATTCGTTTGAGATGCACAATTTCAGTGCATAGGGATTGGACAGTTGGTTTGGTGTTCATCTTTGCGTAGTTGTGGTTATGCTGATGTTGCAGCAGTTGTGTTTCAATGTGGGACATTTCACAGTCTTCCTTTGGACTTCCAGTGTAGTCTTTCTTTTTTTTTTTTTGCAGTCGTGATTGCTTGGGGACAAACAATTTCAGGAAGGGCGGACTGTAATGTCCCCATTTTCGCGAGCATCAGAGTTTGGAGGATTAGCCTATCATTTGACCCTCGTAGGCTAATGGGGGTGTTTAGAGGGTCCTGTTTGGCAGTTATCTGGTTGCCTTCTTCAGAGCAGAGTTTGCTTCAGGTTGGCCTATGTTTGATGTTTTTGGACTCAGTTATACACACTATTTATAGTAAGTCACCATTTCAGGAGAGTCAGTGTTTCTATATATAGCAGGGCACCTGGACAGGTCTTGATTGCAATGTCGATCCCTTACTCAATTGGTTTGATCAAGTAATGAGAGATTTACCATTAACAGTAAGACTGTGGTTGTAGAGAGGGACCCCTGCTATTTTTAGTAAGGCGGTTGGATGCACAAAGGGTACAATGGTTAACTCCCAGGTTTAGACGGATTGGCAAAATGATGATTAATAATGAAGTTATGCATTTTTAATTATTATTAAAGTTAACTTTAATAATAATTTATGTATTTAAATGCACATGTTATAAAGTCACTTTATGACTTCATTTAAGTGGGGGCCAATTATGTATTTAATGACATAAAAGTATATTATAAAGTTATAATGTAACTTTATAAAGGGTGGGGCCATTTTAAGTTAATGAGTAATTAATGCCTTATTGAAAAACACGTCATTATGAGTTTATATTATAAAGTATTTATTAAAAACCTAAAAGTGGATTTCAAAGGCAAATTAAATACACTTCACTTTGGAGAAGTTATAAAAAGGCATCAAGAGGAAATGCTTTGCATTATTAAATGAGCATTTGATATTTGTCTTTGTGATTTTTTTGGTGTTGGAGGAGAGAAACCTAGGGTTTCTGGATTCCAGAGCTTTCCAATCTTTGGGAATGAAAAATCCCTTTGATTTGCATAACTTAGGTAGTGAAACTATCTACTGAAGGGTTGCATCTGTTGGAGGAGATATTTCAGTCTTCTCACCACTACAAATTTAGTGGCCAAGGGCCAAATTTGTGGAGATTCGATTGGAGAATAATTGCTGATTGTGATTCATCATTTCATCATCTTTAAGAGCAATTTTGGCAAGATAATATATTCTGATATTTTTATGACAGTCATAGCTGGGAACCACGATTTGATTGTGGAAGGTTGATTTGGCATCGATTTCTTCATAGGGCTTGAGAGCTCCAATCTAGAGACTTGGACAATGATGTTTGATGCATGTGAGAGGGTCTAGAGGCTGCATATAATTTATTAGCAGAAGTTCAGATCAGAAACAGGGGCGGCTACCATAGAGCTGCGATTTAGCTTCAAGAGATATCCATTGCATGGGTTTAGGCTACCATCTCTTCATTGATTTGGAGGTCTTCGTAATCCAGGTTCTTTGAGGTCATTTCATTGCATTGTAATGTAGTTTCAGATCATAATATCATTGTATTAGGCCATTAAGGCGCTGCCATAAGTTAGTTGCATTGTGTTGCAAGAGTCTTGGCCAGCATTCTATATCAGCATTGTAATGGGAGTAGACTGTCAATAAAGGAGGAATAAGTTTCATGCCACATACTTGTTGTAGTGATTACAATCTTCATTTCAGTCTAATAGTTTGCTTACCATATGTTTGACGAAATGCCTATTGGCTGTAAGCGACTATTTGCATAGAGATTTACATGTGTCTTTGTTGTACCTTCATTTGGGAATTAAATAGATACATGTCAAGTGTTTGCATTAATGCCTAGTTGCTGAAAGTGCATATTGGCTATCTTAGGATGCATGGAAAGTGTTTGACAATATGTCAACTAGCTGTACAAGTTAATTTCAGTCACTTATATGTACGTGAAAGGTCAAAAACAGTTAGTACATCATTTCTATTATATTGTCAATCAATCTTGCATCATTAGAAGTACCATTTGCAGCATACAAATTCATAACAAGACAAACAGAAGTTTAAATCAGCATGATCAGACATTGTGTGCAAAGTGTTTGATGATATTCCTTGAGCCTCTAATCAGCAAATTGAGGTCAGAATTGTCAAGGGATATTACATGTTGAGTTTTGTGCCAACATTCAAAGGGAAAGGTGGTTTCAAATTAATACATTGGATCAAGTGCCAACGACTAAGAGGAGTTCAAATAAAAATAAAATATTGATCCCATTGGATCATGAGCCAATGTCAAGCTGGAAAAAGGATTAAAAAGATGGAAATTCATTGCCCAAGGAGCCGCAGCCCAACAAAGAGGTATTTTTAATTAATAAAAATGTTTATTTCTCCTAGAAGATTACCGGCCATGTTAAGGAGGAATAAGGATTTCAAATGGCAATTGTAATTAGCATTGTTTTGTGTGCCAACAGTTAGGAGGGAGAATTGACGCCCAAGGATAAGGAAATGGCATTTAAAATAATTTTGTTATTATGCCCATGTGGATTGCCACCCAAGACAAGGATGTTTTTAAATCAAGTTTATCAATTTTGTTTGGTTTGCCATCCAAGGAAGGTGTTAAAACAATTTTAAATATTGTTTTGTGTTTATTGAATATACTCTTGGTGGGCCACGCTCAAGGAGAGAGTATTTAAAATGTTGCAAAAGTTGTTATGGATGGGCGTTTGGATTGGAAGGAGCTTTCATTTAATAAAATCAAAGGAGGATTTTAAATGTTGTTCCACATTAATGAAAAACATTTAAAATTGTTCAAAGGAGCTTTTGCTTTGGGAGAAGAGAAAACCAGGGTTTTTTGTATTCTTGGCTTTGGAGAGCGTAGCTTCATCATTGTTTCAGCTTCCTGAGGGTGTGAGAGACCACATGAAGGTTGCACATACAGGTGGCTGCAAATCAGCAGTCATATTTGAGCAGATTGGAGGAATTTCTTTATAGTTTTTTGAAGGGTTTGTTATCAAAAATCAGAGGTCATTGTTTGCTGAACATCATTGATTATCATCACCTTGTTGGGCGATACACAACAGCAAATATTGGCCATACATTTCATCCTTATGCAGGCCGTACAGTTTTGTAGCTGAGGCGTTTTCTTTCTAGGCCAAATCGCCTTGGTTTGAGGGTTGAGATCACTTGCTAATGGGGCAGCTAGAGGACTGCAATACACCAGCAACATCAATTTGATGGAGAACTCAATCATTCATGCAAATCGACCTCTACAAGGGTTTTGCCAGTGCAAATTTAACATTTCCAGATTTGTTATGATAGTTTCAGACCTGCACTTTCATTTTCAGATTTCCGGGTATGGAGTCTAATAAATTCTCAAGCATTGTATGAAGAGTTGCATTGAAAATATTGTAGTTGCAAGCTATTGTAATTCCTATTTGAATTAATATAATCAAGTATGCTACAGCTGTTGGTTTCTTTACAATAGTTTGGTTAAAAACCTTCATTGCATTAGTATTTGATATTTGCATTACCTGGCAAAGTTCTTGAAACAAATCAAAACAAACAAAAACTTGAAACCCCAAGCGAAATATACAGGCAAAAACTCAATTAGCAAGTGTCCACCTAGGGTGGGACATTTCAACAAGTAACTCACCATAATTTGCTTTATGTTTGATAAATGAGTATATAAGAAACATATATCCCAATATCTAAGGATACCTTCTCCCTTTACCTACTAAGAGGTTGTGTAACAACCCGGACCAATTTTTTTTATTTTTTCGCAAATAAGTAATGCAAAAGCAATGTCTGAAAACGTTCTGATCACCAAGATTCCAGTGTGGGCAAGGTGAGAGCATATAGTGCTTTGGACCACATAGCTATCTAAGATGTATGCAATTATTGAATGAAGGCGGCTAGCCAACCAGAGCACGCAGGCAGCAAAGCCGACCCAAATCTACACCTCTTCGGCGGACAAGCATGTGTAAATGCAATTACAGAATGAAAAGCACACAAGTGGCAAAGCCGACCTACACCTCTTGGTGGACAAGCGTGCATAAATGCAAAGTCACTGGCATAATGTCTAAGCTAAATCAAACTAAAATGGTCGATAACAAGCAAGCTTGTTCAATGCTAAAACGGACTAAATGATATGCTATACGAACTGGCAGTAAACCATCCAATTTTACAATATGAAATGCATAAAATGAAATGCCTCCGGCAGTACTACCATCCAAGGTTATAAGACAAGCATGATATGCATTACAATATTTCAAAATATAAAGTTAACTGCTGCAACTCAAATATATATTAATTCTGATCAGAATACCAGATTGCTGCAACAACTTAGATTAGTCCAAAAAACTCATTAATATTGCAAGTAATCATGCTTACATAGGCTCGACACTATAGCAAACTGAAGTAAATAATGGACAGGGCTGATGAAGACTGCAGGTCTGAAATGAGGCTGATCTAACTGTATTCAACCTCTGAAAAAACTGAGATTTCTGCCCAAACTCTGAAAATCTGCTAAAAATCAGAATTAATCGTTACACATATGCAGCTGTACAGCCCTTAACTACCCCTCCAAACACCAAAATCCCACCTCCAAACTGAGTAGCCAGCAAGAATAGCTATTAGTATGATTAACAGCACTCACAAACAAGTCAAAATGACCAACAGTTCCCTCTAGAAATCCCACACCCCTCTACATGTGTTGTACGACCTGGCAGGAGTGTATGGCATCAAAAGAAAGATGGTTGAAGTCTTTAAAAGGGCTGCGACTCCCTACTAACATCAAACGCCTTCCTTCAAAAGGTACGGCAACAATAAAATGCTCTTCACCCTTAACAAATCCCAACGCCCAGCACAATGAAACAAAAGGTACAACCTCTCAAAGAATGGTACGGCCCTTTTCTGTTTGGCTTCCAAAAGCATCACAAACATCAGTCCCAAAAAACTTCATCCTTCACAAACTCAAAACACATCAAAAACTTTCATTATAACAAACTGGAAAAAACTTCACAACTCTTTATTAGCACAATGGTGATTTCAGGGTGAAATCACTCTATCTAGCTAGAATGGTTTCCATCCCTAAAACCGGTATTCCAAGAGGGTTTTCGTCTTCAAGAGATATGAAGAACTCAAGTTCTCACTCAAAGCAAATAGCAAAAGCAATATCACAACCTAACCTTTACTCTGTGCACAACTCCTCTTTTTATAGCTTTTTTGAAAGAATAAAATATTAATTTCCTTTTCCCTCCATATTCTCCTCAAAATATAAATAAAAAACATATTTATGTGTGTCGAAGTCCACCTTTTTGCCCGCATGTGCCTAACGCCACTTTAGTTGCACAACTTAAAGTACCTTTTAGGCTTTTTTAAATAATTAAATAAGCTGTCAAATAGAAATATAAAATAAAGTAACTTCTTGACAACTTAAATTAATTATTTAATTTATTTTCCCTTTACCAATACCAATTAGCCTACATGAAAATTTAGGAAAATAGGATAATGGCTATCAACTGCTCCTGTGCGACAAGGGGACATTACAGGTTGATATAACAGAGTCTCAGAAACCATATCTTAGTGTATGCAAAAATCACTGCCCTAATAGAAACAAAGCTCATGCAGGAGGGCAGCAGTAGCAACAACCCCAGCATAGGATAGATATATCCTATGATACTATTGAGCTTCATTTGTCCATTCATGTACTTCTGCAAGTCTGGTCTAGGTTTTGACCTATTTGAAGGCCAACAATGCTATTTTACCTTCATAAAATTATCTTATAATACCATACAATGTTTCCATTAAGATTTTCAAAAGGGAAAAAAATCATTAGGCATATGAATGGGAAAATAGAATACCAAATTGAACTTTGACTCGAATAATATTAAGTCAGAACCTTTGTATTTATAAAGTACAAGCTGCATGGCTAAAACGAATTACAGTCCATAAGAATATTAAAAAAATGTTTCTTTGGCCAAGGCAACATATGAAGAAAAAGCAATAACTTCTCTTTAATATCAGTTTACCATTTCAATTTAGCACAAGTACTAATAAGGTGATGCCAAATATGTTAGAATCTTACACTTTGATCCCATGTTCGACCAGTCTTCTCGTTTGGAAACAATCTCATATTCAGCACCTTCTTACAACTATAGCATCAAACCCACAAAATTATAATAAGAGACTAGATTTTTAGAAAGCATGATTTTGAAAATAAACTTATGGGCAACTTCCAAGATATTAAAATCCTAACATAGACCATTTTCAAATGCTCTCTTACAAGTGTTTCCCAATTGATTTGCAACAAGTTAAATAAAACACAATAAAAATCATAGAATAAACAATACATGTATGCTAGATATACGGTTAAATCTAAAGCAAGAGCAAACATGTTTATATTAAAAGGAGAACAACGTATTAAATGCCTCAATAATCATTTAACATAACAATAGGAAAATTTAAAAAATTACTTGAATTGGGAGGAAGATGGAGCACAATAGTATCCCTAATACATTTTCGAAAGGAAGCATGCAGGCGAATCCACAAGATATAGCTGAAGCAGATCCGAAGCAGCTGTCATTGCAGCACAGGACGAAAAGCACAAGGATAATGATGGCCAGTCTATCAATGGAGAGAAGGTGGATGCTCAAGTCTCTTGGGCAGGTTTCGTTGTTGGAGGCAAATGGATCCTATTACTCCAAATAGGCCACAAAATGGAGGGGGCAAAAGCATGCAGGCTATATGCTCCAATGCTTCAGACAGAAAAAAGACTGCAAAGAGCCTGTCTTATGCAGAAATTGTGAGTAAGCACTCTCAGGACAATAAGATAGGAAAGGAGCATCCAAAGCACAAGGGAGCGGCAGCCAGTGTAGGGTTTAATAATTTGAAAATAGCCCAAAAGCCAATACTAGAGCTAGGTGAAGACAAAGAAATAAAAATGGAGCATTACTCGAAGAAGGGGTCGATAGGGCGGTTCAGCTCTTTATGGCCATATCTTCCTGAGTTGAATATATGGATTGAGCAAACTTGGAGCCTCTTTCTTGCTGCACCAGTAGTAATTTATCCCTGTCCACAAGGTTTTTTGTAATAGTTTGTGATTCTTTGAATGATAAGAATATGAACTTAGGAAAAGGCACATGGCATTGGGGTGAGGCATCTCTGTTTCTGAAACTGTGGTTTCCCAGCTTCAATCTATTCATGGAAAATTTCAGGGTCACTCCTATTTGAGTAAGGCTTCCAAATCTCCCTTCACATTTTTGGTTGCACTCTACTTTGAAGAAAATAGAAGATTCTCTAGGAAAGTTCATAGCTATGTCTCCTGAAACCCTTAGGCATACACTTATAGCTTCAGCAAGATTTTCTTGTGAAAATGGATTTTAGTAAAGATTTACTGAAAGAAAGAGCTGAAAGTAGGGAATGAAATAAGGAATCAACTATTAGATTATGAGAAATTCTCCTTTCACTGTTGGGATTGTTTCCAAGTAGTTCATTAAGCAGAAGATTGCACAAAACCTAAAAAGTCTTTAGGGCAATCTCCTTAGTGGAAGGATGCATGCCCTTAGCATCAGATGGTGGGATGTTCTTTAGTGACAAATCTAAAGTGCTTGGAAGTTAAAGATGAAAATGAATGCTCAAACTCCTGTACCAGAGGATGGAAATGCCAAGGGGCTAGAAATGGTGCAAGAAGATAGGGTAAATGTATTAGAGGAAAGGAAAGAAACCAAGGAATTGAGGCAAAATGTTGTGCTTCCTAAGATCTCAGGAAAATCTCTGAAACAAGAGAGGAAATCGATAGAGATGCTATACTAAAACTTTTAGAACAAATCTAAAGTGCTTGGAAGTTAAAGAAGAAAATGAACAGCAAACTCCCGTACCAAAGGATGGAAATGCCAAGGGATTGGAAACAGTGCAAGAAGATAAGGTAAATGTATTAGAGGAAAGCAAAGAAGCTAAGGAATTGAGGCAAAATGTTGTGCTTCCTAAGATCTCAGTGAAAATCTCTCAAACAGGAGAGGAAATCAATAGAGATGCTATACTAAAACTTCTAGAATTATCGTATGCTACTTCAGAAGAATGCTGTGAGATGCAAGGTATATTTGAGCAAGAATCTACCTATTTGTATTACTTGAAAACAAGTATAATGAGGGGTGTTTACAACTTCAAGTTGCTTCCTACTCTCTATCCAATTCTCTATGAACTAGAACTGCCTTTTCTTGTGCTTCAGTGGTGTCTAAAAACTTCTCTAACCTTCCAATAGTTTCAAGCAGACTTCCAACTCCCCTTTTTGATCTGAGTTGTGGTCCTCCCATGAACTAGTACCCTCCAAGATAAAAAATGAAGCAGCAAGAGCCATGACCATCCATGTTACCAACTATTGCTTGCACCATGGCATTTTCACAGCCTTCTGCAATATTTCTTCTGCTGCAACATTTATGTGCTCACTAGGGTGATTACGCATCCATCGATTCATCTTGTTGTTTTCACCACTTCTGCCAAGTGGCAAATTCATCTATCATAAAACAGTGGGTACTTCCACATTTTCAACTTTTGAAAAAAACATCATTTCTTGTTCCTTCGTTCACCTTGAACTTTTTCAGATCAAAAGGGGCCTTCATTTCTCCCTTCACATCCCACATGTTTGGAGATGATTCTTATCACTTTGATCTAATTTATAGGATGGAGTTAAGAGTTCTCTTTCAAAAAAACATCTTGATCTTTTGTTTCCTCTTTGCCCACTTGCTCTTCCATTTTCTCTTTTGTTGGTATGTTGAAAAGGTTCTCTTAGGTTTGAGTTTAGCACATTTTCAGATTCTAAGTGTGCCACACCCTATGCTTTATCATTTTCCATTCAGCTTCCCATGAAATCTCTTCTAATTCCACTTTAGTTGTATCCTTTTTGCTCACGTCCTGATGTTGCTTGTTTTGGGTAAATATCTCTAGATGTCCATATTCAAATTAATTTTAAGATGTTTTTCAAATTGACTTGCTGCTGCCACTCATAAGCAGTTTAAGCATGATAGAAGTTGGAAACAGCTTAGAGAATCCGAATCCATACAAATCTGAGTACAACTCATAGTGAAATAATTCCTCACAATCTCTAAAATTATGTGGAACAAATTAGATAGTCACCCAAGTCTCCTCTATGATACCCTAGATCAGCTAGTCATTCAAGTCTCCTCTCCACCTTTTCTTTTATTCTATTCAGG
The DNA here is from genome assembly GCA_027924645.1 of Cunninghamia lanceolata. Taxonomy (NCBI): domain Eukaryota; kingdom Viridiplantae; phylum Streptophyta; class Pinopsida; order Cupressales; family Cupressaceae; genus Cunninghamia; species Cunninghamia lanceolata. The sequence continues at coordinate 4,022,472 of BSBN01000524.1, forward strand.
TGATGTTAGAAGAGCTATTCAGAAGTTATGTATTAGCAAAGCAATCAACTGTGGGGAACTTCCAATGCAATTCTTCAAATATGGTGTCAATCCACTTGCCTTGCCTCTAGCAAGGTTGTTCACTCAAGGTTACCCCCTCTTGGTTGCAACATATCATCCATCCCATTAGAGGATAGTGCTATACTGAAAAAGTATAGGAATATCATGATAGGGCATACATATGTCAAGCTTTATCCACCATATAGGACATGAAGCTCTCTAAGCACTTCAAGAGTGGTCATCTAAGAGCTAAAGGATAGGCACATTTCTAGATAGATTTTCAAATTATTGATTACTTTTACTCTTTGGATTTTTACTGAGGATAGGCTTGTCAATAGTGTCAACCACTGAGCCCAGGATCACAACCTGCAAATAAATCTTCACAGACGAGAGAAGCAACACAAGGCTATCTCACCAGAGATGAAAATATATTATGAGATGATTTACATAATGTACAATAGTGCCTTATAAAGGCAAGAAATATGTGACGGGTGAGAAAACTACTCGATACGGGAAAAAGCCACCTTAAGGGAAAAACTAATTATCCCTATGTTAAACTTAACACACTAACACTCCCCCTTAAGTGCAAACTTGGGGAGAATTATTATGCAAAATCAAGATGCAATATGGGTCCTGGCTACACAACCATGTTATGTACCCATTTACAATGCAAAAAAGAAATCTCTCACAAATGGAGAAAAGGAGAAAAACCCTGTGCGAAAAAATCCCTCTCCAAAAGAGAGAAAAGAAAACAAAATGATGCATGGATGGAGAACTCAATTACACCCCCCAAGGACTACATACATCATGTATATACAATCAATGATCCCCCCATAAGAGGGAAAGAGAGACTATGTAGCCCCCCCACAATGTGTAATTGCCTGCAAAAATGGTAAGTGCCTGAAGACAAAACATGATCCAATGTCAACAAACAACTTGTCTTCCTTTTGGAAGAAACAAAACCAAGTACAAATGCAGGTATGCTTCCCATTCTGGATAGGAATTAGCAAGTGAAATCCAAATGTAGGATGATAATGTCTCTGAAATCTGCTCATGTGTCGCCAAGACCTTGGAAAATGATGCCACGAACCAATCAAGAACATGCCCAATCACAATAGAAGGTGACAAACAAGGTACCACTAGAAACTGATCTTGAACATTCTCCAAAGATAGATATGGGGTGACAACAATTGTACCACAACTATCATCAAATAGGAAAATTAATCCCTCAAATGTGTCTTCTAAGTCTGAAATGTGAGATTCAACGAACAAGGAACCAATGTCCACAAGATAAGAATCCCAATGAGGTGGATCTGGAAAACAATATGCATCCTGCTGATCAGGATCATGGAAAGTAGCAACCAATGAATGTGAAGGCTCAACAGGTATCTCTGTAGGAGTGGAAACCTCATCATCCTCATCATCAAGATGTGCTAGGTGTTCCAAAGAAGCAAACTCCTGTAGTGTATCAAAGTCATATGGTATATTATCTGAATCATCAAGAGGTACAAGACAATCTGAAGCAGGATCTTTTGGGAATGGCGGAGTATCAGGATCTCCATATAACTCTCAAAGTTTGGTCCATAGAGCATGGGGACACTCAATGTCGCAATGAAATGCTATGCGTTATCATCAACATGAAGAGCAATCACTCTGAAAACATGATCTCTTTTGGAACTCCAAACAAAGTTTTTGCTCCAAGAAGTACAGATTTGAGGGACAAGACCATATAGATATGGCAAAAGATGAAGCCATCTCAAGTGCTTCAATATACCATCTCTCCATTGTTTATAGTTCCCTCTTTTCAAGATGATTAGAGAAGGGTGAAATGAAAAACCCATAATGACAAGATAATTCTCCGAGTTTACAAAGACATGAAACCTTCAAATCAGCAAAATTAGGCAGATTTACCACTGCGAGCTTGGCAAAGTCAGCTTGGCAAAGTCAGCTTTCCGATGATATGTGGAATGCTAAAATTGGACTCCAAATGCCAAAGATATGCTCCATGGAAGAAAAGTTGCCTATGGGGCTCAATGCAAGAAAGAAGGACCAGATTAAGCCCTTGGTCACCCACGTGACCACCTGCTGCAAGTGAGCAAATAAGTGCAACAAGGATGTTGCAAAATATGATGGCAATCGTGCCAACCAATCACCAAACTGAGCCACCAATCACACACCAAGTCTGAGCAAGCTTTGCACGAGGCACCAAATATGTATTACTCCACAAGTTGTCCACAAACTTTCACAAATATGAAGCAAGTGCTCAGATATATAAAGTGCTACAAGAGACGACTGAGGGGCAAATGTGGGACTAATTGTCCAAAGAAATGCCCAAAAAAGCCACGAACGGGCCCACCCAAGTAAACCCTAGGAATATTTATTGGCAAAACTTTAGAAAGATTTAAAGTGTGCATAAAAATGTATCCAAAAATGTTGTAGGCAGCTCCAAGGAAAAGTTCGCTGCACAGGTGAGTGTGAGCCGAGGCGGCCAAGCAAGTGGAAATGGCGAAGCTCTCTGAAATGAGTCGGCACCTTTCACATTTAGGCACTATATATGCATTCCAAGCACGTCCAATCTGATCTGGACTGAATCTATGCCTTTTGGATCCCGAAGTCCACGCTCACTGATTTGGTGTCCTCTGGATCGGCCTTTAACAAACAGATATAAAAAAACTTTGGACTACGCAATTTGCACAGGTCTCCTTTGCGTCTTCTGATCTACAACTCAGCAAAAAAATATAAAAAAAACTCTCTGGATCTGGCCTTTCCACAGGCCGTGGGTTCTCTTCAATTCTACCTTCTACCTCGAATGAACGCCGCCGCCAGAACATATGGATGCCTTCGCTGGATCTTATAAAAACAACTTCAATGTGCTCTAATAGCAAAATTGATAAAGATGAACATTCTTCTGAATGTATTCCCTGAATAATGATCTCAAAACAACTCGGATGAAAACTCTCAATGGCAGAAGAAGGCGCAGGTTGAAGGCTCTGATACCATGTTGGTGTTAACCACCGAGCCCAGGATCACAACCTGCAAATAAATCTTCACAGACAAGAGAAGCAACACAACGCTATTTCACCAAAGATGAAAATATATTATGAGATGATTTACATAATGTACAATAGTGCCTTATAAAGGCAAGAATATGTGACGGGTGAGAAAACTACCCGATACGGGAAAAAACCCCCCTAAAGGAAAAACTAATTATCCCTATGTTAAACTTAACACACTAACACTTCAAAAGTATGTTGTTGTTTTGTAAACTTTGGGAAGGCTTTTGACTCAATTTCAAGGCACCTTTTCCAAAAGTTGCCTGATATTGGTATTTTTTATTCCTTCACTACTATCATCACAAAACTTTGTGAGACAGTTGGCCAATTTTGGACTCCCCATGGTCTCTCTAACTTAAATAAAAGTGCCATTGGTTTCAAGCAAGGATGCCCTCTCTTGTTGGCTCTCTTCAATATTTTATAGATGAGCTCAAGAATTCTCTTTGCAAGATACCCATGTTAATATGGTTGCATGTTGCATCATGTTCTGATTTTCACACAACTTGTTTTTTATGAGGTTGTCCTCATCTTTGACTTCCTTGACAGTCTATAGAGACAACATGGTGGTGTTTGTAATATCCAAAATGGGGATATTTTCTACAATTTTGGATTTCCGAGCTCTTCAAACTTCTAAACTTTGGATTTCTGCTTAAACCCTAATTTCTGAATTTTCTGAACTTCAAATCAGACTCAAACAAACACTTATAACAGCCCATAAACCAAGCCAAATCATCATATAATCAACACCAACATGATTGCCAACAAAATACTTGAAATCCAGCACTTCAATTTGCAACCACAATGGACTGAAATATAAATCAGAAGTCTGCTGCTACAAATTCTGAATTAAACAAGTCTTCAAATACATATAGATATGATGGACACGCAAGCCAACATGCCCAATACAAATCAGTCATAAACACTAAGGGTTGTACATAGCAAAAGACAATCAAAATGACCTCCAAATGACGACAAATGGTCTCCAAGGTGTGGCGCTCCAATTAGGGCTTGAAACCCTAAACCCTAGAATCTTCAACACCAAGAACATCTGCTCCAAAACAAGGCGCACAGATCTGCTAGGTCTGCTGCTCTGCAAAATGATATCAATGACACCAAGGATGCCAACAAACCTCCTAAAATGCTCCTCCAATGATGGCACTTCACAAGTAGGGCAAAACCCTAATCAATGATGACACAAGCACCAAGAAACACTCCTCCAACAAGGGCGAATTGGGTCTGCTCTGCTGCTGCTCCAAATCTGAATAATCTTCCAAACCCTAACAGCCAACAAACTCCAAAAATCACCTTCAAACCAATTCGCTCCAATCCTAGATGATGGCGCTCAACTCTAGGGCATAATCCCTAAGGTTAGGTGTCATAAACCACCATGAAATGCTGCTCTAAAATTAATTAGAATTCTGCTCAAGAAGATCTTCAATGCTGCTCCAAATTTCTGCTCTAAAGATATTTGATTTCTACCCTAAATGATAATAAAAATGCTGCTCCAAAAGATATAAAATCTACTCCAAACTTTGTGAATCTCCAATGAAGTGCAATTGTGAATTCCGTATGAATCCACCTCCAAGATGAGATTGGGTTTTTGTCCAATCCACTTTATTTTCACAAGGGTTTTCGTCTTTGGAAAATAATGCAAACAAAGTTGCAAATCCACGAAGGAAGAATAAAAGATAAGTTGAATGATGATTTGAAATGCCTCCAATATTTTATACATGTTTTACCTTCTTTATTCTAGCTCGCCGACCTTCTAAAATCAACTTTTATTTTACATATTTCCTTCAAACTAGACCGACCCACTCCACAAGGCATATTTTATTTTATTTATTGGTCTTCAATCTGGCCGACCCACCTTTAGGCTAGTTTGGCGCTCAAGTAAAGTAAATTAAAGATTTGTTTTACCATAACTCTTTCTTCCTTCTAGGCCAACCCAATAAGTACACTTCCTCTATCAACAAGCGAAACAATTATTTAATTTTTTAATATTATTTTATGATTTTCCCTTCTCCAAGGATGGCACCTTAGACAGGTTAAACCTCATATACCTTAGACCTCAAATGAAGTCGCCACCATAGAAATATGCCAAGTCCTCCTTCAAACTTCGTTTGCCCTACAAAATTGGCCAAGTGTGAGAACTTGCCAATTAGGTCTTCTCTTAGGTGATCACTCCGAAAATGGGGACATTACAATGTTGCTTAGTTTTTTAAGGTTTGCTAGCTAGTGGTCAACATTAAAAATATGGTCATTGTTCCAACACCTACAAGGATGCTCTTTCTAGATTTCCAAAACTTTCAACTTATACCTAATTAGGTGTGCCATTTACAAGGCCATCTTCTATGCTAAAGCCTGCCTCAAAATTGGGTCTTTGTATGGGCCCATGGGGTATGCCTGACTTTTTCTTTTGGAGGTCCAAATACTTTCAAATACAAGTTATCACTTCTAAATGTGCCTCTTTAATGTCATCATTAAAGTCACATTTCTATATGGTTCAGAGGTTTGGAGCCCTAATCTAGGAACTAGTGAGTGGTAACACATCAAGTGTATTCATACTAGTATGCTTTAGTGTATTAACCCTTGTAGGTAGATGGTTCCTTAGTGCATTATGCCATCTGAGTTTGCTGCCCAAGCCCTTCACCTTAAGAGTATCTTGAGGCATACATTTTATGCCCACAAACTCAAATCCTTCAATAATTCAGCATCCACTCATGAAAGATGACCATATATGGTTTGATCTTAAGAGTTGGTTGCATCCTTCAATCTCATTAGTTGTTGACGTAGTTGGTATTTTGAGACCAGTTTGTGCTTTCAATCCAACAATATCTCTATCAATTGAGTCCCTCCCTATAGGTTCTCCTGGGATGCACCTCCTCATCTTCTTTCCTCAAAGGAAGTGATCAATAGAGGTAGGAGGACATTCACCAATAGTACATCCAAGTCACCTAGACCTCTCCTCCATAGCCTTTCTACCCAAGAGGGCCTTCTATGCAAAGTATTTCTTATAAATAATCAGTGTTCCATAGAGATGCATCCCCAAGGTTTTGGGTGACATCCCCAATGTCCCAATGTAAAGTCCCGGACCAATTTTTTTTTGGTTTTTAGAAAATATAGATGCAAATGCAATGTCTGAACATGTTCTGATCACCAAAATCCCAATGTAGGCAAGGTGAGAACATATGATGCTGTGGACCACACAACTATCTAGATGTATGCAAATATAGAATGAAGGCAGCAAGCCAACCAAAGCACGCAAGCGGCAGAGTAGACCCAAATCTACACTTCCTCAACAAATGAGCATGTGTAAATGCAAGTACTAAAAGGAAAGCATGCAGGCGGTAGAGCCGACCCAAATCTACACCTCTTCAACGGACAAGTGTTCTGTTGTGACCTAATCACACATTGCCCCATTGCAAATGGGAACCCAACCTTTTTGCTTTAGGTTTAAATTTTCTCTGAGCTTGTAGGTTTGGTAGTGTTGTTTTGCCCAAGTCTCGACATATTCTTGCTAAGGAGTCCGTATCTTCTCATCCTGATGTATGTCTTGAAGCCCTGAAATTGACTAAGTCTGGAATCCTGATGCATGTCCTGAAATCCTAAAAACTAAGTTTGAAATCTAGGGGATCCTCAGAAATCTAGAATTTGCATGTTAAATTTCATGGATATGAGACCTATCTCAAACATCCAGAAAGTATATTTCAAAAAGTATAGGAGATATTCTTAAATATATTTTGAAATATACTTGAATTTCAAGAACGAAAAATTGACTAAGTCTGGAAAAGCACACTTTTAACCCTACCTTGCAAAAAGCGCACTTTCATGAAGACCTTGCATTGAACACTTAATACATAGATGCATAAAATTTGCGCTAATCCTCTTGGGCGCACATTTACCCCACTCTTGCATAATCTATGAATACACACTAGCATGAAATGTGTGCTTTTATGCATGCACCTCCACAATTGGCGCCTAATCCTCTTGGGCGCACTTTTGACATGCCTTTGCAACTTGCATTTTATGCAAACATGCATGATTTGAGTGCTTTTGGGTGTTGGCGCACATCTTCAGGGTGCTTGCACATTGCAATTTTGAACACTCTACATGCGCACATAAATATAACGCTTTTGGCTCTTCTCCTCACTCATCCTTGCATTTGGCGCTCATCTTGTGGGTGTTTGCATTCTATATTTTAAACTTCATACATACTCCCTCATTCCTCAATTTTGGAGCTGATTTGCCATATGATTGCATTATGAGCTTTGGATTTTTCACAACACATCCTCAATTTAGGCGCTGAATTAGAGGGTCCTTGCACTATGCATATGTTATAACATCATACATGAAGGCATAAAACTAGCGCTCATCCTCATTTAGGCGCACATTTAGAGGTTGTTTGCATTATGCATTCAATGCACTTGCACACAAAATCAGCACTTTATACATATACACATAGAATCAGCGCCTAATTTGAGCAACTGATGGAGTCGGCCAGGAAGGGAGATGAGAAATCAGTTTTTAAACATTGAATAAAACCTTGAAAACATAAGAGAGCCGACCTAGAAATTTGTGAGGGAATGCATACATATAGAAGATCATTTGCAAAAGGCAAATCCAAAAAAAACAAGTTCTAAGGGCAGATCTGGTCGCTGATTTGCAGGGTCTATGCATTTTCAACTTTATATCATTCAAGACTTCTCATAAGCCTAATGCTTTTAACGCTGATCTATCATATCCTAGACTACCTTGCAAGTTGCATAATTTCACATTTCATAAGTAAGGGAAGCTTTGCAAGGAAGGTGGCGCAGATTCTACACACCCTTGCACTGGGCACTGTTAACATTCATGCAGACCTACTCATAATCAGCGCTTTTAGGCACTCATCTACCCCATGTTTGCATTCTGCACTCATTTACTCACATACATAAAATCAGTGCCTTCCTAATGCTCTAAGATATGTGAAAGCATGCCAGATGTCATACAAGTTGTCTAAGTTGGTAAATAAGGGAGAAATGTTAGGAGATCAATAATGAAATGTTGTTAATAATCATCATCTTTGCAATTGATAATTGTTTCTCTTTTGTAGGTGATGAAGAATCCGGGAAAGAGATTGACAAAAGCTTGCATAAGGAAAGTCTAAGGGATGGAAGAATTGTTGTTTGAGTTCACAAGGAAATCACTTCAAGAAAGATTCAAGAACATTAAAAAAATAAAAAATTCAAGTTCACTAAAGACAACTTCACTTCCAGAGAAGGAGCACCATTCAACTTTGCATGTCCAAGAATCCAAAGGTTCAAATTCCACATCCCAGCTCCAGAATTCTCTATTTCATGCGTTGGGCAGAGATAGAGAACATCCATCATATGCATGTCTACTCCAAGAAGTCATGAACAAAGACATCTTCTACTTCAACCATCCAGAGTTAGAATCCTACATGAAGACAAGAGGGTCACAAGAAGAGAAATGAGCATTTACCAAGACAACAAGAAGAGGTTTCAAAATTCCCAAGTTTGTAAGTGCAAGCAACTAAGTTCCAAAGTTGAAAATCCAAGTTAAAAGACTACTCCAAAAAATCCATAATTTGGGAAAGTATTCCAAGTGATGAAAATCAAACCGGTTCGCTCAATGCTAAGGTGGCATGTACACGTCATCAATCCTATCGCATTTTGCCACATCACTTATCTATATTCAATACACACACAAATAATAGGCTAAAGTTGGCGCTTACCTTGGGATGCTCCAAAGATGCCTTTTCAAGTTTATCTTCTTGGAAAGCGTGCCTTCATTGCCTCTTGTTTTCTAAAAATAGTTGGTTGTTGTAACAAACTCCTTATGTGGTTTAATCTTGGCCATTGATTTCCAAATCAATCCTGGCCCTTCGTTGTAATTGTGGAGTCTATAAAAGGCTCACTTCTCTCATTTGTAAAAGGGAGGAATCAAGAAGTAGGAGTAGATGTTGTCGAAATAGGAGTAGATTAGAGGAGACTCTTTGAAATCATTGAAGAGATGAAATTGTTGTAATCATACACTTCCAAAATCAATACAAGCTCATTGTTGTCCTCATGGTGATTTGTGTGATTGTGGAATGTTAGCATGGTTTCTAATTCTTGAATATGATGGAGATGTGTTTCCAAGTAGAGTAGAATTAGATTAGAAAGTTCATTGATGTAATGTTAATATGTTAAGATATTTGATGAATTCCTTCATGGTTCATACTTTTCGTGGATTATCTAAGGCAACTCACTTTGTAAAGTTAGCCTGAACCATCATGTGCTTTAGTTCGATTGTGAAGATTGTTCAAGTTGCGCCAGCTGTGGGTGTTTGGAAGAATGTTTCACAATATGAAAATCCTTGAATTACCTTAGAAGATTTCATTGACTTCGTGTAATTGTTGGTTCTCATGGTGAAGCGAAGTTTGGTTTCGTGAGGAATTTGTCTATCCTAGCATGTTTCATTATCTCATTATCCTTAGAATAGCTTTCTCAACCCTTTCTCTTTTGCATTTTCTTTTCGCATCCGGTTAGAAGTTCCATTTCATAAGGAATAAGTAACACATTTGAGTGGAGTAAGGAGTATATTCAGCATATGTAATGTCCCCTTCTTAGTCTGTTCCAGTTCGCAGAGGGGTTAGCTTATCATTTTGACCCTCGTAGGCTAATGGATTTGATTAGAGGGTCTTCTGAGGCTGTTGCTTGGTCATTTGGGACATTACTTCTCTTCAGTGCATTAATTGGTTCAGGTTTAGGCCTTTGCGGAGGTTTATTGGGCTCAGTTTGGTGTACTTACTATTTATAGTAAGTCATTTATTTGTGTAAGTTATATTATTTAATTATTAATAAAGGCGACTTTATTAATAATAATCATTAAAGGCAAATTATAAAGTACTTTTTTAATGAATGGGGCCATGACACATGAATTAAATGTATTTAAGTGATTAATTATTTAGGCACCCATATCAAGGTGATAAATATAAGTCAAAAGATATTAAAAAGCATATCATTAATGATTGAAAAGCACAAGGGGTCGACCCATTGGTTGAGAAGTATAAATAGAGACACAAAAGCAAATCGGCCTCATAATTGATGATCATTTGACTTTGCTTTTTGTATTCTTCGGAATTGAGCAATTGAGACCAAGGGTTTCAGCTGTGTTGTCTTCTTCTAGCATTGGAGAACGTTTATTCTTCAGTGTTCCAGCAATCTGAGGTGGTGAAAGATCCATTGAAGGTTTGCATATTGATTTGGCTTCACTCAAGAGCCAAAATTGAGCAGATTGGAGAGATAATTGCAAGGGTTTTAGACCCATTTGGAGAACAATCATTGATTACCTTGTGGCTGCCATTATATATCTGATTGGAAATCATATACAAGCCGTACCGGCAGTCTTACAGGCCACGTGTTCCCCATACAGCCTAGGCGTCCTTTCTCCAAGCCAAAACGCCTTTTTTCTTGAGTTTCTATCTCCTCCATTGTGAGCGGCCAGCCTTTATAAGGCATTTTGCATATTTATTTGGGTGGAGAAATCCTTCATTGCTGCAGATCGATCTGATTACCAGCCATATTCACAGCTACAGTCATTTCTAGAATTATTAATAATTAAAGCTTTGGATTCCAAGTATGAAGAATTGGAAATAAAAGGTTTGTATATATTCCATAGTTAATAAATAACAATTGCAGCTTTATATATATATTTCCAGTTGTTTCCATAGTTAGTTTATTTCTTGCATTGTTATTTCTTTCCTGGCACATTATCCAAAAAACACAAAAAAAGCAAAAAAAAAAAAAAATCTTCATACATCAGTTTCAGCAGTTAGAACCAGCAGGGTTTTATCACAATGGTATCAAAGCAGTTTTCCTACTATCCTGTGATTGTAAAAAAATTACATGAGCAAAGGTGAAAAGATTTTCGTATATACCAGGGGAACAGGGCATTGGCAGCCACCGAAATTAGCTGAGGGTGATATTGCTTCCAGAGTGATTGGGGTTTATAAAAGTCCATCCAGTGAGAGTGACAGAGTTCCTAATCATCACCAAAGATCATCTAGTGATAGTGGTGAGAGTGTGACAGGTGCTATGGTAGACAGAGAAAAGGGACCTTCGGGATCAGTTAGTCCAAATACTAGATCAGAGCGGAAGTTTGACAATATGATGGACATGATGTCACAGTTGTTAGAGACTATGAGATAGTTTACAGTTTCGCAGCAGGGTGGTTATGCAAGAGAGACCAGTGGTACTCAGGGTCGTGGACAACCATCCATACCGGCTGATCGTTCTACCATTTCATCATGTTCAATCTTCAAGCCTTTACAGCCTATTTTTGCTCCCAGGGAGGTGCCCCAAGCACCAGAGATTCCAACTGTTTAGGAACTACAGGTTGTTTCAGCTGCAGATATTGTTCAGCACCATGCTGAGTATATGACAATGCCACCAGATGTCAGGCAGATGTTGACCTTTAATCAGTTTTTGGATCAGAAGCGGCCTCGAGGCGATGGTGCAATTAGGATAGAGCATAGGGCACCCTAGGCTACACAGGGACACCGTGACTATTAGCAAGCTGTGAATAAAGTATCTATGCCACCATTTGATGGTAGTGGTAAATGTACTGCAAGGTCATGGGTCCAGAAATTGGACAACTATTTGGCTTTGAAGTCAATGCCTGAGGATGAGGCTATCAATTTTGCCACAATGCATCTTGAGGGTGAGGCACATGAATGGTGGTATCATGGCTTGGTGACATTCAGTCACAATTTAATTACAACATTTGATGAGTTCACTAATAGGCCCATCGAACGGTTTGATCATAAAGATCCAAAGTTATTCTTTAGGGATCTTGCACAGCTCAAACAAATTGGCTCTTTGGAGTCATACATTTCAAAGTTTCAGCGGTTAGCAGTGATGGTTCCCAGCATCTCAGAGAAAAGACTAGTGGTTCTATTTATTGAAGGATTAATGGATCCTTTACGTGGATGGATCAAGGCATTTGAACCTCCTTCCTTACAGGAGGCTATGAAGAAAGCTAGAAGCATGGAGTCTGCTGTCCCAAAAAGCAAGTTTCCACAAAAGTCCTTCTCTTCAAGTAGAGACAATAGATTCCATCCAAAAACTTCTAATCAGCAAAAGCAACTAGCAGAAAAATCAGACTTTAAAAACAAATCAGTAGCCAAACCAGATCAAGAAACACTCAACGATTTAAGGAGAAAAAAGTTGTGTTTTTGGTGCAAGAGACCATAGACTGAAGGGCATGAATGTCCTCTAAGACCTAAGGCCAAAAACAAGCAAATGGAGTGGTATTATGAGGATGAAGAGCAAGCTGTTATGACAGACCAGCAAGCTGATCATGATGATTCAGAGGTTGAAAAGTCAGAAAATGAAAGTGAAAATGAAGGGGAAATGAGGCTTCCAAAAGCTCATCTCTCTAGCATGAGACATGAGGGTTCTTTTAGAATGCGTGGGCTCTTAGCTGGTCAAAAAGTCATTACGTTGCTTCATATTGGTGCCACGCACAACTTTATTGATGCTAGGTTGGTTGCCAAGCGTGGGATACAAACAGAAGAATTTGAAGGTATAAGAGTAAAGGTAGCTGATGGATACACACTTAAGTGTGATAGAATGATTTCAGACCTCCCTATGCGCTTAAATAACTTTGATTTTTAGGCAGATTTTTATGTTGTGAACATGGGAGATACAGATGTGGTTCTAGGCATGAACTGGCTTCATGCTATAGGGGAGTTTACTCTTAACCTTTGTGAGATGGAGATGAAATTTAAGGTAGAAGGGAAGGCTCATGCGCTGAAAGCAATCAGAGATAGTAGTTTGAGGATGGAGAGACTCATTTGTCATAATATGGTTGAGTGGGCTGCTGAGTGTATGTTAATGCCATCACAGGAGGGGCAGCAAAAGACAGTTTATCATCCAGATGTGCAGGTGCTGAGAACTAAACACTCTAAGGTGTTTAGTGAGATTCCACCAGGTAGACCTCCAGACAGGGGCGTTGAGCATATTATTGAGTTGGAGGAGGGGCTAAACCCGTTATGATTACTCCTTATAGGCACCCAAAGTGGCTTAAAGATGAAATTGAAAAGACAATTAATGAGCTGCTTACTATGGGACATATCAGGCCGAGTAAGTCACCCTTTGCCTCATCATTAGTTTTGGTGAAGAAAAAGGATGGTTCGCTTTGGATGTGCATCGATTACCGTGTGCTAAATAAGAGAACTATTAAGAACCAATATCCCATACCTCGTATTGATGAATTAATAGATGAGTTGCATGGTGCATGTTTCTTCTCAAAGATAGATTTGAGATCTAGATATCACCAGATCAAGGTCAGAGAGCAGGACATAGAGAAGACAGCGTTCAGGTGTCATTGTGGACATTTTGAGTTCCTGGTTATGCCATTTGGCTTAACCAATGCACCTGCCACTTTTCAGTCCACTATGAATAGGGTCTTCCAGTCCCAGTTGAGGAGATATGTTTTAGTCTTCTTTGATGACATATTGGTATATAGTAGATCTTGGGAGGAGCATTTGGCTCATTTGGATACAGTGTTGGGTATACTTGCTAGGGAGTCCTTGTACGCCAAGGAGTCCAAGTGTGCATTGGGCATGACAGAGTTACTGTACTTAGGCCATATCATTAGTGCAGAGGGAGTTCGCATGGATCCGGACAAGGTCCGAGCTATCATGGATTGGCCTACTCCTAAGAGTCTTACTCAGCTCAGAGGTTTTATGGGTTTGTGTGGCTTCTACCATCGATTTGTTAGTGGGTTTTCACAGCATGGAACCCCACTTACAGATTTGATGAGCGTTTGTTTGGAGTCCTCAAGCACAGGAGTGTTTTGAGAAGTTCAAGCACTTGATGACTTCATGTCCAGTCCTTGCATTGCCCGATTTTACTAGGCCCTTTGAGCTTCAGTGTGATGCCTCTGGTAAGGGCATTGGCATAGTTCTTATGTAGGATAAGCATCCTATTTCTTACGAGAGTAGGAAGCTAAGGGGACCTAAGAGGAGCTATAGCATTTATGATAAGGAAATGTTAGCCATCATGCATGCGTTGGCTAAATTCAGGCAGTACCTTGTTGGCAGCAAATTTTGTGTGAGAACTGATCATAACAGCCTGAGACATTTCCTTGGACAACGAGACTTGAATGATCGCCAGCAGAAATGGGTCGGCAAGTTACAGTCATATGACTTTGACATCTCCTATGTCAAGGGATCTCAGAATATTGTTGCTGATGCCCTGTCTCACCAACCTCATTTATGTTCTATAGTTGAGATTGCTAAGGATTGGAGGCATTTGATTGTTGCAGAGTACGCTAAGAACCCGTGGGCTTCTGGCATCATTGATGGTACTGTGCAGGATAGCAGATACTCCGTTGTAAATGAGCTCATCATTTACAAGGGGAGAATATTTTTATTACCAGGATCTGAGATGAAGAGCAAAGTGTTGAGAGCCTTACATGACTAACCCATGGCAGGACATCCCGGTTACTTTAAGACTTACAAGCAGATTCGGGAGCGTTACTCATGGAAAGGCCTCAAGTCAAATATTCTTCGGTATGTTAGAGAGTGCCCTATTTGTCAGTAGAATAAACAGGAGCATACCTATCCTGCGGGTCTTCTTTAGCCACTTCCAGTTCTTGATAGGAAGTGGGAATGCTTGTCCATGGATTTCATTATGGGCTTACCGAAAGTCCAGAGCAGAGATTGCATATATGTGGGTGTTGATCAACTCACGAAATATGCTCACTTCTTCTCGATTGCAACTACATTTACAGCTACACAGGTAGCAGAGTTGTTTTTCCGTGAGGTATTCAGGTTACATGGTTTACCTCGGAGTATTGTCAACGACAAGGATAGTCGATTCATGAGTCACTTTTGGCAGGAGCTATTCAGACTCTGTGGAACCGAGCTACTCCGAGTACTAGCTACCACCCGCAGACATATGGTCAGACAAAGATTGTGAATAAATGGGTGGAAGGATACCTTCAAAACTACATAGCAGGGCAACAGAAGGCTTGGGTGAAGTGGATTCATCTTTGTGAGTATTGTTATAACGCCACTCACCATATGTCTATTCAGATGACACCGTTTATGGCATTGTACGGATATGATGTGCCCAACTTCCTTGACTTATTGCTGAGTGACAATAGAGTGCCTAGTGCTAGGGATCTTTTACAGAAGAACTAGGATATCATGAGAACTCTTTGAGAGAACATTCAGAAGGCACAAAATCAGCAAAAGCAGTATGCATATCAGAGGAGAGTTGAGCGCTCTTTTGATGTAGGGGATATGGTGTATCTAATGTTACAGCCCTACCGTCAGTCCACTCTTAGGAAGAGTGGTGTAGAGAAACTCAAGCCATGATACTATGGTCCTTTTAGGATTATTAGACGGATAGGTGAGGTGGCTTATGAGTTGGACCTGCCGGCAAATAGCAAAGGTGCATAATGTATTCCATGTATCACGTCTCAAGAAGGCATTAGGACATCGCATTGTTCCCTCTTCAGCTTTACCACCCCTAGAAGATGAGGGGAAATTGATTTTAGTACCTGAGGCCATCCTAGATGTCAGAGAGCGTCGACTATGGAAAAGGATCATCAGGGAATATTTGATTAAGTGGAGGGACTTGCCAGTAGAGGATGCTACATGGGAGAGCGAGGATATTTTGCAACATCCAGAGTTGAGATTGCTTGGGGACAAGCAATTTCAGGGAGGGCAGACTGTAATATCCCCTTCTTAGTCTGTTCCAGTTTGCAGAGACGTTAGCCTATCATTTTGACCCTCGTAGGCTAATGGATTTGATTAAAGGGTCTTTTGAGGCTGTTGCTTGGTCATTTGGGACATTACTTCTCTTCAGTGCATTAATTGGTTCAGGTTTAGGCCTTTGCGGAGGTTATTGGGCCCAGTTTGGTGTACTTACTATTTATAGTAAGTCATCTATCCAATGTTACTATTTTTAGCAGGGCACCTGGACATATGGTATCTTTAGTGGTATCTTCAGTGTTGACCCCGATTATCAGTTAACTTGGTGAAATAAGGTTATTTGTGTAAGTTATATTATTTAATTATTAATAAAGGTGACTATTAATAATTAATCATTAAAGGCAAATTATAAAGTACTTTTTTAATGAATGGGGCCATGACACATGAATTAAATGTATTTAAGTGATTAATTATTTAGGCGCCCATATCAAGGTGATAAATATAAGTCAACAAATGATATTAAAAAGCATATCATTAATGATTGAAAAGCACAAAGGGGTCGACCCATTGGTTGAGAAGTATAAATAAAGACACAAAAGCAAATCGACCTCATAATTGATGATCATTTGACTTTGCTTTTTGTGTTCTTGGGAATTGAGAAATTGAGACCAAGGGTTTCAGCTGTGTTGTCTTCTTCCAGCATTGGAGAACGTTTATTCTTCAGTGTTCCAACAATCTAAGGTGGTGAAAGATCCATTGAAGGTTTGCATATTGATTTGGCTTCACTAAGGAGCCAAAAATGAGCAGATTGGAGAGATAATTGCAAGGGTTTTAGACCCATTTTGGAGAACAATCATTGATTACCTTCTGGCTACCATTATATATCTGATTGGACATCATATACAGGCCATACCAGCAGTCTTACAGGCCACGTGTTCCTCATACAGCCTAGGCGTCCTTTCTCCAGGCCAAAATGCCTTCTTTCTTGAGCTTCTATCTCCTCCATTGTGAGCGGCCAGCCTTTAAAAGGCATTTTGCATATTTATTTGGGTGGAGAAATCCTTCATTGCTGCAGATCAATCTGATTACCAGCCATATTCACAGCTGCAGTCATTTCCAGAATTATTAATAATTAAAGCTTTGGATTCCAAGTATGAAGAATTGGAAATAAAAGCTTTGTATATATTCTATAGTTAATAAATAACAATTGCAGCTTTATATATATATATTTCCAGTTGTTTCCATTGTTAGTTTATTTCTTGCATTGTTATTTCTTTCCTGGCACGTCATCCAAAAAACACAAAAAAAAGCAAAAACAAACAAAAACAAAAAAATACATCTTCATACATCAGTTTCAGCAATCAGAACCAGCAGGGTTTTATCATAGCGTAAGTCCCTTTGTGAGTTTCAGCATTATCACATCAACTACTGAGTCTATCCATTGCAAAACACGAATCAGGAACCTTGGAGTTTTCTCATTGGATGACAATGTTTAGCCTTTGAGAGACTTTATTCAAGAGAGGATAGAATACTTGGTATTTTATTCTGAGTTTGCATGTGCATAAAAAACACATCAACATGTTCATAATGCAAAGCCACTGGCAAAACGTCTAACTTGATCAAACCAAAATGGTCGATAACAAGCAAGCTTGTTCAATGCCAAAACAGGCTAAAAGATATGCTATACTAATTGGCGGTAAACCATCCAATTTTTACAATATGAAATGCATGATATGAAAGCCTCCAACGGTACTACCATCTGGGGTTACACATATAAGCATGAATGCATTACCAAAGACAAAATAACAAGTAAATGGCTACAACCAACATATATATGTATTCTGAAATCAATTAACAGAATGGTGCAACAACCATTTTAGACCATAAATTCATAGGTAATCATAAGGTAGAATGCTCACAATGAAGGCTAACACAAACCCATAGAAGTTCCCACTCTGAAAAGTTGATATAGACAGCATACAAGAATGAAATCCCACTGAATTCACTGAAAATCATTGATATCTCAGAACTGATCAATATTGCAATGAATTGAGAAAAGTACACTCAGATGGGCGGCCAACAAGAATCACAAACTGATGGAAAACTCATCCTAGAGTGTGCGGCCTGGTATAATTAGGCATGGGCGCCACCAAAAACAAGGAAATTAGTTTAAGGGCAGCGATTTCCTTCATAAACCCTCACGCCCTCTGCTAGTAAAGTACGGCCTGCAACAATCTAGAAACTCCGGACTCCTTCAAATCTAAAAAAACAACTCCACACAGGAAAATAAACAAGTCACCAAGCGCCTCCAAACAAACTCCACATTGGTGTGGCCCTTCCTGGAAAGAGTACAACCTAATATGTTCAAGAACTGGGACAGCTGCTATGGTCTTCAGCCAGTGCAACCCTTCAGGGTGCTTTAACAATCACTTCAAACTCTCCATATATTATGCTAAAAAAACTCAAACAATAACTTCAAAATCCTTGCACTCCAAAAAGCACATCAAAGGTTTCCATTATCAACAGCAACTAGGAGAATCTATGCTTGCAACACAAAGGCGATTTCAGGGTGAAATAACTCTATCCAACTAGGAGGGTTTTCGTCCTCGAAATTGATATTCCAAGAGAGTTTTTGTCCTCAAGAAATATGAAGAACTCAAGTTCTCACTCATAGCAAATAGCAAAAGCAATATTTAGTCTAACCCTTTCTCTGAGCTCAACTCCTCCTTATATAACATTTTGAGAGAATAAAATATTAATTTCCTTTTCCCTTTATATTCTCCTCAAAATATAAAATAAAACATATTTATGTGTGCAGAAGACCACCTTTTTGCCCCCTGTGCCTAACGCCACTTTATCTGCACAACTTAAAGTACCTTTTTTAAATAATTAAATAAGCTATCAAATAGAATTATAAATAAACTTTTTTGACAACTTAATTAATTATTTAATTTATTTTCCCTTACCAAAACCAATTAGCTTACGGGGAAATTTAGGAAAATAGGCTAACAACTAAACAACTGCTCACGTGCGAGAAGGGGACATTACACCCAAAGACTTGAGGACTTCAAGGGGATGTCCCCTTTTTTCAAGACTAGACATTTTGGTCCATTTGGTGCAAAAAAATGGTAAAGGTAACTTTTTAAGGAAATAAATGCTAAAAACCCCTAAAAAGCTAAAAGGGAGAGGATTATTGTTGAAATTCAGCACATTGTATTGAATTTTTTACAATTCAACTACTTTTAATTTGTTTTAAGTATTTTAATAGTTGTCCCCCCCGTCGTCCCCAAAAATTTTCAAAATTTTTCCATCCCCAAAATCACATTCCTACATGCCTAAAACTTGAAGAAATATTGCAAATCATTGATTGGACTTTTATTGCACCTAAGTCACAAGGTTTAAGGATCCCGCACGACCAGCTAAGGGTGTGCTCCTATAAGTTACAAGTTGGGATGGATCACCATATTGTATGTAGTGGAAGGAAGTGTCTCTACTCCCTCCAAGAGGTGGATACTAAGGAACACTTATTTTCAAATGTCATATCTACTACAAGACCCAAGCAAGGTCTAATTGTTTGTTTAGAGACTTAGGTGATTCTCTATCACATTCCTCCACTACCCTAATCCTAAGTTGCCGAATTGGAATCAAGTATGAGTAGGTGGGTACGATATGCCGATACAACATTTTTGGGGGGGGTTGGGTACGTTTTGGGTACATTCGTACAAAAAACATATAAAAATTATATATATACTTGCAGCCTAAAAATAGAATTAACTTTAGAATACCACATATCATGCATGTGCTAAACAAAACCACTAAAAATTTCAAATTTTGATATATAATATACTAATTCGGTATCAAAAGGATCAAAGTTCAAACTTGAATGACATGATAGATAATCATTGTTCAATATTAAAATAATACAATTATTAATCAGCATCATATGGGTCATCGTTAAGACCAAAATCATCATCATCATTAACATAATGTGATGATGCAAGTAGATTAGGAGAACCACATGGAACCCCACTGTCATTCACACTAAAAGTATGTTGGCTACTGGACTCCTCAAAAGCTGAAGATTGCGCAACAAAAGATAGATCCAGGTCAATCCACTCTAGTTCTACATCCCATAACTTTGTTGCCCCTTCCTTGTAGTCATCATCTTTGTGAGTAAGAAGCCGCAAGTTGGAATGCACATAAACTAGATCCTCTTCTTTACTTGATGCCAATCGGCTGTGCTTCACTGAGTGGATGAAGGTGTATGTACTCCAATTCCGTTCAAATGAAGAAGAGCTAGCAACCAAAGGGAGCTCTCGTTAGGGTTTTAAAATTAATAAATTGTGAATCAAACTTCAAATTTGAAAATAGTAATTTTTAAAATGAAAAAAATAAAATTTAGAGGGTGGGTAAAAATTGATAAACTTACTTGCAATAAAACTCTAATTGCAAGAACTTGAAGGTGTGGCAATTTATGGCCATGGAGGTACCACCAAGAGTGAGCATCCTTCCTATACTTGTTACGAAAAGTAGAAACACTTTGTCCGGTGGAGGTTGCAAATCAACAAACTCAATTGTAACTACATCCTCTATATCTAGATCAAGGAAGAGTTTAGTAAGTGCCTTACTAAACCCTTCGTTGACTTCTACATCACAGTATGGTGGCACCCTTGTTGGCATAGCAAGGATCTCTTCGCTATAATATTTGGGAGTCAATGCGAAGGCAAGAAGATGGAGTGGGTGGTCATTTTGTTCCACCACTCAACACAAATTGACTACACCTCTTTGAAGAAATTTTCTTCAGGATCTTGCTCTTTTAATTTATAATGGATTTCATCTTCTCAATCATTGAGTCAATGCCATCGTAAACCTCTCCCAAACATGGCTTATCCATGTCAGTAAAGCAGATCATACTCATGATGGACTTGATAAAACTAACAAGATATTCAACGCAATCCCACCAAGTGTCATTTAGAATCATTTGCTTTACATTTGCTGCCCTCTCAATGTTGGATCACCTCCATATGGACCATGATTGGCCGATGACCATGCCAGAAAGCGCCTCTCGCACCTTCACAAGTCGTCTCAAGACAATTGTGTTGGATGCAAATCTGGTCTCAACAACCTATTTGAAAACAAAAAATTAAAAAATTAAAGACAAAGAAGAATGCAAACTTAAATTTTTAAAAATAAATTACTAAAGTTAAACATAAAATTAAAAAATTGCATTGTTTGAATTACCTTCAACAACTCTAATCGCGAGAATGATGTAAAAATGGCTTGTGACATGTGGTGGTTTGTGATGAACATTTGGATCTCTTTGGCCTCAACATAGACTTGTTTGATCCAATCTATTTTCCTACCCAACTTTTGTAGCATGAGATTGAGTGAGTGGACAGCACAAGGTGTCCAAAACATATATGAGAACTGTGTCTCAACCAACATACCAGCAATTCTTTGCATTGTCTATTATGACTTGGACAGCATTTTGAGGACCCACTTACTGAATGCACTGTATAAGGATATCAGCAATAAATTGTGCATCCTTCACCTGCCCCTCACAATCCATAGCTTTCAAAAACATTGCCCCTTTAGGGCACACTACAATCACATTGATTAACGGCCTATTTTTTTGGATCCTTCTATCCATTGGAAATGATGAACACCTATGTTTCTTTCCACGAGGCCCTAATGGGAGACAATGAAGTTTCTATATGTTTGACCTCCTTTGACAATAAGGTGCTAAGTACCTTCTCATAACCTAGGCCTATGTACCCTTTTGGAGCTTCATTTACTTTTCTTATCATATCTTGCCAATACGGAGATCGAACAACATTGAAAGACAAACCATTTGCATAGAGGCATCTTGCAGCAGTTTGGTCAACAATCTCTCTAGCATCATTTTTAAATGCCCTCTCTAATGTTCCCTTTGTTCTTCACATTATTGGGCTCATCTTCATTCCTACCCAAAAATGGGTGGCTCTCTACTACAACATCAGGGGTGACACTATGAGTATGAGATGGAGAAGCAAGTGGCCTCCGCAAGCCCCCTCTTATCCTCAAAAAATGCCCTGTTCTATTCACAACTCTTGCATCTGCTTTCTTTTCCTCTTTGATATATTCTGCTATTTTATCAGGTGGGATAGGTTTATTATTCTTTCCTGGACAAGATTTGATTACCAATCCAGGAATGGCAAACAAATAGCCTTTGACCCAACTGTATGAACTTGTACACTGCTTATCACACTCGTTGCATTTCCAAACATGTCCAACTACTTAGAATTTGTTGTAACATTTCTACACGCCTTCACAAAGGTGAATTTGGATCAATATTGAAGGAGGGTTTGCCGACGAAGCAAGAACTAACTGCCATCATAACAATCTCTACCTACAACAGGCCTACATTAACAAGTTTGAAAAACAAATATTGAAAATTTGAACAATATATTCTAAAATCTCATGAAATAACTTATAAAATTTAAAAATTAACTTACAAATTATAAATTAAAATTGAACTATTTATTTAATAATTAATAATTTAATAAAAATAATATACAAATAAATAAAAACAAAAATAATGCGGAGAATAAACTCAGGGAGGCTATGGCGGGTTTTTTGTTGGACCCTGGATATACTAGGGGTCGATGGAGCACCTTTGATGGTGCGCAGTCGCTTGCCTGCGCGTCGATCATGGCAACGGGGGCTACCTCCTTCCTTTTGTATGATGATTTGCTTGAGGTGGATAGCCATATGGATATGTTTCATGACTGTCTGTTAGACCATTTGCATGGTCTCAAGCGCAGGATGGCTAGTCTTCAGAATATAGTGGAGGTGCTAGCGAAAGGTTTACGGGTGACTCTTCCGGCGGGCTCCTCCCTTGCTGATGTTGAATGTTGCTCGGGAGCAGTGATGGATTCGGGTGGCGAGGAACCTGTTGTGACCACTTTACAACATCAAGTCCCCCTTTTTTTATACTTAGCCCGGATTCTTGCTCTGATCCCGGACTTTCCGGCTTATCTTCATGACAGTAGATGTTACTAGTCAAGGTGGATCACGGATGCTGAAAAAGGTGAACACAGAGAATCCCTCCTGCATGAATGTAAAACCCTAATTGCTTGTCCTGAACAATCCTCGGGAAGGAGTTTATCTTTGCATCTCAAGAAGTGAACCCACTCCGCTCCCGGCATGGAACTCAATTCTAATCTTGTTCCAGACTCCAGTCCCACTCAAGAAGTCATTCCCGGACTCCAGTCCAGAGGTCCAATCCGGAGTCATGTCCGGAAGTACCTATCCCAGAGTCATGTTCCAAAGAATCCCTGCTCGGAATTCAGTTCCGAGGTCTATCCAAATTCCTATCCCGACAAGATCCTGGATTCAACAAAGCCTGTCACTCCTTGGCATGATCATCTTTCCATCATGGAACTCAGTTCCCAGGCCGGCAGCCCTACTCCTGCAGGACTAATCCAAAGGATATCCTTCTGATCCTAATCCGGGACTCAATCTCAGATCATAACTTAGACGATTTCCAAATCAATAGAGTTTTTTAAGGGGACTTAGAACAATTTCGAAAAACAATGAAAGTCCAGGCAAATCCTCCTAAAGACCCTGGAAGTGTTGCAGGAATAACCTGGTTGCATATTCCAGGACCTCCTGGATTATGCGCCCAGGGATGATTTTGTCCCTGAGCGCAAAATCCAAGACCTCCTGGATTATGCGCCCAGGGAGGATTTTTATCCCTGGTCCCACAATCCAAGACCTCCTGGATTATGCGCCCAAGGATCAAGGTATCCAATTCCACCTTCCTGTCCAGTCTCAGTCCAGCTTGAACTTTGCTAAGTCTTATGAATTGTTCCCAAACTAGCCTACAGGTGCCCAAACGAAGAATTCACCGTCTGTAAGGAAAATCCCGCCATGAAGATTGGAAATCCCTGAAGGAATGGAAGGGAGCTCCTTGTTCCAGATCCTATGTCAGTAACCAAACCTCGATGAAACAACTGAAACTTCACTCAAACGATAAATTGAACTAAAAGAGAAAGTCCTTAGTCATCCTAAAGAAATTGCGAAAACTGATCAAGAAGGACTGTCCTGGTCGCAAATACCAGAAGGTACTGGATTGTGCGCCCAAGGAAGGTTTTTGTCCTTGTCGCACAATCCAGGACCTCCTGGATTATGCGCCCTAGGATCAGGGTATCCAGTTCCACCTTCCTGTCCAGTCTGGACTATGCGGTTGGTCAGGAGATCATTCCCAGACTTCTCTGTAAGTCCCTGAAATGAAAGAATTCATTGTCTGTTGGGAGAATTTAGCCGTGGGAGTGAAATTCCCTGAGGAAATGGTGAAAAACCCGTACCCCGAATCTCATATCAATGATCAAGCCCCTGTGAATCAACCAAAGTTTACCTTTCGCAAAACTGAAAACTCACTCAAGCAGTTGAACTGAAGGGAAGGATAAGTCCTTAGACAAAAAATCCTAAAAACTGAACTACCAAGGACTAGGGCGCAAAATCCACCTCCTCAGGGAATTTGCACCCTTGGACAAAAAGACTCCAATCCCCTCCACAAGTGATTTCTATCCAAAATGAAACGACAATCTTCATGAGATCCTGCAGGAAGACTTCCAAAACTTAGCAAAACTCTGACAAAAGAACTTGAAGTAAGACTGACAGAGAGGAAGACCTGGCAGAAATTTGTCCCTGGTTGCACTATCCATGACTAGGTGGATTGTGCGCTCCAGGAGGTTTTTTGTCCTGGGCGAAAAATCCACTTCCCCAGGGAATTTGCGCCCTTGGATAGCAGGACTACTATGCACTCCTGATCTAGCCTAAAGGATTCCAGTCCCACCGAAATGGGCAACCCAAGAGGATTCCTATTCAAAACATGATATCATAAGCTTCCTTCTGAAGGTTCTTCACAGAGGCAGCATTCCAAGATTTAGCCAAAGTTCAACAAAAAATTCCAAAATCACTCCAAGGGGAGAAATCCCTGACTCTGGAAGAAGTTATCCATAGTCACATAATCCAGTTGCTCAAGGAATCCCCGACATCATGAAATCCCCGACCAACTGGAATCCACATTCCAGGACTGGAAGAAATCCCCGACACCATGAAATCCCCGACACCTCGAAATCCGCACCACCGCCTGAAGAGAATAAGACAAAACACTATGGCGGCCAGTGAAGGTCGGCCAAGGGGTTTTCCTTTGTTTTATTTGTATTTTCCTCCAGGAGAGGTCGGCCAGGTGGCATAAGAGTTCCAAGTTGCCTATAAAAGAGGGCGCTCACCTCATTTTCCAATCATTCAAATACAATTCCAAATCAAGGAGAGCAAAAATACACCTTCTAGGAGCAGAAATACTCATTCCAAAAGCAGATTTCATCACTTGAAGGACAAAATTTATCCAAGGATATTGCAGATTTCATCATTTCCACAGCTGAAGTCTTCATTGGAGCAGATTTTTGTAGGTTAAGGGCAGATTTCTGAAGTTTTCAAAGGCAGAAATTCATATTTCTAGGGCAGATTTCATCCTCCAAGTCCAAGACTTCTCCATTCTAAGGTAAGTTCTTCACCAAAACTGAAATTTCTAAAACATTCCAAAGGTAGATTTCTTGACAAAAATCCATTAATTCCTGCACAAAAACCAGAAAATCCATTAAAAGATCAGATATCCATCTAGAAAAATCAGAAATTTCCTTGAAGGTCAAAGTTTTTTTATCCAAAGAAAGGTATGTGAATGGATAGGATGGCTCTTCTTACTTAGAATATTGTTATTTTCTTCTTCCTATGTACTTGACATTTCATGATTTTAGTCCCACATGCATAAATCTGTCGTACTAACTTCTCATGTGTGGGGATAAAAACCCTCATCCCGCCTCCATCCTTACCTCTTTAAGACTTATACTTTGCTATTTCTTTCCTTGATTTCACAGGTGAATGGCGAGTGCCAAGGCGAGCTCTTCAAGACAGACTCAAATGAAGGCTGCCCTCAAAGGGACACTCCCGGAGTCCAGAATCATCTCAAAATGGGCGAACATAGGAGACACCAACATCCATCCTTCAGTCATGGAAGAAATTAGGAAGCGAATGCACGGAGTTGATGGACATCCTCCATCCCAGCTTGCAGCCAAGATCGTCCGAAATGGAGTTGCCTCCGCCGCATGTTTCCCATCCGCCATTCCTTGTCCCGAGCTGATCGTGGAATGTTTCATACACTATTATCCGGAAGGAAGAATGGTTGTCGATCGCAACAACACAGTGGTGGCCTATTTTACCAAGGAAAAGATCGCGGAGGCATTCAACATACCTGTCTACAGTCCCATCGAGTGCACAAGCAAGGAAGAGTCAACCGACATGTTCCAGGCCAATCCGGCAACCTATTTCGAGATCATCAACAAGTCATGGATGCAGAAGAAAAGGCCTCACCATTCCAAGTTGCCAAGGACACTCCTTAAATCCGACTTCAAGCAAGAGCATGGAGACCTCGTCGTCATGCTGAACAGGATCATGGGAAGTCCGCAGTCCTCTACCTTCGAGCCATGGATGTTCTACTACATCGAGGAAGTCACCGCTGGGACAAAGATGATTGATTGGGCTCGACTCCTCAGTGACAGTATTGATGCACAATTCTGAAACCTGGAGGAATCGAAGGCCTTTTACATGAGTTCCTATGTGATCTATATGTTGGCAAGGAACAACAAATATTGAGGACTGTCATGGAAGGGACGTATCGGCAATCAAGAAGGGCAAGTCAATGTCTATGATTGCTACACCCAGCTTCATCTCCAAAACATAAACCATTTCCGGAGGTTCAATGACGCATTCGCCATGCACATTACAAGGACCCTCCAAAGAGGCACTCACCAAAGGTTATCACCCGAGGCCAAGCAGTTGATCAGGACTTATGGCTCCTGGTTCATCCAATTCCCGAAGTTCACATTCATCAAGGTGCAAGGATTCTCTGGCCACCCATATAGACTGCCAAGATATCCGTCAAAGATGGTCCTGTTGGAAGTAACAAGGCAACTCTCGACATATGACAAAGTTCAGAAGAAGAAGAAGGCCGGGGTAACCTACCCAGTCCAAACGGAAGGTGCGGTCGAAGCATGCCCATCTCTCCAAGCCGCAAAAAGATCCGAAGAGGAGCTGCAGTTCTATAACCTGGTGACTCATTCCTTGCGAGAGAACTTTGACCCGTTCAATACCACCCGGGTAGCATGTGGAAGGAGGCATAGACATAAGGTACACCTAGAGGATCACTGGGCAAACGCTGAGGATGACTTCGAAGTGCAGAGGACATGTTCCCGACTTTCAGTCAACATGATCAGGGCCACCAGGATCTTTGCAGTCCCGGATCAAGTTAAGGAGGATGGAAAGCAAGTCTAGCCATTCTTCAAACAGGAGAAGGATAAGCCTCTTCCACCCTTGGTTTGGTCCGATCCGGAGGTCACCCACTTAGACGATCTAATGGCACCCGTGCTAACGATAACACAGAAATGGATAAGCCAGCAGACGGAGAAGTTGCACAAAAGAGGTATCCGCCCGACTTATGACCTGATGGAAGACTTGGATTCTCAGTCTTCCAAAGAGGATATGACCGAAGACACTCCTGTGAAGGAACAAGAGACGGGAAGATAGGAAGTGAAGGACAAGACTGCAGAAGATCCACCAGCGAAGAGAGTGAAGGCTCGGAAGGAACCTATCAGCAGGCCTGACTAGGAGGAGCAGAATGCATCCAGGCCTCACTCTGCCAGCACTTCTTCCGTCCAGGAGGTGGATCTTTTTTAAGATGTGCAAACAGTTAAAGGTAAGGGACTCGTGGAGGAGGAAATGGTCCCGAATGAACAAGATGATCAGGAAGATAACGAGTCCATGGATTCCACCCGAGAACGGACTCCCAGCCTGATGGTGGGAAATCAGCCTAACCCTCCACCGCGGAATCTAGGGGAGGTCCATCTTGAGGACATGCTCCATCACCCTAATTTGGAATTTCTCGACGAGAAGTTCAATTCCGGCGAAGTACCAACATCCACACCACAAGTTGGTCAAGATCCTCAGGAACCACAGAAGGAAGTCATTCCGTCCACAAAACCCAATTGGTCACAGGACAGGTTGCGGAAGAAGACAATCAGAAAGAATGATCCTTCCACCGAACTTGGTGATTTTCTGGCTAGGATAGGGAAATCCGTAGGTCCAAAGAAGGCGAAGAAGTTTTCTAGGATTACAAGGGATGAATCAGGATCCCGCCAAGTAGAGGTGGCAATTCCCAGGGTAACCGAGGCGAAGGAGGACATCAATCCAGATGACTTTGACATCTTGAAGGTCAACCTTGGACCAACCACGAAGGATCAAGAAATGGAGGCGCTGGAGGATTCCGTGGCCGCTATCCAAGAAAGGTTAAGGAAGAAGAAAAGAAGAACCAATTGAAACAAGAGAATGAGGAACTGCGGCAGCACATCCAGCAACTCATGCGCCCATTGCAATCCGCCCAAGGAGCAACGGCCCAACCTCTAAGCATAACTAAGGATTCATTAGCTGAGGTTGAGGTTTTGAGGACAGCCGGCCATATAGCAAAAGGTTGGATAGAGAGGGTCTCGGATAGAGCCCATAAGTTCATAGAGGACCTCGTCCAAGTGAACAGGAGAGTTACAGCACTCATGGATAGAATTCAAGCAATTCTGGATACATGTCAACAATTCATAGTCGTCTGGGAGGAAACTATCCCTAGACTGAAGGCACTGATGAACAGTCTGAAGCCGGACTTGGTGAGGAACAAGGTAATACATGCAAATTCAGTATATGATTTCCTCAGTTGGTATTCCGCCTTGGTCATGAAGAGAGATAACCTTGAGAAGATTGAAGGCGACACTTCCCAGGCCCACGCCATGTTGAAGGAAATCCAAGACAAAATCCTTGTATCCTTGGAGGCCTGGTTTGATCTGGATGTAGCACCGGATGGAGTCAGTGACTTAGAGGAGTTGTGTTGGTGTTTCAATTTGCACCTCTGGAATGCGATTTGGAAACGGACAACTATGCATAGATAAACTGCTCTCCTATTGGAAGGGGGGGTCCCTTTTTGCTGATGTTCGCTGAAAAGATAATAAAATAAAATTTCACCTATTTTCTTTTTGATTCTCAGCTTCGAGCACAAGGTTATAAAACTTTAAACGCTGCAGAAGAGGTTTTTTCCTTTTTTAAAACTTCTACTACAACTAAGCAAAGACTAACGACGCTTTTAATCTCCTGAGTAAATTCAGAGCAAAGGAAATTAAAAGTGAACAAGGAATGATTGTTTTAACAAAAACTTAAGTAATTTTCTCCCAGATTTACATCACAAGACTTATAGTACTTTAATGATGGAAGCTGAAATGAAAGCTACAAAAGCCACTCATCTGACGACGAAAACTTGACGAATCGAGATAGAATATCAGAGCAAAATAGGCATGAGACTTCTATTCAATATCACAAAGTTGGTACAACTCCAGGACAGCAATATTGTAGCAAAAGGCAGGCATACAGCAAGCGATCAAACACTGAAGAACAGATTACACAAAGTAAACAGACACTTGGAATATCAAGATTTGCAGGCTAGAAATAGGCACAACAAATTTGCTATCACAATTTCCCATTACATACAATGGGCAAGGATGGCCTTATTTATACTAAAATCAAAGGAGTAGGGAACCCTAAAATCTCCTTGATTAACCCTAACTTGCCAACTCGCAAGCTTTACTACTATTCTAAGACAAAGATACAATAAACAAATGCTTTAAAGCAATTTGCTTTAAAGCAAAGAAAACTCCAACTATTACAAAGTGATTTCTTTCTAAATATAGAATGGATGAGCTTAGGATGAAAGCAAATGCTTTAAAACAAAAAGCATTTGTTTTAAAGCTGCTTTCTTTTGAAATGCATCCTCATCAACATTCTTGCTTTTTTGGTGATGTCATCCGTTGATATTCTGGGAAACAATATCTTCTAAAAAGCGAGTGACTGCATCTCTGCCAGGAACACTGATACTCTCTAGAATGATATTCTGATTCTCTAACATTTCTTCACCGTTGGCAACCATCTGAAGAAATTCATGAACTTCACCCATAGCCTTGTCGAACTTCACTGTCATTGCGGCAAAACGACCCATCTTGTCGGCACTGATATCATCATTAAAATTGCTGCGGACGAGAGTCTAGAACTCTGCTTGCACTTCCCTGAGATCATACAGGGTACCATCTTCTCTTTCATACGAACATGGGATCTGAGAAACAAAAGATCTAACGAACTTGAGGACGTTAACTACCTTTTCTTTCCATTCTGTCAACTCAGAAATCATACTGTCATAAGTTTTTACTGTAAAAAGGTATTGCGCCTTCCAAGTAGAAACTGTCTTCTTATCATCGGCTGAATCAACAGAATCAAATGCAATCTTCAAGTCAGAGATAATGATCTCAAACACCAGTCTATTTTCTGCCATGGTCTACTGCAATCCCTGAATGCCTTGGCGTAAATCATGAGCGTTGTACTTTAATTGATAAAATTCTGAAAGTACAACTCTCCCTTTAGTCACAAATTCTTCCACCCAACTATTCATGTGCCTCCCATAGAGAACCAATTGACTGAAATGCTGCTGATCGGTTGGTGATTCAAGATTCGGTGGAAGAAGTAAATCAGCCTGTGATGCGCCATGGAAAAGGTTGGAAATGTACTGCCGCAGCTGCCTAACTTCAGCTTTGAGAGCTGCTTTATCTTCTTTGTCTTTCAACACCCTTTCCTTCAAATTATCCGCTGCAACCTCGAAGAGATTTACATCCGTATGTCAGGTACTTCTACCAAGGTTAGCTTTGACAACCATGAAGTCATCAACCTTGACATCATCAGCACTTCTATCTTCTGGCGGTGTTGCAGTTTCAAGGATTATTTCTTCATCCGCATTCTTCTCAATGTGAACCTACTTCTTCAGCTTCTTGTCTGGTGTGTCTTGGTAGACGCTTTTAAGCTCTGTTAAATCCAGCTGATATGAGGGCTTTCTCCTCTTCCTTCCTAGAATGTTTTCAAGCCAAGATGAACCTTCTTCTCTTGGAAACTCGGCTCTAACCTCATCAGCTCCTAATGAATCAATGTGTGCATCAGAGTTATGAACCGGCGAATCTGGCTCTGAATCTATGTGGATAGGAGAAGTGATCGGTGAAAAAGGTGGAGAGACATGATCTAAAGGTAACGCTTCAACATGCAGCGTTGGTTCAACAGGAACTTCTGATTCAACTGGTGGTTGTTCTTGTTGAACATGAGCTATAGACTCATCCTTTTTACTCTTTAACTTAGCCATCTTTGTTCCCTCTGAAAGAACACTCATAGCTTTTACCCTTCGTTTCAGCTTGGAAGTGGAAGGCTCTGATGGTTGCACCACTGGCGGCTCTGCTAACGGAATATCATCCTTCTGCTTATTCTTCAAGAATATCAAACTATTTTTAACGACTCGACTCGTTCTTTCTTTAATGGAAGTGCTCTCTTTTACTGACCAATTAACTGGTGGCAACGGTTGTTGCTCAACTTGGTCTCTGAAATATGTGGGAAGTAGAACTTCACCACTTTCTGTCAAACCTTCTATATCTTCTTATAGGATATCAGACATCTGCTAAAGAGTAAACCTGTTGTAACTGCGTTCTCACACTTCAAACTCATCAGCACAATTAGCCCAGAAGTCTTCACATCAGCACAATTAGCCCAGAAGTCTTCAACCACAAACTTGTGCGTACAATTTTGACCAAAATGTGATGCAAAAACACCACGAGGATCATATGAAGACCTCCTGTCAAAAAACTTAAGACCATATCTGAATGATTCATTACCAATTGCCTTGGCATCTGCTCCAGATCTGCATCTATAAATACTCATCCCAAGTGGAAAATTGAAAGCTGCCTTGCATCTGCTACGCAAAAATGTATGAACTTCATAGACTTGCCTCAAAAATTTCATAAATGCTATTTCATCTGTAGGATATCTCGGTAACATGGCTGGCTCTCCTGAGAGGCCATATACTCTGATGTAGGAAAAAGTGGGAAATTGGATAAACCAATCAACCCATTCTGCCATTGCTATTCTATCATCTGCTGAAAACCGTATATGCAACTCATTATCCATATCTCGCACTGCATGCATCAGGAATGCATCATTTACCTGCCTATAATGTCCTTCAGCTTGAGAAATTTCTAACTGTGGGAAATGATGATATACATGCCGAATACCTAGAGTTCCAACAACGTTCAAACCTCTGAATTGACCTTGAAAAGCCATCAAATACACAAGGTACAACATCATGTGGAATTCATGAGCCCTTTGAAAATCAAGTATTTTTTGGTGGATACTATCACTGATGAGTGCCGACCAGTCATAGAACTCGGTTCCATCAACAATCTGGGACATGATATAAAACATCCAACGCTGGAACTTGTTAGCATCTGCTTGACCCGTGATCTGACTTAGCAGAGTAATCATTATTGCATGTTCCTCCTTGAATTCTCCACGTCCAACGTTCTTTGGCATAACGTTCTGTTTTTCCTTTAACCACCTCTGACCAATCTTTTTCCGATACTTTTCTTTATCACTGTTCCAAACCCTCTTGCATTCTTCAAGTGAAACAGTTAAGTTTTCTCTCCAGACAAGTATTGTAAGACACTTCTCAATGTCGTTCGGCCTCAGGCTACAAAGCACACGTCCATTTCTTAACTGGATTTCTCTTGTGACCGAATTGTAATGCGTCATGCAAGCAATCACGAACTCGATACTTTGCACTGTGATAGGAAAGGATGCCGCTGCAAGCAAACCGGAGTGTCCTAGATTCCTGATAGCATTATTTCCTGCATCCTCCAAGGAATGTAAATTGATCACTGGAAGAACTTTATGAAAGTTTGTTTCACAAGTTCTTAGGTAATCGTGAACCAACGCCGTTTTGGGCCTAATTTGTGTTGGAGAGTATTGCATATTGGAAGATTTGAAAATTGACTGTGAACACACCTGTGTCGGAAAAATCTTGGACAAATGGCTGAAAATTACTTGCTAATTTTTAGAAAAAAGCAAATTCCGAACAAAAAAACTGGCACATGGGTTTTGTAGGCAATTCTGTTCTGAAGCAACCCAGATTGTGGGATTTTGAAAAAGCGGAGATTTTCCCAAAAAAAGTAGCAAAAAAATAGATTCCCGAAAAAAAGCAAAACTCCCAATCTTCAAGAGGATGAAATACTAGATGGACCCATCTCAATAAAAACTGAAAAAGCTCCAGTCCAATCTCTGAAAAACGATCCCCTTGAAACAAGGACCTTGAAAAAGCGTGCCTCCGTGCTTCCTCAACCCGAAATATGAAGAACGCTGAAATAGCACTTCGTTTGGGTCTTCGAATCTTCGTTGAAAGAAAAATAAAAATCCTTCCTCTGGATGCAACTTGCAAAAGATAATGAAATAAAGAAGCCAAATGCTTGTCTTTATAAATCTTTAGGGCGAAAAAACAGCTTTATTTGTGAGAGAATAAAACTTGGACCTCATCCATGAAGAAAGCAACTTTTAAAGCACAAATCCAAGTGGATGTCTTCGAATAGGAAGAATCCCTATTCTGTAGCTGCCTATGGCTTCATGTGTAAGATGACGAAAAATATCTTCTTTTGATGATGTCATTGAACACGCGAGTTGATAGAAGTGTTAGCCAATTTTCTTCATTTTCGACACTTCTACACTCATTTTGACTCAAGTATGGTCTATCTCTAACTTCAACAAGGTGGCGAAATGTCACCGTTGTCTGAAAACATTGACTGATCTTGACATTTCGGAAACCTATCAACTGAGATTCCATCCCTAGCCTCCGACTGACGATCTGGCATCGTTTGACCAAGTTTGACCTCCTGAAAACTACCAATGGGCGAAGATCGGGAAACAACTGTCAAAAAACACTGTAAAATCCGAAAATTTTCTAACTCTGGGCAAGTTGGGCGCCCCAAGTCACCTGGGGCGCCTAGATCCTCCAACCTTAGCCATTTTTCTAAAAATTCAACTTCTTCAATTTTTCGATTTGCATGCACATTCTGGTGGCTAATGACCCCTGTTTGGCTGTCGATTTCTGTTTGCTGAGACAAAACTGAGTCTGATAATCTAGTAGATAGGCAGGCTTGATGAAAACTGAGCTGACTGTACTCTCTATCTGCCTCAGGAAACGCACCAAATTGATATGCTCTGAATCGAACCGGCCTGACGAAGGGAGATTCATGTTTTTCGAGGAAAACTCAAAAATATTCTAACTCTCGTGAGTTTGGGCGCCCCAAGTCACCTGGGGCCCCTAGTTTGCCATGCCTTAGAAAATTTTCTGAAAAACTCAAATTTTATGCCATTTCTCGTTTTTCGTGCCAACAGCGCCTGTTTGATCTTTGTTTTCGGTTGTCCAGACGACTGTCGAGGCGGGGCAAAGGGTGATCTGAGCAATCTGAGCATATCTCTGATGAAATCCCGGCTTTGACTGACGTTTGACCAAGTTTGACCCACTGGAAACACGCTGACGGAAGCATTTTTTACGTTTCAGGAAAAACGTGAAAAAAATCTAACACAAGAGAGGTTGGGCGCCCCAAGTCACTTGGGGCGCTTGGTTTCTTCATACTTAGCCATTTTTCTAATTTTCCAACCTCAACTGCAACTTGCTCCGTTTTGCGTGCCGTCAGCTGCTTCCTAATGTCAATTTCGACGATTCATCGATCAGCTGCCACTGAATGGTGAATGAACTGCATAGCCTGGATACATCTGATGAATTTTCCAGCTTTTCAGGATCTGATGATCAAAACGACTGCTTTTATGCCCACCGGAACTGACCGACGAACACAGTTCTCGCATTTTCTCGAAAAACGCTTAAAATTTCTATCTCTGGTGGGACTGGGCACCCCAAGTTACCTGGGGCGCTTGAAATCTCCATAGTCAAATTTTGTGATTTGCAACTTTTCTCCTCACCTCAGATCCATCCTGCTCCATTTTGCGTGGTTCATCGAGTCGACGACTGTTCGTCGGTTTTGCATCGTTGGAACAGCGTTGAAAACCTGAAAACGAGCTCTGGCAAATGAACTTCCTCTATTGACGACTCAGAGCTTATGCTTCGCCTTCCGGAAAAAGCAGAAATGACCCAAAAGAGAAAACTTAATCTTTTGCAGATTCCGTCTGGACCACGGTGATCGTGAAGCAAAATTGACCAATGAGAATCAAGCATGACACCTGAGTCGAAGATTCTATTTTTAGAAAGTTTTGCCAGCAGCCATATCTTAAGAAACCCAGAAAACCTAATTTGATGTCTATTTTTAGAAATTTTCTAAAAATAGAAATTTCTATTTTAAAAATTTTGCTTTTTTGACTTTTTGACGAAAAATTTTCTAGACTTGTTCAAAATGCCTTAATGAAGCAAAAATTTTGGTTGGGTACAACAAGTTGAAAGGCAAGATGCGGAGCATATACTTCAAAGTGGCTTATCCTACCTAGGAATCCCATTTTGAGGATGCATCCTCATTCCTGATCCTCATTAACAATATCCAAGAGTTGAGGGCGGATTGGGAAAATATCCTTGTTACCTGTACCACCACCGCGTCCATCATGGAGTTCCGGATTGAAAACATGCCCAGTATTCCTATGGAAGAGTTGAAAGTCGTCCTGACCAAGTTCCTGGAGGCAAAGACTAAAGAGCAGGAAGAAGTTCCAGACAGGCAGGACAGTCCTGTCCAGGAGTCTTAGTCAGCTGGGACACCCCGGACAGCTGGAGGTCATCCTTTCACCTTATGACGCCCAGGACAGGTGGCAGTCACCTACATGAGGAATCTGACGAGCCCACCTACTTTTCCTAGGGTTTCTGACCCATGGCACATACTTCAAGGAAATCTGATTTCCTTTTACCCTAATGTATTTTTGATCGCCTATATAAAGGCTGAGGGATGCCTCATTTTATCTCTCTTTCTCATTTCCATCATTCTGATGCTCCTAGAGCACCCTAGTAGTTAGCTTTCATTTCTGCATTGTATTTCTAAGCTGAAACTCCAAGGATCAGTTGGATTGTTGTAATACAGACTTTTGAAGCAAGGATATAAGCATTGAATATTGGTGTTCATATGATTTCTTTGGATGTTTGACATGGTCTTATTGATTCCTTGAAGCAAATCTGGAAGTTATTTCAAGTTATTTCCTTTATTTCAAGCTTTGTTAGTTAATATGATGGAAAATGTTATTGTTGAATGACTGAGTGCTGATTTGTTCATACCATTTGTGATCTGTGGCTTGCAAATCACTTTGTATGGTTAGTCTGAACTGATTCCAAGCTTAACTTGGACTGTTCCTGAGTGATCAAGTCCCACGTTCCACGTTAGGACAGTGTGAAAATCCCTGCCGCTATCCCAGAAGATCACATCATCTTTGCCTAGCTGTTGTCGCATGACGAAGCAGAAGCGTGGTTCCAGCATCAATCTTCAGCAGTAGTCCTTCCCATCATCTAGATCCCTGAACTTTCTTCCATTATCCCTATCTTTTTCATTTTCTTTCAATTTTCCTTAGGAGTAGATTATAGAAGAGCCTATTGCAAAATCATTCGTTACCCGCATAGGTTAGTCTGGTTGAACTTAGATCTTTTCCGCCAGAAGTTGAGAATCCAGTCCAAGAAAAGAGGAATCCACGTCCAAGACTCCAGAATCCACCGAAACCCCTGACTTTCTTCCTTAAGCACTGAAACACTAAGTCTGATACGTAAGTCCCCCTTGTGATTACCAACAAATCACATCATTCCACTGAGTCTATCCCTATGCACATCAAGACCTAACATAAAAGGAACCTTGGAGCAGTCTCATTCGATCACATAGTTCAGCATCTGAGAAGCTTTATTCAAGAGAGGATAGGATACTCAGCATTCTATTCTATTGTTGTGGTGTCACAAAAACATCATCAACAGAACCTAAGGTGGTAGTGTTGTCTGAAGGTTAGGATGATAAAGAATGTAAGCTTAATGTGGCAGGGATGGGGCCTATGTAATTTGCCCCTCCCCCTGTAGTTTTTATGCTTCCTATTAAGACTCTAAAGATTGATACAATATAGATATAGTTTAGATATAGAATAGAAAAAGAATAGAAATAGTATATGAGGAAGGGCGATAATGCCTTAGTATACACTGTTTTTTGACATGAATACAAGACAATGGTTATGCAGAGCTCGACTCTGGTTTTTTCTCCAGTCCTTGGTCTGTACCCAGGGTTATATTAACAAAAAATAATGAATGATATAGATTAACTATTAAGATATAATAGTTATTAAATATTAATATATAAAAAATAAAAAATTAAGGTATAGTTATACGCTGTACAATATATTATATTATTAATATTAAGACCTACTAATTATTAATAATAATATATATTATAGATTAAGATTAAGATATACTAATAATTATTATTAATATATAAAATTTAAAAATTAAGGTATATAGTATATTATTATTTAATATTTAGTTCATTGCCAATTGATATTATTATATTTATTAATTTATATATAAATATAGTATAATTGTATATACAATTATACTTATATTAATAAACTATTAGTATTATATAGAATATATTATATAGTATACTGTATATAAAAAAATGAACAAAGCTTTTTCTTTAATTTTAAACAATCAATATTAAAAAATAAAATGAAAATAAAAAACAATAGAGCTTACCTCAGTACCTATAGCGGCCGCATGAGTAAGACAAGCTGCAGAGCAGCGAAGTTTTTGCCAAAATGTTCATGAATAGTTGTGTTTTAATTTATTGTGTTTGCTTAGTTTTAGAAACAATGTTGATAATATAATAACTTATAATAATCTTGAAATTTGTTAATTTTTTGGTTTAAGTTAGAGTTGACAAAACAAGGATTATCTATCATTAGTATTGTGTTATGTCACTCTTAATTCACAAAAGAAAGTAGTCTCACCAACAACATTTGTTTCATCATTTTTAAAATGCTTTTATCAATACTATTTTCAATGATTGTTCCCAAAACACTCGTTGTTTTATCATTAGAATGGAAAAAATTAAACAAATTACAAACTTTGATCAACTAAATAAATAGTAAAACCAAAGAAGATAATAAAACAAAATTACTAAAAATATATAACAATACTAGAAATCTAATAATAACAAAATAATGAAATAGTAAGATAATATTAAAATAATAATATTGTCATAATAATAAACTTATTGTTCAAAATAAAATATTTATATGATAATAAAGGAAATAGAAAATCTATTGTAACAAAATTTCAAAATAATAACAATAGTTACATGATACTAATATTATTCTTACAAATAGAGTTATTACTACATTATTTAATCTTTAATTAGAAGAACCAATTATATATGAAAATAATTTTACTTGCCTAATAAAACATTTGTCATTCTACTTTGACCTTTGGATGGAATGAGGAAAATTGATGATATATGTTCTAAATATTTTTTAAATAGAAAAACTATTATAGTTCTCATTGGTTGCAAAAAGAATTATTAATTGTTCTCTGCCAAAAGAAAATACAAAAGAAAATTGTTAATGAATTTAAGTTTATAAGTAAAGTTGAATATGAAAATAAAATATAGATGGTTAGAAATATACAGTTGCCACTCTCTTTCCATAAGCCAATATTACCACCATTATTGTAATGGATGCGCATTAATCACCCTTATCGGGTAAAAGTTTTCTGCCAATTAGATTAAAGAAAAATGATTTTTCAAATATGTTTTGTTTTAATATTTGTATCTATACAATAGCAATAGCTAAATATTTTTTAAATAGAAAAACTATTTCAGTTCTCATTGGTTGCAAAAAAAATTATTAATAACTAGTTAAGAACAAGCCTCGCCTATAATTTCCTTGGCAGAAACTAAAAAATCACAAAACGTTAAAACCTTAATGAAATCTGGAATCCCCAAATTGCATCTATATTTCTCCCTTTCTTGTTGTCTCTGCAGCTTGAAATGAACAAAAACCATGTTGAAATGAGGTAAGAAGAAATTAAAAAGCGCTTTTTAGGTTTTCGCCAGTCAAAAAGTCAACAAAACTCTTTGAATCATCACCGAATAATGACAATTGCTGCGTAAGGGTTGGAATTGTCCGAGTATGGGAGGGTTTTGCCCAGAATTGTTTCAACATTCCATTTTGTGTACCTTGTACGACTCCGCGGCCGAATCCGTACAACTTCCGATGTCGGGACGATTCGTACCTATAATCAACATACACACAGGCCAATTCGGCAACTTAGCCGTAACCCAAGATGCTTGGCCCTTTTCCTTCAAGAGTTTTCCACTTACAAGCATAGGACTTTGCAAACAAGTCCTAGAGCTATTAGGATTATTACCTATGTTACCCCAAATTTTCGGGATGGGGACGGCAAGGGACGAGGGGATGAGTTTCGAGGATGGCTTTTTTTGGGACCATTTTTGGGGACGGCAAGGGATGACTATATAAAAAATAAGGAAATTTTTAAAAATATAGGGAAATTTCAAATATTCATATGATAACATTGATAAAACATTCATCGTATACATTATAGATCCTTAATACATAACATTTGTGTTGAATTGAGAGTCCACATAAGAGTCGAACAAGTTAGCAAATGTCAAAACTTAATTGATTCAATAATTCATTGTCAATATGCATGTGATATTAAAAAATAGTATACAAGTTACAACAAAATGCCCA
This sequence comes from Cunninghamia lanceolata, assembly GCA_027924645.1. Lineage (NCBI taxonomy): Eukaryota > Viridiplantae > Streptophyta > Pinopsida > Cupressales > Cupressaceae > Cunninghamia > Cunninghamia lanceolata. The sequence continues at coordinate 4,061,991 of BSBN01000524.1, forward strand.
AAGGCTGCAAGTTTCACTTTCAACTACAACATGAAAATACAAAAACAAAGAAAGTATGCTGCTGCCCCTAATCTACATCTACCAACGCTGCATCAAAATCAAAGTCCTCCTCTGAGTCACTGCCACTATGAGGGCCTACCTCATCCAATGGAATCCCAACCAATCCCTCCTGTGCCTCCTCATCATCCTGGGTGGCATCTTCGGGACCAACATCCCGTCATAAAGCTGACATCTATCGATACTCTGGAGTCTGATGATCCTAAAGTCACAGAGCACTATGCACAGCCACTAGCTTCTCCACTCATCAAGAGGGAAGCCTATTCCTCTTGAGGGAGCAAATAAAGCCGTATGTGGACCAATTTCTCTCTACAGCAGAGGAACTAGCAACTTGTGAAAGGAGGCGAATGGTAAGCATCCTCAACTCTGATGTATCCTTCCTGTGCCATGTCCACCATCCAATAGGGTTAGTTTGAGCTAATGTAGCTCTATCTATCTTCGCCTCTGGTTTGTTAAATGTTAGACCACGAAGATTTGTGAAGGCAAGCCATTGTGAGCGAAGTATTGTAGACTCCTCAACTAAATACATCTTTCAAAAGGCCTTCATTAACCCTTCTTTCACCTCTTCGTCATCACAAGGAGGCATTTAGAGCAAAGGCTGCCATATGAAGCAAGGTGTTCATGGTGTTCCACCTCCGCATCACAATGGGCTTAATATGTTGCTCATATAATCCCAAACTAGGATCCTTAGCCAAATTTGTTTGCTTCATCTTTCCAAGCATGTTGTCAAATGTCTCATATATATCTCTCCAAGACTAGGAGACTCTGTATTAGCATATCTAATAACATCTACAACACGTGAGATGGAGCAAACATATCTGCAAAGTGTAAACAAAAGTTTTTAAAAAAGAATAAGATTATGACACTCAAAGTTAATTGACAAGTTAGAAACTTTGAAAGTTGAAACATTGAACAATAAAATTAAAATATTAAAATCAGCACTTTAATATTTAATAAAATCAGCAATTTATTAACAAAATCAGCAATGTCTTACCTCACAGTGGACCACCAATCGTCATCAAGGATCTTTTGTTTGATGGCTTTTCCTTCAAGAGAGCTTGAATTAGGCCATCTACTCCACTCCAAATTCCCCATCATCAACTGTAGAGGCTCATGCACCTCAAGCATCCTCTCTAACAAAATGAAGTAACTGGCATATCTTGTCTCCATAGGTTTGAATACCTCTAGCTTCTGCCACCACTTGCTTCACCCAATCTATTTTCCCTATGTCTTTAATGCATTGTTCAATGCATGAACACATGGGGTCCAAAAGATGTGGCTTGTAAGCACCCTCCACCATCATACCAACCAATTTGCACACACGTGTTGAATCAGTGACCACCTGTACAACATTTGAGGCCCCAACCTCCTCTATGGCCTCTTTCAAAATGTTAAACTGGAAGTCTGTATCCTTGCATTTCCCTAAACAATCAATGGCTCTAAGAAAATAAGAGTCGGTTGTGCATGTGACTATGATGTTGAAGAGTGGCCAACATCTAATATCCGTCCACCCATCTATGACAATAGAACAACACGTCCTAATTCAAGTTTGCCTCATATCCTTCATCACCAAACTAACCTTAGAATATTCTTTGTCTAGGAGGGTAGTGCGTAGTTTATGATCTCCAAGGGGGACAAATGAGGGACCAATAGAAGCAACATCTTTGATCATTTGTTTGAAATAAAGAGAACGGGCCACATGAAATGGGATGGCATGGGCATAAAAAAAATTGGCAATGGAAGACTTTGTCACATCCTGTACTTGCACATTGAACACACTTGCAACTGACCCTGGCCTCTCACTATCACTAATCTTTCTCTTTCCTCTTGTGGCAATATCACTACTACCACTACCAACCATGGATGGCGTAGGCATAGATGATTGTGCAGAAGAATGTACTGGCATTGGCACACCTTTAGACCTTGTTTCCGGCTCCATATGCAATCTATGAGCCTCTACCTTCTCATCCTCCGTTATTTTTGAACAAACCTTAACTCCATGGCCTATAACACCCAAGAAATGAGACCATACCCTTGTATTCCCTCTAAAATCTTTATTGCAAATGTGACAACCTATTAGGTAAATAATCAAAATAATATATTAACAGAGACCAAAGCTTTTATATACAAAGTTTACAAAGAATGTTTCTAAAAGAAACATAAGAGAAGTTTCTAAAATATAGAGAAAGGATGTTTCTAAAATAGATTACAGCTAATCTAAAACAGAGAATTAGAAACAACCTAAAATATAATATTGACCATTAATAGAATTATCTAAATATTATTCTAATACCCTCCCTTAATGGTCAATCTATCAACTACACCAAGATGCCTCCTAAATCTAACAAACTTATCCGGCCTCAAAGACTTGGTGAGAATATCTGCAATCTGGTCCTCAGTTGGAACATACTGCAACACCATTGATCTGTCTTCGACAAGCTAGTGGATGAAATGACAATGAAGTTCAGCATGCTTTGTCCTTTCATGGAAGACTGGATTTTTGACAAGGTTCAGCACACTTTGATTGTCACAATACAAGGGTGAAGGCCCTGCTTGAGACATTTGCATGTCAAAAAGCATCCTTCGAAGCCAAATTGTCTCACACGCTGCTTTAACAGCTCCCCGATATTCAGCTTCAGTCGAGGAGAGAGCTACTGCCTGCTACATCTTGCTAGTCCATGTGACTGCACCTATGCCCAAACTGAAAACATACCCACAAGTAGACTTCCTGTAATCAACAGAGCCTGCCCAATCTGAATCTGTAAAACCGATCAACTTAGGATCTTTGCACCTTCCATATAGAATGCCAAAGTCGGAAGTGCCTTTCACATATCACAGCACACGCTTCGCTGCAACCCAATGTTCAGATTTAGGGGCTATCATGAAGCAAGAGATGTAGCTCACTACAAAACTAAGATCAGGTCTAGTAGCAGTGAGATAGATGAGGCTGCCCACTAGTTGCCTGAATGCGGATTCATTCTCCACAGGGGAGTCTGAATTGGCTAAAAATTTCAGCTCTTTCTCCATAGGTGTGGATGCAGGTTTGCAATCTGTCATCCGGAACTTGTCCAACAAACTTCTAGCATACTTGGACTAAGAGATGAAGATGCTATTAGTTGTCTGCCAAACCTCAACACCTAGGCAATAATGCAGAAGTCTCAAATCTGGCATGTCAAATGTTTGACTGAGATTATGTTTGATGTCCTCAATCACCTGCTCCGAGCTGCTAGTAATGATCAGATCAACATAGACAACGATGTAAAGACTATCATCAGCATATTGTTTGACATACAAATTGGAATCAGAAGGACTCTGCTAAAAACCATGATCCATGAGATACTTATCAATCTTTATGTACCATGCCTGTGGAGCCTATTTTAGGCCATAGAGAGCTTTCACCAGTTTGCACACCTGGTGTTCTTTACCAGCAACCTTCAAGCCAGAAGGTTGCGTCATGTAAACTTCTTCTTGCAAATCTCCATTGAGGAAGGCACTCTTGACATCCATTTGATGGACTTTCCATCCAAACTGGGCTGCCATAGCGAGGACAAGCCAAATGGTACTCATTTTGGCTGTGGGAGCAAAAGTCTCCTCATAGTCAATGCCCTCTTTCTATGAGAACCCTTTGGCTAGCAACCGAGCCTTATACTTATCGAGGGTTCCATTAGCCTTGTACTTAACTTTGTACACCCATTTGCAGCGAATGGGCTTCTTCCCAGGTGGAAGATCTGAAAGGACCCAAGTGTTGTTCTTCAAAAGACTATGGTGATCAGCTTGCATAGTATGTTCCCACTCAAGTACGCCTTTGGCCTCTGAATATGACTGAAGCTCCGAGATGCTGTGAAGGTTGGTCATAAGAGCAAAATTGACAGTATTTTGCTGCTTGCTCTTCTTCTGAACAGATCTACCCTCGATCAATTCATTATCATGAAGATTGCCAATGGTTTTGGCCCACCATTTAGGCCGGAGAGTAGATGTACCAACATCTAAAACAGGTGCAACAACATCACTTGGTGTGGCTGGAACAAGATTAGAAGGATCCAGAATATCCTGAGGGGCAGGTGGTGGAACAACAGGCTGAGTTGCTTGGACAACTGCAGAATCCCTCCCATCAAGTGGAGCTAGGGGAAGGCGAACACCCACATCTGAAGCCTTCAAAGGTTGATCCTCAGGGATAACAGGAGTAGACAGAAGAAAGAGCCTAGTAGTCTCATCAACCACTACATCACGATTGAATATGAGATGATCAGTGTCGACATCAATCAATTTGTATGCCTTATGATTTTCACTGTAACCAATGAACATGAGTTTCTGGCTTTTGGAGTCTAGCTTGGTGCGTTTGGCATCTGGAATCCAAACATGAGAAGTAGAGCCAAAAACTTTCAGATGGTTGACCCGAGGCTTACATCCATACCAGGCTTCTTCAGGAGTCATCTTCTTGACAGCATAGGTAGGAGACTGGTTTAGAAGATAGACAACAGTGTAGACTGCTTCAACCCAGCACTTCTTAGGAACACTTCAATGCTCCAACATAGAACGTGCCATCTTAGTAATGGTGCAATTTCGACGCTCCACGACACCATTCTGCTGAGGGGTGTAAGGTGTGGTAAGCTGGCGTTTGATGCCATGTGCAACACAGAAACGAGAGAAGTCAAAAGAACAAAACTCCCCCCCATTATCAGACCTCAGAATGACTATTGGATAGCCTAACTTTTTTTCAACTAGGGCCTTGAACTGCTGAAATATACCGAACACATCTGATTTGTTTTTCAAAAATAGACCCACATCTTTCTATTGAAATCATCAACAAATAGCAAGAAATATCTGCACCCAGTAACTGAAAGAGTGTTCATTGGTCCACATACATCAGCATGAACCAACTGAAGTACCTTGGATGCTCTCCAAGAATCACCATCCGAAAAAGAAGTTCGATGCTGCTTTCCGGCTTGACATGCTTCGCAGACACCATGAATCTGAGTCTGAATCTCAGGAAGACCACCAACGAGACCCTCCTGAGCTAACTGAGAGAGATAGTGCATGTTCAAGTGCCCATAACGCTAATGCCAGACTTTGTTGATGGATGTACTCCTGGCTGCCATGGCGTGCTCTTGAGAATCACCAAAATCAATGAATCTATACAGACCATGATCCTCAAGCCCTTGGGAAACAATGGTGTGTGTCTCATGATCCACTATGTTGCATGTGTGCATGCTGAAAACATCCAAATGAGGAGAGTGCCGCATAATCTGACTAGGTGAGAGAAGGTTCAGCTCCTTGCCAGGTACAAAGTATACATTGAGAAATATTAAATTTCTCCCACCAAACTGAATTTGCATGTTGCCCTTTCCGGCATCAGTATACTCTTCGCCTCCTCCAAAGATGACATAATCTCTGAATGGCGTGTACTCCATGAACCAGTCTCACCGATGTGTGAAATGTCGGGAAGCACCTGAATCAATGTACCAGGCAGAGGATTTAACATGATCTGCAGGTCTCTTGGCCATAAAGGCGTAGAACGCAAACTCCTGCTTAGTGTGCTATGCAACATGGGCCTCCAACATAATGTTAGACGACTCCAATTGTGCACGCTTTACAAGGCATGAAAAAAGACAGCACAAATTCTAAGAACAAAACCCTAGCACGGGTTTCAAAACAGATTGACAGCACAAACCTCGAGACAGGGTCAAAAACCCTAACACAGATCCCGAGGTGAGAAAAAATTTCTTAAATTTGTGCTAGCACTTGGTCGCTGAAAGTACCACTTCTTGAGTGCTGAAACGGAGCGCATGGTTCTCAGAGTGACCGTTGTCTGGGAACTTAGCCACTAATTGTTGGAGCTAGCAATGAGAGAGGGACCCACACAAAAAAATTCCACCGAAACCTCAACGTAACCCAAAAAATTTCCACTGATTGTTTGGAACCGCGACCATAGAAGGAATCTCGACCTGCCACAGATGCCGCTAAAATGGTGACCAAATCCACGAGATATAAAAAAAGAGACCACTGATAGAGGATTTTAGACTGTTTGACCGATCGGTATAAGTCTTACAAGAAAGACCGACCACAGAACTCATCTTCAGAAATCGCTAGTTTCACAGAATACAGGTGCCAAACACAAAACAAATCTCAGTTGTCGCAAAAGACTGAAACCCGTCGAACAAATGCAAATTGTGGGCAGGAAAGGCACGATGTAGGGTTGCAGAAGTCGCCGATGTAGAAAACGGCAACCAGAAGTTTTCATTACTAGAAAAACTTTGCAGAAATCGCAACTCCTTCAAATGTGGCCTCATAAATCGTGATTTAAACGCCGAAAATGCAAACCGTCGACCATGATTTACATATCGATCCCAAATGCGACCCAAAAGAGGGAAACGCGAAGGAAACGTCGTCACTTGCAGAACCCTCACAGGTCAAGGTCGACCCAGAACTATGAGACAACATCACAAACCCGTGACCACAAACACTAATGCTCTCAATCACATTTTCAGAAACAAATCGCATTCAAGAAAAAAATGAGAGCCGCGCGACCTTCAAAAACGGGAGGAAGTGAAAAGGCACAACCTCAGAAGGATTCAAAAGACGATCAATACAGGTGATGAAACCCGTTACAGAACAAATAGCAATCTGGGCAGACAAAGACACGACCAAAAAAATCGCGATCTGCAACTTGAACAAACGGCTTCAGCAAAAGATTACGGCCCAGAAAAACAAAAACACGAACTTGGAGCAGAAGTTCGAATTGGTACATCGTTGTACGGAACTATATGGCCACGTACGGAGCAGGGAAGAAAACAAAATTTAAAAATTTGTTTTCCCACTCGTCTAAGCTCTGATACCATATTAGGTAAATAATCGAAATAATATATTAACAGAGAGAAAAGCTCTCATATACAAAGTTTACAAAGAATGTTTCTAAAAGAAACATAAGAGAAGTTTCTAAAATACAAAGAAAGGGTGTTTCTAAAATAGATTACAGCTAATCTAAAACAGAGAATTAGAAATAACCTAAAATACAATATTGACCATTAATAGAATTATCTAAATATTATTCTAATAACATCACCCTACTCCCCCTTGAATTTTTCTTTTTGGCATCTAGGGCTGTCACAAGTTGAAGAGGTTTTTTGGAGTTAAAAGGACCCTTTGCATAAGGTTTCAAGACAATGGAAGGGCACTCAAATGGATTTTGTGGTTGTTCTCCTCCACCCCCAACACTCCCACACCCTAATGAAGCTGAAACTCTAATATTTATTTCATTTTCTTCCACTTCATGGTCACTACTCTCGCTACCACTGCAGCTCATGTGTTGTGAGAATATAATGCAAGTTTAAATTGAAAATGAAAAGAAAAAATCAGACATTTCTTCCTTTAAACTTTTAAAAAAATTGAAAAATAACATAAAATAATAGAATGACTTACCTCTTTCACTAATTTGTTAGCTCACTCTCAATGATGCCCTAGATTCAACTTCTCTTCCAGTTGCTTCTTCAAACCCTGCTAAAAAAATTTATTTCTCCTCCTTTTTGGTTGCAATGTTTTTGGAAAAACAAAAATCAAGTTAAAATGAAAATGAGGTTGATTTTCCCCGTTTAGGGCAAGCTAGGGTGTGGGGGCCCACCAACAAGCATTAAAATACCATTTTTTTTACATTGGATTTTTTTTAATTGTTGTTTTTGTTGGGGATGGACAGTCGTCCCAAGGACGGCTTTCATTTTTTGGGATGTCCACAACTTTTCGGGACGTCCCCTATGATTTTGTAGATTTTGGGGATAGCTTGGGTACGTCCGCACGTCCCCAAAACGTTCTTAAAACAAGGACGCCCAAAAAAATGCTGGGGACGTGTTGTGATCAAATCACACATCGCCCCCATTGCAAATAGGGACCCCCTAGTTTTTGGATTCCTGTGCTTTGCATTGTGTCTTGGATGATTGTGTCATGATGAGTTATTGGTGTACGAGTCCATCTAATTAAGGTTACAAACATTGGAAATGCCTAAGTTTGTGAGTATATGAACAAGATATCCTGCATTGAGGATGAAGTATTCACCTTCCTATTCCAAAGACATTAAAGTTTTGCAAAGAAAGAGCTTTTACAAGCCGAGGCGCATCTTATCACCTAGATAACCCTCAAAGAGCGCCTTGAGTGCAATTGATGTTTTGATCTCAGTATGCTTTGAAGATAGACTTTTAGTGCCTAGTGTTGAGAACCCTTGGATGGCTAAAACTAAGCTTGAATGCAAAGGCGCTCCTTATCATTTGAACCACCCCAGATGAGCGCCCAATGACCTTGACGTTAAGAAGGCCTTGAAAAAGGATGTTGAAATTACCTATAAGTGCGCCTAGAAGAAAATGAGTTTCAAATACTCCAAGAGATAGCGCCTTGATGGATTTTGGAGATGGAAAGCCCTAGGCGCTGAAAATTGACAAAAATAGGACAACTTACCCTAGGCACCAAGTCATCCCTCAAAGTTTAGGCGCCTTCTGCATCTGCATTCACCAACCTTGAGCGCCTTGATGTGGAGATGGAGTTTAAATCAGTAATAGATGGCGCCTAAGATGGAGTTTAAGTGAGTTGGGCGCCCTAGCATAAGGAAGGAGTCCTCAAATGCGTTTTAAGGAGGAAGATTGGTGATGGAGAGCATGTATGATAAGGATTGTTCTAAGGTAAAGAAATCATACATTAGACGCCTTCATATAGGATATTCATATTAGCGCCTAGTCAAAGATCAGAAATCACCATATTGGGCGCCCAAGTGGTAAGTTCAAGACCACAAGTATGAAGCCAAATTGAGTTAGGTGCGCTTTGTCACTCAGATTATCATCATAAGCGCCCTGTGGAGAGGATTAAGGGGGTTGTCTTGAGGGGAGTGAAGTGTTCTATTTTGGCACCCATAGGAATGGTAAGTATGAGTGCCAAGCATGAAAGCTAAGTCTAAAATCATTGATAGTTGCGCCAAGGGTCTTGAAATCAATTAGAAGAGTGAGGAAGTGAGTCATTATGTTTGGGCGCCTAAGTATGTCAAGATCAATCTCAAGAGTGCTTTTAAGAGGTTAAACAAACTAGGCACTTCTTATCATCACTTTGGCTTAGTAAGTGCGCCCAAGAATAAGCTAGAATGAGGAGGAAGTTTACAAATGCGCCTTCATTTGGAGTCTTGTGGAGGCCATTTAAGCTATAATAGATGAAGTCACTCGAAGTTCCTAATGAATGAACACATACTGAACATGGAGCCAAATATCTTAAAAGTGCGCCTAATATCAAGGAGTTTTTATGGATCAAACTTAGTATAAGAGTCATGGCGCACTTCATGTCTCTTTTAACACATTTTGGCGCCCTTACGTGGAGTTTTACATTCATTGAAATCTTGTGAAGGAGTTAAATTGCATCATCATGAGGAAGGTAAGCAAAGTGTTTCTCTTCTTGGTACCTTTGTTTGGAAAATAGACAAGTTTGAGTCGAATTAAGGATTGGGCGCATTCCTTGGGAGATTTGATAACCTTTTGGTGCCCTTATGAATTTCTTTGGGCACTTCACGTCTCTTTAAACTTAATTTGGCGCCCTGAGTTTAAATGCATCAAGTTTGAGCGCCTAAGTTGGAGACAATATTCTTAGCACCTAGGTAAGTAATGAAGTTGGGTCTTTTGAAAGCAAGTTTAAATGTTTAAGGAAGTTTTGAGGTCATTATGTTTGAGTGCCCATGTTGTGCAAAATACCTCACCAATGGTGCCTTAAAGAGGATAGACTGCTGGGGACATATAGAGTTTAGCTTCATGCTTGGCGTCAACCTGCATTTAAATTATTATCATCCCTTCATATGAAATCAATGAGAAGATCTTGATTAAGGTATAGTTCATGGCATTTTCTATCAATTTTGGCACTCAAAAGTAAGAAGTTTTAAATTTTAAAAATTTGCATTAAGTGCATTTGAGGCCGACCTCACCTTAGTTGCCAGCATTTAATAAAGTAAAGTTTGCTATATAAGAAGAGCGCTCTTCTTTATTTGATCATAATCCACCTTGCAATTATAAGGGGCAGCGAATTTTTCCTAGTGGCGGCAAATTCTTCCTAGAGGCAGCGAATGTTTCCTAAAGGCAGCGAATTTCTCCAAAGGAGCAGCAGAATTTCAAGGAGAGGAGTTAATTTTTTTTTAAGGCAGACTTGCATTTTAGAAGGCTGATTTGACATTTTACTCCTGATTTCTGTTATTTTTCTACTGATTTTTATCATAAAATACAGAAATCTGCCTTTTTTCTAGAACAGAAATTGATACAAGGTATGTTCTAAATCAACTTTACTTCATAAAAATTGTCTTTTATCTATTCAATTTTGCAGAATTTCATAGCTTTATTTTAATTTTGTGGATAAAATTAAGTTTGTGAGGGTAAAGTCTATCATTTCAAGTTACTTATTCAAGTCTTGTTTGTCGGTAAATGGGCATGACGGCTAAAGAAAGGCAAGTGATGATCAAGATGGATGCCAAGTCCAACATACCTGATTCCAAGATTGAAACTCATTGGAAGAACGTCGGAGATACCAACATGGGACACGTTAACCTCGAGGAAGTGAAAAATCTCTTGCTTGCCATCACAAGGAATGAGGACATCAGGGCCATTGCGAAGAGTGGAATTGTACAAGCAACTTGCTTCCCACCTACCTTACCTAGTGCGGAGTTAGTGTTGGAATGTGTTCAGCATTATGACAAATAGAAGAGACAAATCATAGCTAAAGACGGAACTGTTCTCGCCTATCTGCAAAGAGAGGCCATCCAGGAGATATTCAACATCCCAAGCCAGAAGGGAGTCTTCATATGTCCTACAACTACTCAATGTACTTTTGAAGGCGACCCTAAGCATTACATGCAGGAGGTGAGAAAAAAGTGGATGACTGATCCATCAATCAAGATTTACAACTCCGAAGATCCAAAGTATCACAAGGTAGACTTCAAACAAGGGATAAGTTACTTCATCATGTTCCTGAATCGAGTAACAGGCAGGCCTCAATCATCTACTTTCGAAGGATGGATGTATACTTATTTTGATCATGTGTTTACAAAAAATAAGATGGTTGACTAGGCTGGCCTTATAAGCCATTGCCTTGATGGGCAGTTTGAGAGGTTTGATGAAACAAAGTCCTTCTTCATGACTTCCTATCTTGTTTACATCTTAGCAAGAAATGTGGTTTATAAAGGATTAATAGCTAAAGGAGAAGTAGGTACAAAACCTAGACAGATTCTTTCACATCAGTGTTATCCTCAACTCCACCTGAAGAACATTAATCATTACAAGAGGTTCAATGATGCCTTCGCCATGTTCATAGTGAGGAAGTTGAGAGGAGAACTACATAGAAGATTAATAGGTGCTGCCAGGAACTTCATTAAACAGTATGGAAGGTATTACATCCAATATGACAAGTTCACATATATCAGGATTCAGGGTTTCACATCCTTCCCATATAGATTGCCTAGATATCCTACCAACAGAATGGTGTTATTAGAGGTTTCGGGACAGTTGCTAGAGTTTCATAATATGCAAAGGACAAGAAAGAAAGCCGGAGTTCAGTTTCCTCTTCAGCTTGGCAGATTTTACTCTTGTCCATCACTTCAAGCAGCTGAGCATTCAGAAGTTGAGCTTCAAGCGTATCATCTACATCCACATGATTCAAGAAGGGAGAATTTTGATCCACATGGAGCCATTAAGCAGTCATACTCTTCTTACAAACATGTTGAGCAGCTAGAAGATCACTAGGCTAATGCTATTGACAATGATGATGTCAGGATGCAAAAGTGTTCAAGGCTGAAATGGGATTTAGTGAGGAGTACTAAGATACTGAGGATTCCTGATCAGTTAGATAGTGAAAGAACTCTTTTGGGTGATGAGTACAATAAGATCCGGAACCTACCTTATGATATCAACTGGGCTGATAGAGAAAGGGTTCATGATGAAAGATTGATAGAGCCTATCATTGCTATCACTGAAAAGCAAATAAAGGAGCAAGTACAAGCATTGCTTGATGAGGGAAAGAAACTCACCTATACTAAAATGGGAGAAGTTGATCATCAGGAACAGCATAGTGCACCTAGTAGAAGTTCACAAAATAAGGATAATGAAAGAGATACAGGTCAAGCAAAGAAAAGAAAACAACTTGAATCTGCACAAGGAGAATCCAGTAAGAAGAAGAAAAAGATAAGTATTGAAACTACTTCTTCTAGACAGCCAGGTGACACTCCACTGAATCAAGACATAGTGGTACGTGTTGATGATGTAGTTCCAGAAACTCCAGTTGAAGAAGTGCCTTCGAGTCCACATGATACTGAGATCATTGATGAAGCTAACACTGAAGATAAGGATGAGGCTGAAGAAGAGTCATTGCCTGCACATGGGAAGCAAATACAACAGGAACAAGATCTTTCATCATTGTCAGAATGGCTACAGGAGAGAATCAGGGAAAATTACGAAGTTGAGAAGTGTCCTCTTCCGGTTGATGAGTTACTTCTGGACATGTCTAATGAAAAACCAAAGAAGAAGGCCACTATCCTTTCAAAGATCACTAAAGATGAAATAGGTGTAAGAAAAAGTTCATGTAGCAGTTCCAAGGCTTGAGAAGAATGTAGAAGATATAACATCTGTTGATTATGACATCAATACAATTAATTTAGGTCCATTGACTGGGATGCAAGTAGAAGAAGAATTTCAAGATTCAATTGATAATGCTGGAGCTATCATAAGGCAAGAGACAGAAGGTAGAATTAAAGCTGAGCAAAGATGTCAAGTCTTAGAGCAGTATATTCAGCACTTGGTTCATCCTATTCGTCAACAAGACAAAGTTTCTACACCTCCATCTCTTCTTCCTCCAGAAACAATTATACATCTTGAGGAGTTGAAGTCTTCATCTCACAGAATGAGAGATTGGATGAAAAGATCAAAGGAAGCTACATATAAACACCTGGAAGATATCATGCAAGTGTATGATAAGATTACCAATCTTAAGGAAAGGGTACTTGCATTAATGACAGTTTGTGTTGAATTCAAAGATATCAAAGAACAATACCTGCCACACTTAAAGAGCTTGATGGAGACTTCATTTGATGAATTGATTCATGCTGAAGTGATTGAAGAAAGACATATGACTTCTCTTCTTGGTATTATGGCTTTCGCATCAAATGACAGTTGTTGGATAAGATAGAAACAGATATGTCAAGAGTAAGAAGTGTACTTCAAAGGATTCAAGATGGAATACATGCCTCTTTGATGATGATATGTAATCCATTTGGAGAGATGACTCTTGATAACATGAAAGAACAAGTTCAAGCTTTCTATTTTCAAGAAGATGATGCTTCCGATGAAAAACTTTATAGTATTTTTTCACTTGCTGTCCACCTTGGCGCCAACAAAGCGAGGATGACCAATTGGGAAAAGACACTTGGCCTCTATTCAGATGATGTACTTGAAGCTGAAGGAACCATTCAAAACATGCCAAGTGTACCTTTGGATGATGTTAAGAAGATAGTGTCTAGATTCATTGAATGTCAAGCTTCTAGTGATGGATATTCACATGAAGACTCCTCATAGGCTGATGATGTGTTATTCTTATCTTCTTAAGGAGCATGCCTTTATTGCCTCCTTCATTTACTAAAGATAGCCTCTTTCATTTAATAAAATATGAGTTTGTTATAACTACTTGTGATGTGGCATGATCTGGTCCGCTGGCTTGGCCGATCGATCCTAACCCTTCGATTATTTTGAGGTCTATAAAAGGGCTCTTGTTGCTCTCATTTGTACGATTGAAGACTCTGGAATTGTTGCAAGAGCTCTCTGGAATAATATAAGACTCATTGTTTTGGTGATTCTATATATGTTTCTAAGTGTTGCATGGTTTAGATTTCTTCAAGCGAATAATAAGATTAGATTAAGTTTCCTTTAAGCTCATGTTAGTTGGTGGAAGGCTTTATTACTGTTTGTGATGAAATCTCTATGTTCACACCATTTGTAGTTTGTGGCTTGCAAATTGCAGTGTATGGTTAGTCTGAACGAAACTGAACTTCAATTTGATCTCTATGTTTGTTGAATGTTTCATGAGCATAAGTGATTTAAACATCTTGTAAAACCTTAGAAGATTGCATCAATCTTGTGTAGTTGTCTAGCTTGGCGAAGCAAGATTTGGTTGGATTTCACTTGAACAGTAATTATCCTTGCATCTAGGATTAGATTAGTTTCCACTGCACCTTTTATCTTTTGTTCTTTTTATCAATTTGATTAGAGTTAGGATCAAGAGCATCATCGCAACATTATAAGTTGTAGTACTTAGATATTCCAATGTTTACCTTCTTTATCATTGAATCAACAACTTGTCGAACAATTGTGTAAGTCCCTTTGTGTTTACCAGCATAATCATACTTAGTCACTAAGCTATCTCTTACAAAATCATAAGAAAGGAACCTTGGAGTCATCTTGTTTGATCACTTCGTTCAACATTCGAGAGGCTTTGCTCAAGAGAGAGTCAGATACTCTGTATTTCACTCTATTGTTGACTTGTCGAAAAACAAAAATCAACAGGACACATCCCCAGGTTTCCTTGATTATTACTCGTTTTATCCGATCATTACTTTAGGTACAAACACTAAGCGGCCTTTGGATGTTGTCATCTCACATTCAGATGGCAACAAACTAGAGAGTTGGTGTAATGTCCCTTATAAGAACAATACTAATTTTGCCCTAAATTTGCCCTAATTTCCCCCAATGTGTAATGTCCCCTATCCGAGTTACCTAGACTTTACCTACTGAATCACAAAGGGCAACAAATTAGGGTTAGGGTTTCACCTTGTTAAATAAATATCTCCTTAATGAAGTAATCTTGGATTGGAATCCTGCATTCACCACATGAACAATATATGCAAATATTTATATGCTAGTTAGGGTTAGACCATTGCATCACATCCATAATCATCAACAATGCAATATAGTTGGGAGAAGGGGCATGATGGGTCCACCCGAAGCCATATGCCAAGCCTAAGAGGGTGTATACCACAGCGCTCCCCCTTGGCAACTTAGTACTTGCTTTCCCCATCATGACCTCGACTCCCGGAAGACACTTGCCAACTCATGGGATTGAGAGGGGGTCGTAAGTGGTTCACATGGCTCTCTAGGTAAGTGCCCTCTAGTCCTAGGAGCCATTACGGACACTCTAGGATGGCGACTTGCTAACCTTGCTTACCTACTCCACCCCAAGCCCTTCCCACAAGAGGATTGCAGACAGTCCAATACATTTCTAATTCTAGCAAATATGCATCTATGAATCATATGGGACAATAAGCTTAAGCATGAGAATAACCAAAAATGTGACAATAAGCATAAGCATCAATAGATCAGATATATCTATAAACCGTAAGCATACATATGTAATAAGAGTTGGCAGAAAAGATAAACTTGAATGTTTATATATGTGTGGAATATATGATAGCAGCCAACTTTTCGGAAATACTGACTGATCTACTCCTTTATTAATGAATATTATTCCTTATAATCTAGCACTTGCTGATATGATGAGACTGTTCTCTTTATATGTATGTTATCTTTGTATTATACAAAAAATATCTTATTCGATGCCTCTTCTATATATCTTAATGGCAGATCTGAATACCTGTTTTTCTAGTTTTAATCTGCTCTATATTCAAATAATATTCGTTGCTTCCTATACTCCCAAAGTCTATATCCTCCATTCCTTATACCCTTATAACCTCTCACAAGGGAGATGTCCTTTTATGAATTGGTATGTCTTTTTATAAAGGAGATTACCTTTCATATGGAATGCAGCTCTTCACAAACCTGAATCGTATCACATAGAAAATTAATCGCTACCTTCAAACAATAGCGATAGGTCCTTAACAAACAGTTTTTCCTTCCTTTTATTAATCACTCCTTTATCTTTTGTCTTATTCACAAGTCAGCAATTCTTGTCTTATATGATATAAGACTTTATTCACTAATCGTTGGAGTTCATATGATCTTTTGTAGTCTATTTCATGGCATTCTTTTTTTGCACTATAAATCATAATAGTTGCTGCCTTCATTAATGATCATTGCATAACATATCTATGATTTATAAATAAGAGTTTGTCTTTTCACTTTGTAAGGAGGTCAGCCCTAGCATAGTATGGGACATTACAATTGGAACTTGATGATATTTTCTTGACAACAACAACATTAGAATAAAACACCAAGTGCTCTATCCTCTCTTGAACAAAGCGTCTCGAATGCTAAACTACATGATCAAACAAGAACGCTCCAAGGTTCCTTATACGTGATTTGCAATGGATAGCCTCGATGGTATGATGTGATAATGTTGTTTACACAAAGGGACTTACGCAGAATTTATTCATCACTCCATTCAAATTGTACTCTTTCCTTGTGAAATGAAACTTCTTCTAATCAACTATAAAAAGAAAATGAAAAAGGAGAAGGGGTTAAGAAAGCTATTCTAATGACAATGACGTGATGAACGATACTATGGTAGACAAATTCCCTTAGAAACCAAATTTCACTTCGCCATGACAAGCAACAACTACATGAAATAGGTGCAATCTCCAAAGGATAAACTAAGGATTTTCATATTGTTTACACACTCCAAAGTACCCATAGCTGGCGCAACTCGAAGGAGCATCAACAATCGAACTATTTGCAAGATGTGGTTCAGGCTAACTTTACATGATGACTTACCATCGACAAGCCATCAAAAGTATGAACCAACGGGAATTTATCAAATATCATTGCATATATCCATTACATCAATGAACTATATCTACTTTATCACCTGAGCTACTTGGAACCACATCTCAACCATCTTGGAGAATAAGAAACCATGCAAACATTCCTTGATCGTACAAGATCACTATGCGAACAACAACAATGAGCTTGTATTGACTTGAGAAGTGTTTTGTTTACAACAATCTCATATATCTCTTCAATGATTTCAAAGAGTTGTTTCTACTCTACTCATATTGCCATAGTATCTACTCCTACTCTATCTTCCTCTAATGATTCCTCCCTTTACAAATGAGAGAAGTGAGCTTTATATAAAGCTCAAGAATTACAATGAATGGCCCGGATTGATTTAGCAATCAACGGCCGAGATGGAGACAACAAGGCAGTTTGTTACAAAATTTGCTATTTTTAGAACATGAAAGAGGCAATAAAGGCACGTTTCCCAATGTGATAAGCATCTTTATGGTGGGCCCCCTTTATCCTCTTGTTTGATGTAGATACATTGAATGTGGACAGGTGACATGGTGGAATGTGATTAGCTTGATGACATGCATGTGCCACCTCAGCATCTTCAAGCAAGTTGGTTTGGTTCACCTCATGTTCACTTAGAATATTTTCCCAAATTGCTAGATTTTCACCTATGGAACTTGACTTCTCGAACTTGCAAACTTGGAAAACTTAGAATTTATTCTTGTTGTCTTGATGTAATTCATGGATCGCTTTGATGATCATGCTCATCTCTCATCTTGTGATGTACTCTTGCAGGACCCTTAACTCTTGGAGTGTTGAGGTGGAAGATGTCTTGTGCGTGACTTCTTGTAGTAGACTAGCATATGATGGATGCACATGAAATAGACAACTCTGGATGATGACTCCTCATGCATGGCGTTGATATCTTCCTCATCCAAACATACGAAGTCTTCAAAGCAAGATGAACTTGATGTAAGAGCTCTCCTCCATGTGGTGATGATAACAAACTTGAGCAACATTCCTCCACCTTCAAAACTTCTTATGTATGAGCTCTCACCATTCACCTCCTTGGATCCTCCATCACCTACAAAAAGAAACACATCAAATTAAGACTTGATATAAAAGATTTTCAATAACAAATTACATTCATCTTAAGCATAAAACATACCCTTTTGCATGAAATCCATGCCTAAGTGCCTAGGTGGGTTTAGAGGGGTAGTGAGGAGTGTGTGATGTGAATTCCATGTCAAGGTGTGAAAGCCACCCAGGCTAGGCGGGTTTAGAGGTGATAGGCGGAGAGTTTGTCCTAGTGAAGACCTTGTCCATGACTACCTTGTGAGGCCGCCCAGGTAGGGCGGGTTTAGACATAGAGTGAGAAATTTCTTGCCTTAGTCAAATTTTGGATTTCCTGAATGGAAGTATATTGAAAATATGTTTGAGTATAAGTCAGATATTGTATCTGACTTATACTTTAAATATTTATCAATATACTTCCAAGATGTTTTTGATAGGTCCTGGATCCATAGGATTTAACATGCAGATTCTAGATTTTTGAGGATCCACTAGATTTCAGACTTAGTCATTTTTCCAGGATTTTCAGGATATCAGACTTAGTCATTTTCAGGGTCTTCGTGACATGCATCAGGATGAAGGCATATAGACCTCTTGGCAAGAAACTATTAAGACTTGGATACACAACCAAACCTACAAGCTCAGAGGAAAACTAAACCTAAAGCAAAACAAAGAAAGCAAGAAAAAAGAGGGGATCCCCATTTGCAATGGGGCGATGTGTGATTACATCACAACAAAACTCATCCTTGCATACCACCACTAGGGCACCTCAACCTTCTTATTTTCATTCTAGACGTCACAGATCTACTTTGTCTCAACGTTGAGGGCCTTATAAGCCCCATGGCCTGCAATCAAAGTCACAAGGGCAAGCACTTAAAACCAGTTTATTTTCTTTCCTATTGATCCTAGTCATTATATGGTGTATATTATTAGGTATTACATTAGTAATTTCAAAGTAGTCGGCAAGGATGGTGTTAGTTATTTTGGCCCAAGCCATGTTGCAGACTTGGAATAAAATTGTTTTCCATCATTGATCACACAAATTGCTAGCTACCCTTAGCCCAAGTCATTCTCTTAATGACATTCTTCGACTCTCTTGAAGACATTTTTCAAATTGGCAATGAGACTGATACTTTTGATCTACATGATCAACAATGTATTATAAATGATAATCTTCCATCTAGCTATTTTTTCGTGTTGACATATTCTAGATAAACATCTTTCTTTCTTTTTTTTCTTTTTGGTTCATTGGAGATGTATTGAATACTCCTTTTATCTCCTCTAAGCTAGCTATACTTTACAATCCCATTGACCTATTCATTCATCTAAAGATATATATGTAATGTCCCCATTTTTGGAATGGTCGCCATTAGGGTTGATTTGGGCCTTTCACCTCACTCTGGGACATTGGGAGGACACCATGAGCAGTGGAGATGACTTGTCACATTGGTATGTGGTCTTCGATGCATTCATCAGGGATGAGGAGATTTGTCTTCCTTGGAGTCAGCCATTTGGAGGGCCTTTCATATGGATTTGTATTAGAGGTTCAGATTTCATATGTTGTATAGATGCTATCACTCCATCTTGGGATGCTTTCATATGGATACCTCACTTGGGACGACTTGAGATCATCATGGAGGTCACTATTCACTAGGGCGAAGAGCTAACATTATTCACATGCCTCTCCTAGGCGCTCATTGATGACTTATTATATTCTTTGACTAGCAATCGAGGTGGAATACAATAATTAACTATCATCCTTGGTGGTGCCCTTGCTAGTCGTCCTAACTCATATCTTTAATTTGAGTTAGGCACCTTTCCTTGAAAGAGAACACATCATACATGGGTCAGCCCACTTGAGAGGGAAAATTGTAATTTAAAAGATGCACTAACTACCCAAGTCGGCCTTGAGGAAAGGAGGAGACAAAATGTGTATATATCATAGTTACGAGACTTGGCGCCTAGACTCGGCAAAAACTCGGCAAAGACTCAGCAAATTGAAAAACCCAAGAAATTCAGAGATTTTTAAGGATTTAAAACTTGTTTCATGCACCCTTTAATAAATAAACCTTAAAGACACAATAACATCATCAAATAGAAGCTAATTTGATCACATACACAAGTATACATCGATCACATAAGTATAAACGCAAATTGCAGCTGAAGGAAATAACACACTTAGATATATAAATATTGTCAAATGTATACAAAACTCATGGAATATGAAATCCATGGCATCAAAAGTCCCAGAATCCAAACAAATATCAAAACAAAAACTAGAAATCTATGCCACTATGGCTCAGAGGAGCCTGCAAGTGCACCCTTCTTACAAAGGCGTCTAAGATAGGTCCTGGATGATGATGCAGCCATAATATCTACCTCTGTCTCTGTGCCACCCACACCAACATGTAATGTGTCTGCTGACTCTGCTCGTGCTCTAACCTCCTCCTCTGCCATGGCTACAGCCTCAGCCTCTCTATCCACCTGGTCAACCCAATCGAGGTCCTCATCACTAAAGATAGGATCCTCAGCCTCAGTGATCCAATCAGATTGTGGATCGACCTCCTCTAGCGTGATGGGGGTGGAGTCAATGCCCAAAATTTGTCTGTGGCGAAGACGAAGGTTGTAATGAACAAAGACTAGATCATTCAACCTCTGCACAGACAGTCTATTGCACTTCTTGGAATGTATGTGCTCAAACATACTCCAATTGCGCTCACAACCCGAAGCACTGCATGGTTGGCTCAATATTCGAATTGCAATCTTCTGAAGATTTGGTACCTTAGCACCAAACATATCCCACCATGCATCTGAGATGAGAAAAAGAAAAAAATCAATCTCATTATCCAACTTTAAGTTTCAACATTTAATAATAATATAAAAAGAGGAAAAGTTTATTAGATTTTCAAACTTAAATTATGCTCTTAATATGATTTTACCTGGCTGCAATGTTGACCGATTCTTTTTGCAAATCTCATGAGAAAAGAGATCTCCTTGTGCAAGTCTAAAGATCTCAATCTAATGGACTATATGTATTGAATTAGCCGACATCCACTCTAACACTGTGTAGAGCCCACTCAAAACCTCCTCATCCGCCTTGAATTCAGGGCGGAATTGAAATGCCGGATTGAGGTAATAAGCGGCTGCGTGTAGGGGCTTGTGAAGCTGGTGGTGCCATCTGCTATCAATGATCTCCCAAATGGGACGATACTTACCCTCAACTCCCCCATAGATGGATCTAATGGCCTCCTTGGCCCTATCCATGCCCTCATATATGTAGCCCATTGCGGGCTTCTCCCCATCAGCAACTCGTAGGAGAACTACTAGAGGCTCAGTGACCTGCAATTATTGTGAAAGTGAAACATTAACTTAAGTGTGAACAAAAATAGGCAAATAAAAGAAAAATATGAATAAAAATTAAAACATAATATATAATTAGATTTTCATTTACCTTTTCAATCTCCTCAACAGGTGTCCAAAATCTTGCCTCATCAAAGATCTAATTTGTTACTTCAGCCCCTGCATTGGTATGGGCATAGGATGAGGAAGTGCACTCCTCATCAACAAACATGCGCCTCAAAGCTTTTTTTGACTGAAGCAAGGATTGTAATGTCATGAAATTTGTTGCAAATCGGGTTATGCCAGGACGAGCCAACTCCTTTTGCTGCGTGAATTGCCTCATTAGGTTGAGGACCCATGTGTGATTGTATATGAATTTACAAATATTTCTTGCCATCTCCACACATGTTTTGATCCATGGAATCTTGCCAATATCCTCCAATGTGAGGTCAAGGCAATGGGCAGCACATGGAGTCCAAAATAATGATGGGTGCCTCTCCATCAATAGTCTACCCGCAGCAACATAATTTGTTGCATTATCCGTCACCACTTGCATCACATTCTCCTCACCCACCTCAGCTATGATTTCCTCTATAGCTTCACAAAGGAATGTGGTATTTTTAACATGTCTTGAAGCATCAATAGATTTGATGAATACGATGCCACCTGAAAAAGAAACAAAATCAATGATTCAATAAAGCATAAATTAAAAATATTAATCACTAAAGCAATGCATTGTAGGAAGTAGAATCACCTGAGGAAGAAACAAGAAAATTTAGCAATGTCCTATTTCTCCTATCAGTCCAACCATCGGTCATGATGGTGCAACCCTTCGTCCTCCATATCAACCGTTGCTCCTCTATTGTGGCTTTTACATCGGCCACCTTTTTTGTCAAAATTGGGCCCTTTATGTCATCTTCACTAGGGGCTTTGAACCCCGCCCTACAAATAGTAATGGCATCAACCATGTTTTGCCAATAAGGAGACCTAACACATGTCACAAATAAATTAAATTAAATAAGTATTGTAAAATGGAGAGTTTAAATTTGAATTCGACATATTTCTAAATATAAAAATTCAAGAGAAAGAATCAAGCTATAAATTTTAAAACAATCAAACAAAAAAGAATTACCTAGCTGCATGGAATGGAATGGTGCAATAGTACCAAAAGTCTCCGATTGCACGTTTAGCTGCATCATGTACGTCCTTGTTCCAACCCATGCTCTCAAGCGACGGTTGGGAACCTGGAGTGGTGTGTGGCAAAATATATGAATCAAGATTCCTAGATTTATGAACTCTAGGCCCAAGAACACTGCCGCTGGCAGTGGCACTAGCAGTAGCAGTAGCAGGTGTTCCACTTCCAACACCTGGAGGACGAAATGGAGGCATGGAAGAAGACTCTCCACTACCACCAAGACTTGCCATCTCCTCTATTTGCCTCCTTTTCAATTCTTTTTTTTGCTCAAATGTTTCTAGTTGCACTTTCACCTCTCGTATAACCTCAAGAGGCGCTTTTCCGCATGGGTTAGCATCATGGATTGGTATTTGTGCAAGATGGTATTTCAATCTATTAATGCCTCCTCCACGAAAAATTGTTTTGCAATAAAAACATTTTACTTCTTTCTTTTGGCCATGCATAATTTCAGCATGTTTCCAACAAGGGTCCCTTCTAACTGGCTCTTTGGACATTGTGATAAAGATGATTTGAAAATCTCAAGTTTCAACACTGCTGCAATAACATATAAAATTTATAAATACAAAAAAAATTAACATTTGTGATTTATAATTATTAAAGTAATAAAAAAAATGTAGGGTTTGCTTACAAAAACACCTAGGGTTTACTAAAAAAAAATCTCAACACCTAGGGTTCTTTCTTTGATCTACTAAAATAAAATAGAAAGAAGAAATGAAATGTAAAGAAAAATGCAAATTTTGGTTAAAAAAACACAAAAAACCCTTCAAAATACAAACTTACCTCTAAATCTAGCTTGAAATCAATAGAGTTCCTTCCAATCCTTTGTAGACACCTCTAGATGCACCAAAAGTAACTACGAAGCTGCCCCAATGCGATTCAACAATTGATTTTTACTCTCCTCCTTGCCGGTTTTCCTACAATGCACTCCAAATTTTGCTCACAACTCTCTTTTCTCCTTCCCCTTTGGCTTCAAAATGAAATGATGTTGCTTTTAGGGTGGAGGAGGAGCTATAAGTGAAAAAAAGAACAAATTGAAGTAAGTTTTTTTATGTTTTATTTACTTTTGGCGTTTTTCCTGAGCGGCCGAGTTTTCCTGACGAGAATCGGCGAGTCCGGCGATTTTTTGGGAAAAATTCGGTGAATCCGAGTCCGAGTCCCCCAGACTCGGCCAGGGTGCCTCGCCTCGAACTTGCCGAGTTTTTGCGAGTTTCGTTACACTGGTATATATATACTCAACCCATTGGCATTCCAAAAGCATCAAGCAATCAACATTCATTCATACATTGGAGTTTTATCTCTAGCATAAGGGTATTGAGACGAAAACCTCAAATATCCTTGGAGAGGCTGGACGAAACCCTAGCTGATCCAATTGGAGGATTCCGTGACGGGGATCTACTTGTGCATCATTGGAAAGAAGAGCAGATTGCAGATCAGATTGAGGAGATTGTTTAGGATGAAAAGTGAAGAGGGATTGATTTTAATGGTTTGTGTTGATCCTCCTTTCACCACTAAACATTCAAGGACATTCAACCGAGTAGAGAACTCTACTACAAATCTCCTGTCACTTGGAACATAGGGGAAGATTGGAATTGTGTGATTTTGTTGTTCAATCAAGCCCAATTATGCTCAAAACCCTAATTTCGCAAATTCATAAACAAACGGACAAATTACGGAAAATGATCGCACACAGAGATATTAAATACATACCAGATTTCGAAGTTCGATGTGCAGAAAAGTCAGGGACTAATGAGCAGGCGCCCTAGTCCAGTGCCTCAGTTTTTGTCGGGATCTAGGAATGATATCTACAACTGTTTCTATTGTTCCGGAGGTTTTACAGTTGCAGGATCCGGAGGACTAATGAGCGGGCGCCCGAGTCCAGGTCCCTGTTTTCTTCTCTGACCTACAATTCCGACAGTCTGCACTGCTCTCCTGCAACTCCACTTCTTTCGTTGTCACAACCTATAACCTGCAATCATAGAAAAGTGGGTTGGGGGTTGTGGTGTTTAGAGGCTTGCCTCAGTCAAGCCCCGGAGAGACATTCAAGTCTTCCGAACACCGTTGTCAAATAAAGAGTGTGTATCCCTGCGGGATAGAGGCAAAATCCAAATGATAAATGATAGAAAACACAATTGATATCACCTTGTAGTGAAGATCTCATGGAAGGAAGATGCTCTTCATGCCATCAAGAGATGGATGCCAAATCTACAAATACAAACACAATAACAACACAAAATTCTGCTCTGTCACACAATGAATGTCTTGAATCACTTTCACAAAAGCTTGTCAATCAAAATGTCCATCTAGTTTACAAATGAATCACTAATCATGCTTTTATATGCAATTACAAACATTCCCGCTAAGAATTTCGTAATTCAAACTTAGGATGTTGGCATAGAACCTAAATAACGGTCATAAACTGACAACCAAAGATATGCCCTGACCTAAAATAGGGGAGGACCCCACTATTTCAGGCAGGGATCAGGTCAAGTACATCCCCTAAGTCCCATTTGCCATGAAACTTCAGGGTTTTCTCATTGGGAGTCACCATTAACATGCAAGATAACTAAAATGCATTCTAAAAGACTCGAGAGCTAAACCTTAAGAGGGAAAAGCCCCCAAGGGGACATTTTCCGACATAACAGAGATCATTCTTAGAGGCGTTCTTGGTGTGGATAGTTCATCAATTGCAAGGAGAAGTGCCCTCTCTTGGAGTGACACCTTTAGGAGGAAGGTTTCATGCATATTTAGAAGCTAAGCTGCTGCTAGGGTTTTGACCAAGGGCAGATTTCTTAACAGCAGAACCGTAGGCTGATTTATTTCATTTGTGAGTTATTATCATGGTGAATATCATAGTTGAAAAACTCGGACTCGGCAATTACTCGGTGGACCCAAAAATTTTAAAAACTCGGGACTTGGCAAAAACTCGAGGAAAAACTCAACAAAGTTATCGAACATCAAAAATACATTAATTTTTAAAAACATGCATATTACTAAATTTATGGACGATATTATTGATTTCCTTCAATACATTTCATCTAAGTTGCCTAGAACTGGTGCGCGATTGGGATTTGTTGCAAAAAAATTTCCTCGGTACGCGTACTATATATATAATAATAAATTATAATATTAAATATAAATATTGTATTAATATAATAATAATAATAATATATAATATATTATATTAAATTTTAATAATAGACATGCTGCTATTATATATTATTATTAATATAATTATAATATACAATATATTATAATATAATTATATATTATTATTATAATATAATTATAAATTATTATTATAATATATTATAATAATAAAAATATAATATTATATTATAATATATTTCTTATATATAATATTAATAATAATATAAGAAATATATTATAATATACTATTATATTTTTATTATTATAATAATATATAATTATATTATAATATATAATAATATATTAATAATAATAATATAGTGCTATATAATAATAATATATCGCACAATTGAAAACTTGAAAAAATATAATATTAATTTATTTTTTACGGCGTGAGACAATTGCGAACACTATAATGCTCGTCCTATATAAATATTACAATTCGTCCAAAATCTCTCCTTTCATACGATACAGTCTTTAAAATAATAAATATATCATCATAATCCTATATAAATATTGGCAGTTTGTCCAAAATCTCTCCTTTCATACGATAGTCTTTCTAAAATTTCAATTGTATTAACTATTATAATTTTACAGCAATAATCAAAAACAAAAAAACCCTACCTCATTTTCCCTGGCGTCGATTTCCCTCTGTGGCGTCGCGCTAGGGTTTCAACTTTCTAGCACTCGCATTTTTTCTCTCATCCAGAACGGCGAAAATGAAAGCGGGTTGTTCTTTTTATTTTAGTTGTTTGACTTTATTTTTCCTCCCTATTCGACGACTCGTGCATTTTTTGTTTGATACGCGATTCACAGCGGTTTTTTTGAGGTAAACTCGCCGCGAGATTTATGGAAAACTCGTCCCGAGTTTTTCCTATAAAAACTCGCAGCCGTTTCAGACGCGCAATTACTCGCGAGTCGCGCGATTAATGCGCAATTTTTTCAACTATGGTGAATATTATGTATTTCATGATGTAATACCTTCCTATGCTTGAGCGACCTATGTAGAAGATCTTTTGATGTTTTGATGATGCATATACGAATATTATAAGGTGCAGATCTGAATAATTCATTCCCAGATTTTATAGCAGCAGTCTTTCATATTTATTGTGGATGCATGGTTGACATGATTAGTAGGTAGTTCATGGCAAATATAATATTCATGATTGGGCAAATCATTGGGTGTGATCATATTGATATTTGCCATAATTTATGATAAATATATGTATATGTTTCAAGTCTGATTTTTGGAGCAAAACTAGGGTTAGGGCAGAATTACAAAGTGCAGAAATCTCAGGGCAGAATTAGGGTTTTAAGCAGAAAATCAGAATTATAGTGTAATATCCCATTTGGGACATTACAAGTGTTATCAGAGCCATGATCTTGCCACCCTGAGGGTATTGATCATGGATGTTATGACAGTGGAATCCTTTCTTGCATCCTTGGAACAACTTCAAGATGATTTGGATAGGATGTTGGAAAGATGGATTGCTGGTCAAGAAGCTACAAGAGCCAAAAGGAAGGGCATTCTTGAAAAATCAGAAGTTTCCGTGAAAAAAAAAGGAAGAGAAGAAAGAGGACTTGCAGTCCTATAAGGATAAAGGAGAATTACCTAGTGAAGAACACATAAGTGTCCATGAAGATCAAAAGATTGAAGAAGAGGTCGTCATGGAAGAGGAAGGATTACTTGTTGATGACTTGCATCATGAGGATAAGGGCAAGAAAGCATCACACATTGCAAGTAGCAAACTCCTAAGACTTCATGATGACTACAAGATCAAAGAAGGTACAGCCATGAAGATTGCCAAATTGAATCAGCTACAAGAAGGTATGGGTTCAATTAATGTTCCTTTGGATGTTCCTAGCATTGCTTCATCGCCTTTATATCATATTGGCAAGGAATCAACTTGTATGGGTATTCTTGAGTTGGATATTGCTCTTAAGGACAATTCAGGAATTTCAATGGGAAATGATCATAGTGGATTGGAGAAAGGTGATTTGACATTGCAAGATAAAGAGGTCATAGCAGTGCACATATCTTCTAGGTCAATCATGAAGGAGGATCATGAAGTAGAAGACTCTACTTACTACTTTGATGGAGGAGGTATCAATGAAGAAATTGACTCATGGAGGCATGATCGGGCTATGTTGCATAAAGACCTTGGGCCACATCACTTGGAGGAGCAATTGAAGACAAAGGAAGGTGAGCCTATGATTGCACTAAATCATTTTGAGCATAAACATAAAGCAATGGCAGATTTGTGTTGGGTAACCCTAGGGAAGGATGAACACTTTGAAGAAGACCTCTACCTCACCCGGTTTCAAGAGTTTCAAGAGACCGTGGCTATGATGAAGGACAACTACTTGCATCTACGTACGGATAATGATCATCTATTCAAAATGTGTGAGATATATGTGGGTGCTTTGAGAAGGAAGGAAGATAGAGTGGATGAGCTCACTAGGGATTCCTTGAAGAGTGCCCAAGAGACCCTTCGAGAATCAGAGGACCAAGTGAAGAAACTTCATCGGGAATTGAGCATGGCACACTCCTCACCATACACCATGAAGTTTCAGTCTTCTATGGCAGCCACTTCAAGGGTCAACACGCCAATAATATGAAGCATGGACATATGAATACACATGAGGGCATAACTTGCAGCCAAGGGGCAGAATTCAGGATACATGACACATTTGATTATCCATGGGAGGCATCCTTTGGACCTACCCTAGTGGACGACCACTTGATCATGGAGGAAGAGGTGATTAGGATCTACAAAGACATCTCTCAAAGGCACAAGTTAAGGTCTGATTTCCTGATTTGCAACAGCAGTCCCTTACTTTCACCTTATCATGACATGATAGGCAAGAGGATCAGCCTTGAGGCATTTGCTTTCCATGAAGGGAATCATGTTGGATCAGCCTTAGATGGAGAGTACGCAACAGCGATAAAGGAGAGGTTTGAGAAGGATGAAGGCACTATAAAAAGGTATGACAGCAACTCTGATTTTCTGATTTGGGACAGCAGTCTTTTGTTATTGCATGATCATATGTTGGCAGCCCTTAGACATGAGAATGAGATTGGGAAGACATCTTCTATTGTTGGCTTCCATATTGGAGATAAATATGAGATCTTATTTGTGTGCCCAAGACCCAAGAGAACCAAGTTAATTTGGAATGACATGAGGCCTGAGTCTTGCATGAAGGCCAAGCAAGTGAAGCAATCAGATTTGAGGTATGGTGCAGAACATTTTACTTGTTTGCGTCTTGAGGGTTTGATGACACTTCTTTGGGAGAGCTCCTTGAAGGCTCAAGCAGTAGAGGAGCTAAGAGTTGTGGAGTTTACACTTAGGGGACCAGCCACTAGTGTTTCGATGGCACCTTTAGAGGGAGTCATAAGGGATGGCTCTTTGATCCTTCATGGAGGAGGTTTAAAGTTGGGTGATATTGATCCTTTGGTGATACTTGAGGCTGTCCTATGCTTGTCTACAGAGGCATTTGCATTGGAGGAGTACACTTCAGAAGTATGGATGATTCCTGCACCGAGGTATGATGTTGTTTCCATCTCTACTTT
Organism: Cunninghamia lanceolata; assembly: GCA_027924645.1. NCBI lineage: Eukaryota > Viridiplantae > Streptophyta > Pinopsida > Cupressales > Cupressaceae > Cunninghamia > Cunninghamia lanceolata. The sequence goes on from BSBN01000524.1 coordinate 4,091,098, forward strand.
GGAGGCATGTGTCATTGGAGTTGGAGATTGTAATGTCCCCATTTTTGGGTTCTCTAGCAGTGTCGTTGTCGTTGACCTTTTGGATTTGTGTCAGTTTGTTCAGAGGGGCAAAATGATGTTACCAATGAGCTCTAATGATTTAGAGGAGTCATATGATGCTCTCAAATGTTACCAATTTGGGCTCCAAGATTCTTGGAGGGAGCGTCTATTTATAGTAAGTCGGCCGGTTGGCTCCGTTTATCATTATTCTTTATTGGGATCACTCCAGTGCAGCCAGTTTTCAATTCCAATGCATTCCGGCAATTTCCACAAAATGGGTGTATTAATGGCTTTATTTTAATTATTTTACTAAGGTCACTAAATATTATTTAAAATATTTTAAAAGCACCTTAGTTTTATAGCTCATCGGAACCGGGATAAACTATTTTAAATCATGGATGCATTAAACAAGGACCTTGTGTGTCAAATTATCAATATTTTAATAAAAAGGTCTTTTTCGGAGCAAATGGGAGTTTAAATTAAAAAGAATCTTTCAGTGCTGGAAATATTTAGAAAGTAAAATAAATCACTTTATGGGAGTAATAAGGTTTATTTATTTATAAAGTGATTTTAAATTATATTTTTCCCCAAAGTTTCAATATGTGCTTATAAAAAGGGAAGTTGGGGGGAAAAAGAGCTCATTCTTGACTTGTTATTTCACATGAGTTTTCCTTGAGTGCTGGAACTTGCAGGTTCAGCAAACCCTAGGACGAAAACCCTTGGGTATTTGGCTTTGTGGACAAAAACCCACTTGGTCATTTCTTGGGGGATTCACACAAGATCGTAGTTGCAGTGAATGGATTAGATTTCAAAGTTATTTGGTGTGCAAAGGATAAATATTCTTGCAGGTTGAGTTTTATTTTATGGGGGTGTTCTTGTTAATTTTGTGGATTGGCTCTGCAAATACAAAATTGATATTTTGTATAAGGTTTTATTAAGATTTTGTGAAGTGTGTGAAGTGGCGGAATCACAGATTAATCCAGAGATAGAAGTGTTGTATGTGAAATGATTTTTCAAAAAAACAACAAATCAGAATTTCTTATTGGTTAAAGACCTCTGCCATACAATATTAAGATAGCAGCAGCAGGTCAAGGCTGCCGTACCATCAAGGAGGATATTATACATTGAAAAGTAAGCTGACTGTACCATACCACAAGTCAGCAGCTACTTTTTCGAGGTCAATGATTTCTTTTTAGGTGGAGTGGCTCCCACATTATGAAGGCTTAAAGCCTTAATTCACTAGCCACACCTTATTTGATATGCAAGAATATCAATCGCAGCCTTTTGGAAGTTCCGTACAAGGGGGATATTAAGGCATTAATTCCTTATTAGAAGATTTTCATGCTAGCCACACTTATATGCTAGTACTTGGATAGTATGGTAAGGAGCTCAAGGGGATCATGAGGTTTGGAAAAAGTTCTGATTTATTTTTGTCTTCTGCACTTCCTACAGCAGAATCATTATGGCACTCAGTATGAGGTGTGAAACTCAGCTACAGCAGCAAGCTCTTTACGACAGCATTCTGATAAAGGTTACACCAGTATGTATGTTTGTTTTGACAACAAAATATCATTGTGGGTTATGATCTTTGGCCTTGTAACTCTGTTGTTGAAGACTGATTTGTATAGCAGCAAGCTAACTCATTGAAAATCAATACAAACTGCTGGAGTTAAGGTCAGATTGAGTTTTCATTGTTATTTCAATTTCATCCAAAGTGTTTGCTATAATGTCTATGAAATTTATTATGCATTGTTGAAATTTATTATTGGTTAAAGAGCTCCGCCATACAATATTAAGATAGCAGCAGCAGGTCAAGGCTGCCGTACCATCAAGGAGGATATTATACATTGAAAAGTAAGCTGACCGTACCATACCACAAGTCAGCAGCTACTTTTTGGAGGTCAACGATTTCTTTTTAGGTGGAGCGGCTCCCATTTTATGGAGGCTTAAAGCCTTAATTCACTAGCCACACCTTATTTGATATGCAAGAATATCAATTGCAGCCTTTTGGAAGTTCCGTACAAGGGGGATATTAAGGCATTAATTCCTTATTAGAAGATTTTCACGCTAGCCGCGCTTATATGCTAGTACTTGGATAGTATGGTGAGGAGCTGAAGGGGATCATGAGGTTTGGAAAAAGTTCTGATTTATTTTTGTCTTCTGCACTTCCTACAGCAGAATCATTATGGCACTCAGTATGAGGTGTGAAACTCAGCTACAGCAGCAAGCTCTTTATGACAGCATTCTGATAAAGGTTACAGCAGTATGCATGTTTGTTTTGACAACAAAATATCATTGTGGGTTATGATCTTTGGCCTTGTAACTCTGTTGTTGAAGACTGATTTGTATAGCAGCAAGCTAACTCATTAAAAATCAATACAAACTGCTGGAGTTAAGGTCAGATTGAGTTTTCATTGTTATTTCAATTTCATGCAAAGTATTTGCTATAATGTCTATGAAATTTATTATGCATTGTTGAGTTGTTCCTTGAGCAATATATCTTCCAATCTGCATATTGAATGATTCCAAATAAAACAAAACACATTGAAAATACATTGAATATCAAGCAAATGCAAAGTGTTTGACGGAATGTATGCACAGTGAAGTTAGCAATATTTGTGGGATTTGGAAAAAATTTCTAGGGTGGACATTACAGAGATATGCATAGTGCCACTAACATCCTCGCCCCAGCACATGAGATTGTTTTGCATAGTTGGGTAATAGATGCTACTTCATGGTGCATGGATTTCGTATTGAGTAGGTGAGGGACAGCAGCGGTTTGGGTACTTTGGAGAGGCTTGGATTACCTCTTCATCACTGGAGGATGGCATTTGAATGATAGCTTATCATTCTATGTCATTAGAGGATTTGTTGACAGCCATATAGCGCTTGTTTTCAGTTGGGAGTTAGCTGTCCTGATTCACACCAGCCACCTTGGAGGAGCTGATCCACATTCTCTGGCACCTGTATTGAGGATTTGGCACATTGATGAGAAGTCGACTGATGTTGGACGTTGGATTGATGATGATACTACAAGGTGTCTTTTTCTCTTCATGATTGATAGGTGTGATGACAGGATGGTTTGGAATCCGGGTGGAGGTATGTTTGACATACCACTTCATTGTAGTGTTGGTGGGCTATCTCACACTTCAATCAGCACTTCCAATGATTGTATCAGAGTGGCGCAGCGGAAGTTTGGAGACTTGTGGTTATGCTTCAGAAATCACACTCTTCATCACATGTTCTTCGAGACTTCGGATTGGACCAGCTATTGCTTCTCAGGGAGTGGCATCTTGGGAGCTTTAGAGGTCATGGCACTTGTGGTTGCGAGCATACTTTATGGAGGATGGTGCTTGACAGGACTCGAGGGTGTATGGTCTCAGCTGTTGGAGTTCACTTTGCATTGCATCCTTCCATTCTTTCTTGGAGGATGCAACCACCAGTGGATGGTGGGTACGGCCACCGGGCATGCAAGCAAATGGAGGTACATGTCATTTGACACTATCTCACAGCATACACACTTGCCATTGCTTGAGGACAAGCAATTCCAAGAAGGGAGGATTATAATGTCCCTATTTTTAGAATGGTCGCCATTAGGGTTGATTTGGGCCTTTCACCTCACTCCGAGACATTGGGAGGACACCATGAGCAGTGGAGATGATTTGTCACATTGGTATGTGGTCTTCAATGCATTCATCAGGGATGAGGAGATTTGTCTTCCTCGGAGTCAGTCATTTGGAGGGCCTTTCATATGGATTTGTATTAGAGGTTCGGGTTTCATATGTTGTATGGATGCTATCACTCCATCTTGGGATGCTTTCATATGGATACCTCGATTGGGACACTTGACATCATCATGGAGGTCACTATTCACTTGGGCGAAGAGCTAACATTATTCACATGCCTCTCCTAGGCGCTCATTGATGACTTATTATATTCTTTGACTAGCAATCGAGGTGGAATACAATAATTAACTATCATCCTTGGTGGCGCCTGGTGCAGGAGCACCACGGGCTTGGAGCCCATGTATATATATTTGTTTTACATTTTGGTGTGATGTTGTGAATTTTCCTATAGTTGCATTTTGGTGTGATGTTGTGAACATAGTGTATCGGAGTAACAATCATTATGTCTCACCGATAGGGATGTTATCGGCATGTCGGCGGGAGAAATGGAGTCGCTACCGATAGAGGCAGTCTTACCGACGGTGAAGTGGTGTTAAGCATATCGGCGAAAGTATCATCATCGGAGGAAACGAAATCGGTTGGCCCGATGGTGAAAGTCTCACCGATGTTTGCCTTGACCTAAGGCATCGGGTTGAGAGGGAGTATCGGCAGAAGATGCAAGGTGTTCGCCGACGGACGAAGTCTTGCCGATAGGCAAATGGATGAAGGCGGTTTGGAGTCTCATCGGAGTGACTAACGGTGTCGGTAGGAGATTCAAGGAGATTGCCAATAGTGGAAACTCACACCGACAAGCACGAAGGGAAGTCATCGGGGTAAGTTAGTGCATCGATGGAAGAAGAACCATTCTTGAAAGCTTTGAAAGCAATGAGTGGTAAGACATTGGAAGGAGTTCCTCTTTTCAATGGGAAAATGGACCTAGATTTGGTCATGGAATGGATAGAAAGACTTGAAAATCACTTTGAATGTGATGGTGTAAGCGAGGCACAGAAAGTAAAAGTGGCCAAATCCAGACTCAGGGGCGCTGCCTTAACCTGGTGGAAATTTGTGCAGACTGAAAGAGCAAAAGAAGAGAAGAAGCCCATAGCTACTTGGAAGGGGATGGTAGCTAAAATCAAAGAAGCATATATGCCAGAAGATTATGAAATTCAGCTGCACAGGAAGAGACAGAATCTGAGACAAAAGGAATTAGATGTCAGTGCATACACTGAAGAATTCCAAAAGCTATGTTTAAGGTCCAAAGTGATGGAGGATGAAAGCATAAAGGTAGCAAGGTATCTTAACGGTCTGAAGTGGAATATACAAGAAGAGATCAGTTTGTTGTGTCCTACAACAGTGCACAAATGCTATCAGCTAGCACTGAAAGTAGAGGAAAAGAGCAAGACGAAACAAGACTCAAATAGCAGAGGAAGAGGAAGAGGCAGAGATAACAGAGGACACAGAGGAAGTTTAGGTGGAAGGAATGCTGACAATAGATCCCAAGCAGAATCCAAACTCATAGAGCAGAGTGGGGAGTCGAGTGGTAGAGGAAACCACAGAGGAAGAGGATCTAACAGAGAAAGGTCAGGAGGATCAGGCAGAGGATCCTATTTCACCACCATGAAGTGTTACAACTGTGGTAATCTAGGTCATCCAGCATATAGGTGTCCAGAAAAGGCCACATCCTCTTCTCAAGGAGGTGATAAGAGAAATCACTATGTCCAAGATAATGCATCCAGCAGCCAGTCACCTGAGGTCAGTCTGAACTCAGAAGATGGAGAGAACCTGATGATAAGGAGAACCTTGATGAAGGAACCAGTAAAGTCTGAACCAAGCCAGAGGAGAGCACTATTCAGAATCAAATGCAAGATTTTGAATAAGGTATGTAAAATTATCATAGACTCAGGATCTACTGATAATATTATTTCTGATGAGGCAGTTAAGAAACTGAATTTGAAAAGAATAACTCATGCAAACCCATATAGAGTCACATGGTTGAATAAGGGTCAACATGTGGTAGTAAATGAACAAAGTTGGGTAGAGTTTAGTATAGGTGGCTATAAGGATAAGGTATTATGTGATATACTACCCATGGATGCATGCCATCTCTTATTGGGCAGACCATGGCAGTATGACCGAAAGGCAATACATGATGGTGAGAAGAATGCCTATTCTTTTCAGAGGGATGGTATCACCTATAAGATTCAGTTATTGGAGGATGAGGATGCAGTTCAGACAAAGAGTCCCAATATCTTGGTTGTGAGTGGAAAAGAGTTTTTGAATACTCTTAAGGAAGATGGTATTGGTTATGCCATCATAGTAAAACCAAAAGAAGAGCAACAAGATAAGAAGACAGTGATTCCCAAGGAGATGCAACCTATACTAGAGAAGTATAAGGGCATAATCAGTGATGGTACACCAGCCACATTGCCTCCACAGAGAGCAATAAGTCATCAGATAGACCTGATTCCAGGAGCATCTTTGCCAAACAAGGCTCCTTACAAGATGACTCCAGACCAGCACAAAGAAATTTCTAGACAAGTGCAAGAGTTGCTCGATCAGGGATTGATCAGGAAGAGTATTAGTCCTTGTGCAGTGCCCACAGTGTTGGCACCGAAGAAAGGAGGATCATGGAGATTATGCACAGATGCCAGAGCCATAAACAAGATAACTATAAGGTATAGATTTCCAATTCCCAGAATTGAAGACCTCATGGACTGTATTGGAAAAGCAAAGTACTTTACTAAGATAGACCTGAAGAGTGGTTACCACCAAATAAGAATCAAGGAAGGTGATGAGTGGAAGACAGCCTTCAAGACCACAGAAGGACTGTATGAATGGCTTGTTATGCCATTTGGTCTATCAAATGCGCCCAGCACCTTTATGAGACTCATGAATGAAGTCCTAAAGGATTATATTGGTAAATTCGTAGTTGTTTTTCTAGATGATATTCTAATTTTTAGTCAGACTAGGGAAGAACATCTAGAACATGTAGATACTGTTTTGCAAAAATTACATGATGAACAACTAACCATCAATCTGGAGAAGTGTGAATTCATGAAGCAGGAATTGGTATACCTTGGTTTTGTGGTGTCCCAGGGAGAATTGAAGATGGACAAGTCAAAGGTAGGGGCAATCTTGAGCTGGCCTACTCCCAGAGCAGCCACAGAGGTGAGAAGTTTCCATGGCTTAGCCCAGTTTTACAGAAAGTTTATCAGAAATTTCAGTGGGATATGTGCACCCATGTTGAATACAATTAAGGGTGGAATGAAAGCAAAATTCAGATGGACATCAGCTGCAGATAGAAGTTTTGAACAATTGAAGAAAGAGATAGCAACACAACTTGTACTATTACTGCCTAGTTTTGATAAGCTATTCACTATTGAATGTGATGCAAGTAATATAGCTGTAGGAGCAGTGTTACATCAGGAGAACAGACTTGTAGCCTTTTTCAGTGAGAGGTTGAATGAAGCAAAGAGTAAGTGCTCTTCGTATGACTTAGAGTTGTCTGCTCTAGTCCAAGCACTTAGGAAGTGGAGACATTATCTCCTACCTAAGGAATTTGTTGTCTACACAGATAACCAAGCCCTGAGTTTTCTAAACTCACACGATAAGTTGAGCAGCAGACATATCAAGTGGATGGAGTACCTACAATCCTACACTTTTATAATTAAGCATAAGAAGGGGCAGCTCAACAAAGTTGGAGATGCTTTGAGCAGGAGGTTGCTCACAGTGCAGGAAGTGCAGTTGAAGAGCATTGGAGTTGAAGACTTCAAGGATCTCTATAGAGATGATGAAGACTTTGTTGAGGCATACAAGGTATGTCAAGATTTTGAGAATCACTTTCACAGTGAGTTTGCAGATTTCACCTTGCAGCAGGGATTGCTATTCAAAGGTGGACAATTATGTGTGCCAAGGGGATCTATGAGAGAAAATCTCATACAGGAGAAGCACAATGGCAGTCTGAGTGGCCATTTTGGTCTGAACAAAACACTAGAGCTAGTCCAAAGGTTCTATTATTGACCGAGGATGCACAGAGACATCAGAAGGTATGTAGAGCAGTGTATCGTATGTCAGAAGGCCAAGGGAACCACTTCTAATGCAGGACTGTACCAACCTTTGCCCATTCCTTCCAGGCCATGGGAATGTGTAAGTATGGATTTTGTGGTTGGTTTGCCTAAGACTAAGACTGGTTATGATAGCATATATGTAGTTGTGGACAGGTTTAGCAAGATGAGCCATTTCATTCCCTGTAAAGTGACTCATGATGCCAGTCATATAGCACACTTGTTTTTCAAAGAAGTGATAAGGATTCATGGACTTCCAGCAAGCATTGTGTCTGACAGAGATGCTAAGTTCATGGGGCATTTCTGGAAAACTTTATGGCAGAGATTAGGGACAAATTTATCTTTCAGCTCAACATACCATCCACAAACAGATGGTCAGACAGAGGTGGTAAACAGGACACTGGGTAATCTGTTAAGATGTATAACCAAGGACTATGGGCAGAGCTGGGATCAAGTCATTTATCAGGCAAAATTTGCCTATAATGACAGTGTGAATACGACTACTGGTAAGAGTCCATTCGAAATAGTCTATGGAATGCACCCCAGAGGTGTATGTGAGCTCAGGAATATGGGAAACACGGAGAACAAAAGTGGTCATGCAGAGGATTTTGCACAATCCATGAAAGAAGTGCATGAACAAGTGAAGAAAACCTTGACAGAAAACACACAGAAGATCAAGGACAGAGTAGATGCCCACAGGAAGGACATCCAGTTTGAAGTTGGTGATCTGGTTATGGTGCACTTGAACAAAGCCAGACTGCAGAAAGGAATGCCAACCAAATTGCAAATGCGAAGAATTGGTCCTTGCAAAATCCTGAACAAGTATGGTAACAATGCATACAGGATTGAATTGCCAGAAGACCTGGCAATCTCACCAGTGTTTAATGTTCAAGACCTGGTGCAATACAAGGGTCCTCAGTCAGTAGCAAATGGATCCATTTCAGAGAAGGAACAGACAGTCAAAAATGTGACTTTGCCACCAAAACCCAAACTACAGGCAGAGAGAATACTGGATTCTAGGGTACAGAAGTAGACCAGACATGGCGTCTACATGGAGCATTTGGTCAAATGGAAGCAGTTGCCTGAGGTAGAAGCTACCTGGGTTGCAGAGTCAAAATTCAAACAGAGGGGCATTGATTTTGCCTCATTGTCACCGGAGGTGACTTGACTTTTTCCGCACAGGGGGAGTATGGTGCAGGAGCACCACGGGCTTGGAGCCCATGTATATATATTTGTTTACATTTTGGTGTGATGTTGTGAATTTTCCTATAGTTGCATTTTGGTGTGATGTTGTGAACGTAGTGTATCGGAGTAACAATCATTATGTCTCACCGATAGGGATGTTATCGGCATGTCGGCGGGAGAAATGGAGTCGCTGCTGATAGAGGCAATCTTACCGACGGTGAAGTGGTGTTAAGCATATCGGCAAAAGTATCATCATCGGAGGAAACGAAATCGGTTGGCCCGACAGTGAAAGTCTCACCGATGTTTGCCTTGACCTAAGGCATCGGGTTGAGAGGGAGTATCGGCGGAAGATGCAAGGTGTTCGCCGACGGACGGAGTCTTGCCGATAGGCAAATGGATGAAGGCGGTTTGGAGTCTCATCGGAGTGACTAACGGTGTCGGTAGGAGATTCAAGGAGATTGCCGATAGTGGAAACTCACACCAACAAGCATGAAGGGAAGTCATCGGGGTAAGTTAGTGCATCGGGAGATAGACCGAAGGCTACACCGATGGTGTAAGTCTGAGCGACGGGAGTCTATGAAGCCAAAGGCGACATCGGCCAAACTTATACTATCGGCCGATAAAGATTTAGACTCACCGATAGAGGGTGGTCACACCGATGGAGCGATAGCATAGAAGTTGAACCGGGCAGTTAGAATACGAACCGGTCTGAGAACTGAAATGTCCTGTAACGGACATGAGATAGCTATTTAGATGTAGAATTCTCTTTGTAAGGGGTTCACGGAAGGAAGATTTTGATTTTGAGAAGCATTTTGATGTAAGAACAATTTTGAATACAAATCCAATTCAGCAGTTCGACCAATATTGTGTTTTTGTACAGTTTTCAGTTTGTTGTTCTGAGGTAGATTAGTCGTTTCTTTTTCTGAAATTTTGTTCTCTTTTGCAAACCATGACTCTGTCTTGATGTCCCTCAAGTTCCTCTGTACAGTATGGAGGCCATCAAACAGAGCCATGCCTTTTGTTTGTTTTTCTTTTGTGGGATGGTTGGATTGTCGACTAGAGGCAATGCATGCTTGTTCTAGGCGAGCTCAGTAAGGAGTCCGGCTAGATAAACAAGTAGGAGAATAGACTTGCAGGGGTGGAAAACAGAGAGGGAGAAAGTGAGCACCAAGCAGTCAAGACCCTTGAACAGAGAGAGAAGGGTGGACAACGGGCTCAGAAAAGTTATGTGCCCTTGAGGCAGTATCTTGGAAGCAATGAGGACAAGGAATGTGTCCCACACCAAGTAGAGTGATAGACTTTTCCATCTCTGCAAAGAGTTGAGGAATTTAGCAGACATTTTTGTGTAGAAAGATGTCATGAGCACTTGAATTGGTAGAGAGGCTAGAGTTGTCCAGAGTCTTGAATTGATTCAAGATAGGTAGATTTGACATTCTAGAGTCCCTCCCTATCAGCGCCCTTGCTGGTCGTCCTAACTCATATCTTTAATTTGAGTTAGGCGCCTTTCCTTGAAAGAGAACACATCATACATGGGTCGGCCCACTTGAGAGGGAAAATTGTAATTTAAAACATGCACTAACTACCCAGGTTTGCCTTGAGGAAAGGAGGAGACAAAATGTGTATATATACTCAATCCATTGGCATTCCAAAAGCATCAAGCAATCAACATTCATTCATACATTGGAGTTTTATCTCTAGCATAAGGGTATTGAGACAAAAACCTCAAATATCCTTGGAGAGGCTGGACGAAACCCTAGCTGATCCAATTGGAGGATTTCGTGACGGGGATCTACTTGTGCATCATTGGAAAGAAGAGCAGATTGCAGATCAGATTGTGGAGATCATTCTTCGAGGTGTTCTTGGTGTGGATAGTTCATCAATTGCGAGGAGAAGTGCCCTCTCTTGGAGCGACACCTTTAGGATGAAGGTTTCATGCATATTTAGAAGCTAAGCTGCTGCTAGTATTACACTAAGTAATTGGTAAAATATGATATATTAACAATGAGCACAAGCTCAGATAAATAGATTTACAAATATACAGGAAAGGCAAGTTTCTAAAATAGAAACTTGCAGAAGATCGTAAACACGATCTTACTAAATAATTACAAACAGTTACACTATTGACCATTAACTAAAAATAGCATGAAATAATATTCTAATACCCTCCCTTAATGGTCAATCTATCAACTACACCAAGAGACCCCCTGAATTTTACAAACTTATCTAGACCAAGGGACTTGGTGAGGATATCGGTTGTTTGGTCCTCCGTCGGAACATACAGCAACTGAACTGATCCGTCTTCAACAAGCTTTCTGATGAAATGACAATGAGTTTCTACATGCTTGGTTCTTTCATGGAAGACTGGATTTTTGGCAAGTTTGAGAACTCCCTGATTATCACAGAACAAGGGAGTCGGACCTGCTTGAGATATTTGCATATCAGCAAGCATCCGGTGAAGCCAAACTGCCTCACAAGCTGCCTTAACTGCTCCCCGATACTCTGCTTCTGTTGAGGAGAGAGCCACCACTTGCTGCTTCTTACTAGTCCATGTGACTGCACCGAATCCCAAACTGAACACATACCCAGAGGTGGATTTCCTGTCATCAACTGAACCTACCCAATCTGAGTCTGTGAAACCACTGAGTCTAGGATCATGACTCCGTGAGTAAAGAAGTCCATAATCAGAAGTGCCCTGCACATAACGCAGCACACGCTTCGCTACTACCCAATGATCAACCTTGGGGGCTGTCATGAAGCGTGAAATGTAGCTCACTGCAAAACTGAGGTCAGGTCTAGTGGCAATGAGATAGATGAGGCTGCCCACTAGTTGCCTCAACAATGATTCATATACTACAGGTGAGTCTGACTTGGCAGACAACTTAAGCCCTTTTTCCATGGCTGTGGAGGCAAGTTTGCAATCCTGCATATGGAACTTATCTAGAAGACTGCGAGCATACTTGAACTGGGAAATGAAGATACTGCTCTCAGTCTGCCAAACCTCAACACCTAAACAATAATGCAAGAGGCCAAAATCTGTCATCTCAAATGTGCTGCACAAATCCTATTTGATCTCAGCGATCAAATGTGCCGAGCTACCAGTAATGATCAGGTCATCCACATAGACAACACGAATTGAAATATCAGTACCAGTGCGTTTGACATACAAATTAGAGTCAGATGGACTCCTCTGAAAGCCATGATATGTGAGGTACTTATCAATCTTGATGTACCAAGCTCGAGGAGTCTGTTTCAGGCCATAGAGTGCTTTGACCAATCTACACACCTTATGTTCTTGACCAGCAACCTTGAACCCTGGAGGCTGCGTCATGTAGACTTCTTCCTTCAACTCACCGTTGAGGAAGGCACTCTTAACATCCATCTGATGGACTTTCCAACCAAACTGAGCTGCTAAGGCAAGGACAAGCCAAATTGTACTCATCTTGGCTGTAGGAGCAAAAGTCTCCTCGTAGTCAATGCCTTCCTTCTGTGAGAACCCCCTAGCAACGAGACGAGCTTCGTACTTGTCAAGGGTTCCGTCAGCTTTGTATTTCACCTTGTACACCCACTTGCAGCTAATGGGCTTCTTCCCTAGAGGAAGATCAGAAAGGACCCAAGTGTGATTTTTCTGAAGACTCTGGTATTCAAATTCCATAGCCTTTTCCCACTCAGGAATTCCTTTAGCCTCTGAGTGTGTCTGAGGCTCATAGACACTATGAATGTTAGCCATGAGAGCAAAGTTAACTGTATGCTGTTGTTTGCTCTTGTTTCTGGATGATCTACCCTTAATGAGCTCATCGTCATGAAGATCTCCTATAGTCTTTGCCCACCATTTAGGCGGAGAGTAGAAGTGCCAACATTGGATGTAACAGGAGGAGCCGGAACAGGTGCAACAGGTGGAAGATCAACATCATCCGGAGGAAATTCGGGTTGAGCATCATCAAAATCAGAATCTGCATCATCATCCCTCCCATCAGGTGGACCTAACAAAAGATGAACACCCAAATCAGCAGCCTTCAAAGGCTGATCCTCAGAATGCTGCACAGGTGAGGAAGAAAAAGGTCCTCGTTCTTCATCAAAGACAACATCTCGGCTGAAGGTAAGACGATCAGTATCTATATCAATCAACCGGTAAGCCTTATGGTTGTCACTGTACCCTGTGAACATAAGCTTTTCACTCTTGGATCCAACTTGGAGCGCTTGGCATCTGGAATCCATACATAAGCTAAAGAGCCAAATATTTTCAAATAACTGATCCAAGGTTTGCGACCAGTCCAAGCTTTTTCAGGAGTCTTCTCCTTAACAGCATAAGTCAGAGACCGATTAAGGAGATAGACTGCAGTGTAGACTGCTTCTGCCCAATACTTCTAGGAACACTCCTGTGTTCTAACATGGAACGGGCCATCTCAGTGATTGTGCGGTTGCGCCGCTCTACAACATTGTTTTGTTGAGGAGTATAGGGTGTGGTTAACTGGCGTTTGATGCTATGTATGTCACAGAAGTTGGAGAAGTCAGTAGAGCAAAATTCCCCCCCATTATTTGACCTAAGAGTGACTATGGAACAGCCAAACTCTTTTTCTACTAAGGCCTTAAACTTCTGAAATACAGTAAACACATCTGATTTCTGTCTAAGAAAGTACACCCACATTTTACGACTGAAATCATCAACAAAAAGTAAGAAGTACCTGCAACCAGTAACAGAAGGTGTATTCATTGGCCCACATACATCAGCGTGAACCAACTGTAGTACCTTGGAGGCTCGCCATGAGTCACCAGTCGGGAACAGTGTCCGATGCTGCTTCCTAGCCTGACAAGCTCCACAAACACCATGATGCTGGGTCTGGATCTCAGGTAAACCGGCTACAAGGCCCTCCCGAGATAGCTGAGAAAGATAGTGCACATTTAAGTGCCCATAATGTTGATGCCAAAGACTGGTGATGGAAGAATTGCGGGCTGCCATGGCTAACTCTAGAGAATCACCTGTATCCACAGGTCTGTATAGACCATGATCCTCAATACCAACAACCACAGTGCTACGAGTCTCCCAATCAACAATGGAACATTTGTGTGTACTGAAAACCACATCCAACTGAGGAGAGTGCTGCATGATCTGACTGACAGAGAGAAGATTAAGTTCCATGCCAGGAACATAGTAGACATTGAGGAATATGAGATTCCTTCCATCAGACTGAATCTGAACAGTGCCCTTACCGACAACTGTATATTCTTCTCCTCCACCAAAAATAATTGAGTCACTAAAGGGAGTAAAGTCTGTAAACCAATCACGTCGATGAGTGAAGTGACGCGAAGCACCTGAATCAATGTACCAGGCAGAGGACTTCACATGATCTGCAGGTCTTTTAGCCATAAAAGCGTAAAAGGCAGATTCCTTCTGCTCAGTGTGCTCGGCAATATTGGCTTTCTGCTGAGACCCTCCCTGCTTCTTCTGTTCAGAAGCGAAACGCTGATGACAATCCTTTTTGATGTGACCATATTTATGACAGTAATTACACTGAATATTCTTTTTCTTGTTGCTGTCCTGAGGTGGACCTGAGCCTTTCTGCTGTGGAGGCTGACCTTTGCCTTTATTCTGAGCCTGAAACTTGGCTGCAAAAGCCTACTCTGAAGAGGACGAAGAAGCACTACTACCAAACTGTTGTTTCCAGTGATCCTGCTGCAAGAGGATAGTACAGAGCTCTGGAAACTTCAGATCAACATTAGCTGATGTAATGTTGAGAGTCTCGATGAAATGTTCATAGGACTTAGGTAGACTTTTCAAAGTGATCACGACCATGTCTTCTTCCTCCATTTTTCGACCAATAGCCTCCAGTTGATCTCGGATCTCCTGGATCTTGTTCAGGCGCGCTTGCAAAGATGTCTTCTCATCCATCATGATAGAAAACAGTATATTTTTTAGGAAGAACGCACGACTCTTGTCAGAGGTTTCATGCAAACCCTTCAGATGGTCCCAAATCTCCTTTGTTGTTTTCCTAGCCGGAATCTGAGGTAGCTGATCATCTGTGACTGAAAGCTTAATGAGCATGACTGCTTCACGATTCTGCTCGTCAAACTTGTCCTGGTCTTTACCCGTCGTTGCAGGACGAGTAGTAGTGCCTAAAATCATCTGATCGAGGCAGCAATATTCAAAGATGGTCATCATTCGCTGCTTCCAGGTATTATAGTTTTTGCCATTAAATCGCTGACTGCCTTCCAACATGATGTTGGTCAAACTCGCCATCTTGCACGCTTTTCAAGGCACGAAAGACGAGGTACTGAGAAGAGGCTGAATGCACAAAACTTGAAGCACAAATTCCAATGCACAAGATGCTGAGGCAGTTTATAGGCACAAAATTTGAGACAAATCTGACGGCACAAATTTCAAGGCACGAATTTCGAGACACCCAGAAAAATCCAACAAGTACCCAAAAATAGTCTCGAAAAACCCACCAAGAATCTACAATCAAAAAAAAATTGGACTTGAACCAGGGGGTCAAAACCCTAGCCGAAAATTGCAGAACCCTACGCGGCCATGAAAGCACAGAAAAAGACCACGAACCAAGATTTAAACGCACGACCTCCAGAAAACACAGACGCAGATAGCATGTGACCCTTGCAAAACCCGGGATTTCCAAAGAAAATATGGCACGATTTAGAGAAAATCGCAACTTGATACAAAGAGTTCTGATAAAAATCGCAACTTCAACCTTGTACAAAGGCAGCATGCATGAAATCGCAGCTGAGATTTTAATTACAAACGACTCAGGGAGAAAAGTCGCCGAAAAAACACCAAGCAGAAGCCCACGATCACGCGACCAAAAATTTGGAAGCCTGCAAAAGTCGCGATCAAGCTCGGAAGGAAGTCACGCAGGTTAAAAATGCCCAAAAAAACGCGAGCAAACAAAAGCACTTTCCGAACAAACCCAAGATGGAAGATGTCGTTGCATACAAAAAATTGTGGTCAAAAAATGCAAACGACGTCTGGGGTTTACAAAGTGCCAAACAAAATCTTCAAACCACGACTAGAAGAATCGCTAACCAGGAGAAAAAAATGACGCAATGATCAGAGAGCAAACAATGCCCATAAAAAAAACGCGATTTCCAGACCCAGAGGTAAGAACAAAAAACAACGAAGAACCAGGGAAAAAAAATTTATTTCCCGCTCAGTGGCTCTGATACCATATTACGCTAAGTAATTGGTAAAATATGATATATTAACAATGAGCACAAGCTCAGATAAATAGATTTACAAATATACAGGAAAGGCAAGTTTCTAAAATAGAAACTTGCAGAAGATCGTAAACACGATCTTACTAAATAATTACAAACAGTTACACTATTGACCATTAACTAAAAATAGCATGAAATAATATTCTAATAGCTAGGGTTTTGACCAAGGGCAGATTTCTTAACAGCAGAACAGCAGCCTGATTTCTTTCATTTGTGAGTTATTATCATGGTGAATATTATGTATTTCATGATGTAATACCTTCCTATGCTTGAACGACCTATGTAGAAGATCTTTTGATGTATTGACGATGCATATACGAATATTATAAGGTGCAGATCTGAATAATTCGTTCCAGAATTTATAGCAGCAGTCTTTCATATTTATTCTGGATGCATGGTTGACATGATTAGTAGGTAGTTCATGGTAAATATAATATTCATGATTGGGCAAATCATTGGGTGTGATCATATTGATATTTGACATAATTTATGATAAATATATGCATATGTTTCAAGTCTGATTTTTGGAGCAGAACTAGGGTTAGGGCAAAATTAGGGTTTTAAGCAGAAAATCAGAATTGTAGTGTAATACCCCATTTGGGACATTACAATATATATATATATATATATATATATATATATATATATATATATATATATATATATATATATATATATATATATATATATTTTCTTTCTTTAAACTGATTCGTAAAGGTTGGCTAAAGTTACAATGTAATGTCCCATTTTCGGTCCATTCCAACATTCTTGGAATGTTCCAAGAATCCTGGAGAGTGCCAATGTTCTCTGAAAAGAATTCTAACAATGGCAGTGAGTTCGGGAGACCAAGATGAGTCCAATGGTACTTTTTGGATGCAATTCCGACATTCTGGGAGCACTCCACACTTCTTGGAGAAGTTTGCTATTTTTGGAAAGCACCAATTTGCATAAAGTTCGTCATCCTGAGAACTTAAGGTTATTTTGGCATGGTTAGAATTCATATTTGGATCATTTTAATATTTTCCGCAACTTTGGTGGTTGTGTGGAAAATAATTAAAATATTAAATAATTATTTTAAATTGTCAAATAGTTACTTTATCTTATAATTCTATTTGATAGCTTATTTAATTATTTAATAAAGGTTCTTTAAGTTGTGCAGATAAGTGATGTTAGACACACGGGGGTCGTAAAAGGGACTTTTGCACACATGAAATAAATTATTTTATTTTGAGGACAATATGGAGGGATAAGGGAAAATAATATTTTAATCCCTCAAAAAGTTATAAAAGAGGTGTTGAGCACAAAGCAAGAGTTATACTAAATATTGATTTTGCTTCTACTTTGAGTGAGAACCTATGTTCTTCTCATATTTTCTTGACGACGAAAACCCTCTTGAGAATACCAGTTTCAGGGATGAAAACCCTCGTAGTTGGATTTGGTGATTTCATTTAGGAATCACAATTGTGCTGTAATGAATCTTTCTCTATTATGCAACTAATGAATATCATTTTCTCAAGTTTTTGAAGAGGATTTGAAGAGTTTTTCAATGCGTGAAATCCTCTGAGGTTTGGCGCCTTCCAAGGAACCAAATCTTATGTTTTCAGGCAAGGCGATTTCTATTTTTGCAGGCCAAGTCAATTGTTTGGCACTATAAACCCTAGCGCCTCACTAGGGAGGAGCAGGGCGAATTTTTCTTAGAGCTGATTCAGACCTGCAGCTGCTGTTTTAATTGGAGCCGAACTTTTAGAGCTGGTCGCACCTTAAGGGACAAAGCCGTACCATACTAGAGGATGGCGAATGTTTTTCGAGGGCAAATCAGCTCATTTTTTCCTATGTTCTTTGCTGATTAGGAGGCGCACCATTCTTTGGGTGAAGTCTACATTAATTGGAGGTTCTAAATCAGATTTTGAGGGAGTGTTGATGTTGGTTAGGGTTTCAGACTTTCCATTTCAGACCTTCATTCTGCTGCAAATCTGTATCAGACTTGTTCATCCGTGATTTCAGTGACATTCGGAATGTTTAGAGTTGTGTTTTGGCATCCCTCTTCCTCTACAACAACAAAACTTAAATGGGTATGCTTCTAATATTGATTTGTATGATTTTTGGTGCCTCTTTACAGTGATTATTTGCTGCAGCAGAATATTTCAGTTTGAAGTCAAAATTATTCATTATATTTTGCAGCAGTGTTAACAGTTTGGAATCAGATTGAAATGTCATTTTATTGCAACTGATTTCATGTTGAAATATATAGATGTATAGTTGCAATCAAATATATTGTATAACCCTGGAAGGTAGTACCGCCGGTGGCTTTGTATTTCCTACATATCATTTTGTAATAACTGGATGGTTCACCGCGAGTTCTATAGAATGCATTGTGTCTTAGCACACTCCGCTGAATAAGCGTAGATAAGGATGGCTTTCCGCCTTGTGTGCCTGCATCTTTGTTTGTAAATGCACACTCCGCTGAATAAGCGTAGATTTGGTCGGCTCAACTGCCTTGTGTGCCTGCATCTTTGTTTGTAAATGCACACTCCGCTAAAGAAGTGTAGACTTGGCTAGCTCTGCTGCCGTGTGTGCTTTGGTTGATTAAGATTTCATGTGGCTGAATTCTTTTTAGATAGTTGGGAGTGGTCCTAAGCACTGTATGCTCTCACCTTGCCCATTCTGGGAATTGGGTGATCAAAAGGTGTCGAGGACGTTGCATTGTAGCAATTCTTTAGTTGTTAAAAATCAAAAAAAAAAATTGGGGTGGTTATTACATACAACCTTGATTTTTCAAAGAAGCTGATACGTATCAATTCTTTAGTTGTTAAAAATCAAAAAAAAAATTGCGGCCCCTTAGCATGGGGAGCAATGCCTACAGGGTTTGAACTTGGGTCATCGTCGTTACAAATGCTTGCCTGGCCACTAGAACAGTAGCCTGCTAGAGTCAAGGAAAATTAGGTTTATCTAGTAGTTACAATAAGTGTAGAACTGTCATGCTGCTGTGCATCTTCGTATCTACAAAATGGTCCAAAGGATTATAGTGTGATGGTAAAGGGGCACACTCTAAGAACCTTGACAGGGGATCCAATCATCCTACCTCAATAAGACATCCCATAACTCCAGCACACATTTGGCGAGTTTGTGGCGTGGCAATTATGTGGTCCATCCTAGCAGCGCCCATATTTACAAATTAAAAAAAAAAAAAAATAGTGCAAGCATGACTTAAAGGCGGCCCATAACATCCTCCAAGAATTATTTCCCCAAAAAATCCACAAATTGGCCTAATTGTATATTCTTTTAAAAGTTTGCCATGCCTAGCCAAATGCTCTGCTAGTACTGAATGAAGATACAAAGTTTGACATCTTCATTAAGATGGAAAATGTGAAGGCATTACTTACATGTAATCAGCATCCGACTCGACATCGGTTTCCAAGATACCGACGAGGACCAATAAGCCTGGCCCTATCTCAGATACAATTTGGCCTTCTACCTACACTTTGTTGAAACTTCATAAAACCAATAAACTTCATAAAACCCACAAATTCATTTCGAAGAAAAATAAATAAAATAACATAAGCGCAGCCAAAGTTAGCATACCTCTACTTTAGCGGACAGTACTCTTTGAACAATGGCCCTCATTGCTACAATTCCTTTAAATGACCGGCGGCCTGCCTGGCCAACAAATAAAATTAAGCAAAAGCAAACTGAACCAGCCCTGCAAATATGAATTGATCGCCCTGGCTATTGTCAACAATTCCAGTTTATCCGTTAAATGAATTAATTTATGCCCATGTAATTTTTTTTAACGCGAGATAAAAAGCTTATTTACAATTTCTATTGGTTTGAAATTTGAAATTTATATCTTAATGTTCCCTGAAAAATACCTTTTTTAATAAGTTTCTTTTTTAAAAATATTTAAGAAGACAATCCCATTCACTATTGATTGACAGCGTCACAGCACCACACATCCTACCATTTTTATATTAAAAAAAAATTACCTTTATGAAAAAAAAATCTGAATGAGAACAAAATAAAACAAATTTAATTTATTTATTGAAAATAAACAAAGTAAGTCATTGACGGTGTGGTTTGATGGTTAAGTCGCTCGGTTGTAGTGGTGGTCACTAGGGTTGAAACCCCTGCTAGGCCAATGATGACACCTAATATTAGGTCACGAATGACACCTAATTCATGCATTTCTTGGTGCTCATCCAATCACCTACAAAACAATTGTTGGAGAGAGGACAAGACAATGAGCATAAAGATGGCAATGCTACAAGGAGGCAAGTAGTAATAGGTACATAATAAGCAAAAACCCTCTTTTTGGTGAAAACAAGTAGGCTCAAAATGATTGTAGCAGGATAATGAATGATCAAAGAATGAAATGCATAACCTAAACCCAAATCATTCAATACCTCAAAGATGCAAAATGAATTGTTTGATTGATTTGATATGTTGGTTGCTCACAATTCAGCAGCATAACATTTGCATAGGATTGAGATGATAGATGGAAGATGATGATGATAGATGCAAAGGCTTTAATGTGATTTCAACAGCATAAGGATACTCCAACTCAATGCATCCTCAAATGGCTTGTGAGGGGGTTGATTTATAGGAAAGGCTTGGTTCAAATGGATGGTTGAGATTAAAAAGCTAAATGATTGATGTGGACGGCTAGGATTGATTAGTTATTCCCACTCTTCAAGGGAGTTGTAGTCATGTGACAAGTGGAGGGAGGAGAATAGGTCTCATGTGTGATTGTGTACACAAATACTTTTATTTAATAAGTTTATATGTGATGGTGTGCACAAATACTAAAATTAGGTCCCATTAGTTGTACATGTGAATGATTTTAAATGAAAGTTGTACTACCACACATGAGTCAATTGAAAAATGGACAAATGTCGAAATGTGATGAAAGGTGAGGACTTAATTCAAATATTTTATTTGAATTAGTTGGGATATGTGAGGAAAATTAATTAAATAAATAAAATTTATTTAATTAATTGGGAAGATGATTAGGATAGGACTGGGATATGAATGAGAAATTAATTAAATAAATAAATAATTATTTAATTAATTGGAAAGTGGGATAAGGATGGGATTAAGATGGGGAATTAGGACAAAATGCTATATAATGTCTAAGTAATGTTTTTGACTAGGTGTTCCAAGACATGGGTAAATTTGGGTGTCTACATTTTGCCCCTCTTTAAGATGATGTTCGAAATGATAAGATTTGTGTTGAGTAACATCATTTCAAAGAAGCTAAGGTATGGATAGAGGAAAATGGATGATGATGGGAAGATAGGATAAGGATGCCCCCTCGAGAAGATAGGTGGGTTGGACAAACACAGGTAGGCTCTTGAAATGAAATGGATTGGTCGAGGAAGAAAGATAAGGGAACATATAGAAGAAATGATGATGTGTTATGCTGCAATGAAAGTGAGCAACCATGATGTTTGATATAGCACTAGACATTATGCACCAAGGTATAAGGACCAGGGTGACGATGTGTCTTATGCCCTAGCATAATACAACCCTGTCTGGATACAAGATATGAATATTAGCTGGATTGATACTAATATGATGTAAATGCAAGATAAAATGATAACACACACAAGCAAGCATGCACAAATGATTCAAAAACAAACAAGGTATTGCCCCTGTCAAGCTGTAAACCAATGATTGATTGCTGATTGATGATGATAGTGTTGAGAATGTTATCATGGCGGGGAACGCTATATCCCTAGATCAACACAAGAATGTTTGATGATGATGCTGATCGATCGATTGATTATTTTCGTTTACGACAAGATTAGGATCAAGACCATTGATTGCGATTGGATAATTTGACAAGATTGATTAACTTGATTGGTATGGATTAAGGATTGACTTGCATTTGGATCATTGTTTGGACTGATTTGAGGATGATAAAATGATGGATGAAGATTGATGAAGGATGGATGAAAATGAATTGGAGTAAATTGAATTGATATGAATGGATGATTTAATTGAAGGAAATGGATTGATTGAATGATTGATTGGAAGAAAGTGTTTATTAATGATGTAGAAGATAGATGACAGAAGAAATGATGAGAGGAGAAAGAGGAAAATCATTTGTGCCTGAATCTAGGCTCTTCTTTCATACTCCAGACTGCCTACATACCCTGTATCCTCGAGATCAAGGCACATAACGATGGAAATGAGATGTAGTTCTGATTTTGTGTTTTATTGATGAGATGATGAAAATGGATTGAATTGATCAAGTTATGGATTGATGAAATGTTAATGATGGGATGATATGTGGTGGATTGAGTTACTTTTGATTTGTTGAAGTGATTGGATTTGTTCCAATTGGAGTTGATGTGATTGAGTTGATTTGCTTTGGTGTTGATGCTGATGATTGATAGGATTTGTTTTGATAGTTGGCTTGATGTGCTTTGGTTGTGATGTTTGCTATTGCTGGGTTGATTGTTTTTATGATTGGATTATTTTGAATGATGATAGTGATGGTGTAATGATTAGAGTGTCCACTCAATCTAAGCATAAGCAAGTGTTCTCAGTATGCTCAAAGGATGTAAAACAAATAAGGTATTGCCCTTGTCAAGTCATAAACCAATGATTGATTGTTTGATTGATAATGATAGATAGTGTTGTCATTGCAGGGAAAGCTATATCCCTAGATCAACACAAGGATGATGTGGGAATGATATATCCCATTGATGATGATTGATGATGATTGACAAGATTAGGATCAAAACCTGTTGATTTGATTGGATAATGTTCCTTGATTGATTAGCTTACTTGATATGGATTAGTGTAACTTGGATTTAAGATCATTGCTTAGATTGATTTGATTGATATGATTGGAAGAAGTGATTGATTGAAATGGATGAATGAATGTTATTGATAGGAAGAATTGATTGAATGATGATGATTTGATTTTGATTGAATGTTGATGGAGTAGATTGATTTGGATGATGTGATTGGTTTTATTGCTTGGATTTTTCGTTGGATATTTGGTTTTTTAGATTTTTTGACATATTTTGATTTTTTTGGAGTTTTTTGAAATGTTTTGGAAAATGCCAATGGATTTACAGTTTGGGTAGCCTTTGTTCTTGATACCAATGATAAGGGAAGACCAAGTCTAGGTGCAAGGATGGATGAATGGGATTGGATGGATAAAAGGATGGATAATAGTAAATGGGATGGAAGGCTTATGATATATGGATGGATAAAAAGGATAAGCCGTGGAATGGAGAGCTCATGATAAATGGATAGATATAAGAATAGACTATAGTGGATGGATGTATGCCTCATAAGGGAGTTAGGATGTTATCTCCAAAGACTATGTCGCATAGGAACAACATGCCCCCATTCTAGGTATAGACTTAAGACTTTGCATGACAAAGCTTATGAAAATAGGATGACATGATGGATTGGATTTGGATGACAAGGCTTATGATAGGTGGATAGTGATAGGATTGTTTGGAAAAGGATAAGGTATATCAAGAGATATCAAAGCATGTTTCAACATTTTGCCTCCATATCTTCATCAAGATCAAAAGAAGGAAGGGTGGATGAATACACTCAATAGGATAGGTCTATGGGTGTAATGGATAAGGATGGTAGGATGGCAAGATAGGATAAGATAAGATGAAAATGATAGGTTGGTATGATATGATGGATAGTTTGGATGAGACAAGGTGCCCCCAAGTGTAAGTGACATAGAAGATCAACCTACACATGACACCTGTTTGCCAAGTTTTCATCATGGTACTTATCCAAGGTACCTGTTTATCAGGTTTTCACCATTGGACGAAGGGATTTTTCTTTACTTTTTTTTTCTTTGTTTTTTTTTAAGATGGGATAACAATTACACATGGTGCCTGTTTGCCAGGTTTTCACCATGGTAATGGATAGAAGGGGCTCAAGTGTCTAGTGCTATGAAAGGTAATAGTCCCATTGGATGAATGTCATTGCATGGACCATGTCAAATGTTAATATGTTCAAGATGTTGGTAAAGGGATTATATGGAAGATAGATGGATTATGAAAGGTTCATGCAAGGATGGGGGATAGTGGATTATGATGTGAAATTATGGTAGGGTAGGCTAGTGTCTTATGGTGTGGATTTATGTAGGACTTATGCAAAAGCATGGATGAAAGGCTTATGCAAAAGCATGGACCATAGGAAGGTGATGAGGAAGATATGTAGGATAGTAGACGAAGGATGGGGAGATGGAGGTATGTGGGAATGTTACAGAATGGAAGGGAATCATGACCAACAATTGCACACATCGTGATAAACATTAAATCTTTTGATGGGATGGAGGTGTAGGAAGCAATGGAGATGTTTGCTTAGGAGATGGTTGATGGAGTGATTTAGGAACCCACATAGATTTAGTATTTTTAGTGCTTTTTCTTTACTTGTGGGATTTTTGAAGGGAATGGAAGTTTTGGATGGAAGTAGGCTTTTGGATGGATATAGGTGGTTGGGATTCTTGAGAGGTGGATGAGGATGCCTCATTTGACTTGCTAGCTATTTGCTTAGGAACCCAAACAATTTTTCTTTTGGGCTTTGCTTTTGGAGGTATGGGCTTGGATAGCTTTGTGAATGTACTTTGCTTAGAGGATGGATGATTTAGAGACTTTTCACATTGATGTCCTAAGGCATGAGGGTCCTTAGGAGTTTTAGTTGGATTTTTAGCTTTATAGATAAAGGCATCCAAATGTTTATTTTGGAATCCCATGGGTTTGGTGGAAGCGGGGTTGGTGGAATGAGTGGAAGCTTCATGTTTAGGCAATGTGTGCATTTGTTGGTCATGATTAGGAATGTAAGGGTACTTATGGATAAGTGGATAATTAGGTGGTTGTAGAAGTGGAGGTAAGGAAGATGGAGGGATATTAGGAGTTGGAAGGAGTGGAGGTAAAATGGATAATGGGATGTTAAGAGTTGGGAGTAATGGAGGTAAAGTGGATGGTGGGAGGTGTATGGTCACATGCTTTTGACATTTGTAGGTTGATGGATGGGGAATGGCTACATATGTTTTGGATATATGATGTGGTTTGTGATGGAAAGTGGTGGACTTAGGAGGGATGGAGGAATTACCAACGTCTTTAGAGGGTTTACCTTGGGGTGTGTATCCAAGGCCATATGAGCATGGAGGAACTTTGACATGGTTTGGCTCCAAAATACCTTGTTCATAAAGGCCTAGGCCTTTACCTTGGTAGTTCATGTTTCAGAGGATACTATGGACAATGGGACTAGGTGTGGTTTGAACACTAGACTTGAGTTCATTATTAGATGGAGAAGGTGAAGATGTTAGAGGTTGTTTTTGTCCTAAGGAAGAACATTCACAGACAAATGTGGTAAGACCACTAGGACATGATAGTGGATTTGAAGTGGAATCTATGGTGGATGTGGAAGGAGGATCATTAGGATATTGATTAGCATTGTGTTCACTAAGATCCAAGTTATTTGTTTGATCTTTTATGCTTACTTGGGGGACAAGTGTCTCATCATGACAAGTGGATGTTTGCTCATTATGGATAGAGCTAGATGGCAGATGACTAAGAGCAATTTGAATATCTCGCTCATGGATGGATATAAGATTATGGATAGGATCAAGGTGCTCATGGATAGCTTCTTCATAGGTATCATCTTGATCATAAAGAAGGTAAATGTTATGGATGGGTTGCATGAAAGTGTTTTGATCTTGAGTTGGACTAGGGCTTAATGTTTCCACATGCTTAGGATTAAACTCTTGACATATCTCTTGGGTTGCTTGAATGGAAGTGGAAGGCTCTTGGATAGGCTATTGGTCAACAACATGAGAACATGATGACTCTTGACTTGGATTCATAATAGGAGACTCTTGAATAAGCTTGATGGCTTGTAGGTCACATGATGGGCTTAAAGGGCTAAAAATGTTAATTGAGGGCTCTTGGATAGGCTCAAGGATAGGTGGACCACATGATGGGATTATAGGATTGGACATGACCTTTGGAATTTCTTTGGTAGGCTCATGAATGGGTGTTTGACATGGAGGTAGTTTATTCCTAGCTAATAGCCAATGGATCACATCCTTTGCAAGGGTATGAGTGGATGGGAAATATAATGGATGGATGATAAGGGTAGATGGTGTTGTAGGCTTAGGACTAGGATTAGGTTGGGGGCTAATTGGATTGGGTAGATTAGGGTTTAGATTAGATGAAGGGATAATCTTACCACAATTTATGAGGTTTGTGATCAATCTCTTAAGTTTGACACAATTGGTTGTTGTATGGCCCTTATACCTATGGTATGCAAAATAATGGTTTTCATTATACCAAGGGGGTTTAAAGATCAGTTCAAAAGGTTCTATAGGTGGCAGCTCAATCAAATTTGCTTGAACCAATTGTTGTACGGTTATGTCCAAGGGATCTTGTGGTGGAGGATCTTCAAGGGAGTTGTAGTCATGTGACAAGTGGAGGGGGTCTCACGTGTGATTGTGTACACAAATACTTTTATTTAATAAGTTTATGTGTGATGGTGTACACAAATACTAAAATTAGGTCCCATTAGTTGTACATGTGAAGGATTTTAAATGAAAGTTGTACTACCACACATGAGTCAATTGAGAAATGGACAAGCGTCGAAATGTGATGAAAGGTGAGGACTTAATTCAAATATTTTATTTGAATTAGTTGGGATATGTGAGGGAAATTAATTAAATAAATAAAATTTATTTAATTAATTGGGAAGATGATTAGGATAGGACTGGGATATGAATGGGAAATTAATTAAATAAATAAAAATTTATTTAATTAATTGGAAAGTGGGATAAGGATGGGATTAAGATGGGAAATTAGGACAAAATGCTACATGATGTCTAAGTAATGTTTTTGACTAGGTGTTGCACGACATGGACAAATATGGGTGTCTACACTTGTATGTCCTCGTGAAGACTCTCTAATGGGAGTCTCTAGAGCTCTAGCCTCTCCATACTCTGAAATTTGCCGAGGAGACCATAGGGAACTCTTGTCGTCGCATAGACAAATGACAGATACCTCAGATGCATGAGGGATTGAAGATCCTCCAACTGGGAATGCTGCAAATTATTTTCTAGTGGGGATCTTTGAAGCGTCCATTGTAAATTGTCGCAACTGTCCATAATCAGACACTATAGTGAAGTGATTTACCTAACTTGGAGTGGAAGGAACTTCAACTTAGCAGAATGCCTCAAATTCAGGTAACGCAGATCTTCCAACTTGTTCATCTCACCGAGAAGGGTTTCCAACTCTTTACACTCAAAGAGGTTGAGCCAAGTCAGCTTGTGTAGGCGATTAACAGCTTGAGGCAAGCATTTCAGCTTAGTCCACGAGAGATTGAGATACTCTAGCCTTTTCAGGCATCCCAGAGTGATGGGCAAGGATTTGATTTCTATCATGCTTAAATCAAGCTTTCTCAGCCTAGTCAAGCCCTTGAGAAAGCTAGGCGGTATGACAAAAAGGCATTCACTGTGGCGGAGGATCAGAGTGTACAATTCCTAGCATTTAAAGTCTTCAGGAGACAAGTTATGCAGTTGTACATAAGAGAGATTTGTTGGTGTTTGTGTTGGATGATCTCCTTGGAAGGGAATTCAGCCAAATTATCTCCAACTTTGAATAAACTCCTTTCCTCATCCTCGTCCTCCTTTTTGAGAATGTGCATGGCCAAATGGTGAAACATGGGATGCATCTTACATTTTCTCACTCTGCCCAGGGACCCAGCTTCGACTCTTTCCACCACACATCGATCAATCATTATGTTCAACATTTGTCGACCATAGGCGTCCAACACAGAAGGACCTTCACCTCGAACAAGCCTTTCTCCAGTCCATAGATCTATTAAGTCCACCGTTCTCACCTGATGATTTTTAGGAAATGCTATGAAGTAGAGAAAAGCAATTCTTAGATTTGGGGAGAGAGATTCATAACTGGAGCGAAGACACTCCAAAATTTGCCTTTCAGCAATGGGATGGTTACTAAAGAAACTATTATCTAATTGCTCTGATGGGCCTCCTAAAGCCAGCTGCCATTGTCAGGGCTCTCTCTGTCTAGCCATGGTGGTAGTGTAGGCCTTGAGAGCTAAAGGGTGTTCGTGACATTTGCTTGCTATCTTCTGGGAAGCCTGCAATACCTTTGGAGAAAGAGGTGATTCACTGCCGAAAGCAAATCTCTCAAACAGCTTCAAACTGTCTGTTTCTAACAAGCGCTACACGGAGATCAAATGCATATCTACACTTATTTTTCTAAATCAAATTTATCACATGAAATCACAACAATTTTTGATCCATTCATTGTTGGGCAGCACTCCTAGATCAGATAACATGTGATCGCTTTCGTTAGGCAGCACTCCATCCAAAACCATGAAGAATCTTTTCCTCTCAAGACGCCTAAAGATCTCAGCTTTGCCTTCTTCTTCTGTCCATGTTTTGTCGAAGGAGCCTGTTGGGACCCAAAATAACAGCAACACAAAACTCTAAAATATTCCTACATCACTTTGGTCAGGGACCATCGTCAGGGTGATAGGAAGAGGTTTATCAACAAGTTTTGGGCAATCTTGGCCAACTAATAGGAGTGCGTAGACTCCTATACTCTTTGAGCTCAACTTAAACTCTAGAGGGATATTCCAAGGGGTATTCTTAAGTAGGTATTGATATCAAACTAGATGAATAACTAAAAATATGAACAATCAAACCCAAATCACTTTCTTAGTTGTAAATCTGTCACTGGACTAAGAACAACTAGCTGTTATAAGACCCCTATATAGATGATAATGGCAATCCTACACAATGAGGATGCATAATAATTACTATTGCTTCTAAATATAAGATATATTGTTTTGTTTTGAAGATTGGGTGATCTAAGGCTACTTAGACCAGTGCCTATCCATTGGGTTGCAGAATCTATTGTTCAACAGAGGAAAAACAACCATACAAAAGTGTATAACTGTCCATTCTATAAATCAAATGCAAGGAAATCAATACCAAATCATTAAAAATACTTAATGATCCAACACCATACCATGTTCTTCCCTATGCAATACTGAAATAACCATTTACAAAGCTTGGAAATAGATTAAGAAATGTCACATTCATTCAAATTAGAGCTTACATTCATACCACTAAACGTGGCAAAAGAAAACTATAACTGCGATTATGGTTTGCTAAGAAAAACACCTACAGTAATGGAGAAAAATAGTAATCTGATACAAAGATTTGCAAATTCTATTACATACATTTTATGACTATATCATGTTAAACAAAGATTGCAAAAATAACCTTTCTATCCTACCTTCTGGAACTCACAACCCTATTGAGAATTTGCCCAATCGACCCACTGACTGGAACCAACATTACATCTCAAAAACATGCATATATAGAGTTTCAACTTATTGCACTCTCCTAGGTGTTGCACCCTGTCAAGGACTGTACCCACGCTATCATAAATTCATTTGCCAGTTTGCCAGAAGATTTGCATGTTGGAAGAGAAAACCCATGCTTAATTAATTTTGAAAATGACAGAGGAAGATTGCTTGCACTCTTCCTATACTTTGAGCAATAAAGAGGGAATGTTCTAATCCTTTCCCTACCATCTGCAACATTTGACTTATTTGATTTGTCCTTAGTGCATTGAAGAATTTCATTGTGCCAACCACTTGGATGACATTATTTTGCAAACTCATTAAATTCAAGGTACAAATCAACTTGTATATTCCTGTAATCATGGTACACTTTCAGGGAATTACCCTTTTAAAGTAATTGCAACATTCCTAATATGTTGCCCAAATTTTTTGTTTTAAACCATTTGACTCTGATTGTACTTTTCTGCATTTTTCCTTCTTTATCAACATATTTTATTTTTTAGAAACCTGACCCTTGTCGGCAATTTCCTTATTTGCCGAACTATTCTCTTCTTTGCTTCTTTTATCGGCAAACTTGGACTTTTGTGAACTTCAACTATTTTACCTTTTATCGGCTAATTCCAGCTCTATCTCCTTATCGGCAAA
This sequence comes from Cunninghamia lanceolata, assembly GCA_027924645.1. Classification (NCBI taxonomy): domain Eukaryota; kingdom Viridiplantae; phylum Streptophyta; class Pinopsida; order Cupressales; family Cupressaceae; genus Cunninghamia; species Cunninghamia lanceolata. The sequence goes on from BSBN01000524.1 coordinate 4,121,294, forward strand.
CTTACCTTTTGCCAAACCATCTTCCTTTTCTTCGTATTTTATTCCCTAGTCGGCAAAACTTTATTTTTTCGAACTAGCCCTTTTGGCACCAATTTCTTGTCGAAAACTTCACCCTATGGCAAACTATTTATCTTTTGCCTTTATCGACAAATCTTCAATTTACCGAACCAAGTCCTCTTTCCTTTGTCTTTTTTCACTTTTGTTGGCAAATCTTTAATTTGCCAAACCAACCTTTTATCACCTTCATTTATTTGCCTTATTGACAAATCTCTAAATCTTTGAACTTAGTCAGGACACCTTACTTGCTTTTTTCTTTCTTTATCGTCTTATCGACGAATCTCAAAATATTCTAACCTTTAGAAATTTAGACTTTCTGTGGGTTCTTTGACTAGAACCATTCCTTACCTTATGCACTTGCCTTAGAAAATTTTACACCTTCCTACTTGTCAATTTGACAAAATTGCTCCAAGGCAAACCCTTATGACTAATCTTTTACCATTTATCGGCAAAATATTACTTTCCAGAACCACTTCTATCTCCTTGTCAGTAACCTTTATCTTTGTTGAACCAAGTGGCCCTTGCTCCCTTTTCTCTCATCTATTGGCGAAAATGCCATACGCCAAACCAAGTCGGCAAACTATATGGTTCTTGAACTATTCACCCATCCGACCAAGGCTTGACCTATCTCCTCATTCTTCACCTTCTTACCTTTATTGGCAAATTTGACTTTTCTGAACTTGCCATATTCCTTGTCTTTGCTTTCTTTGTTGATGATTTCTCCGTCAGTCGAACCTTCTATTGGGTCTCAAAAATGCAGGTTACAAACCCTAAGAGGATGCCAGGCTCTATGATCAGACTTGCAACGTTTTTGAACCAACTAACGAAGTTAACCTAAATGGTTGATGACTCCCTGCACTTCAGGCTCTTACTAAACCTAGGCGGCTGAACCTTGAAAGCTGAAGCAGATAAAAGGAATGTATAACTCAAATGAATTTAGGTGTCTACTCACAATGGCATAAAGTGTGGAATAGATAAAAGCTTGCTAACTACTTCTACTCCTAATACTAAGATCTGAGATGAAATTGTTTGATTAAGATTTTATGGAATCCTAGAGTGGAATTGGTATGACCAGTGCCTATTTCTATTGGGCTAATGGAGTCAAGGTGTATATGATATATGATTTACTTACTAGTTACAATTCTGATTGTTTGGCACTTGTGTTTGTTTATACCTTGTATAAACGTGCAAGAATGTGACTGATAGACTCTACTTATTGATCCACTCAATCCTACCAGGTTACTGTGACTTATTGAAAGGATTTTAATCCTTGCTTGAAGGAACCAATCAACAGAATCACACAATGATAGCAAGTGTGTATTGACAAATGGAGTAGATCCTCAATTTGAATAACAAGACAACATCAAGTTGGAGATAGTATGGCAATCTTGTCAATTATATGGCTCTTCTTACTGATCCAAATGTTATTCCCAAGTTACTGTAATCAATCAAAAGGATTTTAATTCTTTAACAGAAACCAATCAATTCGATTACACAAAAACAACAAGTGTGTCTTGATGAAACTGAAATATCAACTTGGAAACTCAGGTTCAAATAACAGAGAAATAACAATGTGGAGACAACCAAATAATTGTTCAGCTCAACAAACAATAGACACCAATATTAAATCACCAATTTATACATTTTTCTCCATTATATAATTTCAAAAGATTTTACAATATACATCATAATGTTTTTGTTTCGGCAACTGATCACCCCTCCAGTTATCTAACTCCTACTTCTGATCATGATGTTTTTTCTAATCTACTGATGCTTCCCTCCTGATGATTATTCTTCTCTGATAAATACCCTTTAGATTCTAGGGTTACAACCCTTCATACTTATTCTGTGCGTCTTTTTGTTTGCCAAGAGATATTAGTTTGGTTAAAAAATATTAACCTTTTGTTTATCTTTCACAAAAATTTAATTTTCTCTTTACACTAATAAAGTATCTTCCAATAATTTCACTCGTCAAATATTTCTCAGACCATTTTGCTTTGACTTATTGGAAAATATTTTGTAGTTATTAAAGTGATACCTTTTATTAGGGTTTGTCCCATTTTGTGCCTTCATTGTATTTCGCTCTTCTTTTAATTAATTATTTCCAATACTAATATTCTTCAAGTACTCTACGGGAAATAATATTTATCCCTTCGAAATGTCTTCTTTCAAATAAATTAAAATTCTACGCTCAAAATATTTTTCAATGGGTGATATTTTCCCCACCCTCACGTTAATTAAATAAATCCTTGCCTTGTAATATTTTCTCCATGGGAAATGACTTTACCAAAATATTAATCTCTTCAAGTAATCTTGTATGTGATTTTACTCGTAAAATGTTCCGCTTCATATTTCTTTGGGTGAAAATATTTTCACGGGCCATCATACACATTTTCACAAAATCTTATTGACTCTTCTGGAAAAATATTTCACTTTTGAAAAAATAATCTCAACTTCATAATTCCTTCAATGAAAATGCGGAACCTATTTCATCAACTTTTTATTTACTCTCTTGTTGAGATTTTATTTTCCCTTTAGTAAAGTCCCTATTTTATGACCTTCGAAAATGTGAAACCTTCAATTTTATCATAGTCATATTTATTAATCTTTCTATTGGCACTCCATACGTTTTCCTCTAATGGTTTTTTCTTTCTCATCAGAGTGAATAATGTTATCTGAGAGATTTCTACAATCTTTCCCGATCATATATCTCTCCCTGATGCAATCTTTATCTTCTCTTATGTTTGTCCCTTTCAGAGTGATATCCATCGGTATAACATAGACCATCTTTGTAAAATTAACAAGACATCTCGATGCTTTTGGTTTCTCTGATATGTTTCATTCACTACTTAATGCATCGGTATGACTGTCACCGAAGGCTCTTTGGTTTTCATGATTGGTGTAACTCACGTAGTCGGCAGGAGCCAAAGCTTCTGCTCCGATCATACAAGTCTTCCCGACATTATTGTTATTGTATTTGACTTCATCGATGAGACCAGATATTTATCCTTCCGAAAAGTCTATCGGTATGATCTTTGCTATCGCTGTGAGATTATCATATGGTTCTGATGCCTTTTGTCTTTCTAACATGTCTCATCTCTTAGTTTATCCATCTGCAGGACTCTTCCCAAAGTACCTCTCAGGTTTTCTTTATTGAAGTAATCTTCATTCTCGGTGAGACCTACAAGATCCTTCTTGATAATATATGTCCTTCCGATACATCATCCCTCGGTAAGAGTCTTACTGAAATCTATGTAGCTCTAGTTAATGGAGTGACTTATGCAATCGGAAGGACTTAATAAATCCACTCCGATCGTTCATATCTCACCAATTAGGGTTTTCTACTGAGTTTTTCAACTTTTCATTTTCTGGCGAGAATGTAGGGTGCTTCACAATATATTTATATATCTATTAAAATTCTCTTTTTGTTGTGCTTAGACGGATGTTCATTTCCTGTGCCATAGTCCCCATCTCCGCTTTGTACATAATCTATAATCTTTGCATTTTGTCAACAAGGTTTGCAGCTTGCAAATGCTACCACATTTTGCATATATTTTGCTAGGGTATTTTCAGCATGTCTACCATGGAATTGACTTAAAAACCTCTTAATCAATTTTGAAAGGTATCTTTCAACACTGGGAGAAAGAAGGCACTGTCGGATATCATTCAAATGAAACCATTTTGTGTATTATCCTGCGCTAATTGCATTCACTAAGACCACATATTTTTTGCTTGACAGAATAAAAAATGAGTTATGTGCTTCTATTATCCCAAGATATTCTGCAACACGGCAAATAGGAAGACATTATAGGCATTAAAGTAACAACAATTCCATAGCAGAATCTGTCATAGATCTCAAAAGCTGTTGGCCCTCCAGGAAAATTAGGTAGATCCAATTCATCATTCTGTGACTCACGAGATTTTTGACATAGGTTCAGTGAATCTCAAATAACTATCACTGAAAAATGATTTTCCTGGTCTTCCATCATAGAACCATAAATAGATCCAATCACCCAGCATAATATGTTTGAGTATAAGTTATACCGAATTGTTTTTGGTTTCTTTCACAAATGATCTTTCAAGCATTTTGCACCAAGGGAGTTTGACGTAGGCAATACGTAGTGGACTCTGTGTATTAACAATCAAGGCCATCATTTCCAAAATAGGTTCCTGAGATTGATTTAGCAAATGTATTTTAAAGTGCAAAAACTATACTTCACATCATGGGAACCCAAGATTTTTGCAAAAAATTATAGAAAATTTTAGGTTCCAACACCTTCTATCAGTGAACTGCAGAGTTCCTAAACTTGGCTTTTCACCGATATACTTGCACTTTCTTTCTTTTACTTTAGAAATTTTTGGCGTTTCCTTCTTTCCTTTGCCTTTGTCGACGAAGTGATTGTTGGTCGAACCTCATATCGGTGAACCTTTGGGCTTTAGAACCAAAACATAAAGCTGACAAAGACCTTTTTCTTTGCTCTTCATCACTTGCTGCAGCCTTTCGTTGTCTCCTTCTGCCTTGCCGTTGCCTTGTCGGCGAATTGACAAACATGCAAACTTTCAAACTAGTTTACTAGTTTGGACTTTCGCCTATTCACCAACCAAAGGCAGAAAATGAAAAATTTTCTAAAGAAAAAAGGGGAAAGACATGGGGACTGATACTTAGTCATTTCTTGAGGAAAAAAAACCCCTGGAAACTATCTGGAATTTAAAAAGGGGTTTTCAATGGTAAAAACATAAATTAAGAATTTTGGATTTTTGGTGCAAAATAGGATAATTTGGGAGCAAAATTTTTGCAGGTCCCAAGAGAGTCTATTTGTATTTGCTAGGAAATGATACTCTACAACCAAGATATTTGACAACTAGAGACCGTAACCCATATTAGGGCATCATTCTCAAATGATTTCTGAACTGCGTCATTGTTCCACACGCGCTTTATCAACAGGGATTTTCTTGCACCCCCATGCTGTCGATGCCCAAAATATAGTGTTGTTCGTCCTCAAATAGCAGCCTATGGATGTGATTGATATGATAATCAAGCCCAACAGGATCTAAATCTACTGGCCGTGATCTTCGTTTAATGGAGTTTCTTCTCATACTTGCTAGTCTTAGAGTTGTCCACCGGATTTCACTGGTGGTCGACTCAAAGTGGGTTGAGATAGAAGTAGACAAGACTCTGGTTGCAGTTCCTGCTATGAGGTGAATAGTCGCTACTTTCCCTTCCATCACATCTGTACAATTTTGAATGCCTTGCTCCACGGTTTCAATCTATTGCTGGATAGATTTAATATTTCTGCTCACAAGGACTAGTAGAAGCATCTTGTGCCACCGATTCCTCAGATGTTGACAATCTTAGATAACATCTTCTGCATCTTGAGAGATTTTATACAGAGCTTTTATCAATTTCTGATGGTACGAATTTCGGGCATAAGGGCCAACTTCCAAACGTTTGTATTCCACCATTGAATTATAGACATTGAGACAGAGCCTCTTTGCTTTGCCTTTGAACTTGATCGCCTGTTCAATTGCTTCATTCAACACGTTGGAGAGCACAAACTCGACAATAATAGGGATCAATATTTCTGCCGTAATCTCTTTTCTATGAGAACAGGCCCAATAAACACCAAAAGACAGGGTAAAACATAACAATGATAAACAGAAAGAGACAGGGCAAAACAGAGTTGAATAACCCAGCAAATTATATTCGTCTAGCATACATTACATCACATTCAAAATACTTGTCTGGACGCTATCCAGATGTTGTGTCTGGTAGCTATCCAGACGTTGTGTCCAATAGCTCTCTACAATCACATATATATAGCTACAAAACCTTTAAAGCCTGGAAGCTTCTAACTTTCTAGAAGACTCTTAAACCTGGAATGTTCTTTTCTAGAACAACTCTTGGAATGTTCTAGCTTATAAAAGATTGTAGAAACATTCTATCATTTTCCAGACAATCTTAATCCTTAACATCCCCCCTTAAGATTGGCTAGAATAATACAGATAAAATATAAATGAGAGGGGAACATTATACTACTATCCCCCCTTAATGTTCACCTCTAGCATACCAAGCATTCTTCTAGCATATTCCTTGTTCATGGCTTGCTCCCATTCTTTCTTCCCTCTAACTTGCTGATATGAGATTGGATCATTTATATGTAATACTTTGGCCATGAGAGCACTACCAATAATACTTCTAGCATGTTCCAACTTGCATTTCCAGCAATATAACAGCCCTGCAAACAAAAATCACTCTAGCAATATACCAACCCTGCAAACAAATCACTCCAGCAATATATTTGCCTTGCAAACAGATCACTCCAGCAATATATTTCTAGTTGAACCTCTAGCTGAACCTCTTGATGGTCCTCTAGCTGAACCTGGAATATATTCTAGCTGAACCTCTAGCTAAACGAAGAAAACATTCTAGCTGAACCTGGTTGAAACTCTAGCTGAGTCTTTAGCTGAAATTTTTTTGACAACAATCCCCCCTTAGCATTACCCAAGGGGATTCAAACCCATGACCTAGCTCTGATACCATGTGAGAACAGGCCCAATAAACACCAAAAGATAGGGCAAAACATAACAATGATAAACAAAAAGAGATAGGGCAAAACATAGTTGAATAACCCAACAAATTATATTCATCTAGCATACATTACATCACATTCAAAATACTTGTTTAGAAGCTATCCAAATGTTGTGTCTGGTAGCTATCCAGACATTGTGTCCAATAGCTCTCTACAATCACATATATATAGCTACAAAACCTTTGAAGCCTAGAAGTTTCTAACTTTCTAGAAGACTCTTAAACCTAGAATGTTCTTTTTCTACATAACAAATCTTAGAATGTTCTTTTCTAGAACAACTCTTGGAATGTTCTAGCTTATAGAAGATTGTAGAAACATTCTATCATTTTCTAGACAATCTTAATCCTTAACATTTTCTCTTGCTCTAGATAACTTTCACTGGGATAACTCGCACTTTCAGAAAATACTGCAATTGCATTTAGTATTTTACTCCTCTCTTCCGAGCGTTTTGTAAGTATATGCAATTCAACAATTTCTAACATTTTCCTGATCTAATTGACTGCGAAGCTTTCTTAGAAGCTTCCTTGCCCGCGTGTCTTACACTCTGGTCTTCACCATCACTTCAATCCACTGTTAAAAAAAAGGATAAATTCCAGATCTCACCAACATTTGCATAGACTTGGATTCTTGGCCTTTCTAGGAAAGTCGCAGTTTAAAAGTGGTAGACTTGTCTTCTCTTGGAGTGATTTATGTGAAGTTTATTCAATGGAATTTACCCCTCCAGAGTCTAAAGGTACGTGCAGTTAACTCCCTACGCTTACTTTAGAAATTACTTCATCTGTACGAAAACGCGAAGTTGCACTAGAAAAGCTTGGGAGCTTTCAATTATAGAGATTTAACTTCCTTTTCAGACCTGTAATGTCGCACAATCTCATAGTGGAAATTTCAAAATGTTTATTGAAGTATTTTTCATAAAAATAAATATGGATAACAATAAAAATAAAAAAGTTGTTTTGACTGATCATCTTTATCCGAGTTAAATATGTGTGTAAAAGGAAAATATACCTTAATTTAGATAAGTGGGAAATAATAAATGTTTGATTAATTGTAGAAATTAAATGAATTTAAACGTGTTATTTAGTTGGATTTTGGAGATGGTAAAATGATGTTAAAGATGACAAGAACCAATTCGCTACAATGTTTGAATTTTAGGGTCTAATCAAACAGGTGTCTCAGAATCTACAAACTGATTATGCACTACTTTGGTTCAAATCTACACTTGTAGACTTTATCTTCATGCTTATTGAAGTGAATTGACACACATAACCAAACGTGTGTATGTAAGTGTCTATAATCATATGGACATACATGATAGTCCAATGATGATTTGACAGTCTAGCATGTGACCAATGTGGCATGAATAAAACTCACTCTCAGCCTTTCCAACATTGATGGAAGTGTCCAGATAGCTCCTAGGACTCTCCCTTTCATTTTCCTCATGTTCAACAAGCATGCACCTTGCTTGCATGTCTTGTCATCTTGCGAAAACTTTTTTTAACCTTTGGAGAAATTGCCTATGTTGTTTCAGATCGCCTAGATGACTTGCTAATCACCCAAGCAATTTTTCATTGACCAAACAAGCAATTTCATCATTTTTCTTGGTGTTTCAAAACTTTGAACTCTGACCATTTTGCATCTAATTTTGGCCCTTAAGTCTAATCAGTCCTAACTATGTTGAGGCCCCATTAAACTCTCAAATATAACCTCTTATTGTGAATTCAACTCTTTTAATACCCTCTCAAAAGAATTTGTAAAGGTATTTTTTGGTTACTTCTTTTAAGGTTTCTTTTGGATGCTCTTGCATCTCCACACAAACAATAGTAGGTTTGAGCACCAATTCCAGAGATTTTGCCAGAGGTCCAAGCTTATAGATAGAACATGAGTTCTACACAAGCCTTTAGGCTTCTTCTTTTGTCATTTGTCGAGCTTTTAAGCTCTAGAATCATCACCTACAATAGTATTATCCCATCATCATCTATTTCCCTTGGATCTAATTTTTTTACCTTCACTATCTCTTCCATCAAATGAAGTGTCCAAGGTTGGCACAAGAGAACAAATCACTAAAGTTGGAATATTGAAGACATACATGTCAACTGCAAGCCTCTTCAACATTTGAGAGCATTCAAATCCTAGCTGTGGGATTCAATTGTTTATTTGTTATTAATTGAAATAGTTTATTTTTCATTGTAGCAAAATATTCTTATCAAACTAAGCATTTGTCAACAATAAAACCAAACCAGACATTCATGTTTAAACAAGCAACAATTAAATCATTGTTCAAAGAAAACATAAGTAGTTGTTCATCTTGCATTTGTTTAGTTTAAATCATCATTGTTGCATGCAATATCAAAACTTATGGAAAAGAACAAAAGTAATAGTCGTTAAATGATCATTTGATAGTTAGTTAGTCTTCTTTCATTTATTGGAAAAATACAAAAATACAAGATAAACTTTCATTTATTGCATTTAACAATTCATTTCAGCTCTTAGTGGAAATAACAACCATTTATTTTATTAGCATTAAAATCATTCAAAATAAAAAAGCAAAACAACATTGTAATGTCCCCTTCTAGCTGTAAGCTCAAACTATTCACAACCTTGCACAATTTCAACTTACAAAAAGGAAACAGTAGTACTCAAATTTTTCTCTTTTCATATCATAATTAACATAGATCCATATTCTTTCAATATTTATCCTAGAATTTATAGTTCCGTAATCACATAATTCATATTCATATTCATAGGCCTCAAGTGCTATCCTCGAAAGGATCATATGTCACCCTATCATTAATCCATCTCTAACTCCATAGGCATGGTTCATTAAGGAGACACTAACCATCCCATACGTAGGCCCCAAGGCTTCACTCCCACACAAAGTTCTTCACCATTTAGCTTGATGGAACTTCATGTCCACACAACATTCTTCATCCAACCAAGAGTCACCTCACCTTGGGCACATTTAACATTGATGAGCTAATCATTACCATAGGCCCAAGGACTTCACACCCACACAGTGTTCTTCGTCTCTTGGCTCAAGGGACTTCACACCCACACAATGTTCTTCATCCACTTGAGGGTTACCTAGGTCCAACATACAATCTCCTAACTTACCCATACACCTAGGATAATGAGATGATTAATGATGAGGCTAATCCTCCTTTCGGATATGGCACAATCCTATGATTTCTAAGTCCTTATTAACATTTTGCACATGATGCCTTATAAATAGTACATCTTGGCCTTATATCATAACTGGCCAATCATATATCCACATGTTCATATTCCATTATCACCGTTTAATATTAACAAGATCCCTTAAGTTAAGTTCTATATGCAATGCTTACAATTTAATTGTTCTATTTTGATATAGAGATATATTTATTCTTTTATATATAATAATCTTACCATTTATTTTTACCAATTATAGATTGAACAAATTAAATACAAATACTTACTTACCTGCTGTAGCTTTACCTCAGATTTCTTACCTATTGCTGCCGTCTTCTTTCTATTTTCCAAAATTTTCCTTTTTCGATGGAATGACTAATATAATTTTTATTGTATAGCTGCTGCTATTTATATATTATATAATCTATACTTACACATTTTTCCCATCATACCCCTTATGCCCTTTTATATATTTCCAAGGGTTTTTTACTAAAGATCGTGGCTTTTAGTGATTTTGCTGCATATTAATAAACTCATCTTATAATGGTCATAATTATAATCGCCACATACATATTTTATTTATATTTGATTACCGATATCACTGACTTGATCTTATGGGAACTACTTCTCTCACTTTGTATTAGTTTATATAATTATCGTATAGGATAATAATAATATTATTTATATTTATATTAACAATATTGATGTTTATATCAATATTTATGTTATTTATATTTATTCCCATATTATTATATTATATGTTATTAATATTTATATTTATTATTTATATTATATATATAATTTAATAATATATAAATTATTAATATTTATATTTATCATTGTCATTTGACTCTTGTCAATTAAAATAGATATATTATATTTTAATTATAGAAAGAATATTAATATAGTAATATTATTTAATATTATTTATTAGATAATAAGTATTAATAATAATATATATTTAGGTAATTATCTCCATCGTTTAAATGGACTAAATACTGTATATTTTACCATGTTGTTTAAATCTTTAATTTAAACAATGTCTTAATATCAGGACATGATAGACTTTATAATATTTATAATAATTAACTTATAATATTGTACTTATATTTATCCTTATACAATATAATAATATATATATATATTATAATAATATTTATATTTATAAATATGTATTGTTATATTATAATCATAATAATAATTAATATTACTATTTATATTTAATGATATATATATTATATATTATATTTATATTTATAATATATTTATTATTAGATTTATATTATTATATTATTATAATAAATGATTAAATTATTAATATTTATTAATGGATTATGGCTAAATCTTTAGTTTAACAGTACCTTGATATGGGGACATGACAAACATACAACCTTTAGGTTCTTGCATTCTCAAGCTATAAAGCTCTCAACATAAATTCAAAGAAACAAGACAAGACAAGAAAACAACCATACAAGCCGATGATGGCATGGTTCGGTGGTTAAGTCGCTTAGGATGTAGTGGCGGCCACCAGAGTTCAAACCCCCGCTGGGCCAATGAGCTCGCAAGGCTTTACGCCTTCACTGGGCCAATGAGCTCGCGGGTTTGAAGTGTTCTTCCTAGGGGATGAGGTCCCCCATTTGTGGCCTCACCGATTCATTGCTTCGAGCAAAAGCATTCGCGTGGAGCCGGAGGGCGTGTCGCACCAGCGTCGCTGGTCACGTTAAAAAGTTTACCAGGCGCATTTATTAAAAAAAAAAAAAAAAACAACCATACACAATCAATGAATAAAAAGTAAAACAACTGAGTAGTGTAAGTGCATGGAAATGGAATACAAAAAGGGGGTCAAAAGTGGCCACTTTTTTCATGAAATTAGCTAAACCTAAACTTGGGCAAGTAATTTGAGATGCTTACACTCAAAATTTGAAGACATGGTAAGAATAAGAATTGTAGTACTCTAAATCTAGTTTCTAAACTACTAAAGATTTTTAAAAATGGTTAAGGTTAAGAGGGTGAAATGATGAGCGCACACAAAAGTGTTCATATTTTTATCACTGAAATATAACAATGTTTGGTGTGCGCCCCCTATTTTTTGTTGTTGCATTTAGTATTTTTTAAAATCCCTTGGTAAAAATATAGTTAAGAGTGAGTGCTATAAGTTGTATATTTTTTTATTGAATATTTTTTTTTTGTGATTTTTCAAAGTGGATGCATCCTAAAAATTGCATCATTGAGCATGCACATCACATAAATTGCATAAAAATAATCAAAAATGTATTTTTTTAATGTGTAAAGAATGAAGTGTAGAACAATCCTATATAATTTTTTTCAAATTTTCATGAGCAGATCAAAAGTTATAAAGAAAAATCAATATGTATGTGATTGAGAAATATGAAGACACTATTCAAAGAAAATAAAAATAGATACCTTAACCTATTCAAAATATTAAAAAAATTATATGCTTAGAAATATAAGAACTAGCTCATCATTTTGGTCATGGTTTCATCAAATTTTATTATAAATGAATAAATTTGATGTTGTTGAAGTCCAAAAATGTTATTCAATATGAAAAACATGTCTTTGGGAGGCATCATAGAGTTCCAATCCTTAGGCTTGGTCACCCAAGCCAATTCCAAACCTAAAAAGGCAGGACAAAAATTAAAAAAAACTCAACAATAGTAGATGGGAGACTATCTTCCCAACTCTTGTTAAAACATAAACTAAAGCAATGGCTTGGATTTATTGTCGCATCATTAGAGCGAGGTGAGCTCTAGTACTATGTCAAATGGTGATTGATGACTTGAAACGTATCTCCAGTATAGGGATGGCCATTGTAATGATCACAACCTCATGTCAAGTTTGGTAATAGTGAAGGAAAATTGTTCCCTGTGGGAGGCAGTGAGCTCATGTGTAGTACACGTTTTGAAACATGATCGTGTTTTGTTTACTATAAAAATTTATTTCATCATTTTAATTCAATATCAATTCATTTAAAATTGGAATCCTATCCGTAATTTCTGATTACCCTGGAACTGTCTGATCGGTCAAATTGCCAAGTGTTCCACTTGGTCGGGGATTTCCACCTGAGTAAGAACCACCCGATCTCTTTATGAAGTCAATTTTCATAACTTAAACATTGTCGAATACTTTATTAGAGATATAGGAGACACTTGGAACTCATCAAACTTTTCTAATGTTCTAGGAACTATCAAATGTTTCAATTTTTTTAAAAAGATAATGCACCTGGTAAACTTTTTAACGTGATCGGCAACGCTGGTGCGACAAGCCCTCCGGCTCCATGTGAATGCTTTTGCCCAGAGCAATGAACCGGCGAGGCCACAACACGGGGGACCTCATCCCCTAGCAAGAACACTTCAAACCCCCGAGCTCGTTGGCCCAGCGAAGGCGTAAAGCCTACGAGCTCGTTGGCCCAGCGGGGGTTTGAACTCTGGTGGCCGCCACTACAACCAAGTGACTTAACCACCGAACCACGCCCTTATCGGCAATGTTTTGATTTTCTTTATAATGAGCAGCTCGTTGAAGTTTTGAAAGACATCAGGAACTATTCCATTTAGTCGGGGATTTCCACCCCACTTAGAACTTTGCGATCATTTAGAACTCCTTATTAGATTTAATTATAATATCTTTTCTATGACACATGGATTTTACTTAAATTATAATATTTTTCTATTGTTAGTGTAGCATTTACTTAAGTATCTTGTTGTGTTTTACTTTATATGCATATAGTCTTCTGGATAGAATGTTTACAACTGATGGAAGATAGGTGCAAGTGTGTTGTGAGGAGGAAGGATTTGGTCGAGTTAGGTTCGCGGGAAGTGTGCTAGGATTACACAACAATGAGAAGATAAGTTTAGATTGATTAAATATGACAAGTTTGTGATTGACAATGAGGAAGGCGAGGTGTTGGTGGAGGAAGTGTGTATTAAGAATAGAAGACCCTTTCCTTTGCCCATTTAGTTGCCAATGAATTGCTTGATTAGGGATACAATTGAAGCATATGGCAATGATTATTGGTGGAGTGACATCATCTTCAAAAGATTGGACCCAAATTTGAGTAGGGAGGAGCTATTCTCAGTCTCATTTCTCAAGACTTTCATGATGAAAGCATACCCTCACTCACATTTATGCCTTGCTCGATTATGGAAGAGAGGAAACTAGAGCTTGTCTCTCAACCCTATTTTTATATAGCACACCTCTATCAATTTTGGCTTTTAGATGGGTCAAGAAAAATATGTGGTTTGATTTATGTATTGCGTTGCTAGTAATTTTAACACCATCTTTGATGTACGAGGACAAAAAACTAATATGGTTTGATCTTCGTATTGTGTTGGTGGTAATTTTAATGCTACATCATTGTAAGTTGTTTTCAAAAATAGATGAGGGCCTAGTTGCCTCTTTGTTTTCATGGCTTTGTTTCTTGGACGCTCATTTGTTCTAGTGTAGGAACATGTTGTATTGAACTTCTAACTTGATTCAACTAAAAGGGGTAATGTTAATCAATCATAATCTAATGTATTCCTTATTAATCTTTATTTATAGTCAAATCATATAGAGACTTTATTTCAATTGGAATTAGTATTATAACTAGTATATTTATATTTAAAAAATATATATCTAAAGTACGTCGAGGGATATCTTTTTTTTTTTTTAATTTTCTCACTTTTTTTTTCTTCTATCATTTTTATTTTTTAATTTTTCCAATTTCTTTTTTTTGTTTGATATTTTTGGTGATTTTCTCTGGCTTTTTCTCCTTCCAACTGTTTCCAATCTCTTTTTTGCTTTTTATTTTTAATTTTTTCCAGTTTCTTTTTTTGGTTTTAATTTTTAATTTTTTGTAATTGGTTTTTATTTTTATTTGTTCCAATTTCTTTTTTTGTTCTTGTGATTTTCGAAGCGGTTTATAATTTCTTTTTATTTTTTAAAATTTCCTTTGTGGTATTTTATTTTTATTTTTCTATAAATTTAGGTCGAAATAATGAGTGCTCTCATCCCCACCCCGATGTGACTTTAGAACGCCTCTCGTTGTAATCACATTACTTTTGTTTATTTACAAATAAACTATTATATCACTAATTAAATAATATTAAATTAAAACTTGATAATATAATGTTTATAAAAATAATATTATTTAAAAAATAGACAATAAATTCCTATCAAAGTATCCATTGCACTTTTGGGAGATGCAAATGCTAGGAATAATTAAAAAGATATAATATACCTTTAAGACTAACCCATCTAAAAGTCATCATCACCATCATCATCATGATAAGAGTTTGAATTTAATGGTTGTATAACCATATTTAAAGATTTTTGCTATAGAATATAATTGAAATTTTCAAAAGATTATATTAAATAAAGAGAAAATTCTAAACAAATTATCAAAAATTATAGTTAAATATTAACTAATTTATGGTATACATTTCTTGGATAAGATGGATCTTGACGTTTAAAAAACAACTTTGAATGAATGAGTGTAAAAAATTTTTGTTTAACAAGGTAGGGTCAACCGTCAAATTTAGGCTCGGCTGGTTGTAGGTAGAAACTGATAGAGAGAGACAACTTTGAAACAATTCTATTCATAGGGAACGATTTTCGTTCTACTTGCCCCTAATCTCCACACAATTTAACTAATTCTTGAAAATTTAACTAATACAAGCACGAACAAAAAGAACAAAGCAATGGCGGTGAAGTAGTGACAGACTTGCAGAGCTAACAGTTGAGGTTGTCGAGAAAATCTCTCAATCTTTCCCTGTCAGCACCATTCTCTTCCACACTGCGTATCAGTCCACTGGAACCCACGATATCTATCCTCGTACTCTTCTTCAGGTTTTCCACGCCCTTGGGAAAATTTTTGATTTCCTGGCAGTATCTCACTCTGAACTCCTTGAGCATGCTCATGCTTCCCTTCGCCAAGTCTGGCAACTCCTTGAGCGCTTTCAGATTCTCCAGTCTCAGCTCCTCCAGAGCTGGAAATGCTCCCTCCTTGCCAAACTCGTCTGGCAACTCTGTCAATTCGTAGCAGTTCTCGATCTCCAAAAGGCGCAGCAGAGGCAGCTTTTCAAATATTGCAGGTGGAAGAGTCTTCGCATTCAAGTACTCCAGCGTAATTCTTCTCAGAGAACCAAGATTGCACAACCACCAGGGCAGCTGGACTAGATACTTCAATCTGCTCAGTCGAAGATCTGCTAACTTTTTGAGTTCTTGTATGTCCTCGGGAAGACTCTCCGATGGGACTCTGCAGAGCTCCAGCCTCTCCATGCTCTGAAATTTGCTGAGGAGGCCGTAGGGAACTCCTGCCGTCGCATAGACAAATGACAGATACCTTAGATGCAAGAGGGACTGAAGACCCTCCAATTGGGAATGCTGCACAGTGTTTTCTGGCGGGGATCTTTGAGGCGTCCACTGTAAATCGTCGCAGCCGTCCATAATCAGACACTGGAGTGAAGTGATTTGCGTGACTTGGAGTGGAAGGAACTTCAGCTTAGCACAACGCCTCAAATTCAGGTAACGCAGATCTTCCAGCTTGTTCATCTCACCGGAAAGGGTTTCCAGCTCTTTACACTCAAATAGGTTGAGCCAAGTCAGTCTGTGTAGGCGATTGACGGCTTGAGGCAAACATTTGAGCTTAGTCCGCGAGAGATTGAGATACTCCAGCCTTTTCAGGCGTCCCAGAGTGATGGGCAGGGATTCGATCCCTGTCATGCTCAAATCGAGCGTTCTCAGCCTAGTCAAGCCCTTGAGAAAGCCGGGCGGAATGACAGAAAGGCGTTCACTGTGGCGGAGGATCAGAGTGCGCAGTTCCCGGCATTTGAAATCTTCAGGGAGACAAGTTATGCGGTTATACATAAGAGAGATCCGTTGGTGTTTGTGTTGGCTGATCTCCTTGGAAGGGAATTCAGCCAAATTATCTCCAGCTCTGAATAAACTCCTTTCCTCATCCTCGTCCTCCTTTTCGAGAATGTGCGTGGCCAAATGGCGGAACATGGGATGCATCTTGCATTTTCTCACTCTGCCCAGAGACCCGGCTTCGACTCCCTCCACCACACACCGATCAATCATTATGTTCAACATCTGTCGACCATAGGCGTCCAGCACAGAAGGACCTTCGCCTCGAATAAGCCTTTCTCCAGTCCATAGATCTATTAAGTCCGCCGTTCTTACCTGATGATTTTCTGGAAACGCTGCAAAGTAGAGAAAAGCGATTCTTAGATTTGGGGAGAGAGATTCATAACTGGAGCGAAGACACTCTAAAATTCGCCTTTCAGCGATGGGATGGTTACTAAAGAAACTGTTATCTGATTGGTCTGTTGGGGCTCCTAAAGCCAGCTGCCATTGCCAGGGCTCTCTCTGTCCAGCCATGGCGGCAGCGTAGGCCTTGAGGGCCAAAGGGTGTCCGTGACATTTACTTGCTATCTTCTTGGCAGCCTGCAATACCTCTGGCGAAAGAGGCGATTCACTGCTAGTGCTTCCGAAAGCAAATCTCTGAAACAGCTTCCAACTGTCTGTCTCTGACAAGCGCTCCACGGAGATCAAAGGCATATCTACACTTATTTTTTCTAAATCAAATTTATCACGCGAAATCACAACAATTTTTGATCTGTTCACATTGTTGGGCGGCACTCCGAGATCGGATAACATGTGATCGCTTTCGTTAGGCAGCACTCCGTCCAAAACCATGAAGAATCTTTTCCTCTCAAGACGCCTAAAGATCTCAGCTTTGCCCTCTTCTTCTGTCCATGTTTTGTCGAAGGAGGCTATCTGTATTTGCTGGGCAATGGTCCTCTGCAACCAAGATATTTGACCGCTGGAGACCGTAACCCATATTAGGGCATCGTTCTCAAATGATTTCTGAACCGCGTCGCTGTTCCACACGCGCTTCATCAACAGAGATTTTCCTGCACCCCCCATGCCGTGGATGCCCAGAATATAGTGTTGTTCTTCCTCAAGTAGCAGCCTCTGGATGTGACTGATATGATGATCAAGCCCAACAGGATCCACGTCTATTGGCTGCGATCTTCGTTTAATGGAGTTTCTTCTCATACTTACCAGCCTTAGAGTTGTCCGCCGGAATTCACCGGTGGTCGACTCAAAGTGGGTTGAGATAGAAGTAGACAGGACCCTGATTGCAGCTTCTACCATGGGAGGATCAGTCGCAGCTTCTGGCAAGGGATGAACAGTCGCTGCTTTCCCTTCCATCACATCCGTACAATTTCGAATGCCTTGCTCCACGGTTTCAATCTGTTGCTGGATAGATTTAATCTTTCCGCTCACAAGGACCGGTAGAAGCATCTTGTGCCACCGATTCCTCGGATGTTGACAATCTTGTATAACATCTTCTGCATCTTGAGAAATTTTATACAGGGCTTTTATCAATCTCTGATGCTGCGGATTTCGGGCGTAAGGGCCGACTTCCAATCGTTTGTAGTCCGCCATTGAATTATCGACAATGGGACGGAGCCTCTTGAGGGAATCGATCAGTCGCTCAACGTCGTCCTTGAAACGAAGCACGCTCTTTGCTTTGCCTTTGAACTTAATCGCCTGTTCAATTGCTTCATTCAACACGTTGGAGAGCACAAACTCGGCAACCACAGGGATCAATATTTCTGCCATAATCTCTTTTCTCTTGCTCTAGATAACTTTCGCTGGGATAACTCGCACTTTCAGAAAATACTGCAATTGCATTTAGTATTTTACTCCTCCCTTCCTCGCGTTTTGTAAGTATATGCAAGTCAACAATTTCTAACATTTGCCTGATCTAATTGACCGCGGAGCTTTCTTAGCAGCTTCCTTGCCCTGCGTATCTTACACTCTGGTCTTCACCATCACTTCAATCCACTGAAAAAAAAAAAAAAAGATAAACCCCAGATCTCACCGACATTTGCATCAACTTGAATTTCTAGGAAACCCGCAGTTCAAAAGGCTCCTGTTTACATTTTTTCGACTCCCCTGGATTTCGACTAATCACTTCGACATCGACTGTTTCAATGTCTCTATTTTGGATTCGGTTGATTTGTATGTATTAGTCGATGAGATTTTGACTGTCGATACATTTACAACAACGTACTGCCTGTTTTGAAGCTTTACCGTTTAAAAACTCCACCGACGACCGTTTAAACAACCCAAAGTGCCAGCTGTTTAAACTTTATCAAAAGCAAAGTAGTAGCCTGGTAGGTACCTTTCTGTGAAGTTTATTCAATGGAATTTAGCACTCCAGACTCTAAAGGTACGCGCAGTTTGCTCTCTACGCTACTTTAGAAATTACTTCATTTGTACGAAAACGCGAAGCTGCAATAGAAAAGCTTGGAAGCTTTCAATTATAGAGATTTAACTTCCTTTTCAGACCTGTAATGTCGCACTATATAAAGTCGGCGGCCAACGGTAGAACTTTCGAAATGTTTGTTGAACTATTTTTCATAACAAAAAAATTGTTTTGACCGGTCATCTTTATCCGAGTTAAATATGAGTGTAAAGGAAAATATAACTCTTACATAAATAATCTTAAATAAAAACTTAACTAAAGTAATTAAAAAGTAATTAATTTAGATAAATGAATTGCAATTAAAAATAATAAATGTTTGATTTGTTGTAGAAATTAAATGAATTTAAAAGTGATATTTAGTTGGATTTTGAAGATGGTAAAATGATGTTAAAGATGACAAGAACCAATTTGCTATAATGTTTGAATTTTAGGGCCTAATCAAATAGGTCTCTTAGAATTTGCAAACTGATTGTGCACTGCTTTGGTTCAAATCTACACTTATAGACCTTGTTGGAGCCTTTTCTACAACTATGGTTTCATAGCTTGACTTCTCAAATAGTTGCTAGGGTTTATGGTTTATAAGCATCTTTAATAATGAGAGGGATGTTGAGGTTTATCCTTGAGCTTTTGTTATGTTGACACAGTGACTTGTTCTCCTGGTTCCCCCACTTAAATGTTATTGCTTGATCCCCCTCACACTTGTATGTTTTATTGGCCTCGTGCATTGTATACAGCTTATGGATGTTTCCCCACTCTTCGGTTTGATTACCTCGATCACATAGTTTCTAAGTGCTCTATTTGTTAATGTCATGCCCACATTTTACACGTAGACATGAAAACTGAACTATCAAAAAAATTCTAAAACATGACACAAAACACATTAGTGCATTATAAACGTGCTTAAAAACATACACACTTAACGTCATGCACAACACATGTTAGGCACGCTGCATTAAGGTGGGAAAAGTCAATCCAGATGCGGGTAATGCAAAACTCATTTCACAACCCTTCGATAATGGGAGTAAACTAAAAGAGTAAGCGTCACATCAAGCAACGCCACGAGGGGTGAATAATTTTCAAAAGATAACCCCTAGAATTTTCTAGATGATGAAAGAAAGGCGGTCTCCCTTAAGGAGGGAGACCTAACAACTAACTATGAATTAAACTTAATAACAAATTAACGATTTAACAAAATAAATAAATTCATTGCGAAAACGTAACCAGAAAGAAAATCTTCATTTTCTAAAAGAAATAAAATACATCATTTACAAAATTTAAATAGGGTTGCGGAATAATTAATGAATCAGGAGAAATAATGCCTATTTAATACAATAATTAAATATCATTTAAAAATCATTCAAAACCGACATGTAAAACTAATTACGAATTTAATAAATCATTAAAGAACTAAATGCAATATTAATCAAACATCCTCACTTTACCATAAAGATAAAATTTCTATTTAATTAAATAATCCATAAAAAAATTTGTCATTATAACTTTACAATTTGCCCTCAAGGGTCAAATACACTATTGCACTCAATAAATTTAATCTTCACACTAAGGAACCTTACCAAACAGTTTAATTCTTTCCTAAGTGTGATTAGTCTTCTAAAACAGGGTTAGAGTTTCCTAAAAGTTAGGGCAACACTCTCAACCCTAGTTTTGAGTTTAAAAAGGATATCAAGACTAGTCTTCTCTCACAATTGTTGAATTTATTTTGCATGTTGAAGTTGGAGGATTAGGGAATTCCCTTCCTTATGGGAAGATTATTCCCCATAGCAAGCTTGGTTTTCTAAAACTAATAGTTTTTTTTTTTTTTTTAAGTTTTCTAAAATTATATAATTTGTTTCCTATAAGTTGGTTTTTCTTTCAATAATGTTCTAGGTTTAAATTTTCCAAGTCTTCCTTTCCTCTCAACAAGTTTTAAAAATAATAATATTAAAATAGGGTCTTGGGTTTCAAAAGTGAACTATTTATATATATGAATATATATTTGCCATATATATATATATATATATATTCATTATATAAATGAAGTGAAAGACATAAATAACTTATATATATATATATAATCAATTTGTTAAAACCCCTCTGTGTATACACAGACCTGTGTATATACAGAGAACTGTGTATATATACAGATATGTATATTAAAATAAACAGATATATAAAAGTATATATATTCAGGAATAATGTAAGGGCCAAACAGAATAAATATTGTAGGGTTTTCTTTACATATAGGGGTCGAACATAATATAAAGCGGGGGTTTTTTTAGGCTTAAAAAAAAGTGCATAGGGTTAAGTACCGTGTTACATGGTAGCTCCTTATTGTATTGCATGCACCCTTCACATCACAATTTATTTGGCAGGTCCCTGCACCATTTTTATGTTGTGTGATTTTATGCCACATGTCTCTATATCTGCTGACTGGTAATGTAAGTTATCCTTTGTTCTTCAATTCCTCTCCATCTTCTTAGCAAATGGAAACCACGAAACCCTGGAGCTACAAACGGAAACTACGAAACCCTAGAGCTGCCTGCCTGTCGCAAGGAGATAAACCTGGAGCTGCAAATGGAAACCGTGACAGGGTAGAAGTCTGTTCAGCGTTTCCAAACAAGGTGTAAGCGCTTCAGCAGACAACAGTGGAGCCCATGGGCCACAGGTTGGAGCACCGACCAGACAGACATTTTTATTTTAACCAAATCTTTTTGTTATGTAAGGGCATATGCGGTATTTTATCTTATTTTTTGGCACTTACCGCTAGTAATTCAAACACCATACTTGAAGCAAAACAAACAGACAGTTTCAGTTGTCCTTTACCTTTTCTTTAACCAGTTTTGCAAAGCAAGTAGTCAGTATCCATCGTGGCACTAAGGAAACAGAAAGTCAGGGCCCTTGGGGGTCCCGTGACAGGGAACAAAACCATTTTGATAATGGGCACGCAAACAAACCCCCTTGCAAAAGGAGGAGTCATGACAAAAGGGCTGTTAACAGAGTTCAAGGCTAGGGAAAGGGTGGGGTCTGAGGAAACTCATGGGGATTCACAAGCAACCATGCTAATACCTTATGGTGCCAATTTGGCTTGTGCCCCTGAGAACCTAGTAAGCCAATCCTTTATCACTGCAGGGGCCCTGGAAGCTCTGCTTTTGCACTCACACGGGTCAGTTTAGATACAAAACAGAGTGGTGGACACAGGGGAAAAACTGACATTTGTCAATGCAAAACAGTATAAACGGATCCTATAATGCAGGCAATCCAAAATAGCAAAAAAACTAAAACTGTTGGGAAAGAGAAAATTTGTGGCTATTCTACCCAAACTAGCCTGCAATAATCAAGCAACTCCTTTAATGAACACAATACAACTAGGTTCGATGGATGAGAAGCAGGAAAATCTGTCAGGAGAGCTCGAGCAACAGACAGTAGAAACAAAACAGGAAGCAGTAAAACAACTTGGAAACAATAGAAAAGAAGAAGAAGGTAACCTTGACAGCCACGAGCTTTACAGTCCTGTTTCTACTCTGTTAACATGGTCTTCCGAACCCTACGTCATGGATTTAATGGCGTTGAAAAGTAGACTGGCTAAACTAGAGGCAAGAGAATAGGTGAAAGATACCAAGTTTCAAGAATTTATAGAAACCAATTGCAAGATAGAACAGGAGAATAAGGCACTCAAAGACCAAGTAAACAAACTGCAAAAAAACTTTGAATCAAGGCAGCAACAGATTCTGGCATTAAAACAGGAACTAAGTCAAATCATGAACAAAAATACAGTTCAAACAAAGGAGAATGAAAACATTCTTGATTTCAAGAAATTTCAATCAGTCCTAGAGAACATGGAAGTCAAGGAAACTCAAATCATGGAGAAACTTGAGGAGGCCAAGTCTTGGACTCAAGTGGTAAAAGGGGTGTCAGGGTCACAAACAGAGATCATAAAGAAACAAATTAAATTACAAATGTGGGAAGAAAAGGACAGGCAAGACAAGGCAACAAATATAATTATAAAAGGGGTGAAAGAATAAGGAGAAGGTGAAATAACTAGCAGGGTAGTAAGAGATTTCTTACTAAGTAACCTCTAGTGGGCGAGAAACATCCTACAGGCAAGTTGAATTGGACAAATAGCAAGAGGGGAAAAGAGTAGAAATATTAGGGTGTCACTGAAAAATTGGGAAGACAAGCTCCAAATTTTAAGAAACAAAAAGCTCCTCAAAGGGACACAATTCTATATAGACGAGGATCTAACACTAGCACAATTAGAGGAAAGGAGAAAGGAGTGGGAGAAGGTGGTAGCAGCAAGAAAAGCGGGTAATGAAGCATGGTTATACAGAGGTAAAGCCTAGGTGGGTGGCAACACCTTCGCTCGCAAATAGGAAGGCGAGGCCCCCCAGGACCACCTCTCAATGGTAGGTTGGAATTGTAGAGGCTATCCTTGGAGGAGGGGTCTTGGTTTAGGGCCCATAGATGAGGGGAGGGACATCATTGTCCTTGTTGAAACACATGAGCATGAAGGCTACAAAGTCCCAGATTGCGAACACTTGACAGACATTATTCACAAGGCTTTATCAGTGTGTATAAGAACGAAAGCTAGAAGAGCCATCAGAAACAATTTTCCTGGGAATCCTTGGTATGATGATGAATGTAAAGCAACAAAGAGATCGCTGAAGTTATCTGGAAAATAAAAAGCAAATAAAAAGATATATGAAAAACTAGTGAGGTCAAAAAAAGAAGAGTACATGGAATTCAGGAGAAAAGAGTTGATTTCTCTTGGAAAAGCTAATCCAAGAGGCTTTTGGAGGGAATTGCAGCAGACTAGAG
Organism: Cunninghamia lanceolata; assembly: GCA_027924645.1. NCBI lineage: Eukaryota > Viridiplantae > Streptophyta > Pinopsida > Cupressales > Cupressaceae > Cunninghamia > Cunninghamia lanceolata. Next base: position 4,145,201 of record BSBN01000524.1, read on the forward strand.
TCATAGTTCAGAATAATATCACTGATACTCAATGGCTGCAGTATGCTAAAACCTTGTACGAAAGAGACCAAGATAGAACTCTTCCTCCGATAATCAACACGAGCGCCAAGCTGTTCTCCACAAAGGATGTCATAGAAGGAATCAAAAAGTTAGCAATGGGCAAAGCTAAAGATATAGATGGGTTACAGGCAGAGTACTTGAAGTGGGGCATGGAAGCCTTAGCGCCACATATCAAAAGAATTTTCAACAGGGTGATCCAGCATGGTTTCCCTACTATTTGGACCACAAGTGTGGTCATCCCTCTTCACAAGAACGGGGATGCTAACAACCCTTCAAACTATCGCACTATTATGATCAACCCCCTCTTCGGAAAACTCTTTGGAAGCATGGTAGAACGAAGAATAAGCACTTGGGTAGAAAAGGAGGGCAAGAGGGTGAAAGGACAAGTAGGCTTCAGAGCAAAGCACTCCACGATTGATCATGGTGTTACTCTTAGGCATTTGATTGAAAAAATCTGGGACAAGCAGGGGGAAGAAGCTTTTTGCTGCTTTGTTGACTTTAAAAAGGCCTTCGACACAGTGCCTAAAAGTAAGCTTTAGGGCAGAATGGAGGGGTTGGGTATACCGAAGGAGTATAGAGCAGCAGTGCATAGACTATATGAACAGGTGCAGGCAAGATAAAAACTAAAGATGGTATGTTGGAGTGTTTTGGGAGTGACATTGGTGTCAAGCAGGGGTGTCCTTTGTCCCCAACTTTGTTCGGGATTTACATAGACAAATTAGAGGAATGGCTTGACAAGCGGGGAGGAGAAGGGGTGCACTTGGCCACTTATGTGGTCAAGCTATTGTTAGATGCAGATGATCTTATGCTAATATCCAAAACAACTCATAGCCTGCAGGAGCACCTGAGGGCTCTTGAGTCTTTCTGTCAGGAGGTGGGAATGCAAGTGAACATCAACAAAACAAAAATCATGATCTTCACCTTGAGAAGGACTAAGAAACAAATAAACTTTGAGTTCGAGGGCAGCCCCCTTCAGGTGGTAAAGGAATACAAGTACCTAGGTCTTGATTTTTGTAGCAATCTCAGTTGGGAGACCTGCAGGACAAAAAGAATACAAGGAGGATGGAAAGCATTGTACATGCTTCAAAATAGATGCAGATCTACAGAGCTCTGGGATTGGAAATCAAAGCAGAAACTCTTTGGGCTGCTGGTTTTACCGGTGATATTGTATGGTTGCGAAGTTTGGGGCAGCAGCACATCGACTTCAAAATGGAGGCAAATAGAAAGACTACAAAAACATCTAATCACAAGCAGCTTTAAAATAAAAAGCTCAGTCCCATATGAGATTATCTTGGCAGAAGCAAGTGCTTATCCTATTGAGGCGATGGTGATAACCAGGCTTTTAGGGTATCTGAAGAGAATTGAGAGCATGGGGGGACACCGCTGACCCAAAATTGCAGCGAAGGAAAAGATTGCCAGAGGGAAGAACGTGGATGCAAAAAAATGCCAAGTGGCTGCACAAGTGAGGCATCAACATTCAAGAATGCCCAAGAACAAATGTGGAAATCAAAAAGTTTGTGAGAGGGAAAGTCAAGCTGCCAGGTGGTCTCAACAACTCGGGCGAAAAAGAGAATATTATGTCATTCATTTTAACCCCACATGCGATCGCGATCAAAAGTGTTATATCATGGCAGATATCAAGTGGAAATATAAAATGTTATTGGCCCAGCTCAGAACTAGCTCACACCATCTTAGGTGTGAAACGGGAAGATGGAAGACACCCAAAGAAGAGTGGATGGATAGGATTTGCCGTCTTTGTACGTCGGGGTTAGTGGAAATAGAATGGCATTACATCATGGAGTGCAAAGCTTATGAGGACATACGTGTCAAATTCAAGGATATCTTGAATGTTGTTTCTTTAACGGCCTTGTTTGTTGAAACAAAGATTGTGAGAGTGGCTGATTTTTTGGACAGAATCAATAGAAGAAGATTTACCATCATCAAGGAGATTGAGAGCAGCAGTCAGGTTTAGTTGGTGGCCTATTTGCGTGGTTTGCTGTTTTTGTGGGTCCCATAGACTGTTTCAGTCTCATGGATGTCATTAAAAACTTTCATTTCATTTCAACCCACATCGACATGATGTCATTGGTTCCCTATATTCCACTTGTCCGCTGAGTCATGTACCCGCTAAGGAACTAAAAGATTATAAAATGATGTCATCAAGATAGGAAGATAGCGACATCTTATTGCATCACAATGGCTCTCCACATCACAACTTTGAGGGGTGTGCTTGGTTCCATCCTTGGGATGTGTTTGACCATCAATCTAGGATGAGTTTAATCCAATGGCCCTTGTCTTGGCCAATAGTAAAATGGTGGGCTCGGTACTATGCTACTGATCATCAGGGATTATGACATGGCACCAGTTGTGCATCCTAACTCAGATGTAGTTGTTCGATTGGTCACTAGATTGGCAAAGTGTGAGATGAAAACATTGACATAAAGTGATACTACAAGAATGAAAATGGCTTATACATAGTGAAGGTATTTCACATCATAGTTTCCGAGGGAGGTCCAAGTGTTGAGATTGTAGAATATGATAAACATTGATCAAAATTGAGGAAAAATTTGATGATCATGATCTATCCAGGGCCAAAAGATCCCAGTTCATTGGATTCGTGTCATAAAGCCTCATTATGAAGATGCCACGTACATCCTAGTTTGCCTGATTGTCTAGTTTTTATTGGCTAGCTCGGTGGCAGGGTTTCTCACTAATTTCAAAACAATGTTGGTACAAAGATGGACATGTGGTTAGTTGTCCTTGCATCACATGAGCTTCTTACTTCATGATTTTAAAAAGTGTGCAATAGTAGCTAATTTGTGACCGTTGATGTTGGTTATGCTTAAGATTGACGACCTTGGCTAAGTTTGGATTGAAAAGTTTAACATCAGCTACGTGAAGAAATATTAATTATGCATAAGCATTCAAGGCATGGTATGTGTGAAGAAAATTTCATTCCAAATAATTTTTGAAACACAGAAAGAGCCATTTGTGGTTAACTTTATGCTATCATGTGAAGTTGAAGGCATTAAGAGTGCAGTTGCAAATTCAGAAGGAGATTTCATAAAGAGGCTATGTGGGTGGTTTTGTTACAAAATTCTCGGTTGGTTAATGGGTGATTGCAAATTCTGAACAAGTGTTTTTACACCTTTCTGTGCACTTATATTGTAGCTAGGGTTTTCTATGTGTTACCTAAAGATTGAGTAGAATTGTTAGAAGTGATATCACTTACAAAACTGATACAATTGTTTTAATTATCTAACCATCATCTAGCTCAGGCTGGGCTTATATAACAACACACTAAGCTTTGACTTGCTTAGGTGGCTGGTGGGCCCTTTCTCTTACTCTGTTTTGTTAATGCGTCAATAGAGAAAGGGCCCACTAGCCACCTAAGCAAGTCAAAGCTTAGTGTGTGCTGTTTAAGCCCAGCGTGTAGCTCGTCCTCATATAAAATCCTAGAAACCCTGCAATTATAAAAATGAACTGATCTTCATCCCAACTTGCCCGTTCGAAGAGACCTTTAGATTAGGACCTTATTGACCAACTGCCCAGTTCTTCAAAGAGATAAAATTTAAAAGAAAAATATACCTTTTCGTTAATTAAATAAATAAAATTTAATTAAAGTAATTAATTTTGATAAGTGGGAAATAATAAATGTTCAATTGATTGTAGAAATTAAATCAATTTAAACGTGCTATTTAGTTGAATCTTGGAGATGGTAAAATGATGTTAAATATGACAAGAACCAATTCGCTACAATGTTTGAATTTTAGGGCCTAATCAAACAGGTGTCTCATAATCTGCAAACTGATTTACACTACTTTGGTTCAAATCTACACTTGCAGACCTTATCTTCATGCTTATTGAAGTGAATTGACACACAGAACTAAACATGTATTTGTAAGTGTCAAAATCATATGGACATACATGACAGTCCAATGATGATTTGACGGTCTGGCACGTGACCAATGTGGCATGAATACAACTCACTCTCAACCTTTCTAAATTTGATGGAAGTGTCCAAATAGCTCCTAGGACTCTCCCTTTCCTTTTCCTCATGTTCAACAATCATGCACCTTTCTTGCGGGTAAGTGCATAAAGTTGAGGGACCAAAAAGTGGCCATGACCACTTTTTGGTCCCTAGGAAACATAACACAAGAGCGTTATAACACACTTGCATTTTAGCTTTGTTTAACATCAAAATAAAAGGTGGAAAGGTGAAACCCGTGACTCATTCCAAGGAGAATTTGGCTGCAGGTTTCACCTCTAACAACATGAGCACGTTATAAGAATACTTCGTAAAAGCACAAAGCTGTGTCACACTTTCAGCTGACTTATCAGTACAAGTGAATTTAAGTATTTCTAACTAAAAATCAATTTTGCTCAAACATATGATCTTGTAAGATTCATTCTAGCTAAGTTAGATATGTCCACAACTTTTCCAACTAAAATTGTTGGCTAAATGCATATGTAGCACCACTATGAGGCCAATTTACCAAAAAATTAAAATTATTTGAAAAACTTGATATTTCAACAACTTCTACTTGTGTAAATAACATTTTTAAAAAAATATAAAAAATACCATTTTGTAGATCTATAAGTTTAGTTTTAAAAAATATATATATTTTAATAGTTTAATTATTATTTATATTTTCCTTTCCATTTTTACTAAAAGTAGGTTATCAGCACAAAACATTAGGTCGATTACCATGTCAAGGAAAAATAGTAAAACTTATTAAAAAAAATTGAAAAAGATATGATGCACTAGATAAAAGAATCTATATTAAGATGGTATAATTTTTTTTCTAGTTTAGATAAATAGTTAATATGAAAGTTGACGTCGAATGGAAACAACTATGTTTTAATACACGCACATTTTATTATTTATTTAAAAATATATATTTATCAAAATTGGAAAAAAAATATATCCATGCACAAAAGTTTCAAGTTATAAATACACAAAAAAATTGAAGAAAAAAAAATTACTATATAAAGATTGACGTCTCATGTAACTTCATTTTTCAACATTTTATCAGCAACTAAATTATAGTGTCAATTTATTAAAAACTATATTCAAATAATTTTTAAATTTTTTTTAAAAAATACAAACATAAAATATAGTAAAAAAAAATTATTTTATTAGTTTACATCATTTCAAAATTCAAAACATATATGTCACTTAAGGACAAATTGTCTTACAAACAAGTTAAGGACAAAAAATTATAAAATCTCAATTATGTTCACATTTTATCAATGCTAAAACTAACCAAACGCTAGAAGAGCTTACAAACGGTTCCCGATTCATTGGTGTGTAAACAAAGATATATCCCAAAACTTTTGGGATAGATGGTACATGGTCTTTGATGAGCATCCTTGTAATAACAATGAGGTGCCGCAATATTTCTTGAGGAAACTCTATTGTGAGTTCATCCTCAAGGAGACTCCTAATTACTTTGACATTCAAGAGTTTGAGGGCAGAGGTGGTGGCTCTGCCCAAGATAGACAGGGGGCACATCAAGACCATAACCACGTACCTAGACCCCTTGTGAGGCCAACACATATCTCACTCCCTTCAGCTTTGAAGGAGAGTGTTGAGGTGGAGACACTACATTCATTGAGTTCTCTCACATAGTCTCTAGCACAACATGGTGATGATCTTACCCAAGCTGATGAGGGTGAGAGTAGTAGGCATCGTTGTCCCCACATCTTTGCAATTCATGTGGGAACTTGTGTGATTATGGGACCTAGGACTCTTGCTAGGACATTGTGACGCAAGGGTAGCAACCAGTGATGGACACATCCATATTGGATAATATTGTTCTCATAGATGACCTTTTACAACATACATTTGGTATTGACTCCCAAGTAATTTTTTATAAGGTTCATCTTGAATTAATACATTTGTATTTGAAATTTCTAATTAATTATATGACTATCTATATTATAAGTCAAAATTAATGTATGTAATTGTCTACACTATGAAATTCCAGGGTCAAAGTATTCATCCTGCATCTGTTAGCCGTCCAATGCAGGGTTATGAGAGGACGTCAAGTCAACAGGTATGTAATTTATCACATGATCATAAATATAGTACATATATCAATGGTAACCTTATTTAGTGACAATTTGATAATGAAAAGGGAGCTTCACCACCACCACCACAATTTCCTTGGTCCCTTGGACAGAAAAACACTTTCACTGAGGTAAATTTTACCATTTGTAATCATTATGCATTTAAATAATGTTATGTATCTATTTTGGTCAAATAACCTTGAACTCTATTTTTAGATGTTGAATATGGAGACTCCTCATCTTCGTTAGTTAGTGGAGGTGGGCATTGATGCAGCTGTTTTGTCTGCAAATCCTTTGACTGAGGTATGAGCAAGTAACATGTAAATGTCAGTTTGTATTTCATGTTTTATCTCATGTCATTTAATGTACATAAATGATATTCATGTTTACTCAATTTTGCTTTTTGATGCTTCTCACAGGAGGTCACAACTCTAACCTATCCAACTATGGATGAAGAGAGACAAAAAATGATTGAGAGTGATCATCAAATAGCAGTAAGTGATTGATTACGTATGCCATGTTATAAATTTCATGTTTTCTATATTAATGTGGATATTGTTTGATTGTATTAATAGGTGGAGCTTCAAAAATCTCTGTGGAGCAGGTCTAGTCGATGGGAGAGAGAGGATGAGCCACTGATTGACTCTCCATCTTCACGGCCAAGCAAAGACCACCGAGTATTTGATAGCAGTTCATAGGAAATAAGATTTTGGGACATTTTTTTGTATACCTAGATGGCTTTGCACACATACTTTTGCATGTTACTGATGTATATCTTTGTATATGCTTGTATGGCTTTGTTTGTACATGCCTATATGGCTTTATATATAGACTATATGTTATGTTCATGACATTATGTATACGATAATTTACATTAAATATAATATGATGATCAATTATGGTTACAAGAATTTGGTTTTACATGTGCCAATTGCATTTGCTTGAAAGTTTATAAATCCTTTTCAAAAAATCTATTTTGTGCATATCTTGAAATCATTGCATTCCATGAGACTGTGCATTTATTTGAGGCATCATGTCAAATAGTTCACGTGCCTTGTCTATGCTTCCACACTTTTTATACATGTCTACAAGGGCAGCTACAAACACAACATGTGACAAAATTCCTATATCCTTTATGCTTTGATGGTTGTCCACACCCTGTTCTGAAGATCCCATTTTGGCATAGGCAAGGAGGATGTTGGATAAGGTTGTGGAATTTGGTTTTACACGTGCCAATTGTATTTGCTTGAAAGTTTCTAAAGCCTTTTTGAAAAAATCCATTTTATGCATATCTTGCAATCATTGCATTCCATGAGACAACATTTCTTTGAGGCATCATGTCAAATAGTTCATGTGCCTTGTCTATGCTTCCACACTTTGCATACATGTCTCCTAGGGAAGTTGTAACTACAACATATGTCAAAATTCCCATGTCCTTTATGCTTTGATGGATGTCCATACCATGTTCCAAAGATCCCATTTGGGCATAGACAAGGAGGATGCTGGCTAAGGTTGTGGAATTTGGCTTTACACCCGCCAATTGAATTTGATTGAAAGTTTCTAAAGCCTTATCAAAAAAGCATTTTGTGCATATCTTGCAATCATTGCATTCCATGAGACAACATTTCTTTGAGGCATCATGTCAAACAATTCACCTACCTTGTCTATGCTTCATCACTTTGCATACATGTCTCATAGGGCAGTTGCAACTACAACATCTGACAAAATTCCCATATCCTTTATGCTTTGATGAATGTCCATACCCTGTTTTGAATATCCCATATGGGCATAGACAAGGAGGATGCTGGCTAAGGTTGTGGAATTTGGATTTACACCCGTCAATTGCATTTGGTTGAAAGTTTCTAAAGCCTTTTTGAAAAAATCCATTTTGTGCATATCTTGCAATCATTGCATTCCATGAGACAACATTTCTTTGAGGCATCATGTCAAATAGTTCATGTGCCTTGTCTATGCTTCCACACTTTGCATACATGTCTCCTAGGGTAGTTTCAACTACAACATCTATCAAAATTTCTTTATCCTTTAATCTTTCATGGCTGTCCATACCACAGAAGCAAATAGTAAGGACAATTCACAACAACAGTCTCCCTAACCTCTTCAAATACCTCTTAATTTTACAGCAATGACAAGCATTTCAGGACAACAATGTCCTGTCTCAACAATGTTTCATATTAATCATTTTTATCATTAATATTTCCTATAATGTTGACTGCAGTATTGATGCCCATATTAATTGACCACAATACTAATAAGGATGCTACTAAACACCATATCGATCAAGAATGCATAGGTCACAATAATGATAGGATGCTATTGATTAGTGATCATAAGAAGATTACTAATCACAAAAGGATAGTTATGTCCAAAGGCAATGATGATGACAACCATCTCAATTGGTACAACATTATTAACAACTGCTATGCAATTATGAAAATTGCCAAATAATTGCCTCAATAATACAACTATTTTACAAATGAAATAATGACAACAATATCCATTGATAAGTACAAATGACAACACTAACATCTGTGATGCAATAATAATGACAAGCCAAAGGATAGCATAATCATTTGACAGTTTTGTCTAGTAATGACTATGCCCATAAATCATAAATAATGACATAAGTTTTTGTTGTTGTCAAAGGCAACAATGATTATCACTAATCACAATAACAATAGTGATAGTCACATTCCCTATTCACAAGGTTTTCAAACACAATTATACCAAGTGTTTTCACAACTGTAGATAACTACATTCATTTTTGAAATAACAACAATAATTGTTGTTGCCCCTTTGCAACAAATCTAATTGCTATATAGTAATAACACCTCGAAATCTTAACAACTACTTACACCTTTCAAGGTGTATATCCCATTTATAAAATTCAAGAGAAGAATGATCCAAAAATTGCAGGTTTGATGCTTATATAGAGAAAAAACTAATTTATTGTGATATTACTAGTGATATGTCACCGATAATTTTGTAATATATTGTTGAAAATTTTGGTCAAAGTCATGGTCAAAGATATTTTGAAAAACTCGTGATATTTTCAAGAAAATTTTGGGAACCCTGCCGAGAAAAGATATATCAGAATATATCGAGATATTTTAGAGATATATGCTTCTATGGTCCATACCATGTTCCAAAGATCCTAATTTGGCACAGGCAGGGAGGATGCTTGCAAAGGTTATGGAATTTGGTTTTACACGTGCCAATTGCATTTTCTTGAAAGTTTATAAAGCCTTTTCAAAAAATCCATTTTCTACATATCATGCAATCATTGCATTCCATGAGATGGCATCTCTTTGAGATGTGATGCCAAACTATTCACATGCCTTGTTTATGCTTCCACACTTTGCATACATGTCTTCAAGGGCAGCTGTAAATACATGTGACAAAATTCCTATATCCTTTATGCTTTGATGGTTGTCCATACCTTGTTCTAAAGATTTGATATGGGCATAGATAAGGAGGATGCTGGCTAAGGTTGTGGAATTTGGCTTTACACCCTCCAATTGCATTTGCTTGAAAGTTTGTAAAGCCTTTTTGAAAAAAATCCATTTTTTTGCATATGTTGTAATCATTGCATTCCGTGAGACAACATTTATTTGAGGCATCATGTCAAATAGTTCATGTGCCTTGTCTATGCTTCCACACTTTGCATACATGTCTCCTAGGGCAGTTGCAACTACAACATCTGTCAAAATTCCCATATCCTTTATTCTTTGATTCATGTCCATACCCTGTTCCAACACTACAACAAAACAAACAATTAACGCCTAAAATAGCGCCGGATTTTAGTGCATTTAAGTTCATGAATTGGACACTTTTGCTGGAGCAAAACTCGGCGCTAAATTGCATTTCACTTTGGCGCCAAATTTAGCGCCGAATTTAGCACCGAATTTTGTTGCTTCCAGTTTTGCTTCTGCTTTTGCTTCCAGGTTTGCTTCTGGTTTTGCTTCCAATTTTGTTTCTGGGTTTGCTTCTTGTCTTGCTTCCAAGTTTGCTTTCAGTTTTGCTTCCAGGTTGGCTTTCGCTTTTGCTTCCAGTCTTGCTTCGGGTTTTGCTTCCGGTTTCGCTTCCAGTTTTGCTTCCAGTTTTGCTTCTGGTTTTGCTTCCATTTTTGCTTCCAGTTTCGCTTCTAGTTTCACTTCTAGTTTTGCTTCTGGTTTTGCTTCCAGGTTTGCTTCTAGGTTTGCTTCTAGGTTTGCTTCCAATTTTGCTTCTGGTTTTGCTTCCAGTTTTGCTTCCAATTTTGCTTCTAGGTTTGCTTCCAGTTTTGCTTCTAGTTTTGCTTCCAATTTTGCTTCCCCTTTTGCTTCCGGTTTTGCTTCCAATTGTGCTTCCAATTTCACTTCCAATTTCGCTTCCAATTTTGCTTCCAGTTTGGCTTCCAATTTTGCGTCCGGTTGTGCTTCCAGTTTTGCTTCCACTATTGCTTCCAATTTTGCTTCTAGTTTTTCTTCCAATTTTGCTTCTGATATAATGTCGCTTGTTGCTTCCAATTTTTCTTCCATTTTTGTGTCTTTTGTTGCTTCTAAAAATGCTTATTGTTTTGCTTACATTTATTAATTTAATATGTTTTATTTCAATTTAATTAGTTAAATATATCATGCCTCTTAAATAACTCATATGATTATAAAGTAAGTAATTTAATTATTTAACTCATATGATTAAATAACAAGATAATTATTATAACATAATCATCATCTATAATTAAAACAAGTGAGTCAAATATCTATAATTTAAGTGAATTTGACAACATTCATAATTATTATACGTAATAAATATGCATCCAAAAATCATCGACCACTTTCAATATATATAAATTGACAAGTCAATATGGATAAGATCATCATCATATATAACTAAAACAAGTGAAAGTCAAATATGCCAGTAGATCAATAACATGTCTAAATGATACATGTACAAATGATATAAGTAAAAATGATAAATTACGTAACTCAAAATGATACAAGTCAAGATAATACATGTCCAAATGATATAAGTCAAAATGATACATAAATTTATGATACAACTCATTAATATGGCACTGCAGGCCATGAAAATGATACATATGATAGCTAGCGACTATGAAAACAGGCATCATAACAATATATTAACAATGATTTATGATGCAGTCTATATGATCATGTATGTCACTGGCTACTACGAGCAGCTGCCTCATCATCATCATCACCATCGTGATCATCATCATCATCACTATCATCATCGTCATCGGCCTCAGTGTCTTCTATATCTGCGTCATCATCATCCTCTACCATGTGATATGTACCAAAACTAGAACCAACATAATCTGGATCTCTATCAGGAGGATCATCTTGATCTTCTGGAAGACCTATGTTCTGCAAAAAAAAATATTTAAAATGAAAAGTTATTATTTATTTCATGCAATAATTTATTTTTCTGTTATATATCTAATATTACAACATATGAAATGAAACCATAATCATATTAAATCATATCAAAATGCACATACCATAATAAAATTTCAAAAAAGTTACAGGTAATATGTCATTCCAATGATGTAAAACATGCAACTATTCTAATAAATGTTAGTAAAGATCATAAAAAAATTTGTTATACAATTTAACTATCAACTATAAATTCTATTACATAACCTTAAGTGCTACAAATTGCTTGGTCAAAAGCTCCCATTTTGACACAGGCAGGGAGGATGGTGGCAAAGGTTGTGGAATTTGGATTTACACCAACCAATTGCATTTGCTTTAAAATTTTTGAAGCCTTTTCAACAAATCCATTTTGTGCATATCCTGTAGTCATTGCAGTCCATGAGACCACATTTCTTTGAGGCATTCTGTCAAACAGTTCCCGTGCCTTGTCTATGCTTCCACATTTTGCATACATGTCTAACAGGGCAGTTGCAACTACAACATTTGACAAAATTCCTCTATCCTTTATGTATTGATGGATGTCCATACCCTATTCCAAAGCTCCCATTTTGACACAGGTAGGGAGGATGTTGGAAAATGTTGTGGAATTTGGCTTTACACCAGCTAATTGCATTTTCTTTAAAATTTCTGAAGCCTTTTCAACAAATCCATTTTGTGCATATCCTGCAGTCATTGCAGTCCATGAGACCACATTTCTTTGAGGCATTCTGTCAAACAGTTCACGTGCCTTGTCTATGCTTCCACATTTTGCATACACGTCTAACAGGGCAGTTGCAACTACAACATCTGACAAAATTCCTCTATCCTTTATGTATTGATGGATGTCCATACCCTATTCCAAAGCTCCCATTTTAACACAGGTAGGCAGGATGTTGGCAAAGGTTGTGGAATTTGGCTTTACACCAGCCAATTGCATTTGCTTTAAAATTTCTGAAGCCTTTTCAACAAATCCATTTTGTGCATATCCTGCAGTCCATGAGACCACATTTCTTTGAGGCATTCTGTCAAATAGTTCACGTGCCTTGTCAATGCTTCCACATTTTGCATACATGTCTAATAGGGCAGTTGCAACTACAACATCTGACAAAATTCCTCTATACTTTATGTATTGATGGATGTCCATACGTTATTCCAAAACTCCCATTTTGACACAGGCATGGAGGATGGTGGCAAAGGTTGTGGAATTTGGTTTTCAAACAACTCATACTCGTAGAGTCATGGTTTTAGTTCATGTATGTTATGGTAACAACAAGGGATTCCAACTATGGTTACGATAGCTAAGACTGCCCTCATTTGTGACCGTAACAAGGTTCTTGGACAACAGTAGCTTGCTCTTCACACTGGGTACTATATAGGCCAAGATTGGGTTGAAGAAATCACTTGATGGTTACCTATATAGTGATACCACACCCTAATACCCCATGCATTCTAAATAGCTTGAGATTTATACAATACTCAACCAAGATGAAATTGTATCACTGTACCACACTTAACTATGACAGTCCTTTCTTGACAACAATTTGTAATCTTTAGACTATTGGGATACTTCCCACAAATAAATATTATGTCAATGACACTGTTAGGTCTCAAAATTGCAGGTTGCAAATCCTAAGAGGATGCCAGGATTATGCTTAGATTTGCAACGTTTTTGAACTAACAAAACATAGTTAACCTATAGGGTTGATGATTCCCTGCACTTCAGGTTCTGCTAGACCTAGGCGGGTGCACCTTACTAATGAAGTAGATTAAATGGATGTGTGATCTTGGCTGAGTGATGGATCTACCCATAGTGGCAAATGGTGCGGAATAGATGATTACTTGCTACCTAATTTTTACTTCTAATGTCTGAACAGTGATTGAAAATGGTATGGTTCTAATTTGGTATAAATTGTATAAGCAATATCAAGGCAAAACTAATGGATATGTTCAACTAATGAAAATGAGTAAGACTAGTGCCTAAATATATTGGGCTATTTGAGTTAGTGAATGGAAACAGATGTATGTGATTGGTGAGCTTATCTCCTAGCTTAACTCTAACAGTTGGGCACTTTGGATATTTACACCTTGTGCAAATGTGCAGGTTTGTATGTGACAGTGCTCTTCTTATATAATCCCAATGATATTCCCTTGAATTACTATGAAATTATGAAAGGAATTTAATTCTTGAGTTGATGGAAACCAATCACAATAACTTCTTCAAAAGGATTTAATCTTTGACAAGAACCAATTAAAGTCAATTATTAGAAAGGATTTTTAATTTACATCAACTGAAAACCAATCAAAGAACTTCACACAGTGACAACAAATATGCCCTGACAAATGTAAATCTGAATAATTCAATAGAACCACTTTGGAGACAGCACAATAACATATAATCATGAAAATTAACACAACTGTTGAACACCAGAAATAAATCACCAGGTAGAAATATTCTGCTCCATTATGTTTTTCAGAAAATAAACATGTGTAACTAAAATTCTTTAATTAAAATAGAACTGACAATATATCTTCTTTCTATATGTAATATATACAGTCTTCTTCAAATTAAAGAGAGATACCTATCAATCGATGATCTTTGACCATCATATGTTTTAACTTTTATATCAATATTAGTGAAGAGACCACGTCTCTTCATAGTGTCTTTTGAGAACTAACAAAGTTATGAAAATAAATAAATAGATTTAATACTAAGCCCTGCTGAGCCATAAGTAGATTTGAGCAATATGATCCAAATATTTCTGGCTCAGTTGTGTCTCTGCATACTCAATGGCATCCCTAATGTCCACCTCTATTGAAACCATCTTCTCCAAATGCGAGCAAGCTTCCTTGGATGCCGAATCTTCATGTTTTACAATTTCTAGGGCCTCATCTAATATTCCCTGACACTCCTTGACCCATTCATCCTTGCTCTTCAAATCTTTGTCATTCTTGAGTAACACAGGTACACCTATCTGAGAAGTCTCCATGCATTATTTCACTTCATCTTGGAGCCTGTCATGGTACTTCTTATGCTGCTTAATAAGATTGTCTACATTAGATGTGCTTACATTGTCAGAGGTGTGTTTACCCTGTATTTCATGTAACTTATCATGTATTCTGTTATTTAGTCTTTCATGTTCTTGAATGACCTTTTGGTTTTCAGAGCAAATATCCCATAATTTAGGCATCCATTGCATTAGATGAGCATGCCTATTTTGCAGGACTGTAGTGAGTGTATCTATTCTGACCTATGCCATTTGATCTTTTGAGGGTGATTGGACTTGTTGTGAGCTTTCTGCCTGTGTAATCATTTTAAGAGGGACTGAATCCTTTAAGAAATCATTTTCTTTTTTCAACCTTTCCCAGCTCATTTTGTAGGTATCCCTCTCCTTTATCAACAACCAAATATGAGCTTTATTTAGTTTTGCCATATTTACTCCAAGTTTTGTTGTAACGACTGGATCAATTTCTCCAGCTCTCAATGTCATAACATGGCCAAAATCTTTTTCAGTGTCAATGACAACAAGCTTTTTGTTTGGTGGGTATAGAGCCCATATCATAAGGGAGTTCTCATCTGGATTGTATTTTGTTCCAGTATATACTTCAACAACCCCTTTAGAACTAAGCTTGTGTTTTGTATCATTATTGTGCAGAAAACTGTCAAAAATAAGTGTTGAATTCAAATTAAGACCCGGGAAGATCATTACACTAGATTCTCTGAGCAACTCCCTTCCTTTCTCAGGAGTCATATCTTCCATCTCCTTTTCAACTTCTGCTTTTAAAGCATTCATTAATTGCATCTGGTTGTCTGGTGTAACATCTGAGACTGATTCTCTAATAGCCTTCCCCTTGTGTTTGTACAAAAAGGATCTGAACTCAGGGGTATGAATAAACTAGTCATCTGAAATAAAAGATTTATATGCAACCTGTCTAGCATCATTATCCCCTGTTTCTTCAATTTCCAATCCTCTTTCTGGGGGCTGGTATGGTTCAATTCTACATTTTGAAATTGTATCAGAAAAGTCATGGGGTTTAGAGGCCATAGACCCTTTACTGTCGGAGGAAAAAACTTCAATTTCTTGTGCTTCCCTTCTTCTTTTCCTTTATTTTCTGATTATATTCATCAATGGCTATTTCAACATCTACTTCTTCCAAATTTCTGATTACATCATCATGAGGGAAAGGTACATGAGTATATCCACTTAGTTTTTGCTTCTTCTTAGCATAATCAATAAAGCCCTCTGAGTCAAATTTTTTTCTCTATATTGCTTTCCTAAGATTAAAATGAGACAATTTATCAAGAATGAGATCATAACCTTCTCTAGCTAACACAATAAAGTCACCAAAACATAAGGTGCTTGGCATAAAAGACTGTTTATCAAATGCATTGAGATTCATCACATTTGAGTAGTCAAGCTGTTTGACTATTTCCAAGTATGCCACCCTATCTGGTACAATTTTTGGCAACAAAAAAGGGGTATCCCCAAACCTGTATACTCTGATCATTGTGCAATCACGAAAACAATACCAATCCCCCCAATTGTGGTTTACAGTAGGTGGCCCATCAAAATCCTTGGGTCTCAAAAACCTTTTAATTTCTTCTGACAAAGTGTAACTGCATGGGTAGCCATAACATCTGTACAGGGTTTTTACAAAGAATTCTTCAAAGTCAACATAACTGGAATTCACAAACTCGCTATCCCATATTGAGGTCCATAATTGTGGGGGCAGTGATTGACCATCTTTATCAATTTGTGAAATTTTCAACTGCTCTGGCCATAGATTCAATTCTTGTCCAAAATACAAAACCATATGCATAAGAATAGAATAGTGTCTGAAGCTGACTGTGGGGGAACTATTCTTTAAGGCCTTCATACCTGAGTCTATTTCCTTAAAAATAAAGTAGCATAGTCAAATGTCCTGGCGTGATGGCACTGGATATCCACAGAGATAACCATGGGCACTATGGACATAAATTCTGGAACTTCAGTTCCCAACACCTGCCCCACTGAGTAATATGTGTATCTCAGGTAAGGTTCGAACAACTTGACATGAAACGGTGGTTCATCCCCTTCTTCAAATGGCACTAGATTCCCCTCATTCCGTGGCCTATGTAATGGCAGTCTTCAGCCCTTATATGTGGTATCCAATATGAAATATTCCTTTTCTAGGGCTTCATGTATGATAAGGGTGTTATATGTGTCATTTAAATCAAAAACTTCACAAATTGCATTTTTAGATCTATGAAACAAGGGCTTTCCCTGTAGATTGCATATGGCCTTTTGGTCGGGATCATAATGGTATGCTAGCAGTTCAAAAGGTCTATATTGACAAAAACATCTGTGACTATTAATTTCCCTAAATTGAGTAGCCAGGGGTTGCAGACGGGTTCCATCCTATGTCTCCTGTGATAGTGGAACATGAATAATTCATACCCTCGAATAGGAGTCCATATATTTCTGACATATTTGTATTTATCTTCAAGTTTTTCCACATTTGCCCTCAATTGTGCAGTTCTTTTGGCCTTGGGTCCAGAACCGGGCAATTGGTCCACAAGATCTTGGTTTAGTTTCCTTTCTGGTGTTTTCTCTCCCTTCTCTATTTCAATTTTCTATTTTTTGCCCTTGGTTTGGCTCTTTTCAGTGTGTTGCCTTTTCTTTGTTTCAGAGGAGCCTTCCATTTTATACCAGAACTTGACTGTATCAAAGAAAGTTCAAGGACTTACCTGTATATGCTCCGCACAAATCTCCTAATTCCTGGTGAATTCCTTCTTCTCCGTCTGCAACCCTTGTGTTGATTTTAGTGGGGATTAGAATGGCTTTTACAACATTATGTTCAATCAGCGATTAATGGCTGCCACCGGAATTAAATGCAGGGAATTCATGAATTTCAAAATGTCAGGGCGATGCTCTTTTTATCATATCAGTGAGACCATTTTATTCTTTCACTGATCTTCATATTGTTTTGGCACCATTTTCTTTCATATGTTTCTGGTTGGTCGCCAAGAGTGCGTTGGTGTCTCCACGCAATACTCTTTTCATAGAGTTATGAACCCTTTATTGTCATTTCAGGGAGATATTATAATTTTCATCCCGATGTCATTTTGATCAGGTGTGGCAAACGTTCTCCTTGGCATCGGTGAATGTTTCTCTGACAGATAGGGGTTACCTCATCTTTATCGGCATGACAATCTTCATCGTCAAGAGAATATGATAGTCTCCCAATGGGTTAGGTCTTCCTGATGATCTTATCTCCATCGCACATTTTTATTAGAACATATTGGCGAGTCTTACCAAAAGCCTTTTGTCTCTTGTGTTGGGGTGACTTTTGTGGTCGAGGAAGCTTAAGGATTTCATTCCAATTGTATATGTCACGCCGATTGTCTTAATATTATGTGTCAGGGAGAGATTGTTTTCTTCCTGGCAATGAGCCATTCGTTGGTGTGACTTAAAGGCTCGGTGTAACTTTAGGATTTCACTCCAATTGTTCTACTCACACCGATGAGTATGCGTCGGTGATACATACAGAATGTCTCCCCGATCTTTTGACATATGGAATTTTGATCGTTTAGACATTAGTCATCTCTCACTGATTATCACATTATACTTCAAGAATGTATTTTTCTATTCGGGGTGAGTTACTTAAGGTCTTGCCGATATAGATAACTTAGTATCAGAATTAGGCTGTGGTTAGAGAGCTAGGTATATTCATGAGATTGTTTATGTGCAGATTCTGAAATGGATCTTGTCACACAAATTTTTGGTGGTTGGTTTTGAAAATGAGGGACATTAGTCACATTATGTGGAGACTTGGTGAATTCTTAGTAGATGAATAATGTGAATTTTTTCAGTTCCAACAGAAACAAGGCTTTTAAACAAAAACCATAATCCCAACTCTATATCCATCCCCTTGGCAGTCTCAAGGGCCACCTTGAGACAAAAATGCTAATGTACTATTATGATAGTTATGATTGTCCTCCATTTTATTGTGCATTTGAAACTTGAGATGAGGATTGGGGAGGTCTTCATTTGTAAAAACATGGAAAATACTCATGGCAAGATCTTTAAAATAGGCATATTCAACTTCAGGCATATCTGCAGACCCTAGGAAGGTGGATGTAAACTTAGTGACTTTAATTACCACCACAAAGACTATCCCCTTTGTTACTATGACAAGGTAACACTGTTATGCTCTTTATGACAATCCCTTCTCCATTGGGTGATGGCCTAATGACATTTATCTCCTTTGTGATTTCAATGCCTCTCTAATGCACTATCATAGGAGTCTTGATAGTCCTTATGTATTAGTGAAGAAGGCTTCCAACAAATTAGAAAGGAGGGCTTAAGATTACATACAAAGTCCTAGTCTTCATACCCTAGTCACATATCACCCCTCTAAGAAGACCTCAAGACAATTGCCCTTTAATACATAAAGTCAATGCAGTTTTAAAAGATAAAGTGCAAGAGGCCAAATGACAAGAAAACTTAAGGCATTAAGGGGTTTAAAGGAAGAAAAATATAGGCTTGTAGACTTGACTTAAAACCCTCACCCTATAAGGTGGGTACCACCAGATACCACCAGAACCCTTTAACTTGGCACTGCAAAACCTTATCCAATCTGATTGTGGGAAGCCAAAATCAAGCATGTACACTCACATATGACAAATAAGTATGCCTACCAAGTGGTTTGACATAAAAATGAATAGGCTCTGAATTATAACCCTTCAAAGTAGGCCACTGAAGTATATTGTACAGGTGCATTTCTGAGTGCTACAGTCAGATTTTTCATCATGGGAACCTAAAATTTTTGTAAAAAATGGTAGGAAATTTTAGGTTCCAACAAGTCCATTAGTTGGAGGCAGGCAAACAAGGGTTTTCTATTCATTATTATCTCGTTAAACTTAAGCATATGAGATAGCATGGCACACATAAAATGTTGTGGATAATGACCACAAGATTAGGTTAATTGCGACCACTTTTTGTAAGCAAGCACAATACTAGTATACTCATTATGATCCTAATGGCACCAAGAAGGGTCCCCAAAGATATAAGAGTAATCATTTGTCATCTAAGAGAAATCTTACATTTAAGGGCGCTAGGGCCAACAGAGAAGCACTTTAGAACTCATCCTACGCATCAATAAACAACTCAACACAAGAAATTCAAATTGACATATTGACACAACAATATCCAACTAAGTTATTGAAAGTCAACTATTGATACCTCGTTCTCCATCCAGATTACAAAATCGGTCCACTTTTTGCTTTGTAACATTTCCTTTTCAAATTGGCTTGGATGTTGGCCATATTTTTCCTCCTGTCAAAACATGGCACATGGACTAGTTAAACTAATTAATATGCAATCATTTACTTTTTCCTAGGAAATTAAAAAAAAAATTATTTAACTTATTAAATATACTTACAAATGTATAGATCAAGGCTTGTAAACCTTTCTGGCCACTGTGATGCGTGGCACAAAGTTTGTCAAGCCTAGCCTTGGAGGCCTTGTCTCGAAACATATACTAATTCAATTTAACTATGTACAAATAAAATTTAAAAATCATTTAATAAATTTGATATAATCTTATGAGCAAATTCAAACTCCTCACCGGACTTCCTCCATGCATCAGACTTCTCATATGCTTTTACAAGATCTTTCCATACTTTCAAACTTACATCAATTGGCCTTTTTTTGAGCCTTTGCTCAGGAGGGAGTTTTTTTATCTTCTTTGTTTGGTTGCACTGAAATCTCTTGCGGTTTCGAGACATTCATAGCTTTATCTTCTTTACAGACCAACCTGTGCCAAATTCAGTCTCCATGTCTTGGATAACTACTTTTTGCAGGTGCATGGGTATCTTTGAGAATGGCAAATGTAGATGGTCTTTGAACCGTTGAAGGCATGATTCCTTCAACCTATTCACAAATGTTTTTCCAGCATCCATCATTTGGACGTCCCTTGAAACCACATCGTATTCTATCTTGATATCGTAGGTACCAATGCAAGATGCAAAACATGGCGTGGTGGTTGAAGAAGTCTGTGTCCCAGGAGTGGGTGGGACATTGGAAGCCTCTGTTCCCTATTCCACATTCTTAGAGGTTATTGTTATTGATTTCCTCCTGGATCTTTTGCTCGATCCATGATTGGTTGGGGAATCAATTGATTCCCTTTGACACTGTTGATTTGGTTGTAATGTTTCAGGGGCTTTACCAGATCATTTTTCTATGTATCTGGCAAGCATTGTCAAGTCCACACCATCCAATTTGTTCACTGCCTCTACCCCTAATATGGAAGCCAATGCCTCTTTATCTTTGTCAGTATCATCTTCCTATAAAATAAATTTCTTCTTTTAAATTTACAAATAAAAAACTAAAAACTAAAAATCAAAGAAATAATGGAAACATTTACAAATCTATAAATTAACAATGAATTACCTCATTGTGGCCAGAGTCTACTCCCTTTGCTCTCTTCCCTCTATTGCTTGACATTTTGAGGCGACCTAGGGCAAATTATTTTCGTTCATTCTGTGGAGGCAAACGAAGTACACATTGCCAGGTATGAAAGTTTTCGTCTAGTTTTTTTGTATTCCTCAAGGTTTTTGACCTTTACTTTGTAGAGCAAATCATGAAGTTGTTTTCCTATGAATCAGTTGGTGCCTTGGGAGGGAATCTATAGTTCCCAACCTAATTTTAGTTTGCTCACCATCGTCTCAAAAGCCCTATCTCCTCGTATTGTCTCGACCAACCTTTGTTTTAGTTTGCTCACCCTCGTCTCAAAAGCCCTAATTTTAGTTTGCTCACAATCGACTTGTCTTAAAGCACTCGACTACTTTTTTAGGAAGTGAGAAAGTTGTGTTCAGAGAAAGGTATTGATGGTAATGATAAGAAAACCTGGGCATTGAGGTTTGAAAAATGTGTTCACTGCTCTCGGATACAGAGGAAATAATGCAATGTCTACAATTTTACCCTCCTCCTTTCCAACCACATGAGACTTGAACGATTCACCTATAAACAAAACAATATTTACAACCCTTTCTTCACAATCCTCTCCATTTAATCGAAATAAAAATATATTTGGGAATGGAATTTTTTTCTTGTAATTGTAACCTTACCTATGGTGTCGAAAACTAAATCGAATTTCTCCTCTCTTCGCACAACATTTTTCTCATATATTAATTCAGGCGGGAATCCAACCCAAACGCTCGATCTCCAAACAAAAAATGAACACCAAAAATCAATATTAAAGTTTTGTTTTATTTTTTTTATATTTTGGGTATGTGTAGGCGGGAATTTTTTAAATTTTTTTGATCCAGTAGTCAGCGCTATAGTCGAAGCAATTAATGTCGACTTTACTGCCGAATTTTAGGCAAAAAATGTAATCTATTTGGGGCTCCAAAGACAGCGTAAAGTGCGCCTAATTTAGCGCCAATCAATGCAAAATGATGTATTTTGCTTGAAAGTTGGTAAAAACGTAACCTAACCAAATTTGGATTGTCCTTATAATAAGTTACTATATCTTGTTTCCCTGATAGCATTTTGACTTCATGCTTCTCTTATAATTAGCTCAATAATGACTCACTCTTTCACGACCTTACACAGATGGTTGGTGACAATCCTTATGCAACTGATATGGCTTTGGAAAAACCAAACAACTCTTCTCTTACTATCATGATGACATGATATTGGGACTATATTGGCAGCTTATGGAGTGTGCTTATGGTATTTTGATTTTCATTTCTATGTTCTCATTAACCTATTTTAGGTTGAAGCATGGTAACTAACCCACTAGCTATTATTGCAGTCATACAATGACTAGACAATCCTCTCCACTTTGACTATGACAGTCCTATGCATGGTGTTTTCTTCATGACAGTCCCCAATAATGTGAATTATTGATAATAGCTAGTTCAAATGGAGTTTTGGATGGTGTAGTAAGTTGTCCCTATGGCTCATGATAGTGCATGACTTGGTTATGTCCTTGTGACATTACTCTCTAGATATATCCTCTTTATAGTGACAAGGTTTCAAGAACATGACAACTTAGGTAAGGTATCAACTTGTCTCTTTAACCTCTGGATTGTCATTTTTCAAGAATTGATCTTATTGAAATGCAAAGACAACATGTCATAGCTTAGATGAAAAGATTAAGGAGATGCATGTTATAGAGTATAAAACTCAAAAATCAAAGGTCTTTTTGGGCCTTTTTCCAACTATATGAGCAAAATTCAAACTTTAAACATGTAGCACAGGTACCATATGACTCATTCGCATACATCACACATGTGGGACCACTAAGAAGGGAGGTAGGTGCTTAATATGAGCAATGACAATTGCACATAATGTTTAAGTTCACTTCAACAGATATTTGGGGTTATGATAGCTAATGGAGGGTTTTCTTTTCAAAGGAAACCATTAATTTTGGAGTGAAAGGTAATGGCGAAATATAACATAATGTCCCTATAATTAAAGAATATCCAATGGCTAGGATTAACCTAACAAAGATCTAATGATGTGATTTCAAAATTAACATTCAAATTATCCTTCCCTCCATCAAGAATTTAAAATTTTGGTGCCAAAGACTCTTTGAGACTGTTTTGAGGGTTCTATGATAGTTTTGAGGGTTTTATGGCCACTTGGAGAGATATAGATTGCCTTAAAATGACCCATAAAAGAAAAAGGAGAGTCAAATATGAAATAAATGTCTTTTTGATGTGAATTTTTAGTCATCTTGTAATCATAAGATTTGAGCTCTAGTTGTCAAGATTAGGCATGTAAACTTTTTCTGAAGAGCAAAATGTTGCAATGTCCTATTTTGTTTTTCATAGTGCATCTTAATGAAAAGTGAGTGTATTAACAAGATAAATTCAAGAATATTCTCTTGGTGCATAGCTGTTATGTGACTATTGTCATTGTTGTGTATTGCAGGATCCAGAGGAGGTCATGGAGAGAAGACGTGGACGACGTAGAACTACTAAGTCGTAGAGAGGAAAGTGGGTGGAAATAGATATGACAATGGAATTTGCAGATAGAATAGAGGTAAGAAGAGAAAGCAACATCAACCAAATGAGGAAGGTGTTTATGAATTCACAAATGCTACAACATAGAGGAGATAAAGTCATTTTTTGGTCCACGAGGCCTCTGAGGTTAAACTTATTGGTTGAAAATGCACAGGAATGGTGATTAAATGTGATTCTATGATCAAGGGAAAAGTTTGAAAATTAGGATGGCCAAAACATGATATCAATATGTCAAATATATGACTAAAGTGAGGTTTTGTGTTGGATAGCATATTCGTTGAAATGATATAATTGGTGTACTAAACATTATTTACTATGTTGTGTATTATAGGGGCCATACGAGGCCATGGCAATAGATCGTGTCATATCAAATGAGGACACAACGGATGAAGCGGGAAATCAGGTACTCAAATCCAATTTCCTTAAGAAAAAATGATCTGATGGCATTTTGTGATACGTCCATCTTTTTTCACAGTATTATTAAAATGTATAATGTATTATCCAATCTTGACATAAATTAATGCATGTTGTTGATTATTTTAGATGGAGATTGGAGAAAATACAGAGCCTGAGCATTCAACTACAAAATGAAAAATATATGTACGTGGACGTGGACCTAAAACTATTAAATTACGTAGATGACAGTGGGTGGAAGAGGATATGACAATGGATCCTGCAGACACAACAAATGATTGCACTGAACAAGAGGTTAGTCAGGACTATAGTACATGGGATGAATACTTTGAGAAAATTATTGTTTGTGGATGTTCTATATGTTGTGGAAAGAAACAATTCAAACGAGTGATTGTACAAAGACATTACATATATGATGAGTTTCCAGTCGGTAGTATGCCTCCTACAATCGATTCAAATCCAATAGGAATTGTGGTAAGGAATTTTCCAAATTGATATAAATAACATGTATACTTCGTTTAAACATTATTTTATATTATTTAAATAACTATTTTTTTTCTTAATGGGTACTTGTAAGATAAAGTTCTTGGTTTAAAGTTTCCTGGATCACTGACTTCCAGCCTAGAGGGCAATGATCATTTATCAGATGATACAACTAACAAAAATATGTGCCAATATACCAGCTCGGAGGATGAGGAATTGATGAAAAAAATCAATAGAACAAGAACCAGTTTAAAGATGCATAATTTGCTTAAAGACAAGGGGAAGGTGGACTACATACCCTATGAGAATGAATGTGATGGAGATGATGACTTGCCCCTGAGTTTGAGATCAATTTACAAAGAGACATTTGATCGTCGACTATATTGCGCTTGGCCTAGTGATCAACAACTACCTAGAGTGTATGAGGTGTTTTAATTTTGGAGATACAGGTACATGATACAACCCACCAATATTCATGGAGCGAATCTAGGCCTCTTTATTGTCCAAAAAGTACATGTGGGATCTAAACATAGAAACAACTCAAAACAAACCACTAGGAGATTAGTGCCATATTATGGTCCATCATATTACAGTGGTGAATGGAGAAGGCTAGCAGAATATAAGCCTAGCATGTCAGCATATGGTTTAAATTCGAATATGTATACACATCATCTACAATTGGAAAGTGGAAAAGAAATGAATAGAGGTCATCTTATATATATACATGGACGTGCATACACACACAAAAATATTGTAGGATTTATAAATAGTAGTAAGGGAAGGGACCCTACTGTAAGACTGAATTGTCAATTTGTTGAGGTTATAAATGATAAAGATGGCGATATGGAAAGAGAGGTTGATAGATTGATAATGGTTGAGGCTATTATGGACCTTACCATTGGGGATGAGTTATTGATTGATTACCCCTTCTTAAAATGCACTCCTGCACGAAAGAAGAGGGAAGAACAAGGTCTCCCTAAGGATGTTCTTAAGGGCAGAAAACCAAAGAATAATAAATGAGTGTGGACTGATGTTTTATAAAATATGTTGTCCAAATTGTGTTTTATTTAAATTATTGTATAAAAGAAGTAGTCTATAAAATAATGTTCCATTATTCAATTGATGTATTTATGTTCATACAACCGATATTTTTATTTTTTAAGCCATATTTGATTATATTTCTTTGAAATGATACATTTATGATTTATCCAATTGTTGCCAAACATTAAATAATGCTTGCGTTTGTTGATAGGTAGAAGATGTTGATGAAACACATACTAATACCCAAGATCCAATTGGGTTATTAAGATTTGGATGGGATGATCCAAACCATCCTTTAAACAATACTAGGGGTGAAAAGAGCATTATTGAAGATAACACTACCAGCTGAGAAATTTGAAGAGCTGATGAGATCTGTATACACTGATGGCATGCCACCTAGTCTTAATGATGATGATCATGATAGTGAAAATGCAGTGTATGAAGAAGGATTGAATGAAATGCTTACAGATTTCTTTGAGGATGAAAACAATGATGACAATAATGATCATATGGTTGACAGTAACGATGATAGCAGGGGTAATTACCACCTACGTAATGTTGATGATAAAAACCTAAAAGACTCCATCAAGCAAGCAGCGAAGACACCTATGTTCAAATCGGGTGCAAGTAGAACCTCAAAACTGGCATGCACATTAACATTATTAGAAATCAAGTCACTATTTGGTTGGTTAGACAAAGGATTCACTACCCTACTGAAGTGAGTTGAAATCTATTTCTTACTTTGCAGTTATTAATTGGTGTACATAATTCGTAAACATTCATCAACTTCGTTTATATTTCTTTAAGGGGATTTTAAAACCATATATTGTATACAAATAGTCCTAGTATAGATTGACATATCAAACATGTTCATCATAAGTCAAAGCATTCAATTGATTTAATCTCTGGCAATCTTATAGGGCACTAAAAACTAAAATATTCCCTGAAGATAATGTGTTGCCATCAACTTTTAGAGAGGCGCGTCTATTGTTGGTTGAGTTGGGGATTGAATATAAGCAAATTCATTCATGTAAAAATGATTGCATTTTATATAGAGATGAATATCAAAACAAGATAGAATTCCCTGTATGCAAAGAGAAGAGATATCGCACAGATGTACAAGGTCCTATAGTTCCAAAGAAGGTTTTACGTCACATGCCAATTATACCTAGACTTCAACGAATGTTTCGTTGCAAGTCACTTGCACAATTGATGGACTGGCATGCAAAGAATAGGAGTAAAGATGGATTCATGCGAATTCCAGTTGACTCTAAAGCAATGAAACACATAGAGGAAAAATGGCCAAGAAAATTCAAAGATGAACCCCATAGTATCAGGTTTGGTCTTGCAATTGATGGAGTGTGCCCATTCTCTTTCCTGAGCTCAAATTATAGTGTTTGGCTAGTCAGATTGATAGTATACAATATTCCCCCATGGATGAGTGTTAGAAAGGAGCGCCTTATGCTGACTCTCATTGTTCTAGGAAAACATCAAGTTAAAAACATGGATGTTTATCTTGCGCCTTTTATTGATGAGATGCAACTGCTATGGAAAGGCATAAGAATGTATGACATATCACGTCCCCCATCAAATAGGTCCTTCATGTTATATGGTGTGCTATGTTGGACTATTCATGATTTCTCAGGATTTGGTGTTTGTTCTGGTAAGATAAAATATTTACATATTTACACTCAATTTATTTTCATCCCAACATTCATACTTAGTTTTATACTATTTTTTTGATGTTATTAACATTACTTATTGAATTGCAGGGCTTCAAATAAAGGGGATATTTGCATGTCCAAGATGTGCAGAACAATTTCAAGGGCAGTATTCTAAAGATCTACATAAATTTATTTACGCAAATAATAGGTTTTTTCTACCACTAGATCATAAGTTTAGAAATCACCTGAAGAATCAATTTGATGGAAAAGTTGAAAATAGAGGCCCTCCCATGATTATGGGTCCAGGTGATTGTTTTAAGAAGTATGAAGATGTTGAATTGAAAGGTTGGGAGGATTTTTTTGATCGGGGTGATTCAATTGAAGAACCAGAACAAGTTGTAGTTAATATGCCAGAAGGAATGAAAAGGAAATCCATATTTTATGAGCTCCCTTACTGGAAGGATCTATTATAATCTCACCTATTAGATCCTATGCATGTCTTCAAAAATGTCCCAAATTCTATATTTCGACATATATCAGGCAAAGAGAAGGACACCTTGTCTTCGAGGAGAGATATTACTCTTTCGCATACCAAATTGATAGAAAACATTTGTGGCAAAATAGGGAAAATGAAACATATGTAGAAGCTCCATGGATTTTGAAAAAAAAAAGAGCTAGACCAACTAAAAACTGTCATCCGTTCAATAAGGACACCTACTGGCTATGGGTCATCATTGGTTAAAGCTTTTACAGTTGATGGACATATCACAAGATTTAAAACACATGATTTTCATAATTTTATGAAGGTATTATATATCATCATTTAACATTTATTGGTAACATTGATTAAGTACTAAATATATTTTGATATCATTATGTTGTGTGAGAAAAAATTACTAATGACCTTTTCATAAATGTGTTTCATAGCATATCATGCCATTGGCAATTAGGAAGGATTCTTGTCTTATAGTTGACTTAAGGAATGCCACAAGTCAATTGTTAGCATTCACAAGGTATGTGGTTAATGTGTGAGAGATATAGATATATTATATTGCATATTAATTTTTGACAAAAGCTTCATACTAATTTACTATTCTTATATTAGGTGGGTGACCTCGAAGGAGATCCACGAATGTGAAGTACAAAAATGGAAGAAGGAAATTGCAGAAATTGTATGTGTATTTGAGAAGGAGCTCCCTACAAGTTTCATGGACCTACAAGTCCATTTACTTATACACGTAGTCGATGACATTGAGTTGGTGGGTGTCATATCAACGAGGTGGATGTTTTTCTTTGAGAGGTATATGAAAACTCTAAAAAGATATGTCCGACAAAAGGCACATCCAGAGGGTAGCATGGCTGAAGGGTATGTATTGAATGAAGCATTTTTCTTCTTGTGTGAATTCCTTGGTAAGGATTTTGAAGATGGGCCACGCTTTTGGGATGAAGAACAAGCATCAGATATTATTGATGGAGAAAAACCACAATCTAATGGTGTTCAAGTAGAAATTAGTAAGTAAATTCATGATCTATGTGGTTTTTTTTCTTGCAATCATTAATTTACTCTGTAATTTATTTGTCAAATTAATAGAATGACATTTGGAGTTTGAAATAAACATGTTGACATGTAATAGGTGTAGATGAAAGTGCTATACTCGACAAGTTCATTCTGTACCACATGGACTTTATGAACAAATGGATTGATCTGTATGATAAAAAGAGAGAAGAAGTGTTAGAAGCAAGTAGACAATTTAAGAGATCAAACCCAAGGAATACTCCACTTCCCACTGAGTTGCTTGGGGAATGGGGCAAAGATTGCACACTAGAATGGGTTACTAAACAAATTCAAAATCAAATAGAAGATGTAGGTATAGATTCAAACATAACAGAAGATAAAATCAACATGTCTAGAGGATGTGAAAGAAAGGTACAGTTGGAATTTTACAAAATATTGTTTCCTTACAACTTTGACACTATTAACTATTTTAATATTTGTCATTATATTTGTTTTCACTGAAATAAATGGTCTTTCACAGGTGAGGAAATATCCAGCAATGTGGGTATATGGTCGACATTATCGTGTAGAAAGTGTAGATGTAAAGAGACGATCCTTTGATTATGGCATCATAGTTGACTTCAAGCAATCCAGTCGATCAAGCTCAAGAGATAAGAATATAATTGAAGGGAATCTACAATATGTTGGGAAAATACAAGAAATTATTGAGTTGGATTACCGCTCTTTTAAATGTTGTATTTTTAAGTGTAGATGGTATGAAGCATTTGAGAGGACAGGAAGACATGATACCCATAGTGGATTGTTTTCTATAGATTCCTCATGTTTCCTACCGGAGGATAAGGAGCCTTATGTTCTACCAATTCATTGTGAGCAGGTATTTCTTTAACTCAAACAAGAAGCAGTAGTGATCATTTAATCTATTAATTCATAGTTTATTGCAAATATATACATGTGTTTATTAATCAATAAAATTGTTATACCATACGTCTAATATATGTATGTCGTTCATGTGTAGGTATTTTTCTATGAAGACATTTTGGACCCGAAATGGATATTTGTCATACATTATGATCCAAGATTAAGGCATGTATTTGACGATGCATTAGTGGATACTGAGAAAAATAATGATGACCAACAAAATGAGAGAGAGGGATTAGAGAACATCGAAGAAATTGACATCCATGATGATGTTGAAGATGGTTATGTTCAAGAACAAGAAGACAACAATCCAAAGTTCGATGATGTTATGGAAGACAACAATATGGATGGTATACAAAATGATGATCCAAATACATCTGGTAACAATATAGATGGTCTACAGTCAGATTTCAATGATGATGAAGATGATGGAGGTCAAGATGAGGATGATGATAATATTAAATACTTGAAAGAACATATGAACATTGACAATGATACACTGGATGACATTGTAGCAGATAGTAAAGTTAATGACCAAGACTTCTAAATTTTTAGAATTATTTTCAATCCATGTTTAAAAAAGGATGATTAAATTGTTGGCAATAATGTTAATTAAATGGATTGTTCAATTGTTGACAAATTACCTATTGCAATATCCTTAAATTGTTCAATCTTTGGTATGAATTGTTGGCAATAATGTTAATTAAATTTGTTTATCTTTAATTATTTTTCATATATATCCTTAATTGTATCTATGCCATGTTATCTTGTGATAAGTACTTGAGTAAGACCATCAATGAAATATGAAGTGGACATATTATCATCTATAATAGCTAATTAATTGCATAAATATTTCAATTTATCAACGATCTCATGTTTCTATTCATTTTCAACACTTTTAATAAAGACATCATGATCATAATATTCTTCTTCATTATTAGAATGCAACATGTGATTGTCATAGGAAGTAGGAGAAAGAGGTAGTCATGTTTGCAAGGTGAGGGTTTGACCTAGTACTTTGTTGAAGGGGACATAAGGATCCTAGATGTTTCTTAGGAATGCAAAATTAAAGGCATTGGGTTGTTTCCAACAAATGCAAACCAAAAAAATCTCAAAATAAAAAATCAATCTTTTTTTATCCTAAACATAGGCATGGAAATTGCCAGTTCAAAAAAATGTAGGGAAATAAATCATACCCTATAATAGAAGATTTAAGTCCAATCCTAGATTTAATTAAACTTTAAAGTACAAGGAGTTGAGAGTAGAATAAAATATTGAGATATTAAGTAATTAAGATAGAGAAATGAAATAGTTGAGAAGAAATACAAAACTTATTTGATCTTTTTAGCATGATGTCAAATGTGAAATGTGTGATTAACTAATGCATTATGAAAAAGAATGAAAACTAGGATTTTCTACTAGAATAATGATCATGAGATTGTGGCAGTGATT
Source organism: Cunninghamia lanceolata (assembly GCA_027924645.1). Taxonomy (NCBI): domain Eukaryota; kingdom Viridiplantae; phylum Streptophyta; class Pinopsida; order Cupressales; family Cupressaceae; genus Cunninghamia; species Cunninghamia lanceolata. The sequence goes on from BSBN01000524.1 coordinate 4,176,269, forward strand.
AACTAATTTTTTGCATTCCTTCTTCAGTTGTCCTCTTTTTCCATATTTCCAAAACTTTACTCTTATCTTCCTAGGGATTCTAGATTTTCCTCTTGACATGGATTGATATTTATATCATTCCCCTTTAGATCCACTTTTGTTCTTGGGCCTTTGCAGAACATGCAAGGCATCCTTAGAACCTTCATCATTGAACTTTCTCCTCATATCTCCATTGAGCATTGTAACAATAAAGGATTCCATAGTCACCTTTGCAACACTACCATTTATAACAAGCACTATGTTCTCCTAATTTTTGGGTAAAGAAAAAATTGAGAAGATACATTTGTCTTCCTCATCAAGTTTAACATTTATTGAACCTATTTGACTCAAAATCATATTAAAGGTGTCAAAATGTAGACTGTTGAGTACATGTGTCTCAGATTTACAGGCATCGGCGAGTGTTGATAATTTCGGTGGGACTAAGGTGCATGTCCCAACAATGGACCGACAAGCTTGGTGCAGTGTATCAGCGTGACTGGAAGTTGTCTCTCTGACGAGGGCTTGGCATCGGTGGGACATGACACTTCGGTAAGAGTCTCACAGGGTCTTCATGTTACTTCGATGAAGGTTGACATCAACGAGACCTGACATGTCACTATGACTCTCACCGGCACTTTGGGTCACTCCAATGAAGGCTCTATATCAACGTAACAATAGTTGTCGGTCTGGCTTTGAAAGGTCGTTCCGATGGTTTGTGTCTTTCCGATGGAGGTTATGGATTGACAAGATTATAACTATCGACACTGTTTGGAAAAGTCACTCCGCTGGTTGTGGTCTTCCCGATGGTCGTTAGCTGTAGACTATTGGTCTCGTCGGCAGCAAAAGTGCCGATGGTTAACTATCTCGTGGTCATGTACATAAACTGCAAAAGTGACCGTCGACTGGTGCATGTGGGACTATTGAGGTCTCACGAATCTGAACAGTTGTGGAAATAGTTACGAGTTGGGGTGCTGGGAATGGTTTAACAGTGGTGACGTGGCCTCCTTGACATGGCAGAAGAACAAAAAAGCCAATGTTGTATTGGCAATGCATATCACAAATATTGTCAATTGAACGGTTGCCTTTTGTAACTGTCTGGTCCGTTATGGTAATAGAGGATAGTGCGATGAGAGACAGGTAGAGAGAAGAGGAGTGACTATCGAATAATCTCCAAATGGAATAGGATGTTAATCTCCATGAAAGGGCTTAGTGCCTGAATTGTATTGTAACTGTATTTTCTGTTGTTGAATAATACAATGGCGATCTAGGCTTTTGGTGTAGGGTTTTTTACCCGAAAGGGTTTTCCCCACGTAAATCTATGTTCATTTCTTCTGTTCCATCTTTCATGTTTAATGGTTTTGTTATTGAAATTGTATAATGCTTGTTGTTGAAACTCGTTAATGTTGCTTGTACTTTCCTCTTAGGGTTAATGTTGGAAATGAACTATGTCTAATTCCGCTTTGTGGCATAGTTGTGAGTGTTTTTGAGGCAATCTAATGAAATTTAAAGTTACCGAAGACACCATTGTTGTTAGATGTTCATTCTAAGTTGCACTTATTTCCTTACAACCTCTAACCCCTAAACCATAAACCCTAAATAATGCCCCTAAGCCCTAACCTGGCCCTGACCTGCCATAAACCCTGAACCCCTAAATCCTAAACCGCAAACCCCTAAACCCTAAACACTAAACCCAAGCAACCCTAAACCTCTATCTCCCTATCTAGCCCTATCTCTATCATTCCTCTACCTCTAAATATCTCTCCCTATGTCTCTGGCCATGTCCCTCACTCTCTATATCTCCCTATTGGTCCTCTCTCTCTAAACACTAAACCCTAAACCTCTAAACCTTAACCCCTAAACCATAAACCTTGAACCCTAAATAATGCCCCTAAACCCTAAACCCTAGTAAACTCTAAACCCTAAACTTGAGCAATGCTAAACTCATAAATGCTAAATAATGCCCCTAAACCCTGATCGCTAACCCCAACTCTGTCTCTCTCTCTCTGACCTATATATTATCTACCAGCTCCTAGCTAGTTAAATCCTTTACCTAGCTTTCCTAGTTTTCCTTTTCCTTTCCAATTTCCCTTTAGATCCCACCAATTTTTCCCTATTTTACTATTTTCCACCTCTCCTCTCATCATTCTTCCCATCCAATATTAAACTTTAGTTTTATCAGCTTGTTTCCATTCCATCCAGCTGCCAATTTATATCCTCATCCCTCTTTTAATCATGTCCTAGTTTTCTTGTTTCCGTTTGCTTTGGAGAGAGAGAGAGAGAGAGAGAGAGAGAGAGAGAGAGAGAGAGAGAGAGAGAGAGAGAGAGAGAGAGAGAGAGAGAGACGAGAGGAGAGAGAGAGAGAGAGAGAGAGGAGAGAGAGAGAGAGAGAGAGAGAGAGAGAGAGGAGAGAGAGAGAGAGAGAGAGAGAGAGGAGAGAGAGAGAGAGAGAGAGAGAGAGAGAGAGAGAGAGAGAGAGAGAGAGGAGAGGAGAGAGAGAGAGAGAGAGAGAGAGAGAGGAGAGGAGAGAGAGAGAGAGAGAGAGAGAGAGAGAGAGAGAGAGAGAGAGAGAGAGAGAGAGAGAGAGAGAGAGAAGAGAGAGAGAGAGAGAGAGAGAGAGAGGAGAGAGAGAGAGAGAGAGAGAGAGAGAGAGAGAGAGAGAGAGAGAGAGAGAGAGAGAGTACTTTTGACATGCAACCGTAAACCCATGAATAATGCCCCTAAACCCTAAACCTGAGCAACCCTAAACCTCTAAACCTTAAATACTTAATGCCCCTAAACCCTAACCCCTAAAACATATATAAACCCTAAATAATGCCCCTAACCCCTAACCCATAAACCCTAAACCTGAGAAACCCTAATTAACCCCTAAATCCTAAACCCTAAACCCTAAACCCCTAAACCCTAAACACTAAACCCAAGCAACCCTAAACCTCTATCTCCCTATCTCTCTATCTCTATCATTCCTCTACCTCTCAATCTCTCTCCCTATGTCTCTGGCCATGTCCCTCACTCTCCATATATATCCCTATAATCTCTTCTGACTATGTCTCTGGCTATGTACCTCACTCTATATCTCCCAGCTATTGGTCCTCTCTCTAAACACTCAACCCTAAACCGTAAACCCTAAATAATGCTCCTAAACCTTAACCCCTAAACCCCCCTCTCTCTCTCTCTCCAAACCCGAGCACACGTAAACCCTAAATCCAAGCAACTCTAAACCTCTATCTCCCTATCTCTATCATCCCTCTACCTCTTAATCTCTCTCCCTATGTCCCTGGCCATGTACATGTGCCTCACTCTCTATCTCCCTATCTCTCTCCACAGTCTCCTCTATATCTCCCTATCATTCCTCTCTCTATAAACCCTAAACCTTAAACCTCTAAGTACTTGAACCCCTAACCCATAACCAATAAGCCCTAAACCTAAACCCTAAACCTCTATCTCCCTATCTCTCCCCTCTCTCCCTATCGGCTTTGTCCCTCTACCTCTCAATCTCTCTCCCTATGTCTCTGGCCATGTCCCTCACTCTCTATCTCCCTATCTCTCCCTCAGTCTCCTCTATATCTCCCTATTGGTCCTCTATCTCTCTCTAAACCCTAAACCCTAAACCTTAACCCCTAATCCCAAAACCCTAAACCCTAAACCCTAAATAATAGTCCTAAACCCAAGTAACCATAAATTAGGCGCTAAAACAGGCACTACATCAGGTGCTACATTTAGGCGCTACATAAGGCGCTAAATAAGGCATTAACGCGGTTGCTAAAACATACATTAAATCAGGCGTCAAATGTGGCACTAAATTAGGCGCTACCATAGGAGATAAAGTAGGCGCTAAAATAGATGCTAAGTTAGGCGCTAATTAACGCCTAATTTAGCGTTGACTTGTTCTGGTCGGCGCAAAAAATGCCAATAACAACACCATCTCGATAAATAGCGTTGACCTTTTCAAAAAAATGGAGAAAAATACATTAAAACAGTGGGTGGAAGCAAAAAAAAGGAGAAAAAAAGGGAGCTAATCATAGGGATTTGTTGTAGTGCAAAGATCCCATTTGGGCATAGACAAGGAGGATACTAGCTAAGGTTGTGGAATTTGGTTTACACCCACCAATTGCATTTTCTTGAAAGTTTCTAAAGCCTTATCAAATAAACCATTTTGTGCATATCTTGCAATCATTCCATTCCATGAGACAACATTTCTTTGAGGCATCATGTCAAATAGTTCATCTGCCTTGTCTATGCTTCATCACTTTGCATACATGTCTCATAGGGTAGTTCCAACTACAACATCTGACAAAAATCCCATATCCTTTACGCTTTGATGGATGTCCATACCCTGTTCCAAAGATCCCATATGGGCATAGACAAGGAGGATGTTGGCTAAGGTTGTGGAATTTGGCTTTACACTCGTCAATTGCATTTTCTTGAAAGTTTATAAAGCCTTTTTGAAAAAATCCATTTTGTGCATGTCTTGCAATCATTGCATTCCATGAGACAACATTTCTTTGAGGCATCATGTCAAATAGTTCATGTACCTTGTCTATGCTTCCACACTTTGCATACATGTCTCCTAGGGCAGCTACAATTACAACATCTGTCAAAATTCCTTTATCCTTTATTATTTCATGGTTGTCCATACCATGTTCCAAAGATCCTAATTTGGCATAGGAAGGGAGGATTCTTGCAAAGGTTATGGAATTTGGTTTTACACGTGCTAATTGCATTTGCTTGAAAGTTTATAAAGCCTTTTCAAAAAATCCATTTTCTGCATATCATGCAATCATTGCATTCCATGAGATAACATCTCTTTAAGGTGTCATGCCAAACTATTCACATGCCTTGTCTATGCTTCCACACTTTGGATACATGTCTACAAGGGCAACTGCAAATACAACATCTGAGAAAATTCCTATATCCTTTATGCTTTGATGGCTGTCCACACCCTGTTCCGAAGATCCCATTTTGGCATAGGCAAGGAGGATGTTGGATAAGGTTGCAAAATTTGGTTTTACACATGCTAATTACATTTGCTTGAAAGTTTATTTCAAGCCTTATCAAAAAATCCATTTTGTGCACATCTTGCAATCATTGCATTCCTTCATTTGTGATGTGCATAACATTCCTTCATTTGTGATGTGCATAACATGCTATAATTGTACATGCTTACAACAAGTGATTCATGCTACAATGAAGCACATTCATGGTGCAAATTCCATGGATGGTAGTTGAACATTGAACATTGAAAGAATGTAGTGATATGTGTTGTTGTCTTTCTTAGAAAATAATTGAAGGAAATAAAATATGTTGATGTGCATGTAGGTAAAGTTGTTTTTTATAAGTGTAGTCCCCAATGGACATATGTCATCTTTGGATCGCTAATACGAAATGACTGATTGACGTCACTCTCTTTTCTTTATCATTGGATCGTTGGCATAAAAGTACTATTTCATGAGGCTCTAGTGGAGCTAGATGATTTGGACCAACACATACCAAGCTCCCCTTTTTACATTGTAAGCTTGTACCATAGCCTAATCTTTAATATAGGATTTTCCATTAGAATGCTTGACCGTAACCTCAAGTCTATCACACAACAAAACACTTTTTTCCACTATGTTTATGCAATTAAGCTTAGTTTTGTAATCCCATGATGAGTAATGATATTGTGTTTTAGGAAATGTATCTTCAATTGTGATGGGTGGTAAAGGTAAATTTTAGAAATAATTAGGAAGTTTATGCATGTAGCCATGTTCTCTACTTGAAATTGAAAGGTACTCTACCTATCTCTTTTTCATTCTCTCTCTCCACTTCTCTATTCATCCCTCTCTAGATCTTCTTATCTCCATTTTTTGTAGATACAACATAATTGAGTGGTATACCCAAATGATGTTAAACAACTTTCGCACCCCCATTTCTAGAGAACAAAGAGAAGATATTGACCCCCTTTAGATAAATAGGCTTGAAAATAGAGAGATGGTATCCTATAATTAACAATTTTACATCTATGGAAGCCAGTTTTTAAATGTTTGGTTACAGAGTCTCCTTCATGAATCTTTAAATAATACAAATTTATTTTCAAAAATAGCTTATTTACAAGATACTTAGTTTGATTAAATGTTGTCAAATTATTGTTCATCCTGAGCTCTCTTTCACCCAACTACATGTATTTCACTACTTGTTCTTTCTCTCCATCTAAAATTCCATCCCTTTCAATTCCTTAGGAAGCCCTCCTAATAATTAGTCACAAGATATAAGACTAATGCATTAAGAGGTACTTATTAATAATGGTTTCGAGTTGAATATTTGTACCAAATACATTCTTGGTTGTATTTATGTCAATTAATCATGATTACATAAATTCAAACTCGCCATTTTTTGACACACATTTTCATGTCATGCCTAGTAAACTCATTTATGGTATTCTCCTTGGATGACCTTCGCTCCATAGAATGTGGCATTCCTTCAACTCTTTACCGATGTTTAAAATTAATGCATAACAATTAATCTTATCATATCTATGCGAACGAAGCCCCTTTCTAATGTTATCAAATTACTATTCATCCTGGGCTCTCTTTCATCCAACTACATGTATTTCATTGATTGGCCAAAGTTTTATCAAAGATGACTCACCTAAACCATCTCTTGCTACTTCTTCAAAGGTTTGTACTACATCTAATTCACCTTCACACAACATTGAACCTTCCCCTTCTTCACCTTCAAGTGACATGCCTTCTTCATCCACTACACCTCCCAAAATTGTAGTTGTCTTTTTCCTCTAACCCCTTGCTTGGAGATGATTGGGGTTCTTTAGACTTCACACCTTATTATTGTGGCAAAGGTAAATTATATCCTCTCCATGACTTTGATACTTATGATTTACCTAGTAAACCTCACAAATATTGTTTACCTCTTCATAATCAGGCATCTTCCACCCCTATTGGTCACATTACCACCGATTTTCCTTCATCTAGTGACCCATCCTCTTTAAAACTTGTTGATTGCTTAGGTGCTAATGGATTTTCTTTTAAGTTTACTCCTACCATTATAGGTCAATATCAAGTTAATCTCACAAATTTCAATATTCCTGCATTACATGTTTTTTATTAAAGGTAAAATAGAGGATTTGATAGGACCTCTTCCCTTTTACTAGTCAATAACAAAAAACAACAGTGTAACAAACATACAACATGAAATTATTAGGCAAAAATAGTAGCCCCAACATTAGGCAGGAGGAATAAAACAAAACCAAGTCCAACAAAGGATTACATAATAAAACTAAAAAGAACCCTAAAGATTAAGTAAGGTAGCATCCTCTCTTGCATTACATGTTGACCAACAAACTCAAAATCATTTTCCCAAAGATCCATCTTCATCTTCTCCTTCCTCTTCACATATGGACATTAATTCAACCAACCACACTATCCCAAATTCCCCTTTGTCTTCCCCTAAACTTGAAAGATTGTAAGGAAAATGATTCAAGATGTTTGTAAACTCTTCATATAAAGGAAAATACCTCAACCGATGATAGTATGATTGAACTTATTCAACTGAAACCATACCTCTGTAGAATTAGTTTTGGATATTCTCCTCCTATAAATTATTCAACTTCATCCCTTTCCCATCATATATACTTTAGAGTTGTAACACACAATAGTAGATTTCATTAATGATACCCCTAGCTTATACACCATATAAAATAAAACCTTTGTTAACACTATCTTCCTATGTATGCTTGATCCACTCCACCACATATGTACTTCTGTAGCAGATTTCCTACTTTATCCATACCAGTATTAGCCTTGAATTATGGTGTATTTTTCTTCCCATGATAGTTTATTGACCTAATCATATTATTTTGGATCTTTAAGCCCTTCATGTTCCACTTTGTCATTACCACATTTATGTTAGAATCTGAAAAGATGATTAACCCAGAAAACTAGTGCAAAAGAATTGATATCTAAACTATGAATGCAAATGATATGAAATAGAAGCAAAATAACATTAAGAGGATGCAAAAGAAAAAGATGCAAAATACAAGCCAGGTAGCATGCTTATATAGACCAAGGAGAGGGAGGAGGTGGCAACACCGACCAATGAGGAGCAACCATCTATTGGACTAAAGATAGCAAAATATCTTCCCAAGATAGCTAATGGATGCTCACATGTAGGAAGGTGATACCTCATAATCCACTCACCTAATTAAGCATGCTTTATTAACCTAAGCAAGATTAATAGAAGTGTAGGAAAAATCTAGAAATAATAGGGAAAATAAATAACCCATCTAGGAAATAAAAACCTACACTAACACCCCCCTTAAGTGAAGCTTAGGTGGATGTAGAAATGGGTCCCGACAAATCAAGCCTGATGAGGTACACATGTACATAAAATTCCCCCCAAAGAGAAGAAGCCCCCCCCCCCCCCCAAAGAGAGAAAAGCCCCCCAAATAGAGAGAGAAGAGACCCCCCAAAGTAGAGAGAGTCAAGACTCCGAGTGAGAGATGAAGCCCCCTAGAATATGAAGCATCCTGCACCCCCAACAAAGCTCGCAAATGAAGGAACTTGCTCTCAGTGAAGGGTTTGGTGAAGATATCAGCAACTTGCTCAGAAGTTGGACAGTAGTGAAGGTCGATGACGTGGCCATGGATGAGCTCCCGAATGTAGTGCATGTGGACCTTTATGTGTTTGGTCCGCTGATGATGGACAGGATTCCGTGAGATTTGAATGGCACTTTGGTTGTCACAAAATATGACTGATGGCCATCTGATCTGAATACCAAACTCAGCGAGAAGATTCTGAAGCCAGATGGCCTCAGTGGCGGCATTCACAGCCCCTCGATACTCGGCCTCAGTAGAAGATAGAGCAATAGCAGACTGCTTCTTACTCGACCAACAAACAAGACCTGAACCAAGTGAGAAGCTGTAACCTGAAGTAGACTTGAGATCTTGAGAATCACCTGCCCAATCTGAATCTGTGTAGCCCACCAAGTCAAGATCAATGCTTGCTGCATAGTGAATCCCAAAATTGTGAGTACCCTGAATGTAGTGAAGGATCTGCTTGGCTGCTTTCCAGTGCAGCTCATTAGGCTCCTGCATGAATAGAGAGACCATGCCTACAACATATGAAATGTCAGGTCTTGTATGAGTCTGATAAATGAGACTCCCAACAAGCTGTCGGTACAAAGCGCCATCAATAAAGGGTGAAGAACACTGAGCCTCAAGTTTGACTCTAGAAAGGAAGGGAGTCAGAGCAGGCTTGTAGTTAGCCATATGAAACCTTGAGAGCATACTTGGACTGTGTGATGGTGATCCCGGAAGTACAATGGAAGATCTCAATCCTGAGAAAGTAATGCAACAAGCCCAAGTCAGTCATCAAAAACCTATTATGTAGGGCAGTTTTGACAGCCCCAATGGTGGATGAAGAACTCCCTGTGATTAGCAAGTCATCAACATACAAAACCAGAAATAGGAGTGAATCATCCTGCTGCAAAATGTAAACATTGGGATTAGAATGGCATCGAGTGAACCCAACTGATAGAAGGAAGGAGTCCATATTGGCATACCAAGCCCGAGGAGCCTATTTGAGGCCATAAAGAGACTTCCGAAGATGGCACACAGGTGAAGAGTCCTGAATGAACCCTTATGGTTGCTCCATGTAGATCTCCTCCTGAAGGTCACCATGAAGAAAGGCACTCTTCACATCCATCTGGTGTACTTCCCAATAATTGGCTGCAACAATGACAAGAACAAGTCAGATAGAGTTCATTTGGGCAACTGGCACAAAAGTCTTAGAGTAATCAATCCTAGGAACATGGGAGAATCCTTTGCCAACCAGGTGAGCCTTATGCTTGTCAACCAACCCATCTGCTAAAAATTTTGTCTGATAGATCCACTTACATCGAAGAAAAGTTTTCTTCCCTTAGGAAGAGGGACAAGATCCTAAGTGTGGTTCCTCATCAAAGAACCATACTCCTCCTGCATAGCTGTATCCCACTCAGGAATACCAGAAGCCTCATGAAAAGACTGTGGATCTGAGGCAGTAGCAATGAAGACATGTGGAGCATCCTGGAATAGTGAATGAGTTTGCCTGATGTCTGATGGATCCCCAATCCAATCACCTGTAGACTGTAAAGTCTGTCTAGCCCAAAGTGGATCGGAAGATGGAGAATGTGGAGGAGAATCATCACCCTCTAAATGATGACTAGGAGAGGAAGGATGTGGATCCTCTGAATCACTCTCGGCATTGGAAGTGGAGGTAGAAGACTGCTCAGGTGAATCTGACTCATCAGAAGATCTGTTATGTATCCCAAGTGACTCCAATGTCAAAGTAGAAGAAGGTGGAGAGGTGATAGAAAGTGAGCTCGAAGAGCCCTCCTCGAACTGAACACTCCTCTCAATGAACAACTCATGTGTAGTAGGGTGGAGCAACCGATAACCCTTCACACTATCAAGATAACATACAAATATGCAAGGTCTGCTCTACGGATCCAAGGCCTTGCATTTCTCTGTAGGAATGTGGGCCCATGCAGGAGAACCAAAAACTTGAAAGTGCTTAATTGATGGTTTTCTACTGCTACAAGCTTCAAAAGGAGTGACTCCCTTCAAGGCTCAGTGAGGAACACAGTTCTAGATATAGTAAGCATAGTTAATGGCCTCTACCCAATACTATGGTGCAATAAATCTAGAGTGAATCATGCGGTTCACCATTTCCTTCAAGGACCTATTCTTTTGTTCTACAACATCATTCTTCTGAGGATTGTATGGAACTGAATGCTGCAAATCAATCCCCTCTAAAGTGCAAAACCTCTCAAACCGATGGTTGACATACTCACCACCATTGTCAGTGCACAAAACTTTGATGGCTTTCCCGGATTGCTTCTCTACAAAAGTTTTGAAGTCTTGAAAATGATCAAATACATCTAACTTCTGTTTGAGAAAGTACACCCAAGTATATCGAGAAAAGTCATCAATGAATGTGAGGACATATCTAGCCTTGCTGAATGAAGGATGCTAGAACGGACCAGCCAAATCACTGTGAACTAACTCCAGTATCTGTGAAGCTCTCCATGCCTTACCTTTGTCAAACTTTTCCTTACGATGCTTACCAAGGATGCAACCTTGGCAAAAACCACCTGAAAACTAAACTGAAGGCAACCCTGTGACCATGCTCTACTGGTTGAGTTGCTATAAATAGCGGAAGTTAAGATGGCCAAACCGCTCATGCCATAATCTACTCACATCATCAGAATGAGTGAGCAAAATAGTCGAAGGAGGATCAAGAACAAAGTGAGAAAATAGATAGAGCCAGGATTGATTATCTGCTCTCCCAACTGTAACTATAGAACCACTGTGCAACTCATGAATCTCCACTGAATCAGGAGTGAACTCAACCCGCTTGCCTAAACCTGTGTGAGTGATCTAGTATATCAATAGGAGATTAGTTGATAATGAAGGCACACAAAGAACATCATGGAATGTGCCATCCTCCACATCAACAGACCCTCTCCCACACACCTCAACATGAGTGTCATCACCCATCAAAATAGAAGGCATAGTACACAGCTCCAAAAATGTAAGCTCTTCCTTAGATGAAGCCATGTGGTGCAAAGCACCCAAATCAAGAACCCAAATGGATGGTGAAGAAGCAACTGCTACAAGAGCCTTGCCCTTTCCTTTCCCCTTGCTATTTTATTTTGCCTTGTTAGACCCCTCATTAGAACTCTGTTTGATAGACTCAGGAACATTGATATTATTCTTCTCAAGAATGTGTGTCAAGTGATCAATTTGTTTCTTCAGACATTTATGTTCATCATGACCAGGTCTTTTATAGCAGGCACATTGGACCTTCTCTTTATTAGGCTTGTCGTCCTTAGAAGATTGGGTCTCATTAGTTGCTTTTGAAGCAACTGGTATCTACTCCTTTTTCTCCTTGCTATTCTTTTGTTTCCTATCCTTATTCTTGTTGTTACTACTTTGTCCTTTCTGTTCTTTTGTGCCTTGGTTGGCAGCCAGGGCATGTGACTTAGAGGACTTAAGAGTGCCTATTTGAATTAGCTTATCCTATTCCTGAGTGAGAGAGATAGCAAAAACATCTAAAGATGGCATGGCGAATTGAGTACCAAGTGCACCCTTAGTAGCATAGAAGGTAGAAACAAATACAAAATATTCTGAACTTAGCTTAGAGAGAATACTAAGAATCAATTGTTCATCTTTCTTTTCAATTCCACATTGTTTTAACTTCAACCTTAGTGATTTCAATTTTGTGAAGAAATCCTGGATTGTGTTGAAATTGCCTGGACTTAAACTAATTTGTTCATTTTCCAACATATGACCCCTCATTGAATCTTGTGTGCCAAATAGTGTTTCTAGCTTTGTCCAGATTTCATTTGGTGAATTCAAAGACTCAATGTGAAAGAGCAAATCAGGAGAAATAAACAAACGCAATGTTCCATATGCCTCATCACATTTTTTAAACCACTTAGGCTTATCTTTGTTGCAATGATCTTATATATTGTCTTTACATTGATGTCAAAAAGAGTTGATTGTGATGTCATGGTGGAGTTTTGATGGGTTTGAGATGATGTATCTTTGGTATGGTTTAGTCATGATGACATTTGATGCTTATCTCATGATAGTTGATAGTTGTTGCTTATCTCTGTAATATATTCTTGTATCATGGCAGTTGTGACACATACAATGGCATGGTCTTCATTTGATCTTGGTTTCAGTTGTGGCAGTTGTGATGTTGGATATCATGGTCTCTTGCAAAGTATTTGAATATGGTGTTCATCTCTATTTCTTGACAGTTTCAGTTGACAAGACTCTTACAGTGGCATATGACAATTACTATGGCATGTGACACATTTAGTGATAGTTAGCTCTTCATTATGTCACATTTGAGGTGATTTGATTTCCTAGCTTGTTCAAGATCTTGGTGATGGTTTAACATTCAAGAGCATTTTGATGAGGATTGATACTCTAGTTGCCATATGTAATGTCTTTGTTAGTGAAATGTCTTTGAACCAAAATGTCCTCTTAGGGCTTTATCAAGGGTCATGAGTTGGATCAAGTGTTGAGAAGTCTTTATCTCATAATGTTCTTTAGTTGTTGTAGTATAGCCATATCTTAAACATGTTCTTGATTCTTCTATGAGTTTTTACATTTGTTCACATCTCTATCTATGCTAGGTTTTACTCCTCTAATCATAGAAATCTGAAGTCTTTAAAACCCTAAGGTATTAAGATTTAAATCCTAAACAAACCTAAGAGTTAAAGACCTAAAAGCCTATGTTCACATAGTCCTAAATAAACCTAAGTTACCTTTTACAAACCCTTGATAGCACGTCATACACTTTTGATTCTATTTGTTTGTTGACTGGTTGAATCGGTCATTGTCACTTAAGTGACAACTAGAGGGTATTAGCTACGTTCTCTAACCGGCCCCGATGCCTAGGGTGCCCGGTCATCGGGTAAAGACACAAACCTTGGCGTGAAAAAGCAGATCAACGACTATTATTTAAAAGACATGTGGCAGGTTTGTGATATCGAATGGATAAGTTTTAAGTGGTAAGGGAAGCCCAATGGTCTGTTGTGGTTTCTAAACTTGATAGGTGCTTTGTATAAAAGCCTAAAAATAAGGCTTTTTACCTTGTTCTTGATGCAGAGATTTGTGTGATCTGTTTCTAATTTTGGAACAAATACTGAGATGGAAAGTTTTTTGTGTGCCCGAGATCTTTAACATTGAAGGTAACTTTTTTTTCATGTGTATTTGGAGTGGCTTAAGAAGTTTTGTTTTGAATGGTGATTGGAAAGAAAAATAAGATGGAGGAGAAGATTGTTAATGTGCAGAGTTGATCATAAATGAGAAAAGAGTTTTAATTTGTAGGAATGATACAGAGATCATACAGAGACAACTATTTCATGCAGAGATAATTTGAGTTTTTAATGTGCTTGTTTTGCAGAGAGAGGTTATATACAAACATTGGATTCTTGATTGAGATCATATTGATAAATCTATTGAAGTTTGTGCAGATTCAAAATGGAGTGTTGGTGATTTGATGACATCAATAAGAAGATATTCTTTTATCATTTTGCAGAGATTGTAAACAATTTGTTGAAATAAGTGGAAGAGGAGATATAAGGTTTTGTGCTTGATTGAAACAGGGAAATCCCCTGATTGTTGTACTTGCTCTCTTGATATTGGTGAAATTGTCAAAAGCCAGTGAGACTTTTTGTGACAATCTATAAGCTAGTGAGGCAATATTAAGTCAATGAGACATGTTATGCTAGTGAGGCAATATTAAGTCAATGAGACATGTTATGCTAGTGAGGCATTGATGTAAGTCAGTGAGACCTTATATTTTGTCAGTGAGACATTGTAAAACTTGAAGTTTTCACATATAAGCCAGTGAGGCAGTTTGAGTGGTTTTTCTACCCCTGGAGGGTTTTCCACTTGGTAATTCTTCTTGTGTTGATGTCTTAAATAATTCCTATGTTGTTGACTTGCATAATTTCATGTGTTCTACATAATTGAAGATTTGGTGAATGTGACAAAACTTATTGACTATTTTTGAAAGAAGGTAAAAAATTGGTTTTTGTGTATCAACACTAATTCACCCCCCCTCTCAGTGTTGATTGTACTCCTACAATCTTCATCTTTAGCAGGTTCAGTTTCAAGTCCCATTGTTATCCTATGTAATCCAACTTTCCTTAAGTGAATTGTCATGCGTGATTTCCACTCAAAGTAGTTGTATGGAGTTAGGATAGGAACAATTGTTTGATCCATGATGAAGAGATGCAAAAAATAAATGTCGAAAAGAAGAGAACACCACCAAGACAACCCCCTTTTCACTCAATCAAAGAATCCTCCCAAGCAAAAATAATTTTGGCACTTTATAATTAGTGCGTTTACAACTACCACTAGTAAGAAATACTTAGTGGTCTTGAATTCAATGCATTACAAAACCCTCACAAATTAGGTGTATGCTGAAAGTATAATACTGGAACCTTGCCAGGCACAACTAACAACACCATTGCGATCTAATAAAAAAATCATGCAATTTCAAAAAAGAATCACCTCAATACGAGGTCGTATGTGAAAGTTATGATCCTCTGAAGTTCCAAAAAGTGGGAACTAAGTAGCGTCACTTGTGAGAATCTGCAATTTCTGGGAACACCAAGTACAAGAATCAAGAATTGTCTGCACCACTGCGAAGAGAGCAAAAAAATAGCCAAAGTAAAAAAAAAGCTCAAGAAACGGAGGTTGTGAGCTCAAGTTATCAGCTTGAAAAGTTTGTCTTCAAAACCGAAAACTCCATCGGAGAGGGGGTAGATAGGAAAAGTTCAACCTCTGCCAAAAACACCGCTAAGTTTAGTGGTCCGCCAAATGTGGAGATTCTCTGCCAAATGTCTTTAATCTTCTACCAAAATGGTCAGCTCTACTAAAATTAAACAATTTTGCCAAATGTATTACATGCCAAAATTATGGCAATGCTGGCACGGAGGCCAATGTTAGAGGCAGAGAGAAAAAAATACAGGCAACAAATGCCTTGAAGGGCCGAATGAAAAAAAGCAGAGAAAAATTTTAAAGGCCGAAGGCCTTAGTGGAGGGTGCGGGGTCTGTAGCCACACTCGTAGGCCCTTCCAAGAGGAGGCGCGACCTTTGAAAGGTCTGCGGGCCTTGCTAAGGGAGGCTGAAGCCTTCCCTAAGGCCGAGGCCCCCTTAGTATAGGTCGTAGCCTATAAACACAATGCTATGAAGCGCTTAAAGTGCTAAGTGCTTTAACATATATATATATATTTTTATTTTTGATTTTTGATTTTTTTTAATAAAAATTGCATGCCGATTACAATATATTGCACAAAAATGCGTGCTAGGGGGCCAAAAATGGTCTCTGGTAAAAAAAATTTGCCTTTCGAACTCCCGGCACCGAAATTGTGCAAATTACATATGAAAATTCACCTGCGAGGCCTCCCGGATGCAATGGCAAGGTCGTTTTGGCTTGAAAATGCTCCGATTGAAAGTTGTTTTCTAGATCTTAGTTGAAAACCTCAGTTTCGCAACTGTGTCAAACGATCTCCAATTTTGGTGAAACGAAAGCCAATCTTGACTTTATCGAGCCTCTTGGACGTGTTGGAACAACCAGAAATGTTGCCAGTATAACCAGAAATGCTACAATCACCCAGATTTCACAAAACACATATGCAAACCCCTGAGATTAAAGTGTTTCCTTCAAACTTTTCTGATTCTCCAGATCATCTGAAGATGCAAGAGAAGAGCATACTGGGTTTTTTGAAAACTTGCAGTAAGCTTTATTAGCCCCCCCTAAATCTCTCAAATAACAAAACTAAGATCTACTTTTGCACATAGAAAAGCTCTGATACCATGTTAGAATCTGAAAAGATGATTAACCCAAAAAACTAGTGCAAAAGAATATATATCTAAACTATGAATGCAAATGATACGAAATCAAAATAGCAACATAGAGTCAGTCTCCATGAGAGTAATGCAAATGCCAGAAGCAAAATAGCATTAAGAGGATGCAAAAGCAAAAGATGCAAAATACAAGCCAGGTAGCATGCTTATATAGACCAGGGAGAGGGAGGAGGTGGCAACACCGACCAATGAGGAGCAACCATCTATTAGACTAAAGATAGCAAAGTATCTTCCCAAGATAGCTAATGGATGCTCACATGTAGGAAGGTGACACCTCATAATCCACTCACCTAATTAAGCATGCTTTATTAACCTAAGCGAGATTAGTAGAAGTGTAGGAAAAACCTAGAAATAATAGGGAAAATAAATAACCCATCTAGGAAATAAAAACCTACACTAACAATTTATAATTACCCTTATACATTCACTACCCTATAGTTATACGATCATGATCAGGTCCATGCAGGCTTGTTTCCCTCTCTACATCCTTGATATTTGATCTCTTTAGTGACTCCTAGAGGCTTATAGGTGGATCATCCTTTCTCTTGCCTCATTCAAGTCTAGAGTTTAAAAAAATGCACATCATACTTGGCAATCTACATGTATGATGTTTGTACTCCTAGGTATAGCCTCTAGTTAGACTACAAGGCTGATATCCCTTAAAAAAGAAAAAGCAAAAGCAAAGAAAAAATATCAAAATCTAAAAGAAAAAATGCATAAATCGAATCCAAACACTCAAAGCAAAATCCATAAATCAAATCAACACAAAACAAACAAATGCCAAATCAAGCAATCAAAGCACACTCAAGTATCTAGAGAAATGTATTTCCCAAGAAATACACTCCACTTGATCAAGTTGTCCTACTTCATCTATTCCCTTTATTTTGATCCACCATATAGGTTACTCTAGGATTTAACTCTTGAGTTCAAGATTCTTTCTTATCCTTTTATTACAACTTGTACAAACTTAAATTAGATTTCTACTATAATATACCACTACATCCCTTCATATTCCACTCCTTAATTCAATAATCCTTCTTTCCCATATTATGAGCTTCACATTCATAGAAATAGATGGATTCTTCTCACTATTGTTACAAAGAGTTGAATATTTATGGCTTTGTTTTTCTATGAGTATTTAAAGCCTTTTTATATAACTATATTCAAAAACAAAAAAGATGAGTATTTGATTGACCTCATGCATCCCCCACTATAAACACAAAACTAAAATCAACAGTTGAGAAGGATGCAAAAATGATTGAATTAATTGTCACTGCACATGTATTAGTTTCTTTGACATTGGTCGTTTGACAAGATCGACAAAAAGCGAAAGGGAACAACTTCAAATTTGATGCCCTTTTTAAATTCCAAGGGTGTGTACATATTTCACTCAAGCATGTATTTTAGGAGTGATTCAAGTATCCTTATATCCTAATTTTTATTAATAATTCTTATTCCTTTGTTGCTAATGCTAAGCTCAACAAGTGGTGTCACATAAGCAAAGGAGGAAATGGTTTAGAATAGAAAGTGGGTAGAGATGTAATTGTAATGGTTAATATTCACATATATATATTTATTATTTAATTCTTGTATATATATTTTATATATAAATCTATATTAAAATTATATTTATTATATTTTTTATAATTTAAATTATTAAATTTGTATAATATAATATAATATTATAAAATTATATATTTATCCTTTAAATATATTTATTTTATATATGAAATCTATATTATAATTATATTTAATATTATATATTATATTTATGTACTATAAATTATTAAATATAAATTAAATATATTGTATAATAATATGTATACATATATTAATATAATATTATTTAAATTAACCTAGAAGAAAACCTAAAATAATGTAATGTAATATTATTTAATAATTAAGATATTAAGAAAATGGGAGTGAGACTTAAAAGGATATTGAGAATCAAGAAAGAAAATGAATATTTGGCATACACATGAATGTAAGGAGGGATTATATGTAGTAGAATTGGAGTGGTGCAAATTTTCAAATCCCATGCCCATAAGTTTTCATGGCTTGTAATTAGGTTTCAAATTATATATTGTTCGGTCTCTCGAAAGCCCACACACTATCAAAGGAAAAGAAGTGGATGAGCCCAGACAAGAGCAAATAACTCCAGTATTTTTTTAAGATTGTTTAAAGACTTTATTATGGACAAACATGTTTTCCCATTTTGATATTACACGTACTTGTTTTGACTTGGTTTGCCAGATACCCTGCTCTCTCTCTCTCTCTCTAAATATATAATAAAAAATATTATATATTATATAAAATAAATATGATTAAATTATAAATAAATACTTGATATAAATAAACGATTTTATAATATAACATTATTTTTATAATATATTAGATAATTTATATTATATAAAATATACTATACAGTGCCAATAATACGAACCCTAATTTTTTAAAGCATATTTCACATCATGTTGAACTGCAACGTATGTTGATAATTCAATATTAAATATATGAAAATAATATAACAACTTCAAATGCAATATTATAAAATAATATTATATATCATATAAAATATATTATAGTTATATATTTATAAGTATAATATAATATTTTAAAATTGTATATTTAGATTAAATATATTATATATTTAATATTTATATTTATTAATAACTTATTTATATTTATTTTATATATAATATCTAATATAATAATATTTATTGTTATATGTTTATTTTATATAATATAAATTGTTTAATATATTTTTAAAATAATATTAGATTATAAAATTGTATATTTAAATGAAACATTTATTTATAATTTAATTATATTTATTTTATATATAATATGCAATATAATTATATTTAGCCGACAGGGTTTTATATGTGAGCATTATAGTGCTCGAAAAATTGTCTCACGTCGTAAAAAAATTAACGTTGAAAAATTTTCTAAACTTGTTGGTTGTTCTCACATTGGGAAAAAATCGTGTCAGAAATAGTCTTAAATTTCCCCCACGGGATACTTTAGGATTTCTATTTTTTTTTCAAAGGAAAAGGAAAGGGAAAATGGTTGAAAGCAAATAACTCCGGTGAGCATATCAAATTGCGAGATATGAGGTGAGTTGAAGGGGAGCATGAACAAAAAATAAAATAATCAGCTTCCGAGGAATTGATACAAGGCTGTGGAAGAATTTTTTTGTGTTAAAAGGTATTTGGATTAGTTCTTCATTTTTCTAGCACAAAAACTAAAATGTTTGCTTGCTGCAATTTCATTAAGCACATAAAAACTATTTTTATAAATGTTCTCATATATAATTGAGTTGGGAGCTAAAAAGAAGGAAGTCTTTTTTTGGGATTCTTTTTTATTTTTCGAAAATAATAGAACTTTTTCAAGTTGACAATTCATTAACTTTAGAGGACTTGCCTATACTGCTGGCCTTAAATTTTAGATTTGTGGCAATGGAAATTTGCATCAAGAAAGAGAACATAAATAGACAATAGATTGGGCATTTACAAATTACATAATACCATTCAACAATGCGTCCATCTATGAACACTAAACAATGGGCATTTAATAATAACCTAAAAATTGTTGCAATGAATTCAATTGTCAGATGGGAGGAGGGAAATTAATCTGCAAAATCAATTTGTCTCAGCTGAGGTCATGAAGGAGAAATGGTAATCAATTGGAATTTGGGGAGGGGTGGGTTATGAACCTTTCTTCACTTACAATTCTTATCAATATGGTAATATTGGTTTTATTGCAAACATGGGATGATATATACCTGTAGACACTTAAAGGAATATCTACATAAATTTTTGTAACACCTAGATGCCATACATATTTAAAGTCATAATTACAAGTATTGTAATTTTCTTCACAAACATCAGTAGCGACAAGAACAACATGGTTCCATTAATTCACATCACAAGATAACAATCCAAATTCAAATTGTAGTTAATTTTGCCTTATAAAAGACTTACAAATAGTGTGTGTTCACAAATAGTCCTGAAACAAGTGTTTAACTGATAACGAATTAGCTATTATAAAAGCCTTGCAAATAATGTATGCTCTTACACATGGTCATATGTAAAACTTACCAGTTTATATTCCCAATTCTTGAGTTTAAAAACCTTGTAGTGGAATTTAATTGCTTAAATGAAAGAGCATGATAGTAAAATTGAGCATTTTACTTCTTCTAAGTGTTAGTGTCAAAAAGAGAATAATGGTTTTCAGATGCTTTTCAGGTAGTTTCCACTAAATACCATAACAATTTATTACATCGAAGAATATTGGCCTTTCTTGAAACAAAATCTTGTATATTTCCAGTGCAGAAGGGAAGAGAGAATTGGAAATTTGCCACACAATCAAACTACCATGACCTAAAAAGTATATAAATGGAGATTTTGATGCCTATAGATGAAAGAGAGTATGTCAGGCATTTATAATAGTTTAGATGCACATTTGGGACACCTCATATGAGAATGAAATTTAAGTGTTTAAGCTAATACATGTCTTTCATTCAACTAATAAAGAATCCAGACATGGATACTATTGTTGGCATTGTTATATGATTGGGTAGGAGAATGTTGGATGGTCAATTTGTTTGTTGTAGTTAACTCTAATTGAAATCATAAACATTTTAATTTATATCTCTTAAACCTATGCTTATTATTAAGCATACCCATATACGATTCTAAGCCACTTTTGATTTAAATTAGATGTTGACCCTTAAGCTATCCAAATTGTAGTCTCAATGGGAAGTAAAGTGAAATGGTACATTTGGACTTCTTTGGTTGCCATCTCCGTAACATAAGACCATAGTTATTGTTCAAACCCAATTATTTGCAATGACTAGAACTTTGCAACTTTATAAATTAAATCTTCAGTAAATCTCTCGTGCACATGTTAACATGGATGAATAGCCTCTATTTGGAATTACCTTGTGAAAATATTTTGAGACTGTCAAGGATATGGGAAAATGGATCACCTTACTTGACACGTGAATCTTGGGAGGGTTGAATAAATAGATGGCCATTACTTATCAAAATACAAATTTCTAATCAAAGCATGTATAGATTTATTGTTATATAATTAATTATGTAATATTAAAACATTAACTCTTAATATTTATAAACTGACTTAAAAAATATATTTAAATGTTACCTTCAATTTCCTATCAGCGTATCCTTTAAACCTCCTATGAATGCAAGTGCTAGTTATTATTACCTCTCCATAATTGTTTCTCAAATGCAAAGAAGACCTATTATTGGTGCAAACAACCATATAACCACTTTCTAAGAAAGGGGAGAGGCCCACTTAAAAAGACAACTTAAAAAAATGTTTTAATAAAAAATATATTTCAAAATTTTGAAGCTTTCAAAAAAATAAATATGAAAACAGCGAAGATGTGGGCTTTCTTTTTTTAATTTATCCTCACCAAAACTCACCTACAATTTAACTTTTATTTATGTTCTCTTCAAGCCAGCGAGCGGTCGGAGAGATCCATTTGCTGCTTTTCGAAAAGACAGAGACGGGAACCATGGGAGGACAGGTGAGAACACCGGGCAATCTAAAAAAATTCGATGAAATCGAACGGTTAAAAATCCTTTGATAGTCTTGCACGTCTCTAGTGTAACGCAGACCGTAGATTCGGCGCCCCAGGCCATCCGCTTCACTAAGGGAACACCTTCCCCGTAAAAATCAAAATTTAATGCGGGAAAATTTGAAAATTTGATAATCAACGCGGTTAATTAATGCAATTATGCAACGGTTAGGTTAAAGTTGACGGAAGGAATGGGCGACCATTCAATGGAAGAGAAGAGCGGGGGCCACTTCACATCTATATTGACTCAACGTCGACAGTTGAAGTGGATGACATTAAGGAGAGCCCTCTCACATAGGGCCTTCGGCGTAATGATGATGTAAAATTCTAGTGCATAGAAATATTCAACTTAAAAACTTACAAATGGACACGTGAATGAGGAAATGAAAAAAATGCATAGCTGGTTTCTACGATGAAGAATTAGGGAGGAAATTCAGTGAGAAGGTACGCAGCAGCTACAGCGTGATATTTGATTTAGTGGAAGTTTCCTCTGCGTAATATTAACACCTACCTACTGTATAATATATCTATGCCCCAATCTCCCAGCAGTTCAGACCGTTTTCACCATCGTTAATCTTTATACATTGGAGAGTAGAAAGTAATTTAACCATAAGACCAAAATATAGAAGAAAATCAAAAAATAAACGTAGCAGTTTTTCATTGAACGAGCTTACGTATAGCTGTTGGTCACATGGCTTTTGTAGAAGAAGAATCATGTTGGTTTCCAGTGCTTTGCTCACATGGCTTTCTTGCTTGCCAAGCATAGACGATCCCGGCTTCATACGAGGTGCAAAGCAGGTGCTAAGAAGGAAAGCTCCAGTCAACATTATCAGGAAAAATTGTTGAGCCATAATTTCTATATAGCAGGAGAAGAGAACAAGTTCAAACGCCACATCTACAGAACGAGGAGGAGAAGAGTAAAATTATAAAAAATAGCAGTAGTTTAATATCGAAGCTAGTTCAACTGAGAGAGAGAAGAATATGGCAGAATTATTGATACCCGTGGCTGCGGAGGTGCTGATCTCCATCACGTTGAATGAAGCAATTAAGCAGGCGATTAAATTCAGAGAGAAAGCAAAGAGCGTGCTTCGTTTCAAACAAGACATTGAGCAACTGGCTGGTCACCTCCAGAGGCTCCGTGTCATTCTGGATAGTTCAATGCCTAACTATAAACGATTTGAATTCAGCCCATATGCTCAAAATTCCCAGTATAAGAAATTGGTGAAAACTATGTATAAAATTGCTAAAGATGCAGAAGAAGTTATACAAGATTGTCAACATCCGAGGAATTGGTGGCACGGATATCTCCTACCATTCTATGTGAGCGGAAGGATCAAATCTATCCAACAACGGATTGAAATCATGGAGAATCAAAGCATTCGAAATTGTATGGATCTGATGGAAGAAAGAGCTGCGACTGATCCTCCCATGGTAGGAACTGCAACCAGGGTCCTGTCTACTTCTATCTCAACCCGTTTTGAGTCGACCACTGGTGAATTCCGGCGGACAACTCTAAGGCTCGCAAGTATGAGAAGAAATTCCATTAAACGAAGATCGCAGCCAACAGATGTGCTTCCTGTTGGGCTTGATGATCAGATCAGTGACATCCAGAGGCTGCTACTTGAGGATGAAGAACACTATATGCTGGGCATCCACGGCATGGGGGGTGCAGGAAAATCCCTGCTGATGAAGTGCGTGTGGAACAGCGACGAGGTTCAGAAATCATTTGAGAATGATGCCCTAATTTGGGTAACAGTCTCCAGCGGTCAAATATCTTGGTTGCAGAGTACCATTGCCGAGCAAATACACATGGCCTTCGACAGAACTTGGCCACAAGAAAAGGGCAAAGCTGAGATCTTTAGGCATCTGGAAAGAAATAGATTCTTCGTGGTGTTGGACGGAGTATTGCCTAACGAAAGCGATCACTTCTTATCCCATCTGGGAGTGCCGCCCAACAGTTCGAACGGATCAAAAATTGTTGTGATTTCCCGTGATAGACGTGATTTGAAACGAATTAGACCAGATATGCCTTTGATCTCTGTGGAGCGCTTGTCAGAATCAGACAGTTGGGAGTTGTTCAGGAGATATGCTTTTGGAAGCATTGGCAGTGAATCGCCTCTTCCGCCAGAGGTGTTGCGCGCTGCGAAGAAGATAGCAAGCAAATGTCACGGACACCCTTTGGCACTCAAGGCCTACGCTGCCGCCATGGCTGGGCAAAGAGATCCTCGGCAATGGCAGCTGGCTTTGGGACGGCCCAAAGCCGATTCTAGTTTCTTTGGCAATCATACCGATGCCGAAAAGCGCATTTTTGAGTGTCTTCGCTCCAGTTATGAATCTCTCTCTCCAATTCTTAGAATAGCTTTTCTCTACTTCGCAGCGTTTCCTGAAAATCATAAGGTGAGGACGGCGGACTTAATTGATCTGTGGACTGCAGAGAGGCTTATTAGTGCCGAAAGTCCCTCCGAGCTGGACGCCTATGGCCGACAGTTGTTGAACATAATGATTGATCGGTGTGTGGTGGAGGGAGTCGAAGCCGGGTCTCTGGGCAGAGTGAGAAAATGCAAGATGCATCCCATGTTCCGCCATTTGGCCACGCACATTCTCGAAAAGGAGGACGAGGATGATGAAAGGAGTTTATTCAGAGCTGGAGATAATTTGACTGAATTCCCTTCCAAGGAGATCAGCCAACACAAACACCAACGGATCTCTCTTATGTACAACCGCATAACCTGTCTCCCTGAAGAGTTCAAATGCCGGGAACTGCGCACTCTGATCCTCCGCCACAGTGAACGACTTTCTGTCATTCCGCCCGGCTTTCTCAATCGGTTGACTAGGCTGAGAACGCTCGATTTGAGCATGACAGGGATCGAATCCCTGCCCGTCACTCTGGGACGCCTGAAAACGCTGGAGTATCTCAATGTCTCGCGAACTAAGCTGAAATGCTTGCCTGTAGCCGTCACTCGCCTACACAGGCTGACGTCGCTCAATCTCTTTGAGTGTGAAGAGCTGGAATCCCTTCCCCTTGAGATGAACGAACTGGAAGACCTGCGCTACCTGAACTTGAGGCGTTGTGTTAAGCTGAGGTTCCTTCCATTCAAAGTCACACAAATCACTTCACTCCAGTGTCTGATTATGGACGGCTGCAACGATTTACAGTGGACGCTTCAAAGTACCCCGCCGGAAAACACTATGCAGTATTCCCGGTTGGAGGATCTTCAGTCACTCGTGCATCTAAGATATCTGTCATTTGTCTATGCGATGGCAGGAGTTCCCTACGGCCTCCTCAGCAAATTTCAGAGCATGGAGAGGCTGGAGCTCTGCAGAGTCCCATCGGAGAGTCTTCCAGAGGACATAAAAGAAATCAAAACCCTAGAAGATCTTCGACTGAGCAGATTGACGTGTTTAGTCCAGCTGCCCAGGTGGTTGGCCAATCTTGGTGAGCTGAGAAGAATAACGCTGGAGTACTTGAATGTGAAGGCTCTTCCACCTGCGATATTTGACACACTGCCTCTGCTGCGCCTTTTGGAGATCGAGAACTGCAACGAATTGACAGGGTTGCCAGCCGAGTTCGGCAAGGAAGGAGCATTTCCAGCTCTGGAGGAGCTTAGACTGGAGAAACTGAAAGCGCTCAAGGAGTTGCCAGCCTTGGCGAAGGGAAGCATGAGCATGCTCAAGGAGTTCAGAGTGAGATACTGCCAGGAAATCAAAAATTTTCCCAAGGGCGTGGAAAACCTGAAGAAGAGTACGAGGATAGATATCGTGGGTTCGTGTGGACTAATACGCAGTGTGGAAGAGAAGGGTGCTGACAGGGAAAGATTGACAGATTTTCTCGACAACCTCAACTGTTAGCTCTGCAACTCTGTCACTACTTCACCGCCATTGCTTTGTTCTTTTTGTTCGTGCTTGTATTAGTTAAATTTTCAAGAATTAGTTAAATTGTGTGGAGATTAGGGGCAAGCAGAAAGAAAATTGTTCCCTATGAATAGAAATGTTTTTAGGCTTACGTGGCAGGAGACATCAAGAGCGCCAAAGTTTTCTCTCTCTATCAGTTTCTACCGCATGCAGGGCCTACATTTGACGGTTGACCCTACCTTGTTCACCAATTTTTTTGTGACAGTCATTCATTCAGGGTTGTTTTTTTAAGGTGAAGATCTATCTTATTCAAGAAATGTATACCATAATTAGTTAATATTTAACTATAATTTGATATAAATTTTATAATTTGTTTAGAATTTTCTCCTTAGCTAATATAATCTTTCCAAAATTTCAATTATATTTTAGAAAAAATCTTTAAATGTGGTCAAACTCTCCGCTTGGTAGAATTGCAATAGTCTTATCATGATGGTGATGGTGACTTTTACATGGGGTTAGTCTTAAAGGTATATTATATCTTTTTAATTATTCCTAACATTTGCATCTCTTAAAGGTGCAATAGATACTTTGATAGAAATTTATTGTCTATTTTTTAAATAATATTATTTTTACAAAAATTATATTATCAAATTTTTATTTAATATTATTTAATTAGTGATATAATAGTATATTTGTAAATAAATAAAAGTAATGTGATTATAATACTAATTCCAATTGAAATAAAGTTTCTATATGATTTGACTATAAATAAAGATTAATAAGGAATACATTAGATTATGATTGATAAACATTATCCCTTTTAGTTGAATCAAGTTAGAAGTTCAATACAACATGTACTTACACTAGAACAAATGAGTGTCCAAGAAACAAAGCCATGAAAATAAAGAGGCAACTAGGCCCTCATCCATTTTTGAAAACAACTTACAATGACATAGCATTAAAATTACCACCAACACAATACGAAGATCAAACCATATTAGTTTTTTGTCCTTGTACATCAAAGATGGCATTAAAATTACTAGCAACACAATACATAAATCAAATCACATATTTTTTCTTGACCCATCTAAAAGCCAAAATTGAAAGAGGTGTGTTATATAAAAATAGGGTTGAGAGACAAGCTCTAGTTTCCTCTCTTCCATAATCGAGCAAGGCACAAATGTGAGTGAGGGTATGTTTTCATCATGGAAGTGTTGAGAAATGAGACTGAGAAGAGCTCCTCCTTACTCAAATTTGGGTCCAATTTTTTGAAGATGATGTCCCTCAACCAATAATCATTGTCAAATGCTTCAATTGTATTCCTAATCAAGCAATTCATTGGCAACTAAATGGGCAGAGGAAAGGGTCTTCTATTCTTAATACACACTTCCTCCACCAACACCTCTCCTTCCTCATTGTCATTCACAAACTTGTCATATTTAATAAATCTAAACTTAGCTTTTCACCGCTGTGTAATCCTAGCACACTTCCCACAAACCAGACTCCACCGAATCCTTCCTCCTCACATCACACTTGCACCTATCTTCCATCAGTTGTAAACATTCTATCCAAAAGACTATATGCATATATTGTAAAACACATCAAGATACTAAGTAAATGCTACACTAACATTAGAAAAATATTACAATTTAAGTAAAATCCATGTTATAGAAAAGATATTATAATTAAATCTAGTAAGGAGAATATTGTAAAGTAAACATAATACTTTCATTGCACTATAAAATATTAAAAAAATGTTACAAAACAATTAGACTCGAAGAATATTTAAGTGGAGTTTGATAGGTTAAAAATGAAAATCTTAATTTGATAAAAAATTTTAAAAGTTTATCGCTACATGTCTATCTTGAAAATAATTCTCAAACTTTAATTGTTTATTTTTAAAAATAAAGTGTACTATTTCAATCCTAAAATTAGTTAAAATAAAAAAAAGGCAAACAAAGTTAAAATAAAAAAAAGGCAAACAAAAGAATTAATGAAATTATTATGTCAGAAAATGTCTCCCTGGGGCTTTTCCCTCTTAAGGTTTAGCTCCCAGGTCCTTAGAATGCATTATAAGCATCTTGCATGTTAATTTTGAATCCCGATGAGAAAAACCCTAAGTGTTATGGCAAATAGGACCTAGGGGTGCTATTTAAATAGATCCTGACCAAAATTGGGAGGGTGTACTTGGGTGCTAGTGCCCTAGTCCTACCCCATTTTAGGTCAGCCCTAAATTTTAATGTCAGTTTTATGACTGTTACTTAGGTCCTATGCTGATATCTCAGGGGTGAATTACAAAATTCTTAGCGGGAATGTGTGTTGTTGCATATGTAAGCATGTTTAGGATTCATTTGCAAACTAGAGATAGATATTGCAAACTTATGATTTTAGAGCATTCAAGATATTCATTATTGCAGAGCAGAGCATTGTTATTGTGTTGCGATTGCAGATTTAGCTTCATCTTCTCATGTGTTGAAGAGCCTTCATCTATATGAGATCTACGCCTCCAAGGTGATATTTATTTGTGTTTTCAATCATTTATCATTTGGATTTTGGTCTCTATCCCGCCTGGATACGCACTCTCTATCTAACAACAGTGTTCAAAAGACTTGAATGTCTCTCTGAGGTTTGACTGAGGCAAGTCTCTAAACACCATAACCCCCAACCACTCTCCTTGTGATTGCATGTTATAGGTGTCACATCTTGACAGAGTGGAGTTGTAGGGAACAATGAGATAGTGTGCAGATTCCAGATCCCTGAAGAAAGGGACTACTTAGATACAGACGCTAGTGGCAGTGTCCTCTGGAGTTGCAAACATAGAAACCATTGTGACAATGATAATCAACATCCGAAGAGGTTCAGACACCATGAAAAACATCTGGCATTAGACTTGGGTGCTAGTCGCAGTGTCCTCCACATTTCCCGGGACAGAAAACATAAAGTACAATGATCATCAGTGTTGGAAAGAGATCAAGATTCCACAGAGAAAACACCACTTTGGACAGGGGTGCTAGTGGTAATGTCCTCAAGTGTTCTGCATCCCAAATTTTGAAAAATGGTCAGTAACTAATCTCTGTCTACTACCTTAGTGTACAAACATTTGTTGTAATTCATCAATTTACTTATTGTTTTGCATAATTAGGGTTTTAAGGGTATTTGAGCATTAAATTGATACATTAGTTGATAATATTTGAGCTTCCACATTGTTCCAAGTGACAGCCTAACCTGTAGGTGAATCCTCTTGCAAAAGTGTGATTTAAGTCAGTTGATATGTCCTTGAATGTTTGTGGAGAAAGGAGGATCTAACCCTTTTATCAAACCACCCCATCCCTCCTTTTTTTTCCTACAAAACATTTTGGTGAACCCATGATTATATGAATTTTGCACCTTGCTGAGTGTTGTACTCTAGATTTGCATTCATTCATCTTATTGCATTTGAAAATTAACAAAAAAAAATCAAAAAATTTGAAAAAATTGGCATCTTACGCTTGCATTTTGGCATAATTTGCATTACTTGGAATTTAATTTCATCTAATTTCTATTATTTTCATTAGAACTGATTTAAATTGTAGAAATTCATCTTATGTTAATCATTTGCATTGCATTTTCATGCCTAAATTGTCAAAAATTGCTTAAAATTGTACATTTTTCATAAAAACCTAGTTTTGCATTAGCTAGGGTTTGTAGTTAAAATCTTGTTTCAGATTTTACTACCCTTTTCAAACACCCATTTAGGACTAATTTATAATTGTAGTGTCTCATCACAGTGTCCTTTTTGCAAAAATTCATGTCTAGGGTTTGAAAACCTTGCATTTTCACTAGATTTGGCCTTATCATCTCTCTAGAATTGCATTATAGGCATGTTGTGAAGGATATTATTGCATTATTGGATTAATATTGAGCTTATTATTCTCTGTCCCTCTAAAAATTCTTCACAACACCCCTTCTTTTAGTCATTTGCATTGAAAAATTATGAAAAAAGTGAAAAATCAAGTTTTTTTAGGTCATATTCATACATAGTCTTGCATTCATTTTCTGGCATAAATCATGGCTTCTCCTCGTCATTCATCTTTCAAAGATTTATTTGAGTACATTGTAAATGTTGATAATTTTTTCAAATTCACTGATAAATATCCTCAAGTCTTGCACCAAATCACATACATCTATGGTATTGACATGTTTGTAAGCACTACCTGTGATATTCTTCGAATAATAGCCTATTTTGAAAGCTTTGTCACTATTGTGGGTGTTTTCCCTTCAATCTTGGAAAATTTCACTAATTTCATTTTGGAAAACAATCAAGAAGAAAGTAATGATGACAATGTCCTTCCCTCCCTCCCCTCATTTCATGACAACATAATGGAGATTCTTTCTGAGACCTATAAGATCAATATAGCCCTGGGTGATTCATCTAATAAAGAGACTTGACCCAGCATAAGGACACTTGGTGAGGATATTTTGGCACAAGAAGAAGACATCATTGACACATTCCTTAACACTACTCTGCCATCCCTTCATGTTCTCCTTGGCCAGGATGAAGCATTGGATGATCCAAATTCCCTTTGTGAACATTTACTTCAACCTATTGAAACTAAAAAATTTACCAACTGATGTTCAAACACTTCTCAACTACATCTTAAACAAAGAACTAGCTCATACACCTTTACCAAAACCCTCACATACCTTGGAAAATAACAAAAACTCACAAAACATTGAAGAACAAACTATTCCTCACAACCAAGGTATTCCAACACCCTACATACAGACTGAAATGGGCACTTTTCAGATTCCTTCACAACCTCACTCGACTAGAATTGGTATTGTTAAAGCTCCTACATCACCCCGTTTAAATTAATTGACATAGAAAACCATGACACTCCTTCTACACCATCACTACTAGACTCTTACAAGGGTCCCTTTACAAGCTCACGAGAATGTGGAAGAAAGAAGAAGAGATAAAGCTTTAACTATTAAAGTAAAGATCAAGATCCAGGACAACCGCTACTTTGGTTATCCCTGTAGGTAAGTATTTCTACTCCTTTACCTTTGTGTTGTTTTTCCCTCATGATGTGTTATGTGTTGTTTAGGTCTCTTAGGATGACCCTTGATACTCTTGTAAGGTCAAGGATACCGGGAGACCACCTCTGTTGTTACCCTTCTTCTATTTGTATCATCATTCTTCTATATTGCCTCTCCTCTTATTTCATTGTTGTGTGTTATGTCCTAGGGGCATAGCATTGTAGTTGGTGACCTGGGGGCACCTTCCTACGTGACGAACCTAAGGCACTTGTTTCTCCTCTCTTGATTTATTGTTTACCTTCCTCTAGTGCTTCTATCTAGCTGGCGGATGATGAAAAACATATAATACTGATATATAATATCATGGACCAAGTGTCACTTCAATGAGAAATCAAAAAATGGACCTAGTCCATACATGACAATGGGGTTGATACATATTATCCGACGCTTGGCTAGTAGAATCACTCCGTGTGATATTTTGATGATGTCTTCTATTTGCTAACAAACTATAACAATGCATCTGCTTCATGCACTATGTCTATCTGAATGTGATTATTTTTAGGAATTGCTTTGATCATATGACATGGTTATTATCTTATGGAAAGATTTCTAACCTCCCTTATTGTAGGAAATTGTATGTTTGTGGGAACATTCAGAGATCATAAAGTGCATGTCACTTCTGGGGGCATGGGCTTTGCGAGAGCTCTTGTTCCCTTGTGTGTTTTCTTCCTACCTTAACATGCTTGATATCAGTACACGATATCAACCACCTTAATGTGGGGGCATATATAAGGTAAGCCATCTGATGATTTTGATATTGATAAAGTGTGTGCATATATTGATCTATTGTGTATACCTCCTTTACACTATAAGGTGTCTCTGTGATGCAGGTGGGGTTGTATACTTTTGAGCACATGCTTCCTTTTCACTGTAAGGCATCTCTGTGACACAGGTGGGATTGCATTTTGAAAGCCCTCTGCGGAGGTGGGGATGGTGTATCTCTAGAGTGAATGCACATCCTTTTTATTTTAAAAGTCCTTCGAGTAGGTGGGGTTGGATCTGAGACTATCCTCCCTTAAGCATATCTTTGGCAGTTGTTGTGGTGAAGCCCAACATCAGGTGTGCTTGTAATGTGCCTGAGATGGTGGTGAACCTAGCAATAGGCTCTTTCCATTGCTTGTTTGTTGTGTTTTCTCTATGTCTTCCATGTGTGTGTGTATGACGTGTTTGTTCCCAAGCATAGTCTAAAGACTGGTGGCGATGAGTCCCTCCTATGCTTTATGATTTGTATGGCGTGTTTGTTCTCAAGTGTTGTCTAAAGACTGGTGGCGATGAGTCCCTCCTACACTCTGAGATTTGTATTGCGTGTCTGTTGCCCCATATGCAGTCTAAAGACTGGTGGTGATGAGTCCCTTGTACATTTTGAGTTGTGTGTTTACTTTCCATGTACTTGCATTTGCATTCATATATGAGAAAATGTAAAAAGATAATCATTGCATTCACTGTATTCATTGTGTTTTTGTGTGTCGTCAATACTATCTTCTCTGTGTTTTACGTGACTGTAACTGTCTTCTCCATGTTTTGCGTGCTTGTTACTATTTTCATTGTGATTGGTGTGTCTGCAATGTGTTTTCTCTAATGTCTACCTAAGACTGGGGGCTAGGGATAACTCCTCAATCTCTGTGTATGCATTAGATTCAAGTGCTTGGCATGTTTGTTATGTTTTGATCATACTTTAATGCATGTATGGGCCTTGCGTTCATGCATAAATTAAAGTGGGGGCTAAATGTTATGTCAGAAAATGTCTCCCTAGGTATCTCCGCCCAGTGAACTACCAGCCAAGGAATCTCTACTAGGAATCTCCACCACCACCACCAAGTATCTCCGCCCCAGAGCCACCCAATAGCAGGTTGCCCATGCAACCAGGCCCTTAGCCAAAGGGGGCCAGTTTTGCCCTTCAAACCCTAATTGGAGTAGATTTCAAAAAATGACCATAACTTGGGCATACAGTGTCCAAATTTCAAAACTGAATAGGCGTCAGAAATCTGATTCCATGATATACACAATGGTATCCTTATTTTTTAGAAAAAATCATTAGGTACCTAATTTTATTGCTTGAAGTTAGATCTGCTTTTTAGACTTTTTTTGGAAAAAGTGCATTCAAGTGGCTAATTTTTTTGAACAAGAGGGGAATATTCTTGCATTGTTATGAGTATATTTGTTCTCTATCTTTTTTCTATTCACACATCATGGATCAACCCAAAATTGATCTACTTACCCCATACAACTATCATGGGTGGAAGAAAGACATAGAGACCCATCTAAAGAAATTAGGGTTATACAGAGTGACTATGGGCTCAGAAACTGAACCTGCAGGGGCTGCTAAAAAGAAGAAATTGTTTAACAGGTGTGATGAGGCCTTTGGTATATTATGTCACTTGATTTCACCTGATCTCCTCTTCCATGTTGATTCTTGCATAACACCACATGAAGTATGGGACCAATTAGAGCTTTTGTTTAGCAAGCATGATACTTTGAGGAGTTTTTAGTTGGAGAATGAGATTATTGGTTTGAATCCTATAGATTTTGATAGCATCTAGGACTTCTTCACCAAACTCAAATCTCTCAGATTGCAGCTCAAACAGTGTTGTATTCAAAAAGAGGACACCCAGTCGATTCTTTCCATACTTACTAAGCTTGGTTCAGATTATTTTGTTTTTGTCTCCACATTCTATGCTACCATGGATGCTCTTGGAACTATATTCAAGATGCCTTCACTTGATGACTTTTCTACATCACTCACCAGGGAACATGCCAAATTGGTTCATATGGGCACATTGAAGTCTACAAAACCTTAGGCACTTCTTGCAAGTCAAGGCACCAAAGATGAAAAGGCTTCAAGTGGTAAGGATTTAAGAAACAAAAATCAAACATCATGAGCAAGGCAAGGAGTCAACTTCACATACAACTCTTGGTTCATCTTCATCCGATAAAAATGAGTGATCCAAGGAGATACCCACATGCAGCTATTGCAAGAAATGTGGGCATGATGATAATGTTTGCTACCTCAAATAGATAGACGAGCTGAAGAATCTTGTTCAAAAACTTAGTGTTAGTTCTCCTTCAGCTTTGATTTCTAGTTCATCGTCTCCTACTCCTTTATCACAACACTCAGGATCTACTAAGAAAGGACATGCATGTAGTGCTAATGGAGCTACAAAATACAAAGGGAAGGCACTTTGTGCAACTACATCTCATGGATCAGGTAAATGACTTATTGATTCAGGAGCCTCTCATCACATGGCTTCCTCATTGTCTATGTTTTCTACTTTTGAGCCTTGTGATATGCCACCAATCCTGATGGGTAATAATACTTACATGAAGGTGATAGGAAAGGGATATATTGATATTGGAGGGGGTGATTTTTATGAAATTTTCTGTGTTCCTTCCTTATCACATAATCTACTTTCCGTCTATCAGATTACTCATAGTGGTACAGGGAAAACAATAGAATTCACACCTGATCTAGCTATCGTTAGAGATTTGGAGACCACAAAGATTCTTGTTACTGGGGTGGCTGATCATGCATCTCATTTATACACATTTTCTAATTTTTCTCTAGATGATGGTTCAGATCCTTTGACTATTGATTACACTTCTTGTGTGAATATTATTTCTGAGAAGAAGTTTGGGTATTTGAATCTTGGTATTCTTGCTACTAATTCAATTTTACATCATGGTGCCCTTCATTCATCTCCTCCACATTCTATTTCTATTAAGATTGCTGCTTCCTTGGTTGAACAGGAGGATGATACTCTTGAAGGCTTGCAGTTCCTCTTTTCTGATAGTCATGTCACTGCTGTTGTCAATCATATTCTATCTTTGGAGACACTTGATTTAGAGCTTCCATTTTTTCTTCAGTTGTCACCTTCATGGATTCAATAGGTTGTTCTTGATTTTGTTGTGGCATCTTTAGATTTTGGCATGTGGACATCCATCCAGTCTTCAGAGACATTCATTTTGAGGCCACCTACTTCACAGGTTCTTTAGTATTCATGGGTTGAGCTATTTCTTTCTAAGGGAAGAAATGTGATTTGCCATAAGTGGATTGGTTTTTGCATTCATGTTTGAGCACCCTCTTCTAGTTCTGGAGATTCTACCGTGTTGGTGGATTTCATTGCCTCTATCTTTCCCTCTTATGGAGGGCTCATGATTGTATCCTTGTGATGGATTTAGTTCTAGGGGGGTCTTAGTTGGAGGCCTTCTTCCATCACTTGTACATATTTATTTGCATGTTATTTTCTTGTTTTTTCTCTTTTGGAGAGGGGTTTTTTCCCATAGGGTTTTTTTCCTTTTCTCCACCTTATGAGAGATTCTTGTTGTTTATGGGTACCTAACATGGCCTTGTAGCTGAGACCCATCCTTGTGTTAGTTGCATGTTTTTCATTTCTTCCTAAGTTGTACTTAAGGGGGGGGGGGTGTTAAGGTGTAATTAAATATTTAATTACACTTTATTAAGTTGACTTAGGGCTAATTTTAGTCTTAGGTTATTCTTAAATCATATTAGGGTTTTTTAACTTGTAAATATAAAAGCAAGTTCTCTCATGTAATTCATCAATCCAATTCATTAATTGCATCCAATATTGTGCAAATTAATCCTCTTTTCTTTTTTCTCAAGTGTAGGAGGTAAATCCTAGGTTTTGCAGGTGATCCTGGTGGCTTGAGTCAATCAATGACTCTCACATTAACCAATGCACTTTCTAGAGATATGACGAAAATCACCCCACTAAAGTTTGATGGAATTATGTTAGGAGATGGAGTAGAAGCATGGCTCATTGACATGGAGAAGTACTTTGAAATTAGAAATTATTCAGAAATAGCTAAGGCAACCTAGGGAGCCTATCAATTGTCTGGAGAAGCATCTACCTAGTAGATGAATAAGAAAATGGAGTTAGGATTGAGTTCCCTGAGTTTGACATGAGACCAATTCATGGTTATATTTAGACAAAGATGGTCACCTTAGTTGTATTTCAATTAGAAATTAATTGATTTTCATAACTTGCAATAAGGTGATATGTCAATAACTGAATATTGGGAGAAATTCACTAGGCTTTTGAAGTATGTGCCTTAATATTAGCATGATGAATGTTTTTTGTATAATGAAATTCATCATGGGGCTAAATGCACAGATTAGAGGAGAAGTGAATGTTCATGACCCATCAACCATGGATCGGGTATTTGAAAAAGTAGACAAGTAGGAGCAAAAACTCAAATCCATTTTGACTTATTGAGATAAGTCTTGAATAAGAAATTTGGATGGTCCAAATCTTCACCTATCTTCAAAAAGAAGAACCGGAATTAGGATTCTAAAATAAAATCCAATGGGAAAGGATCTAAAAATAAGAAGAATAATTCTCAAAATGAAAAAGGAAACAATGATTTCAAGAAGAGGAATGGCAATAAGAATGATCATACAATTGAGAAGAAAGGACCTCCCAGTGGTTGTTTTACTTGTGGAGGTGATCATTAGACAAATCAGTGTTTGAATAAAAGTCAAGGAAACCAATTCCATAACTATTCTTTTCATTCCCAACAGACAAATTTTCAGCAGAGAATTCATGCATCTATGGACAATCGTCAAGTGGAGTATCAAATCACACCTATTGAAACTACATGTATTTTGTTTGGAATACTAATTTCTACTCCAATAGATACTGGTGCTACATAAATTTTTGCAACACCTATATTACTTAATAGAATTCCTAGATGAGATGGTTATATGGCTAATTCTTGGTCAATAGAGTATGTGAACCAGTCAAGAGCTCAGGTAGAGCAGTGCATGTTTGAATTTGAGGTAAGATTACCCTCATTTTCCACAAAAGTCAACCTATATGTGGCCCTATTGGGTTAATATGATGTCATAATAGGAATGAATTGGTTGTGGCATCATAGAGCTAAGGTAGATTATTTCGATAAAATTGTCGAGTGCTTAGATGACTTAGGAAATCCATTCCTCATCTAAGGAATTAAACATGGGATTAGGGTTAGGTAGGTGTCAGCAATGCAACTCAAAAGAGCTAGAAGGAAAGGATGTCAAATGTTTGTTGTTAAATTTGATCAAGTAGAGAAATCAAAAGGGTTGTCAATTCAAGACTACCCTTTTCTTTATGATTTCCAATATGTTTTTCCTGATGAAATCCCAGGTTTTCCACTTAAGAGAGCCTTCGAATTTTCAATCAATATAATACCAAGCTCTAAACCAATGTCAAAGGCACCTTATCACATGACAACCATCGAGTTAGTTGAATTGAAAGCCCAATTGCATGAATTGTTAACTAATGGGTAAATTCGACCCAGTGTGTCACCATGAGAATGTCGGTGATCTTCGTCAAGAAAAAGGATGGAACCTTGCACTTGTGTATTGATTATTGTATGCTAAACAAAGCAACGATAAATAATAAATACCCTTTACCTCGTATTGTTTATATTTTTGATCAAATGAGTGGTGTAATAGTCTTTTCAAAAATTGACTTGAGAGCTGGTCACCACCAACTAAGAATAAAATATGAAGACATTCACAAAACAACTTTCAAAACAAGATATGGGCATTATGAATTTACAATCTTACCTTTTGGTTTGACTAATGCGCCTG
The DNA here is from genome assembly GCA_027924645.1 of Cunninghamia lanceolata. Taxonomy (NCBI): domain Eukaryota; kingdom Viridiplantae; phylum Streptophyta; class Pinopsida; order Cupressales; family Cupressaceae; genus Cunninghamia; species Cunninghamia lanceolata. The sequence goes on from BSBN01000524.1 coordinate 4,213,838, forward strand.
CAACATTCATGAATTTAATGAATAGTGTCTTCAGGGATTGCTTGGACAAGTTTGTCCTTGTCTTCTTAGATGACATTTTGATATATTCTAGGAATGAAGAAGAACATGGTCATCATTTGAGAATTGTTCTACAGCGGTTGAGGGAACACAATTTGTACGGAAAATTGTCAAATTTCAAAAACAAGTACAATATTTAGGGCATATCATCTCTGTTGAAGGAATTACAATAGATCCCTCAAAGATCAAAGCTATTATGGAGTGGCCAGCACCCAAAAATGTGCATGAAGTGCATAGTTTCATGGGATTGGCTGGGTATTACAAAAAGTTTGTTTTGAATTTTTCTAAAATTGCAAACCTTGTCACTACTCTCCAAAGGTAAGGAAAGTGATTTGAATGGACTGAGAAATGTGAGGAATCCTTCAAGATTCGCAAGGCAAAATTGACCTCTGCCCTAATTCTTCGAGTTCTAGATCCAAAAGGTCATTTTGTTGTCATCACAGATGCATTAAGAGAAGGATTGGGAGGTGTGTTCATGCAAGATGGGCAAGTTGTAGCATATGAATCCTAAAAATTGTGGCCATATGAATTGAATTATGACCCCCATGATTTAGAGTTGGTGGCAATTGTACATGCTCTATAAGTATGGAGACATTACTTGATGGGAAAACTCTTTGAGCTTAAGTCAGATAACCAAGGACTTAAGTACATCTTCACTAAACCAAAACTTAATGCACTCGAAGACGTTGGTTGGAACTTTTATCAGACTATGACTTTGATATAAATTTTATTAAGGGAAAATAGAATTGGGTTGCCGATGCTCTTAGTCGAAGAAGACATTATGGCAATGGCCTTAATCCAAGAAACTTTTTGAGGATAGGTGTTAAGAAGTTCTTTAGGAGATGAATTTTATGAGAAAGTTAAAAGTGCGTTATCAGGAAATCCTCATGATGCCAGATATGAAGGGTATTGATTTGAATTAGATGGATTAATGAGGTATAGAGATAGAATGTATAGTTTAGATCAAGCTAAGTTGAGGAATCTTGTGTTGAAGAAGCACATTGTGCTCCATATTTAGGACATCCAAGAGTAACAAAATTGTTAGCAGATTTGAAACCCAGGCTTTATTTCTAGAAAAGGTATGAAGTAAGATGCTACAAGTTTTGTAGCTAGATGCTTAGAGTGTCAACAAATCAAGGCTGGACACCAACATCTAGTAGGGTTGTTATATCCTCATGATATTCCTGAATGGAAATGGTAGGTCATTAGTATGGACTTTGTCCAAGGTTTATCTATGTCAAGAAAACATCATGATACAATACTTGTGGTTGTGGATAAGCTTACAAAAGTAGTGAATTTCATTCCAAGAATCCTTACAAACGGACCACCTATTCTACCAAGATCTGTGTAGGAAATTTTTAGACTTCATGGAGTTCCCGATAAAATTATCTTAGATAGTGATGCATGGATGACTTTGAGGTTTTGCCAAACCTTGTTTTTAGTGCTGGGAACTTAGTTGAATATAAATTTAGCCTACCATCTAGAAATAGATGGACAAACTGAAAGAGTAAACCAAGTGTTAGAAGATCTGTTAAGGATGTATTACATGGATTAGTAATATAAGTGGGAGGAGTACCTTTCATTAGTTCAATTTTCTTATAATAAATCTTATCATTCTACTATTAAAATGGCTCCTTTTGAAGCATTATATGGAAGGAAGTGCTGAACTCCTATAAGCTAGGACAAACTAGAAGATAGGATTAGCCAAGTGGACCAAAAATGCTAATGGAAATGGAGGAACAAGTTAAACTAATTAAGAAAAGATTAGCATAATAAAATGATAGGAAGAAGAGTTATGCCAATGCCAAGTGTACTCCATGATAATTTTATGTTGGTGATAAAGTGCTTTTAAGAGTCAAACCTTAAAATAGTTCCATTAAGTTTTTGAATAATCCAAAATAACACCTAGATATGTGGGTCCATTTGATATTCTAGAAGTAATCAACCCAGTTTCTTACAGACTAGCTCTGCCACCTACTCTTGCTCATATGCATAATGTCTTAAATGTATCCTATTTGAAAAATTGTGTCTGGATTTAATCATGTTCTTGATTGGAATGCTCTTCAGGTTCTAGATCCAGGGGTGGTCACGATCGAGTCTCTCAAAGTGCTCGAGATTCACAAGCTCTGCTTGCATAATAGAGAAGTCACTCAATGCAAGGTAAAGTGGGACCAATATTCAGAGGATAGTGTGACTTGGGAAGACTATGAAGATTTCCACCAAAAATTTCCTCATTTATTTAATTAAGTTGATTTTAAGAAAAAAACTATTGATCTTTGTTAAATGCTTGTTTGAACTAAGTCATTGAGGATGGTGATCTTTTAAGGGGGAGGAGATATCACGCCCCATTTTTGGACAAAGTTATTTATGTTATCTTTAATTAATCATTTTTGAGATACATTATCATACATTTAAAATTATGTTATCAAACTATGATTTGAGGATAATTTTGATGAGATAATTTTGTTTTACTCATGATAGGTTTCTGAATTGTGGATAATGTATTATCTTCATGATTATTATTTATTGAAATATTTATATGATGTTACAGATGTTGTGGTTAATGGACTAACTACTGTGTTGGCAAAATGAGGTGGATGAAGGAAACTAGTTCCCCCTCTTAGACGAGGAGGGAGAGTATCATTGGAGAGAGGGAAGCAAATCAGGGTGAATGGGCGAGACATTGTGACTTAGAGAACTCACACACACATAGTATTTGTGTCGATTTGCATGTGTTTTGGATATTTTTCTTGTGTCGTAAGTGTGTGATACTTTATAATGTAGCATCGTCATTAGTATGTCATTGTGATCGTTATTGCTTAATTAAGTTGGCATGAAGTACATCAATGTCGACCTTTTGTCTTGTCTTTCTCCTTGTCAAAGTTGTTGATCTTGTCCTTCGTTGAGTCGAGTTGGATTATCATTGTTTAACATTATATGTCATTTATCTATTTTGCTTTATAGTATAGTTGTGTATTTTCATATACATGTAATTATATGTAGTTGTTTGTTTTGAAAGATTTGAATTTCAAATTTGAAGAGCTCAGATAAGCTCCACGAAGTGGAGTTAAAATGCATTTATTTTGGGAGTACTACAAATTGAAGTGGAGTTATACTCCATCAAATTTCTTTTATGACATACCACTTTAGTTTGTTGGAATGATGGATAGAGTGGAGAAGTTAATGCAGGAAGGAATCTAGAGATTTGTTAAGAAATTTTAGGGGATTCTTTCCACGATCCCATAATGAGAAAGAGGTGACAGTTGGAAGGAGGATAGATAGAAACAAAGAAAAGAAGAGATAGAGCTCTATAATTTGGGGAAAAGATCGTTGTTTGAGCATTGGTATGTTTTACAGTTTACTGTAGCAATGGTTTAAGTGTTTTATTCTTCATTTATCCTCCTGCAATATATTAAACATGGATTAGAATGTGATTCCAATGTTTTGAAAGGATTTATGTGGATTTTTAAGAGAGAAGTCTCTCTTTATTTTGTTATCAAATATTATTATGGGTTTTCTCAAAATGAATTTTGTTTTTGAACTTGTGTTTAGCCCGTATTTTGGTTTTAATGTTAATAAAGAGAGACCTTAATAGGTTTGGGTTAGTATATTTTGGATTATATTCAGACCAAAATAGTTTTGTGTAAAAGTAGAATGTTTATCTTGTGTTAATCCCATTCGAGAACGTCCATTAGAGATCTTGTGGTATGGTTTATATATATATTAATTTGTCTGTATTAAGACCATAATTGATCTAGGGATTATTATCCAAAGTCTTTGTCTAAATAGTAAGAATCGATCGTATTCAGGCCTGTCTTCACAATGAGTATAATTTGGCCACTTTCATGTCTATCAAAGGATGGGTTTTATAATTTATCTTCAACTCATTATAAGTTATTATTGAGAGTAAATTATAGTTCTCAAATGTTAATTAATGTTTCTTTATCCTTGATTTACTATCGACCTCAAAACTGATCTAGTCAAATATGAATATAAGTTTATTGTTTTATCCACGAAGTGGACTGCAACTAATATGGGTTAGGGTTTTTAATCCTATCGACCATCTATGGGTTTGCAAAATCTATGAAAATAGAGTATAAGGAATACTTGACCTTTACAGATTTGACTGAGATATAAAATTATTTCAACTATACATACTTGTCAATAGTTTATGAGTTCACTGTAATATGATTATTAACAGATTTGCTAATAATATAATCTAAGTTGATAATTTTCATGATCTAGTCATACATATGTCTATTTGTATGTTTGGGTACAAAATTTTAGAGTTTGATCATTTATTGATCTTTACACTCATGATTAGAAATAGGGGTTAGACACTTATTTCATCACAACCTTCAACAGGTTGATTTCCTAAGCTTTATTAATAATGGTATATATGTTTTTTTTATTAATTTAGAGATGTACAAAGAAATCAGTTTCATACAGATTTAATCTTTCTCTTTGATACATATTGTTAATGAGAAGAAACTATGTTTAAGTTCCATTTCCAAAGGGTTACAATATTCTTTTTATGATATTACTAAATTGGGCATTTAACCTAGGAACCCTTCAAATAGATTATTCTGAATCAAGAAAAGATTTCTGGAATTGATAAGTAAACATGAGTTTACTTTATTCTTTTATCAATGTTATTCTATTATGTAATTCGAACTAGTATATTTATATAGTTATAAATGTAAATTACATATATACATATATAAATATGCAACTAAATCTCTTGAAAGAGAATTATAATGATTTATTTATCAGTCACATATATATTCAAGACAAAGCAAAGTGGGAATATAGGGGATTTACCATATGTACTTAATCCTTTGAGAAATTATAACAGGCTTACTTAGCAAAGTGCTATATGTTTTCTTTTTGAACAAAGATATTTCTGAATATGTCTTATATTATTGCAATAAGGTAGATTTATACATGCCTGCAATTAAATGGAAACTTAGAAAAACTGAAATGGGGACAAAAAAGTATTATTAACTCTATGATTAACATATATATTTCTTTCTTGGTTAGTATTGAATGTAAAATAGATTATTTGATGATAAAGTTATAAACTTCTGTTATAAATAAGAAGTAATTTCCCGTGGATATGTTCATTGAAAACTTGAGGTTTAAACACTATTATAAGTCTGTCAGTTTGACAAGAAGCTGAGAATGCAAGGAATGTAGATAGCAATATCATTAGTTATAATTGTTATTATTAGCATTTTACCCTTATACTTGAGTAGGTGAGTTTGTAATTGGTGTAAACTCTCTAAATCATCTAGCCAAGCCTAGGATGGAAGAACTATTTTCTGAAGCTAACATACCTGTAGATGGATATTATACTATTATGTATGCTTGTATGTGAAATAATGATTTCTGTTAACAAGTTTGAGATAGAAGTGTGTGAACATATGGTCCACACATCTCCGTTTTGGAATGTGTTTAAACTTTGGCCAAAGCAATGTAAAATCACTGCTTGCATTGTCTGTTCATAGTGTCTTTTTATTTGCAAAACAATCAAATTGAGTCATACTTGGCTAGAGGGATTCTAGATTCATATGACTGATTGTTTGTGATTAGACACAACACTAGTTCTCGGATGGCATAATAGATCTTGTTGATTCCCTTAACCTGTTACCCTCTAGAAGGGTAGGGCCACTTCCAAATGGATGGTGTGAGGGACCGTTGGTCTATGGTTGGAGGTAAAGCACTTGGGTGATGCTCTCCCTCTTGCAGCTGAAGAATGTTGAAGACTTGGTTACTCAGATATATTATTTAGTTTCCACTTGGTAAATGTAATATTGCAAACATGTAAATTTGTAAATAAAGCATCAAGATGTGGATACGACCATGTAACATTTAATTTATGAATGTTGGTATATTCATTTATTGTAAATGATTTATGAAGTGGGATAATTCTTTATGATTCTCATTATTGTATTTATGATTTAATTATCTTTTATTTAGTTAAAAAAAATGGTATTGTTTTGATAAAAAAATTTAGTATGTTCTATATAATGGACAGGCATTTGTTACATTTTGCTTAAGTATCTTGATGTGTTTTATATTATATGCATATAATCTTTTGGATAGAATATTATCAACTCATGGAAGATAGGTACATGTGTGCTATGAGGAGGAAGAATTTGGTGGAGCCTAGTTTGTGGGAAGTGGTGGTACCTGCTTAGGTCTAGGGTTTTAAGTCATTTCTGCAAGCATTCATCTTTATTTCCCCTTAAACCCTAGGTCCCACGATCTTAGTTTACTTTATGTTATAATTTGTCTTTAACAGTTTAGCCTAGGTCACTGGTTACTTAAGTTACAACCTTAAGCCTTATAAGTCGTGAAGTGACTGGCCCCTTTTACCTAATGTTACCGTTTGTAGCCCGTCATGTTGTAAAGTCTAAGTCTTAAATCTTTGTAGGGCCCAAAATTGCCACATGGCAGGGTATCACGAGCCCACACAACATCTAGGGTGATGTCATATTCTTACCATGGGGCTGCAAAATGCAGACAGTTGTCGAGGACTCTTGGGATTATAGCCATAAGATAGAGGATTCCTAATCAATGAAGGAAGAATTGCCAGGTGTTAGGTAGAGAAGTGAGCCACATCTAATGGAAGATCTAATAGTAGCGTAGAGGAATCTTGTCAGAAGGGAAGATTCACCACGCAGCCGCAAGATTGTGACACGTGGCCAGCTTTCGAAGGAAGAATAAAGGCTTGAATAAGGTAGGATATGTGGAGGCTTTAGCGCACTTGCATAGAGTCAAAATGTGGTGGCCCATTCCCCACCATGCTACTGTGAAATGAAGTCACGTGTCCATGTTGGACAAAAAAGTAGAGGAGTCAACAGGAAAAGTGTATCCAACATGGGGTTATTTCATTGGCTAAAGACTTTTCAATGCAAGAGCTCAGATTTTCAAATCTGGCGGGTAACTCATGACCGTTGATCTCACAGAAAGAAGCTCAAATTAATGGCCAAAATTTAAACTTACTGAAACACGAATTGCAGTAAAGGTTGAAGTGACACGCATTGATGCAATTGGCCCTAAATTGAAAGCTTCTTTAAGGATGAAAAATAGGGTTTTTCATATCATTTTTACCAGTGCAAGAAGAGTTCTGGTGCATAACGAGGATTGAACGAGGAAATATAGAGATTCTGAAGCATCTGCAAAGCAAGAAAACTAGTAAGTTGCTTCCACTAGTTGTGTCTATTTCAATTGAATTAGCATTTTGTGAATAGTTATGAGTGTTAATAGAAAAAGGAAAAACCCTAGTCTGTACAATGTTGCCAGTATGTGCCTAACCGGTGTTGTCATTGATGTCAACATATTTGTGTTTCCATTGGTGTCAATTGTGCTTTTATTTTGATGCTTGCTTGTAATGAGTTAAGTATTGAAGATAATAAGTATTCCTGATACAACATAACAGTCCAGTAGATTACTTTGCATTTCCTGTAGAATGAGTATTTTTGTCTATGGATTAGAATTTATTTAGAGGCATATTTGAAGATGCTATGTTTCAAGTTTAAGCCTCTGGTATGAAAAATTGAGTGAGTTATGTTCACCAGAGTGAAAACTACTTTTCTTGTATATTTGGTGGTGACAGGGAGAACATATTATGCTCCGCATTCCGCCACAGTTAAGTATTTCAGTTTGTGGTTCTGGAATCAAGTTTGTAATGACGATAAGTGACTTCAACTAGAATGGTTCATGTTTTGGTGGTCCACAAGTGATATTTTCTTTATGATAGTAGCTGATAGTGTGTTTATGTGCTCCGATTTGAAGAATCTTCTTGACAAATTGGTTAGAGGTTGTGCGGATGTTCTTGGTGATTACAATGTGCTTGTGGATGTCTCCTGATCATTTTCCTACCTTTGGATTGGTCCAGAAAGAGAAATTTGCATTGTGGATGAAGACTATTCTTAGAAGACTTAGTGTTAACACCAGTCTTGGCTGACTTGGTTGTTTTCACTACTTGCAAAGATGGATTGAAGATTGTGGAAGCATGTTGTGGCGTGGAAGATTGTTTTTGAGTCCCAACTAAGGTGTAACATGATCTAATACATCTTTTCCTTACTAGTTTTGTTTAGGTCCAGACCAATTTCTATGTATGTTTGTAATGCCGACCTTGGAGATTGTTCTGATGGTTGATGAATGTAATGCTAACCTTGATGTACATTACAAGGTTGATGAATTGTATAAAAGCATGTAATGTGGTTGCAAAAAAGGTACATGTAAGTGTGAAAATGAAAAGATAGGTGCGAAGGTGTAAGAAGAGCAGAGCAAAGGTGTTATATTGTGCTTCAATGGAACTGAACTCAAGCATGAAGTAGATGCTATCAAATCAGTTCCTCAATCTTGGCAGTGAGCCACCCCTTGGTAGTGAGCCGATCTTGGCAATGAGCCCTAACATTTGCAGTGAGCCTCTGATTTTTGATATTTCTATAACTTATTTATTTTTGTGTGCTAACACCCACCGTGGTTTTTCCCTTATAGGGTTTTCCACGTAAAAATTTTGGTGTCTCATGTGTTATTGTGTTGAGCTTCTTATTTTATGCTTTCATGATTAATCTTAATAACAGTGATTAAGAAGTGGATGTGTTGATATTCATAAATGGTTAAAGTTGTGACAATTGATTCACCCCCCTCTCAGTTGTCCTGTGCATTTCAACATGTAAAGTAATTTCAAAATGAGTCAAGTGAGCCATGCCTATTCTTCAAAAAGGACCTTAGATGAAGACTTAATGGTCCAATTCCTTGGGTCTTTGTGGAGACTTGTAAACACATATGGTCCCAGTGGGCCAAATGACAAACTTTTGGACCTGTGCTATGATTGTCGAGATGCCTAGTTGCCTGTGCCAGGATGGATTTTGTTTAAGCATTGGTATGATAGAAGAGAATACAAGGCCCCAGTTTGCAATGCTTGGAAGCTAGACTTGGATAAATTGATATGCCCTATTGTGTTTCCAAATCTAGATTTTGTGAGGGCAATTGCACAGAGGTACGATCCTACATCTAGGGCCGTCTTGGCAGGAAATAATATTGTCATGATCAAAACCATAAAAGCCTACATCTCAAGTGTGTTTGGCTTAAACCTTGCTGCCAGCAAGCAGATTAATCTTAATGCTCTAAAGGAAGAATATAAGAGAGTTTGGCATGGATACAGAGCTTTTAAGTTGCCCAAGCACATACCAAAGGGCATTGATGAAAAATTGGTAAAGATATCAGATCAGGAGGAAGAATCTTTTGATGTGTCACAGTTCATGCACTACTTTGTGAAGACATATCATACTCTATGCCAGGTACTAGGGAGAGATGTATAGGACAAAATACCAATTTCCTTGATGATGTTGGCAGCAAACATACAAGATATTTCAACTACAGAGCCCTATGATTATGCAACGTATATAGCTGATACAATGCACAAGTAGCTCACTGAAATTAAGAATAAGTTATATATTGTAAAATGGTATTCAATGATGTGCCACATGTTTTTGTATGCTAGATTAGGATTGTGGCTTAAAGAAAAGGTACTTTGCTCCCAGTACAGATGTGGACTTGCATGATGGATATGCATTGTATAGATGCAGATTATGTAGTTTTTGAGGAGCATTTTGTTAGGAGGCTAGGTCAGGTTTCCTGGAGCCTGAAGGTGAAAGGATGCACCTTGATGTATTTTCTGAGACCACTAGACATGACCCCTGAGTTGGGAATTCAACACAACTGGAGAGATTGGTTTTTACATACTAATACCACATGTATTAGAGTCTATGGGAGCAAGGTCACCCCATATATCATGCCAAAATATGTGCCAAAGAGAATTGCATTTTTGGAGATAATCAGGCAATTGAATGAGTCTAATAAGGAGCATCTCAGATTGCAAAAGAAGGGATCTTTCTTTCCTACCTCTATCAAGTTTTCCTATTTTTTGGTTGATAATAAGGATGGTCTGGATCAAATTGATTTAGTGCTAATGGTTTACAGAATGGGGTTCAAGTAGCCAAGGGTGTTTGACCCCAAAGGATTCATAAATAAGGTGAGGCTTGTCATTAGAAGACCCTAGTTCACCCACCAAGTTTTATTTGATGAAGATATAGTAATAAATTGTGCCACAATGGGAGAAGTTCACTTCTTGAGGAAAAGGTGGGAAATAATAACGGAGGGAGAAAGAATGAGAAGGAACTTGAACTCTGCATATCCAGGAGCATTTGCAGAAGGGAGTGATCTAATAACAAGGGTCCAAAAGATTTTTGACAATGCAGATGAATTGATTGAAAGTGCTCCAGCAGGGGAGGAGAGACCTGCATATGATCTAGGCAATTCAAGTAGGGCATATAGAAAAAGAAGTGAATCACCTGATGCACTTCTAGCAAAGAGAGTAAAGATCATTGACTTAGAGAATGAAGAAGAAGTTGAATGGATAGATTTGGAAGAGGAGATAAATGAACAAGAACAAGAAATCTCCCAATAGGTGAATTCACCTACAAGAATAAGACCCTATGCCTCTCCTAATAACAGGCTGGCAAGGTCAATTTTTGGTCATCATATTGATACAGAGGATATCATAGTACTGGCCTGTTCACAGTTTTTAGAAGATGATACTTTCATAAACACCCCTGAATTCAAAGGATATGTGTTGAAGGTCAAGAATGAGGAATTTCAAAAGAAAATAGAGGAAGCCAAGAGCGGAGTAGATCCAGAAAAATATGAAGAAATAACTCAGCGGGTGTTGAATGAAGTAAGTCAAGACATCAACAAGATGACCCTTGATGAGGGAAGAACTCTGGTGGAGAAAAGTGGCCTGAGATTGCTTCCACATTGGACCTTAGCAGATGCCATCACTTTTGATATTGTCATAAGAAATGATACTGATGAATTTGATGATCAAATGGAGACGGCACTTTTTGGTGCAGGATTTAATCCCAGGTTTGAGACCCTAGCAATATGGGCATTGGCCCCAAATAACAATAGGACAAGGGTTGGTTTAGGATAACTGACATGGGATGTCATAATAAGGAGAGTGTCAGACACTCTAGCCCCTCAAGCTGTAAGCTTGAATGTTCAAACAACCCAATTTGTTGAGGCTGTTACAAATAAATTGTAGAGAGACTATGATGAACTTTTGTTGAAGTATGGGCAAGTCACTTCAGAGTTGAATAGGTACAACTTGAGCAAATGTTGTTAGGTCCAGGCACCTCAGCTTAGAGTATTCTAGCTCCAATTCAGACTGTAGAATAGTTCCCCATAGATAGAGAGCCATTACTCTCTAAAATAAAAGAGCTAAAAAGGGAGGTGAGGAATTTGAAAGATGAAAAGAAAACTATTGTCAAAGAGTTAATTACAATTTTGACAAACCACAGGTTGTCTAAGATTATAGCTAGGACTGAGGACACATGGAAGTCATATTCAAGCATAAGAACAACCCAGGATCAACATGAGAAAAACAAGGAGAACTTAGACAACATGATTAAGGTATGGCTACCACGAACAAGGGAATGAGGAACTTGCATAAGTGTTCAAGGTTTGCCTCGGATGCGCCATCAAAGATAAAATTGACTCTTGACATGTTGTTGATATTGGAGGATGTGGTGGCTTTCCAGTTGAAATTGGAAAAGGTTTTGAAAGAAAAAAGATAGCTCATTGAGGAGATGGATAAGAGGATAATGCCAAGTATTTTAGAAAGTGATGGACAGATAAGAGGTATGGACAGGTGGAAAAATTACTTTGAAAATCTAGCTGGCCAGTTGGTATCCTCGAGTTGTGTAGAGGGAGATTCTAATTTGAGTATTTTGAACTCTACATTGGACAACCTGTACGCCTTGGAACTGAGTCTGGATACATTTTGCAAAAAATACAAAATTCTATTGGATGCAAGGTACGTAGGGCACAATGATAAAATAACAAAATTAATTCCTTTTCAATGGCCCACATAATGGTTATATATACATCTTGGATGGAGAAATATGTCCTGGACAAATGAAGATCCAATCATGTGAAAGGATAATGCATTTTCCAACTATTTTTGTCATCTCCAAGATAAATTATATTTTTGTCTAAATTCTCTTTCATATGTAATTTGAATTTGTTTCCCAATGCCTATGGGCGATGGCTTATAATGTAAGATTCTGCAACCGACATAGGATAATGAATATTGAGTACTATGTTCTTGTGCCTATAAAAGAACATTTAGTACTACTTTGTAAACGGTGGTTGTTGAAAGATTTGTGAAACTTTGATAGTATAGAGCAATTCTAGAGGTTGGCCATATTTATGAGTTGTGAGTTCATTTTCTTGCATTGTTGAATGTATGTTTTTTATAAGCATTTTATAAGTTTCAGGTTGAGCTTATATGAAAAATGCCTCTGAGCATGTGTTTCCAATAATTGTCTCCTATGTTGCATGCATTTTCTTTTGAAGGAAGATACTAAGGGTTCCTGAATTCATAAATATACATTTTCTATATTGCATGTCTAGTTTTTTGCTTCTATTCAGGGAATAGATTAAAATACTTTAAGTCAGATATGGGGAAGTGTGTTTTGCAATCAGGATATCTGTAAGAAGAGTTATTGGGAATACCCATTCATGGATTATTTTTTGTAAGGCAGTGAACATAGTAAATCCTCTGAATTTGCATGTTTGTGATGCTTATGAGAAATAATCTACATTTGTAAGGAATTGACTCCAAACCCTAGGATTGGCATTGATCAGGGTTGGGCTTATTTTCACAAAATACCCACAATCAGACAATCACATACATTAAGAAAGAAAAACCAAAATCAATTTGTTAGTTTGTAGTAGGGTTTTAGTTTCATGTTCTCTGAGCCATCTAATGAACTAATTTCTAAAGCTAGCCACTTTGAAGCAATTATACAGTTTTGGTCTGCATATAAGAGGACATATCTTCTTTAGGTGTCAATATCCTGTGAAACAAGGATTTGTCATATAGATATTGATAAAAGGGAACACCCCCTTAGGTTTAGCAGAGCCTAAAGTGTAGAGAAGAACAAATAATTGTCTCATGTTTGTTGGTCACTGCCCTGAGAATCCTGAGCATAAAAGATGGCAACTTTTTATGGAAACTCAGACCATTAGTTGGAAACACCAATAGGAAGCATGCTAGAATTACTCTGCGGTGAGAAGCTAAGTTTCTTGATTAAATATGACAAGTTTGTGATTGACAATGAGGAAGGAGAGGTGTTGGTGGAGGAAGTGTGTGTTAAGAATATAAGACCCTTTCCTCCTCCCATGCAATTGCTAATAAATTACTTGATTAGGGATACAATTGAAGCATATACCAATGATTATTGGTGGAGAAGAACATCATCTTGAAAAATAAGACCTGCATTTAAGTAGGGAGGATCTCTTCTCAATCTACTTTCTCAACACTTTCATGATGAAAGCATACCCTCACTCACATTTGTGCCTTGCTTAGCTATGGAAGAGAGGAAACTAGAGCTTGACTTGCTACCCTATTTTTATATAACACACCTTTTTCAATTTTGACTTTTAGATGGGTTAAGAAAGAATATGTGGTTTGATTTATATATTGTGTTGCTAGTAATTCTAATGCCATCTTTGATGTGTGAGGACAAAAAAACTAATATGGTTTGATATTTGTATTGTGTTGGTAGTAATTTTAATGCTACATCATTGTAATTTATTTTCAAAAGTTGATGAGGGCCTAGTCACCTCTTTGTTTTCATGGCTTTATTTCTTGGACACTCATTTGTTGTCATGTAAGTACATGTTGTATTGAACTTCTAACTTGATTCAATTAAAAGGGGTAATGTCAATAAATTATAATCTAATTTTATTCCTTATTAATCTTTATTTATAGTCAAATTATATAGAAACTTTATTTCAATTGAAACTGGTATTATAATCACATTACTTTTGTTTATTTACAAATAAACTAGTATATCACTAATTAAATAGTATTAAATTAAAACTTGATAATATAATTTTTATAAAAATAATATTATATAAAAAATAGACAATAAATTCCTATCAAAAATATTGATTGCACCCATAAGAGATGCAAATGTTAGTAACTAGCAATTGCACTGTAGTGTGCAATGGGTACGCCATGGAAAGTTGAAGTGACCTAAATTTGATGGTTAGGTTGAATTGTTCGGAACCATTAAACTATTCGAACATGCTGAAATAAATTGTACTATGATTAGTGGGGACGATGCAAAGTGAATTGCGAGTTTCAATATATTGATAAGGAAGATTTAACAGCAGTATGTAAGTTTAAGGTAGATTCGAATCAATAAATTCCATCACATTCCTGAATCCTAAGAATATAAAAGAAATACCTAATTTTTAAGGAGGATCTAAGAAACAATAAGCAAACTAAAATTTGTGCATGCAAAAAATTAATCGAAAGGTAGATTGTAGCTTGTTATGTTTTATTTTTAAGTAAATTTTGAATTTGAATTGCTAATAACAACTTTGTGACATAATTTTTTTTTACATTTGATTACGGTTGGCAAAAGTTGCATACTAGTGGATCTCCTTGAAAGGGCAAGAGTTGGGTTGGTGTACGGTGGAGGATTTGGTTTGGCTGCTACACAGCCCTTCATGAGTCAGAAATTGCACACTGGTAAGATTATACGTCCAAGAAACCTAAAACCTAATAATGAACCCACATATGTAATATGTAGTATTGGTGATTGTATGTAGTATTTTAGTTTTCTTGTGTTTAACGAATTTGGCATTCTTTTTATTTTATTTTGGAGGAATAATAGGACTTTTTAAGTTGATAGAACTTGCCTTTACCGTAGGCCGCAAATTTTAGATATGTGGCATGAAATTTGCATCAAGAAAGAGTACTGAAATATATATTTTTCATTTTTAATCTTCAATCCAAAGATGTATTTTGAGTAAAACCCAGTTACAACTATGACAACTTTTGTTTTCATTTTTTTATCCACAACCAAAGAACATTGTTCACACATGTAACTTTTGAAAGAAATTTAACTGTATCCCATGCTTTGTTTGCAAGAGTTTTCTCAATTATTTTATTATAATACTATTTTAAATTCAAATTTAATTTATTTTAAGATTAAAATATATTAAATTAAAAATAAATTTATTTTACTTTACAATTAATTTAGTCTATTACAAAACAATTTATTTATTACATGTTTTATTTATTTTAAAGTTAAACCTTTTATATTAAAAAAATAAATATCATTCCAAATATAATATATTTTTAATATTTTAATATAAATTAATATTTATATAATTTTAAAATCAATTAAGAAGTTTTTTTACTTTATTAAATAGTACTTATAATAATACTTTTTTAAATACAAAATTTATTTTCTTTAATATAAAACTATTAAATTAAAAATAATTGTATTTTACTCTACACTTAATTTAGTTTATTATAAAATAATTTTATTTATTACATATTTTGTTTAATATAAAGTTAAAGTTTTTATATTTTAAAAATAAATATCATTCAAAATAATATATTATTTTAATAATTAAATATTTATATAATTTTAAAATAATTAAGTACAATAAATTTTATTTGAAAATATATTTAAAAAATTATTTAAATTATATTTAAAAAAATAAATATGATTTGATTTCTATATTTAAAAGTAAATATCATTGGAAATAACTTTTTTTTAAAATAACTATTATGGGAAATATTTTATTTCAACTTATTTTTCATATCTCGAAGTGCTTCTCTAGTGCGTGTTGCCACTTGAAACCTAATAAATAATGATAAAATCCCTAAAATAAAATAATATATATACCTAATATTTGATCTCTTTGGATTATAGAACGATCAAATTTGACCTCGCTGGTTTATTTGAATGCCTATTTGGTTATCGAATGGTTCCACGTAGAGTTCATTGGTTCATGTGTCATCCTCGAACAATGTGGACACCTTTAAGAGGCAAGGCATGGATTTTTTAAGAGGACATAACAAAAATGGCAAAAATGTAAAATGGAGAAAAAGAAATATGGCTGAAAAAAAAACTGGTTAAACCCACAAAATAGAGAGATTAATGTTTAAATAGCTTTTAAAAACCCTTCGCAAGGTCCAAAATACATTCTTTCTCCATATCGACAAGATAATATAGTATCGGCAACTTCAAAATTTCTTCCGCCGATGGCTTTGTCACTCCGATGACCTTTGGACTTAGCATATACATTTATTTACTTTCTATTGCCGGTTCTCTTACCGCTATTACCAGTCACTGTTTGCATCTTACGAAATGCACATTCTGTCATACAACCACTGATATACAATTGCAATCGCACATACATTACTTGACTTGTTGTGTTGGTTCTCTCTCCCGGTTCTACCGGTCACTTCTTGTATATAACTCCTTGCATCATTCAAAATGTACATTCAATACATGCATTTGCAACATACAACCCTGACATGCGATTGCAGGATACACACAAACCGATACTCGCATACAATAGCGATATACACATGAAATGTTCGCGGCATACAAATGTGAGATAGTAGTATCATTAAGAAATAATTATATCAATTACATATACACATACAATGTTTTTCGACATACAATGGCAGTATACACATAAACTGTCTTTGACATACAAATGCAGTATACTCATAAAATGCATGTTCAATGACACAACACAAATCTTAAGCCGATAATCTCCTCTGCAATCTTTTGTAACCGAACAACACACATAACTTCAAAATAAGCTATCAGAAATTCATAACCTAATAAATTTTAACAATCTTTTAAACAACTTATTTACAAGATCTTTAAAAAATATATTAACAAGGAGATATTTAAAGAAGTTATTTACCTTTTCTGCTCTACCATTTTCTACACAGAGATATTAAATTGAATGCACTAGCTTTTTAAAAAATATATACAACTTTTACACACAAATGTGAATAACCTCTACATATCGGTTTCTACAATTAAAAAGAAAATTATCAAGAAATTTTAACAAAACCGCAAGAATTTTTGTACAACACTATTTTAAATTCATTAAAAGCATAAATAAACTATGCAATAAGTTTAGAAATTGGTAAAATTTTAACTAAACAAAAATCCTTTATAAACCTATTTAAAAAATATTTTAAAAAGCTATTTACCAATTTTTTCTCCACCATTTTCTGTAGCATCAATAAATTGAATGAACTGGGATTTGCAGTAATATGGGCTTTGGAGACATGAATAGAAATGACCTCATCTAAATTTTTCATTCCGATAACTTATCTCTTCCCGATGACTCAAACCTTTACCGGTGAGAGCACATTTCGAACCCACATATGTAGTATGTAGTATGTAGTTTTCCTGTGTTTAACGAAATTGTAGGAAACAGATTTTAGTTTATGTGCTAGGAAAACAAAGAGCTAATGGAAATTTGGCATTTTTTTTATTTTGGAGAAACAATAAGACTCTTTAAGTTGACAAAACTTGCCTTTATCGTAGGCCGCAAATTTTAGTTTTGTGGCATGAAATTTGCATCAAGAGTATAGAAATATATATTCTATAGATGTTCAAAATTTGTGTGTGAAGAATATAACAAAGGTTTATTATATTAGAGTAAGCCCATATGTAAAGCGAGCTATAGCTTTTGCATTGTTTTCCACATGATAAAGTTACCCTTTGCTTTTGCATTAGATATGGATATTAGATCTGACGTATAAGCTACATTAAAATTAAATTAAATTTGTAATTTAAATATAAGATCACTAGTAATTTAAATAATAAGTAAGATCAAAATTTCCAAGAGCTACATTAAAATTAAATTAAATTTGTAATTTAAATATAAGATCATAAGTTTCTTGGAAATTTTGATATATAGAGTATTAAGGAATTTTTTTGGTTGTTTGTTTAAGATAACTATTATTTATTTAATAGCCTGTCATATATTTTAAGATGACAAGCACTATATTTTTTAATAGCACGAAAAGGAGGGTAATGAGAACAGATTTAGGTTTGGGATTTAGCATTTACCTATATAAAAAATATCATATTAAAATTGTGTTAAATTTAAATATATACATTTAAATTGGGCAAAGAATAATTTTTTTTTTGGATTTGATATTAAAAAATAGCATATACATTTAAATTTGGCGAAGGATTAAAAAATATATGGATTTGATATTAAAAAATATCATATTAAAATTGTGTTATAGGTAAATATATACATTTAAATTTGGCAAAGAACTAAAAAATGTATGGATTTGATATTAAAAAATAGCCAATGTTCAAAAATTTTGTTGATTGGGGGATATATTTTTTGAAGTTTTGTGAGAAACAACCGATTATAGAAAATTACTCCATAAAAAAAACCTAATCTTCAAAAAGATCTAAACACCCTGCAGAATATCGGAGACTCATCAATCTTTCACTCCGATGTTCATTTCTTGCCGATGATCAATAATTCCTTCCGTTCCACTGGATGCTCAGTGAGAGTACTACAAACTCTATCATCGGCATGACTTATATCGTCGGGAGGGTTTGTAAAGTATTCGCCGATAGTAACATCTTATATCGATCGGCGTTTGGGGATGTCATGTGTTTGAGGCACCTTGTTCGGCACTCCACGTGCCTACCCATGTGCCTTGTCTTAGCTTGCATGCGTGCAAGGAAACCATTACTGGGAAGCGTGCTATGTAAAAAATGGTGAGGGCACACTCATTAAGGGATTTGATGTCTTGATGTGTCAAGTTTTTGGTGGTTCCACAGTCAGCATGCATATGGAGTAGAGATTTTCTTATGACAATATCTATCAAAATTAAGAGATATTCTCTTTACAAACTCAGTGCATACTATGGTTGCTGAACATGAAGAAGGGCGTGAGGAGTAGAGGCAGTATAGACAAGGAGTGTGTTATGATTATAGAAGCATGAGGTTGTTG
Organism: Cunninghamia lanceolata; assembly: GCA_027924645.1. Taxonomy (NCBI): domain Eukaryota; kingdom Viridiplantae; phylum Streptophyta; class Pinopsida; order Cupressales; family Cupressaceae; genus Cunninghamia; species Cunninghamia lanceolata. The sequence goes on from BSBN01000524.1 coordinate 4,232,789, forward strand.
TGTGACTTGTGAATGCAGTGTGAAGGCATCCAGCATGAAGACAGTGCGGATGAGAAATGCCTTCAACAGGCATCCAGCGTGAATGTTTATTTGTAAAGGGCAGAAGCAGTGTTCAGTAGTAGCACACAACTATTGAAGACTAAGTTTGTTGGAGGAGTGTGCAGCTGCTGTGAAGATATCTACAGACCGTGTATGGGAGCAGCAATTTATAATAGGATGTGTGGGTGTATAGTGGTGTAAAGGGCCATGGTAGTGTTTGTATAGACATTGAGGAGTTGAGTATATTCTTGTATATCAACCTGCATAATCAATTTGTCTCAGCTAAAGGTCACCAAGGAGAAAGGTAATCTTGATTTGGATTTTATCTATATAAATTTTTAATGGAAATTCTATATAAATTTTTGTAAGACCTAAATGCCACAGATATTTAGAGTCAAACTTTCAAGTCTTGTAATTTCCTTCAAAACATCAGTATTGACAAGAACAATAGAGCCCCATTAATTAACAACACAAGATAAAATCTAGTTTGTGCATATTCTGCGATCATTACAATTGGGTATTTTGGTCAGTCACTTCACAACGAACTCTCCAAGGTGCTGTGTTGTTATGTAAATAGTACATATATAATATATATGTAATGTGCAGTTTTTGATAATAAAGGCATTATAAAATCCTCATTGGTATATTAGTTTTGTTAGGTATGATTGTCGCATATATATGATTATGTTTGTAATTGCAAATTCATCTTTGTAAGACAGCCATTAGTGACAGTGGCAGATGTAGACTTATTTAGAGAGGCCGGGATTAAGAAATTCAAATCTTTATCAAATAGAAGCATTTCGGCACCCATTGCTTCTTCTCCTCTACACCAGAAGGGACTGTTTTTTACCAGGTATGGATTGAATACCTTAAAGTCTTCAACCTCTGGAGGCGTACACTGGGCCCTCAATGCATGGTTATTACCTATGTTGTAATTTATATCCTAGAATCAAAACCTAAAAGTTTCCAAAAAAATTACATGGAAGGAAAAATGCTAGAGTTGGCGCACTTATTGGTATACTTGAATTTGACACTAAAGCCTTTAAGAGGACTTTGAGTAGAAAAGAGAATTATAACAGAAAAGGTAGACCACAAATTCCTCAATAGTTGAATCCATAGTAGGCAAACCACAAATGCTTAGTTTATTTAACATTTTTAGTAAGCATCTAGTCTTTCTTCCTTATACCATCTTTGTTTGTCATGCCGTTAAGAGTACATTTGAAGATGCATCGTAGGTGGTTTAGCAGTTCATGAATTTCTTTAGCTATAGCCATTTCATTCTAGGTTTCCAATTTTGCTCTGTGGCACATATGCCAAAATAAGTTATTATGGGCTTTTGTTTCTTCTATGGCTGCATTAGATATGGATGTTAGATCTGACGTATAAGCTACATTCAAATTAAGAAAGCAAAGGGTAACTTTATCATGTGGAAAACAATGCAAAAGCTGTAGCTCGCTTTACATATTTTTTCTGTTGTATTTATCCTAGCATACATATGGGCTTACTCTAATATAATAAACCTTTATTATATTCTTCACACACAAATTTTGAACATCTATAGTTTGGCATGTAGTTATTGGGATAATAATAGTACTTTGTTCAGTGTGAAATTCTAAATATACAAAAAACTAATTATTGCCTCAGCATATAAAATATAATATATTCAATTTCAGAAAGCACAAATCTACAGTGGGGCATAATTATAGTGGGTCATAGCCATTTCAGGTTAAAACGGCCCGAAACCCATAAGTGATTCAAATGGCCATTGCATATGGAGTTCAGACCAGTTTTGCTCCCCACAGCATTTGGGTGCAACAGTATATATATATATATATTCTAAACCAATAAATAGATATTTATTAAAATATCAACTCTATATCATTTCTAATAAAATATTATAATATTTTCTACTAATAATATATTCAACTAATTTCAGCAGGCACACACTTACATTGGGGCACAGTTGTAGGGAACATAACAGGTCATAGCCATTTTGCATTAGGACAACCCAAAACCTATATACAATTCAAACGACCATTGCATACAGGGCTGAGACCATGTTTGTTAAGGCTTAAATCATATAAATTATATTATAAAAATTTGTATAGGAAAAAATTATTATTATAATTAATCATAAGTAAGAAGGGCCAATAATTTTTTAGTTGATAAGCACAATAAATTTATAATTCTAGGTCTCACTCCATTCCATTGTCTGTTCAGGACTAGAATGTGAGTCAAATAGAATCCATCAAAATTTATGGAAAAGCTTAGAACAGTTCACATATTGTGACTGTTTTAAAAATATGAAAGGATGAACAATTGCAAGCTGTATACAACAATAATGTTATGTTATAAACAACTAAAGCCAACTTCATCTAATTTGTAAAAGCTAAACCAAACATACAGTGCCCTTAAGACATGATACAAAGATCAAAAGTTAAAACTACAGAACAAAAATATTCAAAATGAAAAGTTTGTTTTGAGAGGCCTTCCTCATTCAATAAATTCAAAATACAAGATATGGGAAAATATTTCTATCCAAAATTACTAATAGTTGAAACTTAGAAATAAAACATACCTCTATTATAAGCTTTACAGTAAAAGAGTGTAGTGATTTCCGAATGCAAATCTAATAAAAACTGTAAAACTAAGCGTATATATAAGCTTTTTTTCCAGTTTTGTCACTGCCTAAAGAGCATTGATTATACCGTAGATGGTACATATGTGGCTAAACAGATTGGCCAAAAGTCATTTAATGCATAGAATAAAATATCTAAGATAGTAAATTTTGAATGGATCGTTGGGTCATAGAATTAATTGCATATCTTTATCACAGATATTTTCTTTGTTGGTAGATATTATCAAATTATAAATATATTCTTATGGAATTTATACTTTAATTATATATGTTATTATACATTATAATAATATAATTTTTTTAGTGAAATTCAAAATATTTTATTATTGGCATGACCTTCATGCGTACAGGTCAAAACACCACTAATTTCATTTTGCTCTTTCATGCCATAAGATTTTCCTGTAAAAATAATCTACACTTATTTAAGTTTTATTTACTGCTCTCATGTGCCATAGTTCTTCGCAAATTTTGAAGCCATGGAACCAAAGTTGTTGGAATCATTCTTCATCAAAGAAGAAGATTTCTTTTAAGAGAACCAAACAAAGTTTGAATTATCTAGGGAGTGAGTGCATTGAGTGTTTTGTTTGACAAAAACCTACTTTCCTTATTTGCTCCAATTAGTTGCACAAGCTTCCTTGGCAAGGAGCAAGTTTGGGTGTTCTGAGTTAATTCCATTTTTACTCCCTTATTTTACAATTAAATTATCTTGTTATTAATATTTGAAAACAAATTAAAAAACTTAACAAACAAAATCACCATCAAATCAAACCCTAATACTTATATTCTCTCACTAATTTGAATGATACTCCATACATTAGTAGAAAACCATTTCCTAATTATTAATCCATAAAACATGAATATTAAAAAAAACATTTCATAAAAGTTATGTAACACAAAACATCTAATCTATTTGAAATATAGCAAAACTTATACAATATGTATATAAATCTTAAATTTTCAACCTAAAAATCATGTACTTTCATAAATACTGCAAACACACGTGATAGTTAGTTAAACAGTATTTGAATTAGGCAAAGATTTATTTTAAAATTACAAGGAAGAAATCTCCAATAAAGTAAGAGGACTAAACATTTTGTTAGGTTTAAAAAGTAAATATGGTGGAACTCGATGTTTGGGCTCAACTTCTTTTTTTTATTTGCCAACAATGGAGGGCCAACCGATTTGGAAAACCAACGGGAACGATCAAGGGGAGTACCGGCGGAGTTAGGGTTCGCTGGGGAGATTTTTTTCCCAGTGTGAGAACAAATGACGAGTTTAGAAAATTTCCCGGCAAATTTTTCTTAACAGAGTGAGATTAATTCACACCCACATTTATACTAAAGGACAATTCGTTAACATTGCTCTACCAAAGATCATATTATGATATTCTTTAACATTGCTCTAACAAAGATCATATTCTTTGCAATGACGTGCCAACAGCGGAAAATACCCTGGTATCTCCTCGCAAACTGCAAATTGGGGGAAAAAATGGGAGGTGTAACAATAACTCCTTCGAACCCATCATGTGATTTAAACCGTCAGCCACACATTATTCCCTTCTTCGGATACACTTCGGTCACTCCGATACTACTCCCAAAACATGCTGGTCGACCAGACATTTCTCATCGGCGAACTACAACTTTGCTCGGTTGATACACCGATACATTGAACATTTCTCACGCTGGAATATATTGACGGTAAAACGGAAAACCAACGGTCCGACATTTAAAAATTATATTAAAAATTATGCTAAAATTAAAACTATATTAAAAATTATACTAAAATTAAAATTAAAACTAAGTTAATATTTAAAACTATGTTAAAAGATTTTAAACTAAAATTAAAAAAAAAACTATATTAAACTATCTAAATATTAGAAACTAAATTAGAAACTATACGTAATTAGGTTAAAAAACTTTTAAGTATTAATAAAAACTACCTCATGTTAAATCTAAATTATGTTTTGAAAAAAACCAAATCAAATGCAAAAAAACCAAACACTGTATTAAAACAATGAAAAATAAATACCACATTCAAAGTACTCCCTACAGTTGCAATTTTGTGGCAGGTCTTCAGCAAAATTGACGAGTGCTTGCATCTCTTGATTGGTAAGTCATACATACAGACGTGTTAGCTGTTATGTATTTATTTGTTGGTGTTGGTGAGTGGACTTTATTGGTTCTCGTGTTACTGTTCATTGTGAAAAACAAGAGAACGGTGAAAAAAATAGTGGAAAACCAATAAAAACGGCGAAAAAAACCATAATAGTAAGATTTTTTTTTTCTTATCCTTAATAGTAAGAACTTTTATTTTTTGTTCATGTAACCCTCAAAATTGTTACAAATCTTATCGATAACAATAGGAAATCAAATAAGATTTTTGCATACCCATGCACATTTCATCTCTTATTTGCCAACAATGGAGGGCCATGTATATGACAGTCTCCTGAGAAAATACGGCAGGAGCCTGCGTGGGTTGCACCTCCTCCGTATAACATATATTCCATCCCATTCCGCCTGCATAAAACTAGACGTCGGAAATATGACTGAGGATGCGACGGGAACATACATTCTTTCCTATTGGCAAGATGGCATTCCATCGGCGAGTCTAAAATTCCATTGGCCGATAGGCCGATACCTCCATGTCTCGACTTCTCGCTTGTGGAGTCCCATCGGCCTGACTACTCCCATCAGCGAACTCTCTCTTTGTGCCTCCGATATGTCGATACAACTGACATCGGTGAGATTTATAACATCGGCGGAACCTTATTCCCTTCGTTCGATATGCCGATATGCTTTGACCGTCGGTGTAATATCTATCATCGGCGAACACTTCTGACACGTTTTTTTTCCGGCGTGGGAACCATCTTGGCATTTATTGCCCATGACTGAAAAAACAGACACTGAAGATTGTTTCAATCGTCTTGGCACTAATGTGGACGATTTTCAACCCTAGATTCTAAAAGTCGGCCCTCTTGTTCACAAAGGGAACGCCTTCGGCGTAATAACTAAAAATATACAATATACCTTTTAAAAGTTGTAAGACTAAGTCCATCTAAAAGTCATCATCACCATGATAAGACTTGCAATTCTACTAAATCACTTACCTTTAGTTAGTGTTTGAATTTGATGGTTGTATGACCCCATTTAAAGATTTTTGCTATGAAATCTAATAAAATTTTTGGAAAGATTCTATTACTTAAAAAGAAGATTATAAGCAAATTGTCCCCCCCAAAAAAATAAAAAATAAAAATAATTTACAGTATATTATCTTATTTATAATATACAATTTCTTGAATAAGATAGATCTTAACCTTTGAAAAACAACTTTGAATGAATCACTGTCACCAAAAAATTGCTTAACAAGGTGGGGTCAACCGTCAAATTTAGGCCCCGCAGGCGCTAGAAACTGATAGTGACAAATTTGGCGCTCTTGATGTTTCCTGCCACGTAAGCCTAAAAAACATTTCTATTCACAGGAAACAATTTTGTTTCTGCTCGCCTCTGATCTCCACACAATATAACTAAATTTTCATTCTTCAATATATATATACATAATTTAACTAATACAAGCACGAACAAAAAGAACAAAGCAATGGCGGTGAAGTAGGGACAGAGTTGGAGAGCTAACAGTTGAGGTTGTCGAGAAAATCTCTCAATCTTTCCCTGTCAGCGCCCTTCTCTTCCACACTGCGTATCAGTCCACACGAACCCACGATATCTATCCTCGTACTCTTCTTCAGGTTTTCCACGCCCTTGGGAAATTTTTTGATTTCCTTGCAGCATCTCACTCTGAACTCCTTGAGCATGCTCATGCTTCCCTCCGCCAAGTCTGGCAACTCCTTGAGCGCTTTCAGATTCTCCAGTCTCAGCTCCTCCAGAGCTGGAAATGCTCCTTTCTTTCCGAACTCGGCTGGCAACCCTGTCAATTCGTCGCAGTTCTCAATCTCCAAAAGGCGCAGCAGAGGCAGTGTTTCAAATATCGCAGGTGGAAGAGCCTTCACATTCAAGTATTCCAGCGTTATTCTTCTCAGCTCAACAAGATTGGCCAACCACCTGGGCAGCTGGACTAAACACGTCAATCTGCTCAGTCGAAGATCTTCTAGGGTTTTGATTTCTTTTATGTCCTCTGGAAGACTCTCCGATAGGACTCTGCAGAGCTCCAGCCTCTCCATGCTCTGAAATTTGCCGAGGAGGCCGTTGGGAACTCCTGCCATCGCATAGACAAATGACAGATACCTTAGATGCACGAGTGACTGAAGATCGTCCAACCGGGAATACTGCATATTGTTTTCTGGCGGAGAACTTTGAAGCGTCCACTGTAAATCGTCGCAGCCGTCCATAATCAGACACTGGAGTGAAGTGATTTGTGTGACTTGGAATGGAAGGAACCTCAGCTTAACACAACGCCTCAAGTTCAGGTAGCGCAGGTCTTCCAGCTGGTTCATCTGAGAGGGAAGGGATTCCAGCTCTTTACACTCGAAGAGGTTGAGCGACGTCAGCCTGTGTAGGCGAGTGACGGCTTCAGGCAAGCATTTCAGCTTAGTCCGCGAGACGTTGAGATACTCCAGCCTTTTCAGGCGTCCCAGAGTGACGGGCAGGGATTCGATCCCTGTCATGCTCAAATCGAGCGTTCTCAGCCAGGTCAAGCCCTTAAGAAAGCCCGGCGGAATTAAAGAAAGGCGTTCACTGTGGCGGAGGATCAGAGTGCGCAGTCCGGGGCATTTGAAGTCTTGAGGGAGACAAGTTATGCGGTTGTACATAAGAGAAATCCGTTGGTGTTTGTGTTGGCTGATCTCCTTGGAAGGGAATTCAGCCAAATTATCTCCAGCTCTGAATAAACTCCTTTCATCATCCTCGTCCTCCTTGTCAAGAATGTGCGTGGCCAAATGGCGGAACATGGGATGCATCTTGCATATCCTCACTCTGCCCAGAGACCCGGCTTCGACTCCCTCCACCACACACCGATCAATCATTATGTTCAACAGCCGTCGACCATAGGCGTCCAGCTCGGAAGGACTTTCGGCACTAATAAGCCTCTCTGCAGCCCACAGATCAATTAAGTCCGCTGTCCTCACCTTATGATTTTCAGGAAACGCTGCGAAGTAGAGAAAAGCTAATCTGAGAATCGGATGGAGAGATTCATAACTGGAGCGAAGACACTCAAAAATGCGTTTTTCAGCATCGGTATGATTGCCGAAGAAACTGCAATTGGCTTCGGGCCGTCCCAAAGCCAGCTGCCATTGCCGAGGATCTCTTTGTCCAGCCATGGCGGCAGCGTAGGCCTTGAGTGCCAAAGGGTGTCCGTCACATTTGCTTGCTATCATTTTCGCAGCGCGCAATACCTCTGGCGGAAGGGGCGATTCACTGCCAGTGCTTCCAAAAGCATATCTCTTGAACAACCCCCAACTGTCTGGTTCTGACAAGCGCTCCACAGAGATCAAAGGCATATCTGGTCTAATTCTTTTCAAATCACGCCTATCACGGGAAATCACAACAATTTTTGATTGGGCGGCACTCCGAGATGGGATAAGAAGCGATCGCTTTCGTTGGGCAACACTCCGTCCAAAACCACGAAGAATCTCTTTCTCTCCAGATGCCTAAAGATCTCAGCTTTTCCCTTCTCTTCTGTCCAAGTTTTGTCGAAGGCCATGTGTATTTGCTCAGCAATAGTCCTCTGCAACCAAGAAATTTGACCACTGGAGACTGTTACCCAAATTAGGGCATCATTCTCAAATGATTTCTGAACATTATCGCTGTTCCACACGCACTTCATCAGCAGGGATTTTCCTGCACCCTCCATGCCGTGAATGCCCAGCATATTGTGTTCTTCATCCTCAAGTAGCCGCCTCTCGATTTCACTGATCAGATCATCAAGCCCAATAGGATGCACATCTATTGGCTGCGATCTTCGTTTAATAGAATTTCTTCTCAGACTTGCCAGCCTTAGAGTTGTCCGTTGAAATTCGCCAGTGGTCAACTCAAAGCGGGTTGAGATAGAAGTAGACAGGACCCTGATTGCAGCTTCTACCATGGGAGGATCTGCCGCAGCTCTTCCTTCTATCATATCAATACAATTTCGAGTGCTTTGGATCTCCATGTTTTCAATCCGCTGTTGGATAGATTTGATCCTTGCGCTCACATGGAATGGTAGGAGACGTTTGTGCCACCAATTCCTCGGATGTTGACAATCTTGTATGACATCTTCTGCATCTTGAGCAATTTTATACATACTTTTTACCAATTTCTTATGCTGGGGATTTTGAGCATAAGGGCTGACTTCAAATCGTTTATAGTCAGGCATTGAATTCTCCAGAATGATACGGAGCCTCTGGAGGTAACCAGCCAGTTGCTCAATGTCTTGTTTCACATGAAGCACGCTCTCTGCTTTCTCTCTGAATTTAATCGCCTGCTTAATTGCTTCATTCAACGTGATGGAGATCAGCACCTCCGCAGCCACAGGTATCAATAATGCTTCCATATTCTTCTCTCTCTCAGTTGAACTAGCTTCGATAAACTACTGCTATTTTTATAGTTTTACTCTCCTCCTCCTCCTGTAGATGTGGCGTTTGACCTTTTTCTCTTTTCCTGATATATAGAAATTATGGCTCAACAATCTCCTATTTTTTTCCTTGATAATGCAGCTTTCCTTCTTAGCACTTATCGAAAAACTGGTATGCTTATTTTTTCTTCGCTGGAGATTGGGGCATAGATACATTATACAGTAGGTGTATCTGGTTCTACTTAAACATCATCAATTTCAATGGTCAAACAGTCAATAGCAATTTTACACCTCATCCACAATAAAAAGTTGTAAATATTTGTCCTATTTTTATTGGTCAAAAATTGACTTTTGACTTGAAGTGGATGATGTTTAACCCGTGTACTAGTTTGCTAGAAAATGTCAAAACGAAAGTTTGTGTTTGTTTCGGGTGCAGACTAACTCTACTTAAATATCATCAACTTCAATGGTCAAACAACCAATAGCAATTTTACACCTCATTCAAAACAAAAAGTGGTAAATATTTATCATATTTTTATTGGTCAAAATTAACTTTTAACTATTGAAGTGAATGATATTTAAGAACAGTCATGTAAACTTACTCCAAAAATGGGGCAAAAGAAACTTCCACTAAATCAAATATTATACTGCAGCTGCTGCGTGCATTCGCACTGAATTTCCTCCCTAATTCTTCATTTCCTCATTTCAATGCACTAGAATTTTTAAGTTGAATATTTCTATGCACTAGAATTTTACATCATCATTTCTATCTTCTGTCGTGAGCTCGGAAGCTTTCAAGAGTTTGAACTACACCAACGACTGATAAAGGGAGGGTTGAATTGAAGACTTGCAGATTTGGTCAAGTGGCTGAGTTCCTCCCACTTCCGCTTGTTGCTCTTGCAAAGATATCGATAGGGTTCGTGTTTAAAGTGAATCGCCGACCTCCTCCTGCCTACTTCCGAATTGTAGTTCCAGCGGTAATTTCATAATGTTTCACCTTGCTTAAAAATATCTTCAGCGACAGACGAATTTTCTTCGATACGACGTGCTAATGGGGGACGCCATCTTATTTGTACTTTTACGTTTCTTTCGAATCCGGTGTTTCTATAATCTGTTATTCCTAAAGGGAAATGTGAGAGTGACGGTGATTGCATAGAACTCGTCCTCTCTGCCAATGGCATTGACATTGATGTGGTTGGTCTTTTAATTGACTAGTACGGACATCTTTGTTGGATGTGTAGATAGGAAATGCAAGGGAAATTGCAAATTTGTTAGAATAATATAATATTTTATTAATTATTTCAAATTCAGTGATAATTTATTTGTATGACCATTCATTATGGTATCACTACAACAAATGTATTAGAGTCCATTCATTAAATCAAAAGATATCTTTTTCAATCTAGTTCTTCTCTTTCTTGTAGGTATAGGAGACACTCAACATTCTTTGTACCCTAAGCAATTGATTTTTTTTTTAATTATTATCAAATATCATTATGACATTTGCACCCTTCATATAGAAAATTTAAAGTAAAGTTATTTAGGAGAATATGTCTTACTTGTTTCTCATTAATTAGCCGATAGGCTTTTATATGTGAGCATTATAGTGCTCAGAGTTGTCTCACGCCGTTAAATTCTCACCGGAAAAATTTCTAAGGGCGTCGGTTTCCTATCGGCGTATTCCTTGAACCTCCTATGGGTGCAAGTGCTAGTTATTTTGTGTACATCATCCTACTTCAACAATTTACTTCTTTTCTTAGATTTCTAGGAGATTCATCTATGGCTATTTATCTACCCAAATCTCATAAAAGATTGTGCATTTTGAAATTATCATCATTGACAATATTTATTGAAGTAGGAGCATCCAGTGGTGTAAGGGCAATCTTGCATCACCCAAAAAAATGTTGCTTCAAAATTATTACAGTTGTTTTCATTTTTCTCCATAATTAGTATTTATGGTTCCATAATCTCTTGAATAATGATGTAGGACTTTCAGTTTTTCCAAAACTGCTAAAAATAGCAAACTGCGAGTTTTGGAAAGTTTACCTGTCATTTTAGAAAAGTTTGCATTTGGGCACGGATTGAAGTGAAAACTTACAGAAAGTTTCATAATGGAAATATAAGACCTTTGGCGATGGAATCAGGCAAAGATCATTTGTGAGCTGAAAGATATTAAAGTTTTTATTTTCTGAAAAGCCCCTGAAAAATTTTGAAACAAGATATGAGGCACTAAAACATCCCATAACGTCCCGAAAAGTCAATGGAAATTCGTTTATGGATTTCCGGCGTGATAGTTCACATCGCGAGCTTTTCGGCGCTTAAAATGGTTCGTCAATCAGACACCTAGATCAAACGTTATGCTTCTCGAAAGTTGACCTACTTTTGGAGGGAGTTACAAATTTTGAAATTTAGCTGGAGGCCACCAAAAAGTGCTATTTATGACTATTTTAGGAACCCTGGGTAGTGGTAGAGTTAAGGGGGAAAGTGTAGAGTCAAGAATAAGTGGGAAAACAGAGACCCTAGCTAATTTGGGGTTATAGAAGACAGAAGATTCCAGAGCTTGATGATGTGTAGCTGTAGTGTGTTGTACCCTGTAGAGGATTGATTCCTTTGATTGTAATTGGGCTTCTGTAATGTAATAAGTTGTCCAAATCAATAAAGAATTATTCTATTTCTTGTGTGCCATTTCTGTTGTTGTGTGTTTTATGATTTACCCCCTTCATCAAGTGGTATTAGAGCAAGGGTTCCTCAGTGTGTAGACAGATCGTCGACCGTGAGGCAGTTTACACCAGGACTTGAGGTTGTGGGTTTGCTGCAGAGATTAAGATGCCTCCACAGAGAAATAATATTAGGAGAAATGTTTTGACGGAAGAGGGTTTTAGAGCCCTGCTAAGGCAAATCGATGCATTGCAAGAGGAGCTACGAAGAGGGTTTGATCCAAGAACAAGAGAAGAAAGCGATGATGAAGTTGAAGAAGAGCTATCCGAGGAAGAACAAGAAGCTGCAGGAGATCCTGTAGAAGTTAGGTTGTTGAGGGCCATTTCGAAGATCAGAAAGAGGCCCAAGATCGAAGTTTCTACCTATTCTAGAGATTTGAATCCGGAACAACTTATTGATTGGATCAATGACATGGAAGAGTATTTCAAGTATGAAGACATCGAGGACCCAGATCAGGTCAAGTTTGTAAAAACAAAGTTGAAGGGTCACGCCAGTATTTGGTGGAAGGAGGTCCAGTTAGAGAGGAATAGGAGAGGAAAAGGAAAGATCACCAGATGGGATCAGATGGTGGAGAAATTGCAGAAGCAGTTCGTTCCTGTAGACTATGAGATGGAGTTGCTGAAGAAGCTGCAATGACAATCTTGTTTCAGAGGAGATGGTTGACAAGTTGAAGTTGTGATGCAGGAGCATCCAGTGGTGTAAGGGCAATTTTGCATCACCCAAAAAGAAGTTAATTCAAAATTATTGTAGTTATTTTTATTTCTTTCCATAATTAGTGTTTCTGGTTCCATAATATCCAGAATAATAATGTAAAACTTTCAGTTTTTCTAAAACTGCTAAAAATAGCGACCTCCATGTTTTGGAAAGTGTACCTGCTATTTTTAGAAAGTTTACATTTGGGCACGTAATGAAGCAAAAACTTCCAAAGAGTTACATAACGAAAATATAAGACCTTTGGTGAAGGAATCAGGGAAAGATCATTTGTGAGCTGAAAGATATTAAAATTTTTGTTTTCTGAAAAGCCCTTGGAAATGTTTGGAATGAGATATGAGGCACTAAAACATCCCATAATGTCCTGAAAAGTTGACGAAAATCTATTCACGGATTTTCGGCGTGATAGTTCACATCGTGAGCTTTCCAGCGCTTAAAACGGTTCGTCAATCAGACACCCGAATCAAGAGTTATTCTTCCCGGAAGTTGACCTACTTTTGGAGGGAGTTGCAAATTTCAAAATTTAGCTGGAGGCTGCCAAAAAGTGCTATTTATGACTATTTTGGGAACCCTGGGTAGCAGTAGAGTGAAGGGGGCCAGTGTAGAGTCCAGAATAGGTGAGAAAATAGAAACCCTCGCTGATTTGGGGTTATAGAGGGTTGAAGATTCTAGAGTCTTGAGGTTGGGAAAGTTGTAATGTGTTGCAGCCAGTAGAGGATTCATCCTCTGATTGTAATTGAGCTTCTATAATGTAATGAGTTGCCCAATTCAATAAAAGAAAGTTCTATTTGTTGTGTTCAATATCTGTGATTGTGTGTTTTGTGATTTACCCCTTTTATCAAGTGGTATCAAAGCAAGGGTTCCTGAGTGTGTAGACAGATCGCTGACCGTGAGGCAGTTTGCACTAGGACTTGAGGTTGTGGGTTTGTTGCGGAGATCAAGATGCCTCCACGAAGAAATCGTGTTAGGAGGAATTCTTTTACGGAAGAGGGTTTTAGAGCCCTACAAAGGCAAATCGATGCATTGCAAAAGGAGCTGCGAAGAGGGTTTGATCTGAGAACAAGAGAAGAAAGCGAAGATGAAGCTGAAGAATAGATATCTGAGGAAGAGCAAGAAGTTGCAGGAGATCCTACAAAAGTTAGGTTGTTAAGGGCCATTTTAAATATCAGAAAGAGGCCCAGAATCGAAGTTCCTACATATTCTAGAGATTTGAATCCGGAACAGCTCATTGATTGGATCAATGACATGGATGAGTATTTCGAGTATGAAGATGTGGAGGACCTAGATTGGGTCAAGTTTGCAAAAACAAAGTTGAAGGGCCACGCCAGTATTTGGTGGAAGGAAGTCCAATTAGAGAGGAATAGAAGAGGAAAATGAAAGACCATCAGATCGGATCGGATGGTGGAGAAACTGAATAAGCAGTTCATTCCTGTGGACTATGAGATGGAGTTGTTGAAGAAGATGCAAGGACTAAAGCAAGGTAACAAGTCTGTCAAGGAGTATACAAAAGAGTTTTATAAGATTATTATCAGGACAGGCCATGCAGAGCCCAACAAGGAGAAGGTAGCCCGTTACATTAATGGGTTGAGGCCGAGTATTCAGGAGGAGCTGAGCCTGGTCAGAATGACCACCATAGAAGATGCATACCAGTTTTCCTTAAAGGTGGAAGAGAAGCTGAATAAAAGATTTGATAGCAAGCAAAGGGGAAGAGGTCAAGGCAGAAGGACTGGTGGAAGACCCTATGGGGGCCGAAATGAAGATGCAAAGAAAAGTGAAGAAGCTGGCACCAGTCGAAATTAGAGAGGAGATAATACCTACCGCCCTCGTGACTAGAACAATGGTGAGCAAAGAGGAAGAGGAAGAGGCAGACCTAGGTAAGGACCTGGAAGAGGAGGTTTTAGAGGAACCTATTTCCAATGTGGAGAAGAAGGGCATCGAGCATAAGAGTGTCCACAACATCAAGGAAGGATGAATAGAAGACCTGAAGGTAATGCACGAGTTGCACATGTATATGAAAATGCACAGTCTGAGCGTTCTGAAGATGCTGAAAGGGGAGAAACCCTAGTTGTCAAAAGAACTTTGTTGAACGAGGAGAAAGAACCAAATCAGAGGAAGAGTTTATTCCACACAAGGTGCAAATGTGAAGGTAAGTGTTGTGATATTATTATTGACAGTGGAAGCACTGATAATCTTGTTTCAGAGGAGATGGTTGACAAGTTGAAATTGACAAGAAGAAAGCATCTGCATCCATATCGGATCGCATGGTTGCAGAAAGACCAGAGAGCTTTGGTCAATGAGCAGTGTTTAGTGAAGTTCAAGATTGGGGATTACCATGACGAGGTGCTGTGTGATATCATACTGATGGATGCATGTCATATGCTGTTGGGGATGCCGTGGCAATATGATAGGAGCGCTGTCCATGATGGCCGTGCAAACACATATTCCCTAATAAAAGATGGAGTTCGTCATAAATTGAAGCCCTTGAAGGAGGTGGAAGAAAAGGTATGTAGTACTGCCAGAATTTGCTTGGTAGATGGTAGAAAATTTTTGGAGGGTATGAAGCATGAGCGTCATTGCTTTGTGTTGATTCCTAAGATTAGTCAAGAGAAATGTGAAGATGTACCAGCAGAAGTTTCAGATATGTTGGAAGAGTTCCAGGACATTATCTTTGATAATATACCAGAAGGTTTACCACCAGTAAGAAAGATAAGTCATCAAATGGATTTGATACCAGGAGCCAGTTTGCCAAACAAGGCAGCCCACAGAATGACCCCTGCAAAGAATGAAGAGTTGAACAGACAAGTTCAGGAGTTGTTGAGGAAGGGACTGATAACAGAGAGCCTAAGTCCATGTGTGGTACTAGCACCAAAAAAGGATGGAGAATGGAGGATGTGTACAGACTCTTGAGCCATCAATAAGATAACGATCAAGTATAGATTTCCATTGCCAAGAATGGATGACATCATGGATTGTTTGAATGGAGCCAAGTACTTCACAAAAATTGACCTGAAGAGTAGATATCACTAGATCCGTATTAGAGAAGGGGATGAATGGAAGACAACTTTCAAGACAAAGGAAGGTTTGTATGAATGGTTAGTCATGCCATTTGGGCTAACCAATGCACCGAGCACATTCATGCGGCTCATGAATGAGGTACTGAAAGAATTTTTGGGAAGTTTTGTTATTGTTTATTTGGATGATATTTTGATTTTCAATAAAACTTGGGATGAGCATCTGATGCATATCAGAAGAGTTCTAGAGAAGCTGAGGGAGGAGAAGTTGCTGATTAATCTGAAGAAATGTAGTTTTGCAAAGAAGGAGTTGGTATACCTGGGATTTGTTGTCTTAGAGGAAGGTCTTAAGATGGACCCAGAAAAAGTAAGGGTTATCATTGAATGGCCTACGCCAAGGAGTGCAACAGAGGTACGCTCTTTTCATGGTTTGGCAAGTTTTTACAGAAAGTTTATCAGAAATTTTAGTAGCATTTGTGCACCCCTAACTAAGACAATGAGAGGGGATAGAAAAGAGTTTAGATGGACTAAAGGAGCAGACAAGAGCTTTGATACATTGAACCAGAAAGTCATAGAACAACCTGTTTTGGCACTTCCAGATTTTAATAAGGTATTTCAGGTGGATTGTGATGCTAGTGGTAGTGGTATAGGAGATGTTTTGAGCCAAGAAGGTAAGCCCATTGCCTATTTTAGTGAGAAGCTTAATGATGCCAAGAAAAAGTATTTTGTTTATGATCAGGAGTTTTATACAATAGTTCAGGCTTTGAAAAAATGGAGACATTATTTGTTGCTAAAAGAGTTTGTTTTATATACTAATTATCAGGCTTTGCAGTATCTTAATAGTCAAGGAAAGTTAAATCAAAGGCACTTAAAATGGGTTGAGTTTTTGCAAAGCTATACTTTTGTTTTGAAGCACAGGAGTGGGATGTCCAACAGAGTTGCAGATGCCTTGAGCAGAAGGCAAAATTTGTTGACAGAAATGAAGATAGAGGTTGTTGGGTTCGATGAGCTCAAAAGTTTGTATCCTGAAGATCCAGATTTTGTAGAGGCTTGGAAAGCTTGTTTGGAACCTGTTACTTTGAACAGGACAAAATGGTTGGATTTCATAATCCAAGATGGCATGTTGTTTAGAGGAAGCCAATTGTGCATTCCGAGGAGTTCCATGAGAAGGGACCTAATTAAGGAGAAGCATAGTGGGAGATTAGCTGGACACTTTGGTCGAGATAAGACCATTGCCATTGTCGGTGAAAATTATTATTGGCCACAGTTGCAACAAGATGTGAGGAAATTTGTGTAGAGTTGCAAAGTGTGTCAGATGGCAAAAGGAACAAGTTAGAATATAGGGTTGTATCTACCATTACCTGTACCGGAGAAGCCATGGGATGATATCAGTATGGATTTTGTTCTTGGTTTACCAAGGACACGGAGAGGACATGATTCTATTTTTGTGGTGGTGGATAGATTCTCAAAAATGACACATTTTATTCCTTGTAAGAAGACTAATGATGCTGTTCATATTGCAGAGTTATTTTTCAGGGAAGTGGTGAGACGACATAGTCTACCAAAGAGCATAGTTTCAGACCGAGATACCAAGTTTGTTGGTTATTTCTGGAGGACATTGTGGAAGAAGTTGAAGACAGACTTGAAGTTCAGTTCTGCACACCATCCACAGATTAATGGATAAACTGAAGTGGTGAATATGAGTTTGGGTAACTTGCTACGATGCTTAGTAGGAGATAAGCCCAAGGGATGGGATTTGATTTTACTACATGTAGAATTTGCTTACAACAATTCTGTCAATAAGAGTACTGGTAAATCACCATTCCAGATTGTATATGGCAATAGCCCAAGAAATGCTTCTGAGTTAAGGAAGCTGGACAACGAAGAAAAGACAAGTGCCGAAGCTGAAGACTTTGTAGAACATCTGAAGAATTTGCATGAAGAGGTGAGAAAGCACATTAATAAAATGAATATTTAGTACAAGGGTAAGGCAGATTAGAAGAGAAGATATGAGGAATTCTAGGTAGGAGATGAAGTCATGGTTCACTTGAGAAAAAAAAAGGTTCCCAATTGGAACATATAATAAGTTGAAAATGAAGAAATTTGGACCATGCAGAATCCTGAAGAAGCATGATTCATGAAATGCATATGAGGTAGAGGTGCCAAGTGGGATCAATATTTCCCCTATTTTCAACATTGCCGATTTATCAGAATATCATGAAGGTGGAACAGAAGATGGACCAACAGAAGTTTAGTGGAGTATTTCAGCATCTACTTCAATGGAGGAGATAGAAGAGATCTTGGATAGCCATGTGGGAAGAAGTACTCGGAACAAGCAATATGAAAAATATCTGGTAAAATGGAAAGGAAGGCCTGTTAAAAATTCTTCTTGGTTGTCTAAGGCAGAGGTTGACCATATGGGTTTTCCTCACACAAACATTTGAGACGTGACAGGGTCACCTCTCAAATTACCCTGGGTGTCTGATGCAGGAGCATCCATTAGTGTAAGGGCAATCTTGCATCAGCCAAAAAGAAGTTAATTCAAAATCATTGTAGTTGTTTTCATTTCTTTCCATAATTAGTGTTTCTGGTTCCATAATATCCAGAATAATAATGTAGAACTTTCAGTTTTCCTAAAACTGCTAAAAATAGCGACCTACCTGTTTTGGAAAGTGTACCTGCTATTTTTAGAAATTTTGCATTTGGGCACGTAATGAAGCAAAAACTTCTAGAAAGTTACATAATGGAAATATAAGACCTTTGGCAAAGGAATCAGGCAAAGATCATTTGTGAGCTGAAAGATATTAAAGTTTTTGTTTTCTGAAAAGCCCCTAAAAATTTCTGGAACGAGATATGAGGCACTAAAACATCCCATAACATCCCGAAAAGTTGATGGAAATTCTTTTACAAATTTTTGGTGTGATAGTTCACATCGCGAGCTTTTTGGCGCTTAAAACAGTTCGTCAATCAGACACTCGGATCAAAAGTTATGCTTCCCAGAAGTTGACCTACTTTTGGAGGGAGTTGCAAATTTTGAAATTTAGCTGGAGGCCGCCAAAAAGTGCTATTTATGATTATTTTGGAAACCCTGAGCAGCAGTAGAGTTAAGGGGGCCAGTGTAGAGTCCAGAATAGGTGGGAAAACAGAAACCCTGGCTGATTTGGGGTTACATAAGGCTGAAAATTCTAGAGTCTTGAGGTTGGGAAAGCTGTAATGTGTTGCAACCAGTAGAGGATTCATCCTCTGATTGTAATTGAGCTTCTGTAATGTAATGAGTTGCCCAATTCAATAAAAGAAAGTTCTATTTGCTGTGTTCAATATCTGTGATTGTGTGTTTTGTGATTTACCCCTTCATCAAGTTGACCAGAAGAAAGCATCCATATCCATATCGGATTGCATGGTTGTAGAAAGACCACAGAGCTTTGGTCAATGAGTAGTGTTTAATGAAGTTCAAGATTGGGGACTACCATGATAAGGTGTTGTGTGATATCATATCGATGGTTGCATGTCATATGCTGTTGGGGAGGCTATGGCAGTATGATAGGAGCGCTATCCATGATGGTCGTGCAAACACATATTCCCTAACAAAAGATGGAATTTGTCATAAGTTGAAACCCTTGAAGGAGGTGGAAGAAAAGGTATGTAGTACTGCCAGAATTTGTTTGGTAGATGTTAGAAATTTTTTGGAGGGTATGAAGCATGAGCATCATTGCTTTGCATTGATTCCTAAGATTAGTCAAGAGAAATGTGAAGATGTACCAGCAAAAGTCTCAGAAATATTGGAAGAATTTCAAGATATTGTCTCTGATAATGTACCAGAAGGTTTACCACCAGTGAGGAAGATAAGTCATCAAATGGATTTGATACCAGGATCTATTTTGCCGATTAAGGCAGCCCATAGAATGACTCCAGCAGAGAGTGAAGAGTTGAACAGACAAGTTCAGGAGTTGTTGAGGAAGGGATTGATAAGAGAGAGCCTAAGTCCATGTGTGGTACTTGCAATACTAGCATCGAAGAAAGATGGAGAGTGGAGAATGTGTACAGATTCTTGAGCCATCAACAAGATCACGATCAAGTACATATTTCCATTACCCAGAATGGATGACATAATGGATTGTTTGAGTGGAGCTAAGTACTTCACGAAGATTGATCCGAAGAGTGGGTATCACCAGATCCAAATCAGAGAAGGAGATGAATGGAAGACAACCTTCAAGACAAAGCAGGGTTTGTATAAGTGGTTAGTCATGCCATTTGGGCTAACCAATGCATCGAGCACAGTCATGCAGCTCGTGAACAAGGTACTAAAAGAATTTTTGGGAAGTTTTGTTATTGTTTATTTGGAAAATATTTTGATTTTCAGTAAGATATGGGATGAGCATCTGATGCATATCAGAAGAGTTTTAGAAAAGCTGAGGGAGGAGAAGTTGCTAATTAAACTAAAGAAATGTAGTTTTGCAAAGGAGTTGGTATACTTGGGATTTGTTGTCTCAGAGGAAGCTCTTAAGATGGACCCATAAAAAGTAAGGGCTATCATTGAATGGCCTACATCGAGGAGTGCCACAGAGGTATGATTTTTTCATGGTTTGGCAAGTTTTTACAGAAAGTTTATCAGAAATTTTAGTAGCATTTGTGCACCCCTGACTAAGAAAATGAGAGGGGATAGAAAAGAGTTGAGATGGACTAAAGGAGTAGAAAAAAGTTTTGACACATTGAAGCATAAAGTAATAGAGGAACCTGTTTTAGCACTTCTAGATTTCAATAAGGTATTTTAGATAGATTGTGATGCTAGTGGCAGTGCTATAGGAGCTGTTTTGAGCCAAGAAAGTAAGCCCATCGCCTATTTTAGTGAGAAGCTTAATTATGCCAAGAAAAAGTATTTTGTTTATGATCAGGGGTTTTATGCAATAGTTCAGGCTTTGAAGAAATGGAGACATTATTTGTTGCCAAAAGAGTTTGTTTTATATGTTGATCATCAGGTTTTGTAGTATCTTAATAGTCAAGAAAAGTTGAATCAAAGGCACTTAAAATGGGTTGAGTTTTTGCAGAGTTATACCTTTGTTTTGAAGCACATGAGTGGGAAGTCCAACAGAGTTGCAGATGCCTTGAGCAGAAAGCAAAATTTGTTGACAAAAATGAAGATAGAGGTTGTTGGGTTCAAGAAGCTCAAAAGTTTGTATCCTGAAGATCTAAATTTTGCAGAGGCCTGGAAAGCGTGTTTGGAACCTATTACTTTGGACAGGGGTATGTGCAGGATCATGATGGGCCAAACTATACCTCTAAGTGGCAATGAAAATACAAAAAATCAGACTTAATCAAGTTCATGTGAAAATTTGAAAGATTATCTACACAATTTGAAAAAGATGTAAGAATGAAATTTGTAGAGAATTGAATCTAGTTTATGAGCTACTAATTTAAAAAAAAAACTAAATTTACTTAGTGAAAAATGAACATTTCAATGAACAACTATTAAATTTTTTGAAAAAAAATAAAAATGGGTGTTTGTCCAGCGAACCTAAATATGAGCAATTTTTTTTTTTTTTTTAAACTTTCAAAATAAGTAGAGGACTCATGCTCGGATGTGACGCATATTTTTTTGAAAATTTTTTTCAATAAAATAATTAGTTATGATTTTTTTACTGTGACTTTTTTAAAAAACTAAAGAGTAATTGTCCAACCAACCTAACTCGATTAAAAAAAATTGGAATTCAATTTTTTTTAACCTGTAGCCAACGGAGAATAGAGTTTGACGCATCTTTCAGATCTAAAAAAGGTGAAACGGTTTGAAAGTTATTGATGTTTTTTAATCAGTGTATCCATCAGGACTTTAGACACACACTGTATAGAAAATTATTAATAATTATTTAATAAAATGATGATCAAGAAAATCTTATATTTTTAGAAAGCTGACAATTTCCTCTATAAACCATTTTCATTTTATCAATTTTGCATAAAAAAAGCCATCAACACAAAGGGTGAAGTTCGAAGAAGAGAGTGAAACCTGTAAAAACGTTAGAATTGAGGGAAAGTCAACTATGACGGCTCCAAGCCTACATACAAGGCAAAAGTGAAGCAAAATCGATATCCGTTTTTCTTTGGTAAAATACCATTTTTCATTTTTTATGTTTTACAAAAGGGATATCCGTTTTGCTTTACCCTATATGTTACTCTCTCTCTCTCTAAAGGTGGTCTATGGATATCCCGCAATGGTCATAAGAATTCATCTTTAGCTTTGTGTAAAATGCTAAAAAGGTGGTCTATCAATATCCCGCCATATTCTTATGACCATTGCATATAATTTCATCTATGATCGAAAAGGCTTGTCTATTTTCTAAGTTTTGTAAAGAGCATTGGTAACAAAATTGTAATGTCCATTTTTAGATCCATTTTCTGCATTTCCTATAATCATGGTAATCTATGAAATCACATTTTTTTGAGGCATTCTATCAAATAGTTAGCAATGTCTTGTGTATGTTTCCATAGTTTTTATAAATATTTACTAGAAAGTTACCAAATATAATATTTGATAAGAATCCCCCTATCATTATTCTTTTGATGGATGCCCATGTAGCATTCCTTTGGTGTAAGTAAATAAGATAGTAGAAAAGATCATGGAGTTTGGCTATATACAAGTCAACTACATTTGTTTGAAGATTTTTTTAACTTTTTCAACAAATTTCATTATGTTATGCATTGCAATGTTGGCACTTTGTAAGTTCTTTTTTGAAATGTACGTGAACATAAGAAAAGTCTACACATAATAGTTGGTCTTTTGGTAAATGAACATTGTGGAACTTTATGAGGCATGGGGATGTTGATATACTTACGAGATTTTGGGAAGTGGAGTCATATTTTCCATCTACAACTTTGCAAAGGTTCCACTTTTCCACCAAATAGATTAACATTACTTTTAATCATGTAAGACTTTGGGAATGTTAAGATAAAATTAAGTTGGCAAAAGTGCACCTTGACTCTACACTACTATTTTTTCGTATCTCTCTCTCTCTCTTTGACCTATCTACCTCCTAATTAAATCCTATTCCTAGCTTTCCTAGTTTTCCTTTTCCTTTCCAATTTCCTTAGGCGAGAGAGAGAGATAGATAGATAGAAAGAGAGTCCTAGTTTTCTTGTTTTCATTTCCTTTGTCAACCTATTCCTAGCTTTCCTAGTTTTCCTTTCCCTTTCCAATTTCCTTAGGAGAGAGAGAGATAGATAGATAGAAAGAGAGTCCTAGTTTTCTTGTTTTCATTTCCTTTGTCAATAAGGGAGAGGGAGAGATAGAGGGGAGAGATAGGGAGATAAAGGAATGATAGGGAGAGAGAGGCAAGAGATAGAGAGATAGCTAGATAGAGACAGAGAGGAGACAGAGGGGAGAGATAGGGAGATAGAGAGTGAGCGAGATGTCTAGAGAGATAGGGAGAAGAATTGAGAGGTAGAGGGATGATAGAGATAGGGAGATAAGGGAGAGATAGGGAGATAGTGGTTTAGGGTTGCTCGGGTTTAAGGGTTAGGGGTTAGGGTTTAGGGGAATTATTTAGGGTTTTGGGAGAGAGAGAGAGAGAGAGAGAGAGAGAGAGAGAGAGAGAGAGAGAGAGAGAGAGAGAGAGAGAGAGAGAGAGAGAGAGAGAGAGTTGTTTGGGGTTAGGGGTTAGGGTTTAGGGGCATTGTTTAGAGTTTATAAGTTTAGCATTTCTCAAGTTTAGGGTTTAGGGGAATTATTTAGGGTTTAGGGGTTTAGGGCTACTCAGGAGACACAGGAAGAGAAATTGAGAGGTAGAGGAACGATAGAGATAGGGAGATAGGGAGATAGTGGTTTAGGGTTGCTTGGGTTTAGTGTTTAGGGTTTAGGGGTTTGGGGTTTAGGATTTAGGGGTTTATGGTTTCTCAGGTTTAGGGTTTAGGGCTTAGGGCTTAGGGGCATTATTTAGAGTTTATGGTTTAGGGGTTAGGGGTTAGGGTTTAGGAGCATTATTTAAGGTTTAGCGGTTTTTGGTTGCTCGAGTTTAGGGTTTAGTGGCATTATTTAGGGTTTACGATTGCATGTCAAAAGAAGTCTCTCTCTCTCTCTCTAAATCCCTCAACCCTAAATAATGCCCCTAATCCCTAACCCCTAACCTATAACCCCTAAACTCTAAACCTAAGCAACCCTAAAACTCTATCTCCCTCTCTCTATCATCCCTCTACCTCTTAATCTCTCTCCGTATCTCTCTAGACATCTCACTCACTCTCTATCTCCCTATCTCTCCCTTTGTCTCCTCTATCTATCCTAATCTATCTCCTCTCTCTCTACCTATCCATCTCTCCCTATCTCTTGCCTCTCTCTCCCCTATCATTCCTATATCTCCCTATATCTTTGGACATCTCACTCACTCTCTATCTCCCTATCTCTCCCCTATGTCTCCTCTATCTCTCCCTATTTGTCTCCTCACTATCTCTCTCTACCTAGCTATCTCTCTCTACCTAGCTATCTCTCCCTATCTCTCTATCTTTTGCCTCTCTCCCACTATCATTCCTATATCTCCATATCTCTCCCTCTCCCTTATCAATGAAGGAAATGAAAACAAGAAAACTAGGAGATAGAGTTGCTTGGGGTTAGGGGTCAGGGTTTAGGAGCATTATTTAGGGTTTATGAGTTTAGTATTGCTCAAGTTTAGGGTTTAGGGTTTAGGGGAATTATTTAGGATTTAGGGTTGCTCAGGTTTAGGGTTTAGAGTTTAGGGGTTAGGGGTTTAGGGTTTAAAGAGAGATAAAGAGAGGGGTTTAATAGAGATTGGGAGAGATAGAGGAGAGATAGGGGATAGATAGGGAGATAGAAAGTGAGAGACATGTCCAAAGGCATAGAGAGAGATTGAGAGGTAGAGGGATGATAAAGATAGGGAGATAGAGGTTTAGGGTTGCTTGGGTTTAAGGGAATTATTTAGGGTTTAGGGTTTATGGTTTTGGGGTTAGGGGTTAAGGTTTAGAGGTTTAGGGTTTAGAGAGAGATAGAGGACCAATAGGGAGATATAGAGGAGTCTGGGGGGAGAGATAGAGAGATAGAGTGTGAGGGACATGACCAAAGACATAGGGAGAGAGATTTAGAGGTAGAGAGACAAATGTGATAGAGAGATAGGGGGAGATAGGGAGATAGAGGCTTAGGGTTACTTGGGTTTAGGGTTTCTTGGGTTTAGGGGTTAGGGGTTAGGGGTTAGGGGCATTATTTAGTGTTTAAGGTTTATTGTTTAGGGATTATGGGTTCATGTTTAGAGGTTTAGGGTTTATAGAGAGAGAGGAATGATAGGGAGATATAGAAGAGACTGAGGAGAGAGATAGGGAGATAGAGAGTGAGGCACATGGACAAGGAAATAGGGAGAGAGATTGAGAGGTAGAGGGATGATAGAGATAGGGAGATAGGGGAGAGATATGGAGATAGAGGTTTAGAGTTGATTGGATTTAGGGTTTAGGGGTTAGGGGTTAAGGTTTAGAGGTTTAGGATTTAGTGTTTAGAGAGAGAGGACCAATAGGGAGATATAGAGAGTGAGGGACATGGCCAGAGACATAGGGAGAGAGATTGAGAGGTAGAGGAATGATAGATATAGGGAGATAGGGAGATAGAGGTCTAGGGTTGCATCCTAGGGGTGTTGTAGTGGATTTTGTGGCCTTAATGGATTGTTATAAGACATATTCCTTGTTTCCCTTTGATAAATTCCTTACAACACCTTTTCATTTCATGATTGCATTGAAAATTTGATGAAAATTGCATGATTTAAGGGTTTTTCACTAGCTTTTCATTGCTTATCTTCACAAGACTACTCTACAAGCATGTTGTAACAGAATTTGTGACTTTATCAGACTTATATCAGACCTATTTACTTCTTCCCTCAGTCACATCCTTTACAACACCTTTTTTTTGACACTTTTGCATTGAAATTTGATCAAAAATTGCATGTTTTTAGGTTTTTTCACTAGGTTTGACTAGTCAACTCTCTACAAACACTCTAGAGGCATGTTGTGTCTGATTTTTTCTCACAAGGTGACTGATTACATGGTTATTATCTGATATCCATCATAAAATTTCACACAACACCCTTTCTATTAGTTGTTTGCATGCTTTTATTGTGAAAAAATTGCATATTTTGCTTGATTTTTACTAGGGTTTGACTTGCAAACTTATTAAACCTGCATGGCATGCGTGTTGTGAAGGATATTATTGATCTAATTGACCTATATCCCTGACATAATCTGCTTCACATCTTAAATTTCATTACAACACTCTTTATTTGGACATTTACATTCACATTTTGTGAAAAAATTGCATATTTTTGCATAATTTCACTAGTTTTTGGACTTACAATCATTTAGGATTGCATTCAAAAGTGTGTTGTGAAGAATATATCTAATTTAAAGGACTAATATTTCTTTTATTTACCTCTTCACCTCATAAATTTGATCACAACACCTTTTCTTTACCTAATTCGCATTGAAAAAAAAAAGCATAAAAATCTAGCATCTTTAGTTCATTTACATTCATATTTCGAGCATTTGATTGCTTGCATATTTCATGGATTCCTCTTGTTATTCAATGAAAGATTTATTTACATACATTTTATAACAAGATGAATCCATGAAATATGCAAGCAATCAAATGCTCGAAATATGAATGTAAATGAACTAAAGATCTAGATTTTTATGCTTTTTTTTTCAATGTGAATTATGTAAAGAAAAGGTGTTGTGATCAAATTTATGAGGTGCAAAAGTAAATAACAACAATATCAGTCCTTTAAATCAGATATATTCTTCACAACACACTTTTGAATGCAATCCTAAATAATTGTAAGTCCAAAAAGTCCAAAAACTAGTGAAATTATGCAAAAATATGCAATTTTTTTCATAAAATGTGAATGTAAATGTCTAAATAAAGAGTGTTGTAATGAAATTTAAGATGTGAAGCAGAGTATGTCAGGTATATAAGTCAATTAGATCAATAATATCCTTCACAACATGCATTCCATGCAAGTTTAACAAGTTTGCAAGTCAAACCCTAATAAAAATCAAGCAAAATATGCAATTTTTTCACAATAAAAGCATGCAAACAACTGATAGAAAGGGTGTTGTGTGATATTTTATGATGGATATCAGATAATAACCATGTAATCGGTCACCTTGTGAGAAAAAATCAGACACAACACGCCTTTAGAGTGTTTGTAGAGAGTTGACTAGTCAAACCTAGTGAAAAAAGCCTAAAAACATGCAATTTTCGATCAAATTTCAATGCAAAAGTGTCAAACAAAAGGTGTTGTAAAGGATGTGACTGAGGGAAGAATTAAATATGTATTATATAAGTCTGATAAAGTCACAAATTCTGTTACAACATGCTTATAGGGTAGTCTTGTGAAGATAAGCAATGAAAAGCTAGTGAAAAACCCTTAAATCATGCAATTTTCATCAAATTTTCAATTCAATCATGAAATGAAAAGGTGTTGTAAGGAATTTATCAGAGGGAAACAAGGAATATGTCTTATAAAAATCCACTAAGGCCACATAATCCACTACAACACCCCTAGGATGCAACCCTAGAGAGGAATCTAGTGCAAAACCTAGTGAAAATGCAAGTTTCAAACCCTAGGTATGAGATCTAAATGAAATTATGTAATGAAATGGAATGCTATAGGTCAAAATTATAATTAAAAGAGTGTAAAGGATAGTAGTAAAATCTGAAACCAAATTTTAGCTACCAACCCTAGGTCATGCACAAACTAGGTCTTATAAAAACACAATTTCAAGCAATTTTGACCAAATGGACAATGAAAATGCAATACAAATTAGCAATTGATGATGAATTGTTGAATTTTATATCATACATTGCAAACCCTAAATTTTGATGTAAAAAAACCTTAACCCTAAACCTCTAAACCCAAACCCCTAACCCCTAAACAATAAACCCTAAACACTAAATAAACTCGAACCCCTAAACAATAAACAATAAACCCTAAACCTTAAATAAATCCTAAATAAACAATGTAAATGTCCAAATAAAGAGTGTTGTAATGAAATTTAATATGTGAAGAAGAGTATTTAAGGGATATCAGTCAATTAGATTAATAATATCCTTCACAACATGCATGCCATACAAGTTTAAAAGTTTGCAAGTCAAGCCCTAGTAAAAATCAAGCAAAATATTCAATTTTTTCACAATAAAAGCATCCAAACAACTGATAGAAAGGGTGTTGTGTGAAATTTTATGATGGATATTAGATAATAACCATGTAATCAGTCACCTTGTGAGAAAAAATCAGACACAACACGCCTTTAGAGTGTTTGTAGAGAGTTGACTAGTCAAACCTAGTGAAAAAAACCTAAAAACATGTAATTTTTGGTCAAATTTTAATGCAAAAGTGTCAAACAAAAGGTGTTGTAAAGGATGTGATGAAGGGAAGAAGTAAATAGGTCTGATATAATTCTAATAAAGTCACAAATTCTGTTACAACACGCTTGTAGAGTGGTCTTGTGAAGATAAGCAATGAAAAGCTAGTGAAAACCCCTTAAATCATGCAATTTTCACCAAATTTTCAATGCAATCATGAAATGAAAAGGTGTTGTAATGAATTTAGGGTTTAGTGTTTAGGGTTAGGGGTTAGGTTTTAGGGGTTAGGGCTTAGGGGCATTATTTAGGGTTTATGGTTTATGGTCTAGGGGTTAGGGTTTAGGGTTTAGGGGCATTTTTCAGGGTTTACGATTGCATGTCAAAAGAAGTCTCTCTCTCTCTCTAAATACCTCAACCCTAAATAATGCCCCTAATCCATAACCCATAACCCCTAAACCCTAAACTTGAGAAACCCTAAACCTCTATTTCCATGTATCTCTCCCTTATCTCCCTCTCTCTATCATCCCTCTACCCCTCAATCCCTCTCCCTATCTCTCCCTCTGTCTCCTCTATCTCTCCCAATCTATCTCCTCTCTCTACCTATTTATCTCTCCCTATCTCTTGCCTCTCTCTCCCCTATCATTCCTCTATCTCCCTATCTCTATGGACATCTCTCACTCTCTATCTCCCTATCTCTCCCCTATGTCTTCTCTATCTCTCCCTATCTGTCTCCTCTCTATCTCTCTCTACCTAGCTATATCTCCCTATCTCTCTCTTGCCTCTCTCCCCCTATCATTCCTATATCTCCCCTCTATCTCTCACTCTCCCTTATCGATGAAGGAAATGAAAACAAGAAAACTAGGACTCTCTCTCAATCCTCTCTTTCTATCTCTACCCCTATATATGTATGTCTCTCTATCTCTATATCCTCTCACGCTATCTCAACCCCCCCTCTCTCTCTCTCTCCATGTACATACCCATTAGGTAGGCTATTTTGCATATGGTGGTCATATCCTTTAGGTCCAATCACCTCCAAACTTCACAAATAGATATAGAGCATAATTCTAAGCATCTTTCATAAAGACCACTTCTCTACGTAGGTGCAACTAATACCACTTTTTCATTGTTTTCCACATTAAATACTTATTCTTTTCCATTTTCCAAGTCCTACATGTGTCCAAGTTGTATTGTTTGTCAAGTTTTTAGTCTAATTGTTAGTCCTAACTCTCATGGATATTAAAATGTTAGTATAGTTAGATTTATCCTTAGGTAACATTAATTTACACATTGTTGCACAAACAACCACACTCAAAAATAACCTTACCTAATTAAGGTTAACCTTTAAGGTTCTTTCATTTGGTGAGCCTAACAGATCCAACTAGTTCAATCTTCTTATAGTCCATGCTTAGCCTTCCAAGAGAGTTCATGCCATGTTAACTTTGCATTATGTCCTCACTTTCCTCTTGCTAGTTGTAGTACTCTTTTTTTTTTCTAATCCTATCCCTATATCATACTATTGTTGTTGACTTTCCTTTCCATCTTCATCACCATAGTCCTAGTTATCCTATTTTGAGCCTACCATTTATCCTTACCCATGTCTTGTACTTCTATTCATGTCAATTTTAATGACCTCCAAATTTTCCATAAATTCTTTTCCACCAAACCCTAGACCCTAACCCAAATCCTTACTTTTCTAAGAAAAGCCCTTCCCCAAACATCATTTGATCATGTGGCTCCTTCCATCACTAGATAGGTGCCCTACTTTCTATTATTCATCCAATACAATCCCAATGTCATAGCTCACATTCCCACACCTACATTCATAGACTCCATTCCCCCTATTGACACCATCATTGATAATTATTTTAAGGAGTCTCCCTTGAATAATCATTAAACCATGGATTATCCCATATCCCCATCTTACACTTTCCTCACCTTTGAACCCTTAGAAGATGACATTTAGCTATCCCCACCATTACCAATCACACTTTCTAGCAATCCCACATAAGACACCTTACCCATCACTTCACCTAGGTCATCACTAATTAAATCATCTCATTACTCAATTCAACCATACCCATACCACCCCTTTCTCACTCCACAACCTATATTAACGCATGATTCACTCCATGACATGCTATAGTTACCACAATGCCAATTCACTCTACCATCATTCTTCATATTATCTTATGAATCACCATCCTTTCTTCCCATTCCTTGAGACATCATACCATGAACACACTAGTGAATGCAATTAAAAAACCAATGAAAAGAATTAAAAAAACCATTTTTATAGTTCCAGGAAACGGATATCCGTTTCCTAGAACTATAAAAATGGTTTTTTAAACCACAAAATGGATATCCGTTCCAAACAGATATTTTTAACATGCCTATGAAAGTCAAAGTTAGCCAATTCGCGAATTTGGCTAAGTAAAGACGCGATTTTTTTTTCCATTGCCACTGTTTGGCCCGCGATGATCCTCCACATACCCATAGGACAAAATGGTTGGATTTCATAATCTAAGATGGCATTTTGTTTAGAGGAAGCTAGTTGTGCATTTCGAGGAGTTCCATGAGAGAGAACCTGATTAAGGAGAAGCATAGTGGAGGATTGCCTGGACACTTTGGTCGAGATAAGACCATTGCTATTATTGGTGAAAATTATTATTGGCCATAGTTACAACAAGATGTGAGGAAATTTGTGCAGAGTTGCAGAGTGTGTCAGATGGCAAAAGGAACAAGTCAGAATATAGGGCTATATCAACAATTACCTATACCAGAGAAGCCATGGGATGATATCAGTATGGATTTTGTTCTTGGTTTACCAAGGACACAGAGAGGACATGATTCCATTTTTGTGGTGGTGGACAGATTCTCAAAGATAGCACATTTTATTCCTTACAAGAAGACTAATGATGCGGTTCATATTGCAGAGTTATTTTTCAGGGAGGTGGTGAGATTACATGGTTTACCTAAGAGCATAGTTTCAGATCGAGATACAAAGTTTGTTAGTTATTTCTGGAGGAAATTGTGGAAGAAGTTGAAGACAGATTTGAAGTTCAGTTTTGCACACCATCCACAGATTGATGGGCAGACAAAAGTGGTGAATAGGAGTTTTGGTAACCTGCTACAATGCTTAGTAGGAGATAAGCCCAAGGGATGGGATTTGATTTTACCACAGACATAATTTGCTTACAACAATTTTGTCAATAGGAGTACTGGTCCAGATTGTATGGGAATAGTCCAAGAAATGTTTCAGAGTTAAGGAATCTGGACAAAGGAGAAAAGACAAGTGTCGAGACTGAAGACTTTGCAAAACACATGAAGAATTTGCATGAAGAGGTGAGAAAGCACATTAATAAGATGAATATTTAGTACAAGGCTAAGGCAGATCAGAAGAGGAGATATAAGGAATTCTAGGTAGGAGATGAAGTCATGGTTCACTTGAGAAAAGAAAGGTTCCCAATTGGAACATACAATAAGCTGAAAATGAAGAAATTTGGACCATGTAGAATTTTGAAAAAATATGATTGAGGAAATGCATATGAGGTACAGCTGCCGAGTGGGATCAACATTTCCCCTGTTTTCAATATTGTTGATTTATCAGAATATCATGAAGGTGGAACAGAGGATGGACCAACAGAAGAATAGTGGAGTATTCTGGCATCTACTTCAACAGAGGAGATAGAAGAGATCTTGGATAGCCGTGTGGGAAGTACTCAGAACAGGCAATATGAAGAATATCTGGTGAAATGGAAAGGAAGGCCTGTTGAAGATTCTTCTTGGTTGTCTAAGGCAGAGGTTAACCATTTGGGTTTTCCTCAAACAAACACCCGAGACGTGATAGAGTCACTTCTCAAATTACCCTGGGTCTCTGATGCAAGAGCATCCAGTGGTGTAAGGGCAATCTTGAATCACCCAAAAAGATGTTGCTTCAAAATAATTACAGTTGTTTTCATTTCTTTCCATAATTAGTATTTATGGTTCCATAATCTCTTGAATAATGATGTAGGACTTTCAATTTTTCTAAAACTGCTAAAAATAGCAAACTGCTAGTTTTGGAAAGTTTACCTGCCATTTTAAGAAAGTTTGCATTTGGGAATGGATTGAAGTGCAAACTTAAAGAAAGATTCATAACGGAAATATAAGACCTTTGGTGAAGGAATCAGGAAAAGGTCATTTGTGAGCTGAAAGATATTAAAGTTTTTTATTTTCTGAAAAGCTCCTAAATTTTTTTGAAATGAGATATGAGGCACTAAAACATCCCATAACGTCCTGAAAAGTTGGTGGAAATCTGTTTACAGATTTTCAGAGTGATAGTTCACATCGCAAGCTTTTCGGCACTTAAAACGGTTTGTCAATCGGACACCTGGATCAAAAGTTATGCTTCTCGGAAGTTGACCTACTTTTGGAGGGAGTTACAAATTTTGAAATTTAGCTGGAGGCCGCCAAAATTGCTATTTATGACTATTTTGGGAACCCTGGGCAGTGGTAGAGTTAAGGGGGAAAGTGTAGAGTGAAGGATAGGTGGGAAAACAGAAACCCTAGGTGATTTGGGGTTATAGAAGGCAGAAGATTTCAGAGCCTGGTGATGTGTAGCTGTAGTGTGTTGCAGCCTATGGAGGATTGATTCCTTTGATTGTAATTGAGCTTCTATAATGTAATAAGTTGTCCAAATCAATAAAGAAATATTCTATTTCCTATGTGCCATTTCTGTTGTTGTGTGTTTTATGATTTACCCCCTTCATCATTTATTAAGCAACTTAAGCTAAAGATTGTAGAGGGCTATATTTACATTTAGAATCCAAAATATTCCTAGCTCTTTTGTATATTGGGAACTGCACAGGTAATGTCATCTTCAAGGCTTGAAAAAACTCTAGGTAATCGACATTCTCAAGCATTATACTTGTGCTTTAGTCCAACATTATCACTCATTTTTTTCATACAAAAATGCCAAGAACCTATAATGTAAGAAAAACACTACAATAAGCCTTGATGATCTTTGTGCATAATTCTTGGTAAGTGTCATCTGGATGTGCTTTCGAAAATGCATGCAAACTAAATAGCTCTAAAGCTTTACCCTCCTAAATAAAGTATTACCCTCCTAAATGCCTTGCAATGTGCAAATATTTTTAGTGGGCATTGCTAAAATTTAGGCTATTGTAGTCACAAGTAGTTAAATTTACTCTGCTTTCATATCTAAAACAATCTAACATAAATTTGTCCAAATGCCTCCAATAGTCAACATTATTTAAGATGACAAGAAAATGAATGGAACCTAGATGAAATTGTAGAAGCGATTTGCAATGGTTAATGTCATCTACTTTGAAATTAATTTTCAACAGACCCGTTAACATTTGTGTCTATAATCTTATGACACTGGACCACACTCTTAAGCGCCTCTAATGTCTAACACAAAATAAAAAGTTTCAAAAAAGCAAAATGATTCTTAAAAAATAGCATAGGTTAGAGTGGTCATACCAATGCCCCAAATTCCCACTTAAATCGTTTTCATTTAAATTTAGAGCTAACATTTGCTTAATCTTCCACACATGATGTTTAATTCCAACAACATATTAAGAGACTAGTTGGTTTTAAACACAATTCAATGCAATGATGTTCAACATAACCTGCCTCACAAATTTCACTTCATTCCCAAAAATTTGAAACCGCTATAACTAACGTAAAAATTTAGTGAAGCATCTGAAAAGACTCTTGTGGCATATAAAAAGGAGTAGCTTAAAGATGACATATAACTCACAACAATTTCTCTTCATGCAAACAAAAAAAATTGTTGAGAACAGACCAAAACCTATCTAAATGACTTAATAGAACATAAAATATTGATCTTCATCCCGTCTTCACCCATGCAAAAGCCAATCTAGCCCAAGAATTGTAAAACATTCATCTTGAATCAATAGACATCAATAGATTAGTCCAACAACCTTTAAAAAAATAATGGACCTAGCCTACCACAGGGTATTTGTGATGGGAGAATGATAAATCCTTGGCCACAAGATCATCAACATTAGTTTGCATAGTGGTAACCTTACACAACTTTGAATAAAATACAAAAAACCCTAAGTTTGCATACATAAATATGAAAGGAATTAGTCATCATTATGAACTAGTGATTTTTGAAAATCTACAAACGAGATTATTTTATGAAATTTGGAATTAGATTTCTGCAAATGATTTTGTTCCCCTAGAAAAATCTCCTTGAAAAATCTGGAGCATTTTGTAACAAGAAACTGATAAGACGTATGCGATGTGTGTGTTTGAGTTGGTTTACATCTTCCTAAAGGTTTCTCTTCTCTCCTGTGTGAACATAATTAAAATGGAAGGTAGAAAAAATAATAAAATAAAAAGCTAACAAAGTTAGGTTTATCATGGAGCTTCTTAGTGAAGTTGAATCTATGAAGTTAAATTTTCTTGTTTATCGTATAATTTACTGAAGAAGGGTCTTCATGAGACACAAACCTTGAAATCAAAACACAATACATAATTGTATTCACATATATCTTACTATATGTCTACCTATAAAAATTGTAAAATTGAATTCATTATCCGTTTTTGAATATTATATTACATGGTTGCATCAACATATATCTTACTATATGTCTATACACTAAAATATCAAAATTGAAATCAATTCAATGTTTTCAATAAGTCGACATAGATAAGATGTGTCTTTGTAGTCCCTAAAAGCAAAATTAAATTTAACATGAAATTCTGTAGAAACCAACATACAAATTCTACAATTATAAAAAAACCAATAGTAGCATGAATAAAACATCTATTGCTATGAAGAGTTGGTAGCTCTGTAAAACATGGCTATCTATATAATCAATATTTGAATCATAAAGTATTTTTTTCTTACATCATAACAATATAGAAGCCATGTACATGTCCACTTTCAAATTCATGCACATAAATAGGACAAGATCTAATGATGCCCACAAACTCATTGATAGAGTCAGGATGTTGAAACAATCTAATTTTACAAATTTAAATAACTAGCATGATCTATCTTGTAACACCCAAAACCTTGTATCTAATGGTCAAATATTCCTTAAGAGGATATCTCACCATTGCAAACATGTCAAAAGAAAATTAAAATTCACTTGATAATTAACCGTTGCAAACAAAAATTGTAGACCGTAATCCCATAAGACAACTCATTTGAAATCATCCCATTTGTGATCCCGTTTTCTCCTGATGATGGATCATGGAGTGTGATCCGAAATGTTGAGAGAAAAAAATTAACATGATCAAATCTAGAAGCATTGTTACAATTACATCATCCCATTTGTCAATTGATGAAGGGCAAATACTTTTAGTTGTATTGCCTAAAAATAATTAGTGAACAAATAAATGAAATATTTTAATAACATCCACTAGGCCACAGCATCCTATGGGACCCACAAGATTTTAATAATCATAACCAAACTTCTTGTTATTCTAATAGTGCTTCACAATTAACATTTCACAGATTTCAAGATTGATAATAAATTAAGTATCCTTAAAAATCAATTGGGTTAACAAATCAATATAAATAACATAAGCCCTGAAGACATGCAATTAATAACATCACCTCTTGAGCCTGAAAAGGTGCAAAAAAATCTAAAAATGAAATGCTAAAATAAGGAAGTAAAAGAGCCTATACCAGCTCAAATTTAGATGGTCCTGCAAGTTGGGCAGTGCTAATGCAATGGAAAATAGCTACAAAATCCCTAGGGGTCTTCCCTATTACCATTTCACAACATTTGTCCTTTGATCCTTATTAGTATTATTAGAATTCATATAGAAACCATTGTCACTACCACTCATAATATCTCTCACAGGTTGAGGCACCTCAACTCCACTTCCATTGAACAAAAATATTCACCCACAAAGACATATGGGAAATATATGTACTCCCTTATATATTGCTATGATATTCTTAGAAAGAGATTTCACAAAGATAGATGGATTTGTTAGTGTAGGTTTTTATTTTTCTAGTGGGTTAGTTATTTTCCCTATTTACTAGGTTTTTCTTACACTTTTATTAAGCTTGCTTAGGTTAAATAAAGTGAGTTTAATTCGGTGAGTGGGTCATTTGAGGTGTCACCATCCTATGATGGAGTTGCATTTACTATGTTTAAACCATTTGGTGGTCTTTCCCTATTGGTCAGTTTTGCCACCTCCACCCCTCACTAGTCTATATAAACTCACTACCTAGCTTGTATTTTGCATCCTTGTTGCATCTTGTATGGCTATTCTGCCAATATTTAGTGTAGCTTCTTTGAGCTCTTAATGCAATTTTTTCATTCTGACATTTGCATATCTCTCGAAGTCACTAGTTTGCATTGTTTATGCTTTTTCACTTTATGTAGCTTAGAATTTCTCTTATAAATTTCTTGGGTTATCAATCTATTTTAGATTTATAACATGGTATCAAAGATTTTGTTTTCAAAATTTTGAGTTCATAGATTCCTAATTGAGAGTTTGAATATTTTTATGAGATCTTGTAAAATCTCGTATGCTCTTCTCTTATATTTTTTAATGATTTGGAGAATCAGAAAGGGTTTATAAAGATCAACACCTCTGGAGCCATGAAAATCAATAATTCTACCATATTCTTCTCTCTCTCTCTCTCTCAGTTGAACTAGCTTCGATAAACTACTGCTAGTTTTATTATTTTACTCTTCTCCTCCTTGTTCTTGTTGTTATATGAAGCCTAATCAGACTCGAAGGTTAAATTTTCCCCACTTTTATTAGCGCAGTTTCCCCTCAAATTACTTAATGGTGGTTTGGGGGAAGCGCCCCTAATATAGGGTCAAGGGGCAACGCCCCTTGTGGGGTCCAGAGGCAACACCCTTGTCGCGCTCCCTATCGCG
Organism: Cunninghamia lanceolata; assembly: GCA_027924645.1. Lineage (NCBI taxonomy): Eukaryota > Viridiplantae > Streptophyta > Pinopsida > Cupressales > Cupressaceae > Cunninghamia > Cunninghamia lanceolata. The sequence goes on from BSBN01000524.1 coordinate 4,269,626, forward strand.
ATACAAGGTGGGGTCGAGGGGCAGCGCCCCTGAAACCTCAAACGGTTTTTTATTATTTTATAAAGGCATCGAGAGTTATTTTTCTATTGGCCAACATAAAAAAACCCTATTTTGTAACCGACATAAGTCTTGATAAAAATGGCTTAGAGTTAGGGTTTCTGTTGATATTGTATTGTAGCATTTGTAGCGGTATTGAGTTGCAAGGATTGCTGGTTGTAATCGGTTTGATTTACTGGATAATAATATTGGACTCCCTATTGGTGGATGTAGCCTAAGTTTAGGTGAACCACGTTAAATTTATCTCTCACTATTATTATTTCTGTGTATTTTTTCACTCCTGTTTAATCTTTATTTGCATTTAATGGATATCTTTTGCCGTCTAACCTAACAAGTGGTATCAAAGTGGGTTGTGTTCGATTATCGTATGTAGGAAGGTCTCATGGTTGAGTGGGAGTCTCACGGTTAAGTGGGAGCAATGGCAGATGAGGGTAAATTAAAGGTAGATAAATTCAATGGGTAGAACTATCAATTATGGAAGATGCAGATGGAGGATTATCTCTATCAGAAGGATTTATGGAGGCCGTTGGAAGGAATAGCCAAGAAATCGACAACAATGACTGATGAGGATTGAGAACTTCTAGACAGAAAGGCACTGGGAACCATTCGGTTGTGTCTGGCACCATCTATAGTATTCAATATAACAGAAGCGAAGACAACAAATGAACTGATGAAAGCTTTGGCTAAATTGTATGAAAAACCCTCAGGCTCAAATAAGGTATTTCTCATGAAGTATTTGTTTAATTTAAAAATGATTGAAGGTGGATCTATGACAAATCATTTAAATGAGTTTAATATGATTACTAGTCAGTTAACTTCTGTAAAAGTGAAATTTGATGAAGAGGTGAGGGCTCTCTTGGTTTTATGTTCTTTGCCAGAAAGATGGAATAGCTTGGTAATGGCTGTAAGTAACTCTGTCTCTAGTTCAAATACTTTGAAATTTGATGATGTTGTTGGTGTTATCCTTAGCGAGGAAATGTGACGGAAAAGCTCAGGGGGTCTACATCAGGTAGTGTTTTGAATGAAGAAAGCAGGGGTAGATCAAAGGAGAAAGGAAAAGGTTCTAGAGCTCATGGGAAGTCACGAGGAAAATCAAAGGACAAGAGGTTCCAATCTAAAGGACAGAAGAATTGCTGGTATTGTGGGATCTCAGGTCATCTAAAAAAAGATTGCTAGTCTTGGAAGAATAAAGGAGACAAACAAGCAAACAATAAGGAGACAAATGTGGTAAGTAATAAATTTGAAGATGATTCTTTGATTCTTGCCCTGGATAATGCTGATGATTTATGAGTTTTAGATTCAGGGGCCTCATTTCATGCAACGCTCCGTAGAAGTTATTTTTTTGATTATGTCCAAGGGGATTTTGGGTTGCTTTATTTGGGAGATAATGAACCCTGTCAGATTGTTGGAAAGGGAAGAATTAAGATTAAGTTGCAAAATGGGAATCATTGGCTACTACAATAGATAAGGCACATTTCAAGGCTAAGTAGGAATTTAATTTCACTAGGGTAGCTAGGTGATGAAGGTTACACAGTTACTTTTAATGATAAAACTTGGAAGGTTTCAAGAGGTGCCTTAATATTAGCAAAAAGTGTGAAAGTAGGCACCTTATATCTTTGTACAGGTCATACTGTTCCTTCTACTTTAGTTGTTGCAGAGAAAAAACAACCAGGGTCAAGAACAGATGTTGTGGGTTCGCAGGAAGAGACTGAAACAGTTGCTGCAGGTTCTAAGACAACACTATGACATAACAGACTTGGGCATATGAGTGAAAATGTATGAAGGTACTTCATTCTAAGAAAGTTTTACCAGGTCTGAAATGAATTAATATGGATTTCTGTGAAAGTTGTGTGTATGACAAACAAAAGAGAGTTAGTTTTATCAAGGATGGGAAGCAAAAGAAAGATTTAAAGTTGGAGCTTGTGCATATAGATGTATGGGGACCAGCTCAAGTATCTTCTCTCGGTGGCTTTTGGTATTATGTTACATTCATAGATGATACAACTAGGAAGGTTTGGATTTATTTTCTTAGGCAGAAATCTGAATTTGAAACATTTAAGAAATGGAAAAGCTTGGTTGAGAATGAGATGGATAAAATATTAAAATGTTTCAGATTTGATAATGGTGGTGAGTATTGCAGCAAAGAATTTAAGGATTATTATTCCTTTAATGGAATTCGTAGGCAGAAAATAGTTCTAGGGACTCCACAAGAAAATGGAGTGGCTGAGCATGTGAATAGGATAATAATGGAGTGTTCAAGGAGTATGAGATTGCATGTTGGGCTGCCTTTAAACATGTGGGCAGAGGCTGTCAATACCGTTGTATATTTAATTAATAGAGGTCCTTCAGTTCCTTTGGGTTGTGGTATTCCAGAGAAAGCATGGACAGGTAAGAAGGTGAGTTATTCTTTTCTCAAAACCTTCGGATATGAAGCATTTGTACATGTAGATTCTGAAAATAGAACCAAGTTGGATGCAAAATAAAAAAAGTGCATCTTTGTTGGATATGGCATTGATGAATTTGGTTATAAGCTTTGGGATGTTGAAAATCTAAAAATTGTGAGAAATAGGGATGTTGTATTCAATGAGGTGTTGTACAAAGATCAGTTGCAGTAGCATGAGAAGAAAGAAAAAGATTATGTGGTGCCGGATGATACTCTAAATAGTGATGTTCTAGTAGTTCCTCATGCTCCGCAACAACAACAAGAAATACCACAAACTCCAGTGAATGTTAGACGGTCAACACGGCTAAGTAGACCTCCTAAAAGGTTCTCTCCCTCTTTGTATTCTATTTTGTTAATAGATGCTGGTGAACCAAAAGGGTATGATGAAGTTATGCAGGTGGATACAAAGGTTTAGTGGGAGCTTACAATGAAAGAAGAAATGGACTCCTTGCTGAAAAATCAGACTTGGGAATTATGTAAGTTGCCTACAGGTACCAAACAAATGGGTTTATAGGATGAAAGAGGAAGATGGAGGTAAGAAAAGATTTAAAGCCAGGTTAGTTGTAAAAGGATTTACACAAAAAAAAAAGGTATTGATTTTGATGACATTTTTTCTTCGATTTTTAAGATGACTTCTACTCGTACTGTTTTAAGTATTGTGGCTGCTGAAGATTTGCATTTGGAACAACTAGATGTGAAAACTGCCTTTCTCCATGGTGATTTGGAGGAGGAGATATATATGGAACAACCATAGGGATTTGAGGGACCAACGGTAAGGAGAAATTGGTGTGTAGATTGAAGAAGAGTTTATATGGCTTGAAACAAGCACCTCGGTGATGGTATTTGAAATTTGATAGTTTTATGGCTAAACAAGATTACAACTGGTGTAATTTTGACCATTGTGTTTATTTTAAGAGGCTGGATAATGACAACTACATTATTTTATGTTTATATGTTGATGACGTGCTTGTAGCAGGGTTTAACATGGATCACATAGGAGAGTTAAAACAACAATTAGCACAATCATTTGCTATGAAGGATTTGGAGGCATCAAAACAAATCCTTGGTATGAAAATTTGCAGAGATAGGAAGAATATAAAATTGACTCTATCTCAAGCTGATTATGTTGAAAAGGTGTTGCAGAGATTCCATATGGAGAATGCAAAAACTGTCAGCACACCATTGTCTAGTCATTTGAAATTGACTGTGTCCTAAGATACAAGAGGAAGAAAAAATATCCAAGGTACCATATGCTTCAACTATAAGAAGTTTAATGTACGCCATGGTATGCACGAGACCAGATATTGCGCATGTTATAGGAGTCGTAAGCAAGTATATGAGTAATCCCGGATTGGAGCATTAGAATGCAATAAAATGGATTCTCAGATATTTGAGAGGTACATCCAATAAATATTTATGTTTTGGGGGCTCTAATACTGATTTAGCAGGCTATGTGGACTCAGATTTGGCAGGGGATATTAATACCAAGCAAAGTACTATAGGTTATGTCTTTACTGTAGGTGGGACAACAGTGAGTTGGATCTCCAGGTTGCAAAAGGTGGTTGCTTTATCCACCACGGAGGCAGAGTATGTAAGTGCAACAGAGGCAAGCAAGGAGATGATATGGCTGCAATCTTTCATGGAAGAATTGACAAACAACATGCTAACAATTATTTGTTTATAGACAGTTAGAGTGGCATTCATCTTGCAAAGAATTATGCCTTGCATTCAAAGACCAAACACATACAGCTAAGGTATCAATTCATCCGGTCGGTGTTGGATGATGGACAGTTAAGGTTGGAAAAGATACATACAGATGAAAATCCAACAGATATGTTTACAAAGGTAGTGACAAGGGAGAAGCTGAGCTCCTCTTCAACTTCAGTTAGTCTTCAAGACTGAAAACAATAAAATCAGAACAGGGTCTAGGGTGTTTATTTCTAGTGGGAGTTACATGGTCAGTGGTGTTATGACCAGTCTCCAAGTAATAGATGATATGTTGTGGAGTTTGATTAGTCTCCAAGTGAGAGATTGTTGTTATATGGAGCCTAATTAGACTTGGAGGTTAAATTTTCCCCACTTTTATCAGCGTGGTTTCCCTTCAAATTATTTAATGGGGGTTTGGGGGTAGCACCCCCAAGACAGGGTCAAGGGGCAGTGCCCCTTGCGTTGTCCAGGGGCAATGCCCCTGGCGTGCTCCCTGTTGCGATACACGACAGGGTCGAGGGGTAGTGCCCCCGAAACCTCAAACAGTTTTTATTATTTTATAAAGGCATCGGGAGTTATTTTTCTATTGGCCGACATAAAAAAACCCTATTTTGTAACCAACATAAGTCTTAATAAAAATGGCTTAGAGTTAGTGTTTACGTTGATATTGTATTGTAGCATTTGCAGCGGTATTGAGTTGCAGAGATTACTGGTTGTAATCAGTTTGATTTACTGGATAATAATATTAGACTCTCTATTGGTGGATGTAGTCCGAGTTTGGGTGAACCACATTAAAATTGTCTCTCGCTGTTATTATTTCTGTGTATTTTTTCACTCCTGTGTTTAATATTTATTTGCATTTAATTGATATCTTCTGTCGTCTAACCCTAACAGTTCTATAGATGTGGTGTTTGAATTTTTTTTCTTCTCCTATTCATTTTCCTGAGATAGTTGATAGGAGCTTTCTTTCTTAGCACCTGCTTTGCACTACATATGAAGTCGGGATCATCTATGCTTGGCAAGCAAGAAAGCATTGGAAACCAACATTATCATTCTTCTACAAAATCCATCTGACCAACAACTATACGTAGGCGCATTCGATGAAAAACTAGCATGTTTATTTTTTGATTTTCTTCTATATTTTGGTCTTATGGTTAAGCAACTTTCTACTCTACAATGTATAAAGTCAGTTTGCAGGTTAACGATGGTGAAAATGGTTTGAACTGTTGCAAGATTGGGGCATATATATATATATATATATATATATATATATAAACAAAAAAAGGTGGTAGACCACCCATAACATTACTTAAAAAATTTATACATAAAGGAAATAGTTCACCGAAGCGTGGTGTCCATAAAAAATATTATAGACAAAAGGCCCTTTACTGGCCTGATAAAACAATATTAATTAAGAACACAACAAAAAAGGATCAAGCCACAAAAACCAGCCACCACTCAAAACAAAGACCACCACGAGTAGAAAACCACCAACCCCACGCACACAAACCGTCCATCTCCCCGTCAACTAGCTCCTGTGTCCTCAACTCCAAGATCCCTTGCAGCCACTCCAATGCTTGGAAGGACAATGTGAATTAATGGTTCATTCTCATCCAAAACATCATTCGCTAGATCCACCTTACTATCCAGGTTGTCAAAGAATTCGTTTGGGAGGTAGGGCGCCCAGTCTGGTGCGTGAATCTGCAAAAATCTAATAGAGATGAAAACCTCCCTAATGTGTTGCACCTTCCTCTTAGAGAAGCAAAAGATGTTGGCATTGAGTTCCCTCTCCAAACCATCCATGCACACCCTCAAAAGACCTTCCTACATAGCCTTATACACCGATCGAATCACTGGAGAAGTTCTGAGGCCTTGAGTATTAAACAGACCTCTAATCAACGTGTCACCTTACATCATATCATAGTCCTTAAGGGTTGGGTTCCATTTGTCTGTATTATAAATGTGATTGAAAAAAAACCCTATGGCAATAGCATGTACAAAGCTCCCATCCTAAACTAAATCCATAATATTGGAGAGAATATGTGAGACAACATCTGAATAATTGAGATTTCTCTCCTCATAACCCCACATCCATTTGTGTCCTGCAATGTTGCACACAACAAATTGTACCATGGTGCAATCACAGCCCACCATACGCATCATGTCTGTAATCTTGACCCTCCCTCAAATCTCTGGTTCCCATTGCATGGGAGGAAAAACTAACCTCTGGGTTAATCTAGTGTTCGCCATGAAATGACCTGCAAGCACAATACAATCACAAAGAAAACACTTAAACTGTTTTAAGATTAAAGTCCCTCGGCAAAAGAGACTATATTATAGCCTCTTTGGATATCACACTGAAGTCCTTGTCAAGCCACCCTGGCGAAATAAATCTTAACTTGTCCCTGACAAAAATCCCAATCAAATCCTTGGATAACAAGGCCGCGTTGCAGCTAAGTTCCTGCCAAATGCTGGCAGGATGGTTTTGTCCTTTGTAGTAGTTCATGGCAGTTTTGAGCTTGTTGTAGGCAGAAATGCTTTTCAACTTGTCATTATGATACACAATTGCAAAACCAACACCTTAAAATAAGAGATAAAGACTTGCAAAGGCCTAATACCATAGGGATGAGGTTGGGTTCGAATCGAGGATAAATTTTATAGATTAAATACTATGCCAAGATGGTTGATGATGATTTGCAAATGTTAAAGACATGATATTTTCACAACCCATGTAATGAATTTGTAAATATTTCTAGAGAAAAACTGTGTATAGCTTTTTCACATCGACATTATCACACTCTATGTTCCATCCCCAGGAAGAAGATAAAAATTATACACAATTACAAAACCAACACAATAAAAAACTTGACATGAAAAAACCATAAGAGATGATTTGCAAAAGCCCAACATCATAAGAGATTATACTAGATTTGAGTCATGATGAATTGAATATCATACCAAAGAATTTTTGCATTCCTAATATCAGCTATTGTTTTATCTACTTTGACATTTGTAGAGGTTGGGTATTTTCTTTATCAATATTTGTAATTTGCTTTTTTACAATAAAAAGAGGTTGAAAATAGTTTGCACACTTCAATTGTATTGAAGTGCAAGACAAATTTGATTAAATAAATAGCACATAAAAGAAGTCAATAATAATTTAAAAAAACACCTTACTTCAAAAATGAAACCAGATTCAAATCCAAAACAAATTTAACAAAATAAATATTAAAAGCCCAACACTTCAAAATAAAATTTGAATCTAAAACAAATTTAATAAAATAAACACTGCACCCACAAAGATTGATGATAATACCGAAAACGAACGAACTGCCCAAAAAACTTGGAATGTTTATCCTTCAACTTTTTTTGAAAAAAAAAAAAGAGGAAACCTCGCGACAGTGAACACCAACGTAAGTCTCCATCAAATGACGGCAAAATAGTTACCCGAATTTTTACCGCATCCGGCCGCAATGAAAAACGGGCAAAGTAGTTCTAGTTTCCAGTAAACGACTGCCTCAAAAAGACCTAATCTGCAAGTGCCACGTGTCACTAGTATGTGGCGCTGGGCCCTCCCTAAAAGTCCGTGCCCGTACTAAAAAATTTCCCCAAGGTGGGACCCGCTTTGACACACTGCTCGTGAGGTGTCAGACACCCGTGCAGTCAACACACAAAAAAATGTTTTGGGTTGCGTGTCCTCAGCAGAGACAGGTATACAGCAGAGGTCCTCTGCAATCGCGCCTTCTCTTGGGTGGGGAAGCGTGAAAACCTCTGCAGCTCCAATAAGAACCCGATAAAATCAAATTTTAATTGGCAAGCATTAAAAAATGATCAGTTTCTATGTATAAGACATTACAGTGGAATTAAACACATCAAAACTCAGGGATTTGATTGGCTGCTGAACATAAGATTAATCACGCGTTAAAAAAAACTAATAATAGCAAGCAAGTTGTTAATGATACACTTGAAGTCACAATTAAATTCGTCCCCAGAGCCATACATTTCCACATATGCCAATCGTTCTCCTTTGGAAACGTGGCCGATCTGGCACCTCTATCATTGAATATTGACTTACCTCACCCTCGTCCTTCCCCACCAACGGGCTCTGTCAAAGGATCTTCTTCGTGTAGATTAGGAGCTGAAGTGACATTAACTTAAATCTTAGATCACTTCGAAAAAGGCTTACAACTATTAACCTCTGAAAAAATAAATGTTGATCAACACCCCACCTAGGAAATAAATGATGGTGGCCGCTCACCACGTACTGTCTGTGATGAAGCTAATTACCATTCCACACGTCACACCTTAATTTGGCCACAACACTATCCTCGGGTCCCTTTCCACTTACAAAATCCTATAGGTGTAATATTACGCAGAGGAAACTTCCACTAAATCAAATATCACGCTGCAGCTGCTTCGTACCTTCGTACCGAATTTCCTCCCTAATTCTTCATCGTAGAAAACACCTATGCATTTTTTCATTTCCTCATTCACGTGTCCATCTGTAAGTTTTTAAGTTGAATATTTCTATCTTCTGTCGTGATGTCTAATCCAAAAGTTTACTTCTACCAATTACTAATTTTTTCCAAGAGTAGCTCTTCAAACCTTCAAATACTTCTACAAATTACTTTGTAATCATTCACTAACAGTATTTAGCATTAATTTTTAAATAACAAGAAGCATTTTGGCAGAAATGTAGTCGTGCACGGGACTAGCTCTAAAATCTAAAATATCCCACGAGGTATGAATGGATGAGGAGGTGTTGGGATTCTTTGAAAGCTTTTCTCCACGACCGCAATGGCGGCTTCACTCTCTTTAGCTGTGTCGTCCTTGTCAACCCTCCACACACCAAAAATTACATGGGCATTCAATTCCCATTAGTTTTTAATATGCAACAGTTATTAAAATAACAATTTATTATTAAAGTAAAAAGTGATTTTTTTAATTCTTACCATTTATGATATTTTTGAAAAAATCAATGGTCAAGATGCTTTTCATGTTAGTCCTTTTAATCTTGATCATTGATCTATATAATTCAGCGTATGCTGCTCACATAGGGAAGACTTTCAACCAAAATATTTTATTAATTGTTCCAAATATAGTGATAATTTACTTGAATAACCATTCATAATGGTATCACTACAACAAATGAACTAGAGCACATTCATTAAACATAAAGATTTCTTTTTCAATCTAATTCCTTCTCTTTCTTATGGGTGTAGGAGATACTTAACACTAATTGAAATATATATATATTGTTTTATCAAATATCATTATGACATTTGTACCCTTCATATGGCAAATTTAAAGTAAAATATTTAGGAGAATATGTCTTACTTGTTTCTTATTAATTATTTTGTGTACATCATCCTACTTCCACAATTTACTTAATTTCCTGGATTCTTAGGAGATTCATCTACCAATGTATATCTACCTAGATCTTGTATTTTGAAATTATCATCATTGCCAATATTTATTACGCCATTTAAGCTAAAGATTATGGAGGGCTATATTTACATTTAGAATCCAAAATATTCCTAGCTCTTTTGTATATTGGGAAATGAAGATGCAAGTAATGTCATCTTCAAGGCTTGGAAAAACTCTAGATAATCAACATTCCCAAACATTATACTTGTGCTTTAGTCCAACATTTATCACTCATATTTTTGTCATACAAAAATGCACCCAAGAATCTATAATGTAATCATAACACTACAATAAGCCTTGATGATCTTTGTGCATAGTTCTTGGTATGTGTCATCTGGATGCGCTTTCATAAATGCATACAAAATAAATAACTCTAAGGCTTTATCCTCCTAAAGACCTTGCAATGTGCAAATATTTTTAGTGGGCATGCTAAAATTTAGGCTATGTTAGTCACTAAGTAGTTAAATTTACTCTACTTCCATATCCAAAACAATCTAACATAAGTTTGTCCAAATGCCCCCAATAGTCTTGACAATATTTCAGATGACAAGAAAATGAATGGAACCTAGATGAAATTGTAGAAGCAATTTGCCATGGTTACTGTCATTTATTTTGAAATGAATTTTCAACAGATCCTTTAACATTTGTGTCCATAATCCTATAACACCACCACACTCTTAAGTGCCTCTAATGTCTAACAAAAAACCAAAAAGTTTCAAAATTGCAAACTGATTCATAAAAAATACCATATAGGTTAGAGTGGTCATACCAATGCCCCAAATGCCCACTTAAATAATTTTCATTTAAATTTAGAGCTAACATTTCCTTAATCTTCCACACATGATGTTCAATTCCAACAACATATTAAGAGACTAGTTGGTTTTAATCACAATTCAATGCAATGATGTTCAACATAACCTGCCTCACAAATTTTACTTCACTCCCAAAAATTTGAAACTGCTATAACAAACAAAAAAATTTAGTGAAGCATTTGAAAAGATTGCTATGGCATATAAAAAGGAGTAGCTTAAAGATTATATATAACTCACAACATTTTCTCTTCATGCAAACAAAAAAAATTGTTGAGAATAGACCAAAACCTATCTAAATGACTTAATAGAATATAAAATATTGATCTTCATCTCATTTTCACCCATGCAGAAGCCAACCTAGCCCAAGAATGGTAAAACATTCATCTTGAATCAGTAGACATCAATAGATTAGTCCAACAAACTTTAAAAAATACTGGACCTAGCCTAGACCATAGGGCATTTGTGATGGAAGAATGTTAAATCCTTGGCCACAGGATCATCAACATCAATTTGCATAGTGGTGACCCTACACAAATTTGAATAAAACACAAAAAAACCCCTAGTTTACATACATTAATTTGAAAGGAATTAGTCATGTCATTATAAACCAGTGATTTTTGAAAATCTTCAGATGAGATTGTTTTATGAAATTTAGGATTAGATTTCTATAAATGATTTTGTTCCCAGGTAAAAAAAATCTCCTTGAAAAATCTGGAGCATTTTGTAACAAGAGATTGACAAGAGGTATGTGATGTGTGTGTTTGAGTTGGTTTACATCTTCCTAAAGCTCTCTCTTCTATGTTGGGATATGGTGTTTTTGATTACAACAGGCGGCAAAAACAAGGGGCCGAACCCTTAACAGAGATTACAAAAGACAAAACACAGGGTCAGGAAACAAAAAGAGCCTGGAACCAAAACCCAGGAAACACTAGCTAACAAACGGCAAAAAGTAAGTAATAGCAAAAAACCAGCATCTAAGAAGCAGAAGGCACGCTAGGACAGAGAGTCCTCCCAGTCATTAGCAAGAAGTTCAAAAATTTTGTCCAGCTCTTGAGTTCTGTCATTGTTAGTGCCCTGAGAGAAAAGTTGAATATCCTGTAAAAGGGTTAAGTTGATCATGGAAGACCTGCACAACATGTGAGTAATGAACTTATAAAGAGTAGACATCTTGAGCTGCAGCGCCACCATCTTGTCCTTTAACTGAGTCACTTCAACAAAAAGAGAGTTATTGTCTCTGCCCTCATTCCCATTGCTATTCTCAGCAGTAGCCCTGACATCCTCTTCAGGGACAGATTGACTGTTCGTTTCAACCTCTTCAGCACCAGCAGGGTTTTGCTCATTCATGTTCCCCTCTCCTTCGCCAGTATCATAATGGGCCTCCACAGGGCTCTGATGGTTAAACTCCTCTTTATCACTACCAGTACCAATCACATTCTCAGGGCTGTCCCTGTAAACATTCTGCAGAGAGTCATGGCCATCAAACTGCTCCCCAGAAATAGGGTTCTCCATGTAAATTTCCTGCAAATCATCACTGTCGGCCTCCTTACCTTGAGAAGAAGCCTCAGAACTTTCAGAGTAGTCTATGAGTTTAACTTGGGGGACTGGCTTCCTAGTAATTCTGGTAGAGCGTCTAACACCAGTGGAAATGCTTTTCCCTTTGCCCTTCCTAGCCTTTTTAGCAGGGTTCTCAGTAGACATGTTAACACCTTTGGGGGTCTCCTAGCTATCTTTGAGGGAGCTAAGAATAGCCGCTTCCTCTACCAGCTCAGATAGGCGATGAAGCCGCTTCCTAGACTTGACAGAGCCCTTCTTCTTAGGGGTAGAGGTAGACCCAGGAGTGGGGGTATAAGTTTCCACAGAGGCCAAAGTTGAGAAATCATGACTATTATTCACAGGGGTGTGGAGAGAATCACATTTGATGGAAGCTGACAGAATATTGGGGGAGGGTTCCACATCCAGGAGATGGAGAGTGGCAGGGGGTGTCAGGGCCAAGTGAAACTGATAGAGCCTGTGAATGAGGCCTTGGTGAAGGGGCATAGGCTTCTCCAACGGCCTAGAGGTTAAGTTCTTATGAACCGTTTTAACTAAGTGCTCTAAGGAAGACAGCAAGTAGTAAGGGAAACAAATAGCCAAATTTCTACGAAAATGATTGAGCAGGGGAAGATGGTAGTAATAAAACTTGGCATAGCAACCTTCAAGCGTGAAGTACTTCATAATTAAAAAACACATGTCCGCCCATGGCTGAGGAAGCTTCGCCCTTTCGAACCCTCCCTGGTAGGGAACCAGCTCTTCGCCGTCACCCAAGAAAAGCTTTTGGTTCTGCGCTTCAGAAACCCTTTTCTTCCTCGGCAACTTAATGCCTTTAAGGGATAATCCCGTCGCCTCAGCAATACTTTTCTCTGAGAACTCAAAGCTAACACTGCCAATGGTGACCCATCTGTCAACCCACGAAGAAGCACACTAGATGGATAACGACTCATCATGCCCATTAAGGCATTCCAGGAATGGAATTATGCCCCCCTCCTTGCAGTAATGCCAGATAATGGCATTATCTTTGAAGTCGTTGCAGTTGTTAGGTTCAGTGCGAATTCTATCACCACCCATAATGAAAGCCCACGCCGCAATACCCAGTAGGAGAAGATAATTGAGTTGTAGAATACCCTTCAGAGCAATCCAGCAAGCGGTATTCATAAGAACTAAACCCAACCGATGCCAATCATGAAACATTAAGTTCCAAAAATCAAGCGAAATAATGAGGATTAAGTTCGCATGTAGGGAGTACAGACGTTGCTGCCAATTTGCATGGGACTGGTGCATAAGCCTAGATAGGGTGGGAAAGCACGCCACCTCATCACTCGACACTTGATTAGACATCATTAATAATAGCATTCTTCTCCTTATGAATAAGCATTCCAATGTGACCAGGAATGCTGCTAATTTGGCGCCAGACCCGCCAGATTTGAAATTCCTGCCCAAAGTTGGCAAGACCATCAGCAACTGAGTTGCCTTCCCTATAAGTATGGGAGAAAGAGACATTTGGGATGCCATGGAGGATAGTTTGAATATCAAATATAATGTCACTCAGCTTCCATCCACAAGTAGAGAGACTAGTAACCGCATCCAGAATGATTTTAGAGTCACCTTTTATGTGAAGATGGCTAATCCCCATAGAGATCGCCACTTTGGGACCCCAGAGGAGGGCCATTGCCTCAGCAAAGTTGTTAGAATGCTTTCCAAGTCCTCCGGCATAAGCCGCAACAAGATCACCATGTTCATCCTTTAATATCCCTCCCCCGCTGGCGCATCCATCAGCTTTAGCACCACTATCAAAATTAAGTTTCAACCACCCCGGCTCCGGCGGGGCCCAAATAGTATTAAGTCTTTTTCAAAGTTTCGTATCATCAAAATCTAGGATATGGTTCAGCAAACCCCAGTTAGAAGCCACCCAAGAATCCTGTTTGGTCAAAGGTTGATCTGCAGGTTTAATGTTAGCATTAGAAACATTTTCAACAATAGCCTTACATAAAGAGATCCAAACCTGCTTCGGAGACCTATGAGTGTCCCTAAAGATCCTATTGTTTCTTTCTTTCCACAGGGCCCACCTGAGAGAAGGAAGGGTTTACTTCCACAGCTCCCGAAGCCAAGGGTGAATAAGGGGAACATTCCAACTGGCGATACAATCACGAATCTCTCTGTTAAAAACCCATTGTATACCAAATTTTTCCATAATTCTGCTCCAAACATCTTGGGCAAAGTCACAATGAATGAGGAGATGTGCCACAGTTTCTTCTTGATTGCCGCAAAGAACACATCTGTTGACAAGCTGCAACCCTCTATGTTGGAGGTTATCATGAGTCAGAATTTTATTGTGGGTGGCAGTCCACCAAAAGAAGTTAATTTTAGGAAGACTTTTACAATTCCAGACTTTCTCCCATATCTCATCTTTGTTAACATCCCCCACCAGCAAAAGGTAAGCATATTTAACCGAGAACCTCCCTTTTTTGTCAGCATGCCACAGGAGTTCATCCTTTCGAGGGAATAAAGGGAGTCTGATATCCATCAGTAATTGTTGAACCATATTTAGTTTCTGATGAAACTCAGGGTTATTCATGGTGCATTGTAATAGCTTTTTCCATCTTTTAATCCCATGGTCTTGGGTAAGGTAATTACTAACCTTAGAGCCAAAAAATTGCTTGGCCAAGTCAACAATATTTTTATTATCAACTTGGGCTGAGAGAGCCTGATTAGTTAACCAGAGGTCATCCCAGAAGTTGATGAGAGAACCTTCCCCTAATTTCCATCTCATTCCTTTTCTAATAATGCTCCTTGTTTTTAGTATTTTATTCCAAATGGCAGAACCTGGCGGGATACCTTCATGAAGAAGTACCGAGTAGTTATCTGAATCTTTGAGATATTTGGCCTTCATTATGTCCCCCCAATCTTTATTTTTGTTGATGAAGTTCCACAAAACCTTGGACAACAGGGCTTTATTCATGTTTTGGACAGTCCTGATGTTAAGACCCCCATGAGATTTAGGACAGCAGACCTGCTCCCACTTGACCAAAGAAATCCGCTTCTTTTCCTCCATACTAGTCCATAAGAAAGTCCTTTGTATCTGTTCCAGTTTTTCAGCTAGGTATTTAGGCATCTTAAAAAGAGAGAGGAAGTACGTGGGAATGCCTTGGAGGGAACCACGTAAAAGTTGAAGTTTCCTAGCATTGCTGAGAAGTTTGCCTTTCCAGCCCATTAGCTTCCTCTGAGTTCTTTCAATAATGCTGTGCCAAAAGGCAGGAGTGACATCTTTAATAGTGAGGGGAGACCCAAATAAACAGAAGGGAGATTAGTAGCAGCACAACCAAGAATCTTAACAATTTTTCTTTGAAGATCATGAGGAGTATTGAAGAAGAAAACATTGCTCTTCTGAAAATTAATATATTGCTCAGAAGCCTTAGCATACTCATTCAGCACCCTTTTCCAAGCAAAAGCCTCCACCACGGAAGAAATGCCAAATAGAATAGTATCATCCACAAACTGTTGGATCATCAAAGGAGTAAGGGAGGTGGCAGGTTTAATCCCAGTAATAACTTTAGAAGAGACTTTGTTAAGAAAAGATCTACCCAGTGCCTCAGCAATCATGATAAAGAGGTAGGGGGAGAGAGGGTCTCCCTGTCGAATCCCCCTAGAAGGGGAGAAAAACCCTCTTGGGGTACCATTCACAAGAACCGAATATTGAGCAATAGTAATAGCTTCCTTGACAAGAGTGAGGAGTTTATCATTAAAACTAAATTTGTAAAGAAGTTTGAACAGAAACTGCTAGGATAGCCGGTCATAAGCTTTAGAGATGTCGAGTTTGAGAGTCATGTTAGGTATCCAACTTTTTTCCATGGAATGGATAGTCTCATGAGTAGCAAGAACAACATCCAAAATCTACCTGCCAGGAACAAAACCTTTTTGCATGGGAGAAATGATCTTATCCAGATAAGGTTGCAATCTGAAAACCAACAACTTAGCGCATATTTTATAAAAGGTGTTGCAGAGGCTTATAGGCCGGAAATCATTGAACATATCAGGGTTAGGTTTTTTAGGAATCAAAGCAATATAAGTGTTATTAAATTGTCTAAGGAGCTTACCAGTTCTGAAAAAGTCTTTAACAGCCGTAGTGACATCAAACCCAATGATATCCCAGAATTCTTGGAAAAACACCGGAGGAAAACCATCGGGACCAGGAGCTTTATAAGGGCCCATAGAAAAGACAACAGCCCTGACTTCCTCCTTAGCAACAGTTTTCAAAATGTCAGCATTGTCATCCACAGTCAAAACATAAGGTATCTCTTCTACTAGTTGAGAAACAGATCGCGAATTGTCAGCAAGTGGCCCAGACTCTGACAACAAGTTGTGAAAGAAACTAACAGCATTATCTCCAATCTCCTCATCTTTAGTAATAAAACTACCATCCTCCAATTTAATAGAAGATATAGAATTGGATTTTCTATGTTTAAGGGCGGATTTATGAAAGAAGGCTGTGTTCCGATCCCCTTCTTTGAGCCATTGGATGCGGGACTTTTGTTTCCAAAAAATTTCTTCCTTGTACATAATGTCCTTCCAATCCTTAATGAGGTTGTCTTCGAAAGTAGCCAAGGACTCGAACCTATGCCCTTGGGCAATCCTAAGTTGAATGTCCTCAAGATTATCAGATATGAATTTCTTCTTAGAAAAAATATTACCAAAGCTGTACTTGTTCCAACCATAAACCTGATGACGGATGTGGAGCAGTTTCTTGTGAAGACGAAACATAGGAGTACCGGTCACCTTAATTTGCCACCAAGTAGAGAGGAGATTTTTGAAATCAGGTTGCTTGATCCACATAGCTTCAAATCTAAAAGGAAAAGGTCCTTTTCTTCTATCATCAGCGCACTCCAAAATAATGGGGTTATGGTCTAAAACTGTTTTGGGGAGCGCTCTAAGAGAGAGAGCAAAGTTGAGGGGCCAATTATTGGAGGTTAAAACCCTGTCCAGTTTGACTTGAATTAAGTGTTCCCCATTCCTTCTATTGGACTAGGTGAATTGCTGATTAGTTAAATCAAATATCCGTAAGACCATAGGTGTTGATGAAGTCTGCCAAATCCATCATACTATCCGAGTAGTCCACAATACCTCCAAATTTCTCAGAAGGGTATAAAGGGGTATTAAAATCCCCAGCCAACATCTAGTGTGAGGCTATGTGTGAAACCAGTTTCCCGGAAAGATCCTCCAAGAGGTTTTTTCTCAAAACACGGGTATTAGGGGCATAAACATTGATGAGGCACCAATTGAAAGAAGGCAAAGAGAACTCAATAGCTAAATAATTCTTTTTAAAGTGAACAAGCAAACCTTTAATCTTTGAAGCATTCCACATAGTGACAATGCCACCAGAGGCTCCAATCGCCGAGCTAACGAAGTAGGAAGCATTGGGCCAGATATTGTTAGCAACAGTCTTGAAATTATCCTCTATCATTTTGACTTCTTGGAGCAGCAAAATGTCAACTTTGTAATCCAAAATACAATTTCTAACCTCGAACTATTTTGAGGGGTTTTTGAGACCCCTCATATTCCAAGAGAGAATCTTCATGTAGAAATCTTCCTGGAGTGAGACTTCAGAGTTTTCTGTCGTCCATTGGCAATCTCCCGCACTGCCTCCCTTTGTCGGGTTTCCCTCATGGAGGGCCTGCCCTTTGCTGGATCAATACCAACATCAACAGTCTTTTTAGGTTTCCTACCTCTTTTCTTCTGAGAAGTCCATTCCTCCTAGTCACTTAACGAAGCACTTGTGCTTGCTCCAGGTGAACTCACTAAGGATAAAGCTTTCTGCCCAGGCGATGCGATCCCTTTTGAAGAAATCTGGCCCAACTTAATAGGGGAAATATGATCCAGGCTCTGAGAAGGGGGGCAAGTTTTCTTTGACAGAAATTATCCTATTGATCAGAGAAGGGGCTTCCTGAGCGACTGCAGGATCCTTTTGGATCTGGAATACATTATCCTCTTCTTGCATCAAGGGGATCTTGTCCTTCATTGGACTAACCAACTTATGTAACAATTCTTCATCCAACTTAGCAACTGGAAGATCCGGGTGTTGGGTCTCTTTTACCGTTTCCAAAATCTCTCCTTCTAAAAAAGGGGAAGACTCAAAATCCATAGTCCTAAAGGTGGGAGTGGGTTTTGGCACCTCAATTTGAGGAATAAGATCCAGATCCACCATAGTCCCATTATCTGTAGGCTTGATTGAGCATTCCTTTGACAACTTATTTTTACCTCTATCCCTAACTTCCTTAGTTCTCTTGGACTTACAATGGGAAATAAGGTGCCCCTTCCTCTTGCAGGACTGACAGAAGAGAGTAGAGTTCTCATAAGAAATGGGCTGATTCCAAATACCAAACTTGGAATTAATCTCAATGGAGGAGGGTAGAGTTTTATGAATCTCCACGTTCACACAGAATCTCGTGTAAACAAAGCGAGACTTGGTACTGGTAGGAGTGTCTAAGGTGACAAAATGCCCAAAGGAATTACCAATAGATTTGAAAATAGACTCATCCCAAAACTCAAGGGGGAAACCAGGTAATCTTACCCAAACAGGGGCGCAGTGGTTGAGATCTTCAGCTGGGTCCAAACCAAGTTTCCAGCAGCAAACAGAGAGGGAATGAGAACCGCACAGCCAAGGCCCTCCAGATAGAACGGACATGTCCTCCTTGCTCGTGAATCTGAACAAGAACATCCCGCGCGGCATTGCCATAGTCGAAACACTACCTTTGAGATGCCAACGGTTGGAAATCCATTTTCGCACCATGTCTATGCTCGGGTGAAGGGAAAAGAACTTACCCACAAGGGTAAGATCCATTAAGGAGACAATCCTATCCACGAGGTTATCAGGGATGACCAGGGAGGAACCCTCCGTTGATTCCTTGAGCTGACAGTCTGCTGGCTGAGCGATGGTGGAATGAGAAGCAACAATGCCCGTTAGGGTATTCTTCCAGTGGGGCTGCTGAACAACACCCAATACGGGTGGGAGTTTTGAGGTACTGCCATCAGTAGCACCCTCCATGCTCAAGAAGGACAAAACACCCAGTAAAAACCCCAAGTAAAATAGGGTAAAACCAGGTAAGAATTTAAGATTGGGATATGGTGTTATACACCATTGCATAATTCAATAGATTTTATAATGTTGTAAACACCATTGCATAATTCAATATATTTTATATTGTTGTAATTAAATAATTATTTAGTTGTGATGCACCTAGGTGGTGTGGTTAATCACACTAGGTAATTATTTGGGAACCACTTTATGTTGTATTGTAACATTGGGATATTATTTGTATTATTTGATTAATTGGGAAAAGTTAGTACCAATAGTCAAATGGGGGTTAATGGTTTTGTGTTTCCCATGGTTTTGGGGCACATGGTTTTCTCAATGTAATGTGTGAGCTTAAATTATAAAAGCAAGCACAAGGTTATTATTTGAAGTTGGATGGATAATTCATTGGAGGTGAACATAGGTTTTGTGAGAGGCTGTCATTGTATTGAGCTCTCTCCTGTAAGTGTATATTGTGAAGCATGGCAAGTGATATGTGGATTCATGCTTATACACATGGAGGATGCATTGGAGGTGCTTGATGGATTCAAAGGTATTCATGGAGGCTTATGGATTGTATTGTAATATGTTTATTGTTGAATAATATATTTGAGCATGAATGCTTTTCGAGGCTAGGTTTTTCCCTCTTGAGGGTTTTCCCATGGTATATCTTGTGTTCTCTTGTCTTTGTCATTTTATCTTTGCATTATGGTTGTTTTTGCATCTTATTCTCCTATTGGGTTATGTGGAATTGGTTTAATTGGACCTACAAATTCCTAACATTCTATCCCATGTTAACATAATTAAGATGGAATATAGGACAAAAATAAATAAGATATAAAGCTAACAAAGTTAGGTTTATCATGGAGCGTCTCTTATGAAGTTGAATCTATGAAGTTATTTTTTCTTGTTTATCATATAATTTACTAAAGAGAGGTCTTCAAGAGACACAAACTTTGAAACAAAAACACAATACATAATTGTATTCACATATATCTTACTATATGTCTATCTATAAAAATTGTAAAATTGAATTCATTATATGTTTTCATATTATATTACATGGTTGCATCAACATATATATTACTATATGTCTACACACTAAACTATCAAAATTGAAATCAATTCAATGTTTTCCATAACTTGACACAGATAAGATGTGTCTTTGTAGTCCCCAAAAGAAAAAATCAATTTAACATGAAATTGTGTAGAAACCAACATAAAAATTCTACAATTATAAAAAAACCAACAGTAGCATGAGTAAAACAACTATTGCCATGAAGACTTGGTAGCTCTCTATAAAACATGGCTATCTATATAATCAATATTTGAATCATAAAGTAAATTTTGCTTAAAACGTAACAATATAAAAGTTGTGTACATGTCCACTTTCAAATTCATGCACATAAAGAGGATGAGATTTGATGATGCCCACAAACTCATTGATAAAGTGAGGATACTAAAACAATCTAATTACAAATTTAAATAACTAACATGATCTAGCATATAACACCCAAAACCTTGTATCCAATGGTAAAACATTCCTTAAATAGATATCTCACCATTGCAAACATATCAAACACCTTCACCTACATTCAAGGACTTATCAAAAAGGTCTCCCACTGTTTCATTGGGTTTTTACACTCCTTTTTCACATGTCCCCTCTTTCTGTAGTTCCAACACTTAACTCTATTCTTCTTTCCAGGAATCTTAGATTGGCCCTTAGATTTTTCTTTAGCCCCTTTCTGATCTCCTTTCGGTCCTCTTTCCTTGGACCTTCCCCTCACATTGAGAACCTCAGTGTTAACCTCAGAAGTCTTCTTCCTCATCTCCTATGCCAACAAAGTTGCAACAAGACAATCCAACTTCGGATATTCAAGGTTAGTAGTAATAGCAAGGATAACATTCTCCCAAGATTCAGGTAAAGAACAAAGTAAAAGTATACATTTATCTTCCTTTGCAACTGTAGCATCTACATAATAAATTTGACTCAAAAGTAAATTAAAATTGTTCAAATGCTCTACGATAGAATCACCCTCTTTCATTTTAATAGAAAACAATTTCCGCTTTAAATAAAGCTTGTTTACCATGCTCTTGGCTTGATAAATCTCACCCAATCTCTTCAAGAGTTTGTATGCACTCTCTTCCTTCGAGACATTCAACAAGATGAAATCTACAAAACACAGTCGGATAGTTCCTCGTGCCTTCTTATCCAACCTTTCCCATTCGTCTGGACTCACATCATCAGGCTTCTTTGCTTTTTGAATAGCCAACCACTAGTTTCTTTCTTCCATCAAATCCTCTACTTTCAGCTTCCACAACTCATACCTCATACTGTTGAACTTCTCAATGTCCAAATGAGAGGTTGAAGCAGCGGTGGATGCAGACATATTATCTACACAAGATCTGCAAACACAAACAACCAAATCTCCCACTGCAGCTAAACAACCTTCACACTACCACCCAAGAGTCAAAGTTGGCCAGGCTCTGATACCAAATGTTAGAAAATGAAGGCAAAAACTAATCAAATGGAAATCCGATTACAATATGTTAATGATTACAAATAGTGTAATATCAATGGAGATTGCATTCATAAATCAAAATCACAACACATGAACAAACACCATAGAAGAATAACACTAGATATAATGTGGAGAAAACCCTTTCGGGTAAACAACACCACCAAAAAAGAGGCTCAAGTTGTATGATCTTCAAAATCTAAATAACATAATACATGGACTTCTTTCTTCTCTCCAACCTTCAATCCAGCAACACCTGTGTACAAAAAATTGTCATACTACAACACTTACATGGCAATGAACTTATAGAAGTGTTTTCCCTCCAAACTAGGTGTCCACTTTCTCTCTCCTAAGAATTGTTGGGATAAGTTGTCATTAACTTGCAATCCTAACCAATTCATGTGTCTCCAAAATTCTTGGAATGTGTTCCCCAACACAAAGACTTTAAGAGATTAATTATTTATTAATTATATCACTTTGACTTTTGCAATCAATTCCTAATTGATAAGTTCAAACTTGGGCATCCATTTTTAGAGTGGGGGCTATGAAGATTTTGTTGACTTCTCCTAAGTCTATTTTGAGAGTTTGCTAACTCCTAGTGAGTGGGAGTTAGACTTGGGACTTATTTTTAGACTTGGAGTTATGTTTTTTTATGTACATGAGTGGATAATGTTGAGACACTTTGCATGGATATAATGTTGGAGTTAACTACAGTGTTAGAGATGCATGAATTGGATATTGCTTGCATGTACTTGCATGTTGTTGCATGTTGATGCATGTGACGTTGCATGTAGTTGTATGTCAGTTTTGTGAGATTACATGCAGAACACTCCAACTCCAGAAACTTGCAGGATGGTAGATCTCAGTGATTCAAGAAATGGGTATCAGTTGTATGTTGTTGAAAATGTTTGCATGTCAGTTTTAAGATATTACTTGTAGGACACTCCAACTCTCGAAAGTTGCAGGATGGTACATCTCAGTGTTTCAAGTAATGGGTATCAGTTGCATGTTGAATCTGATGTTTGCATGTCACTTGCATGTACAAAATAAGATAATTCAGAATAACATTGGGGACATCAATTGTGCAAGTTGTTGCATGAGAATTGGTGTGTGTTGATCACTTCAGTTGACTGAAATAGATTGGGCTAACTTGAGCACCCAATCTTGGGACTTTTAGTTGTTGCTTTTATTTGGAAATATGTTTGATGTTGGCAAAGTTAATTTTGGCATACTTGTGTGCATACATCATGAAGGGGCAATTAACTCAAAGCTTGCACTTTGTTTGAGTTCAATCTTCTCAATTTAAGTGAGCTTGATTTTTGCATGAGCTTTGGAAGCTATGTTATCATTTGTAGTTTATTATAATTTGAGTTTCAAGCTTTTGAATTAAAAGAGGGTTTTTTGATTTAATTGTAAACCCCATACATTTTCCAAAGAGTTGATTTGAGGAAAAAAGACTTAGAAGAAACAAGCAAAAGTTTTTTTGTAAAAGACTTAGAAGAAAAAAAATAAAAAACTTTTTTGACTTAGAATAAAAAAGCAAGAAGCTTTTTTATTGAAGAAGCTTTTGAAGAAAAAATCAAGAAGCTTTTTTAAAGTTTTTTACAGGTTTGAAGATTGAAGTTTTTTTATGAAGTGCATCAAGGACTTAGAGAAATTTCAGTATTGAATGTAATCTTTTCCAAAGAGATTTAATACAAGTAGGAAACATCTTTGAGTGTGGAGTTTTTTCCCGAAAGGGTCTCTCCACATAAATACTATGCAAGTTTTTTCTCTTCTCTTCTCTTCTCTTCTCGTCTCTTCTCTTCTCTTCTACATTGGTTTGAAAGTACATAAGCACTTGTTCATTAATTGTTACAGATTAATCTTAATTTCAACTTTGCATACACAAATTTTAAAGTTTATAGAAATAGTTCTACCTTCATTTTTCAACATTTGGTATCAGAGCTAACAGTTGTGTAGAGTAAGGGATGCCTTTCTCTTAAAGTGTCGAAGGTTTTTTGGCTGCAGTGGGAGCTTTGTTTTGTAGGTTTTGCAGATCTGTGAGTTTGGAAGCGATGGAATTTACCTCTTAGATGGATATTGTCAAAAGAATCTTTGTTGGGCTTTTGAGGCTCAAGGTTATGGATCTTTATGGAGTTGATCCTATGATAGTGATTTGGAGCTCCATTTTGACAATATGTGTATATTCTCTTGTTTGGTGGTTTTATTCCTTTACCTTGTGGTCATGTGCAATGAAAGGGTGTTTATGTTGGATGGTTACTTCTGGTACCTTAATCACATGGAAAAACATTCATTTCTTAGACTACAGTTTGGAGTGCTTATGTTGGGTTGGGTTTCACTCCATGGTTACACGAAAGTACTAGATGATTTATCACTGGTTGTATGGAGGTTGTGGAGTTGGTATTTTTATGATATGGACACTCTTTAACAACCTAGATTCTCCTTTCTCATATTCATGATATTTTGAATATGTAGGTTTTCATAGTTTTCTTATTTCAAAAGATTGTGGGTTTGTAGATCTGTGATATTCTATTATTTCAGATGATATATTTGATGATGTTCATTGGTGTGAATATTTGGATGTTTAAATGGTTTCAGATTTACAGAGATATGGTTTTGCAAGTTTTACATGTTAACCAAAATTTGTGGTTTGTAGATCTGTGGAAAATTGTGTTCAGACACTTTCTGGATGGAAACAATTTCAGATTTGCAAGGCTACTTGTTGGATTCTTATGATCTATGATTTCTCTTATGTGGATTTATTTGGAAAATCAGATCTAGATTTGATTCTGGTGTTTGATTCTTGGAAATCTACATGTTATAGTTACATTTGTTCTACATGTTACTGATGTGGGGTTCAATCTATTTTTCAATTATTAAAGGTTGAAGCACTGATCATGTTTTTCTCCTATGAGATGTTGCATGTGTGCAAATCTTGTGAATAAGCTGATGTGGGTTCTATTTGGTAGGCCTCTACTTGGTCACCTTAATTACATTGGTATTCTTTGTATTAAGACAAAAGAGTAGTTTGGAGTACCTAATTTAGTTATTCATTAGAATCTATAGCAGTAAAGTTATGTTGCATAAGAAACTTTTTTCACTTTTAGTGGAGTTTTGGCAATGATGTTGATCATGATACTATGCATAACTTGGTATCACTTTCAGTGGGAGTTTTGTAGTTACATAATGTGTTCTATCTTCTTTGTTCAAATATGTTGGTTCTAAACTGTTATTGTTGCAGTGTTGTGAGCCATACAAAATCTTTGATTAGAAGATGGATGATCTTTTGCAATGGTTGTTGGTGTCATAAGAAGCTCTTGGATTATGCCTTTAGTTTGCAGTAAGAGTTCATTGACATTTTTGGTTCTATTGACAGAGGATGCTAGATCTTCATGTGTTTTGAAGAGGTGTTGACATCTTGGCTTCCATGGAGGACTCTTGGAGTTTTTGGTGAGGTGTTGAGTTTATAACTTATCAGTTTTTGATATATGATCCTTGGTTTAGAGGATGTATAGTATTATGTCAAGATGCACTCTTGATCATGAATTAGAGTTTTTGGCATGATACAGGTGCTCTTGGGAGCAGAATATGTTCATTGGAGCATACGATCTTGTTTTGAGATGTTAGATCATGATGTCATGATATATTCTCGATTCTAGAGTCAGAATTTTGACAATGGTTTGTTTAGTTCTCTCTTTGGTTTTGCAGTATTAATCATTTGCTTGGAGCTTCATGATTGTGTAGATTGCATTTGAAGTTGGCATGGATTGATTGTTGAAAACTCATGGATACTAGAGAGACTTGGGTGAGGCTTGATATCTCTTGAACTTAGAGATATGTGTTGGAAAGATTTCTCATTATGAGATGTAAACAAAAAGATTGAGAAGCCTACACTTGAAAATGGATGCGAGTCCATTATAGACCTTATGAGAAGGATGTCTTTATTATAAGCTTTTATTGCTTGGTGTTATATGCAAGGACAATCTTGTATCCCACTCTTAGTCTACTCGGCAGGTAAATGATCTAATAGGTGTTGCCCACTTGATTATTAGATGCATTCTTGATATGTATCTTGTCTTCTCTTTTACACTGGTCTTGAAAAGGATATTTGAGAAGTAGATGCATGGGTTTATGGATTTTTTTTGTTCTAATTATTATTTGATCTTGAGCTATAGAACTAGTTCTAAGGATTTGTTTTGGAGAGGTACAGAAATGGTTGGTGATTTTTGGGCTTATTCCCTTTGTTGTGGGAATGTTTGGCTAGTTTGATCTACTTTCAGTGAGAGGTTAACATCTATTTCTGCCATGTTTTCATCATAATTTGGATGTTAGATGTTGATACCTTTTCAGTTTGGGAGTGTTGAAAGAGATCTTACTTTACACAGTTTGGCATAGGTTAGTGTGGTACAAAGACATGGTATGATTTTGTAGTTTCTCTTTTCGCTGGTATATTTCCTTCTTCTTGAAGGTTCTCATGTTTATGGAGTTGAGGTTTGCATTGGAGTCAAGTGTTATTGCTGTTAAAAATAATTTGGTAACTCCTTGGTCTCTTTCTTCATTGGTTAAAAGGACTTGGGAGAGTTATTCTGAGATTGGTAATGAGAGATGTTTTATGCATATGATTATATGTCTTGACACTATATGGTAGAGGAGTTAGCCACATCCTCTAAGAAAAGTGCTATAGGAGGATTTGTAAATGCCTTGATCTTATTTTCATATTTGACATTACCCATGCAATGGGAGTTCTTGGATCTATATGCTCTTTATTGTCATGATATCTTCTTGGTTGTCTCAATTTGCAGGTTATTGATTTGAAGATGATTTTGTATATTTCACTATTTGGATCTATGAGTTGTGCAAGTTTAGTGGGTTGTCTTTACCCATTGGTTGCATTGAAGACTTGGATGTGGATTGTCAATATCCATAGATTCATTTAGTGTTATTGCAGATTTTGATTTTTGACCTTGTCTTTGGTCATTTGTACATTGGTATGTTGCATTGAGATGGGAGGATAGATGATTAGCAGGATTGTTTTACAGGGTCTTGATTGCAATTTTGGGTTGGTATGTTGATGGCATGGAGTTCTACCTATGATGGTTTGTTTACCCTGGTTTTGAGGTATGGATATTTTGGATGAGCTAGCAACTTGCTTTGGTTGCTTTTCCATTTGGTATGAGTGGCAGACACTCAAAGTCTTATGTTATCATTATGATTTGATGCTTGTGTTCATGTTGAGATTGGTGTAGGTTTAAATGACAGTTGATATGGTTCATCTTGGCATGTTTCTTGTTTATCATGGGTGACATGATGTAAGGAGTTCTTGTTTGAGATGATGGTTATCATGGTTGCTTTTATAGGTATCTTGTTGGAGCACAAAAGTATGTTGAAGAATCAACAGTACATTGATGGCAAGGGATGTTTTTCACTATGATTTAAAGTTTGATTATATCATTTAGAGTTATTGCAATGTATAATGTCAAGTGGGAGAATGTTGGGATAATTTACCATTAACTTGCAATCCTAACCAATTCATGTCTCTAAAGTTCTTGGAATGTGTTCCCCAATACAAAAAGACTTTGAGAGATTAATTATTTATTAATTATATCACTTTGACTTTTGTAATCAATTCTTAAATGATAAGTTCAAACTTGGGCATCCATTTTTAGAGTGGGGGCCATGAAGACTTTGTTGACTTCTCCTAAGTCTATTTTGAGAGTTTGATAACTCCTAGTGAGTGGGAGTTAGACTTGAGACTTATTTTTAGACTTGGAGTTGTGTTTTTTTATGTACATGAGTGGATAATGTTGAGACACTTTGCATGGACATAATGTTGGAGTTAACTACAATGTTAGAGATGCATGAATTGGATACTTGCATGTAGTCAGAATAGCTTGCATGGACTTGCGTGTTTTTGCATGTACTTGCATGTTGATGCATGTTGTTGCATGTCACTTGCATGTGCATGCATGTTTTTGCATGTCACTTGCATGTGCTTGCATGTTGTTGCATGTCATTCCTATGGACTTGTATGACCTTACATGTTCTTGCATGTTAGTTATATGACCTTGCATGTAGTTGCATGTCAGTTTTGTGAGATTACATGCAGAACACTCCAACTCCAGAAACTTGCAGGATGGTACATCTCAGTGACTCAGGAAATGGGTATCAGTTGCATGTTGTTGAAAATGTTTGCATGTCAGTTTTAAGAGATTACTTGCAGGACACTCCAACTCCTGAAAGTTGTAGGATGGTACATCTCAGTGTTTCAAGTAATGGGTATCAGTTGCATGTTGAATCTGATGTTTGCATGTCACTTGCATGTACAGAATAAGATAATTCAAAATAACATTAGGGACATCAATTGTGCAAGTTGTTGCATGAGAATTGGTGTGTGTTGATCACTTCAGTTGACTGAAATAGATTGGGCTAACTTGAGCACCCAATCTTGGGACTTTTAGTTGTTTCTTTTATTTGGAAATATGTTTGATGTTGGCAAAGCTAATTTTGGCATACTTGTGTGCACACATCATGAAGGGGCAGTTAACTCAAAGTTTGGACTTTGTTTGAGTTCAGTCTTCTCAATTTAAGTGAGTTTGATTTTTGCATGAGCTTTGGAAGCTATGTTATCATTTGTAGTTTATTATAATTTGAGTTTCAAGCTTTTGAATTAAAAGAGGGTTTTTTGATTTAATTGTAAACCCCATACATTTTCCAGAGAGTTGATTTGAGGAAAAAAGACTCAGAAGAAAAAAGCAAAAATTTTTTGTAAAAGACTTAGAAGAAAAAAAATAAAAAACTTTTTTGACTTAGAATAAAAAAGCAGGAAGCTTTTTTATTGAAGAATCTTTTGAAGAAAAAACCAAGAAGTTTTTTTGAAGTTTTTTACAGGTTTGAAGATTGAAGCTTTTTTATGAAGTGCATCAAGGACTTAGAGAAATTTTATTATTGAATGTAATCTTTTCCAAAGAGATTTAATACAAGCAGGAAACATCTTTGAGAGTGGTGTTTTTTCCTGAAAGGGTTTCTCCACGTTAATACTGTGCAAGTTTTTTCTCCCCTCTTATCTTCTCTTCTCTTTTCTTCTACATTGGTTTGAAAGTGCATAAGCACTTGTTCATTAATTGTTACAGATTAATCTTAATTTCATCTTTACATACACAAAATTTTAAAGTTTATAGCAACAGTTCTACCTTCATTTTTCAACATGCAAACATTAAATGACTTCTTACAAGCTCATGCCACTTGTCCAAAGTTAACCATGCAAAGATGGATGCCCAAGGCCAAAAATGGTATCTTACAACATCTTATGACATGTCATAACTGTCATAGATTCTACCAGAAAGCATCTTCCCAATATGGGCACCTAGAGCTAAACATAGCATCTTACAACTATTAGTTACTTGTCATAAGTTGTCATATTGTCATAGAATACTATGATAACTTGCAGTTGTCATAGATTCTCTTACATGCACTCACCAACTTTATGACATGTTTCATACATGTTAAAAATAGTTGATTCCTCCAAGTTGGTACCTACCGTCATTTACTCATGCTTTTTACAATTACCAACCGTAAATGTCATTCCATAATTACCTCTAGTAAATCCAAAATTACCACTATTGGTGAAACTACCTCAAATTTTCTTATGGGTAATTACAAATTACAAATAATGAAATAGAATAAATACAATATTAGGATTTACAAGGTTAATGGCACCTTATCCCAAGACTGTAGGTTACCAATATTTCCTCTATCTCTCTCTATGTCTCTAGACATCTCCCTCACTCTCTATCTCCCTACCTCTCCCTTTTGTCTCCTTTATCTCTTCCTATTAGTCCTCTCTATCTCTCTCTAAACCCTAAACCCCTAACCCCTAAACCCTAAACCTGAGAAACCCTAACCCTAAATAATGCCTAGGTAAACCCTAACCCCTAAACACTAAACCCAAGCAACCCTAAACCTCTATCTCCTTATCTCTCCCCTATCTCCCTATCTCTATCATCCCTCTGCCTCTCTCTCCTTATGTCTCTAGACATCTCCCTCACTCTCTATCTCTCGCTATACATCCTCTCTCTCTCTCTAAATCCTAAACCCTAAACCCCTAAACCCTAAGCCCTAAGCCCTAAACCTGAGCAACCCTAAAGCCCTAAACCCTAAATTATAATGCTCCTAAACCCTAACCCCTAAGTTCCCTGAACCCGAGCAACCCTAAACCCCTAAACTCTAAATAATGCCCCTTACTCCTATCCCCTAAACCTAAAACCCTAAATCCAAGCAACCCTAAACCTCTATCTCCCTATCTCTCCCCTATCTCCCTATCTCTATTATCCCTCTATCTCTCAATCTCTCTCCCTATGTCTCTAGACATGTCCCTCACTATCTATTTCCCTCACTCTCCTCTCGGTCTCCTAGATATCTCTCCCTATTGATCACATCTCTCTTTCTAAACCCTAAACCTCTAGACCTTAACCCCTAAACCTAAGCAACCCTAAACCCTAAATAATGCCCCTAAACCTTAAACTCCTAACCCATAACCCCTAAATGCTAAACCCAAGCAACCCTAAACCTCTATCTCCCTAGCTCTCCCCTATCTCCCTATCTCTATCATCCCTCTACCTCTTAATCTTTCTCCCTATGTGTCTGGACATGTCCCTCACTCTTTATCTCCCTATCTCTCCCCTCGGTCTCCTCTATCTCTCCCTATCGGTCCTCTCTCTTTCTCTCTCTCTAAGCCCTAAGCCATGAACTTCTAAACCTTGACCCCTAACCCCTAAACCATAAACCCTAAATAATGCCCCTAAACCCTAAACCCCTAACCCCTAACCCCTAAACCCAAGCAACCCTAAACCTCTATCTCCCTATTTCTCCCCTATCTCCCTATCTCTATCATCTCTCTAGACCTCTCGATCTCTTTCCCTATGTCTCTGGACAAGTCCCTCACTCTCTATATCCCTATCTCTCCCTTATCTCCCTATCTCTATCATCCCTCTACCTCTCAATCTCTCTCCCTATGTCTCTGGACATATCCTTCACTCTCTATCTCCCTATCTCTCCCGTCTATCTCCTCTATCTCTCCCTATAGGTGCTCTCTCTAAACCCTAAAATCTAAACCCTTAACCCCTAAACGATAAACCCTAAAACTGAGCAACCTAAACCCCTAAACCCTAAACCATAAACCTGAGCAATCCTAAACCCTAAATAATGCCCCTAACCCCTAAACCTCTATCTTTCTATCTCTCCCCTATCTCCCTATCTCTACCATCCCACTACCTCTAAATATCTATCCCTATGTCTCTGGACATCTCCTTCACTCTCTATCTCCCTATCTCCCCCCTCTCTCTCCCTAAACCCCTAAACCCCTAAACCCTAAACTCTAACCCCTAAACCCTAAACCTCAGCTACCTTAAACCTTTATCTCCTTATCTCTCCCCTATCTCCCTATCTCTATTGTCCCTCTACCTCTCAATCTCTCTCCCTATGTCTTTAGACATTTCCCTAGAGAGA
Source organism: Cunninghamia lanceolata (assembly GCA_027924645.1). Taxonomy (NCBI): domain Eukaryota; kingdom Viridiplantae; phylum Streptophyta; class Pinopsida; order Cupressales; family Cupressaceae; genus Cunninghamia; species Cunninghamia lanceolata. Next base: position 4,300,700 of record BSBN01000524.1, read on the forward strand.
GAGATGTCCAAAGACATAGGGAGAGAGATTGAGAGGTAGAGGGATGGGGAGAGATAGAGAGGGGGAGAGAGATACAAAGGGAGGGAAAGAAAGGTAGAGTTAGAGATAGGGGTCGATAGAGGGAGGGAGAGAGATAAAGAGGTAGATAGAGGAGAGAGATAGAATTCAAGAGTTAGAGAGAGGGGATCCATAAAGAAGACGATATTCAAAGAGGGAGAGATATATGCATAAAATTCATTTTAATTATTTTATAACGTGCTTGCATTTTTGCTTGCTTTGGGAAATCCCAACCCTAAGGGTTGGATTTTCCTTGGGCACCCAACCCAAAGGGTTGGAGGTAGCTTTTGGATGCCAAGGACATGTTTTTTCACAAAATTAAGAAAAAAACTAGTAGTTTTGAAACTAGACTTAGAGCACTACAAAACTTGTTCTTATCACGTCTTCTAATTTTGAGTGTGGCTATTTTCAATTCCTCATGAAGGATCAGTTTTTTTTTATTTCAAAAAAAAGTGACCACTTTTGACCCCCTTTTAGTCCCCCATTTCCATGCACTTACTCGAAACAAAGACATTTCTGAATACGTTTTATATTATTGCAATAAGGTAGATTTATGCATGCTTGCAATTCAGTGGAAACTTAGAAAAACTGAAATGTGGACAACAACGTATTATTAACTTTGTGATTAACATTTATATTTATTTGTTGGTCAGAATTGAAGGTGAAATTGATTATTTGATGATAGAATTATAAACTTCTGTTATAAATAGGATGTAATTTTCTATGGTTATGTTCATTGAAAACTTGAGCTTTAAACACTATGATAAGTCTGTTAGTTTGACAACAAGTTGAGAATGCAAGGAATACACAATAGTATCATTAGTATATAATTGTTATAACTAGGATTTTACCCTTATACTTGACTAGATGAGTTTGTAGTTGGTGTAAACTCTCTAAATCATCTAGCCAAGCATAGGATAGAAGAACTATTTTTTGAAGCTAATACACTTGTAGATGGATATTATACTATTATGTATACTTGTATGTGAAATAATGATTTATGTTAACAAGTTTGAGATAGAAGTGTGTGAATATATGACACATATCTCCATTTTGGAATGTGTTTATGAATTATCAAAACTTTGGCTAAAGGAATGCAAAATCACTGCTTGCATTGTAGGTTCATAGTGTCTTTTTATTTACAAAACAGTCAGATTGAGTCATATTTAGCTAGAGGGATTCTAGATTCATATGATTGATTGTTTGTGATTGGACACAACACAAGTTCTCAGATAGCATAATGGGTCTTGTTGATTCCCTTAATGTGTTACCCTCAAGAAGGGTAGGGCCACTTCCAAATGGAAGGTGTGAGAGGGACTGCTGGTTTGTGGTTGGAGGTAAAGCACTCGGGTGATGCTCTCCCTCTTGTAGCTGAAGAATGCTAAAGACTTGGTTACTCATATATATTATTTAATTTCTACTTGCTAAATGTAATATTACAAACTCGTAAATTTGTAAATAAAGCATCAAGATGTGGATGCGACCATGTAACATTTAATTTATGAATGTTGGTATATTCATTTATTCTAAATGATTTATGAAATGGGATAATTATTTATGATTCTCATTATTGTATTTATGATTTAATTATGTTTTATTTATTTTTAAAAATTTATGGTATTGTTTTGGTAAAAAAATTAGTATGTTCTATATAATGGACAGACGTTCGTTACATTTTACTTAAGTATCTTGATGCATTTTATATTGTATGCATATAATATTTTGGATAGAATGTTATCAAATCATGGAAGATAGCTGTAGGTGTGCTATGAGGAAGAATTTGGTGGAGCCTAGTTTGTAGGAAGCATGCTAGAATTACATAGTGGTGAGAAGCTAAGTTTCTTGATTAAATATAGCAAGTTTGTGACTGACAACGAGGAAGGAGAGGTGTTGGTGGAGGAAGTGTGTATCAAGAATATAAGACCCTTTCCTCCTCCCGTGCAATTGCCAATGAATTGCTTGATTAGGGATACAATTGAATCATATGACAATGATTATTCGTGTAGTGACATCATCTTCAAAAAATTGGACCCAAATTTGAGTAGGGAGGAGCTTTTCTTGGTCTCATTTCTCAACACTTTCATGATGAAAGCATACCCTCACTCACATTTGTGCCTTGCTTGATTATGGAAGAGAGGAAACTAGAGCTTGTCTCTCAACCCTATTTTTATATAGCACACCCCTTTCAATTTTGGCTTTTAGATGGGTCAAGAAAAATATGTAGTTTGATTTATGTATTGTGTCACAAGTAATTTTAACGCCATCTTTGACGTATGAGGACAAAAAAACTAATATATGGTTTGATCTTCTTATTGTGTTGGTGGTAATTTTAATGCTACATCATTATAAGTTGTTTCAAAAATGGATGAGAGCCTAGTTGCCTCTTTGTTTTCATGGCTTGTTTTCTTGGACACTCATTTGTTCTAGTGTAGGTACATGTTGTATTGAACTTCTAACTTGATTTAACTAAAAGGGGTAATGTTAATTAATCATAATCTAATTTATTTCTTATTAATCTTTTTAATCTTTATTTATAATCAAATCATATAGAGACTTTATTTCAATTGGAATTAGTATTATAATCACATTACTTTTGTTTATTTACAAATAAACTATTATATCATTAATTAAATAATATTAAATTAAAACTTGATAATGTAATTTTTATAAGAATGATATTATTTAAAAAATAGACAATACATTCCTATCAAAGTATCCATTACACCTTTAGGAGATTCAAATGCTAGGAATAATTAAAAAGATATAATATACCTTTTACAGGTTGTAAGACTAACTCCATCTAAAAGTCATCACCATCATCATGACAAGACTATTTCAATTCTACCATGTCACTTACCTTTAAGTAGGGTTTGAATATGATGGTTGTATGACCACGTTTAAAGATTTTTGCTATAAACTAGCAATTGGACCCATAGGATAGGTTCAATGGGCAAGCTGAAAACTTTCTGAAGAAATTATAGAAATTGTTAGATATTTTTTATTATCTATTAATTTATAAGTTATTTAATCCACTAAATTCTACAAGTTATTTAATCCACTAAATGCTTATTAAATTTCATCACATTAACTATTGTCGCACTTATATTAGTAAATTTCTTTTTACATTACATATTGAGATAAACAAACATAGTTGGGTAAATGTAGTAAAATAATTGAATCCCTTATTGATTTTTATATAAACAAATGCATACTTAATCATATAATTATTTTAAAAATAATTATGTGAGGGTACAATAGATTTATGTTCTACAACTTATATTTAATATTATGCACATAAGGCATAACTATATTTTTCTATTAAATACATACTACGAAAGTATGTATTTGATATATGAACTTTTATAATATCTATCACATATTAATTTTACTAATTTGTATAATCAATAATTTAATATACATTCTATTATTAATATATAATTAATTATATCATTTCATTAATATTTAAAATATCAAATTTATAAATAATATATATACACTGAATCAAAATTAAATAATCACATTAATATGAATATTACAATTTTGTTATAATATTTGCATAGATTTAAAGAAAAAAATTATTTGTTTAACATTAAAATAAATATTATTTGTTGAATAACTAAATATGTGTCTTATTTTTTTAATTGATTTTAGTGTGTTTGTTTTATTCAAAATAATATTTCCCAAAAAATTTCTCATGTAAAATAATACTTTGTTTTGATTGGTAACCACTAGATAAAAAAATCATTGCAATAATACTAGAGAAAAATAAAATAAAAAATGAACAATTTATCAATTGTCAAAGTATAAAGATAAAGGGAACTTTTTTGTTTTTTAATCAGACATTTTGTAGAAAAATAAAATAAAAAAATAACAATTTATCAATTGTCAAAGTGATAAAAGTAAAGGGAATTTTTTGTTTTTTTATCATTTATGACATTTTGTAAAAAAATAAAATAAAAAATGAACAATTTATCAATTGTTAAAGTCATAAAGGTAAAGAGAGTTTTTTTGTTTTTTTATCATTTATGACATTTTGAAAAACAATCAATGGACAAGATTGATTTTATGGTAGTCTTTTTAATCTAGACCCTTCATCTATATAATTCAACGTGTGATGCTCACATAGGAAAGGTTTTCAACCTAAATATAATATTTTTTTTGGAAAGATTATATTACAATAATGAGAAGATTCTAAGCAAATTATCAAGAATACTATCTAACATATGATATACATTTCTTGAATAAGATAGATCTTGACCCTTGACCCTTGGAAAACAACTTTGAATGACTGCCACCAAAAAAAATTGCTTAACAAGGCAGGGTCAACCGTCTAATTTAGGCTCTTGAAAGAGACAACTTTGGCGGTCTTCATGTCTCCTGCCAACCCTAAAAAAACATTTCTATTCACAGAAAACAATTTTCTTTCTGCTTCCCCTTAATCTCCACACAATTTAACTAATTCTTCGAAATTTAACTAAAACAAGCATGAACAAAAAGAACAAAGCAACGGAGGTGAAGTAGTGAGAGAATTGCAGAGCTAACAGTTGAGGTTGTCGAGAAAATCTCTCAATCTTTCCCTGTCAGCGCCCCCCTCTTCCACACTGCGTATCAGTCCACAGGAACCCACGATATCTATCCTCGTACTCTTCTTCAGGTTTTCCACGCCCTTGGGAAATTGTTTGATTTCCTGGCAGTATCTCACTCTGAACTCCTTGAGCATGCTCATGCTTCCCTCCGCCAAGTCTGGCAGCTCCTTGAGCGCTTTCAGATTCTCCAGTCTCAGCTCCTCCAGAGCTGGAAATGCTCCTTTCTTTCCGAACTCGTCTGGCAACCCTGTCAATTCGTCGCAGTTCTCAATCTCCAAAAGGCGCAGCAGAGGCAGTGTTTCAAATATCGCAGGTGGAAGAGACTTCACGTTCAAGTACTCCAGCGTTATTCTTCTCAGCTCAACAAGATTGGCCAACCACCTGGGCAGCTGGACTAAACACGTCAATCTGCTCAGTCGAAGATCTTCTAGGGTTTTGATTTCTTGTATCTCCTCTGGAAGACACTCCGATGGGACTCTGCAGAGCTCCAGCCTCTCCATCCTCTGAAATTTGCCGAGGAGGTCGTTGGGAACTCCTGCCATCGCATAGACAAATGACAGATACCTTAGATGCACGAGTGACTGAAGATCCTCCAACCGGGAATACTGCGTAGTGTTTTCCGGCGGGGAACTTTGAAGCGTCCACTGTAAATCGTCGCAGCCGTCCATAATCAGACACTGGAGTGAAGTGATTTTGTGACTTGGAATGGAAGGAACCTCAGCTTAACACAACGCCTCAAGTTCAGGTAGCGCAGGTCTTCCAGCTGGTTCATCTGAGAGGGAAGGGATTCCAGCTCTTTACACTCGAAGAGGTTGAGCGACGTCAGCCTGTGTAGGCGAGTGACGGCTTCAGGCAAGCATTTCAGCTTAGTCCGAGAGACATTGAGATACTCTAGCCTTTTCAGGCGTCCCAGAGTGACGGGCAGGGATTCGATCCCTGTCATGCTCAAATCGAGCGTTCTCAGCCAGGTCAAGCCCTTAAGAAAGCCCGGCGGAATTACAGAAAGGCGTTCACTGTGGCGGAGGATCAGAGTGCGCAGTCCGGGGCATTTGAAGTCTTGAGGGAGACAAGTTATGCGGTTGTACATAAGAGAAATCCGTTGGTGTTTGTGTTGGCTGATCTCCTTGGAAGGGAATTCAGCCAAATTATCTCCAGCTCTGAATAAACTTTTTTCATCATCTTCGTCCTCCTTGTCGAGAATGTGCGTGGCCAAATGGCGGAACATGGGATGCATCTTGCATATCCTCACTCTGCCCAGAGACCCGGCTTCGACTCCCTCCACCACACACCGATCTATCATTATGTTCAACAACCGTCGACCATAGGCGTCCAGCTCGGAAGGACTTTCCGCACTAATAAGCCTCTCTGCAGCCCACAGATCAATTAAGTCCGCCGTCCTCACCTTATGATTTTCAGGAAACGCTGCGAAGTAGAGAAAAGCTAATCTGAGAATCGGATGGAGAGATTCATAACTGGAGCGAAGACACTCAAAAATGCGTTTTTCAGCATCGGTATGATTGCCAAAGAAACTGCAATTGGCTTCGGGCCGTCCCAAAGCCAGCTGCCATTGCCGAGGATCTCTTTGTCCAGCCATGGCGGCAGCGTAGGCCTTGAGTGCCAAAGGGTGTCCGTCACATTTGCTTGCTATCATTTTCGCAGCGCGCAATACCTCTGGCGGAAGGGGCGATTCACTGCCAGTGCTTCCAAAAGCATATCTCTTGAACAACTCCCAACTGTCTGGTTCTGACAAGCGCTCCACAGAGATCAAAGGCATATCTGGTCTAATTCTTTTCAAATCACGCCTATCACGGGAAATCACAACAATTTTTGATCCGTTCGAATTGTTGGGCGGCACTCCGAGATGGGATAGGAAGCGATCGCTTTCGTTGGGTAACACTCCGTCCAAAACCACGAAGAATCTCTTTCTCTCCAGATGCCTAAAGATCTCAGCTTTTCCCTTCTCTTCTGTCCAAGTTTTGTCGAAGGCCATGTGTATTTGCTCAGCAATAGTCCTCTGCAACCAAGAAATTTGACCACTGCAGACTGTTACCCAAATTAGGGCATCATTCTCAAATGATTTCTGAACATTATCGCTGTTCCACACACACTTCATCAGCAGGGATTTTCCTGCACCCCCCATGCCGTGAATGCCCAGCATATTGTGTTCTTCATCCTCAAGTAGCCGCCTCTCGATTTCACTGATCAGATCATCAAGCCCAATAGGATGCACATCTATTGGCTGCGATCTTCGTTTAATAGAATTTCTTCTCAGACTTGCCAGCCTTAGAGTTGTCCGTTGAAATTCGCCAGTGGTCGACTCAAAGTGGGTTGAGATAGAAGTAGACAGGACCCTGATTGCAGCTTCTACCATGGGAGGATCTTCCGCAGCTCTTCCTTCTATCATATCAATACAATTTCGAGTGCTTTGGATCTCCATGTTTTCAATCCGCTGTTGGATAGATTTGATCCTTGCGCTCACATGGAATGGTAGGAGACGTTTGTGCCACCAATTCCTCGGATGTTGACAATCTTGTATGACATCTTCTGCATCTTGAGCAATTTTATACATACTTTTTACCAATTTCTTATGCTGGGGATTTTGAGCATAAGGGCTGACTTCAAATCTTTTATAGTCAGGCATTGAATTCTCCAGAATGACACGGAGCCTCTTGAGGTGATCAGCCAGTTGCTCAATGTCTTGCTTGAAACGAAGCACGCTCTTTGATTTGTCTTTGAATTTAATTGCCTGCTTAATTGCTTCATTCAACGCTATAGAGACCACCGCCTCTGCAACCACAGGTATCAATAGTTCTGCCATATTCTTATCCTCTCTCAGCTCAACTACCTTCCATAAACTACTGCTATTATCATTTATAATTTTTCTCTTCTCCTCCTCGTTCTGTAGATGTGGCATTTCAAATTTTTCTCTTCTCCTGCTATCTAGAAATTATGGCTCAACAATTTCCTATTTTTTTCCTGATAATGTTGACTGGAGCTTTCTTTCTTGGCACTTACTGAAAATTTGGAATGTTTATTTTTTCTTCTATATTTTGATCTTATGGTTAAGTTACTTTCTACTCCACAACCTATAAAGCCAGTCTTCAGATTAACGATGGTGAAAACGGTTTGAACTGCTGGGAGATTGGGGCGTAGATACATTATACTTACTAGAAAATGAAAACGAAAGTTTGTGCCGTGTGTAAACTTACTTCAAACGCAGGACAGAGGAAACTTCCACTAAATCAAATATTATACTGCAGCTGCTCCGTACCTTCGCACTGAATTTCTTCCCTAATTCTTCATCGTAGAAAATACCTATGCATTTTTTTCATTTCCTCATTCATGGGTCCATCTGTAAGTTTTTAAGTTGAATATTTCTATTCACTAGAATTTTACATCATCATTTCTATCTTCTGTCGTGATGTCTACTCCAAAACCTTTATCATTTTGAGATTAGCTGGTGCAATCAATTCAAAGTTTACCTACTTCCAGATTTGTGCCAATGCGCGAAACTGCATTGAAAAGGTTCGGAAGCTTTCAACAGTTTGAACCACGCCAACGACGGATAAAGTGACGGTTGAGTTGCAGATTTGGTCAAGTGGCTGAGTTCCACCCACTTTCCTTTGTCACTCTTTGCAAAGATATTGGCAGATTTCGTGTTTAGAGCTCATTTATTAGTGGAGACCACCGAACGGGAATCGCCGACCTCCCATTTCATATAGAATTGTAGTTGCAGTGATAATATTTTATCCGACAGGTGAAGTTTCTTCGAGCCAACGTGCAAATGGCCCAATGAGGGGCCTCACGTTAACAGTCGGCACGTAGTTGTACCCGCAACCTTTCATTTTCGATTGGAACAACTTCACTGACTAAGGAAAAGACCCAATAGGTGAGATAGTTCCAATGGTTGAGATAGTATATGTGCATTTAAGGCTCAATATTTTTTGAAGTTTAGTACTAGTAGTTGTGACTTTAAGGTTGTTAAGTGTTACTATAAGTATTAATAATTGAATGAAATGTGCCTTTTAGATTTAAAAAGCAACCAATCATGTGATGCCAAATCAGCGCACCATCAAAGGAGGTTTTAATGCACACCTATTGGTCCACCTTTTTTTGGGGGGAACTATTTGACACCTCAACAAAAAGCATGCTGATGTGGCATCATATTTGATGATGTGGCCCTGAAACCTTAGTTATAAGCAGGGGCATTGCCAAGTAAACTACTGTAAAAATTTTAGAGTGATTTGAAATTGCCACGTATGATTTTGAGAAGCGTGAAGTTAGGGTGCACCACTACTGGGTCCTCTCCCCTAAGCTATCCATGCATATCATATGTAATTGATTTTTGGTCGTATTTTTCAACTAAGGTCGAAATTATAACATACCTGTTGGTTAAGCTCTTCTCAATGGGGATGTCATCCGGAGTCTCTATAACTTGTTTTTTCTATGGGAAATGTCAATCACTTTACTTAAAAATCATCCACTTTAATGTAAGAGTAAAGATGCATAGAATTCCTACTCTTTGCCATTGACATTAACATGGGTGGTTTTTATTGATTATTACGCCAAGAGGCGTTCTACACTCACAACAAGGGCTAAAAGATTCAGATTCCCGAGTAAACAAACTTCATAAAATGTGTAAATAAATAAATTCATGGAAGCCAAATGGATAGAAAAATAGAAAAACTTTGGTAGTTATGGAATGAAATCTTTATCACTTAAACAAAAAATAAAGCCAAATGGATAGAAAATAGAAAAACATGGGCAGTTATGGAGTGAAATCTTTATTACATTTGAAGAATATGAAAAGTCTCGCAACATAACCTCTTTAAATTAATTCATGTGAGCATATCAAATATTCTAACTATAAGTATGGAAGATATCTCTCAGCGTATTGTAGATATATTTTTTTAAATATAAATATACTAGTCTACTAGCAATCACACTTGATGTGCAATGGGTACACTTATAGGTATCTCTATTTAAGTGTTTTTGTTTAATGAAACTTAGGTTTTATTAGAGGAAATGCCTAAAACTATTTATGGAAGTAAACCCTTGCTTTGTAGTTTAATTGAAAATGCTTTACCATAAACTTAAAACATAACACAGCAAGGGAAATGTGGACAACTACATTTAACTATGCCCTATAACATTCTTCCTACGTCATTCCAACAAGAAAATGAGGTAGGAACCATGATATAGGGCATGATTAAATCCTTAAAACAATTTCATAGAAGACACAAGTTAACTTCAAGATTTTACTTTCAAACTTGCAAGGCATTCAAATGGCAAGAATGTCTTATGCATGTGCAACAAAGAAACCTACCAACTTAATGTGAAAAGTTGGGTAGCAAACTTAAAGTGCAACCATGCACAAATTTGCAAAATGCCTCCATGCATCCACACCTCGCCATCTTCGAAAGAAAAAAAGCAAGTGTAATTAGAAAGGTTCTTAATATATATAATACTATAGGTCATGGAGTTCATTTGCACTTTCATGCAAAATGTTGAATTGAACGTTGACTTGATCCCACCCCTGGAAAATCCGCCAAGCATGCATATTATAATATAACTAAAGAAGCAAACTTGTATTGCACATAAGCACAAACTTGCAAAATGCTAGTCTGCTTATGTTCCCTGTGTATTGCATGCAAATGTCGACATCCTTTCGGCACATGCTAAATAGAGTAAGAACATCCATTAAAGCATATTTGAAAGTGGATCTTAGTCAGATATTATTGTTGCAACCGCCATGATATACACATATGTAGGATGCATGGACATAGACAAGGCATGCAAGTTGTTTGATGCCATGCCTCAAAGAAATGTGATCTCATGGAACGCATGGGTTATATGACGTACACAAGATGAACTTGTTGAAAAGGTCATAGAAACTCTCAAACAAAATGCAATTAGCAGTTGTAAAACTAGACCCATTGCCAACATCCTCGCACCCAATGCCAAAATGAGAGCCATGGAACATGTATGAACACCCATTGAAGAATAATTGGAAATGGGTCTTTGTTAGGCATTGTAGTTAAAAGCTTCCCTGGAAGATGTGTATAAAAATTTTGAATTGCAAGTCTAGCATGCAAATTGTTGGACAAAATGCCTCATATAAAACTAATGCAATATATATAAGTATGAAAATGAATAAAAGAAAAAGAGGAAATATGTAACAAGAAATAAATGGGAGTATATCTCTATGAGCTCTTTTTCACTTCCATTAATTGATTGTTCATTTGACCTATTACTGGTACTACATCAAAATTGGACACGAATAACAAGGATGTCATTTCTATTATGTTTACCAATGCTTGGGAGAAGGTTGGAGACATAAAATATTTTCTTGTACAACTTCTTCTCTCATCAATCTTGAATGAAGAATTTTTTCTATTATACCTCTATTTTTCAATGCTTGGTTGATGAAGTCTGAGCTTTTCCTTTATAGACACAAGATACCAAGAGCTCTGGCCAACCATAGAGTAAGTGAGTTATATGAAGAACCACAAAAATATGGTGTATGTTGTATTAAATGTATGCCTCTAATATTAATTTGGTTAACTTGCTTTCCATATCCTTTACCATGAATCCCATACTTTGTTCAGTTATATTTCCAAACCACCCTGAACTTCACACCCTATTATAAACAACCTTGCTATCTTGTTTATATCCATTTGCCAAATGTAAGTTTTGTTATTTTAATTTTCTTCATATGTCAAAACATTACTTATAAATTGTAATTAAGGACTAACTTGTAATACCTAATGTAATTAAGAACTCCCTATTTGAAAACCTATAAAAAACTCAATCTAATTTCAAATCTACCTCTAGATTTTAGAGGAAAATGTCTTTGATCTACGGATTTGTTAATAAACTTTCCTTTCCATATTTCTAAGACTAGTATGTTATTCTATATTTGATGTCTAAGAATATCAGACTCAAAAATTCATGACATTTTTTAGACTAAAAAAAAGAGGGTTGAAATGTTTCTAGAATTGTTTGTTTTTATTAACTATTTAGTGAAGAAAGAATTAAATACAAAACAGGAAAATATAGAAAGAGACAATTAAGCCAGTGCCTAGTCAGGTGTTCATGACATTTAAGGTGCTCTTAGTAAACTATTTACAAACCGCAGCGGTAAAGGGTGTCACCAATGATGACATATTTAGCAGATTGGCATATAGAGGATTTACGTTGATTAGAGGATAGGTCAGGTGGGAGGATTTGGTCATGCAAGTAGGTATAGGTTTCATTGTACCATGGAGATGTGGGACTGACAATTTCACACACTAGCTCGGATTCAGGAATGCCAAAGGCGGGGATCAATAGTTGTTCCACCAAGAACTCAAATTGAGTCGTGTTGCTAGGAATATCCAAGAGAGATCCTATTGTGGCCATTGCATCAACTGCTCTATTCTGAACCCTAGGAATCTGATAAAAATAACTGTGTCGAAGTAGAGTTTAAATCTATCGACCATTCTCTTGTATGGCATGAGTTTTTCATCTTTTGTGTCATGTTCATTGTTGACCTGCTTGATGACGAGCTGTGAATCACCGAAGACTTGTAATTTCTTGATTTTTCAATTGATGGCCATATGTAATCCAGTGAGCAATGCCTCATATTCAACAATATTATTTGTACAAGAAAAGGCTATCCAAAATGCTTTAGCGATAGCATCTCCTTGAGGAGTGATGAACAAAATTCTTGTAACATCACTTTCCATAATGCCCAAAATTTAACATAAACATTTTTCTTAATCAAGAGATTAGATAACAATCTGATTTCACAAATCAAATTTAACCATATTGATTCATTATCATTTCAACAATTAAGCATGGTATTCTAAACAAATTATAACCAAGCTTACAAAACAATGTTCATTTACATATCTTTAGTGAATATCCAATAACTTTTCATGAACAGTTATGCCCAAGGCATCATAAAATAATTTATACATATCATGATTATACATCACAATTGACATCAAGTCATGAATTATAAAACACTGTATTTGGAATATTTGACATCCATCTTCATAAGCCTCGGCTTGTCTCATGCTTGGGAAGGCGAGCACCATCCAGGTTTTTTTCCACCAACCACAGACCGACGGTCCCCCGCACACCTTCCTACCTAGAAGTGGCCCAACCCTTCACGGAAAGGATAGATATTAGGAACTGATAGGTTAGCCATCTGAGTATCTGGTGTTGTGTCCTTCATAATGTCTCACGGTCATGAAACTATAGATTTCCTCTAACTATACATGACACTACTAGAGAGCATTATGCCATCTGGAGCACTATGGACTGACAATGCATGCATGAACAGATGCATTACTTTGGCCAAAGTTTTATATACATATATGTTACATCATGAACGTTGTCGTATGTCCACCACCCTAACTCAACTTATAAGCTGTCATGTCCTATAGTAAGTTAAGTTTGACCTCTCACTCTAGGTCTAATGTAAGTGGGATCTATTTGATTTGTAGTCCATACCCGGACAATCGACTCCTGACTTGAGTTTGTTTCAACCAAAAGGGTTACTTTCATGACGTGGAACTTATGACTTCTTGTTACCTTATTCCACTTTTGCTTAATTAAGGATCGAACCATATTCACTATCTTAGGTTTTCCCATGGTTCGCAACTTCAATTAAATCTTTCATATAGGATATCATCATGTTTTTCTTGCTAATCTAGACATATTTGTCTTAGCATAATAAAATGTTTCCTTAATGATTAATGGCTCTAATTAACCTTAGGAGCCTTAGCTGGTAAACATTATACCTGTTATCAACTTCCTCATCGGGTTACATGTAAGTTAATTTAACATATACTTGAGTTCTATAAGCACAATTCAAATTAAGGCTGTATAAGCCAATTACTACAGTCGAAGTGGCTATATTATTCTTGAGCAGACCATAACCATTAATGAATGCTAGACATCATTGTTCGGCACTATTTAGGACATGAGCACCTCTAATCAACTCAATACATGAGTCTTTTTTATTGTTAATAACTAAGTCATATTGCTACACAACGTATATGTGTTGTAGTTAAAACATGGGCTCAGCCAAGATGACCTCAAGCCATGGTTGCAGAATGGGTTTCCACTGTATAAAGCTCGGCCTTTGTGGCTTGGAGCTACAAACATAACATAGCAAACATTGTATAGAACTCGGCCTTCATGGTCGTGACCATAAGCACGGTGTAGAATACAGAGTATTGGAGCTCGGCCTCCACGGCCTCAAGCCAAACATAGATAAAGATTGCAATGAATAATCGCTCGGCCGTAAGGCCTTGAGCGAAGCCTCTATAAAGATTAATATATAAATATAGCAGCTCGATCGTAGGCCTCGAGCTTACACAGTAAAGAATACAATACCACATAGCTTGGTCGTAAGATCGTGAGCTTGGACATTACAATGGGTGTATTACAATATAGCTCGATCGTGAGGCCATGAGCATAATACACAGTAAAGGAATAAAGTAGTTAGACTGTATGGTCTTGAGCATAGATATAGAAAAGAATGCACAATAACAAAACTCGATCGTATGGCCTTGATCATAGCTACATGTTGGCGTTTCAATTCGCACCTCTGGTATGCGATTTGGAAACGGACAGCTATGCACAGATAAACTGCTCTCCGATTGGAAGGGGGAGTTCCCTTTCTTGCTGATGTTCGCTGAAAAGATAACTAGAATGAAACTTCGCCTATCTTCTTTTTGATTCTCAGCTACAGAGCACAAGGTTATAAAACTCTAAACATTGCAGAAGAGGTTTTTTCCTTTTTAAAACTTGTACTACAACTAGCATAGACTAATGACGCTTTCAACCTCCTGAGTAAATTCAGAGCAAAGGAAGTTGAAAGTGAATGGGGAATGATTGTTAACACAAAAACTCAAGTAGTTTTCCTCTAGATTTACACAAGACTAAGAGTACTTTAATGATGAAAGTTGAAAATGAAAGCCACAGAAGCTACACATCTGACGACGAAAACTTGATGAATCGATATAGAATATCTGAGCAAAGTAGGCATGAGACTTCTATTCAATATCACAAAGTTTAATACAACTCCAGGACAACAATACTGCAGCAAAAGGTAGGCATACAATAAGCGATCAAACACAGGAGAACACTGAACACAAAGTGAACAAACACCTGGAATAACAATGTTTGCAGGCTAGAATAGGCACAGCAAATTTTGTTATCACAAAAGTCATTACAAACAATGGGCAAGGATGCCCTTATTTATACTAAAATCAAAGGAGTAGGGAACCCTAAAATCTCCTTGATTAACCCTAACTTACCAACTCGCAAGCTTTATTACTATTCTAAGACAAAGATATAATAAACAAATGTTTTAAAGCAACCTGCTTTCAAGCAAAGAAGATTCCAACTATCACAAAGTGATTTCTTTCTAAATATAGGATGGATGAGCTTAGGATGAAAGCAAAAGCATATGTTTTAAAGCTGCTTTCTTTTGAAATGCATCCTCATCAACATTCTTGCTTTTTGGTGATGTCATCCGTTGATATTCTTTTGCTGATTTCTTCTAAAAAAGATGATTCTGAGCGAAAAAAGCTGGCACATGGGTTTTGTAGGCAATTCTGTTTTAAAGTAACCCAGATTGTCAGATTTTGAAAAAGTAGATATTTTCTCGAAAAAGCAGGAAAAAAGTAGTTTCCCGAAAAAAAGCACAACTCCCAATCTTCAAGAGGATGATAATCTAGATGGACCCATCTTGACGAAAACTAAAAAAGCTCTGGTCAGATTTCTGAAAAATGATCTCCTTGAAATAAGGACCCTGAAAAAGCAAGCCTCTCTTCTTCTTCAACCCGAATCTATGAAGAACACTGAAAAAGCACTTGGTTTGGGTCTTCGAATCTTCGTTGAAAGAAAAATAAAATCTTTCCTTTGGATGCAACCTGCAAAAGATAATGAAATAAAGAAGCCAAAAGCTTGTCTTCATAAATCTTTTGGTCGAAAAAGCAGCTTTACTTGTGTGAGAAGAAAACTTCATCCTCATCCAAGAAGAAAGCATCTTTTAAAGCATAAATCCAAGTGGATGTCTTCGAATAGGAAGAATCCCTATTTTGTAGGAGCCTATGGCTTCATGTGCAAGATGACAAAAAATATCTTCTTTGATGATGTCATCGAATGCGCGAGTTGGAAGAAGTGTTAACAAAATTTTCTTCATTTTCGACACTTCAACACTCGTTTTGACTCAAATATGGCCTGTCTCCAACTTTGACAAGGTGGAAAAATGTCATCATGAACTGAAAAAGCTGACTGATCCTAACATTTTGGAGATTGATCAACTGAGATTCCATCCCCCGCCTCCGTTCGACGATCTGACATCGTTTGACCAAGTTTGACCTCCCGGAAACTGCCAACGGGCGAAGATTGGTAACAAGGCATGTCAGAAAACACTGAAAACACAAAAATATTCTAACACTGCTCAAGATGGGCGCCCCAAGCCTCCTGGGGCGCCCAGTTTCCCAACACTTAGCCATTTTTTTAGTTTTTTCAACTTTTTCAATTTCTTGGTTTGCATGCACATTTCGGAGGCACAGGACCCCTGTTTGGCTGTCAATTTCTAAAAACTGGGATGAAAATGAGTCTGATGATCTGGCAAATATGCAAGCTTGATGAAAATTGAGTTGATTGTACCTTCTGTTTGCCTCAAAAAATGTGCCAAACTGATCAACACTGAACCGGAGCGGGCTGACGGAAGGAGATTTGCATTTTTTGAGAAAAACATGAAAAATAAACTAACACTGGTGAGGATGGGTGCCCCAAGCCTCCAAGGGTGCCCATTTTGTCAACACTTAGCCATTTTTTTAAAAATTGTCAATTTTGTACCTTTTCTCGATTTCCGTGCCGACAGCTCCTGTTCGATCTTTGATTTCGGTCGTTCTGACGACTGTTGAGGCGGGACAGAGGGTGATCTGAGTAGTCTGAACATATCTATGATGAAATCCTAGCTTTGACTGACTTTTGACCAAGTTTGACCAACCGGAAAGGTGCTGACGGAAGCATTTTCGACGTTTCTCGAAAAACATGAAAAAAAAACTAACACAGGAAAGGATGGGTGCCCCAAGCCTCCTGGGGCGTCCAATTTCACCAGACTTAGCCATTTTTGTGATTTTCCAACTTTTCCATTCGCCTTGGATCCATCTTGCATCGTTTTGCGTGCATCATCGAGTCGACGACCGTTTGTCGATTTTGCGTCGTTGAAACAGCGTTGGAAACTCGTCGAAGAGTTCTGGCAGGTGAACTTTTCTGTGTTGATGACTTTCAAGCTCATGCTTCGCCTTTTGAAAAAGCAGAAATGACCCAGTAGAGAAAACTTGGTCGTTTGAAGATTCCGTCTGAACCGTGCCGATCGTGGAGCAAAATCAACTAATGAGAATCAAGCACGACACCTGATTTGGAGATTCTATTTTTAGAAACTTTCTATTTTTAGAAAGTTTTGCCAACATCCATATCTCAAGAAACCCAGAAAACCTAACTCGACGTCTATTTTTAGAAATTTTGCTTTTTTGACTTTTTGACGAAAAATTTTCTAGACTTGTTTCAAAATGCCTTAATGAAGCAAAAAATTTGGTTGGGTACAACACTGCAAAAGTATGAAATTCAATGCGACTTGGCCACATGGCCTTTAGTTTCTAAACAATAAATATCTCATAGTTTTACAGGTTCAGCCGTAAGGCCTCGAGACATTGTCAATAGATTATTGCAGAGGTAAAAACACCACAGAGACACCCTTTAAAGCATGGGTTCCATACGAAATGCATACTAAGGTTTTCATTATAAAAGAAGCTCATACTTCATAATGTATGTAGGAATAACCATTCATAACTCTACTTGGGCACAACTGTACAAATGCGAAAGTGTGATGGAGGAGCACTCGAGACACCCTCAAATGGAGGATTCAATGTGGAGGAACCCTGAACCAACATAAATATTTAATGTACATGTTCAAGACTAAATTACAAATTAAAATCAAGTAAATAAAATTATCTAAAATATATTTAAAAAATCAATAAAAATACCCCAAATGGGTGCCCGAGATGAATAGGTGTCGATGAAAAATGAAATCGATCAATGGGCCGTGTTGCCATCATCTACACCAAATAATTCGATTGTTAAAATAT
The DNA here is from genome assembly GCA_027924645.1 of Cunninghamia lanceolata. Lineage (NCBI taxonomy): Eukaryota > Viridiplantae > Streptophyta > Pinopsida > Cupressales > Cupressaceae > Cunninghamia > Cunninghamia lanceolata. The sequence goes on from BSBN01000524.1 coordinate 4,318,506, forward strand.
TACAATTTAATTGATCTATATGTTCATTAAAAACACGTGATTAAAATTGTTATAAATTCAATATGTGTGTAACCTATATATACCTGTGTCGAATGATCAATGGGATGATCCTCAACAAATAGATAATCAACAAATAATTCACCCATATCATCAGATGTTGCATGTGTAGCTGAAGTGGGTGCAACTGCCTGATAAGGTCCATAACACAACTAATTGCAACTCGTACATGTATGAGGAATCAACACATGTGGAGTGGTACTAGGACCACTTCCACCATTAGCTCCTCCATGGTCTCTAACTTGAGATACCATCATAGAAGTCTGCTCATCTAGGCTACCTAAGAGTGCACTCAATGTGCCTAGTGCGGATACCACCGCACAATGTTGGAAGGGTGCAGGAATGGTAGCAGTAGGAGGGTCAATAAGAGGTTGAGTAGGCATAGGTCATTAGGGATCAACCCGTGCCCCCAATCTCTATTGTGGGATGCCGCCACCAATACCTTGGAATGGTCTAAAATCGAAATAGTTGGGTTTCTTATTCATAATAAACTTTGCATATAATTTTCTCAAAAGATATAAAGGAACCTCACAATTAGCATGAGGTGGATAATCAAACACCATCCACCACCTGTCCCAAAAATTGGTAGACATTCCTTCATGTCTACACCACCTAATTGATATTCTTTTCTTATTTGCAAGAATTGGTTCATTGGTGATGGGGTGTCTAAATTATTGGGCTAAATGACCTTTTGTGATTTTAAGATCCAAAATTTCCTTATAGGAGAGGCCATCAGCATAAAATTGGCACCTCTCCTCTCTCCATTTCTGGAAACTATCAAAGTCTGATTCAATAGACCTCATAGAATCTACAATGTTTTGCATCAAAGTTGCAAAATGTACCACGTGAGGTGGCATGAATTGTTCACTGTGAATGGAATTCAGTTTTTCTTGTATGGAATCCACATTTTCATTAATTATGGCTCGCAAGTGAGCCTGGTCAGTTCTAGGTGGGGGTGGAGGTGAGGGTGGAGGTGGAGATGGAGATTGTTCAGGTGGTGCATTGAGGAAGTGCTCAACATCAAAGTGAATATCATCCATGATATATATATATATATATATATATATATATATATATATATATATATATATAAACTATGAACCTGCATATATACATATAAACATACAAACTTGAGTACAAAATTAACTTTCAAGAATCTATATATATAAATTATAAATAAACATATACATGTTGAGAAATTATAAATTATAAATAAACTAGATAAATTATACATGTTTCAAGAAATTACAAGAATAATTTAAATTAAACGTACAGATACATGCAAACAAATTTCAAAATGTAAGATCTATTATAGTGAACTATGTAATTTTAATACATGTACATGTACTAAAAAATAAACTGAAAACATGTACATAAAATCTAACTAGATGGCCTAAATCTAAGGAATTGAGGAGAGCATTCTTATGAGTAGGAAAAATTATGAGGAAATTTAACATGTGAGAGAATTTTGAATCACTAGGAGTGGGGTCTGGTTGTTCCAATCCTTGTGTAGTACAAACTTTTTGGTCTCTAACTAATTCTACAAGACAACACATTTTGATCTTGAAAGTGTGTTGATGATTTTTCTAATATTTAATTGGCCTATGTTCTTCATCACGTGCTTGTAAGAACTTCTGTTCATGAATATTTGTTGTTGTTGTTTGGGTAGTTTTGAGATGGTTTGTTGTAATTAAATAACACAACTTTGTACTATGCCTCCTTGTGTTATGATATAAACAATATTTTTTAGGGTCATAAGGGCGATGATATGACTCAAGTTTCTATTTTTCAATGGGGGTATGAATTGTGACCCTATTGGTAGAAGCATTATGATTGCTTTTCAAAAAGTTTAGTGTCGAGAGGTTTTTTTTAATTTTTATTCCGTGTCACCAATCTTTTATTGATGTCTTACTCTTTCCTACTGCTACCATTGGTAGGAAAAACCTTGCAAGGATTATTGCACTAGGGTTTTGATTGAACCCCCTACCATGCAGTGGAAGGAAGAGTGTTTAATTGAATGGGGGTTGATTGAACACCATCTTCAATCAAACTCTATGAATGTTTGTTTATGAAATTCTCTCTATATTTTTTCATGTGGCCCAAAAGTTAGGACTATTTGTTGTATAATTTGGAAGTCCTAGTAACAATGTTGAGTTATTATTGTAATTTTGATTCTAGAGAAATATTGCTATGATCTAATGTTGTATGTGAAAATGGGTATTGTTCCCAATCTAGGCATGAAATTGAGAGAATTGGAAAGAATGAGTTCTAGTCAAAATTGGTGCCCAAGTTAAGTGAAACTAGAGTCTCCTAAAAATAGTCTGGTCCCATCTTGGAGAATATAGAGTCTCAAATTGAAGTTGGGATTTTCATTCGAGACCTAAATTTTGATTCTTGGTAGAAAACTATTTAGATGAGGATCTAGATGAAGTTGTAGGCATGTGTCATAGCTTGTGAGATGTACAATGCAAATACCAAGAAAGATATAGACTAGGACGTTGGGATATGTATCAATCATTTCATCTAAGGGTTTGATGTATCATCATATATACTAGATATTTAAACCTTCATGAGTGGACTTTTTTTAGCATGAAACTTAGTGTTGGGATCATTGTACCTCTTATGTAGGTATCACACCACTTAGTTATCTTGGATGGTTTACTCTTATTTGAAGGTAGTGTCTTTGTGTTGGTTGATTCTTGTTTGAACTTCTACTTGAACTACTTCCCAATGGTTGTTGCATAGAAATAAGATTCTCTTATCACCTTAACCTTGATCATCTTTAGTCTAGATTGTATGGCTAGTCCCAGGCTACTACAATACTTGAGGACTTGATGTTTCTCTAACTCAAATGAGCCCAACCTTGCATAGAGCTCATGGAAGGTATCAGGATATGCTTTGGATCGAAAGGTCATGTCCCTATCATAATTACATGACCATTTCATGTACTAGTCAACATAAACATCCTTAGGCTAATATTTATCCTTGAAGGATTCCAAGAAATGATGCTATGTTCTCTTAGATTTCCCTCCATTCTAGATAGTCTTCCTCCCAAAGTGCATGGGCTTGTCAACACTTCTTAATTGGCAAGGAAACTTTTAGAAGATAAATATTAATCTTCTCTTTATCTAAGAAGTCATTCATGGAAAAATAAGAATCTAGCTAATCAATCTAGTTATCTACAACATTAAAATTAATCTTACCCTCAAACAAAGGAACATCTAGGTTTACTTGAAACCTAGGGAGGACTTGATTGCCAAAATATCTCCTATGGAAGGGGAACCATTTCCACATATGAATCCTCATCTCTCAATGGTTGTGGAGTGCAATTATTTACTGGTAGGTGCATAATGAGCTAGTGGGTGACTTGGCATAACATTTTTCTTAGGGACGCCACTTGGAAGTTACCACATCAACTCAACTATCTTAAGTTTGTAAAGTGATGCTTAGAGTTTAATGTGGTAATAATTTATGGATTGGACCTTATGGCTTGGCCCAGAGGTATATTAGAGCCTAATGAAATTATGGTAGAAACAATAGAGCATTTGGATTCAAGGTATGTTTATTTTAAAAGTGCTTGATCTTATGCAAAGTGTTTTTTCTACTGCTAGAGCACGTGTCACACTTGGTAGATATGGTTTGTTGGTCTTTATGTTACCATGAGCATCTAGGGGTGCTTTAGTGTATTGTAGCCCATTAAAGTGTTATTACATGTATGGAAAGCAATGATAATGATATTGGCATTACTGCATGTACAATGTTAGTGAATCCTCCTTGATCAACTTCTTATCCAAAGTGTGGAATTTAGATTTGGGGCTTCTCATGAAACTTATATGGTGCTTAGATTTAGGGATTCTCATGTAAAATATGGCTCTTGGATTTGGGTAAAAATTTGAATGCTTGTAAAAAGACTTTCTTGTAAATTTGAATGCTTATAAAAAGACTTGCTTGTAGTTTTTAGATGTTTTGAGATGGTTTGTTGTAATTTTTTTATGACAGTTATCTATTCAATAGTGCCTTTAAAATACTATGACATACATTAGTATAAGTAAAGTTTATAAAAACCATATATATATCATCCCAATGCTATATAAATTTTGACAATTTGTTCAAAATCTCTCCTTTCATATGATATAGTCTTTTCAAAATTTCAATTGTATTTTACAGCTAAAATGTCTAAATACAACTATGGCAGCAATTTTTTTATGACAGTTATCTATTCAATAGTGCCTTTAAAATACTATGACATACATTAGTATAAGTAAATTTTATAAAAACCAAATATAAATCATCACAATGCTATATAAATTTTGACAGTTTGTTCAAAATCTCTCCTTTCATATGATACAGTCTTTTCAAAATTTCAATTGTATTTTACAGCTAAAATGTCTAAATACAGCTATTCAACACTCAAATTTAAACCAAATTTTGACAGTTTGTTTAAAATCTCTCCTTTCATATGATACAATCTTTTCAAAATTTCAATTGTATTTTACAGCTAAAATATCTAAATATAGCTATTCAACTCTCAAATTTAAACCCTAGCTACAGTTGTTTTAAAATTTTGATTGTATTTTACAATTAAAAAAAAAAAGAAAAAACACAGGAAAAAATACTTGAAAAGCAAACTACAGACGAGGAAAAATAAAAAAGGGGGAAAAATCTACTCACCTAGCCTTTTGATGGCCAGAAATGCAAGGTTTACACTCGGGATCCTGTTCTGGATTTCGCACTATCGCTAGAGAAAATGAGGTTACAGGCAATTTTTAAAAAAATTAATACTTTTCATAAACGGGATCCCATTTCTTGGTGCTAGGTTCTGGATCCCACTACGAAATGGGATCCCATCCTAGATTTTAGGCTCGGGATCCCATTTTGGTTTACCCCATTTCGGGTTTTTTTCTAACTCCAAACTTCCACCTTAAGTGGACTCATCTTTGTGCATTTACCCTCTGAAAAGTTAATTTTTTCCGACTGAATGAATGACAATAGCATTTATAACAGGTTTGGAAAAAGAAATATCTGCTAATAAGCATTTGTGATTGAATGGACACTGATAAGCATTTATCACTGAGGTTCAAAAACATGAACATATGTCGATAAACAACTATAACTAAGGTTAGAAAAATCAAACAATCACCGATAGCATTTGCTACCAAGGTTTTGAAAAGTCTATCTTTACCGATAGAGATAACAGAGGGCTTTAGTTCAGAAATGTGAGATTTCATCAATAAAAGGTGATAAAGGCAGGTTTTAAAAAGACAACATTTGCCAATAAAAGTGACATAGGCCTAAGTTTGTAATATTGCATTTTTGTCGATAAAGGTATATGTTTTTTGTCCAACGTCATACTTGCAAAAGTTAAATTGGCCACATAAGCGACAGTTTGATTATGATGATCTTACAGACTCTACAATGGGCTCTTACTTCTAAGGATTCCGTGGGGACGATGGGACATTTCACCAATAGACATTTCTGAGCCTAATTTGGATTAGTTGTGTGATAATTAAATGACTTGCAACTGTTGGCATTTAGTTTTTGAGTAGTTGATGGTGGTTCAATTGTTGGAAGTATGTGTTTTTATACACAATGAATTTGTTGTGAACAGGTTACTCAATTGAACATCTTTCTTTCATAGGCAAAGAGTGCAGAGTTTGCACGAGCATACAAATGTTCATAGGCATATTGTATTGAGAAGAAGGGAGACTTTGTTAAAGTAAATAGAGAATGCTGAGAGAGGAGAGAGAGGAGAAGATTGTGTTAATGAAAACATAGAGTTCAGGAGTGCGAGTGAGACTGTATAAGAATTGAAAGGGTGTATTTCAGGTTAGTGAAGAACCAATGTCTACATATCAGAATTTGTAAGGATTTAGGGGTGGTGCCTCATTGGGGTTGGTGCCCATTGTATTGGGTTGGTGCTCAATTAGGTGTACAGTGTACCTGAAGGTTGGAGCCTCAAAACATTGTCTTGGGTGTCAATGTACCTATAAGTTGGTGCTTACAAAACATATGTAAAATCTTTTATTGTGAGGTTGGATTTGAGCAATAGACTCAAACAAAATTCTCACCATGGTTTTTCCCTTTTAGGGTTTTCCATGCATATCTGGCATTTCCTTGTGTGTATGTATGTGCCTTTAATTCTTGACTAATGATTTAATTTTAAAGTTTTTAACATACACCAATTCACCCACCCCCCCCCGTCTCAGTGTATTAGTGTTCTTTCAACACCCTTCTCACCTATATGGCCTATTATTTGGTACCATAGCATTGTTTTCTCTACAAGTAACTTTCTCTCAGAAGTAAGAACTTACTTAGATGCCCAAAAAATATGGCCATCAAAAGTAGATACAAAACTCCTCATTCCTACTGGTTCCAATGGTGAAGGTGTAAATTTTGCAAATCTCTTCACTACAAAAATAAAAGAACTATTGTACTAAATAGTCCATGCATCTAGTTAAAATTGAGTGGTCACGCAAACAACCTTATCAAGCACCATAGCTCCTCGCACCATCTTACACCCTCCACTAGAGAAAACAACTTACACATCAACATCATTTAGTATGCTAAGTGATAATAAGTTTTGTGCCAAACGTAGGATATCCAGAACACCATTGATCATTTTCACTCATCTATCAATGAATTTGATCAAGACTCTCCCATAACCAATAATGATCATAAACAATCATCACCAACATACACTTTCCCTCCATCATGTTCTTCATACTTCAAAAACCAACCCTAGTGGGAGATCATATGGAAGGAAGCTCCATAGTCTCTCAACCATGCACCTTTAGATGCATTTATTACCAAAGATGCAAAAAAGTCATCTCCACCATCCTCTTGTGAATATCTATCAAACTCATCATTGAACTCATTATTTTTCTTTTCCTTGTAGTCTCTTCTAAAATGCTCAGTATTATTGTAATTCCAATGCTTAGCCTTAAATTTTCTACGAGATTTGAATCTCACATGGGATTTGGGTTTTAGATTTTATTTCTTCTTGTCCTTCTTTCCTTTGTCCTTCAACCTTCCATGAATTGATAGGACCTCTTTAGTAGATTCAAAATATTTTTTCCACATGTCTCCTTCAAGAGTAAAGTAGTCACTACCTCATCCATTTGAAGGTTTGAGGAAATTCTCTTGATTGTTATCACCAAGTGATCCAACAAGTTTAGAAAAGAACATAAAATCATCATAAAAAAATCCTCCTCCATCTTAACTCCAATGAGTGCAATTGGTCCATGATCACATTGAATGCAATCAAATGTTCAACCATAGATTTGCCATCATCCATTCTCAATGTCTACAACCTCTTTCTCAAAAAAGTTTGTTAACCAAGAATTTAGCTTGGTATTATAAGTCTCCCAAGTTCTTCCAAAGAGCTTGTGAGGTGGGTTCTTAACATACATTCAATAAAACTAAATCTTCCAAGAAAAGACTAATGAGGTCTTTGTAGATGTACAATTAACACTCAGAGGGGGGGTGAATCAATGTTAATATAATAATTTAATTTTCTCACCTTTTACAAATTGTCAATGAACTTTATTATGAACTAAGATCAAATATTAACTTCACAATCATTAAAATTGTTAAACACCAATTATTAATGCAGAGAAACAACACAAGAAGTTTAACTCAAAGATATACCAAGTGGAAAACCCTCCAGGGGTAGAAAAACCACTCAATTTGCCTCACTGGCTTAAATGAAAAACTTCAAGTTTATAAATGTCTCACTGACCACAAGCCTCACTGGTATAGGAAGGTCTCACTGACCACAAGCCTCACTGGCAGAAAGGTATCACTGACCACAAGCCTCACTGGCAGAAAGGTCTCGCTGACCAATTCAATTGCCCTTATCAAAATAATGTGCAAGACATGATTGCTTCTCAATCTGATTTGCACCATTCATGATCTGTCATCTCTGAGCACACTCAAACCAATCTGCATACTAGTCTCATTATCTCTATCCAATCAATTCACAATTCATTCACCTGATTATCTTTGCATAACAATTCACTTAATACACCATTGTTGTCTTCAAGGTTCAATCTGAAAATATGTTACAACAAGGAGATTATCATTTCTACATTATGGTCCTCACATCAACTCTCTCAGCTCAATTTTCAATTCCCACATCACACTCTCATTTTCATCATATATATATATATATATATAAAGACATTTTAAATTCAACTTTTCTCCTGCAAGGAAAAATAACATGACCTTTCATATCTCTCTTTTCTCTGTATAATCAATTCAAAAATCAATTCATATTCTTCTACAAAAAGATCATCTAAAAAACAAAATAATCCTTGATCTTTCATTGTCTTTTCTTCTTTGCATATACAAATCATTTTTCTCTCTGCTCCAATCTATTCATCTTCCCCATTAATCTCTTCAATCTTTGATATTCTTCAAAAATATCATTCATCTTCTCCAAGCTGTAAAGAATCAACTTCCTCAATCTGCAAATAAAAAGCTTCACAAAAAAACTTAAAACACCTTCCATCACACAAAGAAAATCTTCAAATAATATAATCTTCCCTGATAAAGAAAATCTTTCATTGAGATCCTTACAAAACTCTTAAGCTTCCACAATTTTCTTTCCATAAAGAAAATCACTATTATAAACTCTCTATATAAACTTCTTAAAACATATTTCTTTCTTTGTAGATTTATGTCTTGAGAGAGTTTAAAAAATAGAAAGAATTTCCTTAAAGCTTCACAAAATCTGCTTTATCAAAAAAATGCTAAAAATAGCTTCACAAACCTTATCTCTGCAAAATGACAATTAAAAAGCCATCAAAATAGGAACTAATAAAGAAGGTTTGTGAATTTAAACATAGGCCATCAATGGCCAATCACACGCCCTTTTAATTTTAAATAGAACCTTCGATGGACATTTTCTCGCTCGCACAATCATATGGAAACCTGCGGTATTGGTTATTGTAGGAAGAGGGCCGATTTGCACCACGACTTGAGACCCCTTTGGTAGGTGACTTTTAAGTCATTAACCTTTGATCATAAGTCAACATTTGAATATAACATAAAGTGCAAACTTTAGATGACGGGTAGTGAGGAGAGTAAAATCATATTACTTAGCACATTTGAATCATAAAAACAATGCACTAGGCTAATAAAATTAGTCGGTGAACATTGAACTTTATTGACTCCAAACACTTATAGCTCTTTAATCCTTGAAGACAATATCCTGATTGCTTGCATATATGTTCTAGAATTTTGCAATGGTCCTTGAATCAATAAGTTAAAAGTATTACAAGTTGTGATTACTCCCTTGACTTGAATTTTCCTTGTCTTGTTTCTATCTCCAAACACTGAGATACTGAGCCTGTCCATCATGACCATCTTCTAAAGCCACAACCTGATGACATGAAACATCTGTCTTGAAGATCAAATAATATTGTTCATATGAAGCCTCCTATTGAAGCATGAACCCTTTGCATATGTTACCATGGAAACACCTCTGAATGATTAACCTGTGAACCCTTATCATGAAGCAACAACTCCAAACTCAAATATGTGACAAGACATTAAAACATGAACACACACCAACTATGAAGATCAAATCTCTGCATATCTTGTCAAGGCCAACTTAAGGCATGAAGTATGAACACCAAACCTTCTTATATGAACCCTTTGCATATGAAAAACTCCATCATGAAATCATATGAACATGACTGCATATGAACAACTTCATCATGATCAACCACACTTTTAATGTCCTGATGACCCCAAAATGATCTGTGCGTTGGACCCATGTGGACAACCTGATGCAAGAAACAACATGACTACAACAAACAACACTTTGTTAAAACAATCTTGCATCATCATAACATAGAGCATCATGTCTAGACATGTGACAAAAATAACTCATGATCAAACATGTCATGATCAAAAGAGATATCCTGCCATATCTGCATCATCATCAACTTAACACCTTTTTAACATCAATGACAATCAGATACTATCAGTCTTCACCTTTCTATCAAATAAATCTGAGTCATCCTATGACATTGCAACTAGTTTGTGTCATGTACCCAATGGGATCTGCCCAAATTTTCTGCAAATAAAATTCTAAAATTCTACCCTAGATTTCTGCTCTTTAGTTTTCTGCTCAAAACCCTAAATTCTAATTTTATTTTCTACACTTCATCCATCTACCCTAACCCTAGCTCTGCTCCAAAAATCAGAACTGAAACATATGCATATGTTTATCATAAATTATGGCAAATATCAATATAATCACACCCAATGATTCACCCAAGCATGAATATTCTATTTACCATGAATTATATACTAACCATGTCAATCATGCATCCACAATAAATATGAAATACTGCTGCTATAAATTCTTGAAATGAATGATGATATTCAGATCTGCACACTTATAATATTCACATATGCATCATCAAAACATCAAAGGATTTTCTACATAGGTCACTCAAGCATAAGAAGGTGTTACACCATTAAATACATAATATTAACCATGATAACTACTCACAAATGAAATAAACTAGTTTGTTGTAATCTGCTGTGATGAATTTTTCCCTGAAACAAACCTTGGCAGCAACTTATCTTCCCAAGGCACTTGAAATCTTCCTTTAAAGGTGGCGCTCCAAGAGAGGGCACTTTCTTTGTAAAAATGATGAATTATCCACACCAAGAGTGCCTCTAAAATGATCTCCACAATCAGATTTGCAGTCTGCTCTAGCTTAAAATGAATGGGGTCATCACCATTCATGTTGAGGGGCAATCTCCTTAATGCAAGATAAGGAAATTGTATTCCTTATCCAAATAAAGAAATCAGAAATAAATTGATGCTTGAATGATGTTGAAATTCCTCCAATGATCTTGTTTAAATACACAATTTATCTCCTCTCATATGGCCGACCTAGAGAGAGGTATTTTTATTTATTTAAAATTCACCTTTCCCTCCAAGAGGGCTGACCTAGCTCAAGACACATTGGGTGTCCAAATTAGAGTAGAATAAAGAATATTATTTTATTTCTTCTTTTCTCCTTCAACCAAGTCGGCCTCCTAAGCATGAAGATGTCTTTCATTATGTGGGTGTCATGATAAGCCATCAGTGTAGGTGCATGTGAACAATGTTAGTTCTTGGATTAAGTGGGAAATCACCCTCCATGGTGAAGGTACCCAAGATATGAAGGAATATCATCCATAAAGCAAGTATCCCAAAGTGTAATGATGTCATCCATGTGGCGAAGCTCAAACTCCCATATGAATTTGTATTAAAGCTCCGAGGAAGGCAAATCATCCCAATCTAAGTATACATCTTGTGAAGTGCCAGTCTTTGCCAGTACCTTGAATCCATTGGAAAGTGCAACAATGTGCAAGATGGTGACCATTCCAGAGAAAAGGACATGATAGCCATCCCTCCCCGAAATTGCTTGTCCTCAAGCAATGGCAAGTGTGTATGCTATGAGATAGTGTCAAATGACATGTATCTCCATCTGCTCGCATGCCTAGTGACCATGTAAAACCTCTACTAGTGGCTGCATCCTCCAATAAACATGCTTGCAACCACAAGTGTCATGACCTCCAATGCTCCCAAGGTGCCACCTCCTGAGAGACAATAGTAGGTCCAAACTAGAGTCTTGAAGAACCTGTGATGAAGAATGTGATCCTCAAGGCATGATCACAAGTCCCCAAACTTCCACTATGCTCCTCTGATATGTTCTTCAACATTCCAATGAAGTAGTGTACCACCCATGTCACCACCTGGATCCCAAATCATCCTGTTAAATATGAAGATGAAAATCCATCCCATAGTATGATCACCAATCCAAACCTCCCTTAGCCTCACATCAAAGTGCAAAATCCTCAATGTAGGTGCCTCAAAGTGTGAAATGACTCCTCCAAGGTGGATGGCGTGAACCAAGACAACTAACTCTTGGTTGAAAACAATCTCCAAAGGATAGCCAATCATTCCTCCAAAGGCATAGGATGAAGAAGTATCATCTGAATGCCACTCTTCAAGGATGAAGAGGTAGTACAATACCCAAGCAAATGCCAACAACATGAAACCCATGCACCATGCAATAGTGTCTATCCTCTAAATATGCAAGTCAAAATCATGTGTTAGGGCATCATGGCTATCAACTCTAAACTCTAACACCTCCAAAGTAGAGATGAGAGCAACATCATACCTCGGTGCAAGAGTCATCCATATCTCTAAGGTGTACTCCTCCAATGCATAAGTCTTCAAGCATAGGGTGGCCTCGGGTAGCCACAAAAGATGATTAAGCCATGTCATAGTATCCCCCAACCTTATGCCATATCCATGCATGATCAAAGAGTCATCATAGATGGAACCCCTTATGACTCCCTCTCCAAGTGAAACCATCATGTAAGTGGCTGATCCGCTAGGTAAGGCTTCCAAGGTCTCACCAAATTGCCAAGTGTCCATGCACCATGAAATGTAGCAGCCATCTCTCATCGATGTGAGGAATAGATCCTTATGAATTAGGGCTGGGATATCGACCCTTATGCCAACAGTCAGCTGAAACATATGCATTAGTAGCTCTAAAATGCACATCATAACCATATCAAGGTTCAGTTGTACCTCCCTAGCATGTCTCACAACAACAAGAGTCACCATAGTGTGTATCACAAATCTTCAGAATAAGGCAGCTATGTGTTCTATCAAAGAGGCATCAATACAAGGTAGACCACTACAAACAAACGCCTCATGAGGGACTATGAATGCATCATGTTTACTAATGACCTTAGTGTACTCAATGATGTCTTCATATCCCATGATGTGGCTCTCCGTAAGGTGTGATGCTAACTCCTTGTGAAGTGAAAAATGAAGAACTCAGAGTCATACCTTAGCTCGACATAGAAGCCATCAACTAAAGATACCTCTTTCAACTCATGCTCATGTGTAAGGGCTGTCCATAGGTGATCATGCAAGAGCCAAGTGCTGCTGCTCCAAACTAGAAAATTAGACTCTCTATCATACCTTGCTATGGTGTCTTCATCCTCCTTGAGTCTTGTCATTAACGTTGTTCCATATTCACCATTCAAAGACGATCCAATACAACATTCTCCATGAAAGGCATAGGCCTCAAAACTGATCCTTATATCTGATATGAGCTAATGAAAAGGACTACTATTATAACTTAGAAAATCAAACTTGTCCAGGTGTCTTCAAACTACCACTTCAGCCTAATATATTTCACAATTACTACTGTTGATCCATCTAGCTGAAGTAATATGGTGAAGTGAAGATAAAGGACTGATGTTATGCTTTAGAAAATTAGACCATACCTCATGTTCTTGAATGAAGTCATCATAATCCTCAACCCCTTCTTTCCTCGTGAGTGAGTGTTTGTCAATTAGAGCAGGTCTATATGTTGTCTCCAAATCAGCTTCCTCTTGGGCATGAGTGAGGAATAAGTCATCATCAGGTTTGGGCAAGGGGTCTCCATCAAAGTAGTGATTAGAGTCTACTACTATATGATCTTCTAGGTGTAATTGAACCTCCACAACTGTTGCTTCTTCTTCTTCCATAGGGGTGTCCATATATTTCTCACTTCCCTTCTTATGAACCAAGTCTATCTCAAGGGTACCTACACCATTATTTGATTCCATGCTAATATGATGTAGAGGTAATGAAACAATGTTATTCAATGAATCCATATCTTGGTGAATGACAACCTCCATGATGGCATGTTCTTCATCCATATGATCCTGGTGAGGCCATATGTGATCCTCAAATGAAGCCCCTTCATACAAATCCTTGGTGGCATCTTCTAAGACTAGGTCTTCATCATGTATATACTGCAACTCTTCCATCTCCGCTTCATGGAGCTTATGTGTATCTAGGCCTTCGACCTCTTCAACATGTATAGATCGATCCTTGTTCTCTTCATGTGCATCACCTATATCTTCATGAACTGGTTCATGGCTAATCATGTCCTCTTTATCATCATGAAGTGTCATGAGTTCTTCATGTGAATCATCTTCCTCATGGATGATCTTTATAACAAAGACTATGCCTTCTCCTTACATGTATGATTGAACACCAATAGTGTGCCCTTCATAATCAATTGTAATCCCAGGTTCACTCTCAAAGGTATTATCATTTTCTACCTCTAGGTGCTCTTCTTCATAGGGCTGAAGTGAAACTGTGTCAATTTCTCCTCTAGGACTCCTAGTTAATCGCTGGGTGTCCTCACTATCAAATGATTCTTCATCATGCCACGAACCCTTCTTGAAATTCATGTAGTCTTTGAAGCTGATCCTATTTTGCACATACTTAGGAAGAGCATCATACTCATTAACCAAGGCTGTCAAGTCTTCTTTTTCGTCCTCTTCATTAATCCTGGAGTCACCATGAATAGGCTGCAAACCAAATGAAATCATCTCGACTTCTATTAATTAATTTTTAATTTCCCCAATTCTTGGCTAAAACAATATTTTTGACAACTCATATGATGCTAACGAAACATCATGTTCCCTCCAAATAGTCAACAAGTTAGATAGTAACCGCTTAGAAATATCATCCTTCTCATCCAAGATAAGGGACAAAATAGTTTGCATTGCTGATTTAACATTTGTTGCATGATATTTTATGACTTTGGCCAAGAAACAATGGAACATTTGAGAATTAAATCATTCAAAGCCAAATCTAGCATGATGTAACTCAATCTCAATCTTGCAAATGATATAAGTATGGTGACTCTCCTAGGAAAATGAAAATTTGTGACATCATCCAAGCCTTCAAAACTCTCCACCAATAACGAAAATATTTCTTTCGTTGTGTCATCCTGATATGGAATGTTAGGAGCTACAATTCTCAGAATTTCACTTAAACAAGAAGTGATAACCAATCTCACCTCATAATCTTTATATCTCAACAAATTTGGCTTACCCAAGGAAGACACTATAGGAGTTATAGCTACTTGCAATACCTTAGAAGGTGACTGATCCACCATGAGTAAACAATCCCCAAGAAACAATGGAACATTTTGAGAATTAAATCATTCAAAGCCAAATCTAGCATGATGTAACTCAATCTCAGTCTTGCAAATGATATAAGTATGGCGACTCTCCTAGGAAAATGAAAATTTGTGACATCATCCAAGCCTTCAAAACTTTCCACCAATAACAAAAATATTTCTTTCATTGTGTCAACCTGATATGGAATGTTAGGAGCTGCAATTCTCAGAATTTCACTTAAACAAGAAGTGATAACCAATCTCACCTCATAATCTTTATATCTCAACAACTTTGGCTTACCCAAGGAAGACACTATAGGAGTTATAGCTGCTTGTAATACCTTAGAAGGTGACTGATCCACCATGAGTAAACAATCCTCCACTTCATTCAAAGTGCTGAGAAGTGCATACCTAGACTGAAATGAATGTTCAAGTTTATTGCCTACTTTGAAAAGTCTTTCACTCAACTCTTCCTCATTCAATGATGCCATCTCTTGTAGTATTTGCTCCATAGCTCCTCTAGGAGGGTTGCCTAGTCTTTTAGCATTCATGGCTTCAACTCTTCTTCAAAAAACCCATAGGCTGGCAAGATCATAGCTCTGATACCACTATCATGTCCCCAACGATCTGCCCAAATTTTCTGTAAATAAAATTCTAAAATTTTGCCCTAGATTTCTGCACTTTAGTTTTCTTTTCAAAACCCTAAATTCTGATTTTATTTTCTGCACTTCATCCTTCTTCCCTAACCCTAGCTCTGCTCCAAAAATTAGAACTGAAACATATGCATATGTTTATCATAAATTATGGTAAATATCAATATAATCACACCCAATGATTCACCCAAGCATGAATATTCTATTTACCATGAATTATATACTAACCATGTCAATTATGCATCCACAATAAATATGAAATACTGCTTCTATAAATTCTAGAAATGAATGATGATATTCAAATCTGCACTCTTATAATATTCACATATGCATCATCAAAACATCAAAGGATCTTCTACATAGGTCGCTCAAGCATAGGAAGGTGTTACACCATGAAATACATAATATTCACCATGATAACTACTCACAAATGAAATAAACCAGTCTGTTGTAATTTGTTGTGATGAATTATGCCATGAAACAAACCCTGGAAGCAACTTATCTTCCCAAGGCACTTGAAATCTTCCTCCAAAGGTGGCGCTCCAAGAGAGGGCACTTTCTTTGCAAAAATGATGGATTATCCACACCAAGAGTGCCTCTAAAATGATCTCCACAATCAGATTTGCAGTCTGCTCTAGCTTAAAATGAATGGGGTCATCACCATTCATGTTGAGGGGTCATCTCCTCAATGCAAGACAAGGAAATTGTATTCCTTAGCCAAATAAAGAAATCAGAAATAAATTGATGCTTGAATGATGTTGAAATGCCTCCACTAATCTCGTTTAAATACACAACTTATCTCCTCTCATATGGCTGACCTAGAGAGAGGTATTTTTATTTATTTAAAATTCACCTTTCCCTCCAAGAGGGCTAACCTAGCTCAAGACACATTAGGCGTCCAAATTAGAGTAGAATAAAGAATATTATTTTATTTCTTCTTTTCTCCTTCAACCAAGTCGGCCTCCTAAGCATGAAGATGTCTTTCATTATGTGGGCGTCATGATAAGCCATCAGTGTAGGTGCATGTGAACAATGTTAGTGCTTGGATGAAGTGGGAAATGACCCTCCATGGTGAAGGTACCCAAGATATGGAGGAATATCATCCATAAAGCAAGTATCCCAAAGTGTAATGATGTCATCCATGTGGTGAAGCTCAAACTCCCATATGAATTCGTATGAAAGCTCTAAGGAAGGCAAATCATCCCAAGCCAAGTATACATCCTGTGAAGTGCCAGTCTTTGTCAGTACCTCAAATCCACTGGAAAGTGCAACAACATGCAAGATGGTGACCATTCTAGAGAAAGGGACATGACAGTTTGGATATAGATACAATATTGCATAGATCTTTGTCTACAATAATATCTTTAATATTGATCTTTCATAGCTCAAAGATAGTTCATGTGAACCTCTCCATCTCTATCCTTGGTGTGCTTGGCATTTTCCTACAACAAATTCTCCTTCTACACAATCTCTCACCAAACTAAGATTATATTAAAAAATCTTGTCCCTAACACCTAGGACTTGAGATGATCAAGATTTGATACCAAATGAAAGGAAGTAGAGGTGTGAAATACACTTCCTACACTAATATATGAGACAGTGTATCTGCAAAGATTAGATTGATCATACAGTTATAAGGAAAAAAACACAAATGTAATATAACATAACATAATGATATATGTGGGGAAAACCATTTTAGGAGAAAAATGCAATACTCCAAAGCAACTCTGATGAGGGTGTACTCCACCCAACACACTCACAACAACAAATTATAAGCTTCAAACCAAAAACACAATAATTTACACGAGAAAAACTCTTTTGGGAGAAAACCCCACCTCAAAAAGCAACTCAATATATTATTTAGAAATCTCAATAGGATTACAATATACTTGCAAAGCAAGCTTCCACAAGAATATCTCCAACTAGAGATCTGAAGACAACTCAACATATGTCATACTCCCCACACAACCTCTATCTCAAGCACCTAATATATAGGAGATACAATACAGGAAATCGTCAAACAGTATTACAAAACCATGAGCTCAAACCACCCAAAAGTGGTGCCTAAATTATCTACCAATAAAAGATGCCTTATGATGTGTCAAAACACTTATTAACACGTGTAGCTTCCTTTAACATCTCTTTTTTATGTACGGCATGTTTTTACATTCTCTAATACAGGAGGCCCAACTTTCAGAGGCCATAACTTTTGATCCGGGTGTCTGAGGAAAGCTCGTGAAAAAATGAAGCTCCAAAAAATATCTTGTTTAGGGACATTTTGATTTTCATCTAATTTTTGGGCCATTTAGGGATGTCTAAGTGCTTCAAATTTGATTGCAGGACTTTTTTTAGGAACCTCAAAAACTAAAACTTTAATATCTTGAAATCCAGACATGATATTGGGCTGAAATTTACCAAGAATATTTATTTGACTATTTCAAAGCTTTGGGGAAAATATGGTTGTTTTTTCTATTGAGTGGACCTCCTCAAGAGCTAAGATGGAGGTTCTACCTCCTCTTAAAAACTATTAAAACTATTTGAGCTCTCCTCCTCTTCAAGTCCTTCACGAGATTCTAGTTCAACATTCTCAATCTTGGAGGGTAGATGAACAACATCTTTCTTCCCATCTTGTTTCAACTATAAAAATATGGAAGAAGGCTTATATTTCTAAAAATAACAATTCTTTTATATAAAAATCTCAGCCAGTAGATCCCAAAGCCTGAATAGTTTCACACCAACATCATAGTTGATAAAGATATATTTCACTACCTTGTTCTTTAACTTTGATTGCTTCTCCTTAGGCACATGTGTATATGCCTCTGAACCAAAAACACAAAGATGTTGTAATGAGGGTTTTTCTTTCATCCATGCCTACATAGGGGTCATGTCAACATGAGTTGATCTAAAAGACCTATTAATCAGGTAACAAGCCATAAAAATAACTTCTACTATAAGTTGGCTCCACTAAGCATACTCCTATCCCTCTCCATCAACGTCTTGTTAATTCCTTTTGCAACTCCATTTTTTTTGAGGCATATATACAGTTGTCTTATGTCTCTCAATTCTATGATCCTTACAAATATGTCATAAATAATCAAATAAAACTCACTAATATTGTTAGACCTCAAAACCTTAATCTTCCTACCAATCTAATTTCCCAAAATATCCTTAAGCTCGTTAAACAAACAGAAAGACTTTAAATTTACTTATAAGGAAATACACCCATGTCCTAGAATAATCATCAATAAAAGATACATAATACAAAGACTTAGAAATTGAAGGAAAATTAATAGGACCAAATACATCTAACTAAATTAAGTCTAACACCCTAGAAGATTTGTGAGAACTAAAATAAAACTAAATGTGATTTTGTTTACCATACATGCATTGTTCACAAAAATCAAATTCAAGAGTGCAATCATTCAACCCCTCAATAAGAATTTTTATTTTTTAGGGTCTTAGATCCCTATCACCTATATGGCCCATTCTCTAGTTCCACATAACTATTTTTATGGAAGTAACTTTCTCTTAGAAGCAAGCACTCACTTAGGTACCTAGAAATCATGACCATCAAAAGTAGATAGCTATTAGTTTTGATAGTGAAGGTGTAGAATCTAAAGATCTTTTTCATTATAGGAATAAAAGTATTGTACTAAATAATGCATGCATCCACCTAAAATAAATTTCCCACATGAACAACCTTACCAAGCACCATAGATCCTTACACCATCTTACACCCTCCACTAGAGAAAATAGTCTACACACCCACATCATTAAGTTTGCTAACTATTACACCCCAAAAATTTTGCTCCTGAGTCTTGTATTTTTCATCATTTTTAGCTGAGTCTTGCTGCTTTGTCCTTGTTTTCCTTAGCTTAATCTTATAAGTTGCGTGTGTTAGGGTTCTTTTAACTTGGTCGCTAGATTTTTGAAGTTCATAACCCTAGTCGCATGGTTCTGAGGTTCCCTAACCTGCTGACTTCTCGACCGTGTATTGCATCACCGAGTCTTAACCTTGGTCTTGTGGTTGCTAGGTCAGAGGTTCTCAAAACTCCTAAAACCCTGACTTAGAGTTCTTAGGTTCTAATAACTTGTGATTTTGTGACAAGTTGGTGACCAAACGGTTCCCAAGGCTCATAATGATCATTAAATGAAAAGCATGGCGCACGAAAGGAATGTCTTTTCAGAATTTTTGGGAAGTGGGTAAATCTAAAGGCTATATCCTTGAGGCATGCATTAAGTGCCATGTCGATTCAGTATTTAAAATGCTTAAGTAATTTCCCTCCAACACATGTAGTCTATTCCATTTTCTTGCAGAGTTTTCTCTAAGTGATGTAGCCACCATTTCTCCAGTACTCTATTGTTGTTCTTTGTGTACTTAGCTATTATCTGCTTGGTTGCGGTGATGAAATTCAAATATAAAGGAGCTACTCATAATTCTAGAATTGAAAATACTAGGTCTGGTGTCAACGATATTGAGCTTGGTCACATTGATTTAGAGGAATTTTGGTCTCAACTGCAACAAGAAGATAGGTCACCAATTACAAAGAAGATACTAGAAAGTGGCCTAGCACATGCAGGATGATTCCTAGTCTCTGTGCAAAGTGAAGAATTGGTCATGGCTTGTGTAAGGAGATACGTCCCAGAAACTTCTAAAATCAGAGCTAAAGACGGGACTCTGTTAGGGAGAATTAATCTAGAAAGCATTTCCTGCGCATTGAAAATTCTCAAAAGGCATGAGTTTGAGGAGATGCCTGTGGCTATTGGAATGGAGTTCTTTCAAGCCAATGAAGACTGGTGCAAAAACTCCATTGCGCGGAATTGGTTGAAGTCTGAAAAGAAAGGTAAGTCTCAACTGCCTCAAAAACTCAGAAGAACCCATTTCAAAGATGAAATTTAAGATATGATTACTTTACTACATGGAGTAGTAGGAAGTGAAAGTATAGATTATTTTGAGGAATGGATGTGTCATTTCATCTTGATCATATGTAGTGAAGATAAGTACATAGATTGGGCCAACATTATCAATTTTCATTTAAATGAGCAGTCGGTGAGATTTCAGGAGACCTTGAGCTTTCATATGTGTTCATATCTGATTTATATTCTGGCCAATCGAGAGGTGGTTTGGGCTGGGTTGAGGCCACAAGGGTCTCTAACTACAAGCACACCTGTGTTTGATTATTTTCTTTAATTGAAAAAGGATGTAGGAATGAAAGACTATCGCCATGTAAATGATGCTTTTCTGATATATATGGTAAGAAAGCTGGATGGAAACCCTAAGCTGAGGATCTCACCAGAAGCCACTTCCCTAATCATGCAGTATGGAAGTTTCTATATTTAGTTCGACAGATTTACTTATCTAAGAGTGGGGGGTTATGAAAATGCCCCAACAAAATTACCAAGATATCCCTGTGATTTTGTTATTTATCTGGAGGTGTACAGACAAATGTTTGTTGTGAATGTGAAGTATTGTAGTATCAATAAGGGGTATGATTTTCCATTGAAGTTATCCTCCTACTCATGCAAAACAAATGAAATTGCTAGGGGAGCAGAACATGTTTTAGCTAAATTCAATCTACATACTTTGTCAATGAGATCCCATTTTGATAGTAAAAATTATGTGAAACAAAACTTTCATGGCTTTGGTTCCTATGAGCATCGCCCGACTCTGGAGGATTTTTGGGAAGATTGCATAGACGATAGAGAAGTCCAAAGAAGGAACTGTATGAGACTCACTTTGAGTCAAATCAGGGTTTTTGGTCTCTCTATTCACGTACCAGAGGAGGCAGAGAAAAGTTCTGAGATCATTGATGAAGAATATCAAGACTTGATGACCATGCCACTTCCTCGGGTGAATTGATCCGAAAAGGAAGTTGTTGATTTGAAGGTTCGCTCTGCTACCTTTATAAAAAGAACTGAAGATTGGTTAGCTAGAAAATGGCATGGGAATGTTGGCTCACTTCATAGCCAAGGCAATCCTAGAGTTAGTGAATAGAGACCTGCACAGAATTTTGGTGCACGTATTACTTCAGGGAGACAAGAAGTTTTACATCCTAGTTCTAATTCTCAATCAGGAGGGAATGGGGAGAGGCCTGATGATGCTCTCAGATTGAAGTCAACCTGTGAGTTGGATAATCTTCCTTTATCTGCTAAGAAAAATGTTTCAGCTAAAATAGTATCTTTGAATCCGGATCCCATTTTTTAGTAGATAGTTAATGATGGTTCCTTCCCTACCTTTCTTGAAATTCCTTCTTCCTCTAACGATGAGGAAATGTCTACTTCCATTTCAATTGAGACTCAGAATCAACCTGCGTATAGCAATGTGGATACCAGTGTGGTTGCTTCTTCTCCTAGTTGGCTGAAAAAGGTGGTGGAGAAGAAAAGGAAAAATGCACCTACTGCAACAAAAGAAGTAGACACAGTTGCCATGCTCTTACAAAGTACTTCTAAGCCCAAAAAGGCTAGGAGAATGTCAAGAATGGTCAATGATGCTGCTACTAGTCATTAGGTGTTGGAGATTGCAAATCCAGTGAAAGATTTCAATGAGGAAGAGATTACTAAAGCTGATTATAAAATAAGTCATATTGATTTGGGTCCTTCTACTTTGGAGGGAAAGTCATATCATGCTAATTTTTCTGTCAATGCTTTAATTAAAAGGGCTAAGGAAGAAAGGAAAAAAATATAAGGCTCCAATCTCAAATTTTGTCTTTGAGCAAATTCATCCAATCCATTGTCTCATCCACATCGCAAGAAGTGTCCACTTTAGAGGTCGTTGGAATTGATGCTAGTACTATTCAGTAAATTAGAAAAAGTTAGAATTATGCCAAGGCTATTTTTGAGTGGGTTGAAAAGTTGTCTTGTGATATGTTGTTCTTCCTGACCAAAATGACACAAAGCTACTCTCAGATACATAACAAAAGGAAGGAATTGATCAGTGAACTTCAGCAGGTGAGAAAGGAACAAGGTAGTACCTATGTACTCTCCAAACAAATGGCTGAGTTGATGGCTTTAGACTCTATGACACTCTTGAGAGAAAATTTAGCTAATGATCCTTGTGAAATTGAACCCTCCTGGGCTAACTTGTTGGATTGGAAGCTAAATATGTATGACAATCTTATAGAGCATATTAATAAAGCGTTACAAGATTATCTGGATCTGATGATTGGTATTAAATGGGATTGCCAGACATTAGATGTGAATATCCTAGATGAATTTGGAGAAAATCTGCGGGACCCTAAAGATATCACTATGGAGGCCAAAGATATGCTTTATAAAGAACTTGTTGATTCAGAGACTGTCTCTGGTGAATCACTGGGCAAATTGGGTTTGATTTAGGTTTACCTTAGAGGATTCAGAAACAAGGATGAGCTCATTCAGGAAAATATGGCAGGAGTAAACAAAACTTTGGTAAAGTTTAGAACTAGGCTTTAGATCACCTCAACACCAGGGAGTAAGAACATCACAGTTGTCATCACCAAATATCAAGAGTACAGGTTAAGAGTAAAAGTATGTGAAGCAATGGCTGAAGACCAAGGTGGTGAAAGTGTCGAAGACCCCAAAGAAGATGAAGGAGTGGAAAATTGATTTTATTTTCTTTTATGCATTTCTAGTATTTGGCTCTTAAACTTCTCAAAAGACTTTATTTTAACGGTTGTTCCCAAGAAACCTTTCTATTTTCAAAGATAGTTATTTTATGTATGGTTATAAATATGTTATAGGTGAACTAGTATGGATCTTTATTTTTGTTCAAAACTTTGATTTTCTCAATTAAGTTAGATACTTATGTTACTTATTTCGATCTCTTTCAATATAGAAAAGATATACTGTTGAATGGTTCGAGCATAAATGGCCTTTGTGCTATGGTGTTTTGGATCATCATTCTTCTTATGTTGAATGTTATGTCAATGGTTTTCTTCCTTTATATTGGAGGTTTCAGTTGTTGATCTTATTACTGTGGATATCTATCTTTGAATAAATATGTCATGGTGATGGGAATTTGAATTTTTTATTTGAATAGATGTATGAAGTCTTTGAGCTTATTATAGTCATTTGATTCATTTTAGATGTGTGAGATTTCCTTTCAAAGCTTTCTGGTTAAAAGCAATACATTTTCTTGCTTTCTAGTTAAAAGCAAAATATAATTTAACTCATTGCATATCATCCGAAGGTAGCTACCACCTTGTAAAATAAGCAGAGAGTTAGCTATAAAACACCATTGTAACTTACTCAACTATGGTTACATTTGTCATTGTTTGGGCGTGAGAATATAGAATGGAATGACAAATCTGTCAACCAACAGATTTTTGGTGACTCTACTAGGGAATATTGTCATATATATGTTATGAGTTGTTTTAATGGTTCTTCAGATGTGTAACGCTCCAATCTTTCAACCTAACATAGATTGGCTTGTAGGTGACCAGGAAGATATTGTTACTCATCTAAGATTACTTGCTTGGTAGCGAAGAAGAACCAACTTGCAGTATCATCAAGTTAACGAAGTGTTAGAAGAAGAAGAAGAACTTGGTGAGATCATAAGAGATAACACCGCACATTTTGAGAATGCTCAAGAAATTGTTTTTATTGAAGCTATAGTACCTGTGTCGCGAAGAGAAAGAGTTTTTCCTGTCCAAGCACTTCCTAACCACAGACATAGAAACCGAGTGGCCAACCAAAGAAACTAGTTGAACAATCAGCAAAATTTTCCATGAGCTAATCAGTAAGTGAAGTTGGCGACTCTATAAGCTCAAGTTTTATTGTTTAAATCTAGCTTCAAAAAGGTATACTAGCGGAGATAGAAAGAAAGGGATTTGGGACGAAGATTTTGCATTATTAGAAGCTGGTAACTTCTCTTTTTTCCCACTTAATTGAAAGGTTAAGTCTAAGTCCATCAGTAGGCCTTCATCTCCTCCTCCTAGTCAAAGCTCTGCAAATACTTCGGCCACATCTTCTTAGGCACTTCTATTGCACGAGATTGCACTCTCTTTGCAAGTAAACTTTCCTATTCATAATCTACAAATTATGGCTTAACCTCCACCTGTCCCATTGGGATCCACCATAGGTCCACTCAATCTTGGAGCCCAATTGCACAATTTGCCTAAAGGCTCAGGGAAAATTATACCTAAATTTAGAGGAGATGGGAAAGTAACTCCAGAAGAACACATGCAAGCCTTTTTCGGCACCTCTTCCATTCTTGTTGTACAACATGAAGATGTTGTTGTAAGGCTCTTTGAAGAATCCCTAACTAATGCTGCCACTAATTGGTTTTACCACCTCCCCAATGGCTCTATCAATAATTGGAATACTTTGAAAACAAAGTTTGAAAGTAGGTTTAAATCTGCTGAGAATGAACAAACTTTTGTCACCCAATTGGCCACAATGAAGAAAGAAATCCATGAGACGATGAGAGAATTTGTTGCTAAATTCAATAAGCTATACAATAGAATACCTGAAAATATGAGACCGGGAGATGAACTGTTGAAGTGTTTCTTTATTAATACTCTTCCTCCAGATATCAATTTTCCCATTAAAAGAGGAGCAGCTGATGTGAACACAGCTCAAGAAAGAGCCATATCAATAGAAGATGATTTAATCATATCAGGGAAGTGGAAAAAGGAGTTGCAGATTGGAAAACCTTCTACTGTAAATTCTACTGATCCAGTTATACAAAGGCTGGCCAATGATATAATTACCTTAAAGAGGAAAATGCCAAAGGGACAATATCAAGATATACCAAGAAAGGATTATATCCCTCCAGGTGGTTATAATAAAATGTTACCATTGACTGGGCCTGCAAAGAGGTTGGCTATTGAGAATGGTCCTTCTACCAGCAAGGTTAATATGATGTGTAATTTCCATTTGACTTCAGATCATGATGGGGCCAATTGTCCTGAAATGGTCAGGTTTATGCAAATGCTTTCTACAAATGAACATAATGAAGTGCCATACATGGAAGAACCTGTCCAGTCTCATGATGCCAATGTAAATTCTTTTGAATATGAATCAGACACTGAAGATGGAGATGTTTATAAAGAAATTGATCCAAATTGGGGAGTTTTCACAAGAGGTCAGCAGGCACAGAAAGGGATAGATCCTAAGGGGCAAGTAGGTGGTTCGCCTTTTACTCCAAAGTATATTCTATCTAGGCAAGCTGCCTCCAATTCCAAGAAATCTGAAAATGCTATGCCCAGGAATACATCTACAGAGGTGTCATCTGTTCCTTCTCTTGATACTCTTGTTGCTAGTTCATTTGATATAATTGAGTCCTGTAAAAACACTAAAATTCAAATCTCCCAAGCTGAGTATCTTAGACTCAATCCATCTGAGTTAGATAGATTGGTAAAATATATCAAACAAGAACCTTCTCCATTCCAAAGTAATGCTCAAGTATCCAGTATACCTGACAATGAACAAGTTTACTCAAACTCACATGAAACAGAAGCAAGTCAGCAAAATCCTTTTTCTAAACCAAAACCATTTTATGTATCCCTTTATATAGCTGGTTTTAGACTAAGCAATTGTGTTATTGATTCTAGAGCTTCTAATAATGTGATGCATGCTCAAGTGGCTAGGGCCCTAGGGTTATCTTACACCTCCTCTCATGGAAAATGTTTTTCTATGGATGGTTCACAAGTCCCAATTTTAGGACAAATAAAGGATGCCCAAGTTGCTTTAGCTGCCTTTCTGAAAAAAAAAGTTGAAACTGGCCATTCTTGTTGCTGATATCCCTGCTAGTTATGGTATGCTTTTGAGTAGAAGTTTCTGTAGAGACCTGGATGGGGAGATACAAATGGATTGGTCTCATGCTATAATACCACTAGAAGGAAAGAAAGTATGCCTCAACCAAGAGCCCAAAGCTAAGTTCATAGTGTTAAAGTCAAGAGATCCACAAGTAGATATTATGTTTGTAGAAATGGGGCCTGGTACTTATATGTGCACATCTTCAGAGGAAGAACGTTCTAGCCTGATCGGTCTTGATACAATGAATGACTTATGGACACTAGAATTTGATGGAAGTTTCTCTAGTGCTAGCTTTGGTGCAGGAGTGTTCTGATTTCCCCAGATGGCTACAGTTTCCCTTATGCTTATAAGTTGGAATTTGAGAATACAAATAATACTGTAGAATATGAGGCACTAATACTTGGTCTGACTTTAGCCAAAGAAAGAGGCATAAAATAGTTAAAGGTCAGAGGAGATGCAGAACTGATTGTTAAGCAGGTCCAGAAGAAATATATTGTGAAAAATAGCAGATTGAGACATTATAGAAATAGAGTTTGGGATTGTATTGAGGATTTTGATGCCTTCTCTATTGAATCCATACCTACAGACCTTAATGCCAAAGCGGATTCTCTAGCTGTGTCTACATCCTTGTTACTACCTCACCTAGACTTAAAAGATAAACCTTATAGAATTGAAGTGGTGTACCGCCTGGGTGTTCCTGATAATGTAAATCATTGGCAAGTATTCAATAGTGATAGACAAATTATTGCATTTCTAGAGAAAGTTGAAGCCTTTGCCAACGTCTTCTTTGAAGAAAGTGATAACGTTAGTAATAATGTCTTGGAAGGGCATACTAATACCCCTGACTGTGAGAAGTCTGAAATGATTCAATTGAAAGGTAATAAGATACCTAAAGGTTTGGTGTCTTTGGAAGATCTATTCAATAGACATGATCAATATTTGAAGAAGAAAAGTAAGGTTAGTATTGAATCATCTGCCGACTATGACCGCATCAATATAGGCACAAACGAAGATCCTAAGATAGTATGTATAGGAAAATGTTGTTCTCCTCAAGAAAGAGAGAAACTAATTTCTCTGCTCAGAAGGTATAAGGATGTTTTTGCATGGTGCTATGCAGATTTAAAGAAGTTCATAAATGGAGAACTGCAACATAAGATTCCATTAAAGTTAGGCACTGCACCTTATAGACAGAAGCAACAAACTTATAATCTAAAGATAGCAGAGGCTATTTTTAAAGAGATAGATAAAATACTCAAAGCCAAGATTATCTATCCCATTCATCATTCTACATGGGTAGCAAACATTGTTCCAGTTAGAAAGAAAAATGGAGAAATAAGGATTTGTGTTGATTTCAGGAACTTGAATCAGGCTTCACTGAAAGATAACTACCCATTGCCTGCCATGGATCATGTTCTGCAAACTGCTGTTGGTTCTGAAATGATGTCTATGTTAGATGGATTCTCAGGTTATAACCAAATTGAAGTAAGCCCAAAGGACCAGTATAAAATAGAATTCACCACTTCCATTGGTATTTTTGCCTAGAACAGAATGCCATTTGACCTTATAATTAATGCAGGTGCCACATTCCAAAGGGATATGGATCTTTCATTTGGTGATCTAAAAAACAAAATCATTGTGGTATATTTAGATGATTTAATGGTATTCTCAAAAAAGAGGGCCAATCATATCCATGATTTGGAAATTGTGCTACAACGTTGCAGCGAACAAGGGATCTCCTTAAACCCCAAGAAATCTATCTTTGTTGTTACAAAAGAAAAACTTTTGGGGCATATCATCTCAAAGAATGGTATCAAAGTTGATCCTAAAAGGGTGAAAGCTATTATGCAATTGGGATTGCCTACAAACAAAGATAGTACTAGGTCATTCTTTGGCCGAGTAAATTTCTTGAGGAGATTTGTACCTGAGTTTGTTGAGTTGACGAGGCCCATAGCTGATATAATGAAAAATCATCTGATTTTCAAATGGAGTAACGAAGGAAAGAAAGAATTTGAAGACATAAAGGTTTCTATTACCAACGCACCTACTCTGGTATGTCTTGACTTCAGTAAAGATTTCATTATATATTGCTATGCATCAAAACATACTTTATCAGCTATTCTAATGCAAAAGAACGAGCAAAATATAGAAGCCCTTGTTTCCTTCATGAGCACCCCTCTCAAGAATTATGAACTCAAGTATTCTCCACTCAAAAAACATGCTTATGCTATTGTTAGAGCTTCAAAAAAATTTAGGTTCTATATTCTGCATTTGCATACCATTGTCTTTGTCCCTGAGAGTGTTGTCAAAAGTATCCTCACACAACAAGAGATTGGATGTAATAAACAAGGGTCTTGGATAGCAAAGGTGCAGGAATATGATGTAGACATATGACCTACCAATTTGGTCAAAGGTAAAGGTCTGTGTAAACTAATTATGGAAAATCAAATTGATGAAGGAGAACAGTTGCCTTCAGTCCTTTTCACTAGCACAACTAATGAGTGGTTTTCAGATATTGCATATTTCTTAACCTATGGTGACTGCCCTGCAGACTTCTCAGCTAAAGAAAGAAGGAATTTGAAACTCAAGGCAAGTAAATATGTTCTTTGGGAGGGAAACCTGTACAAAAAAGGAGTAGATGGAACCTTTCTCAGATGCGTTGATAAGGAACACCAAACCAAGTTGTTGAAAGCTTTTCATGATGAAGCATGTGGAGGACATTTCTCTGCTTCTGTCACAACATTTAAAATTTTACGCCAATGTTTTTATTGGCCTGGCATGTTTAAACATGCACATGAGTGGGTATCCAGATGTGAAAAGTGCTTAAAGTTTGTTGGTAGACCCCATCTAGTAGCATTGCCCTTGAAGCCTGTGGTAATTGATGAACCCTTTAAAAAGTGGGGATTAGATTTTATTGGCCCTGTCAATCCTAGTTCAAATGTTGGACATACACACATTCTTACTGCTACCGATTACTTCACTAAATGGGTAGAGGCTATTCCTGTGAAACAGACTACATCAAAGGTTGTGTGCAGTTTCTTAAAAGAGAACATCATAGTAAGGTTTGGCATTCCAAAGAAAATAGTCACTGATAATGCTAGCTCTTTTTCATCCTCTGAAATTACTCTTTTCTGTTATGAGTATGGCATTAGTTTAGGGCATTCTTTTGATTATTATCCTCAGGGTAATAGACAAGCTGAATCTAGCAATAAGAACTTGATCTCCATTGTCAAGAAGCTGGTAGATGAGAATCAGAAGAGTTGGCATAAGAAACTGTATGATGCTCTATGGGTAGACAAGACCACTTATAAGAGAGAAATAGGTATGCCACTTTTCCAATTGGTTTATGGGATTGATAGTACTATTCCAGTCTCTTTAGAGCTTTCAGCTTTGGATTTACAGAAGACTATAGAAAATGAAGAATTTCAATCTACACTTGAAAGAAGGGTTATCTATTTAAACAAGTTGGAAGAGGAAAGAGAAAGGGTTGTGGACATAATATCCAAGCATCAGCAAATGGTTAAAAATATTTTTGATAAAAAGGCTAAACAAAGAAGTGTCACTATTGGAGATTCAATGCTTCTTTGGGATAGAAGGCGAGAACCAAAGGGGGCACATAAAAAGTTTGATTCTTTGTGGAAGGGTCCTTTCCTGATCAAGCAGGTCATTGGTAACAGTTCTATCCAGATGGTACTACTTTGCCTCTTGCCTATAATGGGCAGGATTTGAAAATGTTCAACTGGTAGCAGTCTCAAGTACTTCCCTTTGTACCATAGTCTCTTTGTTTTTGTTTGTTGTGTTGTTTTCCCTCATTTGCCCAATGAATAAGGCTTTGAGAGATGATCCTGGATTCTCTGCGTCCCTATGGTCCTTGTCCCAATTCAAGACAGAGCCAGTTGTTACACCCCAAAATTTTTGCTTCTGAGTCTTGTATTTTTCATCATTTTTAGCTAAGTCTTGTTGCTTTGTCCTTGTTTTCCTTAGCTTGATCTTATAAGTCGCATGTGTTAGGGTTCTTTTAAATTGGTCACTAGATTTTTGAAGTTTATAACCCTAGTCGCATGGTTCTGAGGTTCCCTAACCCGCCAACTTCCCG
This sequence comes from Cunninghamia lanceolata, assembly GCA_027924645.1. Lineage (NCBI taxonomy): Eukaryota > Viridiplantae > Streptophyta > Pinopsida > Cupressales > Cupressaceae > Cunninghamia > Cunninghamia lanceolata. The sequence goes on from BSBN01000524.1 coordinate 4,349,030, forward strand.
ACTGTGTATTACATCGCCGAGTCTTAACCTTGGTCTTGTGGTCACTAGGTCAGAGGTTCTCAAGACTCCTAAAACCCCGACTTAGAGTTCTAAGGTTCTAATATCTTGCGACTTCATGACAAGCTGGTGACCAAACAGTTCCAAAGGCTCATAATGATCATTAAATGATAAGCACGGTGCACGAAAGGAATGACTTTTCAAAATTTTTGAGAAGTGGGTAAATCTAAAGGCTATGTCCTTGAGGCATACATTAAGTGCCACATCAACTCAGTATTTAAAATGCTTAAGTAATTTCCCTCAAGCACACGCAGTCTATTTCATTTTCTTATGGAGTTTTCTCTAAGTGATGCAGCCACCATCTCTCCAGTACTATGATGTTGTTCTTTACCTACTTAGTTGTTATCTGCTCAGTTGCAGTGATGAAATTCAAATATCAAGGAGCTCCACATAATTTTGGAATTGAAAATACTTGGTCTGGTATCAACGATACTGAGCTTGGTCACATTGATTTAGAGGAATTTTGGTCTCGACTGCAACAAGAAGATAGGTCACCAATTGCAAAGAGGATACTAGAAAGCGGCCTAGCACATGCAGGAGGATTCCCAGTCTCTGTACAAAGTAAAGAATTGGTCATGGCTTGTGTAAGGAGCTACGTTCCAGAAACCTCTGAAATCAAATCTAAAGATAGGACTGTGTTAGGGAGAATTAATCCAAAAAGCATTGCCCGCGCATTGAAAATTCTCAAAAGGCACGAGTTTGAGGAGATGTCCATGGCTATTGGAATGGAATTCTTTCAAGCCAACGAAGACCAGTGCAAAAACTCCATTGCACGGAATTGGTTGAAATCTGAAAAGAAAGGTAAGTCTCAACTACCAGAAAAACTCAGAAGAGCCCATTTCAAAGATGAAATTTCATATATGATTACTTTACTGCATAGAGTAGTAGGAAGTGAAAGTACAGATTCTTTTGAGAAATGGATGTGTCGTTTCATCTTAATCATATGTAGTGAAGATAAGTACATAGATTGGGCCAACATTATCATTTTTCATTTAAATGAGCAGTTGGTGAGATTTCAGAAGCCCTTGACCTTTCATATGTGTTCATACCTGATTTATATTCTGTCCAATCGAGAGGTTGTTTGGGCTGGGTTGAGGCTGCAAGGGTCTCTAACTCCAAGCACACCTGTGTTTGATTATTTTCTTCAGTTGAAAAAGGATGTAGGAATGAAAGACTATCACCGTGTAAATGATGCTTTTCTAATGCATATGGTAAGAAAGCTGGATGGAAACCCTAAGCTGAGGATCTCACCAAAAGTCGCTTCCCTAATCATGCAGTATGGAAGTTTCTATATTCAGTTCGATAGGTTCACATATCTAAGAGTGGGGGTTATGAAAATGCCCCAACAAAATTACCAAGATATCCCTGTGATTTTGTTTTTTTTCTAGAGGTGTGCAGACAAATGTCTGTTGTGAATGTAAAGTATCATAGTATGAAGAAGAAGGTGTATGATTTTCCATTGACGTTATCCTCCTACTCATGTAAAACAAATGAAATTACTAGGGGAGAAAAACATGTTTTAGCTAAATTCAATCTTCATAATTTGTCAATGAGATCCCATCTTGATAGTAAAAACTATGTGAAACAAAACTTTCATGGCTCTGCTTCCTATGAGCATCGCCCGACTCTGGAGGATTTTTGGGAAAATTGCATAGATGATAGAGAAGTCCAGAGAAGGAACTGTATGAGACTCAATTTGAGTCAGATCATAGTTTTTGGTCTCTCTATTCACATACCAGAGGAGGCAGAGGAAAGTTCTAAGATCATTGATGAATAATATCAAGCCTTGACGATCATGCCACTTCCTTGGGTGAATTGGTCCAAAAAAGAAGTTGTTGATTTGAGGGTTCACTCTGCTACCGTAATAAAAAGAACTAAAGATTGGTTAGCTGGAAAATGGTGTGGGAATGTTGGCTCGTCTCATAGCCAAGGGAATCCTAGAGTTAGTGAACAGAGACCTGCATAGAATTCTAGTGCACGTATTACTTCAGGGAGACAAGAAGCTTTACGGTCTAGTTCTAATTCTTAATCTGGAGGCGATGGGGAGAGGCATGATGATGCTCTTAGATTGAAGTTAGCCTGTGAGTTAGATAATCTTCCTTCATCTGCTAAGAAAAATGTTTCAGCTAAAACAGTGTCTATGAATCTGGATCCCATTTTTGAGCAGATAGTTAATGATGGTTCCTTCCCTACCTTTCTTTAGACTCTATGACACTCCTGAGAGAAAATTTAGCTAATGATCCTCGTGAAATCGAACCCTCCTGGGCTAACTCGTTGGATTGGAAGATAAATATGTATGACAATCTTATAGAGCATATTAATAAAGCGTTGCAAGATTATTTGGATCTGATGATTAGTATTCAAAGGGATTGCCCGACATTGGATGTGAATATCCTAGATGAATTTGGAGAAAATCTGTGGGACCCTAAAGATATCACTATGGAGGCCAAAGATATGCTTTATAAAGAACTTGCTAATTCAGAGACTGTTTCTGGTGAATCACTGGGCAAATTGGGTTTGATTCAGGTTTACCTTAGAGGATTCAGAAACAGGGATGAGCTCATTCAGGAAACTATGGCAAGAGTAAACAAAACTTTGGCAAAGTTTAGAACTAGGCTACATATCACCTCAACACTAGGGAGTAAGAACATCATAGCTGCCATCACCAAATATTGGGAGTACAGGTTAAGAGTAAAAGTACGTGAAGCAATGGCTGAAGACCAAGGTGGCAAAAGTGTCGAAGACCCCAAATAAGATGAAGGAGTGGCGAATTGATTTTATTTTCTTTTATGCATTTCTAGTATTTGGCTCTTAAACTTCTTAAAAGACTTTATTTTAACGGTTGTCCCCAAGAAACTGTTCTATTTTCAAAGACAGTTACTTTATGTATGGTTATAAATATGCTATAGGCGAAGTAGTATGGATCTTTGTTTTTGGGCAAAACTTTGATTTTCTCAATTAAGTTAGATACTTTTGTTACTTATTTCGATCTCTTTCAATATAGAAAAGATATACTGTTTAATGGTTTGAGCATATATGGCCTTTGTGCTATGGTGTTTTGGATCATCATTCTTCTTATGTTGAATGTTATGTCAATGGTTTTCTTCCTTTATATTGGAGGTTTCAGTTGTTGATCTTATTACTGTGGATATCTATCTTTGAATAAATATGTCATGGTGATGGGAATTTGAATTCTTTATTTGAATAGATGTATGAAGTCTTTGAGCTTATTATAGTCATTTGATTCATTTTAGATGTGTGAGATTTCCTTTCAAAGCTTTTTGGTTAAAGCAATAACTTTTCTTGCTTTCTGGTTATAAGCAACATATAATTTAATTCATTGCATATCATCCGAAGGAAGCTACCACCTTGTAAAATAAGTACATTTAGTTATAAAACACCATTGTAACTGACTCAACTGTGGTTACATTTGTCATTGTTTAGGCATGAGAATATAGAGTGGAATGACAAATCTATCAACCAACAGATTTTTGGCGACTCTACTAGGGAATATTGTCATATATATGTTATGAGTTGTTTTAATGGTTCTTTAGAGGCGTAACGCTCCAATCTTTCAACCTAACATATATTGGCTTGTAGGTGACCTAGAAGATATTGTTACTAGTCTGAGATTACTTGCTTGGCAGCAAAGAAGAACCAACTTGTAGTATCATCAAGTTAATGAAGTGTTAAAAGAAGAAGAAGAACTTGGTGAGATCATAAGAGATAACACCGCATGTTTTGAGAACGCTCAAGAAATTATTTTTATTGAAGCTGTAGTACCTGTGCCACGAAGAGAAAGAGTTTTTCATATCCAAGCACTTCCTAACAATAGGTGCAAAAACCAAGTGGCCAACCAAAGAAACCAGTTGAACAATCAGCAAAATCTTCCACGAGCTAATCAATAAGTGAAGTTGGCGACTCTGTAATCTTAAGTTTTATTGTTTAAATTTGGCTTCAAAAAGGTATACTAGCGGAGATCGAAAGAAAGGGATTTGGGATGAAGATTTTGCATTATTAGAAGCTGGTAACTTCTCTTTTTTCCAACTTAACCGAAAGGTTAAGTCTAAGTTCATCAATAGGCCTTCATCCCCTCCTCCTAGCCAAAGTACTACAACTAGCACTTGCACCCATAGGAGGTTCAAGAAATACGCAGATAGAAAAATCGACGAGTTTAGAAAATTTTTCGACAGTTTTTTTCCAGCGTGAGACAATTCCGAGCACTATAATGCTCACATATAAAAGCCTATCGGCTAAATACTTCGGCCACATCTTGTCAGGCACTTCTATTGCACAGGACTGCACTCCCTTTGCAAGTAAACTTTCCTATTCATAATCTACAAATTATAGCTCAGCCTCCACCTATCCCATGGGGAGCCACCATAGGTCCACTCAATCTTGGAGCCCAATTGCACAATTTGTCTAAAGGCTCAGGGAAAATTATACCTAAATTTAGAGGAGATTGGAAAGTAACTCCAGAAAAACACATGCAAGCCTTTTTCGCTGCCTCTTCCATTCTTGTTGTACAACATGAAGATGTTGTTGTAAGGCTCTTTGTAGAATCCCTAACTGATGTTGCCGCTGATTGGTTTTACCACCTCCCCAATGGCTCTATCAATAATTGAAATACTTTGAAAACAAAGTCTGAAAGTAGGTTTAAATCTGTTGAGAATGAACAAACTCTTGTCACCCAATTGGCCACAATGAAGAAAGAAATTCATGAGCCGATGAGAGAATTTGTTGCTAAATTCAATAAGCTATACAATAGAATACCTGAAAATATGAGACCCGGAGATGAACTATACAAGTGTTTCTTTATTAATACTCTTCCTCTAGATATGAATTTTACCATTAAAGGAGGAGTAGCTAATGTGAATGCGACTCAAGAAAGAGCCATATCAATAGAGGATGATTTAATCATAGTAGGGAAGTGGAAAAAGGAGTTGCAGACTGGAAAACCTTCTGCTGTAAATTCTATTGATCTAGTTATACAAAGGCTGGTCAATGATATAATTACCTTAAAGAGGCAAATGCCAAAGGGACAATATCAAGATATACCAAGAAAGGATTATATCCCTCTAGGTGGTTATAATAAAACTTTACCATTAACTGGGCCCACGTAGAGGTTGGCTATTGAGAATGGTCCTTCTACCAGCAATGGTAATATGATGTGTAATTTCCATTTGACTTCAGATCATGATGGGTCTAATTGTCTTGAAATGGTCAAGTTTATGCAAATGCTTTCTACCAATGAACATAATGAAGTGCCATACGTGGAAGAAGCTGGCCAGTCTCATGATGCCAATGTAAATTTTTTTGAATATGAATCAGACACCGAAGATGGAGAAGATGTTTATACAGAAATTGATCCAAATTGTGCAGTTTTCACAAGAGGTCATTAGGCACAGAAAGGGATAGATCCTAAGGGGCAAGTAGGTGGTTCACCTTTTACTCTGAAGTATATTCTATCTAGGCAAGCTACCTCCAATTCCAAGAAATCTGAAAATGCTATGCCCAGGAATACATCTACAAAGGAACAGTCTATTCCTTCTCCTGATACTCTTGTTGCTAGTTCATTTGATATAATTGAGTCCTATAAAAAAACTAAAAGTCAAATCTCCTAAGCTGATATCTTAGACTCAATCCATCCGAGTTAGATATATTGGTGAAATATATCAAACAAGAACCCTCTCCATCCCAAAGTAATGCTCAAGTATCCAGTATACCTGCCAATGAACAAGTTCGCTCAAACTCACACAAAATAGAAGCAAGTTAGAAAAATCCTTTTTCTAAACCAAAACCATTTTATGTATCCCTTTAAATAGGTGGTTTTAGACTAAGCAATTGTGTTATTGATTCTGGTGCTTCTGACAATGTGATGCCTGCTCAAGTGGCTAGGGCCCTAGGTTTATCTTACACCTCCTCTCATGGTAAATGTTTTTCTATGGATGGTTCACAAGTCCCAATTTTAGGACAAATAAAGGATGCCCAAGTTGCTTTAGCTGCCTTTCTGAAAAAAAAGGTTGAAACTGACCATTCTTGTTGCTGATATCCCTGCTAGTTATGGTATGCTTTTGAGTAGAAGTTTTTGTAGAGACCTAGGTGGGGAGATACAAATGGATTGGTCTCATGCTATAATACCACTAGAAGGAAATAAAGTATGCCTCAACCTAGAGCCCAAACATAAGTTCACAGTGTTAAAGTCAAGAGATCCATGAGCAGATATTCTATTTGTAGAAACGTGGCCTGGTACTTATATGTGCACATCTTCAGAGGAAGAATGTTCTAGCCTGATCAGTCCTGATACAACGAATGAATTATGGACACTAGAATTTGATGGAAATTGCTCTAGTGCTGGCTCTGGTGCAGGAGTTGTTCTGATTTTCCCAGATGGCTATAGTTTCCCTTATGCTTATAAGTTGGAATTTGAGAATACAAATAGTACTGCAGAATATGAGGCACTAATACTTGATCTGACTTTAGCCAAAGAAAGAGGCATAATATAGTTAAAGGTCAGAGGAGATGCAGAACTAAATGTTAAGCAGGTCCGGAAGAAATATACTGTGAAAAATGGCAGATTGAGACATTATAGAAATAGAGTTTGGGATTGTATTGAGGATTTTGATGCCTTTTCTATTGAAGCCATACCTAGAGACCTTAATGCCAAAGCAGATTCTTTTGTTGTGTCTGCGTCCTTGTTACTACCTCACCCAGACTTAAAGATAAACCTTATAGATTTGAAGTGGTGTACCGCCCAAGTGTTCTTGATAATGTAAATCATTGGCAAGTATTCAATAGTGATAGACAAATTATTGCATTTCTGGAGAAAGCTGAAGCCTTTGCCAATGTCTTCTTTGAAGGAAGTGATAATGTTAGTAATGATGTCTTGGAAGGGCATACTAATACCCCTGACGGTCGGAAGTCTGAAATAATTCAATTGAAAGGTAATAAGATACCTAAAGGTTTGGTGTCTTTGGAAGATCTATTCAATAGACATGATCAATACTTGAAGAAGAAAAGTAAGGTTAGTATTGAATCATCTTCCGACTATGACCACAACAATATAGGCACAAACGAAGATCCTAAGATAGTATGTATAGGAAAATGTTGTTCTTCTTAGGAAAGAGAGAAATTGATTTCTCTGCTCATTAGGTATAAGGATGTTTTTGCATGGTGCTATGCACATTTAAAGAAGTTCAGAAATAGAGAACTGCAACATAAGATTCCATTAAAGCCAGGCACTGCACCTTATAGACAGAAGCAATGAACTTATAATCCAAAGATAGCAGAGGCTATTTTTAATGAGATAGATAAAATGCTCAAAGCCAAGATTATCTATCCCATTCATCATACTACATGGGTAGCAAACATTGTTCTAGTTAGAAAGAAAAATGGAGAAATAAGGATCTGTGTTGATTTCAGGAACTTGAATCAGGCTTCACTAAAAGATAACTACCCATTTCCTATCATGGATCATGTTCTGCAAACTGTTGTTGGTTCTGAAATGATGTCAATGTTAGATGGATTCTCAAGTTATAACCAAATTGAAGTAAGCCCAGAGGACCAGCATAAAATAGAATTCACCACTCCCATTGGTGTGTTTGCCTACAACAGAATGCCATTTGGCCTTATTAATGCAGGTGCCACTTTCCAGAGGGCTATGGATCTTTCATTTGGTGATCTAAAAAACAAAATCATTGTGGTATATTTAGATGATTTAACAGTATTCTCAAAAAAGAGGGCCAATAATATCCATGATTTGGAAATTGTGCTACAACATTGCAGAGAATAGGGATCTCCTTAAACCCCAAGAAATATATCTTTGCTATTACAGAAGGAAAACTTTTGGGGCATATCGTCTCAAAGAATGGTATCAAAGTTGATCCTAAAAGGGTGAAAGCTATTATGCAATTGGGTTTGCCTACAAACAAAGATAGTACTAGGTCATTCTTTGGCCAAGTAAATTTCCTAAGGAGATTTGTACCTGAGTTTGCCGAGTTGATGAGGCCCATAGCTGATATGATGAAAAATCATCCGATTTTCAAATGGAGTAACGAAGGAAAGAAAGCATTCGAAGACATAAAGGTTGCTATTGCCAACGCACCTACTCTAGTATGTCCTGACTTCAGTAAAGATTTCATTATATATTGCTATGCATCGGAACATACTTTATCATCTATTCTAATGCAAAAGAATTAGCAAAATATAGAAGTCCCTATTTTCTTCATGAGCACCCCTCTCAAGAATTACAAACTCAAGTATTCTCCACTCGAAAAACATGCTTATGTTGTTTTTAGAGCTTTAAAAAGTTTTAGGTTCTATAGCCTGCATTCGCACACCATTGTTTTTGTCCCTGAGAGTGTTGTCAAAAGTATCCTCACACAACAAGAGATTGGATATAATAAACAATGGTCTTGGATAGCAAAGGTGTAGGAATATGATGTAGACATCTGACCTACCAATTTGCTTAGAGGCAAAGGTCTGTGTAAACTAATTACAAAAAATCAAATTGATGATGGAGAATAGTTGCCTTCAGTCCTTTTCACTAGCACAATTGATGAGTGGTTTACAGCTATTGCATATTTCTTAACCTAAGGTGACTGTCGTGCACACTTGTCAGCCAAAGAAAGAAGGAATTTGAAACTCAAGGCAAGTAAATATGTTCTTTGGGAGGGAAACCTATACAAAAAAGGAGTATATGGAACTTTCTCAGATGTATTGATAAGGAACGACAAACCAAATTGTTGGAATCTTTTCATGATGAAGCATGTGGATGGCATTTCTCTGCTTCTATCACAACATTTAAAATTTTACGCCAATGTTTTTATTGTCCTAGCATGTTTAAAGATGCACATGAGTAGGTATCCAGATGTGAAAAGTGCTTAAAGTTTGTTGGTAGACCCCATCTAGTAGCATTACCCTTGAAGCTTGTGGTGATTGATGAACTCTTTCAACAGTGGGGATTAGATTTTATTGGCCCTGTCAATCCTAGTTCAAGTGTTGGACACACACACATTCTTACCGCTATGATTACTTCACTAAATGGGTAGAGGCTATTCCTGTGAAACAAACTACTTCAGAGGTTGTGTGCAGTTTCTTAAAAGAGAACATCATAGTAAGGTTTGGCGTTTGAAAGAAAATAGTCATTGATAATGCTAGCTCTTTCATCCTCCAAAATTACTCTTTTTTGTTATGAGTATGGCATTAGTTTAGGGTATTCTTTTGATTATTATCCTCAAGGTAATGGACAAGCTGAATCCAACAATAAGAATTTGATCTCAATTGTCAAGAAGCTGGTAGATGAGAATCAGAAGAGTTGGCATAAGAAATTGTATGATTCTCTGTGGGCAGACAAGACCAATTATAAGAGAGCAATAGGTATGTCACCTTTCCAAATTGTTTATGGGATTGATAGTACTATTCCAGTCTCTTTAGAGCTTTCGGCTTTGGATTTACAGAAGACTATAGAAAATGAAGAATTTCAATCTGTACTTGAAAGAAGGGTTATGTATTTAAACAAGCTGGAAGAGGAAAGAGAAAGTTTTGTGGATAGAATAGCCAAACATCAGCAAATGGTTAAAAAGATTTTCAATAAAAAGGCTAAACAAAGAAGTTTCACTATTGGAGATTCAGTGCTTTGAGAACCAAAGGGGGCACATAAAAAGTTTGATTCTTTGTGGAAGCGTCCTTTCCTGATCAAGCAGGTCATTGGTAACAATTCTTTCTTGTTGGCTTATCCAGATGATACTACTCTGCCTCTTGCCTATAATGGGTAGGATTTGAAAATGTTCAACTGGTAGCAGTCTCAAGTACTTCCCTTTGTACCATAGTCTCTTTGTTTTTGTTTGTTGTGTTGTTTTCTCTCTATTTGCCTAATGAATAAGGCTTTGAGCCATGATCCTGGATTCTCTGTGTCCCTATGGTCCTTGTCCCCATTAGAGACAATTGTTACACCCCAAAATTTTTGCTCCTGAGTCTTGTATTTTTCATCATTTTTAGCTGAGTCTTGGTCCTTTGTCCTTGTTTGCTTTAGCTTGATCTTATAAGTCGCGTGTGTTGGGGTTCTTTTAACTTGGTCACAAAATTTTTGAAGTTAATAACCCTAGTCGCATGGTTCTGAGGTTCCCTAACCCACTGACTTCCCAACCGTGTATTGCATCGCCAAGTCTTAACCTTGGTCTTTTGGTCGCTAGGTTAGAGGTTCTCAAAACTCCCAAAACCCTGACTTAGAGTTCTAAGGTTCTAATATCTTGTAACTTCATGATAAGCTAGTGACAGAATGGTTCCCAAGGCTCATAATGATCATTAAATGATTTGCATGACGCACGAAAGGAATGTCTTTTCAGAATTTTTGGGAAGTGGGTAAATCTAAAGGCTATGTCCTCGAGGCATGCATTATGTGCCATGTCGACTCAATATTTGAAATGCTTAAGTAATTTCCCTCTAGCACACGCAGTATATTTCATTTTCTTACGGAGTTTTCTCTAAGTGATGCAGCCACCATTTCTCCAGTACTTTGATGTTGTTCTTTGTGCACTTGGTTGTTATTTGCTCGGCTATTGTGATGAAATTCAAATATCAAGGAGCTCCCCATAATTCTGGAATTGAAAATACTTGGTATGTTATCAACGATACCAAGCTTGGTCACATTGATTTAAAGGAATTATGGTCTCGACTGCAACAAGAAGATAGGTCACCAATTGCAAAGAAGATAATAGAAAGCGGCCTAGCACATGCAGGAGGATTCCCGATCTCTATGCAAAGTGAAGAATTGGTCATGGCTTGTGTAAGGAGATACGTCCCAGAATCTTCTAAAATTAGAGCTAAAGATGGGACTGTGTTAGGGAGAATTAATCCAAAAAACATTGTCCATGCATTGAAAATTCTTGAAAGGCACGAGTTTGAGGAGATGTCCGTGGCTATTGGAATGGAATTCTTTCAAGCCAACGAAGACTGGTGCAAAAACTCCATTGTGTGGAATTGGTTGAAGTCTGAAAAGAAAGGTAAGTCTCAACTGCCTCAAAAACTCAAAAGAGCCCATTTCAAAGATGAAATTTCAAATATGATTACTTTACTTTACAAAGTAGTAGGAAGTGAAAGTACATATTCTTTTGAGGAATGGATGTGTCATTTCATCTTGATCATATGTAGTGAAGATAAGTACATAGATTGGGCCAAGATTATCAATTTTCATTTAAATGAGCAGTTGGTGAGATTTTAGGAGACCTTGACCTTTCATATGTGTTCATACCTGATTTATATTCTATCCAATCGAGAGGTTCTTTGGGTTGGGTTGAGGCCGCTAGGGTCTCTAACTCCAACCACACCTGTGTTTGATTATTTTCTTCAGTTGAAAAAGGATGTAGGAATGAAAGACTATCGTCATGTAAATGATTCTTTTCTGATGTATATGGTAAGTAAGCTAGATGGAAACCCTAAGCTAAGGATCTCACCAGAAGTTGCTTCCCTAATCATACAGTATGGAAGTTTCTATATATTCATTTCGATAGGTTTACTTATCTAAGAGTGGGGGGTTATGAAAATTCCCCAACAAAATCACCAAGATATCCATGTGATTTTGTTATTTTTCTTGAGGTGTGCAGACAAATGTCTATTGTGAATGTGAAGTATCGTAGTATGAAGAAGGGGTATGATTTTCCATTGAAGTTATCCTCCTACTCGTGTAAAACAAATGAAATTACTAGGGGAGTAGAACATGTTTTAGCTAAATTCAATTTGCATACTTTTTCAATGAGATCCCATTTTGATAGTAAAAACTATTTGAAACAAAAATTTCATGGCTCTGGTTCCTATGAGCATCGCCTGACTTTGGAGGATTTTTGGGAAGATTGCATAGACAATAGAGAAGTCTAGAGAAGGAACTGTATGAGACTCACTTTGAGTCAGATTAGGGTTTTTGGTCTCTCTATTCACATACCAGAGGAGACAGAGGAAAGTTCTGAGATCATTGATGAAGAATATCAAGCCTTGACGACCATGCCACTTCCTCGAGTGAATTGGTCTGAAAAAGAAGTTCTTAATTTGAAGGTTCGCTCTGCTGCCATAATAAAAAGAACTGAAGATTGGTTAGCTGGAAAATGGTGTGGGAATGTTGGCTCACCTCATAGCCAAGGCAATCCTAGAGTTAGAGAACAGAGACCTGCACAGAATTCTAGTGCACATATTACTTCAGGGAGACAAGAAGCTTTACAGTCTAGTTCTAATTCTCAATCAAGAGGCGATGGGGAGAGGCCTGATGATGCTCTCAGATTGAAGTCAGCCTATGAGTTGGATAATCTTCCTTTATCTGCTAAGAAAAATGTTTCAGCTAAAATAGTGTCTATGAATCTGGATCCCATTTTTGAACAAATAGTTAATGATGGTTCCTTCCCTACCTTTCTTGAAATTCCTTCTTCCCCTAATGATGAGGAAATGTCTACTCCCATTTCAATTAAGACTCAGAATCAACCTGTGTCTAGCAACGTGGTTGCTTCTTCCCCTAGTTGGCTGAAAAAGGTGGTGGAGAAGAAAAGGAAAAATGCACCTACTATAGCAAAAGAAGTAGACACAGTTGCCATGCTCTTACAAGGTACTTCTAAGCCCAAAAAGGCTAGGAGAATGTCAATAATGGTCAATGATGCTGCTACTAGTCATCAAGTGTTGGATATTGCAGATTCGGTGAAAGATTTGAATGAGGAAGAGATTATTGAAGCTGATTATAAAATAAGTCATATTGATTTGGGTCCTTCTACTTTGGAGGGAGAGTCGTATCATGCTAATTTTTCTGTCAATGCTTTAATTAAAAGGGCTAAGGAAGAAAGGAAAGAAAATATAAGGCTCCAATCTCAAATTTTGTCTTTGAGCAAATTCATCTAACCCATTGTGTCATCCACACTGCAAGAAGTGTCCACTTCATAGGTCATTGGAATTGATGCTGGTACTATTCAACAAATTAGAAAAAGTTAGAATTATGCCAAGGCTATTTCTGAGTGGGTTGAAAAGTTGTCTTGTGATATGTTGTTCTTCCTGACCAAAATGACACAAAGCTACTCTCAGATACATAACAAAAGGAAGGAATTGATCAATGAACTTCAGCAGGTGAGAAAGGAACAAGGTAGTACCTATGTACTCTACAAACAAATGGCTGAGTTGATGGCTTTAGACTCTATGACACTCCTGAGAGAAAATTTAGCTAATGATCCTCGTGAAATCGAACCCTCCTGGGCTGACTCATTGGATTGGAAGATAAATATGTGTGACAATCTTATACAATAGATTAATAAAGTGTTGCAAGATTATCTGGATCTGATGATTGGTATTCAAAGGGATTGTTGGACACTGGATGTGAATATCCTAGATGAATTTGGAGAAAATCTGCAAGACCCTAAAGATATCACTATGGAGGCCAAAGATATGCTTTATAAAGAACTTGTTGATTCAGAGACTATTTTTGGTGAATCACTGGGCAAATTGGGTTTGATTCAGGTTTACCTTAGAGGGTTCAAAAATAGGGATGAGCTCATTCAGGAAACTATGGCAGGAGTAAACAAAACTTTGGCAAAGTTTAGAACTAGGCTACAAATCACCTCAACACCAAGGAGTAAGAACATCACAGCTGTCATCACCAAATATCAGGAGTGCAGGTTAAGAGTAAAAGTACTTGAAGCAATGGTTGAAGACCAAGGTGACGAAAGTGTCGAAGACCCCAAAGAAGATGAAGGAGTGGTGAATTGATTTTATTTTCTTTTATGCATTTCTAGTATTTGGTTCTTAAACTTCTTAAAAGACTTTATTTTAACGATTGTCCCCAAGAAACCGTTCTATTTTCAAAGATAGTTATTTTATGTATGGTTATAAATATGCTATAGGTGAACTAGTATGGATCTTTGTTTTTGGGCAAAACTTTGATTTTCTCAATTAAGTTAGATACTTTTGTTACTTATTTTGATCTCTTTCAATATAGAAAAGATATACTGTTGAATGGCTCAAGCATATATGGCCTTTGTGCTATGGTGTTTTGGATCATCATTCTTCTTATGTTGAATGTTATGTTAATGGTTATCTTCCTTTATATTGGAGGTTTCAGTTGTTGATCTTATTACTATGGATATCTATCTTTGAATAAATATGTCATGGTGATGGGAATTTGAATTCTTTATTTAAATAGATGTATGAAGTCTTTGAGCTTATTATAGTCATTTGATTCATTTTAGATGTGTGAAATTTTCTTTCAAAGCTTTCTGGTTAAAAGCAATACCTTTTCTTGCTTTCTGGTTAAAAGAAATATATAATTTAATTCATTGCATATCATCCGAAGGTAGCTGCCACCTTGTAAAATAAGTAGAGAGTTAGTTATAAAACACCATTGTAACTTACTCAATTGTGGTTACATTTGTTATTATTTGGGCATGAGAATATAGAGTGGAATGACAAATCTGTCAACCAACACTAACTAATAACAAGATCTGTTCTAAACCTAGGATACCCAAAACAACATTGACCCCTTCCCTTGTCCATCAAGGAATCTTATCAAGACTCGACCATAGCCAATAATGCTTAGATGAGAATAATCACCAAGATGCACTTTGCCTCCATCATATTCTTTATACTTTTAAAACAACTCCTAATGGGAGTTCATATGGAAGGAAGATCTAGAGTCTGTCGATCACACACCTTTAGATTCATTTGTTGCCAAGGCTACAAAAAATGCATCTCAACATCCTCCTATTAAGATCTATCAAACTTATCATTGAACTCATTCTTTTATTTTTTCTCCTCCTTGTAGTATCTTCTAAAGTGCCCAATCCTATCATAGTTCCAACACTTAGTCTTAATTTTCTAGGAGATTAGAATCTCCCATAGGATTTGGATCTAGTCTTCTTACCTTTCTCCTTTGATCTAGTATTATCATCCTTTCTCCTTCAAACATCCATTAAATAATAGGACCTCCCTTGTAGATTTGAAATCTTTTCACATCTCCTTCAAAATCAAAGAGGCCACTACCTTGTCCATCTAAAGTTTTGAGGTAGTGCTCCCGATTGCCATCATCAAGTGATCCCACAAGTATAGAAAAGAACATAAAAATGTCATATAATGATCCTCCTCCTCCATCTTCACTCCAATAGAGTGCAATTGTGATGCAGTCAAGGATAGAGGGTCCATAAAAGGGCTATCCAAACATGCAACCTTAAACAAAAACAAACACACATACAAAATGGAACACAATTACACATTGGACAACAATCAAATCATTTACTCATAGTCATAACAAAATTACAATTTTCCACATTGGGCTTCCAACGTGCTAGGCCTCAACCGTTTGATTACAAATTATAGAATTCAAAAGGTATTGCAATATATTTCCAAACATGACTCCCATCTCAAATCTCCAACTTGCTTCCTAGTTCACTCTCCATTGTGCTAATTCTAAATGATCAACAATAGTGTTTATATAGTAGTCTCAATCCTTAGAGTGATCTTTTGTTAGCCACAAAATGGCACAAAGCTCAATGTCCTAATGAAAAATGTAGCCAACTAAATGTGTAGATGAGTCTTCTCAATAAAGTGTAGTATAATGGATCGAAGGCTCTTCATGCGGTGCACACATAAGCACTCTTGGGTACAATGTACCTCTATATGCATTCCTTTGATGGCACAAATTTTGGAAGGTTTGCACAAGCCATGAATAGTGAACTAAGTGTAAGCCTATTAAGCTCAATTATGGTTTAGAAAATTAATTATGTACATGTGGTTCTTTAAATATTCTAAAAAGTAGATATAACATTGGAGGATCATAGTAAAACATATGTTTCATGTTGTGAGGCTAGATATGTAATTGTGATGGCATGTGGTGAAATCTTCAGTAGTTGACTAATGACTGGAAACCTTTAGACGAACAAACAAAGTGAAAGCAATTTTTTTATGGAATATTACTTGTACACCCTAGGATGCTCTTACATCAAATACCTAGGATAGATTATTTGAGAGGATTGTGCTCACAAATAAGGGCTAAGTGGTAGAATCATCTTTTCAGCTAGTAACCAACCTCAATGAACCCTCGACACATGGATAGGCTTCTAGGATCAACTCAATGAAGTTTCTCCTCAAGTATTCTTTCATATTCCACTTCACTCTTCTCAAACTAAATCTTTACCTTCTATCATCTTCTCCGTTTCTAGGATCTAATTTTCAAATTACTCTTTATTCTCACACTATATACTTCTCCGAGATCCACCTATAATTGTTACTACTATACCTATATCAAAATGTCCTACTACAAATTCCCAACTTCTACTATTTTCCAAATATGCATTACCTACTGCCATCCCAAACACAACTACTCCTAGGTTCCCACTATCATCCTTGTGAAATCTCACAACCATAATGTTTTCTTCTTTTATACATCCATTACACAATCCATCTTCTCCACTATTGAAATATAAATCAACACATGTTTCCTTTACCCAATAACTTTTAACACTCTTTCAATTACCCTATTTGAGAAATTCTCCTCTTACAACACTTTTTTAATTATTACACATCTTCTAATTACCTCCTCTACTACTACAACTTCTTCTACACCATTCTTTACCTTCAAGTTTTCATCCTATCATATCTTTCCACTCATATTCTTCATTACTTCAAGAAACGGTGTCTACCACTTCATTTGTTTATCTATTATCAACTATTGACTACTATTATCACCTCCACCACAAAATAAGTATTCACCTTCTTCTTTAGTCAAACCGTCACATTTCCAATCTTGCTTACATCCTTGCATCCTTTCTTTTCTCCAATTTCTTCTTGTATCCATGTATTTTTCTGCAAGTTCCTATATTAAGTACACCAACCCCATGTCTAACATCATCTTCACTTTGCCTTTGTTATCTCTATACTTCCATTTTTTTTTTCTATGATACAAACATTATCTACTTCTTCATCTATACCTTGTCTATGATCACTTATTTTCAACTTAGATAAAATATCTTATCCTCCCATTGGAACCTAAAATCTTCATTCTTCCAAGTGTCAAAAATCATTATTATATTTGATTTTTCTATTCGACCTTTATGTCCATCCTTTAAGTATTCATTTGTCTTCACTAGCAACCCATAAATCTTTACAATCATATCAAATCATCTTTCACCTACTCTACACTTACCGCACACTATCTCTGCTCCATCGCTAACTCTTGGATTTGACCTAATTCCATAACACACCTTCTGACTCTTGTGTATCTCATTTTGCCTTAACACTTCATCTTTTGCAACTCTATGCAATATCTTCTAACCTGTGTCTGACTCATTTTCTTCCACTACAAACTTCATCACTACTCCATCTATATTCCACAAATTACTTCTTATTCTTGCTAACTCTAGCAATTTTCCTGTCAACGACTTATGTACCTTTGGCAATTCCTCTATCTATATTCTTTCTTTTGTAATGTCTTCATATTTAGCTCTAGACTCTTCATGCCTTACCACAACTCTATATTCTTCTTTTGTGTGACCACATTCCCTTTTATTTTCAACTATCATCACTTGTACATCCTTGATTTTGTCTTCTAAATCACCACAATTACTTATTTCCTCATCTATCTTGCTACATTTTTCTTCAATATTAGCATCATTTGTGTAGTCTTTGTTGGTCTTTCAACTCTACCGGTTTCTCCTTGTTCAATCTCATCACCATTTCCAATGTCACTACATTCTCTATTTATGTTACCTACCACTAAATTTGTACCTCTCACAAGTATTCTTTCTTCTTTTCTTTCATTCTAATCAATCTTCAGATCTTCAAATCTATACTCAAAAGAATTACTAACTTATTCACAATTTATACCTCTCAAATTTTCTTTACTTATTATGTCTTCCATAGAAATATCTTGGTCCACAAATCATCTAATTCCTCACCTTCCTCTAGTAGGTTCAAAATGACTTACATGTTTTCATCTAAACTAATATATGGTTTTCTATTTTCCCTCACTTCAAGGTTTTCCATTTATTTTACAAGATTCTCTACCATGTTGAACATCATTTCTACCTTTTCTACAACATCAGCATCCTCAAATTCATCTTGATCTTCCTCTTGTTCCTCATTCTTCAGAATCCTCATTCCAACTCTATCTACTAATAGATCTCTTGCCACATATCCTTCATACCTTTGGTCATTACTATAAATTACACTATTAGATTTTTCCCCTTGATCTCTATCCTTTCTTGTTCATTTTTATTCACATCCAAAACTATCTTTATCTACTCATCTCTTTGCAAACTATCAAATCTAACATTTGCAATTTCTTTTCTAGGGATCTTTCCTTTATATTAGAAACCTTAACTCCAGGACTTACATCTATTCCTTTCATCTTCAAATCAAATCACAAAATACTTGTAAATTGCCTCAAATTTTGGCACTCTATCTGCTCACCTTGTACATCCACTAAAATTCTTCAGTAGATTGCTTCTTTGGTTGGTGATCTTTCCACCTTGATCACAACTCTTCTTTACCTCTCACACTCTCTTTATGAATACTACTATCATAATACCTCATTATCGATGCTCTATCTAAAGGGTAATCTCCTTTACTCTCACGTATTTTCCTTGCAAAAATTCCCTAATAGTTGGTAGTCTATTTACTCTAGGTTTTTAACTTTTCTTCTTCATGAATCTATTGCTAGCTACCTTAAGTTTGATGATCTAAACCCTTGCAACTACCTCATACTTGGTGGTCTATCCACAAGATACCTTTGCAAGCTACCTTAATTTGGTAATCTGTCAACAAGAATAAACTTCCTCTCTCTTAAGATTCTAATCATCACTCTCTTCTACTTTTAGGATTCTAAACCTTTTGCTTTGATACCACTTGTTGCAATCAAGGATAGAGAGTTCAATAAAGGACTGTCCAACCATGTGGCCTTAATACAAGCACACATGAAAAATGGAACTCAATTACACATCAAAAATTTGATCATTTATTTATAGTCATAACATAATTACAATCTACTACAATGGGCTTCCAACATGCTAGGCTTCAACCATTTGATTACAAATTATAGAATTTAAAAGGTATTGCAATACAATTCCAAACTGAATTCCCATCTTGAATCTCCAACTTGCTTCCTAGTTCTCTCTCATTGTTGTACTACTTAAAAATGATTAATAATAGTTTTATATAGTAGTCATAATCCTTAGAGTGATCTTGCATAAACCGCAAGCTGGCACAAAGCTCAATGTCCTAATGAAACATGCAGTCGGTCAAATGTGTAGATGAATCTTCTCAATCAAGTGTGGTGGTAATGGATTGAAGGATCTTTGTGTAGTGCATGCCATATGCAATCTTGGGTATAATGTACTTCTATATGCATTCCTTTGATGGCTCAAACTTTGGAAGGTTTCCACAAGCCATGAATAGTAAACTGAGTGTAAGGCTATTAATCTTGATAATGGTTCAAAAATTAAATTATGTTTGTGCAATGCCTCAAAACTTTTAAAAATTGGATATGACCTTAGAGGATCATAGTAGAGCATATAAATTTAATGTTGTGAGGCCAAATATGCAATTTTGGTGGCATGAAGTGAAATCTTCAGTGGCTGATTGATAAGTGGAAACCTACAGACAAACAAATAAAGTGAAAGAAAAATGTTTTTAGTTGATAGTAAGATTTCTTTTACACCCTAGGATACTCCTTCATCAAACCGGGTCATGATCATATTGAATTCATTCATATCCTTGGCCAAAGAACCGCCATCATCCATTTGCAAGGTATATAGCTTATTTCTCAAAAAAAGTTTGTTAATAGGGATTTAGCCTAAAATGAGTCTCCCAAATTCTTCCAAAGAGCCTGTGAGGTGGGTTTTTCATGTACACTCAAGAAAACTAAATTGATCAAGTATATCCTAATGAGTCCATTTACCTTTTTGTCTAATAGATCCTAATTGATCTATGACATTGCAATTGGTTTGGATCTAGATATAACAACCCATGGATCTTTATCTACAAGTGTATCCTCCATCTTGCACTTCCATAACTCAAAATTAGTGTTAATGAACATCTCCATTTGTATCCTTGATGTGGTTGTCATTTTTCTACAACAATATCTCCTTCTATGCAAGCCCCCAATCAAATAAAGATTAGATCCAAAAACCTATCCCTAACACCTAATATCTAAGATGATCAGGCTCTAATACCAAATGAAGGGAAGCAGAGGTGCAAAATATCATTCCTACAATAATCTATGAGAGAAAATACATGCAAATATTAAATTGATTATAAAGTTACAAGGAAATAAACACAAAAAATAATATATCATTATGCAGTGATTTACATGGCAAAACATCTTTCAGGGGAAAACCCTACACACTAAAGAAACTTAATCTATTATTCAGTAATCAATGCTTACAATATACTTGTAGAGTTAGCCTTTATAGGAGTATCACCAACAAGAAATTTGGAGCAATTCTAGTAGCATAATGGTACCTACAAAACTCACTATGAAACCTCCATCTTAAGCAACTAATAAATAGGAGAAGCAATACATGAAACTGTCAAATGGTAATTAGGAAACCATGAGCTAAACTAGCCAAATTTTGTGCCCAAATATCTAGTCAGAATCTAATGCCCAAATCCCAAGGTGATTCCATAGACTAAGATATAATATTTCTTACACCTATCATAAGCTAGTCATAATCCATTAACTGTTGGAATTAGGACAGACAATTGAGAGGGGGGGTGAATCAGTTGTCCCACAATATTAACCTTTTCTTGCTTTTAATCTTCTTTCACAACTTACAAATAGATTAATGATGCAAACATTAAAGCATGAAACAATAACACATGAGAAAAAACATAATTAACACATTTGACACCAAGATTTTTGATGTGGAAACCTGGTTAAGGGAAAAATCACGGTGGGGGTTAACCCACAAGATTCGTACCCTATTAAAAGTACTTAAAAAGGGGAAGGTACTTGCCTTCAGGTTGACTGCCCAGAGCTCACTACTCAAAGAGAGGCTCGCTGCCTACAGAATTTATGTTTAATACAGAAAGAATTAACTAAGAAATAGCATCTTCTTCATGCCTGATTTAGTCTCATTGAGTGCTCATAAAAAAATTGCTCTTCTCCCAAATACTTCTTCACTATCACTTCATCCTTTACTATTCTTGCTCCTCTGCTCCTCCTCTTCTCTGCTCTACTTCTGATCCTTTCTTGGGATTTGATTATTTTGCACAAGGATAATTTTCCATAATTCAACTACATGCCTTTATATGCTTCATCAACCTTGGAATACACATCAAGTTCGGCATTACAAACGTCTAACTTAATGTGAATCACTATGCTATCGGCCAAACATAACTAGGACTCAATTCTTCTTCAATCAACATGCCATGCTTCATAAAATTGCTCTTATATTATCCACAACACGCTTGAATCATTTGGTTGGCCAAGACTGGGAAGAACAGCAACAACAACCTGAAGAAACCTTCAACAACGAGCTCAGTCTTCAATGCGGAACTTCAACACCGCAGTCACATGATCCAGAGATCTCCACAAGCACATTGAATTCAACAAGAACATCCGCACTCCTCCAAATCATCAAAATCACTTGCATCTTCATTCAGAACCTTAAGAACATTGTCTGCCATGACTGTCACACTAGAAAGATTACTTGCAGACCTCTAAACCATGAACCACTAGAGTTGATGATACACACAGACTTCCCAATGATGCTTATAGATCCGCAGATCATAATATTTCAATGCGGAGCAATCCAGACCAATTTATTGTCACTCTATCTCTTTTGAACACAGCAAAATGCAGTTCTACTCAGATGGCCATAGCTTCTTCAAATCTTCATGCAGACCTCTCAAAACTTAATTGGAGCTACTTCAAACAATCCTCTACATAGCCATATGGTCTACATACATTGATCTTCATTAATTTTCTCAATATCTTCAACATTCTAGTCTTTAAATAGGCAACAAAATATGATATAGTTGACACCAATGGCAACAATGATATGTTGACATCAATGACAACACCGATTAGGCACATATTTGCAACAATCTCCCCCTTTGTCATTGATGGCAACATATGATGTGAAAAACTAATTCAACCATCAAGACAAGAACTTCTCCCCCTTTCTCTTATCATTTCTGCAACTACTTTCTTCACTGCTCCCCCTTTCATCAGCAACTAGTTTTTCACATGACTTCTCTCCCCCTTTGACATCAATGGAAAAGGGCACATATTTGCAATCTTTTCTTCCTTTTTATTTTAGACTGATCTCAAAAATTTGCATACTGACTACTCCCCCTGAGCAGTATCTTCTTAATATCAATCCGGATCACAAGATGTGATTGTGGATTCCACCAAACTGATGCACCCTAGTGCATCTTATTTTTGATTAGGAGGGGTAATAACCCCTAACTTTTCTCTGAGATACTCAAAAGTATCCTTGAGTAGAGGCTTGGTGAAAATATCTGCAATATGATCCTTTGAAGAAACAAACTCTAATCTGACTTCATTCTCATTAACCTTCTCTCTCAAAAAGTGAAACTTGATCGATATGTGCTTTGTCTTTGAATGCAACACTAGATTCTTTCAGATGCTTATTGCACTTGAATTAGCATAGAAGATTGTGACAAGCTCCTTAAACACAATTCTGATATCCTTCAGCATTTGTTTCATCCATAGAACTTGAGAACAATTGTTTGTTGTTGGTATATAGTCTGCCTCTACTGTAGATAGGGATATTGCCTCTTGCTTTTTGCTCAACCAAGAAACCAATCTACTTCCCAAGAAGAATTCACCACCACTAGTACTTGTTCTATCTCCACATCTCCTGCCCAATCTACATTTGTATATGCATGAAGAGTGAAGTCATTATCCTTTGGATACCATAAGCCATAATCAAGTGTCACTTTGAGATATTTAAAAATTCTCTTGATTGCTACAACATGGGATTCTCTAGGATCATCTTGAAATCTAGCAACAAGTCCAACTGCATTCATGATATCAGGTCTGGTCTGGGTCAAATAGAGCAGTCCTCCAATCATTGATCTATACCTTTTTCTGATTTTCCTTAAGGGAGTCATCATCTTTACTCATCTTACATCCGGTTACCATGGGTGTACCCATTGGCTTTGAATCTTCCATTCCAAACTTTTTCAACAATTCTCTTACATACTTAGATTGAGATATGAAGATACCTTTATATGACTGAATGATTTGCAGCCTAAGAAGAAATTCATTTCACCAAACATGGACATTTCAAATTCACTCTACATCTGATCAGCAAATGTTTTGCACATACTCTCATTTCCACCAAAAATGATATCATCAACAAATACCTCAACAATCAGAATGTCCTCATGATCAATCTTGAAGTAAAGATTACTGTCAGCAGTGCCTTTGCTATATTCTAGCTTTAGCAGATACTTATCTAATCTTACATACCAGGCTTTTGGGGCTTGTTTGAGTCCATACAATGATTTCCTCAACCTGCAGACCATATCTCTCTGATCAGACAACTGAAATCCTTCCAGTTGCTCAATGTAAACTTCTTCCAACTCTCCATTCAGGAATGCTGACTTGACATCCATCTGATAAACCTTGAAATCTTTATAAGCAGCAAATGCAAGAAATAATCTAACTGCCTCTATTCTTGCCACCAGAGCAAACATTTCTTCAAAATCAATTCCTTCCACTTGAGAATATCCTTTGCAAACCAACCTTGCTTTGTTTCTTACAACTTCACCATCTTCATTTAGTTTATTTCGAAAGACCCATTTAGTTCCAATCACATTTTTGTCTTCAGGTCTAAGAACAAGATCCCAAGTGTTATTTTTTCAATTTGCATTAATTCTTCTTCCATGGCTTTTACCCAATTTTCATCATTGCTACTGAATTTGGTTCAATCTTTGAAATTAAACAAATTTCCTCTTGATCTTCAACAATTATTTTCCTAGTTCGAACACATTTATATCTATCTCCTGTGATCTGATCTTCAGGATGATTCTAGGAGTTTTGGGATTTATTTGAACCTCTGTTTCTTGAGTTTGTTCTTCAACATCTGTACTAACCTCATGAGTCACTAGATTTTTTGGATCAATCTAAATTTGAGTTTGGGTTTGAACTTGTCTTCCTTGACTTTGACTTTCATCTTGATCATCTAATTCATATCTGCAAGACCTGGAATGTCTTTCTTTGCTCTCATCAACTCTAACATTTGCACTTTCAACAATCTTTTTCAATCTTTTGTTAAAGCACTGGTATGCCTTGCTTTGAGTAGAGTAACCCAGAAATATCCCTTCATCACTTCTTGCTTCAAACTTGCCTAGATCCTCATCTCTTTTGATATAGAACTTACTACCAAAAACTCTAAAGTATCTCACAGTAGGAGGATGACCAAACCATAGTTCATAAGGGTTCTTACCAAAATTGTCTTTCATCTGCACCCGGTTGAGAGTGTAGATAGCAGTAGTCATAGCTTCTCTCTAATAGACTTGAGGAACATTTTCTTCCATCATCATGGTCCTGGCAGCTTCTTGAATGGTCCAGTTCTTTCTTTCCACGACTCCATTTTGCTGAGGAGTCCTAGGAGCAGATAACTATCTTTTTATTCCATGTTTTTCACAGAATGTATCAAACTCACTGGAGGTAAACTCTCCACCTCTGTCAGATCTCAGACACCTTATTTTTTCACCAATCTCATTTTCCACCATAACCTTGAACACCTTGAACTTGTCAACAGCTTCTGATTTTTCTTTCAAAAAGGTTACCCACATCATTCGGGAGTAATCATCAATCAGTAACATAAAATATATGTCTCCTTGCACACTCCTAATTCTAGCAGGGCCACATAGATCAATATGCACAAGTTCCAGCCGTCCACTTGAAACTTTTTCTTTACTCTTGAACGAAATTTTATTTTGTTTACCCAATTGACATTCTCTACACATGCTATTAGTAGGTTTCACTAGTTTTGGAAGATCTCTCATAGCCTAAGTAGAACTTATCTTGATAATGTTATCAAAATTCACATGACACATTCTCCTGTGCCATAACCAACTCTGATCAATCTGAGCAATCAAACAACTTTTTCTAGAACTACTTAAATGAAAGATGTTACCTCTAGCTTGAGTACTAGATGCAATTTCAGTTCCGGAGCTTTCCAATATTCTGCATTTTCCATCCTTGAATTGGAGATCATAAACTTTGTCAACCAACTGTCCAACACTAAGAATATTATGCTTCAATCCTTCCACATATAGAACATCATTAGTGTTATTCTTACCATCAAAAGAGATGGATCCTCTACCACGGATTCTACCGGCTGAGTTGTCTCCAAATTTCACAATTCCACCTTTATATTTTTCAAAGCTTACAAACTTACTTTTATCACCAGTCATATGATGAGAACATCCACTATGAATTACCCATTCATCCTTTTCAACAACCTAAGTAGCCAAGGCAATTTCCACATTTAAAGCTAGCAGATTCAGTAGGCACCGGATCTTCTTCTTTGATAGCAATGAATACCCAATCATTTTCATGGAACCTCCATGATCAAATTCATCATCTTTGACTCCTTCTTCACCAGCTTCTTGGACATAGTAGCATTTCTTCTGAACTCTAGGTCTATTAAGGTTTGGCCTTGAACCCCTCTCCGGACACCTTGAGGCAAAATGACCAATCTTATTACAAGAAAAACATTTGAATGGCAACTTTCCTTCATACTTACCAGATCTTCTTGGCAATCTTTTGGCAAAAAGGGCTTCAAGTTCATCGAACTCGGTTTCATCACCTTCAAGATCCTTTCTTGTCCTATCAAATCTGGTAGATCTTCTTGAAGAGCTTTCACCCAGATCATATTTTTGTTTTCCATGAATATTGGCTTTAAATGTAGTTTCAGACTTAGGAAGAGAATCACCAAACTCACTCATTTCAAATGTTGAAAGTTTACCAACCAACTGATCCCTTGTAATAGTAGTCACAGTGCTGATTTCTTCAATGGTAGCAACTTTATGCTTGTATGCCGGAGGTAAGGATCTGAGCACTTTGGCAACAATTTTTTATTCTTCCATTTTTCCACCGGCACACCTTATACCACTCACAAGTTCATTCACTTTTAGCATGTAGGAGGTAATATTGTCATCTTCACTCATCCTTAAGCTCTCATATCTACCCTCTAGACTTTGTAGCTTGGCACATTTGACATGTTCATCACCTTCATGGAGTGTTTCCAACTTCTCCCAGATTTCATGCGAAGTTTTCAATTCCAGTACATTTGTCATTTCTGTATCAGATAGGGCACTCAACAAGGCTTCTATTGCTTGAGTGTTGTTCTCAACATCTTTGATTTCATCTGGAGTTGTAGGACCTTTTTCTAGAATCTTATATTCATTCTTAGTTATCAACCAGTAGGCATCTCCCATACATTGCAAATGACACTGCATGCGCATCTTCCATAGAGAGTAATTTATTCCATCAAATCTCAGACTGTCTTTCTTGTAAGTCGACATTCTGGATCACCTCAAGTGGTTAAGCTTCTTTCAAAGGAACTTGGCTCTGATACCAATTGTTGGAATTAGGATAGACAACTGAGAGGAGGGGTGAATCAATTGTCCCACAATATTAACCTTTTCTTTTTAATCTTCTTTCACAACTTACAAATAGATTAATGATGCAAACATTAAAGCATGAAATAATAACTCATGAGCAAAAACATAATTAACACATTTGACACCAAGATTTTTGATGTGGAAACCTGGTTAAGGGAAAAACCACGGTGGGGGTTAACCCACAAGATTCGTACCCTGTTAAAAGTACTTAAAAAGGGGAAGGCACTTGCCTTTGGGCTTACTGCCTAGAGCTCACTACTCAAAGAGAGGCTCACTGCCTACAAAATTTATGTTTAATATAGAAAGAATTAACTAAGAAATAGCATCTTCTTCATGCCTGGTTCAGTCTCATTGAGTGCTCATAAAACTTCTGCTCTTCTCCCAAATACTTCTTCACTATCACTTCATCCTTTACTGTTCTTGCTCCTCTGCTCCTCTTCTCTGCTCTACTTCTAATCCTTTCTTGGGATTTGATTATTTTGCACAAGGATAATTTTCCACAATTCAACTACATGCCTTTATATGCTTCATCAACCTTGGAATACACATCAAGGTCGGCATTACAAACATCTAACTTAATGTGAATCACTATGATGTTGGCCAAACATAACTAGGACTCAATTCTTCTTCAATCAACATGTAATGCTTCATAAAATTGCTCTTAGATTATCCACAACAGGCTTGAATCATCTGGTCGGCCAAGACTGGGAAGAATAGCAACAACAACCTGAAGAAACCTTCAAAACCGCAGTCACACGATTCAAAGATCTCCATAAGCACATTGAATTCAGCAAGAACATTCGTACTCCTCCAAATCATCAAAATTACTTGCATCTTCATCTGAAACCTCAAGAACATTGTCACACTAGAAAGATTGCTTGCGAAACTTTAAACCACAAACCACTGGAGTTGATGATACACACTGACTTCCCAATGATGCCTATAGATACGCAAATCATAATATTTCAATGCGGAGCAATCTGGACCAATTTATTGTCACTCTGTCTCTTCTGAACACAACAAAACCCGGTTCTACTCAGTTGGCCATAGCTTCTTCAAATCTTCATGCGGACCTCTCAAAACTTAACTGGAGCTACTTCAAACAATCCTCTACACAGCCATATGGTCCACATACATTGATCTTCATTAATTTTCTCAATATCCTCAACATTCCAGTCTTCTAAACATGCAACAAAATAGGATACAGTTGACACCAATGGCAACAAGGATATGTTGACATCAATGACAACACCGATTAGGCACATATTTGCAACATTAACTACCTTGTGAGCTCTATTTTGGCTCCATTATCTCTATTCAAAGATGCCTTATGGCATGTCATAACATGTGCCATAATTTGGTCAAGTATAACTCCCTCTTACGACTCTCTTGTGCATCATAGATGCTCTTACATTTCTAATATGGGAGGCCTAACTTTAAAAGGTTGTGACTTTTAATTGAAGAAGTTAATTAAGCCCATTTTAAAAAATTGAAAGTCTCATAGAGGCTTTCTTTGGTCAAGGCTTGTTTTGATATGTTTAGGGCCAAAATTGAGCTTTATAGCCTATAAATAACATTTTTGTGTTGTATACCTAGAAGATTACATTTTTGTGTTCTTAACATTAGGATACAAGGTTGAGACACCTTTCCTAACAAATAGTTCTAAAATTGTAATAAAATCAATGATATGTTGATCATCACTAAATACTTGGAATTTTTTGATATTACCCAGAATTGATGGAATAGAGATAAGTTCAACCAAAAATCTTTTCAACTTTGAATCTACAACAAGTTCTAACGTACTTAAAACCATCAACAAAGTATCAACAATGTGATTTTTTTTATGTGGGGAATTGTCTATATGCTAAAGGCATAAAAAATCTTCTATTAATTTCCATACTTGGCTATAGTATCTTGACAAACATCTATTATTGTAGTCATAGTGATTTTTAACTTATTTAATTACTAAGTATAAATCTCCTAGTATTTATAGATACTTGACCTTAATCTTGATGGAAAATTACAGCCATGAGTGAGAACTTCATATTATGTAACCTTGTTTGTACAACTAAAATGTAATATGAATGTGGTGAGGTATGATTACCCGTTAGATTTATTAACTCAACACTAGCATAGGTACAACCTTGTTTAGATCTGAAGGCATCAAATTTCATCTTCCATAGCTAATCTTTTATAGTTTTTTCTTAGCTAGCACACAAAGTGTAGTTGGACTACACAATTCATGTTCTTTATTGTAACTTTGTTTGATTTTATTTCATTAAGTGAACATCTTTCTTCCATACTATCATTTGTTTTTCTTTATTAGTTATTGCAAACTCCTTGAGTTGTTGATTTGTAATGCATTCCATTAATTCAATATTTTCACTCAAAGGAGTACCCTCAATACTTTTAATCTCCTCCTATAATGATCCTAATGCTAAGAGAAATTTTGGACAAGTAAACTTTGTGTGTTGTTCCCCATTAATTTTGCACCAATATTATAGAGCTATCTCTATTAAACTGACTACATGTCTCAACATCTCTTTTCCCAACTCAACTTTTGTATCAGCTACTGCATATTTACATGTATAGGAAAAAGGTCATCCATTAGATCATCTTGCAATACTATATTATGTTTGCATGTGTCCAATTTTAGCACTTCTGTTGTCTCTTGACCACCACAAACTTACTAATCTAACTTGTTGTTAGTATTATGATGGCTATCTTCTACTACATTCTATAACATTAACTAGGTAAACATGACCTCCTCTAATATCTTCTTAATATCAATCATTTAAACTCATAATTATAACTCTATGTATAAAACATCATTAGTCTTATTATACTTGGTAATCATATGTCTCATTTTAGGTTCTCTTTCAATTCTGACTTGATTCACTATACAATGTCATGGGAGCCACATATGTGAAAATTCAATAGCCATGTATCCATTTAGTGTCTTGGACCAATCCCTACTAAGTAACATCCCATATGCATATAGTATGTCCACCACTTGTTTATCTATAAATTATTGTATTCTAGGATCTAATGTTAATTGCAAATGAATATTATTGAGTTCACCCACCATATTTACTTCAATTTTAACTAGTTGAACTACCTTTCTATTTGATTTGTCTAGAGTCAATATTAACTTCTAGAAAATTAAATAGGGTGTAACATTTCCAAAAGCACTTGAATCTGCTAAACAATTGTGTAAGTTCTTACCAAAAAATTATCAAGAGAATGGGGGAGAATTGTTTTTTATTTCTAAACTACAAAATGTGAATTAGCATTCATGTTAATCTATTTCTAATTTAGATATGATAGAGTTTTTATTAGCAAATCATTTTGATCTATCATCTATAACATTTCAAACATAGTGATATTAGCCTTTGTTTTCTTCAAGTCTTCTACAATAATATATCCATGTCTATTTTGATCTAAAATCTTCTCTATATGAGTTGTAGCCATATTATTTTTTGATTGTGAATATGTGATGGGACACCTAGGATGATTTAGACTATTACTTTCTCTTTTATCAAGTGGAATCTAAAGATTGTTAGGAGGAGTAGAATAAGATAGTGGTGCTTATGATTTACTCGTGGGCATATAATTACTTTCTCTCTAAAATTGTTGATATGCCTATACTTCATCAAAAATATCTTTAGATTCATTATCAATTTCCCTCAAAAAAAATTAGTTTTTCAACACTAAAGCAATTCCAAAATTTCTATCATTCTAATTTGTAACATTCTCTTGTGTAGGCATTAGTTCCTAGCTTTCCAAGTCTTTTTGAACTATATTTGATATTAATATAAACTCTAGGCAGTCATTTTCTCCATGTGCAATAGTATTATGATACTTGCACCATGTAGCTAATGGAAAATCAACTAAATTTATTGAAGTACCAACATTATTACCCCTATGGTTTGTGTTATCTAGAGGACTAGGAACATTTTCATTATTAGGCTTAGTTTCCACTAATGATTTTCTCTCTAAAAATTAAAAAAAAAAATTTGATAATTATTTGTCAATTGACCTTGTTGTATCTATCTCTATAAGTTAATCATATCCTTACTTATATTTTGCATCATTCTTTATATATTTTCTATTTCTAAGCTTACCACTAGAGACTAATTTTGTTGTACCATGTTATTCTTGTAAATATTTTAAAATAAAGGTACCACATTGATTGATTAGAAACTATGTTTACGGTGTCTTGACTATTCAAAATAATGGTAGGACTTGTTGATTAATCATTTGAGGCATGATCTAATTCAAGGGTGTCAAATTATATACCTAATTCTAAATTGGAAACATAACACTTGGAATTGGATTAAGGGTGTATTTTTCATCAATACTTGATTGATCATTGGGATCTAATTATATGAAGAAGGTTATCCTAATGATGGTAATGGACCAACACCATAACCTTGAGGCATCATTTCTTGTTCAACTTTAACTTCTTCATTGTATACCCATGTTAAATAATAGTACTACCAAATTTCTACATTTAAGTCAATGGATCTAAAGATCTAAGGTAATTTTGAACAATAGAATCGTCCATTTGCGTAAAGGAGTCTTCATTGTATTGTATAACTTGTGAAATATAGTAATGAACATGCTCATTGGTTCATTTGTCTTTCTATGAAAAACCACAAATTGATTATAAGCCTAAAATGGTTAAGAAATGTTAGCTCCAATTGATTCTAATTTGTAATTAACCCATCTGGTGAGGAAAGGTACCAACTATAAGACATCTTGACCAAAGTGTATGGAAATAATCTACAAGCCACATCTTCATGTTGGAACTAAGTTATAATTATTGCATCCTTAAAAAACTTATATATGTGTTTCAGTAGTTCAAATTCCACCATGTGTGTATTTTAGATTTTAAAAAATAGAATTCTTAGGTAAATCATTTGTAATACCTAGAATAGCCAAATGAAAATCTCATACTTTGAGCTAAGAAGCCAATGGTGGATTTTGATGGATACCAAAAGGAAAAATAGATCTAGGTGAAGTATTAATAGAATGAATAGGTATGGGTCTAGATCTTCATTTATCAACTATAGTTTTCATGCATTCAAGAAGGTATAATAATTCAAAGTCACCCTTAATGGACTTTGACCTAGTGATAATCATTCTTTTTTCTAGATTTATAGTCACACCTTATGTAATATATTATAGTTTACAACTTGTTAATGTAACTAAAATTATTAAATCTTAAATTTCAACAAGCTTTCACCATCAACCCTCCTCCAACCCCAATTTGTTGATGAGTCTTTTAACACACCAACTTAGACAAGGTAGGAATCTACTCTACCTCTCCTAAAAGGGGAAAAAAATTCCTTAAGGTTTATATTACTAGGTCTTGGTCATGTAGGATAACCTAGAGGATGATGTGAATTGTGTTTCAATCAAGAGGCTATGGGTGGGAACTATGAGGAGGAATTCAATTTTAGCTAACAAAGCACAACTATAATTTTGATAAACTATTCGCAATAAATTTCATTCTAAAAACATCATAGATTTGGCATCTGCATTGGAAATGAATTGAGATTGTAATCATAGACTCTAACTTTTCAGCATAGTTCACAAGTAAAAGTCTAATTCAAGAATTGATCTAGCATTAAATCTACTCCTAACCTAACTAATTTATTTTAAAAAAAAGAAAAAAATAAGGGGCTTGAGAGAGAAGATAAATGATCCTATTTTATGAAAATGCCAAATCTAATCCTATTGAATAGAATAATTCCATTAAACCAATTTCTCTTTACCACTAAACACATAGACAGGAACACATGACAATACAAATGTCTAAGGATAACACAACCATGAAGAAAAATAAATGCAACCAACATATTCATGCATAAATTTAGTACATAAATCTTAGTGTCCTTCTATTAGAAAGATATGTCATGAAGCACTTATTATAATTCACCACATCCTTAGTTGAATTACAAAAATGAAATCATAACAGCATTGCTCATGTTTGAAAACCAATAAAATTAAAGAAAATAGCCAAAATTTGTAAATTTGCTTAAAATAATATATTTTCCAAACTTTTACAAAGAGTACTAGTTGGTCTTAAATAGATTCCAACTCAAAATAAAGTAAGTTTTTCTAAAACGTGGGTGGTTACAACAATTAAATTCAAATTTTCAATCTCAATGCAAAATTTCATAAACTCAAGGAATACGAAAAACACAAAGTTCGTGTAGCTTTGGGTCCTTCATGGCATAGGGAATAGTTTAATTTATGGTGAACTTTCCTAAATAGGTCCCTTTATGGCATATCCTTCACTCATGCAAACAAGGCCCATAATTAAAAGACACAACATTAGATGTGAGAAGTTCATTGTCAGCTTCTTTTATAATAATTTCTAATACCAACAACCCAATAGGCATATTTAACACTCAGCTATCCATTTACCCATATTTGACCTAGTGTAAGGACTAATAGGAATGTTTTTTTAGACCTTTATTTCCACTGTGACCCCTTAATATTGAATGAACCTGCACCATTCACATAATTTTCTAAATGTAATTGGAATGGTGTAAGAATTATTTTCAGACAATCTTTGTCATGCGCTCTAAACTCAATTGGAATGGTGTAAGAATTATTTTCAGACTTAGATATAATAAAAACCTGTTAAATCTTGAATATAACAGTATTGAATAATACACAAGTATATTATTGTAAACATGGTAATGATGAATAATTATAGAAATTATCATACCATTCCATAGAGTACAAACACATGTTTACCATGAATTAAATATGTATGAAGCACAATTTTTGAAGTTCACGAATCCCATGAAGATATTGATAGTGAAGAGCAGAATGACAAGACCATTTTTTACACAGTATCTAACAAATTCTACAATATTTTTTTAAAATTATCAGCGTGCCCATTAAACCTATGGGTCCAATTGCTAGTAATAATTTCTAATACCAACAACCCAATAGGCATATTTAACACTCGGTTATCCATTTACCCATCTTTGACCTAGTGTAAGGACTAGTAGGAATGTTTTTTTAGACCTTTATTTCCACTGTGACCCCTTACAAAATTAGTTGCCTTATTGATAGTGTATGGTGCCGCATATTATGTGCAACCACTATGCAATGCCTTATTTGTAAAATAAAACCTTCAAATATAACTCTCTTCATTGAGCAACTTGTGAACTAATAAAATGCTTCACCACATTATTATCCCTCTAGCACTAGTATGTTATGTTGATGCAAACCTACATTTTTCCAACTTGTTGATATATAAGATCATTGAACCCACAATATGAAGTTCAACAAAATAACAAAAAGAGTATCAAAATTCTTTTATCAATCATTATGAGTGTCAAATAATAATTAAATTAAGATTGGAATTAGGCTCAACATTGCATCACTACATGCTTAAAATTATAATTCTATGTCTAAACACTTCTTGATTAATTTATGGTGAATAAAATGATGCTTCCTTAGACAAACTAATCAACTTTCACATCCCCACATTTAAAATAAGAAATAAAACCCATACATAAACACTGTATTCCTAAAACATGAAAAATGCACCAATGCATTATGACAAATTAAAGGACTCCCATCTCTAAGAATGCATCCAATCAAAACAAAATTTAAATAGGAAGTTGCAAGCATCCCACCTAAATCAATGCTCCGCCCTAAATCTCATAGTGTGCATAGAGTTATGAGTAGTCAGCTTGTGGCTACCTTAACTCTTAATTAAGTTATATGATCATTAATATAGTCTTATATAGGTAGTTAAGTTATCATGGGTGGCATCCAAGGCATAAGTAGGGTATATAAAGGAGCTAGTTGTTAGTTTATGATCGTCATATTGCAAATTGTGTTCTTTTTGGATACTTAATAGGTTTACTCCCTTGAAGTGGCTTACTATTCTTAATTATTATCAAGTATTTGTACAATATTTCCTAGTATATTCCCTTTTGTTTAATTTATTTCAACACAAGTGGTATTAGAACATGATTTTGGCACCCAAAAGATAAGAAGCAAGGCAATTTTTTCAATTCAAGAGGCCAAATTGTGAAGTGCACATTTCCCTCAATTTAGTGATTTTTTTCCTAATTTTTGGAGGTCTTTTCAAGAAAATATTGAAGTTTCTACAATATAAATTTTAGCTCAATCTAGTCCAGTTGGAGCAACATGTTTGTAAATCATGAAGGTTAATATTGTAAATGGTGTCTATAATAGAATGTCTCCATCTTTGTTTGTAGGTTTTTTGGGAAACCCTTAGTCATAGCTATGTGTTTCCTCTTGCCACATTTGCTAGCATGAATGTTATGGAGATTTGATAAATATCAGAACATTTTAATTCATTGCAAGCTTTGTAATGGCCATTTCTACATTTCATATAGATTTTTACAGTATGGGGATGGATTATTAAGTATGCTATATTATTTGGTGCCATATTTGTGATGTATGTTCATGCATATCTCATATTCCTTTAAATTTTATTTTTTGTTTCTTAATAGAAATATAGACTTTGTTACTCATTGGAATAGGCACAAGTCTTGGAAGTTCATTGTGAAGATTAGTTCATATGCCTTAAAATGTAAACATCATTCACTAGTAGTTTAGGAGTAGGTTGGTAGATTAGTTTAAATTATGCCTACATCTATAAACCAACATTGTTACCTTTGTTATCGCTTGAGAGAGCTAGTGTTAGATAGATGTTTAGAGGTTTGTGCTTGTAAGAGTTTGACCTATCATTGCAGTCCATTTTTTTTGCAAATGGATATATTAGGTGAGCTCATGTCAGAGAAATATTTAGAGGGATGCACTGACGTGGAAGTAAGATATAAGTATGTATATAATGTTAAGGGGGTTCATTTTTAATGATTGAAATTGGTTATATTTTTGGTGCACTTATATTCTTGTTTTTAATTTGTTGTTAGTGAGGTCTCGTAGGCTTGATCCTAATTGCCATGAGGGTGTGGTAGTCAAAGCCTTATTTCAAATTGTTTCTATATACTTAGACCTTAAGGGAATATCCCCTAGATTTTGTAGAACTTGAACAAGAAGAGGAACTTCCCTATCCTATGTGTTGGACCAAAACTGTTAGAAATGAAAGGCACAACTACACAAATGGAAATTTAATTCAAATGTAATTTCTGCAATCTTAACTATGAATTACCAATGGAGATTGTAACATGCAAATGAAAATATGCAAACCCAGAAATATCAAAATAGAAAACTGAGCACACAACACAGTGCTTATGTGGAGAAAACCCTTGTGGGTAAAAAACTCCACCAGGAAAGAGGCACAAGATTGTATTAATCTGTAAAGATTTGTACAATACAATCACTCAACAACTCTCTCCACCAATCTTCAACTTAACAGCATTCTGGCAGTACCTGAGTACCTAAAATCTCACATGTACAACAACAAATACAATGACAAATATTTATAGAGGAGTTTTCCCTCCAATTTGGGCATCTACTTTCTCTCTCCTCCAACAACCCCACATGCAAGCATTAAATGGTATCCACATGTAACCACCAAGTGGTAAAAACTTGCCCATGCAAGGTTGGGCGCCCAGGTCCAAGAATAGCATGCAAAAGCATCTTATGATGTGTCATAACCATCATAGATACCACTAACAAAGAATCTTCCCAATATGGGTACTTGGGTCTAATAATAGCAAGCACAACTAATAATGGGTATCGCATGTGTCATACATGCATGGAATCTTATGACAACTTGCAGCTGCCATAAATCCACTTACACCACATTATGACAAGTTGTCATACAAGCTAAAAATAGTAGATTCTCCAAGGGGAATGCCTACCCTCATTTACTCATGATTTTTACATTTTCCAACAGTAAATATTACTCTATAACTCCTGCCAATAACTCCAAAATAACCATTGTTAATGAGACTACCTCATTCCCTTATGGGTAATTACAAATTAACAAATAATAAATGGGATAATACAATATTAGAATTTACAAGGTTAATGGCACCTTATTCCAACATTCTCCCACTTGACATTATACATTATAAATCAATCCATAGGAAAATAAATGAAATATAATCGGGCACTAGAAATGAGGCCCATGGCCTCTTTGCACCACACGAAATTCTTTGTGCTCATAGGCTTGGTCAATGAATCTACAACATTCTCCTAAGTGTCTATCTTCTTCAGCTCAATCTATACATTCACAACCAACTCTCAAACAAAGTGATACTAAACATCAACATGCTTAGTCCAAGCATGATACATGGGATTCTTGGCCAAACAAATAGCACTCTGGCTATCACAACCAATCTGAATGATATTGCAATCAAATCCAATACTTGTACACAGTCTTCTCAACCAAACTGCCTCCTTAGAGACATGGGTAGCAGCCATATACTCTACTTCTATGGTGGACAAAGCAACTGTGGGCTGCCTCTTACTCATCCAACTCGCTACTCCTCCAAATAGAATAAACACATAGCCACTAGTGGACCTTCGACTATCCAAGTCACCTACCCAATCTGAATCAACAAAACCCTGTATGTACAAAGATTTATCAATACTATTAGTACCAAAGTAAACCAAACAATAATCAGAAGTACATGTAAGATACTTAAGCACCTTGTTCGTATAATTCCAATGTTGTCTACTAGGGTTACACATGAATCTACTCAAAACTCCCACTGCTTGGGCAATATCTGGCCTAGTGCAAACCATTACATACATCAAAGTCCCTACAACACTAGCATATGGCACATTAGACATATCCTCAAGATCGTCCTCAGTCTTTAGACACATATCTAATGAGAGCTTAGTACCGATGGGTAAAGGAACTCTAACTGGGTTATAGTCTTGCATACTAAATCTCTAGAAAATAGTATTCACATACTTTGTGACAACCAAATCTATTTGTTACCTCTGTCCCTTCTTATCTCCATTCCTAGAATATACCTGGCAGCTCCAAGATCCTTCATATCAAATGCACCTAAAAGTTGGGCTTTAATCTCACTGATCATACCCTTAGTATTGTTGAAAAATAACATGTCATCAACATACAATGCAATAACCAGTATAGAATCATCAATACAATGAATGTAAACACAATGATCCTCCTCGCTTCTAACAAAACCCAATTTCAACACAAATGAATCAAACTTTTGATACCACATTCTGGGGGATGGTTTTAAACCATAGAGAGACCTTTTTAACATGCAAACCCATTTTTCTTTCCCTTTTACCTCAAAACCTATAGGTTGTCGCATATAAATTTCTTCCTCAAGATCTCCATGCAAGAACGCAGTCTTAACATTCATTTGCTCAATCTCCCAATCATAAGCTGCAACAATGGATAAAAGAAATCTAATAGAAGTCAATTTAGCAACAGGAGAGAATATCTCACCAAAATCAACTCCCTCTCTCTAGGAGTAGCCCTTGGCTACCAGTCTAGCCTTATACTTCTCCAATGACCCGTCTGCTCCAAACTTTTTCTTGAAGACCCACTTACAAACTATGGCCTTTCTTCCTTTGGGAAATGAACAAGATCCCAGCTGTTAAAAGAGTCTAAAGTCATCATCTCCTCCTACATGGCTAACTACCAAGACTCACTATCATTTGAAAAAATAGATTCCCTGTAGGATCTAGGCTCATCATTAGTACTCAATAAAGCAAATACACAATGAAAATCTAGTGGGCTATACTTGTCAACTAGATTCCACGGTCTTTTGGATCTCCTCAAGGGTGGAGTAAGAGTCTCAACTTGTTCTTCTGCATGATCATTTGTACCAACTTCATCTGTAACAACAGACTCATCTTCATCAGAACTACTTGAATCTTCTTCTTCTTCTTCTTCTTCACCCCCCAATCCATCATTTTGTTCTTCTTGAGGTGCATCTTACTGCTCTAACTCAAAGTGCACTCTCTTTACCTTTTCATCTTTATCTTTTGGCTGCTCAGGTTCAAAAATAGCTCTAAGTTCCCTAAAAATAACATCTCTAGAATAGATAACCTCATGGGTTAGTGGATTCCAGAGCTTATAACCTTTGACATTATCACCATATCTAATGAATGTACACTTTTCAGCTTTTGGCTCTAACTTAGATCGCTTTTCCTTAGGCACGTGAACAAAAGCCTCACAGCCAAAAACCTTTAAATGTGAAACAGAAGGTTTCTTACCTATCCACACTTCATAAGGTGTCGAATCAAGAGCCTTACAAGGAGATCTATTAACCAAGTAGCAAGTAGTACACACAGTCTCTACCTAAAAGCATTTATCCAACTGTGCATCACTCAGCATACTTCTGGCCCTTTTCATGATTGTTTGGTTCATCCTTTCTGCAACACCATTCTGTTGTGGTGTATACGGAGTTGTCTTTTATCTTATAATACTTGCATGCTTGCAAAAATCATCAAATTCCTTAGAGAAATATTCCCCTCCATTGTCAAATCTTAATATTTTTATCAACCCTGATTGGTTCTCTACTAAGAATTTAAATTCCTTAAACTTAGTGAAAACTTCATATTTGTGTTTCATAAAATAAATCCATGTAAATCTGGACACATCATGATGAAGGGGGTAAATCATAAAACACACAACAAAAGAAATTGCACCAAGAAAATAAAATGTTCTTTTATTGATTTAGACAACTCATTACATTATAGAAGCTCAATTACAATCAGAGGATGAATCCTCCATAGGCTACAAGACATTACAGCTTCCTCTCTCAAGACTATGGAATCTTCCACTTTCTACAACCCCAAATCTACTAGGGTTTCTATTTTCCCACCTATTCTTGACTCTACACTTTCCCCCTTAACTCTACTACTGCCAAGGTTCCCAAAAATGGTTATTAATAGCCTTTTAGCAACCTCCAACCAAATTTTGAATTTTGCATCTCACTCCAAAAATAGGTCAACTTCCGAGAGCCATAACTTTTGATCTGGGTGTCTGATTGACGAACCATTTGAAGCCCCAAAAATCTTGCGGAGTGATCTATTCGATAAGAACTGGTTCTACCGGTTCTGCCCATTTCTGGGCCTGTACAGGGCCATTTAGTGCCTCAAACCTGAATTTGAATAATTTTCAATCATTTTTTGGGAAACAAAAACTTTAATACCTTTCAGCTCACAAATGATCTTTGTGTGATTCCTAAGGTCTTATTTTTAATTTTCAAATCTTCCTGTAAATTTTCACTTCAATCCGTGCCCAAATGCAAACTTTCTGAAAAGAGCAGTTTGTTATTTTTAGCAGTTTGGAAAAACTAAAAGTTCTACATCATTATTTAAGCGATTATGAAACCAGAAATACTATTTTTGAAAAGAAATGAAAATAACATCAACAATTTTGAATCATCATCTTTTTTGGTGATGCAAGATTTCCAATACACCATTGGATGTTCCTGCATCAGACACCCAATGTAATTTTGAGAAGTGACCTTGTCACATCTCAGGTGTTTGAGGAAAACACCAAATGGTCAACTTCTACCTTAGATAACCAGGAAGAATCTCCAATAGGCATTCCTTTCCACTTCACCAGTTATTCTTCATATTGCCTATTCTGAGTACTTCTTCCCACATGGCTATCCAAGATCTCTTCTATCTCCTCCTTTGAAGTAGATGCTAGAATACTCCATTGTTCTTCTGTTGGTCCATCCTCTGTTCCACCTTCATGATTATCTATTGATTCAGCAATGTTAAACACAGGGGAAATGTTGATCCCACTCAGCAGCTCTACCTCATGCATTTCCTGAGTCATGCTTTTCAAGATTTTGCATGGTCCAAATTTATTCATTTTCAACTTATTATATGTTCCAACTGGAAACCTCTCTTTCTCAAGTGAACCATGACTTTATCTCCTACCTAAAATTCCTTATATCTCCTCTTCTAATTTACCTTAGCCTTGTACTAAATATTCATCTTATTAATGTACTTTCTCACCTCTTCATGCAAACTCTTCAGGTGTTTTGCAAAGTCTTCAACTTCAGCACTTATCTTTTCTCCCTTGTCCAGCTTCCCTAACTCTAAAGCATTTCTTGGACTACTCCCATAAACAATCTGGAATGGTGATTTACTTGTGCTCTTATTAACAAAATTGTTGTAAGCAAATTCTTCTTGTGGTAAATTCAAATCCCATCCCTTGGGCTTATCGCCTACTAAGCATCGTAGCAGGTTACCCAAACTCCTATTCACCACTTATGTCTGTCTATCAGTCTATGGATGGTGTGCAGAACTGAACTTTAAATGTGTCTTCAACTTCTTCCACAATGTCCTCTAGAAATAACCAATAAACTTGGTATCTCGATCTAAAACTATGCTCTTAGGTAGACCATGTAGTATCACCACCTCTCTAAAAAATAACTCACCAATATGAATAGCATCATTAGTCTTCTTACAAGGAATAAAATGTGCCATCTTCAAGAATTTGTCCACCACCACAAAAAATAGAATCATGTCCTATTTGTGTCCTTGGTAAACCAAGAACAAAATCCATACTAATATCCTCCCATGGCCTCTCTGGTACAGGTAATGGCTGATATAGCCCTATATTCTGACTTACTCCTTTTACCATCTGACACACTCTGTAACTCTGCACAAATTTCCTCGCATCCTGTTGTAATTGTGGCTAATAATAATGCTCACCAAAATAGCAATGGTCTTATCTAGACCAAAGTCTAGCCAATCCCCCACTATGCTTCTCCTTAATCAGGTTCTCTCTCATGGAACACCTTGGAATGCACAGCTGGCTTCCTCTGAACAACATGACATCTTAGATTATGAAATCCAACCATTTTGTCATGTCCAAAGTAATAGGTTCCAAACAAGCTTTCCAAGCCTCTGCAAAATATGGATCTTCAGGATACAAACTTTTGACCTCATCAAACCCAACAACCTCTATCTTCATTTATGTCAACAAATTTTGCCTTCTGCTCAAGGCATCTGCAACTCTGTTGGACTTCCCACTCCTATGCTTCAAAACAAAAGTATAACTCTGCAAAAACTCAACCCATTTTAAGTGCCTTTGATTTAACTTTCCTTAACTATTAAGATACTGCAAAGCCTGATGATCAATATATAAAACAAACTCTTTCGGCAAAAAATAATGTCTCCATTTCTTTAAAGCCTAAACTATAGCATAAAACTTTTAATCATAAATAGAATACTTTTTTTCTTGGAATCATTAAGCTTCTTACTGAAATAGGCAATGGTCTTACCTTATTGACTCAAAATAGCTCCTATAACACTGCCACTAGCATCACAATCTACCTAAAATACCTTATTGAAATCTGGAAGTGCCAAAATAGGTTGCTCTGTGACTTTCTGCTTCAATGTATCAAAACTCTTGGCTAATCATGTAGTCCATTTAAACTCTTTTTTGTCCCCTCTCATTATCTCAATTAGGGGTGCACAAATGCTACTAAAATTCTTAATAAATTTTCTGTAAAAACTTGCCAAACCATGAAAAGATCGTACCTCTGTAGCACTCCTTGGTGGGGGCCATTCAATGATAGCCCTTACTTTTTATGGGTCCATCTTAAGACCTTCCTCTAAGACAACAAATCCAAGGTATACCAACTCCTTCTTTCCAAAATTACATTTCTTTAGATTAATCAACAACTTCTCCTCCCTCAGCTTCTCTAAAACTCTTATGATATGCATCAGATGATCATCCCAAGTCTTACTGAAAACTGAAATATCATCTAAATAAACAATAACAAAATTTCCTGAAAACTCTTTCAATACCTCGTTCATGAGCTGCATGAATGTGCTCGGTGCATTGGTTAGCCCAAATGGCATGACTAACCACTCATACAAACCTTCCTTTATCTTGAAGGTTGTCTTCCATTCATCTCCTTCTCTGATTCAAAAC
The DNA here is from genome assembly GCA_027924645.1 of Cunninghamia lanceolata. Lineage (NCBI taxonomy): Eukaryota > Viridiplantae > Streptophyta > Pinopsida > Cupressales > Cupressaceae > Cunninghamia > Cunninghamia lanceolata. The sequence goes on from BSBN01000524.1 coordinate 4,391,574, forward strand.
TGGTGATACCCACTCTTCAAGTCAATCTTCATGAAGTACTTGGCTCCACTCAAACAATCCATTATGTTATCCATTCTAGGCAATGGAAATCTATACTTGATCGTGATCTTATTGATGGCTCAGGAATCTATACACATTCTCCACTCTCCATCTTCCTTTGGTACTAGTACTATAGGTACCGCACATGGACTTAGGCTCTCCCTTATCAGTCCCTTCCTTAACAACTCGTGAACTTGTATGTTCAACTCTTTATTCTCTACTGGAGTAATTCTGTGGGTTGCCTTATTCAATAAATTGGCTCCTAGTATCAGATCCATTTGATGACATATCTTCCTCACTAGTGGTACATTATCAAAGACACTATCCTTAAATTCTTCCAACAGACCTAAGACTTCTGCTAGTACATCTTCACATTTCTCTTGACTAATCTTAAGAATCAATGCAAAGCAATGATGCTCATGCTTCATACCCTTCAAAAATTTCCTACCATCTACCAAACAAATTCTGGCAATACTACATACCTTTTCTTCCACTTCCTTCAAGGGCTTCAACTTATGACAAACTCCATCTTTTGTTAGGGAATATGTGTTTACATGGCCATCATGGACAATGCACCTAGCTCTATGGTCCTTCTGCAACCATGCAATCTGATATGGATGTGGATGCTTTCTTCTTGTCAACTTCAACTTGTTAACCATCTCATCTAAAACAAGATTTCCAGTGCTTCCACCATCAATAACAATATCACAACACTTACTTTCACATTTGCACCTGGTGCGGAATAAGCTCTTCCTTTGATCTGGTTCTTTCTCCTCATTCAACAAGGTTCTTCTGACAACTAGGGTTTCTCCCCTTTCAACATCTTTAGAATGTTCAGACTGTGCATCTTCATCTGCATGTGCAACTCGTGTATTACCTTCAAGTCTTCTATTCATCCTTCCTTGATGTGCAGACACTCGTACACTCAATGCCCTTCTCCACATTGGAAACAAGTTCCTCTAAAACCTCCTCTTCCAGGTCCTTGCCCAGGTCGGCCTCTTCCTCTTCCTCTTTTCTCACCATTGTTCTGGTCTCGAGGGTGGTAGGCATTATCTCCTCTCTAATTTTGATGGTGCCAACTTCTTCACTTTTCTTTAGATCTTCATTTCAGCCTCCATAGGATCTTCCACCAGTCCTTCCACCTTGACCTCTTCCCCTTTGTTTGCTTTTGAATCTTTTATTCAGCTTCTCTTCCACTCTCAGGGAAAACTGATATGCATCTTCTATGGTGGTTATTCTAACGAGGATTAGCTCCTCTTGAATACTTGGCCTTAACCCATTAATGTAATGGGCTACCTTCTCCTTTTTGGCCTTTGCATGGCCTATCCTGATAGTAATCTTATAAAAATCTTTTGTATACTCTTTAACAAATTTGTTACCTTCCTCCAATCCTTGCATCTTTTTCAGCAACTCCATCTCATAGTCCACATGAACGAACTACTTCTTTAGTTTGTCCACCATCTGATCCCATCTGGTAATCTTTCCTTTTCCTCTTCTATTTCTCTCCAATTGGACCTCCTTCCACCAAATACTGGCATGGCCCTTCAACTTTTTTTTCGCAAACTTGACCCAATCTGGGTCCTCCACATCTTCATACTCAAAATACTCCTCCATGTCATTGATCCAATCAATAAGGTATTATGGATTCAAATCTCCAAAATAGGTAGAAACTTCAATCATGGGCCTCTTTCTGATCTTCAAAATGGCCCTCAACAACCTAACTTCTGCAAGATCTCCTGCAACTTCTTGTTCTTCCTTAGATAGATCTTTTTCAGCTTCATCTTCACTTTCCTCTCTTGTTCTCGACTTAAACCCTCTTTGTAGCTCCTCTTTCAATGCATCAATTTGCCTTTGCAGAGCTCTAAAACCCTCTTCCATTAAAGAATTTCTCTCAACACAATCTCTTCATGGAGGTATTTCAATTTCTGCAGCAAACCCACAACCTCAGGTCTTGTTGCAAACTGGCTCACGGTCGACGATCTGTCTACACACTCAAGAACCCTTGCTTTGATATCACTTGATGAAGGGGTTAAATCATAAAACACACAACAACAGAAATTGCACACAGAAAATAGACTGTTCTTTTATTGATTTGGACAACTCATTGTATTACAAAAGCTCAATTACATTCAGAGGATGAATCCTCCACAAGCTGCAACACATTACAGCTTCCTCTCTCAAGACTAGAATCTTTTGCTTTTTGCAACCCTAAATCTACTAGGGTTTCTATTTTCCCACCTATTCTTGACTCTACACTTTCCCCCTTAACTCTACTACTGGCAAGGGTTCCCAAAAATGGTTATTAATAGCCTTTTTGGCGGCCTCCAGCCAAATTTCAAATTTTGCATCTCCCTCAAAAAATAGGTCAACTTCCAGGAGCCATAACTTTTGATCTGGGTGTCCGATTGATGAACTGTTTGAAGAGCCAGAAATCTCACGGAGTTCTCTATGCACTAAGAACCCGCTTTGCCAGTTTTGCCATTTTTGGGCCCGTATGGGGCCATTTGGTGCCTCAAACCTGAATTTGAATAATTTTCAAGCATTTTTTGATAAATGGAAACTTTAATATCTTTCATCTCACAAATGATCTTTGCATGATTCCTTCGCCAAAGGTCTTATTTTTCATTTTTGAAGCTTCCTGTAAATTTTTGCTTCAATCCGTGCCCAAATGCAAACTTTCCAAAAATAGCAGTTTGTTATTTTTAGCAGTTTGGAAAAACTAAAAGTTCTACATCATTATTCAAGTGATTATGGAACCAGAAATACTAATTTTGAAAATAAATGAAAACAACATCAATGATTTTGAATCATCATCTTTTTTGGGTGATGCAAGATTGCCCTTACACCACTGGATGCTCCTACATCACATCATCAATGAATTTTAACAAAATAAAGAGATTTTTTTTATAGAATCATTATCCATAGGGCCAAACACATTCATATGAATAATTTCTAACTTCACTTTTGCTCTATTGCTTCCTAAAGGAAATGACTTTTTGTTTGTTTACCAAACACACAATGCTCACAGAAATCAAAGTACTCATCAGAATAAGAGAAACCATCCAACAAATCTTTATTCTTAACAGTTTTCAAAACATTATTACTTGTGTGACCCAATCTACGGTGCCACAACATACATGTATTTTCAATATTGGCCTCAGATACATAGGAGGCATTACAAAAGTGGCTTCAAGCTTGAATAGGTTTCCCAATATCTTCTCCTTCACTACCACCAAGTTCCCTCTCACCAATCTGCAACCATGCTTGTCAAAAGTCACATGTATTCCCAAATTATTTAACTTTAAAACAGAAATCAAATTTCTAGCTAATCCAAGAAGATGATAAACATTAGGGAGGGTTTTAATTCTCCCATCACTAAAACACAATAGTACCTTGCCTTTCCCAACTATTGGATATGTAGAGTTGTCTCTAAGGTAGATATTACCTCCATCATACTCTTCATGTGTGGAGAACCATTCCTTATGTGGGGTCATATGAAATGAGCATCCTAAGTCAACCAACTAGTGTTCATTAGAAACAACATTACATGCAGAAAGTAAAACATCTTCACCTACATTCAAGGACTTATCCAAAGCACTCTCCCACTATTTCTTTGGGTTTCTGCACTCCTTAACATATCCCCTTTAACCACAGTTCCAACACTTAACTCTGTTCTTCTTCCCAAGAGTCTTAGAACGGCCCTTGGACCTATCCTTAGCCCCTTTCTAATCTCCTTTTAGTCCTCTTTTCCTAGACCTTCCCTTCACACTGAGAGCATCCCCTAAACTATCTGAACTCTTCTTCCTCAATTCCTGTGACAGTAGCACTAAAACAAGAGTATCCAACTTCAGATCCACAAGGTTAGCAATGATAGCAAGGATAACATTCTCCCAAGACTCAAGTAAAGAAAAAAGAAGTAAGATACATTTATCTTCCTCACTAATATCAACATCTACTAAAGCAAGCTAACTCAATAACAAATTAAAAGAATTTAAATGCTTTGCAACTGAATCACCCTCTCTCATTTTCATGGAAAATAATTTTATTTTTAAATAGAGTTTATTTACCATACTCTTGGCTTGATAGATCTCACCCAACCGATTCCACAACTTGTGTGTAGTCTCTTCCTTTGTGACATTCAACAAGACAAAATCTGACTGACATAAACAGATGGTTCCCTGTACCTTCTTATCCAGTCTATCGCACTCATCTGGAGAGACTTCATCGGGTTTCTTCTCTTTTTGAACAACCAACCAGTGGTTTCTTTCTTCCAACAAATCTTCCATTTTTAGCTTCCACAACTCATACCCCATTCTTTTGTACTTCTCAATGTCCAAACGAGAGGTTGATACAACGGTGGATCCAGCCATAATATCAATACAAGATCTATAAAACAAACACAACCAAATCTCCCATTGCAGCTACAGCTTCCATACTACCACCCAAGAGTCAAAGTTGGCCAGGCTCTGATACCAAATGTTAGAAATGAAAGGCACAACTACACAAATGAAAATCTGATTCAAATGAAATTTCTGTAATCTTAACTGTGAATTACCAATGGAGATTGTAACATGCAAATGAAAATATGCAAACCCAAAAACATCAAAAAAGAAAATTAAACACACAACACAGTGTTTACATGGAGAAAACCCTTGTGGGTAAAAAACTCCACCACAAAAGAGGCACAATCTTGTATTAATCTATAAAGATTTGTACAATACAATCACTCAACAACTCTCTCCACCAATCTTCAACTTGATAGCATTCCAGCAGCACCTGAGTACCTAAAATCTAACATACAACAACAAATACAATGGAAAATATTTATAGAGGAGTTTTCCCTCCAATTTGGGCATCTACTTTCTCTCTCCTCCAACAATCCCACATGTGAGCATTAAATGGTGTCATACATGCAACCACCAAGTGGTAATAACTTGCCCATGCAAGGTTGGGCACTCAAGTCCAAGAATAGCATGCAAAAACATCTTATGACACATCATAATCGTCATAGATACCACTAACAAATAATCTTCCCAATATGGGCACCTAGGTCTAATAATAGCAACCATAACTAATAATCGGTATCGCATGAGTCATACATGCATGGAATCTTATGACAACTTGTAGCTGTCATAAATCCACTTACACCACATTATGACAAGTTGTCATACAAGCTAAAAAATAGCAGATTCTCCAAGGGGAACACCTACCCTCATTTACTCATGATTTTTACATTTGTCAATAGTAAATATTACTCCGTAACTCCCGCTAGTAACTCCAAAATAACCACTGTCAATGAGACTACCTCATTCCCTTATAGTAATTACAAATTAACAAATAATAAATGGGATAAATACAATATTGGAATTTACAAGGTTAATGGCACCTTATTCAAAAAAAAAACCACCTTCTCTTTTTTTATATATCAATCTCCCTACTTGTGATTTTTTGATTCCCCTTTGTGTCACTCTTGGTGGTGGTGTTAGAGGAGAGGACTTGCATTTTTGGGAACCAACACTTTTAATGAAAATAATTGGACCACAAACCCATCTACCCCCTTGTTAAGCATCTTTTACATTTGATGAGAACTTACCATTTTCAAAGGCTTGGGTTGTAACCCTCATAGTTTGATTGTCCTTCCTTCTAAGTGAAAACATGAATGGCTCTTGGAAGTTCATCTAAATTACCCTAATGTAGTAAGCCCCTAAACTTCCAACACAATTTCTACTACACCCATGGAGATAGAAAACATAAGGCAATCAAATTTTTATTCTCCCATGGATAACTTAATGCTATGTCCTTTCCCTGAATAACTGACAATGCCCCCATCTATGATTATGACCTAAAATTTTGGAGCTAGATTGATAAAATAATTCAGAAAAGCAACTAAATTTTTGTTGATGAATTTGTGAGTGCTTCATAAGTCTTTCAACACAATTACTCTCTTTCTTTAAGAAACCCACTACCTTGAGAGTTTATGGGGTCCTAAAGCCAAAAAGTGCATGATAAGAAATGGTTGGTTGGGGATCTCCTCATTCCTCATGTAGCTCATTTCCAAACTCTAATATTTCTTCTTCTTCATCTTCTTCCTCACTCAACCCTTCAATGTAGAACACTTTCTTCTCTCCACATTCATGTTCTCTATTGTATTTTTTATAATAGTTAAAACATAACCCTTTTGCCTTTTTCTATTCAATTTTTTGAGGATTCAATCTAGTGGGTTGAGGGAATGATTGTGCTAAAAATCCCCTCTTATACCATTAAACCCTTGCCTTCTAGGACCTACAAACTTCTCCTTTACCCTACATCCTAGGAAAAAAAATCAGATATAGAAGTAGGTCTAAACATGTGTACCAATGTTGTATCTAATTTTTTAGACCACCTAAAAAAAGTAATTAAAGTTCTCCTCTACAATTGTAGCCACTCTCAAGGATAGGTTCTAGAATTGCTAAATATAAGCCTTGATTGATCTTGTTTGTCATCATTTTTCTAATTGGCTGAAGTAGTTTTCTAACACACTATTGCTATAGTGTGACTGTAGCTCCCCTATAATTTTTGACCATGTGATGGTGAGAGCCTTTTTCTTCCTTTATGCACATAGCCGTCTATGCTAAATGAATTGATTTGGTTCTAGATATAAGGAATCAATTTTCACTTTTTGCCCACTTGGAAATTGATGCACATAAAAATCTCCATTTGATTTATCCAAGTTAGTGGATCCTTGCCATCAAACTTGCAAATGTCCATGTCTAGTGATGCAAGAGCATCTAGTGGTGTAAGGGCAATTTTTTTTCACCCAAAAAAATGTTAGAAATGAAGGTAGCAAACAACACAACATAAATCTGATTCAAACCTTATTATCCTCTAAACAATGTAAAATCAATGGAGATTGCAACAGAAATAAAAAATAATTACACAGAAATAACATGCACTAAGAACTGAACACATAACACAGTATGTAATGTTGAGAAAACCCTTTTGGGTAAAAAACTTCACCAAGAAAAGAGGATCCAAGTTGTATTATCTTCAAATATGAGATTACAATACATGCACTTCCTCTCTCCTTCAGTCGTCAATCTAGCGCTGCCTGTTGCTCTCCGATATGATAAAAAAAATGTAGTACAAATATCCTTATAAAAGGGGGTTGCCTTCTAGGGCAAGATAACTGACAAAATATCAACCGTCAGATCTATCACCTAATGACAAACGGTCCCGAAAGGGTTTTCTCCATGTTACATACTATGCTATGTGTTTAATTCTTAGTGCATGTTATTTTTGTGTAATGGGTTTTGATTTATGTTGCATTCTCCATTGATTCTACATTGTTTAGAGAATAATAAGGTTTGAATCAGATTTCCATTGTGTGGTTTGCACCTTCATTTCTAACAAAAAATGATGATTTATTTTTTGTTCTTTTCAATTTTTGTGTTTTCAGATACCCATTTGCTTGAATAATGATTCAAAACCTTCAAAGTTTCCAACAGGGCTAAGAATACCAGAACCTACTATTTTTAGTAGCCCTATATTACAAAAGCAGTTGAGCCCAAAATTTTCCCCAAAGCTTTAGAATAGTCAAATAAGCATTCTTGGTAAATTTCAGCTCAAGATCATGTTTGGATTTTAAGATATTAAAGTTTCAATTTTGTGAGGTCCCCGAAATAGTTTTTTTAAACTTGCAGATCTATTACTAATAATAAAATATACATCAGGTGGCTAAGGAAGCCACACACTCAACCAAAATACATCTTATAATCGCATCAGTTCCAAAACATCAAGTTAAAGTAGGTTTTATCACATATTACATATCAAAAGGACTATAAAGTTCATCTATTCTATCACTTTGGCAATCTTTTTAAAATCAACAACTCCATATTTAATCATCCTTTTCCATCTATGTCATATAGGTCATCATCTATTTAGCACTATCTGGTTCAGTCTGGTGTAGTCTAACTTCCTTGTCACTCAAAGGTTCTCCACTGGGATACTCATTTCTATGTGCATGCCTGTTTTCACAATTTCTTTCAACAAAATTTTGACTAGTTACCTCTTTCTCAATGTCATCCTCTGTCACGAGCTGCTCCATGTGTCTGATTTGTTGTTTTGCATTCACCTCAAGGTCTGTGTTCTTGGCCCATCTGTAATCATGAGGTCAAAACTTAGTTGTCATGATATCATCTTTGTAAACAATAGCCTCACCTTCATCTAGAATCTGCATGAACCTGCCTATAGGAATTTTGAAAGTACTTGTAGCCTGTTGAGAAATAGAAGAAAGAGTGAGTCTAACTAGAGACCCAGCAAGCATTCTGCCCCTTCCTTGATACACACAGTCATTCCTATTTTTCCACAAGGACCACAAAATCTCAGTAGATGCCAATAACCAAAAAACATTAGTTTTAGAGTCAAATTCGTTAACAAATCCACACAGAACATTACATTTAGAAACAACGACATCTTTACAAAACTCTTTAATAGTCAAAAGGAAAATACTCCACACTTCTTTCACAAAGACACAGTCAAAAAATAGATGTTCACAACATTCAAATAAGTTATAGAACACACACAAAGGACCCTTATATCCTAAAGCCAACCTTTTTAACCACAACAACCATCTAAAACACCTTTTCTTAGGCTCAAGGACATTGGACCATATTACAGACAATGACTTGTTTAGCTCTTTAGGATCAAACTTAACACCCCAGGCGGAGTATATGTGTGCAAGAATATCACCATTGCTAGTTAGCATGTTATACAACTTCTTTGGGACCATCTTATCAAACAATGTGTCATCCTTCCATTTGAAAACATCCCAACTAGAACATTTTATAGAAAATTTTTGAATTAAAAAACCTTGTAGAGCTTTCTCCATGATAGAAAAAGTTCTCCTTTGGGCCTCTAGAATATTAAATTCCTCTTCCAGCTGAATCCATCTTTTCATAGAGTTGTGGTTCAAGACATTTTCAAATGAATTGATGCCCAATTTATACCATTTTTTTGCTGAGTATCCCTGCACCTGGGCCAAAACTTTACTATTGTGCTTTAAATTCCACCACACAAACTTATTTTTATCAATGCATTTTCTACTACAATCAATGGCATTTATGTAATAATGCAAGTCTTGACACTTTCCCAAGCCTTCCATATGGAAGTAAATACGACAGACCCCGAGGGTCTCACTTTGAAGTCCCCTAATACAATGTCTGCCAAATAAAAACCTGACCAATCTTTAGCCTTAATCGGTACTGCATGGCTAAGATTGTTACAAATTAGAACTTTCTATGGTCCCTTTCCCACTAGAGATCTCACTATCCATTTTGCCACCAATGTGGCACCTTGAATTTTGAGGTCTTTCAACCCAAGCCCCCCAATGTTTTTGCTTTGACAACACCAATTCCAAGCCACTAAGTGGTACTTCTTAGTTCCTTTCCCGTCTGACCATAAAAAATCCCTGATCTTCTTTTGTATAATATTAATCTGATAACTAGTGAACATCCATGTTGAAGCATAGTAGATAGGGTATGCAGCCAAAATTTTCTAGCAAACTTGAACTCTCCCTACTAGGGATAAATACTGTCTATTCCACATGCCTGGCTTCTTAATAATTTTGTCATACATCCACTCCCACATTCCTTTTAAGGAAGGGCTCACTAAAAAAGGTATACCAAGAAATCTAACCATCTTGTTGGCATCCCCCCACTGCCAATGCTCTCTATCCAACCACTCAGGAGGATGCTCTCCCCAACAGAGAAAGACATATTTAGCATGAGAGATTTTGGCGCCTACCTTTCTACAAAAAATCTTCAATCTCTCTTAAAAATTATCAAGGTTTCTTTTCTCCAGAATAGGGAATAAAGTAGTGTCATCTACGAATTGGATATTCAACAAGGAGTCTTTATTTGGAAGCCTAATTCCTTTTACCTCTTCCTTTATCATACAAGTTCTTGAAATGTAAAAAAGTGCCTCTGAGGAGATCACAAACAATGCAAGGGCCAGGGGCATCCTTGCCTTATAGATCTTTCCAAAGAAAAAGGGTTAGAAAGTGATCCATTTATGTCTATGTGAATAGAGGCATCACTGAACAACATTCTAACCATACTACAGTACTCGTATGGAAATCCCATAGCCTCTAGCATCATTTTAATGAAGGACCATTCAATTCTATCCTAGGCTTTTTCAAAGTCTAGAAGAAAGATACCTGCATTTTGCCCACTTTCCTTGGCCCAGTCAAGTGCTTCCCAACTTGTGATTAAGTTTTCCAAGATGTATCTCCCCTTTAAGAACCCTGTTTGAGTGGGGTTTATAATAGCTAGAATCCCCAGAAAAGTTTTGAAATCATATTTTGGGTACTTAAACATCCCATAACACCCCAAAAAGTTTATGAAAATCCATTTACAATTTTTTGGCGTCATAGTTCACTTCATGACCTTTCCAACGCTTCAAACGGTTCGTCAATCGAACATGGTCCAAATCAAAAGTTATGGTTCCTGAAAGTTGTGCTACCAAATTTTAAAATTTTAAAATTCTTTCATGGGTAGAAAAAGGGCAGCTGGGTTCATTTTGGCACCCAAATGGGAGTTACACATTTCAAAGCAAGCTGACATTGGGAAAATTACACTAACTAGTTCTGACGTGTATTTAAAGCCTATCTTGGGATAGTTCTGGAGGCAGTGGTCAGAGGAAATGATTGGAAAGTCATGTTCATGTGAATCAGGAGGTTAGATAGATATCAAAATCCTTTGTAAGTCAGATATTTCTAATGTAAGATAGTCCATATTGATGTAATAAGCAGGCATATGACCCTAGAAATTGTATTTCAGATTTTTAGCTTTTTACAAGCAAGTTTAATGAAGAAATTATGAATCAGTTTGTAGATTGTTTAACTAATCTTTCTTGAGATCTTGTTCTTGTCTATTTGAAATCTATAAGTTTTTGTTGTATGTATTATGGGTGGAGTCCACCCTCATCATCTAGTAGCATGTTCTAAGATCATATCTGAGTACTAGTATTTGGATCATGATCACCTTGTCCTAATGATCCACATGTTGACCATATGTGTTGTCATTGATGTCAACATAGCATACATAGCATACATTGATGTCAACAATATTATGAAAGTAAGAGATTGTTCATGGTTGGATGTCATGTTCTTAAGGAAGAGAAAGTTCATCATTGGAGGTCATAAAAGCTACATTCTTGATCTAAGCAGAGTTGAGTTTGAAGCCTGTTCAATATGGGAATTAGAAGCACTAAGAGAATCAGTTGTGTTGTTGATGCTAAGGATGTGTTCCTATTGATTTGAAGCATGTTGTATGGTCCATCCTATTGTTCTTGAGTTGTATATGGTGATGTAAAGAAGACTTGGCCTTCAGAAGAAGATGATAGTCCTTGTTTTAGAATGTAGATGCTCTTTGAAGACTGTCCAGAAGATTACTCTGCATTTTCATCATTATGCTTTTGAGCTTTTGTGGTTTCAAACATAGCTTCATACAGTGTTACTTTATGTATGTTCCAAGTTTCATGATGTTTTGATCACCGAAGGATGTTTCTCTGTTGACAGCTTGAAGATAAATTTAATTATGTAAAGGTGTCTCTTGCATGATAATGGACTGCTCCACATTCCTCTGCAATTGTATACATGTGGCTATGCGGTTCTGAGATTGTGTCAAGAAGGCAGTTAAGGTGCTATTTCCAAAATCTCAAATCATATTTCCCTCCACTGTGAAAGTTATGTATGATAGAACACCGAAATGTGCTATGGAAGAATGGTGCAGTATTGAAGACCCACCGAAATGCTCTGTATTCCTCCGAAAGTGAATGATTGAACTTGCAATTTTGTGAACATGTTCTTGGATGTGCATGGCATGCCTCTTTTCTGTTTCAGGCTTCTTGGTGATCTGCAACTAAGTTTTTCAATTGACAGTGTGGTGTAATGTGTTCCAGATAACATAGTGTTTGCAGAGTAAATCTTTGAAGTTGTACGACACTATTCTTTGATGTGTAGTGGCAAAGGAGTGTATGGGGTGTTTTATGAGTCATGTGAACTTGTCTAGAAAAGTTTCATGAAGATCTTTCTTGTTTCCAATACCGCACAAGGTTTTCAAGTTGATGTGGTCGTTATTCTTCAAGTCTTCATAAGTTTTTCTTAAAGCTGTCCTATTTTCAAATGAGCGGAGTGTGTGGAAGTCATTCCTTGGTGTTTGAAGCTATGAAGGATGTTTTGAACTTGGTTAATCAAGTGTTTGGGTCCACAAGGCTTGAAACTTCTGCAAGTGTAATGTGTTGTTTCAATTAGGACATATCTTCTACACATTTCATATTGTGTGTTGTCTGGTTGACTTGTAAATGTATTATTCATGTTGCATCTAGTTGGAAAGAAATGTAATCAATGTAACATCATGTATAAATAGTGAATCAAATTGAGTTAGGAAGGTATGATTCCAAGATGATGAAAAAGGTTCACAAGTAGATAAAAGCAGAATAAATGCATTATTGATTTGTGACTATGGGAGAAAGAACAGATGTTGTTGATACTGTCTGAATTCATCTTGAAGACATATTTGCAATAGTGGTCAAGTATAGAGTGTGCCTGATTGATCAGGTCTTCAAAAGAAAGTGTGTGGAGGTAGAATTGCAATCATCAAAGGTGTGAGCTTCAATGATAGTTTTCAAACAGTAAGAAAAGACTGTTATACTATAATATTTTGTATTCTCATTTCAAGGAGTAGATGCTTCCCTAGGAGTGATGCTAAAATAAAGTCATCAGGGAGTAGAAGCTTCCTTGAGTGTAAACCTAAATCAAAGTTACTTAGGGAGTAGCAGCTTCCTTGGGTTAAAGCCCCTAAAACAAAGTTACTATTTGAGATTCATATATTGTGAGTTAATCCACACCATGGTTTTTCCCTTCTAGGGTTTTCCATGTATATCTAGTGTTATGTGTTGATGTGCATTGTGTTATTCTTTCATGCTCATGTTAATGTTGTAATACTTAAGGTTTAATCTACTTTGGATAAGTTGAATTTGTTGAAAGTGAAATTTGATAGTATATTGATTCACCCCCCCTCTCAGTATACTTGTGTGTCTAACACCACCTTGATTCAATGGGTTTTGGGGTTGTTCCTTTGGTTGTGATAATGATATTTGCTCGATTGATTATTGGATCTAATCCATTTCCCATTTAAATTGTTCATTCATTTTAGACTTGATGCTAGCCATACCTTCTTCCAATTCTCCTCACATATTGTGTATTTCTTCTTCTAATTCTCCTTAGATATTGTACATACCTACTTCCAACTGGCTCACCTTATCATCTAATGAAGGAGTTACAACCAAAGCCCTACTTGATCCAAACACCATGTCTATATCCTCTTTTTTAGGACTTTGTCTTGGTGTGTAGGAATTCTTGCCCCTACCTCTAGTTTGTGGTCCTACCATGATGAGGCTTAACTATGCAAAATCTTTTTTTTTATGACCAAACCATGATTGAATGATTTTAAAAAAAAATCACTGCAAAATTAAAATTTCAAATAACAAAACCCTAATGTTTTTTCAAGATTTCCAAAAATGTAAACATGTATGAAAAATTCCACAAATTATAGCCTAGAGAGTGAATTTATGAGAAAAACAAAAATTGCAATAACTTACTCAAAACAACTCTAAATGCCTTCAAATATGGACTATAGGTGGATTAATGTGCCCTTGTTCAACCCTCTAGAATTTAGAAAAGCATTCGCTCATTTTCACCCTAATTTCATAATAACTCCAAATCTACTATGTGGTGTGATTTTAAACCCTAGATAATCCTCAGCACTTGCAGGCATCTCAAAATTAGTTCAATGACCAACCCTTTGAAATGAATGACAAGCCAATATTTATAGTCCTATGATGCCCCACAAGAGGTTGCAGTATTGAATAAAAAATGCATTTGGACTACAAAATCCATGACTGAGAATGCATCCCACTCAAGACAAATAGTCTAGATGTGCAGGTATAGATGGTTGTTGGGGCCTCACCTACTGCATTCATGGCATTATTGGAAGTTGTTGAGCTGGTTGGGGTGTTTTAATGCCTGACACTATTTACAGCTACATTTTTTCCTTTTGTCAGGTTATCTTTTTATTTAGGCAGGCTTTTAATTTTAAATATTTCTTGTCTTTACCATGCCAACTCTTTAAACTTCTTTTAAATCTTTTATGGCATTTTAGTGAGTTCATGAACTCATGAACTTGTCAAAATGTTGTATCTTTTCTCTTACTTTTCTTCCCATCTTTTAGGCCTTAGAGACTTTCAGGAACTCACAAACCTTTTAGTGTTTTGGTGAGTTCATGAACTGACAAACTCGTCAAAACATTTATGTCTTGATTCCCTTTCAATGAATCAACACTTTGGTGAACCAACGAACCCTTTTCATCTTTTTGGTGAGTTCACAAACTTGTGAACTTGCCAAAATCCATTTTCTTTTCTCTTTCTTTTTTCTCTTCTTTCAATGATTCGACAAGTTTGCAAACTAGAAAAATTGCTGAAACATTCTTCTTTCATCACTTTTTGGTGATTTGATGAGTTTGCAAACTGGAACACTCACCAAAACATTTGTCTCTTTTCTTCTCATTCAACCTTTCAAGCCTTTCACAAACTCACAAACCTTTCTGATAGGTTTGCTAGTTTAGAAACATACCAAAAGGTTGAAATATTTCTCTCCTTTGCATTGTCTTCAACCTTTTCGGTGATTCGGTGAAATGGTGAACTCATGAAATCTTTCAGAAAGTTCACAGGTTTGCGAACCTATGAACTTGCTGAAAGGCTTATACTTAAGCAAATTTTCAAAGTATTCTTGAAGTTTTTTTCAACATGGGCAAACAATTGAAGGAAAAAGATGAAAAAAACACAACAATGAGTAAACACCATGCCCAAAAAGGGGCCCATAAAAGATCTCTCTAATTATATATAATCGATGGGCATGACATGGGAATGCTAACAAAGGGGGCATTAGGACTTAGGATTTTGGCAATTTTAGGGCCAAAAAATATGAGCATTAATAAGAAGCGTGTCACTCAAAGGATTCTACACCACCGAATCTACAAGAAATTATAGATAAGCACTCAGTAGTTTTTGGAGAGATGACAAAAGGATTGCCTCCTGAAAGAGATTATGGTCATACCATTCAACTAGTACCAAGGATCAAACCACCAAACATTAAACCCTACTAGTATCTATATATATGGAAAAGTGAGATTAAGAAGATGGTTTAGGAGATGCTAGAGGTATATTGTCAAGCATAGCTAAAGTTCTTACTCCTCTCTAGTGGTAATGGTGCCCAAGAAAGATGACACTTGGAGGATGTGTCATGATTATGGAGAGCTCAACAAGTACACCATAAAATATAATTTTCCCATTATAGTAATTGATGATTTGTTAAATGAGATTAATGGTGAGTTGTTTATTTTACCAAAATTGATCTTTGTTCTAGTTATCATAAAATTAGAAATAGAGATGGTGTACATAAGACAACTTTTCAAACCCATGAGGGCCACTATGAATTTTGATAATGCCTTTTGGTCTCACAAATGCACCATCTACATTTTAAAGTTTGATGAACTCTATCTTCAAGCCATTTCTATGGAAATTTATTTTGTTACTTTTGATGACATCTTAATATATAGAAAAACTTGGGAGGAACACTTGCAACATATAAATCAAGATTTGGATATTTTTGAGTAGCATCAAATTTATGCTAATCCATACAAGTGTGTGTTTGGAGTCAAAGAAGTGGAGTACCTAGGTCATATTGTGTTAGATGAGTGAATCAAGGTGGACCCTCACAAGATCAAGTCTATTGTGGAGTGGAAAACACCTAGGAACCTCAAGAACCTATGAGGTTTCTCAAGGATTATAGGTTACAATCACAAAATTGTAAATAATTATGGTAGCATAGAATCACCTCTTATAGACTTGTTGAAGAAGGATTTATTCCAATGGAATAAAGTAATGACCAGTGCATTTAAGTTGCTAAAGGGAGCCATGTGCACAACTCCAATTCTAGGTACTCCATACTTTTCTAAAATACCATTGTGGAATGTGATACTTCAAGACATGGCATAGGAGTAGTACTCATGAAAGAAGGAAGACCCATAGCATTTGAGAGTTTCCAACTCAAAGGTAATAATTTATTAAAGCCAATTTATGAGAAGGAAATGTCGGCTATCCTACATGTAGTCAAACAATGGAGGCCTTATCTAATGGGAAGACATTCTAAGGTAAAGATAAATCATGATAGTGTCAAATAGTTCTTAGAATAAAGGTTTTCATCTAAAGAACAATGAAATGAAAGGAAGAAAGGTACGCGGAATAGCTTCCTACACCGAACTAATGAGGGGAGAGTTATGTAAATTTTTAAACCTTATAGTAACAGAGAAGAAGATATGTATCAAAAAACATAAATCAGCAACATAACATAAACCATAACACAGATATACTTGGGGAAAACATTTTCAAGTAAAAAACCCCACACTCTAAAGTACAACCCAATGTATTATTTAGTAAACAATATGTGGTTACAATACATTTGCAGAGCTATACTCTTGCAAGAGGTCACAACACTCTATTTCTAGAGCAATTTCAATGGAACAACAGTACCTGCAAATCAACATACAAAACTAGCTCCAAGCACCTGTATTTATAGACTTTACAAGCCATGAGAGGAAGCTTCTAGGAGGTGGGGGATCCAAAACCACACGGAACACTTTCGCATGCCCTCCTTCTGCCTATGACACTTGTTCAACACTTTCTAACTGCCACCAACACTTTTCCAATCCTATCATAGGAGTCTCCTCTACATGGGAACCCCAAATTTACTATTTTGGCTTATGACATATGCTCTTACACATCTTACAGCTGTAAGAGAATCTGTCATAACTGACTATTTATGGAACATTCTCTTACAACTTTTCATAGGCCAACTTGGGTGCTCCAAAATGGCTAAGTCAAAGATGCCTCTTATAGTGTCATACATGCAAATGATACTTGTCTTCATCCCTTCTATTTTTGGCTCTTACACTATCATAGAATTTATCATATCTTACATGTCATAGAATCTATCATACATCCTGACACATGACCTCTAGGTGCTGAAACATGAAAAAACTATGCCAACTCAACATGGGATGCCTACCTCCTCATATGAGGACAAAATTACATCTAGTCACCTTCCATGTAGGATGACACATCACCGTTCCAACTCCCATAAAGTGACAAAATAAGATTTACATAGAATGTTACAATAGTAGGCAAAAATAAATAAATACAAACATTAGGAATTTGCAAAGGTTGAGACACCTTAATTCCCAACATTCTCCCACTTGTTTAACACCTTTCAAGAGCCAATATAAAATCAAGAAATTAATTAATAGGGGCCAAGAGACCTATGGACTTTGAACACCATCTAAACTTCTCCGTGCTCACAGGATTTGTCAAGGATTCTACAACATTCATTAAAGTGTCAACTTTCTCCAAATTCACCTTCCCATCCTCTACCATGTCATGAACAAAATGGTACTGGATATGAATATGCTTTGTCCTTTCATGGAAAGTAGGATGCTTAGCCAAACATAAGGCACTCTGACTATCACAACAAATGGTAATCTTCCTTGCATCAAACCCAACATCAGAACACAATCTCTTAAGCCAAATGATTTCCTTACAAGCAGGAGTTGCTGCCATGTACTCTACTTCTATAGTGGACAAAGCAATAACAAATTGTTGCTTACTCGTCCAACTAATTGCACCACCGAACATAGTAAAAACATAACCACTAGTGGATCTTTTTCTATCAATATCTCCAGCCCAATCTAAATCCACAAATCCATGAATACTCACAGAATTCCAAGGTCCTATAGGATAACCATGATAACATAGGGAATACTTAGAAGTACCCCACAAATATCTAAACACTCTCGTCACTACATCCCAATGTATCCATCTAGGATTAGCCATAAATTGACAAAGGACTCGCATGCTTGGGCAATGTTTTGTCTTATACAAACCATAGCATACATCAAGCTGCCAACAACACTAGCATAAAGAACTCTCGTCATGTTCTCAACCTCAGTAGGAGATTTTGGACAATCCAAAATAGATAACTTCATCCCCAACATCAGAGGAACAATCAGTAGTCTACAAATTTCCATGTTGAATCTCTCCAACACAGAATTCACATACTTACTCTGGCTCAACCAAAGTTTTATGTTTTCCCTATCTCTTCTAATTTCCATCCCCAAAATGTATCGAGCTTCCCCTAGATTTTTCATCTCAAATTGTGTTGAAAGCTGAGACTTCAAATCAGAAATCAAGTTCTTTCCATTCCCAAAAACAACATAAATCCCAAACTCAACACAAAAGCATCATACTTCTAGTACCACATCCTAGGAGACTGTTTTAAACCATACAAAGACTTTTTCAACTTACAAACTAGATTTTCTTTACCTTCAACAATGTAATTCTCTAGTTGTGACATATAAATCTCCTCCAAATCATCATAAAGGAAAGATATCTTCACATCTATCTGTTCAACTTCAAGATCATACGCTACTGCAAGAGATAACAAGAATCTGATGGATGTCATCTTTGTAATGAGAGAGAAAATCTCACCATAATCTATTCCCTCAACCTAGGAATACCCCTTTGCAACCAATCTAGCCTTATACTTCTCAACATTGCCATCTGTACCAAATTTCTTTTTGAACACCCATTTGTATCCAACGGGTTTCCGTCCTTCAGGAAAAGGCACCAAGTCCCAAGTATTATTATTTTCCAAAGTAGCCATCTCTTCTTCCATGGCCTCTTTCCAAGAACATGCACTTTTCATACCCATAGCCTCTTTCACAGTTCTAGGCTCATCATTGTTAGAAATCAAGGCAAAAATACAACTAGAATCAAGCAATGAATAACCAAACCTCTCAGGTTGCCTCCTAATCTATGTAGACCTCCTCAAAAGCTGAGGTTGAGGTTCTTCTTCTTCTTCTAAACTTTCAAAGTTGCTAGAGCTCTCCTTATCACCAGGTCCAATAGGAGCTTTCGATTCAGTCTTCTCATGGGTAGAAGGAAACTGAACCACATCCTCTTTCTTTTCTTTCTCTTATGGCTGTAAAACAACAAGAGAAGCACTTACTTCTCTAAAGATAATATTTTTGTTATACAAGACTTTTTTTGACACAGGATCCAAAAGCTTGTACCCTTTCACACCGACACCATAGCCAATGAAGATACACTTAACTGCCTTGTTCTCCAATTTTGACCTCTTCTCCTTAGGCACATGTGTATATGCCTTACAACCAAATACTTGAAGATGTCTCAATGAAGGCTTTTTACCAAACCACACCTCCATAGGTATCTTCTCAATAAGCACTGAAGTAGGAGACCTATTAATCAGGTAGCAGATAGTAGCTACATCTTCAACCCAAAACTTATGTTCAAGGCTAGCTCTACTAAGAATACTCCTATCCCTCTCCATCAACATCTTGTTCATCCTCTCTGCAACTCCATTTTGTTGAGAGGTGTATGGATTTGTCTTATCTCTTTCAATCCCATGTTCTTTGCAAAACTTCTTGAAATCTACCAAACAAAACTCACCACCATTGCCAGTCCTCAAACACTTAATCTTTTTACCAATCTGATTCTCTACAAAATATTTAAACTCTTTAAATTGACTAAAGACTTTAGATTTGCTTCTAAGGAAATAAACCCATGTCCTTCTACTGTAATCATCAATGAATGACACAAATATACATATTTAGAAATTGAAGGAACATTCACAGAACCAAACACATCAGAATGAATCATATCCAACACCCTAAAAGATTTGTGAGAACTAGGGTAAAACTAAACATGATTTTGCTTCCCATATATGCAATGTTCACAAAAATCAAACTCAAGATTACAATCATTTAACCCCTCAATGAAGTTCTTATTTTTCAAGGATCTAAGACCATTCTCACCAATGTGACCAAGTCTCTCATGTCATAACATTATCTTCTCAGCATGAAGTTTCATATCCAAAGCATAAGCACCATTAGGTACCTAGAAAGCATGATCATTGGACGTAGATTCAACACACTTCTTCGCTGTTGGTTCCAATGGTGAGGATGAAGAATCTAAAGTTATCTTCTTCAAAATAGAAGAAATATTACACTGAACAAAGCATGCATCTAGCTAAAATATAATACCTCTCCAAACACCCTTTGAAAGCACCATAGCTCCTCTAGTCATCTTGCATCCTCCATTTGAGAAGACAACCTGCACACCCACACCATTCAATTTACTTATAGAAAGAAGGTTCCATGACAAACTAGGGATATGCAAAACACCATTGATGCCCTTCACTCATCCATCAGGGAATCAGAGCAAGACTCTTCCACGGCCAACAATCTTTAGGTGAGAGTCATCACCCAGGTACACCTTCCCACCATCAAACTCTTTATACTTTGTGAACCAACCCCGATGTGAGGTCATGTGGAAGGAAGCACCAGAATCTATCAACCACACATCTTTTGATGCATGGCTAGCCAAGGTAGCAACAAACGCATCACCATCATCTTGGGACTTGTTAGAATCTAAATCAGAGAAGTTCTTACTTTTCTTCTTCTCCTCCTCCTTACATTCCTTTACGAAGTGCCCAAGTTTTCCGCAGTTCCAACATTGTGCCTTGGACTTTCTAGGAGACTTATATCTCCCACAGGATTTGGATCTTCCTTTATTAGCTTTCTTGTCCTTCTTCTTTCCTTTTTCTTTAGGTCTACCATGAACCGCATGAGCCTCCTTAGTCGTCTCTAAAGTTTTTCTTTGCATCTCTTCAAAAAGTAATGATGCAACCACCTCATCCATCTTGAACTTGGTGGTGGTACTCCTAATGGCCATCACAAGGTCATCCCATGAGTCTAGAAAATAACAAATCTAGGTCATACATCAATCCTCCTCCTCTATCTTCACACCAACGGAATTCAATTGAGCAACTAGCATGTTAAAGGTATTCAAATGATCTGCAATAGATCCTCCATCTTCCATCTTCAAAGAAAACAACTTCTTTCTCAAGAATAACTTATTTACCAAGGACTTGGCTTGATAAATTTCTCCAAGCTTCTTCCACATATCTATACCCATAGCTTCTTCATGAACATTCAATAAGATAGAGTCAACCAAACATAGTCTCACAAGACCCTTGGCTTTTCAATCTTTGAGATCCCAGTTTTCTTGAGGCATTGCCATTAGTTTTGTACCAGATATGGCTTTCTCATAAATCTTGATCTACAAGAATGTCCTCCATTTTGAGTTTTCGCAACTTGATATTGCTCCCATTAAAATTCTCCATCTCTATTCTTCCAGATGTGGTTTCCATCTCCTTCCTACAACAAGATCACAAAATGCTCTGTACAAACTCCCACTTAATCAAAGATCAATACAAAATACCCTCTACCCAACAACTAGGACCAAAATTGGCCAGGCTCTGATACCAACTTAAAGGAAGAAAGGTATGTGGAATAGCTTCCTACACCGAACTAATGAGGGGAGAGTTATGCAAATTTTTAAACCTTATAGTAACAGAGAAGAAGATATGTATCATAAAACATAAATTAGCAACATAACATAATCCATAACACAGATATACATGGGGAAAACCTTTTCAAGTAAAAAATCCCACACTCCAAAGCACAGCCCAATGTATTATTTAGTAAACAATATGTGGTTACAATACATTTGCAGAGCTATACTCTTGCAGGAGGTCACAACACTCTATTTCTAGAGAAATTCTGGTAGCATAATAGTACCTGCAAATCAACATACAAAACTAGCTCCAAGCACCTATATTTATAGACTTTACAATTCATGAGAGGAAGTTTCTAGGAGGTGGGGCATCCAAAACCACATGGCACACTTTCACATGCTCTCCTTCTGCCTGTGACACTTTTTCAACACTTTCTAACTACCACTGACAATTGTCCAATCCTGTCATAGGAATCTCCCATACATGGGCACCCCAAATTTACTATTTCTATCTTATGACAAATGCTCTTACACATCTTATAGTTGTCATAGAATCTGTCATATATGATAGCACTTACAGCTGTAAGAGAATATGTCATAACTAACTATTTCTAGAGCATTCTCTTAAAACTTGGCATAGGCCAACTTGGCCGCTCCAAAATGGATCAGTCAAAGATGCCTCTTATAGTGTCATACATGCAAATGACACTTGTCTCCATCCCTTCTATTTCTGGCTCTAACACTGTCATAGAATCTGTCATATCTTATGCGTCATAGAATCTGTCATACATTCTGACACATGACCTCTAGGTGCCGACACATTGCAAAACTATGCCAACTCAACATGGGATGCCTACCTCCTCATATGAGGACAAAATTACATCTAGTCACCTTCCATGTAGGATGACACATCACCATTCCAACTCCCACAAAGTGACAAAATAAGGTTTACTTAGAATTTTACAATAGTAGGCGAAAATAAATAAATACAAACATTAGGAACTTGCAAAGGGTGATACGCCTTAATTCCTAACATAAAAATGGGTCACAAAGATGTTGGTACATGACATTGAGATCAAAAATAAGAAAGGAAAGGAGAATGTTGCGGTTAATTCTCTATCTAGGAGGGATGAACCCACAAAGTCACTATTGTATGTCATTTTCATATTATAGGTAGATTGGGTAAATGAGGCACAAGAAGAGTGGGAGAAGGATAGGGATACTCATACTCTTATTAAGAAAATCCAACGAGATTCAAGTGTGTCAAATAAATTTGCATGGAAATTAAATGCTTTATGGTACAAGGATAGGTTGTACATGTGTAAGAACTCAACCCTTACGTTTAGGGTGTTGTTAGAACTACGTGCTTCTCTATTAGGTGGAAACTCAAGATTCTTGAAGACTTATTATAGAATCAAGAAATGTTTCTTTTGTGATGGGCTCAAAGGGTATGTTTATGATGCAGGAGCATCCGAGTTCACGTATAATCCTCATCAAACAAAAATTTGTTTTTACTTTATTGTTGTCTATTTTACTGCAGGAGTTGCTTCAGGAGTAAATTGATCAATTTTGGAGAATTTTTCTAAGGAAGTTGGCCAAGTGATGGATTGATATTGAAGAAGGCCCAAATGGGTATCTGCATCTCAAATTTAGTGAAGATCTGATCAAAAATGGTGAAGTTATGTCCCAGTGGAGTTTTAGGCTATTATTGCACTTTGCACTGAATTCTAGTGTCACCGGATATTCGCGCTGGCATTCAATAGGTGATTCTGTGCTAAAATCTAAGGCACCAGACTTGCGCTAAAAACACCTTTCACTAGACATGTCCAGTTACCTTCATGTTCCCCGCTTTTCTAGTGATGTAACTTTATCCCCACTGAGCTCTTTCAGATCTTTTGTGCTAAATGTCTTCATCACTGGATCTTGCGCTAAAATGCTTGTGCACTAAACATGTCTGGTGACTTTGAAATCTTCTGCTATTTGGTCACCTTGGAAATCACAACTAAAATAGCATTCAAAGGTTTGCACTAAAAAGTGACTGCATAGCATATGTCCGGCAGGCACCAAAATTCCTGCCGATCCAGTGACATCAGCAAATCCTGTCGAAGGTGTTTTAGTGGCACAACACTAAATTGAAGTCTTACTGTATATGTTGGATGGTGGCCAAATCCCCGCTTTGTTCGGTAGGGGCTGAATTTCCCATTGATCCAGTTGAACATGAAAATCTTGCATCCAGTAGAGGTCGATTTCCCCGCAAATCACCCAGAAAGCGTCAAAAGTCAATTTCAACTACCTATACGGCCATTCCAAGGGAAAATCAAGATTTGACACATGTCATGAGCATTAATGGTGGTCGGTGGCCACCACAAAGGTTTATAAATTCATGGGATTCATGCTTTGAAAGGGATTCTTCCAGAGCTTCTCCTTGGTCAATGATCTGTAGTACGTTTTTGGAGCTTTCTAAAAGACTCCTGAGATTGCATGATCAGTTTGGTCTACATCTATATTTTGTAAGGCTAAGGCCAATGCTATTGTAATGAAAATTGTACTCCTATTGTAAATCTCTCTTGCAGATGAATAAAGAGTTGTTGTTTTGTTGTTCTATTGTTTGTTCTTGTTGCCTATGTTAATTATTCTTGCTGCTCGATCTAGTAGCTCAACAGAGCCCCCAGATCTTGACTTGCATTAGTTTAGAAATTTGTAGCAGAATGCATGATTTGTTGCAAGTATGTGCTAATCAGTGTTGTCATTGATGTCAACATGTTTGTGTTGTCATTAGTGTCAACTATATCTACTGATGTTGTTGTAGAGAATACAAAAAAAATTCAACTTCAAGAACATCATTTTTCCTATTACCATAGAATAAACCAATGAGCAAAAGTTTCAACATTGCAAAACCTTCAACAGATATATCATTCCTACCCATATCCATTTCTTTAACATATTCCTCTCCATATACTGGATCTTGGGTAATAATACTATTATCTAGTAGACCATTCCACCAATCTCTCAGTTTACTAGACATTAATCTAACAGCATGTAAAAAACTTTATTGGAATCAGACTAGACATGACCTCTAGTTTCATAGAAATTTTCTAGTGTATCACACCAAGTATAAATAGCATCGTATGGGTCAACAATTCTATCAATATTCAAAATATACCATGATGTAGCATAAGCCCTCATTTGTCCTGGTCTGGAATTTTTAGTAACAGCATCTTTCATTTCAATATCTATATTATTGTCTACCGATTCATGGTTGGCCATGAAATTTTCCCATTCTTCAGCATCATTCAATTGTTCTAGAACAAATTCTTCATTATCCATTGTTGGTTCTTCATTTTCAGATGCTTGAGATGATTCTGCATCTAAGAAAACTTCTTCATCAAAAAGAGAAGCATCCATATGAGCTGCAGCAGGTTCATCCATGTAGATTGGTTCATTATTCTCAATTTGAAGTTCTTGTAACCAATCTCTTATTTCTTTTGCATGTTGTATAGCATGTTCTTTTTGTTTAGGGAAAACTAATTTTGTAGGTCTTGGGGCTGTTTTGGTTCTAGAGGGTGCTACTTTTTATTCTTCTTCAGGTTCATTAGAAATTAAGATACCTGTTCTCCTCTGAACCTTCACTCTTGGTTTTTGTAGAGGCTTTGAGTAATGAGATTTGGCTTCTTCAATTTCTTTTTCAGAACTATCCTTTCCTTTATGGGAAACTCTAATTTTCTTTGTATATCTTCTAATTTTTTTCTAGATTTCTAGCCACATGTTCTAATAATGCTTTATTTTCCTGGGCCTGAGTATCTCTTTTAGCATCTGAAGTGGCTAAATCATCAGAAATTTTTGTGACAGATGTGTTAGTTATTTGAGCCAGGGTTTGAATGGTTGTGATAGAATTCTAAATATTCCTAGCTTGGTAGGAGATTCCTGAAGTATCGTTCAGAAGAGATGTTGACTGTTTTTCTAATTTCATAATATTTAAATCTATTTTATTTACAATATTTTCTACATTCAACATGGTTCCATAAGTGGAAGTAGATTTTTTTGCAGCTTGTTTAATATCAAGTGCCATATCATCCAAATTTTATTGAGCAGATATCATCCACTGGGCTTGCCAGTTCCTCTGAGCTTCTAATTTTTTTTGCTGAGTCACTACTATTGTAAAGGATTCAAGGGTTGGCCATATGCCTCATTCATAACCAATGACTTCAATTGCAGTATTTGGATCTGTTTGGATCTAATCTCTGACCTTCTTTTTAGCATTATATCTAGGTAATGATTCTTTCATCATGCAAGAAGGTTTGTCCATCTTGAGTATCTTAATACCCTTTTGTTTTTTTGTCTTGCTCTTCTTTTGGGGTCAAGTGAAGTCTAGAGCTTACTCACCTTACTAATTTATCCATTAAGACTAGATCATTACTCAAATCTAAAGCAAAGGTAAAAGAAGACCTTGCAGGATAAGGGTTGATAAACATATGGGATCTAGAAGCAGGATGGCTAGAGGATGTAGAACATTCCTCAGGATTATAATTCATATATGGCTTATTGTCAGAATTGGGGAATACATGGGCCATGTATAAACTTCACCTCAAAGGTTGGAGCCTATTCATATTTTCATCTACTAAAGGTTGTTCCATGAGGGTCTGATTTGGGATAGACTGTAGAGTTACATTAGCTACTTGTTGAGTCTGGAATAATGGTCTATTCGAGAACCTATTTTTTTGCACAGGAAGGTCTCAAAACTGGGGTTTCTGTTGGTTCTAAGTTGTTTAGTAATAGGAAATCCTATGTCAAACCCAGTATGGTCAATAATTTAACCATAATCAAGCAAGTTTGAAGATCCTTGTGGAAAACCTACCCCTGTGGGCAAAAAAACTAGAGGTGACACAATATTCATTATTATGTAAACACAACAGCCTCCGATAGTAGCATACGCAGAACCTGGCATGAGAGACACACCCTTAACTTGAATAAGAAAGAAAAATGTAGAAGAGATGAATTTATCAGACAACAAAAGGGTGAAATTTAGACAGATAAAGATCACACCATCCCCTTTCTTAGCACTGAGGACACCACGGAACTGGGCTATGATGACTTGTTCCCAAATTCTGCAGTGTGTATCTATAAGGGTGGCAAAAAACTGAGCATCAATATCATAGTTGAAATGGGGATGGACAATCAAATCAACATGAGGAAAGTGGATATGGAAATATCCCTTCTCCCTCCAATGAGAGATATCGAAAGGAAGTAAAAAAGGAAGATAGATAGGATAGATTCCTTCTCCAGAGACTAACAGATTTATTTCAGACTGACGAACAGAATCACAAATTTTTTCTTTGATTCCCTTTTCAGGGTAGAGTGTTGAGATTTTAATGTTAGGGAATTTGAAGTTACCTTTCTCATCAACAACATGTTCATCACTATCTTGAAAATAATTATGCAAAACTTCAGATAATGAAGAGCTAGCATTCATTGATTTTCTACTGGCCATAATGAGAGATATAAACTTACTAGTTTATGATCACAATATTCTCTACTACTTTAGTCAGCTTACTGATGCCCTTCACGTAGCTCTTTTGGCCTTCAAAATGGGACTTATGTCTACAACTTCCACAAATACTACTCATGCTACTGGTAAAATGTTCAAAACAAATATCGTATATGGACAAATCAAAGAACAAGGAAACTAATGGCTCTGATACCAATTTAGTTTTGTATGTTGTTAGATTAATGTCTGGTAAACTGAGAGATTGGTGGAATGGTCTACTAGATAATAGTATTATTACCCAAGGTCCAATATCTAGAGAGGAATATGTTAAAGACATGGATATGGGTAGGAATGATATATCTGCTGAAGGTTTTGCAATGTTGAAACTTTTGCTCATTGGTTTATTCTATGGTAATAGGGAAAATGTTCTTGAAGCTGAAAAAATTTGGTATTCTCTACATCTCAAGAATTTAGGTAAGCTGCACAAATACAATCTTATTTTTAAAAAATATATGATTGCAACTAACAAGCTCCATGGTCCTACTACCAAGAAGTATTATCTTAACTCACTTCCTTGTGGGTTAGGAGAATGGGTAGAAGACTATTTAATGGATAGGAAAAAGACTAAGGTAGAAAAATGTACATTTTCTGAGCTAAAAATCTTAGTCACATATAAGCTGGATAAGTAATGTCTACTCAAAGCTTTGAATGACAACAGAGAACCATTCAATTCCTCATGCAACTTGAGAGAATACTATAATTTGCCTCCAATTAACTAGCTTAAATATTTCAAGCAGGTAAGAAAATTCCATAAAAGGTCTTGTGAAAAATATTGTAAATGTAGAAAGTGCAGTAAACGAGCTTATGATGATGATAATACAGAAAGATCTTTTTGTCCCAAGCACAAAAGCCACAAGAAGAGATGTAGATTTGCTCTTGTACATAAGAATTCTGTTTAAAAATAGGAATCCTCCCAAATACTTGTTTAAGAAAAACAAGAATCTAGGGAAAGGGCCAGTTAAATGTTTTATTTGCAAGGGTCCTCATTATGCCACAAATTGTCCTCAAAAATTAAATCCTGGAACAAAAGTGTATGCTCTTTTTCAAGAACAAGATGTACATAATAATTGGGAGATTGTAGATACTTTTGATGCTTTTGCTCAATTCTCAGAAAATTAGTTTTTTGAATTAGTTGAAATCTTGCCTAAACATTTCTTTATGGGAAAAAAAAGTCTAAGAAAAATTGTGAATCAACCTCTAATGAAGAAAGTACTTCAGATTCTTCCAATTCAGCTGATTCACCCTCTGCAATGACAAAAGTTGTTAAGCAAGCCATTAAGGATCTCAACTTCAAAATTGACATGGCCAAGGCCAAAGATCCTTGTTGAATGGTTGGGACAAAAGACAAAAGAAGAAATGTTATCAAAAAACATCTCAAAGACATTAAAGTCTGGAATAAGAACGAGAATCTCTTCAAAAATAGATAAGATGTTCTAAGCCTTCTACTTTGTGTTGGATATAAACATCCAAAATGAAAGAAAAAGCATGCTTCTTTTTCTCCACCACCTTCTTTAAAAAAGTTGTCCTCCAAAACACTTGCCTCTAATCATTTTGATGTGGTATGTTCCAAATTGGATCATCTTACTGAAGATATCCAAAACCTTGCACGACAGGTTTATTTGTAGAAAAAAGAAATTACTACACTCACTTCTGTCGTGGGGGAAATTAGAGAAATTTTGTTCAAAGATGATAATAAAGATGATGAATCTTCAAGCAACAACTCTGACTCTTGCCCTAGAGAACCCACAAATGCAATATATCTTGCTAAAAATTGCCCATATATTCGCATCAATTTATGTTTTCCTGAATACAAACAGATTCCCATGGATGACTTTGTAGACTCTGGATCTTCTAGAAGCTTTGCCAAGACTAATGCAGTTCCTCCAAAATTCTAGAAACCCAAGACAGAACTCCCAAAAGGCTATGAAATCAATGGAGAACAGATTTAGATGGGTAGATATGCACAAGATGTTACTATTGAAATTCAGGGAAAGAAATTTTTAAATGATTCCATTGAGTATAATGCTTTGCAAGGTGATGTTTTATTAGTTTTTTTAATCCTGACTAAATATCAACCTTTCATTCTAAGAACCCATGAAATCTCTCTTCGACATGAAGATGGCCCAATAAAGATTCCTTCTCTAAAAGTAGTCAATTACAAGTTTGATAGAAAAATTACTAAACAAGGTAGAAAAGAAAATGCCAATCTTCAGGTTCAAAAATCACCATTGTTGCTAGAACCAGTTAAAGCTAAATTTGAACAAGATTGTTGCAGTCTGAATCCTCTATAGTTCTGCTCAAAGGAACATGAAGAATGTGAGATCAAGATCAAACCAGAATGTCAGTCTATAATCCCATTTGAGCCAGCATATCTGATGAGTCCTACTAAAGTCAAGGAGATGGATGAACATCTGGAAGAACTATTTCAAGGTCATTTCGTCTGAGAAAGCAAGAGCCCTTTCAGTTGTCCAGCCTTTCTGGTAAATAAGAAAGAAGAGAAAGAAAGAGGTAAGAAAAGGTTTTGGATCAATTATAAACCTCTCAATGATATAATTCTTCCATTTAATTATCCAATTCCATTCAATACTAATTTGATTATGATAGAAACCTCTAAGAAGATATTCTCAAAGTTTAATTGCAAGTTAGGATTTTGGCAAGTTAAGGTAAAAGAAGAAGATAGGTATAAGACTTCCTTCTCTATCCCTCAAGGACTTTATGAGTGGAATGTAATTCCATTTGGGTTAAAAACTACTCCCGCTTACTTTCAAAGAAGAATGGATAAGGCTCTCAGGACATTGAAAGATTTGTGTGCAATGTATATAGATGACATTATTATTTTTTCAAGTGATTCTTCAGAACATTTAAGACATTTGCATCACTTGTATAATGCAATAAGAGAACATGGAATATGCATGTCAGCTAAGAAAATGGTGATTGGCCAAGAGGAAATTGATTTCCTTGGATTGATTTTGTCAGAAGGAAAAGTCAAGTTACAACCTCATATCTTAAAACGTATTAATGAATTTCCTGATGTTTTAATAGGGAAAAAGTAAATTCAAAGGTTTTTGGGTTGCCTTAATTATGTTTCTCCCTTTTATAATGGCTTGGCCAAACACAAAGCAAAAATTTAAGGGCAATTGAAAGATAGAACAAGAGAATGGATTGAAGAACTGACTGAGATAGTCAGGAAAATCAAAGAAAAGTGTCAACATCTTCCCACTCTGCATATGCCAAAGGATGGTTTTCCATTAATTTTTTATACTAATGCTTCTGACAATGTGTGGAGTGTTGTTTCATTACAGGAAATCCCTTTACAAGGAGCTCAAATCCGTGCTTATAGATCAAGAACCTTCACTGATACAGAATGCAAGTACACAATCTATGAGAAAGAGATTTTGGCTGTTAAAAAGGATATTCATAAGTTTAAAATTTTCTTGAAGCCTACATAATTCATTATAAGAACAGACAGTTAGCCAATGAGGTCTCTCTTAAAAAAGAAACTAGATAAAGATTTGTCACATGGTATGATTGCCTAATGGTACTTAGACTTCATGAGTTATGACTTTGATATCGAATGGATTCAAGGGGATAACAATCCATTAGTAGATAGTTTGACTAGAGAAATGTCAAAATTGGCTGAAAGTGCATCTATGATGATTGAACCTGCTAAAACCTTCTTAAGAGAAGATGGGGTTGAAGTTTATGAGATAGCAGATGAAGAGGGTAACATAATGATGGTTCCCCAATTACCCCAAGAAATACTTGAACCTATTCTTCAAGTTCATTTCCTTAATAAATGGCTTCAAGGATTAAGAATTTAGATTTTAGAACACTTTAAAAGAGGAATTCTTGATCCAGTAGAACAAGTTGCATTGTTAGAACACTTTAGCCTAGAGCAAGCCAGTATAGCCTATTCCATTAGAAATGGTTTTTCTTTTGACATATGTATTACTTCTTTATTGCCTATGAATTGGGATGTAAAGATAAAGAAAAATCTATTAAAATGTGCTAAGTATGGCTTCATTAATAGCATCACCATACTCCAAATTGAGTTTGAAGACTTTGTTGACATTTTTCCTGGTCATGGAAACTCTGTCCTACCACCTGATATGAGAGAATTCTTTGATTATATCCAGGGAAACTTTCCCTGGGCAGTTGCTGAAGGAATGATTAATTATTTAACTAATCCTAGCTATTATCACCTACCCAGAGTTGAATATTATCCTATGATCCATAATCAATTTTCCAAGGTTGTGATCGAGGACATGGAACATGTTCTCCACCCAGCCTTGGTAGTAGTATGCACATAATTGGACTTGGCATATCCTAAAGAAATCACCCGCATAGTCTACGCATTCAGAATGAGAAATGATGATTTAGAAACCACTTTTGAACCAATTCCTAGTAATCTACTTCTGCCAACCATGTTTAGATAAAACTAGCACATGGGTTTGTTTGTGTCATGACGTCGGCCACATTATGACCCGACAACAGGATGCTACCCTGTCAATAAAGCAAGATCCCCATATCTACTTTTGGGTGTAAAGCAGGTCATCCTCACTTATGGTGCATTCAAAGCGATTGTCTTTATCTTCCACTATTGTTAATGCTTACGGACATGACTACTTACCAGTTGTCCACTTCAACAGTGCCCACCAGGTGTCAACTTTGTATGGTCAGATTTTTAGGTTAGTTTAATATGTTTTGAGGTCCACTATGTATATATAGGAGCCTCAACTTCATTCTTAGGCATTCAATTTTTGATAAAAGTTCTCAGAGAGTCTTAAGTCTAGGATCACAAGAGTATGCTCTCACTTTGCGCTCTAGCAATCTGAGCGATCAGAAATTGTGTAGAGAGTCTGCATATGTTTTGCATGTGTTGATCCTTATCGGTTAACACATCCTTTTAAAAGTTGTAATCCAAAAATTATGCAAAAACTAAGTTGTGAAATTATACAAAACTAAATTAGTATCAGTATGTGATAAAAGTGTTGTCATTGATGTCAACATGTTTGTGTTGTCATTAGTGTCAACTATATCTTCTGATGTTGTTGTTTTTGGTTGATTGAGTTGTTGTGTTAAGGGGATTTGAATGGCTTGTAGTAGTGCTAATGATGTTAGTATATTTTTCTTGTTGTTGGGTTTCCAAGTGCTTTTGAGAAAATTTGATAAATACTGAAGACAGTGTTGTGAAGAAGTATTCTGGCTTACATGATACTGTCTGAGTTTTTGCTCCACATTTCTTTGTGTTGAAGATTGGAGTGTGAGGTTTTGATATGTTTTAAAGAATTTGTTGAAGATGTTAAATCTAGAATTTGGTGGTCCGAAACGTTGTGTCTTGAAATTTATGTTCACCAGTTTGAAGACTATGCCTGGCAGTATTTGCAGTACGACTAGGAGAAAGTATTTTGCTTTGCGTTTCTCTGCAGTTTGGTTTTTGGTATGGCAGTTCTAGATGAGTGTTCATAAGGTCCATATCTATGTTCTATCCAAAGGACTTGTCATTTGATGCTCTGGAATGTAGTTTTCTTGAGTAGCAGAGCTTGGCAGTTCTGGTTGTGAGTAGTTTGTGAATTGTCTTCAAGTGAGATTTGTTGTAGCTAGATTTGTTGGCTCCTAGGTGATTTCATGTTGTTCATGGATGTTTCCAAATTGTGTTAAAGGCTTGTGCTTGGTCTACAAGCTATGGTTGGGTTCTTAAGTGTTCTTGGTGTTTGCACAAGTTTAGCTGACTTGGGTGCTAACACTAATTGTGGATGTGCTTCTTGGACTGAGGAAGCATGTTGAAGCATGTGAAGATGTATTTAGGTCTGATCTAAGCTATGAAATGTTCTAAATTCATTCCTTTGCTTCACAAGAATGATTAGGTCCAGACCTAATTGAATTATGTATGTTTGCTGACCTTGGAGATTGTTTTAAAGGTTGTAGAGTGTGTTGCCGACCTTGGTGAATGTTTCAAGGTTGATGATTGATATAAATAAGTGTAAAGGATTCGTGTACATGTGACTAAGTGTGAGGATTGCAATAATGGTGATGTGAATTTGAATAAAAAGTAGTAAGGACTTTCATGTGGTAGATAACCTAATGCAATGAGCAGAAGTTGTCTACAATTTTCAGAGAGGTTACGAAGGTGATGTTTGTTGTGCTTCATTGAAACTAAACTCAGGCATGTGGTAGATGTTGTTATATCAATTCATGGCAATTAGTCACCTCTGTTCTTCTTTCTTCTTCTTCTGGATAGTAAGTCCTTGGCAGTGAGCCTTTCTCTTTAGGCAGTGAGCCTCTTGTAATTTAGTATTGCTACTACTTTATATTGTGAGATAATCCTCACCATGGTTTTTCCCTTTTAGGGTTTTCCACATAAAAATTTGGTGTTCTCTTATGCATGGTGTTTATGTGTTTAATTTTATATTATATGTATTTCACGTTTAATCTTCATAACAGATTAAGGATTTAAGTGAACTGATGTGGATGTGATTATGTGACCCCCCCTCGCAGTCATCTTGTGCATTCAAAAATTGGTATTAGTGCAAGGTTCCTTAGAAGCGAGCTTAATAGTTTGAGGTAGATATGGGATGGCGCACAAGAAGGATGTTCCCCTGTTTGATGGATCTTTAGAAGATAAATGTATGTCTGTCAGTAGTGAAGAATTCAAGGTTGCTCTTGAAGACCAACAAAGATCTAAAGGAGAGTGTCAAAGAAGTAGATGGATGTATAAAAAAATTGAGAGAGCAAGTCAAGAAGTTCAAAGAAAAACATAAGGAATTCAGTGAACAATTGAGGCTAGCAAATGAATCCATGAATGGTCTGAAAGTGCAAGTTGAAGAAAAGGAAGGAATTAAGGAATGTCTAAACTCAATAGTGAAAGGCAAATCTGAAGATTGTATAAGGCTTAAACAAGAAGTTGTGAAACTAAAATCAGATCTGGTGAAGGCAAAGAGTTATGAAGAAAAATTCAAGATAAGTTCTGCAAGGCTTGATGAGATGATTGCAAGTCATAAAAACTCCAATGATAAAGAGGGTTTAGGGTTTGAAAAGGGTGAAAGTTCAAAATCATATCAGACTTCAAATTAGAGGAACAATGGCAAGAAGATCCAAAATCAAAAGAATAAAGCCAAAAGACCTCCTTTCAGACAACCAAATGCTCAAAGGTATCCATCTTTCAATGGTTTTTGTCATTTATGCAATTAGTATGGACACAAAGCAATAGAATGTAGAAGTAGAAGTAATCAAAATGTTCCATCCTTCTCTAGTAAATGCTTCACATGCAATAAAGTTGGTCATAGAGCAACTGCATGTAGAAGTAAAGTGAGTTAGAACTCTATTAGGTGTTTTGCATGCAATAAAATGGGACATAGAGCTAATGAATGTAGAATTCAAATTAGAAATGTCTATGGTAAGGATAGAATAGTTAAATCATTCAGTGGCTACTATTATACATGAAAGAAATTTGGGCATAAAGCTAACCAATGCAGATCCAGAATGAATGGAAGGAATACTGGGTAGAGAAATGTTGTGTGCCACAACTGCAATAGATCTGGACATAACTCTAAGTTCTGTAGAAGCAAAAGCATGAAGAAGGATAATCTAGTAGAGAAGAACAAACCAGTACAAAAGGTTGATCAAGCAGAAAGGAGATGAGTAAGATTTGGATAAAGAAGGAAGTAACAGAGGTTAATGGTGAACCTATACTAGCATCTGTTACAGATGTTTCCTCTAGGAATTAAGATAAGAGGTTTGGCTCAGGGGGAGCTTTAATGGAAATCTTCTCTCCCCTACCAAAGGAATGGTGTTGATGTCTCAGCACGAAGGGTTAAGGTCAAGGATTAGCAACAAAGGTATAAGTTAGGATAGAGACTGTGATTTCAAATGATAAAGGTAGAGTTGTGCATATTAGCCTAGTTGGTAATGTTGCAAGAGGATCTTATCATCCACAAGAAGTCTATTGTGCAAGAAAATTTGATCAGCAATGAGTAACAGAAGTTCAGGTTGATAGAACATAGTTGTTTTCAGTACAAAGCAGTTTTCATGGCGATTGGTGGAGTTTGAAGATCTACAGATGAGCTCAGAGGTGAATAGATATGAATCAGATGAGTCTTCAAGCAATGAAGATTAAAAAGACAATGAAAAGAAAGTACAGGTTTAAGAAGCTCTGGAAAAGATTTCTAAGACCCCTAGGTTTGTACAGAAACATCACTTTGAAGATTAGATCATTAGTGATAAAAGCAAAGGTATACTAACAAGAAGGAAAGCTACTAAAGAATAAATAAATCTATGTTTAATTTCCAAAGCTGAACCTAGAATAGTGGTTGAGGCATGCAAGGATGAGTATTGGATCAAGGCAATGGAAGAAGAACTAATGCAGATTGAGAAGAATCAGAGTTGGGAACTTGTCCCAAGACCAGAGAACAAGAATGTGATTGGAACTAAGTGGGTATTCCAGAACAAATTGAATGAGAATTGAGAAATGGTAAGAAACAAGGCAAGACTTGTGTGTAAGGGGTACTCACAAGTGGAGGGAATAGACTATGAGGAAACCTTTGCTTCAGTGGCAAGAATGGAGGCTATTAGGTTATTTCTGGCTTATGCAACACATAAGGATTTCAAGGTGTACCAAATGGATGTGAAGTTTGCTTTTCTGAATGATCAGTTGGAAGAGGAAGTATATAGAGAGAAACTGGATATGGTATGAAGATTAGAGAAGGCATTGTATGGACTGAAGCAAGCTCCTATAGCTTGGTATGCTAGGTTAGATAGGTATTTGTTGCAGCAGGGATTCAGTAAAGGGTCTGCAAATAGTAATGTGTACATCAAGGTAAGAAAAGATCAAATCCTAGTTATTGAGGTCTATGTGGATGATATATTTGAGTATTGTTATCAATAAGATTTGCACCTTGTTAAACGTAAGGTTTAACAATCTATTGAAACATGGGAAGACCTCTAAAGCTGTGGGTCACTTTAAAAGAAGAGGTTAACCTCTAGAGAAGGCTGGCTTCCTATGGTTATCACCTAAACTATTGCTTTGACAAGGAAAAGGGTGAAGAAGAAATTCCATAAAAAATGAAATCTATGACTAAGGTGATGCACCAAAACTAACTTGGACCTGCAAACACAGCTTGCATACACTTGGTTTGATTGACAAAGTAACTTGACATACACAGCCCAAAATGATATGCTTTTACATAAATATTTCATAAGAAGGTTATATGCTCTACTCCTAGCAGGAAAAATATATCTTCACAACTAAAATGTTTGCATTTTCAACACAACCTATGACCTGTAAATTATATAATCCTCTGCAAAAGATACTAAAACTGAGACAGAAACTACAAGGAAATAGATAATCTCACAAGTAGTTGCATCAATCAATTCGAATGCACACAATGAAGCAGAAAATTGAGAAGGTAAAATAACTTATCTTTATTAATTTCCAAGGTAATCACTAGTAAACATATCCAAAAGCAAAATGAA
Source organism: Cunninghamia lanceolata (assembly GCA_027924645.1). Classification (NCBI taxonomy): domain Eukaryota; kingdom Viridiplantae; phylum Streptophyta; class Pinopsida; order Cupressales; family Cupressaceae; genus Cunninghamia; species Cunninghamia lanceolata. The sequence goes on from BSBN01000524.1 coordinate 4,428,154, forward strand.
TTACAAACTCACAAAATCTGAGCAAGGACTGTAAAAAATCACAAGTCTCTAAAATCTACATGTAAGAACTGAGTACAAAAAAGTCACAAGAGTGACTATATCCACCACTATCCAAGTGGTTCCATAGTAGAAGGAATCTCAAACTGATTGGGGTCGGATGCCCCCAAAAAGCCTAAAATCTAGGGCCTATATCCTCTCCAAAAGTGTCCATAATGCAAGAAAAAGTCCATTAGGACTTAGCCAAACATGATGGCTCATGAAAACAAGTCTAAAAAGGACTCTAAGAGTAATAAAACCACTCCTAGATACCCTCTAACAATTAACTATCAAGTCAAACTATAAATGTCCAATTACCTCTTGACTTAGTCAATATCCTCCTTCAAAGCAAAAACAACACCTATTCCCTTGGCATGTGTCTGCCACATCCTCACTCTCCATGTACTTATGCTCTCAAGGCTAATTAAGATCAATGACATGCTTTATATTTCTCCTTTGCCTATAAAAATAATAATAAACATTAAATGGTTTATATTGACACCATTTAAGTTTAAGTGTTTTACAATTTGCATATTATACAAGGAAAAATAAAGCAAAATTTAAAAGCATCGAATGGGAAAGAAAGTAATTAAAAGGCCTTTAAGGGGCACATATCACATCGTGGCCTAAGAGATACATGCCAATCACCTAATGAACAAGTGTTGACCATGGCTCTTATGAAGAAAAAGTAAAACTTAAAAGAAATGCAAAAAAGAAGAAAGGGTTTGAAACCCTAAATGCCAAAAAGGCACTTTTTGCCTTCATTTTTACATCTTGCAATGTTGTCATTTTACTCTCTTCCCATTTTGTGCCGACATGAGGGTTTCATGCCATGCTTTTGTAGATGATTTCTCTGCTATTTTCACTAGCAATTTCAACATTTTTTGCTCCAAAACTGAAGGTAAGTTCATTAAGCTCATACTACTGGAACAAAAATGAAAATTTCATCATTTTCTGTAGTTTTTCCTTCATTGTTTATGTTGTATTTTCCATATTTCTATCATGCCGTGATGAAGGATTTCATTTCCTGTATGAATGACTGAATTTTCAAGGTATAAGCTACAGAAAATAATAAAATTTGTCATTTTTATGTCATTTCTTCTCACTGCAAATGATGTTCTCTGTATATCTCTGTCAAGGCCGTGATGAGAAAGGCTGAAATTTCATGTAGCTATGACTATATTTCAAGAATGAAGCTACAGGAACTAATGAAATTTATCATTTTTCTAAACAAAAACACTCAGCTCTATCTCATTTTTTAGACTTCTGAGCATGACATACCATTTTTGTAACAATTTCTTTGTTCTTTGACAATTTACTTAGGGTTTCATAAAAAATAAAACCCTCAGTATGAGATTCTTGTTTTTTGTTGACAAAAAAAGGCATTTTTGAAATAAAACAAGGGTTACTTACATAACTAGGGTTTGAATGAAACAAAACCCTTACTATATTTTGAACTTGCTTCTATAGGTGAATGCTTCCCTTATACTGTCATTTTTGTAGTTGATCCTGTTGAAAAATTGTCTTCATGTTGTAGACATACCCTTGCATAGGGTTCTCTGTATCTTTGCAAAAAATGTTTATATAACTGGCTCTTTGATAACATAACACTGCTCTACAAAAAATGGAACTCTATATTTCTTAAACTATTATGACATATGCTCAATGTAGCTTGGTTATCTTGACTATGACAGACTTACTGTCTTAGACATGAATGGGTCTTAGATATGAATAAGATTATCTCTGTACTATTCAGTATGTACACCCTGAGCATGCCCCTATAGGTTATTCATAGCATTTTCATCATCTTCTATACTCTGTCAAATACATGACTGTAGCTATTCATTATGGACAAAATGTATGAGATCTGGCATGCTTTGTGATCATTTACTCTTCATGTTTGATATTATAGTTGTCTTGCTTCTATTCATTGATGAATATGACACTGTACATTACTATTGATCTGAATTTAACTATCCTCTTATTTATGACTGTTCTTGTCATTTGATGCTCCTTGAATTTATAGTTATGACTTGTACTTTTGAAAGTATGATTGTCCTTCTGTCTTGTCCACTACTACTGATGCAACTGTTGCTTGATGTCTTAGCAATTGTGTAGACCATCTAGGAGTTCATCAAAGTCCTTAGCATTGTGATCAAAACCATCTATATCCTTGGCAATCTTTTACAAAACTCCATACAGACCTAAATACCATAACAATCTTCTAACTGTAAGTATCTTAACATTGTACCTTTTATAGGCCTTTATCATTTTCATGATCCTCATCCTTATCTCTTGAAACTCTGTCAACGTTTTAATTTATCACTGTCCCTTATAGTTCATATAACATTCAGTTTCTTCATAGTTGAAGAGTGTGGGATGTACACAAGGATCTCCAACAGACAAACCTTCTATCACATAGTATTATCCTTAAACTCCCTTAGGCATTTATGATAGTTTGGGTTGTACTATGACTGCACTTTATCTTATGATAGTGACTTTAGTCCTTTGTAACTGTCCAAGATTTTTAATCAATGAGGGTTTGCTTTCTCCATTATGGACAGTCAGTTTTAGTGACTGTTGTTTTCGGCATTGTGCACAATCATTTCTTTCACTATCTTTATGCTCACTAGTTATACCTTCATCATTGTTTAGACCCATGGCTGACCCTTAATGGTTTAGAAGGAAACTTTGTAACCTTGAAAGATTTTATCAATGTATGAGTGACTGAGCATAAGACACCAACTAATAATCAAGTTCTTATGACTGTCCCATGCTTGACAGGTTTGTTGCTCCATTATGGATAGTCAATTTCACCTCTTTGACTTCAATACATTATTGTTTTAGTCTCTTTCACTATCCAAGTCAATGAAAGTGCAGTCCTCTCTGTCATTGTTTTCATGACTGCTTCCTTGTGTCTTATCTTAGCATTTGACTTCACTTCATTCTCATTCTAGGGGCACCATGTTCACCTCTTTTAATAGCACATATAAAGACACAAAAGATATCTTATTTAATAGTCTATGACCATCATGACTACTCTCAAAGAACCTACTAGTTGTTCTTAAGGCCTGTGCCCTTAGTGATATAACTTTTGTCCTTTATTGTTCATGACTGCTAACAAAATTCAGAATATCTAAACAAGGCATAATAAGCTCTTCCTATGGTGGAACCCTGATCTTCATGACTTTTATGTCAATTGTCCTCCTTACATCTATAATAAATACATATGAAATGCTTCTGTAATACTTATGAGTTGGGCTTGACCCTTGTGGGAGCCATATTTTCCCCACTCATAATATAGTCTAATGAAACACTTAGAAACACAATTTCACCTGTATCTGCACATGAAGCAAACTTGTTAGAAAATAAATGCATACTTTGGATGTGTTTGATGACTCGCTTGTTTTCTAGGATGTCCAAAGTATACATTTCTTGTTTAATGCATTTGAGGAGCAGTTTATGCTGGCATAGGTACTTGTTCATGTCAGGTTAGGGACCATTCATTACTTAGAGTATTAATCTAACACCATTCTTTTGCTAGATGCAGGAAATAGAGATGACATGGACTAGGAAGGACAAAGACAACTTGGGGCAACAGGACAACACACCTAAACTAGAACCAGTCATTCTCAGGCAATGACTAGCCTCTACCCTTACATGCACTTTCACTTTTATTTACTTATTCATGTATAAATTGTTTTCTTCAATTTCATTGAATAAGAAAGTTAATCTCATGGCTTGTGTGAGATAATGTACATTTTACATTCAATAAAGATTATTTATTTGTTCAAAAAAGATTTGTGTAAATCTTTCTTATGTTACATGCACTTGGACAAATGCAGTAATTTGATAATCATAATCTTTTTGAATTATTTTATTTATGCACTTGAATGTATTGTAATAAGGATCAAATAAAATGTACCCTTTTAAACTTTGAATCAAAACTCTACCTAAATAAGCTGTAGTGAAATTTAGGTAACAAGTATCTCTGGGAAAAGTTAGGGGTTATTGCCCCTCCTTCCTTGAACTAGATGCATAAGGAAGTGCATCAGTCCAATATGTTTCAGAATTCATTCTTTTCTGGACTGATGATGGAGGCTACCTCTCAGGGGGAGCAGGTAATGGCATTGGAGAGTGTTATAGTCAGGGGGAGTAAGAGTTGGTACAGGATAGTTTAGAGTAGTTGAGATCAATGCAAGTATGTGCAGTATCTTATTTAAAGGGAGAAAGATTGAAAAAGGTGTGTCACCCTTTTCCATTGATGTCAAAGGGGAGAGAGTTTGTGTGAAAAACAAAGGAAGAGTAAGATGTATAAAAGAAAAGGGGAGAATGAGATTAGTGCAGAATTGTGTCATGATGTTTTTCACATCATATGTTTCCATTAATGACAAAGGGAGAGATTGCTGCAAGTATGTCCTAATTGGTGTTGTCATTGATGTCAACATGTTTGTGTTGTCATTAGTGTCAATTGTATCTTCCGGTGTTGTTGTTGTTGGTTGGTTGAGTTGTTGTGTTAAGGTGATTTGAATCAATTGTAGTAGTGTTGATGATGTTAGTATATTGTTCTTGTTGTTGGGTTTCCAAGTGCTTTTGAGAAAATTTGTTAAATACCGAAGATAGTGTTGTGAAGAAGTATTCTAGCTTACATGATACTGTCTGAGTCTTTGCTCTGCATTTCTTCTGTGTTGAGGACCGGAGTGTGAGGTTTTGATATGTTTTAGAGAAGTGGTTGAAGATGTTAAATCCAAAATTTGGTGGTCTAGAACATTGTGGCTTGAAAGTTCTGTTCACCAGTTTAAAGATTGTGCCTAGCAGTATTTGTAGTGTGACTGGAAGAAAGTATTTTGCTCCGCATTTCTCTGCAGTTTAGTTTTTGATCTTGCGGTTATAGATGAGTCTCCATAAGGTCCATATCTATGTTCTATCCAAAGGACTTGTGATTTGATGCTCTAAAATGTAGTTTTCTTGAGTAGCAGAGTTTGGTAGTGTTGGTTGTGAGCAGTCTGTGAACTACCTTCAAGTGAGATTTGTTGTAGCTAGATTTGTTGGCTCCCGGGTAATTTCAAGTTTTTCATGGATGTTTCCAGATTGTTTTAAAGGCTTGTTCTTGGTCCACAAGCTATGGTTGGGTTCTTAAGTGTTCTTGGTGTTTGCACAAGATTAGCCGACTTGGGTGCTAACACTAATTGCAGATGTGCTTCGTGGACTGAGGAAGCATGTTGAAGCATGTGAAGATGTATTTAGGTTTGAGCTAAGCTGTGAAATGTTATACCTTTATTCCTTTTCTTCACAAGAATGTTTAGGTCCAGACCTAATTTGAATTATGTATGTTTGTTGACCTTGGATGTTGTTTTAAAGGTTGTAGAGTGTGTTGCCGACCTTGGTGAATGTTTCAAGGTTGATGATTGATATAAATAAGTGTAAAGGATTAGTGTGTATGTGAGTGGGTGTGAGGATTGCGGTAATGGTAATGTGAATTTGAATAAAAAGCAGTAAGGACTTTCATGTGGTAGCTAACCTAATGCAATGAGCAAAAGTTGTCTACAATTTTCAAAGAGATTGTGAAGGTGATGTTTGTTGTGCTTCATTAAAACTGAACTCAGGCATGTGGTAGATGATATTATATTAGTTCATGGCATTAAACCACCTCTTTTCTTCTTTCTTCTTCTTCTAGACAATGAGTCCTTGGCAATGAGCCTTTCTCTTTAGGGCAGTGAGCCTCTTGTAATTTGGTATTGCTACTACTTTATATTGTGAGCTAATCCTCACCGTGGTTTTTCCCTTTTAGGGTTTTCCACATTGTCGTGATCCTATATTTACAAGTAATTTTTGGACTAACTTATTTTAATGTTTGAGCACTTAGCTTGCTCATAGTTTATCATACCATCCCTAATCTGATGGATAGATTGAGGTTGTCAACAAATTCTTGGAGGCTTATCTTTGATGTTTTACTTAAATAGATAAATAAGAGAGATGGGTGTAATGGATACCACTAGCAAAATGGTGGTATAACACTAATTTCCATACTTCATCCAAAATGTGTCCATTTTTTAAACCATATGGGTACCAGCTACCATCAATCACCTCTTCTTTGTGAGCACACCCAAAGGTTCAAATAGTTGAAGAACACATTTAGCATCAACAAGAGGTACTTTAATCTCATGCAAAACTTGGAAGTGGCACAAAACAAAATGAAGCAACAAGTTGATCAACACCCAAGGGAAAAGACTTTTGAAGTGGGAGATTAGGTCTTTGTGCCATTATATCCACATAAGCAAATGTCACTAAAATAGAAAAGAAGGATAACAAGATCAATCTCCCAATTATTATGGTCCTTATAAGGTGTTGCAAAGGATTGGTAGTATAGCATATAAATTGGAGTTACCTATGTCAACAAAAATGCATCCAGTCTTCCATGTTCCATGCTTAAAGAAGGTTCTTGAACAAAAAGTTGTAGAATAGACTAAGTTAACAAAGCTTGATGAGTAGGGGAAAATGATTTGGATCCCAAAATAATTATTCAAACACACACTAAGTGGTTGTAGGTGATGGAAATCACAGAGTATTTAATCAAATGGAAGAACTCTCCAATCAAAGATGCTAGATGGGAAATGAGAATTTTATCAAAAAAAGTCCATAGTTGATTAGCACTGAGGACAATGCTTCTCTAAAGAATAGTGCATGCTATACCCTTAATCCTTTCATGTGCATAGGGTTATGAGTAGTTCTCTTGTGGATACCTTAACTCATATGATCATTAATATAGTATTATATGGGTAGTTAAGTTGGCATGGGTGGCATCAATGGCATAAGTATGGTATATATAAGAGCTAGTGGTTAGTTTATGATCATCATATTATGAATTGTATTCTTCTTGGAGAATTTTGGATTTTTGTCCCCTCAAAGCACGGCTTATTATTCTCAAGTATTATCAAGTATTTGTAGCATATTTCCTATTATATTCTCTCTTGTGCAAGTTATTTCATTACAGATAATCACCATGTTAGAACATAATGTTATTAAGGGTCATACCCTTATAACATTTATATATTGTTCTTTAATATAAGGTTATAAACCTAATGTTTATTATATGTTTTATAAAGCTTATACCATTTCATAATTAATGTTATGTTGTAAAATGTCCCCCCTAGGACTTTTACCTCCTATGTTTAGCTCTCGAGTCCCTTAATTTTCATCATGCATGTTAGAAATGAATCCCAAGACAAAATTCTCCAAAACCCATGACAAATGGGACATGAGGGACATTATAGAGCTTAACCCTATCCCAAAATAGGTCCCAAGACAAGGGAGCTCATGCCCTTGCCCTGCCCTATTTTGGCAAGGTCCCAAATTTAAAAGTCAGTTAAGTTACCGTTAAAGGTGTTCCTTGCCGACATCTTAAGTTTGAATTACGAAATTTGTAGCGGGAATGCATATAGAATCATGTTTAGGACTTCATTTATAAATTAGAAGATGATTATGATATTTTGGCGAACTTATGACTTTAGAGCATTCAAGGCATTCATTGTGGCAGAGCAGAATATTATTGTTGTGTTTGTTATTGTAGATTTGGCTTCATCTTCTCATGTTGTGAAGGATCTTCATCTGTGTGGGAGCTACACCTCTGAGGTGATACCTATTTGTGCTTCAATCAATCATTTATCAATTTGTTTTTGCCCCTATCCTGCAAGGACACGCACTCTCTATCTAACAATGATGTTGGAAGGCTTGAATGCCATTCCAGGGCTTGACTGAGGCAAGCTCCTAAACACCAAAACCCCTGACCCCTCTCCTTGTGATTATAGGTGACAGGTGTCGAATTCTATGGAGTGGAGTTGCAGAGTGTAAGGATCTCAGATCTGACAGAAAAAGGCAAAAAAGAGCACTACCAGGGCTTGGGCACTAGTCCCTTTGCCCTCCAGGTTTGCAGAGCCAGAAATCTCTGGAACAGTGATAATCAGTAGCAGAAAAGATATGGAAACCCTTGACAAAAATACCACCTTGGGATTGGGTGCGAGTCCCTTTTCTCTCGACTATTCAGGATTTCAAACTTCAAAATCTAGTATATTTCTAATCTTCATTTAGTATCTTTGTGTGCAAACATTTGTCAGAATTCGTCTATTTATTCACAATTTTGCATAATTAGAGTTTTGAGCATAATTGGGCTTGAATTAAGACACTAATCATCATTTTCCAAATTTCCCTATCATTCCCAGTGACAACCAACCCGCAGATGAATCCTCTTGCAGAATTTGTGATTCAACGCAGTTAAATGTCCTTGAATGTGTGTAGTGAAAGGAGGACCTAACTAAACTATCCATTAAACCCATCAACCCTCTTTTTCTACATTACATTTTGGTGAAATATGTTTTGCTGAACAGTGTATCTTGCTAACTATTGTGCATCAAATTTGTATTCATATATTTCATTGTCATCATCTTGCATTTGAAAATTTACAAAAAAAATGAAATGTTTGAAAAAATTAAGTATCCTAGACTTGCATCTAGACATAGTTTACACTATTTGCATTGCATTTATTCTAAATCATTTAAATATCTGATATCTTAATCAGATCTGATATAAATTACAGCAGTACATCATTACATAAGCATTTTCATTGCATTTTTGTGCTTTATTTGTTAGAATTTGCTTGAAATTGTGCATCTTTCATATAACCTAGTCTTTGCAATAGCTAGGGTTTGTGGTTAAAATCTAGTTTCAGATTTTACTACTCTTTTGAACACTCTTTCAAATCTGATTTTGGATTGTAGTGTTGTTGCATTGTATGTATTTGCATCTTACTTTTACTGTTTAGAACATTTACATTGAAATTTTTTAAAAAATCAAGCATTTTAGGTCATAAACAAGCATAATTTTGCATCTATTTCCTTGCATAGGTGTTGAAAATATTTTGAAATCTGATCTTGCATTCATTTGAACACATACATACATTGCTCATTTAAAAATTTCACATCATTTTGTACTTTTGCTTGAAAACTTGCATGTTTTTAATTACACATTGTGTATTTCAACGCTAAGGGTTGTATACACTTTCCTTAGACAAACTTACAATCCACTCATATTGCCTTGGTGTGTTGCATTATTGCATTCTACTCATTGGTTTGTTGTGGACCCTATGTGTCTTTTATGACCCGCTTCCTTCAAATAAGTGTTTAAAGGGTGAAATAATTTCACATTACACGGCTTCTCATTATAAAAACAAGGTCATGGAGGCATCTTGTTATTCATCTTTGGAAGCTTTGTTTGCATACATCATAGGTGTTGATAAATTTTACAAATTCACTAATAAATATCCTCAAGTCCTACAACAAATTGCACATATCTATGACATTGATATTCCCATGAGTGCTACATATGAGATTTTGTTACATATCTAATTTTGAAAGTTTCACCACTCTCATGGGTATCTATCCTTCGATCTTGGAAAACCTCACTGATTTCATCTCTACGAAAGACAACGAAGAAGGAAATGATCAAGACATCCCTCCTCTCCCTACATTTCATGACGACATAATGGACATCCTTTCTAAGACATATGAGGTTGATATAGCCCTGGGTGATTCATCTAATAATCCAAAGACTTCTATCAACATAACCTCACTTGGTGAGGATATTTTGGCACAAGAAGACATCATTGAAACATTCTTTAATACTACCCTTCCATCCCTTCTTGCTCTTGTTGGCCAGGATGAAGCATTGGATGGTGCAGATTCTCTATGTGAGCAACTTCTTCAACCTATTGACACTGAAAATTCATCAACCGATCTTCAAACACTTCTTAACTACATCTTAAAAAAAGAAATAGATCACACACCCTTACCTAAACACTCACATACCTTGGAAACTACCAACAATATGGAGAAGATAAATGAACATGTTATTCCTAAAGACCAAGGTATTCTGACACCTTACAACCCAGTCAAAATAGGCATTTTTAGGGCCCCTACACCACTTCAATTGATTGACACAAAAAACTACGACATTCCTCCTATGCCATCATTAATAGATATCTTTCCATTAACAACTCATATGATTGTACCTTCACAAACTCAAGAAAATATGGAAGAAAGAAGAGATAAAGCTTTAACCATCAAGGTAAAGATCAAGATCAAGGACAACAAATAAGTATTTCTAACCCTGGTGGCCACCTATGTCGTAGCATTATTTTCTCATTTATGTGGCCTCTCCTCTTGTGTTGTGTTCCCCCGTGATGTGTTATGTGTTGTTTAGGCCTCCTTGGATGACCCTTGATACTCTTGTAAGGTCAAGGATACTGGGAGACCGCCTCTGTTGTGACCATTCTTCTATTTGTATCATCATTCTTCTATCTTGCTTCTCCTCTATTTTTATTGTTGTGTCATTCCTTGGGGGCATAGCGTTGCGGTTGATGACCTAGGGGCATCTTCCTAGTCGGCAGATGACGAAAAACAAACAACTAACTGATACAAACCATGTGTCCCTTCTACAAGAAAAACAAAAATGGACCTAGTCCATACATGAAGATGGGGTTGATTTATATATCCAACGATTGGCTAGTAGAATCACTCTGTGTGTTATTTGATGTTGTCTTATCTTGCTAACAAATCATAACAATACATCTACTCTGTGCACTCTGATTGTCTTGTATCTCGCCTTGCTACACTTGGTTTTGAGATATCTGTAGTATAGCCCATGGTTATACTCAGTTCCAAACCCATAGTAGAGCCTTGGCCCTTCATGTGATTGTTTTTCATGCATAGCTTTAATGAATTGAATTCTTAGCATAATCAGTGTGTTTGAGGGAACATTCAGTGATCGTAAGCACATGTCACCTTTGGGAGCATGGGCTTTGTGAAAGTTCTTGTTCCCTTGTGTGTTTTATCTCTACCTTAACGTGCTTGATATCAGTACATGACATCAACCACCTTAAGGTGGGGGCATATAAGGTAAGTTGTCTAATGATTTTGGTAATAACAAAGTGTGTGTGTAAGCTCTCTGTGGAGGCGGGATGTATCTCTGGTGCGAGTGCACATCTTTATTCTATATTGCAATCAAAGAAGCCCTCTGTGGAGGTAGGATATCATGCATATCCTTTTATTTAAAAGCCCTCTACGGAGATGGGGATGGTGTATCTCTTGAGCTAGTGGACATCCTTTTATTTTTAAAAGTCCTTTGCGGAGGTGGGATTGGATCTGAGACTATCCTCCCTTAAGCATGTCTTTGGTGGTTGTTATGGCATAAGCCCAACCATCAGGTGTGCCTGTGGTGTGTTTGATATGGTGGGAACTTAGAAATAATCTCCTATCATCACCTTGTTTGTTGTGTTTAAGATGTATAGTATGTATCTGGCATGCTATGCGGCGCTTGTGTCTTTTGTGTGTCTTCCATGTGTTTTCCCCCTTGCGTAGTGTAAAGGGTGTGGCAATGAGTCTCCCCTATGCTTGGGTTTTGTATGGTATTTTGCCCCCCTGGTGTAGTCTAAAGTTGTGTGGCGATGAGTCTCCCCTACATTCTTGGGGTTTTGTGTGTTGTAATTTTTATTTCCATGCATTTATATATATGAAAATGAAAATTTTATATCAATTGTATTCATTGTGTTGTGCATGACTGCTCTCTTGTCTTCATCATGTTTTGCATGTCTTCAATACTATATTTTCCATGTTTTGTCTTCTTGTTACTATCTTCACTGTGTTTTGCGTGTCTGTGATGTGTTTTCTCTAATGTTTACTTGAGACTGGGGGCTAGAAATAGTTTCTCAATCTTTGTGTATACATTAGCTTCAAGTGCCTGGTGTGTTTGTTGTGTTTTGACCATACTTTAATGCATGTATGGGTCGTAAGATCATAAATACATTAAAGTGGGGATTAAATGTTATGTCGTAAAATATCCCGTAGGACTTTTACCTCCTAAGTTTAGCCCCTGGATCCCTTAATTTTCATCATGCATGTTAGAAATGAATCCCAAGACTAAATGCCCCAAAAACCATGACAAATGGGACATGAGGAACATTATAGAGCTTAACCCTGTCCCAAAATAGGTCCCAGGACAAGGGCGCTCGTGCCCTTGCCCTGCCCTATTTTGGCAGGGTCCCAAATTTGAATGTCGGTTAAGTTACCATTAAAGGTGTTCCTTGCCGACATCTTAAGTTTGAATTATGAAATTTGTAGTAGGAATGCATAAATAATCATGTTTAGGACTTCATTTGTAAACTAGAAGATGATTATGATATTTTGGCGAACTTATGATTTTAGAGCATTCAAGGCATTCATTGTGGCAAAGCAGAATATTGTTGTTGTGTTTGTTATTGTAGGTTTGGCTTCATCTTCTCATGTTGTGAAAGATCTTCATCTATGTGAGGGCTACACCTCCGAGGTGATATATATTTATGCTTCAATCAATCATTTATCAATTTGTTTTTGCCTCTGTCCTGCAAGGACACTCACTCTCTATCTAACAATGGTGTTGGAAGGCTTTAATACCACTCCAAGGCTTGAGTGAGGCAAGCTCCTAAACACCACAACCCCCAACCCCTCTCCTTGTGATTGCAAGTGACAGGTGTTGAATTCTGTGGAGTGGAGTTGCATAGGAGTGTTGTAGAGTGTAAGGATCTCGAATTTGACAGAAAAAGGCAAAAAAGAGCACTACCAAGGCTTGGATACTTATCCCTTTACCCTCCAGGTTTGCAGAGCTAGAAATATCTAGAACAATGATAATCAGTAGTAGAAAAGATCCAGAAACCCTCGACAAAAATACCACCTCAGGCTTGGGCGCAAGTCCCTTTGCCCCCAACTGTTCAGGATTCTAAACTTTGAAATCTAGTATGTTTCTAATCTTCATTTAGTATCTCTATGTGTGAACATTTGTTAGAATTTGTCTGTTTATTCACGATTTTGCATAATTAGGGTTTTGAGCATAATTGGGCTTCAATTAACACACTAATCATCATTTTCCAAATTTCCCTATCATTCCAAGTGACAATCAACCTGTAGATGAATCCTCTTGCAAAAGTTGTGATTCAACTCGATTAAATGTCCTTGAATGTGTGTAGTGAAAGGAGGACCTAACTAAACTATCCATTAAACCCATCAACCCTCTTTTTCTATATTACAATTAATAATATAATAGCTAGTAGATTATTAATTATTTACAAATGGTTGCTTTGAATAGGTGTGACTAATACCGCTTCAAGTATTTTTCCACCCCTTCTATATTTAAGGAGGTTCTCTCACATTTGAGAGGGAAGTGAATTTGAAGATAGTGAATTCTATCACTATGCACAAGAGGTATTATTGTCCATCTGGAAGTAAGTAGAGAAGTGTCCCTAGGTTCAGTCTATTTTTTAATAGACTATTTTTTGTAAGTGTTTTATAATAAAATGGTGCTTTATGGGGTTTTTTATCCAAAGGAGTTTTCTCCATGTATATGTTGTGTAATGTGTTAAATCTATGCTTGTATAATTCTCATTTTATTTATTTTACATTTTATTTATAATGACTAGTATCCTAAGATACTAATTTCTAACACACCATCACAACCAAAAATATATAGAGATAATAAAAATATGGTAAGATTAGTCATGTGGGGTCATGAAATGACCAACTAAAAAAATAAATGCAATGGCTTAAGACCACTACAGAGTGCCATAGAATACAAAATCATAGACCTCAAGAAAAGGGGTTCCTTTTTTCCTCAAGGAAAATAAGGTGTGTTGTGCAAGCAACTCAAACTTGTTCTCTAGGACTTCTTAAATATGTGGATGTTTATTACAACTAATAAGTGGCAATACACTCACTCTAGGCTCAAACAAGGTTCCATACAACTCATTATCTCCCATCAAATGGAGAATTGATTAAAAGGGAAACTTATAGGGTAATAGTCTAGCTTTAAATTCTATGTAGCTCATAAAATTTGATGCCTTAACTTCATCCAAATTACATACTCCTAGCTAAATATGCCATAATATTTATGTATCCCCATGGATTACCCCCTTAATGTTCCCATGATCATGCAATTAAGCTCATTGTAGGTCGTATGCCCCCAATATTTGGTCATAGCAATACCATTATGTGAATAGATAGTGCAATAATCACTCCAACTTAGGGTCATTCAACCTATTTTTAGTGCAAACTCTTCTCTAATCCTCCTTATTAAGAAAAAAGATGGTTCCTAGCATTTATGTGTATATTTCTAGGAATTAAACAAAATCATGATCAAGGATAAGTTCCTAATTCCCATGATTAATGAGTTACTTGATGAATTGAATAGGACCCACTCCTTTTCCAAAATTGATTTACAATCTTGTTATCACTAGATCTACTTATGTGAAGAGGATATTCCTAATATCACCTTCTACACTCATGAGGGTCATGATGAATTTCTAGTTATTTCATTTGGCCTTACTAATTCCCTATCTATGTTCCAAATCTTAATGTACAAGATGTTTTTGCCCTTTCCCAAAAAATTCATTCTAGTATTATTTTATGACATTCTTGTCTATAGTACAACTTGTGAAGAGCACCTCCTTTGCCTTTATTAATGTAATGCCCCAAGCTCATGCTCAAGACATTAGTGAATAAACACTAGATGAACAATTTTTTTGTGATACAAAAGTGGCATTAAGAAAGTCACACAACACTCCCACATGCCCAAGGTGTCATCACATGTAATGACACACTTGGAATGCACACCAATGCACAATGCAATGTGACACAAGCTAAAGACATAAAAACACCATGGGACAAAATACCATGGTTGACATGCAAAATGAGACAAGGAGGGTTGGGATTTCCAATGTTATTGAAAAACATATACAACATCCCTACAAGACCACCCCTTAGCTATCTCAAAGTTACAAAAGGAAAAAATCTCAAAACTACCAAAGCTTAGACTTTAGGGAAGATGTGTAAAAGTTTAGACTTTTCCTCAACCTTGCAACTTGACCTACCAACTTAGGCTTGCATTTTAGGTTTCTTTCCTGATTTGCAACTACACCTAACACTGCCTCAAATTTTATCTTTAGGTTTGCAATTGCAACATGCAAAACTCACTCAGGTTTCAAGAAACAACTACAATTTATACTTTGCAATATGTAAAGGTACTCTAATTCTTAGGTTTAGGTTGACTTTGCACTTTGGGGATCAATTGCAACATGTACTTTGTACTTTGGGTCTAGAAAGCAACTTACAAAATGTAAAAGCCCAATGAAAGTTTGGAACATGACATCTTCAACGATTCGAGCTCTAAGGTCACACTTGAAATTACAACTTACAAAATGTCAAGTCAACTCCAAACCTTCTACACGCTCAGGTTCTAGGATCTGATTGTAACTTTCAACTTTAGACTAGAAACTCGTCTAGCATGTAGTTTCAAAATATTTTCCTAAACTACAAAAATAGAGCCTAGAAAAACACTAAGACAAGAAATACAATGAGGTCTATTTTACAAAATCAATGAGGCTTAACTTCCTTGATTTACGAGTTGTTACAAAATAGTTTCAATCAAATGCTTAGGGAATCATGGGCTTTAATCTACCCACATGAGAGCCTCCTTACGAACATAGTTCCCAAGGAATAAGGTGGAAAGTGAATCTCACTTCCACAACATAAAGAAAACTAACCTCCAAAGATAAACATGAGGAAAATGATACGGAAATCCATACTCATTTGACACCAACATCGGGATGGGTCAAAGGGAAAGATAGAACTCTTATCCTCTATGCACGAATAATGCAATCCAAAACATAAGGATCCATAAACATAATTACAACATATATAAAAGAGGACTCCAATGTCCCAAGTTAATTGTTTCCACACAAAAGATAAATATTATAACATGATAATCTCCATCCAACACAAGGATCAATTTCCAACCAAATGAGATTAAACATAATTACAAGATAGAGGCTACTTCCCAAACATGGAAGGATCAAACCCCAATACATAAATGATACAAAGATTATTATTATTACATTAATGATTAGCCACACCCAAGGTGCTCCA
This sequence comes from Cunninghamia lanceolata, assembly GCA_027924645.1. Classification (NCBI taxonomy): domain Eukaryota; kingdom Viridiplantae; phylum Streptophyta; class Pinopsida; order Cupressales; family Cupressaceae; genus Cunninghamia; species Cunninghamia lanceolata. The sequence goes on from BSBN01000524.1 coordinate 4,444,191, forward strand.
ATAACCACAAAGAATAACATGAATAACACAAGAATATTGAACAAGGAACTTTTATAACTCCCATGAGATTTTCAAGAATGGAAACAATGGGAAATGTTACCCACCTCCCAACCATATTACCATTGTCAAGCATAATAGATGTCTATACTACTCTAGGCAACCCTCAAGCTATGGAGAAGAAGATCATAGATACACCGCTATCAAGGTCAAGGCTCACACACATACAAGGAATACATGGCAACACACATGCCAATCAAAGCACACATGCAACCCACACCAAATCAAGCATAAGTAAATAAATGGAACAAATGCCAATCAATGCACATGTAAAATAATATGTGGTACACATGCCAACCTATGCATATACAAATGATCACAATCACATTAGATACAAAATCCAATGATAGGGAAGGAAAAGGGTCCTAGAAATAAGTAAAGGAGTGTCATCACAGTCACACACTGGTGTTGTGGGTAATTATGATATTCACCAACTCCTAGAGTTGTGACATGCCCTTCATAACTAGATCAAACCTTTGTGAGCATTCAAACCCTAGCATGAGAAATCTTGATTAAACATTTATCATTTAACCAATTTGTCTTTCATTTTCACTTGATTAAAACTCTCCACACGTTTGTTCCAAGGATCCATTTGTATCCCAACAAATGATGAGAGCCACTCCTTTCCTATTCTATACCTCAAATCTAAAGTTCCAATGCTCCAATTTTAAAAATTGGGTGTGGCACATAAACTAATGCAAAGTTTCATGGCATATTGCCAAAAGGTGTAGAATCTAAAAATAATAAGGAGATAATTCATTTCACAAATTAAATCATTCAATGAGTCTTAAAATGCATTTTTTATAATTTTCTTACATGGTATGCAAAACCATAAAATTCTCCCAACTCCATTAATGGAGTCAAATGATACCTTCAAGAGTCTATGCAATTTTCTAACTTTTGAAATAAAATTAAAAAATCCAAATTTCAAAAATACCCTTTTGATCCAAAAATTCCCAACAACCTACTTCTACAATCAATTTTTCTAAATTACCAATTTAGAAAAAAGTTCCATAAATTGGCCTTAAAATGCAAGTTTTAAAAAAAATAGAACATAAAATTAAACTACAAATTGCAATCCTAAATCATTCTTATAGAATGATGTCATATGACTCCACCTAATGTGGGCATAGAAAAAGGAAAGGATTCCATTTAAAAAATAATTTAAATAAAATATTACCTCTTTCCAACTTTGCAAACAAAATAGAAATCATCTTCTTGATCGTCACACACACCCATGCAACTCAATTCCATTCCTAAGAATTATCCCCCCAAGCATAATCAATTGAATTTGACTTCAATAAATTCCATTTATTGGTTCTTCCAACTGATTATCTGAATCCTCTAAAGATTTAGCCAATTTCTTATGGTTGAGGATTCAAGGTCAGTGGCCAACGAATAGGATTCAACAAAGAGTTGAAGTCCTCTGCACTTTTAGTTTTGCAAGACCAAGACAGGTGTACCTACACAACATCTAAGGGTATTCTTGACTTATGAAAGATGTTGTTCTTAAACAGATGGTTCTCAATGAAAATATACCAAGGAAATAAATGACTCCTATCAAATTTGGCTTAATCCTTTGGTAAATCAATTCAAATCAGGATTGAGAACATATTCTAATTCTAATCTACTCCTAAAATAATAAGGAAATGGAAATGGTTTGTTTATAGATATGGATCTACATAACACTTTGATACAATAATGGATCAGTGCCTAATCCTAGGGCCACAGAGTCAAATTGTAAAAAATTAATGTATCTTTCAAGCAGCTTTAATTCATTTTAATGGACCAATGATATTAATGCCTTACACTAATACCTCCTAGACATTAAATTGTAGAATCATCCTTTAAACCACAATATAATATGAAGTTAACTATGAGTTACTTAAGCATTTACTTCTCTCCTTGAAATAAAGCAAAAAACAACACACACATTATAGATGAACTCAAAATACCCTTGATATCTTGTATTCATATTAAACTCGGAAGTACATGAATGGAGAAAATTCTACAACCAATTTGATTTGACATTCAAAATTAAAATGACAATATACTGCTCTACAGATTTGAACAAACACAGTCTGCAACTATTCTCTATTTACTAGACTAAAACACTAATACACTGCTACCCAAAAATGAGATTCAAAACCCTTTTCAAATGGCCTTGAATTCCCTTTTATAGAACAAGGGAGCAACAAGCTACAGGCCGTGCCAAAAGGTGTCTTTTAGGCACTATAAGACAAAACATATTTTATTTCCCAAAGAATACCATTTAAGCTAGTACAAAGTTTGAAGAAGATGTTTATTCCCTTTTGAAACTGATTTTACTCACATTTGGAAGTTGCAACTGCATGCCAGAGCAGAAACATTACCTCATGATGATTGAACGGTCATGAGTGCAACTTGCTTGCCAAATGAAATGCAAATTATATGCATCTTATTTCATCTTCATTTCACTTGATCTCCTATATCGAAAACCACCCAAGGATCTGGCCCACTAGCTGACAAAATTTGAAAGAGAGTGCCTTGTTACTACTGAGGTGGAAAGAATTGATGCACACTTGCCAAATGATTTGTATATTCTTGATTTGAGGGGAGGGAGATCAAAGTGATGATTGTTTCCATTTCAAATTCAATTCTAGAGAGTTCATCTAGAGCTGAGCTCAAATTATCAATAATGCTCTCCTCATCCTCATTAATCTCAAGTATAATTGGAATGATAAGCCGAGAACACTCATGCTTCCATTCTTCCAAGTCTTTTAATGACCTATCCTACTTCCAAAATTGTGGCAAATAAGGCCCCTGCAATCTATGAAAATAGGTCAACTATTTGGAAAAGTCTTTAGAAAACTTCTTATGCCTCCTCAATATTTTCCTAGTGGCTTTGATTGTGTCCAATATTTATGTTAAGTGATTAACTGATTCTTCATCACATATCTGCATCTTTAACAACATATTGAAAATTATGACTCAAGGTGTCATATGCCTCTCCCATGTCTCCATTTTGATTCCCAATCTCTTATGCTGTTCAAGTATGTTTCTCAAGGCATAATGACATTCCCAAATCCTCTCCACATATGCCATTATTCTATCCAACTTTCTCTCCAATATGCCTTGAACAAAATTAGGTTTCACTTGCTTCACCTTCTTTAAAGCATCCTCCTCCCTAGCTCTGCTTTGGTTAGGCACTTGCTTGATATTTTATTCTTCTCTAGAAGAAATTGGAAGAGTAATTAGACAGAGGGCACCAGTAGCGACATTCAATTTTTCTTACAGAAACAAATTCTACTTATTCAACGTTTCTAACTCTGTTTGCATCTTCTTAACTACAGCTTCTATGAACATGGCAGAATGTATGGTTAGAGCGATAGCTTCCACAAGACTGGTGTCCTCTAGCCTGTGCACTATCAGGCTTCTTGTTACCTTGTTGGGATCATCAATAACAAGAGGCTTCTTGCTTGAAGGAGAAATAGACCAGATGGCTAGGGCATTTGTATCTGGATCAAAGGCAGAACCAAAATACATCCTATATGCCATCCCATTTGTTATGTTCAAATCAATGTCCTCATGCTTTCTAATGGTATCAAATGCAATAGTAGATGATAGGTCTCATCCTAGCAATAGCATAAAACCACTTTTTCTAACAATTTATCTTCCCCTTGGTGGGCTCATTCCATCCATCTCTTCATGGACCTTCTTCCAAAAGTTAGCAACAACTTTATCCTTATTCTCAGGGGTTAATTTCTTTATTTGTCTATTTATTTCTTGTCCCTTCATTTTCAGGACAAACTCTCTAAATTCCTTAGAACAAATAAAAGAATCATCATCAATGAATTGCTTGCTTTCCAATGTCCTAACATCATCTAATAATTCATCAACACCTTCAAAATCAATAATCATCCTTTCCTCATGAGGTGCCCTTACTTCCACTGTAGGAGGTTGCATTACTTCCATTACATCTAGTAAGCCTGGAGTCTCACTCTCATCCACTAAAAAACTAGGAGCAGGGGAAGGCTATGGAGACACTTGGTGAAGTGGAGTGATAGCTCTAGGAAACTCAGGGCCTGACAACTATCTTGATGAAGAGGGGGCTGATGTTTAAGGGGGGTACATCTTCTTAGGCACCACAGGCAAGTTAGAACACAATTCATTAGCACTCTGTAACATAACCCTAATTCTTTCAACAGGGTCTTCTATCTCCATGAGGGCTCCATCATAAGAAGGATCAGCTTCATGTCTGATTTTCTCTGCTCTTTGAATCCTTCCCCATAATTTTGCCCTTCTACCACTTTTTTTCTCAGTAGGACAATTCCTGAAGAGATTTTCAAGAAGGTGGAATTCATGTGCATAGGTAGTAGAATCATTATCTAGCCTAGCTTTATTTATGAATCCCTCAGGGTCACATCTCCTTGGCACACCCTTCGGTAGTTTGTAATGACCCAATTTTGATGCAAGCAACTCCAATCCTTCCTTTGATGTGAGTTGAAAGTCACAAAAGGAAATGGTTCCAAAAAGGAAAGAGGCCTTCTTGTAATTCCTAAAATGAGTCTTTTCAAACTCATTCATTTGCCACATAACTTCTAGGAATGCCAGTCTATCAAGGATTGTCCTTGACAAGATGTGAGGTGCACCTTTAAACCCATATACTCTAATGATGGTAATCTCATCATAGATGTACCAATCACCCCAATTGTGGCCAATGCCCAAATTAGGACACAAGTCCTTTGGCCTCAAAAATCTTTGAACTTTATTTGATAATCTGCAATCCTTATAGCCAAGTGCCCTAAAGATTTTCTTTGACAAAGAACTCCTCAAAAATAAGATAGTTAGCCTTAGGGTAGTTACTATTCCAAATGTAAGTCCATTCCTGGACTGGTAACGCTCTACCAAGCTTGTCCATGTGCCTAATTCTCATTGGAGCCTTACACACTTTACCTCCTGCATACAACATGTGACACAATTGAGAATACCATCTGAAGTGGACCACAGAAATATTATTTTTCACACTTGTCAGGGCCTTGTTGATCTTATCCACTAGGAATGATGCATAATCAAAGTGCTTATTATCTTCCCATTTTTGAATGTCATCGGTTAAAACCATGGCATTGATAGGCATAAAGATATTGGCATCCACTCCTAAGACCTGGCATACAACAAAGTAGGTCTTCCAGAAATAATCCTCAAACAGGTCATAGTTGTAGGGCTCCTTGTCATTGTCTGAGAATTTATGTAGCTTACCATTTACCCTTGGCATATGATAAGGGAGCCACTTTACCCTATAGTTGCCCCTGTGTCTGTGATATTCACTATGTAGGGCCCCTATATCCAATGGCATTTGCAATTTGGTGTCCATCATGAACACTTTACAGATATTTTCCTAGTACAGTCAAAGAAGTTCTCTTGCATCATCAGTGTAAATGATTTGCTTCTCAGGGACATAACTCTTAGCCAATGCTTTTATCATCTCAACATTAATGAACACATTAGGGACCACCAACTTGGCTAACCCTAATCTCCAAGGGTTATTCAAAGGATATTTCATAAAACACTTCTTGAAGTGGTACTTGAATAATGCAAATCCATGAATTGGAAGAATGGCGTCCCTGCAGCTTTTGTGAACATCAGAAATTATGTCTACTTGGATACCCGAGCCTTGTTGATGACAAGGTCTTTTAGGAAAATCTAGGCAATTGGGCCAAAATGTCATCATTGAATTCCCTATCCCTTTCCTTTCTATCTTCTTCCCAACTCTCTAAGATGAAGTAGTCATGCTGACTATACTAGGGATTTAGGGTTTTAGGGTTTTTAGGTTTTCTCAAAGTATCCCTATGATTAGATTTTCAATTGGATATCTCTAATGCAAATTCTTAAATGGACCAAGGATCATAGCTAATAACCTCCACACAAATGCTTAACTTCATATGAAAATAAGCTCAACACACTAGGAGAGATGGAGAGAACTTACAGCTTATAATGGTCGATTTCCAAGTTCTTGTTGATGGTGTAATACCTCGCTAGACATAGGAATCTAAAAATTCTCATCCTGGGCGCAACTGCAGAGCTCGGACAAACTCTCATTCTCAATTGTACAAGATTACAGTAAAAATCAGCCTTAAACCCTTTAGGGCACCATTAATGTTAAGTGTACGGGGTGGCAAACAGAGGATATATGTTCTTCAACTTTAAAACTCCACCATAGATTAAATTAAATCAACGGTCATTGCTGGGGTTTGAAATTATTGCAGCAAAGATGAGAAAATCTTTAGAACGTGGAGTCTATTTGCCACAGTGGCATCTTCATCGCTTTGTCCAGAGTTATTTGAAGCCTCAGTGAAGCCTTTAATCCCTATGAAACACAACTATCATTGACACTATGGATGCCATGGACAAGATAATCCACATCATCACTTTCGCGGTCCCACAAAAAACTTTAAATGTCTTCAATGAAGGAAAGAATCCCTGTGAAGCATTACTAAGTCATTAGAAAAGCCATGTTGGCTTCACCGTCTCGCGGGGCCTATTTGGGATCTCCAACAGAGAGGCAACTTTCCACGAAATACATTTCATCATAGTTGTCATGACACCTCGACTGGTAAAGGTACCTCGTAGTCTCACGGAGACCCAAAAGGAGGCTCCGTAAAGGAAGAAGCTCCGGTGAAAAGGGAAAGTGACTGACGTGGACAATCGATGTGACACAACTTAAAGGACATTTGTGCACATACAAACAAAGTTGTTTTCAAAAGAGGGCCCACTACCGGCTACCTAGGGAATGGGTCAGTAACCTTAAATGGTAACAAACGCTTAAGTTATAACTTAAGCAACCAGGAACAGCCAATGAGCGTTCAACAAAGAATTAGAATGCAGTGTTAGGATTAAGGTGTCATCAACCTTGTAAATCCTATGTAATTAATTACTCCTAATATTGTTTGTAAATCACCCATAAGGGATGAAAGGTTTCACCAGCAGTAATCTTGTTTCATCCATATGTTTATATCTAGTACATGACGCTCATTCGTCCGCGACGGGGGGTCGCAGGGAATTTCCCCCCTGCGAGGGGTTTGGGGGTCGCGCACCCTAGCGGGGTTTTGGGGGCAGTGCCCCCAAAAACCCATTTTATTTATATTTTATCATTATGAATCTTGACCATTCGTCATTAGGTCACAAATCTGACGATCGATATTTTTTCGGTTATCTTGCCCTAGAAGACAACCCCCTTTTATAAGAATATTTGTACTACATTTTTATTAGATTGGAGAGTAACAGGCAGCACTGGACTGAAGATTGAAGGAAAGAGGAAGTGCATGTATTGTAATCTCATATTTGAAGATAATACAACTTGTAGCCTCTTTTCTTGGTGGAGTTTTTTACCGGAAAGGGTTTTATCCACATTACATACTGTGTTATGTGTTCATTTCTTAATGCATGTTATTTATGTGTAATGGGTTTTGATTTTTGTTGCAATCTCCATTGATTCTACATTGTTTAGATGATAATAAGGTTTGAATCAAAAAAAAATTGTGTGGTTTGCACCTTCATTTCTAACATTTGGTATCAGAGCCTAGGTAGTTTTGATTCTTGGGTGGTAGTGTGAAGTTTTTTTAGCTGCAGTGGGAGATTTAGTTGTTGTTTGTTTGTAGATCTTGTGTAGATATCATGGCTTCATCCACTATTGCTTCTACCTCTCAGTTGGACATTGAAAAGTTTAATGGCATGGGGTATGAATTGTGGAAGATGAAAATGGAGGATTTGCTAGAAGAAAGAAACCAGTGGTTGGTTGTTACGAAAGAGAAGAAACTCGATGATGTTTCTCCTGATGAGTGGGAAAGACTGGATAAAAAGGTACGAGGTACAATCCGGTTGTGTCTTGTAGATTTTGTTATGCTAAGTGTTGCGAGTGAGAAGTTTGCACATAGCTTGTGGAAGCGTCTGGGTGAGATCTATCAAGCCAAGAGTATGGTAAATAAACTTTATTTAAAGCGTAAGTTATTTTAAATGAAAGAGGGTGAATTAGTTGTAGAGCATTTAAATTCATTTAATTTGTTATTGAGTCAACTAGCATCTATAGATGTGGAGGTGAATGAGGAAGATAAATGTATATTGTTTCTCTGTTCTTTACTTGAGTCATGGGAGAATGTTATTTTGGCTATCACTGCTAACCTCACATATCCGAAGTTGGATTCTCTTGTTTCAATTCTGCTATCACATGAATTGAGGAAGAAAAGTTCAGATAGTTTAGGGGATGCTCTCAGTGTCAGGGGAAGGTCTATGGAAAGAGGACCAAAAGGAGATCAAAAAGGGGCTAAGGACAAGTCCAAGGGCCAATCTAAGACTCCTAGGAAGAAGAATAGAGTTAAGTGTTAGAACTACGGTAAAAGGGGACATGTGAAGGAGTGCAGAAACCTAAAGAAACAGTGAGAGAGTGCTTCGGATAAGTCCTCGAATGCAAGTGAAGATGTTATACTTTCTACATGTAATGTTGTTTCTAATGATCACCAGTTAGTTGACTCAGAATGCTCATTTCATATGACCCCACATAAGGAATGGTTTTCCACATACGAAGAGTATGATAGAGGTGATGTATACCTTGGGGAAAATTCTACATATCCGATAGTTGGGAAAGGCAAGGTATTGTTGTGTTTCAATAATGGGATGATTAAAACCCTCCCTGGTGTTTTGCATGTTCCTGGATTAGCTAGAAATCTAATTTTAGTTTCGAAGTTGAATGATTTGGGAATGCATGTAACATTTGACAAGCATGGTTGCAGATTGGTGAGAGGGAACCTAGTGGTAGCAAAGGGGGAGAGATTGGGAAACTTGTTTAAGCTTGAAGCCACTATAGTTTGTAATGCCTCTTATGTATCTGAGGCTAGTATTGAAAATACATGTATATTGTGGCATCGTATATTATGTATATTGAAAACTATCAAGAATAAAAATTTGTTGGATGGTTTCTCCTATTCTAATGAGCACTTTGATTTCTGTGAGCATTGTGTGTTTGGTAAACAAATAGAAAATCATTTCCTTTAGGAAGCAATAGAGAAAAAGAGAAGTTAGAAATTATTCATACAGAAGTGTTTGGACCTGTGGATAATGATTCTATCAGAAAATCTCATTATTTTGTCACCTTCATTGATGATGTATCCAGATTTACATGGATTTATTTTATGAAACAAAAATCTAAAGTTTTCACTAAGTTTAAGGATTTTAAAGTCTTAGTTGAAAACCAATTAGGATTGAAGATAAAAATATTAAGATTTGACAATGGAGGGGAATATTGCTCTAAGGAATTTGATGCATTTTGCAAGCATACAGGTATTATCAGACAAAAGACAACTCCGTATACACCATAGCAGAATGGTGTTGCAGAAAGGATGAACTAAACAATCATGGAAAGAGCCAAAAGTATGTTGAGTGATGCACAGTTGGATAAATGCTTTTGGATAGAGGTTGTGTGTACTGCTTGCTACTTGATTAAATGATATCCTTGTAAGGCTCTTGATTCGACACCTTATGAAGTGTGGACAGGTAAGAAACCTTTTGTTTCACATTTAAGGGTTTTTGGCAGTGAGGCTTTTGTTCATGTGCCTAAGGAAAAGTGATCTAAGTTGGATCCAAAAGCTAAAAAGTGTACATTCATTAGATATGGTGATAATGTCAAAGGTTATAAGATTTGGAATCCACTAACCTGTAAGATTATCTATTCTAGAGATGTTATTTTCAGGGAACTTAGAGCTATTTCTAAACTTGAGCAGCCAAAAGAAAAAGAAGAAAAGGTAAAGAGAGTGCACTTTGATTTAGAGCAGCAAGATGCACCTCAGGAAGAACACAATGATGGATTGGGGGTGAAGAAGAAGAAGAAGATTGAAGTAGTTTTGATGAAAATGAATCTATTGTTATAGAAGAAGTTGGTGCAAATGATCATGCAGAAGAACAAGATGAGACTCCTACTCCACCCTTGAGGATATCCACAAGACAATGGAATCCAGTTGAAAGGTATAGCCCACCAGCTTTTCATTGTATATTTGCTTTATTGAGTACTGACAATGATCCTAGATCCTAGATCCTAGAGGGAAGCTATTCTTGTAGATGATAGTGAGTCTTGGCAGTTAGCCCTGCAGGAGGAGATGATGGCTTTAGACTCTTGTAACACCTGGGATCTTTTTTGTTTTCCCAGAGGAAGAAAGGTTGTAGGTTGTAAGTGGGTCTTCAAGAAGAAGTTTGGAGCAGACAGTTCATTAGAGAAGTACAAGGCTAGACTGGTAGCCAAGGGCTACTCCTAGAGAGAGGGAGTTGATTTTGGTGAAATTTTTTCTCCTGTTGCTAAATTGACTTCTATTAGATTTCGTTTATCCATTGTTGTAGCTTATGATTGGGAGATTGAAAAAATGGATGTTAAGACTATGTTCTTGCATGGAGATCTTGAGAAAGAAATTTATATGCAACAACCTACAGGTTTTGAGGTAAAAGGAAAAGAACATTGGGTTTACAAGTTGAAGAGGTCTCTCTATGGTTTGAAAGAGTTCCCCATAATGTGTTATCAAAATTTTGATTCGTTTGTATTGAAATTGGGTTTTGTTAGGAGTGAGGAGGATCGTTGTGTGTACATTCAATGTATTGAAGATTCTATATTGATCATTGCATTGTATGTTGATGACATGTTATTTTTTAGCAATACTAAGGGTATGATCAGTGAGCTTAAAGCCCAACTTTCAGTTGTATTTGATATGAAGGATCTTGGAGCTACCAGGTATATTCTGGGTATAGAGATCGGGAGGGACATAGGTAACATAAATCTTTGGTTGTCGCAAAGTAAGTATGTGAATAACATGTTGCAAAGATTCAGTATGCAAGACTGTAACCCAGTTAGAGTTCCTTTACCCATTGGTACTAAGCTTTCATTAGATATGTGTCCAAAGAACGAGGATGATTTTGAGGATATGTCTAATGTGTCATATGCTAGTGTTATAGGGAGTTTGATATATGCAATGGTTTGTACTAGGCCAGATATTGCCCAAGCAGTGGGAGTTTTGACCAGATTTATATATCTAACCCTGGTGGACAGCATTGGAATTATGCGAAGAGGGTGCTTAAGTATCTTGCAGGTGCTCCTGATTATTGTTTGGTTTATTCTAGTATTGATAGTGTTGATAAATCGTTGGACATACGGGGTTTTGTTGATGCAGATTGGGTAGGTGACTTGGATAGTCCAAGGTCCATTAGTGGCTATTTGTTTACTCTATTTGGAGGAGCAATGAGTTGGATGAGTAAGAGGTAGCCCACAGTTGCTTTGTCCACCACAGAAGTAGAGTATATGGCTACTACCCATGTCTCTAAGGAGGCAGTTTGGTTGAGGAGATTGTGTATAGGTATTGGATTTGATTGCACGATCATTCAGATTGGTTGTGATAGCTAGAGTGCTATATGTTTGGCCAAGGATCATATGTATCATGCTCGAACTAAGCATGTTGATGTACAATATCACTTTGTTTGAGAAATGGTTACAAATAGACAGACTGAGCTGAAGAAGGTAGACACTGAGGAGAATGTTGTAGAGGCTTTGACCAAGCCCATGAGCACAGAGAAATTTGTTTGGTGCAGAGAGGCCATGGGCCTTGCTTCTAGTACCTGATTATTTTATGTTTTCCCTATGGGTGTTTACAATGTATGATGTCAAGTGGGAGAATGTTAGGATTAAGGTGCCATCAACCTTGTAAATCATATGTAATTAATTACTCCTAATATTGTTTGTAAATCACCCATAAGGGATGAAAGGTTTCACCAGCAACGATCTAGTTTTAGCCATATGTTTATATCTAGTACATGATGCTCATTCGTCCTTGATGGGGGGTCATAGGGGGTTTCCCCCCTATAAGGGGTCCGGGTGTCGCGCGCCCCGACAGGGGTTCAGGGGCAGCACCCCTGAAACCTCATTTTATTTATATTTTATCATTGTGAATCTTGATCGTTCATCATTAGGTCACAGATCTGATATTCGATATTTTGTTGGTTATCTTGCCCTAGAAGTCAACCCCCTTTTATAAGGATATTTGTACTACATTTTTATTAGATTGGAGAGTAACAGGCAGTGCTAGATTGAAGACTGAAGGAGAGAGGAAGTGCATGTATTGTAATCTCATATTTGAAGATAATACAACTTGGAGCCTCTTTTCTTGGTGGAGTTTTTTACCCAAAAGGGTTTTCTCCACGTTACATACAGTGTTATGTGTTCAGTTCTTATTACATGTTATTTATGTGTAATGGGTTGTGATTTCTGTTACAATCTCCATTGATTCTACATTTTTTAGATGATAATAAAGTTTGAATCAAATTTCCATTGTGTGGTTTTCCCCTTCATTTCTAACATGCAGAACGAATGAAAGACCATTTCACTAAGGTTTAAGGTTTTAAAAGGTTTTCCAAGGGTTTAACAGGCCTAAATGAATGCAACCTTTGGGTAGGAAATGCATAAAAATGCAAGTTCTAACACCATTCACTATTTCTTTCCAATTCCATTTTTTTGAAAGGGGGAGAGAGAGGGTTTTGGACAAGAAAAATGCAAAAATAAAAAGTGAGTAAAAAATAGCCTTCTAATTTCCTTTTACTCTTTTTCCTTCATTCTCTTTTTGCAAGATATCTTTTTTGCCAAACTAACATTACAAAATAAATAAATCAATACATCTATTTAACCACCATGCAACTAATTTAATTTAAATAGATATATCCAAAAGTACAAAATTACAAATCAATTAAATTAAATAATGTTTTAACTCGTAATTATTTTACTAAGCCAAATATTCCATTTCGAATGAATAATCGAATTCACATAATTCTTTTCTACCAAGAATATAATAATGCAATAGACATTTTTCTACTAAAGCATAAATATTATCTTTTCGACACAAGCATTAAATATTTTTGCAGACACGGTAATCATACATTTTGAAGTAAATTTAAATGTAATGCAAAAGATAAATTAAACACACAAAGGACTCGACCACACTTTATGGGTTTTCACAACATACGGATTCTAGAATTTCCACTAATTTGGATCCAAGTTAACACAGGGATTCACAAGCACTAAGTAGGATAAGATGGCTAAGCATAATCCATGTCAACTTCTCCACACACCAACCATTGGTCTAACACCTACAAATTTCCTAGACACTCAAGTCAAACATCAAGCATACCTACTCCACATAATAATAGCTAAAGTGACATAGTCCAACCAACATGGTATAAATCATAATATGATCTCAAATTATCACATCTAACTATAAATCATCTATAGATAGCATGATCCAAGAACAAGATGCATAATCAACTATATTTCAAAATGCTAAACAATTATAATAATCACAACTATAACCAGTATAGTGAAAACAGTGAAGTTGAAACACCGAAATGATCTAACATACAAAGGCACAACATATGCATCCCATAATGCATAGTCAAAAAACTAATTCTAATACAAAACCTCATAAAAAGCACCTCGATGATCATACAAAACATATCCACAAAGGATTCATAATACACCATCAAAACCTTGATGGCACAACAAACTTCATCGGTAAGTTCGATGCAATGACCCATAACACAAGGATCACATTAAACGTTGATGAAATACTCAATACAACATATATGATATGAATCAGAAAGAACACAAGGAAAACACAAGAGTGGGTATTACAATTAATCCCTCCAACTTATTTCCCACCACCAATAGTGTGTAAAGTATTCTAAATTTTCTTTTAGCCAAAATAAGGTCAAACATCTATGGCACATTATCTTTGTTGAAGGAGTTAAGGTTAACTTGAAATAAATTGAAGACATGTTCAAGAATTGAATGAAACCCAAAACTCTCAAAATTCTTCAAGGATTATTGGGTCTCACTAGCTATTATAAGAAATTTGTCAAGTGCTTTAGTCAAATTATCACTTCGTTGATTGCCACATTAAAGAAAAATGCCTTTATGTAGTTGAAAGCAACAAAGAAGGATTTTTATCTCTTCAAGAATGTTATGTGTACTATGGTATTACTTTCACTACCAAAAAATTCCAAATCTTTTACTATTGAAAGTGATGCATTAGGTAGTGGCATTGGTGTTGTCTTAGTGAAAGAGGCCCAATTTATATCTTTTAATAGTAGGGCACTAGCTAGGCATAATCTTGCCAAATCAAATTATGAGGAGATGTTTGTTATTCTTCATGTTATCACTAAATGGAGGTCCTATCTAGTGGGATGCCACTTTTATAAGAAAAATAGAGCATAGCCTTAAAGTACTTTAAATAACATGTCTCATCTCAAAAATAACAAAAGTGGGTCAATAATTTATTAGGTTGTGATTATGATATTCTCTACAAAAAGGGGAAGGAGAATGTGGGGCTGGCGTCCTTTCACAACAATTTGAGAAATAAGAAACTTTATGTGCTTTATCCTTCCTAACTCCAAATTGGTCATAGAAAATCCAACAAGATGTGAAAATTAAACTTCTTCTTCAACAAATAACAAATGATCTAACAACTAATCTTGGATACACTTGGTACAGTAGCTACTTGTGTTACAAAGGGCAAATTATTCTTTCTACAATTTTTTCTCGTCAAGTTCCACCATTATAGAAATTACACACATCCCCTTTTGCAAAGAATTTTGGGTTCTTCAAGACATGAATGAATAACACATACTTTATTTTAGATTGATATGAAACATGACATAAAATAATTTTTTTACCAAATGTGATAGCTGCCAACACCAAAAAGGTGAAAATTTTACACTCTAGGCACTCTACAACCATTACCAATTCTAGTAGCAGTTTGGATCGACATTTCCATGGACTTTATTGAAGGATTACCTAACTCCAATGGGAAATTCTTCATTCTAGTGGTGTTCGATCATCTCTGCAAGTATGCTTACTTATGTTCTCTAGTCCATCCATCATGCCTCTATTACTACCCAAGTCTACCTTGACCAAATATCTCACCTCTATGATGTACCCACTTCCATTGTGTATGATCATGACCCTACCTTCACTAGTCACTTTTGGTAGGACCTATTAAAGTTGCAAGGAATGCATCTAAAAATAAGCTTGGCATATCACCTACAAATTGATGGTCAAACTGAGATCATCAATAAATGCTTGGAGATTTAGTTGCATTGCTTTACTTCAAATTGTTATGAATTAGTGCATAACATAGTTTAATATTTGTGTGTGAGATAATAGATAATAAATAATTAACATGTTAATGTTAATTTATTAAATAGGTATTAGTATTTAATAATATTATTTTTAGGTTATTTAGTGAGTGGTTATAGGAGAAATCCTATATATGTATCTCATATTATTATAGTATGTAGAATATGATTAACCAATTAATGTGTTTGAGCCTTTGTCTCTACTTCATATCTATTTTTTTTAATATGGTATCAAAGCAGGTTCCTATGATACTTCTGTTCGCCCTCCATTCAATTGTTGTTTGTTAAAATGGCACAAACAATGGCTATGTAGTGTAGATCATGTGCAACAACCATTGATTTGTCAATCCACTATTCTTGCATTTTTGCCAATAATTTTGTAGTGTAGACCACATGCAAAATTTCTTGTATTTATCATCCATCTACATTCTCTTCCCTTCTTACACCCTATTCACTCTTTTTGTTGTCTACACTCCATCTTATTCACAATTTTATACCAAATAAAAAATGTATAGTTGTAGAAATCTATTGGTGTTACAGAAAGTGTTTTTGAGTAAAATATTTTAATTTTTGTTTGTAGGCATTTTCTTGCTTTGAATCATTAAAATCTACCAACAAGTTTTAGAGGCACTTTTGAGGCACCTAAATATATTACAATCGACATTGTATTTATTTTTTTGTATATTTAGTTGGTTAGTTAAGGCATTCAAACTAGTTTTGTCTGTTCAATTGTTAATCCAATGAATAGATATAGTTTTCCATTCCTTCATCTACTATGTAGGATGCAATCCAAAGAGTGTGGTGTTTTTTCCTTCAATCATTGATTGCAATGATTATTTGGTTGTTTGTTTGAAAGGGAAATCAAATGAAGATAAATATGTTAATACAAACACTAGCAAAGGGCATGACTTCATGTAATTTGGGAGCCATTTGAAAACATCATAAAAATAGTTTTATACAATATATTTGACATGAAATTTAAGCATTTGTAAGGTATTTTAAAACATCTAAAGTGCAGATTCATTCCAACAAACTTGGGGGTCAATGATATTGCTTGGTGATTGTTAAAGAATTTCAGTTTGGAATTGAAAGAGTGTAATTTTCTAAGAAGGATCTACACCACATATTTCTAAATATGTGTTGACACAAAGGCATGCTAGGCATTTTGTCAGATTAGAAGGTTCATGGATCTCTACTAGACTATTATGTTTATCTCTCTCATGGATTACTTCATTCTATGTATTCATTGTCCCCTACACAATTTGGTACAATTTGCTCAAAATACAATTACATTGCTTTATTCATTCCAAATTGCAAAAATAATTAAAGGAGTTGTATATTTTAAAGTTTGAATACAATGAGTCAGTTTAAAAAGGAAAGTGAGTTATATTGGTTTGGGTGCTTATAATGTGTAGGGTCATTCCATAATTATTATAGTGGGTGCACATTTTCCCATGTAGAAAATATTTGAACTCTAGGGAACTCTAATTTCATACATGTCAATTTTGAAATGGACTTTCTTGTAAATAGAATAAAATTGTCAATGTATTGGAGTAATACAATTAATGTGATTTGTATATGTTAAGGTGTAAAAACACTATTGTAAGGATACATTATCAATGGAAATTAACATCCAAGGAGACTTTCCAATTGAGGGGGAATATGAAATAATTAATCCTTAGTGGCAACTTAGAAGATGGTGGCAACAAGGGACGAAAGCTAACCATCAATGTGGTTCTAGATAAAGTTTCTTACCATATGTTATCACTAAGGGGGAATGTTAGGAATTAGTGCATAACATAGTTTAATATTTGTGAGAGATAATAAATAATATAAAATAAATTAACATGTTAATGTTAATTTATTTAATAGGTGTTAATATTTAGTAATGTTAGTTTTGGGTCAGTTAGTGAGTGGTTATAGAAGTGGTTATAAGAGAAACACTATATATAACTCATATTATTGTAATGTGTAGAAGATGATTGACTGATTAATTTGTTTGAGCCTTTAGATTTACTCCATATCTCATTTTAATACAAACCAATAGACTCACTAAGCTAAATGATTACCCCTTGCAAAATGTTGGTACAATACCTCCTATCATTCTTCCACCAAGATGATTTCTATGAAGCTATGCATGGTCAACCTCTACCATCTCTCTTTTCCTACTTTCCTATTTTTTCCAAAATGCAAGATGTTGACTCCACTCTCAGTAGACATGAGTCAATTCTTTGAACTCTCAAGGTTAACTTGGCCTTGCCTCATAATCATGTGAAATAAAAAATTAATAAAACATCATTTAGAGTGAACATTTACTAATGGGGACATGGTTTTATTGTGTTTTCAACCATGTAAGTAAATATCCCTCAAGATTATCAATCGAAAGAAGTTAGTGCCCAAATTCTATGGACCCTTCTAGATACTAAAGTGAGTGGGCAAAGTGGTAGATACTAAAGTGAGTGGGCAAAGTGGCCTACAATTTAGACCTTTCTTGAACCTCTAACATACATCTTGTTTTCTATGTCTCATGTGTAAACAAGGTCTTTGGCCAACATGTTTACATTCCATCCACACTTATTGAATTGGATTAAGAAGGATCTACCATCCTCAAGCTAGAGGCTATTCTGAACTAACGATTGCACTTGCTTCATAACCACACCATCACAAAAGTTCTAGTTTAGTGGTGAAAATTGTAGCCAAAAGACACCACTTGGGGACTATTCCATTGGCTTTAATAGTAATTTCCCTAGTTCAAACCTTGATGAAAAGGATTTCCAAAGAGAAAGGGCATGTTAGGACCTTCACATTCTAACTATTTTTAGCATTCTAATAGTCATAGTATAGTTACTTAGTTAATATTATATTGTGTGGATTTATCCCACACTAGTTGTACTTCATAATGATGTGAGGACTTAATATTTATGTTGTAATAAAGAAAATATCATCTTCAAATCATATTTTGTAATAGATCTTTGCTCTCAAGGAAATTTCCACTTAAAGAGGCCTACAATTCTTGTTATCAATATAAGTATATTTGTAGCTATTTTACTTTCAACCCTAGCACCAACTCCTTGCTTAGACTTCAATCCATCAAATTTTAATACTAACAAGTGGTTTTCTATAGTCCTTTATTTCTCAAGTAGTATTATATCTTTAGGCCTTTTCTCAAATTAAATAATGTAAACATCAAGCTTAGGCTTTTCATAGGGGATTTCATTAGTGTTATTGCACTTGGTGGTCAAGTGTTTCATCCTCAACTAATGCTCTATCTAGATTTGATTAGTAAGGCTACACTAAGGTAGCCACGTGTGAGATTTGTCACCATGTATCTTCAGAGTTTTGGACCAATCTTAACTTAATAGTATCTTGTAAGTATTTGGGACATAAACCACTTGTATATCAATGTATCGATGAATCCTTGGATCGAAACTGAGTTGCATGTGAATGTGATGAGCCTCACAGACCACATTTACTTCTATCTTGTCTAGTTGGACCACCTTTCAATTAGATTTAGCAAGAGTCAAGCCTAGTTTTTGACAAATAGAATAAGGGATGACATTTCTGGAAGCACCTAAATCAACTAGATATTTACATAAATGTTTACCAGATATTCTAACTATTAATAAAAAAAGGAGGGAATTTAATTTTTTCTTTGTATAAAGCTATATTCGCTTACATTTTTTTGAGCTTCCTTTTATTATGAAGGGATAAAGTTTGGAACAATAGATCCTTTTGTTTTGTCATTTGGGCTATGTTGAATAAAGAGGTGCTAGCCTTGGTCTTCTTTAAGTCATCAGTAATACTATTACAAGAATTTTTTGTTGAGGAGAGGCTTTGGTTTTGGGCATATGTGTGTTTACCCATGGTTATGTTGATGGATTTAGTCCTTTAGGAGGAATCGAGTTATTGCTTGAGTTAGGGTTTGAGGGAGTGTGAATACTATATTGGGAGGTGTAGAGGAAGCCAAAGGTTCTTTTCCTTTTCTCTAAAGGACATAGTTATTACCTCTCTAGTATTGTTGATCAGCTTGAAATTCTTCTAGACCATCCTCGAGTTCATTATAATTTATCTAGCAAATTTGTATGTCCAAGAACTATAGTAGTTCCAAAAAAAATTAGTATAGTTTCTATGACTATTGTTGGTTGATACTAATTCCAATTTTTTATTTCTTTTTTAACCATATCCAAAGCCAAAATAAAATCAATTTCTTTTAGGTATTCCATTACCTATTCATTAATTAATTAAAATTCATCACTTGATTATTACTTAGTTCCATATTTTGGAGAATTCATCTTTGTAAATCAAGCAAGTCATTACTTAATTTCTAGACTATCCTCTAGATATTAACTAATTCAATATTTTAAGTAAAAGGTTGACTATGTTTGAGTTGACTATATATTATACAAAGTTGTGTGATTGTTTAGGGATACAAGAATAATCAGTTGATTATTTTTTAGGAGTTATTCGTTGGTTTACTAGGCTAGGATTTGAAATTTGATTGTGATAAGAATATAGTTCACCTATTATTAGATTTAACATAGGCACAATTGGTGACAACACAATAGTGTGTCCCACTTTTTGGCCTAAGTGGGATGAAATCATTATTTTTTGGCATTTTTTAATTTGTGTCAATTATAGGGAATAAAGGGTCAATAATTTAAGGATGATGTAAATCAATGAGTTGTGGAATTTTCTATGTAGATTCAAGCTATAATTTTTTTATATTTATTAAATAATTATTTCTATCATTTTTTTTTATTTGTAAGCGTTGGAGGTCACAAGGGGGACCTCCTCCCCATCAACATATCCACTTAACCAACTTAATCAACTTAGAAGCCACATAGAAACCACATGTTACTTGGGGGATTCGAACTTGGTTCTCCATCGTGAGAACCTTTGGCCTTTGTCACTCAAGCACAACCACGTTCACCTATCATTTTTTATTTTTATTTTTTAATCAATTTTTTATTTTTCTATTATTATTTTTAAGTGACATTATTTCATAATGCATAACTTTCTCTACAAATAAAAAATTTCCATGATTTATTGGAATTAGACCATTAACTCCACTTTATAGTGCATGGAATTGTTTTGGTATTTTTTACTAAATATTTTATTTATTATTAATTTTTGAATTAGTACTAATAAAAATTTCAAACCTCTATTATTCTATAATGCATTTCTCTTAGCATATATTTTAAATTTTCTTGCTTCATTTAAACAAGGGCATCTATGTTAAGTGCAATGCATTTTTTGAGATCTTTCTAACAATGTTTGTTATTTTTCTTAGTGTCTTCAATAGAGGTCATTGTTTTTGTAATGGACCTACATTCACTATAATTTAAAAATATATATAATATTAAAGAAGACATAGCACATATTATAATTTTGGAATGGTAATACTAAGGGCTACATAATTACAAAATAGCATTTCCAAATGACTTCATTTAATCCCTCAAAAGGTGAAGCAAAATTAATTTTTTGTTAGCATTTTGATGAGTGCAAAGGAGACTTTGTTAGGGGTTTGACTTAAGCTTAGGGGGGTTATATCCAAGGGGTTTTTATCTAAGGATTTGATCTAACCCCCTTCAATCAAACCCCCTTAGATGGAACCCCTCTAGGCTTAAATCATTGTTTTTTGAAAAAATGTGTGATTTATGTAAAAAAATAGGATGTCCCACA
This sequence comes from Cunninghamia lanceolata, assembly GCA_027924645.1. NCBI lineage: Eukaryota > Viridiplantae > Streptophyta > Pinopsida > Cupressales > Cupressaceae > Cunninghamia > Cunninghamia lanceolata. The sequence continues at coordinate 4,465,119 of BSBN01000524.1, forward strand.
AGTGGAACACACAATTGTGTGATCAATCATGTCTATTGGATAAGGAATTGATTGATCATTGATATCTACTTATGTGCACCAAGTTTCCTAGTGAAGGTCAGGTCCTAAATTAAAGCCTTGAGGCATTTATTATTTATCTACCCTCATGGCTTCATTATATGCTTCAGCTAAAGACCTATCATTGAATCCATTCTCAAAAACATTAATTTTAATAGGTCAATAGATCTAAAATAAAATCATATAGCAACATTAATGGTCGATGCATAAGGTTCTACTAACATGCTATATAAATTAAGAAATTGGGTGTTGAATAATTTCACGAGTTTATTGGATTCTCTATAGACTATGCAAATTGATGGTATATGATTACAAGGTCAATGGATAATCTAAAGTGATTAATAAAGGCTATCTCAAGCATTACCTAAGATGATATAGAATTATATGAGGGGCTAATGTACTAGACATAGGTAATGTCATCTAAAGCATAGGGAAATTTTGACAAGCAACATCCTCATATTCTACTTGTAGGCAAATCAAAACATCCTTATAAGTTTGAATATGCTCTTTATCTAGTTTGACACCATCATGCTTATACTTTGGAAGAAACCTTTCAACATTCTTAGGTAAATCATGAGTTGGTCCCACTATGTTTAGGGGACTACTTCCTGCTAACCATGGGGTTGGGGTAGCCATTGGATGGTCTAGAGAATAGCAAATAGATTAACAAAATAATTATAAAGTATACCAAGGATTAACATAATTCATTATTTCAAATAATCTGGACTTGTGCCCCTTTATTGGATTGAACAAAATTTTATTCCAAATAAACTAGACTCATTTATTTACATAGTTTCAAATAATTCAAGGACTGACTCTCCACTTGGAATATCAAGAAAGAATACATAGTCCTAAAAAATGGACTAGTTATTATTGACATTCAAAATAATTCAGACTTATTACTTAATATGGAATTGAGTATTGTACTTCTAGATTTGTATTTATATGAAATTAATATAGATATAAATATTACTAAAATTAAATTCTATAAATTATAGTAAATCCATTTTTTGACTCCAAGTTATTATAACACTAGGTATTAATGTTGACATATTTCTCTTGTGGTCCCACCACATATTTGCACTTTAAATTGATGCAATGCATCAATAATAGTAAAAAACCACTTGGAGATTGACGATATGGAGCAAAACAAATGAAAAGAAGATGCAAGTTAAAATGTTTTCTATTTTAGCAAGGCGATGCCATGTCTGTCCTACTTGTATGCATCTCCAATTTGTTATTTTTACTTTGTTGTACGATAGTACTTCATCTTGTGCATCTTGTAGGAATTACATGTGCTACATATTTTGGGATTGCATATTACATATTCAAATAGTGATTCCCCCTTCTATTTATGTAAACCTACCATCTAATAGCAATAGATTTTAGCTGATAAAGTAAAATAAGAATGATGGGAATCTAACATGGAGAGGCATGAATACACAATATCTCCTACATCATTGGATTAAAATATATCCAATGACTCGTGCTACTTGGGGGAAATATTTAATTTTGACACTACTTGAGACCTTGTGATCCCTCTAATTAAATATGATCAATTACTATGAAGGTTGGATTATCCCACATAGGTTTGTGATGATGATAAAATTGATGGCCAACCACTAATAAAAACATTCTAAAAGCCCATCTACAATTATTTTGGACTATAAACCCAAACGTCGTGAGATCTCTTTGAAATGCACAACTTAGCACCATGATAGGAGATAGTAGAGAACTATTCTATGAGCGATAAACATGACTATTATTATGTGCTCTAATAATAGATTTAATTCCACTATACAAGTAACCCTTATTATGTGCTCTAATAATAGATTTAATTCCACTATACAAGTAACCAAGGGTTAGCAACATTAACATGGTACCATAAACACTATTTATTACATGGTTTTGGTATACGTGGTATTTTTTTAGATATTTTCTTGAGGATGCGGGTAGACTAACTCTAAAACTACAAGAACTACAAAAAAGTGTTTTTTTATCAATGAAATGTGGGTAGGGTCCATTCCTAATATATTAAAATAAAAATATTACAAAAACTAGAGTAATGATTTGTAGAGCTCTATATAAACTTGTTACATTCATGGCCTTACTACTAGCATATTCCCACCATATTACATATCAAACTACTTATAGGGTTGCATGTCACAAAAAACAAACTAGATAACTAGCTAAAACCTCCAACCCTAGACTATACCCATCTTCATACTTAAAGAGGAGATAACATAGTACTCTTAGTCTAGTGATGGCCATAGTTCTACCAATATAAAAAAAACATTATATCCCATAAACATTAGAGAGGCAACATAAACATTATACATAGGAAACCAACCAAAAATCCATTACAAAGACATCAACAACACTAATAGACCATCTTTAGGACAACCTTCATTCCTAGTTGAGCCTTGAGGATGCTCCATGGCCCATAAGAGATCTCAGACCCATAGAGGAACAAATAGTTGAAGTATTATGTAGAGTCAAAAGCATGTTTGTGTCCATGTCCATCATTCCAACCACCAACAAAGGCTCCAAGCTTGCATCCCTAATCAAGGTTTTAATTACTTTCTTTACTACATCCATCTTGCTCATATGTCCCTTTGCAATTGATTTATAAAGTGGAGCCCTAATACCCACAAAGTATAACCTCATTTTAAATTCCCTAGAGCCATGGGCCAAATACAATTCCAGTTGTTATATCTCTATAGCTAATATTAAATTAGATCTTTATAGCTAGTATAACCTCATTTTAAATTATAACTCATGAAATTCAATGGGTACACAACTCCTATGGGTGGAATCCATGAAATTCAGCCTAACTACTTCTAAAACTTCCTCAAGACCAAGCCTCTACTGAGACTTAATCTGGAATAAGGCCAAGGAGAGAACAAATAATGATTTCTAAAAAATAACTACGGCTTAAACATAAATTATGTGGAAATATTAGAATTTACCCTCTCCAAGCCATCATCATTTATGAACTCATCATTAAGCACCATTTAAATGGCCTCTAGAATATTTTCTAAGCCAAGATTAAAGACTTTACACAACCAAATTTTTGAGATGTAACTAAAGAAAGCTATCTCCCTTTTCTCAAAATGTAACTTAACTCTCTCCATATCCCACAAGTGGAATATGCTAAGAATCCTAGAAGCCAAGAAGTCAAGAAGAAAGGGATGGGCAAAAAAATCTTAGGTTAGAAAAGACTCAAGAATCCCCACTACGTAAAGATGAAACCCACTACAAAGGAATGAAGATCTTTCCAACTAAAGCCTTTAAGAAATAATATCAACCACTACTAATCTTCCCAAAGCTAACTAAGTGGAATGAGTTGATTATAATATGGCCATCAATTTAGTGGGTTGCCCCCATTGAGTCATGGGCATTCATGAGAAATGTCACATATATCACATGCATGAGAAGACAATATAATCCTCTTACCATCCCATTAGGTCATCAATTTTTTTTATGATTTAGTGATATTCACTTGCAATCCTATGTATGTAATGGGTATTTGGATGCCCATGAGGTGTTGAGAGAAAACATCATTTAATTATTATTCTCCTAGGCACTTGGAATATTGTTGTAATGACATTGAATAAGGAACTTATTGAAAAATGTCAACAATGGTAGTTACAATTGTCGTTGTTATAAGAGTAATTAAGAATCTCCCCACTTGAGCACTTGGGAATTAATTTTTGTGAGAGTGAAGCATCTTGTCATGATAGTGTATCCCTCAGTAGTTAGCATCTTCATTATAGAGTGATAAAATTGGGGAATTGTGCCCATCTTGAATGCTTGATCAATTGATTAATGGGGCATTGTTTTTTTCTAGTGGAGGTATGGACACATAGTTTGGCCATCTCAGAATGTGTGTAAGGATTTATAATACTAGCTAACATCATTATGATGTGTAAAAGAATCTTATGACATTGTAAGATGTGGGAGTTACTGTAGTGTGGAAAAACTACTCAATCAAATACCTTCGATCAAGGGAGTTAATCATAAACACTACACTTGGGCTCTACTATCTGAGGTGTCAGATGTCAAGTAATCTACTCTAGATCATGACAGAACCACTATGAGTCCCAATCAAAGCAATACAACCTGAACAAGTGATTGGCAATGAAGGGGAAAGGAACAAAATGCGGAAATAAAGCTACTATAAATAGAATCTAAAAGAGAGTTATAGAAATGAAACAAGACAGAAAATAGGAACCTGTGACAGCAAGGAGAGGTCTCAGCCTCCGATGACAGTGCACCGTAAGGACGTAGATGCGTTGGGTGCTGGAGTCCAAAACATGTTAAAAATAAAAAATCTTCAACCCTGTACAAACTCAAATCACCTATACAACATAGATTTCAATGTAAAACACACCCAGTAATATCTAGATAATACAAAAATTAAAATGTAATCAATTATACTAAGAGAGACAAGCACAAAAGGAAGTCATATAAAACCTTCATGCGGTTGTAAAGTCCTCCATCCAAGAAACCTACAAGGAAAGAGGAAAAATAGTTGGGTTTCTTAGGGACATGCCTGAGTCAAGTCCCAGTGTTGGTATTTCTACCTCCACGAGAAGCAATAGATATAAAGAATGAAATCGAAAGGAAAAATAAGTGTGTGCTCTTACCCTAAGTGTGTCTAGGAAGCTAAGAGCAATAGTAAAACAACTAAAATAAAAAGATTCACTTCTCTGGTCTACGAAGAAGAAATCTTCAATATGTAGTCAATGCAACTAACAATAGGTGGTTTACACCCAACAAAGATGCAACAATGGTGGTCTACACCAAGAAAAAAAGATACAAAAATGGTGGTCTACACCATACAGATTTGAAATAAAATTATTCTAAATGAAACAAGGAACAATCTTACCAATATCACAATAGAGAAGAGGCAACAAACTCCCCAAGAGCTCAAAGACAATGTATAGCTTCAAAACCAAGCAAAGAGAGCCTCCTCGAAGAGCACCAAGATAGAACTAAGCCTCTAAGATCCAATGGAAGTGATCTCGTGATATCAAGGAGCACCAAAATCACATGTAGTTGTTGTAGAAGTCTAGTTCTTATAGGAAAAATAGCAGATTGTATCCAAGAACAAGAGTCTTCAGAAAATGTGATAGTCCAAGAGAGATTGAATGAATGTGTGTATGAATCTTTCAAAACTCTTTCCAATAAACTCCCAAGAGGGAAAAATCCTGAAATAACATGCAAGGAGTTTTTCTGCTATCCCAGGAGATGTTACAAGGAATCCACATGATCACCCAAGATGTGTTGTAATTCCCAAAAATGGATACCTGTCAGCAAATAGACGCGGGACGCTAGTGCAACACACCGACGTCCGTGCGAAGTGCTTGGGTCCAGGTAAAACAAGTTACTAGTCATACAAGGCACCTTAGGACTGTGTAAACACTTAAGCATCATACTAAATTTTTAAGAAGACTAGGAGAAATAGACCAAAATCACACAAACCTAGCCTATTATGCAGAGAGAAGGTGCAAATACCAAAACAATTACTAAATGTAGCATGAAATTGCTAGGGTATGCAATTTTCCACATTACAATTACTTATGATGAATTCTATGGTGCATAAGAGCGTGATAATGTCAGTTACATTATAACTTTTACCAACATTATTACAATATTATAACTGTTGTCATATTTTGCCTAGCCCCAAAATATTCATGTTTCCCTCTTTCTATCAAAGAAATCCGATCAGAGAAAGCCTAAATAGAAAGGGGAAAAGCTTAAATCCTTCAGTTATCCATGTTGTGTCTTGCAAAAAAATCCCAAAATCTTGCTTGAAGAATCCTTGCAGAAAACCCAGAAATCTTTTGTCTCTAGGAGCTTTCCATCGCAAATAGTTCTCAGTTTTATACTTAGTCATTTTTATCTGCATTTGCATTATAAGTTTATTTGTATGTTCACATTGTATGTTCGCATATACAATATGAATATACAAGTTGCAGATACAAAAGAAACATGCAAGGGGGAATATACAAGGGTCACATTCAATGCTTTTCGGCGAGACAATAACCATCGGCGGCTAAATTTGTGGTCCCGCCGATGGGCCGATGAAGATGCAAAGAAATATGCAAGGCAAGGGGGAAGGATACAAAAGTCATCACCGTAACAATAACCATCGGCAGCTAAGTCTAAGGTCTTTCCAATGGGCTGATGAGGAGTACAAGGCAATGGTATATGCAAAGGTCCATATACAAAGGTGATTGTATATCGGGCAAGATACATTGCGTTCCACATATACAAGGCAACAAATAAAGGACATACAAAGGTTGGGGCCCACCAAATGTATGTATATGCGATTGTATCTTTGCATATACAATCGCATATACAAAGCGATATACAAGGCCAATATACAAAGGGAAAACATACAAGCCGGACCCGACTAGGAAGTCAATTTTGGCAAATTCAAAGGTAGGGTCCGCAGTTTGTATGTTAGGTGCTTGTATGTGCCGATATACAAAGAAAAGATACAAAGGCCAGACCTAATGTCAATTTCAACTTGCTTTATAAAATGTTGGGGTCCACACATTGTATGTACATGCATTTGTATCTCAGATACAAGCATATACAAAGGTCACATACAATGGTTTTTCAGCGAGAGAATATGTATCGGTAGCTCATGTAAAGGTCTTTTCGATGGCCGATAGGGGATGCTATTTTTTTAGCAATGGGTCCCAACTTCAATGCGGCGGTGAATCAGGTGGTGCCACGTGGCAGGGGCAACAGATGCAAAAGCTAATACAAAGGCAAATGCATATGCGAAAGGAGATTCAAAGCACATACAAAGGGCACATGCAATCGCATATGCAAGACAATTTGAATATGCGAAAGGAGGGAAATCACATAAATGTATAATTGAATCCAGCAGTCAAGTGCAGGAGTGCTTGTATATGCAATTGCAAAATATAGCGATATACAAGCACAAATATGCAAAGCGATATACACATGCAGTTGACCGTAGCTTTGACCGCAGATATCTCCCTCGTCCTGGCAAATTTTCACATGCTTCAAAAGGTAAAGTTGCTTATTTTTGCCTCCTCTTTCATCTAGCAGACTTTGAGCAGGATATTCTCACTTTCAAATTTTGAATCTGGATTTGCATGCTCAATCGACTAGACGTTTTAGCGACCAATTTGAGATATGCAGATGTAGAAATTTGTGGCATTTATGGGTGCAGATTGATGATGCAGCAGCTTGCATTGAAGATTCAAAATATCTTCCATCTGCCCCTATTCTAAATATTTCATGCCATAACTTCTTACAGATGGACGTCCTTTCAGTGATAGATATTTTCCTGTTACAGCTCATGAGGCGAATTTTTGTAGCCGACTTAGGGCAATTTGTAAATGCTATATAAGCAGCAGGATGAGATGTAAATATGCTTGGAAATTTTTATTATTCAGTCTTTCTGTTTCCAAACAGAGCTTTCTGCTACTGTAACTATGCCTTCTTATTGAATATATGCAAATTATTTTACCTCTTTTACTGATTTGCCAGTTTAGTGTGAACTCGCATATGGTTGTCTTTGAACATTTTGTTCCTCTCAACCATCTTGTTTCTCACCTCTGCTAAAAATTATTTGAATCTGTGTATGTTTACTTGTTGTATCTGGTTATGTTGTGCATTTTCTCAGTACTATGAGGGTTCTTTTATTCAACTTGGTGAATCACCCCTTTACTTTCAAATTTTTCTGTTTCATCTTTCTTTTCTTTTTTTTAAAAAAAAGCATTCCTTCTCCCTTTTCCTCTGAAGATCCAGTAGTTTTAGGTGATAACCAGTTAAGGAAGCCGGCCTTCTCTGGAGGTCTGATCTCATTTTGCAAGGTCCCACACTTCAAGATCATTCCCATGTTTTTCTAGATTGCTGAGGTTTTACAACTACATTCAGGGTGCAAATCTGAGAGACAACAGTTTCTGGCACGCCCAGTGGGACTAGTTCGATTAACTTCTCATCAAAGTACTAAGAGATTTGGTGTTTCTCCTAATATTACCAGTTTTTGGAGGCAATACAAACAACACCATGGTGACTCTACTGAACGAATTAGCTGGTTTCAACAACCCAAGTACCTAAAAATATCATCAAAGATCAAGATTTTGGTGGTTTTCCTGGTCTATTCAGCTTCTAGAAGCATTTTTATCACCTAGCGACTCCTTCTCTGGTATGTATCTAGTTTCTCTTTGGTTACAGACCTGTTTCACTCTAATTCTGACATTTTTATGATTATCCAGCATTTAGATGTTATAAAATGTTAGAATTTTACGAGAATCATGACTATTCCCCTACCCCTAATCCAAATACAGGCTATTGGCCCCCATATCAGCAATACCAGGCCACAAATGCCTCTAAATTTATGCCATACAGCCCTGCTGCTACAGAATATCAGCATCCTCATGATGCTTACCTCCCTCCCACCCGTAATGTTGCCCCTAAGAATATTGATGCTTTCAATGAGCTCATGAACAGTTTCCTGAGGCTTGACAGACTTTTGGACAATGAAAAAAGAGAAGCAGGGTATAGTCGGCCTCAGCGGTCTTATGACCTCAACATCATAACCTTGTATGGTCTCGAGAAGTTGTACTTAAATCTAAATAGGGAGCTGATGAATTTATAGACATGCTAAAATGTGACCGACAGCGAGAGGCACAAGAGGGGGTTTTTCAAGAAGACCTTGCTATAAGGATAGAATCTCAAGAGCAACAGATGAGACTGGTGGTCCAGGCAATCCCCTCCATTCCTAGTTTCAAAAATCCTCTCTTTCACACATGTTCATCCTGCTGCGGAAGAAGCCCCAAAATTTAAAATTCTAAGTTTCAGGCAACCTTCTACCTTTAAGGTTCCAAGTTGGAAGGGGCCATCTTTTTCACCCTGTGAAGACCCTCCACCAAACGTACAAACGGAACCATGCCCTAGAATCCAGCTAGCAGAGGAAGAGCAAAAGAGGCTTTTGCTGGCTCCTTTTCAAAGGGTGGAAACTCAATCGACTATTTATTTTCCAAATCCATCCTTTGAAGAAGAGGTTTCCAAGTTCAGAATACCAAGCTTCAAGGAAGGTGAATCTCCTAAGTCTCCTAAATTGAATATTCCAAGTTTTAGAGGGTCTCATCCATTGAAAGAACCTATACTTGAACAAGAGCAACCCATATGTCTGCAAAAGACCAAGCCAATTCCTCGGGTTTCCTTGTTGGACCAGCCTTCCTGTCCTTTTACTATCCGTATGTGTCCGAGTGGACCTGTTGTCTACCAAGATAATTGGAAAGATGAGCCAAAAGGAGAGGTGGAAGAAGATAAAAATAATGAGTAGTTTGTTCCTACACTCACAGAGATAAAATTGTTTGAACCTATTGTACCTGTGAGTATTGTTAACCCAAATAAGGGATTTAGCCCACTAGACTTTAGTTCTTTTGATGCCTTTTTTCATGCATCTGATCAAGAAAGCAAGGTTGAAATGCAAAGAGTGCATGGGGAAAACCTTCAGCTGCAAAGGCAACTTAACCAAAACCCAGAAGAGCTGCAGTCAAAGGATGGAGGCTTAAGGGACAAAATTGTTGAGGTCACTTCAGAGGTGTATGATGCTGCCCTACTTCATGAGCTACCTGATTATGTTGAAGACGAAGAATATGAGCAGCTGGTTGTGGATATGCAGCAACAAGAAAACACTAAAAGTAATGACAAATTGTTGCAGTTTGAGGCTGATATAACAAATGAAAGTTTGTTGGAAGAGGCTACCTCATTGTTTGAACATTTGCCTTCCTTTATTGAAGAAGAAAAGCTTGATTTAGAGGGCACTTCTTTGAGTGATAATGGGAATTTTGAGCCTAAGCCAGTTGTTTGTAAAAGTCTTCTAAGAGTTGATAGCATATGGCAAACTATCATGCAAGGTGAGGATAAGGATATCATTTCTGAGCTTTCAAATTGTCTTCTCTATTGTCCAACCTTAACCATGAACCAGGGCAGCCATGAACAAAAGGCAAAAAGGTTTGAAGAATGCAGCCATGATGACATTATATCAACCTTCTTGGGTTCTTTGAAGGAAGAAGGAGAAAACCATGAGGTCTCAGGTCAACTTTTCACACACAGGAGCAACATGAGAACAAGGTGGAGGTCACCATCATACCAAATGAAGAACAAGAAGAGAAAGAATCAGAACAGACATGAGATCAACCATGATGATTTGCATGTCATTTCAAGGGGATGCCCAATCAGGCATCTAGCCCAGCTGGAGACACATCAAGAGAAGTCACCACTTGTCATGCTTACCTCTAAGCATGAAGTTGAGCATCAAAATGGGTGGGATCATCCTATCTATTCACCACAAGTTAGCAGCATCAACAATCAGTCTAGGTGGATAGGTGAGTTTATCTCTATTTTGTGGGGGGTGTTTTATCAATTTGTCATATGCCCCTTTCCCCCTCACCTCTTTTTAACTGCCCACATGCATGAGAAATACTACAAATTATTAAGGAAGGGCAGTTACTTTCAAGAACCAATTAATGGCTTTGTTTAAGGTCACCTCTGACTGGTTAGTTTAGGTTTAGAGTAGGTTTTATTTCAGTTTTAGGTTTCTTTTCAATAAGTGCCCTTGCACTTTGTTGTATTCTCATTAGGAGATACATGCTTGCTTGTTGTTTTTGTTTTGGCTCGGTAGCTTGCTCAGTGTTCCATCTCCTATGTTCTTGCTACAGTCTCTTTTGACTCCATGCCCAATGGATGAATAAGGCCACTGATCAATTTGTTTAGCAGGAAAACACCCCTGAGAGGTCGCCAAAGTTGTCATATTTTGCCTAGCCCCAAAATATTCCTGTTTCCCTCTTTCTATCAAAGAAAGCTAATCAGAGAAAGCCTAAATAGAAAGGAGAAAATCTTAAATCCTTCATTTATCCATGTTGTGCCTTGCAAAAAAATCCCAAAATCTTGCCTAAAGAATCGTTGCAGAAAATGCAGAAAAACCCAGAAATCTTTTGTCTCCAGGAGCTTTCCATCGCAGATAGTTCTCAGTTTTATACTTAGTCATTTTTATCTTCATATACATTGTATGTTTATTTGTATGTTCACATTGTATGTTCACATATACAATATGAATATACAAGTCGCAGATACAAAAAAAACATGCAAGGGGGAATATACAAGGGTCACATTCAATGCTTTTCAGCGAGACAATAACCATCGACGGCTAAATTTGTGGTCCCGCCAATGGGCCAATGAAGATGCAAAGAAATATGCAAGGCAAGGGGGAGGGATACAAAAGTCATCGCCGTAACAATAACCATCGGCAGCTAAGTCTAACGTCTTTTCGATGGGCCGATGAGGGGTACAAGGCAATGGTATATGCAAAGGTCCGTATACAAAGGTGATTGTATATCGAGCAAGATACATTGAGTTCCGCATATACAAGGCAACAAATAAAGGGCATACAAAGGTTGGGGCCCACCAAATGTATGTATATGCAATTGTATCTTTACACATACAATAGGCTGATATACAAAGGGAAAACATACAAGCCAGACCCGACTAGGAAGTCAATTTTGGCAAATTCAAAGGTGGGGTCCGCAGTTTGTATGTTAGGTGCTTGTATGTGCCGATATACAAAGAAAAGATACAAAGGCCGAACCCGATGTCAATTTCAACTTGCTTTATAAAATGTTGGGGTCCGCACATTGTATGTACATGTGTTTATATCTCAGATACAAGCATATACAAAGATCGCATACAATAGATTTTTGGCGAGAGAATATGTATCGGCGGCTCATGTAAAGGTCTTTCCGATGGCCGATAGGGGATGTTGTTTTTTTAGTGATGGGTCCTAGCTTCAATGCGGCGGTGAATCAAGTGGTGCCATGTGGCATGGGCGGCAGATGCAAAAGCTAATACAAAGGCAAATGCATATGCGAAAGGAGATTCAAAGCACATACAAAGGGCACATGCAATCGCATATGCAAGACAATTTGAATATGCGAAAGGAGGGAAATCGCATAAATGTATAAGTGAATCTAGCAGTCAAGTGCAGGAGTGCTTGTATATGCAATTGTAAAATACAGCGATATACAAGCACAGATATGCAAAGCGATATACACATGCAGTTGACCGTAGCTTTGACCGCGGATATCTCCCTCATCCTAGCAAATTTTGGCATGCTTCAAAAAGCAAAGTTGCTTATAGTTGCCCCCTCTTTCATCTAGCAGACTTTGAACAGGATATTCTCACTTTCAAATTTTGAATCTGGATTTGCATGCTCAATCAACTGGGCATTTTAGCGACCAATTTGAGATATGCAGATGCAGATATTTGTGGCATTTATGGGTACAGATTGATGATGCAGCAGCTTGCATTGAAGATTCAAAATATCTTCCATCTACCCATGTTCCAAATATTTCATGCCATAACTTCTTGCAGATGGACGTCCTTTCAGTGATAGATATTTTCCTATTACAGCTCATGAGGCAAATTTTTGTAGCTGACTTAAGGTAATTTGTAAATGCTATATAAGCAGCAAGATGAGATGTAAATACAGTTGGAAATTTTTAGTATTCATTCTTTCTGTTTCCAAACAGAGCTTTTTGCTACTGTAACTATGCCTTCTTATTGAATATATGCAAGTTATTTTACCTCTTTTACTAATTTTCCAGTTTAGTGTGAACTCGCATATGGTTGTCTGTGAACATTTTGTTCCTCTCAACCATCTTGTTTCTCACCTCTACTAAAAATCATTTGAAACTGTGTATGTTTACTTGTTGTATCTAGTTATGTTGTACATTTTCTCAGTACTGTGAGGGTTCTTTTATTGAACTTGGTGAATCACCCCTTTACTTTCAAGTTTTTCTGTTTCATCTTTCTTTTTTTAAAAAAAAAAAGCATTCCTTCTCCCATTTCCTCTGAAGATCTAGTAGTTTTAGGTGATAACCAGTTAAGGAAACCGGCCTTCTCCGGAGGTCTGATCTCATTTCGCAAGGTCCCACACTTTGAGATCATTCCCATGTTTCTCTAGATTGCTGAGGTTTTACAACTATAGCCAGGGTGCAAATCTAAGAGACAACAATAACACGTCATAAATCATCTTTGAGTGGAGGAACATTATAAATTGGGCTGTCTAAGTTGGAATGTTGACTATGATAGGTTATCACAAGTTATGATAGTTGTAAGGCATATTCTAAATATAGCTTAGGAATTCAATCTTGGTATGGGGTAATAGAATTTGTAGTATGGTGTTTGGGTACCATACCTCTTGCATGTTGGCTCATGGTTTTCCAAAGCTATTCAATGGTTTCCTATTTGTGTCTCTTCTATTTATTGGGGTGCTTGGATGGATTTTTATAGTGTGTTGTAGGGAGGTCATTATGCTAATGAAATTACTCCAAAATTTAATGTTGGCGATCCTCTCGTAAGGGCACATACCTGAAATTATAATATTATTATAATACAAATGGTTTGTGTTTTGGAGTGTGGGGTTTTTCTCTTGAAAGGGTTTTTCCCATGTATATCATCATGTAATAGTTTTTTTTATTTGCATGTCTAATGCATTTTAGTGCATTATATTGCATATGTGATTTTGTCATTAGAAAATGAAATATCTAAGTTTTGTGCATTTTCTCCTTATAGATTAGCACATAAAGCATCTCACCTTAGCTTCCTTTCATTTGGTATCAAGTATTGATCAAGTTAGGTCCTAGGTTGGTGCAGAGCGCACAGAGGAAGCTTCAAAACTTATTAATAGACTGTATTGGCGAGAGTGTGACTTCTGTCTTAGCGATGTGTTCTCATCGGCCAAACATATCTTGTTGGCCACCTTGTTATTTATCTGGTCAATACCTTAACTTTCCCCGATGGACGATCACTCTGATATGCCAAACTATGGTATATGCATAACATGACTTGTTATGGCAAGTTACCACACCCTGATTCACCATTACGACCAGTCACTTGTTGTATCCGACAGAATGTATATTCTCACATACATTCTCAATATACATTGGCGATGTGCATTTGCAATATGCGTTCTATCGATCTAACACCTTGATCGGTGTCACTTTCAAAAGCTCCTCTAAAAGTTATGTCACGCCGATGATGCCTGCACAAAGTTGTAAGTCCTCAAATCGCCTAACTCCCAACCCAGACCCTAGCACATGGAGATGCTAGGTTGGTCTACTACGTAGCACAATCGATCCGGTCCTCTCCACCATCAAACAAAACATAAACGACAAAAACAAAAACAAGAAATAAAAACATATATGTACACCGAGAAGCCATTCCACTAATTTCGACAGAAATCTTATCAGTGGAATGCTTCAAATCGACATCTTGCAACAATGGGAAAACACAGAACGGAAAGGAAATCTACAGCCAACAAATTTGCAATTACAGAGAACAGGAATCAAAATGACGGAACATAATATCTTTATTTCTCTTTGAAACAATGTTCAATCACACTCAACCTCCTCTCTACGATCTGATTACATTCGATCACAATATCATATGATTGATTACAACCTCAAACCCTAATACCTAATCTTGTTCATTTCCTTATTTTTTATAGATTCACCCAGAGTAGTACCAAACTAACTCGAAGCCGCTAGGAGATCGATCCCAAGTGGCTGGGAAACACTACTACCTATTTTTGGCATTATTGCTACTTTTAGCATTATGCGATTACAATTGACAAATGTCACTTGGGACTTACAAAATGAACCTAGATTTATTCCACTCGGACTCACACATGGCACTAGGCCTTACAATTGGTCACTTGGACCTTATACAATGCTAAAACATCAAAATGAACATGAAATTAATTAAAGTATCTAGGTGCCCCTGCACCATACTCCCGAGGTTAACAGAACTCAAGTCCCTTGAGGAACCAAGTCTAAAATATTAACCCCATGCTTGCTCATGTCTTCCTCGCTCATCCAAGTTGCATCCTCATCAGGTAAACCATGCCATTTGACCAGATACTACCTATAGGTTTTATGTCTGGTCTTCTTCTAAATTTTGGTGTCCAAAATACATTCCAGTTGTACTGGCTGACTCGGTGGAAAATCAGAAATCCATTATGCATCCCCTGCTCCTGTCACATCTAAATTTGTAACATTGTCTCCCCTGAATGGAAACAATTCTAACACATTTAAAATGGGTGATATTGCTAAACTTGGAGGAAGTTCAATTTCATATGCATTAGGCATAAATTTGTGTACAATCTTGCATGGACCTATCTTCTTCATAAGAAGCTTCATAGGCTTCCCCTTCGAAAGTCTTTCCTTCTTTAGATATGCCATTGCCAGATCCCCAACTTTGTATTGGACATCCCTTTTCTTCTGATCAACTCTCTCTTTGTATTTCCCTGTGTTCTTCTGGATAGTTTCCCTTATAGCATCATGGATATCCTTCATGCTGACTGCAAAATTTTCTCCTTGTGCACTCCTTTTCTCCATATTTTAGAGATCCCTGAGCTCCAAAATTCCCCTGGGATGAATCCCATATACAACTTCAAAAGGGCTCTTTCCTGTGCTCCTATTAACAGAATCATTATATGCAAACACTGCTTGTGGGATGATCATATCCCATGCTTCTCCACGTTGTTTAGTCAAACACCTCAAAAGATTACCTAGTGATCTATTCACCACCTCAGTTTGTCCATCCGTCTAAGGGTGATATGCTGATGTGAAAGACAATTAAGTGCCCATTTTCTTCCACAATGTGCGCCAAAAATGCCCCACAAACTTGGGATCTCTGTCAGTGACAATAATCAATGGCAAACCATGAATGCGAACAATCTCCTTAAAGAATAGACCAGCAATGTGTGAAGAATCATTGGTACATTTGCATGGCACAAAATGAGCCATTTTACTAAATCTGTCAACTACAACAAACACATTATCGAAACCTCTTTGAGTCTGAGGAAGACCCAAAACAAAATCCATACTAATGCACTCCCATGGCCTTTATGGAATTGGAAGTGGTTGATAGAGACCAGCATTGGATGAAGTTCCTTTTGCCCTCTGATAAATGCTACAAGTTTCTACAAATTTCTTGACATCTGTTTGCATCTTAGGCCAGAAGTAAAGCCTTCTCACTTGTTCCAACGTCTTGTCCAGTCCAAAATGACCTCCAAGACTACCGCAATGTTTCTCTTTTATGATGTTCTCCCTCATGGAACACCTAGGCACACACAACTGGTTGCCTTTAAACAGTAACCTCTGTTGTAGCAAAAATTCAAAAAAATTAGAATGATAGGAATCTAAAAATAGTGAACAAACTACATATATCTCCTTGAAGTCCTCATAATCCTGGTACATATTCTTGAGAGAATCCACTCCCACACTTTGCAACTAGATTTCCTGTATAGTGCACACTCTTCTGCTCAGAGCATCTGCCACCTTGTTGGCTTGTCCCTTCTTATGTTTAATGGAAAAAGTATACACCTAGAGTTGTTCGACCCACTTCATATGCCTATGATTTAGTTTCTCCTACGAATTCAAAAAACTCAAAGCATGGTTGTCAGTATAAACAATGAATTCCTTGGGCAAGACATAATGTCTCCATTTTTTCAATGCTTGAACCATTGCATACAATTCTAGATCATATGTGGAATACTTCCTTTTAGCATCATTCAACTTTTCGCTAAAGAAAGCAACAGGTCTACCTTCCTGACTCAAGACAGCACCAATGGCAAGGTTACTGGCATCACATTCTATAGTAAACAACTTATTAAAATTAGGCAAAACCAAAATGGGTTTCTCTGCTATTTTCTGTTTGAGAATCTCAAAAGACTCATCAGCTACTCTATTCCAAACAAACTTACATTTCTGTCCTCCTTTTATGGTATCCAGAATGGGTGCACAAATGTGACTAAATCCTCTTATGAATTTCCTATAAATAGTTGCCAACCCATGAAAACTCCTTACATCACTTATTGTTTTAGGTGTTGGCCAAGACAGAATAGCATTTACCTTCTCTGGATCCATTTTCAAATTGCCCTGGGATATCACAAATCCAAGGTATGTGAGTTCTTCCTTCATGAAGACACTCTTCTCCATATTGATCATCAGTTTCTCCTCATGTAGCTTCTTCAACACCTGTTCCAAATGTTGCAAATGTTCTTCCTTTGTCCTGCTGAAAACCAGAATATCGTCAAGATAGACAACAACAAATTTGCCAATAAAATCTTTCAATACCTCATTCATTAGATGCATGAAAGTGCTTGGAGCATTGGACAGACCAAATGGCATCACCAGCCACTCATAAAGACCTTCATTAGTCTTAAAGGCTATCTTCCATTCATCCCCTTGTCTAATCCTGATTTGATGGTATCCACTCTTGAGATCAATTTTAGAAAAGTACCGAGCTCCTCCCAAACAATCCATGAGGTCCTCTATTCTGGGCATAGGAAACCTATATCTAATGGTGTCCTTATTTATGGCTCTCAAATCAGTACATAACCTCCATTTTCTATCCTTCTTGGGAGCTAAAACTATGGGTACAGCACATGGACTAAGACTTTTCCTCACCAGGCCTTTATCCAACAGTTCTTGTACTTGTTTAGCAATCTCCTCATTCTGATTAGGTGTCATTTTATAAGCTAGTTTATTTGGCAATGTGGATCCTAGGATGAAGTCAATCTAATGACTTGTGTCTCTCATAGGGGGTAGTACATTGGGCATATCCTCCACCATGATACCCTTATATTTGTCTAACAATTCCTGCACTTCCTTAGGGACTTTTTCCTTGTTATTTTCAGACAAATCAGAATTGTCTTTAGGTTTCAAAATCAGAGCATACCCCTGGGTTCCCTCTTCTTTCAGAGTATGGAGAAACTCTTTCCCACTCATTAACATGATACTTGAGCCTACATTATTGTCTACACCCTCTTATGGTAAAGGATCCATCTTATACTGTCTATAATTCTTGGTGATCACAAAGGAATTGGATTTACCATCATGCTGGGCTTGTACATCATATTGCCAAGGTCTACCTAACAGTAAATGGCATGCATCCATGGCAATTATATCACACAAAAGTTTATCCCCATATTCCCCTATCTGAAATTCTACCCAAGCTTGTTCATCAACCAAGACTTGCTGCCCTTTGTTCAACCATGACACTTTGTATGGACTCACATGTGGCAATCTTTTCAAATTCAATTTCTCTACCATTTCTACTGAAACTAAATTTTTAGTTGAGCTAGAATCAACAATTACCTTACACCTTTTGCTAGAAACTTTACACAGAGTTCTGAATAGTGTCTTCCTCTGGGGTGGTTCCTTGTTCTGTGGCACTTTCAACATTGTTCTTCTCATCATGAGACTCTCCATCTTGTGTTGGAGCTGCGCTTCCCATAGGTGAGTTCACACTCTAACAATCTTCTTCTTGAATCAAGTGGCTCCTTCTCTCTCCTCCATGAGAGCTTGAGGCTTTCTCCGGACACCTACCTGCTGTGTGCCCGATTTGGTTACAATTATAACATCTTCTCGTGAAGACATTAGGACCTCTGCCTGGTCCACCAAATCTACCTCTTCCATTAGATCTCCTTCCTCTAAAACCCTCTCTGGAACCAGATTCTCCACTGTGTTCTTGCTGACCGAACTCCCCTTGAGTCTTCTGGAACTAATTTTTGCCACCCAAGCTATTTCTGCCTTTGGAATTCCTTCCACCTCTACCTCTGTTCTGTTGTTCTCCTTTTCTTTTCTGCTTCTCTTCTACTCTCAGTGCCACCTGGAAACATTTGTCCATGGTTTCTGGTGTCAAGATGGTAATCTCATCTTATATACTATACTTCAGGCCATTAATATACCTGGCAACTCTTCCTTTCTCATCCTCAACATGTCCACACCTTAGAGATAATTTGTGAAATTCCTCTGTGTAGGTGGATACATCCATATCCTTCTGCCTGAGGTTCTGCATTTTCCTGTATATCTGCACCTCATAATCCGCTGGTAGGAACTGAGCCTTGATCCTCTCTACCATCCAACTCTAGGATGAGATCATGCTCTTGCCACTCTTCACCCTTTCTCCCTGGGTGTAGTTCCACCTCGTGAGTGCAGTGCCCTTCAATTTTGTCTTTACAAACTTGACTCTTCTATTCTCCGGTACCTCCTTGTACTCGAAATAACTGTTCAAAGCCTCGATCCATTCAATGACTTCTTTTGTGTCCATCTTTCCACTAAACATCAGAATCTCCATTCTTGCTTTGGACGACTCCTTACCAAGTGATTTTATGGCCTCCAGAAATTGTTTCTGATCTACAGATATATCTACCTGTTCTGGGGTTGTTTCCTCTTCCCCATCTTCATCTTCTATATCAGATTCCTTGTCTGATTTCTTGCCTTTTCCCAAGGTCTTCAACTTAGCCTGGAGTGCTTCCTTGACTCCAGTCTTGATCATCTCCTCCATCTCCTTGAATTTCTTGACCACTTCGGTGGTCATTCCCTTTAGAGGCATATCACTAGCCCCTTCTTCGCTTTCTCTGTCTGACATAAACATTCACAGACAACACCAACACTTCTGTAGACCTTTCATTGGCTCTAATACCAAAATGGTGCAGAGCGCACAAAGGAAGCTTCAAAACTTATCAATAGACTGTATCGGTGAGAGTGTGACTTCTGTCTTGGCAATATGTTCTCATTGGCCAAACATATCCTGTCGGCCATCTTGTTATTTATCTGGCCGATCCCTTAACTTTCCTCGATGGACGATCACTCTGATATGCCAAACTATGGTATATGCATAACATAACTTGTTATGGCCAGTTACCACACCCTAATTCACAGTTATGACCGGTCACTTGTATCCAATGGAATATATATTCTCACATACATTCTCGATATACATTAGTGATGTGCATCCGCAATATGTGTTCTATCGGTCTAACACCTTGATCGATGTCACTTTCAAAAGCTCCTCTAAAAGTTATGCCATGCCGATGATGCCTGTACAAAGCTGCAAGTCCTCAAATCTCCTAACTCCCAACCCAGACCCTAGCACATGGAGATGCTAGGTTTGTCTACTACGCAGCACAATCAATCTGATCCTCTCCACCGTCAAACAAAACACAAACGACAAAAATAGAAACAAGAAATTAAAACATATATGTACACCGAGAAGCCATTCCACTGATTTCGATAGAAATCTTATCAGTGGAATGCTTCAAATCGACATCTTACAACAATGGGAAAACACATAACGGAAAGGAAATCTACAACCAACAAATTTGCAATTACAGAGAACAGGAATCAAACTGACGAAATAGAATATCTTTATTTCTCTTTGAAACAATGTTCAATCACACTCAACCTCCTCTCTACGATCTGATTACATTCGATCACAATATCATATGATTGATTACAACCTCAAACCCTAATACCTGATCTTGTTCATTTCCTTGGTTTTTATAGATTTGCCCAGAGTAGTACCAAACTGACTCCAAGCGGCTGGGAGATCGATCCCAAGCGGCTGGGAAACACTACTGCCTATTTTTGGCATTATTGCTATTTTTAGCATTATGCGATTACAATTGACAAATGTCACTTGGGACTTACAAAATGAACCTAGATTTATTCCACTCGGACTCACACATGGCACTAGGCCTTACAATTGGTCACTTGGACCTTATACAATGCCAAAACACCAAAATGAACATGAAATTAATTAAAGTATCTAGGTGCCCCTACACCATAGGTGGTAGGAAAGAGGTTTTCTGGACTAATCTTTATTAAGTGGGAGCATGCATAGAGATCTTATTTTAGGTAAAATGGAAAGCATGTCTAGATTGGAGATGGAGTGATTTAATGGTAATAGCTTCAATCTATGGAAGCTCAAGAACAAAGATCTTCTCATAGATCAAGATATGTGGGCCACAATATCTAGACCCAAACTTGCACTAATGGCAGATGAAGAATGGGTTGTGTTGGGTTGGAAGATGAGAAGCCTTATCAAGATTTACTTGGTGGATTCAATGTTGCTAAATATCTATGAAGAATACACCTCGAAAACCCTTTGGGAGAAGTTTCAAAACCTATAGTAGGCTAAACCCCTAGTTAATAATCTTTTTCTAAGAAGTTATACACTCTTAGGATGGGTGATGTTGATTAATGATTGAGCACTTGAATACATTCGATATGATTGTGACCCATTAATGTCTATCAATGTGAAGATGGAAGAGGAAGATCATTGCATGGTCTTTCTACATTCTTTTCTAGATTCATCTGATAACTTGGTGTGGCTATTAGGAGAACTACTTCAAAGTTTGTGCTTGATGAGGTAGTGGTTTCTTTACTCTTAAAAAAGATGAGGCAAAAATCTTCCAAATCTACCAAGGAATATTTGACTATTTGTAGATGGTCAAAGGAAAAAGGCAAGAAGAAGGATAAAAGTAGATATAAATATTGAGGGAGATCTAAATCTCCTAGTAAAATGTCCAAGGTCAAATGTTGGAATTGTAGCAAGCCAAGTCATTTCAGAAAAGATTACAAACAGGAGGGAAAGAAGAAAAAAGGTGGATTTGATGATTATTCTAATAATCTTCTCAGGAGAATGTAGGAGATGCCTTTATCATAGACTTGGCAACACATGCTTGTGAGGATGCATGGATGATTGACTTTAGAGCTTCTTTCCACATGAATCCCTATTAAGACTAGTTTTTAGATTATAAGAAGTATGATGATGGGAAGGTGTATCTTAGTGACAACTCTAACCTCAGTATTGTTAGCTATAGGAGAGTCAAGATCTAATTGTCCAATGGGAGGATCAAAGGTATTTCAAAATTTCTACACTGTTGGCAAGAGACACTATATGGATTCATGGTTGTTGTCATTGATGGCAACAAAGGTCATCCCACATATCCGCAAGTCATGGTGTGTCTCTACCGGAAGTCAGAATAAAGATTGTTGTGGTCCGGTGAACAAGAACAGAGCATGTGGCAAGGTCCGACAGATTGGTCTGGATCTCTCAGAGGAAGTGTCTTGGTGTAGTGCGGATTTGGGGAAGTCAAGAGGACTACCTTGAGTGGTATATTCCAAGGATTTAGCCTCCGGTGATGGACAAGGAAAAAGATATGAATAGTTGAGTACCGGATTCCTGAGAGACAGTGAAAACAGAGGAAGAACTGACTGACAGAGTATCAGACTACTTTCCGGATGTGTTACTGTTGATGATAAAGGTTGTGAAGGCATGAATCATGTTTGGCCGACATGATTAATGATATCTACAAGTATATGCTTGATCCGCATTGCTTAGTGAGCAAGGATTCAGCCGACAGAACAAAGTTTGTAAGAAACTAGACTGTTCCGGATGCCGACTAGAAAGGTGATGAAATTACTTGTGCGGATATATATAGAGGATGGATTTAGTTGTGAAGTGTGTGAATGAATTAATATATATGCGAATAAGTCCAGAACAGAGCAGAAGTAGCAAGAAAGATCCGGTATGTGAAAGGATAGCAGAATAAAGAACAGAGGAAAGATGAAGTGCAGCAGATCAGTGTACTGAGCCTAACCGGAACTGAACTCCAGCATATGCAGATGCTTCCAATCAGTTCAAGACTGTGATTCTTATCACTTTGTAGACAGTGTGTCTTCTTGTAGGCAGTGGGCCTCTTGTGAGCAGTGTGCTCGGGCAGTGAGCCCTAATTGGCAAGTGCCATTTTGTAATTTCCTATTCTTCTAACAGAGAATAATTTTTGGGTTAATCACCCCGTGGTTTTCTCCCTTAACAGGGTTTCCACGTCAAAAATACTGTGTCATGTGTTTCTTATTTCATGGTAATGTTTTTGTGTTTGATTCAATGCTACATTAATTAATAAGAAAGTTCAGAAAGAGAAATAATTAGGATAATTGATTCACCCCCCCTCTCAGTTATCAACAATTGGTATCAGAGCTAAGTTCCTCCTAATAGAGCCTAACAGCTTGAGGAAGATCTGGGAATTCAAATGGATGCATATGGTTTAAGGGAGCAACTCAAGACTGCCCTTGAGGATCTTGAACAGTCAAATTCTGAAGTCAATGAATTAAAAGAAAGACTCAAACAGGCTGATGAATTCATGAGAGAATTAAAAGACAAATTAAGTCTCTCTATGAAAAAGAGAAAGGAGCTGCTCCAACAGTTAGCAAGACAAAGTGAAGAAAGCAATACAAATGAAGAATTGACTGAGCAAACCAAGTTATGTGAAAAGTTATCAAAAGAAGTCATTATGTTAAGACATGAAATGGAATCAGGAACTATAAAGTTTACTCAAGAGATTGAAGAAAAAAGAAAGGCTGAAGACAATCTAAGACAATCTCTTAAAGAAAAATCATAAGAATGCCAACAGATGGACAGGATTATCAGACATCTTGAATCTGATCTTGAAGATGCCAAAGATAATGAAGAAAAACTTGAGGATCAAATTGCCTCTCTCAAAAGAGACCTTCAAACAGCAAATGAATATAAAGAGAAATTCAAGATAAGTTCTGCTCAACTTGAAGTTCTTCTTGGAAGTCAAAAGAGGACAGATGACAAGTATGGTTTGGGATATGAGAAAGGAGAAAGCTCCGGATCCGGTCAAAAGAATCTTGGATCAGAAAATCCAAGGAGCAGGCCTAGAAGACCTCCGGTAAGACAGCCAAATGCTCAAAGATATCCATCTTTCAATGGATACTGCCACAGCTGCAACCACTTTGGTCACAAAGCTAAACAGTGCAGAAAGAGAATGAATCAGATTAATTCATCCTTCTCCGGACAGTGCTTCAACTGCAAAAGGTATGGACACAAATCCCATGAATGCAGAATTATGCAAGTAAACAAATCATTCAAAGGTAGATGCTTTACATGCAATAGAGTAGGTCATATGGCTAATCAATGCAGATCAAGAGGATATCAGTCAAATATGCAAAGAAATGTTATTTGCCAAATCTGCAATAGGTCCGGTCATAATGCTAAAGTCTGCAGAAGCAAGAATCAGGACAAAAGAGGTCCGGTGTATAATCAGAATCAAGACAAGGGTAAACAAAAGATGAATGCGGATGAAGTTAGGAATCAGATGAGCAAGATTTGGGTGAAGAAAAGCTCAGAGAATGTAGAGGTTGGATCCGCACCAGACTCTGGTGCTGATATTTCTTCCGGAAATTAAAAAGTGAGCTCTGGCTCAGGGGGAGACTCAAAGAAAATCCTGTTCCCCCAGCCAATCAAGTGGTGCCGGATGTGGCACAAGATGCGGAGTAAAGGGTTTAAATATATAAGTCTTGAGATGATCCAGATAAGATTTCAGAGGTCCGCATGGAGTTATGAAGAAGCTGTGATCGATCAAGTAAGACCTGTTCAGGGAGATGCTCCGGTATGACAAAGGATTACAAAAAGGTCCGGAGAGATCCGGAAGTGCACTATCTTATTCTGCGGATTGGACAGAGTGTTTGGGATGTTCTTGTAATATGTTACCTCGATTTATTCATGATTGAAAGATCCGGATGATATTCACAGATCAGGACTAATCCGGGATACTCCAAGCTATCCGGACAAGGCAAACCGGAATAATGTAGGTGAAGCATTTATTGCAGACAGATATTAGGGTTTGCGGAGCAATATAAGGGATTTCTCAAAAGTCATTTGCTCATTCTGCACTCAAGAAGAAGCGAAAAGTGGAGCTCTGCAACAAGATTCATCAAGCACACCAAGGATCTCCTGCCGAAGTCATTGCATAAAGAAATCAATCCAACCACTCCGTGCAAACCGAAGGCGCATAAGGTATTCTCCGTTTTTCATTATCTCACTGCAAATCTTTGAAGAATGGCTACTCCAAATATAGTTAAGATCTCTGATAGACCTCGCCCCACATTCAAAAAACATCCTTACAAATCATTGGAGGTAGATCCACTAGGAGCCTTCTCTAGTGTTCCTCATGGTGTATTGCATACGGAAGATATTAGGGTTTACATCCATGCGAATCTTGAAGACTTTGGAGAATCAAAACTGATGGATATCTATCACAAACAATTGATAGATGACTCCTTTGAGATCAAACCTCAGTACAAAGCCATCCGGGACAAACACTTTGCACAGTGCATTCATTTCCCCTGTTTTGAAGAAGATGAATGGGTCCGGTATGTACTAAGTAGAGTACATGACAACTTCCTATGGTTGAACCAGCCCTTCAAGATCACCAAAGATGCAATTAGGGCTGTAACCGGTCTGCACTCATCCGGTGGATTACCTGTTCTCAAGTCTGTCAAAAATCAGACAGTCAGTGATGCAACCGGATCCAAGTTTGACAAGAGAGCTATGACAGTTGATGACATCACTGAACCGGATGTCAAATTTGCAGCTATGATAATTGGTTACAAAATCTATCACTCCAGTAGGGAAAATTCAGTACCGGGAACTGCAATCTACACAGCTTATCAAATGTTAAAGGAGAATGCAGACTATGACTTGTGTGAGCTTCTTGTGAACCAACTCTTTGAAAATCTGCAGAAGATCAAGAAGGACAAGAAAAACTCCTTCAAGTATGGCAATCTGATCCTTTATCTATTCTTTTACTACATGAATGAGCTTCCCGGATCCAGTGGATGGATATGGCAGAATGACAGACCGGTTGCCATCCAAATCAGAGACTATTTGCATGGACTTGGGGATGCAAAAGCAAGAAATACAGCTCTATGGGGATACTTCAAGAACTTCCAAAGCATGATGCATGCAAGAGAAAGAATACCCCAATCCCTTGTTGAAAAGTACAAAGACACAGTATGCTTCATGGTAGAAACAGATCAGTGTCTGATGGAGGCAGTGGAGCCAAGGACTGTCTGGATCATGCCCATGGGGTATGAAGTGGATGAACAGATAGTAGAGCTGCATGTTCAACACATGCTAAGCCAGCCCAAAGATCCTAAGGCAGAAAGGTTTGGAACCTTTGAGGAACTGAGTGTAAAGATACATGTAGAACTCAGGGAACCGGAGATAAAGAGGAAGGTAAGAAAAGAAGTTGAGCATATTGCTCAAGGCCTAGGCATCTCAAAAGAGGCACTTGATGCCAGCCGGGAAAAGAGGAGGAAGGCTGAGGAAGAAGAGAAAAGTAAAGAAAGTGTTCCGGTTGAAACTCCCACCCGGACCAGATCATCAAAAAGATCTGCTCCTCCCACAACCAAAAGTTCAAAACCGGAAGTCCAGGCATCCGGTAAAAGATCCAAGACAAAAGCCACAAGGGCTTATGAAAGCCAAAAGGATGAAGAGGAAACAGAGTCAGATGAGGGAGTAAAAGAAATAAAGAAGCAGAAGAAGAAAGGATCCGGTAAACCCTCCACAGGCCAAGACAAGGATGAAATGGCAGAGGTATCTGTTGAAAAACCCACTCTGTCTCTAGAGAGTGTAATCAAGTCGGTTACGGTAGATGGAAACCTTCAACCAATGACTGAATTTTATGATGACTACAATGAGGCTGACCAAAAGATTCTGCAGGAAGCCACAGTCAAATATCTGAACATATACAATAAGGCTTTCATTGAGATCATATCTCTTATTCCTAAAAGCCTAGAAAAGGAATTAGAAATAAGAAAGAATAATGCTCATGCAAAAGATCTTGAGATCCGGGAGCATATAGCTATTCAGCTATATCCTCAAATTGATCCCAAGACAATGAACATTATCTTCAAAGACTGCAAAGATGAGTTCAGAAGTAAAGCCAGGATGAATCAACTCATGCTTGGTGAGACTGACAAAGTGGCCCAAGAGACAGAAGAGATCCTCCGGAAGGCCTTCAAAAGGTTCAATCTTCCTGTTGTAGAGGACTTAGGTGCAGAAACAGCTGCGGATTTGGAATCATCTGTTCCGGAAGAAGTGGGCCCTGAACAGACAAACATCTCTCCTCCAGTTTCCCCTACAGTCTCCGGATCCAAAGAAGAAGAGAAATTACAGGAGAAGGAAGCAGGGGTGAAAGATAAAGAGGTTGACAGTTCCAAGACTGCAGAAGAAAAGAAACATCTGTCTCCGGCAAGAGACACTGCACAAACTGTTCAACAATTTTTGAGCAAAGCTACTGTAGAAATTGATGAACCGGACCTGCTAAAAGGACCATTAGATTTTGACTCTTTGTCACCGGTGCAAACAATGAAAATAGCCTCATTTGCAAATGAGAAAGTCAAAGAGAAGCTGCTGAAATCTCACATGGAAGACTGTGAGCTTATGGAGGTAGCATCTGGAGTGCTAGAAAAGATCATGCCATCCTTTCAAAAGGATCCCACAGCCTCCTCTTCAGGTAATCTCAAAACCTTAGTCAGCAGTGTTAGTACACATTTTGAATCTCTAGAAAAATCTGCTGAAGAAAAGGTCCGAAAGGAATTTTTGGATAAAAGATTTTCAGAAGTATTAGAATTAATCTCTAAAGATAGGAAGATTGTGAGTATTGGAATAAAGAGCTTAGAGAATGCTCTTAAGGATGGCGGTGACATTTACAAATTTTGTATATCCTGGTCAAAGGCAACAGCAGCAATTGATAAGAAAATAAAAGAGGAACAGGACAAGCTACAAAGCTTATCTCAAAGTTTTGATCCTCTCTCTTCCTCCATAATAAATCAAGAATGTTAGACTATTGCAGTCTTGAATGAAATAAAGAATCTTGAGAAGGAAAGGAAGAATATCACTAACCGGATGGGAGAACTTAGAAGGATTATAATCCCTAAGTTGGAAACTATGCATGAGGCCATCAGTGATGCTCAGACCACCGCCCAAACAAATGATCCGACAGATCTCAAGCGGGCAGAAGCTTTTGCATTTTTGTTGAGTGGTCACATTTCAATTTTGGATAGAATGAAGCAAAGTTGGGCTACAGAAATGATCCAATTGCAGACATCCTTTGCAGACATTCTTCAGTATATGTGAGTATGTAAATATGCGGCTATGTATAGAAAATTTTTGAAAATTTTGGTGTGCGGACCCTACCCTTTGCCATTGATGTCAAAGGGGGAGTGAGGAGCAGTGAAAAATGAGGAATCCAATTAAGGGGGAGTTCCGGAAATTGTATATAAAGACAGAGCATCAGCAAAGGGGGAGCATAGTGTAAACACTTAGTCATTTTTCACTAAGTGTTGCCATCAATGCCAAAGGGGGAGATTGTTGGCAAGAGACACTATATGGATTCATGGTTGTTGTCATTGATGGCAACAAAGGTCATCCCACATATCCGCAAGTCATGGTGTGTCTCTACCGGAAGTCAGAATAAAGATTGTTGTGGTCCGGTGAACAAGAACAGAGCATGTGGCAAGGTCCGACAGATTGGTCCGGATCTCTCAGAGGAAGTGTCTTGGTGCAGTGCGGATTTGGGGAAGTCAAGAGGACTACCTTGAGTGGTATATTCCAAGGATTTAGCCTCCGGTGATGGACAAGGAAAAAGATATGAATAGTTGAGTACCAGATTCCTGAGAGACAGTGAAAACAGAGGAAGAACTGACTGACAGAGTATCAGACTACTTTCCGGATGTGTTACTGTTGATGATAAAGGTTGTGAAGGCATGAATCATGTTTGGCCGACATGATTAATGATATCTACAAGTATATGCTTGATCCGCATTGCTTAGTGAGCAATGATTCAGCCGACAGAACAAAGTTTGTAAGAAACTAGACTGTTCCGGATGCCGACTAGAAAGGTGATGAAATTACTTGTGCGGATATATATAGAGGATGGATTTAGTTGTGAAGTGTGTGAATGAATTAATATATATGCGAATAAGTCCAGAACAAAGCAGAAGTAGCAAGAAAGATCCGGTATGTGAAAGGATAGCAGAATAAAGAACAGAGGAAAGATGAAGTGCAGCAGATCAGTGTACTGAGCCTAACCGGAACTGAACTCCAGCATATGCAGATGCTTCCAATCAGTTCAAGACTGTGATTCTTATCACTTTGTAGACAGTGTGTCTTCTTGTAGGCAGTGGGCCTCTTGTGAGCAGTGTGCTCGGGCAGTGAGCCCTAATTGGCAAGTGCCATTTTGTAATTTCCTATTCTTCTAACAGAGAATAATTTTTGGGTTAATCACCCCGTGGTTTTCTCCCTTAACAGGGTTTCCACGTCAAAAATACTGTGTCATGTGTTTCTTATTTCATGGTAATGTTTTTGTGTTTGATTCAATGCTGCATTAATTAATAAGAAAGTTCAGAAAGAGAAATAATTAGGATAACTGATTCACCCCCCCCTCTCAGTTATCAACATACACATCCCTAGTTTAGCACGAAACCTATTATATATCAACAAAATGAATGATGGAGGAGTGTAGATTATCTTTAATAATGGAGGGTATAAAATGGATTGAGGAGCTATGGTTCTTGTAAAGGGGTTTAGGTTGGTACTCTATTTTGACTTGATACATGTACTTACTTCCAATGCAATAGTTATTCTATCCATACAAAACTTATACAGAAGTTACAGGTTGAACTTGTAGAGCAGTTGTGGGTTGGTTACAAGTCTACATCAAGACTTGTAAAGAAATTATGTTTTTTTACATGTTTATAATAAGACTTAGACAATAGTTATAGGTTTTTTTAGAAGTCTTCATCCTTAGATTCAAGACCTATAGAGAAGTTACAAGTTGAACCTACATAGAAGTTACAAGTTGGTTACAAGTCTTCAGCTTCTAGTTTTGATGGTCATGCATTTTGGGTACCTAAGCATTATATTACCTCAAAGATCAAGTTACCTATTAAAAAGGTAATGCCATAGCACCAAAATATGCAGAATATAGGTGAGAAAGGTCTATGAACCTTAAAAATAAACTTCTTGTAGAGGGTCTTACAAATTGTTCGCTTGAATTTGACTTTTGTGAACACTACATTTATGGAAAATAGAACTAGGTTCAAATTTACTCCAATTCTCATAATTCTTTTAGGTTATTGTATTTCATTCATTTTGATGTGTTTGATCTTATAAAAGATCCTTTGTTATCTAAATCATCATATTATGTGTCATTTATTGATGAATATTCTAGAAGAACATGGGTGTATTTTCTTAGGAGCAAGTAATCATCAATAAATGACACATAATAGAATAGTTCTCTATTTCCATCCACCTTACTTGTGAGGTGGATCTCTTGAAACAACTTTTACTCTCCCTTGCATGATGCATGGGATGCTCTAGTGAAATTAGTCAATGTTATGCCATATTGACCAAATTATTTATTATTTATTCTTTTTAAAATTCATTGAGTTGATTCAACAACTACATTCTCAATATTTTTTGGCCACCACAAAACATCATTTTGACATGATAGGACCCACCCTTGTAAAATGTGTTAGTAAAGAGAGTACAATACTTGCACCACCTAAATTAACCTTTTTAGCCTCCATCTATCACAAGGACACTAACAGAGTCTAACTAATGATGAAACCTTTCCCAAATTAGAATCAACAAAAGGTCAAGTATAATATTTATTATGTGATTCATTGATAGATAGAACTCATTGATGGAAATAAAAAAGGAATAGAAGGAAAGTGTAGTTCACACATGTAGAAAAACTAACTTCTTTCCCAAGTCAAGACTCAACTAGCTAGCACCTCAAGCTTCTTCACTTGCCTATAGACATGATAGCTTGATAACATTCAAAGTATAGTGAAAATATGGTTGTTCTTATTCTATACTTTGCTATACTTTTCTTCTAAGTTCCTTTCTTATGCCCTACTTTTGTTACTATTTGGTGGAAAGAAATACTACTAGAGAGAAACAGAAAAAGAAAGCCTAACATTAAAAATGGGATAGAATGGTATATAAGTTGAAATATAAATTTATTCCAATAGATTATTAGTTAGATTTATTAAAAATTTACAAAATATGAGGCAAAAATATATGATTACGGAAGATTATGCTGAAGAATATTATGGGCTAACAATAAGAGCAAGCCATTATAAAGAAAATCAAGGGAAAGTGGCAAGATATATAAATGGCTTAAGAGCATCTATTCAAGAAGAGCTTAGTATGTTTAATATGCAATCTATTAAGGAAGTATATTAATTGGCCTTAAAGGCTAAAGACAAGTTGAATAGAAGATTTTAGAGTAAACAAAGCAACAGAGAAAGAGATAGTAGATTCCCAAGAGGAAGATATCAAGGAAGAGGTAGAAAAGCATCTAATAACGAAATAGAAGCAAAGAAGACACTAGAAGCCATTGCAAAGATATATTTGGTCATTATCATAGAAATAAAAGTAGATCTAGTTATGTTGATAGTGAAAGCTATGAAAGAAGTAGAGGGATATATGGAAGAAGCAATGCAAAATCCTTTAGAGGAAATTGTTTCAAATGTGGAGCTAAAGGTTACATAGTCTTTAAATATACCCAATCACAAGGAAATTATGACTGGGGACCTAAGAGAATTGCAAGAGTCAAAATCTAAAAGAATCACAAGAGCAACACATGTTGGTGAGGCCTTGCTGATGAGAAGAAATATGTTGAGGCTTGTAAGAGATTTGAATGATCCTATACAAAGGAAAAGCTTGTTTAGAACTGTATGCCAATCAAAAGGTAAATGTTGCAAGGTAATAATTGATAGTTGTAATACCAATAATTTGGATTCAAGTGAAATGGTTGAAAAATAGAACATCTTAATCCTTATAGTCTCTTTTTGTAAAAACATCATAGAATTTTGGTTAGTGAAAATATCTTATGAAATTTAAGATTGGAGCATATGAAGATGAATTTTTATGTGATATCATGCCTATGGATGTTTCTCATATTTTGTTGGCTAGATCATAGTAGTTTGCTATAAAATCTATATATAATGGTCAAGAAATTACCTATAAGCTAATTAAAGATGGAGTGAAACATGTACTTATGCCCTTGAAAGAGGAAGTGAAAGAGTGAATAGTCCTATAAGAATGTCATTGGTAAATGGTAAATAATTTTTAAAGGGTCTCAAGAAAGACAATGTATGTTTTATTGTTCTTCTTAAGTGTATGTAGGTGGAAAATACCATAGAGATAGATGAAAATATTCATTCTAAAATTTGTAAGTTGTTGGTGAAATACAAAGACATTATTTTTTATAAACTACTAGAAGGATTACCACTAATGAGAAGCAAAAGTCATCATAGGGATCTGATTCTTGGAGAAAGTTTACCTAATAGAGCAACTC
Source organism: Cunninghamia lanceolata (assembly GCA_027924645.1). Lineage (NCBI taxonomy): Eukaryota > Viridiplantae > Streptophyta > Pinopsida > Cupressales > Cupressaceae > Cunninghamia > Cunninghamia lanceolata. The sequence goes on from BSBN01000524.1 coordinate 4,497,268, forward strand.
ATAGATTGACCTTCGTTAAAAGTGTAAAATTGAATAAGCAAGTGAAAGAATTATTGGGGAAATAATTGATATGATAAATTTTAATTCCATGTGCAGTACCAACTATTTTAGCACCCAAGAAAGAAGGAGAATTAGAATATGTATAGACTCTACAGCAATAAACAAGATTACTATCAAGTAAAGATTCTTGTTACTAAGGATGGATGATCTTACGGATTATTTGAGTGGTGCAAAGTACTTTAGCAAGATAGCTTTGAAGAGTGCATATTATTGAATCAAAATTAGAGAAGAAGATGAGTTGGAAACTACATTTAAGATAAGGAAGGAAGGCTTGTATGAGTGGTTGGTTGTAGCCATTTGGGTTGATAGATGCACCTAATACTTTTATAAGGATCATGAATAAGGTAAAATTTATTGTTATATATTTAGATGGCATTCTAATTTTTAGTAGAAGCAAAGAAGAACATTTGGAATATCATATTAGTATTGCAAAGATTAAGATAAGAAAAAATATTGATGATGTGAAGAAATGTAGTTTCATAAAGGAGGAATTAGTATATTCAGGTTTTGTTATTTTTGTTGATGGGTTAAAGATGGATTTAAAGAAAGTTGGAGTACTAGTTCAATGGCCTAAACTTGTGAGAACTTCTAAAGTTAGATCTTTTCATGGTTTGGCAAGTTTTTATAGAAAAATTATTAGGAATTCTAGTGGTATATGTGCACCAATTACTAAAATTAAGAGTGGAAATAAGAAGGAATTTAAGTGGATAATCACAAGTGATAAAATTTTTAAATTGTTCAAGAGGAAAGTAACCAAACAACTTATGTTAGCTCATTGGATTTTGACAAGTTGTTTCAATTTGATTGTGATGAGAGTGGAACTGCAATTGGAGCTATTTTATGTCAAAAAGGAACTTATTACATAGTTCAATGACAAATTTAATGATGCCAAGAAGAAATATTTGATCTATAATAAAAAAAAAATTCTATGCATTGTGCAAGTTTTGGAGAAATGGATACATTATTTGTTGTCAAAATAATTTATCTTGTATACTATCACCAAGCACTACTATCTTGGATACATTATTTGTTGTCAAAATAGTTTACCCTGTATACTATCACCAAGCACTACAATATCTAAATAGTCAAAGTAAGTTAAGTGCAAAGCATGTCAAATGGGCTGAATTTTTATAGTTATTCATTTGTATTAAAACATAGAAGTGTTAAATCTAATAGAGTCATTGATGCATTGAGTAGAAGATATATTTTGTTGTTAAAAATGAGAATTGAAGTTATTGTCTTTATTGAGATGAATTTGTACGAGAATGGTGTTGATTTTAATGAGGCATGGACCACATGTAAGCATTGGTACGTGTAGACAAAACTAAGTGGTTGGATTATCTAATTCAAGATGATTTGTTCTTGAGAGGTAATCAATTGTGCATTCCTAAGAGTTTCAGAAGAGAAAATTTGATGTACGAGAATGATGTTGATTTTGTTGAAGCATGGACTACTTGTAAGACACCAATAAGTGTAGACAAAACTAAGTGGTTGGATTATCTCATTCAAGATGATTTGTTGTTTAGAGGTAATCAGTTACGCATTCCTAGGAGTTCCATGAGAGAAAATTTGATCAAGAAAACATAGTGGAAGATTAAGAAGACATTTTGGGACTAATAAAACATATGATTTGGTAAGTGAAAATTACTATTGGACAAACATTTATACAAAATTATAAGATTTATCAAATTGTAAAGTGTAGTAGTCAGAATGTGGGTAACTTATATTATACCAAAGAGACCATGGGATGATGTTACCATGGATTTTGTGTTAAGTTTACCAAGAACTCATAGAAGAGTTAATTTTATTCTTATAGTTATTGATATATTTTCTAAGATGGCTCATTTAATTGATTGCAAGAAGACTAATGATGTTGTTCATATAGCCAACCTATTTATCAAAGAAGTGAAATTACATGGGTTACCTTAGAGAATTTTTTCAAATAGGGATGTGAAATATGTGGGTCATTTTTGGAGAACATTATGAATTAAAATGAATACAAAATTGATGTTTAGTTCACCATATCATCGACAAACTAATAGACAATTATAAGTTTGGATAATATATTAAGATGATTGGCAAGTGAAAATGCAAGTATTTGTGACCTAGCAATATCACAAGTTAATTTTTCAAATAGTAATTCAATGAATAGAAGTACAGTTAAAACACCATTTGAGATTTTGTATGGGTAGAATCTAAATAATGTTTCAAAGGTAAGAGATTTCATTGCAAGTCATAAGAAGAGTGTTATGGTAGAATCTTATACAAAAGATATGAAGAACATACATGAGGAGGTAAGAGTTCAATTAGAGAAGATGGATATGAAAGGGACATTAAGATCTAAAGAGGAGATATAAAAATATGACGTAGGTGATGAAGTAATGGTATATCTAAGAAATAAGAGATTTCTTGCTAGAATGTATAATAAGTTAAAAATGAAGAAGTTTGGACCCTATAAAATAATTAAGAAGTTTGATTCAAGAAATGCATATAAATAAGATTTACTGAATAATCTTAGTATATCGTCAATATTTAAAATTGTAAATTTATATGAGTAGCATAAAAGAGAATCAAAAGAAAACAAAATAGAAATAGATTGGAAAAATCAAATACCTATGAGGCCCACTCCTTCTCCTCATGTACATATTTTCTTTTGATAGAATTGTTTGCTTATGACACTCGTGGATCTATGACATTTTTTTTAAGATTATAGCTACGGAAGCACTATTATCATGTTAGAGTAGCAATTGCTAATTGTTGATGATGACTTGGTTAATTAATGATTATGGACTTGTTTATATTTGTTAGATTAGATTTACAAATTATAATTAGTTTATCAATGTGGATTAGTTTTGAAATGAACACAATTGTGTATAATAATCAAAATTATACCTAGTTAAATGCAATGTGTTTATGCAATTTTGTATTAAAATGATCTCAATGATGGATTAAACTTGTTATTTAGATTTTCATTTAATCATGATAATATTGTTAATTATGAATTATTTATGATGTGTATATTTATTTAATAATAAATATTGTTTCGGCCATTATCTTGGATATAATGACGTTGTGTACAAGTGTGGAAATTAAATTCCATGACGAATGGAAAAATTGTGGAGATTCTCAAGAAACCATTGTTATTATTCCCCAGTGTACCTAGGCCTTATCCTAAGAGGGGATTAAGGTTTTCTTGTGTAAATGTGTTGTGGGTGTGATTTTTTTGATTAATTTTCTAATAATATTTTTATTACTCTAAGTTGGGTTTCGTCAAGTTCCCTTAAGTGTCAAATCTCATATTTGAACTTAAGAGAGAATTTTTGGGCTCATTTAATGTTATTTTTCTTCTTATTTGATTAAAATTAAACCCCTAAAGTGATAACCCATGTGAGGGATCCATGTTTGAGTGTTTAAAAAGTGTTTTGGAAGTGTCTAGAGCCTAGAAAAGTGCCTTGGAAGACAAGTGATGAGTTTTTTAAGCAAATATGATTTTGAGTTGCAAAGTCAAACTTAACCCTAGGTTCATTGTATCTAGACATTGGTTACTTATTTAACCCTTTTTGAATCTTTGTAGAGGGTTTGCCTTTGTATTTTTGGTGATTGTTATTTTGAGTATGAAGGGTTTTTGGTGAAAGAGAAGATTGGAGGAAGATCTTGAGAGCTTGGAGAAGATGAGAACTTGAGGAACTTGGATCAAGGGCTTCATCAAACTTGGTTGAAGCATTGAGGTAGGCTTTTAAGCTATTTTCAGAGTGTTGTAGTGTTGCTTGTTGTTAATATGATAATTACTAGTTTTTCTATGAACACTCATATTTTTATGTGTTAAAAACTCTATTGTGTGTTATTATTCTATGTATTATTTATTTTGGGTATGGGGTTGTGTTAGGCAAGGATCTTCCCATTTGGGTTAAGATCCATCCGTGTGTTGGGATTAAGAGATATGTGGACCCTCTCTTGGGAAAAACATTTTATTGGATGATGATTTGGCATGAGTACCTTTGTGTATGGTGATTGGGTTATGGAGAGAAGTTGAATATATTGTGGGTTATTTGTGTTGTTGGGGTTATGTGATTTGGATGATGGATTATTGTGTTATTTTGGAGAGTTGTGGGATTCCTTGATTTATGAGGAGATGGAGACTATTTTTATATTTTGATTCTTTCTCCAAGAGGTTAGTGAGTCCCCTTAACTCCCCCTTGTTACGGATCTTGAGAGATCCATTTATTTGTGTTAACCATTGGGTAGTCTTCAAATTTATATGTTGATATGTGTTGTGTGATGTGAAAATCGATTTCTTGGGAGCCTCTTAGCTTGAGGGTGGACTTGTTTACAAGTCCTATGGTTGGAAAGTGAGCTACCCTTGGTCATGAGAGGTTTTGCGACTATTTATGTTGCAGTTTTAAGCTACTTATCGGATGGATTCCTCATTATGAAGAAATGATATAAACCCTCATTGTGAGGATGCATTTTGTATTTCTATATTTGTGAAAATCTTTATTGAGGATATGCTAAAAATTGTCTCGTTAGGTTATTTATAAACATGTATATTAAATTCTAAAAAAAAATAGTTCATTTACTTTTAAATTTTTTATGTAATTTTTAGATTATACTAATGTTGATGTTTATTTTAAATGATATATATATAGATATATAAACTTATATCTATAAATAAAATAAAGTTCATTTTTTTATAGTCTTTAAAGATCACGTAGTATAATATGTGTGTGTGTGCACCCAATAATGGGTAGGATTGACAACGATAGGTACTGAAGCAATTATGAGGGTGGCATGTGGGAAGCAATTATGCGGAGAGATGGCATTGCATTGGTATTCATTGAAGGAGAGAACAACAAGGGAAGGTTCATTCATTTCATGCATTGGTTCTCAAGTTTTTTGGTTCTCTGTCATGGCATCTGCAATGGGTGAAAGACATCTAGGTGGGAGGATACGAGGTAGTGCTCGAGGGAAGGTGAAAGCGGAGGTCAAGGCTCCCAAGCAGTGTAAAAACCATGTTACAAGTGAGGGGGCTATGGTAGATTTTATGGCATTCAGATAAAGAAATCTCAGACCCAACTCTCTACTTGTAAATGGTTAGAATTTGGGAATTGCCAAAAAAATAGATGAGTTTCCTGGTGTCTACCTTCGTTAGGTGATGGCTAGGCTTTTGTTAGATCATGGGTGCATGTGAGGAAGGTGGAATATATTTTATGTTGTGTAATCCCTCTCCTATGCTTTTATGTTGTTGACGATTGCTAGTTCTTATCTGCTCCACGATGATATAGGTGATGTGGTGCATCAAGCTAAGGTCCATTTCGATTGCTACCTAGAAAATCTCCATGGTATTAAGCAATGCTAAATGTGTCTCCAATGGGTGGTGGAGGATATTTCTCTATAGTTGAAGGTGATGCTAGGGATGCTATCCTAGTCTTTTTGGAGTGCTATGATGATGACAAGGTAGAGAAGGAAGGCATGGAGAAGAAGGTTACTAGTCTATATGCCTCATGTGTTAATTGTAAGTTTATGCATAAGGGTGTCATGAGGCCTGTGTAATTTGCCTCAGCCCCTTCTGTTGGAACTAGACATGTCCAGTCAATTTTTTCAAAAAATGCTTTGGACCTTGCAGTGACGTATGCTAATGAATGGCACTTCTATGGCATCTCATGTGCTTGGGGTGGTATTGCTCTTCTTCTCAGTGGCATGAAGGCTGAGTGCTTTTCAATCAGTCCACACACTGTACATAAAGCCCTAGAGAATACAGCAGCTACTATTGGTAATGAGCCAAAAAAAAATTATCAACTAGACAAGGGTTGAGGCAAATTGATAAAGCATATGATTATCTACAACAATGCAAGGGTATGCCTTCTGTTTGGTATCAGGTTCAAATCAAAAGAAGTGGAAATTCAGGTCCAAGCATGCATGGAATTTATTTAAGGGACAATTATGATTGTCAGCGGACTAGTCAATGGATTGTACAGGTCAAGCCAAAGTTTCATGAAGATGCCGATAAGTTAAAACTTTTGGTTCCTTTCAAGGAATGCATTCAAATAAGATCAAGCAATGCTAATGTAGTAAAGGTCCCTGAATATATTCTTCTCACACACAAAGGGCGCAACTTCAACATTCTTGTAGATTCAACTTCTCTTTCTGAAGGAGTACATTACTTTGAAGTCGACGGCATTGATTGTAATGCCCCATGGCGTGGACCTCTTTTTAGAATACTCGTGACAATAATAAAACCTATATACTTAAAAAAGAATCTGTCGGTAATTGCTTTTTCAGGCTTGTCCTTTGTAACAGGCCACATTGAGTGAAGGTTTATTGAAGTTCCTATTAGTTCTACATGGATAGAGGCTACTGTGCGAGCTTCTGGTTTTGACACTCCTTGCAAACAATCTTCAAATTTGTCCTAAATGTCGACCTATTCAGTTGGAAAGTGTTGTAACATTCACTTCTCCATCGTTGAAAAACATCAGCTTTCAAGTTGAAAGTAGTCGAACAATAGAAATCACTATAGCCGAGTTCAGGTCCAGTGGAAATGGTAGTCACACGACAGCAATTGTAGATTCAGAGATTGAATTCCATGGAATCACGGGAAATAAAGAAGAGATTCTCCTTTCTAGTTCTAAAGCACCTACCAAGATTGACGTGAAGGCCTTATTATCAACTAAGACACTTGCTCCTTCCACAATTTTGACAAAAGTTAGAGTTTCATATCGGCCTGTTGAATCAGTTCTTCTTCCTCTTCCTACAATATTGGACAGATTACCTTCTGGGGCATAAATCTATGGGTTGACATTGACATACAAGTTTTCTTTGGCTGAGGAAAGCGATGTATCAGTACATGTGCCACTATTTAATAACCGCATATATGATACTCAGTTTGAATCACAATTTTAAATAAGCGTGTATTGGCCATGGGAGATGTATATCCAAAGGCTACAAAACTTCCAAAGGGTGACTATAACTTACATTTTTTCTTACTCAGGCATGACAATACAAGTTACTTGGAAGCAGTTGGCTTATCATACTGTTCATTGAGATTGGGGGTTGTTTTTAATTATCACAAAAGAGAATTACAAGAATGAAATGTGTATTATCCGTTCCCTCTCTATGAAAAGTTTGCTGCCATAAATGGATGTGCTACAATTACATTAAAGCATATCTGATCTAAAAATTAACATGGTATCAGAGTAGTGTTGATTCTATGCCTATTCTTTCGTACTAATAATGTGAAAGGCTGACTTCCAGACCATTCCAAGGGAGCTCGCGAGATTAAGTAGCTGACACTGTGCAGAGTGAAGCGATCCTGACTCTCACAGAGATGTAAATTCAGGCATTTCATATGAAGGAAAGCACCGAGACTTTCTTTTGATCAGCACTTGAGGTGTTTCCCTATCTGTGTTTTCTAGTAATTGAAAGAGGTACACAAGCATTATTGGAAGCATTGAGGCCGTAAGACAAGATCTTTAGCGTTATTGGCATATTACTCCAGCCCCGAGCATAATCCTCCATGCACCAGAAGCGTGAGGATTTCTATGTTAATTGACACACAAAAGCTGAATTATGCTTGGCATTATACTAGTGGGCCGGTTCGCGTGGTTCTTGGCATCGAACAATGGTCTCCATTTTTACCAGGCCCGACCTGTGGTAGTTTACTCCTTGCAATTTATTGGCTCTTATATTGTTTGAAGGCTCGTCTATACCAATTCTCATTTTGTTTGACCATTGATTGATCAAGCAAAAAATCTGTGAAAGACTTTATCTTTCTTCACATCTATGATGGCGAATTAGATCATTGGATTTGTGAGTCGCAAAGGGCAATATTGCTGTGATAGTTGCGTAGCAGGTTTGTGAAATTCCACAAGTCTTCATATAATTTGTAGGTTGAAGTCTTCTGTGAAACTCCATACAATGTGCAAGGCAAGTCATCATATAGTGATGACAGTGATGATTCATGAACCTGACATTAAAGACGTAGCGTAGAAGTATTTTAATACTTGTTCTTAAGCTGTGATATTATCTCCACTGATTTACAGCTGTCATCTAAACTTGGATTTTTTGTTGCTTCATATCGACATTACATGGATTGGTGTTTTGTTGCGGCCACCACCAGTAATTTTCTTGGCTAGAAATAATTTGGTTTTCCATTTTAGCAGGGGTTCTTGAAGTGATCACGTGTAGCTATAGAGGGAAGAGGTTAAGAATTTTTTCTTTATGGTATATGGTAATATGTGCTTCTGAATTGTTGAAAGCTTGGATATTTTCGTGTACGAGATACCGTGTCTTGCTTTCAAGCAGTCACTGTAATATTGAGAACATTATTGATTTGCTTTAGGAGCAACAATTCACATCATACAGACAATTTGAAATTTATGTCTTTCAACCAGTTAAAAAATTTTTTGAAGTTTTTGAAATAATATCAAACTCCTCTAAGGTGTAATTAAGAGTTCCAGTGCATTTATTTATGTTGGAACTATGTATTTCTAATGAGGAGACAAGGTGCCACTTGTAACACGGATGTGCCCTGGCAATATTTAAACTCCATTGCAACCATTGTGAAACCAGACTCTGTAACCCTCGCCAGAATTCAAGGAGCATATGCAAACCCTAATATCGGTGGAACTTTAACTTATCGATGAGAGGATTTCTTGAGTTCCCTTGATTGCCGAATGAGATGGGTCCCGAGGCTGTATGTTACGGAGATCAAAATAATGAGCGAATATTAAAAAAATTATATCCAGAGAAGTTTTATGTCAGAATTAATATTTTCAAGTTCTCTGTGTTCAGAAGGCAAACTAACTATATAATCCCAGAGATAAAAATCACTATTAAAGGGCGTGATTATTATTTTAAAGAGTAAATTCAAGAAGGGAGAAATATTATTTTTAATGAAAAGAAATAAAATATTTTCCCCACGGGCATAATGAATCTACAAAGTATATATTTTTCAATGACAGGGTGAAATATTTTCTAAGCAATTAACCAAATGGATGAATATTTTTAGTTGAAATATGCTAAGAGAGATTTTATTTGAGAATATCTTTACTCAGAGTAAAACATTTTTCAGAGGAGTTGATCAACAAATAAATAATTGCTTTTACCTCAAGAATACTTTCATTGTGTGAAAATAAAAATATGGTAACACATATTCACCCAACAGGTTAAAAGGGGAATTGTTTTTACCCAAACGAATTCTTCTTGTCAAACAAAGATAAAACATACAGAGAAGCATAATTGAGAGATGGATTAAAGTATTAAGAAGTACTTTATTTATTTCTCACCGAGTTAATTAATTTTATCCATGAGAATTAATTAAACAAAAAGCTGCAACCGAAATGTCACATGAAGAGGCCAAAATGGGAAAAAGGGGGATGTAAAGTATTGAAGGATATTTTATTGTGTGACGATAAAAGATCAATATTAAAAACAATTAATTAAAACTTAAGGTCATGCCAAAGAATATGTGAAACTATTGCAGCCCTAAAAGGGATATCAAAGAGATTTATTATAAAATATTTGGGTATACAAAGTGACAATTAGTTAAGATAAAATGAAATCACGGTGATAAAAGCCCTACATATAAGTCAGTGAGAAAATATACAATGGAAGCAATACCTCACGACACAGGTCCTAAGGTTCACATCAATGCAAATTATATGTTGATATATTATCTAATGATTAATTTGTTTTCTTTGCAGGATTAGGGTTGTATTGAATGCAATGAAGCAGCTCGGGAAGATTAAATATTTTATTCCAGCCTCAAATGATCATTAAATGTTTCAACTGAGTTATTTAATTTATGTAATAAAATATGTTGTTTCTCATGGGTAGTTCAACTAGTTACCAACCGTCACAAATTTTGTAACGGGTCTGAAGCTTGTTGCCTCTCTTTATAAGAGATGACCACGACCCGAAGAAGGGATTAGACGGAAGATAGACTATAGGGATAATTTTAGGTTTGAGAATATTTTCCAGGATTTGAGTCAGAACATTATATACACAAGAATAGAATATCAATTTTTCATCTCGACTATGTTGCACATAGTATCTTGAAGCAGTCAAAGGAAGAATTCAGATTCAATGACTTCATGGCGGTATCAGTTGTTTGTTGATTTATTTCAGTTATCTGATTGTCTCCATTTTAGTATTTTGTGATTATTCAATTTGATATATCAAGCATATATTCATTTTGTCAGAAACACATTTATTGCATCTGTGTGATCAAGTTAATTGGTTTCTTTGAATAGAATTAAATCCTTTTGATTAATCATAGTAATCTAGAAATGCTATTTGGATTTATAAGTAGAATCATTTAACTAGAATTGTTATTCTGTCTCCAAATTTGATGCAATCTAATTTTTCTGCATGATTTTAATTGGCTCCTTCAAGAAAGGATTAAATCCCTTTTAATACTTTGCAATTAATTGATTCTGTCATTTGGATAATTAAGAATGGATTAATAATTATCTCCTTGCATGGTTACACAAGTTGTAAACCATTTCTTTGTGCCAAACAATTCAAATTATTACTGAACTTAAGTTATTTGTTCTGAATCTCTCTTAACTCCGTTACCCAATGAGGCACTAGTTTGAAATTTTCATTTCATTTATTCATTAATTAATCTTCAATTTCATTTAAACATTACAAGTCATTTGCTCTGTAGAAGTAGTTAATAATTTTTCATTTACTTCATAGTTTATGCCACTGTGAGTAGATAAGTTACATTTGTTAAAATTGCATATTCATTTGATCTGTTTTATTAATTAAAGGTTCACCCGCCTAGGTTTAACAGAGCCTGAAGCGCAGGGAGTAATCAAACTCCGTTAGTTGGTTCGAAAATGTTGTAGATTTGATCACAAAAGCCTGGCATCCTCTTAGAATCTACAACCTGCATTTTTGAGACCCAACAAATTGGCGACTCTACTGGGGACAGTTTGTCTGAAAAGCTAAAGCCATTTGTAATAGAGTCAATCCCAAGTTTGAATTAAAAGACTCTGCTGGGAAGGAAAGAATTTTAATTTTCCTACTTGAAAGAAGTAGGTGGCGACTCCATTCTAGTCACAAATTCTAAACAAATATTATTTTTACAAACATGAACGGAAGGAGGTCTCAACAGAAATGGACAACCAAGAATGGGTCCCCTCAAACTAAAGGCAATATTGATAAAGATAGAGAAACACTTAAACAGCCACATGAGAGTACAAGTACTCCTGGCCAAAATTTTACAATATATACTTCCCCATTCCACGATGAAGTTGAGAATCCTATGACACCAACAAATAATCATAATAATATTTTCAATCAGGAAGCACAGCCACAAAGGACAGATGAGATAGAAAATCAGGGTGAGGAAAATCATGAACATACAAGTGATCAAGCTATCATTGACTATGACTGTATGATTGATCAAGAACTTGCTATACATTTAGAATATCAAGAACAAAGACTAAAAAATAGACAACAAATGATACAAAGAGCTGAAGAAATCATAGACAAATGGCCCTTTCAGATCTTCAAGCATGAAATTCAACTAAGTATGTGCCTCCACACAGAAACAATAACAATATCAATCCGCATGGAGTGCCTCAGAATACTACCACTGCTAGAAACATTAGGGTACCCCATAATACATGCAATAATCTTCCTCAGCAAAATAGGCAAATACATAGACTCCACCTGTAAATACTAGGAATGTTCACCAACAGCACCCACCAACAGGGCATAGACTTAACAATCAACAACCACGACCTCCCCCACAACAAAATGTGTATCATCAGCATCATGTCCAACCCAATATGTATCCATAACCTCCATTTGGATACCAGTATTATCCACCATACCCTAACATGCCACCTCCAAATCCTATGAGTATGGCTAGACAATTTGACTTGACTGGATATCAACTATATCCTTACCCCATGGATAATAGTTGGAGGAACACTGTACCTAAGTTTGCAAGAAATAGTGAATTGACAGCAGAAGAACATATTAGATGATTCAATGCTTTTATACAAGACATTGGCATTGAATATGAGGATATAAAAATGAAATTATTTATGATATCTCTTATTGATGAAGCAAGAGATTGGGTAAATAGTTTACCAGATGCTTCAATATACTCCCTGACAGACTTCCACAATCAATTTCTTGAACAATATGGAAATCAATGCACCCCAGAATTTGCTCTTCATGAACTAATAACTATTCAAAAGTATCAAAATGAACAAGTGTATGATTTTAATTTGAGATTCACTAAGTTATATAACAAGATCCCACAAGAATCCAAATTGAACAACTAAGCAGCCCTCAGCATATACTTGAAAGCATTCAACCCAAAGACAGGTTATGAACTTAGGAACAGAAGTCCTAGAACCTTGGCAGAAGCATAGAAAATAGCTCTCACTATTGGAAACAATAAAAAGGCTATTGGGATAATCAAAAAGAGAGAAAATATAAGAGTCCCTCAAAACCCTAATCCTCCTTCAAACAAACAAGATTATTCACATAGAAATGAAAGGCCCAGACTTCATGATATGCCATACCATACAAACTGGAAAGATGGAAAGCCCGTAGATAATAACAGGAGACATAACTATGGAAGAGACACCCCTGACCCTTTAAAGAAAAATGGAACCCATTTGGTAGAGGACAACCCATCGTGTATGCCCTGTAATTTGCCACACTCTCCTGATTATTGTGTGGTAGCACAATCAGTACAAAAGGACGAGGTATCTTATAACTCTGAAAGGGACAATCATACTATAAACATGTTGGGTACTAAACCTCACACTTTTGAAGAAGACTATTCATTCAATGAGGAGGCGGGATATGAATATGATGTGGGAACTCAAAAGTATAATGTGAACATGGGAAAACAAGAAATATTTTCTGACCATGAGGAGGATTTAGGAACTATGGATATGGTCTTGATACAACACATGATTGTTATTGGCAAAAACCTTCTGAAGAAGAGAGAAAAGCTTTAACAATGGTTGCGGTAGCACAAGCCAAGAGTAGTTACAACTTGAGAAACAAAACAATCAATGCTGAACAAGGTACTCCTAGAAGTGTGTTTATCAAAAATCAAGTCTCCGATAAAAATGATGAAAGTAAAATTGAGAAAGCACCTCATAAAACACTTCTTGTTAATACACAAAACAAAACAAAGGATAGCACACAAATTGAGGAAAAAAAGAAAACAAAGGTCAAAAGGTCAGAACCAAACATAAATCCCCCATTTGATATTTCTCAAGTTGTTTCTCAAGTGAAAATATATGTGCCACTTCTAGAAATGATGAAGGTAGAAAAATATAAGAATACAGTAGTAAAGATGATCTCAGATGTATCAGACAAAAAACTGGAACAACCCAGCCATAAAATAAAAACCTGTCAAAACCCCTGAGGTTTACCTAGGTGATACATTAATGAAGAATCCATCTCAAGTAGATCCATTCTATATCACTTTGTTGATAAAAAAACAAATTGGTTAGGAACTGCATGCTTGATTCGGGAGCAGCAATGAACATAATGCCTATGGCTGTCATGAAAGAGCTTGGAATGTGGGTAGATACTACATTTGGCAAATGTTATGCGATGGATAATAGATCTGTGTCAGTTCTAGGAGTCATGAAGGATGTTGAAATAAAATTGGCATCTCACCCTGAAGCTGCTTATAAAATTGATATCATTGTGGTAGATATTCCACCCTATTATGGAATGTTGTTGTCAAGACAATGGACTGCTATGGTAGGGGGAAATATGCAACTAGATTTATCTTATGCCACTATCCCAGTAGGAACACAGGCAGTTAAACTTTATAGGGAGCCACGGTTTGAAAATATTATAAAAAAGATTGATCCAAACCAAATGACCTGCTTCTGTGACATAGATCTTGGCACATTTAGGATAGAAGAAAACAATCTTGAACTAAACAACACTGACCCAATTCACCATGAAGCCCAACTTGATCTAAATAGTGTATGGACCATGTATTTTGATGGTGCATGCAGCAAGGCAGGGAATGGAGCTGGGGTACTTTTTATATCACCATCAAGGAAGACATTCAAATACTCATTTTTCTTGGCCTTTGAATGTACAAATAATATAGCTGAATATGAAGCACTCTTGACTGGGTTGAGCATTGCTAGAAAATACAAGATCAAACTGTTAACTGTATATGGAGACTCTGAGTTGATAATTTCACAAATCAAGGGCAAATATTCCTCAAAAAATAAAAGATTAAAACAATACAAGAATGCAGTTCTGGATGATATAGAAATGTTTGATGCTTTCTCAATAAGGTGGATAGATAGGTCAAAAAATATAATGGCTGACTTCCTTGCAAACATAGCTTTGAAAAGGGATGATATTACCTTGTCAGGTATTTCAGAAGTTGAGTTCAAAACTAGACCAACTATCCCAAACAACATATATAACTGGCAAGTTTTTGATAGTGATGCCAATTTACTCAAATTTTTGCATTGTATAGATCAGTATGAGAATCAAGAGATTGATCTTAATGCTTTTGTTGAGGAGATTGATGGCAAAGAGACTTTATTTGGGAAAGAAATTGTCCAACTTAAAAGCAATAAAATCCCAAAGGGCTTATTAGCATTAGAGAGAGTTTTTGATGCGAATGATCGATCCATTTCCAAAAAAGTAACAATAAAAGAGGATGATGTGGAAGAAATAAATTTAGGAACTGAATTGTCACCTAAAAAAGTCTACATTGGAAAGAAGATAACACCTGCAATTAGAAGCATGTTAATCACATTATTGAGAAAATATAAATGTGTATTTGCCTAGTCCTATGATGATCTTAAAGCTTATAGGGAAGATTTGTTCCAGCATGAAATCCCTCTGAAGCCAGATGCTAAGCCTTATAGACAAAAGCACAGACCTATCAACCTTGTGTTAGAACCAAAGATGTATGAAGAACTCATGAAACTCAGGGAGGCTGGCATCATAAAACCAATTAGGCATTCATCCTGGTTTTCAAATTTAGTGCCTGTTAGGAAGAAAAATGGAGATATTGGACTTTGTGTAGATTTTAGAAAATTAAACATGTCCTCCCTTAAAGATAAGTATCCCTTGCCTAATATGGAAATCTTGTTACAGAGGGTTACTAGCTGTGAATTGTTATCCATGATGGATGGTTTCTTTGGTTATAACCAGGTGAAGGTTAAAGAGTCTGAACAGTACAAAACAGCCTTTACAACCCCGTGGGGAACATATGTATATGTAAGGATGCCATTCGGCCTTACAAACGTTGGAGCTACATTCCAGAGGGCAATGGACGTTGCCTTTGCAGGTTTAATAAATGAGATCATGGTTGTATATCAGGATGACCTCACTACATACTTGAAAAGGGCAGAGGATCATGTGAATCATCTTGAGAAAATATTTATAAGAGCACTAGAGTATGGTGTTTCCTTGAACCCTAAGAAATGTAAATTTGCAGTCACAGAGGGGAAATTTCTTGGGCACATAGTATCCAAAGATGGAGTTAGGATTGATCCCGAAAGAGTAGATGCAATAGATAAAGTTCTTATCCCAAAGACAGTCAAGGCCATACAATCATTCTTTGGACAAATAAACTTTGTGAGAAGGTTTATACCAAACTTTGCATAAATAATTAACCCTATATCTAGAATGTTGAAGAAAAATGCAAAGGTTAATTGGATAGATGAATGTATAGAAGCTTTTTCATCCATAAAAAGAGCAATTAAAGAAGCTCCAATGCTAAAGTCTCCCAATTTCAGTAAACCTTTTCAGATCTTCTCCTTTGCATCTTTTCATACAGTAGCAGCAGTAATGCTACAAAAGAATAGTGAGGGTTATGAGTAGCCTATTTCCTTTTTTAGTAAATCACTTCAACATGCAGAACTTAACTATGATATCACTGAAAAACAAGCCTATGCGTTAGTGCAAGCAGTTAAGGCATTTAGACCTTACCTAGTTAGGGCTAAGGTGATAGCTTATGTCCCAAATGCAGCAGTCAAAGATGTGTTTATGCAGAATGAAGTAACTGGGAAGAGATGTAGGTGGATAAACCGACTCCAAGAATTTGATATAGAAATTCAAATCACAAAACTGGTAAGGGGACAAGGGCTAGCAAAATTAATGACTGAAACAAACCTTGAGGTTGCCCAAGTATGTAATATTGAAAATGAAGAGGACATGGTAACAAGTATTGAGAAAATTCCTTGGTATACTGACATAGTGTACTACCTCAAACACATGAAATGCCCTAAAGGATTTAACGATAATAAGAAAAGAACTCTCAAATTGCATGCTTCAAAATATGTGCTTATAGAGGGAAATCTTTATTCGAAAAACAAGGATGGTATCTTATTGTTTTGTTTGGATGAAGAACAAGAAAAATCTGCCTTAAAAGAGATGCATCAGGGAGTGTGTGGTGGCCATTTCTCGGCTAAAACCACAGCACACAAGATATTAAGGGCTGGCTACTATTGGCCCAAGGTCTTCAATGATGCCTATAGCTTTACCAAGAAATGTGATGCCTGTCAAAGATTCTCAGGGAAGTTAAAATATCAAGGGGCATTACCCTTGAGACCTATGCAAGTTGATGCCCCTATTAGATTTCTACCCAAGAATGCAAGTGATTGAGAGAAAGCAAAATAGAAATCAGATATGAGTCAAATAAACTGTATTCAACTCAAGAGAATGCAAAGCATTACAATAGAATGGGATGCTCATATGAGAGCAAGAGGTGGGTATATATAGGATATTCCACCCAAGAAACTCAATACACAACCAATGTGGGATAAAGTCAAAAAGTCCCTAAGTAAGCTTAACCTAGTGTGAAAAGAGCTAAGGTGGAGAACAAGCTAAGAAAGAGCTAGATAGCAAAGTAACCCTGTTCACACTAACACCCCCCCTTAAGTGGAACTTAGGGGAAATGGTGACAAAATGCAAAGATGGGTCCCGGCAACAAGGCCTGATGAGGTACCCATGTACAAAGAATCCCTCAAACAGAAAAGGAAGGAGAAAACCCAGTGGGAAAAAACTCCCCAATGAGAGGAAAAGAAGAGAGGCCAAGTAGCCCCCCTTCAATATAGAGTCTCTTGCACTGATGGTAGATGCTCGACAATGAATACTGAAGATGATCCATGATCGTTGAAATACGTTCCTCCCCTTAGGAAGAAACAAGACTAAGAATGTATGTAAGATTTCTTCCCATTCCTTATAGGAATATGAAGGAAGAAGGATAAATGTCTCTGAACTTTGCACATTATCCAAAGACAACAATGATGCTCCTGAAAACTGCTCAAATGTCTCCAATCCACTACCAAACTGTGACTGAATAGGAGGATGAAGAACAATCTCAGAAGATGATATCTTCTCTAAAGACAAGGAAACCTTCTCCAAATGTTGCCCAATGATCTCTAAGCCAATGCCAAACTATGACAAATACTAATATGGATAAGGTACCATAGAAGATTTAGGTACAGTAACCATGGATGTATGGTGCTCACCATCGGTAAGACAACTGGACCAATGAGAATCTGGTACTTCTGCAGAGGATGTCAACATGAATGATGACTGAGTCAGATATGTGGACTCATGAGTATTTGCAAAAACTGTCACTGTAGAAGTAAATGTAGGCAAAGAAGAAACAAGAGGGTTTGAATGTGCCCTCAAAACATCTAAAGAAGAATCAACTCCATCAAAGAGAAGATGAATGAAATCAATAGTGTCTCCCAAATCTATAATGTGGGACTCCATAAACAAGGATGAGATGTCTGGTAGGAATATGTCCCAAAAAACTGCTTCTGGAAGACCGCTATGAGCCTGCTGCATAGAATCACTGGAAGCCATGAAAGGAGCTACACTGGACTCAGATAGAGCAACAAGTAATGAAGGAGATGAGATCTCAATGCATGTCATAGGACTACATTGTTCATCCCCAAATGATATGTCCACACAAGATGGCTTAGTATGAACATGTGAAATATCTACTAATGTTGGATCACATGAAGTCTCTGAAGGAGGAGTATCGGGAAAAGTCTCTATGTCATTTGGACATTCAAGTGCTTTCCATTCATCAAGCTTCATAGTTGTTTTAAAATCATATGGTAGAAAAACATCAAGTGGTTTTAAACAATCTGCAACAGGATCCTTAGGAAATGGAGACTCATCCAAGTCACCATACATCTCCCAAAGTTTGGTCCAACGAGCACGAGGGGAAGAAACCCATGTTAATGTACTCATTGTGTCAAAGTTGACATTTGAACCAAGAAATACTGCTACATAACCATTCTTTTGATGCCATACAATGCTTTTCTGAAATGATATTGGTTGAGGAACAAGTTCGTAGAGATAGGGCAGAAGATTAAGCCATCTAAAATGTTTCAGCATACCATCTCGCCAAGACTTATAGTTACCCATTTTTAGTTCAATTACAGCTGGATGCTTTGTGATACCCATGATTACTCCTTAAATTTAGTCATACATAAGACCAATTAAGAGACTAAATCCAACAAAAGCAAGAACACCAAGAGACCCCCCTAAATTACTCAATGAAGAAGCCCCCCCAAGCAAAATGATTTGGCACTTTATAAGTAGTGCGGTTACAATGGCCACTAGCAAGAGAACGTTGAGTGGACTTGACTTCAATGCTTTTACAAATCCTCACAAAATGAACATATACAGAAATTACAATTTCAAGACAAACCCAAATGAAATTAAAAGTACCACTGTGAAGTACATGAAAAAACATGCACTTTCAAAAAAAGAATCACCTAGATCCGAGGCCGTATGCAAAATTTATGTACTTTTGAAAGTCCCAAAAATGGGAACTACGCAGAGTCACGTGTAAGAATCTGAGATTACTGAAAAATCCCTACACTGAAATAAAAAAATGATTGTACCAACATGTAGAGCACAAAAAATTAGCCAAAATAAAAAAAAGAAGCTCGCAAATCAGAGGTCAGGAGCCCGAGTTACGGCCTTTGGAAGTTGAACTGCAATTTCCAAAATGCCAATGGAGAGGGGTTTTGCTGTAGCTTTCTGATGTCATTTCTGCAAAATATATAAGCTGTATGCAAAAACTAACAAATACCCAGATGGTTTTTCGATGCTGCGAACAAAACTCAGAAGGCATTTTTCTCTGTGATCTACAAAAAATGTGACTCTAATTGAAAAAAATGTGTTTAGCACCAAAAAATGGCATGCAAAGACTAAATCAGCTACCTAAGACAAACAAAGGCATGCTGCAACCTGCAAGATTGATCAGAATAAATAAAATGCAAGCCGATTATTAGATTTTAGCTCAAAGAGTCTTGAGGAAGCTATGAAAAAAACTTGCAACTGGTAAGTCAAAATATGAACCCCCCAGAAACTAGAGTTTTCTCCACACTTTTCTATTTCTCCAGATCATCAGAAGATGCAAGAGAAGAGCATACTCATGTGCTTCGAAACCCACAACTCACAAACTAGAGTTTTCTCCACATTTTTCTGTTTCTCCAGATCATCTGAAGATGCAAGAGAAGAGCATACTCATGTGCTTCGAAAAACAACTCTACACTCTCAGATTTCTAAAAAAATGTTAACCCACAACTCACAACTGCTCTGATACCATGTTAGATTTCTACCCAAGAATGCAAGTGATTAAGAGAAAGCAAAATAGAAATCAGATATGAGTCAAATAAACTGTATTCAACTCAAGAGAATGCAAAGCATTACAATAGAATGGGATGCTCATATGAGAGCAAGAGGTGGGTATATATAGGATATTCCACCCAAAAAACTCAATACACAACCAATGTGGGCTAAAGTGAAAAAGTCCCTAAGTAAGCTTAACCTAGTGTGAAAAGAGCTAAGGTGGAGAACAAGCTAAGAAAGAGCTAGATAGCAAAGTAACCCTGTTCACACTAACAGCCCTATTTCACCAATGGGGAATCAACTTTATAGGAGAAATTATGGAGAAATCAAGTGGCGGCCACAAATGGATATTAGTAGCCACCGACTATTTTACGAAATGGGTGGAAGCAACACCCACTAAACAAGCAACTAGCAAGGTTGTGACGAGTTTTCTATTGGAAAATATTATAATTAGATTTGGGGTACCATCGAGGCTCATAACTGAGAATGGAATGTGTTTTAGATCTGATGAGTTTAAAAAAATTTGTAAATCTTATGGCATTATGGTCTCATATTCTTCTCCATACCACCCTCAGGGTAATGGGCAAGCTGAGTCTAGCAATAAAAGTATCCTGAAGATTATAAAAATAATGTTGGATAATAACAAGAAAGCCTGGGATTCCAAGTTGAGATTAGCACTATGGGCTAATAGGATCACAGTAAAGAAAGCAATTGGCAAATCACCATTTGAGCTAGTATATGGAACTCATGCTAGACTCCCAATACACAACATGTTGCCAGTGTGTAAGTTTATCCTGCAAGAGGATTGTGATGTCCCAGAACCGATGGAGGAGAGGTTAGAACAGTTAATGGAATTGGACGAAATAAGGGAACAGGCAATGCAACAGAATAAAAAAATGCAAATGCAGATGAAGTACCTATATGATAAAAAGGCTAAAGTTAGAAAATTTGAGGTAGGTGACATAGTGCTTATTTGGAATGCTAGAAATCAAGAAAAGGGCAAACATGGGAAGTTTGAGGCTTTGTGGATAGGGCCCTTTATTATCAGTGACAAAGGAGGGGAGGATTCCTATCGTTTACATAACATGTCAGGTGAGGAGCAAGAATTGCCAGTACATGGGCAGCTTTTGAAACATTTTTTCTCTTAAAAGAAAACCAAAGAGAAAAGAATTGCCAGTGCATGGACAATTTTGGTCAAGACTCTAAAAAATACTTCTTTCCATGCACACTAGTTCCATAAATAATATAGAATCACTACCACTATCCATCATAGTTCATCTTTCACCCAATGGATAAGGCACCGGCCTGCTTCCCAAAGATCTGGGATCTTGCTATGCCCACAAAGGCCATACATCCCCAGACGGAGCCTATGTTGGAACTAGACATGCCCAGTCAATTTTTTCAAAAAATGCTTTGGACCTTGCAGTGACGTATGCTAATGAATGGCACTTCTATGGCATCTCATGTGCTTGGGGTGGTATTGCTCTTCTGCTCAGTGGCATTAAGGTTGAGTGCTTTTCAATCAGTCCACACACTATACGTAAAGCCCTAGAGAATATAGCAGCTACTATTGGTAATGAGCCAAAAAAAAATTATCAACTAGACAAGGGTTGAGGTAAATTGATAAAGCATATGAATATCTACAACAATGCAAGGGTATGCCTTCTGTTTGGTATCAGGTTCAAATCAAAAGAAGTGGAAATTCAGGTCCAAGCATGCGTGAAATTTATTTAAGGGAGAATTATGATTGTCAGCAAACTAGTGAGTGGATTGTACAGGTCAAGCCAAAGTTTCATGAAGATGCTGATAAGTTAAAACTTTTGGTTCCTTTCAAGGAATGCATTCAAATAAGATCAAGCAATGCTAATGTAGTAAAGGTCCCTGAATATATTCTTCTCACACACAATGAGCGCAACTTCAACATTCTTGTAGATTCAACTTCTCTTTCTAAAGGAGTACATTACTTTGAAGTCGACGACATTGATTGTAATGCCCCATGGCGTGGACCTCTCTTTAGAATACTCATGACAATAATAAAACCTATATACTTAAAAAAGAATCTGTCGGTAATTGCTTTTTTAGGCTTGTCCTTTGTATCACGCCACATTGAGTGAAGGTTTATTGAAGTTCCTATTAGTTCTACATGGATAGAGGCTACCGTGCGAGCTTCTGGTTTTGACACTCCTTGCAAACAATCTTCAAATTTGTCCTAAATGTCGACCTATTCAGTTGGAAAGTGTTGTAACATTCGCTTCTCCATCGTTGAAAAACTTCAGCTTTCAAGTTGAAAGTAGTTGAACATGTTGACCCATTTTCCCCTGTCCAGAGCTAAACAGTTCACCTGGTACTTTTCCTTGAAAATCCTTTGGAAAATATTCCTATAAAGCTTAAGGTGCCAAATTTCCCAAAAAAAAGCCTTGCCTGAAAAACCTTACCATTGGAAAGAGCTTGAAAAAATAGTCAAGTTTGCTTTTTACATCACCCTAAAATTCGGCCAAATAAAGAAGTTATTTATGGTCAAAGTTTTGGTCAACATACAGTTCAAATGTTCATTGGCGGGCTTGCAAAATCTCTATCGGCCTTAGAAAATGATGAAAAAAGTGAGTTTTGTGCATTTCTGCATGTATATTTGGTCCATACAATGGAAACATACAAGGAAAATTATACAAAGCAGGAGATACATTACAGGAATATTCCCTCAATGTATATCGGGTTTCAAATGCATATTATGTTGTATGTTTGCACATGCAACGAAAAGATACAAAGTTTGACATACAAGTGCATCCACTACAGTGGAATGTACATTCAGCCTTGTATGTTTCTTTGTATATTTCACTTGTATGTTTTGCACATACAAGCGAAACATACAAAGAAACATACAAGGCCGAATGTACAAGAGGTGGGGCCTGCGCACATACAAGGCCGCTTGTATGTTAGAAGATACAAGTGAGCATGAACAGTAGAATGTATATTTCGCTTGTATGTTTGCACATACAAAGCCGATATACAAAGGGTTATATACAAGGCAGACTTGAATCGAAGATCAAATTCAGCATTTCAGGTCTCGGGTCCGCCTTGTATATGTATAAGTGTTTTGTATATTTGAACATGTAGGGAAATATACAAAGAAAGTGATACAAGCTAGACCCGATTGCATTTTTAACTTGTTTTATAAAGTCTTGGGGTCCACCTTGTATATGGGCGATTGTATATTGCGATATACAAGTCAGAGATACAAGGGTTGTATGCAAGATGGACTTGAATCGAAGATCAAATTCAGCATATCTAGGTCTCGGGTCCGCCTTGTATATGTATAAGTGTTTTGTATATTTGTACATGCAAAGAAATATACAAAGAAAGGTGATACAAGCCGGATCTGACCCAGCAGTCAAAGCAATTGATAAATTTTTGGGTCCGTGGCTTGTATATTGGGCGCTTGTATATCAT
Organism: Cunninghamia lanceolata; assembly: GCA_027924645.1. Taxonomy (NCBI): domain Eukaryota; kingdom Viridiplantae; phylum Streptophyta; class Pinopsida; order Cupressales; family Cupressaceae; genus Cunninghamia; species Cunninghamia lanceolata. Next base: position 4,520,401 of record BSBN01000524.1, read on the forward strand.
GCGATATACAAGCAAACATACAAAGGAGGTATACAAGCCAGATTTTAATGTCTTTTCAAGCTATTTCATAAAATTTGAAGTTTGCGGCTTACATGTACAATTGTGCTTGTATATTGCAATATGCAAAGGGCAAATATAGTTTTCAGCGATGCTCCTTGAACTAGCTCAGCAACGAATAAGGCGGTGCCACGTGGCGGCAGACATACATGCAAGTTAACATACAAATGGTGGGGCCCACGAATACAAGGGCAATTGTATGCATATACAAATTTGAAACATACAAAGTCGTTTCGAGCCAAATGTACAAAGTGCCATGCATATGCAAAGGGAGTTGCCAAGGAGGTTTTGGATGCCGATTTGAGCGGCAAATGCAAGCGATATATACACAGATGCAAAGCGATATATATAGGCGGTTGACCAAAACTTTGACAACCTGTATCTCCTCCATCCTGGCGAATTTTGACATGTTATAAGAGACAAAGATGCATATTTTTGTCCCCTCTTTCATTTGGCAAGGTTTTCAGGAGTTTTTATCACTTTTCAATTTCAGATCTAGAGTCGCATGTTTTGAGCAGTGAACATTCCAGCGACTACATTAAGCAGATGAAGATATTTTCGGCATTCATTATTACACCATGTTGAGGCAGCTCGCATTGATGGTAAAAGATATTTCCCCACCGTCCTGTCTCAGATATTTTTCATATATGTGTTGCTGAGCAAGGACGAGTAAGCTGCTTGCCTTAAAGACTTGAAAATATCTTCTATCTGCCCAGTGCCAGATATTCGACGCCATAACTTCTGCAGCTGGACAGCCATTCATGCGAGGATATTTTCTGAGACAGCTCTTAGAGCTATTTTTGTAACCGACTTAGGGTTAGTTTGGAATGCTATATATATGCATTCATATGATGTAAATGAGGTTGGAAAATTTTTAGCATTCAGGCTTTTTGTTCCCAAACAGAGCCTTCTATACTGTAACTATGCCTTCCCACTGAATATACTCAAGTTATTTTGCCTCTTTGGACTGATTTCTAGTCCTGTGTGAATTTGCATATGGTTGTTTGTGAATGTCTCTGTTCCTCTCAATCATCTGGTTTCTCACCTTTGCTAGGATCAATTGAATTTGTGTATGTTTGCTTGTTATATTTGGTTATGTTGTGCATATCCTCAGTATTGTGAGGGTTCTTTTATTAAACTTGGTGAATCACCCTTTGTTCTCAAGCTTTTGTTTCGTCCTTCACTTTAAAGCATTCCTTCTCTCTTTTCCTCTTAAGATTCAGTAGTTTTATGTGATAACTAGTTAAGGAAGTTGGCCTTCTCCGGAGGTCTAATCTCATTTAGCAAAGTCCCACACTTAGAGATCATTCCCATGTTACTCCAGATCGCTGAGGTTTCACAACTGTATGCAAGGGTGCAAATCTAGGTGATAACAAAACAATAGAAATCACTATAGCCGAGTTCTAGTCCAATGGAAATGGTAGTCACACGACAACAATTGTAGATTCGGAGATTAAATTCCATGGAATCACAGGAAATAAAAAAGAGATTCTCCTTTCTAGTTCTAAAGCACCTACCAAGATTGACGTGAAGGCCTTATTATCAACTAAGACACTTGCTCCTTCCACAATTTTGACAAAAGTTAGAGTTTCATATCGGCCTATTGAATCAGTTCTTCTTCCTCTTCCTACAACATTGGACAGATTACCTTCTGGGGCATAAATCTATGGGTTACATTGACATACAAGTTTTCTTTGGCTGAGGAAAGTGATGTATCAGTACATGTGCCACTATTTAATAACCGCATATATGATACTCAGTTTAAATCACAATTTTAAATAAGCGTGTATTGGCCATGGGAGATGTATATCCAAAGGCTACAAAACTTCCAAAGGGTGACTATAACTTACATTTTTTTTTACTCAGGCATGACAATACAAGTTACTTGGAAGCAGTTGGCTTATCATACTGCTCATTAAGATTGGGGGTTGTTTTTAATTGTCACAAAAGATAATTACAAGAATGAAATGTGTATTATCTGTTCCCTCTCTGTGAAAAGTTTGCTGCCATAAATGGATGTGCTACAATTACATTACAGCATATCTGATCTAAAAATTAACATGGTATCAGAGTAGTGTTGATTCTATGCCTATTATTTCGTACTAATAATGTGAAAGGCTGACTTCTAGGCCATTCCAAGGGAGCTCATGAGATTAAGTAGCTGACACTGTGCAGAGTGAAGCGATCCTGACTCTCACAGAGATGTAAATTCAAGCATTTCATGTGAAGGAAAGCACCGAGACTTTCTTTTGATCAGCACTTGAGGTGTTTCCCTATCTGTGTTTTCTAGTAATTGAAAGAGGTACACAAGCATTATTGGAAGCATTGAGGCCGTAAGACAAGATCTTTAGCGTTATTGGCATATTACTCCAGCCCTGAGCATAATCCTCCATGCACCAGAAGTGTGAGGATTTCTATGTTAATTGACGCACAAAATCTGAATTATGCTTGGCATTATACTAGTGGGTCGGTTCGCGTGGTTCTTGGCATCGAACAATGGTCTCCATTTTTACCAGGCCCGACCTATGGTAGTTTACTCCTTGTAATTTATTGGCTCTTATATTGTTTGAAGGCTCATCTATACCAATTCTCATTTTGTTTGACCATTGATTGATCAAGAAAAAAATCTATGAAAGACTCTATCTTTCTTGACATCTATGATGGCGAATTGGATCATTAGATTTGTGAGTTGAAAAGGGCAACATTGTTGTGATAGTTGCGTAGCAGGTTTGTGAAATGCCACAAGTCTTCATATAATTTGTAGGTTGAAGTCTTCTGTGAAACTCCATACAGTGTGCAAGGCGAGTCATCATATAGTGATGACAGTGATGAATTCATGTACCTGACATTAAAGACGTAGCGTAGAAGTATTTTAATACTTGTTCTTAAGCTGTGATATTATCTCCACTGATTTGCAGCTGTCGTCTAAACTTGGTTTTTTTGTTGCTTCATATCGACATTACATGGATTGGTATTTTGTTGCGGCCACCACCAGTAGTTTTCTTGGCTAGAAATAATTTGGTTTTCCATTTTAGCAGGGGTTCTTGAAGTGATCACGTGTAGCTATAGAGGGAAGAGGTTAAGAATTTTTTCTTTATGATATATGGTAATATGTGCTTCTGAATTGTTGAAAGCTTGGATATTTTCGTGTATGGGATACCGTGTCTTGCTTTTAAGCAGTCACTGTAATATTGAGAACATTATTGATTTGCTTTAGGAGCAACAATTCACATCATACAGACTATTTGAAATTTATGACTTTCAACCAGTTAAAAGATTTTTTGAAGTTTCTGAAATAATATCAAACTCCTCTAAGGTGTAATTGAGAGTTCCAGTGCATTTATTTATGTTGGAACTGTGTATTTCTAATGAGGAGACAAGGTGCCACTTGTAACACGGATGTGCCCTGGCAATATTTAAACTCCATTGCAACCATTGTGAAACCAGACTCTGCAACCCTCGCCAGAATTCATGGAGCATATGCAAACCCTAACATCGGTGGAACTTTAACTTATCGATGAGAGGATTTCTTGAGTTCCCCCGATTGCCGAATGAGATGGGTCCCCAGGCTGTATGTTACGGAGATCAAAATAATGAGCGAATATTGAAAAAATTATATCCAGAGAAGTTTTATGTCAGAATGAATATTTTCAAGTTCCCTGAACACAGAAGGCAAACTAACTATATAATCCTAGAGAAAAAAATCACTATTAAAGGGCGTGATTATTATTTTAAAGAGTAAATTCAAGAAGGGAGAAATATTATTTTTAATGAAAAGAAATAAAATATTTTCCCGAGGGGCATAATGAATCTACAAAGTATATATTTTTCAATGACAGGGTGAAATATTTTCTAAGTAATTAACCAAATGGATGAATATCTTTACCTGAAATATGCTAAGAGAGATTTTATTTGAGAATATCTTTACTCAGAGTAAAAAACATTTTTCAGAGGAGTTGATCAACAAATAAATAATTGCTTTTACCTCAAGAATACTTTCATTGTGTGAAAATAAAAATCTGGTAACACATATTCACCCAACAGGTTAAAAGGGGAATTGTTTTTACCCAAACGAATTCTTCTTGTCAGACAAAGATAAAACATACAGAGAAGCATAATTGAGAGATGGATTAAAGTATTAAGTACTTTATTTATTTCTCACCGAGTTAATTAATTTTATCCACGAGAAATAATTAAACAAAAAGCTGCAACCGAAATGTCACATGAAGAGGCCAAAATGGGAAAAAGGGGGATGTAAAGTATTGAAGGATATTTTATTGTGTGACGGTAAAAGATCAATATTAAAAACAATTAATTAAAACTTAAGGTCATGCCAAAGAATTTGTGAAACTATTGCATCCCTAAAAGGGCTGTCAAAGAGATTTATTATAAAATATTCGGGTATACAAAGTGACAATTAGTTAAGATAAAATGAAATCATGGTGATAAAAACCCTACATATAAGTTGGTGAGAAAATATACAACAGAAGCAATACCTCACGACACAGGTCCTAAGGTTCACATCAATGCAAATTATATGTTGATATATTATCTAATGATTAATTTGTTTTTTTTGTAGGATTAGGGTTGTATTGAATGCAATGAAGTGGCTCGGGAAGATTAAATATTTTATTCCAGCCTCAAATGATCATTAAATGTTTCAAACCGAGTTATTTAATTTATGTAATAAAATATTTCGTTTCTCATGGGTAGTTCAACCAGTTATCAACCGTCACAAATTTTGTAACAGGTCTGAAGCTTGTTGCCTCTCTTTATAAGAGATGACCACGACCCGAAGAAGGGATTAGACGGAAGATAGACTATAGGGATAATTTTAGGTTTGAGAATATTTTCCAGGATTTGAGTCAGAACATTATATACACAGGAATAGAATATTAATTTTTCATCTCAACTATGTTGCACATAGTATCCTGAAGCAGTCAAAGGAAGAATTCAGATTCGATGACTTCATGATGGTATCAGTTGTTTGTTGATTTATTTCAGTTATCTAATTGTCTCCATTTTAGTATTTCGTGATTATTCAATTTGATATATCAAGCATATATTCATTTGGTCGGAAACATATTTGTTGCATCTGTGTGATCAAGTTAATTGGTTTCTTTGAATAGAATTAAATCCTTTTGATTAATCACAGTAATATAGAAATGCTATTTGGATTTATAATTAGAATCATTTAACTAGAATTGTTATTCTGTCTCCAAATTTGATGCAATCTAATTTTTCTGCATGATTTTAATCAGCTCCTTCAAGAAAGGATTAAATCCCTTTTAATATTTTGCAATTAATTGATTCTGTCATTTGGATAATTAAGAATGGATTAATAATTATCTCCTTGCACGGTTACACAAGTTGTAAACCATTTCTCTGTGCCAAACAATTCGAATTATTATTGAACTTAAGTTATTTGTTCTGAATCTCTCTTGACTCCGTTACCCAATGAGGCACTAGTTTAAAAATTTCATTTCATTTATTCATTAATTAATCTTCAATTTCATTTAAACATTACAGGTCATTTGCTCTGTAGAAGTAGTTAATAATTTTTCATTTACTTCATATTTTATGCCACTGTGAGTAGATAAGTTACATTTGTTAAAATTGCATATTCATTTGATCTGTTTTATTAATTAAAGGTTCACCCGCCTAGGTTTAACAGAGCTTGAAGCGCAGGGAGTAATCAAACTCCGTAAGTTGGTTCAAAAATGTTGTAGATTTGATCACAGAAGCCTGGCATCCTCTTAGAATCTACAACCTGCATTTTTGAGACCCAACACCTTCTATGATACTCAGACTCTTATAGTATAGTTTACGGTATGTTGGTAGTAGGGTGGTTGATGCTCGTGGCTTGAAGGATTTTAATGTGGTATAGAAATATAGTTATGGTTTCTATAATTAATGAAATAGGAATCAAACACTACTTTTTTGTTAAGAGATGCATTTTTGTTTTCTTTAGGCTTCACAGCTGCAAATCGTACATTTAATTTTATATATTTCCTCTTACAAATTTTATATAAATTTAAATCAATATTTTAAATTATTAAAATTTATATAATATTTAACCTGTTAAATCTCGTTGCATTTCCCTTGTTCAAAATGAAGTTTGGTATTGTGATCTGATAAAAGAAAAAATATAATGTAATCTAATTATTCAAATTTTAATTGTTGTTTAGGAAATACAAAGGATTTCATACCCTGGGGTTTTATGAAAATTAAAAGAAGAGTATGTATTTATACATTGATACATTTAATGGAGAAAATCAAAGAAAAATAAAAACAACCATATAAAATGTATATATTTTACAAAGGATTGATGGATTCAAAAAAATGTTTCATATTCATTCATTCCTTTGGATTCTATATAAGCCTTTGTATGAATAAGCAAAAAAAATTAGATTTACATAGTTTCCTCTATAATGAAAACTTTGGAAAAAAATATAATGGTAAATTAGACTATTCTCTATATGGTTTGCATGCATCTCTAAATCAAAGAGATCATTGTAGGAGCTTGATAGAGTCTCGATCTCTCCTTGGAAGCAACATGCATAAAACTGGAAAACTATTGGATCTACAAAGTAGAAAACAAAAGGAAGCAAGAGTTAAATACTTGCATGAAGAAATTGTGATATGGAAGTTTGGTAGAGCTGTGTGAATTTCCATGGCTTCTCCATGAGGATGCATACCTCATCCATGCAAACAAAAAGGCAAAAGAATAACAAAGAAATTATTGAGAAAATGAAAGGATTAGGGGAAAAATAGAGTTTTATATGCTTCTTAGGGATGTTTTAAAATTATATTATATTGTATTTATTGTGTAAAATGTATTCTTAATAGTTAGATAACTAGCCCCTTAAATTATGATATTTTTAAATTTGACGATCCATGCAAACACAAAGGCAAAAGAACAACAAAGAAATTATTGAGAAAATGAAAAGATTAGGGGAAAAATAGAGTTTTATATGCTTCTTAGGGATGTTTTAAAATTATTTTATATTTTATTTATTGTGTAAATTGTATTCCTAAAAGTTAGCTAACTAGCCCCTTAAATTATGATATTTTTAAATTTGAGGTAAATTCAAATAAGATTATTGGTTAGGTTAGAGTTTATAATTTATTGTAAATTAAAAATGAGAGAATATAAATTTAGCAAGCAAGTTTTCTTAAATTAATTATAAAATGAAGAAATAAGGTGTAAATTAAATACAGTGTGTAAAAGAAATTACTATTTATTCACCTTTATTATTTATTTGTCTTTTCCATTTATTGTGGAAATATGTGTGTTAAAAAATAGTCAATTCTTATTAATTTAATTAAAAGTGGTTTATTTGTATTGTCAAAAATTACTTGGTAGATTATTTAACTCTAGTTTTTTAATTTTTAAATTTAAATATGGATTGATTTATATTATGACATTTGAATTTTATATTATTTTATTTGTGTAAATCATATCCCTATAATTTAGCTAACTATTCATTATTTTATGACTTATTATTGTGAAGTGATTTCAAGATAGATTTACGTGTACCTTGAAAATGACTTTTATATTATGTTATTTGTGTAAATTATATCTTTGTAATTTAGCCAATCTATTCATTATTTTATGGCTTATTTATTATGATGCAATTTCAAAATAGATTTACTTGTTAGGTGTTAATAATTGTGTTATATATTGGCTTCAAGGACAAATAAATGACAGATGGTCAATGGTAGAGGTTGCATCATCAAGCAATGATGACATATAGTTATTATCACATAGGGGCGGGTTGGAGATGATGGTTGTGTAAGGTGTTTTAATTATCGACGGCTTTCTAGAGGCTTGTAACTGCGGTGTCAAGCGTGTCTGGAAGTGGCTTGAGAAAGATAGGACAAGTTCCATAATTATTCGACGCCCCCCCGATCTTCAGCTTAGAGTATTTGTTTCCTTTTTGAAAGGATTTTAGCAGTGCAGACTTCATCAAATGCTAGGCTCCTCGAGGTTCAAGGTTCTCTTCTCGGTGGAATGCATCAAATGTGGAGGAATAGATACCCCCATAAGGCTTACCAGTGATCAAAGATAAATGGCCTTTCTCGGGTGGATTACTGTGCAGAGGCTGCGAAGAATTTTGCGGCTCCATGACACCTTAATGGTTAGGGCAATAAGAATGGTGCTTGGCAAAAAGTATGTGGCAAATAGTGAGAGATACCAGGTCGACTCAGATATCCCATCCAGGTTCGTGGCAATGCTGTTAGAATTAAACACCCCAAAGCAAAGGTAGAATCCATCACAAGAGGAATGTTTATCCTGGAGCTCTTGGGCGGTTTGGAGGAAATTCTAGCTGCTGCAACCCTAGGGGTAGGAGCTCCAAGGCTGAGGGATATGGCATTGTTATAGGATCCAGGGGAAGTCATAAAGTATTACCCATTTCTGTTGAACATCAGGGGTTTAGAGCTAATCAAGCTAAAGGACCAAGCTCAGTTGCAGTGAGTTTCATAAGGAAGATGCTCAGGCTAGTTGTAGAGGAAGGTTTTCAGTGGGTAGCAGATTTCAACCAACTGTTGCATGACTACGATGAAGAGTAATGGCTAGCACCCTTGTTCCCTTTTCTTTGGCAGTATGTCACTATGTTATTATGTAATCATTTAGGCTTTCATTTTGTTTTAGAAAGCCATACAGTCTATAGGCATTTTTTACTGGCAAGCTCTGCGAGGCTATATTAAGTATGTAGTAGTATTAAGAAGGTGTTTGGATAAGATGATTGGGCAGGCATGAGCAGAAAGCTCTGCAACTTAATCTGCACAGCAGAAGATGTATTCCTTTTTTGAATTTAATATAAAACTATTTAGTACAGATCAAAAAAATAATTGTGTTATATATATATAATTGAACATCAAGTATTCTTTAGTTGAATGGATAAAATAGCTAAGTGAAAAATAAATAATTTATGTAGAGAAAATTACTATTTATTTACTTTAGTTTTTTTTTTCTTATTATTACAGAAATGGGTAATGTAATATTTGTCAACCCTTAGCCGATCTGCTTAATGTTGATTTATCTTTATATTCTAAATCATTTATTTGCTTCATAAATTTATTGTAATTATTTTTACATTAAAATTATGGGTCGAATTACATTATGTTAATTATATTTATTTGTGAAATGAGTTAAAAAAAGGTGATTAAAGTAATCTTAAATTATTTGGCTTAAATTTTAATATTGAGACTAGGTTTATTTTCATCAATTAGTATTTATTTGTTTAAGTAACTCTAAGGTGATGATGAGTTATCACTTTCACTTAGGAAGCCTAGAGAGACATTGTCATGTGAGATTTCCCTTGTGACACCATGGATTATGTCATTATCATCTCGTTAGATTACCTCCACTTTTTAGGGTGTTGTGACTAGGGGTTCCATCACACCCGTATTTGTTAGTGTTTCTCTTCTTATTTAGTGGTGTGCTCTCATTTCATTGCATGCACAATGATGTCGAATGTGCATGATTTATTACTATGAGTAGTGTAATCTTTAATATTATAGTGTTGTAATTAAAATTAGTTGTATTGTGTTTATGTCCATTTGTATGGTTGTGTACAGGTGGGCATGACAATACCAAAACTACAAATGGAATAAATTGAAGAAATACTAAACAAAAAAAAAATGGAAGAAGCACTAGAAGTGTGAATAATATTTAGTAAAGTGGAGGGGAAGGCCTATTAAAGACTCAACATGGTTATCTTCAACTAAGGTGAACCATTTTGATTTCCCTCCAACTAACCCAAAGTGCAGGACTCACTTTTTAGTTATTTGGGGTGTCTGATGCAAGAGCATCCTTGAACTAAAAGCAATCTTATATCAATTAAAAAACATTTTTATTATTTTGTAGATATTTTCCATGTTTCCTAGTTATTTTTCAACAAAGTGCAACAACTTTGAAGTACTACATTTACATTTATTTCTTTAAGCTTCATATTTGATAATGTAGGCACAATCATCTTAATTTCATGTCACATTTCTTCTCGGTTATATATTTAGAGTCAGGTCTAGACTGAAAGCCTTATAGAGAATTTTAAATATTCTATCAAAATTAACATCTTATCACTGCATCTATGTTTCTCATCTAGAGGACCTTAACCAAACTATTCATGGCATAAAAAAAAAAATTGGACTTGTGGTAAATTTTTGAATCTCAACCAATCCCTAAGGTTATTAATTTGAATTTGAGTCCTAAGAGAGGTCATGTATGAAATCATATTGCATTTGAAGTCTCCTAGCTCAAGGTCCATCATTCAGTCTTGAGAAATTTGCATGTCACCATTGACCCAATATGTTACAAGAGGTGATGTTCCCAATTCTAAAGCTAACTGAAGATCAAATAATTTAATGTTTAGACCATTGGTTCTTATTGCATTCCCCTAGGTTGGTATACTACATTTTTGGAAGGTATATATCATTTTGCATCCACCCATATAAAGGAGAGTTTGATATAGTTTGATAATAGTAGCATGAAATAGAAGCAAGGAATAAGGAAATTAGAGGAAGTCTAGACAAGGCCAAAAGCGAGAAAAAATATAGCAATAATGAACATTTCCATATAACCCCATGAGAAATAAATATGCAAATAAATACTTAGAATAATCACAATCCACCATGCAAAATAATAAACAAACATACCACAAGGTGACATAAGATATACCTTGGGAAAACCTTGAAGAGGGAAAAAAACTAACCTCCAAAAGCATCCACACTCAATGTGTTATTCAACAATAAAACGTTACAAAACACTTACAGAGTTTTCATGAACACTTTTGAAACATCAAGCTCCTATAATGCATCCTCCACGTGTCCAAGCAAGTAACCACACATCCCATTCCATGCTTCACATATGCACTTACAAGAGAGTTCAATACAAATGATAGCCAACCAAAACTACTAACCATGTGCTTGCTTTTATAGAATCAAGCTCACACAAACTAAACTTATGGTATTGGCAAAACCATGAGAACACAAAACCATTGACCCCCTCATTTACTTTTTGGTACAAAATTTTACCACTATTAAATATTTACTCTATCTCTCTCACACATAAAATATCTAACCAATGTTACAATACAACTTTATAAGTGGACCCAAACAAATATTTAATGTGGCTAAACACATCTCCTAGATGCACGACAAATAAATATTTATTTTACATAATTAAAATATTTCATTACTTGTGCAAGGTGTACAACACCATTTTCCTAACATTCTCCCACTTGTTGTATACATTGCATAAGGGTCATTCAATGAAATACATCATCATAGTCATACATGAAATCACATGAATCTCCAACATGCTCTCATGCTCTATCAAGATACTTGTAATAAAACCAAAGTGACCACCATCTCAAGAAAGAACTCCTCTCATCTTCCAAAATTCCACCTATGGAAGAAAAGGAACAAGCCAAGGTGAAGATGCACTAATCCAAAGAACACAAGCAACAAATCCAAGTGACAACAAAGGCTCCAAGTTGTTGTTAAGAAAAAAACCCACATGATTATAAATAGAACCCACAATAAATGCTAATACATCCAACCATCCATACCTCCTAGGTGCCCAACAACATTAGTAAACTCATGCCACCAACATATCCAACCCATAAACCATAATCACAAGCTCCCTATATAAAACATGTCAATGAAGAACATACATATCCAAAAAATCCTGCTACATGGGTAATGCCAAATCTAAAAAATAGATCAAGGCATACCAAGTCTACTAATCAACACCCAAACTAAGGTGTGGCTAATAATCAAACCATGTCGTAACAAATAAAAATCACAATGATCCACACATGCAACATAAATCGCTGTAGACTCCCTCACAACATGTCACCATGACTCTCCCAAATCTACCACAACTAACCATATGAACATGAACCTCTAGGAAGTGGCCAAAGAACAAAGAGAGAAAACCTATAAATCATATCTCATAACATGTCCTTCTACCAACACCTCCAAGTGCTAAGTTTTGTCAAGTATGATCTCCTTTACAACCCCGAATTAAAAGCCTTAATAGCACCCAACCATTCAATCTCATAGATTAAACATAACATATGTATCATGTATAACCAACATGGATGTAAGCCTCTCTAACCAAGGAAGATCAAACTCAAATATTCATTCCCAAAACCAAGAATAATCCTAATAATATCTCCTAAATCCTCATAAATGATATCATAAATCAAACTCATGCACAAGGAGATAAACATGAAAAAACCCCTCAGATGAACCCTATAGAACCAAAAACCATAGCTCAAGATCCATATCCATGAGAAGATAAAGCATAAAACAAAATACATCTAAAAAAGATGGGCACTACCTCTCAGATGATTGTCTGCCAAGTAGACTGAGAGTGAGGAATGAGAATGCTCCTCCAAGATACACCAAGCCACAATGACTCTCTCCAAGAACAATCTCCTCTTAGGTCCATCATGAACTCATGTCCATATCCAGGTGAAGGCTCCTCGGTTGTAATATCCCCCATCCAAATTTGCCTTCAAAAACTCAAACTTTCTAATTTCTAGTGTATTGACATTTCATCAAACACTTTGCATGCTGCTAGTTATGACTGATTTTTCTAAGTTTGGTTGCTTGTTTGGATGATGGTTTGTGATGTTTTATTATGCAAATTTAGTTTCACAACATATGGACATTTTCACAAACATATTGCATACAAGAACCAAGAAGGAATACCATAGAATTGATATATCCAAATCTGATATAAAAGTTTGCACAATAGAAGTCTCTATTCAAATTAAAGATTTGAATATATAGTTATTGAGTTGTTGCACTCATAAATATAATAAATCAAATTACAACCACATGAAATCTTACCAAAGTATATCCAGCTTGCAATTATAATGAACAACACGAATGCTAACTCCCAGCTCATATGATAATTGTTGTCATAACCTCCAAAGATGCCAAATTCATAAGCATGGATGAATCCTGGGAATGCAGGTACAACTGTAGAAAATAATTGTATCCAATAATTCTAAACAACATATGTAAACTATAGTTTTCTGATCACTATTATACATGTAGCAGCCAAAGCAACCCTCCTTATATCTCCCAATTGATAGAACATACTTCTTATGTACCCAAAAATACTCCCACAAGAAGCGACTTACAAAGAAATGAAATTAACATCCAATGTTAAGGTTGCACCTCACTCTCCAACTTTCCAAGACTTTTCTTAGACCCACATATCCTCCCCAATACTTTTAAAAGATTAATGAAGACTTCCTAAGAGTGATACGATGCTTTCCTTTGATGTAAGTAATGTTTTAGGAGGTAGCGCCTTCACTTTAAACATCACGTGGGCCCTCAAAAACCTTATGTAACCCTCCAAAATTCTCACACATCTCTTAATCTCATATAATATGGATTTCAAAGGTTGTGTTCCCTTTTGAAAATGCTACGCCAACCTTTGTAGAGGCTTTTAAAGCCATAAACAATACAAAATGCCTCCTTCTATGATGCACTTCCCACTAAGATTGGTATGGCCAACACTAAACCCTCCAATGGAATGGTTAGGGTGTAAACCCTCACACTAATTATTTATGTTTTTATATCTACTATTTCACCATCCACACACTGCACAGAATCTTCAATAAAATCCCACACAAATTTATTCAATATATTTTCTTATACATGCAAACATTCAAACTCCACAAGAATACATCATTCCATCACAAGAACTCCTACAAATCAAAACCAATAAGTGCAACTACGAAATCTAAGTGACTCCACCAAGATTGGTTGAAATGGGTTTTTGTCCAATCAACCAAGAACCCAAGGGTTTTCATCCTAGGGTTGTTGAACCTACAAGCTTCAGCTCTCAAGGAAAACTCCCATGAAATATCAAGTCAAGAATGAGCTTCATCTCTCCTAATTCTCCTTTCTATAAGCACTTTTGGAAGTTTGGGGAAAATATAGTTTAAAATCACTTTATAATTAAATAAGCCTTATTGCTCCGAAAAGTGATTTATTTTACCTTTAAAACATTTTCAGCACTGAAACTCACTTTTTAGCATCTCATCATATAAATATTTTTGTTCTCTTTCCAATGAGCTATAATACTGAGGTACTCGATTAAATATTTTAATTAAAAAAGCAACCTTAGTAAAATTAATTAAACATAGCTCAATATTACACACAATTAGTGGAAATGGCCGAAATGCATCGGAACTGAAAACTGACTGTGCAGGAGTGATCCCAATGATGAAAGATGATAAACAGACCCGATCGGGTGACTTACTAAAAATAGACGCTCCCTCCAAGAATATTGGAGACCACACCAAAAGCTAAAAATCATATCCGAGAATGGCATATGAGTCCTCCATATCACCCGAGCTTACTGGAAACATCAAATAACTCCTCTAATAATGTTGACACACACCTAGAAGGTTGGTGCCAACTACAATGCAAGAGAACCCAAAAAATGGAGACATTACATCGGTCTTCCTATTGAAACCTCCAAAGAATATCCATCTCAATAAATGTCTCTAATAAGAGAACTCTGATGTTGAATGCCAGTTTTTTAGATTTGGTTGAAAAAAACTGATGGCGCTGCGTGGTGAAGGGAAGGCTGTTGCGCGCTACCTGTGAAGGCACGCGCAGGTCTTCTTTCTCTCTGCATGTGTAGTTTTTTGCCTTTGTTCTGCGGCAGCTCTCGGTTGGGGGGTGTTCTCTGCTTTCGGGGTGGGTTTTGCTTTTCTTTTTTCTCAGTTTTGCTCTTGCTGTGGATTTTGCTAGAGAGACTGGCGTTGGGTGAAAGCGGGTTTTGCTGTCAAGGCTGTGTGTAGGGTTTGGTGTTGGGTGTGGAGGAATGGCAGGGGTTTCAAAAAGCTTGATGTCTGCTGGTGTGAAGCGGTCTCAGGGTTTACCTGAGGATTCCTCTTTCGTGGGTGAGAGCTCTAAGCTTAAGAAAGTGAATGGTTGTTTGCCGCGAAGTCTTGATCGTCTGGTGCTGGTTATCTCTCCTGAATCGGTACAAGAGGACATATCTTACTGGAGCCAACATGTTCTGATTTGTAAGTTCTTGGGTATTCGTATCCCTCTCTCGGTGTTGGAGGCCTGGATTCACCGATCCTAGCAGGTTGAGGGTGATTTTGATATTCTGGTGGTGGCGAATGGCTATTTCATGGTTGATTTTTCTTGTATTTCGGATCAAAATCATGTTTTTTGAGGGAGGGCCATATTTTTACAAACATGTTGGTTTGTTCATGAAGCCCTGGCATTGAGGTTTTAACGTGGAAGAGGATATGCCTTCACGAGTTCTTGTGTGGGTCCGTTTACCCTAGCTACCGCTGGAGTTTTGGAAGGAGGATATTCTGCTCCAGATTGTAGCTCTGTTGGGGAAGCTAGATGCCATCGCTCAGAATACTCTAGATAAAAGGTGTTTTCCTTTGCTCGTATTTGTGTTGAAATTGACCTAAACAATCCATTGCTGAATTCTTTGGAAATTTCTCTTGGCTCTGCTTCGTGGATTCAACGGTTAGATTATGAATCCCTCCCTTTTCGATCTCGCTTCTGTCATGAGTATGGACACCTTTAGCGCCAATGCCCTTGGGCACCCAAAGCTACCGGGGTTTCTTCTCCTCCTTCATCAGAGCCTTCGGTGGAGAAGGGGGATAAAGGCAAGTCGCCTGTGGCTGAGGGTGGGACCAATAAGGATGGCTTCATTCCTGTTAAGCCGAAGGCAAAAGGACAAGGACAGAAGCGGGCCTACAAAGATAGACAAAGTGATCAGGTATCCAATCATTTTGAGGTCTTGGATAATCAGGCTTTGGAGGAGGGGATTCCTGTTGAGTTTCCTTCTGGGGCCTCTGGTATGGATACAGGGATGGAGCAGGCGATTGTTGTTAAGGATTTTTCTCTGGCTTTGGAACAGGAAATTTCTGGGATTCTTGGTGCCTCTGCAGATCCGCAGGATGACATTATACTAGCTGATTTAGCTAAGGAGGTGTTGCCTACTAGTAAGGGGCGGGGATCATCTCATGTTCTGGGGGTGTTGCAATGCCCTCTTAAGAGGGGTCATCTTGAGAGTTCATCTAAAGCTGGCTATAAAAAGGATGTGGACAAGCTTAAATCCACTGGGGATTTGTTTGTGGAATCTGGGTCAGTTAGGACCATTGATGCCCTTTTCTCTCCACCTTCCTCGTGATTATTCTTTCTTGGAATGCAAGGGGTTTGAATAGCACCCCCTGTCAAAAGGCTATTCAGGATTTGATTGTGGTTCATTCTCCAGATATCTTTTGCGTTCAGGAGACTAAGCTTCAGGTGGACTCCATGCTTCACTATGCTCCTCGTATTTGGGCTTCTGGTCAATGTTAGTGTATTGGTTCTAAGGGTAACTCTGGAGGTCTAGCTTTTTTCTGGGATCCACGTAAGGTTGTTCCTCGTTGGTGGATTTCTAGCCATTCCTCTATTTCTGTGGTGGCTTCAGTTTTGGAGTCTGGTGAGACTATTCTGGTCAGTAATGTGTATGCTCTGATTGACATCCATGGTAAAATCCAACTTTGGGCCCACATCAGGTTTGTTAGGTCTTGTGCACCTTTTCTTCCTTGGATCTTAGCTGGTGATTTCAATTCTGTGTTGTGTTTGGAGGAGAAAAGAGGGGGGTTGCCTAGGCTTGGTCCTACTTCAGATCTTTTTAAGGCAAATGTGGATTCTCTTGCTCTTGTTGATGTTAAACCCTCTAATGGTATTTTCACTTGGAATAATAGACGGAGTGGTCTAGAAGTGATTTCTGAGCGACTGGATAGATTTCTTGTTTCTAGTTTTTGGATGGGCGGTTGCACGGTCACTTGCTCTGAGATTCTTGATTGGTGTGGCTCTGATCATTGGCCAATTAAGTTTTCTGCTTCCTCTTTTCCTTCTCCAAAGAATCCTCCTTTCAAATTTTAGCTCATGTGGCTCCGTGATCCGTCCTTGTATGACTTGGTTGCCTAGTGGTGGCGGGACGGGGCCCCTGCGTATGGTACAGCTATGTATTGTCTTATTAAGAAGATGTAATTTATCAAGTATCATCTTAAGCGATGGAATAGGTCGTGTTTTGGCAATCTTCGGGCCAAGAAAAGGGAGGTGCAGGATCATCTTGCTATTATTACTCATCAAATTCAAGATTTGGGATTTTCAGAGGATCTGGGACATGCTGAGTCCCAGGCTCTGAAATTGGTGGAGGAGTGGGAGCTTCATGAGGAGATTTTCTGGAAACAAAAGGCAAGGATTGATTGGCTTCAAGAGGGTGACAGGAATACTGCTTTCTTCCATCATTCTGTGCAAGCTCATCAGAATAAGTGTTATATTTCTTCTCTTGTTAACTCTGAAGGTCTTTCAATTTCCTCGCAATAGGCATTGTCTAGAGAGGTTCGTCATTTTTATTCTACCTTATTTACTGAAGACTCACCTTCTGCTGAGGCTGATGAGAATATGATCCTTGCTTGCATTCCTTCTTTGATCTCTAATGATTTGAATGCTTCTCTTACTCGTCTAATTTCCTTGTCTGAAGTGGAGGAGGTTGTGTTCGGGATGAATAAGGGGAAAGCTCCTGGCCCTAATGGTTTTCCAGTTGAACTTTTCCAGGAGTTTTGGGATATTGTGAAGCTGGATTTGTTGGAGGTTGTTCGGGAGTCTCTCCATAGTAAGCAGATGCTACGGGCCCTGAATGCTACTTTGCTAGTTCTCATTCCTAAAAAGGAAGATGCTAATAGGCTTGAATTCTTTAGACCTATTACGCTCTGTAATGTGGTGTACAAGATTATTACAAAATTGATTGCTAAGAGGCTTAAACAGTGCTTGTCCGTTGTCATTTATGAGGAGCAAGGAGGCTTTGTGGCAGATCAGTAAATTCTAGATGGGGTGGTTGTAGCCACTGATGTCATTCATTCCATGGCGACTTCTTCGGAACGATCTATGTTCATCAAGTTGGATATAGCCAAAGCTTACAACAGAGTTAAATGGAGTTTTCTTCAGAAGATTATGTTGGCCTTTGGTTTTTCTTCAGATTGGGTGAGTTGGACTTTGAGTTGTGTGACTTCCTCCTCCTTTTCGGTTATTGTGAATGGTGAACCTTCAGAGTCTTTCGGTGCTACTAGGGGCCTTCGTCAGGGGGACCCGTGTTGGATCTAGGGCATACAACTGAGAGGGGGAGGGGGTGAATCAGTTGTATAAAACTTCTTCTTCTTTCAAACACTTGATTCTTTGTTGTTTAGTTAGCAGCATATCAAATAGTCATCCATGGAAGCATAATACATAGACACAAGAGCAGATAAGCATCAACACATTGAACACCAAGATTTTGACGTGGAAAACCCGGTTAAGGGAAAAACCACGGGGTGATTAACCCAAGAATTATTCTCTGTTAGAAGAATAAAGAAAAAATGAATGGCACAAGCCAATGAGGGCTCACTGCCCGAGCACACTGCTCACAAAGAGGCCCACTGCCTACAAGGAGACACACTGTCTACAAAGTGATAAAAATCACAGTCTTGAACTGGAGAATGACATCTTTACCATGTCCGGATCAGTTCCAATTAAGCTCAAAAAAAACCTCTGCTCTGTCTTTCGCACCTTTCTTCACTATGCCATACTCATACACGCATCACTCCTTTGAAATGAACTCACAAACCGTTATTTATACAAGGCATCGACTTAGGAACAAACATCTAAGTCGGCAAACAACCTTGAGAGTATCCGCAAGATGAATAACACATCCGGTCGGCCACCACAAGAACATTCGCAGGATGAACAGCTCATCCGGTCAGCTAAACAGAGCAAGAACTTCTTCCGGAAGAATAACTTCAATTCCGGGCTCTACTATCAATGCGGATCAGCAACACATCCTCAACACGATCCAGAAAACTTCACAAGCCTGCCTGAAAGACCGGATACATCCGCACGTCCTATACTTGCTGGAATCTTTTGTCTTCCTCATCCGGAACTTCAAGAACACAGTCTGTCGCCACTGTAGAAGGTGCTTCCGGACCTTCAAATCATACATTATCAATGCGGACCAACAACACAACCTCAACATGATCCAAGAACCTTCAGAAGCCTGTCTGAATGACTAGGTACGTCCGCATTTCCTTTACTTACTGAAATCTCTTATTCTTCTTATCTGGAACTTCAAGAACACAGTCTGTTGCCACTGTCATAATGCAAGAGGTACTTCCGGACCTCCAAATCATACACAACTCAAGATGGCACATCACAAGGACATCCCAAACACTCTTTCCAATCCGCAGATTAGAATTGTACAATTCCGGACCTCACCGGACCTTTCTGTGATCCTCTGTCACCTCTAAGCATTTACCGGAACCGATTCCACACAGACAGCCATAACTTCTACATGTCTTTATGCGGACCTCTGAAAACTTGACTGAAGCATCTCAAGACTCATATCTGCAAACCCTTTAATCCGCATCCTCCGGTTCTCAACCTATCCAATATATTTGCCTTCTTCTTATCACTGTTCTTCACTGTTCCTGACTGAGGCTAATTTTCTCAATATCCTCAACACACAGCTCATCCAATCCTTCTTGTCAATGTAATATGATTATGTTGCCATCAATGACAACACTGGTTCACCTCATACTTGCAACAATCTCCCCCTTTGTCATTGATGGCAACATATGATGTGAAAAACCATCAAGACAAGGACTTCTCCTTTCTGTCACAGCTCCCCCTATCAACAACAACTTTTCACATGTCTTCTCTTCCTTTATTTCTCCCCCTTTGATCATTAACCACTTGTTTTTCACATGTCTTCTCTCCCCCTTTGACATCAATGGCAAAGGGCTCATACTTGCAATTCTAGTACATCAGAATCATACCAGCTGCTCCCCCTTAGTAGCAGCTCCCCATCATCAATCCGGATCACAAGATATGACTGTGATATCCACCGGACTGATGCACATCAGTGCATCTTAGTTCATCACCGGAGGGGCCATGACCCCTAACTTCTCCCGGAGATATTCAAAAGAGTCCTTGGGAAGAGGTTTTGTAAAGATATCTGCAATCTGATCCTTGGAGGGAACACACTCCAATCTGACTTCTTCCTTGTTTACTTGTTCTCTCAAAAAGTGAAATTTTATAGATATGTGCTTAGTCTTAGAATGCAATACCGGATTCTTGGAAATATTAATTGCACTTGAATTATCACAGAAAATTGTGATAGGCTCCTCATATTCAACTTTGATGTCTCTTAGCATCTGCTTCATCCATAAGATTTGAGTGCAACTACCTGCTGCTGCAATGTATTCTGCTTCAGTTGTAGACAGAGATATTGCATCTTGTTTCTTGCTTAGCCAAGAAACCAATCTTTTCCCCAAAAAGAATGCTCCACCACTAGTGCTCTTCCGGTCATCCACATCTCCTGCCCAATCTGCATCTGTGTAAGCATGAAGAGAGAAGTCCGGATCTCTAGGGTACCATAGACCATACTCCACTGTTCCTTTCAAGTACCTAAGAATTCTTTTGATTGCCATAACATGAGATTCTCTAGGATCAGCCTGGAATCTTGCCACAAGACCAACAGCCTGCATTATATCTGGTCTAGTTTGAGTGAGGTACAACAATCCACCAATCATTGATCTATACTTTGTCTGATCTGCCTTTGGAGAGTCATCATCTTTGCTTAACTTACATCCGGTTGCCATAGGAGTGTTCATAGGCTTTGAGTCTTCCATACCAAATTTCTTTAACAATTCTTTCACATATTTGGTCTGAGAAATGAAGATCCCTTCTTTTGTTTGAGTAATTTGCAGACCCAAGAAGAAATTCATTTCACCAAGCATAGACATTTCAAACTCACTTTTCATCTGATTTGCAAAAGTTTTGCACATACTATCTCTTCCTCCAAAAATGATATCATCCACAAATACTTCAACAATTAAAGTATTTTCATGATCAATTTTGAAATATAAGTTACTGTCAGCAGTACCTTTGTTGAATCCAATCTGCACAAGGTGCTTATCCAACCTTTCATACCATGCTCTTGGGGCTTGCTTCAATCCATACAAGGCTTTCTTCAACTTGCAGACCATATCATCATTATCAGACAATTGAAAACCATCCGGTTGTTCAATGTAGACTTCTTCTTCCAGATCACCATTTAGGAAGGCAGACTTGACATCCATCTGATATACCTTGAAGTCCTTGAAGGCAGCAAATGCAAGAAGTAATCTGACTGCTTCAATTCTTGCCACCGGGGCAAAAGTCTCTTCAAAGTCAATTCCTTCTATTTGAGAGTAGCCTTTGCAGACCAATCTAGCTTTGTTTCTGATTACTTCACCGGCTTCATTTAGTTTGTTCCGGAAGACCCACTTGGTTCCAATTACATTCCTGTCTCTAGGTCTGGGAACAAGATCCCAAGTATGATTTTTCTCAATTTGCATCAATTCATCTTCCATTGCTTTGGTCCAGTTTTCATCATTGCAGGCTTCATTTATTGTTTTAGGTTCAATCTTTGAAATCAGACAACATTCATTCTGATTTTGAGCAACATTCCTTCTAGTTTGTACACCTTTGCTTCTGTCACCTATGATTTGATCTTCAGAGTGGTTCAGTTTTACATACCTTGGAATTTTGGGAGTATTCTGCACTGCTGCTTCTTGATCAGGCTCATTCAGACCTATCTCTTCTTCCTGATTTACCGGATCAGGCTGACTCTGTCTCACCGGAGAGGATTGAGGTCCTTGAATACTGTCTTGGTCATCTTCATCAAACTCATAAAATCTTGAAGGCTTCTCAATTCCTTCATCAACCTTTACATTGGTGCTTTCTATCATTTTCCTCAATCTCTTATTGTAACACCGGTATGCTTTGCTTTGAGTGGAGTAACCCAAGAAAATTCCTTCATCACTTCTAGCATCAAACTTTCCTAGATCTTCATCTCTTTTAATATAACACTTGCTACCAAATACTCTGAAATATTTCACAGTAGGAGTGATGCCAAACCAGAGTTCATAGGGGGTTTTACCGGTGTTGTTTCTGATTTGAACTCGATTGAGAGTGTAGACTGCAGTGCTGATAGCTTCCTTCCAAAACATTTGAGGAACATTTGCTTCCAACATCATTGTCCTGGCAGCTTCCTGGATGGTCCGGTTCTTTCTCTCAACTACTCCATTCTGCTGTGGAGTCTTAGGAGCAGACAACTATCTCCTTATACCCTGCTTCTCACAAAAGTCAATGAACTCACCAGATGTAAATTCACCACCTCTATCAGACCTTAGACACTTTAGTTTCAATCCGGTTTGATTCTCTACCATAGCTTTGAAGATTTTGAACTTCTCAAATGCTTCTGATTTTTCTTTTAGAAAGGTAACCCACATCATCCTGGAATGATCATCAATTAACAACATGAAATATCTATCACCTTGCAGACTCTTGATTCTTGTCGGACCACAGAGATCAGTATGTACTAATTCCAACAATCCGGTAGAAGACTGATCTTTGCTTTTGAAAGAGACTCTGCTTTGTTTACCTAGCTGGCATTCTTTGCACAAACTATTTGTAGGTTTCATCAATTTTGGAAGATCTCTTACAGCCTGAGTATTGCTTATCTTGATGATGTTATCAAAATTTACATGACACATTCTTCTATGCCATAACCAACTCTGATCAATTTGAGCAAACAAACAACTTTTGTTTGAACCAACCAGATGAAAGATATTACCTTTTGTCTGAGCACCGGATGCAATTTCAGTTCCGGAGCTTGTAAAGATTCTGCATTTTCCATTCTTGAACCGGAGATCATAACCCTTGTCCACTAACTGACCAACACTGAGAAGATTGTGCTTTAATCCTTCAACATATAGTACGTTACCTGTTTTGCTTCTTCCATCAAAGGAGATAGTTCCCCTGCCTCTGATTCTGCCAGCTAAATTGTCACCAAACTTTACCATTCCTCCTTCATACCTTTCCAAATTCAGGAACTTACTCTTGTCACCAGTCATATGGTGAGAGCATCCACTGTCAATAACCCAATCATCCTTTTCTTCCACTTGAGCAGCCAAGGCTTTTTCAACAACTTTGTGATTGACAGATTCAGAGAGTATTGAATCTTCTTCCTTGATGGCTATAAACACCCACTCATTTCCAGATTTGCTTCCTAGTTCTGATTCATCATCTGTTACTCCTTCATTGTCATCTTCTTCATGAACATAATAGCAATTCTTTTGAAACCTTTGTCTGTGAGTATTAGATCTTGCAGATCTCTCCGGACATCTTGAAGCAAAATGACCAATCTTATTGCAGTTGAAACACTTAAAGGGTAGTTTTCCTTCATACTTACGGGATCCTCTTGGCAGTCTCTTTGCAATGAGGGCTTCAAGTTGAGTTGTTTCTGCTTCTTCTTCTTCCATGTCTCTTCTTGCTTGATCATACCATGACATTTTCCTTGATGAGTTTTCACCCGGATCAAATCTCTGTTTGCCTTTTACATAGGCACTGGCTTTGAAAGCAGATTCAGTCTTGGGAGGATCATCTCCAAACTCGGTCATTTCAAATGCAGCTAGTTTGCCAGCCAGTTGTTCTCTTGTGACAGTTGTGTGGGCTCTGAATTCATCAATGGCAGCAACCTTGATTTTGTAGGCAGCAGGAAGGGATCTTAAGATTTTGCAGACAATCTCATTTTCATCTAAAGTTCCACCAGCATTTCTGATTCCACATACCAGCTCATTCACTCTTGGCATAAAGGTGGTGATGTTTTCATCATCTCTCATTTTCAATCTTTCAAATTTCCCTTTCAGACTTTGTAATCTTGCACTTTTGACAAACTCATCTCCTTCATACAGAAGTTCCAGTTTAGTCAGGATCTCATATGCAGTTGGTAGGTCAATAACATTCGAGAGATCTGAGTCATTCAATGCGCTTAGAAGAGCTTCCTTGGTCCGCAGATTGTTTTCAGCTTCTGTGATTTCATTCAGAGTTGTCGGACCACCTTGTGGAGGTACATATGGTTTTGAAACCATAGCCAAGTATGCTTTTCCCATACATTCCAGGTGACATTTCATGCGACCTTTCCAGAGAGTGAAGTTGGTTCCATCGAACTTCGGACTATCCTTCTTGTATGACGACATCCTGGATCACCTCAAGCGGTTAAGCTCCTATCAGAGGAACTTGGCTCTGATACCAATTGTTGGATCTAGGGCATACAACTGAGAGGGGGGGGGTGAATCAGTTGTATAAAACTTCTTCTTCTTTCAAACACTTGATTCTTTGTTGTTTAGTTAGCAGCATATCAAATAGTCATCCATGGAAGCATAATACATAGACACAAGAGCAGATAAGCATCAACACATTGAACACCAAGATTTTGACGTGGAAAACCCGGTTAAGGGAAAAACCACGGGGTGATTAACCCAAGAATTATTCTCTGTTAGAAGAATAAAGAAAAAATGAATGGCACAAGCCAATGAGGGCTCACTGCCCGAGCACACTGCTCACAAAGAGGCCCACTGCCTACAAGGAGACACACTGTCTACAAAGTGATAAAAATCACAGTCTTGAACTGGAGAATGACATCTTTACCATGTCCGGATCAGTTCCAATTAAGCTCAAAAAAAACCTCTGCTCTGTCTTTCGCACCTTTCTTCACTATGCCATACTCATACACTCATCACTCCTTTGAAATGAACTCACAAACTGTTATTTATACAAGGCATCGACTTAGGAACAAACATCTAAGTCGGCAAACAACCTCGAGAGTATCCGCAAGATGAATAACACATCCGGTCGGCCACCACAAGAACATTCGCAGGATGAACAGCTCATCCGGTCGGCTAAACAGAGCAAGAACTTCTTCCGGAAGAATAACTTCAATTCCGGGCTCTACTATCAATGCGGATCAGCAACACATCCTCAACACGATCCAGAAAACTTCACAAGCCTACCTGAAAGACCGGATACATCCGCACGTCCTATACTTGCTGGAATCTTTTGTCTTCCTCATCCGGAACTTCAAGAACACAGTCTGTCGCCACTGTAGAAGGTGCTTCCGGACCTTCAAATCATACATTATCAATGCGGACCAACAACACAACCTCAACATGATCCAAGAACCTTCAGAAGCCTGTCTGAATGACTAGGTACGTCCGCATTTCCTTTACTTACTGAAATCTCTTATTCTTCTTATCTGGAACTTCAAGAACACAGTCTGTTGCCACTGTCATAATGCAAGAGGTACTTCCGGACCTCCAAATCATACACAACTCGAGATGGCACATCACAAGGACATCCCAAACACTCTTTCCAATCCGCAGATTAGAATTGTACAATTCCAGACCTCACCAGACCTTTCTGTGATCCTCTGTCACCTCTAAGCACTTACCGGAACCGATTCCAC
The DNA here is from genome assembly GCA_027924645.1 of Cunninghamia lanceolata. Lineage (NCBI taxonomy): Eukaryota > Viridiplantae > Streptophyta > Pinopsida > Cupressales > Cupressaceae > Cunninghamia > Cunninghamia lanceolata. The sequence goes on from BSBN01000524.1 coordinate 4,545,842, forward strand.
ACAGACAGCCATAACTTCTACATGTCTTTATGCGGACCTCTGAAAACTTGACTGAAGCATCTCAAGACTCATATCTGCAAACCCTTTAATCCGCATCCTCCGGTTCTCAACCTATCCAATATATTTGCCTTCTTCTTATCACTGTTCTTCACTGTTCCTGACTGAGGCTAATTTTCTCAATATCCTCAACACACAGCTCATCCAATCCTTCTTGTCAATGTAATATGATTATGTTGCCATCAATGACAACACTGGTTCACCTCATACTTGCAACAACCCGCTCTCTCCTTATCTGTTTATCATTATGGCGGAGGAGCTGAGTCACTTTATTGAATATAAGGTCTCCCAAGGCTTGATTCATGGTTGGTAGTGGGGCTTGGGTCTGCCAACGATTTCCCATCTCCAGTTTGTGGATGATACTTCTCTTATGGGGTTGGCTCGTATTCAAGAAGCTGATTCATTTAGGCAAGATTTAGATATCTACCTTGCTGCTTCAGGTCAGAAAGTCAGTGAGAAAAAATCTTCTATTTTCTTTTTTAATACGCCTCAGGCTATCCAACAGCGGATTGCAGCTATTTTGCAGTTTCAAATTGGGTCTCTTCCCTTTGTCTATTTGGGTATTCCTCTGGCTGTTGGGCGTCAGCCTAGGTCCTCCTGGCAGACGTTGCTTGACAAGCAGAGGCGGAAGGTAACTCATTGGACTCATCGATGGTTATCTACAGCTGCTAGAGTGACTCTTCTCAAGTCAGTTATCCAAGCCCTTCCTATCTACAGATGCTTTGTTCAAGTGGCCCCTATGTATTTCCTTAGGGCTTTTGATGCCCTCTCTCATCAATTCCTTTGGAGTGGTAACTTACTGTCTACTAAGTGGAGCCTTGTTAAGTGGGATTCTGTGTGTAGACTAAAGTAGGAGGGTTGTCTAGGTTTACGCTTTGCTATTTTGAACGGGTAAGTTCTTGCTGCTAAGCTTCACTGGTGTTGGTGTACCAATCAGCATCAGTTATGGGCCCGTATTCTCACCCATAAGTATCTTAGGGGTGTTGCTTCTTGTGAAGTCCCTCACTATCCTCTGGAGGGGAGTGGTTCTATGATTTGGTACACCTTGAAAGCTGGGGCTCAATTGATTAAGCGTGCACTTTTTTGGATTTGTCATTCGGGGTCACAGACTCTTTTTTGGTTAGATTCTTAGGATGGCCACCCACCTATTCTCTCTTCTCTTCCTCACCTCCAGTCACTTTCTGAGGTTTTTACTGCGACTGGTTGGGATACTGTTGATCATTATAAATTTGCACATTATTGTGGTTTAGCTGTAAGCTTTCGTTGGAAACTTCCCTCTGAGTGGCCCCTTGGGGGGTCTAAGGAGGATAGGTGTCAGCTTGCTTAGCTTTTGGCTTCCCGTGCTTGTAATTCTTTGAAGGGACCCGATGTCTTGGCTTGGGATGGTCCTGATTTATCCAGAAAGTACTCTATGTCTGTTGGTTATAAGCAGCTTGGTAGGCAGTTGTTTGGGGCTTTTGAGGTCCCTTGGTGGAAGCATGTCTGGCACAAGTTGTCGTGGCCCAAATGCAATTTTTTCTTGTGGCTTGTTGCTCATAACCAGTGCCTTACTTGGGATAATTTGTGTAAGCATGGTTTCCAAGGCCCTTCTATGTGTGTTTTGTGTCATAACTATGAGGAGAGTGTCTCTCATCTCTTCTTCCAATGTTCCTATGCTAGGGAGATTTGGCATTTTTGGTGGAGGGTGTGGAATATGCCCTGTTCGCATGTCTGCTCCCTGGCTAAGTTTGTGGATTGGTGGGGCAAGGCCCCTATTTCTACTTCCTTTCTTCAGGCTGCTTGGGCTATTGGCCCCTCCTTTATTATGTGGAACCTTTGGTTGGAGCGGAATCGTCAGATCTTTCAAGAGGTGATGTTGGTGGCCCCTCGCTTGTGGTGGAAAATTCTGCATTCTTTGGGGGAAACTGTTGTGGCTAAGTGCGATCTTACGGCATCAATGGACCCTTGTGATGTTGGTTGTTGTCACCGTCTTCATCTTCTGCCTCCGCAACATCACCTCATGCGCAACAGATGTAGACATCCTACCCCGAAGGTGAATAGGGAGGGGAGATGGTCTCCTTCGCCTCAAGGTACTCTAAAAATCAACACGGATGGCTCTTCTCACGGAAACCCTAGTCATGTTGAAATTGGTGGTGTTGGTCGGGATAGCTCTGGAGAAGTTCAGTTTATCTTCTCTATTTATAAGGGTCTTCATACTAATAATCTTATGGAGGCTCAGGCTATTTTAACGGTTGTGGAGTGTGGAAGTCAATTGGGGTGGTGAAGGATCATATGTGAGTCTGATTCCTAGGTTGTGGTGAACTTGTTGAATAGGAGGTAGATAGATAATGTCAGTTGGCATTTTGCTTTGATTGTTGGCCAGATTCTTAACCTCTATGCTTCGTTGGAGTATGTTACTTTTACTTATATTCCTAGAGAATGGAATATTGTTGTGGATTGTTTGGCTAAACGGGCTTCTAAACATATTCATGATTGGAATTTGATGGACCGCGGTTGTTTACCCCCGGATCTGTCTCAACATCTGGCTCACTTAGTGGAGCTTGATAGGGCTTTGTAATTTTCTTGCTTTGTTCTTCTCCTTGTTTTAATAAATTTTAACCCCTCCTTTATGTTAATAAGAGAACTCTAGCCTCACCCAAGTCTCCAAGTATCCATGAGCACCTATAGTTTATCAATCCATTCTAAGCTCCAAATGTAGTATCGCACTATCATGAAGCTCTCAAGCACATGATCAATGTACTCAATACTAAGAGAACTATCTAGATCACTATCAAAACTCCCACTGCACATTTGCATAATCTAGGAGCATATCATGACAACATGTCCTAACATCTCCTCCTAGGATATCACATGCTCCAACAAATATACCGTGGTGTCAAGAGAACCTATATCATGCCAAAACTCCAATCGATATCTAAAGTAAACAAGACACAATACCAACCATCCTCTAAACCAAGGATCAACATCTCCAATCACATGAAGATAACCATCTCCTAACAATAGAACTTGGGATGTCAAAGCACTCTCACTGCAATAAGAATCATGATACAAGAGATTTTCCATGACACCCACAACCACTACAGAAGATCAGCCATCACTAGGTGACAAATACACATCACTACCAAAGATCCCATTGAACCATGATACTAAGATATCCATGGCATCATAATAAAAAAAACATGCTACAAGTCCTAATAACTAACTATCTATGCACTCTAATAATCCATCCTCTCATCCCAATGCAACATACCAATGCACAAATGAGCACAGACAAGGTCAACTAACAAAGTCTATATCAACACTAAAAGGACCTATGGATATAGACAGTCCAACTCTGATTCATCACTACAACCAATGGGTGATCAACCCATAAAATTGCATAACTCGTGGATCCCAAAAAAATGAATCATGCAAACTTATCATCACATCAGTAACCTACAAATTGATATAACAAAGAAGATAACCTATAGACCTCAAGACTCAAACACTAGATCAATCCCAAACTTGATTTGCCAAAAAAGTCCACAAATAAGTAACCAATGTTAAGGAACCAAACAAGCATCCAGGAGATAAGAACAACCTCCTAACATTGAACCACACCACCACCTATAGTCATGAATCAATCTAATCATCACAACTCAAAATTGTCAACTGCATACATGATCATGTCATGCCAATGCTCAAATATACATGCGTATACATGACACCATAATCATCACCATTAGTGTACTTTTACTTGAATTCCACTGAACCAAGACTCCTAGTCTCTCATGTGTATCAACCATATCCTTAAACTAGAAGATAGTATGTGTACCTGTCTCTATCAAGTCAACATTCTAAAAACACCTATAAACCTATATTAGGAAGCACTAAATTTGATAACCTATTGTACCATCATGTTGGTCTCATAAAAACATGCATTCCCACAAGTTTTTGCCCACCAACTCATCTGAATGCTCATATAATCATACCCTGAATCTCAAGATCCTACAAGTGCTCAAACAAGTATAATCCTCTCTCTACTAATCCAAGTAAAAATCCACCTAATCCACTATGTAGTACTCTACAAATTCTGTCCAACACTTGTTTGAAATCCAAATTTTGATTATGTATGTGAAAGTTGTGACCTTTTAACCATTTCAGAGCAATGCTAGCTTTAGGTACCAAATTTTGACACAAATAGAAAAATCCAATCACTAAACCTATATCACTGCATTGTTCTCAAAGAGAGCTTTCCGACACCCCTAAAAAGTTGAAAATAGGATATCGTACATGTGAACGTTATGCCTCCTAGAAGAATACTATTGTAGATAGGCTTAGAAATCAACTCCAAGTGGTAGGTTGGCAACAATTAGGTGGTGCCTAAGTGGAGGTGGTGTTGGCTAACAATGCGACCACTGTGTAGCTTCAAGGTGTTTAGCCTCAGCAAGTTAGCCATGACCACCCACTGGGTGGCCTAACAACTAGGGCCCAAGTTGGCCCTGGGCGCTAGTCACCCTGGTGATTGGGGCTTCAGCCTCTTCAAAAAAAAATGTGCACCTATCATTTTTTTTTCATTTTTTCATTTTTTTGTTTTAAAATTGTAGACTAGTATGACCAATGATTTTTTAATATTAAACTTCTACTGACTGTTGTACAAAATTGGCATAAACTGGAACAATATTCCTAGTACTTGATTGCAAAATCTATCAACTAGCATTTCATATGACCATACAAATTCCATACAGTTGTACAAAATATTCCCTACCCTAGATTCCTCCATGACCCTAAGATGGCCAAAAGAATTATGTGTTCAAACATAGTCAAGTTTTGTATCAAAATATTAGTTTTGGGGCTTTCTAGACTCAATGGTGAGGTGTGTTTTTGTCCAAGAGGCCTCCAATAAAAGATCACCTCCAAAACCCCCACAAAAAGAGAACTAACAGAAAACCCACTTGTCAAATCTCTATCAAACCCTAGATCTACAACAACCCAAGTCTACAAACACACCTGTGACCTTGAAATGCCTTCATTCTCATCCTAAAAGACCATGGATTCACTATGCACAAGAATCTACTCATTACAAGGGTTAAAAATACTTGGGAGATCTCCTCCCACAACCTGGCAACTAGGCTCTGATACCACTTGAAATGAAAAATACAACAACAAAGAAAATTTCCACATAACCCCACGAGAGATAAATATGTAAATAAATAGTCAAAATAACCAAAATCACCATGCAAAAGAATAGAGAAACATACCAAAAGGTTACACAATATATACCCTGGGAAAACCCGAGGCTCTAAAACACTCAATGTGTTATTTAGCAATAAAACATTACAATACACTTACATAGTTTCCATGAACACTTTTGAAACATCAAGTTCCTCCAATGCATCCCCCATGTGTCCAAGCAAGTAACCATACATCCCATCCCATGCTTCACATATGCACTTACAAGAGAGCTCAATACAAATGACAACCAACCCAACTATCCAATCCAAACCACTAACCATGTGCTTTCTTTTATAGACTCAAGATCACACAAATACAACTTGTGGTATTGGAAAAACCATGTGTCTCAAAACCATGAGAGCACAAAACCATTGACCCCCTCATTTACATTTTGGTACTAAGTTTTCCCAATATTAAATATTTATTCTATGTCTCTCACACATAAAATATCTAACCGATGTTATAATACAACTTTACAAGTGGACCCATATAAATATTTAATGTGGCTAAACACATCTCCTAGATGCACTACAAATAAATATTTAATTACTTGTGCAAGGTGTACAACACCCTTTTCCTAACAAAAAGAAGAATAGAAGATTAGATATATATTTGAGTTTCTAAACTCTAAAGATCGTACATTGATCAATTTTATAATACAAACAATTAAGGCTTGGCATGTTGCAAGCCCATTCAAGCTTCTTTATAATTCTAGTTTTTGAATCAATAAATTAATTACTTATGTTACATTCTATTATTTTTGTTGGGTGTTATGTTGATTGTATATATTGCATAGTTGGATAGTCCTTAATTGGACCCTCCAACCTAGTACTACATCAATGTTAACCCCAACTCCTAGCAAAATAAGATATTATACACTAGTATCCTTAATTCTCAACTATTTTGAACACATATTTGAAACTTGAGTTATAACTTCATATTTTTTACATGCAAATATAGTCATAGGGGGCCTATTGTTTTTTATATTAATAAGCTGCAAACACGGGTGCAGATCCTGATAACAAAAACCCAAAGTGCAGTAAACTAGGACAAAGGCCATGAACAACACAAAAACAACTAATTAACAACAAAAGTTCATAACAGTATCAAAATAAAATAGAGACCAAAACACAAAACAGAAGTAAAAGCTAATTAAGAAGATCTTTCCAATCTTCATTCATAAACTTCAACAGCTTCTCCTTGCTCTCAGTCTTCACATCCTTATCAGCATGGTGTTCTTCCTGTTGAGTGGTAAAAGTAGTAGTCACCCGATGTATGACTTTCACACAAACAGTCAACAACACCTTGACCTTAGCTTCCATAGTCGAGAGCCGAGTCTTGACCTCCCTAAGCTCATGCATGAGCTGCTTGTTATAGTCACCATCCTTGGCACTTTCCACCTCCTTCTCTGGGATCTCCAAAATCTCAATATCATCATGTTTCGTATCATAATAAGAACCATTCATAAAGTCAAAATGGCTAGCTCCCTCCTGATCCTGCACAAGGGTTGTCTTCACTTCCTTAATCTCAATTTCATTCTCTGGGCCGTCAGGGTCAGACACAGAGGAGTAATCAACAATTTTTAACATAGGGGGCTTCCCCCCAGCCAGCCTGGTTGACCTGTGAATGCTAGGTCTCCACACAGTAGTCTCCTTTTCCTCAACTATCTCCTTGACTTCAACTATGTCATCCTCACTCTGCTCCTGGGGTTTATCTTGTCCTTTCTCACCCTCTGATTCCACATTCTTCATACCCTCATCACCTTTTTTGATTTTCTTTTTCCCCCTTACTAGAATTGGGGTGAACTTGCAGACCTTTGCCTTTCTTTCCTCCAGAAGGTGAAAGGCAATTCTTCAGCTCATAGAGATCTTCGATAGCATCTTTGCGAGCTTGGCCTTGAGACCCATCAACACCCCCCGAACCTGAAACAGCAGGGGCTTGACCAATTTCATGGGCCCGAGGGGTAGGTGTTTCCTTCTTCTTGTGGGGTCAGGAATCAAGGATAGCAAGAGGGTTAGGGAGGCCCAGAAGTATTTAAAGGGTCAACATCAACATGATACGGAGCTTTATTTTTGTTGGGACTTCCATATTTAACACTTAGTAGGATATTGTCATCTAAATCATCCTCCAAATTTTCTTCAACCAAGCTAGCTTTAAGAGGCTTTGCAGGGCAAAGGGCTAGATGAAAATGATATAGGAGGAAAATCAAACCCTGGTGTAGGGGAACAACCACCATCATCGGGTTGCCCTCACGAGTTTTTCTAGTTAACTTGACAGAGGACTCAAGGGAAGAGAGCAGATAGAAGGGAAAATTCACCAGGACTTTTATGTCTAAAGTGGTTCAACAAGGCGAAGTGGTAATGGTAGAAACATCTATAGAGACCCTCAAGAGTAATAAATTTCATAATAAGATAACAAACATGGTCCCAAGGATTTACCATCCTCTCATGCTCGAATCCACCTTGTATTCTATTCGGCTTCTCACCTTTGTGGAAGATTTTTTTCAGACCCTCTAGATCATGAACCTTAGTCTGCTTGTTCAATCTTTCGCCCTCACAATTCAGGCCTGTGGCTTTAGCTGTGGACTCTTCAGAGACTTCAAACTGCACCCTACTAACACTCACCTTCCAGTCTTCGTCCCATGACATAGTGAATTGAATAGAAAGACTATCATCGAATCCATTCAAACACTCTAGGAAAGGAGTTATCCCCACTCCATAATAGATGCTCCAAACTTGTGAGTCAGCTTTAAACTCCCCACACAACGTTGGCTCCGTTCTAACTTTGTCGCCTCCCATAGCTCTTGACTTACCAAACCAGCAACGAGAGATGTAGTTACAAGACTTAGGGAATTGTAGAATGCCTTCAAACAATCTAGAAATGGCTTGGCACAAGTTTTTGCAAATGATACTACTCAAACTCCCAAAAATGTCCTTCATATCCCTAATCACGTCTGGGACATTATTTCCTTCATTATGAGGCTCATGCGATCTCACAAAAGCCAGAGTAGCGAGCAAAGTATGAAAAGACTCAGAGTGCCAACTAGGCAGTGGCTTCCGAAAAACACTGAGTTGGTAATTGTCCATGTGGGACTCTTTGATCTAGCCTAATTGGGCATAATCTATTGTCCTCAGGGTGATGTCACCCTTCTCATGCCACCTCGAGTAATGAGGGTAAGACATAAAAGCACGAAAAAAAGTGATGAGGTTGGAAATATTGGCTATGAGGAATTAAGAAGAAGCTTCCTTTTGAATGTTATTTCTAATGTTTGGAGGAAGATTAGAAATACTCTTCCAACATTTGATAGGGTAAATATTGATCCCTAGGTTAGCCATGTGGTCCACAATCTAATTACCTTCCCTATAAATATGGACAACTTCAACACCTTTAAAGCTAAAAAGCAAAGTTTTAATATCCTGGATAATGTCCTCAACCTGCCAACCAACACTGGCTTTGTCTTTGATAGCATCAATAATTAACTTGGAATCCCCTTCAACCACTAGGTTTTTGATACCAATGGCAAGGGCAACCTTGAGGCCCCAGAGAAGGGCCATGGCCTCAACAATGTTATTTGTGTTCTCACTAAGCCCCCCAACAAAAGCCACCAAGAGGACACCTTTGTCCGATCTGAGAACTCGTCCCCCACTGACTACCCAGGGGTTACCTTTAGCAGCTCCATCAAAGTTGAGCTTGGACCAACCAAAAGGGGGGGGACTACTTAGTGTTGGCTCTAGATCTACTCTTGGAATCATCCACCTTACAGATACTGGCCGAAATACTCCACTGATTTATAATATTAGCTTCAAAGTTGGTGGGAAGACGTTTAGCAGCTTTCAAAGTGCTGTTAGAGAGGTTTTCCTACAAGAGCTTGAAAATCATACAAAAAACCTCCTTGGTACCTTTGTATTTCTCCTTGAATAGCCTGTTATTCATTTCTTTCCAAAGGCCCCACGTCAGGATGGGAGAGACTTGGGCCCAGATTTCTTTGAATATGGGGTGGATGAATAGGGATTTCTAGGACCTTATGAAAGCAAGGAGGTCACCATCCATACTCCATGAGGTTCCCAAATTTTGCATGGCCAGACTCCAGACTTCTTAAGAATATTCTCAGTGTAGAAGGAGATGAGAGATTGTTTCTTCATCCTTCAAGCAAAGAGCACACATGTTGGGGATTTGGAATCCTCTTAACCAAAGGTTGTCCATAGTTAAAATTTTGTTTTGCACAACCAACCACCAAAAATGGTTGATTTTGGAGATGAGATTGTGGTTCCAAACTTTGCTCCATAGGTTATCTCCGTTCTGACACATAAAGAGGTTATATACAAATTTAACTATAAAAATCCCTATTTTATCCCTAGCCCACAACATTTTGTCCTTCTAAGGGAAAATGGGAATTCTGTAATCTCTAAGGGAGAGTTGAACCTCATCCGCCATCTGTATGAGGTCAGCCTTGTCCTGATAGTAGTTTGATAGCTATTTCCACCCACTTCTGTTAGGAAGAATGTAGTCACAAACCAGTCTACCAAAGAAAGAAATGACCTTATTGACCATACCTTGAACATTCTGAAGCCTACTTAATGGAGTATCTTTAAACCAACTATCTTCCCAAAATCTTATAGTTCTTCCATCTCCTAATCTCCACTTAATGCCTTGCAACAATACTGATCTGCTCTTTAGCACATTGTTCCAGAGGACAAAACCTTTGGGTAGGCCAGTAGAATGCAGAAAATTCTCAGGATTCAGATTACCCAAGTACATGGCTCTCATGATATTGCCCCATTCCTTGTCTCCACTTAAGAGATTCCATCCAGCCTTAGTAATAAGGGCCTTATTAATCAGATTAAGCTTCCTGATGCCCAGACCCCCTAGAACTTTGGACTACACACTTTATCCCAGCTGACTAGAGCCATCCATTTTTTATTTTCCAACCCAGTCCATAGGAAGTTCCTTTGGATTCTTTCAAACTTCTCAGCAATGTACTTGGGAATTTTAAAGAGGGACAAGAAGTACATAGGAATACCTTGAAGGGAAACCTTTAGGAGTTGATGTTTGCTAGCTTGGCTTAAAAGTTTGTCTTTCCACCTTGCTAGTTTCTTTTGAATCCTTTCCAAGATGGAATTCCAAAAATCAAGGGTAACATCCTTAACTGTTAAAGGGAGGCCTAAGTAAGTTCTGGGCAACACACCACTAGAGCAACCAAGAATCCCCATAATCTTATGTTCGAGCTATAAGGGTGTGTTGAAGAAATACACCTAGCTTTTGTCATAGTAGATACACTAACCAGCTGAAACAACATAATCCTATAACACTTGTTTCCATTTCCTTGCCTCAACCACCGAGGCAGCCCCAAATAGGATGGTGTCATCCACAAACTAATGAATAGCCACCGAGTCAATTGTTGAAGCGGGTTTGATGCCCTTTATCACCCTGGAGTTTAGCAAGTCGAGGAAACTTCTGCTTAGGACAATAGCCATTAGGATGGAAAGGTAGGGGGATAACGGGTCACCTTGCCTTAAGCCCCTACCAACATTAAAGAAGCCCCTAGGGACCCTATTAACAAGGATAGAATATATGACAGAGGTGACACACCTTTTGATAAGTTGCAACATTTTTCCTTGGAAACCCATTTGCTCCAAAATTCTAATTTGTCTACCTGGAACAAACCCCTTTTGACTGCTACCGATAACTCTATCAAGGATAGGTTGTAGTATGAAAAACTAAGCTCTTAGAGAATATCTTGTAGGAAGTGTTACAAAGACTAATAGGCCTGAAATGCCCCATGCACAAAGGGTCTAATTTTTTTGGCACCAGAACAATAGAAATATGATTGAGTTGCTTAAGAGGCTTACCTATCCGGAAGAAGTCCCTAGCCACCTCGATGACATCTTTACCCACAATATCCCAATACTCCTAAAAAAAGGCTGGGGGGAAGCCATCTGGCCCCGGAGCCTTGAAGCCTCCCATAGAGAAAAGACTAGCCTGGACCTCCTCCTCAAAAACTAGTTTACCAAGATGAGCATTGTCATAATCGTTGAGATAAGTAGGAATGATGTCAATAAGTTCTTGTTTGATCCTACAGTTCTGGGCAGCTAGGAAGTTTTGGAAATAGGAAGCTGCCACTTGCCCCACTTGAAAGTTCGATTCAACCATAGTACCATTATCATCTATAAGTTTAACAATGTTATTTCTATTCCTGTGTCTCATGGTAGATTGGTGAAAGAAGGAATTGTTTCTGTCCCCCTCTCTAAGCCACTGTACCCTAGATTTCTGCTTCTAGTAGATTTCCTCTTTCTTCAAAGTTTCCCTCCATTCCTTAAGATTTCTTCCTCCTTAGCAGTATCCTCCGAAGTGTCACCATCCTCCATATGCTTTTGAACAACAGCCAGATTAGCAGAGATCCCCTTTTTACTATCAAAAATGTTACCAAAGGTGAACTTGTTACACCCCTTGACCTTGTTCTTAACCATGAACAGCTTCTGGGCCAACTTGAACATGGGGGTACCCTAAACAGTAGCACTCCACCAATTGGCCAACTTATCCTTAAAATTAGGATGCTGAGTCCACATAATTTCAAACCTAAAGGGGTATGGTCCTTTAATATTCTTATCTCTCCAAGAAAGTAGGAAAGGATTATGATCAAAAGTAATCCTTGGAAGGGCTTCCAAAGTGGAAGTGCTGATGTAATCCCATCCAAAGGAGACCAAGATCCTATCTCTGATTTGTATCAAATTCCTTTCCTTTCTCTTATTGGACCATGTAAAATGTTGTCCTTGAACATCAAGATCCACAAGGCCTTCTTTGTTGAGGAAATCTTCCAAGTCCACCATGCTGTCAGTGTAATCTAGTATACCACCACTTTCTTCTAAGGGGTAGAGGGGGGTGTTAAAGTCACCAGCCAACATCCAATAGCCCCTATTGTCCTTTTCTATAAGGGAGGAGAGATAATCCCATAATTCCCTTATGGAGTTCCTCTGATTAAGAGCATAGATGTTAACAAGGTTCTAATAACTATTGTTTGCCTCTATTCTAACAGCAAAACAATTTTTACTTTTATCTATTAGACTCCCTTTCATAGCCTTATTGTTCCACATAATGATGATACCCCCAGAAGCTCCTGAGGCATCACTAATAAAGTAATCAGCATTAGGCTAGATATTCATAGCAATGGATTGGAAACCATCAGTCTTCATTTTGACTTCCTAGAGTAGTAGAATATCCGCTTTATTGTCATAGATATAGCTCTTGACTAAGAATTGCTTATGAGGGTTGTTAAGCCCTCTAATATTCTAGGAGAGGATTCTCATTTATTTGGGGCCTTCTTGGAGCCAATCTCCAAGGTTCTCTGCCTTCCCATAGCGATATCTTTGTTGATCGCTTTCCATCTAGTTTCCCGCTGGGAAGGGCTACCAACTTTAGTATCCACCCCAACATCTATAGTCTTCTTACTATGACCTTTACATTTCTTCTTGGCAGTGGTCTAGCCCTCAGAATCAGTGATGCTAGAGCCTGCCCCAGGGGTTAGGTTAAGGGTTTTGCTGCTTGGGGAAGGAAACCCTTGAACCAAGCTATTATTTCCTTCAATTCTGGTTGGACTTCCAATTCTTTTGAATATAGAATCACCATCCAAAACTTCAATGGACTTCACCCCATTCACTCCTCGAACTTCTTTGTTGGGGATATCCCCTTGGTGAAACTCACCCTCCTCCAAACCATTAATCTGCAAGGGAGTCATATCCTCCAACTTAGGGAGATCTGAGATACTAGGGGAATGGCCAGCCATTTGCTCTTGACTAGCGGTAGAATGACCCTGATCTTTCATCGCCTCCTGAGAGGGGCACTCACATTTTCATCGTTCCTAGCCTCTCCTTTCCCTTTGTGAGGGGAGCTAATAATGTTTAGCAAATCTTCCTTAAAGGGGTACTCCTCCTCATCACCAGAGGCTTGATTTTTTGAGCTTGAAGGGACTTTTTTAGTTTTGCATTGGGAAACTAGGTGTCCTTCTTATTAGAGTTTTGACAGAAGGTGGTGGAGTTTTCATACAGAATGGGTTGAACCCATTGGCCAAACTTGGATTCAAGTGTAATGTTGTTAGGAAGAACTTTGTTGATATCAACACTAACATAGAATCTAGCAAACACTAACTTGGATTTGTTCTTGGTAGTGTTGTCAAGCACAATGAAGTGGATAAAGGAGTTGGCTATCTAGATAAAAATCTCATCCCAGTACTCCAAAGGGAGACCCGGGAGTCTGACCCAGACAAGTACAATTCTGTTAAGATCAGCAACAGCATCAAAGCCTAGCTTCTATTTGCATAGCGAAAGGCTATGCTTACCATACATACAGGGATCCCTAGCTAAGACAGATGTAAGGTCCTCTCTAGCTGTGAACTTAAAGAGAAACATCCCTCCAACCATAGCACTAATGGTCACACTACCCTTCACCTTCCATTTGGCAGCCACCCACTTCCTAACCAGGTCAATATTTGGTCTAAAGGAAAAGAACTTTCCTACCAAAGCATGCTCCATAACAGAGACTATTCTTTCCATGGTTATGCCTGGGAGCTTAGCCGTCGAACCATCCTCAGTTTCATGAAGTTGGGGAATAGCCCACGGACAATCAAAATCCTCCCCGAAAAGGGCATTTTTCCAAGCCTTGGAACCTGACACCTTGTCTTGATGCACGTGGTTAGAGGAACTCGGTGCCTTGTCTAAAGTCACGTGGTCTGAGAGGCTCAGAATCTTGTCCTAATTCATGGGGTTAGAACCACCACCCAAAGCAAGCCCAAGGATTACCCATACCAAAGAGGAGGGAATGAGAGTGGCAGGGGGTCCCCCCGAGTCCCCTGTAGCCATAAACAAATTCAAAGACAAAACGAGCAGGAAAGCAGTTGCAGAGTGGGTTATGTGTGGCTAACTATTTTTCTCTTTTTCATTAACATGTTGACTATGTAGGGGGCCTATTGTTGCCTAAACAACACATCCTAGTTTTTCTAAAACTAGGGACCCCCTTCATTGAGTTCAAACATTTTTTGTCATTTTCTCCTCTTTTATGTCAACCATGATTCTGTAAATAATTCATCTAAGAAGTTTTGTCTTTGAATTCATGGATTCTATATGAGATCTTTGGTTTTGTAGACCTCCATAGTCTACTTTCATAGCTTTATTTATTTTCCCTTCATACCTTGGATGTTTCTTATTGTGTTTAATTGCTACTTCATGTCTAAGAGTTTAAGTGTTGAAACCAAATGAATGAAAAACCCCAACCTAGACCTAAAATTCCTATTCAAAATGATTTTCTCATGAGGCTTGCATCCAAAGGATAAAAAATTTAAATGCCTAAGAGAACATGAGTATACCCAAAATTAAAATATTTATCAGTCCTACTTTTATAAAAACTTAACCACAAAAATAAAAAGTATTTGAGTACAAGAACCCTAGGCTATCCTACAAAGCCATAAATGTATAATGTTCAATTTATAAGGGGATCTTGCATTTGGATTTGAAAACTTAGACTACCTATACAATCTATTAGATCATAGTTGTTTATAAAAGATTATCTATAGTAACCCATGTCTATAAGTCAAGGTAAGTCCATAGATGATTTAAAGATCTAAACCAATTAAAATCAAGTTGAATCTAGGGTCAGGCGGGGGGCCTGGCTCGATTGGCGAGAGCTTCCTGTTGTAGGTATGAGGTCACGAGGTCTAGTCTACGCCGCCCACATGGTACAGGAGGGCGTGTCAGACCAACGCCACCGGTCATGTTAAAAAGTTACCTGACGCACTGCAAGTTATAGGGGGCTACCCGATTCCTACAGTTTTAAAAAAAGTTGAATCTAGGGTTCACATTCATAGAACAAACCATGTGAAGGTTTTGAGATTTTCTTATAGCCCAATGGATCCCAAATATATCCTACATAATTAATTAAATAGATATTCGATTTCACTAGTAGTATTAAACTTGAAATTGAAATCTAGAAAGATTGAGGAGTTTGGAAACATGAGGGAAGGTATGTACATATGTTATTTAAATAGATTATTATGACTTGATTATGCCTTAACTCAATCAAGAAGTGACACATGGATCATGAAGGGAGAATAGAAGTCAACAATTTGAAAGGGAAAAGTAATGTAGTAAATGGTTTTAATATATGAAGATCTTAAAATGTCCAATTAGCTAACTTCACATTGATGAAATAAATCTGTGATAAAATCTTTAGTCTTATGAATCAAGTTGTTTATTAATTAGGTTCTCAAAATCAAATCAATTCTTATGATTATTTTTTTAAGTACATGTACATTACTCTTTCTATGGAGAACATTATGAAGGAAATAAGAAAGAAGCATACCTAAAACCAGAGTGATGGGAGTCTATACAACTACAAGAAAGAGTAATTCCTAGCTCCATCAAAAAACATAAGTTTTATTGAACTTCAACCACATGGAAGCTCATCTAATGTTAAACTTCAAGCACATGTAAACTATTGGGAAAAAGCAAGTGTGAACAAGGTAATATTGCAGCTATGTTGCTTTTAATTGTTTTCAAATCTAAAAATTAATCATGTGTGGTGCTGCAAACCTAAAAATTACTTTCATGATTATCCAATTTAGTGTTTAGCAAATTTAATCATTAAGGTATAAAGAAATTAATCAAGGAAGTTGACACAGAAATTACGTGGAGAAACCCTTGCAAGAAAAAAACTCCACACCCAAAGAGATATTATGCTTGTATTAATTTTTGTGATCAAGTTTACATTAACACCAAAATTCTCTCTGAATTCTGGTAGCACTTCGTTACTCCTTCAACTTCAAAAACATGTGATAATTTTGATCAACCAAAGGCATCATTATATAGAAGCCATGGAACTCAAAATACAATGAATTGTATCTAATAACAAGAGAATATTCCTCATGCAAAAACCATGTGTTCAATATTGTGAACTCTAATGCTACATAGTAGAAATCACCACTAAACTGAAAGTCTCAAACATGGGCGCCCAAGAAGTCCCAATTAGACTTAGTCAACCGAAGTAATCCAACTCACGCCAATGTCATGCAAACAACATGCATTACTCAGCATCCCTAATATGGGTCTGTAACAACCTATTTGTATCATGCAAGAGTCATGTAACAACTTGTAACATCATGCAAGAGTCATGCAAAGTTGATCCTGAATCATAGTGACATGTAAGACACATGCATCACCATATAAGTACATGCAACTAACATGCAAATACATGCAACTGAAATGCAACAACATGAAAACATATGCAAGTACATGCAACAACATGCAAGTCCATGTAAGTAACATGCAAGTCAATGCAAGCTCATACAAGTGACATGCAACAACATAAAAGTCCATGCAAGTAACATGCAAGTCCATGCAAGTAACATGCAACAACATGCAAGTCCATGCAAGCTCATACAAGCTCATGCAAGCAACATGCAAGTATCACACATCTCTAACTTCAATGTTAACTCCCGCATAAGATTCATGAAATGTATATGCAACATTATCCACTCATGCAAACAAAAAAGCTAACAAGTCCACATTGGATTCTCCTCCAATGTGGGCGTCCCTGATTGGTCCCACCTCTTAGAAGTTATGTCCAAGTCAACATGGACTTCTAGAAAGCAACTCCAAGTCTCCATGGGCTCCACTTCCAAAGTAGGCACCCATAATGGGTCCCACCACATAGAATGTATCTACAATATGTCCAAGTGCAATAATTAATAAATAATTTATCCCTCAAGTGCTTGTGATCAAGAACACTTTCCAAGATTCATGGAGACACATAAAATAACTTAGGACAACAACGTTAATGGAACCTTTTCTTAACATAAACGACTGCCACACCCACTAGAGAATATCCCCTATTGACAAGCCTTATGTTTATATTCTTCTATCAAGTTCTACAAGGATTGCCAAACCTAAATAGGTTTCAATAGTATCTCCACACACTATAATTGTGATAAGAGTACAACTCAAATTTATAGGTCTTTTTAATAAAATAATAAGAGTAGAATAAAATCTAGTCTAAATTGTGACATGTTGTTTTGACTCTGACATGATATACAAAGCACAATTAATAATAAAAAGCTTCTCACTGTAGAATTCTATCTACCACCAATATCTATCCATATCAAGATTGAACCAACATGCTAGAAGAGGTTATGTGCCTAATTCCAAAGTTGATTGAAGATCAATGCAATTAATATGAGGACCATTGATCTTTATTACATTCCCTACCTATTAGTATGCTACATTTTTAGAAGGCACTTATCATTTTACATCCACTCATATAAAGGAGAGTATGATATAAATTGAGGACAAAAACACATAAGATAGAAGTAGGGCATAAAGAAAATAGAGGATAATCTACACAAGGCTAGAACAAATAGAAGATTAGGCATAGCTTTGAGTTTTTGAGCTCTTAAAGATCTTAATTGATCTATTTTGTAATAGAAGCAATTGAGGCCTAGTATGTTGCAAGCTCATTAAAGCTTCTTTGCACTTCTAGTTTCTGAATCAATAAAGTAGTTCTTTGTGTCACATTTTATTATTTCTACTGGGTATTATGTTGAGTGTTTACATAAGTTGTGTGGTTAGACAATCCTTAATTAGAACCTATAACCTAGCACTGTGTCAATGTTAACTCTAAATCCTAGCAAAATAATAAACCGTACATAGGTATCATGAATCCTCAACTATTTTGAATAGATATTTTGAAACTTGAGTAATGCCTCTTTTTTATACGTGAATCTAGTTTTAGGGGGCCTATTGATGCCTAAAAAACCCACCCCATTTTTTCTCCAAACTAAGGAGCCCCTTCATTAAGTTCTAACAAATTTTTAAGTCCATTGCTCCTCTTACATGTTAGTTCCATGATCTATAAATAATTGATCAAGAAGTTTTGTTTTTAATTTCATGGATTCTATATGAGATCTTTAGTTTTGTAGACTTTCATAGTCTTTTTTCTAGCTTTATTTATTTTCCCTTTTGACCCAAGATGTTTCTTATTGAGTTTTAATTGTTGCCTAGTGTCTAAGTGTTTAAGTGTTAAGACCAAACTAGCCAAAAAATGTTGAAATGCACTGGACAACTGAGAGGGGGGTGAATTAGTTGTCTCGAAACCTTGACAATTTTTGCACTTTAAACATTAATAACTTATAAGCTCAACTTATGATTAATTCATGAAAGCAAAAACACTGAAGCATAAATACAGTTGTAAACATAAACACAAGAGACACCAGATTTTATGTGGAAAACCCAAAGAGGGAAAAACCATAGAGAGGATTAACTCTCACATATATATTGCAATCTTGAAATAATGATGTTCAGGCCTAGTCACTCCCCGGGCCTAAAGATACTGGCTCACTGCCACGAAGAACAACTAGGTCTAGCAGGCTCACTACCTCAACCCTAAACCTAGCAAGATTACAATAAGGGATATTAAACTCTGAGGGCTGTTAAACCCTACTGGTGGCTCACTACCAGGCTCACTGCCAAGATCAACACCTTTTTATGTCTGTGATTGAAGTACAATAATTCCTCTGCTCTGCTCTGTCTCTACTCTGCTCTGCCTCTTCTCTGCTCTACCTTTTGGACCTTTCTTATTATCTTTCCATTTTCGCTCAAGGACATCTTTTCCATGACTCAACTAAAAGTATTTATACACTTCATCAACCTTGGAATGATCATCAAGGTCAGCATTACAATCATCAACCATTGGAACAATCTCCAAGGTTGGCATTACAAAAATTCACAAAATAGGTCCTGACCTATTACAATATCATACAAAGGGAATAATTTTATGAGGACCAGTGTATCCAAGAAGTGGTTTTAAACCCAGCATTGCCATCCCATTTGGACCACAAAAATTAGCGAATAATTTTATTCAAATTTTCATACCCTTTGTTAGAATGCATCCAACAAGATGAGTAGTAAACATGAGTGGCAATAAAAATTCTGTTTGCAACTTGGATTTTACTAGCTAATGGTAAGAACTTGTTTCCCTGATTAAAGAGTTTGTTCTTAAGCCTATCAATAAACCATTTCCATATATAAGATAGGGAAACTCCTATTCCAAAGGGGATTCTGAGTTACCTAGAAATATCACCATGTCTAATTTATCGTCACTCCCTGGGGATCCATTGGGGAATGGGCCCAGACTGAACCATTCAGAACTCAGTCTTGTTATGAGCAAGCTGAGAACCTGAAATAGAACAATAAAGATCCAAAAATTCCATGGTATTATCAATTTCAACTTCGGTGTTCTACAAAAGTAGAAGGCTATCATCACCAAAATGTGAATTAATAACCATGCCCTCCTGAGGAATGGAAATGCCTAAGATAAGCTTTAGCTGATTAGCTTTTTGAAGCAGATATCCTAGTGCATCAGCAGTAAGAATGTACAAAAATGGTGATAAAGGACATCCCTACCTGATGGAGCAATGTAATTGGAAGACTTCAGTCATAGAATTATTAATCACCAGCTGAGTGTTGGCATAATTAAATAGCATATGAACATGAGACTAAATTTTGGGCCCAAACCCAAGCCATTGCAGCATTTTTAGAATAAAGCTCCACCAAATTCTATCATAGGCTTTGTCAAAATATAATTTGATTAAAAGTGCATTTTGTCCTATTTGTTGTGCCCATTCAACAATTTCCTAGGCCAGGATGAGGTTATCAAGAATAAATCTGTCACTGAGGAAACCAGTTTGTTCTGGTCTTACAATGCATTGCACCACGGGTTTAATACGAATGGCCAATGCTTTCACAATGAATTTGTAAGAAGTGTTTAGAAGAGTAATAGGTCTCCAACCAGAGATAATATCTTCTCTTCTCCCTTTAGGTAATAATTTGATGATTCCTCTATTTATAAAGGGACCCAACAAACCTTTCTTGAGGGCTTCCAAGTATAAAAGATAAAAATCATCTTTGATATGTGGCCACATAGCTTGATACAATTCCATTGGAAGCCCATCAATACTTGGGCTCTTATTAGTGGCCATTGAAAAAAGAGCATGTTTTAACTCCTCCAATGAGAGGGTCTTGTCCAGGTATCTGCTATAACCAGGGTCAATTCTATTAGGAATAAATTCTACAATGATCTCTTCCAATGTAGAATAAATATCATTTCAAGATTCATTTTCTTTGAAGAGGTTCGCATAGAAATTCTAAAAAATCTGATTTATATCAGTTTGATTCGTGTGGAGAACACCATTCTCATCCATTACGGCACAAATTCTTTCCTTTTTATGTTTGTACTTCAAATAGTTGAAGAAGTATTTGGAGCCCCTATTTCCCTCTTTGATCCAATGGAGTCTAGCCCGAATCTTAGCCCCTTGTCCTTTTAATGGTCAAGATGATGTAGTTGTGTGTCTGTGGCAGTGATAGAGGCATGGAGCTGTGAATTATTTAGGTTAGTGTTTAATTTCTTTCTATCCATCTTGAGTTTTCCTTGGAGTGTTTTTTCCCTTTGTCTTCGCTGCCAGGCCATTCTTCTCCCAAAATCATGAAGAAAGGTAGTACATTATGTGATTGCAGTACACCACCAATCAATCCAAGACTCTCCTTGCAGTTTTGGGATAGAGTTCCAAATCCCCACTAGGTCATTCATGCAAACTTGATTTTTTAGGTGGGAAGCATTGAGTTTATAAGGTAGTGGAGAGCAACAGCATTTTGTTAAGCAATAGAAACATTGCAAAAAATAGGAAAATGGTCTAATAGGGTGGTGGAATAATCAACTTGGATACAATCACCAGAAGCAGTGTGGACCAATTAAAGATTAGGCGATAAAGAGAATCTGTCTAGCTTGCTAAGCTTTCTATCATCGTCCAATTTCAATTAGACCATGTAAACCAGTTATTAGCATGACTATTAAATTGGTCATGAATAGGATCAACCACCCCAAGGGAGTTCCTACAGTACAACCAATTACTAAATTCTTCATTGTTGAGTTTATAGTGACTAAACCAACTCTAATCTGAGTTATGTTCAACCATGTTGAAATCACCACCAATAATCCAATCTACATTGGGAAGAGCTTTGGACATCCACTCCCAAAGATTAGCACGTTCTTTAGTGTGAGGAGCATAAATAGAGCAAAAGCCTATAGGTTGGCCCAAACACAATTATGTGAAGGGTCCTCTCCCTTATGAACAACAAACTTAGCAATCCAAGGGGCAATACCGAGAATAGTTCCACCTTTTTCATCTCTATGGGAAATATACAGAAAAAGAGCCTCTTTCCATATATTCAAAAGAGTTGCTTCTAGTTTACTGTTGCCAAGTTTGACTTCTTGCAAAAGTAAAATGTCAGGTTTCCATTTAACAAATGATTCCATAACCTTGTATTAGGGGCGGGGGAGTGAGATCCCCCTCACATTCCATGATAGAATACATAAATTCGTGATGAAGGAGTATCAGAACCCTCTTCTTGTGGAAACACACTGAAACTATTGATGAGATTAATTGGTTGCTTATTGTTCGACTGGTCAGATGGAGATCTAGATCTCTATCGAGAGTTGGGTGGAGGAGAAATGGAGCCATGTTCAAGCAGAGAAGGAGAGGAATGGTTTCTTCTAGAAGAATGGTTGTAAGAACGTGAAGGCTCTTTCCTCTTCTTGACCATTCGCCAACTATTAGTCATAATAGCATCCTTATAGGATGGAGACTGAACAGGTGGTGCATCTGTTTCATTATCAGAGGCAAGAGGTGGTTGCAAATGCATTTGCAATGAAGGAGATGAAGTGGGGGAAGTGGGTAAGATACGAGGAAGGACAAGACTCAAGGAGGGATGAGTAGCTTGAGTGGATGGAATAGAAGAAGTGGGCATTGAATCAAATATTGATTTTCTGGCAGGACAATCCCGAATCAGATGGCCCTCTTTTCGGTAGAAAACATATGCATTCAACTTGTTCAAATAGACCAATTGTTGTTCCATTTTCAAATCCTGGGCCGATCAATTTAATATTCTCTGGTAATGGTTTGTTTAGGTCCATTTCAACACAAACCCTAGGTGTACCCTAAGGCTGGCAAATTTGTTAGTATTTTGTTTGCACCAAATAACCCTACCCAGTTGTGTTACAATATCTTTTAGGTAAGGCCTAAATGCAAGATTTAAGTATGGCAATTCTATCCACATGGGATATTGGCAGTGGAAGGGGCCTTCCGGATGGAAGTCAAACCTCTAGGCTTGAAGATAATAGATTTGGCCACAAATCACCCATGTACCATATTGCAACATAGCTTGGGCATGGTTTGTGTTTTTGAACATACATGAAACATAACCCTTCCCAAGACCTCTGAGTGCTTCAATCTCCCAACCACGGTTTTCCTAATTAAGACGTGCCCATTTATAAAAATTAGCTTCAGAAGGAACTCCTCTTAGGAAAAATAGAATAACACTTCGAGCTTGGCATTCAGATATTACCTCCATCACATCATCAGGAAGGAGGAACTCTAAGGATTTACCTGCGTCGCTGGTTGTTCCTTCAGCCATTGTCTTGGTTTCCTCATTTGGTGAAATATCTTCTACAGATTGTACACTATCTAATTTTGCTGCCTTTGCACCTTCTAAGTCTAGCTACATATCATTCACAGGCTCCTTTCCATTAATGTCATCTTTTATTCCACCACTTGCTTCACCAGCTTGCCTGGTTGTCGATTTTAACCTCATCTATAGTCATAGCAGCGTGCAAACAACAGGCAAGCGTGGGTTAGGGCACTGGGCTCTGCGTGTGCTTAAGATTAGGGTTTCCTCCACCTTCTATCAAGCATTCTCTCTCTCAGGATTGGATATGTTTTAAGCCTTAAACCATATCTTTGAATGCTAGAACTATATCTGCTAACAACATCTATCCATATGTGAATTAATGTGTCAATTTTAACTGTGAGATTTTCATTGTAAAATAGGTCCATTTCTTATCCTTAGTCTTAGAATCTCTATGTGTGCAAAATAACCCCATATTTAGACCATAATCAAGAGGGTTCATTTTTAAATCTATTAAAAGTTGTTGTAGATCTAACAATTCAACAAAATCATACTAAGATATAGCAACCAAGCTTAAACCACTAAATCAAAGTTGTTGGACGCTACGTTTTATTGTTACATCTATATGCCAACATGCATCTATTTAATTTCCTTAATCAAATCCTATTCAGTCAATTCATTTTAGTCAGCTTTGCTTTTAAATTCAATAAATTTCACTCACATCAAATGAATTAGGTTTATCTTAGTAAGGTCAATAGTGGATGGTGAAATAGTTAAATTAAAGTATATATAAATCATAACCTTTTACTATTTCATCTTGTGCATGAAACGTCATTCCCTTCTTTGTTCATGAATATAAAGTTTAATTATGCTAAATTATTTTATAGGGCCCACCATTCGCTTAAGTTCCAATTCTTGACTAACAAAATTGTGACACCTCAGTGCAAGTTGATTTAAAAGATCCATTTGTAACATTTATCTTTGGACCCCAATTGTTAAAAGGGACATGATCTTTTCATATAAATATTAAAACTATTACTTTCAAGATATAAAAACAATTTTAAGTAGGAGGTGAAGTATCCCAAAAGCAATAATTTTTATGTCATATTAGGTATCTTATTAGTCCCTGCCTATAAGGCGGGGGACTTATGTTCTCATCTAATTAGTTTTGTTATTAGTTTCTAGTGAAATCTGTGCAACTTCCAAAAATTAAGAACAATTTCTAATGTTTCTAATTTAACAGATTTTTCTTGCTTTTTACCTTAAAATCTAATTGGCTGCTAATTTTTCCTCCTATGTTTTTTGATTTTTCAATCAATTAAAAACAAGGAAAAAATAAACCAATGACATTCATGTTGGGCATAAAAGTTAATTGCATGCCTAATGTTTTGATTTATCTAGCATTTTGTGGTGCATTTTTTAATTTTACAATTGATCAAAGCTTTTTTTCTCACTAAATTTATCATTTTTCAATTTGTAAAGACAAAGGAAAAAACTATGCTCAATCAAAAATATGCAACAATAAAATTAAATCTATTCCTAATGTTATTTTTTGCTACCTGCCACATGTAAATGAAGAGTATAGTTTTGGAAAATTAAATTATTTGCATTGAAAACAATGCAAGGGAAAATTAAAACAAATTCACAATGTTTGCAAGTGAAATTGTTACACAACACAGAAAATGTTGAAAAATGAAGGCATAAATTTTGTAAAAACTAAACCATAATGCTCTCATAGAAAACACTAAAATATATTAATATTATTAATGCTCATTGGGGGTCAATTACAATGTATTATGCAAATGCTTATAAAGCATTGCATTCATGTACAACTTCCCTAAACTACCCTATGGGAAACCAACTCCCAACTACACAAAACTAACTAAACATTTTAATTACTAACACTAAGTCACTAAGGTGACTTTATTGCAAAATGTAAATCTTATTTTCCAACACTCCATCTTACGGTTCACATTATAAAAAATTAAACAAAAATCATGTTGACCAAAAAACTAAATACATATTCTTTAGAAGCTTCTTTTTGAAAAGAGTTCTTGGACCGGGTAGAAGTTCTTGTCTAATTAGTTTTGTTATTAGTTTCTATTGAAATTTGTATAACTCCCAAAATTAAGAACAATTTCTAATGTTTTTTATTTAGCATATTTTTCTTACTTTTTACCTTAAAATCTAATTGGCTGCTGAATTTTTTATCCTATGTTTTTTTAATTTTAAAATCAATTAAAATTAAGGAAGAAAACAAACCAATGGCATTCATGCTAGGGTAAAAAGTTAACTTCACGCCTAATATTTTGATTTATTTGACATTTTATGGCGATTTTTTAAATTTTATGATTGATCAGATATTTTTCTCTCACTAAATTTATCGTTTTTCAATTTCTAAAAATGAAGGAAAAAACTACCTCCAATAAAAAATAGGTGACAATAAAAATTAAAGCTATTTATAATGTTATTTTTTACTACCTGCCACATGTAAATGAAGAGTATAGTTTTGGAAAATTAAATTGTTTGCATTGAACACAGTGCAAGGGAAAATTAAAACAAATTCACAATGTTTACAAGTGAAATTGTTACAAGACACATAGGAAATGTTGAAAAACGTAGGCATAAATTTTGTATAAACTAAACCATAATGCTCTCATAGAAAACACCAAAATATATTAATGTTCATTAGGGATCAATTACAATGTATTGTAAAAATACTTATAAAACATTGCATTCCCATAAAACTTCCCTAAACTACCCTATGAGAAACTAACTCCCAACTAACATAAAACTAACTAAACATTTTAATTACTAACACTAAGTCACTAAAGTGACTTACTTACAAAATGTAAACCTTATTTTCCAATACCCCTATTAAGGTTTACATTATAAAAAAGTGCCATACTAGACCATACTTTAGTGTGAAAAAGAAGTAAGGTGCAACAAATAAGAGATAATTTTTTATTATTGAAGTTTAATAAATGCTTTTTCTTTTATGAGGTGAAGGACTAAGAAAATTAATATTTAAAAGATTATTTCCATTGTTCACTTAAATACATGGTGTGAAAGAGTTGGTTGATAGTGGTGTATAAAGACATTTTGATTTAGAAGAATTATAAGTTCAAAATATTATAAGTGTATTTTTTATATATAAAATTGTATGGAAATTTTTCTTTGTAATTGGAGAGATAAGGTATATTAAATTATATCAAATGATATAAGGTGATTATGGAGAAACATATTCTATGGGTGTATTATTAGTGGAAACCAACACTTAATTTTTATATTTGAATATGGCCACATGTAGTGCTTGTGTTTTTGGGGCATTTTCCTATATGTATTACTTTGATTGGGCTTTCAGCTCAAGCTCTCATGGTGCATTTGATGAATAAAGTGTAATGGAATCAAAGAGGAGGTTGGAGGCACCATAGGTTAGAGGAATTTCATCATCTTAAGCTAGCTTTTTCATCATCTCAAGCTAGCTTTTTTATCATCTCAAGCGAGCTTCTCACTCTATATATATATATATATATATATATATATATATATATATATATATATATATATATATATATATATATATATATATATATATATATATATATATTCTCATTTGCATTGAAGGTTTTCAAAAAAAGGAAATGAGATTTGATATATATATATATATATATCAAATCTCATTTCCTTTTTTTGAAAACCTTCAACGCAAATGAGAATGTAATATTAGAAGTTTCAACACCATTTTTAGTGACTATAGGGATTATCAGAAATTCAATGCCAATTTCATCCCTTAGGAATGTAGAAATAATTATTAATGCCTCTTTTATAGTAGAGTGCACCACTTCAATTAGAATTTCAATACCAAAGTCTAAAATAAATAATAAATATTGTTACTAGCCTCTAATGTAATGTCGTAGCAAGAAAATAAATTAAAATTTCAACACCATTTTTTCCTATCCACTCATGAAAATGCATCCTTGACAATTTCAAAAGGAGACTTCCTGAGCATGGAATAAATTATTAAAAGATTTAAGCCATTGTCTCTAATACCATGTTGGAAAATAAAGACATAAATTTTATAAAAACTAAACCATAATGCTCACAAAAAAAACCAAAATATATTAATATTATTAATGCTCATTCGAGATCAATTACAATGTATTATACAAATGCTTATAAAGCATTGAATTCCCATACAACTTCCCCAAACTACCCTTTGGAAAACTAACTCTCAATTAACACAAAACTAACTAAACATTTTAATTACCAACATTAAGTCACTAAGGTGACTTTACTACAAAATGTAAACCTTATTTTCCAATAGGAAACATGTGTTTTCTCTACAAATTTCAGTATAGTTTATAAAGATAGGTGGCGACATGGTTTGACATGCAATTTTTTCATGCAAGAAAAACCCAAACAAATGTGTCCATCACCAGACCATGCATCACTTTTCATTAGGGTTTTTATTGATTACATTTACTTTGATTATGAGTGGTGCGAATTGGTTTTTATGTAAAGAAAATAGAGTTGAGAGAATAGAAGGGGAATATCTTGCAAGGCTTCTTGAAAATTATAAGCTCTTACTCTTATGCCCAACCTATGCCAAAATGAGAGCTTTGTAACAAGGTATTGACATCCATCAAAGCATAAAGGGTATTCGAATTTTGTCAGATGTTATAGTTGCAAAATGCTTGGTAGACATGTATGCATGGAAGCATAGACAAGGCAAGCAAACTGTTTAAAGGGCTCCTTCAAGAAAGGATTTTGTTGGCTTAAGGACATGTACACCTAGATCATCTATGGCTAGTGGTAAGATCAATCCTACTAAAAAAATATAGCTTTGAATGCTAGGCACCGCACCTCACCCAAGCTCCTTGTATTATTTTATTTTTGTATGTATGTCTGATTCATTTCTAAAAATGCTATTGGGTTCTTTATTTTTCATGGTAATATTTTTGTTTTCTTCATTTCTAACATACACAAAAAAATCTCGTCCAATGGCACCACCAAGTATATAGTATCAAACACATTTTTTAAAGTTCTAATGTGGTGATGCAAAAATCAAGTTAAAAAAACTTTAGTAAACACAAACAAAACTGCATATTTTTGTTGTGATTAGCTACAAAATTTTGAGGCCTTTGTTCATGATAAAAAATCAAATTGATAATTTAAAGAAACTTGGAAGAAATTAGTTGCTAGCATGTACTTAAACATGTATAACATGGCATTTAAATCAAATAGACACATGCTTGCATAGATGTAAGGGTAGGTTCACAGCTTAGAGCACTTGATGTTAAAAGAGTTGCTTTGTTCAAAATAAATTAGCAAACTAATTTTTCAAGTTGCTTAAAATGTAATTCTACTAAATTTGCACCAACGAATTTGATGTTTGGGATCTATGGCTTGGCCTCTCCCAGGTAGATTATAAACCAAGTGACTTAGAGTAAAAAAAAATTGGTTTTCTATTTGCTACTACTAGATCAATTATTTTTCGTCAATGCCTTCTCATTCAATTTATTCTTGAAATGGTAGCCTATACCATGTGAAAACAAATATGTCTACATCTTGTTCTAGCATGGAATGCAAAAAGAGAAATCTTACAATTGGAAAGTGTTTGGCTTGGACATTCATTCCATTTTCCTTTAGAGGATGCTTGTTGATGTCAAGGTAAGCATATTGAAAATCAACATTTATGTGACTTCAATAATGATTTCATGTTTATTTGTCTCTTGGATTTTCCAAATTTGGCTCAAAGTGCATGGGTGAACATATATTTTATGAGTGTTGTTTGGAAATACATGAGCATATTTATTGCTAAAACTTGTATACCAAAGTAGTGTCTTTGGCATGTGCTTGCATGGTGTTTGATTTATTTTATTGAAGAAGGATTATGAGATCTTGCACTCTCATCACTTTTATGACTAAAATTCTTAGGAAGTATTGGTAGCATTTCACCAAATACAACAAACAAGTGCCCCACCTAATTAGTTCACTTTTGCCACCATGCTCTCAGTCTATACCAAAATAAGAGCTTTGGAATAGGGTATGGGTATGTCAATTGTTTGAAAAAATGACTGAAAGAGATGTAGTCTCATGGACCTCTTGTCACAATTCAATTTTTATTTCTTACATAGCACATTGAGTTTATCATGGTGGATCCTAATCATTACATTTCCATGTACTTGTAGACCTACTAATGTTCACAACTAGGACTTCTACTCTTAAGTTTATGTTAAATGGCTCATTGTGCAATGATATTGAATAGGTTTGGTACACACAAGGGATATATTAATTTTAGGATTGTTGCCAAATGTAGAGATTGATTTGGATTCTATATATGTCTAGTTGTTAATAGGGCCCTATTTTAGTGTTTATCTAATTCTAGTGCAAAATTGGGCTTTGTAAACATACATGGATGGGTCAAATCTCTTGTTGTTGATTCACCCAGTATCCATACATCTACTTCCATTTACTATGCTTCTTCATCAGATTTTTCTCACTCATGTCTGCTATTTTCTAGTTGCACGTACCAAGCTCTTTGGCACATGTATGCAATATAAAACTAATGTTGAATTGTAATTTATATTATGTTGAAGTCCCTATGTATTTTACCAAAAGGTTTAGTCACTTTGTTCTCAGTTATTGAACATCTAGTTTCTTTGGTAGACTCATCACAGACCTAGAAAAGGATCTTTTGATACGAATAGTGCAATTACTATTTTATCTAGAGACAATCCTAGTAAGAAATGACTAAACTTTTTCTAAATAATAGGTTTCTATAGTTTGTTGATACTATTTGCTATACAAATGAATAAACATGCAATGTAAAATTCAACTAATAAATATGACAGAATTAGCAACCAACACCATCGGGAAATATTATTATATCACTTTTGTTAATGTATTGGGTTTTCCCTCTTTATAAAGGTAAGATTTTTAAATTTTTGTGCCTTAAGAGAAAACTTTATATTGACTTAGTTTTGTAATGCTTCATTTGGTTAAAAGGTTATGCTTAAATAAATATTTTTGCCTGGCAATCTTGTTTTTTCAACTAACTTCTCTATCACTCCAAGCTCTTGAAAGAGATGAAAACTTGTGAGAGAATAGATTTAAATCAAATAGTCCATGCTAGGATCTTAATTATAACTAGGAATTTGTCTCCTCGAGGATTTGGTAGGTAGGCTACACAAGTCAACCACAAATTCTTTATAAACAATCAATAGAAAATTCTCAAATATTTATTGTTGAACTTGTAGCAATGTGATTAGTTGGTGGACTCACTTTTAGCATGCATTTACTAGTTCAGAGAAAATATCATCGAGGGAATTCTTGAATAGAAACCAACCAAATTGTTACTTAATGTACTGGGTTAGAGATGTTTGGAAAAGAAACTAATTGTTGGCCTCCTTTCTCTTGATCATCACATTATTTCATTACAAAACATTATTTATCTTGCCCTACATATCTGACATTTTCAGTTGTTGCTTCTCTCTCCTGAGAAAAAAACATAAAAATAAATAATTAAATAAAAGGTGGCCCTTATGTCTTTGCATGTTGTAAATTGTAAACCCTCTATGTCTATTTTGAAAGCCATGACATTATGGTTAGATTTTGAGTTCATATCTTGTTTGTATTTATGAATGGGAGGTGGTGTTTAAAAATAGGCTTCGTGCAATTTATGACAATTTGTGTAAAGAAATGAGTCAAATGATAGCAAATAATCGCAATAGTTTAGTCCATATGCAAATGGTTAATACCTGATATGTTCTCCAAAAACACCAGATGCCAATTTGTGTCCAAAAAATTACAACTTGAATTAGAATGATGGAAATTCTTTACAAATCACACTACCTAGTCTACACAATAGAACTATAGCAATCCACTTATGTAAATGTTTCAATAGATAGTTGAATCATTTTATCTTTAACATGGAGATTATTCACTTTTTAATTTGGGAAAGTAATGAAACCATTAATCTTATTACTTTAGTTGCTTATGTAGTTTAACAGTACACTATAAATATAAATGCTTATGTCTAATCTTGTTAGGCTGTTTAATCGAAGGCTATTTTAAAATTGGGTTTGTTACATTAGTTCCATCTGCTCATATACATTGACATGGGTAAGTTATTTTTGTTGTTATCACAAACCCTCATAAATTCAAGGAATTGGTGTTGGATTTGTCCCTGGTATTCTAGAAATGAACATGTAAGTTCTTTTTGGTACTATCTCAGGGCCTCATAAAATTCAAGGAATTGGCACTAGATTTGTCCCTCATGTTTGGATGTCAACATTTTTAATGAGGTTATATAGGTTTGATCTTTGCAGTACTTATTTTGTGAAGTATACAATTGTTAGGGTTAGCCGGCAGAAGATATCAATTAAATGCAAATAAAGATTAAACAGAGAAATGGAAATACACAGAAATAATAATAGCGAGAGACAATTTTTAACGTGGTTCACCCAAACTCGGGCTACATCCACCAAACAGAGAGTCCAATATTATTATCCAGTAAATCAAACCGATTACAATCAGCAATCCCTGCAACTCAATACCGCTGCAAAATGCTACAATACAATATCAAAACCCTAACCCTTAGCCGCTTTTTATCAAGCTTTTTGTCAGTTACAAAATAGGGTTTTCTTATGTCGGTCAATGAAAAAATTAACTCTCGGTGCATTATAAAATAATAAAAAACCGTGTGAGGTTTCGGGGGCGTTGCCCCCGAGCCCCCACAGGGGCGCTGCCCCTCGACCCCGCCCTGTATCGCGGCAGGGAAAGCGCCAGGGGCGCTGCCCCTGGACCCCGCAAGGGGCGCTGCCCCTTGACCCCGTCTTGGGGGCGCTGCCCCTTGACCCCATAGGAATTTGGGGGGAAACCGCGCCGATAAAAGTGGGGTAAATATAACCTCTGAGTCTGATTAGGCTCCATATAACAACAACAATTCCATGTGTATTAACATTAACTTAACAAACCAAAAGTACAAGCTAGGAGTCTTAGATTTTAAATAATATAACGCTATAAAAATCACAAGGATTAGGGGGAGAATAATTTTGGGCATGTATTTTTGAATGATGTGCAATTAAAGATGATGGGTGAAACACAATGATTTTTAACCTTTTAATGTTATTTAATAAGTTATTCAACTAGTTATTGCACATGTTCATCATAAAGTTACCATATTCTGGGGTACTCATTAGGAGTGGTTAGAATAGTTTTATTTAAGTATCCATTGGTATAGAAAATGAACATAAAAACCTCCAGTATGAACAAAAAATATCTTTTCATTATTTTCTAATCATTCATATGAAATGTTGATTGTTTTGAAGATCTAATAGGTGACAATGCTTCTGATCTTAATCAACTTATATTTTCACTTTTTATTGTAGTCAATAGAAAATTGTATATGATAAAAGTGATTTATATCATAGCTACTAAATATTGCCATATCAAGATTGTTTGATTTAGTTTGGACTTTTCAATTCCTATAGAAATTTTGTCTTTGTTTTTTAAAAGATTCATATTTTTGAGAAATAATTTGTGAAACTTGCATATTTTCTATTCTAAGAAATATAAGTAGGAGTATAGACAACTTTTCCATATTCAATAACTTCCACAAGGAAGTGATGTATACATGCTCAAAAACACATCCTCAACTTTTTAGTATCATTATCTTTAAACCATAAATTTATCTAGAGGAGCGACAATTACACAATTGATATTAATTAAATATTCATCAAATTTAATAAAAATTGTTAAATTGATGTCTTCTTCTACTTTAGATATAGGTTAGCTTGATTAGATCGTCCTTTATAACATGCTAATTTAATTGGACATTTGAGGCCTTACAAAGAGTTATATAAAAATTCATAATTGATCCATTGTAATGATCTTTCTCTTTGAAACTCTTTGTTGTTTGCATGCTTTGACTATTACCTTTGGAATGGATAGGAAAATTCTCCCTTTGAATTGAGATGTTGCTTTGCATCAAATTTTTTTCTTCTGCCCTATTAAGTTCCAATATAAAAGCTTTAGAATATGGTATGGACATCTAACAAAGCATAATGCATAGAAGAATTTTGTCAATTATCGTTGGAATTTCCCTCTAAGACAAGCGTGCAAAATGTGGAGGCATAGGTAGGCATGTGAATTGTTTGACATAATGTGTCAAAGAAATTTCATCTCATGGAATGCAAAGATTGTAGGGAATGCACCAAGCAGTTTTGTTGAAAAGGCTTTAGAAACTTTCAAGCAAATGATTACATATAATTACAAAAACTACAAAATTTAAAATAATTTTCCTATAAGTTTCTTTAAAAATTAGACTTTTGAATGTGAACGAGTCATGGAAATGGTGGTCATGGGGTTCTTCTTACTAGACCTTGGAAGAAATCCATACTACTTGTGGTTGGATTGACCATTTTTACACTTGCAGATGCTTAGGCATCTCCAATATTTTTGGGACTATTTTCTGGCCAATTGATTAGATTTATAACATTATTTTCATTGCATGTATATGTAAATATTATTCTACTCTAATATCCTAGCAATCCCCACCTCCATTAGGCCACCAAAATAAGGAAAGATTAAAGTGAACATCTTTCTTTAAATGTAGCCAAATTATCTAATCCAAAAAGTTGTCTCCTCCTATGGCTTCAAGGCTCTTTCTACTTGGTTAGGTCGTGATTTATGGATTTGGATAATAGGATCTATTTAAAATTTTGTAGACAAAAGGAGAGAGAAACAACTAGTTAACTAGCCTGAAGGTGTGGACAAAAGGATTTTTAGTTTTTTATTGGCTTACAAGAGAGGTGAAGAACTTTTACAACAAGTGCCATCTAAGTGCACACTATCCCCTTTTTATGTCATTATGTTTGAAATACTTCTAATTAATTGGTTGTATTTGTCATCTTTGTAATCCTTCATGTATTGTGGTGTAGTATGCAATTTGTTTTGCTTAATTCCTCTCTGAATTTTGTTTCAAAGAGCTTAGGGTTTCAAAGAGTTGGGTCAAAATTTCATAACCATATCCTCAGTAAAACCCATCATGCTATAAAAAATCCACCCATCTCCATTTCTAATTAGTTCACACTAGCTCTACATTAGAATTAATAATCATTTTTTATTCCCAAGCATGAGAGTGTTGTAGTGGACCACTCAGTAAATTCTTCCTAGGCATACCTCTTTCTATACTTTGAAAATTCCTTAGAAGTCCACTAACCAAATTTATTTAAAGTGTAATTTGTTCTAAAACTCTTTATGTTTTAGGTTGGCTTGCATCCACAAGGCATTGCCAATTATCTTTTTTTTTTTTTAATATAACATTTTTGGTAAATATTTTTGGGTGTTATTATTTTCTAAAACAAATTAGGCCTCTAAAGTGTTTTGGGGAGTACTTAAAAGCACTTCTTTGGAGTAAACTTTTTTCACTTAGAAATACCTTTTAGCATTTGCAAGGACCTGGTCAATAGTATACATCATTCACTTTACAATTGTTTTTAAGGTTTTTTTAGGTATTTTATTGTGTTTGGTAAAACTAAAAATTCTACATGCTTTGTATGTTATTTTAGTATAGGGTTAGAAATGTGCTTATTATTCTTTTAAATTTTAGGGTTAAATGCTAGCCATGGATAATTTTAAGCCTATATTATAGGTTTATTCTCTTATTTTTTCTTACATTTATTTCTTACAAAATTAATTTCTAGATTTATCCATCTTGACTTGGGCTATGATCTCGAGGATGGAATTTTCTAGTTTCACTTAAAAGGATCATCATCTTTGCTAGAAAATATAACAATATTAGAGTTAGGTTCACTAGCAATTAATGACCTCTTTAGTTAATAGGTAGCAATGAAGATGCCTATGCCTCAAGCAAGTTATCATGTCCATAGGAACATTTCTAAGGCAAATTTTTTTATGATTACGTAATATTGTCATAAGGTTGCAGTAAGTGTTTCACATATAGAAATCTAATGCATGCATTTTTATTGGTTTTTTAAACCTTCATTCTTTTTTCATGTTAAGAGTCTTATACACACAAGGCAAACTATTTCATTTGTTTGTTCTTGTCAAAAATGTTAGAAAAATCTTTAGTTTGACAAATAAATAAGCAAATTGAGAAATTTATTTAGAATGTGATAAAGGGCTAAGCAAATAGAGAATCTTAGAATTGCCAATGAATTTAAAAGGGTTCCAATACACTTTAAAACTCTTGTCTCATCTCATTATTTCTAAGCAATTGATCTTGCCACATTTTATATAATGGCCCATTAATTAATTGAAAAGGTTTTGGATTTAAATAATTTTTTAATTTCAAATTTCTCTACAATTAATTGATTTCACTTATGGTTATATTTTAATTTTGATTTGCAAGTTCTAGGGACATGGCGTTGGATACTAAGTATAGCAAGTTCAGTGGTTGTTGTGTGATTGGTGATAATGTGTCCTAAAACCCCATTTTATTTAGATGCATATCAAGAAACTTGACATGGTTGTAATTCTTGAAAAGATATTTGGTCTTGACACATTGGATGGTGACATTGAGCATCTATCTATAATAGTGCTTAGATATGTTGAAAGCTAGTTGAATAATAGTTAGAGCCTAATTGATACAAGAAACCATCAATTGTCAAAGGTAGAATTTTGTTGTTTTGGATGCATACATTTAAGACCAGTTACTAGAGTCTAAGTAGTTGTTTCTAGTTTAATCACTTACGTACATATGTTCTATAATGGAAACCAAGCTTCCTTGCCTTATATTTGGATTGCTTTAATTTCTCATTTTTTATTCATTATTGAATTGTAGGTTTTTGTAAATATTGAGTCTACTAATACCATGGTTACTATGTTCAACCGTGCTCATGAAGTAATGTTCAGGGTGCATGTTAGACCTGTATGGAGAAAGTAAGTGAGGTTTCCAAACTTTGGGCTAGTTAGGTTTGCTCTCTTTGTACCAATAAAATTATTTGTACTATGTTCAACCATGCTCATGAAGTAATGTTTAGGGTTCATTTTAGACCTATATGGAAACAATAAGTGAGGTTTGCAAACTTTGAGTTGGTTGGGCTTGCTCTCTGTGTACTAATAAAACTATTTGCTAGCAATATTTGTAAATCAAGTTTGAAGATAATTACAAAGAATTTTCTTGCTTCTTGAACTTAGGTTTGCTACAAATGGTTTCTATAGTTGTTCTTGGGGGGTATCTTGTTATATTATTTGAATTTGGGATATAAGGTATAATATTGTGTTATTATATGAATTTGGGTCTTAAGGCATAGTATGTATATGAAAATTAGAAGAATATCTACAAATGATTGTTGCTATTGTCTAACTATTACCCTAAACCTTTACCAACCTTGGTCTATGATCTAGGTTCTATGTCCTTGATATTTTGAAGAATATGTGTTGTTTTGGTTTGCTAGTTTCACATGGAGAAAGAAAAATTTCCTTTCATGTCACAAGTTAATTATTTTTTACGAATTCCTCTCCATGCTTGTAGCATTTGGCAGGCACTACAGTTGTAACGTAACCCTTGTTAGATATGGTTTTCTAGTTTGGTATGCTACGTTGCCAAGGTAATAAGAGTCTTTTTATTGTTTATTTTTATTCTATTAATTGTGGCCTTGGGGACTAGTTCCTGTGTATATATGAACTAAAAATATCAACAATAAATTTTATGCATCAACCCTATGAAAGAGTTGCAAACCAACTAAAACATCATCCATTGCTATGGGGACACCCTACATGTATACTTTTTATTAAAAACGGTAGGGGAAATAACTTCCAAAACCCTTCAAAACTAGTACTATCCCAAACTCTAAAGCACCTAGTAGAAAAGACCGAGGCTACAAATATTACTTGTGCATGACAAAAAATAAGTTAATCCTTATCGACATTAAAGACATCATCAAAAGTGAAGCTCCAATTGATTTATCTAGAAATCACTATTCTTGTCACAATTTTTAGGAAAACATACACCAAATAAAAAATGAGGAACATTATACAACTTACAATTATGACTATTCACAAGGATATGGTAGAAGTGACTACCACAACAGTAATTATTGAGGTGACCAAGGTAGAGGAAGAGGATAGAAGCCAACCTAGTACTATTGCGATAAGCCAGATCATTATGCAAATGATTACAAAAGCAAGAAAGGAAAGAAAAAAATTAAGTTGTACATTTTGTGGTGAAGATTCACACAATCTATTCAGTTGTTCTAAGGCCACATAGTTTTATAAGAATGGACTGGTACAAGGGATTAGAAGTGATGAATTATTAGGTCCTAATGCACCTCATTGTATTAAATTCATAATAAAAGTACTAAAAGGACATGGATAGAATGTTAGAAGATGTCAAAGAAAGGACATAAAATCTAGATATGAAATAGGATAACCTTCAATGATAGAAGAAGAATTACTAGAAAAAGAATACCAACAAAGGAAATGATAAATAAAGAAAGAAGCTATTGAAAAATTTAGAAAAAGAGAAAATAAAGTAGTAATCATGACTCATAGAGGAAAAGACACAAGTCACAAGCACATAATCGAAGAAGAGTATGAGAGTGAGGAAGAAATTGTATATCCTAATGAAAATGATCACGACTTAGTGATCAAAAAATCCAAAAATATAATAGAAAGGATACAACAACAACAAGATAATAAGAAAGCCTACTTCTTACAAAAAAAGAAGCTCAAAATTTAAAAGAAATGGCTAGTTTAATAGAAGAAGAAAATTTAATAGAGAAATTCAACCAATTTTCAAATATATTGGAATACAAAAAGAAGAGAAAATAAGAAGCGATGTCAAATCTATTAAAACTCAAAAGAAATGGAAAAACCAACCAATACTATTGGATTGCAAACTAAATGGCAATATGGTTAAGAAAGCCTTATTGGAATTAGAAGTAGATATAAATATTATGACTAAAGAATTTTGTGACGCATTTGGTAAACTGCAACTCTATCAAACACCATATGATATGTCTTTAGTTGATGGAACACCAATATGTCCAATTGGTACATGGCAAAATGTACAAGTTGATTTTATGGGAATAAAGACTAAAGTTGACTTCAAAATTATTGATATGTATGAAGGATCAAAAGAAGTCTTCAATTCATATTAGATATTGCACGGTTTATGGAGAATAATGGTATTTTTAATACAGCTGAAGAAGAATTAATACTGCAAGGTAACAAAAGAATAATTCATATGCCATTTAACAAAGGCATGAAAGGGATATATATAAAAGAAATCCACTTAGAAAATATAGAAGGAAGTAAGGATGAAGACACCAAACCACTATACACAATCAATGGGCCAAGTAAATCCATAATTGACAAAACCTATGTTAAATCCTATTATTTGATAGAACTCTGATGTAGACATTGACTAATGTAAATCTACAAAAAGTTAAGTATATATACAACAAACTTTTTAGCATATAAATATTGCACATGCACACCAAAATATTTGAAATACTTTTACACTTGCAAATCATTACACAAATATTATGCATTTTTTAATCTTCATACTCAGAAGAATGCAAATATTACAAAATGCTCACAATATTTTGAAATACAAGACACTTGCAAATATTGTGCAATCATGGTGTAAAGCCTCTCAAACCATCACAAAAGTAAAATGAAATAACATCACAAATAACAAAGGTAAAAGATGTAATTAATCTGCTTAATTACTATATAAAAAGATAAACGATGTAATTAATCCGCTTAATTACAATATCACAAGTGAAAAGATAAATCTCATAAATTTGAATCAATAAAAGTCATTAAATCTTACAAAAGTTTCATGCTCAATCCAGGTGAAAGCATTATAAAATAATATACAAAGTCCATTGGCATCCATGCCATAATACATCCAATATATAGTTACAATGATCATGTACAACAAGTATAAATAAATCAATATGCTCATCAGTCGCCACGAACCAAGTGGTCCTCCTGCAAGCCGAGAGACGGGAACATGGCTCAGGCGCTTTTCCACCCAACCATGAATCAATTACACTTCCCTGGATCCCTTCACGACACGAAGGAAACCCAACCTTGCACGAAATGTCTAGCTACCTGGAACAATTGGTAGGTGGGAACACCTGATGTAAACTGATGTCTTAATGTGTAATTCTAAATAATGAAATGCAGATTGTCTCACAACAGGATGTGGCAGTATATATATATATATATAAGTTTGCTAGACAAAATATCCATCTTTTTCAATGACAACTTGATTAGATCT
This sequence comes from Cunninghamia lanceolata, assembly GCA_027924645.1. NCBI lineage: Eukaryota > Viridiplantae > Streptophyta > Pinopsida > Cupressales > Cupressaceae > Cunninghamia > Cunninghamia lanceolata. The sequence continues at coordinate 4,584,872 of BSBN01000524.1, forward strand.
AATCCTTTAAAACATAGTAACCTGGTTCAATTCTTGAAAAGAGGAAAATCCATCTTTGATAATCCACATTCAGCATCCTAGCCCAAAATGTAACCCAATAATATTCCTAGATAAAAAAATCTACTTCTTTCCCCCAAAAAATAAGTAAATCAGATAAAATAATCAAGGTTCACCTATAATTCATTTCAAAATCCCTTTCCCAAAACACCAATCAAGGAAACACACTTTCCAAGCAATAATTCATCATTTGTTACATACAGTTGCATTCGTAAGGCTATCAAATTGATATATTTACCGAGTCCATATTTCAATCATAATTCACAGTATAATAAGCATTCTAAGTTATTTAAGCAATCTTACTGTCATATTTGTGACAGGAACTATCTCAGTCCATTTATATAAATAACGTAATAAGTTTCTAAATCATTCAAAACCTTACTGTCACAACTAGGACAGGAAGTCAAGAAATAAGAAAACAGTCTTCCTGTCGTAATTGTGACAGGAACTGTAACATAAATAAAAGCAAAGAATAGAGTTCATAATCAGATTTAAACAGGTCTTAGAACAACATGAAAAATAGAGAAAGATAGCTACAACATGATCTACACTGTCACCTAGGTTTAAGAGTTTTATTTTCACATTGATCAATAAAAGTAGGTTGATTTCTAAGCAAGTGATTGATTTCTAATAGCAACAAGAAAGTTAACATTTTATCAATTTTATGTCTATCAAAGAGTAAGTTTATCAGCGATTGGTAATATGTTACATTTTAACTCAAGGGTTAAATATAATGGCCAGAAAGTAGGGCAATTCACTCAGTCAGAAAGGTATAGACAATAAATGGGAACAACAGGCCGATTTAATATCAACGTCGTAGTAGAAGATTGGCGACAATGTTTAAAACTAAGGTAGAACATGTAGAATCAAGAAGAGGCAAAAACACAAGCCTGAGTCTGTAACTCAGTGGCTAGGAATAAGTCGGTTCCACAAAACACAGAAGGGTAGATCACAAGACAAACAAACCAGAAGGTAATAGTTTCTTAAACCAAAATAACCTATAGTTTAACAGTTTTATTCCTCCATTTATTGCAATGAAAAGCTAGAAAAATACCTAGAATTATCTGCCTGCAAACAGAGGTTGATTCTGCCTTCCTAGTCGCTGCCTTGCTGTCTCCTATCACTCCAAGATTAAAGTCTTCTTTGCCTTTAATGCTCAAAATAATACATAGAAAATAATCTCCTTACTGCTACAAAAATGTGGGCTGTCCAATTCTCTTCGCCTTCTTTCTTTTTATTAAAAACTCTCCTATTTTTTAGCGTCCCCTATTTAGGTTTGACACTACTTTTTAGATAATTGAAGCTCTCCATCTGTTTGCATGAGAATTGCATTTTGAAAAGCTTCTCAAATTTCTATTTAATTAGAAATAACAACTTCGCTTACTGTCACATGCATGACAGTAAATTATTTTTAATTCTTTTTATTTTAGATTCTCAACATAATAATGATTTTATTAATATAATTTGACTATTCTTATTTAAACACAATTATTTTAAATCAATCAAAAAGTGAAATAATAGAATATTATATATATATATATATATATATATATATATATATATATATATATATATTATTGCACTCAAATCTAATTTAGATATTGTCTTCCAAACATCCATACTCATATAATTAGGAAATATTTATTATTATTAAATACATATATAAAATACATCAATTAAGATATATTTACCATTTTAAAATACAATACACACTTTAAAATAAATTCGAAAAGACATTAATTTTTATAATCAAATCATGCATTTGCAAATAACTTTTTAGAGCAATTAAAAAACAATATTTCCTAAGCATCTACCATCAATCACATTTATTATCCACACAATGATGCATTAAAATAAGCCATTCAAAAATGCAACATGAGACTACATGAGTGTGTGAGTGCATCAGGGTTAACCATCCCAAACAGTCCTTGCCAAGTGGCTAGAACACCTCTACCCCAACCATGTTCTCATCTTTGACAAGTACGTGCATTCATTCGCACTCAACTCAACGTCAATAGGTTAGTTTCCCCAAAATATAGTCGAAGCAAAACATTATAAGCATATCGATAATATTTAATATTTAAATCAACTTTCCAATTTGCACAATTTATAACTTCATAATAATTAACTTCGCACACGTGGAACTTACTCGAAGTAAAACAATCATGGTAAATGTTCACTAATCTAGAATAATTTATACAGTCCATAAAAATAAGACGTGACACATGGTTGTACGTATGCAAATTTTGCACACAATTAAAAAACTCATACACAAAAGATGACATACATTAGAAACCTTCATACCCAAAAGAGGGTATACTCACATTTATGGATTTATACATATTCAATATGATAGAGAATGGAATGAACACAATACTAAAACTATCAACCTAAAAATATATGCATATTTGTGAAAGTTTCATATATAAAAAATTCTACACACTCATAACAGTGCATTGAATAAAACTATCATACCTAGAAGAAGGCATTATTTTTTTTTCTAATTATTTCCTCAGTCCCACTCACAAACAAAAACCCTCATACCCATAACAAGGTCCAAATTATTTTGTGATTCTTTACAGTAGATGGGCTTGTGAAAATGTAATAACTCCTACAAATAATTAATGTATATGGCTACACAAATGTAAATGTTGCATACACAAAAAACCACCATAGCCATAAGAAGGTATACATTGTAGATATATAAATGTTAAATATTGCAAATAGTCGAATCCATGACATTGTGAAACTAATGAAGAAAACAATCTATAGTTCAAAAACCATTATGGGATGAGAATAAGATAAGCTTAGAGGGTGTAGGCTGTTGTTACTTGCAGTGGTGATCATGGGTTATGGGTGACACTGACTATGAAAACTCAAACCCTCAACCTCCCTATGAACTTGTAAATTGAAACCCTCTAACTTGTTGAATGAAACCATTGGTGCTCTTATGATGGATGCAAGCACCTATGCTCTTATGTAAGTCGAAACCTAACCAAAAACAACATCATATAGGTCAATCTTTTCATTGAGTTTTCTGTAATACGTTCAAAATTAAAAAGATAAATAAAAGGTATTGTGGGGGTTTAGAATGTTTTTGTACCCAAATCCAAGGGAAATGGTAAAGAGTTGTGAATGAAATAGTGAGTGAAAATATAAGGTGAGCCCTTGATACGTGACCAAATTTGACAATATGACTATTATAACAGACAAACAACTTGTAGCTATAAGGCCTTATAAGGGTCACAAAACCACTTGTTTTTTCATCCGTAATAGTCAATGCAATATCAACAAATATGAGCATGAAGATCCCAATGAATTATGTTACAACCTTCAAATAAGTTCATTAAAATATGAGTTGGAAAATAGTGAAAACAAATTTCTTGTAATTGGTTGTATGTGCTCTAATTAAAACCCTAGTATCTCTTACTTAATGTTACTTGCAATGGAGGTCACAGGTTGTGGGTGGTGACAACCGTGGAAACTCAAACCTTCTACCTCCCTATGGCCCTACAAATTGAAATTGGATGCCCTAATGAATGGAATTGTTGGCCCTCCAAGATCACAAGAAAAAGAGCCATCCACCATAAGTTGAGAAAGTGAAAATGAGAGTGATAGAGTGAGGAAATAATTAGGTTTTGGATAAAAATGAGAAGTCCTAGCCTTCGTAATAATTTCTAAACCTAAATTTATTTAATTTCAATCTTATTTATTTGTAGACTTATTTATTTTTAATTCCAATCCTAGTGCATAAGGAATGGGTCACTTTACATGTTAAATATATGGTGGGGTGGTTTGTAAATGGTGGCATACAAAAGGTGGTTCTAGTAGTTTTGTTGTAAATGGTGGCATACAAAAGGTGGTTGAGCTTCAATCAATCATTCAAAATTACCACTCAACCACCCTCTAGATAACAAGTCATTTCATATTTGTCTTGTTTTACCAAAAGGAATTGAAGGTTTAGCCCAACGACCTAGACCCACATCCACATACCACAAGTAAGTCAGGAGTCGAAACCACGACTTGAGCTACCTAAGATGACAACTGAGACCGAGTGAACGGACCGATCCAAATAATAACCTTAACACTTAACTTCCTATTTCACATAAATTACATTGAACTTACCGTTGAGAAACTTAAGGTCCGAAGTTATCTCAAAAAAAGAGAAAGAAAGTCGATTCATGTTTTTAGTCTTTGTTTAAAATAAATAAAAGCATCAAATGGTGAATTACTTAACATTTGATTTTTTAGCAAGGGCTTAAGTTGTCTTTCAAATGAAAGAGCAGCTATCATTCGAAGAGTAGTTTCGATAGATAATGGAAAGCTATGCACGTCAAGGACAAGAACGATACCGAAAGACTTTCTCAGGGTTTTATGTAGAGTAATTTTTTCTGATGCTCTGGACTAAGAATCCCATTACAAGGTATCTAAGAAAACCTTTGTATTGCTAGTGATCACCTTCAATGGAGGATTTTTCACGGCAACAGATTTTCTTTAGGCACACGGTTGCTGCGGTCGGGGCCGTAAGCACTGAAGTTGCTCTTACCTATCCTCTTGATATCCTCAAGACCGTCATTCAGGTATGTAATTTTTCTGTTTCATATGCCCTAGCTAATTTAGGAATTCGATATTTACTTAAAATGTCGCGGATTATGGAAACAAATGCTTTTCATGTTCCCTTTGTTGTATTTTTATCTTTCTAAATTTCAACATTGTCTGCTGTGGTGTTTGAGAATCGCTAGTATTATATCACTACTGCCTTTAGCTTGTTTGGGTTTTTTAAGCCAGGCATCGTCACGATTTTCTGCATATATTATAAGGCCGGGTTATTACGATATTACCTAATAACATATTATATGGACCAATCTGAAATTAATAGATCTATTGGTATGATTCCTCTCTCAGTACAACTTTGTGAGAGGGTGCTGTCCATAACAAGTATATAGAGTTAATTCAAGAACAATGCTAAGAGTTTCGTCACAAAATATAAACATGAGAGTTGTGTTCTTGGAATGTTCAAGGGTATGGTATGGTGGCATTCGTTCTTACCTTTGGAACCCTAAGGCCTGGGTACTTATGCCCACACACACCACCTGAAAATAGTACTTAAACTACATACTAATGGGGAGCATGACCTCAATGATTTCAACCTAGGTCATCATGACTGTATGTATTTTAACTTTGCACTTGACCACAGCCAGACAACCGATGACCGGGTTTTTGTTGCAATATGTTACAACTAGTAGACATGATTTTTCCACAGTCCAGAAGATGTTTAGTATGCTTTTGGAATTAATTGTGTGAGCTTTTTTAGATCACCGTTTTGGTTCACGTCAGTAATACATCATCAGGATGAGCAATGTGAGGAAGATAAATAATATGGATTGCTGATCAGTTTATTTAAATACATGTGGAGACAAGGGCAGGAGAAAAGTTCAAGTAAGGGGAGTTTCTTGTCATGTTCAAGTTCTTTAGTGAACTTTATTCTTTCTGAAATGTTGTTTAAGTGGAAAAGTAATTCTTCTGATTTGTCAAGACCATGCTGCCAACGAAGGTTGGTATCATTTACATCGAGTTTCTCTTGGCATCCTTTGTTAGCCTCTCTTTTAAATAGTCATTTCCACCCTGCTTGACCCCCCTTTTCCCATTGGCTTCTCAGCTCCCTTCGTTTCTTCTTTTTCTTCATCCTTTTCCCCTCCCCATTTTTTTCATCTTACCTACACCAATTTGTCGTACCTTCACCTCCCCATACCTCTGTATCATCCTTTTTCTCTCGTTTGTCCACCTTTTACCGCTCTTCTTGTCTTTCTTTTAAATCGTTTTCTCTCCTTGATGATCCTTTATTAATTTTTTTCTCCCTTTTGGTAGGTCTGTTATTCAACTGTTTCTTTCCATATATTTATACCACGCATCTCTTTATTTTTCTTGGCATATGTCTTTTCTTTTATATTCTTTTACTACTATGATAATTCTATTAAAATTATTTGTAATGTCCTCTTTTTAAGATTATGCTGATATTCTGATTTCTTTTAATTAAATTTTTGATTTCTGATGTAAAACACAAACTGAGACAGCAAATCAAAATTGAAACAAATCACTAGAACTTGTTACCAAAATCCTCGATTGACTGAAAACAACTTCAACTCCACTCAGAATGGCAATAACCCAAATGAAAAGAGCTGGGTATAGCCCGACGTGAAAGGGACAGCTAACTTATCACTCTTTCTATATAAATATACTCAGATCTGAGTAGTTAGTGCACACATTTTCAACTACAGGTGCTGATATGACTGAAAAAATAGATGAATTAACTCTCAATGTCAACAATATTCAAGAATGGAACACTAAGGGAGTAAACTTGCATTGAACTCAGTTAAACATCTTCAAAATGCAACTTAAACCAGATTTGAGCAAGATTACATCACTGATAATGGCTGTTACAGACCTGATTGCATGATTAAGATAAGCCCTAGGAAGCTGATTCTATTCCGTTCTGAATCATAAACAATTATAGAATCCTCTAATGCTGATCCCACCACAAGGATAATTTCTTTAAACCACTGAAATTGATAACAATTGACAAAATAAAAAATGCGTTTATGAGTATGCCCAGATCAGACCTGAAATCATCATAGAAATTGCCAAGTGTGATGCTGATAATGGCACAACTGTCCTTGGAGGAGTATGGCAGCAACTGAGGAATGTACAGCTGGGCTATGGAGGGCTGTATGGCTGGTGTAGGGCTGGCAACAACTACAAATCAGTTCCAAAACCCTGTATAAATAGTCAAACCTGCCTCTCAATTGAAATCGCCACCAAAGGATTAAAGATGCTCCCGAAATTGCTAATTTGATGATAAGCTACTGTAGCGACACTGCAGCAGCAACATATAAACTTGAAATTTGATCAAATATGCTGAAAATTCCTCTTAAAATTTCCCCAATCTTGTCTTGACACAATTGAAAGATATTTGCTTGCAAATCAAATTAGGTCCTTGTTGAAATAAGCTTGAAACCCTGAAAATTTGCAACAACCTGGATTAGAAACAAGGGTTTTCGTCCTTAATCCAAAATGATGAATCCCAAGAGGGTTTTGCGTCCTCTAGAATTTGAACATACCAAGGGTTTTTGGCGCTGCCTTTTATAGTGCTCAAAATGGGCCCTTGAGACCAAATTTCTAGAAGTATTTAAAAATACTTTTATTTATTTTATTTAGCATTTAAAAATATTTTTTATTTTTATTTTAATAATAGTGTTTAAAAACACCTTTTATTTTAGTCATAATAATATTATTAAGTTGCCCTTAAAATTAGAAATTACTGGGCCCAACTTAAATAGTATTATTAAAAATTTTAATTTGAAAAAAGGGACATGACAGTTCACCCTTCCTAGAATTGCTTGCCCACAAGCAATTGCAAATCCATATGATGAATCATGTTGTGATGTCTATAGAGTCTAGATCCTGTACCTGTTAGATGAAATAACTTATGCCAAAAACACCAAGCAAACTCCGATGCTCAAATACTATTGTGCCAACACTATGAATCATGTTATAGCATTTGGATCTTGTTTCGGTCAAGTGGATCAACTCTTGTCGAAAATCACTATGGGAGCTACTTGTAAGAGTCACCAATGGACTCAAGTTCCCAGGATCACCGGGAAAACCAAAAATAACCTTCCACAAAAGAGTAGCAAGAGGATGAATTGCTTGATTATGGATGCAAAATGATAGTATGATACATAAAGTACATGAGGGACCTTGCTTATATAAGCAAGGTAATGAGATAGGACATAGGATTATGACAAGTGTCTTAATCATATGACACGAGACACAAAAATTAAATAACTTAAAGATGCCCTAAGTAAACTTAAGTAAACTAGTGTGAATAGGACCTAATAGGGAAACCGATTAGGTAATATGCCCTGTTCACATCAACACCTCCCCCTTAAGTGCAACTTAGGGAAAATGAGAAAATATGCAAATGATGCAAAGATTGAAAGATGGATGGGTCCCGGCTACAAGGCCATGTTAGGTATCCATGTACAAAAGATCTCTCACAAATGGAGTAAAGGAGAAAAACTTGTAGGAAAAAACCCCTCTCCAAAAGAGAGAAAACATGAAAGATGTGATGGAAGGACTCAATATGACCCCTCAAGGACTACATCCAACACAAATACACCAGGAAATGGAGAGAGATGCGTATGAGGCAATCCATAGCAGGATCACTAGGAAATGGAGAGAGATGCGTGTCTTCATAGATCTCCCAAATTTTGATCCAAAGTGTGTGTGGGCACTCAAGGTCCAAAATAACACACAGTGTCATAATCAACATTGGAACAAATTAATCCTACGACGTAATCAATATTATTTTGCCATGCATATTTCCTTCCAGGTGTATTTGCTTCAGGTATGAGTCTATAAAGATAAGGCAAAAGATTAAGCCACCTAAGATGTGTTAGGATGCCTTTTGCCAAGACGCATAATTATCCTTATTAAAGGTTACTACAGAAGGATGAATAAAAAAACCCATGATACCTCCTCAAATGATAAAATCAAAGATCAATACATTCAATACATATCAATGTTGATAAAGAAAGCCCACCAAACAAAGATCAATTACCAATTTAAACAATTTTCCCAAGCAATGAGTGAAAATACCCAAAATGGACTCAAATTGAAAATTTGATGCCTAAGACAGTATCTGGAAAAATGACATGCATAGATCTGTAGTGCTTAGAAATACCTTTCCAACGCCTATAAGAAGTCAAAATTTCATGTCATGTCCCCATTTTCGGAGTGATCACCTAATGATGACCTAATGGGCCAATTTTCACACTTGGCTAATTTTGTAAGACAATTTGAGTGTGGGAGTTGGTTTGACATATTTTTGTGGCATTTTTGGTGTAATCAATGTTAATAAAATAAATTGCCTTGAGGAGGAGCGAGCCATTGGTGGATGAAAAGAAAAAAATGAAAACGTCTATTTTGTGATCTCTGACCTTGAGGAGGACGACATGACTTGAGGTTAATTCATGATGCATCATTTGAAAGGGTTTGCTCTTATTGGAAAAGGAGAAATAAAAGAAAACAAAGAAAATATCTTTTGTGTTGGTCGGCCCTAGAAGGGAGATAAAATGAAATAAAATAAAATATACCAAGGCTAGGTCGGTCCTATTTGAGAGGGCAAAAGTCATGTATAAATATAAAGTTATTTGAATTTTGGAGTCATTTGATCACCATTCATCATATTTTCTTCTTCATATTTGGCTGCAACTTGTTGCACAATATTCCAAGGACAAAAACCCTTGAGAATATAAGGTGGATTAGACGAAAACCCAATCTCATCTTGGAGGTGGATTCATACGGAATTCACAATTGCACTTCATTTTAGATCTACGAAGTCTTGGAGCAGATTTGCATGTCTTTTGGAGCAGCATTGGATCATCATCTTTGAGCAGCATTTGAACATCTTTTGGAGCAGCATTGAAGATCTTTTTGAGCATATTTGTGCGCCACCTTTGGAGGATAAATTTCATGGCATTTCTTGCATTAGGGCTTGCCCTAATTTGGAGCACCACTATTGGAGGAGGTTCGCTTGGCTTTTTTGTGGAGTATTTTGCATGTTGGAACATTAAACCCTAGCCGTCCTTGCATCATCATTTCAGATCTGCTGGAGAAGAGCGAATTTGCATTAGTGAGGCGATTTGCATCATTTGTGGAGCCATTACATCGGCTATCTTCATTCCTTGCAGGCGCCGCCACTTTGGAGGGTTGTTGACTATCATTTGTCATCATTTTGGTATGTTAAAAACATATGATTAGGTCGGAATTGTAGTGGCAGCAATTCAACTATGTTTGGGCATGTTTGAGCCCCATAATTTGGTGTAATTACCATTCCAGTATATTCAGATTTGGAGCAGCAAACTTGCTTACTCAGAAATCAGATTTGTTTGTCATATGTTTGGCTCTTGAATGATTGTTTTTCATAATTGCAATCATAGTTGATACTATCTACTTGTTTAGCATTGTGTGGATGTTTTGGCGCATGTTTATTGGCTGCTCATAAGTGAACATATTCAGAAAATAGAATCAGAATTCAGTCCTAGGGTTTGCAGCAGAAAACTAAATCAGCAAAGTAGGTCAGAAATCAGAATTCTTTGTGGGAATATCATTTGGGCATGTTCATTTGCATTTTGGGCATTTGTATGTTGGCGGTTGTAATGGTTTATCAATCTGAAAATAAAAATCAGAGATCAGAAAATTAGGGTTTCAGCAGAAAAATCAGAATTCTAGGGTTTATCCTATTTGGGATATTACATTTCAAATCCATGGTGAAAAGATATGGGTTGGTGAAGATCACAAGCAGATCTGGACTTCAAACAACAATAAAATTCATCAGTAGCAAAATCTGGAAAAATTACCAGTACCACTACGAATTGCTTAGAACCAGCTTTCCGATGCTTATTTGTTTGCAAAAATTTCACTCCGTATGAGGAAGATATGCCATTCGGAAGAAAAATAGGTCCTTTAGGCAATAAGGTGGCTCCAACATTGCTCTGACAATAGGATTGGGCAGTGCTGCCCCGTTGGTGGCGGATTTGGGCGGCCTTTTGGTGGTGTGGTTCTGATGGAGTCTTGGAGGGTTTTGGGCAGAGATCTTTGACAACGGATGGTGGATGGTGGTGGCGCCGCTGATGACGTTTTCAATGGCGGATGGATCATGAGTGGGCAAAGCTTCTAGCACAGAAACCTGTGGAGGTGGCTTGATTGGGTGGTGGTGGTTCTTGCGTCGCCCGTGGGGCATAAGCCCCCCTTGGTTGGACGTGTTTGGGGGCTACGACCTCCATGTGATTGAGGGCGGAATTCAAATCTCATGTCGCTCAAACCTTGTGATCGTGGGGTAAAAACCCCTAATAAATATGAAACCCGCTAGAAATTTTGCAGCGATCAAATAAAAAACCGCCGAACAATATTAATTGTCGGAGAATGTCGATAACCGTCGATGACCTCTTGAATAAAGCAATAACCACTGGATGAAAGATTGTCATGATTGAGTAATGGGTAAAACTTTGTCGACGCTCTGCGTAGTGTTGACAATTGGATGACGTCAGCCGAGAGTACCTTGCACCAATTAAATTGGTGATCATACCTTGGTGATGTTGATGTGATGCAAAGTATATTCTCTGCGAATATGCCAAGATGTGGATCCGTAGACAACAACGATTGTTACGACGATCATATTGTCATACGGATTTGTACAGTCCCATATTGTACGAATTTCATATGGATCTATAGAATTTTGATTGTAGATTTGTCATACCCTTAAATAAAAGGTTGGAATTTTTCTGACACCAAAATATGAAGTGTTTTATATCAAAATTCGTCTCTTGGGCCTTTTGAACTCAATGGTTGGGTCTTTTTTGCTCAGAAATGCACCTAGCAAAAGCTCTTTCTTGAATCACTCCTAGATTTGAGAAGGGGCTTGCAGATTTGAAGCTCTGGTACCATGTAACAGTCACCAATGGACTCAGGCTTCCAGGATCACTTGCAAAACCAAAAATAACCTTCCACAAGAGAGTAGCAAGAGGATGAATTGCTTGATTATGGATGCAAAATGATATTATGATACCTAAAGTATATGAGGGACCTTGCTTATATAGGCAAGGTAATGAGATAGGACAACATAGGATTATGACAAGTGTCTTAATCATATGACACGAGACACAAAAAGTAAACAACCTAAAGATGCCCTAAGTAAATTCAAGTAAACTAGTGTGAATAGGACCTAATAGGGAAACTTGTTAGGTAATATACCCCATTCAAACCAACACTACTACCACCATCACTCACATTCTTATGCAATCTATGAGCTTCGATCATCTCAAACAATTTGGCCTCTAGAGGAAAATCAACAAAGAAGTGTGCATGACACAACATAAATGCAAACCTTTGGGAGATTCGTGATAAGAGTTATACTTCCCCACCTTTGACTTGGATCAAGCAACAAAAGCAACCAACCCACAACATGCTCCTCTTTGACATGATGATGGATGATGCTTCCTTCTCCATGCTCGAGGATGTTTTCAAGCTCCCACAAAACCAAAGGCTGCCCTATAAATTGGCCACCACGTTTTTGTTGCGCCAGTCTGTTCTCAAAATGAGCATGATGATAACTCCCTGGAGTTCCAATAGATCTTAGCACTATACTATAGGCTAAAACCTTCATGAGTTTTGTTGATGATGTTTTTTGGACAACACAACAATAGAATAAAACACTAAGTATCCTATTCTCTCTTGGATAAAGTCCCTCGAAGGCTAATCTATGTGATCCAATGAGGTAACTTCAAGGTTCCTTATTTGTGATTTACAGTGAATGGACTCAGTGACTTGATGTGATCTTGTTGGTTATCACAAAGGGACTTACACAATTGTTGGGACAACTTACTTGTTTCACTTGCAAGAGGAAAACACTTGGAGTTTCTAAGTATTATAACATATGATTTTGCAATGATGTTCTTGATCCTAATTCCTAATGATGATTGATAAAAAAGTGCAAAGGATATAAGGTTTAGAGGAACTATTCTAATCCTAAATGCAAGAAATGATTACTAATCAGGTGAAATCAATCAACTCTGTTTCACCAATTCAAACAACCATACAAAGTTGATGCAATCTTCTAAGGTAATATAAGATGTTCAAATTACTTGCGTTCATGAAAGTTCAACAAACCCAAACAATTGAAGTTAAGCTCACTTTGTTCAGTCTAACCATACACTGCAACTTGCAAGCCACAAATCACAAATGGTATGAACATAAGGATTTCACCACAAAACAATAATGATTACTTCCATCAACTAACATAACACTTGAAAAAAAAACTTATTCTAACTTAATCTATGCTTGAGGAGTTGGAAACCATGCAACACTTTGAAACATAAACAATATCACCAAATCAATGAGTCTTGTATTATCTCAAAGAGTTCTTGCAACAATTTTTCCAGAGTCTCTCTCTTACAAATGAGAGCAAATGAAGCCCTTATATAGCCTTCAAAAATATATGAAAGGCTAGGAACGATTGGCAAAGCCAATGGTCTAGATCATGCCACATCGGCAGTTAGTTACAACAAATTGCTATTTTTAGTACACAAGAAAAGGTAATGAAGACACATTTTCCAGGAAGATAAGAATCTATGAAGAATCTCCATGTGAGGCGCCTCTACTGGTACTGTGAAATACAATGAACTTGGACACTACTTGTTTGACATCATCGAGATGTACACTTGGCGCATTCCTAATGGTTCCTTCTGCCTCAAGTACATCAACTGCATAGGCGCCAAGTGTCTTCTCCCAATCGGTCATTCGAGCCTTGTTGGCGCCAAGGTGGATAGCAAGTGAGAATATGTTGTCAAGTCTCTCATCAGAGATATCATCTTCTTGAAAGTAGAATGCTTTGACTTGTTCTTTCATGCGCTCAATATTCATCTCTCCAAAAGGGTTACATATCTTCATCAATGAAGCATGTATACTATCTTGTATCCTTTGGATGACGCTTCTCACCCTTGACATGTCCGTTTCAACTCTATCAAGTAGCTGCCCTTTGTTGTGAAAACAAAAGTACCATGAGGAGAAATCATGTGTTGCATCCTCTTCAACTCTCTCGGCATGTATCAACTCATCAATTGAAGTGCCCATCAAACTCTTCAAATGTGGCATGTATTGTTCTTTGATGGCTCTAAACTCAGCACAAGTTGTCAACAATGCAAGTACTCTCTCCTTAAGTTCACTGACCTTATCATATACTTGCATGATATCTTCAAGATGTACATATGTTGTTTCTCTTGATCTCTTCATCCAATCCCTTAGCCTATGAGATGATGATCTGAATTCTTCAAGGTGTGCAACCGTCTCGGGAGGGAGAATAGGTGAAGGCATGAAAATCCTTTCCTGTTGACGGATGGGATGCATTAGATGTTGAATGTATTGCTCCAATGCTTGACACCTTTGCTCAGCCTTTATCCTTCCTTCTGTTTCTTGTCTTATGATTGCCCTAGCATTAGTGATTGAATCTTGAAGCTCTTCCTCTACTTGTGCTCCAGTCAAAGGATCCAAATCAATTGTGTTGATCTCATAATCCTCAGGTACAGTGTCTTCTACATTCTTCTCAACTCTTGGAACAGCTACATGAACCTTCCTTATACCAGTTTCATCCTTTGTTATCTTGGAGAGAGTTGTTGCTTTCTTCTTTTGTTTTTGTGTGGACATATCTACAAGCACCTCTTCAATTGGAATAGGCTGATATTCTTCTACTTCACAACTCTCCTTGATCCTTTCTTGCAACCATTCCAGCAAGGATGAAAGATCCTTTTGTCTTTGCACTTGCTTCTCTTGCGTGGGCAATGCCTCTTCTTCAGCTTCATCTTGATTATTAGTATTGCCTTCATCAATCACTTCAGTATCATGTGGACTTGAAGGTACCTCTTCACTTGGAATGTCCTGGCCTTCATCATCATCTTCATGCAATATTATGTCATTGTTCTTTGGAGTACCTCCTGGCTGTCTAGATGAAGCAGTCTCAACACTTATCCTCTTCTTCTTTTGACTTGACTCCCCTTGTAGAAATCCATTTGTGTAGATTGGGAAGGCCAGGCTAGAGGCGGTTGAAGCGACTAATCAATCCTTGTTCAACAAATTATTACTCTCGAATCACATCTTCCCCAAATTCCAGAACGGGGGAATTTTTGGTGCAAGGGAGGGGCCTAATCGTCTCCTTAGAAGGATGCTTGCGATCCTTTTTTCTCGGATCTTTTTTATTATCAGGAACAAAATACTTTGATTCGTTATATTTGCTGAAGATTTATTGGACTATGTATTACCAATGTTGTCAAGAGTAGATTTCCTTTTGGAAGAATGACATGCTTCATTGGTTTGTAGCGAGGAAGGATTAACCACATTTGTTTGGGAGTTGGAGCCACTATCTGGAGATCTGGATTTGGGTGCAGATGCCTTATGGTGCATCTGTTTGCCCTTTGAGTATGTTGCGAAACCCTTGGTGCTGCCTGCTAGAGGAACCATATTGTGTGACGAAGTAGTAGTAGTGGCCCTTTTCTTTGGCGGCGGTTTATCTATCAAAGCATTTCCTTTGTGGCATCTTGTTGCAGACAGGATTGAGGTCTGTAATAGTTTGATCGAAGAGGAGAGACATGTACCATTTGCAAAGTTGGAGTGATTTAGGATTTCAGAAGGGCAATGAAGATTTAGGAGCAACATTTTTTATTAATGAGCTTCAACACTTCTCACAAATATTTATAAATAAATGATAATCATTAAATTAATAAAAATATTGTTAAACATAACAAATAAATTTATTATTTATTTATTCTAAAAAATTCTTACACTCAAACCCATGAAGAAATATAGACCATATGTGCTAGCAAGGGTGCAGGCTTTGCTTGGTTCTTGCGCTCATGAGAACTAGCAACCTTGCTGCGCGATGAAATTCTTGAACATATATTATTTTTGCACTAGATTTCTACACACCAAAACCTTGTGTGCAGCTTTATCATTTTGGCTCTATATCTTATTTCCATGTGTGCTTGGTATGCTTTTTGGTATTATATTGAAAAGAGTCATTGTAGTAGTGGCATGCCTCTTAGGGTGAAGACTATTTTTAGTCTAGATCTGTTCCTTTAATACTTGCTTTGATTGGAACAACTATAAATAAAATACCTTTAAACTAGAGGGCATAGATACCGCCTTTGGTCGCATTTGCAAACCGTCACATGTGTGTGTTAGAACCAACAAAGTTCTGGAACCATAAACCTGTTCAGAAAATTATTTTCACCCGTATACAACACAGACGACCATGTTACTGAATCCAAAAATATCCAACAGACTGAAAGTTTTTCCCTAATTTTGGGTAGCAGGCACAGTACTTGCTGTATCTAGGTTGTATTGTACCCATATTCATATTGAGTACATTGGTATGTGAACCAGGAGATGGGGTGGCAAATTTGGTAACCCTGGTTTTTAGTGACAAGGTTGAGGTCTATGTGTGCCTAGAGAGTGGTTAGGCCAACCTTTACTGGCAGAAGTGTCATAAATAGGTGCCTACATCCATTCAAGTGACAAGCACATTGAAAGGGGTGCCTGACATGTAAACGAGCCCTTTTTAGTGGCATCGATGACAAATATGTGCGCCTCGACAACCTATTATTTCATTCAAGTGGCAAGAATGGACCCCATGCATGCCTCAGAGTGTTTGGTCATCACTTAAGTGTCAAAGTGAAGCAAAAGTGGTATGGGTACGTGAGAAGGGTGCTTTGATGTGTTTTGGTTTGCAAACGAGTAACAAAACCTCCAAGGAAGAGTGCCTAGCTCAGAATGAGCAGTTTAAGTGGTGTAAGTGAATGAAAAAGGTGCTTGACAGGAAAAGTGGCAAAGGTAAAAGTCAGTTGGACTGGTTGGAATGACTAAAAGAAAAGAAGTGTGCTCATGTCATGTCCCCATTTTTGAAGTAACTTAAAATTGTTTTAATTGTAAATTAATTTTATAAAGTATTTTTATTTTGCTTTATAAAATTAATATTTTATTTTAAGTTACTTAAGTCGGTTTAAAAACACTTTATAAATTAAAGTGTTATTGTACACACACATTTAAAAAGTGCAAGTGCAAGTGCAAGCATTTAATAATGTTAAGGTGTGACCGTGTACATAAAAACTTTCATTTAATAAAATTAGGGCCTGTCCTAATTTATGAAAGTTTAAAAGGAGAGCTGAGTGTTGGAAGAAGATATCTATCTATGTATGATTTGGATGCTTATGTCTTAGTTTTCTGATTAAGTCTATGACTTATGTTTTGTATTCAGTTAGTGTCAAAGAAGGTTTCTTGGCTTTTGCTGAATAGTTGAGGAGAAATCATTCAGGTTTCTCAGTTGGACTTCATTGTATTTTGGTTTTGGTAATTTGCTGGAATAATTGATATTGGGTTAGTGACCATTATCGAATTATCATTGAAGTTTTATATGCAGTTTTGAGAATAAAATCATGCAGAAGGTTTTTGTTTGCAAATTTATTAATTTGTAAAATATAAATTTGCAAAAGATCTCTGTGATCATTTCTTTTGAATATCTTGAAGACTTTGCATTGCTTTTATAGTTTTTATAATGGTTTGCTGTTAAGGAAACAATTTCTGACAGAATTAGAGGAAGCGTGGGCCCCAAATCCCACTAAGAGCTTTATATCAAATTGAGAATTACTTGAACTTGTTCTTAGATCTGAAGAATAGTATTTAAGGCAATGGTTCGCAGATTTTGTAGGAGGATTTTATAATCATTGTTTGAAGTTTTCAAAGTCACCCTGAAATTTGGGCGCTTCCATATAAAGGTAGGTTGCGGGTTCTAGTGTTATCATTCAATGTGGCACGCATAAGGAGTTTCTGTATCAAGGATTAATATCATTTGCAGCGCTTCATATAAAGAAATCGTGGAATCTGGAGAGCGCCGCCGCATATTAGTAACTTCATTAGATTCGCTGTTGGTGTTTGAAGATTCGTGGCTGTTGAAGTAATACAGATCGTGCATTGAAGACCATTGACGAAATTCTACATTCCGTAGAAATGGTGTATGATTTCTTGGGCGCCAGTAGATCGATAGGCTTGGTCGGAGGTCTTTGTATTGCAAAGTCATCAAAGATCCCTGCAGTATTATGATATGAATGGAGCAATAGCAATTATGGTTTGTTTCACTTGAGGATTGAAGTTTCGTGGAGTCTCATAGATTCATCATTGACGAATCTTTCACAGCTACATCTTAGACGCCGATCACAAGGAAGTCAAGTCGCAGCTTCAGATATTAGTCATAATTGGGTTCGGGTTTAATACACAGCCACATCATTAAGGCCGCAGAGGAGATTAATAGAAGCATCGGTTCATGGTGAGCATTCAGTTAGAGAATCCGCCTCTACACTAGGTATTTGCGTTTAGCTGCAAACAAATGATGTGGATCATTCAGAGTGCTATTGATAGCAATAACCAGAGGCGTCATCATTGAAGGAATCGTTGCCTATAAGAAAGATTTGGAGGCACAGGGAGTATTTAGAGAGGGTGTCAATCATACCTCACAGCGTTGAAGTTTCTAAAGGGAGTTTGTGAGTTTTCTGGAGCCAGCCAGAGGCAAATAAACATAGTGGAAATTGATTTTGATTTCATACGCCTAAGACATTCAAGTTTGTCAGTCTATTATGATGTGCATATTCTTTCTGTAGCAAAACTCTCTGAAATCCATTAGGGACCTGCGCACAGGTCACATCACTAAGCTTATACATTTGTGAGTATCTTCATCAATAGTAATCTTCTACAGGTTGGTGGAAACAACGATCACAGTGGCAGATAAGTCTGATCTGAATATTGAGTAATATCATTTGACAAATTCATATTAAAATCTGTAAGTTGTATTTGTTTTGTTTTCATATTCAAATCTTTAATTTGAATATTCAAATCTATTTTAGTCTATCATTCTGGTGTTTGGCATTAGATCAAGGGATATCATGATATTGAGCTGGTGTCAAGATTTGCTGCATTGATAAATCAGAAAAGAACAAACATCTCAACAATATCCATTAGGGATATTACAGCTCAGGTCTGTTCTAGGCAGCAGTATTATCAGTTTGGCATGTGTTGTTGAAGAGGTTACAAGTTGCTTGCTGTTTGGCTGCCATGATGGAATTTAGCAACAGATTTGGTATTAGGGTTGTGCTGATGTAAATGATCATATGCAGCCAGCCGTTGTTTAACCTTATTCA
Organism: Cunninghamia lanceolata; assembly: GCA_027924645.1. NCBI lineage: Eukaryota > Viridiplantae > Streptophyta > Pinopsida > Cupressales > Cupressaceae > Cunninghamia > Cunninghamia lanceolata. The sequence goes on from BSBN01000524.1 coordinate 4,603,726, forward strand.
TGCAAGTTTGTGGTAGCACTTTCTGTATGTGAATTGCCGGTTTTGTTAGTGGTTGTGCTAGGGTTTGATAATGCCTTCATTCAAATATTCTATCATAGTTTTCAATCTCGACAAAACCCTAGGACAATGGTTTCCTAGTTGGCAAGATGGATTAATGATGGTTAGGGTTCCAATATCTGTTAGTGGATCTGACAAGTTTCAGAGAAGGAGCTGCTTCAGAATCACAGTGCAAATCATGCACCAAGTTGCTATTTTTAGCAAGGTCTATTTATAGTAGTTGCTGTTTCTGGCAGTTCTATTTCTAGATGAGGAATTGAGGGTCTATTTTTAGGTCGCCTTAGTTAGCGTTATTTTATTATTTATTTAGTAGTAGTTTTGCTTTAAAGTTTCTTTTTTACCCGCTTTTTCAAGAGCTTTAAGTGTTTGCACTTTGAAACTTGATTTTTGGGATAAAATATGATTATTCTAAAGTCCCCAAAATTGGGCTTCTTCTAACCTTATAAATAAATGCTTCGAGCATAGAAACTCTTAATGATGATTGACACAATGCTACCAAAATTGTTATTCAAGCTGGTTTACCTGTGTTTGCAATTTCATTGATTAGATTGAAATTGAATAATAAGTGTCAACCTTTGTATTGATGTTGTTATATTCATCTAGGTTGTAACTTTGCATGCAACTTAGCTATTATTAAAATAAATTAGTTAGTTTCTATAATGGTCAATCTTTGTTTCCTATTAGATAGGTTCTTTTTCCATCTTTAGTTCTGCTTTGTTAGCTGTAGCTTTTTTTACAAGTTGTCAGTCTATTCTTAGAATGTAATCTCTTTAAATAGAGCATTTGCTCTTCATTGTAATTAACTCATTCAATAATAATATTTACATATTATTCTGTAACATTCATGTAACATGGTATCAGAGCGGGAAAACTTTTCCTGGGCTCTTCGTATTCCATAACGATTTGGAGATTTTTTTCAAAGCCTTTGGTTCGAGGGTTTTCCAGAGAGGTGATTTTTTTGATCTAATGATGTTTGTTTTTTAAAAGTCATTTGTTTGTTCTGGGTTGCGATTTTTTTCGCTGTTAAGGGTTTCTGGAAGTCGCGATTTCACTCCCATGTTCCTTCTGATCGTGCTTTTTATCCCTTTTTTCTTCAAATCACGGGTTCTAACTTTCGCCTTGGCTGAAGTCTCTGTGGTCGCGATTTTTGGAAACTCGCAACTTTGCTGTAGGCGTCTTTTCCTTCAATGTTTTGGTCGTGGCTTCTGCAACCCTACTTCGTCTTGTATTCTGCTTGCGATTTGCATTCTTTTTGACAGATTTATCTCTAGTATGGTCGCGATTCTTCTTGTTTCCGTGGGCGCTCTGGCGGATTTTTGGCGGCATTCTTTGTTTCAAGCTCGCGTTTTTCATGGTTTCTGTTCGTGATCTGAAGGAGGTCGCGTTTTTTGGTGTTTAATGATTTCAACGTGTGTTGAGTGCTTATCCTGTTGGATTGGTCGCTATTCCTGGAAGTTGTAGATCTTTTTAGCACCTGTAGTCTTTGGCATTTGAAGTTTTTGGCAGTATTTTGTTTACCTTTTTTTCAACGGTTTGTATGCTTCAAAACAGGTTGCTTCGAGTGCCCTTTTCTACCTTGTTCGTGGTCCCGTTTAGACTTGTAGCGCATAAAAAATCAGCGCCCAATTTTTGTTTTAACTCGGCATCTCGTTTGGAGGCTTTTGTGGGCATCTTCTTTTTATCGGCGTTCAAACCCAGGTCATGTTGTAGACCAGTGACCAATTTTCTGTATCAGTATCTTTGCCTCGAAATCCGTGTTTAGATGTTCTGAACTTCTACTCTTCGTACTCTCGAGATCTGGGTTTTGAAATCCGTGTTTGGATTTATCTCAAGATTTGTTCCTTGGTATCTATGTTTCAGATTTATTCCATGTTTTTCGGAATCTATGCATTGTAACCTATGCAAGGGTTCTGTTCTGAATCTGTGCCGTCTATCTGCTTCGATATTCGTGCTAGCAACTTATAATCCATTTTTTCGTGCCTCGAAAAACGTGAAGTATGGCATCTTTTTGGGAAGCAGTCAGAAGTCCAACTGCAGCAAATTTTTTAATCATCGGTGTTTCTCTGCAAGATCTCGTTAAAGTTGGGTTCCTGTTTCGTAGCCCTGTGAATGGGGTTCTGTTTTTTGTTTTCGACAGCTTCCTTGTTTGGCAAATGTTTTTGCCTAGTCACTGTTTCTGGAGAATTTTCTGCTTTTTCGCTATGGTTTGCAGCTTTGAGGGCTTCTTTGATTTGCGCTTAGCCCCTTCTAGTCACCAGCTGGATCAGCGGTCAGCGTTTGTCTTTCGCAGGCAGCCATTCTGCTTCTTTGGATTCCTCAGGATTTGTGTTTCAACACCCGTGCTCGGGTTTTGTTTCTGTTTATGCCATCCATCTGTCTCAGAAGACAGTCTGTTTTGGGAAGGCATCTTGGTATAGTTAGGAAATTGACCATTAAGGGGGGGTATTAAAATAAATTAGTTAGTTTCTATAATGGTCAATCTTTGTTTCCTATTAGATAGGTTCTTTTTCCATCTTTAGTTCTGCTTTGTTACCTGTAGCTTTTTTTACAAGCTGTCAGTCTATTCTTAGAATGTAATCTCTTTAAATAGAGCATTCGCTCTTCATTGTAATTAACTCATTCAATAATAATATTTTCATATTATTCTGTAACATTCATGTAACAGCTATTTGGTCTTTGGAATTATGTGATGTCTTGTGTTGCAGTTGTCTTTCCTTTCAGCATCATGTTTTCATCTAAATATTGGTCTTTGGTTTAGCTAGTAGGAAGTTGCCTTGTTTGTGTTGAGTTAGTTGCTTTCATTCTTAATATCTGAAAGTCTCGCTTATGAGATGAGCTGTTACCAGTCTTGTGCTCATACCCAAGGCAAAAAAGACAGACATACAGGTAGTTATTTCATTATAAATAAAACTTCGTAGGAATGTTTTGTATAGTGTTTATAATTGTATATTTTGTCCATATCTTAGTGTCTAGGGTAATTTTAGATCTTAGGGAGCTTCCCCTTTTAATTTGAAGATAAGTTTTACCTCACATGCTATTCTGGTTTGAGTTGTCTCACAAGAAACAAATTAAAACGCTAACAACAACTATACATTTTGTACACTTGTTTGTTATATGTATTTATAAAGATTACAATAATGTACCAGGAAGCTTCTAAGAGAACAATTATGTATATAGAGATGTGTACGGTATTTAGAATCAACAATAAGCCTGTTTGATTAATTAGTATGTGTGCAATATTTAATAATATACAATAGCACATGCAACTATGTCTCATCACTTCTTCACTGCTTAGAGGAAGTTGTCACTCATTTCTGCTGTACATGTGGGAGGGACATCCACTTAGCTTGAGCTGGTAACGAGCCCTTGCAACCAACTATGGGTTAGTGGAGTGGTGCCTAACAATACATGTTTGGACATCAAGAAGAATATCTGAACACCCAAAAGAGGCTGAAAATCTGAAGTAGTGTCTATTGTATGAAAGATTACAATCTCTTCCTCCAATTTTGAAAGAATAAAGCTTAAGTTTCCTCACATTCACAATGTCATGCCTACCAAGCTAAGAAGGAAGATCTACTTTAAAATCATTTTCGCCAATCTGTTGTAAAATGGTATAAATAGGCTTGACCTCATGATGTTGCTGAGATTTAAATCTTTGTTCATCTAAGTAGAAGCATCCTTTACAAACAATCTCAAAATATGGAGGGACTTGAAGCTGATCGTGAAGCTCTCTGTCTTTGCCTTCGAGTCTTCAATGATGCATCATGAACCTGTTCATCGAATTTAGCTAACTGTTGAACTTAAGAAGCAGCCTTATATATAAATATCTTGTATCTACAATTCCAGAAGAGAATTTGATTTTTTCACGGAGCCAGTTTGTTTTCTCCTTTATCTGATAAGACTAATACTTGCATAAATGAACATACAACACAATGCATATCAGATTAACAGATGTATTGCTTTATTCATATGAAGTTCTTTACATAGAAGTAGACCAGGGATGATCAGCCAAGGATCAGACATGTCCCTGTCTACAAGAGACCAACTTAAACAAGGGGACCACAATTGTCAATTGTTCTGTTTTTTATATTGCAATGAGCTGATTCTCTTATTTCTTTAGAATAAAACTCTCTTTTTTGATATATTCCATTTTGTATGAAGATCATAGCATGATTAATATCTTTGGTTATTTGTGGGTATTACTGTAAGTTTTAAGCTTTAATTGCTTAAGCTAGTGGAACAGGTGAGTGCAGGTAGGGAGCAACAGAGGGATATTTCTTCACTTGCAGCCAGAATTAGATCAATTGGTGTGAAAGGTATTTTTTTTTCCACAAGTATGTGAGCATTTCTAGATGTGGGTAGTGTCTTAGTATACCTAGTGTTTTATTCTGATTATTGGCTTTCAGGTTGTTAGGACAATTTCAAAGGACAATGTTTTTATCTGTAGCTTATTGCTCAAAGATACAATGAGTTATTCCAATCTTTGAGTGAAATGTTATGTAGTTGGGCAAGACACTTTTTGAGTTTTCAACTGTATTTCTTGGTTTCAAGGACTGGAAAAAGATAATTTACTGTTTGAACTTGTAATAATTGAGAGTTTGATTTCGATTATGGATGCCTGTAAGTTTTTATATAGATTTAGAGTTACCTTGCAGTTTTTTATTTGGTTGCATTTAGAAGTTACTTTCTTCATCATTCATTTTGATCGTTTCTATAATCCATATAAGACTTACATGTTAGAGTAAGTGCTGAATTTTAAGCCATTAGTATAGTCCATATAAGAATAGGCTGAATTGTGGAGCAAGTGAGATGTATGCACTTATACTATACTGGTATTTTCTGTTTCATCATGTTTAAGGTGTATGATGTTTCCTCTATTAGTTCTTTTTGTTTGCAATGATTTGGTTCTTAGCCTCCCTATTGGGGTATGGGTGTGGAGTCTGGACAATTACCTAGTCCTGTTTATTCTTCAGTATTTCTTTGTGTATGTAATGAGGCTTCTGTAATGTGCCGTACCTGTTTGTATATTTTTAAAGTCTTTTATATGTTATTTTTAATTTTTAGAGTGGTCTTTTAGATAAATAGAAGATGCAAAAGGGGTTTTCAGTTTTCCTACAGATGTGTTGCTGGAGCATACAATATAGAGCATAGAGAGAAAACCTAGAAAATATATAATGAATATGAAGAAACTGATGTCTACCTAGATAGTAAAATGGCCAATAAACAATTACTAACACATACCCATGTTAAGATTTGCAACTTCATACAACAGCTGCAGCTGGACCAGCAAATGGGTATGGCTGGAAATCACTCCAATCTCCCAGAAATGCAAAGTATTAAGCATACAAATGTTTGTCAGCAATTAAGGGCCCAAAACGCCTCATACAATGCAAATAGAAAGTACCCACAATGAAGATTGCAGCCCAAAACCCCCAACGTCATGCCTGGTGTACGACCATGGCTGGAAGGTGTTATCAGCAGCAAGGACAACAAATGGTCTCTAAAATGCTTCTGCAATAGATTGAAACCTGTTAATAAGGTCATAACTTGAGGGGTGTACGACCAGCCAAGGAAAAGCACAATAGTTAATAACAGCTCCAAACCCCAAATAAATCTGCCCTTAATCAGCCACAAATTAGTCTTTCCAATTTGCAAATGCAAACTCTCAATAAACTGCAAAGGATATGTCAAGAAATGCATCAACTCCACAATCCGTCAACTCCATTGAAGCCCAATAGTGAACACTGGATGTATCCACCTCGAATGGCACCTTTGGGTGGTCTTCCACATCTGTAGAATGCCATTTCTCAGGGAGGTTTTCATCTTTAAGAGCCTTTGGTTCGAATCTGCAAACCCTCAACAAGAACAAACCCTAGCAGAGCTCAAAATGAGAAATATCATAAACATAGCATAACCCAAATGAACTCACTTTTTCCCCTTATATTTCCCTCCAAGGTGGGCGTTGGATTTCAAGAGGGAACTTTATCATTTAAAAACATCTTTTATTTCCTAGGGATGGGCACCCAAGGTCATAACTTGACTTAAGTCTTCATTTTCCCCTTAAGTCACTTTTCCCGCAAATATTATAAAGTCCATATTAAATATAACATTAATAATTTTCGGACTTTAAAATAAATATGAAGACAGTGTCGGAATAAAATGATCTATAGCTCATCGGAAAGCCCTCGACGAGACGATTCTGACCCCACTTCGAAAATCCCGAACCGACACTGAACCCTGGACTTACTAAAAATAGTAAGTAATGACCAATAGCATACTGGGACCATTCTGAGGGTGCCAACTGGATCCACTGAATGCGAACCATCTCTCCATCACCGACAAATACCTCCAAGCCAAACTAACTCCAGTTCCCTAACCAAACTGCTAGTCCATGGGAACTAAGTGATGGACTAACCATGTATCTAGAAGGGGACATTACAACTTCTTTTCCAAGTTACGAGTTCATCTATTGTTATGAAATGGCACTGATATCCTGCACAAGGGAACCAATTAAACAATTGTCAATAAGAACATTTTTTTTATAAATCGAAAAAAGTGCTTTATATAAAACTTCCAAGAAATAGAAAGTTACGTCATCTGAGCATAATGCTTAACAAGAGGATTCTTTCCCTATATAGGCAAGGAAAGAAAGCACTTGAGCCTGCACCCCAATGGGCAAAGAGTTCACATTTCTTCGAAACCCACTCAAACTTAGCTTGTACAATCAAAGCCAACTCTTGTTTGAAAAGCCTCAACTTCCCCATACTGAGAGAGGAGCTATCCTCTTGAAAAATGGCATGGCATCTTGACCTCTAAAGAAAATTGATTGCTACCAACCGAGTTGTATGCCACAAACCCTTGTAGCTGTCCCAGGCCATCCAAGAATCCCCTCAAAGAGGCCCTTTCCAAGAGAGGAGCAACAAAAAGGAAATTGAATTCATCTTGCAGCCATCCCAAAAAGCCTCTAGCTGTTGGACATTTCCAGAAGATATGATCATTTGTTTCTTCTTTCCCACATATGGTGCAAAATGCATCTGTAAATCCAGCCTTGCTCAACCTTGCTTTGACAGCTAAACCTTGGTGTATTACTAGCCATCCCATCACCTTATGTCGGAAGTGAATTATGTGGAAAACAAGAATAAGAACAATTCTAGATAAATAAATAATTAAACTTGTATATCTCAGCATTGTCAATTAGGAAAGTGATAGAATGCATTAATGATTACTTGTCTAGAGACTCCTGCACTCATATTGGTATGGTTTTGGTATTGATATTGCTATTGGTCTAGATATCACGAGGGTAAATATTGGTTTCCATTATTCCAGATCTTGTTCAGGAATGGCAGTAGTAGGTGATGAACACACGATTATACTAAGAGGGGGGGGTGGTGGTGGTGGTGAATCAGTATATATCAAAACTTTCACTTTTCAAACTTTAACCAATCACAATAAATCACACATGTAAGATCTAGCAATTATGAACATAGAGAGAACACACGATTTTACGTGGAAACCCTTGCGGGAGAAAACCACGGCAAAATATTGCTTATATATTGATCTTCTTTTGTAGGCACCAACCTACTTCTCTTACAATACTTCTTTTGTGAGCACCAACCTATTGGAGACACCAATCCCCACCATTGAGCACCAACTCAGCAATAGATAGGCTTCAACCTATTAATTCTTCAATGGCTGATATGAATTTCCCCTTCACCCAAATCTGATCCAACTATAATCACTCTCTTCCTTGTTAAATCTGATCACTATTATGCATAAATCTTTCTCACAAAGCTGATCATAAACATGTATATATTTGCTCTTAGATCTTCTCTAACATTCACTCATACTTCTCAAAATAAATCAGATTTGCTCTTCATAATTCTGCTTCTCTTCTCTCAAACTCAGAAGTAAATCATTGGAATGCTTGCTTTCAAAACCCACATTCATTCACCTTTTATATCTTTTCAATGGAGGTGTCCTTGGTAAATAGATATGTCTTTCTATGAATGTTGCACCTCTTCACAAGTCACAGCTCTTCTCAAAACAAATCGCATCCCTTCTCTAAACAAATTGCAGCCTCTTGATAGAAATTGCACCTCTTATTTTGTTCTTCACAATTCTTCAACGGTGGCTAAGTATTCCTCCAATATCTTTTCCCATTATGTTTAAAACATGTAGATATCTCTAAGTCGGCCTTCCAACTTCATCTATCCAATGTGAATGTGTAACGGATTAATCTTATTTGCTTTGACATCAATGACTTCATTAAAGACTCCGTGCATTTGACATCATTGAGAACATATTCAACAATCTCCCCTTTGTCATTGATGGCAACCAACTTATGAATACCACAGGCTAATCTCTCTTTCTGCACTGCTCCCTCTGTCTGTATTGCCTCCCCTTTCTCAGGCTCCCCCTTGTTCTAATTCTCCCCCTTTGACATCAATGGCAAAGGGACTTATATCTATCTCTGAACTTTCTCTTCCATGGAGCTACAAGATGATGCTGTGGGTAGCTCCCCTTGAATGTATACTTCCTTTTAATGACTGGATGAAAGTGATACGACTCCTAATTTCTTTCTTAGATACTCAAATGTCTCTTTCGGAAGTGGCTTTGTGAATATGTTTGCAATTTGTTCTTTTGTAGCAATACACTCCAACTTTACTTCTTCATCTGCCACCTGCTCCCTTAGAAAATGATACTTTATAGGTATATGCTTAGTCCTTGAGTGCATCATCGGATTCTTCGAAATATTGATTGCACTTGTGTTATTGCAAAATATAGTGATAGGATGATCATACTCTACCTTGATATCTTTCAATGTCTGCCTCATCCATCGAACTCGAGTACAACAAGATGTTGATGCAATATATTCTGCCTCTACAGTTGATAGAGAAATTGACACTTGCTTCTTACTCATCCATGATACAAGATTATTACCAAGAAAGAAAGCTCCTCCACTTGTACTTTTCCTATCATCAACATTGCCTGCCCAATCTGCATCTGTGTATGTTGCTAGAGTGAAGTCTTCACCACTTGGATACCACATCCCAAAATCCAATGTTCCCTTTAAGTATTTGAATATGCTTTTAACTGCTTGAACATGTGTTTCCTTTGATGCAACCTGAAACCTTGCTACCATTCCAACTGCTTGCATTATATCGGGTCTTGAAGCTGTCACATACAAAAGGCTTCCAATCATTGACCTATAGAGTGTCTGATTTGCTTCAGGTGACTCATCATCTTTGTTTAACTAAGAGCTTACATCCTGTTATCATGGGGGTACTCACAGGATTACACTCCTCCATTCTAAATTTCTTCAACATCTCCTTGACATACTTGGTTTATGAAATAAATATTCCCTTTTCTAGTTGAGAAATCTGTAATCCAAGGAAAAATGATAGCTCACCAAGTATAGACATTTCAAACTCTTTTTGCATTTCCCTGGCAAACCCTTGACACATATTGTCATCACTACCTCCAAATATTATATCATCCACATAAACCACCACTATCAACTTATCATCATATATAGTCTTGATATACAAGTTGCTGTCAGCAACTCCCTTCTTGAATCCTTGTTGATGTAGATATTTATCTAGTCTTGTGTACCATGTTCTGGGGGCTTGTTTTAGTCTATAAAGTGCTTTCTTCAATGTGATGTCCCGATATAAAGGCATTGTTTAAATTAAATATTTAAATGTCATAATAAAAGACAGTGAAGTTGCATAAGTATTAATATTTAAATAAACATATATTATCACTTATTCAATAAATAATAATACTAAGTAATATTATTATATAAATATTTTTATTAAGATATAATATATATTTATAGATATATTATTATATTATTATATAAAATAAATATAGACAATAAATAATACTATAAATATATATTTTAAATGTTATTATGATAAATATAATCATAAATTGGAAAACATCAAATATAATATAATACATAACTAATAGAAAGGCAAATCAAGGAGCAACAAGTATATATAAGGGAATTAGAACATATTAATTCACATGAATTACAAAAGCAGTGGTTATAAGGCAGGGGAGGGATGAACTTAAGCACAGCAATTCACATGATATAATTCGTTGACCCTACCTTCAATAAAAGGTAGCGATTCATATGTTGAAGGAAATTTCTTAAGGTAAGGATTAAACAAGGCTGGGCAGCGCTCAGTAAAAGCTGCAGGTAGCAATCATCATATATAGGCCTTGCAAACTAAATCAAAGAGAATAATTAAATGAAAGGGTACCAATTAATGTAAAGATTGAAATTAGTTTAATATTAAACAAAGGTAATAAATAATAGCATTACTAACAAAGGAACGTGTCCCTTTCGAAAAGTTCTCTCTTCAAAGGGATACCTCTCTTCATAGGGAGCTGAAGGTATAAGTAAATTGGTGTGAGGGAGAGGGACATGGAAGAATAAAATGGGAAATCAGAAGGAAAAAGAATAACACATCCTTTGAGTTTAATATATATAGGAATAATATATATATTTTTCTAAGTTAGAGTATATTTATATATTCTAAAAATAGAAGACATTTCTGATTATGATTAAGCATAAAAGAGAAGAAGGATATCAACTCTGAGCTCAGGTCTGCCATAAGGACAAGTCAGTGATAAGGAAAAGTCAAATATTAAAAGGACAACAACAGAGAGTTAAGTCAGGAAATTACAGTCAGCATTACAGTCAACAGTCAACAAACGGAAATATAGAATAAAGTACATTAGCATTAATAATAGTTGGCATAAGAAATCAATCACAGAATCAGCAAGAATACCATCAAAGAAGGCAGATGTAATAGGGGGAAGAGAACTTCATACAGTAGCAAAGAGAAAAGAATATATGTTTGAGTTAAAAGAACAGATCAGTGAAGGAGTACATATATGTCATAATTGAGAACAACAGAGAATTATTTATTACAGGTATTCTACCATACTATAACTCTATCCTCTTCGCATTCTATTTCATCTATTATTTTCTACTATTCAATCATTATATCATTCTCTCATTCTATTCTTCTATCATTATATCATCCTATTCTATTATTCCATCATTCTATTATATCATTCTTTCATTCTACTCTTCTATCACTCTATAACTCCATTTTACCTTTCGATCATTATCTTCTTCTATTATTCTATTGCTCTATTATTACATCAATCAAATCAGATTTATTATACTTAGTAGACAATAATTATTAACAAGAATATATCTTAGGAATTTGACACATGAATTATTGTTTACCATTAAATGTGAATGTGAAATAATATAAGATCTTTAATGTTTTTGAATGATAATATGATGAGGGAATTGAGGGCATATGAGGAGGGGAAACGGCATTGGGATCATCCTCTAAGTACGCCACCCCATGGTGGATGGCTGAGGCCTGCCACATGTGGGCCAAGGGGGCATATGAGGCCGCTCTTGGGCTTAGAAGGAGTGGTTTCCGGGACACCCTGCTGTAGTTGCACTTCAACCTCCTCCATCATGGTAATAAATAGAATCATAAGAAGAAGCAAAATGGATTTTGATAAGGGGAACGGTGATAGGACACCTCACTAGGTCCCCCACCCCATATGGATGGCAAGAGGCCACATGGGGCCAAGAAGGGTGAAGCACCCGCTCTTGGGCCTAGGGTAGAGGGTTTCTTGGGCACCCTATTAAACCATTTTGTTCCAGGAAGAGTGAATTAGAAACCCTAAATATTTAATATATATTTATAACATGATAGTTTTGAAACCCTAACTCTAAACTTGTGGGATTTAAATTTTTAAGGTAAAATTAGTATTGTTCCAATAGGGGACATTACATTCAACTTGCACACATAATCCCTATTCTCTGTCAGCAAAAATCCTTCTGGCTGCTCAATGTATACTTCTTCCTCTAGATTTCCATTTAGGAAAGCAGATTTGACATCCATTTGATAGACTTTGAAATTTTTGAAACTAGCATAAGCCAAAAACATTCTAATGGCTTCCATCCTAGCAACAGGAGCAAAAGTTTCTTCAAAATCAATGCCTTCTACTTGTGCATACCCTTTGCAAACCAACCTTGCCTTATTTCTTACCACTTGACCATCTTCATTTAGCTTGTTTCGGAAAACCACTTAGTGCCAATCACATTTTTGTTCTTAGGTCTTGGGACAAGCTCCCAAGTTTCATTGTTTTCTATTTGGTTCAGCTCTTCATTCATGGCCTCTATCCAATGCTTATCTTCACTTGCTTCTTTGAAATTCTTTGGTTCTATTTTGGAAAGCAAGGAAAGATTTGTATCTTCTGGAACATTTACCAGTCTCCTTGTTCTAATCTCACCATCTTTGTCTCCTATAATCAGGTCTTTTGGATGATTCCTTTGAACAATTTTGGATGGTGTCTTAGTTGATGCTTTTGATGGTGTCTTGGTGCTCCTCTGCTTAACTACCTCATCCTCACTTTCCTCTACTTCTTCCTTGCAGCTTCCTTCATTATGAAAATCATCCTCTTTTGGTTCATTTTGATAACTTCTTTCCTCATCAATTTTCACATTGGCACTCTCAACCATTTTGTGCAACCTGTAGGCTTTACTTCTTGAAGAGTAACCCAAAAATATTCCTTCATGTGCTCTTGCATCAAACTTTCCCAAATCTTCTTCATCTCTTCTTATGTAACATGGACTTCCAAACACCTTAAAGTACTTCACCGATGCAGGTCTTCCTTTCCATAACTCATATGGTGTCTTGTCATTGTTTATTTTGATTTGACCTAGGTTGAGAATATACATTGCTGTATAAGGCTCATTTTGATAACTTCTTCCCTCATCAATTTTCACATTCGCACTCTCAACCATCTTGTGCAATCTTTTGTTAAAACACTTATAGGCTTTACTTCTTGAAGAGTAGCCCAAAAATACTTCTTCATCTGCCCTTGCATCGAACTTTCCCAAATCTTCTTCATCTCTTCTTATGTAACACAGACTTCCAAACACATTAAAATACTTCACTGATGCAAGCCTTCCTTTCCATAACTCATAAGGTGTCTAGTCATTGTTTATTCTGATTTGACCTTGGTTGAGAATATAAACTGCCGTATGAATTGCATCCTTCCAAAACGTGTCAGGTACCTTAGACTCATTCAACATGGATCTAGCCATCGCTTGAACGGTTCTATTTTTCCTTTCCATTACTTCATTTTGTTGTGGAGTTCTTGCAGCTGAGTACTATCTTCTTATTCCATGCTTCTCACAAAAATCTTCAAATTCATTTGATGTGAATTCTCCTCCTCTATCCGATCTAAGACATTTGATTTTGAAACGTGTCTCATTCTCCACTAAGGCTTTGAATGCCTTAAACTTGTCCAGAGCTTCAGATTTTTCCTTTAAAAAAGTAACCCAAGTCATTCTAGAAAAATCATCAATTAATAACATAAAATAGCTTTCTCCTTGCAATCTCCTTGTTGTGGTGGGTCCACATAGGTCTGTATGAATGAGCTCTAGAGGTTTTGATGAGGAATACTCCTTTGACTTAAAACTTCCTCTAGTTTGCTTCCCTAGTTGACATTGTTTGCAAATAATGTTTGAGGGCCTTGATATCTTCGGCATATCTTTCACTGCTTCCTTTTGACTAATCTTGACAAGGTTGTCAAAACTTAGATGCCCCATTCTCCTATGCCATAGCCAACTTTCATCTTCCTTTCCCATACAACATTTCTCACCTCTTATTTCACTAAGAATGTAGAGGTTGTTGCCTTCTCTACTGACTTCTGCAATTTGCTTTCCTCTCTTACTACAGGGATGCAATTCGACTCGGACTATAATATGCAATCCACGTATATATCATATCAGACCCACAATTGGCGTTGAACCTACCATCAGGTTTACCAAATCCAGTTTGGTCTAGATTTTTTGGATGGGATAGATATTACTCTATATTTTGATGTTATTGAAGTTTGAAACTGTATTTATTTTTTTGACATATCTATATATTTTGTTATTGTCAGAATTCTGCCCATAATTTGTTATGAAATTTTATGTTTATATATATATAATTCCAAATTGGATTTTTTTGAACCTTTTTTGAATATTTTGGGTTTTCGAATTATTTTTATGTAATGTCCCCATCTCCGTAATGGTCACATTTGATCTGGGTATTTAACCTTTACACTATTCCCATGGGCTGAATCGCATTCTAAGGGAATGATTGGTTGAAACAAGGAGTAAAAAGTAACTTAAGTGGTTCTATTCTTAAGTTGACTTTATAAAGTGTTCTAATTTTGAATTACTTTATAAAAGTCACTTAAGTTGGCCAAAAACACTTTATGTCATAAAGTAACATTGTGTACATAAAAACTCTATTTAATAAAGTACAAGTGGGCCCGATTTGGAGCGCTCCACTTGAGGGCTTTAAAAGGAGCATTTGGAAGTCATTTTATATCATTGAGTTATTTTATTTTGATTTGGAGATATTTCTTTTGGGCTGCAACTTGTTTTAGCTTGAATTCAAGGACGAAAACCCTTGTAATTCCTAATGGGTTGGACGAAAACCTAGCTCGCTTTGAGGAGGCTTCATGGCGGAGGTTTATTTGTACTTCATTTCATAAATTTGATATTTTGGAGGAGCTGGAAATTGAGTTTATTTGCAGGTTACAGCTGCTAGGGTTCTGAGTTTGCAAATTGATAGATTTGTCACTGAATATCAATTTGCTCTGGTACAATTTGCTCCAAGGAAGGCATCTATTTTTATTGCAAGGTTTTGAAGACTATCTTGGCATCCATGGAGAAGGGTTTGAATGCAGGATTGGTTGGAATTTCATATGAGACCTAGCCGTACCATTTTGTGTTCAGTTTGGAGGCATTTTGTGGCATATTTGGTGTCATAGGTGGAATCGCTATACCTAGAGGAGGTGCACCAGCCTAGGAGGGTTTATAAAAGGTGTTTGGCATCAACTGAAAGGGTTTGGAAGCTGATTGACAACAAAATCAGACCAATTTCAGTCATCTCCATTAATTACAATTGGTCACTTTGATGGGTCGATCTCTTTGGGAGCTAGCGCTTCACTTGGGAATGCCAATATTCCATTTTTGAAGGGTTTTCACATGATTTTGAGAAGGGTTTTAAGATCAGCATTCCATATTTCAATTATCATTATTCTATACCAGCTAACAAACAATGTTAGAGTCATCCACTTGTGGTGCGCCATCATCCTAGGGAGTTTCGGGTGAAGTTTTAAGGCATAACAGTCATAAACAGCTCTCTAACAGAGTTTATCAGACATATTCCAATAATAATCAGACCTGTAGCAGCTTATATCAGTAGGATCTGGCATACATATGTTGGTGGATTTATACCTAGAAGGGTAAATAACCCTAGGGATACTCATCTCTGCCTTTGGAGATCATTATATGGAGCATTGACGGAACAATCAGCTACATCAGGGTGTCAAACAGCTACAACAGTGGTGACAGCAGTGCCTTTGATCATATCAGTCATCAATTTGACCTCAGGAGACATTTATAAGTCATTTTGAAGCTAGTTTTCCAATCGGGTATGTCCCATTAATTGTGTACTTCATTTAAATCATAGGGAAGGGTTTCAAATTGTTTTTGGAAGAGTTTAAGTGGCTGTTATAAGTCTGATAATAGTTATATCAGACCTGTCTATCTCTGTATCAGACCTGATATTGATTAAATAAAGTTATTCTATCGGAGTGAAATCATTGTTAATTGTTTATGCAATCATTGTTTCCATTCCTATGCAATTGTTCATGATTTGGTGATAAAAATTATGCAAGACAACCGTTAGAATACTCAGAAAATCATATCAGACATTCAAAATCAGAATTCAGAGACATTTCATGCCAACCATTTGACAAAATGTCAAGAGGCCAAAGCTGAGTTTTGGGTTATATCTAGCAAAGGATATTTCATTTTACCTCCCAAATGAACTGACTTTCTTGACCCTGTTAATTGTGCCTACGATTGTGATGCACCTATGACTCCTCCAATAGAATTGAGAGTGAATTAGGTTGGTTGCTAAGAATTTGTAATAACCTGCACCTGTTGTTCTTTTGATTTATCTTTTTTAATATAATATATTTTTTAGTTTTTTCTGTGATCTTTCAGAACTAGATAGAAGATGCAGAAGGGGGTTTTCGTTTTCTTGAAGTGTGTATGTCAGAATACAAGGAATATAGCATACAATTGAAAACCCAGAAAAACTATAACAGATATGAATTAAATAATGAAGACCCAGTTCATAGAATGACATAAAATGAATAACCATCACATACCCATGTCAAAATAAGCATCTTCATATTTCTGTTGTTGACGGACCAACAACATGACAATGGAGTTTTGCATTGAAAGTATCAGCAAATGCAAGGAAACAATCTACAACTATCAGCATAAACCCTTAGGTCAAAACAACCACTAAGCAAGGAAGAACAACCCCAATAAACTCCAAACGGCTGCTCCAAGAAGTACGGCCAGCATATGAAGTGGCACGGCCTACACATGAAGAGGTACGACCAGCAAAATGAAGTACGACCAGCAATGAAGAAATGGCAGTCCCAACCCTTCTCAAATCTACAATACAATCCGTC
The DNA here is from genome assembly GCA_027924645.1 of Cunninghamia lanceolata. Taxonomy (NCBI): domain Eukaryota; kingdom Viridiplantae; phylum Streptophyta; class Pinopsida; order Cupressales; family Cupressaceae; genus Cunninghamia; species Cunninghamia lanceolata. The sequence continues at coordinate 4,620,379 of BSBN01000524.1, forward strand.
ACTAATACTCTTCCTCAGCTGCAACAAAACTGTAATAAGATATATCTTGTTATCTCCATCTCCGTCAATGGTGGTATCAAAATGAAGCTCAAATACAGCCACTGAGTATGGCTGCTCCAAAATCCCCTTGGGTGATCTTTCACACCTGTGGAAGATTGCTACCAATGGTGGTTTCCGTCACCAAAAGCCCTGGCTGGAAGAAATCCCCCAAACCCTCATTTGCAGAGCAAATAGAAGCATAAAATGTAATATCAAGAATGAATAAAATGAACTTCAAATGCCCTTTTATAATTCTCAATTTGCATTTGACTTTCATTTCATTTCATTTACTTTTATTTCCCACATTTCGTTCTTTTAATTTTGGTGCACAACTCTATAAAATAAAGTATACTTTGAAAGTCACTTATATCTCCCTTTTTAAAATGACACTTTAACTTATATTATAAAGTATATTTTAAAATCACTTATATCCCCTTTATAATAAAGTCCCATATTAAATAAACATTAATAATTTACGGACTTTAAAACAGAGGCTCAAAACACATCGGAATCCTAAGATCTATAGACCATTGGAAAGGTCTCGCCGAAACGCTTCACATCCAACTCTGAGATTCCCGAAACGGATAGAAACCCTAACTTACTAAAAATAGTAAGTATGGCCCAAAAGTCCGAAATCGCCTGGAAAGACATCATTGCAAACCATCTAATATCACTGAGCTCAATGCAACATCTGAGATAGCCAATGGCTGTCTGCCAAGTCACCAAAACAACGCCAGATTGACATTTACTATAAATAGCAGTGTTCTTTGAGGACTAAAGAGAACAAACCCAGAAAAACCCAGAAAGATTGTCGCCATGCAAGCACTTACTATAAATAGTAAGTATGGACAAATTGTCTGAAATCTCTTTGGAAAGTGTCATAGAGCTCCACTGGATCACCTGAACACATTGGTGACATCGAAATACTCCTTTGATCAGGCTGTCACCAACCCAGAAAGTTAGCTCCAACTGTGCTGCAAGAGGACCCAAAAATGGGGACATTACAGAATCGGAACCATACAGGGACGAAAAGCGAATCCCTTGGGTATGACGAGTGGATATTATGTAAAAAGTAGATTTGCATGGCCGAGTAATTGAAGTAGATGAAGCTAGTCTATTGGAATTGGGCGCCTAATTCAGTTGACCCTCGACTATGCCAACATTTTTGGCATTAGATGATCAAGAGTTTTGATCTTGCTGAGATGATGAGCCATAAAAGCTAGATTGAATGTTCTGGAAGTAGATCAACAAAGGGTGGTTGCTGCAAAATTACGTGAAGAAAGTGATGTTGAGGAGGAACATGAAGTACAATTGGAAGAACTTGTAGAAGATTCCAAACATGAAGAAAAGATCAACGCAACCAATCTCAAAATGGGAGGTAAGTACAAGATTGATACTTTTCTTCACAACAGTTGAAATTTTGAGGAGTTGATTGATTGGATTAGAGTTAGAAGAATATTCTCAGTATGGGCAGATAGAGGATCCTTAATATGTTAGATTTGCACACACTAAGTTGAAAGGTCACACGACTTTTTTTTTGTGAAATATGGGCATTTAAGAAGTAGAAAAGGGGAAGACATGACAAATTCCTGGAATAGGATTTTTGAAACTCAAGGGGAGAGCTTTGCCTTTTGATCATCGTTTTTCTCAAAAAGTTACAAAGTTCGAAGTAGAAAGAATTGAGTGAAGAGGATTACATTGAGGAATTTTACAATTTGACCATTAACTCTAATGACCAATAAGAAGACGAAGAGAAATTTGCTAGGCGTGTAAATGGACTTCGACATTGTATTCGAGATGAACTAAGTTTGCTTGAGTTGCATTTTGTAGAAGAAGCGTATTGGATGGATTCGAGGGTAGAAGTGAATTTTGAAGACGACAATGAAATCCAAGAGGAAGAGACAAGGGAGGCAAAAGCAAAATTGTTGGCAGAGGCAAAAGAGTCTAGAAGATGAAGGAACAAAAACAAGCTCATTACATTAGAGTCACACAACTTATTTTATTCTTGTGAAGAAATAGGTTATGGAGGGAGAAGTTATGGCAGAATATTTGAAGGGATTTGTTATAGATGTGCCCAATATGGCTAATGAGCATGTAAATACCTGAAAGCAAATAAGGAGAATATAAGTGAGGCAAGAGCTCATACAACTCAGTAGGAGAAAGGTCAGAAGAAGAAAATATATCAGTTGAATGTGAGGGATGAGAGAATTTGATGTGCGCAAAGTATCTATGAAGCCAAAGAGGAAAGAGGGAGGTATGTGATAGTGAAAGAGCATTTCTTAAACCAAGTGTAAAGCAGGATTTAAGTATTGCAAGATGGTTATTGATGGAGGCAATAATGATAATATGGTTTCTACAGTGATAGTATGGAAGTTCTGTGTAAAATGTACCACACTTATATTTATACAAGGTTACATGGTTATAGAAGGGTCATCAATCAGTCATGATAGAGTAGTATAAAATGAACTTCAAAATTGTGAATTACCATACTGAAGTAGTAGATGACATGGTAGTCATGGATGCATGCCATGTGTTGTTGGGAAGGCCTTGGTTAAATGACAAAAGTGTAGTGTAGGATGGGAGAAAGAATAATTACAAATTCTTCAAGGATAGGAAGAAGTACAAGTTGTTGCCCATGAAAGAATTAGGAGAATGTAGTAGGTTGATGCTAATTTTAGGAATAGTCCCTACAAGAAGCTGAAAAGTTAGAGGTTATAGGAAAGAGGAGTCCAGAGTGTAGAAAGAGGATCCAATAAAAGTGGATCCCTAGATGGGATTAAATGCATTAGAGAGAAAATAGGAAAGTGCAAGACTTGTTGGATAAAGGTGCAATTAGGCAAGAGAAGACTGGAAGATTATTCGTCTTTTAAAGTGGTTGTGTGAATGATTGTTATATTATCAAAAAGGATCAAAGCTGTCTTTGAATTGCTTAGCAAGAAGAGTATACCTAGTGAAACAAATGGCAGGGTTGTGTTAAAACTAAGAGAGGAGGGAAGAGTGGAGGTTGAAGTGTAAAAAAAAGAACATGCTAGATGTAAGAGTTTTTCACAAATGCATTGTGATGCTCTTAGTGAAACAAACGGTGAGGTTGTGTTGAAATTGAGAGTGGAGGGAAGCGTGGAAGTTGAATCATCAATAAGCACATGCTAGAGGTGCAAGAGCAAGTGAAAAGAACAATAGTAGAAAAGAAAGAAGCATGGATTGATTGTGGAGAAAAGTAGGAAAATTGAAGAGTAAGTAGTTGAAGGTCTAAAGTTGGTGTATTTGAGAGTGTATCGGTTCCTTCTTAAGAAAAATATGAAGTTAAAATACATGAATATTGCCCCTTGTGGAAATGAATTTGATGTTGAGTAAAATTGAAAAACAAGAAGTTTAGAAACAATATGTGAGGAGATTGACAAGACATTGGATAAACCACTTGGTAGGAACACGCTATGATGGGAAGATAGACAATTAGAAGAAACTACATGGGTGCTAGAAATTCATGGCCAAAATGCTTGGCCATGTTTTGTTTCTTTACATTCAAAATTGTTACAATCATGCTCACAGTCAAAATATAGGGGAGTTTGATGCATAAGCATCCTTGGGAAAACAACTTCATTCTGCATGTTTGAGGACATTTTTGTGATCTTACAACATCTTGGAGGCTATTATGTAGAATTTTGGAAAACCAACCATATTGTATATCATCTTATGATGAACATGTCGAAGACCTAAGAATTACAAAGTACATAACTTTGTCATACAAACTTGAAATTGGGTTCTGGTTTTCTGCAATTGCATAATTTTTCAAGAGGAATACAATGGTGGTAGACAAATCTCAATGATTTGTGGTCTTTTGCTTGGATACTAGGTTGAAGTCAACATTGTGATCTTGTGGCAATAATACCTTGCATAGTCTTGTAGTGGTCATCACATTTGTCACATTTCAAGAGGAATGTAAGGGTGCCACATATTTATCCTCATGGAATGTGGCCTTGTGCCCACATCGCCATGTTGAAATTGACATTGTGGTCTCATGGCAAGAATACCTTGCATGTACCATACCTTGTCATATTGATTTATATTGAGTGCCATTTTTTTGAAATTGCATAATTTTTGCAGTAACATAGTTTTAACATCAAAACAGCTATGGTTTGTGGTCTCTTGCCCACAACACTACATTGAAGCCAATTTTATGGTTGCTCTCTCAAGACATCACGTTGAAGCTGATTTTGTGGTTACTTACATGAGACACCAATTGAAGCTAATTTTGTGGTCACTTGCCAAAGACAACATGATGAAGTTGTCAGTCATTCACTTGGGATGCTATGTGATTAGTAATTAACTTGGATACCAATGTGTAATGTATGTAAAAAAGATTCTAACTTATGTGTGAATGAAAACACTATAAATTCTTCTATTCCTGAGTTCTTTGCTTATGAAATTTGCATTAACATAGAATTTATTTGCTTGCCATAGTGTTGGAAATGAAAAGTGCATAAAGGAAGTTGAATAATGAATAATGAAAAAAATCAATACCGATGAATGTATTGCCATAGATACAAATTCAATCTAGGGAAACATTTTGGGTGAGAACTCTTGTTGATGATGAGGTTGAGCCTCCTTTCCAATCGCCAACATGCAAGATTACAAGACTCTAACTTTAGTACATCACAAGGCTGTTGTGAGATGATAAAAAGGCTTCTACAACAACCTCCAAGCTGGGTCTTAGTGATTTCACTACTCAAACTAAGAATTAAACTTCCTGCATAGACTTATCTCTTAGTGGTTGTAGTACTCAAACTACGAATTAAAGTTCTTGCACAAAGTTATGTATTGGTGATTTGAGGCATACTCTAGATGCCATTAAAGTTCTTGCACAACTATAAGTTATAACTATCAAGCAACTCTAGATGCCATTACCAAGGCTCATACATGTTGTTTGATGCATACATAGGGTAAACAAAATGATGGCAAGATCCCTTGGGTAATTGTAGCTCAATAGTCAAGCTCCATAATCACTTCACATTACTTCTAAGTGCTCTTCTTGTCACATTGGATGGGTTTGACACAAGTTGAACTTGTCCATCTAAATGTTGGTGATTTTGTGTAATAAATACCCCTGAATTTTTGACAATTTTTCACTACGAAATGGGCAAGGTGAGAGCATACGATGTATAGGACCACACCCAACTATTTGAAATGCAACAACATGAAGTGATCTAATCAACTAAAGCACACAAGGCGACTGAGTTGACCTTTCTCTACGCTTATTTAGCAGGGCGTGTTTGAATGCAAACATAATGATGCACACAAGGCGGCTAAGCCATCCTTCATTTGCGCTTATTCAACGGAGTGTGCTAAAACATCAACATGCTATAGAACTGGCGATAAACCATCCATTTGTTACAAAATGAAATGCATGATTAAGAAGCCTAGCGGTGGTACTACCATCTAGGGTTTACAAGATGTATTTATTGCAACTAATATAAGATATAACAGTAAAGGCTGCAATTAAATCTTATAATATTCTGATCCAATTGAAACAATACTGCTGCAACAAATATTGCTGATATGAGAAATTGGAAAATCATACAATCATTAATAGAAGCATACTCAACTGATGATATCAAGTTGTAGTTGATGCAGCACATTGAAATTAGTTATTTGCAGGTCTGAAACCAGTTGCAGCTGAGCAATGATTGAAAAGTGCTAAAATCCAAACCCTAACCAGCAAGACTATTAAAATATTAGTTGTATTATTAATGGTCATCTTAGGATATTTCTATTTCTGTTCTAGCTTAGGATAGCTTAGAATCTTTCTATTTGCTTTGCTTTATTAGTTTTAAATCCGTTTTAGAAACATCATGTAAACCTCTTTAAATAGAGCCTTGCTCTATTGTAAATTGATCTCTCTTTTATATAATATCATTCTGATTTTTACCAACATGGTATTAGAGCCCGGTTGAGCTCTCTAGTTTGTCTGGAAATTCTGTATGGCGTACAGATGACGCCAGTTTGTCTGAAATCGCGTCCCTGAAAGTCGCGTTTTTTTTGGTTTCATGATTTCTGGGTGTTATGAGTTTGGGCGCGGTTTCTGGAGGCACCTACAGATCTGGTCGCGTTTGGTGCTCGTGATTTCTTTGAAGGCGCTGTCTTCGTCTGATGGTCGCGGCCATGTTTATCGCAGCTAGCGATTCCCTAAAGGTGCATTTTTTTAAAATCCTACGCTTGGCAACTATTGTCTGAAGACGTATTTTTTGATAGCATTCTTTTTTGAGGCATCATTGACTTTCATCTGTGGCGAGGGTTTTTTAGTCGTTTTGCTGCCTCTTTGCTCGGGATTTCGCGTTGTTGAGACATTTCGTTTCTGGTCATGATTTTTTTTTGGTCGCCGTTTTGTGACGTTGGGAACTCGCGATTTTTGGGCGGCCATTCTGTTTGGTAGCGGACTTTCTTCCTTTTTGAGGTCGCGTATTGTTCTGTTTTTCATTGGAGTTTGGAGGAAGATTCTGGCTCTTGTCAAGTATGCTTCCTTTTCTGTTTCGCAATTTTACGCCCGACGGCGTTTTCCATTTGTTTATGGTCGCGATTTTGGCGACTTTTGAAGCTTTTATTAGCGGCGGCCATTTATTCTTGGGGATCCTTGGTCAATTTATATGGCGTTTTGTTTTTTCTAACCTGGTCGTGAGTCTTGCTTCAGCGGAAACTTCCTTTTTTATTGCCGTTCAGTTTTGGAAACTTTCCTTGGCCCTTTCCAGTTTCTGATTGCCGTTTTGTGTGGGTCCCATCAATCAAGTGCCCAGCCTTTAATTCAAAGATCTTTGCCTTAGTTTTTTGCTGGGCAGCTTGTGGTTTGAAGGCTTCATTTTGTTTTGGCGGGAGATTTCATGCCAACAATGAAGGGTTGATTTATTTTTTGACCCAGTTTTGACAGAATTTTTTTGGGAAAAATAAAAATTCTGCAAAGAGTTTTCAAAGGTTTTTTTGAAAAATCTTACGGTCTGTGAGCCTCTTTTTTAGATGTTTTTTGAAAAATCATGAGTTGTGCTAGCTGATTGTCCAGGGTTTGTGCCAGCTGATCACATAGTTGCCTCATTTTTTGTGCTTTGGAAAATGGGAGGGATGGCGTCTTTGTCCAATGTTATGTTGGAAAATACGCAGAGGTTCAATGGAAAGAATTACAACACGTGGAAGCAGAGGATGCTTACCATCTTTGAGTACCGGTGTCTGGATAAGCTTGTTCTAGGTAAAGACGCTCGTCCCATTACTCCTTGGAAGAATCAGGACAAGTATGATGAAGGTAATAGGGAGGCAGGTATGCTTCTAAAATTATCTGTCACCAATGAGATGTTACCAGAAATATCATCTGGTAAGTTTGCTGCGGAGATCTGGAAGCATCTGAAAGATCTTCATGAGACCTCAGACAAAGGAAGGGCTTTCTTTCTGAAGAATATGCTGTCTCTATTATGATGGATGGCCAAGTGTCTTTGCAGGGGCACTTGACGAAAATCAAATATATTCGCGACCAACCAGAGGCCATTGGTCGTAAGATGGATGAGGAAGATATAGTGGTGATCACTTTGAAAAGTTTGCCACGTTCCTATGAGCATTTCATCAAAACGCTTAGCATTACATCCTCCAATGTTAGCTTGACATTTGATGAGCTGTGTGTTAGGGTTAGCCGGCAGAAGATATCAATTAAATGCAAATAAAAATTAAACAGAGGAATGAAAAATCCACAGAAATAATAACAGCGAGAGACAAGTTTTAACGTGGTTCACCCAAACTCGGGCTACATCCACCAACAAAGAGTCCAATATTATTATCCAGTAAATCAAATTGATTACAACCAGCAATCCTTGCAACTCAATACTACTGCAAAATGCTACAATACACAATGGAAACCCTAACCCTTAGCCGCTTTTATCAAGCCTTATGTTGGTTACAAAAATAGGGTTTTTTTTTATGTCGGCCAATAGAAAAATAACTCCTGACGCCTTTATAAAATAATAAAAAATCGTGAGGTTTCGGGGGCATTGCCCCCAAGCTCCCGCGAGGGCATTGCCCCTCAACCTCGCCCTGTATCATGACAGGGAGTGCGCCAGGGGCACTGCCGCTTGATCCCGTTAAATAATTTGGGGGGAAACCGCGCCGATAAAAGTGGGGTAAATTTAACCTCCGAGTCTGATTAGGCTCCATATAACAACAATCTCCAACTTGGAGACTGATCAGACTCCACACCATATCACTGTGCAACAAGATTTTGCAGTAGGATAGGTGGAGGAAGCAATTTGGGAGCAACAGTCAGTCTCCTAGTGTTGAACAAGCATTTATTGTTGAGGAAGTTGGCAAAGGCAAGTCTACTCAGCAGAAAGGACGAGGCGATTTGGAGGAGGACTCCAAGAAGTGGTTGGCTGATGAGAAGTACAACCAGGAAATGTCTCAGCAAATTGCTCACGTGGCGGAGCATACTGAGAAGGAGTCTGCATTTTATGCATTTTGAGGACCAACACACCATAGGGTTATGGGTTTTTTGTTTGTACGATGACCATTAAGGGAGGGTATTAAAATATTAGCTGTATTATTAATGGTCATCTTAGGATATTTCTATTTCTATTTCTGTTCTAGCTTAGGATAGCTTAGAATCTTTCTATTTACTTTGCTTTATTAGTTGTAAATCCTTTTTAGAAACATCATGTAAACCTCTTTAAATAGAGCCTTGCTCTATTATAAATTGATCTCTCTTTTATATAATATCATTCTGATTTTTACCAACAAAGACAAGACATTCCAAAATCATTTATTCACCTCAAAAATGATGTAGACTGCATTCCTACCATGAGGTGCCACCAACCAGACCCAAACTCCAAGCAAAGATGAGGTGATTTGACCTCAAGCCCTCATGCCTTCCCCAAGAAATGGTACGGCCTGTACTAGAATGGTATGGCCAGCCTTGGTCTGCAAGTTACTCCTTATTCCCTCTTTCAAACAACATAAATACACATGAAATCCATGCGCACTGAGTCTAGAAAGATAGTATTGCCAGCAAGATGGATTTAGACCCTTGTTGCAACCCAAATAATGGTGCTGTAACATACACCCTTAGATATGTTTTTTCTTTGCCAAGTTTTTTGCTTTCTTGACTGCTTTTTGTTTAGGGTTTCGTGTGCATGTATGTTTTTTGCATTGAATATACATAATATGAAGCATATAAACCAAACCCAAAAAAACTAAAGCAGGTAACAACAAAATATCGAAGATCTAGTTTATATTATAGCCAAATATAACAAAATACCCATGTTGAGATTTGCAACTTCATACAATGGCTGTCGATGCCCAGCACTAAAAGACCCTCTGGAAATCGCTCCAAACTCCCAGCAATGACAGAGATTCAGCATACAAGTATATATAGTCAGATTTGTGCTCCTAGGCGCCCAAATTCCAAGTAGAACCAAACCCCAAAATGAAGTTTCCAGCATCTCTGTGGCTCCATGTCATGTCCTTGCTGTTGTACGGCCCAGCCATGGCAGTCTTCAGCAAATAAAACACCACACAGGTCTGTAAAACCATCAGAAACTCTGCTATTCCTCTGTTATTTCCAGCGACCAGACTATCAGCTCAAATTGACTCCAAAACCAGCAAGAATGACCTCACACAAAGTACAGCCAGCATCACCAGGGGTACGGCCTGCTGTATACAGGTACGGCCAGCAATGGTAAATGTTTTCAGTCACGAAAACTCTTCAAAAAACTATCAAATCTGCCCTTCACAATCTGCCTATTCATTTGCATATCAAACTCCTTCAAATTTGATCATATCTAGCTCAAATCTCCGCCGTAATATATCATTCGAATGCACAACTGAAGCCTCTGAATGAAGCCTCCAAGAATCTCTTCCTGATGTGGTCTCTCACGCACGAAGAAGAGGACTATGTAGAGGTTTTCGTCTCAACACAGCCAATATCAAACCCTCAAGCTTCCAAGCTCAAGAATGCACGACAAAGCAATTTTTCATAAAGTGAATAATAATCCCAGCCTAAGCAAATGAGGCTCATTTCAGTTCTTTTATCTTCCTCAACCCCAAAGCCCAAGAGAGGGAATATAATATTAATTTTTATTTATGTCTTAACCCCCTTATTCCTCCATGAGGGCGCCCATTCCCTAGTGAACAACTTTTTAACTTTAAGTTATAACTTTTATTTATAAAGTGAGCACTTTATAACTTAAAGTCGTTTTAAAACATAACTCACTTAGCCCATAAATATATTATAAGTTAAATCTTTAATTTAACTTATATTTCAACCAATAAGGCTTCAGACAACTTGCAACTAACCATCTTGAGCTAGGATCCTCTGCATCTGACTTACTATAATTAGCAAGTCACTCCATCCTGACTTACTATAAATAGTAAGTCTCCAAATTGACCCCCTAATCACAACCATTAGCCTACGAGAGTCCAAGGATAGGCTAATCTCCATCATTAGTTTGACTGGGCTAATTGGGGGACATTACAGGGGCCTGGAATGGTACAATTTCCTTGAAAACACATCCTCTTCAAATAAAATCAGAATTATGCTGAAAAATAAAACCACAACTGAAAATGATCATCCATTCACACCAAAAACTCCCACCAAATTGCATCAAAGTCAAATTACATCAAATTCCTCCATTGCAACTCAATGTGATTCCTGAAATGAAACCACTAAGGCCAGCTAGGGGGTTTTCGTTCTCGAAACCAGTATTTTCGAGAGGATTTTTGTTCGCAAGAAAATCGGAGATGAAAACGAGTTCTCTCAAAGCAGAAGCAAATTTTCATATCATGTGTAACCTCAACAATGAGCTCCAAACCTCGTTTATAACTCACTTGAGGAAATAAAATATGACTTTTCTCTTTTCCCTCCAAAAGCTCTTTTTTTGAAATTAAATAATAATCCATTTGTGAGCTAAGTCCCCTTGTGCCTAACGCCTTCTATATGCACGACTTAACAGATTTTTATTAAATAATTACTCATAAGCTGTCTTTTGAAGAATACTTTTCGACAACTTAAGTAATAACTATTTGATAATTTTAATTATCCATCCAAGTTGCAGAAAACATCAAAATGAGTTAAATACGAATTTCTGATCATACCATAATTCTTCTGTGGACTAGGATGATGAACTGTATCAACTTGGCGCTATTCTAAAAATAGCCTACCACTCCAAGAAGTGTGGACAGATCTCAAAAGGATGAATTTGCATTTTGAAAGAAACATGGGGCTCACTACGATCTCCTGAACTCACTGTCATGAATTATACCATTGCTTGTTCATTTTGTTGGTGTAAATTAATATTTACACATTAGCATAAGTTAATTAGGAAATCATTTACCTTTTATTAGTTGTCAATCTTATCACATAGGATAAGATTGCTTTATCTGCTTTGTCTATTTTTGACAAATGCATTTGTATATCTTTGTATTATTCCTTTGTGAATAATTAATGCACATGAAGTATTGGTTGCATATTGTGCCTCTTATTTTTGGCTTCTGCTTTTTAAAGCAATCCTCTTTGTAGAAGAAATACTATAGATGATTTTGGGAATCTAACACATTTTTGTGCTCTCCAAGAAAGTTGGAGTTCTCCCTTGCTCAACCAATTAGCCTATGGGAAAACTCAAAAAATAGGCTAGCTGTTCTCAAACTGATTATGCTTGAGAAGGGGACATTACATTTTGGCACAGACCAAATACATATCCTTATGCTAAGGTGACTTCACTGAGAAGTGGGGCCTTCATGTGGGGTTAGTCTTGTTTCTTCAAAGGACTGTCCTACTAAAAAAATGTGAGGAGTTTGGCATGTGCGAAACCCATCAAGATGCCTTTTTTCTCAGTTTTGAACCTGTCAATGGTTTCTTGGGGATCCAAATTTCCCCTAGAGTCTTTATCTTGGTCCAATCATGTTTTCTTGTTTGAATGTCTTGGCCCCTTACTTACTTTTGCCTTTTCATTTTGGTCTTCAAATTGATGATTTCGAGGTATAGTGTGTTTGTTTTTAGCATGGGGGTAATAAGTCATGTTCTTATTGAATCTTACTGATCGATTTTGGATCAATGTGTGTAATGGTGATAACTATATCATTTGTCATTCCAGATTGATCCAATTGTAGAGACATACCGTGTGTCAGGGATCAAATAGACATGCAACTCAATTCATCAGTCTGCAATTGTTTACTTTGAGCGTTAGCTCAATGGTGGAGATCTCTAATAATTAGAAGATGAATTGCGTCATCTTTCCTGTTGATTATTTTCCTTTCAATAAAGGAAAAGAACTACAAAGACAAGCATTCATTCCAATCTAGGGATAGGGGCTTTTGGAATTTACAAGAGTAAAGTTAGAAAAAATGAGGGAAGCTTGCAGGGAAGTGAGTAAGTGCAGCTTGAAGAAGTTTTTTGTTTTCCCAGAAAGTCCACAATTCATGCAGTTGTAGAATGTGTTCTTGTAATTTGAGTTTTTAAAAGTACAAAATATAAGTGTGGGTTGTTGATTCATTCTTCCCAACAGTTGATATAAGAAAGTTTTGAGTTGTAATAAAATCCTGGAGCATGTTTTCTCTTAGCCATTCATTTGTTGTGTCAATTTCTCCAAAATTGCTAAAATAAAAATTCCTTGAGTGTGAATATTCACTTCTATATTGTGTCTGTGCATTCTGATCTGGCTGAGTGGTTGATGGTTGTTCAGTTGACCCTTGATCATGCCTGTAGGAGCATGGGCAAGTTACATGAAGGGGATGAGGATTGATGGAAAGAACATTTCCCATATTGATTTTCATTACTTATCCTATTCTTTTCTTTAGGGGTCTAGAGTTTGAAGATTCAGGTCACAATGGAGACTTGTTTTTATGAATCAGTGGACAAATTGGATAGATAGTTGGGATTCATTAACTTACGTGTTGTCTATATTTCTACTCTGCTGCTTAACATGTTGCTGAAAATGACATGCCATAAAAGGAAATGAAAATAACATGTTTATCAAAATTTATCATGTATTTTTTTCTTGTGCTGACTAGTATTGCCTTTGTTAATTTATTTTGTATTTTAAATGCTAAAGGTTTTTATGGTGGGCTTGGGTGGATGGCTCTTGGAAGAATTCCTGCTTTGGGAGTACGCTTTGGAACATATGAACTTTTAACAGCATTCTACAAAGGTATTCCCTTTGTCTTCAATTCATTAAATTATCATGGGATTTGTGTTTGTTGGGGGGAGCATTATGGCAAATTCTTTCTGGTGAGATGAAAGAGCAGGATATTCTCTGTTTTAATCCTGTATTGCTTGGTTTTGGAAACACAATGAGGAGCTTGACTAAAGGATGTAGTTCTGCTCAAATAAATATCAAAAACCAAATTGATCTTGCAATGATCAATAACATACATGTCTGCAAAAGAAGGTGGAAATCTTCAAATGGCATTTTGATCACAGATGTTAAACAATTTCCTGGGTCCCACCCTATTGTCATTCTGAGCGTTTCTGAGCAATTGTTTGAAATTAGTCAGTAGATTGTGAGCTTGAGCTCCCTGGTTGATTGTTATCTTTCTTGTAGATTACAGCTTTAAAAGAATCACAGACTGGATGAGGAAACAATGAATTGTACGTTCAATATCATGAAACAAACTTGTACTAGAATTTTTAGATGCAAAACATATCTTCAGAAAACCTCAGTCTCCTCTTCTGAAGCATTCTCGTAAACCACATTAAATAATCTAAGAAATATACACCAAAGCGAAGAGGGTGTGCACCTTGCTTTGGGAGGACCAAGATAACTGTAAACAGAGAACAGGACCTTTTGTTTTTCAACAGCATATTTGCTGTTTGGAATTGTGACAGCTAGATAGAATATCAAATCTTCTTCTGCTCTAGAATTCATTTATTTTGTAGGATCCATCCAGTGCACTTATGTGGATCCACTGAAAGCCCATCTTAATACCTCTGATGGCTGCACTCACCATCTAAAGTAGAGAAATGATTGTTCAGTCTTCTTCATCAAACAGCTCTTTTAATCCTGTAGTTTCAGCAAGCTATAATTCTGGAACAATCTCAGTTACAATGGCAACATGCAAGTAAACTTTAGCATTGAAAGCAAAGTTAGGCTGTTTTTAAGATAATGATGTACAATGTAGCTTAGGGGAAAAATGCATGCATGCATAGAGCCTTTTTAAGTCTATAAAACCCATGTTATTCTTATTTTGTATTAGCTTGTATCATGAAGCTAGTGTTGAGGTTCTCCATCACTACCGGAACTGAGGTTCTCCATGACTACCGGAACTGATGTTCTCCATAGAGAATGACAAACAACATTTAGGTTCTTGGTGGTTACCAGTATTGAGAATTTGTTCATGGCGTTCTAGTTGTTAAGCTTCTCCATAGCCTGGTTGGTTGTTTGGAGTTTTCAGCAGCCTTGTATAATATTTCCAGCAGTTGGAAAGATATCAGAAATATTTATATATGTTTACTCTTATCTAGTTAAGTTTATTAATTGCATACAATAATAGAAACTAACACAGATAGAGCAACACACTAGAAGCTTTATTCAATAGAGTTTGCTTACATTCATGTAGATCAAGTAAGCCTATGCCAAGATCAGACACATTCCCTGTCTACAAGAGTTTTCAGCAGCCTTGTATAATATTTCCTGCAGTTGGAAAGATCTCAGAAATATTTATATATGTTTACTCTTATCTAGTTAAGTTATTAATTGCATGCAATAATAGAAACTAACACAGATAGAGCAACACAGTAGAAGCTTTATTCAATAGAGTTTGCTTACATTCATGTAGATCAAGTAAACCCATGCCAAGATCAGACACATTCCCTGTCTACGAGAGTTCAATTTAAAAAGGGGGGCCAACGGTTGTTGGTTAAGACAAGGCCGTTGGAACTGCTACAATGAATCATAGCAACTAACCAAGGCCGACAAGCACTAACAAAACATTACACGCTTATTTATTCTAATTACATCAACCCCCCCACCCCCCACCACAAAAAAAAAAAAAAAAAAAAAGAGAAGTTGGGTTCCTGGCTGACAAAACAAAAAGACTATGCATCGGGGGTGGAAGACATTCCTGGAGGTATTTCAACACCTTCTGAATTTGAAGATGTGGTGCCTGGAGTATGTACTTGCTGAGTGGCAGCCCTGATCTTGTATACTTCTGCTGTATGTTCCTTGAGGTGGTGTGTGACAATTAATTCACGTTCTCTTGTCTTCAAGAGCTTTGTTCCATACGTGATCCTGCGAATACACAGAAACAACAACAAAGATGGAAAGAACATGACCTGCCCTTGGGAAACCAATGGATTTTAGTTTTAAATCTGACACAATACAAAAGTATCGTATGAATACAAACAAGTATCTTTGGAATCTTGGATCTCCCAATTCTTGAATTTTTTCAAATATGCATTTATGTTTTTTAAAGGAAAAAAAGTAAGAAGAGAAGAAGGTAAGGAAATATAGGTCTAGTTTTCATTAGGTGAGCTTTTACACTATGAATATTTTGAATTGCATTACCTTTTCCTTTTATGTATTCCAGATTAGGTTTAGGCCCAGAACTGTTTCCCGTAATTCCCAAATTTGGTAAAAATTGAAGTAGCAGGTTTCTTGGTTGTCTCTCTTCCTAAAAATTCATAGTAGCCATAACAATGTGAAGATCACACTTTCTCGCAATCATGGGAGAGAAGTCTATGAATATTTTAAGCAAATTATGAATTTTCACATTGCAAAAATATGTCAATTGCACGACAGAGTGCATGGTAAACAACTTAATTATTTTCCTGCATTGACTACCAATGCAACATCTTCAAGTTGAAATATGTTAAATCTCCAGTGGTATTTTGGAGGAAAGGAAAGGAAACATCTCTTTAATATGTACTGCCTAGGGGAATTCGAGCCTGGAACTCTGACCTATACACTTAAGACAAACTAGTCCTTGACAATTCAAATTTCAAAACACTAAACCAAATCCTTAAAAGATGTTATAGACATCTTTGCAACTGAACTGATTGCTGGAGTTGGATTTAACATAGCTGACAAATGTTTAAACGAAAAAATAACATATGAAGTTGGATTTATTAATGAAATGCTAAAAATTACATTCGTGCTGAACATTGTCCTTTTAATTGACCAAACAACCATAGTTGCATTTCCATGCCACCTGAGAAATGTTTGAATCATTTCTATTTGAATCTTAAATTTTGGGACT
Organism: Cunninghamia lanceolata; assembly: GCA_027924645.1. Lineage (NCBI taxonomy): Eukaryota > Viridiplantae > Streptophyta > Pinopsida > Cupressales > Cupressaceae > Cunninghamia > Cunninghamia lanceolata. The sequence continues at coordinate 4,636,630 of BSBN01000524.1, forward strand.
ATCAATATTTGGGTCAAAGTATTAGTATAATAATGCAATAAAGTGTAATTAATTAGTTGGTCGTTAGGTGTAGTCATTAAAGCAGGTAGTTGCAGCAGGTGATGTACCATTAAATATTGTAGCTGTAATGGTAACTTTTATAACTTTATATAATGCTGCTTTCACTCATTGTGACGCAAGCCTTCTTGCAAATTTCTCTTATCTCTCTTCTTTGTAGCTTTGCTAACACAAATAACATGTCAGTGCAGGTAGCATTACAAAGTTATCTAGCACATTTCTGAAGATCTTAATCTAAAATCACTTGTAAAGGAAACACAATGAGCTTTATTAAAATAATATTTTAGATATATTAATGGTCAATGATGTAATATAAGCTTGTTTCTATTTCTGTTATTAGGATAGCTTTCTATTCTTTAGAAACATCATTTTGTAATTCTTTATAAGGCTTTTGCCTATTCATTAATAAATCATGAAATTACCAAAATATGCTATCAGAGCGGGAAAACCAATTTTTGAATTTTTTCTTGGGCTCTGTTTTTTCGCAAACTTGGTGTCTGATTTCACAGCTTAGGGCTTTTGAAAAATCGTGGATCTTCCTGGAGGTCGTTCTTTTTTTGGTTTGAAGGTCACGATTTTATCTGAAGGGGTCGCGTTTTGAAATCGCGTTTTGTTTTTTAACTCTGCTGAGGTCGCGATTTTTGTTAGTCATCTGCACAGTGTTACCTCACCTCTCCTGTCGACGATTTTCCTTTGTTTTTTTCCAAACGATGCCGCGATTTGCATTTAGTTCCTTTCTGGTCGCGCTCTTGCGGGTTGCTTGTTGCAGACCGCAATTTTCATAGTCGTGATTCTTTCTGCTTCTTAATCGTTTGGTCTCTTGGTCGAGCGCTCAAAGTACTAGCTCTCAAGCGATCTGCTCTCACCTATGGTCACGAGGGTTCTTCATCAAGTGGTTTTTTTCAAAATCACGCCTTTTTCGGAGGTTGGTCATTGTTTGATTGACTGCGGAGCGGGAAAACCAATTTTTGAATTTTTTCTTGGGCTCTGTTTTTTCGCAAACTTGGTGTCTGATTTCGCAACTTAGGGCTTTTGAAAAATCGTGGATCTTCCTGGAGGTCGTTCTTTTTTTGGTTTGAAGGTCGCGATTTTATCTGAAGGGATCGCGTTTTGTTTTTTAACTTTGCTGAGGTTGCGATTTCTGTTAGTCATCTGCACAATGTTCCCTCACCTCTCCCGTCGACGATTTTCCTTTGTTTTTTTCCAGACGGTGCCGCGATTTGCATTTAGTTCCTTTCTGGTTGCGCTCTTGCGGGTTGCTTGTTGCAGACCGCGATTTTCATAGTCGCGATTCTTTCTGCTTCTTAATTGTTTGGTCTCTTGGTCGAGCGCTCAAAGTACTAGCTCTCAAGCGATCTGCTCACCTGTGGTCACGAGGGTTCTTCATCGAGTGGTTTTTTTCAAAATCACGCCTTTTTCGGAGGTTGGTTGTTGTTTGATTGACTGCGGTGGTTTGTGGTTCAAGACTTTGTCTTTGGCCATTTGTTGTTTGGCGGGTGAATCCTCAACAACGTGTGAAGTGGTCTGCGTTAGTGCTTAAGTCAAAAGCGTCTTCACCAGCCACAGTTTGTGGTCATTTGGCCTCTATGACCAAGCCCCAACAAACACTAACATCGGACTTTTGTTTTTTTGGTGGGAAAATCTCTTGTTAAAGTTGCGGATTTGAATTTTTTTTTGCATAACCTCGGGATTCGGGTTTTTGTGTTGTCAATTTGCCTTGTTTTTTGTGCCTCGAAAAACGTGAAAAATGGCCTCTTTATCCAATATTATGTTGGAAAGCAAAAATTCAACGACCGCAACTACAACACTTGGAAGCAGCGCATGTTGACCATTTTTGAGTATCGGTGCCTTGACCAACTTGTTTTGGGCAAAACTACACGTCCTCCAATGACAGGTAAAGATCAGGATAAATTTAATGAGCAAAATCGGGAAGCGGTAATGCTTATTAAATTATCGGTCATTGATGACCAACTGCCTCAGGTTTCGTCTGGTAAATCAGCTAAAGAAATTTGGGATCATCTGAAGGACTTGCATGAAACGTCCAACAAGAGCCACATGTTCTTTCTAAAGAACATGCTTTTTTTGATCATGATGGATGAAAAGGTGTGTGCAGGAGCATCTCACAAAAATCAAGGACATCCATGATCAGTTGGAGGTGATTGGTCGGAAGATGGAGGAGGAAGACATGGTAGTCATCACTCTGAAAAGTCTACCAAAGTGCTATGAGCACTTCATCGAGACGCTCAACATTACCTCAACTAATGTTGACTCGAAGTTTCCCGAGATTTGCAACAAACTTCTGCAGCAGGATCGTTGGAAACAACAGTTCGGTAGTAGTGCTAGTTCATCCTCCACAAAGTAGGCATTTACTACCAAGTCCTTTCAAAAGAATTAGGGCAAAAATCAGCCCTCTCAGCAGACCAGCCAAGGTCAATCCTAGGACCCTTCCAAGAAGAAGAACATGCAGTGCAACTATTGCCATAAGTATGGCCACATGAAGAAAGATTGTCGGAAATGCTTGGCTTCTGAACAGTCCAAGCAAGGAGAGTCTAAACCACAAGCCCATGTTGCAGAGCACACTGAGCAGAAGGAGTCTGCGTTCTACGCCTTTATGGCCAAGAGACTAGCAGATCATGTGAAATCCTCTGCTTGGTACATTGATCAGGTGGTTCTCGGCACTTCACTCATCGTGGAGATTGGTTCACATAGTACACGCCATTCAGAGATTCAGTTATCTTTGGAGGAGGCAAAGAGTATACTGTTGTCGGAAAGGGCAACGTGCAGATTTAGTCTGGAGGGAGAAATTCAATATTTTTCGATGTATATTTTGTACCTGGCATGGAGCTGAACCTTCTATCAGTTAGTCAAATTATGTGGCACTGTCCTCATCTAGATATTGTTTTCAGCATGCACACTTGCAACATTGTTGACAGAGAGACTAGTACTGCAGTCGTTCAGGGACTTGAGGATCATAGTCTGTATAGACTTGTTGATTCTGGTGATTCTCAAGAGCACGCTATGGTAGCGACGAGTACTTCCATCAACAAACTCTGGCATCAGCGTTATGGGCACCTGAACATGCACTATCTCTCTCAGTTATCTAGAGATGATATGGTTGGTGGTCTACCTGAGATTCAGACTCAGCATCATGGAGTATGCGAAGCTTGTCAGGCTAGAAAGCAGCATCAGACTCCATTCTCAGATGGCGATTCTTGGAGAGCATCCAAGGTACTTCAGTTGGTTCACGCTGATGTATGTGGACCAATGAACACTCCTTCAGTTACAAGTTGTAGGTATTTTTTGTTATTTGTTGATGATTTCAGCAAAAAAATGTGGGTGTATTTTTTGAAAAACAAATCAGATGTGTTTGGTATATTTCAGCAGTATAAGGCCTTAGTTGAAAAAGAGTCAAGTTGTCAGATAGTCACTCTTAGGTCTGATAATGGGGGGGGAGTTTTGTTCTTTTGACTTCTCGAGTTTCTGTGTTGCACATGGCATTAAGTGCCAACTCACCCCACCTTACACCCCTCAGTAGAATGGTGTCGTTGAGCGTTGGAATTGCACCATTACTGAAATGGTTCGTTCTATGTTAGAACATAGACATGTCCCTAAGAAGTTCTGGGCTGAAGCAGTCTACACTGCAGTTTATCTTCTGAACTGGTCTCCTACTTATGCTGTTAAGAAGATGACTCCTGAAGAAGCCTGGTCTGGATGCAAGCCTAGGGTCAACCACTTTCACATATCTCATCACACGCTTCGTTGCAACCCAATGTTCAACTTTTGGGGCTGTCATGAAGCGAGAGATGTAGCTCACTGCAAAACTAAGATCAGGTCTAGTGGTAGTGAGATAAATGAGGCTGCCCACTAGTTGCTTGAATGCTGATTCATTCTCCACAGGTGAATCTGAATTGATTGATAGTTTCAGCCCTTTCTCCATAGGTGTAGAGGTAGGTTTGCAATCTGTCATCCGGAACTTGTCAAGCAGACTTTGAGCATACTTGGACTGAGAGATAAAGATGCTATCATGAGTCTGCCAAACCTCAACACCTAGGCAATAATGCAGAAGTCCCAAATCTGTCATGTCAAATGTTTGACTGAGATTATGTTTGATGTCGTCAATCAACTGTCTTGAGCTACCAGTAATGATCAGGTCATCAACATAGACAATGAGCAAAATAATATCATCACCACACTGTTTGACATGCAAATGTCTTAAAGCAGGGCCTTCACCCTTGTATTGTGACAATCAAGGGGTGCTGAAACTTGCCAAAAATCTAGTCTTCCATGAAAGGACAAAGCACGTTGAACTTCATTGTCAATTCATCCGCCAGCTTGTCGAAGATGGATTAGTGATTTTGCAGTATGTTCCAACTGAGGACCAGACTGCAGATATCCTCACCAAGTCTCAGAGCCCGGATAAGTTTCTCAAATTTAGGGGGCACCTTGGTGTAGTTGATAGATTGACCATTAAGGTAGGGTATTGAAATAATATTTTAGATATATTAATGGTCAATGATGTTATATAAGTTTGTTTCCATTTCTATTATTAGGATAGCTTTCTATTCTCTAGAAACATCTGTTTTGTATTTTAGAAACATCATTTTGTAATTCTTTATAAGGCTTTTGCCTATTCATTAATAAATCATGAAATTACCAAAATAAGCTTTTAGGTGAATCATTCGTAAGAAAATGTACAAAGTTTAAATATTCATATTTTGTAAGAGAAATAATAAATATGCATTGGCAGATAATAGTTAGCACAAAAGTGACTCTACAACAACATTACCTCTAAATATAAGATGACTAATAACATAGACAAATTGTTGACAAATTCTTTCAACTACTAGAAGGTAGAAGTTCTAGGGAATTCAATGAATTAGGGAAATCAATAATCATCTTTTACTCTTATGATTTTGCATGGGTGAGGCTTAAGGCTCAAACTCTAATTCATGGTTACTAGGATGCCCAAGTTTAGAGCTTGACTCGGAGAAATTCTCCTGCAGGGGAATACTCACTAGTTTTTGGAGGGTAGAGAATCCCAATGATTCAGCAGCTACACCTAATTAGAGAAGGGATAACGTGAGTCGTGCAAATGGAAGAAACTCTACACTTTAGTCTTTTTGTATTAAAAATGAGGATGAGCTCTACCTTGATTGGGTCTTGGTAGTAAGTACAAAAAAGCTTGATACAAACAATTAATCAGGAAAAAGTTTGAATGTGCATCTTACAACCCAAAGTAAAATGCATTTAAGAATGAAAAATACTTTTGCTCTTTACTTGCCATTAGAATTAAGATTATGACTTCAAAAGCTCATAGGTACAGTTCTTAAGGGCTAATGGAAAATCCTCTCTCATTTGATGTGTATAGAGTTTATTTTATACCATTCCTATACAAGTACTAGAGCAATAGGTTTCAGCAATTAAAGCCACAGAACAAGCATTACAAATGCATTGTAATTGTGCCTATTATATAGAGGCTTAAAGAGGGAAGCCAAGTTAGCTATGCTTGCAATAACCTACGCTACCAAATAAAAATGAAATCTTAACAATGCTTCTAATTTGAGTGATAGGTGAAACCATAGAAGCAAATATCGTTCTCAGGAATTTCTTGGCATCCAAAAAGATAAAGATATTTTCGGTTTCTCAGGATATTGTTGGAAAAAACTGGGAACCCAAAAAAATGCAGCAAAATTAAAAATAAAGAGAAATAACTGATGTTTTTTTTACATTTAAAGCCATACTAATTACATAGAAAGTGAGAATGTGAAAGTAAATGAGAGTGTACACCATGAATTTTGAAATATTGATTTTTCTCATTAATTTTGAGATTGCTGATTACAGATAATGTAATATAAATCTCTTTAGCAATGTTAATAAATGACTACCAGAATGATAATGAACCCTTAATGCAATAGAACACAACTAATATAAATATGACGTATTAACCCTACCGTTCTCCTTAACTATCAAGTCCAAGAGACTATCTATACACAAAAGGGTAACTATAGTTGACAACAATAGCCTTCCCAACCTCTTCAAATACCTCTTAAATTTACAGTAGTGGCAAGCATTTTAGGACAGCGATGTCCCGTCTTAACAACATTTCATATTAATCATTTTGATTATTAATATTTTCTATAATGTTGATAGCAGTATTGATGCCCATATTAATTGATCACAGTAATAATAATGATGCTACTGAATACCGTACTGATCAAGAATGTATAGATCACAATAATGACATAATGCTATTGATAAGTGATCATAAGAACATTACTAATCACCAAAGGATAGTTATGTCAAAAGACAATCTTGATGACAACAATCTCAACTGGTTCAACATTATTAATAGTTGATAAGTAACAATGAAATCTCCAAACAATGACCTGACTAATACAACCATGTTTACAAATGAAGTAACGACAACAATATCTATTGATAAGTAGAAATGACAAGTCAACGATAGCACTAGCATCTGTGATGCAATAACAATGACAAGTAAAAGGATAGCACAATCATTTAACAATTTTGTCTAGTAATGACTATGCCTACAAATCATAATAATGACAATTGTTTGATGTTATCAAAGGCACTGTCATGTCCCTATAATGATTTATAATTGAATCGTTTATTTAAATAATAAGTTAGCCTTATATAAATTAAATATATAATATATTTATTTAAAATATATTATTAATATGTATTAGTTAATAAATAATATTATTAATTCAATATAATTTAAATATTATAAAATATATATATATATATATTTAATTAACTAGGTATATTAAAAATATAAATATTTTAATATAATATTTATGTGAATAATTAATAAAATATATTATTATATATAAAAATAAATATTATGAAGAGTCTTACCCATTAAAGCTAGAAAGTAAAGTAATTTAGAAAGTAAAGTAATTTGGAATAAGACAAAGTAATTTGGAATAAGACAAAGTAATACTGTTAAACAAACGGTCAAATTCAAAATAATATCATATAAAGATAAAAGTCTAATAAGACAAAAACATTATCCCACCATATTATATGCTTGTGAATAAAATAAGATAAAAGATCTCCCATACTTAATAACAAGTGTATTTATTTATACTATATATATTATATAAATAATGTATTTTAAAAAGATTAAGGGGAGGCCGAAGGAGGATATTTATAAGTGTAGCGATTAAGTTGGTTGACACCAGCATCACATTAATAAATAATATATTATAAATATATCTAATAATATAAATACAAATATTATTATTATCATCTTATATTGTAATATAAATATAAATAATATAATATAAATCATATATCATTTATTATGATATAAATGATATAATATAAATAATATAAAATAAATAATATATCATTTATTATAATGATATAATATAAATATAAATAATATAAATAAACATCTTTTAGCCTATCCTCTTATGATAAGGGAGTTACGTATGGTTAGAACTAGTTTTACCACAAAAGGGAATTAATATAAAGTAATAAAAATTATAAGAGGGTAAGTATGTCTTTTACCACCAAGCATAATAAGAGACGTGCCTCTTCGAACATATCACTTGAAAGAGAAATAAATAAAGGTTGCGAGATAGAAAGAAAACATCATCGAAAGAAGACGCTCCATAAGAAATATTTCTGATTTGAGAAGTATACATTACATTTAAATCCGCAGCAACAAAGGAATATCATGGTAAAACAGAATCCAATGGATTAATGAATTATTTACTAATGATTATTTCCTTTAGCAAGTTTCTATATTAATAATCTAATTTAGGTATTATTGCTATTTATCATTAAATAAGTTTCTAAATAAATGTGAATGCTGTGCATAATTTTATATGGTGAATTAATATATGATTAGATATATTGAATCAATATGTTATATGAATAATTGTATGAGTGTTATATGATGGAGGAATGTGGTACAAGAAGGGAACGGTGATGGGGCATCCTTCTAAGTACACCACCCCTTGAGGGGGGATTAATAAATCCCATTGGGGCCAAGGGGGTATAAAAGATACCGCTCTTGGGCTTAGAAGAGATAGCTTTCGGGGCACCCTTTGTGATTTCATCTCTAACCATAAACGCTCAATTTCAAGGGCCCAATTATAGAGAACGGAAAGGGGATGGTTAGAAGAAAGGGGAACGGAACAACGAATGCCTCATTAGGTACACTACCTCATATGGATGGCATGCGCCACATGAGGCCAAGAGGGATGGTATATCCGCTCTTGGGCCTTGGGTAGAGGATCCAGGACACCCTATCAAAGCCATCCTTCTCAATTCTCTTATGATTGAGTTTCTTGAATAACTATATTTTATTTATTTAGATATGTTAACTGAAATAAGAACACATTATTGTAAATTTTCTCTAACACGTTTTGCAGGATATCTTAATTTCTACAGTGGAAAGTGAGAATTAGAACAACATTTAATACACTAGGAATTTGGGGACATTACAGGCACTGGTGATAAACTTGGGCAAATTTTACCTGTCTACACTGGGGCTTACCATGGTTTTTTTTTGATGCAAACCTAGTGCCTGGAACTTGCTTTCCAAGGAGCTCGTCAATGGCTACACCTCGTAGGGTAGTTGGAAAAGACAGTAGCCAGTATGCTCTATCATCTTGCCCATTTGCTGTTCAGATTGTTTCACAGGTCTTATAATGCCTCATGTGATCCTTTGCCCCATTGCATGTAAACTTGGGCAACTTTTGCCTTTAAACACTGGAGCTTACTATGGTTTGGTTCTGATGCAAACTTAGTGCTTGGAACTTGCTCACCAAGGAGCTTAGATTTGGACATTCCAGTGCTCCTCTTGCACTCTTGGCCATGTGAGAATCCTCCACTCTTCCTGCAGCTTCAATGTTCCATGTACTTGTTTTGCCTTTAGGTTGTCATTTATATACCCTTGGCTCGGCTTCTCCTTTGATTAACAACCCTTCAATGCCTCGAAGGCTGCTCGTATGTTTTCTGTGAAGGAATCTTTAGACTTTGTTTCCCAACTTCTCTCGTCTAGAAGAGGTTTTATTGACTTTTCAACTTGGTCTGAAAGATCAACCCATGCTTTGTCTGGTAGTGGTAGGTGCCTTGCTATCTCCTCCCAACGACTCCTACTCACACTCTCACTCCGACTTCTATTTCGGGATGGACATCAGCTTTGGTGATCTCTTATAGTCTTCTTCTGCATTCTCTTTGCTCTACCAACCTTAGAGATCGCCTGATCTCTTGATCTTGATCACGTTGTGGTATCTTCCCACCTTTATTGGGATGTAAGGGCATGAATATCTTATACCAGACCCAATTTCTGTAACGACGCCAAAGTTTACTCTCATTTTTTGATAAAACTAATACTAATGATAGAGGTAACAATGCATACCAAATATAGGTGTTTCGCACATGAAGTTATTATAGAAATAGACCGGAGATGGTTAGCGAAGGATCAAACTGCTTTCCTTGACTATGCAAAGGCTATTTAAAGGGCTTGACAGTTCCCAAGAACACAAACGTCTACCAATTGACTCCTATAACTATCCTAAAGTTGACAAACAATTAATACATAGTTAGATACAAACATATTATCGAAACATGTAATAAAGCAATTGCACGCTGACTACATGCAAGAGTCTAAAATCAGCCAATTTAAAAATAGTACGAAGGTCAAATTTCACCTCGTGAATTGATTTGGCTTTGTGTTGGTGATGGCAAGGTCATCAACATAAACAACCAGTATCACAATGTCATCATCAATGATTTTTATATAGAGATTTGGATTAGAATGGTTTATTCTGAATCTTGAAAATGTTGATCCATTTTCATATACCAGGCTCTAGGAGCCTACTTAAGCCTGTACAACGACTTAACCAACCTACAAACAAAATGTTCTTTTCTTGGAACTTGGAACCCTTGAGGCTGCAACTTGCAAAATAATTGTTCAAGAAGGCATGTTTTATGTCAAATTGATAGACTTTCCATCCAAATTGTGTAATATCCCCATTTTCGGAGTGATCATGTAATGTCCCCTTTTTCAGAGGGATCACCTAATGATGACATGATGAGCCAATTTTCACATTTTGCTAAAATTGCAAGATAATTTGAATGTGGGAATTGAGTTAACATATTTTTGTGGTAATTTGGGTATGGTCAACTCTAGTCAAATAAATGGCCTTGAGGAGAAGTGACCCATTGGAGGAAGAAAAGAAATATGGAAATATCTATTTTTGTGATTTCTCACCTTGAGGAGGATGACATGGCTTGAGAAATTCATGATCCATCATGTGAAAAGGTTTGCTCTCATTGGAAAAGAAGAAATAAAGAAAAAGAAAAAATCTCGTGTTGAATCGGCCTAGAGGGGAGAAGAAGTCGATTTAAAACAAATCTTTAATTTGTTTTAGCGTCTCACTTCGCCTAAGGATGGCCAAGATGAAGACAAAGGTGGGTCGGCCAAAAATATGAAGGACAAACCTTTAATTTGAGCGTAATCCTTGCCTAAAAGAGGGTCGGCCCTCTTGAGAGAGGAAAATAATAAAATAAAAGGTATTTTATAGCCTAGGTCGGCCATCTTGGAGGAGTCAATGAAAACAAGTATAAATATAAGGTTTTTTGTGGCATTTCAACTCATCATTCAACTTATATCATTTTATTTTCCCTTGTGGATTTGCAACTTTGTTTGCATTATTTTCCAAGGACAAAAACCCTTGTGAAAATAAGGTGGATTGGACGAAAACCCAATCTCATTTTGGAGGTGGATTCATATGGAATTCACAACTGCACTTCATTGGAGAATCATGAAGTTGGAGCAGATTTGCACATCTTTTGGAGAAGCATTTTTATCAGCATTTGGAGCAGAAATCGAATATCTTTGGAGCAGAATTCAGGAGCAGCATTGAAGAACTTCTAGGGCAGACCTGAGCAACATTTGATCATCACCTTTGAGCAGCAATTAAACATCTTTTGAAGGAGTTTTTGGTGCAGACCTGTGCGCCACATTGGAGGATCATATTGGTGGTCTTTGGAGGTGGAACTCTTCATTAATTAGGGTTCTTGAATCCTAATTTCAGAGCAGCAGTCTTGAGTACCATTTGAAGGAGCATTTCTTGGTGGTTTATGACACTTAGACTTAGGGTTTTATGCGCTCGAGTTGGCGCCACCTTGGTGAAGGACGATTTGGTTCTTTGGAGGCGATTCCTTCCTTGTCTAGGGTTTTCCAAAAAGCCCTAATTCGCAGCAGCAGCAAGCGCCATCCCTTGGAGAGGTCTTGGAACATCATTCATTGTCATTTGTATGGGTTTGGACATCTATGACTAGCTGATGTAATTCGCCCAAACTAGGGTTTACTATTTGCTTCCTATTTTGCATGACATTGGTATGTACAAACATTTGTTTAAGCCTGATTTGTAGTGCAGAAAATTCTGGGCATTGTTTGGCTTGCTTATGCCTTAGAATCCATTATAAAAAATCAGATCAGAACTTTCAGTTTTTAGCAGCAGGATTTAACTCAGAAAACCAGACTTTGTTGATTGACTTGAATGCCCTACAATGTGTATTTCATGGTGTAATTCATGGGAGATGTGAATGTCATTGTTTAGCATCATTTGCCATCATTATTTGCTATGTTTGGACACATATTTGTTTACTGTGATTACATGTTTATGATCAGAAAATAAAATCAGAATTAGGGTTTTGAGGCGAAAACAAAAAAATACAGAAATTTATGGCAGAATTCCAAGATTAAAATTCAGAACTTTAGGGCAAATCCATTTGGGATATTACAGATCAGCTAGTGGAGTTGGCTAACCCCATCTTATTCTCGTAGGCTAAGCCAGAGGGCTCAGAGAATGACCTAATTGGCGAAATTTCATACTTAGCCAATTTTGTAGGGCAAAATGAGCATGGGAGATGACTTGGTATATTTTTGTGAGAGTTTTGATGAAGTCAAAACAATTAAGATAATTTGCCCTAATGTGGAGCGACCAAGGAGGAGAATGAAAAATAGGACATATGGAAAAATGCCTTTGGAAAAATAAAGAATAATTTATGATATTTTACCTTGAGGAGGACGACTTCATTTGAGGTCAAAAATATGATGTATCATGTGCCAAGAGGTTCGCCCAGGTTAGGAAAAATAGCATAAAATAAAATAATGATATTTCTTCATGTTGGCGCCCAAAAGGAGGTCAGCCTAGGGAGAAAGGAATAAAAAAGAAATTAGAAGGAAATATCCCATGTGGTCGGCCAACTTGAGGAGGAGATAATCATGTATAAATATAAGGTGTTTTGAGCTCATTTCATCATCATTCATTCATATCTTTTTCTTTGAGATTTATCTCTTTGGCTGCAACTTTTGGTTCAGCACCTTTCTAGGACGAATACCCTAAGGAAGATAGGTGGATTGGATGAAAACCCAATCACACCTTGGAGGTGGACACATACGGAGTTCATAATTGTACTTCATTGGAGATTTGCAAGGGAAGGAGCGACAAAGCCATATTTGTTTCTGTAGAAACCCTAAATCCAAATTGTGAGATTTGTGCCAAATACAATTTGGAGGATCAAAGAAAAAATCAGATATTCAGATCAGACTTGTAGCACCACTCTTTGGAGGTATTTGTGCATCATTGGAGCTAGGGTTTTCACCCTAGGTTGATCGCCAAAGTGGGCAATTTCATCTTGAAGCATTACCGATCAGTTCTAGCCCTAGCTGCCCTCATTTTGCATGTGTTTTGTCATCTACAAGGGAGCGCCGTCTAGCTGAAGAAGTTCACCCAGCTAGGGTTTGTTTTGAGCCTTCATTCTACATCCTTTTGGTATGTACAAACCTATTATTAGGTCTGAATTGTAAGGGCAGATTTCTGAGATATATTTGGGCATGTTTGAGCCTATGAAATTGATGTAATTGCATATTCGGATATTCTGATTTGTAGCAGCAGTTTGATATATACAGAAATCAGATTTATTTCCTATTTTGTTTGCATTGTGGATGTTCATATGTTGTGATTAAGTTCATGATTGGAACTATTATCATAAGGGTTCATTATTGGCACATTGTTTGAGCATTTTGGATGCATATATGTTCGCTGTCCACCTTTGATTGTAATCAGAAAAATAAAGTCCACCTTTGATTGTAATCAGAAAAATAAATCAGAATTCTAGGGTTTGAAGTAGAATTCTAAAGTGCAGAAATCTAGGGCAGAAATCAGAAAATAAAACTCAGATTTTAGGGCAGATCTTGTAAGGGATCTTACAGTGGTATCAAAGATTTGATCTTGCCAGCCTGAAGGGTTTAATCATTCCAAAGGAAGAAGATATTTTCAGTGCTATATTTTGTGGAGTTTGTCAAAGGTTTTGCCCTAAGGTGAGCACCACTACTTTGAGAGGGTGTATATTTATCTATGAATCATGGAGGATAGGGAAACAATGAAATCTTTGCTTGAATCTTTTAGAGAAAGTCAGCCTGATTTGAAAAGAAAGTTTGAGAGATGGAGGTATGATCAAGAGGCCACAAAAATCATTGAGGAATACCAGGGTTTATCAGTTGATTTTAAGAATGCAACTGCTTTTGATGTTTTCTTGAGAATACATGAAGATGGGAATCCAGGAAAGAGATATCTATATGACTACATCAGAAATTTGAGAAGAGAAGAAGAAAAATCAGAAGTTAGCATTGTGAAAAAAGAAAAGATAGAAGAAGAATTGCTTCCTTGTGACTCGCAGCCTACAAGTGAGCATAAGACGAGCAAAAATAGTTAAGGAGAGAACAACTTTGTTTCACATGCCTTGAAGATTGGACACCCAGTCATACATGTGGAAGCCCTAAAGAAGATGAAGCCATAAGTTTACTTCAGCAGGATGATGACATGGACAAAGAAGAATCACCTCTTGCATCCACAAGTAAAGAGCACATATGACTTCATGATGACCACAAGATTGAATGGTATGCTGTCACGGAGTTTGCCAAACCAGCATTGATTGATCAACTATATGGAGGTATGAATTCTACTAATGATCAATTACTTGAGCATAGCATTGCTTAACCATCTCTACATCATAATGACAAGGAATCAATTTGTGAATTGGGTGACTTTGAAGTTGATGTTGTTTATACATGCAAAGGCAATTCAGAAATTTTGTTATGTAGTGAATAAAGGGACTTCGGTAAAATTGATTTAGCATTGCAAGAGTTGAAGGATCACCTTATGATTAAGGAAGTAATAGTTGTGCATACACTCTCTAGACTAGCAATTGAAGAAGAGCATGTTGAAGATGATTCTACTCACTATTATGATAATGATTCCTTGATTGAACTTGATGTTGACCTAGCTTCAAAAGATGAGTTGTGTGGAAGAGATGTCATGGGGGTAGCTGAATTTGAGGGGCATAATTGTGAAGACCAATCAGAAAATTTGTATGAAGATGATAGGCCCCATGAGTCACATCATTTGGAAAGTCAATTGAAGGTCAATGAAGATATGATTGTTGCAGCTCTTAACACATTTTGATAATACTCATAAGATGATGGCAGATTGTTGTTGGAAGGCTCAAAGGAGACACAAGGACATCGAAGGAGAACTATTTCTTGCAAGCTTACAGGTACTCAAAGAAGCTTTGGTAATAATGAAATCAAATCACTTACAAAATCACTTACATCTACTTTCAGATATAGATCATCTCTTCAAGCTTGATGAGATATATTTTGATGCATTAAGAGGAAAAGAAGATGAAATTGATAAGCTTACCTTTGAGCTTAAGGTTACTTTGGATTCCTCGAAGAGCTTAAGTTGATGAGCTTTGTCTGGAGTTGAGTTTGACACATTCTTCTCATCCAAATCAGAAATTCAGTCATCTATGGCAGCCATATCCAAAGAACAACAACCCTACACAAAGATTGTGAAGAAAAGACAAATGGGTGAAGAATTGGATGAATTTCATAAGGGTAAGATATTGCATGACGATTCAAGCACTCACCATACCAAGATGGTTCAATATGTTGACAAGGATAGAGTGGTACATCAAGAATGTGAAGTCGTGAGGTTAGAAGAGAAATGTCCACTTGAAGATATACTTTGCAGCCATGGAAGATAAGCTATAACAAGTCATACACTTGGTTTCTAGTTTGACACATTTCTTGGGCCAGCATTTGTTGAAGAGCAACCAACCATGGAGGGAGAGGTGCTCAAGATCCTTAAGGACACTACAAAAAGGTATGATCACAATTCTGATTTTCTGATTTTTAACAGTAGTCCGTTGTCTTCACATAATCATGAGGTGGCAGCTATGACACATGAGGATGATAGTGGTAAGAAGTCTTACCCTGTTGACACTCAAGTTTTGATGGGTAAACATGAGGTACTTGTTGTGGATCCAAGCGACAAGTGGTCTGATTTTGTATATCATATCATAGAAGATGTAAAGAAGGCTCAAAGCATGTGTGATGAGTGGCTACGGAGAGCTAGAGAAGCTAAGTTGCTGGCTGCCCAAGCAAGACAACACTTACAAGAGGTTAAGGAACATTGCAATCATATAGATCATGCGAGGCAACAAAAAGAGGCCTATCTTCGATTCCTATTTCTTCCAAGGGAAGAAGCTATGGAGGTTGTGCATGTGAGGGATGAGCCTCTTATGATGGTTAAGCATGAGGAGCACTCAGATTTGCATGGACTTGATGAGAGGTATGACTCAGAAATTTCAGTTTGTGCAAGTAATTTTCATCATGAGGATCATGAGTCACCTTTTGGAGATCCCATTGAAGGCTCAAGTCATGGCGATGGGTGAGGTAGTGGTGCATACACTTTGTGGACCAGCCAAGGATGATATGTATGCATGTGTAGATGAAGGCATTTGTGATTCATATTTGGTTGGCAGTTTAGCCACCCTTGGAGAGCTCAATGAGTCCACTTGTATTTTGACACAACATCGTCATGATGACGATTCATTGAGGGAGCATGAGGCTGTCCTAACTTTAGGACTTGAGACATGTGACGGGGATATCATGGAGGCATTTGATTGGTATGTGCTTGGAGATGTTGAGTTCCAACTGGACTATAGTCCAAGACATGGAGATGAGCATGAGAATTCCAGCTCTAGTCCATTGGTTTCTAGCTCACACATTGTTGGTTGGTGCCTGTTCTATTTTGTTGATCATGGAGTTTCCCGATTATGCATTGATGCTTGCAGCTGTTGGGATGGATTGAAGTTTTTGGGATTGCCACTATGTTGGTAGCTTGCATGATGATGAGATCCTATCATCCTATGACAATAGAGGTACTTTTGACACCATCATAGCTATGATTTTCAGTTTTCTTAGTGCTGTTCTGATTTATACCAGCAGCCAAGTATGGATTGGCATGTTTTTATATGCACCCGTGATGGGCATCTTTCATATCCATATGAGATCATTCAGATTTAGGTGGACAAATGGTGATGATGAGACAATAAGAGACATCTATTTCTTCACTTTCAGTTGGTGTGATGGTGTGATGATTTGGGATCCAAGTAGTGGTGTGATTGGTACACTTTTCACAAGGATCGTGGTGAGTTGCTTCACAACTCTTTGATTGGCGATATTTGTATCAGAGTGGAGCAGCGGAAGACTTGGTACAGGTGGTTGTGCTTCAGAGATCATATCATTTATCACCTGTTGATGAGCATGGCACTCTTCAGGGCTTTGGTTTTGTATAATGCTTTGTCTTTGATAGACTCGACACTCATGGATAGTGGAGCATTCAGAGGAAAGGAGTTGTTGACACTTGTGGTTGATGGTTTTGCATTCTTGTTCCTATAGCTACACAGGCAATTCAGATGGAGGAGCAAAATTTCAGAATTTGCGAAATGGAGCCGAATTGAGTTTGAGTGTGTATGGCTAGTTGTGTCTCATCACTGGCCATCGGAACTCACTTTGCATATCATTCTTCTTATTCACTATGGGAGATGCAACCACATGTTGAGGCGTAGGGTGATCACATGGAGATTCATGCCACTTGATGATATTTTACATTATACAGGTTTGCAATTGCTTGTGGGCAAGCAATTCCGGGAAGGCAGGACTGTAATGTCCCCATTTTCGGAGTGATCACCTAGTGGAGTTGGCTAGCCTATCTTATTCGCATAGGTTAAGCCGGAGGGCTGAGGGAATGACTTAATTGACGAGATTTCATACTTAACCAATTTTGTAGGGCAAAATGAGCATGTGAGATGACTTGGTATATTTTGTGAGAGTTTTGATGAAGTCAAAACAATTAAGATAATTTGCCCTAATGTGGAGCGACCAAGGAGGAGAATGAAAAATAGAAGAACATATGGAAAATGCCTTTGGAGAAATAAAGAATAATCTTATGATATTTTACCTTGAGGAGGACGACTTCATTTGAGGTCAAAAATATGATGTATCATGTACCTATAAGAGGTTCGCCCAAGTTAGGAAAAATAGCATAAAATAAAATAATGACATTTCTTCATGTTGGCACCCAAAAGGAGGTCAGCCTAGGGAGAAAGGAATAAAAAAGAAATTAGAAGGAAATATCCCATGTGGTCAGCCAGCTTGAGGAGATAAAATTATGTATAAATATAAGGTGTTTTGAGCTCATTTCATCATCATTCATTCATATCCTTTTCTTTGAGATTTATCTCTTTGGCTGCAACTTTTGGTTCAGGACCTTTCTAGGACGAAAACCCTAAGGAAAATAGGTGAATTGGACGAAAACCCAATCACATCTTGGAGGTGGACTCATACGGAGTTCATAGTTGTACTTCATTGGAGATTTGCAAGGGAACGAGCTACAAAGCCATATTTGTTTCTGTAGGAACCCTAAGGCCAAATTGTGAGATTTGTGCCAAATATAATTTGGGGGGATCAAGGGAAAAATCAGATATTCGGATCAGAGTGATAACACCACCTTTTGGAGGTATTTGTGCATCATTGGACATAGGGTTTTCACCCTAGGTTGAGCGCCAAAGTGGGCGATTGCATCTTGAAGCATTGCTGACCGGTTCTAGCCATAGCCGCCCTCATTTTGCATGTGTTTTGTCATCTACAAGTGAGCATTGTCTAGCTGAAGAAGTTCGCCCAGCTAGGGTTTGTTTTGAGCCTTCATTCTACATCCTTTGGTATGTACAAACCTATTATTAGGTCTGAATTGTAAGGGCAGATTTCTGAGATTTATTTGGGCATGTTTGAGCCTATGAAATTGATGTAATTGCATATTCAGATATTCTGATTTGTAGCAGCAGTCTGATATATACAGAAATCAGATTTGTTTGCATTGTGGATGTTCATATGTTGTGGTTAAGTTCATGATTGGAACTATTATCATAAGGGTTCATTATTGGCACATTGTTTGAGCATTTTGGATGCATACACGTTCACTGTCCACCTTTGATTGTAATCAGAAAAATAAATCAGAATTCTAGGGTTTGGAAGCAGAATTCCAAAGTGCAGAAATCTAGGGCAGAAATCAGAAAATAAAACTCAGATTTTAGGGCAAATCTTGTAAGGGATTTTACAAATTGAGCATCAATAGATATTATGATCCGAAAAGTTATCATCTTTGTAGTAGGGGCAAATGTCTCCCCACTGTTCACTACTTCCTGTTGTAAATATTCTCTTGCTACAAACCTAGCTTTGTAGTTCTTCAGAGAACCATCTGATTTACATTTGACCTTGTTCACCCACTTGCAACTAATGGTCTTCTTTCATTGGGGTAATTCAAGTGATACGCAAGTCTTATTTTGGACGAAGGCTTGAAATTTCACTTTCATGGCATCCTCCCATTCGAGGTTCCCCTTCTTCCCTTGGGGTAGTTAAAAAACAACCAAGTCTTATTCTAGATCAAGGCTTAAAATTTCACTTTCATGGCATCCTCGCATTTAGGGTTTTCCTTGGCCGCATCATGTTGGACATGTTGTCATTGATGTCAAGAAGATAGTCATGGTTGTTATCATTAATGGACAGACGAGAGTATAATAAATAGCTGTCATTGATGTCAACATAGCAATATGATTGAATGCAAGGCAATATCCTTTAGAGAGACTATTGGCAGATCATTGTTAGTGATGACAAGTGCATAGACAAGTTGGTTATCGTTGATGTCCATGATGCAATGTATGAACGAGACTAAACGACAAGATCGTTGTTATAGATATCAAAAAGATTGTTATGTGCCCGACTCCATGAAGTACCTACACATAAGACAAAATCTTATGGAGAAGTTCAACGATATACATTCATATCCTATGACAGCGAATAGAATTGAAAGTATGGTGTCAATTTTAGATATGATGGCCGACTCGAGAAGGCCGACTTTCCTTGAATGAAGAGGCCGACTCCTAAATGATGTCGCCACTATGAGATGGATTGAAAACAATGCAAACTGTTATGGCCAACTTTATATGGTCGTGCTAAGTCTTACTTATATGATGCGATTCAGATAGAGAAGTGAATATGATTATAATAAAAGGCAGCGAATATAGTTTTATGAAAAGGCCGACGTCTGTAATTTTAAGATGCTTCGTATAAAGTAAAATGAGGGAAGGTAATTTGTAAGGAAGGAATGAATCTGACCGATCATTAAGAAAGAGGTGCGAAGGAGAGTATGTGAAGCAAGATAAACATCTTTGATAAAGTCCAATGATCATTTGTTAAGAAGGGCGATTAAATATAGTGAAGTCTGATCATGATAATAATTAAGAAGGTGATCAGTTTTGTTTAGCGCTCATTTCAGATCACGAGAAATATCTTAAGGTTGATATTTTAATGATGCGATTAAAGTAATTCAAAAGTGGCGATTCAAGTTAAAGGAAGAGTGATGCGATTTAATGAAGACAAATCAAATATAAAGTAGAGCGATGCTTAGTAAAGGATATACAATTGTTTTATGATATTCTATTTGCATGATATGGTGCGACTTGTGTGGTGCAGCGACTTATTTAAGAAGAGGTATGTCCATTGATAAAGATGGCATCCTTTCATGATAATAAGGAGATATATATGTGAAATCTGATTTGTGTAGAAGAGTAAAGGAGTGAGTGTGTAAAGAGTAAAAGCAATATCTGAAATACACATTCAGATCTGCATATGAGAATATAAGAAGATCATCATTTTGGGAAGCATAAATGCAGATTTGAGAGAGGAGTGTGTGGCAGTTTTGAGTGAAGAATTTGAGCAGAAATAAGAGGAGTCTATGCAAAGATAAAGAAGAGTTTTGGCAGAAACAAGAGAAGTTTTATGCAGATATAGAGGACAAGTTTGGATCAGATTTGAAGGAAGAAAGTAGTCATATTATGGAGCAGATTTGAAGGACGAGAGCAGTCATATTTTGAATCAGTTTTGTGAAAAGATATTGTGTGAGTTGAGATCAGATTTGTAGAAGATAGTGATCAAGACCTGTAGAAGGTTGGTGCCTTAACAAGAGATTGGCCTCTCTTATTGGGTTGGTGCTCAGTTGCGGATTGGTACTCATGAAATCTACAAGTGGTGATTGGTGTCTCCAGTGGGTTGGTGCTCACAAATTATATAAGGAGGGATTGGTGTCCCATGTGGGTTAGAGCCTACTAAGATTGTAAAGGAGATTTATATGTAAGCAATATTTTTTCGTGGTATTCTTCCGTAAGGGTTTCCATGTAAATCTTGTGTTCTTATGGTGCTTCATTGTTAGATCTTATGTGATTGATATTGTTATGATTGTTAAGTTGTGAAAAGTAAAAGTTTGTATTATATTGATTCACCCCCCCTCGTATAATTGTGTGTTCTTCACCTCATGTGTGTAAGGTTCAAATTCTTGCAAGACAACAAACACAAAAGAAAAATTTATTTGTTTGTCATCTTGCACAAGTTGTTTTCTTGATTATGTAGACCAACCTTGCATGGATCTTGTCATTTCATCTTCTCAAACATCCTTTAGCATGATATAATACCACTTTGGTCTTTGGTGCTTGTTTTCTTGAGCTTGTTGTGGAGGTTGGGTATCAGCCTAGTTGTCATCCAGTTCTTCATCCTACCAAACATCATACAAATTGTTGTAATGCCATTTTGGTTTTCTATGTTGGATTTATTTTGGGTTCAGAGTACCATCATTAGAATTCCACACTTTCGATGTTCTTGGCTTTGTGTTGTGTTTTGAGCTGCCTTCAATTGTCACACTAGATTTATTAGTAGCAGTCTCTTATACAAGAGTATTCGTATATATTGAGAAGAAAGACATCTTCTCATCTACAACCACATCTCTACTTGTTAGTACCAAAATTGGTACCCTTACGAAACTTTGCCTATAGTCAAAATTATTGTCACTAACCATGTCATCCTTGCCATATTATTAATGTTAGCCAAGCTATCTTTCCTATCAACTTACCAAGTCATTAGGTATTGGTCAATTTTTATTAGCTAATAGTGTTTGTAGATAAGGATTATAAAATGTAGAGAATCAAGTTTTTGATATCTAGGTGGCAAAGATTAGATGAAACTTTGCCAAGGAAGAAATGTGGTTAAAGCATAGTTACGAGACTTACACTCGACCCGGACTCAGCAAGCTGATTTTGGATTCAGACTCGGACTCGACGTGCCTAGACTCATGCACCCTTTAATAAATAAACCTTAAAGACACAATAACATCATCAAATAGAAGCTAATTTGATCACATACACAAGTATACATCGATCACATAAGTATAAATGCAAATTGTAGCTGAAGGAAATAACACACTTAGATATATAAATATTGTCAAATGTATACAAAACTCATAGAATATGAAATCCATGACATCAAAAGTTCCAAACAAATATCAAAACAAAAATTAGAAGTCTATGGCTCAGAGGAGCCTGCAAGTGCACCCTTCCTACGAAGGTGTCTAATATAGGCCCTGGATGATGATGCAGCCATAATATCTGCCTTTGTCTCTGTGCCACCCACACCAACATCTAATGTGTCGGCTGACTTTGCTCATGCTCTAACCTCCTCTGCCATGGCTACAGCCTCAGCCTCTCTATCTGCCTGGTCAACCCAATCGAGGTCCTCATCACTAAAGATAGGATCCTCAGCCTCAGTGATCAAATCAGATTGTGGATCGACCTCCTCTAGCGTGATGGGGGTGGAGTCAGTGCCCAAAATTTGTTTGTGGTGAAGACGAAGGTTGTAATGAACATAGACTAGATCATTCAACCTCTGCACAGACAGTCTATTGTGCTTCTTCGAGTGTATGTGCTCAAACATAATCCAATTGCCCTCACAACCCGAAGCACTGCATGGTTGGCTCAATATTCGAATTGCAATCTTCTGAAGATTTGGTACCTTAGCACCAAACATATCCCACCATGCATCTGAGATCAGAAAAAGAAAAAAATCAATCTCATTAACCAACTTTAAGTTTCAACATTTCATAATAATATAAAAAGAGGAAAAGTTTATTAGATTTTTAAACTTAAATTATGCCCTTAATATAATTTTACCTGGCTGCAATGTTGACCGAGTGTTTTTGCACATCTCACGAGAATAGAGATCTCCTTGTGCAAGTCTAAAGGTCTCAAGCTCATGGACAATCTGTGTTGAATTAGCTGATATCCGCTCTAACACTATGTAGAGGCCACTCAGAACCTCCTCATCCCCCTTGAAATCAGGGCAGAATTGAAATGCTAGATTGAGGTAATAAGCGGTTGCGTGTAGGGGCTTGTGAAGCTGGTGGTGCCATCTCCTATCAGTGATCTCCCAAATGGGACGATACTTACCCTCAACTCCCCCATAGATGAATCTAATGGCCTCCTTGGCCCTATCCATGCCCTCATATATGTAGCCCATTGCCGGCTTCTCCCCATCAGCAACTCGTAGGAGAACTACTAGAGGCTTAATGACCAACAATTATTGTGAAACATTAACTATAGTGTGAACAAAAATAAGCAAATAAAAGAAAAATATGAATAAAAATTAAAACATAATGTATAATTAGATTTTCATTTACCTTTACAATCTCCTCAACAGGTGTCCAAAATCTTGGCTCATCAAAGATCCAATTTGCTACTTTAGCCTCTGCATTGGTCTTAGCATAGGATGAGTAAGTCCACTCCTCATCAACAAACATGCGCTTGAAAGCTTTTCTTGACTGAGGCAAGGTTGTAATGTGATGAAATTTGTTGCAAATCGGGTTATGCTAGGACGAGCCAACTCCTTTTGCTGCGTGAATTGCCTCATTAGGTTGAGGACCCATGTGTGATTGTATATGAATTTACAAATATTTCTTGCCATCTCCACACAAGTTTTGATCCATGGAATCTTGCCAAGATCCTCCATTGTGAGGTCAAGGTAATGGGCAGCACATGGAGTCCAAAATAATGATGGGTGCCTCTCCATCAATAGTCTACTCGCAACAACATAATTTGCTACATTATCCGTCACCACTTGCAACATATTCTCCTCGCCCACCTCAGCTATGACTTCCTCTATAGCTTCACAAAGGAATGTGGCATTTTTAACATGTCCTGAAGCATCAATAGATTTGATGAATATGGTGCCACCTGAAAAAGAAACAAAATCAATGATTCAATAAAGCATAAATTAGAAATATTAATCACTAAATCAATGCATTGTAGGAAGTAGAATCACCTAAGGAAGAAACAAGAAAATTTAGCAATGTCCTATTTCTTCTATCAGTCCAACCATCGGTCATGATGGTGCAACCCTTCATCCTCCATATCAACTGTTGCTCCTCTATTGTGCCTTTTACATCGGCCACCTTTTGTGTTAAAATTGTGCCCTTTATGTTATCTTCACTAGGGGCTTTGAACCCTGGCCCACAAACAAAAATGGCATCAACCATGTTTTGCCAATAAGGAGACCTAACACATGTCACAAATAAATTAAATAAAATAAGAATTGTAAAATGGAGAGTTTAAATTTGAATTCGACATACCTCTAAAATTTAAATATAAAAATTCAAGAGACAGAATCAAGCTATAAATTTTAAAACAACCAAACAAAAAAGAATTACCTGGCTGCATGGAATGGAATGGTGCAATAGTGCCAAAAGTCTCCAATTGCACGTCTAGCTGCATCATGTACGTCCTTGTTCCAACCCATGCTCTCAAGCAACGATTGGGAACCTGGAGTAGTGTGTGGCAAAATATATGAATCAATCCTAGATTTATGAAGTCTAGGCCCAATAACACTGCTGCTGGCAGTGGCACTAACAGTAGCAGTAGCAGGGGTTTCCACTTCCAACACTAGGACCACCAGGCCTAACACCTGGAGAAGGATGAAATGGAGGCATGGAAGAAGACTCTCCACTACCACCAATGCTTGCCATCTCCTCTATTTGCCTCCTTTTCAATTCTTTTTTTTGCTCAAATGTTTCTAGTTGCACTTTCACCTCTCGTACAACCTCAGGAGGCGCACTTTCGCATATGGTAGCATCATGGACTGGTATTTGTGCAAGATGGTATTTCAATCTATTAATGTCTCCTCCATGATAAATTGTTTTGCAATAAAAACATTTTACTTCTTTCTTTTGGCCAGGCATAATTTCAGCATGCTTCCAACAAGGGTCCCTTCTAATTGGGTTGTTGGACATTGTGATAAAGATGATTTGAAAATCTCAACACTGCTGCAATAACATATAAAATTTATAAATACAAAAAAATTAACATTTGTGATTTATAATTATTAAAGTAATACAAAAAAATGTAGGGTTTGCTTACAAAAACTCCTAGGGTTTAATAAAAAAAATCAAAACATGTAGGGTTCTTTCTTTGATCTACTGAAATAAAAATATAAAATAGAAAGAAGAAAGGAAATGTAAAGAAAAATGCAATTTTTGGTAAAAAAAAACACAAAAAAACTTCAAAATACAAACTTACCTCTTAAATCTAGCTTGAAATCAATAGAGAGCTCCTTCCAATCCTTCGTAGACACCTCTAGATGCACCAAAAGTAGCTACGAACCTGCCCAAATGCGATTCAACAATCGATTTTTGCTCTACCTCCTTGCTGGTTTCCCTACAATGCACTCCAAATTTTGCTCACAACTCTCTTTTCTTCTTCCCCTTTGGCTTCAAAATGAAATGATGTTGCTTTTAGGGTGGAGGAGGAAATATAAGTAAAAAAAACTAAGTGAAAGCATTATTTTAATGTTTTTTTTTTTACTTTTCACGTTTAGCTAAGCGGCAGGGTTTTTCCAGCGGGACTCGCTTAGACTCGGCGAGTCTGGGAAAACCTCGGCCGAGGTCGAGTTCGAGCCTCCCAGACTCGGCCAGCCTGCCTCGCCTCAGACTCGCCGAGCCTAGGCGAGTCTAGGTGAGTCTCGTAACACTGGGTTAAAGACTTTAACAGAGATATTGGAGTGGCAAGCCCAAGAGAACACCATGCCAATTATGGCAGTGCTATTAGTGAATCATGCCATAAGAGAGGTGCTTGAAAACAAATAAAATTTCCCCATTTTGGAGTGGCTAGACAAGTCTAAAATAGCACCAAGGATAACTGTAATACATATAGTACTTGAAAAATTAGTTATAAAAAGATGTATAACTGTAGAAGTCTATAATATGTATAAATTAGTTATAAATTAGACATGTATGCAAAATGTGGAAGCATAGACAAGGCATGTGAAATGTTTGACAAAATGCCTGAAAGAAATGTGGTCTCATGGACTGCAATAATTGCAGGATATTTACAAAATGGATTTGTTGAAAAGGCTTTAGAAATTTTAAAGCAAATGCAATTGGCTGGTGTAAAGCCAAATTCCACAACCTTTGCCAGCCCATCATCCTCCCTGCCTGTGTCAAAATGGGAGCTTTGGAATAGGGTATGGACATCCATCAAAACATAAAGGATAGAGGAATTTTGTCAGATGTTGTAGTTGCAACTGCCTTGTTAGACATGTATACAAAATGTGGAAGCATAGACAAGGCACATGAACTGTTTGACAGAATGCCTCAAAGAAATGCATCGGCAAAACTGGGGGACGGTGGGGACGTTTCCCTGAAGTCTCCCTGTCTTGGAAACGGGGAGCCATGGGGGACGGCTGTATTTCAGGGGGGGACGCGTACCCGTGGAACTATGCAAAAACCATAAAAAAGATAGGTCTAGATCATTTTTCAATATTTTGTTTACATGCAAAATCTTGAAAAGATAAATTGTACAGTGTGCATAAGTAGGAATCTAGTTTATTTGTTTTAGATTTTAGGAGTACATTAAAACACTAACACTACTATTCACAGTCTTATTCATAGAGATATCAAGTGACATGTATGCCTTTGATTGCTTATTATAGCCAACAAACATATACCTTCTTTTACTTTTTTTTTAAATGATAAATAAGTGAGGGAAGTGGGTCTCTTTGCCTATATATTAACGTTGAAAGGATTAAAACCATTGATTCCATACAAAATGTGCGTTTCCAATTGAATAAAGGACTTGAGAATACTATCCGAGCTTAGGCTAACTAAACTAGAGGAAATCACTAAAAACCTTAACTAGAAGGTAGTGTCCCCTTCTCGCCAGTAAGGTGTTCTGAGACCATTAGCCTATTTCCTATGTTTTCCCATAGGCTAATTGGATAATAAAAGGGGAAATTGATTTAAATAATTAGTAAGTTGTCATAAAGTAACTTTATGTTATATTTTTCAGTTGAAAGATTATAATTATTTAAATAAAGTGACTTTTTCAATGTGCTAAAGGTGGGCGCTAGGAATGGGCGTCATAAAGCAACTTAAGTGAGCATCAAAAGGTTTATTTTATTTCTTTGTGGGGAAAAGTGATATTATTTTATTTCCGTTTGTGTTGCCCTAAAAGTGCCTATTTAAGGAGGAGTTGAGCTCATTTGGAGGGTTAGACTATACATGTTTCAATTCGTTTGGCATGAACAAGCTCGCACGTAATCAACCATTTTGGTTTGATCGATTTTTAGATATTCTGCCAGTGGCCTTGCATTGTAATCACACGTCCGTTGAAGAAGTGTTGATAGGTCGGCTTGCCGCCTCATGTGAATCATTCTGTTAATGCATGCACACTCCACTGAGTAAGTGTAGATGTGGTCGGCTTGGCCGCCTAGTGTGTTCATTCTTGTAAAAAGCACAGATTGTGGTCGGCGTGGCCACCTAGTGGTTGCAGTGAGCATTGATAGCTGCATTGGATAGTTGTTTGGATTCCAACACACCGTATGCTCTCACCTTGCCCATCTCAGGATCTGGGTGATCGGAAAGTGTTAAGGAGATTGTGTGTTTGCATCTTGTTTAGTATTGCAAAAAAGAAAAAAAAATTAGGGTGGTTATTATAGTGGTATCAGAGCTGGTTATCTTGCAAGCCTGTGAGTTCTAACCTTGCATGTAGCACTATCTCTATGCACAATAGTGATAGAGATAGGAGGTAATACGGAAGAGAGTAGAGAAAGAGATATCCGTTTCCTCATAACCCAATTGAGGATACCTTTTCAGAGGCTTGGACTGCACATAAGTCTTCGACAGTTGATACAGAGGGTATACCAGTGACTATGGAAGAAAAAGATAAGGGCACAAACCCCCCAAAGAGTTAGAATGCTAGAAATGAAAGGAAGTTTGGTGTCATGCTAGACATGATGGATCAACTTCTACATAAGATGAACCAAAATCAGAATGTTCCTTAGAATGAGAACGAAGAAGCTAGCAGTTCCAAAAGCAATAACCATCAAAATAACATTGACCGATCAGCCAGAATATTTGTTGGGTCTGTAGCTAGACCTCTCCAACCTACTTTCACACGTAGGGAAGAGGCTCAACTAGAGCAAGTTGGACAAGTCCCCATGACCGATGAAGTTATGACCAGCTATGCAAAGTTTAGAACTCTCCCTGACGAGGTTCGCAACATTTTGACTCTAGACCAATTCATGAACTCGAAGAAGAAGAGAGGTGGTGGAAGGTATGAGAATAGAGGACAAAATGCTTAGAGGGATTTTCAACAAGCCTTGAGTAAGGTTACCCTTGCTCATTTCAATGGAAGTGATAAGAGCACTACTAGTGCTTGGGTCCAGAAATTGGACCAGTTTTAGCCTTGAGACCGATGCCAGAAGATGAGGCTATCAAGTTCGCCACTTTGCATCTAGATGGGGCAGCACATGAGTGGTGGTACCATGGATTAGCAACTCTAGGTCACAATCTTATTACTACTTATGATGAGTTCACCAATAGGCTCATCAAGAGATTTGACAAGAAGGATCTTGAGCAACACTTCAAAGACTTGGCCCAATTGAAGTAGCAAGGCATAGTTGATGCCTACATAACTGAATTTCAGAGACTTAGTGTTATGGTCCGATATTTTTGAGAAGAGACTTGTTTTTTTGTTTGTTGAAGGGCTGTCCGAACCTCTTAGAGGATGGGTTAAGGCCCTAGATCCTCTCACTTAGCAAGATGCCAGCAAGAGGGCTAGAAACATGGAGTTTTCAGCCCCTAGAAACAAATTTCAGTTAAAGGCTTTCCTTTACAAAAGGGATAAAAGGCATTTTAGAAAGGATTCAAATCAGCCTAAAACATTTCCTTAAAAGATGGATGAAGACCTCCATAATGAGTTGAGGAGCAAGAAACTATGTTTCACTTGCAAAGAACCATGGGCTCCAGGCCATAAGTGTTTTGAAAAAGGTCAAGTACGCCATTTTGAGGTGTATTCAGCTGATGGATCTGAATCAGAAATTTCAGAACAGCAGGCTGGTTCGGAGGAAAATGAAGAAGAAGATGACCCGGAAGAGACCGAAGATGAGAAGGAAAGTGAAGGAACCTTTGCACAACTCTCTAGTCGTCAAAAGAATGACCCTTTCAGAGTTTGTGGAGTGCTGTGTGGGCAGCAAACTGTTGCTCTCATTGATACAAGAGCAACTCACAACTTCATAGATGGAGTTGAAGCAAGAAGAGGCTTGAAGACAAAAGAGTTTGAACGATTCAAAGTCATGGTTGCAGATGGCTTTACTCTTTCATGTTCAAGAAGAATCCCTCAAATGAGAGGATACAATTAGGTAATTATGAAGTCAAAGATGACTTCTATGTGGTGAGCATTGGTGACATTGATGTTGTTCTTGGCATCCAGTGGCTCTGTTTTTTGGGTGAAATTACTTTGAATTTGCAGACTATGGAGTGGAAGTTTCAAGTGGATGGAAGGAAGATTGTGTTGAGAGGGATGTCAAATGGAGGGCCTCATGTTGACATGGCTAAGAGGATGGATAGATGCTACGCCATGAGCAAGTTGGGTGGGCATCTCAATGTGTGATCGTGCCTACCTCTTCGCATGAGAAAAGAGGGAAAATCATCCAGATGTGCAAGCTCTTTTGACCAAGCACAACAAGGTCTTTAGTGGTTTGCCCCCTGGAAGACCTCCTAAGAGAGGAATTGAGCATGTCATAGAATTGGAAGAGGGAGCTAAACTTGTTATCACAACTCTCTATCGTCATCCTAAAAGGTTTCCAGATGAGATTGAGAAAGCAATCAAATAGCTTTTAGACATGGGGCTGACTCGTCCAAGCAAGAGCCCATTTGCATCTTCTATATTGTTGGTAAAGAAGGACAAAACTATGCACATGTGTATATACTATAGAGAGCTTAACAAGAGAACTATCAAAAATCGGCAACCCATACCGAGAATTGACGAGCTCATTGATGAGCTACATGGAGCAGTCTATTTTTCAAAGATAGACTCGGGAGATTGGGCTATCATCAGATCTAGATGTGTGAAGAGGATATTGAGAAGACTGCATTTAAATGCCACTTTGGATATTTTGAGTTCATGGTTATGCCTTTTGGCCTAACAAATGCTCCTGCAACATTTCAATCTTGTATGAACCAAGTCTTTAGCAAGCAGCTCTATAAGTTTCTCTTGGTGTTTTTTGATGACATTTTAATATATAGTAAGACTTGGGAGGAGAATATGCGTCACTTGGATGAGGTGTTGAGAATTCTTGAAGCACAATCTTTATTCGCCAAAGAATGAAAATGTGAGTTTGGTATGATTGAAACTCTATATCTTGGTCATGTGATCAGTTCTAGGGGGGTTAGTGTTGATCAAGAGAGGATTAGAGTCATTTTGGAATGGCCTCCACCAAAATATTTCACTCATTTGAAGGGTTTTTTTAGTTTATGTAGCTTCTATAGACACTTTGTGAAGGGATTTTCACAATTAGCAGCTCCTCTCACTGATCTCACCAAGAAATGGGCATTTATTTGGTGTAATGCAGTGCAGCAATCTTTTGTTCAGTTTAATAAAATAATGAGCAATTGCTCTGTTCTTGCCATTGCTGATTTTTCCAAGCCATTCGAGCTTGAATGTGATGCATGTGGAGAAGGTATAGGTGATGTCCTCATTCAAAACAAACATCAAATTGCATTTGAGAGCAGAAAATTGAGAGGTGGAGAAAGGAGTTATTCTATCTACGACAAGGAGATGCTTGCAATCATGTATGCCTTAGTGAAGTTTAGACAATATTTGGTTGGTGGGATGTTCATTTGAAAACAGATCACAATAGTCTCAAATACTTCCTTAATCAAAAAGATCTTAATGAAAGACAACAAAAATGGGTGAGTAAGCTTCAAGCTTACGATTTTGACATAGCTTATGTCAAAGGGAAGAAGAATGTTGTGGCTGATGCCTTGTCAAGAAGGCCACATTTGCACTCAATCATGGAGATCACTGTTGATTGGAAGGATTGAATTCTTGTGGAGTATGCTAAGGATCCTTTTGCTACTAGCATCCTAGACTGTACTTTGCATGATGAAAAGTTTAAGGTGGTAAATGAGTTGATCATTTACAAGTAGAGAATCTTCTTAGTACCGAATTCCAAGCTCAAAGAAAAGATTTTGAGGACATTTTATGACGCTCCCTTGGCTGGTCACCAAGGATTCTTCAAGACTTACAAGCAAATTCGTGAAAGATTCACTTGGAAGGACTTAAAAGGTGATGTCCTTGATCATGTTAAAGAGTGTTCCACATGTCAAAAGAACAAAAATGAACACTCTTTCCCTGCTGGTCTGCTGCAACCTTTGCCTATTCTCGATAAAAAATGGGAAACTATTTCTATAGACTTAATCACAAAGTTACCTAAGGTGCAACGTAGAGATTGCATCTATTTTTTTGAGACTGTAGGAATCAACATAACCTACAGTGTGCTGGGTAAACTTTTTAACGTGACCGGTGGTGCTGGCATGACACACCCTCCGGTACCACATGGGTGGAGGGATTGGACCTCGTGACCTCTTGCTTGCAATAGGATTCTTTAGCCAATCGAGCAAGGGCCCTGTTGATGATTTTTTCTTGAGAACAACATTAGAATAAAACACCAAGTGCTCTATCCTCTCTTGAACAAAGCGTCTCGAATGCTAAACTACGTGATCAAACAAGAACACTCCAAGGTTCCTTGTATGTGATTTGCAACGGATAGCCTCGGTGGTGTGATGTGATTTGCTGTGTCACAAAGGGACTTACGTAGAATTGTCACCTCACTCCATTCAAACAAGTTACTTCCTCCTTATGAATTGGAACTTTTCAAATTGATTATAAGAAAATGAAAAAAGAGAAGGGGTTGAGGGGATTCTAATCTAAGAACAATAATATAATGCACATGCTACGATAGACAAATTCCTCGTGTAACCTTACTCCGCTTCACCATGAGAACCAACAATTACACGAAGCAGGTGCAATCTCCAAAGGTAACTCAATGATTTTCATACTGTAAACCTCCATCCAAACACCCACAACAGGCACAGTTTGAACGAGCATTAATAATCGAACTTAAGCAAATGTAGTTCAGGCTAACTTTGCACAATGATTTGCCAG
This sequence comes from Cunninghamia lanceolata, assembly GCA_027924645.1. Taxonomy (NCBI): domain Eukaryota; kingdom Viridiplantae; phylum Streptophyta; class Pinopsida; order Cupressales; family Cupressaceae; genus Cunninghamia; species Cunninghamia lanceolata. The sequence goes on from BSBN01000524.1 coordinate 4,668,463, forward strand.
CGACAAACCATCAAAAGTATGAACCAAGGAGGAGTTCATCAATTATCTTTAGCATATACATCAAATCAATGAACTTTATCTACTCTACTATCTAAGCTTCTTGGAAACACATCTCCGTCATATTCAAGAACTTGAAACCTTGCTAACATTTCAAAGCCACAAGATCACCATGCAAAACAACAACAACGAGCTTGTATTACTTTTGAAGTGTGTGATTACAACAATCTCATGTCTCTCTTCATGACTTCGAAGAGCTCCCTCTCTACTGTACTCCTACTTGATCTCTACTTCTAATGATTCTCCTCTAATGTCCCTCTAATGATCTTTTTCTAATCCTAATAATGTCCCCCATACAAATGAGAGTAGTGAACCTTATATAGAGCTCAAAAATTACAATGAATGGTTCAGATTGATTTAGCAATCAACGGCCGAGATTGAGACAAAGCAGTTTGTTACAAAATTTGCTATTTTTAGAACATGAAAGAGGCAATGAAGGCACGCTTCCCAATGTGATAAGCATCTTTGGAGCATCTTTATGGTGGGCCCTCTTGAATGAATGACATGGCAGAATGCGATTGGCTTGATGATGTGTACGTGCCACCTCAACATCTTCACACGAACTAGTCTGGTTCACCTCATGTGCACTTAGAATATTTTATTCTTGTTGTCTTTGATGTAACTCATGGATCGCTTTGATGATCATGCTCATCTCTCATCTTGTGATGTTGTTCTTGCAGGATCATGCCTCTGGAGTGTTGAGGTGGAAGATGTCTTGTCCGTGACTTCTTGTAGTAGACTTGCATATGATGGATGTACATGAAGTAGACAACTCTAGATGATGACTCCTCATGCGTGGCGTTGATGTCTATGAAGTCTTCAAAGTAAGATGAACTTGATGCAGGAGCTCTCCTTCATGTGGTGATGATGACAAACTTGAGCAACTTTCCTCCGCCTTCCAAACTTCTCATGTATGAGCTCTCGCCATTCACCTCCTTGGATCCTCCATCACCTACAAAAAGAAACACATCAAATTAAGACTTGATATAAAGGATTTTCAATAACAAATTACATTCATCTTATGCATGTGGGATCAAAAAATGACATTTCAAAACATATCCTTTCGCATGAAATCCATGCCTAAGTGCCTAGGTGGGTTTAGAGGGGCAGTATGGATTATTTGATGTGAATTCCATGTCAAGGTGTGAAAGCCGCCCAGGCTGGGCGGGCTAGCAGGTGGTGAGTGGATTTCATCACTTAGACTTCATTTGATGTTCTTTTGATGACTCTTTAGCATGACTTAGTGTTCTCTTCATGTTCTTCATGTAAATTATCTTCATTTGAGTGAAGTCAGGAAGTGATCTGAATGGCATTTGAGGTATTCTCCATGTGGAATGGTGGAGACCGCCTATGATGAGCAGCCTTGAAGGTGATGTGTGGATTTGACTCCAATACTTATGATTTTTAATGATTTTCACCTCCTTATTGGACTTGCATGTGTGTGGAAGCAGATGGGTGGAGTTGGTAGGCAAATGATGAGTGGCATGAGTGCTCAAACACTTGATTCCATGCTCACCTCCCTAGGCTGCCTAGGTAGGGCGGTTTGGAGGATGCCATGTGGATTTTACTCAAAAATGCTCTTGCTTTGCTTCAACTTGCAATTCAACCTTGAAAATTTTCATTGTAATCACCTCTCTTGACATTTACTTGCAAGTTTTTATAACACTCATCTCCTTGGGTGGTTTGGAATGCTCTGTGCGGAGAGTTTCGCGTGGATATGGATTGACTCCAAGACCTCCTGTCTAGGCCGCCCATGCTGGGCGGGTTTGGAGATGATAGGTGGAGGATGTCATGTGAATGACATGATGTTGTCCAGATGAAGGGCTCAAGGCCGCCTAGCATGGGCCGGATTGGAGGTGGCATAAGGATTTTCATAACTTAGTGATTTTTTAGCTTGATTTTGACAACATAAGACATCTTCGCTTGCTTCCTTGATAATTTAACCTCCTTGCATGAGATGGACAACCTTGGAAAGAAGGGCGGACTTGAAGAGAGTGCATGGAGAGTGTGTTGTGGAGGAGGTGATATTGTCCAAGTGAAATGCTCAAGACCGCCTAGCATGGGCGGCTTGGTAGGTAGGGTGTGGACTTTAACCTTATTTAATGTTCATTCCTTCCATTTGATAACTCCTTTCTATCAACTTCAAGACTTAGTAAAATTTTGAGATGTTTGTAAAGTTGAAAGACACATCATGGATGTTAGGTGATGATGTCCATCTGTCTTGGTGGAATCCACCTAGGAAGGGCGGCTTTGGAGTGCTAGTAAGGATTTTGCTATGTGAACACTCTCGATCTTAACCTTAGCACTCTTCCTCCATTTGCATGACTTAGTGATTTTTCAAACTTACTTCTCCTAAAATGACCCTGCATGGATGTGAAGCACCGCGGTGAGTTGGAGGAATCAGGATGGAGTAGTTGCAATGCTTAGACATCAAACTCCAGACTTACCTCTCTAGGCCGCCCAGGTAGGGTGGCTTTGAGAGTAGGCCTTGGACTTTTGACACTTAGAAACTTTTCACTTGATTATCTCATCCTCCTGGTGTCATCTTGATCATTCGCATCAAACAAACTTACAACTTATGTTGTTGTTCACCCTGGGCGGCTTTGAGATAGTGTATGGAGAATTTCATGTGGGACATGACATAGTCCATGAGCACCTCTTGAGGCCGCCCAGGCTGGGCGGGTTTGAAGGTGACCCATGGAATTTGACTTAAAATGCATTTAACTCCTTCAAACTTACAAACTTTCATTGGAATTTCATCATCTTCTTGTGCTTTATGCTAGAATACCTTATAAACTTAGCCACTTTTCTCCTTGGGCGGGTTTGGGACTATTGTCTAGAGAGTGTCACCTGGTGGAGACATCATCCATAAACACCTTGTGAAGACGCCCAAGCTGGGCGGGTTGGGATACCACCCTTGGATTTTGTCTTGAACTCACTCAAAATCTCTTCTAAACTTTGAAAATTTTCTCCCTAAGGCGGATTTGGAGGCAATGTATGGAGAAAGTGCATGATCACAACCTTGAATCCAAGACCCCATGCCAAGGCCGCCTAGGTAGGGCGAGTTTAGAGGGTGTGCTTGGAATGCAAGTCTTGTCACCATATTGGAAATGTCCTGAGTAAAGGTATATTGAAAAATATATTTAAGTAAATTTCTTACACTTTAAATATTTTTCAATATACCTTCCGGGATGTTTGAGATGGGTCTCAGATCCATAGGATTTAACATGCAGATTCTAGATTTTGGAGGATCCACCAGATTTCAGACTTAGCCAATTTTCAGGATTTCAGGACATCAGGCTTAGTGATTTTTTATCATTCTTTCCAATTGATTCATCCTCGTTGGGAGGAGTTTAAGTAATGCTTGGTTTGGAGATGATGCATGGAATGTTGCTTGTAATCTACTTAACTTCCCTCCAACTTGCAAACCTTGCTTGAAATTCATCATTTCTCAGTGCCTTGTTCTTGAAAACCTTCTTGTTGATGTTTGTTTTTAGACAAGTCAACAATAGAGTAAAACACTAGAGTATCCCACTCTCTCTTGAATAAAGCTCTTCAATGGCTGAACTATGTGATCCAGTGAAGTAACTCCAAGGTTCCTTTTTATGATTCCTGATGGGTTAACTCAGTGATTACATGTGATCTTGCTGATAATCACAAAGGGACTTACGCAGATTCTTCTTCATACTTGTTTAGCTTATTCCTCCCTTCAGTGTGGATGATGTATTCATGGTCTCAATGATAAATAAAATGAAAAAGGTTAAGGGTTCAGAAAGTTAATCTAAGGTCAATGAAGCAATGATGTTGTATGAATAGACAAACTCCTAAGTAAACCTAACTTCACTTCGCCAAGGATGCCTACAACTACATGAAGTTGGTGCAATCTCCTAAGGTTTGCGAATGGTTTTCAAATCATGAAGGTTCATATGAGCACCCATAAGACGGCGCAGCTCAAACAAGCATCCACAATCGAACTTATACAAATATGGCTTAGACTAGCTTTACACAACAATTCACTAGCGATGAATGTTAAAAGCATGAGCTAGGAGTTGATCAAATATTCAGTACAACAAACATTACAACAAAGAACTTCTAATCTACTTTACTTTCTACTTGAAACATCTCTTAATTCCATCAAGATTTAGGAAACCATATTACTCCACAAGATAACACTTAACACCAAATAAACTTCCAATGTTTTGCATTATTCTTGAGAAATATTTACAACAATTCAAAGTCCTCTCAGAAAATTTCGAGAGTCTCCTATTCTACTCCTACTTGCCTACAATCTAATTTCTATCTATTACAAATGATCTACTGAATTACAAATGAGGCAACAAGGCCTTTATATAGTAGTCCAGGTTTACAATGAATGGCTTAGATTAATTCAATAGCCAAGGGTCTAGATCGTGCCACCTCAGAGGTAGTTACAACAACTTTTTATTTTTAGTACAAAGAGAGAGGCAATAAAGGCACATTTTCCAATGTGATAAGGTAAGGCGAAAGCATTTAAAATATTTTCCACATAGGAATCCCTTTGACTTCTTTTATTAAATGATACATTTAATGCATTAAATGATGCGGCTAATCAAAATTAAATGATGTGTACTCGCCACATAGATGCTACTTCAGCATACTTTGAAAATCGTATCATCTTTGTGTGATGTATTCAATGTGATTGCTTGAACTTGTATGTTTAGGAATACATCTTGTTGATCTTGCCTTGTTCATTCTTCTTGTGTTGCTTCACTTGATTAACTTCGTGATTCTTTCTTCTTCTTGTAGGTAAGTTGATATTGATCCTCTTTGATGATACTCCTTCTTGAAGAGTGAGTAATAGAGTAGATGATGATGATGTGTACTTCCTTCATGTAAGAGTAGATGATGAAGCTTGCTTCATGTAAGAGTAGAAGTCTCTCTTGGACTTGAAGGTGGGGAGAATTTGAAGTTGAATAGATGAATGTCTTCGCTTGATGTAGAAGTTGATGAAGTAGTGCACTTGGCATGTTGACCTTGAGGTGATCCTTCTTTGAGTGTAGATGATAACACCTTCCTTGGATGTGAAGTAGATGTTGATAACCTCTAGAAGAAACTTTGAAGCTTGACGAACCTTGACTTGAAGCTTGAATGGGTAACGCCTTGTCTTTGAACATGATGCAAAGGATGAAGTATACTTTGAACTTGATGTGATCTAACATGATGTCATTGATGTAGGAGACTTGAGGTGTGATCCCTTTGCAACTTGAAGGCTTCTCAGGTACTTGTCCTTGATGACTCCTTGACTTCACCGACACCCCTTCCTTCAATGATGCAACTTGATAATCTTCAAAGGCGGCTAGCATGATGCTCCTTACTCCTCGCTTGAAGGTGACTCCTTGTATAACTCCTTAGCCTTGATTGATGATCCTACAAGACAAGATAAACAATATATCAATCACTTCATAAGATAGGAATAACTTTCAACATGTAATAATCCTTTTCAAGCTTAGGCGCAAATATAGGTAAAAATAGGAACAAAGTGCGCCTAACATCAATTTAGTCCCACATTCATTATTTCAAATGATTTCTAGCAATTGTAAAGGTTTAAAGAAGGTCAATACCCTATAAGGTTCACCCAAAAGGTATCTTTTAATGCAAACTCCTCCCTTAGGTGCCAAAATGAGGTGATTTTAGAGGCAAAGGGCGCCTAACATAATTGACCTATTTCCTTGAATTCTAGGTGACCTTAACACTCGTATGAGCTTCAATTTCATATCCTTAATCTTTCTCCTTATAAGGCGCCTTATTTGAAGATCAAAAACTCTAGAAATGGCGCTAATTTGAGGTGGTTTTATCCTTATCTCTAGGTGCTAATGCTAGTTCATGCAAATAGGAATGGGCGCCTACTTTTGAAAGATGAATTTAAGTTATTTCCCTCAAGGCGCCAAGTTTACTTCTTCACTAATTCACTCCAAGGCGCCCAAAATGGTCTTTCGATGCAATTTCCCCTAGGCGCTCATACTTGATGCTCAAGGTGCCAAGTTCTTCAAGGCGCCAAAAATGGCAAAAGGGAACAAAGAATGGGCGCCTAAACGCAATCATGTCAACTCAAGGCGCAATTTGATGATAATTTGGACATGAAAAGGCGCCTAACATATCTGGATCATTTCTTTGTCGAATTCGCACTTCTTGAGGTCTTTTATGCCCATTCCAATCAAGGCGCCCTATCTTGGAGCGTTTGAAAGTTGATCTTCCTCTAGGCGCACTTTTGTCTCAACCTAAGGCGCTCAGAAAGGTCTCTACAAGTGGGAAAATTGCACCTAAGTGCTAGAGCAAATTCGCGCCTAAAAAGGTAAGTCGCCAAGGTAAGGTATATTGAAAAATATATTTAAGAATAAGTTGAGAGATTGAATTTCTTATACTTTAAATATTTTTCAATATACCTTTCAGGATGTTTGAGATAGGTCTCAGATCCACTGGATTTAACATGTAGATTATAGAATTTGGAGGATCCACCAGATTTCAGACTTAGCCAATTTTTCAGTGTTTCAGGATTTCAGGCTACCAGACTTAGTCATTTTCAGGATCTCAAACATCATGATAGGAGTTAGTTCAAACATATCATGCTCTTTCATATTAAGGCGCAACTTTGGGTTAGTTTGAACATCTCTTCATGCTAAGGCGCCAATATGAGTTGGACTTCTACCACTTTGTATTCCTAGGCGCCAACTTGTAACGTCCAGTGATTGAAATGCGCCTAAAGTCTTTAGAAAACCCAAGATAACTCCATCAACTTCTTATAGTTTTAGGCGCTCACTAAGGATGTCTATGAATTGGTGCTTTAACTTGCTAAGTTTGTTGTTTTACACTTTGAGACATCTAACACTTGTCTACATCCACAGGGGATCATTGCATCCTTAGGCGCTTATTCCCATGTTTGCATTCACTTTATTGCCAAGGCGCCCAAACTCAATCATGTCTGGGAAGGTAGGAAAATGCGCCTAACTTGGAGACAAGTACTTTGGTTTGCTTTTGGGCACTGATGATGATCTCAAATCATAATATTAATGTCTCGAAAACCTCTTACCCCAAAGTGATATCAAAATTCAAGGTTTCTAGCCTTCTATCACGTAGGCGCACTTTAATGAGTTTTTGAATGTGAATTTGCGCCTAAATCTTAGATAGGTGTTTCCTTCATTTTTCATGAGTTCAAATCATTTTCTTCCTAAATGCAAATGTGAGGATCTCCAAATACAAATTAGCTCCTTGATCCCTTTAACACACTTTGGCCATTTGGACGTCCTCTACATAAGGCGCTCATACTTGATGGTTTTGGGTATGTAAACTAGCGCCTAAGGATAAATATGTGTTCACTTCAAGAGTTTGTGATTCCCAATCATTAGGATACAAATGGAGTCCAACCCCTCTTACTAGGCGCTCATTGAGGTCTCTAGGCGCTCATTTGAATGGTGTTTTCCTCCTCAAAGCTCTCCAATACTTGTTATACCTTTAGGCGCAATCTATCACATCAAGGCGCTAATTTAGGTTCCCTACCTCAAGGCGCTCAAACTACCTTTTTGATCTAGGTGCTAACTTGGATTGTTTTCTATCATTTTGAATGTTGAAGGGCGCCTAAAGACAATAACAAGGCATTGGCGCCTAAACTCATTGACCTAAATTGAAGGCGCAACTCTTATGATCCTCTGAACATGCAATAGGCGCCTAAACTTAGGCGGAATTTTGAGGTGACCTTGGAGCAATTTCGCGCCCAGAACTGACAGTACCGAAGGTAAGGTATATTTAAAAATATATTTAAGTATAAGTTTAGAAGTTGATCTTGGAGCGTTTGGAAGTTGATCTTCCTCTAGGCGCTGATGTGAATTTGTCCAGATGATGAAAGGCGCCCTAAGTTCTAGGCGGAATTTTGAGGTGATCCTAGAGCAATTTCGCACCCAGAACTGACAGTGCCCGAGGTAAGGTATATTGAAAAATATATTTAAGTATAATTTCTTATACTTTAAATATTTTTCAATATACCTTTCAGGATGTTTGAGATAGGTCTCAGATCCACCAGATTTAACATGCAGATTCTAGATTTTTGAGGATCCACCAGATTTCAGACTTAGCCAATTTTCAGGATCTTCAAGATCAAGATACCAGACTTAGTCATTTTCAGGGTCTCAAACATCAGGATCAGGTCATCAAGGGCTCTAAGACTCAAACACCACTGACTTCATCATGTAAAGGACATCATCCTGGACTTAGCAAAGCACTGGAATTCAAAATAAAGGGGGGGTCCCCATTTGCAATGGGGCGATGTGTGATTTGGTCACAACACTTCTAAACTTAACCATTTTTTTCCTAGGGCGGATTTGAGGGTTCTGTCTGGACAAATGCATGTGTAGGAGGCTGAGTCCATGACCTCATGCCAAGGCCGCCCAGTCTGGGCGGGTTTGGAGGTGAGGCATGGAATTTTCATCAAAATCTTAGTTTTAGATTCCATCATCACTTCCCAACTCCCTTCAATCGGCCAAAACTCGTGAAAATATCCTAACTTTCCCTGGGCGGGTTTGAGGGTGTTGTCTGGACAAGCTCTCCTGATGGTGAAGACACTGTCCAAGAGGACCTTGTGAGGCCGCCCAGTCTGGGCGGGTTTGGACATGGAGTGAGGAATATCTTGCCTTAGTCAAATTATGGATTTCCTGAATGGAAGTATATTGAAAATATGTTGAAGTATAAGAATTTAAATATTTATCAATATACTTCCAGGATGTTTGAGATAGGTCTTGGATCCATAGGATTTAGCATACAGATTCTAGATTTCTGAGGATCCACCAGATTTCAGACTTTGTCATTTTTTCAGGATTTTCAGGATATCAGACTTAGTCATTTTCAGGGTCTCAGACATGCATCCGGATGAAAGCATATAGACCTCTTGGCAAGAAACTGTTGAGATTTGGATACACAACACTATCAAATCCTACAAGCTCAGAGGAAAACTAAACCTAAAGCAAAACAAGGATAGAAAGCAAGAAAAAAGAGGGGGTCCCCATTTGCAATGGGGCGATGTGTGATTACATCACAATAGGCCCCTGCCCTAGAAATTGCATCTATGTTGTAGTTGACTGTTTGGCTAAGTTTGCACACTTCTTTGCCATTTCTTCAAAGTTTAGAGGAACTCAAGTGGTTGAGTTATTCTCCAAAGAGGTGTTTAGATTGCATGGCTTTCCAAGGAACATTGTTAGTGATAGGGACAACAAGTTCCTAAGTTTGTTTTGGCAAGAACTTTTCCGTTTGAGTGGGATTAAACTCACTCCAACTACCTGTTATCACCCACAAACTGATGGGTAAACAGAGATAGTAAACAAGTGGGTGGAAGGGTACCTAAAAAACTGTGTTTGAGGACAGCAAAAGGCTTGGGTTAGATGACTTCATTTGGGAGAGTATTGTTACAATTCTACTTATCACATGTCTATAAAAATTTCACCTTTCATGGCTCTTTATGGTTATGAAGCTCCTAGCTTTGCTGATTTATTGTTTGGTGATTGTAGAGTACCCCAAGCTAAAGATTTGTTGCAGCAAAGTCGAGACTCCTAAAATCATTGAAAGACAACTTTTAGCATGCACAAAATCAGCAGAACTTGTATGCTGATCAGCACCGTATAGAGCGTACGTTTGAGGTTGATGATATGGTGTATCTAAGGTTGCAACCTTACAGACAATCTACTCTCAAGAAAAGTGTATTCGAGAAGCTAAAGCCACAGTTTTATGGTCCATTTAGGATCAAAAGGAAGATAGCAGAAGTGGCTTATGAATTGGAACTTCCCGAGGATAGCAAGGTTCATAATGTCTTCCATGTGTCTCGGGTCGAGAAGGCACTTGGTCACAAAGTGGTTGCCTCTTTAGAGTTACCTCCTTTGGATAAAGAAGGGAAGCTCCTCTTGGTTTCTGAAAGGGTGATTGAATTCAAAGAATGTACTTTGAGGAAGAGGAGCATCAGGGAGTATTTGGTTAAGTGGAAGAATCTACCTATGGAGAATGCTATGTGGGAGAATGCGTAGATTTTGAAACACCTTGAATTGCAATTGCTTGAGGACAAACAATCTTGGGGAGGGAGGACTATTATGTCACCTTCTCACTAGTAAGGTGTTCTGAGACCATTAGCCTATTTCCTACATTTCCCCATAGGCTAATTGGATGATAAAAGGGAAATTGATTTAAATAATTACTAAGTTGTCATAAAGTAACTTTATGTTTTATTTTTTAGTTGACAACTTATAATTATTTAAATAAAGTGACTTTTTCAGTGTGCTAAAGGTGGGCGCTAGGCATGGGGGTCATAAAGCAACTTAAGTGAGCATAAAAATGTTTATTTTATTTCTAAGTGGGGAAAAGTGATTATTATTTTATTTCCTCTTGTGTTGCCCTAAAAGTGCCTATTTAAGGAGGAGTTGAGCTCATTTGGAGGGTTAGACTATCATTTTGAATTTGCTTATTGCTTTGTGAGAGAACATGAGTTCCTCATTTCTTGAGGATGAAAATCCTCTAGAAATATTAGATTTGAGGATGAAAACCCTCCTAGTTGGAGTTGGTGATTTCACCTCGAGATCACACCTATGTTGTAAATGAAGTTATCTATGCTACTATTGAAAATGGACATTTGATGTGTTTTGAGTTTGGATTTTTGGTGTTTGAAGGATTGATATTTGATGTTGAAGATTTTCCAGTGTTTTGATCCCGGAATGAAGACTTTATGCTAGCCGTACTTTTCCTGCTTGAGGGCCGTACTTCTGCAGGCTGTACCTATGCTGGGAGTGGATTTATGGAGGTAAAAATTGATGTTTGCTAACCAAATCTTCTTGTCACCCAGGCGCAAGGTCTAATGATATATTTTGGAGAAGATTTGATGCATTTTTGAGGAGTTTAAAGTGGGTTTAGGCACGCTGTACACTTGCTGTACCTAGTCGTACCTGCTGTTGACCTATTTTAGTCCTCTAGACTTAAAATGGTCTATATGAAAATCCTACACTTTTTCCATCAAATATAACCAATTTGAGATACCCTAAATGGAAGAAAGGCCCCCCCCCCCCACACCAAATCCCAAAATTTCTACGTATTTTGCCCCGGTCGTTTTTGCCTTATCGGAAAACTTGAAAGTTGGCGAACTGAAAAGTTCATCGATCGGTGAAAAGGCCAATAAAGTGGGAAGGCGAAATCGCCGACTAAAGGGATAAAGCAAATGACAAAGGAAAAGAGACAAGTCAAAAGGAATTAAAATTTAAGTTATTGACGAACTTAGTGGTTCATGAATCGTCAGGTTCGCCGATTGACGAAATCGTCGACAGGAAGGGGCCGATAAAGAGGCAAAGAAGAAAAATGGAAAAAGCTCCATTTTTCGATCAATGGATGGTTTGCTAGTTTGTAATTTTGCCAATTGGTTGACAAAGGAAGGAATACAAAAGGAAGAAAAAGAGAAGACACGCAAGCCTTTGTCGGAAAAGTTGATGGTTTGCGAACCATAAGGTTTGCCTATAGACTAAGTCGTCGACAAACAAAGATGAAGAGAAGAAAAAGAGAAGAGAGGATAGTAGTTCCAAGGTTCATGATGGACGAGATTTGTCGATAAGGCAAAGTGAAAGAAGTAAAAATCAATGTAAATGTAAAGCATGTAATATAGATGTAGTGCTTTAAAATATTTTGAAGTTTAAAATATTTTAAAGTGTTGTAAAAGCTTTACATAGATACTTTTGGCGGGCATTGTATTTTAAAATGCCCATCTACTCTCTAGTCGCCATGACTACAGGATCAGGTCAACTCCCCAACAAGAAGTGGTTGTTGGGGTTTTATTGTTGCAGGCGGATGAGTCAGGTGTTGGCATTCAATGTCGATATCTTCTTCAACGACTTCATCCTTCAGGTCTTTTGTATATTTATTGCTACATATCAGATTAGGGACTTTTTTGCATTTATGTTTTGCAGAACAGACATGGGTGGACATTCCCTTGCAGGAATATCTTTTGATAGGCCCATGGGCAAATTTATTGCAAAGTGGGTGATCTGGATTGGCGTGGTGTCTCCATGTTTTCCCACTCTATGTGTTATCATTGTAATAAAATGCTATATATAGATGAAAAAGAATTGAACGAGGGTTGGACGCAGAGGCATATTTTTGTGCTCCAAATAGAACCCTAACTTGCTGCAACCTTGCCTTTTGGTTAATATAACATTGGTTATTTTACCTCTTCATGATATCTTCAGCATTGTGTAATCTTGAAACTGATTTTTGTATTGTGAATATTTAGTTCTTTGCAATTTCGTTTTACTCTTTACCTCTATTAAGATTTTAGGATTTGTGTGTGTTAATCAGTCCTTTGAAATCTTTTGTGCATCTTAGTTTTGTGGGTGTTCTTCATTTTGAACCTGGTGTATCACCTTTCCCTTTTCAGTTTTCTCCTTCCTTTTTCCTAGTGGTGTTAGATTAGGTTTAGTCCATAGTTTTCTCTTAATCCTCTATTCAGACGGAGGAACCAGCCTTCTCTGGAGGTTTGGTCTCATTTCAGGTCCCACACCTTGAGATCACTCCTATGTTTCACTGGGTTGTTGCAGCAAACAAGCTTCAACACAGGGTGCAAACCTAAGTGACAACACTTGCTAAGGGTGGCATTTGAGTTTAGAAAGGGAAATGCGTCTTTCCTTGATGTTTGTTGCTGTTTGGTGGTGCCTTGATGAAAAAAGACAATCTACAGGGGGGTTTGGAGCTGAGTATTTCAGTTTGTGATGTGTTGTGAATGTTTTGGAGGTGCTGGTTAGGTGTTTTTTGTGCTGCTATATTGTTACAGTTCTGCTACAACAGAGTGTTCAGTGTTTCAGATTTATATCAGACCTACATTAGTTTGGAGACTTCATTATGGTATAATTTGAGTGTTTTATAGTTGTAGACAGCTTACACATGCTTCTATCTTATTTCTATGCAATTTCAGAGTGTTATGTATGCTTTAGCAGTGGTATCTAGTTGAAATCAGAATTATCAGTTGATATTGCAGCCTTATATCTCATTATATTCACTTTATTATATTGCAATATCTTGTGTTTGTAAAACCCTGGATGGTAGTACCGCTATGGGTCATTGCATATTGTAAATTGGTCAGTTCACCGCCAATATTTTATAGCATACATGTTTCTGCCCGTTTGGCATGAACAAGTTTGCACGTAATCAACCATTTTGGTTTGATTGAGCTTTAGTTATTCTGCCAGTGGCCTTACATTGCAATCACACATCTGCTGAAGAAGTGTTGATAGGTTGGCTTTCCGCATCGTGTGAATCATTCTGTTAATGCATATGCACTCCACTGAATAAGTGTCGATATGGTCGGCTTGGCCACCTAGTGCGTTCATTCTTGTAAAAGACAATCACTCCGCTGAAGAAGCGTAGATTGTGGTCGGCATGGCCGCCTAGTGGTTGCAGTGAGCATTGATAGTTGCATTGGATAGTTCTTTGGATTCCAACACACCGTATGCTCTCACCTTGCCCATCTCGGGATTTGGGTGATCAGAAAGTGTTGAGGAGATTGTGTGTTTGCATCCTGTTTATTATTGCAAAAAGAAAAAAAAAAAACTAGGGTGGTTATTACGTAGAACCACCTAACTTTTTTGTATTGAGAATGAAGGAATGTATTAAACAGCTTTTTCTTATTTTTGGAAAGAGATTTCTTATTCTTAACAGTCGTGTTGTGACCAAATCACACATCGCCCCATTGCAAATGGGGACCCCCTTTTTTTTTGAATTCCAGTGCTTTGCTAAGTCCAGGATGATGTCCTTGGCATGATGAAGTTAGTGGTGTTTGAGTCTTAGAGCCCCTTGATGACCTGATCCTGATGTTTGAGACCCTGAAAATGACTAAGTTTGGTATCCTAATCCTGAAGATCCTGAAAAATTGACTAAGTCTGAAATCTGGTGGATCTCAAAAATCTAGAATTTGCATGTGAAATCTGGTGGATCTGAGACCTATCTCAAACATTCTGAAAGGTATATTGAAAAATATTTAAAGTATAAGAAATATTTAAATATATTTTTCAATATACCTTACCTTGGCAACTTGCATTTTTTGGACGCGAATTTCCTCTAGTACTTGGGCGCATTTTCCCACCTCTACCAACCCAAATTAGCGCCCAAGGTTGAAGGAATGAGTTTTGGCGCCATTTCTTGTTACTCCTGCCAGTTTTAGGCGCCTTGATGTGAAGTAAGATTTGAACTAATGATAGATTGCGCCTTTAAGAGTTTTTAAAGATTGAGTTGGAGCGCCCTAAGTCAGGAAGATCATCAATTGGCGCCTAGTGTTTAAGAGCCTCTTAGAGAGCGCCTTGATGATGTCAAGATTGATAGGCGCCTAGATTTGGGAGAAGACACAGGCAGAGACCCTCAAATTGCGCCTTAGGTTGAAAAATCTTGAGTTTAGGCGCCCATGAAAGGAATCAAGTTGAGGAGTATGAATCCTTGAACAAGGAGTAGCTTGAAAGTCAAATTGCGCCTTAGGTTGAAGATGAAGAGTTTGGGCGCCCTCTATGAAATTCCTCACCAACTATTAGCACCTATTACGGAGAACCCTCTGGAGGTGGGAGATGTTTAGATTTGCAAATCGCCTCACTTGAGTTTAGGCCCCCTTCAACACTAAAAATGGCGCCTAAAACTTGGAGTAAGTATTCTTAAATGAGCGCCTAACCTCAAGGAGTGATAGGAGTCTTCTGGAAGTGGAAACTTGAAGGTTGTTGTAAAGGCGCCCTTACTCATTCTCCCAATCTAAAGTGGGCGCCTTGTAAAAGAAGGCTTGGGATCTTGAAAATATGCTAAGTCAAATGGGCGCCTTAGGAAGAAAGAGTATGAAATCCTTGATGTATGTTTGAGAAGATCCTGAAAATGACTAAGTCTGATAGTCTGATATCCTGAAACACTGAAAAATTGACTAAGTCTGAAATCTGGTGGGTCCTCCAAATTCTATAATCTGCATGTTAAATCCGGTGGATCTGAGACCTATCTCAAACATCCTGAAAGGTATATTGAAAAATATTTAAAGTATAAAAAATTCTTATACTTAAATATATTTTTCAATATACCTTACTCCTTGGACTTCCTTTTCTGGGCACATTTCTCTATCCGCAATGACTCCAGATGGCACCTGCAACTCAGGGCGCCTCCCATCATTCCAACCAACTTCGGAATTGCGCCTTGACATGAGATGAACACAAGAACAAACCACTTTGAGCGCCTTGGGTTGAAGTTGTATGGTTTTGGCGCCTTGAAGCCTAAGTGATTTGATTTTAGGCGCCTTGATAAAGCAACTTGAGATCATGTTGAAACAAGGCGCTCTTCCTTGAGGGAATCATTCTAGGCGCCTTAGGAATTAGAAATCATAACCATGGGCGCCTTAAGGATAAAAGAGCATAATGAATGTTGAGATTAGGTGCCTTAGGAGAGATTGCCCATTTTAACTTCCTAGATGAGCGCCCTGGAATGGATTGGTGGTGGAGATCACTTTAGCGCCTTAGAAGATTTGTAAAGCACCTAGAGGTTAGAGTGAAGTCTATGAAAGTGGTAGCATGAATCAAACCCAAAGTGCGCCTAGCAACTTTCACAGGATGATGCTTAAAGGAATTGAGGTAAGACACTTAGTTAGGCGCCTAGAAGAGAATTTGCGCCTTAGCATAAAATAAGCTTTAGAAGATGTGGAATGTAGCGCCTAGATGGAGGTTTTAGCGCCTAAAGACAAGTGAGAATCATATCTTGCACTCAAAGTTCTAAGAGTCTTTCCCATCTCTATTTTGAGCGCCTTGGTGTATTAGTGCCTTAAATCTGGGAAGGAGGGTTGCCTTGTGGGTGAGATTGGAACCTGAAGTTGAGATCCATGAGCTTGAGGTGCATTTTCTTGTTATTTGCGCCTAGAAGAGGATATACTCCAAAACATTCTAACTTGAGCGCCTGGATGCCAAAGGAGGTAGATCAATCACATAGGAAAACATTAAACCCCTTCAAGGCGCCCATTCCTGCCTCTGCCAACTCAATTGGCGCCTTGGAAGCAATTACATTAAAATACATCTTTGAATGAATCTCTCAAGTGGGATTGACCTTTTTAAACTATTGTAATTGTTTGAAATCATTAAAATAATGAATGTGGGACTAAATGTGGGTAGGCGCTTTGTTACTCTTCTTTCACCTATAATAGCGCCTAAGCTTGAAAGGGGTTTATTACATGTTTCAAGTTGTTTTATCTTATAAAGTCATTGATATATTGTTTATCTTGTCTTGTAGGTATATCAAAAAGGATAGGAGTTGTTCAAGGAGTCACCTTTGAGCGAGGAGCTTGGAATCACCTTCAAGGAGGAGTCATCATCTAAAGAATGCTTCAAGATCATCAAGTTGCATCATTGAGAGAAGGAGTGTTGGTGAAGCCAAGGAATCATCTAAAGGATAAGTGCCTAATTCACCTTCAAGTTGCAAAGAGAACACCACTTTAAGGGATCACCTCAAGTCTCCTACATCCGTGACATCATGTTAGATCACATCAAATTCAAGTGTACTTCATCAAGGATAATCATGTTCGAAACATTCATCCATCCAAGCTTCAAGTCAATGTTCGTCAAACTTCAAAGTTTCTTCTAGAGATTATCAACATCTACTTCACATCCAAAGAAGGTGTTATCATCTACACTCCAAAGGGCTACTTCAAGGTCAACATGCCAAGTGCACTACTATCTCTTCATCCTATCATCAAGAAAGGCACTTCATCCATTTAACTTCAAGTTCCATTCAACCTTCAAGTCCAAGAGAGATCTCTACTTCATGTCATCATCATTTACTCTACTTCAAGCTTCATCATCATCTACTCCCATTCAAGAATGAGGTCATCATCATCTACATCAAGAAGCTACAAAGAAGATCATCATATATCTTACCTGCAAGAAGAAGAAACATTACAAAGTCAATCAAATGAGCAACAAGTATCATACGTCCAGTTGCAAGGAGATGTACAAGGCAAAGATCAACAAGTTGTATTCCTTAACATACAAGTTGAAGCAATTACATTGAATACATCAACACAAAGATGATACAATCTTCAAAGTATGCTGAGTTGGCATCTATGTTGCGAGTACACATCATTCAATTTTGATTAGCCGCATTATTTAATGCATTAAATGTATCATTTAATGAAAGAAACCAAAGGGATTCCTATGTGGGGGATATTTTAAATGCTTTCGCCTTACCTTATCACATTGGAAAGCATGCCGTCATTGCCTCTCTCTTTTTTGCTAAAAATAGCAAGTTTGTTGTAACTACCTGTGAGGTGGCACGATCTAGACCCTTGGCTATTGAATTAATCTTAGCCATTGATTGTAATTGGGACTTTTATATAAAGGCCTTGTTGCCTCATTTGTAAGAGATAGATTTAGATTGTAGGCAAGTAGGAGTAGAATAGGAGAGACTCTCAAAATTCTCTGAGAGGACTTGAAATTGTTGTAAATATTTCTCAAGGTTAATGCAAAGACATTGGAAGTTCATTTGGTGTTAAGTGTTATCTTGTGGAGTAACATGGTTTCCTGAATCTTAATGGAATGGAGAGATGTTTCAAGTAGAAAGTAAAGTAGATTAGAAGCTCATTGTTGTAATGTATGTATGTACTGAATATTTGATCAACTCCTAGCTCATGCTTTTAACATTCATCGCTGATGAAATGTTGTGTAAAGGTAGTCTGAGCCTTATTTGTTTAAGTTCGATTGTGGATGCTTGTTTGAGCTGCGCCATTTGATGGGTGCTTGTATAAGTCTTCATGATTTGAAAACCATTCGCGTAACCTTAGGAGATTGCACCAGCGTCATGTAGTTGTAGGCACCCTTGGCGAAGTGAAGTTAGGTTAATCAGGGAGTTTGTCTATTCAATCGTCATCATTGCTTCATTGACCTTAGGTTAGATTCCTTAAACCTTTATCTTTTTCTATTTCTTTATCATTGAAACCTTGTATATACATCATCCACACTGAAAGGAGGAATAAGCTGAATGAAAGGAGAAGAATCTGCGTAAGTCCCTTTGTGTTTAACAGCAAAATCATACTTAGTCACTGAGCTATCCCTTACAAAATCATGAGAAAGGAACCTTGGAGTCATCTTGTTTGATCACATAGTTCAGCACTC
The DNA here is from genome assembly GCA_027924645.1 of Cunninghamia lanceolata. Taxonomy (NCBI): domain Eukaryota; kingdom Viridiplantae; phylum Streptophyta; class Pinopsida; order Cupressales; family Cupressaceae; genus Cunninghamia; species Cunninghamia lanceolata. The sequence goes on from BSBN01000524.1 coordinate 4,686,678, forward strand.
AAGAGGCTTTGCTCAAGAGGGAGTCAGATACTTTGTATTTCACTCTAATTGTTGACTTGTCCAAAAACAATCATCAACAAGTCGTCCAACAATTAGAAAAAGAGTCCAAAGAATGTTCCTTAGAGGGCTCAGAAATTGAATGCGTTTTTAACACATTTTTTCGAAACAAGAAGGAGAATCTCCATTTCTGCTTGACGTCCTTAAAGAAACTGCCCTAACCTGCAAATTTTTCTTCTTACAAGAAGGAGAATCTCCATCTTTGACTAAAGACCTTGAAGGAGCTGCGACATCCTTCATTGGATGATTAGTTGGAGATTTATGTTCTACAATAATAGGTTTGAGGTTGTCTTTTGAAGCAGAGGTAAGAGTAAAAGACGTTGGAGATTGAGAAACAAGATGCTCATGTCTGTCTCAATTCTGTGCCTTGCCACCAAGTAGCTTGTTTGGGAGAATTGCACTTTTTTGCAGCCGAGGATGACTTTTTGAGGGGACAATCAATTGCTCAATCCCCGAAATCAAAGTGTGATTTGCATCTAAAAGCTAACCCATCATAATCTATTTACTGCTTCCACAACCTTCCATCTACACAAAACCCTAACTCTTTTAATCAATGTCTATGATAAATCCATCTCCACTAGGATCCTGACAAAGTTAAGATGAGAATGTAGTTGAGTTTCTTTTGGGATTGAAATCAGCTTCCCCAAAGAATTATCAATCATTGTGAGGCAAGAATCTCTCCAAAAATGAAGAGGAAGGTTAGGAAGACTTACCCATATTGGAATGACAAAGAAAACCTTGGTCAAGGGATTGAAATCTGGATACCAACTCTTTAAAACACCTAAGGGCATTTCCCCTGGACCAAGGACCATTGCGGAGCAACTTATCTCTGTCCCTAACTGATTCACACATAACAATAAAGAGACCTTTTGCGCAAGGACTAATAAGAATCTCATCCTCCAAAAGGCTCTGCCATGCTTTAGAGATCCAATCATGAAGATCCACTAAGCTTGGCCATAATTTGTGAAAATGATAAATCAGGGTGTGTTGTTTAAGATAAATTTCTGCCTCTGAGATTGCCTCTGCAAAATCCAAAACCCACAGAGAATTTGAATGATCTTAGTGTCTAGAAGAAGGGTTCAAATTTCGCTGATCTGAAGAGATTAGGGAGGAAGCATCCTGGTCAGCTGCGAAGAAGCCTGAGAAGGAGACACTGAGTGAACCCTAGACATGGATCCTGAGCTGAGGCCATGTGGAGAGCCTGTAGAGACTGTTTTGGGACAGAAAACAAGAGAAGAATAATGCTGCTGAAAGTTTAAAAGGGAAGACAAAGGGCTAGAGGGAGATTGATTCGTGACAGAGGAGGAAATCTAACTACAGCTCCAGGTGGCGGACTTCGATCTGCAGATTTCCTAAAGTATGGGATCTAGAACAGAAAGATTGGTAGGGCTGAAGGTTCACAAAGGGCAGAAGCCATACTGCCTCTAAAAGTACCCCAAGTGGATTCACTGTATATTTTCACATACACTTTTTACTTTTTGAATCTAATTTACTACTATTTTGTTTAAGGATCTAGTGCAAAAGAAAGACAAATGAAAATACACAAGGCAGTTACTGATTGTCTCCTTCCTGACTCTATTTCCTCACGAGTGATACTTGCGATTAAACCGATTTTTCAATTTGTCTATAAATACTTGTTTCTTGAATTTTCTGTCAAAACCTCATTTTTCTGAAGTAACTAACATTGGATTGATTAAGGCACACTTGAGGACACTCATTCTTCAATAAATATTTGTTTCATTGTCATTTAGTTAGGGCCTAATTATGGCTTTATGGTTTCGATGCACACGTTTTTATGGGCCGAATTGAGGGTGAATGCTTCTCAACAAATTTTTTCCCTATTTTTTGAATTTTCAATGTTTTTTAATTTCCTGATTAAATTCCAAGTATTTGAATTACAATAATACTCTTGGTTTTCTGAGTCAATCTTGTTCTGGAGTAATGGTACTATGGACAGTATAATGACTAATAAATTGTAATTATTAGTTTGTTCACCGACCTTGGTTCTAAGTAAAGAATATACTCAAGATCTTGAAATGGTTGAATGTATTTTGCTCATTTTAACTTGGTTCCTATCATACTTTTTACATAAGGAAACACTATGATAATGTGAAGCAGTTCAAATATACTGAAATGAGTTTTCTTTTCTCTGGCCTTTGACATGTAGTATCAAATTTATTGTGCATTTTAACTCATTTCTCCAAGTTACAGATGGTTCACCTCGAAAGAACTTCATGGTCAGTACTTTGCTTGGTATTATAATTGGTTGGCTGCACATCTTGTCTTGGGAAACAACTATTGATTACAGTTTATTGATATGGTGTCACTTGTTTAAAAAGCTCTTTGGTTGCAGGCAGATTTGAAGTCAGATTATAAACTTTTCCTCTTTGATTCGATGGTGCTGCAGATGGTCGGGAGGAGAAGTATGTATATGCACATGAGGCCTTTCTTGCAGGTTTTGCGGCTGGCGCATTGGAATCTTTTGCTGTTACACCTTTTGACTTATTTAAAGTACGCTCACAGGTTTCATCTTTTACAAGGACTTTGGAACATATCTCTCCACTCCCACAAACACCATTGATTGTTACAAAACTGCTACCTGGTTTCTCCTGCGATAAAAGACAGTGGGAGCGGATTTCTCGATTTCTTTCAGCATTACCTAATAAGCATCCCAAGATGATTAGTGCACTCCAAGAGTATCCATGGTTGATTACTGGTTCTGGGCAGTCTCCACTTGTAAGGGATCTAAAGGGGCCTGTGGATTCCGTATACCTGGAGGGTTGGAGGGTCTTATGGAGAGGCCTTCGGCCAAGCATTTTTCGGGATGCTTTCTTTGGTGGATTTTTCTTCTTAAGTTGGCAGTGCCTTCACGATCTTATGCTGGATTGGAAAGTGTTTCAGATGAATCTACCCCCAGAGTATGTCTTTCTTGTCTGCTCATAGTTCTAATTTTCAGCACAGCAGGGTTTCATCATCATATGCTGTTTAAACCCAAGACTGTTTTCCGATGAAATTGCTGAACATTTATTTTTCACAGAATCTCAGATCACATAAGAGAATGGAATTTTATAAATAATGATGTAGAATGCAAGTTTAACAGTTTCTCTTTTCAATGCTATCAATGAAGCAGATTTCTTGCTTTACGGTTTACTTTTCTCATTTCTCATTGGTCACCAAATAACTGTCAACCAGTACTATCATCAGAGAAATGTAATATCAAAAGTAAACATTGCAAAATAGTTTGTTGAAGAGTGCATTCTGAAGCTTTACTTTGTTATAAATTAATACTGATGATAAGAAAATAGAGAAGCAATTTGTCATATAACCGCTATATGCTAGAGTAACATTAAGCACCAAAAAAGACTTACTAATTGACAAAGACAATAAAAGGCAATAATAATAGAATGACCTGAACAGATGCAGCCCAAAACATATTATATGAAAAGATAAAATTTGATAAATAAAATTTCAGTTTTTCAAGGACATAGAACATAAGTGACTAAAGAGATTATGTATATAACAACATAATGGAAGTATCTGTGGTAAAAGCTTGTGAAGTAAATAATTCTTATTTCAATTATTTCATTTACAATCTGAGGAAGTATGTTGTAATCATCTTTGTTGAAATAACACTGTACATAGTACTTGTGTTGTTGAAGGAAAGGGTGAAACAAGCACACAAATTAAAATGGATTCAGGTATCATTTACTTCATTCAGTCACAATCTGAATCATTCGGTGGTATTACATAATACAATTGTCCTCTTTAAATAGCATCACTAAACCAATGACCTATGAGGTACAGTCCATGAGGGATAAATCCACACATTAAATATAGGCGTATTGCACACTATTACAACATCACTAAATGAAGTGGGATAAATCCACACAATGCAACAATAACATTATAATTTCTAACATCCCCTCGTAATGTGAAATTGGAGGATTTAGAACACATTTAGTGTAACATAGATAGTACATTGACAAGAAAGAGAATCTTGTGATAACAATCTGCCCTTCACGACAAGCTCTTTAAGACATAACTGCTCCCAAATCTTGATGAACTTACTCTCTATCAATGGCTTGGTGATGATATCCGCCACTTGGTCCCTTGTTCCAATATAGCCAATTGAAATCTTCCAAAGCTCCAACGGTTCACGAACTTTGTGGTACTTGATCTCAATATGCTTAGTCCTCGCATGAAAGATAGGATTCTTTGCAATTTGAAAAACACTCTGATTGTCACAATGAATCATTGGCATGTCTTTCGACACATGCAAGTAATCTAGCATCTTGCATAACCACACTGTTTCATTTGACACTTAAGCTAGTCCAATGTAATCTGCCTTTGCTGTTGATTCTGAAATACTATTTGGCGTTTTGGAAGACCGCAAAATTAGGCAATCTCCCAACATGAAGACATATTCAGAAGTAGACCTCCTGGCATTAGGATCTCCTGTCGAATTTGAATCTATGTAGCCATGTAACACACTTTGACCTCCACTCTTGAACTCGAGGTCAAAATCAAAGTCCTCTTCATATTTCTCAAGGTACACCTTGTAACTTTCATTTGATTACTCTGCGGTTCCTGCATAAGCTTGCTCACCAATCCAATATTAAAACAGATCTCAGGCTGAGTGTGGGTAAGATACAATAAATTTCCCACTAGGCTCTGATATCGATTGTCAACTTAATACCAGAATCACAGAGTTTTAGCAACTTTTGAATCCTCCATCCTGAATCTTGTCAACAACTGTTTGGCATACTTCCACTAAGAGACAACAAACCTGTCTTGTTCTTGCCAATCTTGAAAAGGTAGAAAGTAATGAAGCATCCCCAAATTTGTTATCTCAAATTGTGAGGCTAACTGCTTCTTCATTTCAGCAATCAAATTGACATTGTTCAGTATCAGAATCAGATCATCCACATAGAGGATAACAAGAAGAATGTCCTGATCAATCTTCTTAACAATGGAGATTGGGCCCTTTGGCAAAGTCTTTGAAACCCATCCCCTTCAGATATCGACCAATCTTTTTGATCTACATACGAGGCGCCTGTTTCAAGCCATATAATGACTACTTCAATCTTCAAACCAAATGTTCTTCACCTTCCTTCACAAACCCAAGAGGTTATTGCGTGAAGCTCTCTTCCTTTAAATCACCATGAAGAAACACACTCTTGAGATCCAACTAATGCACGTGCCACTAATACCTTATTGCAATTGCAAGAACTATCCTATTATGATGAACCTTGCAATTGGAACAAATGTCATATTGTAGTCAATGCCTTTAGTCTGTGAGTGCCCCATGTCTACTTCCCATTTTGAGGTGAACTTGGTCTTGTAGGACCCCTTGCAACCATGGAAGCAAAAATCTTGGAAAAAACATGATTAATCGCAAATACTCTTTTCTTGGCTAACTTCATTCTTTTTTCCTAAAAAAATGCGAGTTTCGATTACTCTTTTTTCTGCCTACTCACTTTTTTCCTACAAAAATTGCGATTCATGATTACTCTTTTCTCTGCCTACTTCTCGCCTTTTTCCGACAAAAATGACGAGTCACAATTGCTCTTTTCCTTACGTACTTCTTGCTTTTTTCCCTCAAAAATTGTGTTTATAATTAATGGGGTCAAACAATGTTTTTCTGATAAAATCATGATTTTATGAATATATAAACCTTTATGCATTTTTTCTGTTATTTTGTTTTATTTTTTCTATATGTATTCATTTTATTGTTGCTGCCCATGTAAATCCCACACATTTGTTTGTGCTTGTACAAAAACGTTGGCTTACATCATGAACTTACTATTCTAGGGCCTTTTTATTTTCTCTCAAACCCTGCAAATATGTTACTGTGGATGAAAGCTTAGAGTTATACAAATAGTTTATTGATATAGCAAATCTCAAACTTGTAGAAGATATTGATTATCACAAATAGGACCAGCAAAGTCAACCAATTTCTAAATGGACTCTATATCAAATGCCATTTTTTTCCCTAGAAGTGTATTATAGACAATTGGCTGAGACACTATCGAAAAGGAAATGCTTCTCAACAAATTTTTTAGTTGCCAATTATAGTTTAATTGGTTGAGTTTGAAATATTACAAAAAAACTGCAATGTCCAACTTATGATAGTGTTTTATATTGACAATTGAGGGTGAATGCATATCAAGAAACTTAGATGGTGTTGAAGAACACAAAATGTGGCAGCAAAATCAAAATGAAAAAAGTGTCCCAATGGCATTCAAAATCGGTGAAACAATTTAATGGTTTTGTATGCCCTAATCTTAACCTTTACACCTTGAGTTTTTTCAAGGTTTAGGGCTAGGGTTTATAAACTATTAGTAGTAGTATGCTACTATGCCCTAACTCTTACCCTAAACCTTGATTTTTAAAAATTATCAGTAGTATGTTACTATGTAATAATGCACTATGCAAATTTGGACTCAACAAAAACTCGCTAGGCCCAAAAAACTTGACTTGGCAAAAAACTTGGCAACTTAAAAAATTGCTTAAATTCATTAGAAACACATGTTTTTTGCAAAATTCAATGACAAGATGTATCCAATGAGTCCATAAATGAGTACAAAGGTGTTTTCTGTCAAATTTGATTGATTTGAATGTAAATTGAGTACAAAATCGCATCCTCATGCGAAACCCTGATCGCTGATAGCTTGATACAATAGATAGCTGACAAAATGAAACTAGTAAAATTAAAAGTAAATAGAACATTTTACATATTCCTCTTCCCTAATCTACTGAAAACTAGGGGAGAGGTAGAGGTTCTAGTCCTTGGAGTATGTTGTGGCTCCTCGCTTGGCATGGAAGGTAGTGGCTCGACCTCCATCCTGGTAGTAGATGGTAATGACTCCTACTCAGCCTCATCAATGTCATCCAATCCTAGATCTCCTCCTGGACCCACCTCCTCCAATGCCTGCCTCTCAAAATCAAGAATCTCATCTTCAGTAAACAATGGAGGTTGCTCATTCCGCCCTATCCAATCACTCTATCTCATCCAAATGAATGGGATCATTTGATTTGTCCTCTACCCTTCTTGTGCGCAGCTGAAGCTTGTATTGCACAAAGATAAAGTCTTGTGCTTCAAATTTCCCTTCTGAATTCGCAAAAAAATCCTTTTGAATCTTCAAACGTTGATGTTGGATTGCTGTGTGCAAAGTGGGAGGGGAGTTGAGGGTTTTGGTGAGCAGAAGAAGTCATAAAATGAAGGAAAAAGGCATTGAAAGGGCGTTTTAAAACGTTGCGCCTTCACTTTTTGACGCAGGCGAGTTTGTGCCAAAAACTTGTCGAGTTTCTGGCGAGTACTAGCCAAAAAACTGTCATGTCCCCATATCAAGACACTGTTAAAGTAAAGATTTGAACATGATGAAGAGGGTTTGTAAATTATTATTTCGGATAATAGAAATAATTACATACATTATATATTATTTAATAAATAATATTATTGTATGAATATTTTATTATAATTAAAATATAATATCCATATTATAAATAACAATATATATAAATATAATATATTATAAATATATCTAATAATATAAATATGAATATTCTTATAATTATCTTACATTATAATATAAATACAAATAATATAATATAAATCATATATCATTTATTATGATATAAATGATATAGTATAAATAATATAAAATATATAATATATCATTTATTATAATATAAATGATATAATATAAATATAAATAAAATAAATAAACATCTTTTAACCTATCCTCTTATGATAACGGAGTTACGTATGGTTAGAACTAGTTTTACCACAAAAGGGAATTAATATAAAGTAATAAAAATAATGAGACATGCCTCTTCGAACATATCCTTTGAAAGAGAAATAAATAAAGGTTGTGAAATAGAAGGAAAACATCATCCGAAGAAAATATAAAAAAGAGTATCGGATAAATACATATATTTGGATCTGCATTATATATATATGTACATCAGCAATAAAAGGGAAGTGAAAAATATATATTATAAAATATATATACAGCAGCAGCAATATAATAAAAATAATATCAGTCATACCATCGAGCAAGGAAAACATTGGAAAATAGAAAGAAGACCGCAGTGATAGGTAAGAAATACGAGGTAAAGCTCCAGCAGGTAAGTATTTATATTTACTTATTCAATTTATGATTTGTAAGAATATAAATGATAAGATTAGTATGAAGAAACAAATATATATATGTTTATACATAAGAATGGAAATTAAATGATAAATTATAGGTGTATATGTATGAATTATAGGTGTATATGTATGTCAATCATCATAGATCGAATGAATGGATATAGCCTAGGACATTAAGGCATTGATTGAATAATGACAATAACTAGAAGAAATACTTAAATTATGATGAATAGGGAATGAGAAATAAGGCTCATGGTTTATCCACCAAACCCATAGATCGAGCTGAAGGGGTAAGGGTAAGCAATGAGGTATATCATGGTTGATGCTGTAGTTGGTCAAGAGTGCCATCCGGCTAAAGACCGACATCATGGTTGATGCCGTAGTTGGTCAAGAGTACCATCCGGCTAAAGACCGACATCACGGTTGATGCCTAAGTTGGTCAACAGTACCATTCGGCTAAAGACTGATACATTCCCATTATCTTGTGTTGGTCAAGAGAACCATCAAGTAATGGATAGGCTCTTGTCTCGTGTTGGTCTAGAGTACCTCTCCGGGACAAGAGATGGGCTTTTGATTTGGGTTGGTCTTTGGTCAAAGGAATAAAATATGGACCCCTCGATTGCTCCTTATAAACCCTCTCTCGTTGGGCTAGTGGTTTGATGAACATGTAGACCCAAGTGTATATCTCCCAAATGGAATCATGAAATAAATTGGATATTGTGAAAGATAGAATACTTTCAGATTATGATTATAGAGTTTGATTTAATATATAATTGTGATTAATATGATTAGATAAAAGAATTGAATACTAATGTTCTGTTTTACAAGTTGAAATTGTGTGCAAGGTTGTGACAAATTTTGGCTTGCTAGAAGGGGACATTACAAAAACTGGCGAGTACTTGCTAGAAACTTGGCGAGTTTTTTGGAGAGTAAACACTGTTGTTACTCGCTGCAGTGAAAAACTTGCAAGACACGGCGAGTCTTCCATCTATTTTGTAATCAACAATTTCAAAATTAATGAGAAATCCATGTTTCAAAATTCATGGTGTATACTTTTGTTTACTTTCAGTCTCTCTATGCAGTTAAATTAGCTTAAAACCTTGAATATCAAAAACAACATTTATTTCACGGATTTTGAATTTTTTCGCATTTTTTGTGTTCCTGATTTTTTCCCAATTTAATCCTGATCAATTAAAAAATCATTGTTTTTTGGTTTGCCGAGTTATTCTTGAGAAAGATTTTTGTTGCTATGCTTGCAACCAATGACCTTACCTTCTTTAGTAGCTGACTCAATTCCCAAGTCTGATTCTCTATGAGAACCATATTTATCCTGCATTGGAGCTTCCCAATGAGAATTGCCCTCGACTTCCTTGTATATCTCTAGATTATTCAAGTCTTGTACCTTAGCCATCAAAGAATGGTTTGCAAATTGACTTCTTGTCATTCTAGTATTTGGCACATATATTGTTACTGAAGCATCACAAAGGGTTTACCTGGCCCAAAGAGGCATTTTGTTGTCATTGCTAGAGGCTTCTGGGCACTCTTGGGCTTCTTGTTTTTTTAATTTTTTTTTTTTTGCTTTTTGTATTTTCATGGCTACAGTTGAAGATCTGCACGTTGCAACTCCACTCATGCGAGGACTGGACTCTCTTGCTGCGTGCTCTGTTTTCGGCGAAAATCACAAGACACACATTTGCACACTAACATGTGGGTTGTACGACCAGTTTTCAATTGTGCCCACTGTACAAACACACCACTTCCAATCCCTTTAGGCAGGGAAAAAAACTTTGAAGATGCTCAACCCTTGCAAAGAAAAAAATAGCTGTAGTGCCAAAAACTAAATTACACCAAAACAATGAAATTTGGATTTGAACCAAAGAGATGCACTGCAGCTATGCATATTATGCCCAAATCAACAAGTAAATGCTAATTCTGAACCACACAGATTTGTGAAAACCTCTGTGGCAATGCAAACAAACCCCACACATGCAAACCGCCATGCCTGTCCAAGACACTCAAACCAGACCTGCAAGAAACAAATTGAACACTGCTATTGTTAGCCACAAACTTGCACACGAGGAATGCAATTGGATGGAAAATCCGTCAACTAACACCAACACCAAACACCTCAAATTATGCAGGAGGTTGATGAACTACACCCTCAAAGTATCACCACACCAAGCACTATTTCAGAAACTGACAATGAACATGGACTCTGCCTTCACAATTGAACCTAAATGCTGATACCATGTTAGAAATAACACTCTACATATGATATGCTTAACTAAAGGAAAAGGGGTAAAAAGTTGTAAACACAAACACATGAATTAAATTGACTACATTAGGTACCTTATAGGCTTTTACTTCATTAATTTATGGTTTGAATTCTCAGTGTAATTACATTGTACAATTGAGCTCTTTAAATAGTGTTACTAAACAAGTGACCTATGAGGTACACCACATCTGATAAATCCACACACTAAATATAGGCATATTGCAGTATCACATTGTCATTAAGTGCACATGGAATAAATCTGCACAAAGCAACATTAACATTCCAACAACTTGCAATTGAAAAAGTTGAAGGGCTTATTATGACTTACTTCGCATTGGAGGATTGATCTCAGGACTTTAAAGTAACAAAATCTTATGGTTAGTTTTGATGGAAACAAGCTTGGGTGAGATCTGACCACCAAATTTTTTACTACACTATAGCAAGTTGGAGGTTGCATAGTAGACCAAATCACAACATGGAATTTCTCCTAGTAATTATGTTTGGTTCATGTATGGAGATAAGGTTTTTGTGATAGAATTAGAAGAAAGAGACTGGTACATTTTTATTAATAATGATGTAACAATAAGGCATGAGCAAATTGCTTTTTGCTATTGGCAACGTTTGGAATCTATATGTACAAGATGAACTCTATTCTTTTTCAGTGAAAGATAAAATACTGTTTCTGTTATTTATTAAAATTAACCCGTACAGTTTGATTCTTTCTCACCATTTATTGAGATAAATCTTATTTTTCTTAATATTTTAACTGGCAATAAAATAATTTTGCTACACCTAAAGCATTCCTGAAAAACCATAAGCATTTTGATTTTGTTTCTTTGATGTGAGGTGGTTGCCTTTAGATTGTGAATAAGATATTTTTGTTCGCTTGAACCTGATTTTTCAACTCTGCAGGTCTATTGATGAGACTGGTCCATTATCTCCTCTGGAGCTAAGTATAACAGCTGGGATTTCAGGTTCAATAGCTGCTCTTGCATCTCATTCTTATGACACGGCGAAAAGTCAATCTCAATCTGTTGTTACACCAAAGGTTTGTATTTTGCTAATGCCTAAAATTTGGGGAGTTACAGAATGCAAAATGTCTTTATTTTTACACTCCCTTTTGATTCTTTTCTTTTTTGTGCAGTGTGCAAATAAAAATGAGAATGATTTCATGTTATACATACATAGAGTATCTACAAGTTTACTGAGACACATTTTGGAGTTGCCTTGTGTTTGAATATTTCTTCTGTTACCCATGGATATTGCATGAAAGCAGACATAATACTTATACCTATCAACATTGTTTGTTGCCCTTGCCATGGTGATAACAATAGAGACCCAAGCACAAAGACGAATGGTATAAACTTTGATATATCATTTATTGCCCTTCAATCATATTTTGATTGTCTCACAAGTGGTTTCTTTCAAATGACATGATGGTATGCAACTTCTCCAAAACAGCCATAAGGCATTTCAGTAGAAGTTCATAAAAGAACACTGATGTAAGCTTAAGGGACCTTTAAAGGCATGAGGCCTCAAGGAGATTACACCATTTTGGAAATCCACTTTTTACTTTGAGGAGACTTCTGGTATCTTGTCTCCTTCAAAGGACTTTTGCTTACCCTTGAACTCTGTTCCAAAGGAGCACAACCTTTGAATTTTTTCTTGAAACTCCTGAGATTAGTAGTCTAAATTAGAGGATGCTTGGCACACATTGCCAAATGGAGGGTATTACCATGATGGGATCTTGGATTTAATTTGAAAGGCTTTGCCACAAGGCATTTTTGGAGTTAATCAAGAGGCTATCCACAAATGTTTCTCTTGGGATTTTCCATAGAAGCAAAAAATGGATTTGAGGGTTAAAAAAAGCAGAAGCAATTTTTATATTTTCTTAGGTCTGTCGTATTAAAATGTGCCTTTTTTCTCCTTAAGGTTCACCCCTAATCTTTTAAAACTGTACCAATGCTTTTACTTTTGAAAAATCTGATTTTTTAGGTTAAAAGAAATAGGACGATTTTTTTTTGATCGGTGCAAAGCAGCTAAGGGGCTGCACCCATATAATAAAATATTATATATAAACATTACATTTGAAGCAGGGGATCATCAACAAGTCACCTTGATTAGATTCAGTCCAAACCAAAATGCTACCTGGCATCCAAGCTCAAAATGGTGCCTTTGAAACTAAACCCCTATGGAAACATAACCTCAAAATCAACTAACATTGTTTATGATTGCTGCATCATAAACAATTTGCACACAGCCCAACACTAGTCACAAACTTCCATTTCTCCACATTTTGAGTGTGAGCGGAGGTGCATGTTAAATTTCACCTCATTCTTCTTTTTTCCTTTGCACCTTCATCCAAATTTCCTCTGACATGCCACCACCCAACTCCTCTTCTACTCCTCTGTTGAGACCTCCCCCTGAAGACATTAATTCTGAATTAACATTTTTAACATTGTCACAATCCACATGAGAGGACTCCACCGAGGCCTCGGGATCACCAAGTTTTCCTTTCTGGGCCTAGTTTCTTTTCTTTGGGGCAGCAGTGGGGGTTTTACCAATTGCAGGAGCATCACCAACATTAATGCTATTCACCATTGCAGAGGATGAAGCCACTGCCTTTGGAGTGACTTGGGATTCGCTAAGAGGAGCCATGCCTGTGACAATATCATCAACTTTTGATGGCTCATTTGGTGCCTTGCCATCTTGATCATCCTTTTCCACCAAGTAATGATGGGGGGCAACTTCTTTCCACCAAGTAACATGGTTTGCATGCCATTGTTTTGAACAATGTGCAGCCATATGACCAGTGTTGAAACAACACCGACATCGAAAAGAAAGGCCTTCATAGTCGAGCAGTTGACTCCATTCCATATCTGCAATTTTCAGGAGGACATTTGCAGGGATATCTTTTGTAATGTTCATCTCCACTAAAATGCGAGCATAAGTAGTATGCAGGAAATTTAAGGAGCCCTCATCCACCCCTAGAAACTTCCCTAGCAAACTGCAAATGGCCTCAAAGTAGGATTCACACCAAAACTGAAGAGGGAGATTCTTTGAGAGGGTTGAAGGAGGGGTGCCAAGGTTTCAACACCAATAAATGTGGTGCCTTCCAGCTCCACTGATAGTCATAGAGTATTTCGATCCTTCACAGAATCAAATGCCACCACAAAAACACCCCTTGCGCATTGGGGTAAATCTCTACATCCCCCTCCAAAATAGGTTTCCAGTTTTCTGCAATCCAGTCATGCAGCTCCGCAAGGCATGGCCAAACCCTCCCCCCCCCTGAAATCTACCAACCAGCCCATTTTCTGCAAAATAAGTTACATTTTCAGCTACTTCATCAGCAATATCGCCATTGAAGGAAACCATTGCGGATGAGGTTGCACAACGGAGAGCCCTAGGAATCTGCAACTTGCTGCGATCGGTCACCTCCACTCCCGAACACCCCACCAGGGCATTGATCCTCCCCATTTCCGTTGTGGAGACCGAGGCCGCTCATCCATGTTGTTGACTTGTCTCCAACAACCCGGTGGTGACGAAGGCCAACCGTTAGGGCCCAATGCCGGTTGTTTCTGCCCATTATACTGCCTTCTGTTCGTCGTTCCCTGGCCTCCAACCACCATTGAATAAGAGCGAACTCGGTTTGCAGCATCCGACGCATGGAAATGATGGCGCTGCCCCTCCTTTGTGCTAGTGCATGGAGAGGTTTGCTCAGAAGCACAGTAGGAAGCCCTAGTGGCACCAGTCGACGACAGAGTCATCGCAACCACTTAATTATGCTATAGAAATAGGACGATTTTATTTATATAATATAAACAACATATTCTACCTATATATAATTCAAAAAAGAACAGATGTCATTTTCTTATTTTTTTTACCAAGTTTTTCAGCTCAAATGTAGTTCACTTTTTTGGGCTGCTTGTATATCTTTTTCTTACAAACATGGCTACTAGGGATTTCTAGATTCTCATTCAGTTTTTTCTTTAAAACTTTATTCTAATCAACATTGCAGGCTACAAGATAAATGAAGTTTTTATGGTCACCACAAAACAAGACATTAATTTGTTGTATTTAATAATAAGGTGTTATGTTTTTTTTTCTTTCTTTTGAAGAAATATATTTTATATTACTCCAAAGAACAAGTGATCTAAGTCAATTGAGTATTAGGATTACAAGAAAATTCTCTTCCCACATAAGCTAGGAAAGAAAGCACTTGGGCCTGTGTCCAAATCTACTCAAGCATAGATTGCACAATCAAAGCCAAATCTTGTGTAAAAATTCACATCTTTCCTAAATTGAATGGGGTGGTATCTTCTTCAAAAACAGCTTCACATCTTGTCTTTCAAAGAATATTGATTTCTGCCAACTGAATTGCCTGCCAACTTGATTCTTCCAGTTGTCCTTACCATCCACAAAGAGGTCATTGCTAAGAGAGAGGGGCAATAAAAATGAAATGAATTCAGCTTGTAACCAACCTAAAAGCTCTCTAGCTGTTGAACACTTCCTGTAGATATGTTCAACTATTTCCTTTTTGCCAAAGACAATGCAAAAGCATCTACAAAGCCCACAAGGTATGGTCTGCTCTCCTCTTCTCCCCACACAAGGCAAAAAGCCTCCATTATACCCACCCTCCCTTTTCTTGGATAAAAGATAATTGTGTTAATAATAAAAGTAAGTACAAAAATCCTTAGCGGATAATAGTGGAAAAATCATTGTGGCGGGTAGCAAGAGAGCATCACATTTTAGAAAAGATGGAGACTTGGAAACTACAGTATTAATAGTTACATATTTAATGATACAAAAGTAGGTTTGAATAATAGTTATATATTGTCCACAAAACAATGACCATCTTAAGGCTTATGAATAGAAAGAGGAATATCAACATTATGCATGAAAATAGAGGCAGCGCATTTCAAGCTGGTCCTTTGGGGTATATGCAATGCCTCTTGTCGTGGGTAGTGTGTACAATGCAGTTCATTGGGTATCAAAGTCATGTTGGATCCAAGAACTGCCTGTGGCAGTTACTTCCTGAAGTTGGGGCTGATTGTGCATTGAAACTCTTGCATAACCTCAAAATTGAGGAACCCCAATGGCATTTGCAACAAAGTGAGCTGTTGTGGGCGTTAATGAGCTCCTCAGGTGGCTGTTGTCAGCCTTTACCTCTCCTGATTGTTGGTATTTTCTGAGGCTAGGCTATTCAGTGGTTTTTGGTTCCGTTTTGAGGTACTTACTATTTATAGTAAGTGGGTTGAGTGCTGGAGGCCAACCTTACTATTTTTAGCAAGGCATCTGGATGTGCAGTGGATGCAGTGCTCGATCTCCTGGTTGAGACGGAATGGAAAAATAATAAGTATTTTTGGAGTTATGTCATTTTAATTATTAATAAAGTAATAGATTTTATTAATAACTAATTATAAAGTGCATATTATAAAGTTATATTTTAGCTTTATGTTGATGGGGCCACTTTATGACTTAAAAAGTCAATTAATAAAAGTACTTTATGTGGGTGCCTAATTAATGCTTATTATAAAGTCAACATCAAAAAAACATTTAATGAATATTTAAAATGATTTAAAGCCTCAAAAGGGATCGACCTGATTAGAGAGTGTATATAAGGCACCAAAAAGCAAATAGAATTCATCATTGATCATTTTACACTTATGCTTTTGGAGAGCTCTTCTCTTGGAGAAGGAAAAGCAGGGTTTCTGCCATTAACAACTTTGGAGAGCATAGCTGCTTCATAGTTTGAGCTTCCTGAGGGTTTGCAGTACCATCTTAAGGTTGCATTGTAGATTGGCTTCATCCAGGAGTCAACATCGGGCATCATTGGAGGATTTCTAAAGGGTTTCATAGGATAAACATTTGCAGATTTCAGAATATTGGTTGCATGAGGGTCAGTTTCAGGGGTTTGAGAGTATTGATACCCCAACATTTACACACAAGAACTCGTGCCATATAAACCCCAGCACTGTGTTTGAAGGTGGTAGCAGAGTTGTTAAGGATGTGATTACCAGACATTCAGGACAGACATGAGGGTTCTAAGCATGGACGTGTGATCTGAAAGCACCCATCAGCATGAATGTGGGTCGTGGAAACAGATGGGAGTTAAATACCTAAGTTTGAGAGGCTTTCTTCATAACAGTAAGCTAATACCAGTCATGACAGCCCGTTATCAGGTTTGAAAGTTGATTTCTTATTCATGTAATGCTGATTTTCTGTCATACTGCTAGTACATTACAGATGTCTAAGGTTGTTGTTCATTTCTGGGCATTATATGTATTGTCTTGACTGCAAATGCAAGCCCAGATTGAATCTCTGTGATCTGTTAAAGCTTTGTCCCATTGTAATATGCTCTTAGCTGTTCATTATGAACTGACATGAATCTGATATTAAATTCTGAGCAGTTACTTGTATGCACAGCCATGTTTTAGGAAGTTTATATCAGAATTGTTTAGCAGAGTGTTTCAGATTCTTTTGTTAGCAGATTAATCCAATACTTATGATTGAATATTATTATCTGCATACTCATGAGATGACTAGTTTGATAAAATGAAACATTCAAAGTCACTAAAAAGGTCAGACCAGCAAGCATGCAAAGTGTTTGATGAAATGTCCCACATTGTAAAACGAAATTAATTGAGAAAATTTGGAATAGAGATTGTCCCATTTGGGGTGGGACACTTCAGCTGTGATTTGTTGCCAATTGCACTTCATCACCTCTGCCCGATAACTTTGTCGTTCAGTGGTGAGAATTTCTTCAATTGCCTTAGCACTACTTTGAAGGATGATAAGATTTTGTCTCATCAGGCCCAAGCATTTGGTTAACTTTA
Organism: Cunninghamia lanceolata; assembly: GCA_027924645.1. Classification (NCBI taxonomy): domain Eukaryota; kingdom Viridiplantae; phylum Streptophyta; class Pinopsida; order Cupressales; family Cupressaceae; genus Cunninghamia; species Cunninghamia lanceolata. Next base: position 4,704,001 of record BSBN01000524.1, read on the forward strand.
GGAGGCAATCTTGCAACAAGGGTTGATTGTTCTTGAATGTAGTTGAGTAACAGAGAGGCATTTTTCAAAGAGATTCATTTTACTTTTCTTTTGTGTCCAATGCAACTGACACTCCTTGCACGGGTTTGCTTAAGTTTGCCACTTGAGGAAGGCAGTCATGTACAAGGACGATTGAGGCTGATAGTTGGGTCAACCATTGCCTTGTTTTTCAATGACATGTTATGGGTGTTGTTAAATGCCCTAGAGATGGGGGAGTTGGTTGTTTGCAAAACCAGTTTATTAGGGTTTGATATTAGTGGAATGGAATAGTGAGAGGAAGGGTTTGTGGGGCTCTTTGAAGATAGGGTGGGATATCAAGAACAGATGGAAGGATGGGATTCTCCATGGAAGGAGGCAAGACTACTTGTACCCTTGGGAGGTGGCGTTCATCTAAGTCCAATTGTGAAGGGTAAGGAGGTGTCAGAGAAGGAAGGGACATAGGCGGAGAGATTGAGGACCGAGAGGCCAAAGAAGCGATAGGAGCAGATGATGGTTGCAAAGGAGAGGATGCTCAATAGGAGGATGCGAATCAACAACACATGCACGTGCCATAGCGCGACGACGACACTTGTGATTTCTCGCAAGTTGATTCATCTAGTGTGGGCAATGGACTATGTTGAAGGAGACAGGGGGTCTTCCAACATGGGTTCTACATCATCCACTATCACAGGGATATGTGGGGAGACCGAAAGAACCTCCAAAGCATGGGAGACCACAGGGGAATGGGAAGGAGCCCACTACACGGGTTGTTTTCCCCTAGCAGTGCAGAGGCAAGAGGAACATAAGTAGACAACAGAGGTTGGGGAGCGATAGGAGGGGGAAGAGAAGCACTTAGTATTGGATGGTTTCCTTGTGCCGCAGAAGAGGCATGAGGAACAAAACCAGCCAGCGGAGACTAAGGAGCCCTAGAAACGCGTGACGCTTGAGGTTGTAGTCTAGGTGGACCTTGAGGTCTCCTCTAAGAAACTAGAGGTGGGATTGCAGAGTATATTCCAAGAGCGTAGGAACGGGAAGGTGTGCTTTGTACGGGTTGCTTTTCTTGCACTATTGGAGGGGCAGTGGGAGGAACAAGACAAATGCGCTATCCGACTCGCCTTCAACTTCTAATATGAAATAAATAGAAAGTTGTTGCTAGGTCGAAGCAACTCAGTCGGAGTTGGCCAAAAGTAGTCAAGAGAGAAATTTCTATGCATGGATAATGGCGTAAATCCGCTATGGCGGATTGTATGCATGATACCATCCAGGGGAAATTTCAAGCATTGATGAACCATAGAGGGGACCACTTTCATAGAAATTAACCATTGCTAGCCCAACTTCAAGCAGAAGCGATCCGAAGTGGAGATGATAGAGAAAGGAACATCCAGGGTTTTGGGTTCCACTTGGATAGAAAGGGTAATCGATCCCAAGGTAGGATGAGACATCTCGTCATGGCATCGTATAAAGACATTAGATTGCTCATAAACATCTTTATATAATTCATGAACGTACAAAAATTCCTTGGTAATAACATTTACTAAGCAGACGGTTTCAATGAGGACACCTTTAACAGGTTTTAGATATGTTAGGATATTTGCAGAAGAGAAGGAGATAATAGGCTCAGGAACGGGACGTTCCCGAGTGGGGCGAGAACGGACGATCACCATGCGAATCATCTCCAAATAAGAAGAAATCGGGGAACATCAGAGGTGAACTCTAGTGCCACAGAAGGAGAAGCGAGGTCAACAAAATTGGAAGTATGTCAAGGCATAGGATCAGTGTAAATTTGCAGATGTTGATTAGGGATAGCCACTGACTTATTCGTTCTGTCATTCACACCACACTTGGATCACATTTTGGTCAATGAGGTCTTGCACGGTGTGCTTAAGACGCAAGCATCGCTCAGTGTTGTGTCCAGGTACCCTATGGAATTGGAAGAAGGCTTTTGGGTCATATGAAGGCGGCAAAGGCTTACTTGTGTCAAGAGGTCTGATGGGGGGTAGCTGCACTAAATTATTATTTAGGAGCCGTTGTATGATGGTATAGTCTCCTTTAAAGGATTAAATTTGCGATTTCATGATGACTTTGGAGTAGAGAGGGCTAAAGCAACCTGAGAGGGTGCTTCAGCCCCTACTGTGCTGATCACATTTGATGAATTATTCTTTTAAAAATTCTTATTTTTCTTATAATTAGAAAATGAGGAAGAAGCACTGGATTGGACAGCAGGAGCCGGTGAGGAAGATCCCTCAAACTAGCTAAGCGACTATTGGTAATCACGCAATGCAGCACATAGATGAGTGAAAGAGGAATATTTCATGAGCAGAATCCTATCCCGGATTTGAGGCTGAAGGTTTTCGATGAAAACCCTTTGCACATCAGAGTCAGGTAGGACATAGTGTATTTGTGAAAATAGAGACTAATAACGACAAATAAAGTCATTTACCTTCTCGTGACTTCCTTGCTTACAATGAACGAGGTCAGTGAATGTGATCTACGGTCCAATATTAGCTTGGAAGTCTTGTAGGAACTGATTAACGAGTTGATCAAAAGAAACAATTGAATGGTCAGGCAGCGAGCAAAACCAATCCAACGCAGTATCCTTTAAGGATCGCGGGAAAAGCTTTGCCAATAAGGCGTCCTAAAACAGAAAATCATTGCATAAAGCAGTGAAGTCCGAGATGTGGGTGTGCGGGTCACCTTTATCGGTGTACTTCTCGAATCTCGGTGCCTCGAAGTTTTGGGAAAACGATGTAGCAAGGATAGCCAATGAGAGCGGGCTACGCCTGTAGTATGTATGAACATGTGGTTGCAATGATGAGGTGGAAAGTGTGGCAAGTTGTTGCAGGGAACCAACATTTTGCAATAGTTGGTTTATCACATGATCAACATTGTGTAGGTGGAGGGAGTGGAGTGGAGGAAAGAGGTTGTGAAAGTTGTTGTGAAACTCCGGAGGCACAGAGAGGAAAAGTGAACTATAAGGGCCTCGAGGGCGGAATGCCATGTCCCCATTTTAAGGCATTGTGTAAATTACAGATTTGAACATCATGTTAAAAGACGATGAAGTTGCTTTTATAAAATATCAATTCAAATGATAAAAAATCATTATATATATTATTAATATATATTATTTAATAAATAATATTAATAATATTATTATATGAATATTTTAATATAATATATTTATATTACGAATATAAATATAAATGCTAACATTAATAATTTAATGATTAATGATATATATAATTATATTATATAAATGTAAATATATGTATAAAGCTAAATATTATTATTATTATATAATAATATAAATATATAGAAATTAATAAATATATATAAGTAAGACAAAAGTCTTACGGTAAAAAGGAAGGTCATAATCATAGTTCTGAAACTCGCCCAAACTCGCCTGAACTCGGCGAGTCCCGAGCCGAGCAAGACATGGCGAGTCCTGGAGACTCGGACCCGGACCGGGCTAGAAACTCGCCCAAACTCGCCGGTTCTCCAAAACTCGCCAAACTCGGCAGAACTCGGCAAGTCCCGAGCTTGAAACCCGGCCGGCGCAGGCATGACGGAAAAGTGAAAAAAAACATAAAAACTCATTGTAAAAGTTGATTTTTTTTGATTTATATTGCCTCTATTACACTAAAAGTAACTTCATTTCATTTTGTTGGCAAAATAGGAGGAGAAAAGAGAGTTGTGAGGAAAAATAAGAGTGCATTGTAGGGCAAATAGAAAGGAGGTAGAACGAAAAATCTATCATTAAATCGCATTGGAGCAGCTTCATACTTAGAGTTGGTGCATTGAGAGCTTTCTACCAGCGATTGGAAGGAGTTTGCATTTCATTTTAAGTTTCATTAGAGAGGTAAGCTTGATTTTGTTTGGGTTTATTTGTGTTTTTTTTTAGCAAAAATTGCATTGTTTTGTAAAATTTCAAAATTTTTTTGGAACAAAGTTACAAACCCTACTTATTTTGTTTGAAGTTTGAACATTCAACAAATTAAAAAACCCTACCTTTTGTTTTGGAACAATTAACAAACCCTACATACTTTTGAAATAAACCCTACATTTTTTTTGCATTAGTTTAATAATTATAAATGAATTAACAAATGTTCATTTTTTTTGTATTTATGTGTTATTGCAGCAGCCTTGATTTCAAGTTCAAATTGTATTTTCCACAATGTCTAACTCTTCAAACCCATTTCGAAAGGACCCAGCTTGGAAACATGCTGAAAATTTTTCGAGGCAAAAAAAAGGACAGTCAAAATGTTTCTATTGCAAAACAATTTTTGATGGAGGCATTAATAGATTGAAATACCATCTTGCACGCATACTCGTCCATGATGCAAAGAAGCACCTATTGAGGTTGTTCGTGAGGTGCAAGTACAATTAGAAACATTTGAAATGAAAAAAGAAGTGAAAAAGAGGCAAAGGGAGGAGTTAGCGTGCATTGGTGGTGTTGGAGAGGCTTCTTCCAAGCCTCCATTTCGTCCTGGTGCTAGTGCTTGTGCTACTGTTGGTGCTAGTGCTGCAGCTAGTGCTAGTGCTAGTGGGAGTATTAGCATTGGTCCTAGAATTCGTAAATCTAGGTTGGATTCATTTTTTGTGTCACACACTACTCCTGGTTCCCAACCGTTGCTTGAGAGCATAGGTTGGAACAAGGAGGCACATGATGCAGCTAGACGAGCAATTGGTGACTTTTGGTACTATTGCACCATTCCATTCCATGCAGCCAGGTAATTCTTTTTTGTTTGATTGTTTTAAAATTTATACTATTATAGTTTGATTCTTTGTCTCATGAATTTTTATATTTAAATTTTAGATGTATGTTGAATTCAAATTTCAAGTTAAACTCTCTTTTTTACATGGGCTAGGTCTCCTTATTGGCAAAATATGGTTGATGCCATAACTATTTGTGGGGCGGGGTTCAGAGGCCCTACTGAAGATGACTTAAGGGGCCCACTTTTGACACAAAAGGTGGCTGATGTAAAAGCTGAAATAGAGGAGCAGCGCTTGGTATGGAGCAAGAAGGGTTGCACCATCATGACCGATGGTTGGACTGACATAAAAAATAGGACGCTGCTGAATTTTCTTGTTTCCTCTTCAAGTAATTGTACTTCCCTCAATGCATTGAATAATTTGAATTTTGAATTTGATTTAACGATTAATATTTTTAATTTATGTTTTATTGAACCATTGATTTTGCTTCTTTTTTTAGGTGGCACCGTGTTCATCAAGTCAATTGATGCTTCAACACATGTAAAAAATGCCACATACCTTTGTGAGGCTATAGAGGAAGTCCTATTTGAGGTGGGTGAGGAGAATGTGGTTCAAGTAGTGACCGATAATGCAACAAATTATGTTGCTGCAGGTAGACTACTGATGGAGAGGCACCCAACAATATTTTGGACTCCATGTGTTGCACATTGCCTTGACCTGATATTGGAGGATTTTGGCAAAGCTTCCATGGATCAAAACATGTGTGGATATCGCCAAAATATTTGCAAATTTATATACAATCACACATGGGTCCTTAGCCTAATGAGGCAGCAAGGGAGTTGGCTCGTCCTGGCATCACCAGATTTGCTACAAATTTCATCGCACTACAATCCTTGATTCGGTCAAAGGTAGCTTTGAGACGTATGTTTGTTGTTGAGGAGTGGACTTCCTCATCCTATGGTACTTCCACCGCAGGGATTGAAGTGGCAAGTTACATTTATGATGAGCTAGGCTTTTGGACACCTGCTGCAGAGATTGTGAAGGTAACCGTAAAATTCAATTCTAGTATTCTTCAATTTTTATTCATATTTTTCTTTTATTTGTTTAACTTTATAGTTTATTTTATTCACACCTATGTTAAGTTAATGTTTCACAAATCACAATATTTGCAGTTCACCGAGCCCTTGGTAGTTCTCCTACGAGTTGCTGATGGGGAGAAGCCCGTAATGGGCTACATATATGAGGGCATGGATAGGGCCAAGAAGGCCATGTGATCCATCTATGGGGGAGTTGAAGGTAAGTATCGTCCCATTTGGGAGATCATTGATAGGAGATGGCAGCACCAGCTTAACAAGCCCCTCCATGCAGCAACTTATTTCCTAAATCCGACATTCCAATTTGTTGGCCTCGTTTTCAAATCGCCCAATTTTAAACTTTTTGCATATCAAATTCCTGTGCTAAGTCATCTCTTTCATTGCAATTCGTCAGTGTTGTGTCGCATGCATCAAATCATGTTGATAATTCATTATCAGGGCATCTTTCCTTGTCTTTCTCTCCATTTAAAGCTTCAAAGCAATTTTCATGCCTAGGCAAAACTCACGACTTAGTAATCTTTTACTTTGCGTCTATTTTCCATTTTTGCTAAGTCCGCGTTAATTTTTGCTTCTCACCAACTCCATCTTGCATTTGCTTTTGATCCACACCAAGCTTGCACCAATTTCTCCTTTTCACTAAGTGTGCGCAACTTGTGAAGTTTGTCTAAGTTGTTCATATCCGCTTTTTACCGATGCAAGAAGTCTACATTCACTTGTGACAACCGAGAAGTAAACGTCGTTTCTATTCAAATCACAAGTTGCACATTTTTCTTTTACGAAGCAAGTAATAAAAGTGGGGGAATCCATTTCTTTTTTTTTTCCCTTTAAATAACCCCTCCACGTCCACCAAATTCTCCTACATGCGGGGAAAGTGTTTTAATATTCTTGAAAGTGCCAATTATAGACATACAAATTGTTCTAGCCGAAATTTTCAAAGAAAGTTACATCTCTCGAATGCATTGATTGCAAGGTATTTTTCATTCATTTATTGAAAAGGCCGATAACAAATTCAAGAAGTAGTTATTAAAACTACCCATGTGCAGATTTGTTGGGAAGGTGTTATAAACTTTCAAGAACATACATACGCATGCCAAAAGTCCAAGAATTCTGTCATCTTCTCCCCTCAGCATGTAACAGTTGAAATGCAATGGTGGTCGGGTGTAAAAACAAAACTTTTTGCTCTATACTATTGCAAATTAAAAAGAGGATCAAGCTAAATATATGATTCGAACACTATAAAATTCCAACTTTATCTTTGCTCTCATTGAAATGGTGCTCTAAAGTCTGGGATTTAGGATCATTTCCGACACTGTTATCTACAGCTCGTACCAGACATATGCACTTCCTTGTTAGCCTCGTTGAGATTTTGATTCACTGATGGATTAATTTCATCTGTTTTAGCCGTCTTGCTATCATTTGGGGACAAAATTCCAGGGTTTGGAGAAGGATATGAGTCCGTTACACCAGCTATACTTCTTCCCAAGCTTTTTTTTTGCGGCCTAAGCCGGAACGGAGGCATAGAGAACGCACATGAACTTTTGACAAAATCTTCAAAGAAACGTGGTCTTGTGGGCTGCACGAAATGGTTTTGGTTACAAAGGTTTTATAAACTTTCAAGCAAATGCTATTTGTAGGTGGAAAGCCAAATTCCACGACCTTTGCCAGCATTCTTCCAGTCTGTGCCGAAATGGGAGCTTTGGAATAGGATATATATATCCATCAAAGCATAATTGAAGGTGGATTTTTGTCAAATCTTGTAGTTGCAAGTACCGTGGTGGACATGTATGGAAAATGTGGAAGCATACAGAAAGTACGTCAACTGTTTGACAAGGAGACCCAAAGAGATGCAATTTCGTGGAATGCAATGATTGCAGGATATGCATGTTTTAAATTCGGTGTACTAGTTTGTTCTCAATACAAATGTCGCAATAGACATGTATGCAAAACGTGAAGGTATTAGCAGATATGAGCACATGAACTGTTCGACAAAATGCCTCACAGAAATGCAATCTCTTGGACTGCGATGATAACAAGATATGTACAGTATGGGCAGCCACCAAAGTAAAATTTGAAAGTAAATTTCTAACAGATGTTGTAGTTGCCAATGCTACAGTAAACATATATGTTTCCTGCTGCTGCACATGAACTGCTTGACAGCATAAAATGTGGTCGTATGGACTACAATAACTGAGAGAAATACACAAAATGGTTTCATTGAAAAAGCTCTAGAAACATTCAGTTAAATGTTGTCCAAAATAGAGATTTGGAGCAGGATATGGTTAGTCATCAAAGCATAATTGAAAGTGGATCTTTATATATGTTGTAACTCAGAAATGTCGCTTCATAGACTCTAATGGTGTAGGAGATGCACATAATGGCTTTGATGAAAAGACCTTAGAAAGTTTTAAGAAAATACTATCGGGAGTAAAGCCGAGCGACATATTCCTTGAATCTCTTATGGAAATGCTCTGGAAGAATGATTCAAATAGATTTGGTCGTAGAGTGCAACAAATGCAGCTTCTGGACATGGTTACATATTGAAGATTCCTTAGAGACCCTCAATCAAATACACTTGGCAGGCACGGATTTGATTTGTTCAATAAGTTTTTGAAACTACCAAAGAAAGTGTGAAGGTAGTTATAAAACTAAACTCCGTAATCTTTTCAACATTCATGTGGCTTGTGCATGAATAGGAGCTTTCAAACAAGATATTTTAACCATCTGTCAAAATGTATCGAAAGAGATTGTTATTTGATAGACTACCACATTACAAATTGATTTCTTAAAGATGACCTTTTAAGCAAACACCTTTGGTGAATGTAAAACTAGAGTTTCCACGATCTTTACAATCAACTTTGCCTATGACCGAATGGAAATGCGAATTAGCACACGGATATTCATCATTGTCAAGTTATTTTGCAAATACTATGGTATACATGCATGCAAATATGAGGGTGAAATTGAGAAATGATTGGAGAGTTGGAGTAAAAGCGAAACAATGGGGTTATCTTCAAACAACGTTTACAAAGATGTCATATCCAAAGTTGTGTCAGATAAAAATGGTTCTTGGTTACAATGAAATTGGTGATATGTATTTCTATGGTGGCTATGGTTCCTTTGGGTAGTAGAGTACTTCTATTCTCCCAAAATCGTTATTCAAGATTCCAAGAAAGGTGATACGCTACAAGTAAAAGTAAACAAGTCATTTTCTACAAAGACTCAGCTTCCTTATGAATTAACTTTGATGCAAGTGGAATGAAAAACTTCAAGGGGATCGTTGATGATGACTTTTGTGTGAGTATGAATCGGAACAATCTCTATGTGGTGGTTGGTAGATTGAGAATTCATGAGAGATTCGAAAAGATCGAGATCCGATGCAGGTTTCAAAGTTACACCAGATAATATGAGGCATGATTGTGAGAAACCTTTGAATAATAAAAAGTCTTTTTCGACAAGTCGCAATCTAAAATATGAAATGCATAGCCTCGAATGCTAATATCCAACTAGGAGAGAAGATGGGAAATGACTTAGCAAAACACACAACTCAAAAGTTTCTTGTTTTAGGTTGCCTTTTTGTAAAGGTGACTTAAGTCACTCTTTGTAACTAAAGGTTAGAAAGTGAACCTTATTTCGGGAAAGGTGATGTAAAAAGCAACCAAAAATAAGGTTTATCATATTATTACATTTCAAATAGGTAGTTACAAAGTAGTTATCGGGTGGTTACAAGTTGGTTATTAGGTGGTTATGGGAGAAAGCCTATAAATATGAGGCGATTTCAAATGTAAAGGGGAAGTCTCTTTAGAGAGAACTTTTGTAGGGGCAACTTATGATACTTTTTGGAATATTTTTGGTCTTACACATTGTATAGTTTACCTTTGAAATTGTATAATTTTGAAAAGATAATGAAAAAGTGCATTTTTAGTTTGTATGTTCTTGATGTATTTCTGAGTTATGATTACTAGTTTCTCGTATGTCAAATTGGTGATCTTTCTATGTATTTGTGTAAATCAAAGTTATCCATTGAAGCATGCAATTGGGGTGATGAAACACAATCATGTCTCGGTATCCTGATTTGAAAGTGTTAAGATAAATTATCTCTTCGTATGTTGAGATTTGCCATCTTTCTTCATCGTTATTGCATATATGTAATGAGATCCATCATAGAGTTTAGGAAAGTGGTTTCTAGCTTTGTGGTGAAACCCCCCTCGCACTTTTCAATAAGATTGTGAAACTCTGGTTGGTTTTCGTACGTCTACCACGAGGGTTTCTACATGCCCATTTCTCCTGTTATTTTCTTTTTCTTCCTTTGTGTACTTTCAGGATAAAAGTACACAAAAACCACAAATATCCCTATCATATGAGGGAGCTGCCCCTCTCAAACGCAGAGGAAAGTTGTTAGTCCAATAATAGCTTCTCCAATTGTTGGGACTATTTAGTCACCGCTCTAAGGGCAACGAGTCATTTTCACAGGTTATTTCACGGTGACAAATCTGTTTACCAACACAATTCTGCCCTGATTTCAAGGCGGATGATGAGGTTCTTGGTGGGCTCTACTCAGTGATAGAGCGGTTGGTGCCTGCAGTTACTAGACAGATAGTCCATGAGATAGAGGCCTTTACTAGTGCACAAGGAGACCTCTTTTCTCGTCTAATGTGCAAAGAGAGTAGGACAACATTGCATCCAGGTAAAAATAAATTTAAGGGCATAATTTTCTCTTTTTATATTATTATTAAATGTTGAAACTTGAGACTTAAAATTGGAAATGAGATTGATTTTGTTTCTTTTTCTCATCTCAGATGTATGGTGGCAAATGTTTGGTGCTAAAACACCAAACCTTCAGAGGATTGCCTTTCGCATAATAAGCCAGCCATGCAGTGCTTTAGGTTTTGAGCGTAATTGGAGTATGTTTGAGCACATACACTCCAAGAGGCGCAATAGATTGTCCGTGGAGAGGTTGAATGACCTAGTGTATGTTCATTACAACCTTCGACTTAGACACAAACAGATTTTTGACCATGACTCCACCCCAATAATGTTAGAGGAGATCGATCCACAATCTGAGTGGATCACTGAGGCTCCAGATCCTGTCTTTAGTGATGAGGACTTTGATTGGGTTGACCAGGCAGATAAAGAGGCTGAGGTTGTAGCCATGGCAGAGGAGGAGGATAGAGCACGAGCAGACATAGGCACATCTGATGTTGGTGAGGGTGGCATGGAGTCACAGGCAGAGATTATGGTTGCTGCATCATTGAAGACCTACCATTTATGCCTTCGTAGGAAGGCGAAGGATGCAGGTTCCTCTGAGCCATAGACTTCTAGTTATTGTTTTGATACTTCATATTTGCTTGGAACATTTGATCATTTTGATGTCATGGATTTCATATTCCATGAGTTTTGTATACATTTGACTATATTTATATCTCTAAGTGTGCTATTTCCTTCAGCAACTCAGCTACAATTTGCATTTATACTTATGTGATCGATGTATACTTGTGTATGTGATCCAATTAGCTTCTATTTGATGATGTTATTGTGTCTTTAACGTTTATTTAATAAAGGGTGCATGAAACAAGTTTTAAATCCTTAAAAATCTCTAAAGTTCTTGGGTTTTTCACTTTGCCGAGTCTGTGCTGAGTCTGGGCGCCGAGTCCCGAGTCTCGAGCCGAGTGACCCTCACCGAATCTGCGCTGAGTCCGAGTCTCGGAACTATGGTCATAATAAAGAGATTTTATATAAGACAAAAGTCTTATACGGTGAAGGAAATAAGACTTGTCTTATTTTAAGATTAACTAAAGATAATTGTTGTTTGTAAAACAACGAACCTCTTAGGAAAGGCCATGACCGTTAAGGTATTTTGGAAGATATAAATGGCATCCAACGGAGAATCATCTAAATAGAATTCAGCATCTAATCATCATATGAAAGAACATGTGATATCAGCGAATCCATAAAAGATATCCAATACAGATCAAAAGGAGACAACGATTCTTTATCAAAACTCATTCATATTTGCAGATCAAACTATTAATAGAGACACCATATCACTAGCAGGAAAGGTATGATTTCATCTTCACATCAAATATTATCATATATTGATTTCAATATGAAAAATGAAATGTTTAATTAATGATTCATAATGAAGATAAAGCCTATGATAATTTCTAATCAGATTCTTATATTGAATTGGCAAAGTGAAAGTGATAATTATTAAGTAGAAATTATATCTCATTTATGGCTAGGAAACTTTAAGAATATCATTAAAAGATAAGAATACATTATACTCATAGAATAAGAGTATGAATAGTATTATATGATGCATGATCATTATATTTGATGAATGATTAATATAAAGAACATCTTGAGAGATGTGAAAGGATAACAGGTGATAGAAAATGTAATTCATATATATGGACTACCGGATTGGGAAATGGATCCTCTTGTTAATCCATCACACCACATAAGTGAGACCAAGGGTTTGACAATTGACCAAGGTATTTAAGGCTCAAGTTGATAAGGCTCTAACCCTCCAAGGCAAGTGAAGAATGCTTGTCCTAAAGAGGTGAAGAGTACTTAACCAAGATAGGCCCTTATCTCAATTAGTGAAGAGTGCTAGTATGAGGTAGGTGAGGATAGGCCCTTGTCTCAATTAGTGTTGAGTGCTAATTTGAGGCAAGTGGCGAAAGGCCCTTGTTCCAATTGGTGTAGAGTGCCAATATGGGCAAGTGGAAATGACCCTTGTTTCCAATTGGTGAAGATTGCCAATATGGGACCAAGTGGATAGGCCTTTGACTCTAGTTGGTGAAGATTGCCATTGTAGATCAAAGGAAAGGACAATGGACCTATGGCAAGATTGCACCCAAGGAACCCTCTCTTGTTGGGTGAATGATTGTATTAACATGATTGGCCCAAGAAATAGACTGCTCTAGAGGGAATTATGACATTGTTAAGTGAAATAGAGAAAGGCATATTGCATATAAGTTATGATTAGAAGGTTTGATTTTATAAAATTATGATTTATATAATGAGACAAGAAGGATTGAATACTAATGTTCTCTTTTTGGTGAGTTGAAATTTTGTGCAAGGTTGTGAAAATTTTGGCTTGCTAGATGGGGACATTACACGGAACGAACTCATATTAATTAATAGGATTTGTCACACCAATAGATAAGCCAAATTCTACGCTACCAGATTGGAGAGAACTAGTAGCCATCTAAAGAGAAGTGAAAGTTTGAACACCTGTAGTAGGTAGAGGAAGAGAGCTGATTGCCAAAAATGTTGGACTGACAGTCCTGAGCATCCAGAGCACATTTCACTTAAGGCGACGTATCATTATGCACTATGTGAGCAATCCCACAAAGGAAAGTGATACCTTGAGGATGATTAGTTAGCATAACACGAAGAGCATCGACCAGAGGGATAGCAGAACTAGATATTTCCTCATGACTTAGGAAGCATTGATAATCAACCAAGTGGCGATCTAGGTTATTAGTTCTTTCTTGTGGGACATAAGTAAAGGTTGGCTCATGCTCGAAAGCTTGCTCAGCATCATGAAAAATAGTCATCGACACCGTTCTAGAAGAAGAAGAAGAACTAGAGGTGTTAACTTGTTTAGAAGAGAAATGAGTAAAATCAGAGGCAGAGCGAATAGGTTTGGTAGGATTCACGAAAAATGGCATGGGACAATTTCTTAGACTCCTATGCACAATGTATAGAGAATTTGAAGACTGGGTGGTGAAGCTCATAAACTACATTTAGGCTTCACAACACACAATACTAAGTGATGAAAAAGAAGAATTGTTTGCTTTTTGTTATTAGGACAGCGAGCTCACCAAAGGGAAATAATGAACCACAATGAAAAAAATGAGTAAGTGCAAACGTTATGAAATGTCAGGTTCACCAAAATGCAGTGTAGGAAAAATTACTCCTTAATTGAATGTTTCAATTAAAGGAATTCTTCACTAACGCTACACTCAGGCTTTGTTATCTAATGTCTAGATGTATAAAACCTATTGTAGGTCTTACAGAACCACTACACGTCCCAAACAAAACAAACAACTAAACTAGATGCTTGACAATGAAAGAAATAAGAACAAAATGCTGGAAATAAATAGATACAGACATAATTTGACAAAATGAAAATACAGAAATTGAAAGAGTGGGAAAAGAGGAACCTGTCATTGAAAGGAGGAGCTCACTGCGTTGGACGAGAGCGCGCCGCGGGGACATTTGCGCTAAGTGTCGGTGTCCTAAATGTTGAAAAAATAAAAATCTTCAGGTCTGTACAGAGCAAAGACACCTGCACAGCACAAGGACAGCCAAAGAGAACAACTAGCAACCTTCAAGTAACAAAAAATATCAAAATACGACAATTAAGCTATGGAAATGAAATAAAATAAGGGAGGGGAAAAGGCCAACAAGACCTTTGTGCGGTTGACAAGCCTTTACTCCAAGAATATCTTCAAAAGGAGAGGAGAGAAGGGTTGTGCTGCTAAGGAGCTTGCCTCAGTCAAGCTTCGGTTTCGGTAATTCTACCTCCACGAGTAGTAGATTGATATAGATGATTGAAAAGCAAGAATTATGTGTGTGCTCCTTCCTATGCGTGTCTAGGTGATTAGAGCAGTGACAAATGAAATGTAAACTAAGGTAACTTCCCTGGTCTACGGGGATAAGACGCCCAACAACAATACAAGTGTGGTGGTCTACACCCAAAACAAATGCAAGATGGTGGTCTACACCTTGCAACACAACAAAATGGTGGTCTACACCAAGCAAAATAACTATATAACATAAAACATGCTTAAACGTAAAGCATTAAACAACACAATGGAACAATCTTACCAGTTGGAATGAAGGAGAGAAAACTGCAAACTCTCAAGAGCTCAAATATGGTGTACAACTTCAAACCCCAACAAGAGAGGGAGTTTTCAATGAGCACCAAACAAACCCAAAACCTCCAAGAGCCCAATGAAGATTATACCAAACCACAAGGGAGTGTAAAAATTTGTATAGCTGCTATGGAGATTGAATTCACCAAGAGTTTGAAAAGTTGTAGAGTATTGCCAAGAAAATTATGTGTGGGCTTGAGAGAATGAATGAGAATGAGAATTCAAAATCCAAGAGTCTCCCCCAAAAGGGAGGAATCCTTGAGATAGCATGCAAGGAGATGTTTTGCGTCTCAGAAGGGCGTTACACGACAGTCTCATCATTATTGAAGGAGTTTGGTAACGCTCAGGAACGGTCACTTGGTGCCAAACAGACGTGGGACACTAGCGTGTCACACAGCCGTCCACGCATAACACTAGAATCCAGGATTAAGTTCATGGTTACATGGAACACCTTAGGACCATAGTTGAAAAACTCGCCAAATTGAAAAACTCGCCAAGCCCAAAAAACACAACTCGGCAACTTAAAAAATTGCTTAAATTTCATTAAAAACGCATTTTTTATTTTGTAAAATTCAACGACAAGATGTATCCAATGAGTCCATAAATGAGTACAAAAGTGTTTTCCATTAAATTTGATTGATTTGAATGCAAATTGAGTACAAAATCGCATCCTCATGCGGAATCCTGATGGCTGATAACCTAATACAATAGATAACTAACAAAATGAAAATAGTAAAACTAAAAGTAAATACAACATTTTACATCTTCCTCTTCCCTAATATATTGAAAACTAGGGGAGAAGTAGAGGTTCTAGTCCTTGGAGTCCGCTGTGGCTCCTCGCTTGGCATGGAAGGCAGTGGCTCGACCTCCATCTTGACAATGTAGCTTCTACTTCTCTATGCAATCTAATTGAAACACAAAACAATCAATATGAAACCAATGGGAGGGCCAAGTCAAGTCTCGCTGAGCATTCCAAAATATATTGAAGGTGTAAAGCAATGCGCCTAGCATTGCATGGGGTTTTTCTCCAAAGGGGAGGGAGCAATCAAGGCAAGCAAGTGCCACCTTGATTGGTGTAGAAGAGGTTCCCTCTTTCATGAAGGAGAGAGGGCAGCAAGACTCGGAAGGGAGAAGGGTTGGAAGGACTCTCCCCATGGGGCAAAACTCTTATGCTCGCTATACCAATCACCAAACATATGCCCACTGCATTTCGCTGGTCCTAGAAAACCTCATCAATGGAAACCCACTATGGCCAACAATTATCTTGACTCTTAAACCATGGGGAATCTCTCTAGAGAAGGCCAACTCCTTCTTGGGATCCTAGCTAGCTATTTTCTACTACTCTAAATGCAAAGAAAACCAAACTATTTCTACTTCTAGCACTAATCTATTCTTATTTTAACATGCCAAGAAAAAAGTTAGGAGGATGGGGTTCAAAGAAATAAAATAAAAGTAGGCGATGATTAGAAAAAGTGAACTTAATCAATTGACTCTCCTTTCAATGTTCAACCTTCCATCCACATTCAAGTGTAGAATGCAACCCCAGAGTTGGTTCAACCTGCTTTCATTGTGTAACAGTTAACTAACAAGTATAAACACATTCTGCCTAGAGCTAGAAACTCACCAAGTTTCTAGCGAGTAATTACTGGAAAACCCGCTAGCAAAAAAATCCGCGAGTTTTTCAAGACTTGCCGAGTACTCGACGAGTCTCGCATCTATGCTTAGGACAATGTGACAAGTAAAACATTCAAATGAAATTTGACGAAAGTTAAGAGAAAGGAACTAGCATGAAGAAAACCTTAGCCTATAATGCAAAGAGAAGGTGCAAGCGCTATGGTGGTTGTTAAACGTAGCGTGAAATTGCATGGGTATGCAATTTTCAACTTTACACGACGATGAATACAAATCTATATAAATCAAAACCTTTCTCTTTTGTTGGTGGAAGAACCATTGGTCTCTTCTATAAATTGACCACTTGCTATTTTTGATTGATGTTCTATTTATGATTGATTTATTGGAGTTAAGAGTCATGGCTATTTGAAGCGGACACCTACCCTCTGTTGGCATCTATCTCAATTTTTTTCAAGGTCCCAAGTTTATGCCTCTGAAATGCCTAAAAAATCCCTGACCCATTGCTGATAACCGATCTGAGATATCCTAAGTGGGTTCCCAGTGTGTCAAAATGCAAGAGAAGATCCATAAAAGTTTAACTTTGGGATGTTTCTGGCCTTTTCCTTGGTCTGGTGCTTTTGTTGGCTTTTTGGAGTTTCGGGGTTTCTCGTGCCAGCATGCCATACTTATCGGCTTTGAATTTCGCCTTGGTTTCTTACTTATTCGCCTAAGTCTTTCGAAAACTTGATGTCGGGTGTTTCTGTTTCCCTTTGACATTTAGGCATGAGTTTAGGAACTTCCCCGATCCTTGATCCTCGATTCTTCATAACTGCTAAGTCTTTCAGTATTAGGGTTCAATCTTGCTTAGTTTCCTTTACGTTTTGGGTAGATGATTTGAAGTCGCCCAGACCCTTGATCCCCAACTTTGCATAACTTCCAAGTCTTTCGGGATCGCGGAGTTGGGGAGGTGCGTGTTTCTTATTTTCAAAATGGAGGGATGTTTGGCGGAGGTTCGAAAAGCCGAAGCTTGATGAATTTGCCTTCCAACTATTGCACCCTTTGTTTTTCTTCCGATTTCGAAATTTGTGGATTCTTCTGATCTCGTTCAAAAATGGAAAGATATTTAGCATTGGTTCGATTGCCGAATCTCAATGAAATGACCTTCCCTTTGTACTTCATCGGGGTTGCGGGGAGTCTCCTACTCTTGGTTCTAAGGAAAATAGTTTGGTTGATGCCTAATTGCCGAGGCCTAATAGGTTCTTTCTTTCGACTTCATAGAACCCAATTGCCGAGGCTTGATAGGTTCTTTGTTTGGACTTTGGAGAGCCCAATTGCTGAGGCTCGATAGGTTCTTTCTTTGGACTTTGGAGATCTGGGAGTTGCTGGTTCTCCTGCCTAGAAAAGTGGACAAGTGTTTAGTGTGGGCCTGATCGGTTTGCTTTGTCATTGTGCTCTTCAAACTTCGGAGGTCGGGGAGTTGGTCAATGCTCCCATTCAAATGTAGAAGATTGTATCGTGAAGGATCGATTGTTGAAGCCCGATAACTTGGCCTTCCCGATTGGTGAGCCCTATGGGTTTGTTAGTGTTGCGGGGAGTTTCATACTCCCGATATGGATGAAGGATACTTGGCGGAGGCCTATTTTGTCAGGGCCCGATGAATTTGCCTTCCTGGCTAATTTGGAGCCCAATGACATGGTTGGTGAGCTCCATCTGCCCCAGGACTACTGTGGATCCTTCCATAATAAATGTTTGTACCAAAGCATGGGCTAACACTCCAAATCTGCAGAGTTTTCTAGCACAACCCATGTGGTCGTGATGCATGCAGTATGGTCGCCTTGCAAATATGTTGACTACTCCAAATCCACATCCAAGCTTCAATAGTGATTTGTAATGCTATGTAAGCATGTTCTATAGATGTGTTGCAGGTTGGTCATTGAGCCAATTTCTGGATTGAAGTGTCTCAGTAGTGTTCTAGGGCATCAATTGATGCAGTCTGGTTTTTAAAGGGGAAATGTGCACCTTGTAAAGCATAGGATTGTGATTCAAAGATAGATGCATGTAGTGGTATGTCTCCAGTGAAGTTTGTAATTATTTAGGAGGTTGTTTGAACTTAGTTAATTCTCCTCTCTTGCCACATTTTCTGGTATGAATGTAATAGAAGCTAGAGAAGTATGTGATAGTGCTTTAATTCATTACATTGCTTTGTGATGCTCTTTCTTTTTGTTCCATGTGGGTTTTTGTAGTTTTGTTTGGATTACTAAGAATGTCCATTGCATGAGATGAGATATATGCATTGTATGATAATGCACAGTAGATTCCATGTATGTTTTCATTACTGCATTTCTTACCTTTCTGCAAATCCATGACTCTGTTGCTCAATGGAGTAGGCATGGATCCACATTGGTGAGGGGCAAACACTCCTTTTGATCAAATCCCTCGTCCTGTTAGTGATAGGAGTAGGAGTAAACTAGGTTCCACCATGCTTGTATGATATAGTATTGTAACTCAACCATATCTTATGCAATTCTGAAACTGAACATTATTAGAGTCATGCATGTATGTTTGTACCTCTTATCCCTATGTATGCAATGTTAGGTGGATTCATTTGCTGTGGATACACAATATAGCTGTCATTTTGGGTGCAAGGTAAGAGGATTTTCATTTGCTTATCAGAGGTCCGATAGGTGTGTACGTAGCTAGTGTTGACATGAACTTAGTGACAGTCATAGGGGTTCATAGCACATTGGGTATAGCTGCTTAAGGACCTAATGCTTAAATTGTTTATGTTGTTGAGACCCCAAGGAACGCCCCCCCTTGGCCTTGCAGAGCCAAAAAACGAAGGTGAGCTTACCCACTCACATCAATTGGTCCATTCATGCCACTGTCTAATCATAAGCCTTACCTATTACCCAAGCATGATGTGTCCCTGGCCTTAGGTTCTGGTGTTGAGTCTTTAGGATTTGTGGAGTTGCATGTTTGAGTACCAACACCCTCATTTATAAATAGTAGATACTCCTTTTTGATATTCTAGTCAGTTGTTTTCTTCTAGCGCACTCTTCTAACTAGTAGTTGATCATCACAATATAAACATGTGCCCTTGATACTTAGGCGTACACCTTATATGTAGGTTTTAAAACTTTATTTTGAAATTGACTTGTTTCCTTTAATAGATGTGCCTTTCCCCTTCACACACACACTTCTTCAAGGGAATTTGGATTTCAGTTTGCAACACATCTTTCATCTTGTTGAGTGTGCGCCAATAATAGCAATTTAGACATTTGAATTTGAATATGCTTTGTGAGACACACACTTGCTCCTCACACTGTAATGTCCCCTTCTAGCAAGTCAAAATCTTCACAACCTTTCGCACAATTTCAACTTGTAAAAGAGAACATTAGTACTCAATCCTTCTTATCTCATTATATAAATCACAATTATATAAAATCAAACCTTATAATCATAACTTGTATGCATTATTCCCTTCTCTATTTCACTATACAAGATCATAATTTCCTTTCGGAAGAGACTATACTTGGGCCAACATGTTAATCCAATCATTCACCCAACAAGAGAGGGTTCCTTGGGCACAATCTTGCCATAGGTCCATTGTCCTTTCCTTAGATCTAGAATGGCAATCTTCACCAACTAGAGTCAAAGGCCTATCCACTTGTCCCATATTGGCACTCTACACCAATTGGAAACATGAGCCATTTCCGCTTGCCCATATTGGCACACTACACCAATTGGAACAAGGGCCTTTCTCCACTTGCCTCAAATTAGCACTCTACACTAAATGAGACAAGGGCCTATCTCCACTTACCTCAGATTAGCACTCTACACTAATTGAGATAAGGGCCTATCTCGGTTGAGTACTCTTCACCCTTTTAGGCCAAGCACTCTTCACTTGCCTTGGAGGGTTAGAGTCTTATCAACTCGAGCCTTATTATACCTTGGCCAATTGCCTAACCCTTAGACTCACTTATGTGGTGTGATGGATTAACAAGGAGGTCCATTTCTCAATCCGGTAGTCCATATGTGTGAATCACATTTTCTATCACACGTTAGCCTTTCACATCTCTTGAAGATGTTTTTTATACTAATCATTCATTAAATACACCTTCTCAATAATGATCATGCATCATATTCCTAATATCATTCATATTCTCATTCTATGAGTATAATCTATTCTTACTAATGATATTCTTTCCACAAACTCTCTATAATTTCTATTTAATACTTATCACTTTCACTTCTCCAATTAAGACAAGAACTAATTAGAAATAAAGTATGATCATAGCCTTCTACTTATGTTACATTGCCATAATAAAAACATTACTTATGCATCAATCATTGTTACTTATAATATTCAGATTGGAAATAGAACATACACACACACACACACACATATATATGGATATATTGCATCTTAATAATTAATTATATTAAAATACTTACCTGCTGGGCTCCTTTATTTTCTGACTGCTATCTTTGTTGGTCTGCAGACTTCTTTAGAAAGATTCCTCATTCCTTTAGATTTCTTTATACTCAGTCCGTTAGATTCCTTTTCCTTCGCTGGTTCTTAATTGCTGATTATTTTCTTTGACATCAAATTTCCTATCTCTGTGGTGCATAGTTGAAGACTAGGTGTGCGCTTGATAGATCTCTAAACTCTCACCCTTCATAGACATGTCTTCCCCCTTTAGGTGATTATTTGTTTTTGGAATGAGACCTTGCCTTTGATGAAGTGCATCTTGTAGTCCCTCATGTGCCCTTATACGTAGGAGTTATAGATTTCAAATTTCCCCTTCTTTGGGGCATGCATTTTAAGTCTAGGCTCATACTTGCACACTCATTTTGTTTTTTGACTCTTCAAAACATACTTCTACTCCTTGTGCGTACCTCTACACTGCCCTTATTTGAAATTAAACTTATGCATAGAGGTGCGTGCCATGGCCCCTCACGTGCACTTGACAATGGTCTTTCAAAATTTCCCTTTCTAGGTGCACACTTCCTCTTGAAACATACACTTTGAGTTTTGAAATTGAACATGCTTTTGTGAGGTGCGTTGTTAAACATTTGGTGCACCCTTCAACACTATACTTCCAATGGTTTTTTGGGCTTACTCCTATATTAGGTGCATTCTTGATTTTAGCCTGAGGAAATTTTGCCATTAAGAACTTCTTTCCTCCGTCCGCCATGATGTATGTTTTCAAGAGCCTCTATTACATGATCTTACACATATTAGAAAAGGACAAAGGATGACAAGACAAACCAAACTAAACAAGACTTGAAACATGATTAGCTTTAAACTTGACACACTACGAAAATTTCATGTGAGTACGACAACCTCAAGCATCCTTTGCAGCTGAATGATGTATGAAGCATATCAGGTCTCAAACAATTCGAGGAACTCCTTCCTCAAACAAGACCAAACAATGCCAAGGAGGTGTAGTGGTTGCAAATGAATATATGCACTTCCCTTGCATCTGCCACAACCTTCTTGATCCACTCAATTTTGTTGATGTTCTTTAGTGCATTATTCATGGCATGCACATAAAAAGGGGTCTAGTAAATGTCCTTGTGGGTGGGCTCAACCAATTTTTTTCTACTCTGCACACATATATTGCATAGGAACCACTTCCACCATATTTTTGAGGAACAACCTCGTCAATAGTATCTCTCATGATTTGGAACTAGATGTCTACATTCCTGTGTTTTCTTGAGCAATCAATCACTTTAAGGAAGTAAGACTCATCCTTACATGAAATTATAATACTAATGAGTGTGTGATTTCTAATATCCATTCACCTATCCATGATGATGTTGCAGCCATGAGAGACCCATATGGCCCTCATCTCCTCGATCAACATATTCACCATGGAATAGTGTCTATCCAAGATGATGACATGAAATTTTATCTCTAGAGGAGGCACATAAGAAGTATATGCTTTGGCTACCTTAGCCATAGCCTCCTTGAAATAATGAGGGTGAACAAAATGGATTGGAATGCCATTGGCAAATAAGAGTTTACCAAGGGCATTGTCTACATCATCCCAAGCTTGTGAATGAAACACATCCATAAGTAGATTGGAAGATGAACCCATATTCTTTTCCTTTTCCCTTGAGGCTCCACTCCAATTGCCTTAAAAGATGAAATCTTAAGAAGTTTAGAACTAGAAAGCTGCCTAGAAGTCCTAGATGAAAGGGTTTGTGTAGACGAAGTGGAGAAATCTCTATGAAACAATCTATTAAATTCAACCCTTTGATCAAGTGTGAGCTCCTCACAAACCCCAACTCCTTTGTGAGTGATATGAAGAAAATGTGTATTGATCCTAGTAATGTTTTCATGCCAATCAAGAGATCAAATATTGCCGTTCCAAAGTCAACTTCCCCTTGAATTATTTGCTTTGTTTGAATCAACTATAGTGGCAAACTGTTGCAAATGATTGTTTTTGTTAAATGGTCCCTTGGCCCATCGAACCAACAACTTAGAGGGGAGTCAGACTTCTTATTAGTGGAACTTGCAACTAAACATTTGGTTTCATTGTCTTTTATCCTTCTTGTCCAACCTGCTCATTTACACTACACATTTCCTCCATTTCCTTGTAATCCTTATCATGGAAACTCATGTTGGCACCACAAAAACAAAACAACAATCTAAAAAAAAATTGTAAGATGCACTAAAAGTAAAAATTCAGCCCATTTAAAGTGCATTTTTTAATGTTGAAATTGCAAAAAGATAAACAATACTGCTTTAGGTGGGTGCCAAAAAAAACATGTTACGCCCCTTTCATCTACATTTTTGAAACCCAATTGCAAAAAAACATAAAACACAATTTTTTTCATTCAATCAATTAAAATTCAAACAACAAAAAGAAGTCTAATTTTCAACACATTGAATCATTGTACACCGAGAAATATCATTTTCCATTGGTTAAATCATAGATTAAAAACTTGGCGAGTATTGGCCATTTGAATATGGTCAGTGAGTAACTTGTCAGCTATTGTTTGTTGAGTATGAAAAACTCATTGAAAACTCATGAGTCCACACCAAAAAGTTGGTTGATATCAAAACAAATCAGTCCTTCCCCAAAAAAGTCATTTTCATCATTTTTTGCATTGTGTTTTTTTTTTGTTGCTAACTATAGGGGTGTCCCCACGACCCAGCCCAGCGACCCAGCCCAGCGACCCAACCCTTCCTTAGCTTGGGCTTACATTGGGGACGGGAGGGGGCGAGCTGGGGCATCATTGTTTTTTTTGTCATTTGACTTTTTCGACATATTGGAGCATTAAGCATTTGTTTGCAAGTGATTGGGAGTGAGCATTGATCAAGTTTACCGAATTTATGTGACACATTTCATAGGTATGTAAAACTTTTCCATTTTTTTTTTTGCATTCATTCAAAATTTTAAGCTGCTAGGGTTTTGCTATTTTGTATTTTATTTTTGATTTTGCATTAGAAATCAGGCAGCAACTTTCCTTAGAACCCTCACGTCCATCTCTTTGAGCTGTAAGGCAGCTTAGAGTGTACGGCTCCTTAGCAAGCATTATGCTATCTTTCTACCTTAAAAAAATATTAGTTCATTCTTCAGTGCCATCAAACAATAAGCGCCCTCATTTGATTAAAACATATCAAACAATCTTGGCTTCATGTATTGCTTCACAAGTACAGCTGGTATGACAGCCATGGAAGGGCGCCCAGCTTGAGTAAGCTTCACAAATTAAACAAAATGATCAAAAACTCATTCAACAAAATCACCATTGAATATTGATCAAAACTCCATCATCAGAAAACATTGAAACCAAACTTCATATGTGATCCTTGTATGAAATCACCATTACCAGCTAGGGTAGATCTTTCACCACCGAAATTGATCTTCTCCAAGAGGGTTTTCATCCTCAAGAAGGAATGGAAGAACTCTCAGGTTCAATTCGGCAGCATAACATAATCAAATCAAATAGCATAAACTCCATAATGAGCTCCAGGGCTCCTTTAATAACCCTTTAAGGGAAATAGAATATTATTTCCTTTTGTTTCTTCATATTTCTCCTCAATAATAATTCTTTTTTTTTAGACTTTCTTCAAATATTTCTTTTTCCAAAGTCTAAAAGTTCACTTTATGTGCTCCACCAAATAATATATCAAATTCCTTTTTCAATGAGCTATCACACTTAAGTTATTTTTTAATATTTGCAACTTAATATAACTTAAGTGAAATAATTAATTAATTAGCTCAATAATTCACCCAAGTTTGCGGGAAATCCCAAAATGAAGCAGATGCTCAATAATCCACACCAACATGATCCTAAAGGTTTGGGATGAAGAATGATTCCAACTAGGTGACTTACTAAAAATAGACGGCTTCTCCAAGAAGTTTGGAGACCAAACCGGAAGACCGACAATGCTTCTAAAAGCATCATTGTAATCCTGAACACCAACTGAGCTCAATGCCATATTAAAACATCACAAAGAACTGAACTTGAGCACTCCAAGAAGGGAACGCCACTTTATAATTAATATTACACTAAGTTGCTAATACTTATTCCAAACCTTAGGCAACCTTAGTGAAATGTTAATTAAACTACCAGATAATAGTCCCAAGCTACGAAAAGCATAGAAATACACTGATCGAACAACTCTGACCATACCAAAGTGTAATAGAAGATTTGGGATGAAAATCGGAGGCCGTCGGGTGACTATCTAAAAATAACATGTTTCTCCAAGAAAGTTGGAGAGCACCCGAGAGGTTGGAACTGAATTCTAAAAGCATCTATGAACTCCACATGACAAGCTGAACTCAAAACCACAAACAATTGCTCTATGAGACTGAGCCATGGCCACTCCAATAACGTTGGAGTTCTCCCAAACATGACAAATAGCCTCCGAAAGACTAGGAACAAGCATAATGCGCACAAAAGGTCTATGCACCAAAAAGGGGACATTACATTGTGATATGTAATGTAGTGTCTGATGAGTTTCAATGAGAAGTGAAAGGTCTCCTTACATCTTATGATTAGAAGAAAGCAGAGAAAAAGAGGATGTTAGAGGAATTGGTAGTTGTCATGAGTTCTATAGGGTTATAGGGAGATTTAGGGGGGCTCTTCATCTTCCATTGGTCCATGGATGCGGGTATTTGGAACTCCGACAATCGTAATTTTAGTTTTTTTTGTCCCCTGTAATACTCTTGGTGCACAACCTTCATTTGAAAGTGCTTTGTGGAAATAGAAAATGTCACATGACGCCATGTTGGCATGTGCTAGTTTTGGTACTACAACATGCCATTTAATATTGCGAGGAGTCTTTATTTGAAGTAATTGGTCACTACATTGACTATGGTAGGTAAAGGATTGAAGGCACTAAGCCCTTATGAGTTGAGTGGCCCATTATTGGAGGATGTGCTAGAAAAGACAAATGAGCTTGTAGATAAATACAAATAAATTTGAAAAAAAGGGCTGCAACATTTTAGTTGATAGGTGGATGGATGGCATGAACCAAACCTTAATCAACTTTTTTGTGGCTTATGGAGGACAATTAGTGTTTTTTGAGGTCAATTTATGCCTTCGATGAAATAAAAAATGTTGAGACCTTGTGCAACTTGTTGGATGAGGTGGGAGTGGAGAATGTTGCCTAGATAGTGATGTGCAATGCAACTGTGTATATGGACATCTACAACCACATATGGATTCTGAATCTCATGAGAGAGTATGCAAACAACAAAGAGCTCGTGCGGTTGGGAGTCATACAGTTCATAACTAATTTCATCACATTACAAAGTATCGCAGCCACGTTGCCATCTCTTAATCGTAGGTTTGTGAGTGTTAGGTGGTTGGACATTCCTTACATCGGGAAGGCTAAAGGAGATAGGGACTTGAAGACCATTTTAGACGATTCATTTACCAGGACATGAAAGAGATCATCAAGGTAAGTTTTCAATAAAAATTTCTTTAATTTTTCTTTATAATGTTACAATTTGTTGATTTTTTAAATTTATGATATTTTAATAACTGATTCCTTTTTTCTTAAATTTTTGATTTAGTTTAATTTTTTTATTTCAATTTTACATGCTCTCTTGTTTTAGGTGTCAGAATCGTTGGTTAAGGGTTTATAGTTGGTGGAAAGAGATAAAAACCTTGTGGGGTGTTGTAATGTCCCCTATCCTAGGCGGTGTTAGTCTATACTTGGTTCCCATAGACTACCCAGTGTGGTTAGGGAACTCTTGGAGTGTCGTTGGATGGTTTCGGGTATTTTTGGCTAGAACTTACTATTTTTAGTAATTTAGGGTTTTGACCGTTTGGGGAAATTCAAGATTGGAGGTGGAGCATTTCGGAGAGACCTTTCCAATGGTCTATAGCTCATTGGATTCCGAGTTCATTTGGCCATTCATTTTAAAGTCCGTAAGTTAATATTGTATATTTAATCTTTGAACTTTATAATGCTAAAGTTAGTGACTAAGGAAAAAATTTAAATTGCAAATAAAAGTCACATGTTGGGACTTGGACGCCTATGAAAGAAAAATAAAGTGAATTTAATATGTGTATTTCTCCTTATGGGGTCGACCCTTTTGGAGGGAAATATAAAAGCCAAAAAAGAAGAGAAATGATGCATTCACGTCATTTACATTTTATGATATTTTGCTCTGCAAAAGAGAACAAGGGTTTGAAGAAACCATCCATGGCTTTTGGAGACAAAATCCTCCATTAGTGACAACATTCCGCAGGTGTGAGAGACTACCCAAGGGTGCTTCTGAGCTGCCATATGCAGTGGTTGTATTTGTGCTTCATTTTCATTCAGTTTGGAGTTCGGAGATCAGTCGCGGAGTATTTTTCATAGGCATATCTTCCATTTCTTGGCATGGTAATTTGAAGGCGACATTAATGAACATATTGCAATTTATGGCATACAGATTGGAGCAGATTTGATGAGTTTAAGCCTCAAAAAACAGGCCATACTATCCCTGTACCAGGCCGTACAGCAGTGAAGAGGTTTTGTGGTGTTTGTATTAAGCTTTGGGCAAGAAGTATTCCCAGCCTAGGCGTGGTCTGCTGCAAACTGAGAAACAGAGATTTATTGACATTTTGGAAGTGCTTTCAGACTGCTGCAATCACCAACAGGCCGTCAATACTTCCATCTATGGCGTGAGCACAAGGAGGTTATCCAGTTTGCATTTGAAGCTCATTTGGGAGGAGATTCATAGTGTTTCTGATTATAATCAGCTTCAGTAAGGCCAGCAAATGTGTATGCTATTCCATTGTATGCTGCTAGTTGCTGTTACACACTGTTTTTCATTGGCAGCAAAATGGGTATGTTGCAAACTTAGCTATTGTGAACATTTCTCACATGGGTATTGTTTCTTTTAGCATTGTAACTCATTTCTATCAAATATAAGCTTCTGGGTGTTTATACTCAATTGTGTTTTTGAAAATATATACATGCATGTTTGCTATGTCATGGGAACAACATTAAAACGCAAGCAGGGTACATCTTAACTATAGAAAACCCTTCAAACAGTGAGAAAAAACTAGACCCAAATCAAAAAATATAAAACACAGAACAGGGTGGGTTATTTCAGTGGTATCAGAGCTGGTTTTCTTGCCAGCCTGTTATATTTCTTCAGTTGCATGTCAGTTGTGAGACTACCCACATGGTTGCATGTCAGTTTCCATGACCACTCAGTGATTGCATGTGAGCTTCTATGAGGAGCAGTGCCAGAGAACAGAGATATCTTGAGAGATTAAGGAAAAAAGAAGTTGAACAGGAACAATTGGAAGAGTGGCCTTCAGGGTTTGAAGAACAACCATCAATTCTATACAGCGAACCTTCAGAACAACAATTAGTGCTCTACAAGGAAGAAGAACCCATTGCAAAAAACATGGGTGATTGAGAGGGTAGGTCTAGTAGAGACCATCGTGACGAGGGAAGAGTAGATATGGCCAGTATGCTGCATGCAGTGAATGATCTAGCTAGAGGGCAGCGTGATATGTTTGATAGGATGGATAGATCCCAAACAAAATTGACTCAGATTGTTGCCCGTTTAATACCTGGTAATAATGGGAACAATGGCAATAACAATGATAATAACAATGGTGGTGTTGATCAGAATGCGGGAGGAAACAATGGAAATAATAATAATAATGCAAACAATGGTAACAATGGAGAACATTCAGTTAATAATCGGACTGCCTGACAATGTACCTTTGCTGGATCAGTTAGCACGAGGCCTCTAATGCCTCAGTTTATATAGGAGAACAACCCATCAGAGGAGGTACACGAGCCTACTGAAACGGTTTGTCATGCAGAATATTGGTGGGACTGGAGAGCTATGGATGCAGGGTTCCGTGCTGATATGGCTTTCCAGGCTTACTTGACTTTCAGGGAACGGAGCAGACCTTAGGGAGAAAGAGTGAGGCAACAGAATCAGGATCTGCAGAAGAAAAAGGGGAAGATGAGCATTCTTTGCTTTGATGGCTCGGGCAAAACTACAACTAGAGCATGGGTACAAAAGGTAGATACTTATTTGCGGCTCAATCCTATGATTGAGCGGGATGCCATTGAGTATGCTACTTTGCATTTGAATGGGAGTGCACACGAATGGTGGTACCATGGTCTTGTTACGTTGGGCCACGATTAGATTGTTTCCTATGCAGGGTTTATTGCTAGATTGATAGACAGATTTAATAAAGGGGATCCTGAGTTGCATTTCAAGGAGCTAGCCCAGCTCAAACAGTTTGGAGAAGTCGATGCCTACATTTATGAGTTCTAGAGGTTGTCAGTCATAGTCACCGACATTTCAGAGTGGAGACTCATTATGCTGTTCATAGATGGATTATCTGAGCCCTTGAGAGGATGGATTAAGGGGTTCGATCCGCCTTCACTTCAGGAGGCAATAAAAAAAGCCAAGGATATGGAATTCTCTTCCTTCAAGAGCAAATTTCAGTCAAAGAGTTTCTTGCACAAGAAGGATAAGGACAAGAAGTTTCTGTCTCGTGATATAGGGCAACAAAAGAAACCTTTTCTGAGACTTGATGATGATGCTCTTAATGAATACAGGAGGAAGAAATTATGTTTTAAATGAAAAGGCCCATGGGATCCTAACCATAAGTGCCCAATGAAGGGGCAAGTCAAGCAGCTAGAATACTATTTTGCTAAAGAGACTGCTTTAGAGCATTCATATCAGCAGAGTGATCGGGAGGATAGTGATGTGGAGAGTGTAGGAAAAGAGGTGCAGGATGTACAGGATGATGATATTCCGACGACACATCTTTCTGCCATTCAGAGAGGGTTCCTTCAGGATACGAGGGGTATTGGAGGGACAGAGAGTGACCACTTTGCTGGATACAGGGGCCACTCATAACTTCATTGATGAGGGATTAGTAGCACGGAGGGGACTCAAGACTGAGGAGTTCGAGGGGTTCAAGGTTAGAGTTGTAGATGGTTTTGTTATTACCTGCAAACGGAGAATCCCCAACTTAACCATCAGGTGAAGTACTTATGAGTTCCAGGCCGAGTATTATGTGGTAAGTATGGGGGACATCGATGTAGTCCTCGGCATGAAGTGGCTTCATATGATAGGAGAATTATCCCTCAACCTGCGGACCATGGAGATGAAATTTGAGGTGAATGGTCAGAAGCATATTCTGAGTGTGATGTCGGATGGTGGTTTGAGAGCAGTGTCCATTAGGAGGATGGAGAGGATATTGCGGCATGATCGGGTACAGTGGGTAGTTGAGGTACTTGTGATGCTCGAGGTGCCTAAGCAGTAGAAGCAGGAGTATCCGGTTGAGATCCAGTCTTTGTTGACTAAACACACCAAAGTGTTTAGTGATATACCACCAAGTAGACCTCCTGACAGGGGATTTGAGCACGTCATTGAGCTTGAGCAAGGTGCCAAGCCAGTGATTACAGTACCTTATAGGCATCCTAAGCGGTACAAGGATGAGATTGAGAAGGCTATTTAGGAGCTTCTCAAGATTGGACATATCAGGCCAAGTAAGAGTCCCTTTGCTTCTTTTGTTGTTCTAGTTAAGGACGGTACACTCAGGATGTGCATAGATTACAGGGAGCTGAATAAGAAAACAATTAAGAATAGGTACCCCATACCTCGTATCGACGAACTCATTTATGAGTTGAACAGTGCATGCTACTTCTCAAGGATTGATTTGAGATCTGGTTATCATCAGATTCGGGTCAGAGTGGAGGATGTAGAGAAGACAACATTTAGGTGCCACTATGGGCACTATGAGTTTCTGGTTATGTCTTTTGGCTTAACCAATGCATCAGCCACGTTCTAGTCCTATATGAACAAGGTATTCAGAGAGCAGCTAAGAAAGTTTGTACTTATATTCTTTGATGATATACTCATCTTCAGCAGGACGTGGGAGGAGCACTTGAAGCACTTAGATATTGTGCTAAGCATTCTTGAGCAGGAGTCCCTTTATGCCAGAATGTTTATGTGTGAGTTTGGCATGACTGAGTTGTTATATTTGGGACACATTATTAGTGCAGAGGGTGTTTGTGTGGACCCGGAGAAGATCCGGGCTATTATAGACTGGCCCCCACCAAAGAATCTCTCTTAGCTCAAGGGATTCTTTGGCTTTTGTGGGTTCTACCGCCGCTTTGTGAGGAGATCTTCTCAGATAGCTTCCCCCCTTACAGATTTGATTCGGAAGGGTGCTTTTGAGTGGTCTACTAGTGCTCAGCAGTGTTTTGACAGATTTAAGGAGGTGATGAGTACTTGTCCGGTCTTGGCCATTTCAAACTTCACAAAACCTTTCGAGCTTTAGTGTGATACCTCAGGGGAAGGCATTGGAGTGGTATTGATGCAGGACAAACACCCCATTGCATTTGAGAGTAGAAAATTGAGGGGTGCAAAGAGGGGTTACAACATGTATGACAATGAGATGCTAGCCATTATGCATGCATTGGCTAAGTTCAGGCAGTACCTAGTTGGAGGTAAATTTGTTGTCAAATCAAATCATAACAGTCTGAAGCATTTCCTTAGTCAGAAGGACCTGAACGACCGGCAGCAAAAATGCGTCAATAAACTATAGGCAAATTACTTTGACATAGTTTTTGTCAAAGGAAAAAAGAACGCAGTTGCTGATGCATTGTCCAAGAGACCTCATTTGTGCGCCTTGGGGGAGATTGCAGAGGACTAGAGGGATTTGATTTCTGCGAAGTATGCGAAGGATAAGTGGGCTTTTGGGATTGTTGATGGCACTATTAGGGATGACAGGTATTCAATTGTAAATGACTTGATCATTTACAAGAGTAGGATTTACTTGGTGCCAGGATCTGCTATGAAGCAGAAGATCTTGAGGGTTGTTCATGACTTGCCTATGGTAGAACATCCATGTTTCTTCAAAACCTACAGTTAGGTTAGGAAGCGATTTACTTGGAAAGGCCTCAAGACCGAAGTTTAGAAGTATGTGAGGGAGTGCATGGTGTGTTAGCAGAACAAGCATGAGCACTCTTTTCCAAGTGGTTTGTTGCAACCCTTAGCCATTCTCGAGAGGAAGTGGAATTGCATCTCGTTGGATTTTATTACGGGCTTGCCCAAAGCCCAAGGTAGGGACTGCATCTTTGTGGTGGTGGACAATGTTGATGTGTTTTTTTATGCACATGTAAACTCATAATAAAATACCAAGTATTCTATCCGCTCTTGAATAAAGTCTCTCAAAGGCTAAACAATGTGATCCAATGAGACAACTCCAAGGTTCTTGATTCGTGTATTGCAATGGATAGACTTAGTAGTTGATGTGATTTGTTGAAACTCACAAAGGGACTTACGCTAAATTGACACCTTACACCACTCTAAATATGTTATTCTCCTTCTTATGAAATGGAACTCTAAAATGAACTATGAAAGAAAATGAAAAAAAGATAGGGTTGAGAAAGCTATTCTAAGGACAATTAGATAATTTAACATGCTAAGATAGACAAACTCCTCATGAAACCAAACTTCGCTTCACCATGAGAACCAACAATTACACGAAGTTGGTGCAATCTTCTAAGGTATTTCAAGGATTTTCATATCGTAAATCTCTGTCCAAACACCCATAGCTGGCGCAGCTTGAACAAGTATTCACAATCGAATTAAAGCAAATGAGGTTTAGGCTAACTTTGCAAAGTGAGTTGCCTTCGACAAACCATGAAAGTTATGAACCAAGAGGAATTTATCAAATATCATTGCATATAAACATTACATCAATGAACTTCTAATCTATTTCTAAGCTACTTGGAAACACATCTCCATCATATTCGAGAATTAGAAACCATGTTAACATTCCACAATCACACAAATTATCATGAGAACAACAATGAGCTTGTATTGATTTGGAAGTCCTTTTACAACAATTTCATGATCTCTTCAATGATTTCAAAGAGTCTCCTCTACTCTACTCCTATTTTGACAGCATCTACTCCTCTTTATTGATCTCTCTCTTGCAAATGAGAGAAGTGAGCCTTTTATAGACTTCAAAATTACATGAACGACCAAGATTGATTTGCAAATCAATGGCCAAGACTAGACCACCTAGGCAATTTGTTACAAGAATTACTATTTTTAGACAACAAGAGAGGCAATAAAGGCACGCTTTCCAAGATGATGAGGAAGAATAAAGCATCTTTGAGAATCTCCAACTTGGACGCCCTCTTTACCCTCTTGGTTGATGTAGATACATTGAATGTAGACAAGTGACATGACAAAATGTGATTGGTCTGATGATGTGTACATGCCACCTCAGTGTTGAGCTAATTGGTTTGATCTTCAATGTGTTCACACTGCTTGAAATATTTTCCCAAATTATGGATTTTTTGTAGTAGTCTTTGAACTTGGATTTTCACCTTTGGAACTTGGCTGCTTCGAACTTGAAAACTTGGGAATTTTGTCAAATTACTTGATGTCTTCCATGCCTTAGTGTAATTAATGGATTTATGATGTTCATGATCATTTCTCTTCTCATCTTCATGTATTCTTGCAGGATTCTAACTCTGGATGGCGCAAGTAGAAGATGTCCTTGTTCATGACTGCCAGAGTGGACTTGCGGATGATGGATGTTCTTCTCCTCCATAGTGCATGAAATGGATGATCCTGAAAAGTTGGACATGCAAGGTGGATTTTGGCTCTTCTGGATGTGGCGATGATGTCTAACTCCACGTATGATGAAGTGATGCTTTGCCTCCATTCAAATGATGACCTTGATATATGACTTAAGCGCTGAAACTTGATCATCTGGAATGGGTCTTTTCCATCTTATCTTTCCTTGCGCAAGCTTTTGTCAATCTCGTTTCCATTACCTACATAAGAGAAGCATTTATCAAAATAAAGACATTTGATCATCAACAACATTATAAATTCATAACATGCTTTCATCCTTTCATGGCTAACTTGATGATATACAGATATTATGAGCGCCAATTCTAGGTGAGAATGCATTAGGAAGGGAGGCACACATTTCATGTTCATGTGAATTTGAGCATTTTACGAGCACATAGCAAAAGTGCACCCAAGGTGATTTGAGTTGTAAAATTTCTAAGTTTAAAATGCAAAGACGCCCTGAGGTTGAGCCAAAAAGCGCGAGGAATGTGCATGCTTGTATATGTTCAAAAATCCATTTGCAATGAGAGCATGCCTCAAATGAGTGCCCAGGCATGAAGACTCTTGAAAAATATGCAAATTTGCTCAAAACACCTCTAAGATATGCGCATAGGATAAGGAGCACTTGAAATGCATAACCATGTAATGAGTTCAAAAATCCAAAATGTAAGTTGTCCCTCAAAGTGCGCCAAGGAGAAATAGGCGCACATTTCATACAAGCTCGTATAATGTGTTTTGTGCGAAGGCAAGCCAAAAGTGTGCCTAGAGGAGAAGACAACCAATTTTGATGAAAAGATAGAATTTTTGAAAATGGAAAATTGACTTTTACTCTTGACAAATTGTTCTCCTCACTTGCAATTTCTGCTCTAATTCGCTTGGAATCCGCCTTTTTCTGCACTTGGAATTTGTTTTGAAATGTTTTGGAATGAAGATTTGCACTTGCACATATATATATCACTTCCTCCATCTAGCTAGGTAGGTTGGCCTCTTATGATTTTTCATGATTTCTCAATGTTAAAACTAATTTCTGATCTCCTTATTCCAGGCCGACTTCTCCATGGTCTAGGCGCAGATTTCATGATTGTTTGTATTAGGCGCTGATTGTAAGGTGGCTTGTATGGAGCACAGATTTTACACTTGCTTGAATTGAATTCTAATTGCAAGGTGACTCAAAATGGGCGCTAGACGCTGATTATAGACTCACATGTATAAGGCGCAGATTTCATAGGATCTTGAAAAGTGCGCTAGAGGAGATATAGGCGCTGATTTAATACTTGTTTGAATAGAACTTTGAATGCAAACATCCCCTTGAAGTGCGCCTAGATGTTTGACAGCGCTGAGTTTGATGTAGCATGTATGAGTTTCAAATGTCTACTGTGAAGTACTTCCCAAAGTGCGCTCAAATGCCTAGAAGGTTGGCACTAATTTTATGTAAGTCTGAATTACATGTTTCATGCAAGGTGTCCTAAAATGGGTGCCAATGGTGTTTAAGTGAGCGCTGATCTTACATTGGCATGTATGGTTTTAAGAGTTGTTCAATGTGAAGTGTGAGGGAGTAGGCGCCAATTTAGTATGAGTATGTATAAACTGAAAGTGCAAACACTCCTCGAAGGTGCGCCATGAGAAAAAAGGTGAGCACTAGTTTCATACTAGTTTATATTGAATTACTTATGCAAGCTCATATCAAAGATGCGCTCCAGAGAGATAGGCGCCAACTTTAGATGCCTATGAATTGTTTGTAGATTGCACAATGAAGTGAAATGAGCACTTGAATGAAGATAGGTGCCAATGTTGTGGTAGTTTGAAAAAATATGGAATGCGAAGTACCCCAAAAAGTTTGCCATGATGAGGAGTGAATGTATGCAATGATGGTACATTTGAGCATTTGGAATTTTAACTTAACAACCCTCAAGTGCCTAAGGCGCTATTTTAACGAGTATGCATAATGTTTGAATTCATAGACCCTTAAGAAGTGCGCTCAAGTGGTTAAGCGCGCATTTTGAGTGTTCATGTATGATGTTTGATACTCACAATGCGAACACCCTCTCCAAGTGCGCTCAAGGTGAATAGGTGGTAATTTCATGTATGTTTGCATAAAATTCGAAATGCAGAGGGTGAAATGTGCGCTCAAGAGGAAAAGCGCTGATTTGAGGCATGTGTGCATAAAATACGCATTGCAAAGACCCTCAAAATATGCGCTCAAGACAAAAGCGCTGATTTTCAACCTGCATATATTGAGTGCATAATGCAAAGGTGGGGCAAAAGTGCGCTTTTCCAAGACTTAGTCAATTTTCAGTACCTGAAATCCAAGTATATTTCAAAATAGATTAAATATTTTGAAATATAATTTTAGGATGTTTGAGATAGGTCTCGGATCCATGGGATTTAACATGTAGATTCTAGATTTTTGAGGATCCACCAGATTTCAGACTTAGTCAGTTTTCAGGATTTCATGACATGCATCAGGATGAGAAGATATGGACTCCTTAGCAAGAATATGTTTTGACTTGGGCAAAACAACACTACCAAACCTACAAGCTCAGAGAAAGCGTAAACCTAAAGCAAAATGAAGACAAAAGCAAGAAAAAAGGTGGGTCCCCATTTGCAATGGGGTGATGTGTGATTAGGTCACAACAGACAGGTTAACTAAGTTTGCACATTTTTTTTTATTCTAGCCACCTATACAGCAGCTAAATTATTCTTCAGAGAGGTATTTCGACTACATGGGTTTTCACGGAGTATAGTGAGTGACAGGGACAACAGGTTCCTGAGTAACTTTTGGCAGGAGCTCTTCAGGTTGAGTGGGATAGAGCTCACCCCTAGCATGATTTACCACCCTCAGACAGATGGGCAGACTAAGATAGTCAACAAATGGGTGGAAGGGTACCTTAGAAATTACATAGCAGGGCAGCAAAAGGTATGGGTGAAATGGCTTCAGGGTGAGTATTGCTATAATA
Source organism: Cunninghamia lanceolata (assembly GCA_027924645.1). NCBI lineage: Eukaryota > Viridiplantae > Streptophyta > Pinopsida > Cupressales > Cupressaceae > Cunninghamia > Cunninghamia lanceolata. The sequence continues at coordinate 4,740,372 of BSBN01000524.1, forward strand.
CCACTTACCACATGTCTATTTTGATGTCACCATTTGTGGCACTCTATGGGTACGGAGCTTTGATTTTCTTGGATTTATTGTTTGGAGACAATAGAGTGCCTAAGGCCAGAGACCTCTTGTAGGAGAGTCAGGACATTATGAGGTCTTTGAGACAAAACATCCAAAAGACGCAAAACCAGCAAAAGCAGTATGCAGTTCAACACAAGGTTGAGCGTTCTTTTGATGTTGGTGATATGGTATATCTTATGCTGTAGCCTTATAGACAGTCCACTCTTAAGAAGAGTGATGCAGAGAAATTGAAGCCACGGTATTATGGACCATTCAGGATCTCCACGAGGGTTGAAGAGGTGGCTTATGAGTTGGAGTTGCTAGTATATAGCAGGGTCCACAATGTTTTTCATGTGTCTCGCCTGAAAAAGGCACTGGGGCGCAATGTGATACCTTCTATGGAGTTGCCTCCTCTTGATGAAGAGGGGAAGTTGGTTTTGGTACCTGAGGCCATCATTGACACCAGGGAGCGAACATTGAGGAAGAGGGTTATCAGAGAGTATTTGGTAAAGTGGAAGAACCTGCCGGTAGAGGATGCTACCTGGGAGAGTGAGCAGATTCTGATGCATCTAGATTTGAGATTGCTTGAGGCAAGCAATCTTGGGGAGGGTGGACTATAATGTCCCCTCTTCCTAGGCGGTGTTAGTCTATACTTGGTTCCTGTAGACTAACCAGTGTGGCTAGGGAACTCTTGGAGTGTCATTGGATGGTTTCGGGCATTTTTGGCTAGAACTTACTATTTTTAGTAAGTTAGGGTTTTGACCGTCTGGGGAAATTTAATATTGGAGATGGAGCGTTTCGAAGAGACCTTTCCAACATTAATGAAGGCGACATTAACAAACATATCTTCCACGGAGTACTTTTCATAGACATATCTTCCGTTTCTTGGCATGGTAATTTGAAGGCGACATTAATGAACATATTGCAATTTATAGCATACAGATTCGAGTAGATTTGATGAGTTTAAGTCTCAAAAAACAGGCCATACTATCCTTGTACCAGGCCGTACAGCAGTGAAGAGGTTTTGTGGTGTTTGTATTAAGTTTTGGGCAAGAAGTATTCCCAACTTAGGTGTGGTCTGCTGCAAACTCAGAAACAAAGATTTATTGACATTTTGGGAGTGCTTAGGAAGTGTTTTCAGACTGCTGCAATCACCAACAGGCCGTCCATACTCCCATCCATGGCGTGAGCACACGGAGGTTATCCAGTTTGCATTTGAAGCTCATTTGGGAGGAGATTCATAGTGTTTCTGGTTATAATCAGCTTCAGTAAGGCCAGCAAATGTGTATGCTCTAATTCCATTGTATCAAGTGAACTTTGTATGCTGCTAGTTGCTGTTACACACTGTTTTTCATTGGCAGCGAAATGGGTATGTTGCAAACTTAGCTATTGTGAACATTTCTGACATGGGTATTGTTTCTTTTAGCATTGTAACACATTTCTATCAAATATAAGCTTTTGTCTGTTTCTATTTTATTGTGTTTTCGAAAATATATACATGCATGTGTGCTATGTCATGGGAATGACATCAAAACACAAGGAGGTTACAACTTAATTACAGAAAACCCTTCAAACAATGAGAAAAAACTAGACCTAGATCAGAAAATATAAAACATAGAACAGGGTGTGTTATTTCTGGTGTCTATATGAGGGCATGGACAAGGCCAAAGAGGCATTCCAACATTTGTATGTGTTGAAAAAAAAACAAATAGGAACCTATCTGACGCATTATTGATCGGAGGTGGAATCAACAAATCTACCAACATATTCATGTTGTTGTCTACTACTTGAACCCTACTTTTTTCCAGTTCAATCAGAATAGATGGGGAGGTTATGGATGTCCTCAATACGTATATGGTGAGGATGGTACCTAATGAAAACCTTGAAAGACATCATACATGATGAGTTATAGATTTATAAGAGCGCAAAGGGGTGGTTTTTTTCACCCATACGCATTCGAAGGAAAACCACTTTGCAACCATGTAGAAAGACATGGTTAATTTTAGTTTATTGTTTACTTTGACTTTTAAGTTTATTAAAATTCTTAGTCTTACAAAGTTATAAATGTTGTCGTTTTGGATTTGTGGTGGGAAGATTTTGGTGCAACAACACTTAATCTTAAAAAACTCTCAACCCACATTTTGTCCCAACCTTGTAGCACTTTAAGTTGTGAGTTCAAGTGTAGTGTTTTTAAGGCCATTCACATAAAACAATGCAACATGTTGACTCAAAAGTGCTTGAATGATTGTCTTTGTGTAGTATGACGTTAGGTTGCATGCAAGGGGGGTAGGAGACACATGAGGTGCTTGACCTTAATGACATCTATTCATATGCAGATTGGGTTGCCGAGAATGTGGATCCCATGTTAGTGCTAATGATATCGCTGATTTGGAATGGGAAGCAGATGTAGCAACAAATGAGAAGGCAAAAGGTGAGGCATTAGTGGGAGGTTCATTGCATACACATCATGATCATATGCTTGAGGCTGCTATTGGGGATGATATTGTTCCTCAACAAGAAGTTGCAACGCTGCCTTCTAATAAGAGGACACCCACATAATCATTTTGGAGGCTTCGGTCATAGAAGGAATTTATAGATTATTAACATTGAAATTATACTTTGTAATTTTTATTTAGATTGAAACTTGAAATTGATATGTATTGAAGTTGTTTTTTGATTTATGATGTGTATTGAACTCTACTTTGATCTATATATGAAGGAAATCGGTAATATGTTCTTTAAAGTCAGTAATATGCATGTTTTTGAAAAATATTTTACAAATATGTGTTTTTTTATTGTTTGGAAAATTTGCCAACTCTCGAGTTGCCAACAATTTTAGGTTTGCCAAGTCCAAGTTTTTGAACTATGGTTAATTGTGTTGAAAAATCAGATTGAATCAAAATCCAACTATGAAAAAAAAAAGACACCAGAAGCTTTGAGTATGGCATTTATAAAATGTTTAGACTAATATGCATTTATTAAATATGATGGTGATGCAATAACTCACATTAGTTATGTCTAATAAGGTAACTTATACAATGTAAGTTACAACCACCAATGTATATGAAACAAAGCCAATTAGTTTGAAGGAAAAGAGTTCGATGAATAAACAAATGCCAATTGCTATTGTTTTTAGGGCCAACGACAACCAAAATATATAATTAAAAAGAACACTATTAGAAGGCCAATTGATGACAAAGTTTATAGTTGTAAAAGGGTGATTGTTGTAAAGCTCACTGTAATTGTTGTAAAAGGGTAGGTAGACACATTAATGTAGTGCAACCCTAGCCATGTAAAGCCCTAGTAGGAGAGGATAGTGGTGGGCAATGGTGCTGCAAACCCTAGAGGGACTATGGTGAAATTGTAGTAGGTGCTATAGGGAAACCTTGGTGCTTTAGAAAAGGGCAGGCACTATAGTGAAACTCTAGTGCTACAAAAAATCTACAATTAGGTGTCAAAATCCCTATCCAAACAACAAGAATTAGATGGTTATTAATTTTCTATTTTTTACATAAATTGGGTTTTTTTGTAATTAAATTTGAGAATGAGCTCCAAACCCTAATTAATTAGTTTGAAATTGTTTATTTTCTACTTGTCAAGTTTTTGTTAAATTTTATCAAAATTTGAAAATTGCTTATAAACTTTAGGTTGAAAACTCTAGGAATTGTCAATATCCAAATTTGGTTTTTCCTAAAGTGCAAAACTTAACTGGTCAAAACTTTAATATTTGGAGTCAGAAAACACAATTGTTGAGTATAGGAATTGTGATAATATAAACATCATAACTGAAAGTAGACTGGTTGCAAATTTTGCTGATTTTGATAATTGTCACAAGGAAGCCCTTTTTTTGTTAAAACTATCTCTCTGATGATTTGATTCCCAAGGCCCAAAATGTCACTTCCGTTGGTGATATTTGGGAGACTCGGGAAAACATGCATCCAATCTTTGAAAAAGGTATGCATTTGAAAAATTTATTGTTTTCCACAAAGTTGGGTAAGGGTCAGTCACTTTTTGAACATCTTAGGATGAAGCCTCTAAGAGGTCAAGCTCTTCGTTATTAACAAAAGGGTGCATCACAATTGTATAGTTGCTCATGTGATCAATAGTTTTCCATCTTTGTTTGAAACTTTTGTGGAGACCCTACATTTATTGGCCACTTTTTCAAATGTGAGAGAGTTAAACTATTGCATTTGAAAAACCTTGTTTATATTTGTTATAGAAAGAACAAAGACAAATACAAATGACAAAGTCTAGTTTTGGACAATTTGAGAATGCATTTGTTGTATAGTATGAGGGCAAACCAAGGCTTCTAATTACTCATTCCAAATACAAAGTCATGTGTTACAACTTACTATTGTCATAAATTTGGACATGCCAAAATAGAATGCTGAAAATGTTAATTTGACCTATCCTATAGGAAATTGTGGGCTCAAGCTATTGTGGCAGTAGTTGAAGCAAAACAAAATTGTAGGGAAGAGGAGTATGTTTTTATGACATCTTATCAAGACAACAATGATGCAACTAGTTGTTGGTTCTTTGATTTTGGTGCATTATTTCAATTTACCTATGAATTTTGTTTCACTTGGTGATGGTAGATCCCATGTAGTAGAGGTGATTGAGGAGGTAAGAATTGTAATTGTCTTGAGTGATTACACAAAATTCAGAGTCAAGGACGTTAGGGTTTTTCCATAAGTGAACAATGTTATCTAATAGTCAACTTATAGATAATCCTAACATTGTTGTGGATTTTTTGTGATTAGAAGCGCATTGTAATAGATGTTACATAGGGGAGAATGGTTGCTTTAGGCATTGGGTCTGTGTGGGCTATAGAAGCTAGTTTATTGTATCTCAATTAATTTGCATGCATTCGCTGTGGAGGACAACAATAGCATTTAGTGGCATGAGAGATAAACATCTCAATGTAATGTCCCTTCTGGGGATATTCCTGATTTCTTGACCTGCAAGCAATGATAATCACTAGAAATGATATTAAATATATTAAAGATCAGTAAATTAAGATAATATTTAGTTCATAGCATCATTCATATTAAATTCATCTATCATAGCATAATTAATATTCATATGAATACATCATAACCTAATTAATAATGAGATTAAGAGATCATAGCATAAACAATATTTGATTTAATCCATCATAACACAATCCCTCAAGCCAATCCCATAATGAATTCCTTAGGAATACTTGCAGCTACTAGTCCACCTTGGAGGCACACCCTCCTCGATCAAGCTCAAGAGGCACACCCTACTTGATGAGGCACAAGAACATGGTAGGGCCACACACCTTAAACCATGCATGGCAGGGCCACACACCCCAACCATGGGAGGGCTACACACCCTCACTACTTGGCCGACTTGATGAGAGCATGAGGGAGGGCACACCCCATCCACTTACCCCTTGTGAACTCGAAAGAGCCATCCTTTCTACCTGCAACATTTCCTTAGCTTCAAGCTGGATTGTTTAGGAATTTATTAGATGATTGACAATAAGTACCTCTTGAAGGATTTCAAGTTTACTTCAATTTGTTATATATATTATCGCTGCTGATTCCAACTATATATATATATCTCACTGCTGATATATTCCTGCAGATGTATCTCTGCTAAAGATATATATTTTTTGATTCCTTCATGCCTTCAAATGTCTTTGGGATTCTTGTTTTATATCCCTGTAGGTAAGAAGTCACACCCTTTTCACACATCCGTTTCCTTTTAAATAGCACCACTCCCTGTTTGTTTAACTTAGTTAAAGTTTTGTCCTCTAGCGCTGATTGTTTTCCTTGTCTTCTAGTGCTGACTATTTTTTCTTGTCTTCTAGTGCTGACTATCGTTTTGTGTCCTAGCGCTAGCTTTTTTAATTAATTCCCTTAATCCCCTGTCGGGGGCATGACAGCCTGCCCTTCTCAAGATTGCTTGTCCTCAAGCAATTTCAAATTGGGATGATAAAAAATACTTGCTCCTTCCCAAGTAGCATCTTCCGTGGGTAGATTTTTCCATTTGACAAAATATTCTAGAAAGGCTTTGCTCCTTAATCTTTATTCTCTCATGTCTAGGATGGTCTTTGGTTCCAAGATTAGTTTTCCCTTGTTATCAAGCGGGGGTAATTCTTGACAAGGTGTGATATGTTGCCCAAGTGCCTTATTGAGGTGAGATACGTGGAAGATGTTATGGATGCGGCTATCCCATGGTAATTCCAATTCATAAGCAACTTCTCCTATCTTCCTTATAACCTTATAGGGTCCATAAAAATGCGCTCGAGTTTTTCTGCACCTCTTCCTTTAAGGGAGGATTGTTTATAGGGTTGCAGTCTTAGGAAAACCAGGGCTCCTATTTCAAATGTTCTTTCCACAGGATGTCGATCGACATACACCCTTTGCTGGTTTTGGGTTCTCTTTGAGTTCATTCAAGATGTCCATACTTTGTTGCATCAAAATCTTTTGTGCCAGGCACTCTACTATCTGAGAGAACCAAATCCACAGAGGACAAAGCTTTGTAACCATATAATGCTTTGAAAGGTGACACCCTTATTGACATATGATGTGTGGAATTGTAGCAGTACTCTCCAATATGTAGCCATTTGATACATGCTGTTTGCTGTCTTGTAACATAATTCCAAAGGTACCCTTCAAGCCATTTATTCACGTTTTTGGTTTGCCCATCGGTTTGGGGGTGGTAACTTGTGCTTAGAGTCAATTTTGTACATGTTAGCCGAAAAAGTTCTGTCCAAAATAAGCTGAGAAACCTGCTGTCCTAGTCATTTATAATGTTTTTGGGCAACCCATGCAATCTAAACACCTCTTTAAAGAAGAGCTCGACGACTTGTGGGGCTCCATACTCAGAGTACATGGCAAAGAAATGAGCATATTTTGTGAGTCTATTAACTACCACAAAGATACAATCTTTTCCTTGTACCTTTGGGAGACCGGTGATGAAATCCATTGATATACTCTCCCATTTCTGATTTGGGATGGGTAAAGGTTTTAACAATCCGGTTGGAAAATTTTTCTCTACCTTGTTCCTTTGGCAGACCATACACTCCCTAACATACTTCAAAATATCTCCTTTAAGTCCCTTCCATGAGAATCTTTCTCACTTGTTTGTATGTCTTGTAGTAGCCTTTGTGTCCTGCTAATGGGGCATCATCATATGTTCTTATAATCTTTTCTTTTATTTTTGATCCTAGGATAAGGTATATACGATCCTTGTAGAGGATGTGTTCTTCTACCACCTTATACTTGTCTTCTTGTATTTTGCCCTCCAATATGTCATTTGCAAATGTGTCCTAGGCGTATTCAACAAGGATTGTGTGCTTCCAATCCATAGAGATTTCCGTTATAAAACATAAGTGGGGTCTTCGAGATAAAGCATCAACCACAATGTTGTTCTTCTCCTTCATGTATTCAATATCAAAATCACAGGCTTGCAGCTTTCTCACCCACTTTTGTTGTCTATCATTCAAATCTTGTTGATTTAAGAAGAATTTCAGATTGTTATGATCTGTCTTGTGTAATGTGCCGTACCTATTTGTAATTTTTTAAAGATTTTTTTGTGTTATTTTAAATTTTAGAGGTGTTCTTTCAGACTAGAGAGAAGATGTAGAAGGGGTTTTAGTTTTCCTATAGATGTGTAATACAATATAGAGCATAGAATGCAAACTCAGAAAAAGTACAATAGATATGAAGAAAATAACAAAGACCCAGATAGCAGAATGGCCAAATATTAATTACTATCACATACCCATGTGTAGAAGTACAACTTTAGTTTTATGCTATTGCCGGACCAACTAATGGGTATGGCTGGAAATGCTTCAAACTCCAAGGAATGATAAAGATTGATTACACAAGTGTTATCAGCATAGATATAGGCACTAAACGCCTCAAATAGACACTACAATGGCTGCTAACAATGTTGGAGAAGCCACTCCAAAGACCCACGTCCTCTAATACAATGTATAGCTGGCTATAGGTGAAAATGCATCAAATGCTGTTGAAAAGCTCCTTATATCTGCTAGCAAACTGGTCTGCACTGATCTTTAATGTTGAACGACCAAGGTGGGGAGAGAAATCCACAATAAACAACCACAAATAACCCTCCAAGATGGTACGACCTTCTGCTGCTATGTACGACCAGCAATGCAATATATACCAGCTCCAAACCCTCAATAAAATATGCTCTAAAGAACCATGAAATCAGTCATTCAAATCTGCATAGACAATCTTCACAAAATCTGCAAATGATATGAACAATGAATCCACAAAACTCATTACACGAACTCCATTCCGGCACAAATGTGAACACTGAATGCATCCACCATCAATGGCACCGTTGGGTGGTATTGCACACTTGTAGAATGCTGTCACTCAGGAAGGTTTTCGTCTCCAAGAGCCTTGGTTCGAATACTCAAACCCTAGAGCCAAGCTCCAAACCCTGGCAGGGAAATCTCAGAGAGAGAAGAAAATAATAAACCAAGCATATCTCAAATGAGGCACTTTTCCCTCTTTTATAACTCTCCAAGAGGGATGTTTTACTTTGGAGGGAAATATTTCTTTTAATTTCACTTTTAATATTTCCCAATATGAGTGCTCCATAAAATGACTTTAAAATATTTTATTTTTCATCACTTAACCAATAAAACCCAAAGTCCAATATTAAATAATAATATTAATTTACGGACTTTAAAACGGAGGCTCAAATGAACTCGGAATTCAGTGATCTATAGCTCGCCGGAAAGGTCTTGACGAGACGCCTCCAACCCCACTCTGAAAATCCCAATTCGACACCGAATTTGAACTTACTAAAAATAGTAATGGCTATAAGCAAACTGAGTCAACACAGAGGGTGCCAACTGGATCCACAAACCATCTGATAACTCTGAGCTCAATGCAAAGTCTGGGAGAGCCAACAACTGACTGCCAAGTCACCAAAATAGTGCCAAATTGACACTTACTAAAAATAGCAGTGTTCCTCGAGGACCAAAGAGAACAAACCCATAAAAACCCAGAAAGATTGTCGACATGCAAGCACTTACTATAAATAGTAAGTACAGACAAGTTGTCCAAAATCTCTCCAGAAAGTGTCAACCAACTCCATTGGATCACTCGAACACCCTGGTGACATTGAAATACTCCTCTGGTTATGCTGTCACCAACCTAGAAAGTCAGCTCCAACTGTGCTGCAATAGGACTCGAAAATGGGGACATTACAGTCCGCCCTTCCCAAAGATTGCTTGCCCTCAAGCAATCTGCACCTGCATGCCAAAGCTGAACACCGGGATGCCAAATCAATCTGAAGAATGTACAGTAGCATCTCCACTGCATCTGCTGAGTAGAGGTAAAACCATGCTCAACATCAATGTAAGTAGCTACCCTAGTGTCGAACAATCTGCTAGACATAGGAGCCCTTGGGTCCCAAAGCCAATATGGAAGTCTGCCATACACATCACTTATTGACTTCCACTGCGCTACTCTGATATAATCTTCACCATGCAGAAAGTGGTGAAGCAACACAACGGAATGCAACTGAACTGACATGCCAAACCTGTCACCACCTGGATCCCAACACATCAGAACCTCACATCCAACAATCATGAAGGGGTAAGTAAATCTTGAAGTGACTGAACCACAACATCCCCTTTTATCCTTTGCAAAACTCCTATGGATGTGCTGACTATCCAACATAGGTGCTGGAAGATATGAAGGTGCCCCTCTCAAATCGAGGGAATGACAAAACTCTCCTCCACCACCGCTGTAAAAGCTAAACATTCCATCATGCCTACTGACATTGCAACCTCTCTGAAGCCATTTCTCCCATGGAAATTTTTGAGACCATGAAGTTGCAAACTTTGGCTGGTACATATCACCATGATGGTACTCTGCTCTCTGCCCCTGCAAGTGATCCTTTGAATGTGTCTGATTTAGCCACCCGCAATCTCTAGTTCCATCTTCTGTAGATGGCAACCCTTCATCCCACAATGGATGATATAAATCTCGAGCCAATCCGAACTTACGCATCATCAGTTCATCTGTGTGTGGACTAAAGGAGAAATGATGAGCACTTCTCACTATATAGTCAAGGTAAAAAGCACCTGCCTGTGTCAATGGTTGACTGTCATAGTCATGAGGAACACACTCCTCATCATTCTCATCACCCGAATCAGAAAATGGCTCGTCTCTGATCCTGAATGGCTAATTGGGTAGATACTCTGCAAGTCCTCTCTGCATACCCAATAGCAAAGTCCCGATCTGAAAGCAATTGGAGGTATTTTGATTTAATCCACTCCATGGCATGCTGGATAGTTTGCAAATCAAATGTAGATGTGCCCACAACTACCCCTATATGTTTTTCCTCCAATTGTGCCTTTCACAAGAGACCCTCCACAAACTTGTGGGTACTGTCAATACGAGTTAAGGTTTGAACAACCTTATCCTCGGTAACCTTCAGTTGATCTCTCCATTTCTGCGGCTCAATAAGCTGTCTATCCCAATCAGCTGCATAGGATGCAAACTCTGATTTGCTTCCAGGAGAGGGAAACAAGTCAACATGAGAACCGATCACACCACTGGATGATGCCCTGCATATCTCCTGTGAAAATGATGAAGTAGTGTGATGATCTGTCACACAACTCTGGGAAATTCATTGCTACACCACAAGAGCCATCAATCATCTGCTCTGCATCACTGGAAATGGGACCAACCTCAGGAACACCTGGTGCAACATATTGTTCCTTGCTACACAATTGTCCCATCCGTGTCACCTGCACCAATAAATGAAATAGATGTAGTCACATCCTCAACATACTCATTACCACCATCTGTAGATGTATGCTCATCACCACCCGTTGCCATAGATATTTGAATGGTATCTATAGGTGATGAAGACTGCGTCAAGCTCGACTCCATAGTAAGCTCATCTATCCGTAAATTTGACTCTTGAAGGGCTGTTTGAGCACTCTTCAAAGAGTCTGTGGCGACCTCAAGCTCATAGGTGAGCTCATCAACCTCCTCTTCCTTTCCCCTTAGAGCATCATGATAAGTACCGTCAAGCCTGATAAGATGATCTCTATCTGATAACAGCAGTAGGTAATTATTTTTCATTATCCCAACTACATCTCTAAGTGCCTAAACTCAGCAAGGGAAAGTCCTCTATCATCGTGTTCATCCATCTCAGGGGTACTCCAACCATAGGTTGCCAACATCTGTCTAGGAACATCAAAATGTCCCAAAGCTGTAGCAATCATAGGGTCACTAATCTTCATTTGCCTAATCAAATGATGATGCCCCTGTGAAGAATCATCTCCACACAAATCTTTCAATTTGCAATCTGCACTATGGTATGACGCTGAATCATCATCGCTCACTAAATGATTAGCAGCATCGTGTGTGCTATCAACTTGGCACACAATATCATCAAAGGTACTGCTGCTATGTATCTCATAGAATGGCTCAAAAGACATTGTAGAAGTTGCTGATTTGACAATATCTGTGCATACTTCTCCTTCCATAGTAACTGCATATCCATCCAAAGAGCGACCCTGGGACTCATCACCATTAAATAAATTTTCTATCTCATTCCTCTCTTCTAAGGTCTGATTTGCAAAATCAGATTTGCTATGGCTTGAATTCGCATCACATAATTAATTCTTAACACCCAAATCTTGAGTGTCAATGTTAGGGAACTCCACACATCTATCGTCCTCACATGGAATGGCTGCTATCTCAAGAGTAGGCTCAACATTACTAATTTCTGTGGTAGTCTTCCCCAAATCAGCTAGCTCATCAATGCATGCCTCCTGTTTTGTGATTATGTATTCATCATACAGAGGCTCGGATTCAATTCTTTCAGCTATCAAGTCTTCAATTACCTTTAGTGGTCTTGGCAAAAGATAGAACCCCCGAGACTTGTCAACTTCATAAAAATTTTCTGATTTATGATCAGCACCATGCAACACCCAATCTGATTTGTTTTCAAGGTTGATGTCAACATCAACAATGTCATCAATGCCATCCCTCCAGCCCAACTGTGTAAATGAAGTAGGAATTGCAATATGACCAAAAGTAGATCCATTCCAAGTAGGACCCACATCCAATGTTGGACCATCACACTCGGATCCCACGTGCTAAAGTGTTGTTTGCTCAGATTAGTGAAAATGTGATCACTGTTTTCCTCATGACTGGTGCCCTTTGTGAACAAATCATTTCCTATCATAGGCTGGGTTTGAGAGTCAAACCAACAACCACTTGTGTCATCAACACTGGAATAAGAAAAGAAATCATCATCTCTAGTTGGCGAAAGGATATCATCTAATGATCTCATCTCTTCACAAGGCCTATCAACAACCACCTCTAATTCACCAACATTGGTGTCAATGTAAGTATCTCCCTCTATAGGCTTGGTTTGAAAGTCAAAACCAAGGCCACTTGAATTAACATTACCAGGATAAGATAAAGTATCATCAAAAACTGTTTTGAAGTCACCATCAAATTTGCGTTCTCCATGCCCTTCATCTGAAAATGTATGAGTGGACTCAATATAGTTATCAACCCCATAGGAATCATCAAGGAAGTCATTAGAGTCATCACTAGTTGAATCCAAATTAGGATCCACAACTGTTGTTTTAACCTTTTCTTCATACACCACCTCATTCATGGTAGTATCTTTTTTAATCTTATCTTCACAAATGTCAATGTTATTAGGATTCCTGAGGAAATACCTGTCTATCTTCTGTATCAATTGATTAGAATTTTGTCGTAACACACTCAGATCCTCTTTCTGTCTCCTACACCAATTATTCAACATCTCTTGGATACTAAGCCCTTCCCAATCTTCATCATCTATTTCCTCTACCCTTACTGTATCTGTACCTGCAAAGGGATAAATATGGGGAACCTGAATGTCTCGCTGCGATCTATTGCGTCTGGGATAATACTGATGTGTAGGCTGCATGTTTCATTTCATCTTCTGCATGTCATATATAACCACACAGGATGGCAAGATACACTGCTCTGATACCACTGTAATGTGTCGTACCTGTTTGTAATTTTTTAAAGATCTTTTCATGTGTTATTTTAAATTTTAGAGGTGTTCTTTCAGACTAGAGAGAAGATCAGAAGGGGTTTTAGTTTTCCTACAGATGTGTAATACAATATAGAGCATAGAATGCAAACCCAGAAAAAGTACAATAGATATGAAGAAAATAACAAAGACCCAGATAGCAGAATGGCCAAATATTAATTACTATCACATACCGATGTGCAAGAGTACAACTTCAGTTTTATGCTGTTGCCGGCCTAGCTAATGGGTATGGCTGGAAATGCTTCAAACTCCAAGGAATGATAAAGATTGATTACACAAGTGTTATCAGCATAGATATAGGCACTAAACGCCTCAAATAGACACTACAATGGCTGCTAACAATGTTGGAGAAGCCACTCGAAAGACCCACGTCCTCTAATACAATGTACGACTGGCTGTAGGTGAAAATGCATCAAATGCTGCTGAAAAGCTCCTTATATCTGCTAGCAAACTGGTCTGCACTGATCTTTAATGTTGAACGACCAAGGTGGGGAAAGAAATCCACAATAAACAACCACAAATAACCCTCCAAGATGGTATGACGTTCTGCTGTTATGTACAACCAACAATGCAATATATACCAGCTCCAAATCCTCAATAAAATATGCTCTAAACAGCCATGAAATCAGTCATTCAAATCTGCATAGACAATCCTCACAAAATTTGCAAATGATATGAACAATGAATCCACAAAACTTATTATACGAACTCCATTCTGGCACAAATGTGAACACTGAATGCATCCACCATTAATGGCACCGTTGGGTGGTATTGCACACTTGTAGAATGCTGTCACTCAGGGAGGTTTTCGTCTCCAAGAGCCTTGGTTTAAATACTCAAACCCTAGAGCCAAGCTCTAGACCCTGGCAGGGAAATCTCAGAGAGAGAAGAAAATAATAAACCAAGCATATCTCAAATGAGGCACTTTTCCCTCTTTTATAACTCTCCAAGAGGGATGTTTTACTTTGGAGGGAAATATTTCTTTTAATTTCACTTTTAATATTTCCCAATGTGAGCGCTCCATAAAATGACTTAAGTGACTTTTAAATATTTTATTTTTCATCACTTAACCAATAAAACTCAAAGTCCAATATTAAATAATAATATTAATTTACGGACTTTAAAATGGAGGCTCAAATGAACTCGGAATTCAGTGATCTATAGCTCGCCGGAAAGGTCTTGACGAGACGCCTCCAACCCCACTCTGAAAATCCCAATTTGACACCGAACCCAAACTTACTAAAAATAGTAACGGCCATAAGCAAATTGAGCCAACACAAAGGGTGCCAACTGGATCCACAAACCATCTGATAACTCTGAGCTCAATGCAAAGTTTGGGAGAGCCAACAGCTGACTGCCAAGTCACCAAAATAGCGCCAAACTGACACTTACTAAAAATAGCAGTGTTCCTCGAGGACCAAAGAGAACAAACCCAGAAAAACCTAGAAAGATTGTTGACATGCAAGCACTTACTATAAATAGTAAGTACAGACAAGTTGTCCAAAATCTCTCCAGAAAGTGTCAACCAGCTCCACTGGATCACTCGAACACCTTGGTGACATTGAAATACTCCTCTGGTTATGCTTCACCAACCCAGAAAGTCAGCTCCAACTATGCTGCAATAGGACTCGAAAATGGGGACATTACAGTCCGCCATTCCCAAAGATTGCTTGCCCTCAAGCAATCTGCACCTGCATGCCAAAGCTGAACATCGGGATGCCAAATCAATCTGAAGAATGTACAGCAGCATCTCCACTGCATCTGCTGAGTAGAGGTAAAACCATGCTCAGCATCAATGTAAGTAGCAATAGGTGATTCATACATGATTGGAAAGTGGCTAGGGCAGTGGAACGTCCAAAAGGTAAGACTAAGAATTCATAATGCCCAAAATGACACCTAAAGGCAATTTTGGGAACATCCTCTTTCCTCATTCTTATTTGATGGTAACCCAAGCGTAGATCAATTTTAGAGAAATATTTGGCATCATGTAGTTCATCAATCAATTCATCCACCTGAGGTATGGGATATCGGTTTTTAATAGTTTTCTTATTAAGTGCTCTATAGTCTAATACACACATTCTCATAGTTCCGTCCTTTTTTACTAATACCACAGAAGAAGCAAAAGGACTAGAACTAGGTTGGAAATGCCCCATTTCAAGTAACTCTTTTATGGTTTTCTCAATTTCTTCTTTGTATTTCCTTGGGTGGCGGTATGATGTGGTGATGACGGGTTTGGCCCCTTCTAATTCAATGGTATGTTCAAAGCCTCTCTTAGGAGGGAGTCCTGGAGGAATATTGCTAAAAACCCTTTTATGCTTGTCTAGAATTGGTTGGATATCAATGTGAGTGGTTCTTCCCTTGGATGAGGTCTAGGATCAAACATTGTGCTACCCATTCGACTTGCCCATGCCTGATGGCTCTTTCCATCCTTTTCGATGATACAACCCTAGGAGACCCATCTAATAAACCTTGTAGTACCACTTCTTTCCCTTCGTGTTGGAAACATAGTTCCATCTTTTGGAAGTCTTGATAGTATCTACTCAATGCGTGTAACCATTGGATGCCGAATACTACATCTGTGTCACCCATGTTTACTACATAGCAGTCTTCCCTCATTTGGTGTCTTCCTAAAGTAAGGGCGAGTTGCTTTATTATTGTTGTACAAGGGGTGGTGTAACCATCAACCATAACTACTTTGAACCCTTCAAAATCTTCAACATTAAGTTTTATCCTTGTTACTAAACCTTCATCTATAAAGTTATGGGTTGCATTGCTATCCACTAATATGGTAACCTTTTGGCCTTGTAATACACTACGAATCCTAAAAGGGTGGTATTTTGGTGCACCTGAGAGAGTTGTCAATGTACCATTTGTCATTTCTTCTTCGTCTTGTTTCCATTTCTTCTTTTTAGGTTCCATTTCTTCTTCCTCCAATTCTTCGTCTGTCATGGCTTCTAGGTTGTGCATTTGCCCTCTTTTTTCACAATGATGACCCGACCCCCATGGTTCTTTACATTTAAAACGTAAACCCTTTTTTCGAAGATCATAAGGAGGCCTTGTTCTTGGTTTCTCATCTTTCTTATAAGATGGTTGATAGTTTGGCCTAGATGGTACATCCTTGGAATAGGTCTTGTTTTTAGTTGTTGTGACTTCTAATCTTAATGCTTTCTGGATTGCATCTTGGAGGGATGTTGGATTGAGAGCACCCACCAAACCACGAAGTGCCTCCGTCAACCCTTATATAAACATGTAAGTGAGCCTTTCCTCATCAACGCCCGGCACCATGACTTAAATTCTTTGGAACTCGGCCACAATCTTCGACGAATCCCCTTTGTTTTAATTGTGTTAATTCTTTGAAATGCCTTTGGGGATGTTTTTGATCAAATCGATTTGAGTCTGTGTAAATTCATCGTATGTAACAACATTTTGGTGTCTTTGTGTGACAATCCCGTGATGCCACCATTTGTGTGCAACCCCTCCTAAGTGTAGAATGGCAAATTTAAGAGCATCCTCCTCGGTTGTGGGGCTAAGAGAAAGGTATGTGTTGAGCTTCCTGATCCATGCTCGTGCTGTGACTTTTCCCGAGCCATCAAAATTTTCAAGGTTCATCATACTTACTTTTTTCATAAGTCTTTGTTAGGTTGCTTTTTTTCTTTCCTCAATGTTTTTCTTGTTCTTATATCACAATAGTCTCTAAATGGAATATTTTTTCTAAGTTCGGGATCAATTTTGGAATAGGCTTCTACCAATTCCTCAATGTTATTTGTTGCTATGGGCTCTTCTCTTGCTTGCTCCTCACTCGGCAAGAATGTAGGTCGTGTTCCTCTAGGTGTTGATCCTAAAGAAGTTCTATTGTTTTTAGAATGATTGGAATTAACATCTTTCCAATTGATTTGTGTAGGTTTATTGATTGTATTATTTATGTTTTGGAGTGTTTGGAGAAGCAATTGCGATGTCTTCCCCTGTTGCTCCATAAAAGCCCTCAATTCGTTTCCCAGGTTAAACACATGATCACCCATTTTACTACTAGTACTTCGGCTACTACTTGCTTCTAGTTTTCTTCTTTTCCTATTTAAGGCCCGTTGAGCTCTTTGGCTTACTTGCATACACTATCTTTGATTCACAGGCTGGCAGGATCAAAGCTGTGATACTACTTGTAATGTCCCTTCTAGGGATATTCTTGATTTCTTGACTTGCAAGCAATGATAATTACTAGAAATGATATTAAATATATTAAAGATCAGTAAATTAAGATAATATTCAGTTCATAGCATCATTGATATTAAATTCATCTATGTAATGTCCCATTTTTTGGCGCATAGAATTTGGTGCGCATTATGCTTGTTCCTAGTCTCTCAGTGGCTATACGACATGTTTGGGAAGGACTCCAATGTTCTTGGAGTAGTCATGGTTCAGTCTGCAGATCAGTTATATGGTTTTCCCTAGTGTTAATGGAATAATTGCCTTGGCACTGAGCTCAGTGGTTGTTCAGGTTCATAGTGATGTTTTCTGATGTGTGATCGGGGTCCCGGATTTCTCTGCAAGATTCTTGGAGAGGCCATCTATTTTTGGAAAGTCACTCGGAAGGCATCATTGCACATCCCAAACCTTACAGAGCATATTGGTTCAGTTTAATTTGCATTCGGAGGCCGTTTGGGATTTTCCTCAAAATTTAATATTTAATGAGCTATTTTAATAATTATTTTCACTTAAGCTCTTAAGGGATGAAAATAATTAAAATATTATTAAGTGTTACAGCTCATTTGAAAGGGGAAAACATATTTTTTTATTTAGGCACATAAAAGTGAGCACTTAAGTGGAGAAAAAAAGAAATAAATTAAGTTACAAGGAAAATGTTATTATTTTCAAGAAATAATTCATTTCCTTTGTAACTCCTTCAGTGCCTTATAAAAGAGAATGAGCTCTCATTTGGAAGGGTTATGTTATGCTTTTGGATTTTGATATTGTTGCAGATGGATTGAACCTGTGAATTCTTCCATATTCTCTTGAGGACGAAAACCCTCTTGTAGAATCCTCTTGAGGACGAAAACCCTTTGGAGTGTGGTTTCACACAGAAATCACCATTGTGCTGAAGCTTGAAGATTGGAGCTGATTAGAGTTGGAAGTTTCTGATAAATTTTGGATTGGAAAACAATGGTTTATCATTTGTAATCTTTGGTAGTTGATTTTGATAGTAATTTTGATCATTTTCTTGAGTTTCATGTGCTCTTATCTGTTGGCCGTACTCTCTAATGACCGTACCAGTCATTTGAAGAAATCTGAAAATAAAAATATTGAAGATGGGTTTGTTTTCTAACTTCTTGCAATGCCATTGTCTATCTTAGGCGACTCTTTTCGTGTTGGTTTGAAGGATTTTAAGCATTGTCTGAATTTCTATGTGCATCCGTACACCTTCTTGTGCCATACAAGCAGAGGCTGGATCGATTTGGAAATAGAAAATCATTGTTGATGTTTTTGATTTTAAATTGTTTGGAATGCTTTGGTATGGTCTTGTTACCATTTTCAAGATTGGTTTCAATGTATTTGATGCAGTCTAGAATGAGTTGTGAGCACATCCGTACCATTCTGAGCCATACCATGTAGAATGAAAGATTCTTGAAATAAATTCATTTAGGTTGTGTTTTGATCTGAGAATGTTTGCAGTGCCTTTGTAATGCCTAGACGTTTCCTTACATGGTTATACATGGAGTTTTTATGTAAAGTTGGGTCAAATGAATTGCTGTACTTGCCTGGGACGTACGGCCTCTATGGTCTGATTTAAGTCTGAGTTTGAAATGTTATGTATAATGGAGATTGAAGGTTACAGCATTCCTTCTTATGAAGCTGAACTTGCATGTATTGTGATAAGGATTTAAGAGGCAGATCATTCTTTACTCTGTGCAGTCCGTACTAGTTTACATGGAGCCGTTTCTGTCTGTGAATTGAGCATTGTAATATCTGATCTTGTGATCTTTGGGTAGCTTTGTTCTGTGATCAACAATAGTTAATCTCTTTGAAAATGCATTCCAAAATATGATGAAGAATGCTTGTGGGTTTATGTTATTTCTATGAATTTCTCCTCCACAAGCCGCTGTACAGCAGAATGAGGGACTGATATGTATGAGTTCTGATCTGATTCTAAGTTGTGTGTCCGGTTTGGAGTTGGCAATTCAGTTCTTAATGCTACAACAGTTGGTAAGGGATTACAGAGTTCTTTATTGTGTTTGATGCCATTATCTCTTGCTTGGGCGATCCTTCTGAGCTTGTTGAAATGATTCCGGGCAATTTTGCTTAAGGCTGTGGTGATCATGTACCTCAGGGCAGTACTGTTCAGCATGTGGGTATTTGAAATTCAGTTGTAAAATCACATCAGCCTTTCATTGCTTCTTGGTGCATTGATTATAGTTGGAATATACTTATAATGTCAAATGGATTGGAATGGTGATTCATCCCAGGATATTCTATGAGATTGTTGACTGATTTGTGGCAGCTGTACAACACCAAGACAGTTTGAAATTGACAGAGTTCTGATGTACAGCAGAGACTTGTCATGAATATCATCTTTGGTTTGTGCTTTCAAGTATAACATTGATCTTGTGTTGCAGGGTCCTGTTGATGATGTTTTTGTGACACCACAACAATAGAATAAAATATTGGGTATCCTATCCTCTCTTGAATAAAGCTTCTCAGACGCTGAACTATGTGATCGAATGAGACTGCTCCAAGGTTCCTTTTATGTCAGATCTTGACGTGCACAGGGATAGACTCAGTGGAATGATGTGATTTGCTGGTAATCACGAGGGGGACTTACGTGGGATTACTCCTTCATGGACATGTAATTCACTCCTGGAACTTGGATTGGTGGGTGAATGAAACTGCTTCGCAAATGGACAACCTGGAACCTACTGCTTCCTCCAATAGAGAGACTGGGATTTCATTGTTTCTTCCACAGAAAGGCCTAGATTTCACTATCTCTTCCAAGGAAAACAAGGCGTAGGCTCTTAGTTCCACTTCCGGATAGGGAATGATTTCTCAGTGAGGTTCCTTACGTACTATTCCTAAGGAAGATCTAAAAGAAAATGCAAAAGATGAGGTAAGGGTTTAGGAATCTAATCGATGGAAATGACTGCTGTTGAAGATGGAAACTGGAACCAGTCCCCTGTTTCGTCATGAAACAGCAGCTAGGCAGGGATGGTGCAATCTTCTGGGGTAGAGGCAGAGATTTTCACACTGTCCTGTCATGGAACATGGAACTGATCATACAGAAACAGTCGAAGTTAAGCATGGATTACGTTCAGACTAACCATACAAAGTGATTTGCAAGCCACAGATCACAAATGGTATGAACAAATCAACTTCAATCATTCAACAAGAACATTTCCATCACATCTATCTAACGAAAGCATGAATATACAAGAAAGAACTTCAATATCTTTCAGATTTGCTCCAAGAAATCAATAAAACCATGTCAAACATCCAAAGAATCATATGAACACCAATATTCAGTGCTTATATCCTTGCTTCAGAAGTTTGTATTACAACAATCGAACTGATCCTTGGAGTTTCAGCTCAGAAAAAACAATGCAGAAATAAAAGCTAACTACTAGGGTGCTCTAGGAGCATCAGACTGATGGAAAAGAGAGAGAGGAGCGATATAATTAGGCATCCTCAGCCTATTTATAGGCTAGCTAGCAAACAAGGAGGTGAAAAAAAGATCAGATTTCCTCGAAATCTGTGCAAACCCTAAAGAGATAGGGATGAATATGTCATAGGCTCCACGGGATACTGCCACCTGTCCTGGACCCCAGACTAACTAAGCTGCTTGGTTGGTAGGTGAGACCAGTCAACTGTCTGTTTGTCTTGCTCCTTGGTCGCAAATTCCATGGTGTCCTGGAATCCACTTGTCCTGGTCGCAAATTCCACTAGGAACAAGATTTTGTGACCAGGAATGACTTTCTTCCTGGGCGCATATTCTAGGGGATAAAGGAACTTTTGCTGTGGAATTCCTTCCAGGATGGAAATCAAGTCAATCTTGAGGGAATTCTTGGAGTGATCCTTGGAATTTTGTCTTGGTGCTGTGTACTTTGGAATTGAAATTCCATCCCTGTTGTATTTTCCTTCGCACCAGCACGAATCCTTGCTCTTGGCGTGGATTCTCATTCTTCTTGATGTATGGTGAACTTGAAGTGCATCCTCTGGGTTGTCCAAGGATTGATCCTCTTGTCCGGAATCGGAATCCTTTGACGTTGCCTTCCTTGTGCCAGTCATGTTGAGCATTGGAAGAGAGGGGCGTGTTGATGAAATCAATGCCTTTGAATGGAGCAATGCCTTCATCTTCCCTTGGTATGCAT
Source organism: Cunninghamia lanceolata (assembly GCA_027924645.1). Classification (NCBI taxonomy): domain Eukaryota; kingdom Viridiplantae; phylum Streptophyta; class Pinopsida; order Cupressales; family Cupressaceae; genus Cunninghamia; species Cunninghamia lanceolata. The sequence goes on from BSBN01000524.1 coordinate 4,761,860, forward strand.
GTGTAGTCTTCTAGTTATTTGAGCTCTTGGAACCTGAAATGGCCATCCTTCGATGCCTGAACTCTCCGCATTCATCCTGATTGTCCTGGATCATCCTTGTTCGTCCTCCCCATGGAACTTATCCTCGTCTTGGATTCCTGCAAAACAAGGGGAACCTCGAGTAGTCATGATGAACAAGATCCTTAAATGTAATGCAAACAAAAGATAAAATAGGAACTAAACTTGAATAATTGATCAAATTGACTTATGAACTCCTGAACAAAATAGAGGATTTTCATCACCTTCTAGTATCCTTCATACTTGGACTAACTTTTCTTTTCATTCTAGGATTTCCAGGCATGCACAGGAGGAATTTCCAGGTCAGGGAGCAACTTCCAGTTGGTTCAGGAGTCCTTCCTGTCCAGGTTGCATTTTTCACTGTCAACAGGAATTTCCTGCTGCCCAGGTCGGGGATTCCTTGAGGTCGGGGATTTTCCAATGTTGGGGATTTCTTCCAGTAAGGGATTCCTTCCAAATTCTTTTGTCCAGATTTTGCTAAGTTTTGGAGATCTTTTTCTTTGAGGAATTTCATGAAGGTTATTGTTTCATTTTGGACAGGAATCACCCGCGGAGGGAACTGGAATCCATCTGGCATATCTTCCTGCAAGTTCCGGAGTCTAGTTGTTCAGTTGCATCCTTAGGCCGGGTCAGGAGAGTCATCCCGCGATGCAGTGTCCCTTTAAGTTTTCAGGATTTCGATTAAGGACTTATCCCTTCTTTCAGTTTTGTTGCTTGAACAGGAATCCTCGCCACGAAAGGTGAACTTTGGTCGTTTTACAGAGGTTTGATCGTTGATGAGGGATCGGGGACAAGGAGTTTTCCTCCATTTCTGCAAGGAATTTCAATCTTTATGGCGAAATCTTCCAGACCAACAGACGGTGAAATTTTCATGCAGGTACTCATGGACAAGTCCGGGAATGTCTGTCTGCCAATTTGCAAAGTTCAGACTGGAAACAGGAAGGTGGAATTGGAAGGCTAGATTAGGGAGTCCTGTAGGCCAGTTGTCTAAGGGCGCAAATTCCCATAGGTCAAGGAATTTGCGACCTGGATAAAAAACTTCCAAGGGCGCACATTCCCTATGGAACATGATTTTGCGCCTTGGACAAAAAACTTCCAAGGGCGCACAATCCTGCAAGAGGTGGATTTTGCGCTTTAGTCTTTGCATGTCTAGCCTTCAGGATTTTGGCTAAGGACTTATCTTTTTTCTTCAGTTTAATTTTGGCAAAGGGTGAATTTTAGTTTGTTTCATCGGAGGTTTGATGGCGACACAGGATCTGGAATACGGAGTTTTCGTTTCTTCCATCCTTCTCAAGGAATCTCCCATTTTCATGGCGAAATACAGAGTTTTTGTTTCGTCCATCCTCAAGGAATCTCCCATTTTCATGGTGAAATTTGCAGAAGGTGAACTCCAGCTGCTTTATGGAGGTTGGATGACGACACGAGATTCGGAACACGGAGTTTTCGTTTCTTCCATCCTCGAGGAATTTCCCATTTTCATGGCAAAATACGGAGTTTTCGTTTCTTCCATCCCCTCAAGGAATCTCCCATTTTCATGGCGAAATACGGAGTTTTCGTTTCTTCCATCCTCAAGGAATCTCCCATTTTTATGGCGAAATACAGAGTTTTCGTTTCTTCCATCCCCTCAAGGAATCTCTCATTTTCATGGTGAAATTTGCCAGCCAGACAAGATTCTTCATGCCGGTACCTACAGACTGGATCGGGAATGTACTGGAATCCTGCTGTCTAAGAGTGCAAATTCCAGGAGGGTCAGGAATGTGCGACTTGGACAAATTTCCTCCAGGAGGGCAAATTCCAGGAGGTCATGGAATATGCGACTTGGATAGTTTTTGTTCCTGGAGCGCAAAATCCAGCTATATCAGGAATCTGCGCTCAAGGACAAAGTTCATCCAAGTTTCAAGGATTCTTCTTCTGTTTGGAATTCCTTCAAGGAAAAAGTCACAGTTTTCAGGGTGGATCTTGGAATGGAATGATCCTTGAACTCCTCGTTTGCAAATTTCACTAAGTGAAGGAATTTTCCTGTCCAGAAATCATCCTTGCCCAGAGGTGCATTTTGGAGTGGGTCAAGGAATGTCTTGTTTAGGGATGTTCCTGTCAAGGAATATCTAGTTCAGGACTGTTCCTGTCAAGGAATATTCAGTTCAGGAATTCCTTCCTGAGGATCTTCCAAGTATCAAGTTGGACTTGGTCCTGGGTTTTCCTGCCTTAAATTGTGGAAATTCTATTCGCACCTGATGAAGCCTCGTGACATTTGAACAAGGATTTATACCTTGGAATGAGGAACTGCCTCATTCACCATGGAATCCCTGAAGTTATCTTTGGAATCTTCCATTACTTCAAGTCAGGGATCGATGAGTTTCAGCAAGGAATGACAAGCCCTCGGTGTACTCTGGACTCTGGATTAAGAGCTCTAGAACATAAATCATGGTGGGTTTTGGAGTAGGACCCTAGACAAGAACTTAGGGCAAAGACCACGACAATGGAATTGCGAACAAGGACCTCCAGATTCTGAAGTTTGAAACATGGATTGGAACTGTGGAACAAGAATCCGGATAGACCTTGGAACGGGGTTCTGGATAGGAACTTTGGAATAGGATTCCTGGATAGGAACTTTGGAATAAGATTCCTTGTTCATCAAGGAGTTTTATGCTGAGGGCAAATGATTTGGACCCTTTTCCATGGAATGATGGACTCCTTCCATGGACTGGCTAGATTTAATCGAGGAATGATAGGTAGGGCATTATTCATCCTCAGGAGAGTCGCCCTTTTCTTCACTACTTCAAGCACTCCTAATGTTCCCTATGAGCTAACTCCTTGGACATTCTTTCCTAGCTTCATGGATTCGGGCAAGAAACTGCAAGATCAAAGCAAAAACAACGGCGAAAGCGAGCAAAAGAGGGGGTCCCCATTTGCAATGGGGCGATGTGTGAAAACGTCACAACAGGTTCGAGTGTGAAGCATAGCTACTTGGATAATGTTATCATATTCAAAATAGTCTTCTTCTGATTGTTATATTCAACTGATAACATTGTAAACATTCTTTCTAGTCTTCACACTAAGTACCCTTGGATGGTATACCGCCAGTGTGGAGAAAAGAACCTTTCTTTATTGTTCTCACCCACTGAATAAGTGGAGTATTCCCACTGAATAAGTGGATGGCTTTGTAATTCTTTCATTTGCTCTTCTACTCACTGAAAAGTGGTGAATCCCCACAATAAGTGGATGCCCGCTGCAGTAGATGAATTGTAGTTCCTTGATTGCATAGTTATTCATTTGTAAGCCAATCACTGTATGCTCTCACCTTGCCCATCGTGGGATTTGGGTGATCAGAAAGTGTGAGGCATTTTAGTTGGGTAATGCAATTGATGCTAACACTGTCATATCATTGTATGTGATTTAAAAAAAAAAATTGGGGTAGCATTTTACAGTGGTATCAGAGCTGGTGATCTTGCTAGCCTGTTTGGGTTGATAATCACTCCTTGCAGATCTTCAGTGTGGGTCAAAAATTTCGGCCTTACATGTGAATGATCAGCACTTGCATGTTGTTTAGTGTGTGGCAATGAAAGAGGTTGTTCAGTGATTGTTAGATTATGGCATCTCTTAAGAGGAGAAGTGAGACAGATGTTCTATTTGATTCTCTTAGGCAATGTCAGGATGAATTAGAAAGAGTAGTTCAAGAGAAGTTGGATCAAAGGAAGTATCATCATGAGGCCACTAAGATTATTGATGAGTACGGAAGACTATTAGATGATTATAAGCAGCAACTTCCTTGGGATGCTTTCTTGAAAATCATCAAAGAGGGGAATCTTGACAAAGAAGGCTTAATAGAATACATTCAGAAAATAAGGAAGGAGGAGAAGATGAAGGCAATGGCTTTGTGCAAGCCCGAATTACGTTTTTCTTTGGCAAGGACCAAGATCCATTCCAAGTCATCACTTTTTAGCCCACCAAACAAGAAGCCTCCTATTTTGAGGAAGAAAGAGTTCAGCAAGAATGAACTTAGAAGAAGAAATCTTTGTTTCATATGCAAAGATTCTTGGGATCCTAATCGTCATTGCAAGAACAAAGACGTTGAACCAGTAACTTTCATCACATGTCCTTTCTTTCAGGATGATGTGGAAACAAATAAAAAAGAAGATGAAGCCCTGATAACTGAAATACATAAGATTGAGCCTCTGTATGATGAAGACAAAGTCACAAATCATGAGACATGCATAGAGGAGTTTGTTGATTTGGGGAAAGCTACAGCAGAATTTGGTGAAGCTGAGCCTTGTTTTGATGAAGAATATGAGCCAAAGGTGTGGGACTCAGCAAGTCCTTCATTTGATGAAGATCCTGAAGATGCCACTACATTTGAGAATGAGATGAAGATGATTGATAGATGGTTGGAAGGTGACTTTGCAAGTGAGCCTGAGAGCATTGAAGCAAAGTGTCTTGTTGAAGACATGGGAAACAATCAAATCACAAAAGATGAAAAAGTTGATGCTGCTGAAAATTTCAGAACAGCACCTAATGAAGAGCATTTCCACCATTCTAGTGATGGTAGTCCTAATTATGAGTGGGATTTTTCCATGCAAAAAGAAGAGCGGTTAGACTCTTCAAAGATCCTTGATGAAGAATGTGTTGATGAAGACTTCAAATCAGCCATTGGTGATGATTCAATGTTTGATTATGAGACTGCAATTTCATTTGATCTAAGTGATGAAGAAGAAGATTCAATTCCCATGCAATTTGAAGAGCCTAGTGTCTTTGCAGAAGAGTCAATTGATGAGAATGTTGATGGAGAGTTTGTTGGAAGATTTGAATCAACTTCTATGGATGGTTCAACATTGGAATTACAGAATCAGTTGTTAGTCACTGAAGATAGAATTGTACGTTCCTTAACTCATTTGGATGGCATACATAAGTTTGTTGAGGATCACATTTGGAGAGCACAAGTTGAAAGGAGACAAATGGGCATGGAAAGAGGATCTTCACTTGAAGATTGGTGTGTAGTTAGAGAGGCTCTTGAAACACTAAAATCAGATTATTTGAACCTTCTTTCTAATAGAGATCAGATCCTTGAGTTTGCTGATCGAATATGTAAAGCATTGAAGGAACGAGATGCTGAAATTGATAAGCTTACATCTAAGCTTAAATCAACAATAAATTCTTTAGAGAGTACCCAAATGGCTCTCTTAGAAGTTGAAAGTCAACTTGTTGATGAACATCAATTGAAAGAGCAAGTTGGAGTTGCTATAGCTGATGAAATCAAGTTGAAAACTGAAGAGCCTGAATTGTTCCAACAGGATTTTGACTTGGAACAATCTCCTAAGTATGATGATGTAGAGATGGAGCAAAATGTAATCTATTTGAACATGAAGGTGAAAACAATTTCCAATCATTTGGTAATACTCTTTTAATAATGGAAGTTGAGTTAACTCATGATAATCTTCTTCTCATGTTGAATGATGAAGGCCAATCTGATGTGAGTAGCATGAAGGATGACAATAACCGAATATGGGATCCAGGAGAGGTGCACTCATGGGATGTTAATTTGTACAAAAACTTCATCAACTTGAAGTTATCATCAGTTGTTGAAGTTGGACATGTGCTTAAGGTATGCAATGAGTTGAGTGCAATGATGGCATATTTTGATCCTCAGGGTTCTGTGGAGGATTGTGGTGTTAGTAAGAATGATTCATGGATGATTTTGGAGCCAAATTTCTATCATAAAGCTGCTGTCCATCATCTAATCAGCCATCATAAATGTCCATTTGCTTACATAATGATTGTTGCAGAGAAATTTTGGTCATAACTTTGACATTCTGATTTTAGATGGCGTAAATTTCTTATTATTCTCAAAAGATTTCAGTTTTGTTGTTGCTATCCCATTTTGAGATCACTGAAATCTGATTTTCATGAGATTATCTCAGACTTATGTAGCCATGAGATTGATCTTTTTGTTGCTTTTAGCCTTTTATGGGAAGATGACAGAAGTTTTCAGCTGAAAGGAACAAGTGTTACAGTTATTAATGCTCTTTTGGAGAATGAGAATCAGCTGATTCATGGCTGTTCTGAGTTGTTTCCAGCTTGTTATCAAGCTGAGTTATGTTCTTCCTCGGAGGAGCATTACAGTTTTTGGTTTCCAGTAGTTGTTTCGTGTTGGATGATTGTATTGATGATTGCTAACTCTTTCATTTATGGAGTTAATGATGTTTGGGATCCAGCAAGTTGTATGATTGGAAGAATGTTTCAGATGATTATACAAAGTGTCTGTTGTGTAGTTCACAGATATATCAGAGTGATGCAGCAAAAGCAATGTGAAGCAATCTTTAGATTGATTTGGGATCCAGGTATATTATTGATAATCATGTAGGAATCTGTGTTGGATTGCATGCATTGCTTGAGGACAAGCAATCTTGAGCGGGGAGGACTCTAATGTCCCATTTTTTGGCACATAGAATTTGGTGCGCATTATGCTTGTTCCTAGTCTCTCAGTGGCTATCCGGCATGTTTGGGAAGGACTCCAATGTTCTTGGAGTAGTCATGGTTCAGTCTGCAGATCAATTATGTGGTTTTCCCTGGTGTTAATGGAATAGTTGCCTTGGCACTGAGCTCAGTGGTTGTTCATGTTCACAGAGATGTTTTTTGATGTGTGATCGGGTCCCAGATTTCTCTCCAAGATTCTTGGAGAGGCTATCTATTTTTGAAAAGTCACCCGGAAGGCATCGTTGCACGTCCCAAACCTTAAAGGGCATATTAGTTCAGTTTAATTTGCATTCGGAGGCTGTTTGGGATTTTCCGCAAAATTTAATATTTAATGAACTATTTTAATAATTATTTTCACTTAAGCTCTTAAGGGGTGAAAATAATTAAAATATTATTAAGTGTTATAGCTCATTTGAAAGGGGAAAACACATTCTTTTATTTAGGCACATAAAAGTGAGCACTTAAGTGGAGGAAAAAAAAAAAAAATTTAAGTTAAAAGGAAAATGTTATTATTTTCAAGAAATAATTCATTTCTTTTGTAACTCCTCCAATGCCTTATAAAAGAGAATGAGCTCTCGTTTGGAAGAGTTATGTTATGCTTTTGGATTTTGATATTGTTGCAAATGGATTGAACCTGTGAGTTCTTCCATATTCTTTTGATGACGAAAACCGTCTTGTAGAATCCTCTTGAGGACGAAAACCCTCTGGAGTGAGTGTGGTTTCACACAGAAATCACCATTGTGCTGAAGCTAGAAGATTGGAGCTGATTAGAGTTGGAAGTTTTTGATAAATTTTGGATTGGAAAACAATAGTTTATCATTTGTAATCTTTGGTAGTTGATTTTGATAGTAATTTTGATCCATTTTCTTGAGTTTCATGTGCTCTTATCTGTTGGCCGTACTCTCTAATGGCCGTACCAGTCATTTGAAGAAATCTAAAAATAAAAATATTGAAGATGGGTTTGTTTTCTAACTTCTTGCAATGCCATTGTCTATCTTAGGTGATTCTTTTCATGTTGGTTTGAATGATTTTAAGCATTGTCTGAATTTCTCTGTGCATCCGTACACCACCTTGTGCTGTACAAGCAGGCTGGATCGATTTGGAAATAGAAAATCATTGTTGATGTTTTTATTTTAAATTGTTTGGAATGCTTTGGTATGGTCTTGTTACCATTTTCAAGATTGGTTTCAATGTATTTGATGCAGTCTAGAATGAGTTGTGAGCACATCCGTACCATTCTGAGCCGTACCATGTAGAATGAAAGATTCTTGAAATAAATTCATTTAGGTTGTGTTTTGATCTGAGAATGTTTGTAGTGCCTTTGTAATGCCTAGACATGGAGTTTTCATGTAAAGTTGGGTCTGAAATGAATTGCCGTACTTGCCTGGGACGTACGGCCTCTATGGTCTGATTTAAGTCTGAGTTTGAAATGTTATGTATAATAGAGATTGAAGGTTACAGCATTCCTTCTTATGAAGCTGAACTTGCATGTATTGTGATAAGGATTTAAGAGGCAGATCATTCTTTACTCTGTGCAGTCCGTACTAGTTTACATGGAGCCGTTTCTGTCTGTGAACTGAGCATTATAATATCTGATCTTGTGATCTTTGGGTAGCTTTGTTCTGTGATCAACAATAGTTAATCTCTTTGAAAATGCTTTCCAGAATATGATGAAGAATGCTTGTGGGTTTATGTTTTTTCTATGAATTTCTCCTCCACAAGCCGCCGTACAGCAGAATGAAGGACTGATATGTATGAGTTCTGATCTGATTCTAAGTTATGTGTCCTGTTTGGAGTTGGCAATTCAGTTCTTAATGCTACAACAGTTGGTAAGGGATTAGAGAGTTCTTTATTGTGTTTGATGCCATTATCTCTTGCTTGGGCGATCCTTTTGAGCTTGTTGAAATGATTCCGGGCAATTTTCCTTAAGGCTGTGGTGATCATGTACCTCAGGGCAGTACTGTTCAGCATGTGGGTATTTGAAATTCAGTTGTAAAATCATATCAGCCTTTCATTGCTTCTTGGTGCATTGATTATAGTTGGAATATACTTATAATGTCAAATGGATTGGAATGGTGATTCATCCCAGGAAATTCTATGAGATTGTTGACTGATTTGTGGCAGCTGTACAACACCAAGACAGTTTGAAATTGACAGAGTTCTGATGCACAACAGAGACTTGTCATGAATATCATCTTTGGTTTGTGCTTTCAAGTATAACATTGATGTTGTGTTGCAGGGTTCTAGTGTGAAGCATAGCTACTTGGATAATGTTATCATATTCAAAATAGTCTTCTTCTGATTGTTATATTCAACTGATAACATTGTAAACATTCTTTCTAGTCTTCACACTAAGTACCCCTGGATGGTATAGCGCCGGTGTGGAGAAAAGAACCTTCTTTATTGTTCTCACCCACTGAATAAGTGGAGTATTCCCATTGAATAAGTGGATGGCTTTGTAATTCTTTCATTTGCTCTTCTACCCACTGAACAGTGGTGAATCCCCACAATAAGTGGATGCACACTGCGGCGGATGAATTGTAGTTCCTTGATTGCATAGTTATTCATTTGTAAGCCAATCACTATATGCTCTCACCTTGCTCATTGTGGGATCTGGGTGATCAGAAAGTGTGAGGCATTTTAGTTGGTTAATGCAATTGATGCTAACACTGTCATATCGTTGTATGTGATTTTAAAAAAAAAATTGGGGTAGCATTTTACAATCTATCATAGCATAATTAATATTCATATGAATACATCATAACCTAATTACTGACGAGATTAAGACATCATAGCATAAACAATATTTGATATAATCCATCATAATACAATCCCTCAAGCCAAACTCATAATGAATTCCATAGGAATACTTGTAGCTACTAGTCCACCTTGGAGGCACACCCTGCTCAATCAAGCTCAAGAGGCACACCCTACTTGATGAAGCACAAGAACATGGTAGGGCCACACACCCCAACCATGGGAGGGCCACACACCCTCACTACTTGGCGGACTTGATGAGAGCATAATGGAGGGCACATCCCATCCACTCACCTCTCGTGAACTCGGAAGAGCCATCCTTCCTACCTGCAACATTTCCTTAGCTTCAAGATGGATTGTTTAGGATGTTTATTAGATGATTGACAATAAGTAACTCTTGAAGGATTTCAAGTTTACTTCAATCAGTAAAATATATTATCACTGCTGATTCCAACCATATATATATCTCCCTGCTGATATATTCCTGCAGATGTATCTCTGCTAAAGATATATTTTTTCTGATTCCTTCATGCCTTCAAATGTCTTTGGGATTCTTGTTTTATATCCCTAAAGGTGAGAAGGGCATCCGTTTCCTTTTAAATAGCACTGCTGCCTGTTTGTTTAACTTAGTTAAAGTTTTTTCCTCTAGTGTTGACTATTTTTCTTGTCTTCTAGTGCTGACTGTTTTTTCCTGTCTTCTAGTGCTGACTATCTTTTTGTCTCCTAGCGCTAGCTTTTTAAATTAATTCCCTTAATCTCCTGTCGGCGGCATGACACTCAACCTTTAGTATTTAACGGAACTTGAGTAAAATGGAGATGGTTCATGAGTTGCCATCTATCTAGGAGAAGCAATGTATATGTGCAAGATGTTTAGCTAGTAAGCAAAAATGGAAGTCATTTCCTATTAAAGGAGTGTGCAAAGGGTGCTTTGGATTTCATTGATGCAAATTTGTGAGAGCCATCTTGGAAGTCATCCATAATTCTTGGTGCAAGGTATTTTATTTTGCTAGTTAATTCTCTAGAAAAAATGTTGGTCTACTTTTTGAAGAAGAGATTTGATTGATTTTGTTTTTTGGTAAAATTCAAAGCACTACTTGAGAATTAGATAGGTAGATAGATCAAAACATTATGATTTGATAATGGGGAGATGTTCACTTCCAAGTAGTGCAAGGACTTGCGAGAAGACATTCAAAGGCAATTGATAGCCTTGTACACCCTTCAAAATATGGTGGTCAAGAGGAGAATTTGGACAATCATAGAGATTGCCTAGTACATGATGCATAGTAGAGGCATGTCATATAGATACTAGGGTGAAACAGTGAACACATCGTTGTATCTTTTGAATAGAAGTCCATGCAAAAACTTGCATGATGTGACTCTTGGAGAATTTTGGTTTGGGATCAAACCTAATGTAAGCCATTCTTGTATTTTTGGTTTAGTTGCATATGTTTTAGCCATTGATAATGAAAGGAGTAAATTAGATAATAAGAGCTTTAGATATTTCTTTGTTGGGTATAGTGAACAATTTAAGGTATATAGATTCATTGAAATTTCCATTGACAAAGTTATTTCTAGTTACGACATTGATCTAATAGAAACAAAAACATTCTTTGGTTGTAACCCTAACCAACATTGTGCCAATGGTAAGTTGAGAACTAGTGTAGTGGTTCCTTTGAAAGACGGGGGCTCTAGTTTTTTTTGGTACTCCATCACGATCACTAATGTGTTATCCTTTGGCTAATATTTCTACTCCATTAGTATATTAGTGATGAAGACCCGAGTTATCTTCAACGCAAGATGTAGTTGCTTAGCCACATGAATCCCTAGTCCTACAATGGGGACTAAAATGGTATTTATCCATTATTCAAGATGGTTGGAAGATGACCTATCTAGTGCTTGACTTTCATGAGCACATGAATAGGTTATTAATTTAGATGAACATCTTCATTTTGCTCTATTTTGACCTTTTCGAGATGCATAAACCACAAAGGTATTCATGTGTGAAGGGCAAACCTAAATGGGAGGCTGCCATGTAGATTGAGTATGATACCCCGATGAAGATTCATGCTTGGGAGTTGGCAAAGTTGTTTACTACCAAATAATAACACTACCTATTGTAATATAAATGGAATATAACAATACATACCAGATAATTGTAGATGAAGATCAACAAATGCTTTATTTAAAGATAGTGCTTTTACAATCCAATTGTAGACTATGGAAGATTGTGTACCAAATCAGATTGTCTTGTCTAACTACGAGAAGCATATTTAAAGTGCTTGATGGTTGCCAAATAGGACACAACTGTTGACAACCACTTACAACCAACTCATAACAACTACCCACAAGCTAGCAAGTAATTAATACATAGTCAGGTACAAACATATCCACATCCTTTGCAACCCAATCTAAATATGGATCGATGCCATCGAGGTCAAGCACATGATGTGTCTCTTGTCCCTCTACTTTCTTTGCACGGAACTAAAGTTGTATTGCACAAAGACAAGGTCATTTAAGTGATTTTGAGTCAATCTATTGCGTTTTTGTGTGAATGGCCTAAAAAAACTCCAATTGCACTCACAACTAGAAGTGCTATAGGGTTGAGACAAAATGTGGTTGGCAAAATTTTGAAGATTAGGTGTTGCACCAAAATCTTTCCACCACAAATCTGCAAGGACAACATTTATAACTTTTGTAAGTATTTTAGTAAACATTGATATTAAATAAACAAGGAACTAAAATTAAACATATATGTTTTTTTCCCAAGCTGTAGAATGACTCTCCTTTGAATGCATAGAGGTGAAGAAAACAATCTCTCCTCTACCCCTTATAAATCTGACTCTATGTATTATGCCATCAAGTAGTATCCTCTCCATATATGTGTTGAGGCCATCCATAACCTCTTCATCTGTTTTGAATGAAGTGAAGAGGAAAAACTTGGGGTTTATATAGTAGGTAGCAACATGAATATATTGGTGGAGTTGTCGGTTCCACCTTTGATCAATAATGTGCTAAATGGACTCATATTTGTTTTTATTCGATCCATACAAATGTTAAATTGCCTTTTTGGCTCTATCCATGGCCTCATATAGATACCCCATGGGGTTTTTATCCCTCCAACGGTTTGGACACCGAAAATAAGAGTGTATGAAAATGAAATTAAATTAAATAAAAAAATTAATAGAAATAAATTAAAAAATCAAAATTTTACGAAATCAACAAATTGTAATACTATAATTTTTTTTTTTAATCAAAAACTCTACTTGATGATTTCCTCCATGCCCTTGGCAAACATATTATAAAAAATGGTTTTCATGAATCTCTTTGCTTCGACCTTCCTATAGTAAGGACTCCCCCACCACCTTCTTCTCACAAACATGAGCTTAAGGTTGGGCAATGTGGTTGTGATAGTCTACAAGGTGATGAAATTAGTGGCAAACCATGTGACTCTTGACAAATGAACTCCTTGTTATCAGTGTGTTCTCATGAATTTCAAAACCCATGTGTGATTGTAGTGTATTTTGTGACATTCCTCACATCTTCCACCCATGTTCTTTATCCAACTAAGTTTTTGTATGTCCTCAAGGAGAAGGTCAATGTAGTGGGCCCCAAAACAACTAGGGTGCCTCATCTTTAGAAGCCTACCAGCTGCCATATACGTAGTTGTATTGTCTGTCACTATCTAAACAACATTTTCTACTCCCACCTCCATCACCACCTCATCTAACAAGTTGCACAAGGTCTCAACATTTTTTATTTCATTGGAGGCGACTTCAAAAAGGCTAGCTGTCCTCTTGAAGCCACTAAAAAGTTAATGAGTGTTTGGTTCCTACAATACGCTCACCTGCTAGATAAAATGTTGCAGCCCCTTCTTTTTCCAATTTTGTTTTTGTTCCTCTACTAGCTAATATGTGTATTTGACTACATTGCAAGCAATAGTGGGTCAAGTTGCACAAGGTCTCAACATTTTTTATTTCATTGGAGACATGAATTGACTTCAAAAAGACTAGCTGCCCTCTTGAAGCCACTAAAAAGTTAATGAGTCTCTGGTTCCTACAGTACGCTCACCTACTAGATAAAATGTTGCAGCCCCTTCTTTTTCCAATTTTGTTTTTGTTCCTCTACTAGCTAATATGTATATTTGACTACATTGCAGGCAATAGTGGGTCACTCAACCCATAATAGCTCGAGCCTTGAACCCCATGCTTGCAGTGGTCAATGCAATGACCAATTGTTCACAATAAGGACTTGTAGCAACATTAAAATGGAACGTTGTAATCAAGGTTGGAAAACTTGTCCGGACTCGCTATGGACTCAGCGGACTCAGGTGTCTGCAAGCTAGCCGAGTTGACTCGGCGCGATGTGGGAGTCGAGTCCAGGAGAGTCCCTGCATGAGACTTGCAAGTTTGACCTTAGGACTCATGCGAGTCTTGAGGTCGGACTTGCGAGTCCCGTCTAGGGACTCTCCTGGACGACTGGGAATTTAAAAAGAGGGTTTGAAACCTCTGTTTTTTTGTTTCTTTCCTCATTTCACTTCGCGCGAGCCCTGAGGTTGGACTCGCGAGTCCCGTGTAGGGACTCTCCTGGACGACTGGGACGTTAAAAAGAGGGTTTAAAACCTCTATTTTTGTATTTCTTTCCTCATTTCACTCCTCTACTTTGCCGAATACAAGTTTGCAACTTGAAGTGAGGTTGGAAGAAGCTAAGAAGATGAGCTAAGGAGATCATAATAGAGCTAATACGAAGACGCTTTTGAAGATCAAGAAACCACTCTTCAATCTCCTCATTTGGATACTATAGCACCTACTAGTTCTAGGCCTACAAAATTGACTTCCATTAGGAGGGGAAAGAGGAAGATATAGATTATATTTGGTGGTTAATGTTTTCCTCATTTTGACATATGATTATATGTAAAGATTTATAAACTTATGATGCTGTTATACATTTTGGAAATTTGAAACTATGAGTATGAATGATGAAATTTCAATTATTGAGTGTTCGATGATCATATAACGTGTAATCTTTGAATTATGACAAATTGATAATCAAATTAGGCTCTTATGTTCTCTAAATGCATTCATTTCTTTTAAACAAAAAAAAAAACTATGGTTTTTTTTTTTTGGCTAAGTCCTAGCCGAGTTTTTTCCCGAGTGGGTGCTACTACAATAATAGGTTACACTTTCTGGAACATCCTGATTTTTGCTGAAATTGCATATTTTTAGAAAATATAATGATTTAAGCTTTGAAAGGTTCCATTTAAAGGATTTTAATTGAAGAGGGTTTGATCGAACCCCTTAGATTCAAACCCCCTTAGATAGAACCCCGCTAGTTTTAAACCATACCTATAATGGAGTCTCCTTTACACCTATCAAAATATTGATAAAAAAACCACTTTTGATTTACCTTTTGAGGGATCAAATGAATTCATTTAAAATTTATGTTTTGTAAGTATGTAGTCCTTATTATAAGTTTCCCAAAAAGTATAATTTTAAATATATTTGATTTGATTATTATATATTTTTTTTAATTTCTTGTGAATATAGGTTTTTCTATGAACATCAAAGTCTTTGTTTCACACATACGAAAAAATAGGAAAATAGAGAAAAAAATTCTAAAAAATACATGTACTCTAGGTATTGATGTCCTTATTCCAACAAAAATAAAAAATTGAATTTTGGTACATACAAAAAAAATTATGTTGGATAGAATACGCCAATGTCTAAATTATAATTGGTTTGACTTCAAAACTTAATTAAAAAAAAATTCAACAAAACATTATGAAACCAAATGCATCCTCCAGATATCGATGTTACCAAATCTAAATTCAAAAGAATCAGAATTTTATCTTTTATAGAAAAAAAATTATGTGCGAGAGAATACCTCACTTTAAAAAAATATTGTTTACTATTAAAAATTAGTTATTAAAAGAGAAAAAAATTTACAATTTAACTCCAATTTTTTCTTAAAAAATATTTTTAGAATCTACAGACAAAATCTCACAAATCACTAGTTCGCATCATCTTCAAATTCCTAATGGTTTAACGGCTATAAGTGTTAGAAAGTGAAGATTTAATTCAAAATGTTGATTTCAATGTCAAGTTTGGCCAAAAAATGTAACCCATTATTGTGGGATGACCTGAGTTCGAGTCCTATTTTGGGTTGCCGAGTCCGAGTTTTCCAATTTTGGTTGTAATAACAAAATTGACACATACCAACTTTGCCTCATGCTGCAATTCCTTATTCTGTGAACCTTCCAATGAAGGTTGTATGCTAGGATTCTTATGAGGAACAAAAAAACTAGAACTATGGCTGCCAACACTGCCTACACCCCGTATCTGTGGCCCAACGAAAGAAGCAAATCTCGTATCTCCCTCTCACCTTGCAAAAGTTATACCTATTAATGCCTCTGCCTTACTCTTTTTCTTTGCTTTCTTTTGATAAGGTACAAGGAGAGCATATGCATCTCATTGAACCTCTAGAGATGCTTGCGTACATGGCACATCTTAGCAAGCTATTCATGCAAGACGATATTTGAGGCAATTTATGTCTTGTCTCATATCCATCCCGCAATAGTTGTAGACAACCATTTCTATCTCTATACCTAGTGTCCCATGTTTCCAAGCAAGGTTATGCTGCCACCTATTCTACTTGCGGATGCCATTTTGTTTTCGAAAAATGAAAATAAACCTTAGCAAGATGGAAAAAACAGAAAAAAATCAAACAAAACCCTAGCTTTTACTACAAACTAACTCAATAAATAAAACAACAGTAACTAACTAAACCCTGGCACAAGAATTTAGAACAAATGCACAAAAACAAAAAAACAAAAAATTGGAACAACGTTATATACCTTTAAAATGCAGCTGAATCCTCCCCAAATGCCTGCAAACTGATGGCAAATGCTCCCAAGCTACCAACACTAGAGCTCAAAAAAGGACTCCTCAAATGATGCAAAATAAAGTTCTTTTTCGATGGAATAACCTTATGCAGGCTCACAAGTTATTTCCAAGATACACTTGCAATTACTTGGGACCCAAATAAACTCGTGAGAAACCGGCAAGTCAGCAAGTTTTTGCCAGTTTTTTCAACTATGGTATTGCCAATTCTAGCTTTTCTAGGGGATGATAAGGCTAGTCAATTATTAGCTAATTTTTTCATAAAGTATGTTTGAATATATTAACATTTGCCAAAACTAAGAAATATAGTATAGCTAATATGCTTTTTCTACATGTGAATATGTATTTTTTTTTAAGACGTTTGAAGCTTAAATATTTGGCAACTGTATAGTAATTAATAAAATATTTCATTCCTTAAAGCATTCACTTGATTGATATGCATCTTGTATCTGCAATTAAAGTGGTAACAAGTTTAGGTCGGTGTAAAGAATAACAAAATGTGATTGATTTCCAGTCAAATGCACTGCTGTGGATATAATTCCATATTACATGTTGATGATAATGGAGGCCAAAAACACTTGATTTAGGTCTCTTTCATATCTCTCTCTGCTGATTTTGATTCTTGATGGATCTCTGCTAAGCTTCACTTTCTGTACAGTATATATCAATGGAACGGAAACTTTACAAGTGGAAGGAACCAGGAAGTTGGTACGAAAGGTTTGTAGGCATCAGTCCTTTTGACAGAAGGTTCTTATCTCATGGGCGTTGGATTCGGGTAGCTCAAAGTGGAATATCGTGCTTTGCACTAGTAGGTGGCTATCATTTAGCACTCAATTATCTCTTGAATTAGAAGACATCTATTTCTGTACATAGAATTCGATCTTAATTTTATTTCTTTGGTATTTTTGAGTGCTGCCAGAATAATGCAGAATACTTGTTATGTCAAGCAATTTTGATGTCATTTGAAGACTAAAGTTTTTGATTTGGTAGTTACTAATAAGTTTCACCTACATAAGCCTGACAATCGTCATTGTTTTTATTTTGATAGGTGAGTTATATTGGTGGGTCTAATGATTATATATTACTAAACTGTTTTAGATAAAGCTTATAATACCTGCCACTTCGCTAGTATATTTGTTTTCTAAGATTGTTTTTCATCTCAATTGAATTTCATATGACTTGAAATTTTGAATTTAGGCTATACTCAATTTAGTGAGCTGACATAGTAGTATAATTGATAATTTATTGTTGCAGAACTCTCTTTGGTAAGCATCCTAATATAAGTTTCAACATATTATATAAACAGTTGCTTCTTAAATTCAATCAAAGAGTGGCCACTATAAAGAAAACAAAATTGCGCGTGTAAATTGGAAAATTTGTGTGAATCAGCTCCCTTCATACATGTCCCGTATGTGGATTCTAGTGTATATTGGGCCAAGTACTAGAAAAGACATTAGGTAATAGATGGATGACTAATAGATGTATATCATCCATAGATGTCCCGTATGTGGATTCTAGTGTATATGGAAGTGAGGCTAAAACTCTAGAAAGTTTTAGATGGATGACTAATAGATGTATATCATCCATAGATGTAATGGCTTTGACACAATTCAAGTTGACTTAACACTACGATGACATATTCCAAGTTGCGTCAATAAATCAAACAAAAGACATAAGGTGCTTGAACTTATGATATTGTTGAAGTTAAAACATGTGCTTGTCTAAATGCAACCATCTATGTTAAGTAATTTTGAATTGGTTTGGAACTCAATGTTTATCATAAAAGTTTAGTAAATGCAACTGTTCTCTATAATTAGTTTTGAATTGATTTAGACCTCAACGTTTATAATAAAAGTCTGTTAAATGTAACTTTCCACAATAA
The DNA here is from genome assembly GCA_027924645.1 of Cunninghamia lanceolata. Classification (NCBI taxonomy): domain Eukaryota; kingdom Viridiplantae; phylum Streptophyta; class Pinopsida; order Cupressales; family Cupressaceae; genus Cunninghamia; species Cunninghamia lanceolata. Next base: position 4,779,923 of record BSBN01000524.1, read on the forward strand.
TTAACCTTGAATTGTTTTGGAACTTAACGTCTATAATATAAGTCTTTAGTAAATGCAACCATCCATGATAACTAATGTTAATGTTAAGTTAAATTGACTTGGAATTCAATTAAAAGTATTTGTACATAATTTGAAAATATCTTCTCAATGTTTATAATAAAAGTTTAGTAAATGCAACCATTCTCCAACTAATTAAATGTAACTGTCCACAATAATTAATCTTGAAATATCTATAATAAAATATTTTAGTAAATGCAACCATCCATGATAATGAATTTTAAATTGACTTAGAACTCAATTAAAAGTAATTAAAAGTATTTGTACATTATTTGAGTTAATTTGAAAGTATCTTGAATTATGGTATAGGTTTAATTATTTTTATAAAATAATATATTTTTATTCTGTTTTCAATGTTTATGGACAATAGAATGGACTGTGAAAGAATATGTATTATTATACATTTAAATTTGATAAGATAGGCGCTATAAGTGAAAAAGGCACTACCAAAAACTAATAAAAGTAATCAAATCTATGATTGAATAAATTGTATTGATGGCATAATAGTATTATAAATAATTTATCGAGGTTGCTTATATCAAGCAGTAAATAAGATTATGAGTAGGTATTTTGTTCAATGCATGATAAAATGTCTTTCATAAGGAGAGGAGTGCGTTCTTAATTAATATTTGGTTGCTGATCTATTGGGAGCTCAAGGTGAATTAAGTAGTAAAACAAACAAATTTTTTAAAAAACATAATATTGAAAATGTTTTTTACGACTACACGAGTGTTTAAGGGATAAGGTTAAACTACATCCATATGCAATCATTATAAAAACTTTGTTGATTTGAAAAGAACTTAACATGTTAAAAATAAAAGCATTGGGTTCCTTCAATTTGAAAATAACAATAAATTTCTAAATTGTGAGCTAAAAGGGTCATCGTAGTGATCACAATAATTTGTTTTACAAAAATTAGATAAAATATAGATTTGTAAAGGAAAATAATCTTACTTTTATGTTAATCTAGGTTATTTAAATAAATGCACACAACAAATTAATCTAGATTAAATCAATGATAATTAGGAATGATAAAATGTGTAAAGTAATGCTATTTAGATGATTTGTACAAAAATGTAACTCATTATAGGTCGATCATGGGGCTCTAGGTCAATTATATGTGACACTAATATACTTTGTATCTTGTGGATCTAATTTGGTTGAATGTATGCATCTGTTGACTAACTCACTTGAAGTCTAGACTTTGTTTTTGATTAAGCAAGTAGGAAACAAGAGCCCTGATCCCTTTGCAACAATAGCCGTACAGGCTAGGTTAAGCTGGCCCAAAGAGGGCACAAGCAGCATAACAACACAAACAATTGTAAAACAAACGAGGATCTAAACAACAGAACATGAGCAAGCAGATCTAACTCCTCGAACCCTAGGGTTGGGGAGTCCTTTCTTTATACGTTGAACCATAGTCTAAGAAACCTCCTCATCAAAATGCTTAGAACGAGGTGAGAGGAGGGGATTCTCAACAGACATCGCGTCCATAGAGAAACCACAGCAAGCAACTAACCTAGAAGTAGGAAGAGTTGAAACAATTGGGGCTTACGAAGGAGCCGAGATTCGATCTGAAGAAATAAGAGAAGTCATCTTGTTTGCTACAACCACATGTGTTGGCACCCCCATAGGCTTAGGGGGGACGGGTAAAGTTTCCTGGGAAGACTCATCCTCCTTGAAAGCACCATACCCCTCGAAAGAACCATCTCCCGCACAAGCACTAATCGTCAAGTGATCGAGAAGAGCATCCTTCCACCAAGTTGCAACACCCTTTCAGCACGAGAGAGGACAACCAAAAGCCAAGTAACCAATAGGAAAACACCATCTGCATCTGAAGGGGAGGCCTTAATATTCTAACTGTTGCTTCCAGGGCTTGTCCCCTACCATCAAAACCACATCTTCATGAAGGGGTTTGGAGATGTCAATATCTACTAAATGTGGGCAACCATACAATGTCCTATAAATGAAGTGGTAGAGTCTAACTTCAAGAAGTGACCTATGGTATTGCCAATGCCTTTGTAGCATGAATTCTCCCAAAATTGGAGAGAGAGATTCGGGAGTTGAACCCATATTGGCCCAATATTAAGTGGCTCAGTAAGGGGATAGAAGGAAGGAGTCCATGGTTTGATGGAGAGAGAATGTTCGCACCATAACAAAACCCTGTCATCGATCACTAAGTCCTGTTGCTCCGAAGAAGCAAAGGACACAATAAACAATCCCCTTACATAGGGGAAAAGCTCGATCTTTCCATCCACAAATGACTTCCATGATTCCATGACCCATTTGTGGAGATTGGGAAGAGATGGTCAAAATTTGTTGAATCTACAGATCACCCCTTGTTTGAGATAAAACTCTTCATTTTCTAAGATGTCTAGTCGCACACCACCACCGAGGAAGAATGGGCCCAAGGCAGTGACCGAGAAACCCCACGCTGTGTTCGGCGAGGCATCATAGCATCAGAGAAGGATTTCTGAGACCGACCTTGAGCTCTCAAACCATAGGCATTCAAATCCAAAACATCATCTCGCACCTGCAACAAACTGTTTGGCAAACCCTCCATAGGGAAGGAATCAACTATGTTTACACCTGCAGCGGCTCTCGGAAAGATGGTGCACCGGTCAAGGGATATCTACCCCTTCGAAGCTGAGCCACTATTCAAACTGTCAGGTGGGAACGAGGGAACCGTAGAAACCATTTCTTAATTGTTAAGGATTCGTAGTATTTAAAACTACCTTGGAAAAGTTGTTGAATCACAGGGGTCATGTTTTGCTTTGTTGACCCCCTTGATTAGACCAACTTTATAATCTTGGAAATGATTGAAGACATTAATCTTAGACAATACAAATGATGTAGATGAATGTGATGCAAATCAAAAGATTCCTATATGATTCATCTCTGCAAGTCATAGGATTTTCCCTTGATAGTCAATAATAATGAATGCACATTGAATGCCTTTATATACCATGACATAACAACTGATCATGCAAACATGTATCAAGTAGGCTCATTAACAACTAGAAATAGGTGGGAGTTGACATAGATTTTGAATTTTTGAACTTTGGGCCAATTATACGTATAGTAAATGGCTAAATTATAGGGATATGGATGTATACAAGTAAGATACAGTAAAATGTATAGGAATGAACATAAATGGATAGGGATAATAGATCAAAGAATGAGCCTAACTTCACACAATATTGTTCCATTTGTCAATATGTAATTGTATTTAAGTCATTCCATCAAAATGGCTAAATTATAGGGATATGCATATATACAAGTAAGATACAGTTAAATGTATAGGAATGAGCAGAAATGGATAGGGATAATAGATCAAAGAATGAGCCTAACTCCACACAATATTGTTCCATTTGTTGATATGTGATTGCATTCAAGTCATTCCATCAAAATGGGCCCAAAACAAAATGGTAATTGACATGGATATATTGTAAGGCCCACAAGTGTTTGTGCCTTTCTCTTCGTCAAGTTTTGGCATGTTTTTGAGATATTTTGTTTAGTAGATTGGTGATCACTAGCTAATACCAATGCTTGATTTGGGTTCTTGATGTGTATAATTAGATCTACGAGACTTGTGTATGTGTGTGTTTATATTTTATTATAGTTTCAACTTCAATGTTTTCATTTAAATAATATGCTAGGTCGGTAGATTTGGTTCTGTTATGTGTGGAAAAGATGAATGATGAGTCTAACATGCATACTAAATCAAACCCTCTTCCACAATAACATTCAAAGACAAGACCGAGCCAAATCACTACCAAATGGAGGTGGACTCAGCTACAGATCTTGTGCTCAGGAGTGCTATGGAAAGATCAAATTTAATTTGGCCTTTTATCAAACCCTAGGCCAATCAATCCACTAAACCCTAGACTTGTATAGATCTGATCATAACAGGAGATGCACAACAGATATTCAAAAACCAATTTCACAAGAGTGATTAGAGAGATATCAGAACCTATGTCACAGAAGCTGGAAAGTCGGAGGACTATTTTGCGGGCGCCCAAGTCGTGGAAGTCAGAATCTTTAGAAACTGAAAACTAGAGAAATGTCACAGAAGATGTCCCAATGCCTGCTCTGATGTCTATTTAGGCAAAAAGAATATGTTGGGGACGCCCAAGTCTCCTGCAGAGGAATATTTTGAAAATATTTTCAGATCCTGAAACCCTTTTCGTCACTCAGTTTCCCTATACCTTCACCTTTCCAGATCTCGCACCTATAACCTGCACACAAGAAGAAAAGGGGTTTGGGGGTTATGGTGTTTAGGGACATGCCTCAATCAAATCCCGGGATAGCATTCAAGCTTCCCAACACCGTTGTTTGATAGAGAGTGTGTGCCCTAGCAGGGCAGAGGCTAAACATAAATCAATGATAGAATGATTCAAATAAAATGATTGCTTTGGAGGTGAAGCCCTTAAGAGAATGAGGATTCAACTCATAAGGAGATGGATGATGATTCCAAATCTGTAACAACACATGCAATACAAACACAAATCTGCTCTAGAAACACAATGAATGCTTTGAATGCTCTTTGGTCCAAGATCATAAGTTCATAATATCCATCTAGGTAACAAATGAATTAAAAAACACACTTATATATGCTTTCCCGCTAACATTCGTGAAATTAATCAAAAGGGCCGACAACGAGAGACCCTTTTAAAGATCCTATGCCGAGATCCATTCGAATTTGCCCCAACCAATCAAGGACTTGGGAACGGGTGCCCAAGTCCCAAGGCACCTTTTTGGTCCAGGGTAAGGTATAAAATGGGCCCTAGTTCTAAATTTACATGGGTTTCAGAGGATTTTGCATTAGGATGAATATTTTACATGTATAATGTAATCACAGGGACCTAGTGTTACAAGGTGTATGCCCTTGGTCTCCTTGTGCTGTGCAGCGCAAAGCTTGGGTTCGTGATAAGGCTTAACCACCTCTCGTGGATTCATTAACTCTGGCGGTTGTATTAGGCATTAACAGGTTGATCTTTCGGTGCAACGACAACCATCTTTGCAACAATTGGTATCAGAGCCTGGATCACAGGTTCGAATTCGTCGCTTGCACTAGGGGATTGTTGCAAGGTGTGCGCCATTGGTCTCCTTGTGCTATGCAACGCAACACCTTGGTTCATGACAAGGCTTAACCACCTCTCATGGATTCATTAACTCTGGTGGTTGGATTGGGCATTAATAGGTTGATCTTTTGGTGCAACAACAACCGTGTTTGCGACACCTAGGAGCTAAACTAGGAGGTAAAAAGGCATGTGTCCACTTTTTACTCCATAACATTTAGCCCCCACTTTAATGTGGGTATTATCTTATGATCAATACATGCATTAAAGTAAGGTCAAAGCATATCAAACACAAGAATGAAGACACACCCTAAGTTTGAAGGACCATTTCTAGGCCCCAAGCTTAGGCAAACATAAGAAAACACTTGTCAGTCACACAAGACACAATGAATACAGTAAAGAAGCACACAATACACAGAGAAGACATGAATACAGTCACGTAATACACAGAGAAGACATGATTAAACAATTATATATATAACTACACAAAACACACAGCGTGGAGGGAGCTCATCACTATGCACCTTTAGACCACTTAAAAACACTTAAAACACACAGCGTGGAGGGAGCTCATCGCTATGCACCTTTAGACCACACAAAAACACACAAAACACAAGGAAGACACATAAAACACACAGAAAACACATGGAATATACGAGTGTCGTATAGTATGTCATCAACACATTATACGTCTTATACACAACAAACACGAGCGATAGGAAGGAGCTCATCGCTACACTTCACTATCTAAGACATGCGAAACATACCTAACAGTTGAGTTACGCTACCACAATCTCCAAAGACATGCATAAGGGTGAATAACTCAAGATCCAACCCCGTCTTCGCAGAGGACTTCTTTAAAAGGATGTGCAATTGCTCAAGGGAAGACACAATCTCGCCTTTCGCAGAAAGTCTTTTAAAACGCCACCACACCCGCATCTGTAGATGCCTTATGGTGAAAAGGATGCATGCCCAAAGTATACAACCCCACCTGCATCACGAAGACGCTTTACAGTGAAAATGAGGTATACACAAACACACTTTATCATCAATATCTAAAATAATCAACCACAATATATGCCCCCTCCTTAAAGTGGTTGATCTCGCTTGCTGGTATCAATCACATTTAATGTAAAGTTGAAAACACACAAGGGAACAAGAGCTTTTGCAAAGCCCATGCTCCAAAGGTGACTTGTGCTTGCAATCGTTGGATGTTCCCACAAACACACCATTATCATTTGCTAACATAATCAACAACATATACGCTCTAGTTAGAAAATCTAAACTAAGATAATAACCAAATCAATTCATGAAACTTACACAGAAATCATTTATCATATCACTTAATAGACCAAGGCTACACTTTCGGGTTCGGAATTGAGTATAGCCGTGAGGTTATACTTCAGGTATCTTAGAATTGAGTGTAGCTACAAGGTGAGATACAAACAATCCACAGTGCATAGTGAAAGGAAATGAGTTCATCTCAGAACGAACATCTAAGAATAGTAGTGTCTTCGGTAGCTTTCATTTTTTAGGTAGCCTCAAAAGCATGTACTACTATGCCACAAAGTGGAATCAGACATAGTTTATTTCCCACATTAACTCTTAGAGGGAAGTAATTGCAATTTAGAAACAAACCAGTTTTAGCAACAATTATTAAATAGATTCAATAAGTAGGATCACAAAGCATGAGAGACAAAGCAAAGAACAAGAACACAAAGGTTTACATGGGGAAAACCATTACGGGTAAAAAACCCCACACTCCAAAAGCTCAAACCCATTGTATTATTCAACAACCAAAGAATACAGTTACAATACAATGCAAGCTCTAAGACTTTACTTGAAGAATTTACATCTTGTTCAATCTGGACAAAACCTGACAGCATAACATTTCCCTGATCAACCTCTCTCTGCTCATTTGAACAATTTCATGTTATAGATTGTACAACTTTCATTGTCACATTCATTCTACATTCCAAGCAATCCAAGGAAACAGTTCGATTCAACTTCCACTGATGAAACAGTCTCCATAACGATTAGCTGTCAAAGACATATCGAACCGTCGAATCATATAGCCTTCAACTCCATCCCATCAGGATGTCGAGGAGATGGCTTAGGAACTCCCTTCAACATAAGAATGTCTCATCGATAAAGCATGTAGCACCATGACATCCACATCGACATACAAAACTGCCTTATCAGCTCTTCGAAGAGACCGAGCTCAAAGTCCTGCCGACTTCCATTTCTCTCGTCGATGAGAGTTGTAGACAACAAAATAGTTTAAGTAAACAAATGATGTAATTAGTTGTCGGTACCAACTGACGGGTTGGGTAGTTTGGAGTCGGTACCAATGGTTGGCATCACAACCAACCTTGGCCATGAGTATTTAAGTCGTCAATGCATTGTAGTCAGATATCTGTGATTTGACAATAGTTGATATGCAAACATTGGAGTCATAATGAAGTATGTATGTTGTTGTCATGAACATTGTAATGTTTCTTGTGAATCAATGATGAATACAATGATCTGTTCTGAGCAATTCTGTTATGTTCATATGATGCACTATACTACTACTCTTTTATTTTTGTTTACTTCATATTCTATGAAACACACCATATTGCGGTAAACATTTGGCGCCATTGCCAGTTCAAAAATGGGTCAAGGGTGACAAGTCAATGACAAGTTGAGTTGTCGGAGAGTATCGGATGACAAGTTGGCTGTCGATGACAAGTTAAGTCATTGGAAACCGTCGGGCAAGTGACATCGTCAGAAACAAGCAAATCATGGGGAGTAACCAAGGTTGAGAAAAATATGATGGAGATGGCAGCATAATGGGGCAACCGATCCACACCGATGAGGAAGTACAAAATAGAAGGCACGTAGAAGAAATAGTACAAGAAATTCAAGAAGAACGCCAGGGAAGCGACAGAGAAGAGAATGAACCAAGAAGCTGAGAATGAACCAAGAAGGTGAGAGACGAATCCATCTGCAGGGAGGTTCCAGAAGAAGTTATTGGAGAAAACCTGCGTGTCAATAGCAAAGTGGACAACCTCTTGAACCGCATACCTCGACTTCTGGCAAGGAACCTCATAACCTTCCAAGACCTTCGAGAAGAAAGAGGGAATTACGATGGCAAAAAATACTTAGGAGGTATGAGGAACGTTTGAAACAAGAGGAGGAATGCGACGCCAATCGCCGTCGCACGCCGTACAACTGATAAGGGTAAGCATAATTAATGCTCATACAACTTAATAAGGACAAGAATAAAATACTAGTTGGAAAAGAAACACCAGCAGAAATAGTGAGAAGATCATTAAGACTAAAGGAACAAGAAGAACACAGAAAAAGATTAAAACAGATTATTGAAAAAGAAAATGAACGACATGAAGAAGTAAACCAAGGGGTTGATGAACAGAATTTTAGAACACCAATAACAAATAGAGAAAAAGAAAATGAGAAGAAACTGATAGAAGAACTAGAGGACAGTATACGTCGTATTGTGGCATTGTCCATTTGAGATGAAAGGCCGAGGATCAGAGGACTTGAGCCCAAGACCCCTGGGTAGAGGGGAACTAGAGAGAACTAAAGGTGACTCGAAGTGTAGAGGACGCCGAGAATGGACGTGGGAAGGAACTGTACGTGGCCGACAGTGTCGGGAGGACACCGGAACGACAGGGTAGAACCAGTCCAATCGGGTCAAAGACACAGAGAGGGTACCCTGGGAAAAAGATGGTGACTCCATTGGCGAGTGAAAGGCAGAAGTTGCCGAAATTCATGGGGAACGGGTCAGAGGATCATGTCCGGCACTGTAAAACTTGTGAAACCATATGGGTGGCAAATGGACAAGAAGACGAAGACTACTGGGTAAAAGCGTTCCCAGCAACGTTAAGAGGAATCGCTATTGACTGGTATACAGACCTAGAGGCAGCACAGAAAACCTCATGGGATGAATTGAGGAAAGCCTACGAGAATGAGTTTAAACTTCTAAGAGATGACAATGAGATTGTAGCAGAAATCTACAACACCAAACAAGGGAAGAATGAAAATGTAAGGGCATATAATAGGAGGCTCAAAGAACTACTCGAAAAACTGGAAACTCAGCCAGCCGATGGACTGAAAAAGAGATGATTCATCGAAGGGTTAGTCCCATCGTTAAGGAAGAAGATGAAAGTCATACCACCATTATCGTACACGAAAGCGTACAATCGGGCGATGGATATAGAGAGCGAGAACAAAACATCTTCCCGGAGTAAAAGGAGGACCGAAGACGATGAAAGTACGGGTGATGAGAGCAGTGAAGGTGAGTCAAAAACCATTCAGGCACTGAGGAGAGAGATGATCTGCATGATGAAAGAACTGAAGACTGATAAAGAGACAACTAAAGAAGGCCGAGAATTATGGTGCATTGAGTGCAATGGGGAAGGTCACGTAAAAGAAAACTGTCTAAGAAAGTTATTTTGTGATATCTGCCAGGTAATGGGACACTCAATCAAGGAATGCCCATTTAACCTAAAAGCAAGAAGTACCTAGGTGCTTTTTACACAAGGAGAATCGTCAACTCCACCGACGGCACCCATGAAGCCTCAGAATAGTCTGAATGCATCCCCTGGAGGGTATCGGAATAACAGAAGGATTAATAATAACAACCCCAGAAATAGATTGCAGTACGACAGTAAAGGGCGACCTATGATATAGTGCCGGCAATGCAACGAATGGGGACACTTTGCAAGAGAATGCCTGAACAATAATCAGAACATAATAAATGCATTATGCAAGTGGTGTGAGCTTGGAGATCACGAAGAAAAAGATTGCCCAAAGCAAAAAGGGGTGAACCTCATCAGTTTCAAGGAAAATGATGAAGAGATCCTGGCGGTCACCCGAGCACAAGGGAAAAAAGTGACGTATCCAGATCCCTGAACTGAGAAGGAGAGGCTTTGGGAGGCTAGGAAAGAAGTAGAGATGGCAATGGAAATGGAAGGGCAGATCAGAAAAACAACTACCGTACGACCAGAGTCAGACAAGAGTATCGTGAATCAGGTGTTACAAACCACTGCATCGGTCAAGTTAGTGGATCTTCTACAGAGCATGCCGCAACTGAGGATAGCAATCTCGAAGGTGATGGAAGGGAACCCAAACGGGCAAACAATAGATGAAGATATCATAGTGGAGCCACCGTTGGAAGGAGAACAAGCCATCGGCCTGAGACTGTTGGCAATTAATAATGGCAAGAATCCAGCCATCATACACATGGAAATCGGTGGATGTCACCTGACGAACACAATAATCGACAGTGGATCAGGAGTGAATGTGTTGACAGAAGATACGTGGAAGTGCTTGGGGAAACCTACATTATGGCCACAAAATTTCTAGTTATTGGGAGTAGACCAACACAGAATTAAAGCGTTGGGAGTGCTAATGGTTTAGAAAGTGAAGATTGGCACCCAACTCTTTCGATTAAACTTTGTAGTCATAACAACACAAAATGCATCGTACGATGCATTACTTGGCCGAGGGTGGCTGATAGCCGCCAAGGCCAACCATAACTAGAAGAACACATTGTCAATAGAGAATAAAGGAAAGAAGATTGTCATAGACCTAAGAACACATGCTGTAAGCGAGGAATTAGCATCAGATTCTAACTCAGACGGAGGGGAGTCAGTTGGCAAAGGACCAATGGAACCTGACGAGGAAGGAGTATTAAAACTACAAGAATGTTCTGAGGATGAAACTGATTCAATGAGTGGGATTTTCCATTGGTAGATGGAGGACTATGAGTTCTTCAAGCCGGAATGTAACATGATCTCCATAAAGGAAATCGGCGAGACCTCTCGGGTGAATGGAGACACAGAACATGACAAATTGAAAGGAAACGACGACCAACACACCTTTCTGACTGCCTTCGGGGAATACACAGAAGGGATCACCGAGATAGACAGTACACTTGCTCACAACTTTAGAGCCAAGGAAAAGATCAAGTACGAGGAACCATCCATGAAGAAGCTAAATTTGGGTGAAGAGAGTAACCCGCGAGTAATATTGGCAGGGGATGATTGGAATCTCATCCTCAAAGCAGCAACATTTAGGATCTTCATGGAGTATAAGGAGGTGTTTTCTTGGACGTACAAGGACTTGAAAGGAATCCCTCCACAACTATGTGTTCATAGGATCCCATTGGTACCTGGAACATGTCTTGTGAGAAAATGACCATACAAAATGACTAAGAATTATGCGGCCAAAGTCCAGGAGGAGATATAGAAGATGTTGGAGGCTGGAATCATATTCAAAGTAAAAACTAGCGAATGGGTCTCCCCCATCGTCATATCACTCAAAAAAGAGGGTGGGCAGATTAGAATATGTGTAGATTTCAGATGCTTGAATGCAGTTACTATCAAGGATCCATTTCCCATCCCATTTACAGACTCAATTCTAGAAGAAGTAGCTGGCCACGAAATGTATTTGTTCATGGATGGATCCTCAGGGTACAACCAAATTAGTATTGCGGAAGAGGATAAACTGAAGATGACATTTGTGGTCGAGGGCGGCGTCTATGCATACAATCGGATGTCGTTCGGTCTCTATAATGCACCGGCAACCTTTCAAAGAATCATCTTGCATATTTTTGATAAAATGTCAGTGGGAAATTTCAAGGCATTTTTGGATGATTGGTCGATCTATAGTGATTAGCAAACACATTTGAAGGCACTTGCTGAATGCATGGAGTGTTGCATAGCCGCACGGTTGGCACTGAATCCAAAAAAGTGTCGATTCATGGTGCCTCAAGGGAAATTATTGGGTCACATTGTATGCAAAGTAGGACTGAAAGCAGACCCGGATAAGATACGGGTGATCGTGAGGATGGAAGCTCTGAGTGACATCACAAGAGTAAAATCATTTCTTGGTCACGTTGGATATTCCAGATGGTTCATAAAGAATTTTGCCAAGATCTCTTGCCCACTCGACATGTTGACAAAGAAGGGAGTTTAATTCGTATGGTCTGATGAACACCATAAGGCATTTGAGGAACTAAAAAACAGATTGATAAGTGCACCCATACTGGCATACCTGAACTAGGATAAAGAGTTCCATGTACACATTGATGCCTCAAATTTTGCAATCGGGGCCACATTGGCACAGGTGGGAAGCCATGGTCTAGACCACCCGATGTATTTCGCTAGTAGGTTACTTTCGAAGGCAGAAAAAAATTATAGCACAACCAAGAGGGAGGCTCTCAGAATGGTGTATTCAGTGCAAAAATTTTGGTACTATCTGCTGGCAACACCATTTACATTCTATGTCGACCATCAAGCACTCATGTACTTGGTGAATAAACTGATCATTCAGGGGAGAATCAATAGATGGCTACTCCTCTTGCAGGAATTTACTTTCACGATCATAGTGCAACCTGGGAAGAGTCATATAATAGCTGATCAATTGTCACGCATCAGGTCAGGGGAACCGGCCGAAGGAGTAAATGAAGACTTCCCTGATGCTCATCTCTTCCAGATCGCAGCACTGCCATTATGGTACGAGAAGATCGGTGAATACTTGTCGACATCAACATTCCCTTACGGAATGCCTTCAAATGAGAGAAGAAGGATTGCACTAAAAAGTAAGACATTCCAGCTCATAAATGGGTTACTGTATAAGATGGGACCAGATCATATTTTAAGGAGATGTGTCATGGAAGAAGTAAGGGGTGTACTAGAAGAAGCACATGAAGGACTGGCAGGAGGGCACATGGGTCTGGATGCCACAGCTAGAAAATTTTTGCTAGCCGGACTATGGTGGCCAACATTGTATACAAATGCCAAAGAATGGGTATTGGAGTGTGACACATGCCAGAGAGTAGGGAAACCACTGAGGAGGGACTACATGCCCCTATGGCCAACCCAGCCTCAAGAATGTTTCGAGAGGTGGGGACTAGATTTTGTGGGACCATTGAAGGTCAGCCAACTACATCAGTGTCGGTACATAGTGGTAGCCACTGAGTATTTGACGAAATGGGCAGAGGCAAGAGCATTGGAGGACAATGTTGCTTTAAGCACTGCAAGATTCATCTATGAACAAATAGTAACAAGGTATGGAATACCCATATAGTTGACGAGTGATCGTGGGGGACATTTCGTCAACCATGTGATCAGACTGATGACAATGGAGTTTAAGATCTTTCATACACTGCCGAGTCCGTACTACCCAAGAGCAAATGGGAAAGTAGAATCAACAAATAAAGTGTTGATCGTGGTGATCCACAAGTCTTGTGGGATCGAAGGGGCAGATTGGGAAGAAAGACTACCGGCCCTACTATGGGATTATCAGATGACATATAAGGTAACCACAGGACACACCATTCTAACTCATGTATGGCCAAGAAGCAGTGGTACTAGCAGAATACCTAGTCCCAAGCCTAAGAATAGCAGTAGAAAACAGACTGGGGGACGTAGAGAGTCTGCAAGAACGACTATTCCAATTGAACAAACTTGACAAAAAATGGATCATGGCTCAGTGGTCCACATAAGTGATGCAGAAGAGGAGGAAATTCTGGCACAACAAACACATCTAGTGAATGAACTTCCGACCGTGACAATTGGTCCTCAAGTATAACAGTTGTAACGAGATCAAACCCGGTAAGTTCAAAATTCATTGGTTGGGACCGTTCAAGGTACGGGAAATACTGGACAATGGGCCTATAAGACTGGATAACTTTGACGGAACCCCAATCAATGACATGGTGAACGGGTCAAAACTGAAGAAATATAAGTAGAAAAGGGAAGAGATAATAGAAATCAACATGTTGGGATACGCAGTGATGGAAGACACAACAAAGGGGACTGATGGAATATGCTTCCGGAGTGCACCATATGAACCTGTAACCGGGTTCTTTGGACTGAGAACAATGCAAACTGACATTTGAGAAGGAATGGTCGATAGCGACATTATTGAAAATGGCGATGATGACACTCAAAATAAGGAGGAACAGGCGTGGAACCGGTGGATAGAAGAATGCAACAAGGTAAGAGATAAATTTGAATTCTTATTACCAAGAGAAATAAAAACTCCGGTGAGAAGGTATGTAGCGGAGAGCATGTTCATAATTGAAAGGTCACCCTATGAGGATGAGATTCTACAACTAAGAATGAAGAACCAGGGAACCCCACATATCCAGATTCCAAGAAGTCAAATTTGGAAAGCAAAGTTCAAGACCAAGAGTATGAAGATGAATAGTGACGAAAGAACATTCCAGTGGGCCCAGGAACCGATGGGGTGGAACCTGAGGATGATGCAAGATGAAAATACAGTAGTGGATCGGATATGGGAGCTGGAAGAAGTTGATCAATGCTGCTCCAATGATTGCCTCCGACAAAAAGGGTATATATAATGTATATTTCACCACATGACAAAAATTGAGATCGTGGAAGAGACCGAGGCAATCAAGACGACAACGCAGCAGCGGAAAGGCAAGGAAAAATTAGATTAGAAAAAAAAATTGAAAAAAAAAAGGCAGGCCGTACGACCTGGGCCGTACAACCTGGCAAAAAACTTTATTTTTTTAAAAAAAGATAGCAGACCGTACAACATACGACCAGACCGTACGTCGTACGACTGAGTCATACGGCGTATGGCCCACCCCACCCCGCCTTTAAAATCCTCCGCCGTGCAAACAGAAACAGAGAGAGGTTGTCGAGAAATTGCCAGAGAAGAAAAAAGAGGTGAAGTCGTACAGGGCCGTACACTCTTGAAGCCGTACTGGGGAGGCCGTACACTGCTGAGGTCGTACCAAATCGCCAGAGATAGACTAAGCCCGTTGGGGTAACGAATCATAATTTTTTTTGGCATTGTATATTTACCAGTTTACCAGTGCTGAAGTTGCTGAAGATAAAATGGACAAAGGGAAAAAGATTGTGTCCTACAGGCTGAAGATTGCATTGGAGGAGAAGAAAAAATCAAGTGCCGATATGGGAATGAAGGCCATCACCTGGGAAAGCCTGACGGGAAATGAGTGCAAGTAGTGGTGGAAAAATGTACCTAAAAATAATGTGCTGAAGATAGCATTAAAACACGCCCAGGTTGACAAGGCAATAGTGATGCCCCATTTCAATGCCAGGGAGTTCGAGTCGTATTTGAAAGCCATGGTCGACAACTTCTGCCAACACTCCAACAAGTCCATTGTTGAGTATTGGGGCCATATAGTCACAGTATCATTCTGGCCACAAGATTTTGTTAGAGTGATGGGGGTTCCAGCCATCAACTCGAGCGTGGTGAAACTGGGTCGAATGACATAGTAGCACAAAGAGACCCTAATCCAAAGAGTATGTTGAAGTGATCTCGCAGATAAATAAAAAGATACTATCTGGAATTTAGGTAATTGGGGTTTGAGGAAAAATT
Organism: Cunninghamia lanceolata; assembly: GCA_027924645.1. Lineage (NCBI taxonomy): Eukaryota > Viridiplantae > Streptophyta > Pinopsida > Cupressales > Cupressaceae > Cunninghamia > Cunninghamia lanceolata. The sequence goes on from BSBN01000524.1 coordinate 4,795,444, forward strand.
TATTTGCAAATGAAGAATGTAACTGTATCATGGATGTCATGAAATGCAGGCTGACGGGTTCTAGTAGGGCATCAGACATCGCCCCGTGGATGGTCGATTATATGATTGGACTGAGTGTTGGCAAGGTCTACAACTGGGCGAGGTATTTGACAGAGAGGATCAGGGAGTTTTTATCTCAGCGGCACAAGGTATTTTACATGACGCAACACGCCATTGCCCTCTTTCTCGATGATGTCCATACCCAGGTTCCAGCAGACAAATGGGGTGGGTTGCAACCGATATCACAAATAGAGCTGGGGTGGCCTACAACCTTCTACTGGAAGGGCCTTGATACAACTCATGGGGAAGAGCCATCACGACAACCAGAGAGGAAAATGAAGCAAAGGGAAACATCCACTGAAAGTGAAGAAGAAGAAGAAGAAGAGGAAGAGGAGGAAGAAGAGGAAGACAGGGGGCAGTCACCAATAGTAGAAAGTGATTCATCCATAGATGAAATACCTGCACAAAGAATGACACAGAGTGTGGTGAGAGAGGCCACCATGAAGGATACTGAGGAAGATATAGCAACAATAAAAGTGGGACAGCCCATGGAGATAGAGAAAATAGTAGAGAAAGGGGGACAACCTAAAGGAGTTTTGGTACTTCCAAAACTCAAATCAACATCATTCACATTACTAGCACCCTCACAGAGTACAGAGGCACAGAGCACAGCCACACTGCAAGTCAGGATAAGATTGTCAGCAGGAGTCACACCATCACCAGCCACACCTTTGGTGACAACCAACATAGTCAGTCCAACCTCACTAGTGGAGCCCTCCACAGTAGGGGGATTGATTACATCTCAGGTAGAGTTACCATCAGCATCAACAGGAGGTCCTCAGGACAAAATAGATAGTTGGTTAAGTGACATTGGCCTAACAGTAGACATGCCTGAAGTACCCTTGTTGAGCCCACTACACATGGTGAGAGAGGGTCAGGAGGAGAGCAACACACCAAGGGGGACAGAGAGCGTAGAACAGCTCAGTGTTACTGGCTAGATCACTCAACAGAGCATTCTACCACAACCAGTACCGACTACATAGGAGGTAGGGGGACCTTCCATGGACATTATGAGCTCCCCAACGACCACTCCAGTGACCACTTCACCAGAAGAGGAGGAGGGATTTCCAGAGGGGTTGACCCTCACACTTTCTAGATCTGACCCCTCAGACCCAATAGGTACCATTCAGAGGTACATGAAGGACCTAGAGAACGTGGCAGATTACATGGGGGAGATAGCTGAGATCTCCAAACGGCTGAGATTGGGACGATCACAGGTAGTGGCCCAAGAGGCAAGGAGAATCAGGAACTTTGTACAGCTGGGATGTGAGGAGGAGTTTGCTTGACATTTCACAGTGAGAGGATGGCCAGAGATAGACACTAGAGACATGCATGACCGATGGAGAGGGTCATGGCCAGTGGTAGGGGGAAGAGACATAGAGGTCATAGAGTCCTTGTTCACCATAGAGAAGGCATATAAGCAAGTATTCTATGAGATGAAGAAAAAAGAGGTGATGCTAGAGATAAAGGAGGAGAGTAAGGTAGCCCTACAGACAAAGAAGAAAGAATTGGCTGAGCATATTCAAAGATCTCACAAATAGTTAGCACAACACACAGAGGCCACTGAAACAGAAAAGGCCAGGGCATCAGGCTTAGAGGCTAAGTTGATAAAGATTTACTACCTATGCACTGTGGACATACCTTCCATCAGGGTATCGAGGAGACTATATTCAGAGTCCCTCTGAAGTCATATGGTTCCACCGACAATACATAGCCTCACATCGGGTTGTTGAGGGGACGCCATCTAAAGTCTCACCGAACACATAATGTCTTACCGATGAAGCTTCAGACAGTCCACCAGAATGTCGAAGGGATTGTTCATGAACTCCCTCTGATATTGATCTGTCAGTCTGATGAAACACTTAACGCCAAACCGTGGAGGTCATCGGAACATCGAGGAGACTAGGTACTTTGTCCCACCAAAAATTCTCTGTCAGCCCGACAAGCCGAAACCTGTAGCCTTCTTGCCAGTAAGTTTGAGGTATTGTTTCTTAACATTCTCCCACTTGACGAATAACTTACAGGCTCCCAAACAACACTCGAAGTTGTAGACACCCAAAATTGTCCCAAATTTGTCTATGTCTTGCAACACCTAGTCAAAAATATCACTTAGACATCATATAGCATTTTGTCCTAATCCCACTCTTAATCCCACTAATCCATTAACCAATTAATTAATTAAATTTTATTTATTTAATTAAAATCCCATCTTAATCCCACTTAGCCAATTAATTAAATAAATTTTATTTATTTAATTAATTTCCACAACATATTTTAATCCTATCCTAATCATTTTCCTAATTAATTAAATAAATTTTATTTATTTAATTAATTTACCTCACATATCCCAACTAATTCAAATAAAATATTTGAATTAAGTCCTCACCTTTCATCACATTTCGACACTTGTCCATCTCTTAATTGAATCATTTGTGGTACTACATTTTTCATTTAATATTTTTCACATGTAGTACTTTTTATATACACAATCACACATGTAGTACTTTTTGTGTACACGGTCGCATATGAGCCTTATCCTCCTTTGTACACTTGTCAAATGACTACAACTCCCTTAAAGAGTGGGAATAACTAATCAATCCTAGCCATCCACATCAATCATTTAGCCTTTTAATCTCAACCATCCATTTGAACCAAGCCTTTCCTATAAATTAACCCTCTCCCAAGCCATTAACATGCATTGAGTTGGAGTATCCTTATGTTGTCGAAATATCTTTAGAGCCTTTGCATCTTTCATCCATCATCTATTATCCATTATGAATCATCTATCATCTTTGTCTTATCGTTATGTTGTTGAATTGAGTAACCAACATATCAAATCAATCAAACAATTCATCTTGCATCTATCTATTTGAGGTATTGAAGATTTGGACAAGGTAATACATTTCATTTGTTTTATCCATTTCATTTTATCCAAATTTTTCATTATACATTTTGATCTTATTACCCTGGTTTTTTATACAGAATTGCATTTCCATGTACCAATAACATAGTAGAATATGAAGCTTTAATCACAGGATTATGCATGGAAGTACAATGGGCTATTAAAAAGTTACAGGTCTTTGGTGATTCCCAATTAGTCATCAAACAGGTCTTAGATGAGTATCAAACAAAAGATGAGAAGTTCCTCCCATACAAGGTAATGGTTGACAATTTCAAGTACTTTGACATTATCACCTTTGAACAAATCCCAAGGATACAAAACAAAGCAGCAGATGCCATGGCTATGATTGGATCTCTCCTAGACATGTCGTCCAATGCACATAAGTGTGAGTTTCTAGTTGAACAGCTTCTGATTCCAGCATTTGAAGTACCGCAGTCTGAGCTTATATGTGAGATTGTTGGTCCCAATTCACCTTGGTACGAGGATATATATGAGTATCTTCGCAATCAAACCTTACCATTTCAACTATCTAATACCCAACGAAAAAAATTTATCTGTCGAACCTTTCGCTACACTATCCTAGGAGACACCTTAAATCGCCAGAGTCTTGATGGTATCCTTCTTCGGTGTCTTGATTCTGAGGAAGCAAAGGTTGCCTTATGTGAAATATATGAAGCTGTCTGTGGATCGCATTCCACTGGCCCTGGTCTTGTTAAGAAACTTCTATGAGCTGGATACTATTGGCCAACTATGGAGAAAGATGCACAACAATTTGCAAAGAGATGTCTACAATGTCAGAAACATGGGGATTTAATATTTGCACTAGCACATGAACTTTAGCCTGTCACTACTCCTTGGCCCTTCTCACAGTGGCGACTTGATCTCATAGGTAAAATCCATCCTACCTCGTCAAATGGTCGTAAGTTCATTATTACTGCCACTGAGTACTTCACAAAGTGGGTGGAAGCAATACCAATGACTTACATTACTGGAAAGCAAATATCCAAGTTTATCTTACATTATATCATTTGCCGATATGGAGTTCCTCAAGCCATTGTCACTGATAATGGTCGTCCTTTCAAGAACCAAGAGGTTAGAGATCTTTGTAATAAGTTCCATATCCAACATAGATTCTCTACACCTTACTATCCTCAAAGTAATGGCCAAGCTAAGGCTTCTAACAAAACAATCATCAAGATTCTTAAAAAGACAGTCAATGAAGCTGGTCGTGATTGGCATTTACAACTTAATCCTACATTATGGGCTTATAGAACAAGTGTCAGAACTCCCACTGGTGCTACACCTTATGCTCTTGTGTATTGCACTGAAGCTATTTTATCTATTGAGGTTGAGATCCCCTCACTGCGAGTGTTCCTACAACATACTATCTTAGATGAAGACTATAGAGTATCTAGACTCCATGATCTTGAGCTATTAGATGAATGATGTCTTACAAAATTTAATCATCTCCAAGTCTATCAAAATAATCTACGCCGTAGCTACAACAAAAAGATCAGAGAACGAAGATTTTAAGTTGGAAATCTTGTCCTTAAAGAAAATGAAAGGAATCAGCAACATCATGAGAAACAGGGCAAGTTTGAACCTGACTGGCTTGGTCCTTTTGTCATCACATCAGTCTATGGATCATGAGCATACACTCTTTCAACACATGAAGGTATTCCCTTGGATGAACTAGTCAAGAGCATTCACTTCAAGAAGTTCTACCCATGAGTCTTATCATATTCCACAAAAAATAAAAAATAAAAAAATCCATGCAATAGTGAAAACCACCTTGTGGCGCTTTAGATGACAAAAAAATAGTACAAGATAAATAATCCATGGTCTGGTGAAAACCTGGTAAACAGGCACATTGGATAAGTACCATGGTGAAAACTTGGCAAACGGGCGCTATGTCTCCATCATTTACTTAGTTTGTTTGATCACAGCTTTCCATAACATCCATTCACTATCTTGCCTTCATAATTCATAATCACAATCCACTATTGTCCCTATCTAAACATCGCACGTCATTATCCCTTATATGTCCATAATAAAAGCCTTTTCACCGTTACCTCTACCATGCTAGCTCTCGTAGTTTGGACTTTGTTGGGGTTAAGATATCATTTGGCACCTTAGTACACTATTCGTATGAACACATTCATCACAGCATCTTTCTAATAAACTTCATCCCACAGTGGGGGCACTTGTTGAACCTTATTTGGAAGTGGATACCCATAGCTCTAGCTCATATCATTTCAGCAACCAAAACACATGAAACATCCAAATCAAAACACAACAAACATCCAAACCAAAGAACAGTGAACTTCCCAAACACAACCAAATATGCCAAAATCCAAAAAAAAACAAAACATGTCAAAATAAAAAAAAATCAAAACATCACAAAATCCAAGTAATAAGGTTGATTCTTTGATATTAACCATCAACATAATAAACAAGAACTACATCACATCTCTATGGTTCAATGCCTTGATCCTATGGATACAGGGTATGGAGGCAATCTGAGATGCAAAGGAAGCACTCTGATTCAAGCATAGGCGATAGACCTTTTTCATCATCCATATTTCATCTTTCTTCTGATCATCCTCTAATATTCCATCTCCCTTTCTTCTATCTTTCATCACATACATCATCAATAAGCCCAGAACTACATATTCATTATGTCTCATCACCATTGTAAATGTGCTTTGATCCCATGGATATAGGGTATGTAGGCAGTCTGGAATACAGAGGAAGTATCCAGTACACAAGCATAGACGATCCACCCAATCTTCTTATTTCATCTTCCATCTTCTCTTTGACCAGCTCAAGCAAGAAGCAGACTATGTGTACAAGTGAAAGCTCAAGCACTTTAACAAATCAAGGATAAGCTGAAAGCTACTTGTCTGCATGCCTTAAGCCAACATTTGCTATAGCATTTTATCAACATCTTTAGCCTTAAACAGGATACAACTTTCCTCTCAATAAGGCGCTGGCTTAATCCATCCAAGAGCATTTTAATTTGGTAAGAGAACGTGATGACAGTATCTTTTGATTTATCTTTTGTCCCTTTCTTATGGCTAATCAAGACTACCTTGATCTATCATATCTTGGTACATTGCGATGAAGTACAGAATGGGGCATGGTCATATTGCTTTTGTATGCTGTCTGTGGGATGATCTTATTCTCTTCTTATGCGTATTGGTATCTTGTATGTGTTGGGATTAGCATCTTGCATATCAATATCTTCTGCATCTGAGAAGCTAAACAATCTCTTATGCATTGAGACTATTCTATGCTAAGACTAGCTCCATACATATAACCAGCAAGGTTTCATTATGTGTAGTGGAGATAAGCTCAAACCTTTGTTTGTAGCGTCAAAGTCCATTTCGGAACACTAGCTACTATTCATATCCTGTGTATGTGGTTCAACATCTTAACCTCATGCATTTAGACAATATTGTAGTACGCTAGTTATGCATTGGATACCTAGACACCTTGGTCTTCTATACCCTGGTGCATAACATTCATATACTATATCAAACATAAGGATTGCATTTCTTTACTTTGGAACAATTACTTTAAAATTTGTCATACCATCTATCCATTCCATCATATTCCTATATAGTCCTCAACCAAGATCAATCTTTCCCTCCATCTTCCTTTTCCACATTCCTCGTCCTGCAAAACAAGTGTGTTAGGCATTCATAACTCCATATCATTATCATTATCATCTATATATTTGCATTATCATAACCTCATTATCATACATTACCATTATATTGCATTTTTATTATCATAATACCATTAGCATGATGCATTTCCATTTGCATATTCATATCATTTGCATAAACATTCATATAGACCATAAAATGCATAACATCCTAATATAAGTGCATCCATAATCATTACAACATCCCATAGATAACCAAAATAGCCATCATATATATATCATCAAACAACTCAATATACAAGTGTCTACATATACAATATGAGCTATCCATGAGCCATCAAAACTGTATGTACAATTAGCTCATAAGCCTCATCACAATATACAATATACAAGGAAGCCCTAGTGACTACTGGCAACTCCTTCACCCTGTCCACCACCACTGGGTCTTGCACCTAGTCTACCATCTCTAGGAGGCCTCATCATTGAAGCTACAGACCGTGATCCTCCTGTCCTTCATGAAGCTGAAGCCCCCGACCTGCTCCTATAGCTAGGATGCCTCTGTTCTGCCGACACTGCTCCATGATACAAGCCTTTGTAATACTCGGCCTCACCCTGGGCTTTCCTTAGCTCTCCCTATGATTGTGTCAACTACGTAGCTAGATACACAGTGGCCCCATCTATCCCCAAGGCAGCTACTACTTTATATCTCTCCACTCTCATCGCCTGTACCTACTACACTACCATATCCCTCTCAGCCCTCACCATTTGCACCTGCTATATAACTGCATCCCTCTCGGCCCTCATAGCCTACATTTGTTTCATAGACGTATCTCTCTGCTATAACTATGTGCACCTACTATATAGCTACATCTCTCTCTCTTGTCACCCTCGCCAAAGTACCATAAACTTGCCCATCACCTCCCTGTCTAGCCTGTAGCTGCACCTGGAAAGCTTGAGCCTGCGCTCTAGCATGCCTCAATCCCTCGATCACTTGGTATCGGTCTATCTCCACTCTCCTCAACCTCATCTGAGCCCACTATCTCCATCTCCTCTCCTCTCTAATCCTCCACCTTAGCTACTAAATTCCAACATCATCACCTCCTAGCACCTATGCATGTGGCTATGCAAGTACCTGAGCCTATCCCTATCCCTGTCCCTGAATCTCTGGCGCCGCTGGTACTACTACTTGTACTGGTGGAGCTCGTCGTCACCTCCTCCTAACTGGCCTCTCCATCCCAATCTCCCCTATCTCCTTAGGCCTCGTCAACCGAGTCAGCCTAGCTGTAGCACAGTATGCATCATAATCTGGTATAGTCCCTGGATCTACAGGACCCTGTCTCCACTGCCACATAACTGGCTTTAGTCCCTCTCTCTGCCAAAGCTGTATCCACCACTATCTCCGGCCCCCAATCAAAAACCTCATGCCGAGTCCTCCCAAAAATGGCATCACTTTCTGGTACTCCGAACTGCCTCAACACCCTCTCAGGCAAATAGTGCTTTATAATATATATCCCGCGACAAAAAATGTATCTAACCTACCTAGCATAGACAAGCTCTGCATCCTCCTCCTCCCATCTCTCGCATCCCAGCCATGGTCTCCATATAAATCTATCCACCTCATCCAATGTCCGCCTCCAGTATACTATACCCCTGCACTGTCGATAGGTAAGAGTTGCCCTGTACACCCTCGCATATGGTTCTCCCGCTACCCTAGCCACCCATCCATCTAGTCTCGTCATTGGAATATGCTCATATGCCCATACATGCAACACTGTGACTCCCACAGACATGCTAGCTCCAAACATATATGCACAATCATGTAGATAATGATACAACTACCCTAGTACACAGTCAGCCCATGCATATCGCATCCCATATGAAAACATCCCTTTCATCACAGTCCCCCACCTGAATGGAAATCCTCTCACCCATCTATCTCCCACTAGCCATCTGATAATAGCTACCACTACCCACTGTAACCTATCGTAAAGCTCCTCCATCCTTGAAATCTCTAAGACCTCAGCCCCAATGTCTAGAGTCCTGAATAATCGACTGAATGTAGTTAGACCCAAGTCAGGATCATAATCTACTGTATTTCCATCAATCAGGATGCACAAAATCTAGAACACATCCTCTAGTGTAATCATCGCCTCTCCTGTCGGCAACAAGAATGAACTGTGCTTGCTCCTCCACCGCTCAACCATCGATGTAATCAATCCTCGATGTGCCTACACTGGCTCTAATCTTGACACGTGCTCTAAACCAATGATATCTAAAAACAACCACTCCTTTGCATCCAACGCTCTGACCAATCATAAATCCCTAGGATGTGGTTCTCGTGACAACAATGGTGGTAGTATGTCCTGCATCATTCCGCTCACCATATCAGTTTCTTATGCTAAAAAATTGACTTTTGACTGCTAAACATTGCTTATCTTTACTAAAAGCAGCCCACTTTTCTACACGCGTACCTTTTTGACCACAAGCGAGCCATTTTACTGCAAGCACACACTTTTTGCTTATAAGCGACACATTTGGTCTAAGAGAGCTGCTGCTAGTTACAAGCGACCTGAAATACAATACACGCTCACTTTTTGCCTATAAGCGACTAGCTTTTACCATATGTGCATTTCACTTCTCTACTTGACCTAGCTGACCAGAAGCGATCTCATTGTACCCTAAGCGATTAGTCTGCGCTTATACGTGACCTATATTACCATAAGCGACTGCTTTTCCTATACAAGCGACTTGAACTTCCTATCTTAAAAAATGCTCGCTTCTGGTGATGTGTGTGCATTTATTACACTTTTAACATTAAAAAATCAAGCATTTAGCAAAAGTTTTGTACATACCGGTATGCCTACTCCTATTGGTCCGATGATCACTACGCGGAATCACCATCCTGATAGCTCTCCAACACCCGAAGCACCAAAACTCTAGGGAGCTCTAGATTTTCTAAAGACAACAAGAACAAATGAGCCTATTTGCCCTTGAGGGACCTACTTATACCCCTAATTCTTCTATACCAAATCCTATTTTCTTTTGAACCATCCCCATTTATCCCTCCCACCCCCGTTTTCTTCGTGTCAACCTTGTTTCTAGCCTTTCATCTTATCACGAGTCAACCTAGCCCTTTCTGGTTAACCTGGTTTACCTCTCGAGGGGGCATCACCTGACAGTTACACTGGGCATAACTTTGTTTATCGAGCGAATTATCGTATCTTCTTTGACACAACATTCTATCGAACATTGTATCAAAGAGGGGCAAAATGTAGACACCCAAAATTGACCTAGCTATCATTAGTATCAAATATTGCATTAGCTATCGTCTGCATTTGTCTAACACACTTGAACAATTTCCCTATTTTATCTAAATCACTTATTTCTTCTATTAATTAAATAAATTTATATTTATTTAATTAATTCATTATCTATTTCCTCTAATCTATAATTAAATAATCTTTAATTATTTAATTATCTTCATTCTATCTATTTTAATTAAATAAATCTTATTTATTTAAGTAAAAATCTCTTCATAAGCCCACTTTCCAATTAACTAAATAAATTTTATTTATTTAATTAATTTCTCTTATCACTTATCTTTATCTTTTATCATGAGCTGACATGTGTGTATCTTTTATTTAAAAACAAGCGTGGTACTACATCTTTTATTTAATATCTTTCATATGTAGTACTTTTTATGTACACAGTCACACATAAGCCTTATCTTCCCTCCACTTGTCATTTACACATTCACCTATGACTATCATTTCATCTCAACCGTTCATATAGACATCAAATCTCTACCATTGATTGATTTTGGTTGAGGTCTATATAAACACCCTCTCATTCCATACTACATCTATCCATCATTTTCATATAATGTTCAAATTATTATCTTAAGCGATCCATCATTTTCATATAGCGTCTACATTATCATCTTGAGCATATTAAGCATTTGAGATTCCATTACATCCATCTAGCATATTATCATTATCATCCATCCATCATGGTAACTTTGATCTTCATAATTGCTCATTGTTGAGAAGCAATCCACATCACAAACAAGGAATCATACAATCTAGGTGATCTTGTTCTTGAATTGCATGTTTTTTATTTCACTTGGATTCGATTCTTTGATGGTGGTAGGATTAAGTTTTTCATTTATAGGCTTAATCTTATTAACCTGATTTTTACGTAACTACATTTTTTGGTGAACCTGATGTGAACATGCTCTATTGGATCTAATCATTAGTTTTTGTAGCTTCTTGTTACAAAAATTTGTCTTTTTCTAACCCTAGTTTGTCAAAATTTGGATAAAAATGTATGTAGATGATCTCCTAGCTCAAATCTAACCTCACCATTGCATCCGAGAGGCCATTTCCATAAATTTTGAGTACAAATTTGCCTAAATTTTGTCAAGAAACGAGCGTTTGGTGAAGAAATTCGCATCCGAGCTGTAGAAAATCGCTTTTGGTAATTTAGCTCGCTTTTGAACAAAAAATGCTCACTTTTGGTAAATTTAGCTCGCTTTTGAACAAAAACTGCTTGCTTTTGGAAAATTCTGCATTGCTTTTGAGCAACATTACATCACTTTTGGTAAAATTTGCATTGCTTTTGAACAAAAACCTGTCGCCTCTGGTAAACCTAGTCGCTTTTGGTTAGCACTGCATTCTGTCACCTAAAACTTTCCAGATCACTTTTGAGCCATTACCCATCACTTTTGGATTTTCTTGAGTTGCTTTTGAACTATTATTGGATGCTTCTGGTCTACAATGAATCGCTTTTGATCGAAAATGACTTGCATTCGGTTGTTTTAGTCACTTTCGACAATCTAGGGTTTTCTGTTAACATTTGATTTTGCAGGTTATTGTGCCAGATTTTTATTGATCAATTAGGGGTTTTAATCTATGTTTTTCATGTCTCTGATCTTCATATCATCATTTGCCAATCAATTTGATTAGGGTTTTCATTTTAACTGAGCTAGCACCCTTGGTTTTGCAAGATCTTATCAAGTTATCATTCTAGGGTTTTCAATTGATCAATCTGTGGTTGCAGGGTATCCATCTGATCATATTTCATCCATTGGATTTGCCATCTCTAATAGTCATTTTTTTCATAACTCTAACCCTAGTTTTGTAGAAACAAAAAAATTTCACGCATCTTGCAGATTTGAATCACTTATGAGCAATATTCGGTCACCTTTGGTTTTTTTGTGTTGCTTCTGATTGATAATTGATCTCTTCTGGCATAATTTAGATTGCTTATAATCAACAGTTGGTCGCCTCTGGTAACTGTAACTCACTTTTGGTTGCCGTCATTGTGGATTTTGGTTTTTCTATCATAACTTTCACATACGAAGGCCAAATCGTGCAAACAAAGACTCGTTGGAAAGCTGAGAGAATGAACTTCATAATAGAGAAGGTTTTATCAGGTGACTATATCATTTTACCATCTTTTTTATCAGTCAAAGTCAAACTTTTTTTTTAAAATTCAATTGAGCATATATTGAGCAAAATCAATCGAATTTCAACGATTTTTTTTAAAATGCTTAGAATCTCTTGAACTTTCTGTTTATGTAATCCTTTTTTTGTATCAGATCATTTTCATAAGATTTTATCAGATTTCATTTTTTTCACACAATCATCTTCTTTGCAAGTTTACTTATTTCTTTTTCAATTTTGTGGCTTGTAGCGACATCGAAGGAGTTGGAGCAGCTTTGAATCAATCACAACAACAATTGGAAATAAAAAATAATCAAGTGCACACATTCTAATCTTTCATCTCTTTATTATCATTTGATCACACTTTTGGATTTGGGCTTAAAATGAACAACTTGCTTGCAATCACATCATTGAAATTAGGTTAAAACAAACAAGTGTCTTCCAACACATTTGGCTTTGGGTCTAAAAAGAACAAGTGCTTGAATTGTCTTCCACACATTTCATTTCTAAAGGGTCAATTAAGAACTACGAGTGTGAATCAAGTGACAACTCACTTGGTTTGCTTTTGTTTACCTTACCTAGGAGGCCTACTTGGAGACACACCACTCCAAGGGATGACCTCAATCGAGGCTGAATCAAAAGACACCCTCATTGGGAGTTGTAAATCTTGTCACTCTTGGCTAAGCCCCAAAGAACTTTATACCTTTGGGAAGTGAAGGTGAAGGGTGGGTTACCCCTTTCTCCTAGCTGTGTGGTAGGATTTTGCTTTCAATTCCTTAGTCAACGTTGTGCAATCTAGCCTAAGACTTAATTGGCCATACCCACTTGACTAGACATTAGGCTTGTTGATGTGTTTTCAAGTGATTGTTTAATAATCATCACATTTCATTTTCAAAGTAAAAAATTGCTTATGTGTCTTGCGTGAGTGATTCATGTGTGTACATGCAGAATCATTTGTTTGAACATTGCCAAATCAAGTTATAAACACCAAACACATAAACAAGTCATCATATCCTAACCATATCCAAATCAATTTTATCCTAGTCACCTTCATCCTAATCATCAAATCATCATCCAAAACAATCTGCATCATCATTGAATCATAACCAAGCACTTGCCAAAAAGGTCTTAAAACTTAAACACTTGTGTGACACCATGCCAACATTTGAAAACCAAGTACTAAAACTCATGCTCCAACTTCACAAAGCTCAAGTAAGCCAATCACCTCTAAGCCAACAAACTATTGAAGAGGCCAATGACATGATCCAACAACTTCAACAAACAAGCCAATCACCTCAAATGCGATAACTCATAGCATACGCACAACACCTCATGGCCACTTGTCAATCACAAACCCAACAAGCACATCATCCTCTATTCATTCATTATAAATAACCAATGCCACCTCAACCTTACATGTCATCACCCTCAAATTCACACCAACCATTACCCTATGCAATCCCTCCACCACAACACCACCAACCAATTCAACAAATCCAACCATCACAACAACCCATTCAACAATTCCAACAACAACAAATCCAAACACCCTCTCAAAACAAATTCCACCTCAATCCTATGTGTCACCCACCTTAGCTTCATACCAACCTCATCTATCTACACATCATGTCAATGCCACACCAACCTATCAACCTCCACCCCAACATTAGCCAATTCCTCATTCTAACATTCCAACATATCACCAAACCCATCCACAAAACAACCAAGTATCATTGATAGATCTAGATCCACCTTTGCAACAAGAAGCATATGCAAGTCCAAGTGGCCCCTTGTACATAAAGCAAAGTCCAAGTTATCCTATGCAAGACTTAATTACCTTTGACAAGGGAGATACCAATCTAGAGTGGCCTCCACCATCCAATCACATGTCAACACATGAGCCAACTAGTCCTATCTTAACACCATCATGTGATCTCAATCCTAGTCCATTGGTCCCTCCACCTTCTAATCCAATAAGCCCTCCATTACTTTCATCATCATGTCATTCTAATCCTTCACCAAAGGATGCGGCTAAGATAGTTTTACAAAGGATGGTTGAAGCAAAACTCATTAAACTTCTTGAAGTCAAACCATGTGAGGAAAGTACATACAATGCATATCACTATTGTACATACCATAGGATTAAAGGTCATAATACAAATGTATGCCCCATATTTAGGCCACTGCCTCCCTAAACATGCCAAATCATCCCAATCCCATGTGTCACCCCCATCTAATCCAGGTTCTAGCCCATCAAACTCCATTATGCTTCCATCCCATCAAAGTCCTAATCCTAAGCCTACAACACCATCCACTAGTATTGTTCATCCATTATATTTCCCATTCACCCATACCATTGCAAAGGATGTGATCCATTGGCTACTAGCAAGGAATAGAACACCCCCATGTCAAACACCTATCCTTGAGCCTATCCAAAAACCCATCCAAGAGTCATCCCATTCTATTCAAGCAATCTAAGAGGCATGTCAAGAGTTTAATCCTAAGCATGTGGAAACATTAACCCATTCCCTAAGTCAAGATCAAATCCCTTCCATCCAACCCATCCATAACATATATCTTTTCCATGATCAAGATGATACCTATGAAGAAGCTATCTATGAGCACCTTGATCCTATCCATAATCCTAATCCATGAGCAAGATATCCAAATTGCTCCTAGTCATTTGCCATCTAGCCCTATCCATAATGAGCAAACATCCACTTGTCATGATGAGACACTTGTCCCCCAAGTAAGCATAAAAGATCAAACAAATAACTTGGATCTTAGTGAACACAATGCTAATCAAGATCCTAATGATCCTCCTTCCATATCCACCATTGATTCCACTTCAAGTCCACCATCATATCCACTTGGTCTTACCACCCTTATACATGAGTGTTCTTTAGGACAACAACGACCTTCATCCACTTCATCTTCTCCATCCAATATATAACTCAAGTCTAATGTTCAAAGCACACCAAGTCCTATAGTCCATCGCATACTTCGAAACATGAACTACCAAGGTAAAGGCTTAGGCCTTTATGAACAAGGTATTTTGGAGCCAAACCATGTCAAGATTCCTCCATGCTCATATGGACTTCAATATACACCCCAAGGTAAACACTTTAAAGATGTTGGTAATTCCTCCATCCCTCCTAAGTCCACTTTCCATCACAAACCACATCATATACCCCAAACATATGTTGCCATTCCACCTCCATTATCCTACAAACCCCAAAAGCATGTGACCATCCGCCTTCCACCATCCACTTTACCTCCACTCCTTCCAACACCTAATATCCCTCCATCCACTTTACCACCATTACTCCCAACACCTAATATCCCTATCCTCCAATCCCCTTATCTATTTATGCATAAACCCACTTTTAATCCATTTATCCATAAGTATCCTTACATTCATAATCATGACCAACAAATGCACACATATTGTCTAAACATGAAGCTTCCACTCATTCCACCAACCCCGCTTCCATCCATCCCATGGGATTACAAAATAAACATTTGGATGCCTCTACCTATAAAGCCAAAAATCTTACCAAAAATCTTAAGGACCCTCATGCCTTAGGGCACAAACATGAAAAATCAATGCAAAGAACCAAAGCAAAGCAATCCAAAAAGCTACCCAAGCCCATACCTTCACAAGCAAAACCCAAAACCAAAATGGTTTGGGTCCCTAAGCAAAAATCAAGCAAGTCTAATGAGGCATCCTCCTCTACATCTCAAGAATCCCAACCATCCACTTCCATCCACAAATCCACTTCCATTCAAAAGTTTCAAATATCCCAAAAATCCCACAAGAAAAGAAAAAATCATAAAAATACTAAGTCTATGTGGGTACCTAAATCATTACATCACCCATCCCCTAAGCAAACATCCCCATTGCTTCCTACACCACCTTCCCATCAAAAACTTCAATATTTATCATAGTGTGTGCAATCGTTGGTCATGATTCCCTTCCATTCTGTAACATTCCCACATACCTCCATCTCCCCATCCTTCATCTGCTATCCTACATATCTTCCCCATCACCTTCCTATGGTCCATGCTTTTGCATAAGCCACTAGCCTACCCTACCATAATTCTATATCATAATCCACTATCCCTCATCCTTACATGAACCTTTCATAATCCATATCATAATCCACTATCTACCTCATCCATTTCCCTCTCATATCTCCCTACCAACATCTATGAGCATAACAACATGGTCCATGCAATGACATCCATCTCTAATGGGACTACCAACATTCATAGCACTAGACACTTGAGTCCCTCCTATCCATTACCATGGTGAAAACCTAGCAAACAGGTTCCATGTGTAATTGTCATGCTATCTGATCAAATAAAAACTAGAAAAAAAAAGTAAAGAGAAATCCCTTCATCCAACAGTGAAAACCTAGTGAACATGTGCCTTGGATAAGTACCATGATGAAAACCTGGCAAACAAGCATCATGTGCAGGTTGATCTTCTCACTTACACTTGGGGGCACATTGTCTCGTCCACACCACACTATCACATCCTATCTTGCCATATGTTATCCTACCATTCTCAGCCATTACACCCACATACCTATCATATTCAGTCTATTCATCCTCCCTTCCTCCTTTTGATCTTGATGAAGACATAGGGGGAAAATGTTGAAATATGATTTGAATATCTTTTGCTATACCGCAACCTTTCCAAACAATCCTATCATCATCCACCCATCATAAGCCTTGTCATGTAAAATCCATCATGTCATCCTATCGTCATAAGTTTTTCTCATGCAAAATCCTAAGTCTACTACCTAGAATGGGGCATGTTATTCTTATGCAACATAGTCTTTGGAGATCACATCCTAGCTCCCTTACGAGGCATACATCCATCCACCATAGCATATCCTTGTATCCACCCATTTATCATGAGCTTTCCATCCCATTTACTATCACCCATCCTTTTATCCATCCAATCCCATTCATCCATCCTTGCACCTAGACTTGGTTTTTCCCTTGTCATTTCTATCAAGCACAAAGGCTACCTAAATTGTAAATCCATTTGGCATTTTCCTAAAACATTTCAAAAAATCCAAAAAAATCAAATATCCCAAAATCCAAAAAAATCAAATATTCTCAAAAATACAAAAAAATTAAATATTCCAAAAACACAAAAAAATCAAATATCCATAAAAAATCTAAGCACTAAAACCAACCCTCAAATCACAAATCCATCAAAACAAATCCAATCAAATCATCAAATTAAATCAAATTCATCAACGACCAATCATCATCAAATCTCAAATCCATCAAAGCAAACCAAATCCAATCAAATTAGAAAATCAAGCCAATCTATCAATCAATCAAAATCACATTAATCTAATCCATATCATCCCATCAATAACATCAAACTCAAATCAAATCAATCCATTAAATTCATCAAATCACAAATCAAATCAATCCATCAAATCAATTTCATCAAATCAAATCAATCATTCATATCAATCCAATCATCCATTCATCAAATCAAAACAATTCCAAGCAATAAACTCAAATGCTAGTCAATTATTAATCCATATCAATCAAGATAATCAATTTTGTCAAATTATCCAATCACAATCAATGGTCTTGATCTTAATCTTGTCATAAACCAAAACAATCAATCAATCAATCAATCATCATCATCATCAATGGGATATATCGTTCCCACATCCTTGTGTTGATCTAGGGATATAGCATTCCCTGCAATGACAACACTATTATCACCAATCAATCAATTAATCATTGGTTTACAGCTTGATAGGGGCAATACCTTGTTTATTTTTGAATCATTTTTGCATGCTTGCTTGCTTTCTTGTGTGTGTTATCTTTTTATCTTGCATTTGTATCACATCGGTATCTTTCCAACTAATATTCATATCTTGTGTATGTTGGAATAGCTTTTTGCACTATCCTTTGCATCTAAGGTCACATCATACCTTTTCTGCATTAGAAATTCAATGCTCTAAGTTTACTTCATCATACGTTTAGACAAGGTTGTATTATACTGGGGCATGAGACACATCGTCATCTTGGTCCTTATACCCTGGTGCATAATGTCTAGTGCTATATCAAACATCATGGTTGCTCACTTTCATTACAGCATAACGCATCATCATTTCTTCTATCCATTTCCTTATCTTTCTTTCTTAGCCAATCCTTTTCATTTCGAGAGCCTACCTATGTTTGTCCAAGCCGCCTATCCTCTCGAGGGGGCATCCTCATCATCATCCCATTTTCACATCCTCATCCTATCATTTTCCTCTATCCATACCTTAGCTTCTTTGAACTAGGGTTACTCGATATAAAGCTCATCATCTCGAACATCATCTCAAAGAGGGGCAAAATGTAGACACCCAAAATTGTCCCAAATTTGTCAATGTCTTGCAACACCTAGTCAAAAACATCACTTAGACATCATGTAGCATTTTGTCCTAATCCCACTAATCCATTAGCCAATTAATTAAATAAATTTTATTTATTTAATTAAAATCCCATCTTTATCCCACTTAGCTAATTAATTATATAAATTTTATTTATTTAATTAATTTTCACATCATATTTTAATCCTATCCTAACCATCTTCCCAATTAATTAAATAAATTTTATTTATTTAATTAATTTCCCTCACATATCCCAACTAATTCAAATAAAATATTTGAATTAAGTCCTCACCTTTCATCACATTTCAACACTTGTCCATCTCTTAATTGAATCATGTGTGGTACTACATTTTTCATTTAATATCTTTCATATGTAGTACTTTTTATATACACAATCACACATGTAGTACTTTTTGTGTACACGGTCACATATGAGCCTTATCCTCCTTTGTACACTTGTCAAATGACTACAACTCCCTTAAAGAGTGGGAATAAGTAATCAATCCTAGTCGTCCACATCAATCATTTAGCCTTTTAATCTGAACCATCAATTTGAACCAAGCCTTTCCTATAAATTAACCCTCTCTCAAGCCATTAGCATGCATTGAGTTGGAGTATCCTTATGCTGTCCAAATCTCTCCACAATCTTTCATCCATTGTCTATTCATCCATTATCTTCCATCTATCAGTCTCCATCTTAGTGTTATGCTGCAGAAGTGAGCACCCAACATTCCTCTAACAATCATCCTTCAAAATCTTGCATGCTCATGCGAGGTGGAGAAGAGCAATGGAGATAAATTGAGCATAGCATGGAGATCGGTTTGCATTTACGTTTGTTATTTTGATTTTCATGTTGGCTTGTGCTTCATTGTGCATTGTTATGGTTTTATCATTGTTGATTATACATTTACCCTCATTTGCAATTTTACCCTAACTACAGAAGTCACTGTATCAGCCAAGACACCTGCAACAACATCCAAGATATCCACCATCTTAGGCAACAGTTCGAACCATACGCCAAAGGAAAGAAATGAACCATGGTGAATATGCACTAGTCTAATCCAAGACATCTGCAACAAATCCAATTGATAGCAAAGAATATAGAATACTGCCACCACTGCATTGTGCTCACAAGCTATACAGAAGCATCAACAACATCAACTTCAAAGCTTCAACCTAAACACAACCATGGAGTCATCCTCTAGAAACAAGATAGAACATCAACTAGAACAACAACCATAAAACTAACTTCTCCCATCCAACTGAACAAAACCCACGTGATTGAAAATAGCACACACATCAAGTGCTAATCCGTCCAATCTATCCATACCTCGAAGGTATCAAAGAACATAGTAAACTCATGCCATAAACATATACACCCATAAAATGTAGCCATAAACTCCATGTACAAACCTACCAAAGAATGACATACACATCCAAGAGCTCCCACTACATGGGTAATGCAAATCTAAAAAAATGATTAGGGCATACCAAGTCTACCAATAGCATCATATAAAAAGTGTAAACAACATCATGTAGCACCAAGGAATCATCCACAATGATATGCAAAACTTGTAAACAAATACCCTGCAAGAACAATTCTCACCACCAGTCTAGAACTCTCCCAAGTTCTCCACACCCAACAAAGGAAAGGGATAACAGAACCTCCATGTCATCACCCAAGAACATAAGTGAAAACACATGACCACAAGCTAGTGATCACAATAGCTCTAATCAAACCTCAAACCAATGCAATGTGAAACAAACCATCCAGGAAGACAACCAAGACAAAAGGGAGAATCACTACACATCATATACCTGTAGAAAATCCTTCTACATACACTTCTAAATGCTAACTATGTCAAGTAAGATCTCCTCTACAAAACCCCAAAGAGAACAAACATATGTAAACTACATGGATGTAAGCTTCTTAAAGAAGATCAAACTACTCCATTTCTTGTCTTATGAAATTAGCCCATAAACGATCTCCTAACAGTCCTCATTAATGAATGATATCCTAAACTCAAATGCACAAGGAGATAACTATTCCAAACATCCCTCAAATGAATCCTCCAAAACTAACTACATAGCTCAAGATCCATATCTATGAAAGATAAAGCATATAGACTCATACCAAACCATCCTCAAATGAGTCTCCATAATCAATCACCGTGAATCAACTCAATCCCATGAGAACCAAAGAACGAGACATAAACACATTTGAAAGGTATAATGGCCAAATACCTCTCAAATAATAAACAACCGAGTAGACCAAGAATGGGAATGAGAAAGCTCCTCCAAGATATGCAAGCCATAATGACTCCAACAACAACAATCTCCTCACAGGTCTCTGTTGAACTCATGTCCAACCAAGGTGTAGGCTCCTTGGATTTTCTTCTGAAAACTCATCAGGAATAATTATAACACTTTTCTCTTCTCAAGAGAAATATAGCCTCACCTCATTCTCCATGTATTCATGAGAACTAGCAAATAATCATCCCATGCTTAAACTCGAAAAGCATCACTGCACTATCATGAAGTTCTCGAGCATATGACCAATGCAGTAAAAACACAAAGAATCACAAGACCACTGTTAAAGCTCTAATCATCTGAATCGGGAACTTGTCGTGACATCAAAATCTTATCATAACCCTTAGGAGATTCCATGCTTCAAGTGAACATAGAATGGTTTCAAGACAAATGTATCATGCCAAAACTCTAATGCATGATCAAGAGTATACCATGACATAAAACAAACAAACTCTTAACCAACATCACCTGTCAAGCACCACTGACATCCCAACCAAAGACTCCATGAGTCCTCCATGGCGCCAAGATGTTACACATCTTCAATATCATGAAGATGACTCATCTCCAAATAATATCCCTGGAAATGTGAAAGAACCCTTCTGCAACAACATGATCTAAGAGCTCCTCCCAGTAACATCTGCAACACTAAAGAATATCATCCATCACCAAATGATGAGTTCTTAGTCATTGCTAAAGCTCCCACTGAACCCTGACTATCGAGCTTTCCAAGCATCATGATCAAAACATCTCCTAATCTGAAAATCCTCCAAGTCCACACATTAACATGTCCATCTGACAATCATACCAAGTGACACCAAGATCTTCAAACCAAGCAGAAAATATACCATCACTGTCAAAAAACTTACACAAAGATGCATATCCAAGTTTTTCATGACATCGTGATACACATGCTACATGTCCTCATCACCGACTATCTAGGTACCCAACATCATCCATCCTCTCATCTCAAAGTAGCTGCACTAATGTATAGGTGACCACAGACAAGGCCATCTAACAAGCCTGCATCAAACCATAATCAAACCTCGTGGATGTAGAAAGTCCACTTCCGAGTTGTCCCACAACAAACATATAGGTAAAGACAACCCACAACATTGCACAACCCATAGATCCAACCAATGGGTAAGTGCAAGAAGATGGGGGGCCAAAAAGGGGTCTTAAGTGGCCACTTTTTTCCTGAAATCGGGAAATACTGACTTTGGATGAGAAATTGAGCATAGTTACACTCAAAATTTTAAGATGCAACAAAAACAATGTTCGTAGTGCTCTGAGTCTACTTTCTAAACTACTAATTTTTTTTGAAAATGGTATAGATTAAGGGGTTCAAAAGAGGGAGCCACATAAATTGGTGTTGTTTCTGTCAAAAAAATATAACATAGCGTGTTTTGTGGCTCCCTCAAAAGGTTAACTTTTTTTTGGTATTTTTAAAATTGCTTCAGTGAGAAATCAGCTAACAACATGTAGTTTATGCCTGATTTTTCTAATAATTTTTTAATGAATATTTGAGGTTTTATTAATTTTCAAAGTGGACACATCCTAAAAAATAGAATTTTGGCCGTGCTACCCCTGTAAATTTTGAAAACTAATTGATTTTTTTTTTAATATGTGTAGAATGGAGTCTGGTTTATACAAATGTAATTTATTTGAAATTTTAATGAACGGTAAATTTATAATGAAAAAAAGACCAAACACTAGTTTTTGACAAAAAACGGACACACAAACAAAAAAAAATTAAAGATGAAAGGCTTAACATTGTCAAAATGTGAAAAAAATTACATTGTTAAATAGCTAAGAGAAAGCCTAACATTACCTAGGTGTTCAATTTGTTCAACCTTGAAACGCATGCAAATCTGAGGGTTAGCATGAACAAAATTATGTGAAATCCTGTAGAATATGCAAAAACATGTCTTTGGATGTTGGGAAGGCACTCCAAGCCTTTGGGTTAGAAATCCAAAGAAAATCCCAAGCCTAAGGCTTGGGATTCCCAAAGTAAAATATAACACAAGCGCATTATAATGTGCTCGTGTTATGTTTTGCTTTTTTTCATTTTTGTAGGTTTGCCCGATGTTTGCCTAGTTCAACATAACACGAGTTATGTATCGCTTGGAAGGATTTATGTTGAAGGTTCCTAAGTATGTTTGATGTATGTATATATGTATATATGTATGCTTGTATGTATGTATGTATGGTTGTATGTATTTATGTACATGTATCCATGCTTGTATGTATGTATATATGTATGCATGTTTGTATGTATGTAAGGGTTTTGGGTTTAGGGTATATAAGGACCTAAGCCCGTATAGTTTTTAGGGTTGAGGGTTGAGTTTTTTGGGTTTAGGGTTTAAGGTATAGGGTTGAGGTTTGAGGGATTAGGGCTTAAGTAATAGGTAGAGGGTAGAGGGTTGAGGGTTATAGTTGAGGGTTAATATTCAGCTTGTTGAGTGTATAAGATTAAGTGTGTAAGGAATGGGGGTTAGGGTTTAGGATATTGGATTTAGGGTTTACGATATGGATTGAGGGTATATAAGGAATAGGGTGACTTGGGTTGAGAGTGTATGGTTTAGGTTTAATTTAAGTATAGGGTTGAGGCACAATATTTAGGGTTTAGGGTATAAGGGTGAGGTTATAGGGTATAGGGATGAGAGTTTGTGGGTTTAGGCTTCATGGTTTAAGGTATAGGGTTGATGATTGAGGGATTAGGGCTTAAGTATATCGTTGAGGGTATAGGGTATAGGGTTGAGAGTTTATAGTTGAGGGATAATGTTCAAGGTTGAGAGAGGTGGAGAGGAAGGGAAATATCTAGAGAGTCGTGAGAGATATACAATTGATGGACCTACAACCTAGAGAGAGAGGGGTGAGAGAGATAAGGGAGAGATGGGGGTGAGGCAAATAGGGGAGGAGAGGGGTGGATAAGGGTTGGGGGTTTAAGGGTCAAGGGTTTAGGGTTAAATGGTTGAGGTATTAAGGGTTTAAGGGTTGAGGGATTAGGGTTTAAGGTATAGTGTCAAGGGTTGAGGGTTTAGGGATAGGGTTAGGATTTAAGGTTTAAGGGTTGAGGGTTAAGGATTTAGGGATAAGGGTTTAAGATTTAAGGTATAAGGGTTGAGGCTTTAGGGATAGGGTTTATGGTTTAGGGTTGATGGTTTAGGGATAGGGCTTAGGATTTAAGGTTTAAGGGTTGAGGGTTGAGGCTTTAGGGATAGCGTTTAGGTTTTAGGGATAAGGGATTAGGATTTAGGGTTGAGGGATTAGGGTTTAAGGTTGAGGGTTGAGGGATTAGGGTTTAGGGTTGAGGGATTAGGGTTTAAGGTATAGTGTTGAGGGTTGAGGGTTTAGGGATAGGGTTTAGGGTTTAGGGTTGGGGGATTAGGGTTTAGGGTTGACAGATTAGGGTTTAAGGTTGATGGTTGAGGGTTTAGGGATAGGGTTGAGGGTTGAGAGATTAGGGTTAAGGTAGAGTGTCGAGGGATTATGGATAGGGTTTAGGCTTGAAGGTTTAAAGATTGAGGGTTGAGGCTTTAGGGATTAGGGTTTAAGATATAGTGTCAAGGATCAAGGGTTTAGGGATAGGTTTTAGGGTTTAAGGTTTAAGGGTTGAGGGTTGAGGGATAGGGTTTAGGGTTTAGGGATAAGGGATTAGGGTTTAGGGTTGAGGGATTAGGGATTAGGGTTGAGGGTTTAGGGTTTAGGGTTTAAGGTATAGTGTTGAGGGTTGAGGCTTTAGGGATAGGCTTTAGGGTTTAGGGTTGAGGGATTAGGGTTTAAGGTATAGTTTTGAGGGTTGAGGGTTTAGGGATATGATTTAGGGTTTAGGGTTGAGGGATTAGGGTTTAAGTTTGAGGGATTAGGGTTTAAGGTTTAGGGTTTAGGGTTTAGGGTTTAGGGTTTAGGGTTTAGGGTTTAGGGTTAAGGGTTTATGGATAAGGGATTAGGGTTTAAGGTATAGTGTCGAGGGTTGAGGGTTTATGAATAGGGATAATGTTTAGGGTTTAGGGTTTAGGGATAAGGGATTAGGGTTTAGGGTTGAGGGATTAAGGTTTAGGGTTGAGGGATTAATGTTTAAGGTTGAGGGTTGAGGGTTGAGGGTTTAGGGATAGGGTTTAGAGTTTAGGGATAAGTGATTAGGGTTTAGGACCTTGACGGATTAGGGTTTAGGGTTGAGGCTTTAGGGATAGCTTTTAGGGTTGAGGAATTAGGGTTGAGGGTCAAGGGATTAGGGTTAAAGTATAGTGTTGAGGGTTTAGGGATAGGGTTGAGGGTTTAGGGATAGTGTTGAGGGTTGAGGGACTAGGGTTAAGGTAGAGTGTTGAGGGTAGAGGGATTAGGGATAGGGTTTAGGTTTGAAGGTTTAACAATTGAGGTTTGAGGCTTTAGGCCTAAGGGTTAAGGGATTACAGTTTAAGATATAGTGTCGAGGGTTGAGGGTTTAGGGATAGGTTTTAGGGTTTAAGGTTTAAGGGTTGAGAGATAGGGTTTAGGGATAAGGGATTAGGATTTAAGGTATAGTGTCAAGGTTTGAGGGTTTAGGAATAGGGATAGTGTTTAGGGTTTAGGGTTGAGGGATTAGGGATTAGGGTTTAGGGTTTAGGGATTAGGGATTAGGGTTTAGGGTCGAGGGATTGGGGTTAAGGTAGTGCGTCGATGGTAGAGGGATTAGGGATAGGGTTTAGGGTTGAAGGTTTAAAGATTAAGGGTTGAGGCTTTAGGGTGAGGGTTAAGGGATTAGGGCTTAAGATATAGTGTCAAGGGTTGAGGCTTTAGGGATAGGTTTTAGGGTTTAAGGTTTAAGGGTTGAGGGTTGAGAGATAGGGTTTAGGGTTTAGGGATAAGGGATTAGGTTTAAGGTTGAGGTATTAGGGTTTAGGGTTTAGGGTTTAGGGATAAGGGATTAGGGTTTAAGGTTGAGGTTTGAGGGTTGAGGGATAGGGTTTAGAATTTAGGGATAAGGGATTAGGGTTTAAGATATAGTGTCGAGGGTTGAGGGTTTAGGGATTAGTTTTAGGGTTTAAGGGTTGAGGGTTGAGGGATAGGGTTTAGGGTTTAGGGATAAGGGATTATGGTTGAGGGTTGAGGGATTAGGGATTAGGGTTGAGGGTTGAGGGATTAGGGTTTAAGGTATAGTATTGAGGGTTGAGGCTTTAGGTATAGGGTATAGGGTTTAGGGTTAAGGGTTGAGGGATTAGGGTTTAGGGTTGAGGGATTAAGGTTTAAAGTTGAGGGTTGAGGATTGAGGATTTAGGGATATGGTTTAGAGTTTAGGGATAAGGGATTAGGGTTTAGGACCTTAAGGGATTAAAGTTTAGGGTTGAGGGTCGAGGGATTAGGGTTAAGGTAGAGTGTCGAGGGTTGAGGGTAAAGGCTTGAGGGATAGGGTTTAGGGTTTAGGGATAAGGGATTAGGTTTTAAGGTATAGTGTCAAGGGTTGAGGGTTTAGGAATAGGGATAGCATTTAGGGTTTAGGGTTTAGGGATAAGGGATTAGGGTTTAGGGTTGAGGGATTAAGGTTTAGGGTTAAGGGTTGAGGGTTGAGGGATGGGGTTTAGAGTTTAGGGATAAGGGATTAGGGTTTAGGACCTTAAGGGATTAGGGTTTAGGGTTGAGGCTTTAGGGATAACATTTAGGGTTGAGGGAATATGGTTTAAGGTAAAGTGTTGAGGGTTTAGGGATATGGTTTAGGATTTAAGGTTTAAGGGTTGAGGGTTGAGGCTTTAGGCTTTAGGGTTAAGTGAGAGACCTAGATGGCTAAGGACGGATGGAGAGGTAGACAAGGAGTGACTGAGAGACATAGAGAGGGGAGAGGTAGAGAGGTGAGGGGGAGAGATAGGTGAGAGATAGAAGAAATACATGGAGAAATGAATAATATAGATTTTTCTATAGCAGGCCAAAATGTACTCGCATTATAACGTGAGCATATTTTGGATTGCTATACAAATGGTAAAAAGGCTTGGACCCTTGTGATCTAGGCCCACATACTCTGTTTTCTTCTGTTTATGTGTGTGTTCCAACAAAAAAAAGCATTTTCATGCTGTTGGGAAGTTCACATGCACATTTTTCACATTCTACCACCTTTGCATGAACTTTCCATCACCTTTTTCTACTTTGCCAACTTAAGGAGGAAATAACTTAGTTTTCACATCGAATTTGATATATAACAATTCAAGTTTCAATTTTTATAGTGTTGTAGTGTTAATTGTGATTGAATTGTAGGAATTTAACATTATAGATTGGTTAATAGTATTGTTGTTACTAATTCTATTTGAGTGTATTCAATTTAATGTTGAAAAGGAAGCAAGTAGTGAAAAACTCAAATTGTTGAGGAGTTTGATGCAAGAAGGAAAAAACACTACATAATTGGGTACACTCTCCATTCAAATCTCCATTTTTTATGTATGTCAAGTCTTTACATGCATGTTCTTTATATTTTTCTTAATTCTATTTGAATTACTTTATCATGTTTTATCATACATGTTTATATCACTTGTATGGTTTACATATTTTGTGTTTATATCAGTCTCACTTTTTTGATTTTATAGTTCATCTGCCTTGTCTATGCTTCCACATTTTGCATACATGTCTTACATTTTGCATTTATAGTTCATCATAGTTCTTACTACCCAAAGAGCTTAGTCATCACACACAAATGTCCTTAGAATAGACTATGTTTTAAATTAGTTCATGGTATGTATAATAAAAGATATCTCAAAGGTCAACATTAATTAAAATAGACACAATCTCGATATCATTGTTAAGTTCCTTTTCACAATGAACCTTATAATACAAACTCATTAATGTCTATCTAATGAGATTCAACCTAAAGGACCTCATGCAAAATTCCATCATGTATTTTTCCTTTAAACCTACATAAATAGCCTTAAGTTAAATCTAGACTTTATCACTCAAGAATCCATAAGGTCAGCCTACAATCTAACATGGTGCCATGTATATTTTCTACACTTGGGCTCTTTAATAAGTATGTGCAATAATGAATTAAACAGACCTTAACATATCATGATGTCAAATTATACAAGAATAAATCCTTACAACATATAAATATAAAATCCCTTAAGCATAATGAAATACTATTATCTTGTCATAACAAGTTAAATAACAATGAATAGGTGCCAAGATAATACAAGTAAATCCCAATAGGCTTAATCCAATTATGATCCATGCTATGCTATGTATTATTCTTCATGTTGATAGTTCATACAAACCTTGTATACCAAATGTTTCCATTCCCATATCTATGACAATGTACCAAGTTAAATACTACAAATCAGTCACATTGCCATGGAATTGATATAGGGTCTCAAGATAGTTCAGTCACAACAAAGTGCAAAGTTCAACATGAGTGTCTCCATGAAAATCATAAGCCTTAAGATTGATCCTCTTGGTTGTCATAACATGATAATGTGAAGATAAGGGACTATTGTCACACATCAGAAAATCAGTCCTTACCTCATGCCCTAGTGTGATGTCTCCCACGATCTCAATCATCTCTCCTTTCATGTCTAGATGGTTATCAATAAGTACTGGCCCATGAGAAGTCTCCAAGTGAAAATCAAGTGTATCATGTGTCCTAAATTTTGTCCCATGGCTGAAAGATGAATCTTCATGTGTGAGGAGATGATCTCTATCCACAAGTAAGTGTAGGTAGTTTGATGCCACTAGCACCAAGGCCTCCCCCACATCTTCAACCTGTAGTCAACATGAAGTCCCATGTACTCTTCACTTGTAGCCTCAATAGGTGACTCTCCTTTGTCCTTATCCTCATAGGACTGAAGTGAACTTTGTACCATAATGCTTTGTATGACTGCAATAATGCTTTGTATGGCTGCAATAATGCTTTGTATGCTTTGTACCTATTTTGGTTGAGTGACATTTACTCTTCTACATGATGATTGTATGCACATTATGAAGGGTTGAATGACATATATTTCAGTTATTTGTATGGATTCATTTCTTAGGAACTAATATTTGTCTCTTTATCATGCTACAGATAAATTCTCCGTCATGCCGAGGAAAGGATCAAGAATTAAAACAACACAAGAAGAGATAGAAGCTAAGAATGCAAAGAAAGCAGCGACTATGAGGGAACTTCATTAGAAGAGGAAATTGGACATGATAAATGAAGACATGCCAATTGAAGAGGAACTGCAACCATGAAAAAGATATATGGGATTGGCGGCACAAAGGGAATGAATGCAAAAACTTTGTGCTATGAGAGATTTGAATACCATAGTTGGAGACACATCCTCTACCGCAAGTCAACATGTAGGGACACCATATACCACATATCAAGTTGAGAGTACATCATCACTCACATGTGAGGAAGGAGGTACGCCATTGTTCTCACCTCAACCTCAAGGTATGTCATCTATTCCATCTTCGATCGAAGGTATGCCATCTAGCCCATCTCATTTAAATATTGATGAAATTCCTAATGTTGAGATGAATTTACCTATCTTAACACCACCTAGAATTTTGCATAGAAATCCAAATTATTTGATTGATATTGATGAGAATATTTTGCAACCAATGGAAGGTAAGATTCCAAAACGCACTTGTAGAAGATATACTCATAAGATTGGGAGATTGTTCTTTAAAAAGTTAAATGAGACCACAAGATGTCAACTATTCATTGAAATGATGTGAAGTATAAAGTATAGGTCCATCATGAGGATTCTTGGGTTGAGAACATCAGAGGCTTCAAGTGAAAAATCTATTGTCAAGAATATAATCAGTGCATATGAGAGTGTGGGTAACACCTCACGCACAAAAGATAGTAATGCAACATAGTGTGTCATTACATCGACTATAGTAAGTAGTCAAACGAGGCAATCTCGTCTCATTAGAAAGTCAAGTCAAGCATTGAGAATTAATATGAAAACTTTATCAGGAGTTGTTGGAAGGTACCAAAGAATTGAGAACACCAATGCCAATGAATTATGGGTGTTCTCGGGGAGACTACCATGAAAAGATAAATCAATTGTTGAAGCATTGAGATCACTAATTGAAGACTTTTGGAAGAGTTACACAAGGGTATCTCTGAATCAAAGGGATGTGGTAAGAAGGAGAATTGGTAGTTGGAACCGTCAGCCACATCCAAAGCATTTTTTGGATATGACTCAAACACTATTTTTTGGTAAATTTCTAGAGATGTATCCTCAAATTAAAATTTGTCAAAGATATTTTGAAATGCTAAAACCTTTCTATGTCAAGATAAATCACACATGCACTACTTGTTGTTGTAGATTACATATTGAATTTTCTAACCATTTTGATGTTTAGCGGTCTATATGTTTAGGTTTGCATACTAACAATGTTTTGCAGGATTGTGGCATACATGCCCCACCAACATCTTCAAGAGACTTCATATCAATAATTTTATGTGAAAGAGAGGAAGGTCAAATATTCTATAGGAAATTATGCTTGGATGACACATGTCAGCATTGCAGTGGCTTGCAACGTATGCCAATATGTGAACATATGGAAAGAATACATGTGGTTGGAAATGAACTAGTAGAGTTTGACAAGTATAAAATAGTGGCATACAATACAAAAGATGGTAAAGAAACAAAGAGGTGTGAATTGGTTATTCAAAAGATTCCAGTGTATCAGTTTATGTCTATATTTCGTGACAATATAGTGTATGAGTATGCAAGACATGCCCATAGAGCTCGATGGTTGGACTTGCAATTCAAGTCATGCAAGGACACATTTCTAATTAGTAGCATTGTTTCACTCAACTTTGCAGAGAACTACAATCTACAGCCGCAGTGTGAGGTGCAATCACAATATTACAACTCCACACGTGTTTCTATATTTGTGCACATCACATCCATTCATGTGAATGATAGTATAGAGGATGATAGAAAGATCATAAGGGAGTATCATTTTTATATTAGTGATGATCACATGCATTTTACGGAGTTTGTGCAAGGTTGCTTTCAGGTGTTCTACAATGATTTGGCTAGAAGGGGCATATCATTCAGTAGGCATATCATATGGTTGGATAATTGTGCATCACAATTCAAGAACTCATGGAATTTCTATTGGTTGAGCAGGAGGCATAATATTACAGGTGTTCAACATATGTGGAACTTTTGTGAGGCCGGGCATGGAAAGGGGCAGCATGATGGTGCAGGAGCATGTATCAAAAGAGCCATAACACGAGAAGAGTTAAAGTATAAAGACAATGCAAAGTTGACAGATACAAAATCAATTGTTGAGTGGCGCAATGCTTCGATGGGTCTAGGTAATGAAGGTAAGTCTTCAGTTCATAGATTTTTTGGTTGATAGATGATACTAACATTGCACCATATGAAGATTGTTGTATACTGACAAGATCAAGTGAGCTACACTCTTTCAGAAGCTCAATTGCAGGTTCATGGAATATCCTTACACGGAAGATAGCATGCTTTTGTTCTTCATGTACAATTCAAGCCTGGAATGAGTGCAAGGCAAAGGAGTGGGTTGATGAATGGTAGTTAAGTTATTTTAGCCCACTTGACACGTATCGACCCTTGACAGCATTGGAACTGACAGAGATGGAATCATCATTTGACTTTGAACACATATCAAATCTAGTTCAACCAGGTAATATATCTACTTGCATAGCTTTTGAAATTCATAATGTTATCTTATGTTGTAGTGTTTTTGTAATGTTGACTAATTTCATCTAATTTGATGCACATATCATTTTAGGGAATGTTTATGCAGTTATTGCAGATGAAGATAACAAAGAGGGAACATATTTTTACTTGTGTCATTGTGTTGAGGCCAAAAAGAAATTGGAGGCCCCAGTTACAATGGAGAAAACATTAAATACCCTACAGGCTCAGTGGTTGTTACTGGAACATGGCTTAGAAGGTACCCACATAAGAGTGTTAATGTTTGGTTGTTTCAAGACTTTGACACACATCAGAAGATTCTTCATTACTCAAACCTTGTCGTGGCATCCAATGTTCATTTGATACAATTTCAGGGTAGACCTTTGAAAAAGACTTTGTGGAAGGTGCGTGGGTTTGACCATGAAGCAATACTTGACACAATAAAGAGTAGAGCAGACCCAGATGGTTCATTGGATTAATTTGTAAGATTTCACATTGATTTTGTAAAGTCATGTTACATTGTGTAATGTCAGAAAATGTCCCCTTGGGGGCTTTTCCCTCATAAGGTTTAGCTCCTGGGTCTTTAGCATGCATTTAGGACATCTTAGTTCATATTTTTGCATCCCGATGGAATGAGACCTAGGTTCCATGAAAAATTGGACCTAGGTGGACCCCTTGAGCTGTACCCTACCCAAAATGGGGGGAGGACTTGGGCGCTCGCGCCCTAGTCCTGCCCTAATTTTTGGGTGTCAGTTTGTGACCGTTATTTGTTCCCTTTGCCGACACGGTAAGTTTGAATTATGAAAATCTTGCTGATAGTGCTTGTAGTTGCATATATAAGCATGATTAGGCATTCATTTGTAAACTAGATGATTACTAGAAAGCTATTGTGTTCTCAAGGTGATTCAAGGATTTCATTGTGTTGCAAGAGTAGACTTGTGTGTTTTGTGTGTTGATATTTGCAAATTTGAGGATCAATTTCCTCATGGAATGAAAAGCATCTTCCTCCCATGATAGCTTCACTACAAGGCAACATTATATTATGTTTTCATCATTGATTCCTTTGGTTTTTGCCTTTGCCTCACAAGGGCATGCACTCTTTATCTGACAATGATGTTCAGAGACTTAAGTGTCCTCTGGGGCTTGACTGAGGCAAGCCTCTAAACACCACAACCCACAAACCAAATCTTGTGATTACAGGTTACAGGTGTCACATTTGGGAAAAGTGGAGTTACAGGAAGGATTGGCAGGCATCAAGGATTCAGGAAATAAAATCAGGACACAGGAGCATTTTCAGGACTTGGGCACTCACTCCAGTGTCCTTCATAGATGAGTTTCTGAAAATAGAAGTTACAGGGCTGATCAGTGTCGGAAGGAGGTCCGAATCCCATGAAGAAACTGGTACCTTGGACTTGGACACCCACTCCAGTGTCCTCAACTATTCTGCTTCAGAACCTTGAAAACAGGTACTCTGTGATTTGGTATTTTACTCCTATCTACAAGAGCTTTTTCTATTATTCGTCAATTTGTTGTCATATTTGCATAATTAGGGTTTTAATGGTCAATTGAGTATAGGAGAAGGAAAATTGATAATTAAATTCTCTAATCCATGTTTCCCTATATCTCAAAGTGATTTAGGGTATGACAGTGAATTGCCACTTGACCATAGATCCTTGAATGTAAAGTGGAAAGGCAA
The DNA here is from genome assembly GCA_027924645.1 of Cunninghamia lanceolata. Classification (NCBI taxonomy): domain Eukaryota; kingdom Viridiplantae; phylum Streptophyta; class Pinopsida; order Cupressales; family Cupressaceae; genus Cunninghamia; species Cunninghamia lanceolata. Next base: position 4,828,612 of record BSBN01000524.1, read on the forward strand.
ATTTAGACACCAAAACGCTAAAAATTAAACAATCCCAATTTTACCCTAAACATTTTGGTGAACCCGTGTTTATGGATGTAAATTGCAACTTGCTGAGTGTGTGTCTTCAGATTTGGATTGATTTAATTCATTCATATAATCATTCATTTTATTGCATTGAGAAAAATTCAAAAAAATTGAAAATTTGGAAAAATTCAAAAAAAAAAACATTGTTTGGCTTACTAAATTGCATCAATTCTACCTAAATTTTCCTAATTCATGATTTTTGCATCAGATCTGATATAAATTATAGAAAAATCCAAAAAATTAGAAATTTGCATTGCATATTGATTATTAATTTGCTAGGTTTTTGTAGAAATTTTGACAATTTTCATATAACCTAGTAATTCCAAAATCTAGGGTTTGAAGGCAAAATCTTTTTTTCAAATTTTTATACTAATTTTAGAGGCTCATTCAAATTAAAATTTGGCTGTACTCTTGCATTTTAGTGTAAATTTGCATTTAGATTTAAAATATTTGTATTTTTGCAAGAAAATTTCAACAAAAACTAGCAATTTTGATGCATTTTCATTAAATTTGCATGGGTATTTTGCATGTTCAAGCTTGAAAATTATTTTTAGATCTGAGAGTATTTAATTCCCATCATAAATCATACTTCAAAACATTCACATAGCATTTTGTCCCAAGATCTGAAACCTAGGGCTTCAAAAACAACGATTTTCACTAAATTTAGCCTTATCGAATTTATAAACTTGCACCATAGGCATGTTGTGAAGAGTATTTTTGAATTAATTTGATATTATCAGGGTAATAATTTTTTTCTCCTCCTAAAAAGCTTCACAACACCCTTTCAACGGGTTCTTGTAGTGAAAATTTGGTGAAAAACTACACATTTTGGCTATTTTTACCCTTAGGTTTGACCTAGTTTGCACTCCAAGCGTGTTGTGATCAATTTTATGGATTTAGGTGACTTATATTATTTATATTATTTGTTTTACCTCCTGAAATTCATTACAACACCTCCTTTTCTAGGTCTTGGAATTGAAAAACCATGAAAAATAGCCCATTTTTGTTATATTTTCACTAGGGTTTTACCTTAAGTGGCACTAAAAGCATGTTGTATTGGGTATTTTGGAACCAATTGGATGTTATTACTGATATTATTTTTTTTCCATTATCATTTTCCTCACAACACCCTTTGTTATGCTCTCTTGCATTGAATTTTGGTGGAAAAAGTGCCTATTTTGACATATTTTCACTATATTTTGACTTGGCATTAACTTGAAATCACATCAAGAGTGTGTTGAGAAGGATAATATTTTTGTTTTGGACTGATATTAGACATATAACTTGATTCCGTTGACTAAAATCCTTACAACACCTTTTGTTTCATTCATTTGCATTGAAAAAGTACGAAAAATCAAGCATTTTAGGCTATTTTTGCATATAGTTTCGCACTTGTCTTTTGCACCAATTTTGAAAAGATTTAAAAATATGATTTTGCATCTCATTATGGAATCTTCATGTTATTCATCTATGAAATCTTTGCATGAGTATATCGTAGATCTTGGAAATTTCTCTAATTTCACTAACAAGAATCCTCATGTTCTAGAGCACATAGCTTTTGTAAATGGTATTGATGCTTCTATATGTTCTACATATGAATTGCAATTACTTTGTTATCCACATGATTTTAGTAGCTTCTCTTTATTAATAGGAGCATATCCTTTGATCTTAGAAGATTTAACTAAATTTATCTCTAGGAATACTCTTGAAAACGTTGATAATGATTCCATAGAACATTTAAGAACCTTAGATGAGAATACGACGGACAACTTTAGTAATTCCACTACTCTCCATGGCCAAGATGAAGCATTAGTGAATGAAGAGCTCCCTTTAATAACAAAGAACATTCCATGGGTAGAAAATGAGCATGCGTCTAACAATAATCAAATTCCTACCTCTGTGGATCATCCCACCAACCTTCTTCCTTTAGTTGATTGTTCACACACCTTAGATTTCACTAAGGAAGAGAAGACCTTTAAGGTCCCTCTTTTGTTTGATTATTCAAGTCATTTGGACATCACTAAGGATGTAGCACTAGTGGATGAGGAGAATTCTCTCACATTAAATCCTTCAAGGATGGATGTTGAGATCACTCAAAATAATTTGCTTCTCCCACCACCTAAGAGGATAGTGAATATGTATACTAATGAACTTCAACAAGAAAACATTCCACCTAACATTGAGTCAAACCAAGAAGCATTTAAGAATGAACAAAAGAATAATTCCAAAGACTTAGCAATGGTACCTTATGTTTGCAATTGGAAAGAGAATGATTTAATTGTTGATGACTTCTAGCATGGACCTCCCTACAGGTAAGTATCTCTAACCCTCTCATGATGTGCTTCCCCCGTGATGTGTTATGTGTTGTTTAGGCCTCTTGGGATGACCCCTGATTCTCTCGTAAGGTCTAGGATACCAGGAGACTGGCTCTGTTGTGATCTTCTTCTATTTGTATCATCATTCTTCTAAATTGTCTCTCTCTCTCTGATTTCATTGTTGTGTGTTGTGTCTTATGGACATAGCATCGCGGTTTGTGACCTAGGGGCACCCTCCTACGTGACTGTCCCTAAGACACTTGTTTCTCCTCTCTTGTTTATTTTTTCCCTTCCTCTAGTGTTTCCACCTAGCAGGCGAATGACAACAAACATTTATACTGATGCAGACCTAGTGTCCCTTTCGAGAGCAATCAACAAATGGACTTAGTTCCTAATGTGATGATGTGGTTATATATTTTATCCGACGCTTGGCTAGTGGAAGCACTTGTGCTTTCCACGTAGTGAATTTTATGATATTTCTATCACATTTACAAACCTTAACAATACTGCTACTCTATGCACCTTTGTTTGCCTTTGAATCTGACCTTAGTGGTACTTGATTAAGAGAGCTTCATGATATACTCCCATGGTTATCCCTGAACTCTGAATTTATTGTATAACCTTGGTTTTTTGTGTGGTTAATCATATGCATTGATGTTGTTGTTTATCATGATCTTGTAGACACTAACATGTTTCTTGTAGAGATGTGTTTGTGGGAACATTTGGCGATTGTAAAGTACATGTCACCTCTGGAGGGCATGGGCTTTGCGAAAGTCTGTGTTCCCTTGTGTGTTTTCTTCCTACCTTAATGTGCTTGATATCATTGCATGATATCAACCACCTTAAGGTGGGGGCATATATAAGGTAAGTTGTCTGTTATAGATGTTAGCAATGTGCTTGCCCTCAAGTGCAAACTAGTGCAATGAGTACTTCCTGCATCCTGAGTTTGTTTGCAATCAATCTATCTATCTTGAAATCTATTGTGTATACCTCCTTTTAACCGTAAGGCATCTCTATGATGCGGGTGGGGCTGTATACTTTTGAGCTCATACCTCCTTTTCACTGTAAGGCATCTCTATGATGCAGGTGGGGTTGTATGCCATGCTTCCTTTTCACTGTAAGGTGTCTCTGTGACGCGGGTGGGGTTACATTTTCAAAAGTCCTCTGCAGAGGCGGGGAGCAGTTCTATGACTAACTCAACCCTTAAGCGTGTCTTCAGTGATTGTTGTGGTGAAGCCCAATCATTGGTGTGTGCTTGTAATGTGCCTGAGATGGTGTTGAGCCTAGAAATAGGAACACTCCATCGCTTGTCTGCTGTGTTTTCTCCATGTCTTCAAAGTGTGTGTGTTTGGCGTGTCTGTTGCCCCATATGCAGTATGCATTTTGGGAGGTTTTACATGTCCTGTGTGTGTTGCCCCATATATACAAAGACCTGCACGATGAGTGCATCATGTATTATGGGAGGTTTGTTTACTTTCCAGTACTTGCATCTGCATTTCATATATATGAGAAAAAGAAAAGAAAAGATATCATTTCTGTCTTCCATGCATTAATGTGTCTTCTATACATTTGCTATTTTCTCCATGTTCTGCGTGACTGTAACTGTCTTCTCCTTATTTTACGTGCCTGTTACTATTTTCTATGTGATTGGCGTGTCTTCTCCTTGCTTGGTGTGTTTTTTGTGTTTGTGACCGTACTTTAATGCATGTATTGGCCTCGTATTTATACATACATTAAAGTGGGGGCTAAATGTAACATTAAAAAATGTCCCCTTGGGGGCTTTTCCTCATAAGGTTTAGCTCCCAGGTCTTTAGCATGCATTTAGGACATCTTATTTCATATTTTGGCATCTCGATGGAATGAGACCTAAGTTCCATGACAAATTGGACCTAGGTGGACCCCTTGAGCTGTACCCTACCCAAAATAGGGGGGAGGACTTGGGCACTAACGCCCTAGTCCTGCCTTATTTTAGGGCAACCCTAATTTCTGAGTGTCGGTTTGTGACCATTATTTGGTCCCTATGCCGACACGATAAGTTTGAATTACAAAAATCTTGGTGGGAGTTCTTGTAGTTGCATATATAAGAATGAGTAGGCATTCATTTGTAAACTAGATGATTACTAGCAAGCTATTGTGTTCTCAAGGTGATTCAAGGCTTTCATTGTGTTGCAAGAGTAGACTTGTGTGTTTTGTGTGTTGATATTTACAAATTTAAGCATCAATTTCCTCATGGAATGAAAAGCATCTTCCTCACATAAGAGCTTCAGTACAAGGTGACATTATATTGTGTTTTCATCATTGATTCCTTTGGTTTTTGCCTTTGCCTCACAAGGGCACATACTCTTTATCTGACAACGGTGTTCGGAGACTTAAGTGTCCTCCGAGGCTTGACTGAGGCAAGCCTCTAAACACCACAACCCCCAAACCAAATCTTGTGATTGCAGGTTACAGGTGTCACAAATGGGAAAAGTGGAGTTGCAGGAAGGATTGGTAAGCATCAATGATTTGGGAACCCTGAAAACAAGTACTCTATGGTTTGGTATTTTACTCTTGTCTGCAAGAGCTTTTTCTATTATTCATCAATTTGTTGTCGTATTTGCATAATTAGGGTTTTAATGGTCAATTGAGCATAGGAGAAGGAAAATTTATAATTAAATTCCCTAATCCAATTTTCCCTACATCTCAAAGTGATCTAGGGTATGATAGTGAATTGCCACTCGACCCTAGATCCTTGAATGTAAAGTGGAAAGGTGGATTTAAACACCAAAACACTAGAACATTAACAAATCCAATTTCCCCCCTAAACACATTAATTTGTAAGTATGCATATTAATTTGTAAGTTTACATAGCTTTGTTTTTTTTATTTGCTGCTGCATTTTTACACATATACAGTGAATATTGTGATGAATATGTTTGTCATTGATGTCAAAGTGCTTGGATGTTAGTAATTAAGGAATGCATAATTGTGCAAGTCTATTGGTTGTCTATTGTTTGATGATACCATTATGCTTTCAGTATATGTTGTTGGGTTTTGTGATATAAAGACACTTGCTTCTTCATAGAGTATGTGATGTGATGCATAGAGTTGTAGTGCTTCAAGACAAGGCATGAACTTGAATAGTGAAGATCTCACTCAAGCAGTGGTATGAACTTGAGCAGTGAAGGCCTCATGATTGCTTTGATTTGTTTGCTATGGTATACATTTGATGTTTGCATCATCATCATGTTATGCTCCATGGGGCTAGATCTAAGTGATGGATGAAGTTGATCCTTATTGGTCTTAATCTTGTTCACTCATGTTTCACTCATCATTGGATTTGGTTGTGGTTCATCATAACATGTCATGCTTTTAGGAGTTGGATTGGGTTGTGTTTCTTCCTCATGACAAGAGTTTGTTCATGTCTTCATGCTTCTTTGTGCTCCATGTCTTCAGTGTTCTCAGTGTCTTCATATGTCAAAGATTTCTTTAGTGTCCTCATGATGTTGATGTTGATCACAAAATATGGTGTTAAGGTCATGTTGATGTTGATTGATGAGTTGTGGTTGTTTTTGGAAGTTTTGGAAGTCTAAAGGATGTCACAGTGGCAGTGTTCATATCACAGTTGCAGAGGTTTAAACATTCAAAACTAGTTAGGGTTTTTAATTTAAAGTTATTAGTTATGTTTTAAACCCTAAGTGTATTGTCTTTAAAGACCTAGTTTGGTAAGTTTTGTTTGTGTTATACTCTTTGTTTAATTTGTCTCAGATAACCTTTTGTGTTCTTCATGTGGTCTTCAACACTTAGGTTGTATTATGTTTAGGGTTATCTAGTCCTCAACCTCCTAAAAACCCTAGTATTTACTTTGCTCTAAAATCTAAGTTAATACCTTACACCCGTACCGGCAATATTGTACTGGCGATAAACTTGAAGAGTCCAAAGTGCAAAAAGGCAACAATCTTTGATGAGTTGTTACTCAGAAACCATGACACTTAAAAACATTTTTTCTAAGGCAACGCGATCATGTAGAATTCCTCTACAATAACCTCTCAAAGTTTTTGATATCTCTAAGGCATTTACCCGTGGTGAAAAGTTTTCTGCTGCCCCAAAAATTGTCAAAAGGAGGTAGTGTAAAGTTGCAAAGGGGTGTAACTTTCATCTTGCTCCTGATGCAACCAAACCAATAGTTCTAACATGTCTAAATGGATACATTTAGGCTAGGAATGGTCCTTTTTTGCACCCAAACATGCTGAAACAGTTCGAGCTACATTATACTGATGATATCCCTGAAGAGTCCAAAGTGCAAAAAGACAACAATATTTGATGAGCTATTACTCAGAAACCATGACGCTAAGAAACATTTCGTCTGAGGCAAGATGATCATGTAGAACTCCTCTACAATAGAGTCTCTCAGTTTTTGATATCTTTGAGGTGTTTTCCCGTGGTGCAAAGTTTTCTGCTGCCCCAAAAATCATCAGAAGGAGGTAGGTAAAGTTGCAAAGGGGTGTAACTTTCATCCTGCTCCTGATGCAACCAAAATGATAGTTCCAATGCATCTAGATGGGTACGTTTAGGCTAGCATGGTCCTTTTTTGCACCCAAACATGCCGAAACAGTTTGAGCTACATTGTACCGACGATATCCCTGAAGAGTCCAAAGTGTAAAAAGGCAACAATCTTTGACAAGTTGTTACTCAAAAACCATGACACTTAGAAACATTCTGTTTTAGGCAATGTAATCACGTAGAACCCCTCTACAATAACCTCTCTTGATTTTTGATATCTTTGAGGTGTTTGCCTGTGGTGAAACATTTTTTGCCACCCCAAAAATTGTCAGAAGGAGGTAGTGTAAAGTTGTAAAGGGGTGTAACTTTCATCCTACTCCTGATGCGACCAAATTGACAGTTCCAACGCATCTAGATGGGTATGTTTAGGGTAGGCATAGTCATGTTTCACACCCAAACATGCCGAAATAGTTCAAGCTACATTGTACCAGTGATATCCCTGAAGAGTCCAAAGTGTAAAAAAGAAACAATCTTTGACGAGCTATTACTCAGAAACCATGACACTTAGAAACATTCCTTCTAAGGCAACGTGGTCACGTAGAACCACTCTATAATAACCTCCTTTAGTTTTTGATATCTCTGAGGCATTTTCCCATGGTGAAAGGTTTTATGCTGCCCCAAAAATTGTCAGGAGGTATTGTAAAGTTGCAAAGGGGTGTAACTTTCATCCTACTCCTGATGTGACCAAACCGACAGTTCCAAATCATCCAGATGGGTATGTTTAGGCTAGGTATGGTCTTGTTTCATACCCAAACATGCTGAAATAGTTTGAGCTACATTGTACTAGTGATATCCCTGAAGAGTCCAAAGTGCAAAAGGACAACAATCTTTGACGAACTATTACTCAGAAACCATGACACTTAGAAATATTTCATCTAAGGTAACGCGATCACGTAGAACCTCTCTACAATAACCTCTCTCAATTTTTTATATCTTTGAAGCGTTTGCCCGTGGTGAAAGGTTTTCTGTTGCCCCAGAACTCGTTAGAAGGAGGTAGTGTAAAGTTGTAAAGGGTTGTAACTTTCATCCTGCTTCTGATGTGACCAAAATGATAGTTCCAATGTGTCGGGATGGGTACGTTTAGTCTAGGCATGGTCCTGTTTCACACCCAAACATGCCGAAATAGTTTGAGCTACATTGTATCGTCGATATCCCTGAAGAGTCCAAAGTGCAAAAAGGTAGCAATATTTGATGAGATATTACTCAAAAACCATGACACTTAGAAACATTTCATCTAAGGAAAAATGATCATGTAGAACCCCTCTACAATAACCTCTCTCAGTTTTTGATATCTCTGAGGCGTTTGCCCGTGGAGAAAAATTTTTTGCTGCCCCAAAAATCATCAGAAGGAGGTAGTGTAAAGTTGCAAAGGGGTGTAACTTTCGTCGTGCTCTTGATGTGACCAAACTGACAGTTCCAACACGTCCATATGGGTACGTTTAGGCTAGGCATGGTCCTATTTCACACCCAAACATGCTGAAACAGTTTGAGCTACATTGTATCGACGATATCTTTAAAGAGTCCAAAGTGCAAAAAGGCAGCAATATTTGACGAGCTATTACTTAGAAATCATGACACTTAGAAACATTCCATCTGAGGCAACATGATCACATAGAACCCCTCTACAATAAATTCTCTTAGTTTTTGATATATTTGAGGCATTTTCCCATGGTGAAAGGTTTTCTGCTACCCCAAAAATTGTTAGAAGCATGTAGTGTAAAGTTACAATGTAGGCTATTTTTTGTTTTGTTCTTCATGGGGCCAAACCGTTAGCACCAACACATCTATTTGGGCACATATACGCTATGCATGGTCACTTCCCTTCATTATAAAAGGGTCATAGTCTTTTCTATTCGAAGGGTTACAACTTTTCACCTTTGAAATGTCATCAGTATTCGTTAGAACATCAAGATAACACTTTCTGCAAATGTTCTCCATGCATTATCATCTTTTTTATTTATCACCCCAATAAATTGGGTTGCTTTCAACACCAATGCATCAACCATTCATGTAGCACAAGGTTTAAAGATCAATAGAGAAATAATTGATATTAGAAACTCAAATTGTTAGTATCTTACATTCACAACAATGTCATTAGTTGTGGCAAATCTTGGCCAGAAGTAGTTGTAGAGAGGATGTAAATACTTTCTATTTCAACTCAGAAGTGACATGATAGAGCTTTATGGTGGTGACCATGTATGAACAATAGTTAAAATACGCCAACTAGCACCCATAAATGTGAATAAAGTGGCATGTATGCTTGATAGTATTATTTCACCATTCAATCTAGCTAATCTGATGAGGAGGATGTGGCTCCAAATTCTAATAAACATGTCATAAATGTCATTCAAGCCCTTTGAAAACCCTTACATATTCTAAGTAGAGATTATTCCACATATACCATGGAGAGTGATTGTGACATCATACAATATTGAGATAAGAAAACCCCAATCTATTGTGCATGTAGGACTAAGCTTCCATCTCACTAGTTCTCTATTACATGGGGAGAAATTAGAATACTTGTTTGATGCCACTTCCATTATATTAAATTCACCACACACAACCCAAGTTTTTATGACTTTAATATATAATCTCGTGTTGATATTCAACATGATGATTCATTTTTATTTTAAATACAACTTTTATCTTTTGGTTCTAGAATGAGGTTTAGGTGATACTTGAATAACAATAGTTCACTTATTGGATCAACAAACACCCTATGTAATACAACCGGACTTTAAATATTTGAAGTAAACCATCTAGAAATATCCATTGAAATGTGGATTTATAATGCAAATATGGATGCCATCAACAAAAAAGATTTGTATTAACCAAATATCCATATAGACATACATCAATACTTGTTGATATAAGTATAACATATATACAAAATAGTCATATAGGCATACAAGAATGCCATATAGGCATACAATGTCAACTATATGTGATACAAAATATATGTCCACAAATACCATACATGCAAACAACAAAGGAACACAATAAACAATATTCCCCTCTGTCCGATGAAGAGAATAGATCATGGGCAACCTTTGATCTTTGAGGGGATGGAGACACATATGAGGGTGGTCTACTACTAACCTAAAGGTTGCTCCTCCTATTTAGTTGTTCATGGATCTGTAGATGTTACAATAAAAAGTATAGACATTAATATATAGAAATTACATTATAAAAAATGAAACATTTAACAAAATAATCACTTACCGCTACCATATAATTTGTCTCCTCATTTGTCTTAGTACCAAGATCAGGCTGTGGTGTTGTAATGTCCTATAGAAACCCTCTAGATATAAATTAAACTTCAAATCAATAATCATTTGATTTTAAAAAAATAAACAACTATAACAACGAATGTAATTTGAAATTTACTAATCTACCTCATACCCCCGTCAAAGGCATGGAGCTATGAATCGCAGAGGACACACCATGCTCCATTGCCCTATGAACATCAGGATGTGTCTCTGCAGCCTGCATCATCTAAAAATAAAACAACATTATTTAATTACGAAAACTATAATAGTGATGCAAGTCATGGCTCCTAACATACACACATTCACCTAAACATGGAAGTACACACAATAAAGCACACAAGTCACATGCATATATACAAATTAGATGAAGATTCATGGCTATTGTGTGGTATAAGGGTCAACAAAGGAGGGACCATAGTAGCATCAAATTTTAGGTTTAAGAAGTCAAAGAGGGAGCGAAGGTGTTAGCTTAGGTTTAGGTTGGTGGTAGGGTGGGGTAGGGCTGTGATCAAATTTTTGTTTGATTGGTAGTCATGGAGGTAGGACAATGCCTAAGATAGAGTTTGTGGGTTTACAGGACAATGCCTAAACTAGAAATCACATAGACATTAGGTAAGTTTATGGGTTTACAGGAAGGAGGAATATCAAGAGTTTGTGGGACAATAGGAGAGAGGAAAGATACTAGATAGGAGAAGAAAAACCTTATTTAAAAATTTCTTATCATTTTCTTTGTCTTGAGGTTTGTCAGGGGGTGGGTTGGAAGCAAACTAGGTCTGGGATGTCTGGTAGGGGTATATTAGGAAATAGGTAGGGTAGATATGGGTTGGTTAGTAGGTTGGGTGTAGTGTTGGGGAAGTTTCTTAGGCCTACTTTTAGAAGTGGATGGGGAAAGGTCCTACACTTATTCTTTTACTTTATCTTGGAGGGGTGTTAGAGGGGAGATAGAAGTCAATGAGGAAGGTGAAGTAGTAATAGGAGGATACATGGTGGGGAAGATAGGAGCATAGCTAGTGGAGTAGGTGAAGTAATAGAAAGAGGTTGTGGGGTTAGGGCAGCAATGCATTTAGAGGTATAAGATAGGTAAAGGTGAAAGAGGAAATTGGTATGAGGTTGAGGTGAACCAGAAGGGATTGACAAAAAATAATCTAAGGAGAAGTGTCTTAAGGTAACAACTAGTTGGTATAGGCTATGAGAAATGGTGAAGACATTACCATCATGGGGAATTTAAGGCACTAGTGGATGACAGTTTAGGGACAAACCACATTGCAATGAGCCAAGGATGACCTAAGAGAATAAATAGTGCTATGAGGTGGGGATGATATGACATGAGACATCTAGGCATTTAGGTCCTACCTAGATTAGTCAAAAGTAGGTATAGAAGTGTCATTATGTGTACACTAGAAGATATCTGAGGGGGATAAGAATCTCTTTGCAACCTAGTGATGTATAAGTATTCCTCTGTAACTGCATTAATTCCACCTTGATGTATAATTGTTCCACCTTGATTCAACTATCATTTTATAGTGTACTTGTGCCTTAATCTACAAAGGATCGTTATAATCATCAGTAGGCACATTGTCAAGCAAGAAGGTGATGACAAGTGTAGGAGTGGGTTGAACAATAAAATTATAAGAAATTATAAGGTTGAATGTCTAATGTGCCTATCATCTCAAAGAATATAGTAGTATTAAAGGAAGGGTTCTTATTAGACTTAGGTGGGTTAGACATAGGATCAAAAGTAGGGATCAAAGAAATTGAGCCAATAGGATTGACATAGTTTGTAGGGAAATGGGTTAGTGTAGATTCATTAATCAATGTAATAAATGATATGAATATAAACTACAAAAATCTAGTAAGTACAATTCATTAGTTAAACTATTTATTTTATTACCTGAGTGAAGCTTTGAACTCCACCACCAATAGGAGGTATTGCCATGAAATCTCCAAGATTAACCTATTCAACATCCAAAATCAGATATTAGAATACCATTCATATAACAATGCTATTCACATGTAATATTTTAATTGTTTTATAGTTACATACCCCGACAGTAGATGTCATAGTGTAATATGGAGGTGGAGAACCACTGAAGATAGAATGAATGCTATGACCCTGAAATTTCATTAAAATAATCAAACTCAATTAGTTAATCTTGCATTTCAAAAATGAAATTTAATAAATTAAATTCAATGAACCCCCATCACCTCTAAGAAGAAACCCCAAGGTGCCACTCAGGCGACTATGAAAAGGCTGAAAAAAAGAGATAAAATGGAGACTGAGGATGAAGGGACGGCTACTGAGAAGAAAGCTAAGAAGGGTAAGGAGGCTATGACTACGGCGAAGCCTGAGGATGAAGGGGCTGCTACTGAGAAAAAAGCTAAAAAGGGTAAGGAGGCTATGTCTTTGGCGGAGCCTATGAAAATTATCGAGCTAGATTCTGGGCCTAAGATTACTGGTAGTGGGGAAGATGCGGAGGCTATTAACCCAAGGGTTCGTCGATCTACCCGCATTGCTGGTAAACCTTCTATGTCTCCTTAGGTGGTGGAGATATCTTATGAGTCAGAGTTTGTCAAAGAAACTATGGAGGAGGGAGGGGAAGAAACCCCCACGGAATTAGTGCATGAAGTGGAGGGGACTAGCCACTTTGCCTCCATGAATAAATCCAGTTCAGAGGATGTGGTCAAAGCTGCTAGGGTGTCGGGGAGACAAGACAACAAGGGAAGTTGCTCTCTGTGCGTGAAGACTGCCAAGGACCTGAGGCACCTCCAGGAGAAGATGGCGGGAATGCAGAAGAAGTGGAAGGTGATGGATGAGTTTGCTACTAAGGCCCTGCACAGGGTAGCGTCGATCTTTGTGGCTGTCAAGGATTTGGATGACAAGGTCAAGCAAGTGGGGCTTGATAACCTGGGGGATTACAAAGATATGGTGGAGTTCCTGGCTAAGTACGGGAGGATTGATAGTCCCTAGTTTCTTGTTGTTTCTGTTGCTTTTGCTATTTTTGATTAGGCTTTTTTGTCTACTGTTCATGAGATGTTAATGTGTTGTTTCTAGCTTATTAATGGTCTCTAGAATGTGGGGCCATTTTGTATAGGGTTCTGGACCCTCTTTTCCAGTTGAACTAATCAAAAATATTTACCTGAGTATCAAGGCTGAAAGTCTCACTCAGGAGGACATCTGTCATCACCATCTGCTCAGCTGCAGATGTAGCCTACACATCTGTGTCCTGACTATCCATGGGGTCATAACCACAGATTGACCCACAAGCCTAACAAGTATGGGGTGGAACCCTACTCCTCGAACTCTCCCACGGCCCACGCTGTGCTGCAGGATTGGTATGCGCTATGATGCTCTAGGTCAAGGCACTAATGGACTAAAGTGTTTCGACCTCAACACTCTCCTTCACAATGGAAGGGATAGACACGTGCTCATGGGCCTGGTTTGGCAAGTGCTCGTCTCCCTGGCCGTTGTGGGTCAACACATGCCCCTGGTCTATCCTGTGCTAACCCCCCACCTCTACCCTGGAAGTCCCGCATATCAAAATAGTTTGGTACTTTATTTTTTACAAACTTGCAATAGATTCTCCTTAAAAAGTATTGCGGGACCTCATTATTGTTGCATGGAGGATGGTAAAAAATCATCCACCACCTCTGCCCAAAATTCTCCCTTATCACTTGGTTGTTGCACCAATGGATAGGGAACCTCTTGTATGTAAGGGGTAGAGGTTGATTTGTTCGTGGGTCTGTAAAAATGGAACACAAGTCTAATTTTGTAATTTGTTCATTTTTGACTTGCTCATATGACAACTTGTCTGTATAGTACTCTCTAAATTCTCTCCTCTTTTCAGATCAACTAGTTATTTGCTTGCTAATTGAATCTACATTTGATAACATAGATTCAAGAGATTGAGCAAGCGTGGATCTATGTGAGGTTGAAGTTGTAGCATCTTTCAACCTTGCAATTATATTTTCAATTTTATTGTTTTCAATTTGCCCCATTAGATTTTCTTATGTTCCAGGGGCATGTCAAGGAATGGATGGAGGAGTTTGTTGTTCGGGTTGTTCTTCATATTTGTTGTTCAGGTGATTCAGGATTTTGTGGATTTTCAGGAGGAGGAGGTGCATTATCATTTCCTATCAATTAAGGAAATTTACATAAAAAATCAACTTAAACCTACCTATTTAGAAATAAATTCATACACCAAAAAAATACATCTCACTCCTTTGGCCTCCCCGATGTCATGGTGGCATTTTGGAGATGAATCAATGAGATTTTGGTGTCAAATTTGGTCTTCAATAACGTGAGTGTGCTCCTTAGGGTTTGCATGCCGCGAGTGTAGAGAAAATGGAAGGAAAAAATGAGCACAAAAACTACTTTTTTATATAGTAAAACATAACACACTCACATTATATGCGAGCATGTTACAACATGCTCATGTTATGTCTTAGAAGTTTAAAAAAAAAAATTGGCCACTTTTTGGCCCCCCAACTTTTTGCACCTACCCCAATGCACCATGCAAACTCACTATCACACTGGAAACTACAGATTTGAGATCTCAAAGAGAATAACTATGTAGATAGCATGTCTCTAACACCAGATCAAACTCAAATTTGACTTGCCAATCATGTCCACACTAAGTATCATAGTCTAGGAATTCACCAAGCATTACCACAGAAATGTTGAGTGACTAAACACTTATCAACACTCCCATGTAGAGAAAGCATCTCACTTCCTCATACCATGCATGAAGCATGCATGCAGAACTACAACTATCTCATCCAGCAACATCCCAAAATCCAGGGTCTAGAAAATAGCTTAATTATAGCTCCACAAAGCCACAAGTTTTTCTTGACTATGTAAAACCTGCAAAAACACTGTGTTCTGAGAACACCCATGCGCATCCATATCCACTTTACATCTGGAAGACTCAAAAGTCTGAAACAAACACCATAATGGTTAAACCAGAATAATGAATTATCATAGATGAGCATAACCATAGATTTTTAGGAAAAACTATAAAATCCTCAAATCCACTTAACATGAATCTGATCCATGCAAGTACAAATCATCCTTAAAAGGAAACAACAGTTCAGGAACTCGAGGCCTACTACAAGCCAACTCCAGAACTACCAACATGCACATGCATCCGAGAGAGTTTAGCTATTGCAGAATCTTTTAGATCATCCAATGATCAACTTCATAGCCTACATGCAATCAGGGCATATAGAAACAATGTCTTCCAAAACTAGGAACAAACACCCAGCAGAAGAACATTACTTCATAGCTAAACAAGCCAAGCTTCTTCATATCACCAAGGACCCTCTCACACAGACACCCAATATGTAAACTTCACTGCAACACAACCATAAAGAATAAAAAACACACCCCATGCATCAGGGTTATCCAGTTGTCTACTTATGAGCTTCAGGTCACATCATTTCAATATGACCAACTCCAATTTCTCCATCTTCAACATCCTTCAGGCTGCATGTTGTCTCTTGAAACTAAAACAAAATAGCAAAAAACATACACTTCATAGAGGATCAATCTTCAACTGATTCCTTTAGATTTCCTCAAGCTTGCCAGACTAAGAAATCTTCATAGAAGGAATATCCAGAACCAGAAACACCAGGAACAAGAAAATCCTAGAAAAAGGCTCTGATACCATTTGAAGGGAAATGAGTTCATCTCAGAACAAACATCTGAGAATAGTAGTGTCTTCGGTAGCTTTCATTCTTTAGGTAGCCTTAAAAGCACGTACTACTATGCCACAAAGCGGAATTAGACATAGTTCATTTCCCACATTAACCTCAAAGGAAAGTAATTGTAATTTAGAAAAAAACTAGTTTCAACAGTAATTATTAAATACATTCAATAAGCAGAATCACAAAGTAGAGAATAAGAACACAAAGGTTTACATGGGGAAAACCCTTACAAGTAAAAAACCCCACACTCAAAAATCTTAGACCCATTGTATTATTTAGCAACTAAAGAATATAGTTACAATACAATGCAGGCTCTAAGCCTTTACTTGAAGACTTTACATCTTATTCAATCTAGAGAAAATCCGACAGCATAACATTTTCCTGATCAACCTATCTCTGCTCAATCAAACAATTTCATGTTACAGGCTATACAACTTACATTGTCACATTCATTCTACATTCCAATCAATCCAAGGAAATAATTTGATTCAACTTCCACTAATGAAACAGTCTCCATAACAATTAACTGTCAAAGACATATCAAACTGTCGAACTATATAGCCTTCAATGCCATCCCATTGGGATGTTGAGGAGATGGCTTAGGAACTCCCTTTGACATAAGAATGTCTCACCGATAAATCATGTAGCACCACGGCATCCACATTGACATACAAAACTGCCTTATCCTCTCTTCAAAGAGACTGAGCTTAAAGTCCTGCCGACTTCCATTTCTCTTGTCGATGAGAGTCTCTTCGACAGCGCCTTGTCCCATCGATAAAGATTTACCACCTATGCACTGCGGACATACCTTCCATCAGGGTATTGAGGAGACTATAATCAAAGTCCCTCTAAAGTCATATGGTCCCACTGATGATACATAGCATTGCATCGAGTTGTTGAGGGGACGCCATCTAAAGTACCACTAAACACATAAAGTCTTACCTATGAAGCTTTAGATAGTCCATTGGAATCTCGAAGGGACTGTTCATGAACTCCCTTCGACATTGATTTGTTAGTCCAATGAAACACTTAATGCCATATCGTGGAGGTCATCAGAACATTGAGGAGACTAGCTACTTTGTCCCACCAAGAATTCTCTATCAGCCTGACAATCTGAAACCTGTAGCCTTCTTGCTAGTAAGTTTGAGGCATTGTTTCTCAACACATAGAAGCAAATTCAAGTATTGCAAAGGTTTGTTACAAGAACTTTCACAACACAAATCACAACATGACGTGATTCTACTAGTCAAGCGTTAGTAATATATCAATCCCGTCTTCATATATGGATTGGGTCCATTTTTGCTTTCTTATTGTAGGGACACACAGTCCTTATCAATATTTATTTATTTTCATCATCCACTGACTAGTAGAGCCACTGATGAATGTAAACACTAAAAATGAGAGAGGAGAGAACGGTGACTTAGGTTCACCACGTGGGAAGATGCCCCCAAGACATCCTCCACAACATTATGCCCCCGAGGAACTACACACAAGAATTACAATAAGATAGAGGAGAATAGAAGAATAGAGAAAGAAATAGAAGAAGCATCATGACAGAGGCAATCTCCTTGTATCCTTGACCTTACAAGAGTATCAAGGGTCATCTAACAGGACCTAAACAACATATAATGCAACACAGGATAAACACAACACAAAAATATCAATATATATCTAGGAGGAGGCCACCCTTGAGAGCAACTGGCATAGGTGCTACATCAAGTGTGGCAAAATGAGGGAGAAATACTTACCTGTTTCAATGAGATATATCCTGGTGGACAATCCATGTCTATCATCTTAGGATATATCATATCGATTTTTGGACTTGTTGATATTGTATTAACATTAAGTTTAGTACGATGATAAGCTTTGGTGGGCCTCAAAGAATGGTATCCAATAACAGTCGAGTAGTTAATTGCAGCAACTTGTAAAGGTACTCAGATTCCTTGTTGGTTTACACCACAACCATTGCCTATATAGTCACAATTTTTGTAAAGGATTTGAAATCTACGTCCATAGAGAGTCTCCATATTTTTAGAAGGCGGGGCCTCATAAGTCTCATATTCTTTAGTGTAAGTAAGAGTATCATCTTTGTTTTTTGCTAAATAAACTTTAAGTTTCTTAGTTATTTCCAAAGATTGCTTGGATGAGATTGTTGCAACTTTTGATGCTTCAGAATTAGGGTTATTAATTTTATATTCCCCTATAAAGAAAGGTGTAAAATCTAATGAACCCCAATCATTACCAAGGAATGCATTCAATGGTGATGTTGAATCTTGCACAACATTATCTGCGACAAGAGGTATTGATGAATCAACTTTTAAGTTATTCAAAATCTTATGATTGATAACTTGTTTTTGTGTTTCAATTTGTAAACAACTTTTCAGCTTTGGATTGACTTCAATGGTGTGAAGTTTATTTTCATAAATAAACTTTATTGATGGGTGAAGGGTAGATACAATTGCCTTCATGGCATGAATCCATGGTCTACCGAGAATCATATTATAGGAAAGTGCACCAGACATGACATGGAAAAGTGTAGATAATGTCACGGGTCCAACCTTTACGGGTAAAGTTATGGTACCCAGGGATTGTCTACCAACATTATCAAAGCCACGGATGTTAAGTTTATCCAGTTTAATTAAATTTGTATCAATGTTGATTCTATGTAGCAAATTGATACCGTAAACATTAAGAGCTGATCCATTGTTAACCATAACTCACTTTATCAACTTTTTGTCTATTGTGATAAAGATTATAAGAGGATCATGTTGATTTTAAACTTCAATTGATGATAATTCATGTTGTTGAAACAAAATATCTATTTTATTTGCATGCATACAATCTAAAAGAGCTACTACACCATTAGGCTTAACAACGAGTGGTACAATCACCTTTTGTAAAGCTTCCTGGAGCATTTTGTGGTATGTAGGTGATGTTTGTATGAGTTCCTAAAGAGAGATCTTAGCTGGAGCAGCATGAAGCTGCTCAACAAGATCATAATCTTGACCACCTTTAAGAGTAAGACAAGGTGGTTGAGGAAGCATAGGTTGAGAAGTTGGTAAAGTGATTGAAATGTTAGATTGTTGTTTACTTTGTTTATTATTTCATGTATTGTACGTGTGAGCAACCACATTGTGATAGGGTTGTTGCGACACATTTTGATACACTTGATTTCCTTGAGTAATTTGTTTTGCAAAATTATGAATGTAACCTAGGGGGTCTAGGTGGTGTTGGAGCACCTTGAACCATAATCACCGGTTTGAAGCACGGAGGCACAATAGGTGCCCCATGTACAATGAGTTTAGGAACATTAATACAATTATCCACTATCCCCTTAGCAGGTGGTATGAGTTTATTAGTGATGATTGAGTTAACATTGTTTGTACATTGATTAAGCTCGACATCCATCCCTAAAGGATTTAATGTGGGAGGCCTTTCTTCATCCATCAATGCTTCATCTTTTGGAAGGATAACATTGGAATGAAGGGAAGGTAAACTATTGTTAGAACAATTGTCGATGATTGTATCTTTAGTGATGTCCAAGTAGTTTGAACATGCAACCAAAGGAGAACTATTCATGGTTTCCACATCCTTAGTGATGTCCAAAATACTTGAACATTCAGCCAAAGGAGGAATAGGATGACTCTTAGAATCATCATCATCATCATATACATTAGGTAGTAGATCCATGGCATTTTCATGATTTATAGTAGTAATAGAAGGAGAAGAACTTTCACAAACATCTTTATCATGAGAATTCATGGAGATAAATTCAGTTAAATCTTTTAATATCAAAGGATATGCACCCATGAGTATTGTGAAGCTATCAAAATCATGTATATAGCAAAGAAGTTGTAGTTCATATGTAGAACATTTAGAAACATCAATATGTTTTACGGATGCTATGTGTTCTAAAACATGAGGGTTCACATTAGTGAATTTAGAGAAATTTTCAAAATCTAGGATACACTCATGTAAAGATTTCAAAGAGGAATAACATGAAGATACCATCATGAAATGTCTTGGAACAACAATGTACAATAAGATCTATTCATTTATCAAATACCGCCAATATGAGAGACTTTTGTACACCACAACACTAGTTTGAGGAAACTAGGTTTTTGTAGCTTTTGCAAAGATCAAAAACACACTAGTGCCACTACAAATAGAGTGATCAAGATGTTAAAAGTGCTGCACAAAAGGTAATATAGACAATTTTAAGATTTCTTGCAAAGAAATGTTAAAGAAATGCCAAATTTCTTATGTTGAAATACACGTGTAATTACAATCATGTGAATTTTTGAACCAAGGTATGAAATGATGCAAAAATTTTAAATGATCAATGAAAATATGCTATAAATTGATGTTAGATTTGAATTGAAATGTTTATGATGGCAGAAAAATCTGAAATAAGATTTTGACTACAAACCCTAGTTTTTGAAATTGACTAGGTTTTAGGAAAAAATGCAACTTTTTCAACAAAACCCTAGCAAATGAGATCATCAAATGCAAGGTACAATTTCATGAAATGATTTTATACTATAATATGGATAAGATTTGATGTACAAATTAGAAATTCAAATCTTTCTATCATATGAAGTGAAAACAATGCAAAACTATTCCTTTTTCTAGACTAGAATGCTTAATTTTTCACTTTTTTGAAGATCATGCAAGATTTTCAATTGGATATTGATGAATATGCAATGAAATCAATGTAGATCTGATTTGGACAATTAGCAAGATGCAAATGCTCGATTCTACAGGTTCACCAAAATGTTATGTGTGGAAAAGATGAATGATGAAGTCTAACATGCATACTAAACCAAACCCTCTTCCACAATAACATTCAAGGACAAGACTGAGCCAAATTTACTACAAAATGGAGGTGGACTAAGCTACAGATCTTGTGCTCAAGAGTGCTATGGAAAGATCAGATTTAATCATGCCTTTCATCAAACCCTAGGTCAATCAATGCACTAAACCCTAGATTTGTAAAGATCTGATCATAACAGGTGATGCACAACATATATTCACAAACCAATTTCACAAGAGTGATTAGAGAATTATCAGAACTTGTGTCTCAGAAGCTGGAAAGTCAAAGGACTATTTCGCAAGCATCCAAGTCCTAGAAGTCAGAATCTTCAAAAACTGAAAACTAGAGAAATGTCACAGAAGATGTTCCGATGCTTGCTTTGATGTCTATTTAGGTAGAAAGACTATTTCATAGGTGCCTAAGTCTTCTGTAGAGGAATATTCTAAAAATGCTTTCAGATCCTGAAACCCTTTTCAGTACTCAGTCTTCTTGTACCTTCACCTTTCTAGATCTCACACCTGTAACCTGCACACAAGAAAAAATGGGTTTGAGGTTATGGTGTTTAGGGATTTACCTCAGTCAAATCTTGGGATAGCATTCAAGCTTCCCAACACTGTTGTTTGATAGAGAGTGTGTACCCTAGTAGGGCAGAGGCTAAACATAAATCAATGATAGAATGATTCAAATAACAATGATATCAGCTTGGAGGTGAAGCCCTTAGGAGAATGAAGATCCTTCACCTCATAAGAAGATGGATGATGATTCTAAATTTGCAACAACACATGCAATAGAAACACAAATCTACTCTAGAAACACAATGAATGCTTTGAATGCTCTTTGCCGCAAGATCATAAGTTTACAATATCCATCTAGGTTACAAATGAATTAAAAAACACAATTATATGTTTTCCCACTAACATTCGTGAAATTAATCAAAAGAGCCGACAAGGAGAGACCCTTATAAAGGTCCTATGCCAACATTGATTTGAATTTTCCCCAACCAATCAAGGAGGACTTGGGTACGGGTGCCCAAGTCCCAAGGCACCTTTTTGGTCTAGGGTAAGGCATAAAATGGGCCCCTAATTCCAAATTTACATGGGTTTTAGAGGATTTTGCATCAGGATGAATATTTTTCTTGTATAATGTAATCACAGGGACCTAGGAGAAAAACTAGGAGGTAAAAAGGCATGTGTCCACTTTTTACTCCATAACAGGTTCCTTCAGCATTATTATTTTTTTAAATGATTAATTGCATCTTAATCGTATTGCTAGAATACATGATTTAGTTGAAATATGCATATTAAATAGTTAATATTTACTTGTGTAATTTTATCATTCGCTTCGACTATTTTACATATTGGGCAAATGTGCATAATGTTTCATTAAGTGTGTAGGAAAATTATAGGGTATGACTAATGGTTGGTATGTGGAGAATGTCGACATGGATATCAGTTAGTCACCTCACCTTAGATGTCTCCCCAATGTTGAAACTAGTGAAAGTCTTATTTGAGTCAATTACAATTCTAGATCCCCTTATGATAGACCCATAAAATGTCTTCTTGAGTGTGTTACCTATCATTTGTGCAATTGTATGTTTGCTTTGTATGTGTGAAATGATTATTAGTGGCTTTAAAATCATATGTTTATGCTATCGATTCTTAGTGTAGAGGAAGTAATTTATTTGGGTTGTGAAATTCATTAATTGTGATAGCCATATATTTTAATTGTTTGGTTCCTAGAAATAGTTTAATTTCCATTTGATAGAAATATTTAACTTTAGATTATTGTTTAAGGTGAATTGGCTTTGGGAAAATAAGAAAAAGTGAATAGCCTAATCCTAATTAGTTGCATATAAGGACAAAGGGCCTTGTTTTTCATTATTATTTATGCATTCTTGAGTTTGGAGAGCAAAATAAAAGAGGAAAAACTCAAATTGGATTTTTCTTGCTTGGTATTTCTTGGATTGAGTTGTTGTTTGAAGGAGAATCATTTGGAAGTGGAAATTGAAATAATTGAGGTAATTTATTTTTTGTTTGAATCTAAGTTTGAAATTCTATTTGAATTTGAGTTGTAGGAATTTTAATTTTCAAAAACTGATTTTCCTACTAGAGTTATGTCAAAAAATTTTAAAATGCAAATTGAGTTGAAAAGTGTGTTGTTGAGTAGGAAGGGAAGAAAATGATAGTTTATAATTTTAGTTTTTGCATTTTTTTGAAATGGAAAAAAATATACAAATTTCTCTGTTTTAGCCTATCAAATTATGCCAAAAAAATTGTGTTTGGGAAAGTATGCTATTGGGCAAATTTGGGTCAAGAGGGTATAATTAGAATTTGGAATTTTTATGTTTTTCAAAAAATCGGAAAATTGGGAATGCATTTGGGAAGGATGCTCCAAGATCTGTCAATGGCAGATCTTAGACATTTGTGAAAATATTTTATTGAATTTTGAAAATTCTCAATAGTACACGATATGTGGAATAATGGACTATCCCATAGATTAAATTTTATATGTGCATTGGGAAGCATGTTTTCAGAGAAAACTGCTCCTTTACTAGTTTTTGGGTTCCTTGAAGAAGGTTGACTTTGAATTGTTTGGGATAGGTAGATATCCATAGGATGCTTGGGATAGTTAGTTTCCCAACATGTTGGAAGAGGCTGGGTGTAAGAAGTGTGTTGAAGTACCCCTTGAGCTTGTTTAAGTGTGTGATTAAGAGTGATTGACGTTGACCTTGAGGCTCTTATGTGTGAGTGGTGGACATGCATCTTGAGGCTCTTATATGTAAGTGGTGGACATGCATCTTGAGGCTTCTATGAGAGTGGTGGAATCCTTCCTTGAGGCTCCTATCATATGAGTGTCTTCTTTGTGCATTGATTCACATGTGTGCCATATGTTTCCATTTATGCTTGTTGTGGTGTGAGTAACCGCATGTGAGTTGTGAGCACTGATTGGTGTGAGTGTTACCTTGTTGCGGCATGTGTGTGTGTGAATCCATTGTGTGACTCATGTGTGAGTGATGGTGTTTGAGACTCTTGTACTTGAGTGACTATGTCCTTGATCTAAGTGTATCCATGATCTTCTGCTTTATAGATCAGGGGTTGCCTATGGCATAAACATCTATTGCACTCGACAATGACAATATGGTAGGGAGGTGGGTAAAATTTCCCATTTGTCATCGAGAAGATCTTTTAGGAGCTAGATGGTTTTCTTGTCCATTTTTGGCATTTTGAGCATGTTGTACTTTGTGCTTATTGTAGCACATTGGAGGTGATTTATTAATATTGTAACATCATTTCTTACGTTAATTCTTTATTGGAGTGCAATCCTTCCATGCTTGAGAAGTAGCCTCCTTATGTTATTATTATATGATCTTGTTTGGTTGGAAAACCGATGAAGGTGGACTCCACCCAAAACACTTACTATAGAGATTGAACAAATTCAAACATATGAAATCAAGATTTAAAGTAATCTCTTATTACTGAATTGGAGATTGCTCCACAATTTGTTATAGAACTACATATAGACAATACTCTAACTAGGATGTAATCACACAAGGATCAATGGATCCTTTGTTACAACAATATGATTATTTGTGTAGATTTTTGCCGTCACACCAAAAGCATGTACTAGTGGTGGAGAGGGATCTCATCGTCAATATAGTCGCTATGCAAACACCCCACCCACACAATAGAACTGGATACAACCACGTACCATGTGGGATTCATACCCACTACGTACCACGTCGATAAGCTAAGCTTACACAAATGAAGGGTCAAGGACTCAAGGGACTCAAACCGATGACCTGTGCTCTGATACCGTGTAGATTTTTGTTGTCACACCAATATCACGTACTAGTGGTGGAGAGGGATTTCATCATTGATATAGTTGCTACACCAACAATTTGATAACAACAAATACAAACCCAATAAGTCCTAGAAAAATAGAAGATTAAATCCACAACAAACTACAACAAATTACAACTTACAATGCTCTGATTTCTGGAGCTTTTTGTCTCTTTTGGAGCTTTAAAAATAGTTTATTTCATCCTATGTCCGCAATGCCACACCTATAGCTGCCAAAAATAACTTCCCCAACCTCATCTCCTACTCCCTTAACCCTCTTGGGTGTTCAAACCTTATACCCAACTCTCTTGTAACTTCGCTCCTCTTTAATTCCACTTTTTGGGCAATTAATTTCCACCACTGAAAAATAACTGAAAATAGCATAACTTTTGGAAGCCATAACTTTTTATTTGGGTACTCGATTTGGCCCTTGTTTTCTTAAACTCAAGAGATTAGAGTGTTCTATAACCCTATAATTCAAGTAATTCAATTTCCCTAAATTTTGGGGCCTCATTCAACCATTTAAATCCTCAAAACCCAAATTTAAGATTTTTTAAGGTTCTTTACAAATTGGAAACTTTAATATCTTGACTCTTAGACATGCCCTTGGGTTGAAACTCACTTGCAATGTTTATATAACAATTCTAGAGATTTGGGTAAAATTTCAAGTCCATATGTGCTCAAATACAAACTTTCTAAAAATAGAGTACCTACTATTTTTAACCTTTTTGGAAACTTTGAATGTTCAAGACCATTCTACAAAACTTTTAAGAGGAAATAAGATTTATGGGTATTTGCAAAACCAAAATTAAAATGAACTAAAATAAAATATTTTTTTGGGTGATGCAAGATTGCTCTTACACCTCTGGATGCTCCTGCATTAGACATCCAGGATTGTTTAAGAAGTGACCTTTTCACATTTTCAATGTTTGAGGAAGACCAATGTGTTCAACCTCTTCTTTGGATAACCACAATGAATCTTCAACAGGTCTTCCTTTCTATTTGACTAAGTATTCTTCATATTGCCTATTTCTTGTGCTCCTTGCACAACTATCTAAAATTTCTTCAGTTTATTCCCTCTCTGAAATAGGTGCTGGGATATGCCACTTCCCTTATATTTGTCTATTTTCTATACTTCCTTCATGATACTTTGACAAATCAACAATATTGAATAAGGTGAAAAATGGATCCAACTTGGCAACTCAGCTTCATAGGCATTCCCTAATTCATGTTGCTTCAAAATCTTACAAGGTCTGAATTTCTTCATGTTCAGTTTATTGTATGTTCATACAGGGAATCCTTTTTTTCTAAGCTGGACCATAAGCTCTTCTCAAACTTTGAATTCTTTTAATCTTCTTTTCTGGTATGCCTTCTCTTTATATTGATTATTCATTTTAGTGAGATGCTTTCTTACCTCCTCATGTAGATTTTTCATGTGTTGTACAAAATCTTCTGCATCTGCAATACTCTTTTCCTCCTTATCCATCTTCCTCAAATTTGAAACATTTCTACAACTACTTCCATATACAATCTAGAATGGTGATTTTCTTGTACTCCTGTTAACTAAGTTCTTGTATGTAAACTCAGCCCGTGGAAAATCATGTCCCATCCCTTTGGCTTTTCTCCCACCAAATAAATCAAAAGGTTGCCCAAAATTTTTTTACAACTTCTATTTGACCATTAGTTTGTGGATGATGTGTAGAACTAAACTTAAAACTTGTTTTTAGTTTCTTCTAGAATGTCTTTCAAAAATATCCAACTAATTTTGTATCTCTGTTTGAAACTATGCTCTTGGGTAGACCATGAAGTCTAACCACTTCCTTGAAAAATATCTCTGCAATATGAACTGCATCAATTGTTTTCTGGAAAGGAATGAAATGTGTCATCTTAGAAAATCTATCAATCAATGCTAAAATGGAATCATGACCTCTTTGAGTCCTTGGTAAACCAAGTACAAAATCTATACTAATGTCTCTCCATGGTCTTTCAGGTATAGGTATAGGATGATATAAACTAGTATTTAGACTCTTTCCCTTAGACATTGACATATCCTGCAACTTTGTACAAAAAATTTCACATCCTGATATAACTATGGCAAATAATAGCTATGACTTACTAAGGCAACTGTCATGTCTCTCCGAAAATGTCTTGCTAATTCTCCATTATGCTTTTCTTTTATCAAGTTCTCTCTTATGGAACTTCTTGGAATGCATAACTAACTTCCTCTGAAAAACATGCCATCTTGGATTATATAATCCAACCATTGTGTTTTGTCCATGGTGATAGGTTCTAGGCAAGCTTTCCATGCCTCTGAAAAATATGGACCTTCTGGATATAAATGTTTGAGTTCTTCAAAATCAACAATTTCAATCCTCATCTCTACCAATAAATTTTGTCTCCTACTGAAGGCATCTACAACTCTGTTAGACTTTTCACTTCTATGCTTCAACACAAATGTATAGCTTTACAAAAATTTGACCCATTTCAAATGCCTTTGATTTAACTTTACCTAGCTATTCAAATGTTGTAAAGCTTGATGGTCAGTATATAAGACAAATTCCTTAGGCAAAAGATAATGTCTCTATTTATTTAATGCTTGAACAATTGCATAAAATTTCTGATCATAAACATGATACTTCTTCCTAGCATCATTGAGTTTTTCACTAAAATATTCAATGGAACTTTCCAATTGACTTAGTATTGCTCCTATGGCATTGCCACTAGCATCACATTCTACTTCAAATACCTTGTTAAAATCTGGAAGTGCTAAAACAAGTTTCTTTGTAACTTTATACTTCAACAAATCAAAACTCTTGGCTACACCTATAGTCCATTTTAATTCTTTTATGTCTCCTCTCATTGTCTTAGTTAATGGTGCACATATGCTACTAAATTTTTAATGAACTTTATATAAAATCTAGTCAATCCATGAAATGATCTTGTCTTAATGAGACTTTTACTGTAGGTTATTCTATGATAGTCCTTACTTTCTTTGGATCCATCTTAAGACCCTCAGCTAAGATCAAAAATCCCAGATACACTAACTCTTTCTTCACAAAACTGCACTTTTTTAAATTTATCAACAATTTCTCCTCTCTCAACCTCTCAAAAACTCTATGAACATGCATCAAATGTTCCTCCAAAGTTTTGATGAAAATTAGAATATATCTAAATAGACAATAAAAAACTTACCCAAAAATTCCTTAAGTACCTCATTCATGAGCCTCATGAAAGTGCTTGGTGCATTGGTTAGTCTAAATGACATCACTAACCACTCATATAATCCTTCTTTTGTCTTGAATGTCATCTTCCATTCATCTCCTTCCCGTATCCTAATCTGGTGATACCCACTCTTCAAATCTATCTTGGTGAAGTACTTTTCTCTACTTATGCAATCCATGATATCATCCATCCTTGGCAAAATAAATCTATAATTGATTGTGATTTTGTTGATGGCCCTAGAATCAATACACATCCTCCATTCTCCATCCTTCTTAGGTCCTAGTAATATAGGTCTTGCACATGGACTCAAACTCTCTCTGATTAATCCATTTCTCAACAATTCTTGAACTTGTCTATTCAACTCTTCATTTTCTGCAAGAGTCATTCTATGGGCTACATTGTTAGGCAAACTAGCTCTTGGTATCAAATCCATCTGATGAATTATGCTTCTCACTAGCAGAAAACCTTTAGGTACATTATCTAAAACAATATCTTGAAACTCATCCAACAAAATTGAAATATTTGCAAGTACATATTCTCCTTCTTCTTTGTTGATTTTATAAATCAAGGCAAAGCACATGTTCATGCTTCATTCCATCCATTTGTTTTTCCATCTACCAAATATATCCTAGCATTTCTACATACATTTTCCTCTAGACTTCTTTCATAGGTTTCAGCTTATGTCTCATTCCATCTTTTGTCAAAGAATAAGCGTTAGCACAACCATCATGAATAGCACACCCGTCATACTGCCACGACCTTCCCAATAACAAGTGACATACATCCATTGGCATAATCTCACATAACACTTCATCATGATAATTTCCAATCTTAAACTTTACCAAAAAATTTCATTAACCAAAGCCTTATGATATTTTTGTAGCCAAGCAATCCTATATGGATGTAGATGCTCTATTCTTTTCAAATTCAACTTTTTAACCATTTCTTCAGAAACTAGATTATCCATACTTCCACTATCAATGATTACATTACAACATTTACCTCCTGACTTACACTTTTTTTTAACAAGCTCTTTTTTTGGGCTAGTTCTTCTTTTCCTTCTTCCTTCAAAAAGGCTCTTCTAATGACAAGGGTCTCTCCTCTTTTAGATTCTTCTGAATGTTCAGATCTATTCATCTCATCGACATGGGAAAATCTTGCATTACCCTCTGGTCTTTTATTTGTCCCTCCTTGATTTTTTCAATAGTCAGAAGCTTTATGTCCTTCTTCACCACATTTGAAACATGTTCCTATGAATCCTCTTTAAAATCTTCCTCTTCCTCTTTGATATCCATTATTTTGGTCTCTAGGGCGGTATGTATTTTCACCCCTATTATGTTGGTTGATGCTTGCATCATCATTTTTATTTTGTTCATCTTGTTTTCACAACTTCCATATGATCTTCCTCCTATTCTACCACCATGACCTCTTCGTCTTTGTTTGTTTTCAAATTTCCTATTTAATTTTTCTTCAACTTTCATGGGAAACTTGTGTGCATATTCAATAGTAGTTAATCTTACTAGGCTTAGTTCTTCTTGAATAATGGGCTTCAACCTATTGATGTATATGGCTACTTTTTCTTTATTGGCTTCAGAGTGACCTACTTGAATGATGACTGTGTAAAATTCTTTTGTATACTCTTTGACTATTTTTTTCATCTGCCTCAAACTTTTCATCTTCTTTAGGAGTTCCAACTCATAATCTACAAGAATAAATTGCTTCTTCAATTTGTCTACCATTCTATCCCATCTAGTAATTGGGAAGCACCATGAGTTAAAATCAAAATGATTGAAAGGTTTCCAAATGAAGATGAAGTTAGTGAAGGAGAATTTCACAAGGAGCACAAACTGCAAATAACCATAGGAGTAGAAGACTATCCTTGAACTACTAGAGAAATACATAGGATATTCCATGGACCTACGACAAAAGACAAATGGAAAAATGAGCATCAGTTTTGTTCTCCCATAGGAGAAAAGGGAGCCTTAAACTCCCTTCAAGCTATTTCAATTCTTGCAAAGTATCTAAGAACATGATGAAGTCAAAATCTATATGCAAGATGAATTTGACCTACTCATTGATTTATTGAATTGTGATGGGGTCCTATATTGGACCTATTCTCATCAGTAGGTCTACAAATCCTTGGCTCACCTTACATTACCTTGAAAAATCATAAAGTTAAATCCAAGAGAACAAGATAGTCCCTCAAGTCCTTATAGGATAGGATAAATTATCATCAAGAAGGGAAATAACAAGAACAAGAATCATAGAAGGAAAAGAAAATTTCAAGAAGACTAGAAGGGTCCCTACATGATTAAAGAAGATGTTGGAAATGATGCTTATCTTTTGTGCACTATGGAGGGTGAATAATTCAGTGAAATGGTTAGCACCTTTCACCTAAAGAAATATTATGTCTAAAAACCTTAAAAATCATAAAAACACAAAATCCAAAAAAAAATCAAATAACTCAAAAAATCCATAATAATCATAAAAATCATGAAAAACAACAAAAAAGTATATTTTTGCATTTCACATTTTGTTTCATCATGCATCAGTGAGTGACACACTCTTGTTTGCTTTTTGTATTAGTAAGGAGTTTAAGGTTGCTTAGGTATAGGTTGACCCTTTGAGCCTTTGAGATTCCTTATGATCATCTATATCGCCAATCATTCCCGTTACATTCCCTAGAAGTTCAAATTGAAGCCAAGCTCTTAGCTTCATATTGATCCTAGTCTTAATGAATCATAATTTTAAGTCCAAATGAAGTCAATACTCAAACCTAAAATACCCAATAGAATATTTCAAGTAGACCTTCCCCATTTCTCCTTAGCAAAAGGGAAGTCCAACTAGATAGTGAAAACCCTTGGTGGTGCTTAGCCCCTTATATTTCCTAGTAAAAAACATTAGGGGGATCATAACTCCACAAGAAGCAATAAAAAATAATAAGGGTACAAAAAAAAGAGAGAAAACACAAAAAATGAATGAAAAATTTAGAAAAGATACTGCAAAATACAAAAAAAAAAAAGAGAAATAAAAATAAACAAGAAAAATTAAAATAGAGAATTGTTGATTTCATACTCTTGGGTGGAGATAAATCTAAGCTCGAAGATAATGTGATAATGGCATCTATCGGAGAAAATAAAAAAAAGAGGTACAAAGTGCACACATGCACTAGCTAGGTAAAGCCAAGAGTCTAACTATCTTTAGGATCATCTTTTTCTCTGGAGCCTTTCCTTTACCCCAAGTCTATCTTGTTGGTCATCTCTGATCTAAGTCTAGAAGGTACCAATAAATGGTTTTCTTGCCTAAGTTTAAAGCTTATCAGAATGTTTTGTCTAGACAAGGATTAATATCTAGCCTTTTGTAAAGCTAAAATCAGAAACTTTCCATCTCCCTCTCGTTCCCACTTGAGTTCTTCACAAAATCCCATCCCAAGGTTTAGAAGGTCTCCCTATGTTGAGTTAACTTGAAATCCCCTAAGTCAAAAATCCCATTTAAGAGAAGTCACAATGTTTGTTCCACTTGCATACATCATACCATAAAGAGAAAAAAAAAAAGAAATAACTCATGCTATAACTCATGACATAGCATAGAAATTGGAAAATGTGTTGCATTTGTACCTTCGTGTGTTCTTGCATCCATTAATTTCATGATACATCTCATAGATTTTAAAAAATACCAAAAATATTGCATGATCATTTTGTTGTAAAAAATAAGAAGCCTAAACTATCCATGTGCACAAAAGATAAAAGAAGGGGGCATGAGACATCAAACACAATCACAAATAAAACTTGAATGGAGTCATCATAATACATATCAAAAGTCTAAGTTCATGAAACCTCACTAGTAACCTGTTATAAATGCTAAACAAAAGTGCACTCAAGTGTGCAAGGGGCCAAAACCAAAACTTAAGACTAGAAACCTCAAGGATGATTTTGACTAGTGGAACCCTCAGGTCTCTTGCTTCAAGGTCTCCTTTGACTATTCACTACCTTAGAAGGTCTATAAGTCTTGTGAGAATAGGAAGGCATCTGACTAGGAGCTCGTGAATGGGATGGGCCCACTATCTGAGTCTACCATTGAAGCCCTAAAGCTAGCCGTCACTCTAAGTAAAGCATTTTGAACATCAAGCACACTGATCCTCGCTCTATGAGAAGCAACTTCTCGACATGTATGGTAAGTGGAATCTAGGATATATGTATGACAACCTGCTAAGGATGGAAAGTGAGCATGAACAAGGAGAGTATCCCTTGATTTACCAATAGCAAGGAGTAGCAAGTCTAAGGAAGCATTACAAAAGAGTTCCCTTCATCCATCCACTGTACCTATGAAAAGATAATGAAGAGATGATGATTCAAGGTTCAATTCCAAACCATTACTTTGAAATT
Organism: Cunninghamia lanceolata; assembly: GCA_027924645.1. Taxonomy (NCBI): domain Eukaryota; kingdom Viridiplantae; phylum Streptophyta; class Pinopsida; order Cupressales; family Cupressaceae; genus Cunninghamia; species Cunninghamia lanceolata. The sequence continues at coordinate 4,860,765 of BSBN01000524.1, forward strand.
ATCACAAAGCAACAAGAAAAGAGGAAGTTGGTAGAATACTCACGTGGATCGCTTGGTTTCCAGGAGGGGTCACTATGCCTCATATCCTCCTTTGATAACTTTGAAAGTAGACCATGCATATGCCTATGGGGAGTTGCATCTAGTACTATCTCCTCTTCATCTAAAGGGACCTATGTGTCTCATGTGTCACATTCCCCCTAATTAGGATCATAATCCTCATCCTTAGATTCATCAGTCTCTTCCTTGATAGTGACAAGTCTGTGAGATTGAGATATTTGCACTCGCCTACAACTAGTCTCACAAATAGGCTTAGTAACTGAGACCCCAAGAAATAGAGGAACCCACAAAAGTGCCATATGATGAGCATAAACCATCTCATGTATAGACCTATAGCAAGTGGGTACTAGGCAAAATCCTCTAGAAAGTCATCTCCAAACTATTGAAGAAATCAAGTGACATGATGGGCCTCAACCAAGCCATTCTTATTAGAAAAATGGCTCACCTCTTGAAAATAATCATGTACCACTGTCACGTGGCCACAACCCCTCCATGTCAACATAAAGATCAAACTAAAATCAACATATGTGAGTGTAGCCACGATATGGGTGGTAGCATCATAAGGACCAAGGCATCCCCATCGCATAGCTCTTAACAATCTAGGATTAGAAAGAGCCACACCTCTTTGAAATGAAATATGCTATAGAATCCAAGTCACGATAAGAGAAGGATGACTGAAAGCAAGATCACCTCATTGTGAGATATAGTATAGGTCTCAATACACCATAACTTAAGAATGCCAATCTCCTAGGAAAAAATAGAACCACACTCGAGCCTCTATATGATTGGTTCCAAACACCACCTAAGTATGGAAGACCCCTTATCTCTTGATAAATGAGATAAGGTCAATCCAATAAAGACCTTCTACAAAGGAGGAATTGCAAGGCTAGGAACTGAAGTTAGTTGAACTCTAAGATGATCTTCAGGATAGTTAACCCCCATATAAGTAGCCTAAGATAATATTTCTCTCTCATTCACTCTTAGGAAGAGCAATCCGATCACCTTTGATAGGAACTCCTAGTATATGATAAACATCATACAAAGTAATTATCCACTCTCCAGATACCTGAGGAAATCAAATTGTGTTCCAATTAGCATCCCAGTACATCAAGTTGTCACAACATATGCGAGAAGAAGGATGTACGATAGGAACACGTGTTATCTTGTTAAAACATGTCTTCTTCAAGATAGAAAGATATCCAGTAGATAAAGACTCAAAGGACTCTACAAACCAAAATTGCTCATGGGTTACATTCCATCTAATGTGCATCTCTTGTCAAGATCAAAGATAGCAAATGCTAGATAGTTGGTCAATCATGAAAAAATCACAAAAGAAGTATTGCAACTAAAAAAATTGCAATAAGTGAAGAAGTTAGTATTGAAAAGTAGAGAAAACTAAGTGTCGGAACTATCAAAGCATTCAAAACTTCCATCTAAATTTTTTTTATGGGTTTCCCCTTTTACTAGGGGTGCCCCAGAATTGCAAGTTGAATCTATAGGGGTGACTTTTCTTGTGAAAGGGGTGACCCTACCCCATGCCTAAAAATGATAAATGCTCAGAAAACATTAAAAATGATAACATTTCAAGAAATGAAAACTCACTAAAATACAAAAGGAGAGAATCTAGGCCATTACAATGAAGAAACTTGAAAAATAATAGATTCTTTGTAAGAAATCAACTAAAGAAAAACCTAGAGTTTCAAGAGGGGGTTTTCTCATTTTTTGTACTTGATTAATAGTAGGCAGAAGATTGGTAGCCATAGCAATGATCTCCTTCTCAAACTCTCTCCGTTGCCTATTCACTTGTACGAATCCATCACCGTTTGATCACTCTACCTCTCAATTCACCTCTTTATTCTTCTCTTAGTTTAGTTTGCATTTAGACATTTGGTTTGTGGTGAAGGGGGTAAATCATAAAACACACAATAACAGAAATTGAAAATAGAAAATAGAATGATATTTTATTAATATGCGCAAAACATTACATTATAGAAGCTCAAATATAATCAGGGGATGAATCCCCTATGGGATGCAACACATAACAACTCCCTCTCTCAAGACTCTAGAATCTTCAGCCTTCTGTAACCCCAAATCAACTAGGGTTTCTATTTTCCCACTTTTTCTTGACTCTACACCTTCCCCCTTAACTCTACTACCCCAAGGGTTCCCAAAAATGGTCATATATAGCCCTTTTTGGCGGCCACTAGCTCAATTTCGAAATTTGCATCTCCCCCCAAAAATAGGTCAACTTCACGGGGACATAACTTTCGATCCGACCGTTGGATTTATAATTATAATACCTTTTTGGAAAACTCTCGAAAAGATGGTTTTGCACAAGTGGTACTTAAAGGTAGGTTGTTTGGGTTTCCTACCAAATATTGGGCCTATCGAGAGCCTCTAAGTGCCTCAAATTTGACTTTGACTATTTCAATAAGATTTTTGGAATTTGAAATTTTAATATCTCACAAATGACAAATGATATTGAAGTGATTTCTTCACCATTACCTTCAATTCACCATTCTGGAGGTCCGTATAAGATTTTGTATCCAACCCTGCACAAATGTAAACTTACTAAAAATAGTAACCCTGCCAAATTTAGCCCTTATTGAAAAGAAACAACATTTTTTTTGGTTGATGCAAGATTGCTCTTACACCCTGGATGCTCCTGCATCAGTTTGTTTTAGCTTTTGTAGTGCTTTCCATGTCCTTGTTTTACGTGTATTTCATTCTTACAAGTCCTTAAGATGAAACAAAATGACTTAGGTATATCTCACACGTCAACTATACATCTTTTTGTTTCTATTATAGTGACTTATTTTGAATACATCATGAAGTCAAGTTAACAATTGTTATTTCAAGTATGAATGTGGGACAATGACAACAAGTAAAGGCCTAGTTTGAGAATGGTACCTACCCTTCATGTAGACTATCATCCTTGAGGGAGTAAATATGTAAGTATGGAAAAGATGTGCATGCCTATATGGTGATCTAAGGATGAGCTATAGTCCTAATCACATACATGTAAGTGTGAATATATATACCTTTCAATAATATTCCTCTTAGTGATGTGTCTTTGTTCATTTTTCATCTTGTTTGTGTTTTTTAAACCTCTAGACTAACCTTCTACAATATTGCACACCTTTTATCTTGCCTTCTAACCAAAGTTTGACAAATCTTTTGTCACTTTCTAGCCCTGATAAACTCATCAATCCACTCCATAAGAGGGGAAATTCATGTTTCCAAGGGGTATTTTCATCATTTCATCCCTTTAGAATCATCTAATTAACCTCCCCATTCCATTCCTGGCCTCAATTTTTATGTCAGATCTTTCCTTTTGGGTCGCCCCCTATCACTATAGGATCTCCTTGGGTGACCTTTTAGCTAAATTAGGATCTCCAAGGGCAACTTTCCTTGGTAAATGGGGCAACCCACCATTCGGAGATCCTATGGTTAGTTTTGAGATGCCAAAACCATTCTTACACCTCCTAAACCATTCTCCACCATGGAAACCACTTGTACAAAACCTCATTTGTGGGTCGCCCCATATGACTTCAAGATCTCCCTAGGTGACCCAACAACTTAAGTAGGATCTCTAGGGGTGACTTGCCCTAGTGAAAGCGGCAACCCACTTCCTGAAAGGGGTCACCCTATCATCTTTTAACATGCATGTTTTCTTCCAATTGTGGTCAAAATTTGCTCCAAATTGAGCCCTGATTGCATGAGTCTTCTTCTCTAACAGATTGTCAACTCCTAACTGATTTAACACTCCTAATCATCCCAATCTTATCTCCAAATCAATCTTAGTTATCTTTAAATTAGTCAAGTGTTAACTTCATTTCTTCTCCTATATAATCTTCTATACAACCAGTGTTCACTCTCAATCAGAATCAAATCACTCCCCAATCTATTTCTGTTAACTCCCCAATCACCACCACCTCTATAAATATATCCTCCTCTATGCATTTGGGGAGGTAAATTTAGTATTGTTGTTCTTACTTTTTATTTACTTTTCTAATTATCTCCATAGCATTTTTATTCTTGTGTAAGACCCCATGAGCCTTTTCATTTTTTGCATTTAGCTTCCATAGCTCTAAGCCATTGTTCTTCTTAGGCATTCTAATGCCTAATTGTTTTCAAAGATTCAAAGCTTCCATTTTATTCCATTTTCTCCCATCTTCATTTATGTCGCCAAGAGGAGGACCCCACTACTATAGAGGAAGAGAGGGTTGCCACAAGGACTTCTGAGGGCTCAGTCCAGGCACTACCATCTTCTTCATAGCAAGTTCTTCGTGTTTTATTATAGCAATTAACTCACATTCTGGCTCTTGGAAAAGTAATCATTGCTTTGATTTTTCCTTGATAGGTTGTTTCTTTGTTTTCATAAATTAGTATTGCTTTGATTCAATTAGATTAGCTTTGTATTTTCTCATTAGATTATATTTATTTTCATTTTTCAATTTCAATTCAAAATCGTTCCACGATTGCTACAATGCATATTAAAAAACACATATAGGTTGCATACATATTTCAATTCATAGGTAATTAGAAAATATTTTAATTTGGAGAAAAGGGAAAAAAAAAATTTACATACATTTAGATTGCATTCATAAGAAAATTACAAAAACATTAGGAAAAATTAGAGAGAAACAAGAACAAAACCCTTGATCTCATCATGAGGTACACATCAATTCAACCCAAACATTAAAACAAGAACAAAACCCTTGATTTTGTCATGAGGTACACATTAATTCAAACACACTTAACACACTCAATGTGAAGCACAACAATTCTCTTATTTCCAAGAATTCAAAGTGCCTAGGAAATAGGGAAAATTTGATACAATCCATCCTTGACAAGATTGGGGAGAACTTCCCCTATCCAATTCACCAACAAAATATAGAACAAGCAAGGGAAGAACAAGAACATCAACAATGCATTAGAGATCAACAACCCTTGATAAAACAGGTCCTACGAGATGAAGAAAGGAGACAATAATGTCTCTGACTTATCAACAAACAAAATGGCCTTCATGCTAGGCTTAGGAGACTCGGGACTCGTGACCCTTTGGGTCATACAATTATCACAACAATAAAAATCAAATGTCTCCACAAGAACAATCATCAAAACACACACATAACATAAAACCCAACCGCCATCTGTGACATTCTGCTCCCTTAAGAAAGAGAGCAAAACAAACCCATGGTCCTACCTCCACTTGGCAACTCTTGCCACATGAGTGGGAGTGACTAGGGATCGCTCGTAGCAAGGCAGATGGTTCATGTGTCGTGTTGGAGTGTGACTCATCTATAAATTATCTAGGTCACATTCTAAACGATACAGTGTCATACTGCTATTTGGAGCAAGAGATCTCTACATTTATTATGGGTTTTCTTAGTTCCCTTGCCATTGAGTAGTTTTTTTTATTTGTCTCTCTCTTCAAATGGTCGTCACCCACAATGGCCCTATATTTTATGATGGATTCCCTATATTGGATGCTCAAGAAAATGGCTTCCAAATTCCCATGCAAGTTCATACCAAAGATGGATCACAAGGTGATTCTTTTTCTTTGGATGTTATTTTGTCTACTCATGATTTTGAGAATGCCAACAAATGGCTTGAAAATTATACACTTGTCAGTTATTTTGTGGGAAGAATTACCTCTAAATTCATGCTCTAAATTTAGATCAACTCGACTTAGGTCCCACATGGGGTCCATGTAGAGACCATTCAAAATCTTACTAAAGGATTTTTCTCATTTATTTTGTTCATGTCAAGTTTGCTACGGCCATTTTTTAGCATTGTCCGTAGTGCATTCAATCCTCCTTTTTTGTTTTTTCCCCATGGTCTTGAGACTTTATTATTTCTAAGAAGAACTCTCTTCAAGTCATAGTCTAGGTTGAATTCTCAGTCTTCCTTTGCCACTTTGGCCCTTTTTAGACCATGTCATGGTGTTTCTGGGGTAGGTGGTTCATGTTGAGAAAGAATGTTTCTTTTCCACTTTCCCTCAATAAAGGGTTTGTGTTCAAGTTGACTTATCTAAGGACCTTTAGGAATCCATTAAATCCCAAGTTGGCACTTAGACCTTTTCCTAGCAGGTCATGTATCATAATATGCCAAATACTTGTTATATTCACCAATCCTCAAACCATAAAATTTGAGACTATCAGTTAGTTGTTCAATGGCCCAAGCCTCCACCCAAGTATCTCTTTGGGGATCCTTCACCTTTAAAAAATGGGGATGGATGGACCACAATGAGTAATAAAAAAATCTCGTACTCCTGGTGCTAAAGGAGTTGACCCACAATGGAAACTATTGGACCACAGGTTTCAAAGCCTAATAAGGCAACTAAAGCTAGTGATTCTCAACCCAAAGGGGAGTTGTCACAAGTAGAAAACAAGCCTCATTTTAATAGATCATTAATTATGGCTAGCATTATTTCTTCCCAATTGGATACTCAACTACCCTTTCCATCTACTTCTTGCTAGTCATGTAGTCTGATTCATGAGATAGAGGAGGGAAAATTTGTGCCTAAGAAGAAAAGGGCTCCTATGGGGTTTCATTCCCCTAATTTGACAACATTTTTAGAGGACTAATTTCTGAAGAACTATTATCGATATCTTGATGAGCTTGATAATGATAGCATGGGCCTTTATTCCCACTTTCCATAAATTTTATTTCATGGAATGCAAAGGTTTTAATAGACCCCAAAAGGAAATACATCATGTGGGATGTCCATCAATGATTTCCCAACCTCAATGTGTTTTGTCTATAGGAGTTAAAAATTGCAAGTTTCATGTTTTTTGCAATCTATCATGTCATCTATCCAAAAGTCACTTTTTACATAGTGATCATGAACTCAAATAGAACTTTCCACTTTCATTTTGCCTAGGTGGTAGCTACACATGGTGGCTCAAGGACATGACCCCACTATCCATGCATTGTGGGTCCTCTTTAATATTAATAACCATTCCCTTGGGGTTGTTAATATTTACACTTCCAATAATGTTGTTGAAATATCTCTTCTCTGTTTTTGGGATTGCGGAGTCATTGTCCATACCCTCTTAGATTATGTGTGGGGACTTCAATATGGTTGAGTTGGAATCTAATAAATACGACCACTTACCTATGTGTTGGAAAGTTGGTGAGCGAGAAGCTTGGTATTATATGCATAATAAATTATATCTTTTTTATCCTAATGTTGGTTGTCATTATCTTGATTGTCTTTGGTATACATGAAACAATTTGTAGGCTAGTATAGAGAGAATTCTTAAATGCCTTAATAGGGCCATGTTTTTTTATTAGCTTATTTTCTCATTTATTATTTGTTATCAATTATCAATGGAACCTTGTCATATGTTGTCCTTTTAGACCACTTTGAGATCAAATTCTACATTGAATGACAAGGCACCAAAGATGCAATTCTACTTAAACATGTTTGTGTTGTCATCAACCCACACTTGCTCACATCATTGACATTTTAAATATTGAGCCTTGACTTGGAACTAAGATTGGCTAGATCTAATGGTGGAATAATATCATTAAGCATACAACCCACTTTTTCTAGATCTATGGCTACCAATGGGCACTTTTTTATTGTAACTCATATGAGGCCACCACCTCAAGACTCTATTGTGCCAATACTGAGTTAGAGGTGCTACCATTTTTTTCCATCTCTGCAAGTGCATGTGGCTCAACTTTGCCAATTGAAAAAATTGCAAATAATCATACAATTTGAGTAGCTCAGCTAAAGGTCTACCTTCATTGCCTCAAAATTGGGGATAAATTCTCTAAGGAATTTTTTTAATCCCTTCAAACTTATAAATTTTCACATAAGATTAAGCACATCAAAGGACAACAACTTCTCTTTGAAATTCCTACCATTCTTCAAACTTTTGTCTACCATTATGCAAAGGTCTTCTAGGGACAATTATCTTCATCTAAAGCTAATCAAACCCTTCAAAAGTGTGTGAATATGGTCCCCACCAAGATTTCCACCTTGCAACAAGCCTTTTGTGACCAACTCCTCACTTTGGTGGATCTTCGTGAAGTGGCTTTCTTTTTGGATAATGATAAAGCCCCTAGTTGTGATGGCTTTTCACGTGAAATTTATAAATCCTTATGGGATATAGTCAGTCTCAATCTCTACTAGGTCTACTAGGAAGCTTTTTCCATTGGTTCTTTAGAGGCTCTCATAATTAAAGGAAAAGTAAAATTCATACCTAAGGCAAGTGATCTTGAAAAAATTTACAATTGGTGACCAATCACTCTTCTGAATACCTCCTACAAAATCATATCCAAGGCTCTTGTGTTATGCATCCATCATTTGCTTCTACTTATTATCCAAGTAAAGCATACTAGTTTCATCAATAATTGTTATATCGTTGACAACATTATTGTTGTCTAAGAAGGCATGGAATGCGCTAAGAAATCAAAAAAATAGGTCATTTTCATCAAAATTGATTTCACAAAAGCTTATGACTGAATACAATGGATTTTCATCCTTGCCATGCTCAAGGACCTTGGTTTTGGCCCAAATTTTATGTGGTCTATTCAAGTGGTTTTTTTATATGTCTCAGCTTGCCTCACCATTAATGATCACCAATCTTCATATTTTGGGCTTTTTTTCTGCCTTCATCAAGGCTATCCTTTGGATCCAAACCTTTATGTCATATCCATTAAAGGATTTGGCTATTTTCTTACCAATGTGGTCTCCCAACAACAAGTGAAAGGTATCTCTCTTCTTAACTCTCCTCTCCAACTTTTTAATGACCATTTCATTGATGATTCCATCCTCACTCTCTTGGAGGAGCAAGAGAATATGAGCTAGTGTAATGCCCTAGATTTTACACTAGGACATTAATGGATAGAAACTAGATGAATAATTTTTTTGCGGTGAAATTGTACACTCACATGTCATAGTTGCACACTCAAGTATGACAACCACCACACAATGCCACACACCATCACGCAAGGGACATGATAGAAGGTGGAAACAAGGACACAACTTCTCTACATGACAAGGACAACCAACGTCAACAAATGGCCAACAAGCCAAGAAACATCGACAAATGACCAACAAGCCAAAGCGAGGATCGATCATGAAACCTTTCAAGGACAAAGTATCCAAAATGAATCCAAGCACATTGCATCAAATTAGTAACCATTTCAAAAGCAAGATAAAAATATATCAATTCATAAATAGATAAGATGCATTTCTAAATCATGCTAATATATAATAAAAACATGAGAAATATTGTATGTAATGCCACGTTTATTTGACACCAATGTCAAGATGGGCCAAATATAAAGATGGAGATATCATCTAGTATGTGGGCACAATACAACCCAACTCATAATCATAAAAAATACAATAATACAATATATACAAGAGGACTTCAACATCCCAATTTAATCATTTTAAACAAGATAACTTTCATAACATGACAAATTCCTTCCAAAAAAGGATTTTTTCTCAGTCATATGATAACATAATTTGATTACACGATAGAGGATACTTCCCAAACATGGAAGTATCACACTCAAATATAAAAATGATACAAATAATATTACAACCATAATAAGCCACCTCCAAGGTGGTCCGATAATCATATAATGCAACATGATCACAATGTAAAATAATGCACAAGGAACTATTCCAACTCCCAAGAGATCTTCTTGAAGAACCAATGGGGAAATTTTACCCACCACCCTACTATATTACCATTGTTGAGAACAATATGTGTTTATGCCACTCTAGGCAACCCTTGATCTATAGAGAAGATCATGGCAACATCGCTATCAAGGCCAAAATTCACACACACCTAAGGAATATATGGTAGCACTCACACCAATGTACACAACAAACATATGGGAATTCAAACCAAATCAAGCATGTAAGGTAATACATGGTACACATTCCAATCAATGCACAACAATAGTAAAGGCTTGCAAACAAGAGCCTCAAGAAGGATTCCAACACTCACAATAGTTGGATCCACACACACAATAACAACATGGTTAATCTCAACACAAGATTGAATACACATGATCCAACCAACAAGGACTAGAGGAGGGTAGCTAAGACACTAGGGTGGATTTCCCCTTGGTTCTCCATAACCAAGCTAGAAAATAAAATAGACAACAAGGTCTCAAGTGAGCACTCACCCTATGGATGCATCTCAAAAAGGTAGTGTGGAACTTCTTCGATACACATCACTCATCCAAGATTTCATAACATAGTCAATTAATGCAAGTTATCATATTCAATATTTTTACACATTTATCTGTATGCAATGTCGCAAGAGGCACTTTTTCAACAATCTCCTTACCTCCAACCTTGCCTAGCAAGTTGGGTGTTTTAACGCTCTTATTACTCATTTTAAGCAAGTGGCACTTCTTTAGTGCACTTCTTGCCTCCAAATCTCGTCCAACGAGTTTGGGATTTGGCACTCTTAATTACAAAATTTAAGCAAGAGGCACTTTTTCAATGCACTTCTAGCCTCCAACCTCACCTAGTGAGTTAGGTGTTTTTGCCACCCCAAGCCTCCTACGGATATTCCCCTATCCTATATAATTTAGGGTTCAACCTTATTCAAGGAGAACAAGAATAGGAAAGGAGTGGTTTTCCTAGAAAACATGCTTCCTAAGGCACATATAAATTAAAATCCATGGAATAATTCACTAATCAACATAACATGTACCTTTCATAATTTTCAAATTTCAATAAAATAAAATAAAATATTTTCTAAATTATCCAAGGTCTATCATTGACATATCTTGAAGCATCATTCCCAAATTTTTTCCAAATTTTTCCCCTTTTTGAAAAATCTGAAAATTCTAAATTCTAAATATACCCTCTTGTTCCCAACAACACACTTTCCAAAACACAAATTTTTTGAAACAATTCAATTGGGTTTATAAGGAAAATTCTCATTTTTTCACAAAATTCAAATAATGCAAAAATTAAAATTGTAAAAATACCATCTTCTTCTATTTCTACCCAACAACACTCTTTTCATATCACATTTCAATTTTAGAAAAAATTTCCAGGGTTTGGGTAGGAAAATCAATTTTTCAAAAATAAAATCCTACAACTAAAAATTTGAAAAATTCAAATTTAAACATAAAGAAGGAAGGAATTACCTCAAGGAATCCATCAACAACTGCTAGATGATTCTCTTCCTTCCAAAAAATAGTTCAAATCACTTCAATCCATCACCAAGCAAGTGGAAATCCCATTTTCTTCAAAGGAGGGTTTGAAATGTATTTTCATACGATGCATAATGAATCAAAATACAAGCACCTTTCCAATATATACCACTAATTAGAAATTAACTTAAACCTTTTATATCTTTTCCTCAAAGCAAACTCACTAAACACAATTAGCTAAAATGGATATTTCTAACAATAGAAAATCAATCTATTTCTCCAAGCACATAATAATGAAAAAATTGTCTTTTCACATAATTCAATATTTCTAACTTACAGAGAAATAATAATTTTTTTTAATATTCTAATAATCAAATCAGAATGCATTTCACCCAAAAGAATTATTTCCAAAATATAAATAGATAAAATACAACGCCCTTCCATAATTAAATAATCCAAAATTCTTAACTTAATCAAATAATTATTTTTCTCTACACTAGCAATAAATAACATATACTATAAATTTCAAAGGAATTATTAAATCCTTTTTGCCCATATCAAGAAGAAACATAAATGCTAATGTGATAATTAAACACACTGAAAAAGACACTTCTACGGGTCTAACACAAGGGGATACATAATTGTAATTGATTTGAATAGAGTTTTCACAGGTTTCAACAACACTAATACAAAGGTGAGATGGCTAAACGTCTCATGTCAACATTCTCCACATTTGACTCATTGGTTAAACACCTTAATTTTCCTACTCACTCAATCAAATGTTACTTGCATCTGCCCAATACCTAACCATAACTAAAGCGAATGATCAAATTACACAATTAAATCATAAATATTTAATAGGCATATTTTAATTAAATCATTCATTTGGGCAATAAAACCAAGGTGCAATTACTCATATAAAAGCATAATATTGAAGGAACTAGGTCTACCCACCCAGCATACCATTTAAACAAAAATAGTGAAGTTGAAACACAAATATATATAATAGATGATTGATTGTGTGTTGATCTTATTATTGGATCCTTGTGATATATATATATATATATATATATATATATATATATATATATATATATATATATATCACAAGGATCCAATAATAAGATCAACACACAATCAATCATCTATTAAATAGGATGGCAAAGGTCAACATAGGTAGGCATTATAGCTAGGATTTGTAGTGCCTAAATACTTTTTTCCTTACTTTTGGTTATAGCATCAGTGGAAAAAATGTAGTGTTATCACCAATACCCTCTCAACTTGATTCTTATGGATGGAAATAGATTTATCACATGGAGGTTTATAGGTTTCTTTTCACCCCCTTGGCCTTTCAATCATCTTCTATGAATCTTGGGTAAGTTGTTCTCTCACCCATTGAGAAGAATTTATACTTATGGGTTTCAAATCTCTTTCCCTTGTAGAGAAGTTTTAGATTCATTCCAAAGTTCTTCTTTCTACTCATGTTTACTACTCTTCACATTGGGCCCCTTCCAAATCCTCTTAATAGAAGTTAGAATGATTTCTCATAGATTTTCTTTGTGCCTCTTCAGAGCAAGGAAAAGGATTTCATAGAGTCACCTAGGAATGTTGTTGTCTTCCTCATGACTCTAGTGGTCTTGGCATAATTGACGCTTACAGATAAGGGTTGGCTTTGTGTGCTAAGTGGATTGTTCAAACCCTAGAAGGAAACGAGCCTGAAAAAGTCTCCTTAGGAATTTTATTTTGTTTGGAGTCCCTCATGGATGTCACACTTGGCATGAGTTGGGATGTTACACAATCCTCATCATGTGAGAATCAATTCAAATTCAAGGCTTGCCAAAAGTATTTGGCATGACTAGGAAGCTATCAAGATATGGATTATCTATAATGTGAATGGTTTTAAACTAGGATTTCTTTCAACTAAAAATCTCTTTGGTGGTCTCATGTGATCACTTTCTAGGACAAATTTCTTGCCAAAGTTCCCTTAGTCTTTTCTTTAAGGTTGTACAAACATGGGATTGCAATATTTTAGATCTTTTTTCTAGAACCACTAAGACTTAATTCTCTTGGCCTAAATTCAAATCCAAGTATAGGATTGGTAACCAAGATTTGATGTCTTCAACACTATTATGGAATTGATTCATCATGATATGATTCATAAGGTTAGAATATATTACACCAAGCTATGGTGGAAGGATTGGAAATGGTATCCAAATACTCCTTTTAGGAATTACAAACCCTTTAAGGGATATTCTTATCTTTCTCCCCAATTTCCAATTGTTCCCAAGCTCAATGCCAGGTGGAATTTCCAATCCACTACTCCTCAATGGTGCCACATGTTTCAAATAATTTGATCCACTCTTGTGGAGCCCAAGATGACTCAGTTTAATTGGTGTCTCCTATAGCAAGGTCTCCCCATTGAATATCACATTATCCACTTGGATGTTTCTAGTCTCCTCTATCCTTTTTGTGGACATATATAGACTCTCAAGTATTTATTTTGGTTCTACCCATGGGCCCAAGATGCATGGAGATGGATTCATGATTTTTTAATCCTTTTAGGATAGATCATTTTTCTTTGCATATGATTCTTTTTGGAGACTGGCCCAAAATGTTGCTGAGCTACACTTAGATTTGGCATACTTTTAGAGTAGATTCTTTTCTATTTGGAAAGATATAAATTTTTTTGGCTTTTAAGGTTCTAATGTAGACAAGCATTTTTATATTTGTACTAAAGCTATTATATGCTCTAATATCATGTTATAGATATAGGTCTAGGATAACAAAGTGGCTCTAGATTTTTCTCACTTATAGAATCTCATTAAGCATTGAGATAATGCCCCTTGTATAGTTTCTTGTGTGCTACCTTCTTCCAATAGGGATGCCTCTTAGCCATGAGGGTGTGCCTCTTCACCACATGGACATTGTTGTGGCTATAGCCATAAATCCAAATGTAGATCACAAAGCTCTTCCCATCACATACACTTTGGTTGGTTCCTCCCCTACCACATGGCTATTTTTCCACTTCTCAGCATGGATATACTAGCTAGCTTGACAAACCTTGCAATTTTTTCTATCTATGCAAATCATGTTTAAGAAGAAGAAAGAGACAAACATGATACCATTACAAGTTTGGAGCCCATTCCACATGTCCAAGATCTTCTAGATGGTTGAGGCCTTCCTTGTGATAAGGACCCCCCTTCTCTTGCTCATATAGCCTTAGTGGCTTAGCGGTGTAATTCCTTTTCTTATTGTTTTTGTTTCCAACTTAGACTTTGGGGTGTGATTCCATTCCACCCACTTTTTATGTGAATGGTGTATTATATTTTTGTTTCTATACTATAAAAGTATATAGCATTATTCATCATAAAAAATAAATTTAATAATTACTCCCAAACTTTCCCTCTATAACAAGCTTATCCCATACACTTTTGGGATCTTGAATGCTTTTAGAAAGGAAAATATGTATTAACATATATATAAGATAGGACATTATGTATCCTTTTGTATATAGATTGATATAAAATAAAAAAGGATTTGTTAGAGTTTGGCTTTGATCACTAATGACCTTACCTATAATGGCCACACATCATAAATGTATTCAACATATCATACCAACATATACTATATAATACCACATACAAGAGATCAATTAATAGCATCTTAACACATGTTATCACATAAAATTAGCATAGAAAATCCATAATAATTGAACTCAAACCAATGACAACATTAACTAGGACTATTTTGAAAATAGAGAACAATATTATCGATATAAAGATAGATCAACCAATTTTAATGCAACATTAGATCTTTAATAACTTTTAACCATCTATGCCCAAAATTGACACAACCATGCAAACTATGTTTCTAGCAAAAATAGGGTGACTAGAAGACAAACAATAATGACTATGAAGGTTGACTAAATGGAATGACAATTGATAACACTAGTTTACCTCTTATCTACCCCATGAGCTACTCAAGTATGATGACACCCTCCCTAATGATATTCTCCCTCTAGCTAGGGATAGTACCTTGCATCTAAACTCAAATCCACAAACATGATTAGTGCATCATATTATGTCTTTTGACATTCATAATTAAATAATAAAATAAGTACTATTTACAAGTTTAAATCAAATCAATCAACACATAAACCATCTCATATTAATCAAGATGGTTCATCATATTAGATTTTGAAATTAACAATGTATAAAGGAGAAATCCATGCAAAACCATCTAACTTTACTCATAATGATGACATAAGCACATACATAAATCCCAAAATATTTTTAAAACAACACAAATATATGTATAAAGTCCTAATTATTTTATAATAAAATAGTTAATTAAATCATGGTACTACATTCTTTCCCCTTATAAGAGATTCATCTCGAAGTTATTGGATTTGAAACAAGAAAGAAAATAACCATTTTATTTCTTGGGAATCTTCCTAAGTCATAGTCTCTTTAGAGTAGTAGTTCAATTAGACCTTGCATTGCTCAAGGTTGTAAATTTGGGTCTACATTCATTGATGCTTAAGTGTTCTCAATGGTTTTATTATGCTAATTCCTAGATCTCACACTTAAAATGAATCCTAATTCAACACAAGTTGCATCAAGTATATAATAGTTTAGAAGCTACATATGGAATACATTATAGATCCTTTCCATATTAGATGGTAAGGAGAGCTTATAGGCTATTGATTTTATTCTCTTTAATACCTTAAAAAGTCCCATAAATCTAGGATATATTAGTCACCTTTCCAAAATAGATAGATATTTTAGGTGGTGTGACTCAGAGAAACACTATCACCAACTATAAATTAGCTCATAGTTTGGCCCTTGTTGGCATAACTCTTGGTTCTATTTGAAGCTTCTTTCACTCTTTTTTTATCAATTTAACTTGTACCTCCATATTTTTTAACATATCAAGACCAATGACTATTTGGTCCTTTAATTCATCCTAGTTAAGGGGAGTTTTTCCATATTTGTACCATACTGACCTCCATCTCCAGTGCATGTCAAATCCTTGTTTTAGTGAAAAATCATCTAGTTGAGCATCAAGTAGCACCCATAGAACTACAAGGTACACAACTTGGTCAGCCTCTCAACATATTAATAGATAGATGCTTAATAACATGTTCTATTGCTCCATAATCTTTAAAGAAGATAAATAGATATGCCCAATTTATGAAGCACACATGGGATGTGGCTTATGGTAATAACCAAGTCCATGGGGTCCATAAGTGTCTATTTGAGATATAATTAGTGTTTCTTATCTTTCTCATGAATGTGAATCTGTATAAAGCCCCACTAGGGTCCTATGATGTCATATTAGGGACTAACTAGTTGTATCGTAATGATAGGCTACTCCGGTACATTTATAGTTGTGATATATGTTAAGAACCTATCCCTATTCTTAGGGATCCTAAGGACTTCCCCTATTGGCACCAATATTATGACTTGACTTAAAACTTGGATGATATCTATAGGGTTATAATTTGGTAGAGGGGCATCACATGAAATGATAACACCATTTGCATTAGGGATGAAATGCATTATATGGTTGGAAGAAACATCCATACCTTTCAACTCTTTATTCTTATCCTTGCTCTTTTTTGGTTCTTTTGGCATTTGGGATTGATCTTTCTTGGTATCATTCTTTGAATTCTAGACCTCTAGGATTGGTGTAGCAGCTGACTGCACCACATGTATTGAATCTTTTTGTACATACTTCTTTTTTGTTGATGGTTGCTACACTGGAACCTTCTTTTTATTAGGCATCTTCTTGTGAACATTGTTGCTCTTTCTTTCATTGTCCATTTTCTTTTTTTCTTTCTCAATTTCAACCTAATTCCTAATGGATTTTGGAGCAGGGTTATTTTGTATAGGTACATACCTATTTCTCAATTGGTATCCACCCTAAACCTATATTATAGATACATTAGTTAGGGCCTTCATGTCTTCTCCAAATGGCTTGGTCTGCTTATATTTCTTGTGCTTGAGATCTCTCAAATCCTCAAAATCATGAGCAGGTAGCTCATATTTCTTTGGACGTGCATCATGATCATATTAGAACACATGATTATCCTCCTCATAGGTGCCATGATCAACATTTTCATAAATTTATTCATAACCCTTTATATCAAATTGACTGATCTCATCCTCATAGTATTCATCTCCACCCTCTTCATTAGGGGACTCTTCATCTCTTCTCATTGAACAAGTAATTGCATAATTTGATGAATCATGGGGAAGGCACCATGAGGAGACCTCTTTAAAATTGAAATGATCTCTTCTCAAATGGTTTGGGGTTTATTTATCATTATGTTGCTTGAAGTTTACTTGCTTTGGAGATGCCTATCTGTTATTTTGTTGTGGTCTCTTAGACCAATCTGTGTTGTATGGCCTATTATGCAATATTTGGCCTTCATTGAAATGTGTTGCTACACCTTGAAGTGGTAGCCCTTTTTCATTCCTTTGTACTTTATAGGATAAATATTTCATAGCTCCCATGAGCTTGTCTAATTTATCCTCAACTGTGAGAGGTTTATTCAATATTTTTGTATCTGGCTGGGAGATCTTTACATCTAATCTCTTGACATGCTTACCTAATGCTCTCATATTAATCTCAATGTTTATGGTTGGTTCATAGGCCTCCCTCAAATTTTGGGGATTCTTATCCCGAAGACAATACCCAATTGTTGAATCAAATGCACCACAATACAATACTAAACACATTGATTCATTTGGTCTTAGATTTGGAGGCTCCTCATGGTCATGATAAACCTATTGTTGAAATCTGCCACTATCTTGTTAATCCCTTTCTTGATGGTTGTAAGTTCATGTATGGAAAACTTAGGATCAATCCTATCCCCATACTAATGTCTAAAAACCCTCACGAACTCCTCCCATGAATCAACACTATTTTTAGAGAGACCTTTGCACTTTCCTCTGGTGAATGAAAAATAAATCCATCATCAGGTCCTCGTGATCTATCTCATACTCATCTATGATATTGTTAAAGTGTCTCATGTGCTCTTCCCTGGTGACTACATTGTTACCTTGAAACCTAGGGATCTTCCCTCTTATTTTATTTGGAATAGGATTTAGAAAATCAAGGATACCAAAGAAGTCCAGTTGTTTATACCTTTCTACTCCCAAAGCCTACCTAGCTGGAGAAAACCTTTGAGCTCTTCTCTAGAATGCAAGTCTAGGATTTGGGATGTTACCAAACTATTGGTTTGGCTACTTTAGGAACATGATGCATCTAACCCAGGTTCCTACCTAGTTGATTTGGAGGGTGTTGATTATGATATTGATTCATACCTTATTGTTGGGATTGCAGAGCAAGTAGAGCTTGTTGTTGTTCAATTTATGCTTGTAGTTCCTACCTTCTCTATCTGATATGATCAAGAAAGTCCAACTCTTCATTAAGATTTTTTCCCCCTCTTCTGCATCATAATGTGTTGATTGACTGGCATCATGGAAAGTAGTGTCATGTTCATTTATTTGTGACCCAATAGGTGAACCAGGACCTTGACCAGCCATGTGCATTTCCAAAATCAGGTTTCACAATGCCAAATGCTCCCTCTCGTACACCTCTGGACCTATCCCTTTTTCCACTACCAATGAGGTTTTCATTTCTTTGAACATCATACTCATTTATAATTGTTCTATTTTTTTGAGTAGGTTATCAGCAGAGTCCTCTGTCATATACTAATTTTGATTTCTTAAATCTACAAATGTATCATTTCTACTAGAGGTACCTATATGGTCACATGCATTTAGACTAGAAGACTCACTAGTATCCCTTAATCTCCATCAATTTTTTTGGCTTCTTGTATGGTATAAAGAACTTTCAAGTGCTAATTGCTCTTGGTATTGTTGAACACACTAAGATACTGAGAGGGGGGTGAATCGGTATCTAAACATTTTTTAATTTTAACAACTTCAACTTATCCGAAGCAGATTAAAACTTAAGCATCAAAGTATTAACATAAGTATGAAAGATTAACACAATGTACATCAACACATAACACCAGATATATGTGGAAAACCTAAGAAGGGAAAAACCACGGTGAGGATAACTCACAATATATGAAGCTTAAATAATAACTTTATTTTAGGGCTACAATCCAAGGAAGCTACTACTCCCTGAAAACTTTGATTTAGGGTCATTCCAAGGAAGATACTACTCCCCAAAGAATTTGTTTTAGGTTCACTCCCAAGGAAGCTACTAATCCCTGAATTGAGAACACACTTACAAAAGATTACATTATGACAGTCTTACTATCTGAAAATTGACATTGAAACTCACACCTTTGATGATTGCAATTCTACCTCTTCACACTTTCTTCTGATGATCAAATCAGTTAGGCACACTCTACACTTGATCACTGTCACAAATATGTCTTCAAGATGAATCAGGACAACATCTACAACTTCTGCTCTTTCTCCTTCAATCGCACATCATAATGCATTCATTCTGCTCCTTATCTTACTTGTGAACCTTATCAATCACTTTGCAATCACACATCTCCTAACTCCCATTGATTTACAATTTATACATGATATTACATTGATTACTTTCTTATCAGCCAAGGGTGTGTGCAAGAAATTGAGTCCACTTTTTGGCCAAAAAGTGGAAGTGTTTTCCCTAATTTTCAGAATTTGTCACATTTGACCTTAAAATTTGAAGCACTTAGAGATGGAATCTTGAAAAAAGTCACTAATCATAAAATGTAGTGCTCAGAGTCTAGTTTCCAAATATGTAATTTATTTGAATACCAAGATGATACAAATTGATTTTCAATAGGCCTTTCTAAAAACCACTGTTTAAAAGTCACTTTTATTTACTCTACCATGCACGTGTACTTCATCCATATCTTGACCTAAATAATCATATTTTTCTAAATCCTTTTGGGAAAAGATTTGTCACTCATTGAAGCACATTTTCCATATTTTTTTGCAATTTTTTATTGAATATTTTTTTGTTAATTTTTTATTGGCCATATTTGGTGTTTTAAAAAATTGTCATGTACGTCACGCATAAGATGACCTAAACTTATCATTTTTTGAATTTTTTTTCAAATTGAAAAGAATTATCAGAAGTACGTTTTTATACAATTTTTTTTTCAAAAAAATATTTTAATAAAAAGTTATTAAAATACTAAAACACCCTGATAATTCAAGTTTATGGACCTATTTCATCAAAAATTAATTGAAAAATAGAAAAAATAATCCAATTGTAAAAAATTACATATTTGGAATCTACATTGTCTCATCTATAATGGGTTTTAATTTCGTCAAAAAATTCTACAAAAAAGTCTTCAGACATATGCCCAAAGTGACTATTTTGTTGTGACATTGACAGGACCTTCAACTTGCAAGTCAAACCAGGTCTAAAGCCTAGGTTCAGGTCCCCAAGCCTTTTTCCGACCCAAAACCCATAGAAAAAATTGGGTCAGAAATTCAAATTTTAAGAAAAGGGATCCTGTTAAGTTTTTTTAATATTTTAACCTTTAATGAAACGGGATCCTATTTTTGGCTCAGGATCTCGAAGCAAAACAGGATCTCATTTCATACAAAACGGGATCCCATTTTGCTTTGCCCAATTTCAGGTTTTTTTTTCTAATTCTGAAACTTCCACCTTAAGTGGACTCAACTTTGTGCATTTACCCCCAAAGACAACATGAAAAATACATTTACAAGTCAGTTAGACAACACACAACATGAAACATGTAGAGGACAAGTCCTAAACAATACTACACGCTACACCAGTAAAAGTCCCATGCCTTGCAAACATCAACACTTGATTAATTACATCTAAGACATCCTTCACAACATCAACCACCAAAAAATTACATCCGCACACTCCGCTCATTTGAAAATAGGACAGCTTTAAGAAAAAACACATGAATCTTGAAGCATAATGACCATAGCAACTTGAAAACCTTGTGCGGTACTGGAAACAAGAAAGATCTTCATGAAACTCTTCAAGATGAGTCTACAGGACTCATACAACATCCACAAACACTCCTTTATCTCCGCACATCAAATATTTTGTGCCACACATCTTCAATCATGAACTGTAAGAAAAACGTATCATCTAGAACACACTGCAACATACTGTCATTGAGAAATTGATCTTGCAGACCACCAAGAACCTTGAAACTACAAGGAATCATATAATTCACATCCATAAACATGTCCACAAAACCACATAGGAAACAATTCACTTCCAGAGAAATGTGGAGCATTCCAACAGGCCTTCAACACCAACTTACTCTATCAGAACACATGTCGGTACTCAATCATACATAACTTTCACAACAGAAGGATAAATGATCTAAAAATTTGGAATTATCACCTTCACTACACCATGAACATAATTCCAGAACCACATAGCCATATCTGAAAATGCAAGTGAATGCGGAGCATTCTATTGCCGTATAGTAGTTGTCTTCAATACTATCTTCAGACTGTCAAAGCAAAAACACTCTTCCAGTAATCCTACCATCATGAAACCTGGAACATACATGTTTTAGGCCATCAGTAACATCTTCTAACATCAACATATCTAATCTTCTTAGTACTTCTAATTCCCATATTAATATTAATTTATACTCAACTTTGCACTGATCAGGGCATGACATCCAACCATGAACTGTATATTCTCTGTTGGATGAGGCATGACATCCAACCATGAACTGTGTCTTCTTTGTACATGGTGTCCAACCATGAACACCATCACACCTCCATGATAGTGTTGACATCAATGACAAACTAGTGACAATGTTGACATCAATGACAACCCTAGGAACCATATGTAATAGGTACCTTCTCCCATGATCCATTGTGAATTATTTTTACTACAAACTGACTTCTGGGTTGACCTAAACAAATTCACCACTCCCCACTTGGGAGATATTACTTTGCAAATTGACTTCACTATAATAACCTTAATAATTTCACTGAGTTGCAAAGCTATAAAAACTTATAACTAGAATCAGACTTTCCTTAGTAATGGCACCATTATGTTGGGTCCCAAAACTACATGTTCAAAACCCTAGAGTGTTTCCTAATCTCCTAGGCTAGGGGTGTCATCAAGGAGATAGGAAAGGGGCTCATCAAAGGGCTATGGATGATTAAGGGCCAATTGTTAGCAGTGGGTAATTTCCTCTTCTCTTCAATCTCAACTAAACTTAGGAGTGTGTTCTTAGAGGTATCCCTCAACAAGGATTGACTACAACATGAAATGCACAAAATAATAACACAATAGTACCCAAATGGTAGTTTTGATCCCAAAGGTTGGCATTGAATCAAAAACTAACCTACTACACTATTAACCTCTTATTAATTTGATAATGGTATCTTAGAAACAACTCAAGATGTAGGTATGCATGTTTGGTTTGATAAGATGAGAACTTGGTTAGTTTGATAGAGATATTCCCTGGTTAAAATACATAACCAAAATATGCATACGGATTAAGACCTATTTCTATTCCACAAATTAATGGTATTGTTCATTTTAAAGGGTTGTGGGCAATCGATCATTTCCTAGACCAGTGCCTATCCAATGGGTTACAGAGTCCTCAATCTATCAAAGGAAAACAACAAATAATAAATACATGGATGTCTCTCTGAATGTTCAGATACATAAAGATTTGGCATCAAAGAGAAAATATACTTAATAATCACTTCTTTTACTACATTCATTCAACTATAATACTGAAATGATCACTATAGAGGCTACAATGTTTTAAGAATTTGTCCTATTCATCAAATCAGTGATTACAATCATGCCACATAGCATGGAAAGAGGAAAACATTCCTTGAATGAACACATAAAATAATGGAGAAGTTCACAAATAATACCAAATATACTTTTCAAATATACACATTAGATCTCAATGTTGCCCCTTGACAAAAATTGGAACTTTCACTTGTTGGAACCCTAAGAAAAAACTATGCACCTTTATTACTTGAAGAATGAACAAATGACCAACCCCTTTGATGAAAAGAAAATTTTTATTTATATCATGTTGGTCATGTGCCCTAATCTGTAGGTGAGAAACTGAAGAGCAATTAGATTTTCAAATTCACCCACTACCATGATTGCAAGGATGAAGGAAACCCATGAAATCCATGATTTTTACCAAACATGGTGAAAGAATCGCATGTGAAATCACATCCAAGGAATATTGAATGCACCAAGATGTGAAATTGGTCTTTGAGAAGTTGTAGGTGTTGAATAGGACCATTAATGGCGATCCCATGAGTTGTTGAGATGTCTCATTGTATTTTTGAACCTTTTCGGGGCTTCAGGTTTCTAAGGGACCAGGGAACCAAGGGATACAAGGATCATGTACTAAGGACCCAAGGGAATATGAAAACCCATGAGGAGAAATGGGGAAAAGCAAAGGAGCTGGAACCAGGAGCTAGGAGGAACCTGGAACATGGGGTCAGGAACACAGGGAAGATCAGGGTTCCAAGGGAACCATGGACTTGTGGATGGGGAGGTGAAGAAGGACAAGAACTGAGGTTCAGGGAGGAACAAGGATCAGGGACCAGGGTTCCATGGGAACTTGGAATTCTGGGACCGAAGGATGAAGGTAGCAAAAAATTAGGGTTTCAAGAACCAGGGAACTTAGGGATCTTGGAACTAGGTGCAAAGGTTCCAAGAACCCTTGGGTTCCTGAAAACCTAGTTCCAAGAACACAGGGAAGATCAGGGTTCCAAGGGAACCATGGACTTGTGGATGGGGAGGTGAAGAAGGACAAGAACTGAGGTTCAGGGAGGAACAAGGATCAGGGACCAGGGTTCCATGGGAACTTGGAATTCTGGGACCGAAGGATGAAGGTAGCAAAAAATTAGGGTTTCAAGAACCAGGGGACTTGGGGATCTTGGAACTAGGTGCAAAGGTTCCAAGAACCCTTGGGTTCTTGAAAACCTAGAAAGTAAAAAGAAAGCAAGGAATGTGGAGTTTTGGGGAAACTTGAAACTTTGAAACTAGGAGGAAATTGCAGGGATTCAGATTTATAGGGAACTTGAGGATGTGTGGACATGATATGAAGGTTCCAAGGACCCCCAGAAACCCAAAAACTTAGGAAAGGGCAAGAAAACACAAAAATGGGCCAACACTTGATTTTTTTTTGGGATTGCAATGTCAACTTCACCACATGAATGGGGACTAAAAAGAACATGTGACTAGGGATCAGGAATTTAGAGGAACATAGAATCAGGGACCAAAAGGTCATGGACCATGAAAACTCCCAAGCTCAAAACATTGCCCTATCCCTAAAAAACCTGAAAGGCCCAAAAATGACCAAGGAAGAGCCAGACTTAGATTTTCTTTGAATATTTGGCAACTTTGGGATATGGCCAAGGCACAAGGAAGGGGCAAAGAATCAATGAGGCACATAACTTAGATTTTTTTTAAAGTTTTCTTACAAAATTGGTGCTAGAAAACTAGGGTCCCAAAAGATACTATAGTACATACTTTGGTAAACAAGTGAACTTTTTTAGTACTAAGTTATTGTCATTCCACCATGTTTTAGGTTCTAGAAATATATCATCTATTGATCATAAAACAATTGATGCAACCATTAACTCCTCAAAAAGGTGATAAACAATTTCTATTTGTGTTCTAACGAGTTAGACCATGTTCACTTCTCAAAGTTTCCCACCAAGTGATAGCCTTAGCTATGAGATGATAAGCTCCTCACTACGCCATCCATGATTCAAAATATTGTAATGTTTAAAATACTTCTCCATCTAAACTATACATGCATCTGTACCATCTAACACTTCAACTCCACTATACTTAGGAGGCAAAATATTTTAAAGGTCCTTAAACATCTATGCTAACATTTTATCTTCATCTTGGTGTTCTTCATGTTCATCATCCATGTCATCCTCCCTATCTTCGTGGTTATACTCCTCATGTCAAGCACTTAGCTCATTCAAGTATTGATCACTTGTGCCCATTCATTCATGTCTCTTGGTAAACATGGCCAAGATCTCATCCAGAGGCCTTCAGGGGTCATGTCTATCAGGGTTTGCATCCTGATCATGATTGGGCGCCACTAGGAAATAATTCCTTCTCCTTGGTACCATTGTCCTGAAATGACATAAATACACTCAAAATGCAAGTATTAAGAAAATGTATTCCTTCATATGCCAATATAATTTAAATAAAAACAAATTAAGCACAAATAAGGCACAAGATTATCAATGTATTAATCAATTTATATTTATTTTATGAAGACCTTGCAATCCCTTAGATAAGGTTTACTTTATTTCATCACACTTTATTATTCATAAACTTTGTCCTTATCAATTCGACCCATTTCAAGGTTTCCTTCGAAAGGGTTGGCATGGATTTCATATGATAGGGAGAGGCCCACTTTCTTCCTCCTCCAACATAGCAATTGTTCAATGCTAGTTGATCATTATGACATGATGTTTGAATAAAAAGAATATCAAACTATCTATTATGTCACTTTGGCTTGATTAGGTCCAGCACAAATTAAGTTGGGTTATTGGTGCTTCCCTATTAATAGAAATTTCATTAAGAGCTCAAGAAAGGAGAAAACTTTATTTCATATTTATTACTTTAGTCACAAGATTTCAAGCCTTATTCATTCTAGTCTTATTGGATGTAAGCCTAGATTACATTAAGGTTCCTCATCAAAATTTTATTTTTCTTCTTTAGATTTTTCAATTTATTTGATTTCCTCCTCATCCTTGTAGGAGCATCCTAGTGTCAAGTGAACACACAAGTATTCCTCACACATATCCTTTCTCGTGACTAGCATGTTTTTTTTGCACCCAAATGGAAAGTCATGGACTATCATTGGCTTCCTACCACTAGCCTTGGAGGTTTTAGCTACTTTTGCTTGTCAAGTAGTTTTATTGCCTTACAACTTGAGACAATTTAATTTTGAGGCTATATTTTTAGTGTTGGATAACAATACAACATCCTCATTCTTCTTCCCAAGAAGAGGCATATTTGTTTGGGGTTCTCTATTTCATGGTGGATCCTACTTCCAAGTTCCCCTTTGGATTTTGTAACCTATTCCCATTCTATACCAACACTAAACAAGGTTAAGTTAAAGAACTATTCAAAGTCAACACATTATTAACATAGTGAGTCCTAGTTTAGAGTTGAACCTAGGCTTTGATATTAGATGTCACAATCCAATTCTCTAGAGTCATGAATAACACAATTTCTCTAAGATTTTCACTATATTTTTTTCTAATAATAGAATGCCAAGTGGCTTCATAATATTCATTGGTTGAACAATAAACATTTCAAACTATTAGTTTACAGATTTGTCCCTTTAAAAATGGATAATAAACCTCTGACCTGCATAAGAAAATAGAGACAAACTGCTTATAACAGTTAGAGAAATCGCCTATAAAACAATGATTTTCCTCTGCATTTAGAGGGGCATCTCCCTCGTATGATTTAATTTGGAGTTTTTTGGGGTATGCTTTTAACCAGAATGTAGAAAAGGAAACAACAGAAAAATAAAAGAAAGGAAAAGAACTCTAGGTGTGAGACATAAGAAAAACACCCATAATTTCCCCAAGAAAGGTTTATGATTAAAGAATGAGAATAAATAGATGATCCAAAGCCCATAAGATTCATACTCATGAACAATATTTAATCAGAAGATATGACTATCTTTTCCCAACATACAAATGAGTTACACATTAGACATAAGAAAAATATGCAACTGAAACCTGACATAAAGTTCCAATGTTGAATTTAAATGCAACCAACATAACAAGGAAATATCAAAGAAAGAGTGCAAATTAATCATAAGAAAGATTTGCAATCCATGAAGGAACTGAAATAGACACAAAGTTATGAAACATTCCTTCAATTCTCCAATAAATGAGAACACAAAGTCTGATGGTGATAGGTTGTCATTGATGTCAAAAGTGTGTTCATATCAGGAGGTTGATGATGCAAGGCAGAGAAGACTCAAAGATTTCATGTCATGATGCAAGGCAGAGAAGACTCAAAGATTTCATATCTTGAGCCTGATAGTAAGAAATCATGTTGAAAGTCTAAAGTGCTTTCAAGTTCATGTCTTCAGGACTTCATGATTGTTTTTGAAACAGGAACCACAAGAGATGTTGAGTTTGTAGGACAAAATGTGGTTCTTATCTAAGACTTCATGGTTAGTTTGTGATCTTTCTTAGTGTGTTGATAAGAGGTTTTCATGTTGAAGAACAAATGCATATCAGTTATAAAACATAGTTAAGGTTCACTCCAAAATGACTTCAGTATGTGTTATGATCAGTTGAATGAAGGTGTCATAAGTTAAATTGTCTAATACATCAAATCAGATGTCTAGTGAAAACTTGACTAGTCCAGTGTTGAGGATCAGGATCATATGGTGATGGTTTGTGGCATTCTCATTTATGGTATTTATTGTCATTGGCATTGGTGTTTAGAATTGTGTTCATTTGATATTTATGCCATGACAGAATAAGTCAGAGGGATAACTAACGTTTGTTGGATAAGTTATGACAGAGGTGATTAAGTATGAAGTTCTATTTTTAAAAATATCAAAATATGTTAGGATCATTGAAAGTTCTTAAGACTACATACTTTCTCTTTTATAAACAAATGGCTCTCATATTTATGTCTTCAGTCTCTTAAAGCCCGTCATATAGGTTATGTCACTTTTATTTTAATCAAGTGGTGACTTCCAATAGAAGGTAGAGTCACTTAAGTTGACTTACCAAAGGTACAATTTCACATCAAACTTACCGGACCCTCCTCCTGGTTACCGATGCTCACAGGTCCAAAAAAAAATGTGGTCGAGCGGGTTTTCTGCATCAACGGTCAGGTTCAAATTAGAATATTAAGCGCCAAACACAAATCAAAGGTTGATGTTTAAAGGGCGATCTCCTCTCCGAGGATTAACTTTGAAGGGCCAGCAAACGTCAAGGCTTATAACTGCAGTTTGATGTGGCAGTTCTTTTTGCCCGATTAGAAAGGAAATTTTTGATATTTCTATAGTTGAGTTTGGCAGTTCTTTTGCCCAATTAGAAAGGAAATTTTTGTGAAGAATCACTTCCTAATGTCGTGGCAGAAAGGCAATAAGAAAGTTTTTTAAGAAGAGATTTTTTCTTAGGAGATTTTCTTTTGGAAGATTGTTTTAAGTTTTTTTTTCTCATGATAAGTTTTAAAAGATTTTTTTAAGGATCATTTTGCACAGAAAATGAACATAAATTTTTTATGCAATGGTGAAGACAATGATCCTGAAAATGTGAACATTAATTTGTAGTGAAAAAGATATAATTTTTGATGCAGGTGTTTTTGATAAGAGTCAGAGGAATATGAAGAGATTTTGGAACAAATTTCTTTGTGGAAGATCTTTTTTGTTAAGATGATTTTATTTTTCTTGTCTTCATACAAAGGAAATCTAAAGAAGGGATCTGAAGATAGTGAAGAAGTATTTTATTTTCTTATCAAGGAAGATTAAAGAGAAAGTTTTGTTTGCAGGAATATGAAGCTTCATTGAAAAGATTGAAGGGAAGATGGAAGATCAAAATTGAAGAAAAGATTTATACAGAAATTTTTTTTAGGTGAAAATAATTATGCAAAGTAGAGGATAATGAAAATGTGTTTTGAAGGTGAAAGGACATTTCAGGTGCATTGATGCAAACATATAAATAGATTATGATGAAGTGTTGTTGTGTGTATCCGGATGTGTGGAATTGAACAGTGAAATGATTTTGTAGAGAGGATGTAAATGATTATCTTGTATATAATGGCTTTGCAGGTAGATTGATGTGTGTAGATGTAGTATAGATCAATGATGAACTGACAGGGATTAAAGACAGAAACAAAGATTGACAAGGTGATCAGAAAGATAATATGCAATTGCAATGATAATCAGGTGCATTGAGCATTGATTGAATGAATTAAGAAGGATAGAGATGGAATATACAGTGTTGTGAAGTGTTGGATTAGAATACACATTTTGATATGCAGTGTTGTTAGAATGCAGTGTTGATTGGATCAGAATAAAGGATTGTTGAGATGTCAGATTGAATAGAATGGGTATTTGACAGACATATATTTGTATTGAATGGAAACAGAGTATCCCTCTGATTTGGTTTATAACTTCTATTGGTGATTTGGTTTGCCAGTGAGGCATTGTATTAGCCAGTGAGGCTTATAGGTCAGTGTGACCTTAATATTTGTCAGTGAGACAATTTGTATTGCCAGTGAGGCATGTTTTTCAGTTAAGCCAGTGAGGCAATTCTGGAGTGGTTTTTCTACCCTGATGGGTTTTCCACTCGTGCATATCTTATGTTATGATTCATATTGATCTTCCTTGTGTGTGTTTAATTTACTTATGAAGTTTTATTCTCTTTCTGCATTCATAGTCATGTGCATATGTATTTGACAAACCAAAGGTATCATTCATTCCTTGTGCTCAGAAAGTTAAATTTTGAAAAAGATTAAAGAATTTACACAACACTGATTCACCCCCCCCTCTCAGTGTTGTCCTTAACTCCTACAATTGGTATCAGAGCCAGTTTCCCTTCTACAGCTTAATCAGCTTGGGTAGGTCTTGTGTGTGGAGTTCAATGGGTAAGTGCAGGAGAAATAAGAACATGAGAAATCTTAAGCATCATTCTGGTCAGAAGACACAAAAGACATTATCCATATCAAATTCAGATGTTGATATAAATTCAGTTGATAAAGATGTTCTCCATGTTAAGTCTGGTATTGTATTAGAAGAAAAGATTTTAGATGCTCCCTTGTTTAATGGTTCAGATTTTTCAGTTTGGTGTATGAGAATGCAAGCCTATTTATCCTCTTTAGGATATGATATATGGATGTCTGTTGAGAATGGCTATTCTAACTCTACAAATAACAAAGAGGCTATTAATTGCAATCATATAGCCAAGAAGGTTATTTTATCAGGTTTAACTAATGATATTTCTTGTAAAGTGGTGCAGTGTGAAACAGCTCAGGATGTCTGGAAAAAGTTGATAAAAATTTATCAAGGTAGTGCACCTGAAGAAGAAAACAACTTATTAGCTGAGAAGAGTGACCATGAAAGGAAACTTTCAAATGAAGGAGTTGATGTTCAATCCCAATTTGATTTAGAAGAAGCCAGCATCACAAGTGATGATGATGAAGAAGATTGTGAGATTGATATGGAAGGAGAGCTTATATATGCCCTGAGTGAGCTCAAGAAGTATAAGAGAGAGAATCAGAAACTAAACTTGCAGCTGCAACAAGAAAGAGAATCAAAAGTCAATGCACTTTCAGAACTTGAAATTGTTTCTACAGATCTTGAAGAGGCCAGATGTCAGATTATTAGTTTAAAGACATATATTGATGATTCTGACAAACTAATTGCTAGATTGAAGACAGAAATTGAAGAAGCTAAGAGGATAGCTGATGTATCAATATCTGACCTTGAAGTTAGAAGGAATGAGAATCTAAAACTAGAGGGAGAAATTATCAAACTCAGAAAAGATTATGATAGTCTGAAGACTTTATCTAAGAAGTATCAGGAGTTTGAAGAAAGCACAAGCAAGTTACATGTGTTGTTGGGCAAACAGAAGCAGCATAATGACACAACTGGATTAGGATTTGAAGAAGGAGAATGTTCAAAAGTCAGAGAGACTCCCAGAGAGAAGATTGATTTGAATACTGCCACTGAAAACAAAATGCATAATCAAAGAAGAAGAAATTTCAGAAGAAGTGCTCCTGTTAGACAAGCATACATGTACAGGTATAACTATTCATTTAATGGTTACTGTTATACTTGTAATCATTTTGGTCATAAAGCAGTTGATTGCAAAAGGAATACTAACCTTGTATGTTACAAGTGCAATAATGTTGGACATATTCAAAGAAACTGCAAAATGAACAGAGTGTATGATCCTTCATGGAAGCTTAATATGAGTGCTCAAAGGTATTATCAGTCAATTGATTTTGATTACAACATAATTTGTTATAATTGCAACTCTCTTGGTCATAAAGCACACAGTTGCAGGAGAGCTCCACCTAATTTGAAAGGTTGGCAAAAGAAAAAGACAGAAAAGGTTTGGAGGAAGAAAGCACCTGTGAAAATCTGGAGGCAGAAAGAAAGTAAAGAGAAGTCAAAATCTAAGCTTGTGCATCCTGCACAAGTCATTTCATCTGTTGCATAATAGATAGCATAATGTGAGGGGGAGTTGTTCTTGTTCTACTTTTTTATCCCCAAGAAGTTACAGGAGGAGATCTGTTGAACTTGTTTTGTTTGTCATGCTTGCCTGAAATGTTTGAAATGAAGTTTCAGTGTATGTTAGGTGTTCATGATCAGTAACATGTTTAGTGGATCATAAAGTGTTCAAAAGCTCTCTGCACAAAAAGTTTGATGATGTTGTGACATTGATCCTATTTGTATATTGTTTGATACTTACATGATTAAGTTGTAATGATGCCTCTGTTAAGCTATTGTCAAGGAACTCTCACCTGGATTTGGTTTTGCAAAGTGGTGTTACAGGAAGAGCTTGATGGTGAAGGTTGTACAATCTTAATTGGTTGGATGATTTGTATCATAGAGTCAAAAGGCACTAATTCTTGTTGATTGCAGTATGTTTCAGATGTGGTCATGTATGTATCAGTTTTGACAGTGTGTTGTAAATAGATGTGCAAAAACAACAGGATAGTCTTCATTTATTCAGATGGTCTTCATTCTTTGACATGTCAGAAAAGGTGTGCAAGATTAGTTTGGTTGCAGGATGATAGTTCATATCAGGAAATCAGTTTGTTGATTATATCTATGACTTTGTTGAGTTATGTTTTATGACATGTATCTTGGAGCTTTCAGGTGATTTGAAGATAATGTCAAAAGAAGATAATAATCAAGAGATATTGAGGAGTTTTCTGAAGTGATAGTTTTACATGTTCCATTAATAATCTTTCTCATTAATATGATTCAGAAAGGTATGTGCAATTTGTAGTTGTTTATGACATTGATAGTGAGCCTTGTATTTCATCAAATTCTTAAATCAGAGATAGTTAAAGAAAAGTTTTTGGGAAGGTTTTTCACAAGAGTGGTCTTCATATGTTGAGATGTGATTGTGACATCCTTGCACAGTGTTTAAGTTCATCAAAGGAGATGGTAATTGAGTGCAGAGTTATGCCAAGTTTTCATCATCATATTTGTATCAAGAACTGGTATTATGTTGAGGTTGACATACATGTTTCTTTCTAGCAGGATAGTGCTTCCTTGTGCAGTGATGTTTGCCCTTGTGAGTGATTGACAGTGGTATTGTGCTTCAGATGTAAGTTTCATGACATTTTTTTTCTCAAGTTTGAAATGTTGATATTCAGGATAAGTTTAGCAAATTTGCATTCAATGATATCAAAGCTTTTGGTAAGTGGTTCTAATTTTTGGTTGAAGATAACAAGATAACAGGAATTTATGCCTTCAAAGTGTTCATAATTCAATGTGATTATAATTGTGCTATAACAATTTTTGTGTGGAGTTGGAGTTGTTCTCAGGGGGAGTTAATCAGAGGATTGTATTGTGTCACTATCATGAAAAACTTGAATAGGTCTTATCAAAAGTGGTCATCATGTCATCTGGTGTTGGAACTGTGTAATGAGGAGTCTTCATAAATTTTTTTTGCTTGCAAAATTGTTCATCAAAGAGTATTGGTTGTTATGTTGCTTCAGGGCTAAGTCAGACAGTGGTTTGTGTTAATTGCCAGTAGTATTCAACACAGGGGGAGCAAATAGTTTTTGAGTCTTTGTCATTCGATGTCAAAAAAGGGGGAGAAAGAAAAATTGCATCAGGTGGTTTTGCCATCAATGACAAAGGGGGAGATTGATGGTGATAGGTTGTCATTGATGTCAAAAGTGTGTTCATATCAGGAGGTTGATGATGCAAGGCAGAGAAGACTCAAAGATTTCATATCATGATGCAAGGCAGAGAAGACTCAAAGATTTCATATCTTGAGCCTGATAGTAAGAAATCATGTTGAAAGTCTAAAGTGCTTTCAAGTTCATGTCTTCAGGACTTCATGATTGTTTTTGAAACAGGAACCACAAGAGATGTTGAGTTTGTAGGACAAAATGTGGTTCTTATCTAAGACTTCATGGTTAGTTTGTGATCTTTCTTAGTGTGTTGATAAGAGGTTTTCATGTTGAAGAACAAATGCATATCAGTTATAAAACATAGTTAAGGTTCACTCCAAAATGACTTCAGTATGTGTTATGATCAGTTGAATGAAGGTGTCATAAGTTAAATTGTCTAATACATCAAATCAGATGTCTAGTGAAAACTTGACTAGTCCAGTGTTGAGGATCAGGATCATATGGTGATGGTTTGTGGCATTCTCATTTATGGTATTTATTGTCATTGGCATTGGTGTTTAGAATTGTGTTCATTTGATATTTATGCCATGACAGAATAAGTCAGAGGGATAACTAACGTTTGTTGGATAAGTTATGACAGAGGTGATTAAGTATGAAGTTCTATTTTTAAAAATATCAAAATATGTTAGGATCATTGAAAGTTCTTAAGACTACATACTTTCTCTTTTATAAACAAATGGCTCTCATATTTATGTCTTCAGTCTCTTAAAGCCCGTCATATAGGTTATGTCACTTTTATTTTAATCTAGTGGTGACTTCCAATAGGAGGTAGAGTCACTTAAGTTGACTTACCAAAGGCACAATTTCACATCAAACTTACCGGCCCCTCCTCCTGGTTACCGGTGCTCACAGGTCCAAAAAAAAATGTGGTCGAGCGGGTTTTCTGCATCAACGGTCAGGTTCAAATTAGAATATTAAGCGCCAAACACAAATCAAAGGCTGATGTTTAAAGGGCGATCTCCTCTCCGAGGATTAACTTTGAAGGGCCAGCAAACGTCAAGGCTTATAACTGCAGTTTGATGTGGCAGTTCTTTTTGCCTGATTAGAAAGGAAATTTTTGATATTTCTATAGTTGAGTTTGGCAGTTCTTTTGCCCAATTAGAAAGGAAATTTTTGTGAAGAATCACTTCCTAATGTCGTGGCAGAAAGGCAATAAGAAAGTTTTTTAAGAAGAGATTTTTTCTTAGGAGATTTTCTTTTGGAAGATTGTTTTAAGTTTTTTTTTCTCATGATAAGTTTTAAAAGATTTTTTTAAGGATCATTTTGCACAGAAAATGAACATAAATTTTTTATGCAATGGTGAAGACAATGATCCTGAAAATGTGAACATTAATTTGTAGTGAAAAAGATATAATTTTTGATGCAGGTGTTTTTGATAAGAGTCAGAGGAATATGAAGAGATTTTGGAACAAATTTCTTTGTGGAAGATCTTTTTTGTTAAGATGATTTTATTTTTCTTGTCTTCATACAAAGGAAATCTAAAGAAGGGATCTGAAGATAGTGAAGAAGTATTTTATTTTCTTATCAAGGAAGATTAAAGAGAAAGTTTTGTTTGCAGGAATATGAAGCTTCATTGAAAAGATTGAAGGGAAGATGGAAGATCAAAATTGAAGAAAAGATTTATACAGAAATTTTTTTTAGGTGAAAATAATTATGCAAAGTAGAGGATAATGAAAATGTGTTTTGAAGGTGAAAGGACATTTCAGGTGCATTGATGCAAACATATAAATAGATTATGATGAAGTGTTGTTGTGTGTATCCGGATGTGTGGAATTGAACAGTGAAATGATTTTGTAGAGAGGATGTAAATGATTATCTTGTATATAATGGCTTTGCAGGTAGATTGATGTGTGTAGATGTAGTACAGATCAATGATGAACTGACAGGGATTAAAGATAGAAACAAAGATTGACAAGGTGATCAGAAAGATAATATGCAATTGCAATGATAATCAGGTGCATTGAGCATTGATTGAATGAATTAAGAAGGATAGAGATGGAATATACAGTGTTGTGAAGTGTTGGATTAGAATACACATTTTGATATGCAGTGTTGTTAGAATGCAGTGTTGATTGGATCAGAATAAAGGATTGTTGAGATGTCAGATTGAATAGAATGGGTATTTGACAGACATATATTTGTATTGAATGGAAACAGAGTATCCCTCTGATTTGGTTTATAACTTCTATTGGTGATTTGGTTTGCCAGTGAGGCATTGTATTAGCCAGTGAGGCTTATAGGTCAGTGTGACCTTAATATTTGTCAGTGAGACAATTTGTATTGCCAGTGAGGCATGTTTTTCAGTTAAGCCAGTGAGGCAATTCTGGAGTGGTTTTTCTACCCTGATGGGTTTTCCACTCGTGCATATCTTATGTTATGATTCATATTGATCTTCCTTGTGTGTGTTTAATTTACTTATGAAGTTTTATTCTCTTTCTGCATTCATAGTCATGTGCATATGTATTTGACAAACCAAAGGTATCATTCATTCCTTGTGCTCAGAAAGTTAAATTTTGAAAAAGATTAAAGAATTTACACAACACTGATTCACCCCCCCTCTCAGTGTTGTCCTTAACTCCTACAAAGTCTCTCAAAAATCCAGTAAAATGACTGTGTTGAACAAATAGTCAATCTATTGTTACCAATTTTTAGATTCATGTTTGCTACTATTCTTTGAATCTAGAATGAAAGATCTCATTCTATCACAAAATTCATTGAAATGGACTGTAACCACAAATACATAGGAATTGTTAACGTTTGCCTTCACCGATTATTAAAAGCAATTGTGCTTTCACATTTTACATACATATGCTACCAAATCATATCCAACTATAATAAACTCGCAAAAATCTTGGCATAGATAGAGAAAACATTGGAGAAGGTTACGGGATTTTGCATTACATCTTCCAACTGCATTTCCAACTATAACATCTAAAAAAAATACTTCTTTAAATACTTTCATTTTAACACAGGATGGATATAGGCTGGCAAGTCAAAGAAAAGGCCAATAAATGGAATTTTAAAACATTCAATGCTGGAGGAGTCGGCCATCAACAAATTTTTAGAAGCTTAAAATTTGTTGTCCAAGAAGCATCGATGCATAATAAACTTTTAAAACTTTTAAAATGGTCGATTGAACTAAGTATCAGCAAATTGGCCACCTTTAGAAATTCTAAACTCGTCAATGAAATAATTCTTTTTATATTTATAAAGTTTTTCAGAATGGAAACTTTTTAACTTCTTATTCCTCCAACAAAATATTAAACTTTTGAACCTTGAAACTAGTCATTTAATGTGAAGTGACCTTATGAAGCTGTTGGTAAACCTAGATTGGAGGATTTAGTGCGGTGATGCTTACCAATAGTGTAAATTTTAAAAATTTCCAAGTTCAAAAATTTGGGTAACGACAGGCTCTAATTGGGGACTGCTTTTCGTAGCTGAAAGTAGAGAACTCCAACATCTCTGGAAAAGACAAGTGTCTATCCATTAGGCTAATAGAGTCACCAATAAACTAAACATGAAAGGGAAACAACAGACACAACAACACACACACAACTAGAAATGGAAAAAAACAACCTAAGACACCCATGTACCCAAACTGGGTACAACAAACCAAACTCTCAAAGAAAACTAAGCAAAACCATTGACAGGTTGGGAAAAATATGTACCAGAACTAAAGAAAGAGCCATGACAATGAAAAATTATTGTACTTAGTTGTCATTTGATGCCCCAAGAAACAACTTTGAAAACCTTGGCATGTGTAACTTCACCAGATAAGGTAATGAATTATGAATTCAAACAACCACTCTTCATCTAAGGTGACTGAATTAGGAACCAAATCAAAATCCTTTTCCATGCTGCAAATCACCTCCTCTTGTATTTCTTGAAGGATTGTAAACTCAATCATTTGAAAATTGATGGTTTGAATCTATAGGTAGATGATGCAAATATTCTTTTGTAATTGAAGGATCATCAAAAGAAAGCTTTTTCAGAGAAAAGAAAATCTTCATTTGGTATCTCAAGGTAGTAGGCTGAAATATCTTTTTCTTCGATTTTATTTGAATGATCTTTGATAATCTCTTGTTCTTCCAATGCTTCAAATCTCTTTGACTCCTTTGATATAACCTCAAGTGTGCATTCTGAACCGTAGGCCTCATTTGAAGTTGTCTTCCCATCAAGTGTTTCTTGTATACCCACTGTACTATCCATTTTAACCTTGTTATCAGGTTCATGATGTATGAGATGATCTTTTTGATCATGCGTCGCATGTTTGCTTCTTCCTTGACACAACTTTGTGCATTTTCTAATGAAACTACCCAAGGAGAATTTTCAATACTATTATCAAGCATGGATTGCATATGCACCGATGTGAAAATTTCTAATTTCTCCTTATATCCTTCAATGGTTTCATCAGATGACATTTCTTTAGAAACAATGTCTACCTCTATACTATTTTTCTCATCTTGCAAATGACACACTACAGCACTACATTTTTCATTCGATGTAACGTTTTCATGATCAAGATTATCTCTATGATTACATGCAAGAAAATGTGTATCATTTCCATCTCTATGTTCAATTTCTTGTAAAGTTTGGAGCAAGAAGGATGTATTTCATTGGATTGAAATTGCATATTAGAGTAGAAACTTTTCAGAAAGCTCACTTGCTTGGGATCATCAAGTACCTGATTTCTCAGTAATAGAGATGAAGAGAAGTCTTCATCATCACTATCATCATTGTCATCCCTTCCTGGAAACTAAACCATTTTTCTATCAAGTCACTAACCTCCTGGAGGCATAATTAAATTTCTAGGGAATAAAAATGCACCAATATTCACATTTCCCTAGAGGAGTCACCAAAAATCTGTTAGTTTACATATTTGTCCCTTTAAAAATGGATAATAAACCTCTGATCTACCCAAGAAAATGGAGACAAACGGCTTATAACAGTTGTAGAAATCACCTATAAAAGATTGATTTTCCTCTACATTTAGAGGGACAACTCCCTCGTATGATTTAATTTGGAGCTTTTTGGGGTATGCTTTTAACCAAAAAGCAAAAAATGAAACAACAGAAAAAGAAAAGGTAAAGAACTCTAGGTGTGAGACATAAGAAAAACACCCATAATTTCCCCAAGAAAGGTTTATGATAAAAGAATGAGCATAAATAGATGATACAAAGCCCATAAGATTCATACTCATGAACCATATTTAATCAGAAAATACAACTATCTTTTCCCAACATACAAATGAGTTACACATTAGACATAAGAAAAATATGCAACTGAAACCAGACATATGATGAGGGGGTAAATTACTGGTGCAAGGCACCATAGGTCTTAATGTGAAAATTGCTAGTGTTTTGGTGTTTTGTGTTTTATGTTATGTTGATCATGTGTAATAAGGTCTTTTAAGACCACTTGTTATGATTTTAAGTCATGTGGGGTTAGATGGTTAAGTGTCAAATTGTGCAAAAGTTACAAAATGTTGCATAAGCAATTTTTGGCATTTTGTGTCTTAGATGGAAGTTGAGAGGTCAAGTTGGGTTTTTTGGTGGGAAAGCTAGTTGGAAATGATGGGACATGGTTGGGAGTGATTGTATATACCTTGTTTTTGTTGAAAGCAACTCGTGGGTGATCGCTGGAGATGTTTTTTGAAGATCAAATAGTCAAATATACTTTGTTTTCTGTGTTTTCCTAGTGTTTTCTGCTACTATAGTGAATTGTACAACCCAATACAGCCTGTAAATGATTTGATTTTCATTGGAATCGATGGAGTGTCGAATCCTCTAACATTTGCAATTAGTTTCATTCATTTTCATCATGTTTTGAGTATTTTAGAGCACTTTTACTGTTAATAGCCAGGAAACCCTAGTTTTGAGGGTTTAATTAAAGAAATGAGTTTTTTCGAATCATCCCATAGCTCCAGTTGATAAAATTGGTACATTCAGACCTCATGTAATGTGAGGAAAGTTATGAAGTGAGGTTTTGTGATATAGGTTTTGAATTTCATATACTTGCTTTGTAAAATAGAGGTAATTAGGCCATTACCAAAACGAGACAGCCAATTTTAGGGGCTTGAGTTGCAAAACAACCCCACCTGCACTCGAGATATGTTATGAAAGAGGAAAATGGGTATCTAAATCTGTAATTTGTTTCTAGGTTTGAAGCATTATTTGAAAATTATGCTTGAAAAAATAGTTTTGTTGTCCTAATTAGACCTTGTGAGCAGTGTAGCAGAAGTTTTTGAGAGTTGTGTTCCAAAGTAACCCACCTTGAAAATTTGATATGTTGTAGAACTCCCAAATGGGTGTCTAAAACAACCTTTATATTTTGGGTTGAATATTTGACATGGAAGTCATGAGAGAAAAATGGGGTTTGTTGTTGTATTAGGAAGATGGTGAAATTGTGAGGGAAACCCACCAAATTAGGGTTCTAAATTGGAAAATTTGATTTGTTTGAGTTAGTTTGATGCCCTACACCTTACCTTTGCATCATATTGGTATCAGAGCATAGGTCAATTTGATTTGAAGGAGAGAAGTTGTGTTGAAAAGTGGTCAAGATTCCTCTAAAAAGTAATCATATGGCTAGAGAAATGTAACAGATGAAAGAGAAGACAGAAAGGGAGATTACAATGTTGAAGGAACTGCAAGATAGGTTGGTAGCAAGGCTAGAGGTTGTGGAAACTGATCAGAGAAGAGGTGTGGTCATAAGTGATTGGAGTGACAGTGAAGAGGAAGGGGAAAAGGAGAATCCCTCTGAAGAAGATGAAGAGGAAGAGTTAGATCCGGATGAGCAGAAGTTTGCCAAGCTACTGAGAGTATTCAATGGAGATAAACACAAGGTGAAGATTGATTTACCTATGTATGGAGGTAACTTGGATGATGAAGAGCTATTAGATTGGATTGCAGTACTTGATAACTATTTTGAGTGTGAAGATGTTCCAAAGGAGCAAAGAGTGAAGCTAGCAAAGACAAAATTGAAGGGTCATGCACTATTATGGTGGGATTATGAGCAATATGAAAGGAGGAAGAAAGGTAAGTCAAAATTGTTTCTTGGGACAGAATGGTGGCAAAACTTAAGGGTGAGTTTCTTCCAAATGATTATGCAGTTCAATTGCTCAAGAAACTTCAAGGTTTGAAGCAAAAAGATATGGATGTCAAAACTTATACTAATGAGTTTTATAAGTTGAGTATAAGAGCAGGTCATATGGAGGATGATGTGGAGAAGGTGTCTAGATACCTTAGTGGATTGAGATTTAATATTCAAGATGAGTTAACTGTGGTAAATCCAAGAATGGTTGAAAAATGCTATCAAATGGCAATAAGGGTTGAAGAAAAGATCAAGAGAAGGCAAGACAAGTCAAATAGGGGTAGAGGCAGCAATATCATAGGTAGAGGATCATTTTCCAACTCAAGGCAGTCATATGAGGGTCAAGAAGATGCAAGCAAGGTGCAAGAACAAGTTGTTGATCAGAGAGGTGGATTTAGAGGTGGTAGATCAGGCTTTAGAGGTAGATTTGGAGGTCAAGGAAGAGGTTCACAAGGATTCACAGGAAGGTGCTATCAATGTAATAAGTTTGGACATCAAGCATGGCAATGCAATGAAGGTCAATCCTCTAGTTCACATGGAGGAGAAATAAGGAATCAATTGATACAAGAGGAGGATAATGAGAGTGTAAAATCTCCATTACAACATGTTGCTCCTGAAGTTGGAGAATCACTCATGGTAAGGAGAACACTCATCAAGGCATCAAAGGAAAAGGAGCCATCACAAAGGACACTCTTCAAAACCACTTGTAAGTGCATGGATAAGGTATGTAAAGTTGTGATTGATTCAGGAAGCATGGATAACATGGTGTCTAATGAGATGGTTGAGAAACTTAAATTGCCTAGGATACCACACAATACTCCTTATAAAGTTTCTTCATCGAATGAGGGTCAATTTGTTTTGGTTAATGAGAAAGCTTGGGTGGAGTTCAATATAGGAGGGTATAAGGATAGAACTCTATGTGATGTGTCTCCTATGGATGTGTGCCATTTGCTACTAGGGAGACCTTGGCAATTTGATAGTCATGTTTTGTATGATGGGAGAAGAAATACCTATGAGATAAGCAAAAATGGAGTCTCCTATACTTTGACACCATTGAAAGAGGATGATAAAGGGCAAACCATGAAACCTAATGTGATGATGGTTGGTAGGAAGGAATTCATAAAGGTAGAGGAAGAAAAGCACATGGAGGTTGTAGCCACTTCAAAACATGGAGATACCATGACAACAGACCTAAAGAATGATCTGACTTTTGAGGTAAATGATATTGAGTTGGTGTCAAGATTTGCTTTGTTGAAGGTCAAGGATGAATTGATTCTTGGGATGCAAGATTGGCTTAAAAGGTATGTTGATATGAAGATAGAAGAAGTGTTCTATACATTGTTTACACAATGGGATGTTAGTCATTCTACTTCTTTCAGGACAGAGGTTAGTA
Organism: Cunninghamia lanceolata; assembly: GCA_027924645.1. Lineage (NCBI taxonomy): Eukaryota > Viridiplantae > Streptophyta > Pinopsida > Cupressales > Cupressaceae > Cunninghamia > Cunninghamia lanceolata. The sequence goes on from BSBN01000524.1 coordinate 4,902,373, forward strand.
CACCTGATAAAATAGCAATTATGGGGTCACCACATTAGATGGAAGAGTTGAAAGGTAAGAGTGAAGTGGTTAAGAACAAGTTGCAAAGAGATGTGAACAAATTTGAGCACACAATGGGAATGAAGAAGAAGGTAGTGCCTTACAAGGCACAAGGAGGTGTGGTAGCAGATAAAGATGCAGATTTACTAGCATTAGTAGGTGAAGCACAGACCGAAGACTATCCATCAAGTGAAGAACAATACCCTCAAAGGAGGAACCGGTCAAACGCAAGAGACAATACATGTTTTCAGTATTTGACTCATTGGAAGGGATTGCCAACTGGAGATGCCACTTATAGATCAGAAGATGACATGGAGAAATTTGAATCCATTGTTGCAGTACTGTCCTCAAGGGGACTTGAGTCAAATTTTGCCCGAGTATGGTGCAGGGCACCATAGGTCTTAATGTGAAAATTGTAACGTGTTTTGGTGTTTTGTGTTTTAAGTTATGTTGATCATGTGTAATAAGGTCTTTTAAGCCCACTTGTTATGATTTTGAGTCATGTGGGGTTAGATGGTTAAGCGTCAAATTGTGCAAAAGTTACAAAAATGTTGCGTAAGCAATTTTTGGCATTTTGTGTCTTAGATGGAAGTTGAAAGGTCAAGTTGGGTTTTTGGTGGGAAAGCTAGTTGGAAATGATGGGACATGGTTGGGAGTGATTGTGTATACCTTTTTTTTGTTGAAAGAAACTTGTGGGTGATGGCTGGAGATGTTTTTTGAAAATCAAACAATCAAATATACTTTGTTTTATGTGTTTTCCCAGTGTTTTCTGCTACTATAGTGAGTTGTATGGCCTAGTACGGCCTGCAAATGATCTAATTTTCATTGGCATGGATGGAGTGTTGAATCCTCTAACATTTACAATTGGTTTCATTCATTTTCATCATGTTTTGAGTATTTTAGAGCACTTTTATTGTTAACAGCTAGGAAACCCTAATTTTGAGGGTTTAATTGAAGAAATGAGTTTTTTTGAATCATCCCATAGCTCCAATTGATAAAATTGGTACATTCAGACCCCATGTAATGTGAGGAAAGCATTGAAGTGAGGTTTTGTGATCTAGATTTTGAATTTCATATACTTGCTTTATAAAACAGGGCTAATTAGGCCATTGCCAAAATGGGACAGTCAATTTTAGGGGCTTGAGTTGCAAAACAACCCAACCTGCACTCAAGATATGTTATGAAAGAGGAAAATGGGTATCTAAATATGCAATTTGTTTCTAGGTTTGAAGCCTTATTTGAAAATTATGCTTGAAAAACTAGTTTTGTTGTCTTAATTAGACCTTGTGAGCAACATAGCAGTAAGTTTTTGAGGGTTGTGTTCCAAAGTAACCCACCTTGCAAATTTGATATGTTGTAGAACTCCCAAATGGGTGTCTAAAAAAGCCTTTAGATTTTGGGTTGAATATTTGACATGGAAGTTATGAGAGAAAAATAGGGTTTGTTGTCCTATAAGGAAGATGGTGAAATTGTGAGGGAAACCCACCAAATTAGGGTTCTAAATTGGAAAGTTTGATTTGTTTGAGTTAGTTTGAGGCCCTCCACCTTACCTCTACATCAATTACAAAGCACACAATAAAATAAATTGCATACAAAAAATAGAAATGTTCTTTTATTGATTTGGACAACACATTACATTACAAAAGCTAAAATCTAATCAGACGATGAATCCTCCACAGGCTATAACACATTACAACTTCCTATCTCAAGATTCTCAAACCTTCTACCTTCTATAGTCTCAAATCATCTAGTGTTTATGTTTTCCTACCTTTTCTTGACTCTGCACTTTCCTCCCCTTGTCTCTACTACCCAAAGGGTTCACAAAAATGGTCATAAATAGCCCTTTTTGGCGGCGTTTAGCCAAAATTTTGAAATTTGCAACTCCCTCGAAAAATAGGTCAACTTCTAAGAGCCATAACTTTTGATCTGAGTGTCTAACTAGTGAACCGTTTGAAGTGTTGGAAAGATTGTGGAGTGCTCTATGCACCAAGTGTTTTCTCTGCCAAATTCTACCCATTTTGGGGTCATACAGGGCCTCTAAGTGCCTCAAACCTGACTTTGAAACTTTTTCAAGAGCTTTTTGGGAAACAAAAAATTTAATATCTTTCATCCCACAAATGATCTTTGATTGATTCCTTCACCAAAGGTCTTATTTTTCAATTTGAAGCCTCCTGTAAATTTTCGCTTCCATACATTGCCCAAATGCAAACTTTTCAAAAATAACAGTTTGCTATTTTTAGCAATTTGGAAAAACTGAAGGTTCTACATCATTATTTAAGCAATTATGGAACCAAAAATATATATTTTAAAAATAAATGAAAACAAAATCAACATTTTTGAATCATCTTTTTTTTGGGTGATGCAAGATTGCCTTTACACCACTAGATGCTCCTACATCAACATAAAGTTCCAGTGTTGAATTTAAATGCAACCAACATAACAGGAAAAAATCAAAGAAAGAGTGCAAATTAATCATAAGAAAGATTTGCAATCCATGAGGGAACTAAAATAGACACAAAGTTCTGAAATATTCCTACAATTCTCTAATAAATGAGAACACAAAGTCTCTCAAAACTCCTGTACAATGACTGTGTTGAACAAATAGCCAATCTATTGTTACCAATTTTTAGAAAATAGTTTCTCCTCTAAAGTTCTCTCTGAGAAGCTGGAAAAAGATCCCCCTTTTGTAAGATATTTCACCAAACATGTGATGTGTCTTATTCATCTTATCTTCACAAACAATTGATACACCCAATCTATGACAATCATGACATTTCATATTCTCAAACCTATATTTTATCGAGAAGCTCTGGTACGTTGTCTATTTAGGGCGTGGCTTATGTTGGGAACTTTGTACATATTCATTACCTTCTATAGAACTCATACAATGTTTTTTGTGGTTTAAAACAGTTTGATTGTGTAAGTTTCAACTTCATAATGCAACTGTATGACATCAATAGTCCATATCTCACATTTATCGAAAAAATCTCATATCATTTCCGTGTTTTCTACTATTCTTTGAATCTAGAATGAATGATCTCATTCCATCACAAAATTCATTAAAACAGACCGTAACCACAAATACATAAGAAACTATTAACATTTGCCTTCACTGATGATTAAAAGCAATTGTGTTTCCACATTTTGCATGTGTGCTACCAAATCATATCCAACTATAATAAACTCACAAAAATCTTGGCATAGGCATAGAAAACATTGGCAAAGATTATAGGATTTGGCATTACATATGCCAACTACATTTCCAACTATAACATCTGACAAAAACACTTCTTTAAATACTTCCATTTTAACATCAGATGGATATAGGCTAGCAAATCATAGAAAAGGCTGATAAATGGAATTTTAAAACATTCAATGTTGGAGGAGTCAGCCATCGGCAAATTTTTAGAAACTTAAAACTTGTTGTCCAAGAAGCATTGGCACATAATAAACTTTTGAAATTTTTAAAATGGCTGATTGAACTAGGCATCGGCAAATTAGCCACCTTTAGAAATCCTAAAGTCACTGATGAAATAATTATTTTATCTTTATAAAGTTTTTCAGAATGGCAAAAGTTAAAACTTTTTAACTTCTTATTCCTCTAGCAAAATATTAAACTTCTAAACCTTGAAACTAGCCATTTGATGTGAAGTGACCTTATGAAGCTATTGGTAAACCTGGATTGGAGGATTTAGTGTGGTGATGCTTACCAGCAGTGGAAATTTTAAATTTTTCCAAGTTCAAAAATTTGGGTAATGACAGGCTCTAATTGGGGATTGTTTTTTGTAGCAAAAAGTAGAGAACTCCAGCATCTCTGTCAAAGACAAGTGTCTATCCATTGTCTAATAGAGTCACCAATAAACCAGACATGAAAGGGAAATAGTAGGAGACCTCAGCCAAACACACTCAACTAGAAATGGAAACAAACAACCTAGGACACCTATCTACTCGAACTAGGTACAACAAACCAAACTCTCGAAGAAAACTAAGCAAAACCATTGGCAGGTTGGGAAAAATATGTACCAAAATGAAAGAAAGAGCCATGACAATGAAAAATTATTGTACTTATCTATCATTTGATGCCCCAAGAAACAACTTTGAAAACCTTGGCATGTGTAACTTCTCTAGATAAGGCAGCAAATTCAAACAACCCCTCCTCATGTAAGGTGACTAAATTAGAAAATAAATCAAAATCCTTTCACATGCTGCAAATCACCTCCTCTTGTATTGCTTGAAGGATTGTAAACTCAATCATTTGAAAATTGACGGTTTGAATCTATAGCTAGATTATGCAAATCTTATTATGTAATTGAAGGATCAACAAAAGAAAGATTTTTTAGAGAAAATAAAATCTTCATTTGGTATCTCAAGGTAGCAAGCTGAAATATCTTTTTCTTGGATTTTATTTGAATGATCTTCGATAATCTCTTGTTCTTTCAATGCTTCAAATCCCTTTGACTCCTCTGATATAACCTCAAGTGTGCATTCCGAACCATAGGCCTCATTTGAAGTTGTCTTCCCATCAAGTGTCTCTTATATACCCACTGTAATATCCATTTTAACCTTGTTATCAAGTTCATGATGTATGAGATGATCTTTTTGATCCTACATCACAATGTTTGCTTCTTCCTTGACACAACTTTGTGCATTTTCTAATGAAACTACCTAAGGAGAATTTTCAATACTATTATCAAGCATAGATTGCATATACACCGAAGTGAAATTTTTTGATTTCTCCTTATATCCATCAATGGCTTCATCAGATGACATTTCTTTAGAAATAATTTCTACCTCTATATTGTTTTCCTCGTCTCGCAAATAACACACTACATCACTACATTTTTCATCTGATGTAACATTTTCATGATCAAGATTATCTCTATGATTACATGTAAGAAAATGTGTATCATTTCCATCTCTATGTTCAATTTCTTTCAAAGTTTGAAGCAAGAAGGATGTAGTTCATTGGATTGAAATTGCATATTGGAGTAGAAATTTTTCAGAAAGCTCACTTGTTTGGGATCATCAAGTATTTGATTTCTTGGTAATGGAGAAGAAGAGAAGTCTTCATCATCACTATCATCATTGTCATTCCTTCCTAGAAACCAAACCATTTTCTGTAGAGTTGCCAACCTCCTAGAGGCATAATTAAATTTCTAGGGAATAAAGATGCACCAATCTTCACATTTCCCCAACAAAGTCGCCAAAAATCTATTAGTTTACAAATTTGTCCCTTTAAAAATGGATAATAAACCTTTGATCTGCCCAAGAAAATAGAGACAAACTGCTTACAACAGTTGGAGAAATCACCTATAAAACAGTGATTTTTCTCTGCATTTTGAGGGGCAACTCCATCATATGATTTAATTTGGAGTTTTCTGGGGTATGCTTTTAACTAGAAAGAAGAAAAGGAAACAACAAAAAAAAGAAAAGAAAGGAAAAGAACTCTAGGTGTGAGACATAAGAAAAACACCCATAATTTCCCCAAGAAAGGTTTATGATAAAACAATAAGCATAAACAAATGATACAAAGCCCATAAGATTCATACTAGTTATTAGAAAATGTGGTTAACAGTATTAAACTATCAATAATCCAATAATCTCAATGAAATAAGAAATAAACAAGATTAAACACAAAGGAACAATACCTTGCAAACCTCTTTTATTCCATAGCTTCCATTGGTTGCCTATCTCAATTGATCTTGTTGTATGAATATAGCCCTCAGAAGGTGCACTTCCTTGCTTATTTCCAAGATGACAATGGAGAACGACTGTTGATAGGTTTGCAATGAAGAGGATCTTTAAATACAATGATAATGGTGATCTAAAGCTATGGAGGGATTTGGGTGCCAAAGGCACGCTATGATTCCTGCAGAGTAAGTTTATAAAAGATTGGATGATTCAAATGGAGGAATAGGGGTTGTATTTATAGATTTGTGAGAGAGAAGATCAATGGTATAGAATGAATAAGAAGATCAATGGTTGAGGAAATTTGAGAGGATGTGCATGAATAGGGAGAGGACAAGTGTCTTGCTCCTTCATGCACCAGAGGAGTTAACAAAATAGACTGAAGAGTTAGCTGAGATGATTGACCAGTTAACAGAATTGATTGGAGAGATAAGTGGGCTGATTGGGGATGATTGAACAGTGAACTCAGATGACTAATCAGTTAACTATTTTGATTGATGAGTTAACTAATTTGACTGGAAGAGAAATAGGACATGTGTGTGAGGGAATATTAGCTAATTAAATATTGAAAATATTTATTTACATGTGCATGTGGATTAATTGAATTACTTTTGGTATTAATTCAATTTTGGAGGAAGTAGAATAATTTAAATAAATATTTGGATTTTTTTTTTTAAAGATAATGCGCCTGGTAAACTTTTTAACGTGATCGGCGACGCTGGTGCGACACGCCCTCCGGCTCCACACTAATGCTTTTGCCCGGAGCAATGAACCGGTGAGGCCACATCATGGGGGACCTCATCCCCTAGCAAGAACACTTCAAACCTATGAGCTCTTTGGTCCAACGAAGGCATAAAGCCTTGCGAGCTCGTTGGCCCAGCGGGGGTTTGAACTCTGGTGGCCGCCACTACAACCGAGCGACTTAACCACCGAACCACGCCATCATCGGCAAATATTTGGATTTATTTAAATATGGAGAGATAAGAAGAATTAATTAAATCATTTAGTATTATTTAATTTTAGAATGATTTTAGAAGAATTTGGAAGATTTAATTAAATAAATGATTTTATTTAATTTTGGTGGAGGAATGTGAACCAAATAAATAAATTTATTTATTTATTTACTGATAGAGGAATTTAGAATGAAATAAATATTTAAAATATTTATTTAGATAGAGTCATGTCAATTTTAGGTGTATACATTTTGTCCCTCTTTGATGCAGTGTGTTTTATCACATTGCTTCAAAGAAACCTTTTGATAATGATACATGCCCCAGTTTTGCCCCTGGTACAGGTTTGTATGACGCTAGGATGCCCCCTCAGGAGATTGGACTGGAAGAAAATTTTGAGGGAGTGAGATGGACAATCTCACGATGAAGAAGGTTAAACAGTTAGGTTAGGGTGAAGAAAATAGGTTACGGCTTGAGAAAGCAGAGGAAAAAGGGTACGGAGAATAGGCAAGGTCGCCACACATCTAGCTAGGGTTGCATGTCTATATATAGAAGTTGGGCCCACAATCCTAGTCATTTGCAGACTTGTCATTTTATGAGAGATACTTGGAGCTTTGCACAGCACAAGAGCTAGAGCAGTCAGCAGAGATATGGATATTCCACACGAGGAGTATCGTTTCGAGTGAGTTTGGTGATTTAGACAGGCAGTAGAGGTAGGACCCCCGGTATGTTGTTGTTGCCGTTATTGTTATTATCATTGTTGTTATTGCCATTGTTGTTATTGTTGTTGTATGGCCTGTCATGATTGAGAATTGGAACCCTGTAAGCCACATGTGTCTCATTGGAGGTATGTTGTTGGGTCCCTCCTTTATTTTGATCAAGCACATCCTGAATAACATGTTTGAGATGGATACAATTGTTGGTTGTATGTCCTCTTCCTCTATGATACTCACAATAGTCGGTGTCTTTCCAATAGTGAGGTTTGATTGTAGGCTCATAATCACTTGTTGGTGGTAAAGAGATTTCATTGTTGGCCAATAACTTCCTTAATGCAGATTCTTGGGACTCACCTAGTGGTGTGAACTTTCGCTATGGATTTGAGTTGAGCCATGGTCTTGGCTCCCGAGAAAATGTTTTGTTAGGTGTAACATTGTTTGCCTCTCCTTTGAGAGTGAGTATGGGTTGTTGCTTGGGAGCCGCCACCTTGGCATCAACTACTCCATCATTGACAACATTGTTATTCTTGGTCCAAAACTTTAATTTGTCAACCGTGTAGTTGGAGGTAGGTGTGTCCTTATATAACTTGATTTGCCCCTTGGCGATCATAGCTTTTTCGATGAACAATCCCATTTCAGTGACTTTTGAAAATGAAGTAGGGCATTGTATTTGTATTTGATAGCTAAGATCAGTGTTGAGGTTATGGACAAACATCTCCATTAATTGCTTCTATGGTACATCATATGAGCACTTACTTGCTATTTGTCTCCACCGTTGTAGGACAATGGCGAATGGTTCACCATTCTTTTGCTTGGTGTTGCATAGATCGAGCATAGAGACTACATGTTCAATATTGTAAGAGAAGTGCGTGATGAATTTGTTGACTAACTTATCAAAAGATTTAATGCCCGGTGGGAGTCGTGAGAACCACTCCATAGCTTGACTACCTAGAGATCTAGGGAATAGTCTCATTAAGTAGGTCTCATTGTGAGCTACTTCCATGCATGCTGTGTTGAATTCCCTAATGTGATCTCTAGGGTCCCCTTTCTCTTTGTATTTATCAAACTTAGGAACTTCGAACCAAAAGGGAAAAGGTGTCATGTTCAAACTTTTATCAAAGGGGTATGGTGCAATATCTTCCAAAGAATAGGTTTTAGTGTTTGTACCCATCTTGAGATCTGACATTTGTTGCTTTAGACCCTCAAGTTGTTTCCTCATTTCTTCCATAGGAGCATTTTGGTCTATGGCTTTCTTTCCTTTATCCTTTATGTTAGGGTCTATGGCTCTTCTATCCTCTCCATGATTATTCTCCACATTTTCTTGGATTTTGCTTATATCGAAATCCGCAGGGAGTTTAATTCCAAGACTAGCAAGATGATAGAAATACTTGTGAGGGTCCTCATGGAGCACTTTCTCTAGCAAGCGTTGGAATTTCCTATCTTGGATGCTTCCCTGATAATCTTCATTAGAGATCTCTTCATCACTATCATGAGGTGTAACGATGTGGTTGGATGATTCGGCCATTTCAATTTGCTTTTGGTATTGAGATCTAGTATGAACCATGCAAGGTGACGTGGGATGAGGTGGAATGGGACTAGAGATTTTGGCAAGGTGCCAATGGAGACTGCTGAGAATAGGATACTTATGACAAGATTTGGATAACAGACTTTCTCAATCAATGATTCCAAGTAAGACGGCCAATACAAGACGGTAGCCACTAGTAAGGGTACTTGATACCTGTCTTACTGTGTAGGGACTAGTCGTGCACCAAAACCACTAGCAAAGTTCTGTGACCTACTACGATTACTTGAATCCAAAGTGATACGAGAAAGGGGGCCTATGGTGACCTGATATGGGATACTTTTGACTTTGGACTAGAAAGACTCGATAGAAGGTGAATGAGATGACTAACAAAAGAGAGATTTTGACGTGAAATGGATGGAGAACTGACTGCAAGGTGGACCCTAATCTCTGAACCTAACACTAGACCGAAATGGGTACCCAGAACTGGTAAAATTCTTCTCTCAAAAGTTGTACAAGTGCTCACTATCATGTATGCACTAAAACAGATGCGCTGTAGGAATAGACAAATGTGTTGTAAGTTAGGATATATGCGCCACACTGCTAAAATGTATATGCGTTGGAACAGTCAATAAAAGCGCTAAAAGTCACTACAAATGTGCCGCAATTTGGCACAAATGTGCAGAAATAGAGGACGGATGCGCCACTCTGGCTTTTCTCAGTATTTTACAAATTTTTGAAAAAAATTTATGTTTTTGGTACTTTGGTTGCAAGAAGGTCTTTTTGATCTAATTTTCTAAAATTATGGCAAGAAGACACAACAAACACAAAGAATTTTTATGGTTTTTTATTTTTTGTGATTTTTTTGACTCTATTTGGACTAAAAGAAAAAAACAAGTACAAAATCCTAGGCTTCAAATGGATAACAAGGGTTTTTGGACACTAAAACAAAGGTGTTTAATGAAGGCAACCATTCGAGTGGTTATACATGTGGAAGCACTACTCTTCGTTATGGAGTCTCCCAGCCTGCAAGGGTTGCGCCTTGGAGGCTTTTGGGGGAGGTTGGTTGTCAATATAACACAACTTCACTCGTTGTTTGAATCTTTCACTCCAAACACAATTTATTTATAGTGGCTTGGAAGGGCTTGGGATCTAGCCTATTACCACTTAGGGTCGTTCCTACTTGGATGAACGGTATCCAAGAGCAGGCCCCTCTAAAGGAAAAACACATGCGAAAATGATATGTCTGGCATTTTGATCACCCAAGATAGGGGAGAGCATAGGCCTGATATCATTCCCAAAACACAGTATATAGTTGTTCTTTTCCCCTAGTTAAAATGAGAAAAACTAGATGAGCTATCTACTTGGGCAAGCACAGAACTTTGAAGTGATAACAAGATAGCAATGGTCTAGTTTTAACCAAGATAGCAATGATGAGTTCAATTTTAACCACGTAGCACAAATTGTTAACTTTGAAATGATGGTCAATCGAGATAGTAATGGTTCAGTTTTAACCCAGATAGCAATGATGAGTTCAATTCTATCCACGATAGCACAAGTTGTTAACTTTGAAGTGATGGTCAATTGAGATAGCAATGGTTCAATTTTACTCAGATAGCAATGATGAGTTCAATTTTATCCAGATAGAAATAACTTTGAAAAGATAGCAATGTTGCAATGCAAGATAGCAATGATTCAATTACTACTTTCCTAGTTAAAACTATGTGACATTTGCATGAGCATTCATTTTACTTTCCCTTTAGAAATCAAAATGTGAGCTAGAAAGTGCAACTATATGAATCTAAACCAGTACCTAGCCTACAAAACAGATCAAGAGAGTCCCTGCAAAGATGTCAGCATTAGCAAAAATCTCCTAGAAAACCCTAAATCACTGCCTATAACAGATGCGCCACTTCAGAGACTAAATGCGCAGAAACAGTCAACAGAAGTGTTGTAATACATATGCGCTGCAACAGAGGATAAAAGTGCTACAAAATAGTGTATAAGCGTTGGTCTGACAGATGCATTGTCTTAGTGTGTAAAATCCCTATAATAGAGTGTTTATGCGTTGTAGTAACAAAAGCATCGTGACAGATAACAGATGTGCCAAAATAGAGAGTGTATGCACTGCAGAAATGTATGCATCGTGACAGGTAACAGATGTGTGTTAGGAATTCATGTATGCATTGTTTCCTCTTGTGTACGGCTTTCTAAAACACAAAAACTCAGTTTTTGGGTTAGATTTGGGGCTACGCCCCACGGTGGTCGCCAAAAATGTTAGGGGAAATTTGGATCAACAATGAATATGTAATAATATCAATATCAAATACCCAAAACTTCAATGAAATAGTGAACTAAAGAGATTTAATCAAATAAGCAATGAATCAACAACAAAGCAAACCTCCTTTAGATCAAAACTTCCATTGATTGCCTATCAAAATCATTCTTGCGTGTATGAAATAGGGCCCTCAGAGAGTGATGCAAAGTGCACAGTGGAAGCTTCAAAAACTTATCAATAGACTGTATCGGCGAGAGTGTGACTTATGTCTTGGTGATATGTCCTCATCGGCCAAACATATCCCATTGACCATCTTGTTATTTATCTGGCTGATCCCTTAACTTTCCCCGATGGACGAACACTCCGATATGTCAAACTATGGTATATGCATAACATGACTTGTTATGGCCGGTTACTACACCCTGATCCATCGTTAGGACCGGTCACTTGTTGTATCCGATAGAATGTATATTCGCACATACATTCTCAAAGTACATTTGCGATATGCATTCGTAATGCATGTTCTACCGGTCTAACACCTTGATCGGTGTAACTTTCAAAAGCTCCCCCAAAGGCTATGTCTCACCGATGATGCCTTCGCAAAACTGCAAATCCCCAAATCGCCTAACTTCCAACCCAGACCCTAGCACATGGAGATGCTAGGTTGGTCTACTGTGCAGCACAGTCGATCCGATCTTCTCCACCGTCGAACAGAACACAAATGACAAAAATAGAAATGAGAAAAAAAACATATATGTACATCGAGAAGCCATTCCACTGATTTCGACAGAAATCTTATCAGTGGAATGCTTCAAATCGACATCTTGTAACAATGGGAAAACACAGAATGGAAAGGAAAACTACAACTAACAAATTTGCAATTACAAAGAACAAGAATCGAAATGACGAAACAAAATATCTTTATTTCTCGTTGAAACAATGTTCAATCACACTCTACCTCCTCTCTATGATTACATTCGAACATATGACTAATTACAATCTCAAACCCTAATGCTTGATCTTGTTCATTTCCCTGGTTTTTATAGATTCACCCAGAGTAGTACCAAACTGACTCCAAGCGGCTGGGAGATCGATTCCAAGTGGCCAGGAAACACTACTACCTATTTTTGGCATTATTTCTATTTTTAGCATTATGCGATTACAATTGACAAATGTCCCCTAAATCACTTGGGACTTACAAAATAAACCTAGACACAAACTGAAATGAAAATGCATTGGTCAATAGACCTTATTACAAAAGAAAACATGATTTACTAGGTGCTCCTGCATCATACTCCAGGGGCTAAAAAGAACTCAAGTCCCTTGAGGAACTAAGTTTGAAATAGTAACCCCATGCTTGATGATGTCATCCTCGCTCATCTAGGTTGCATCTTCATCAGGAAAACCACGTCATTTGACCAAATACTACTTATAGATTTTATGTTTGGTCTTCTTCTGAACTTTTGTGTCCAAAATACATTCCAGCTGGACTGGCTGACTTGGTGGAAAATCATAAATCCATTCTACATCACTGGCTCCTGTCACATCTAAATCTATAACATTGTCTCCCCTGAATGGAAATAGTTCTGACACATTAAAAATGTGTGATATTGCTAAACCTGGAGGAAGTTCAATTTCATATGCATTAGGCCCAATTGTGTACAATCTTGCATGGACCTATCTTCTTTATAAGAAACTTCGTAGGTTGCCCCTTCGAAATTCTTTCCTTCTTCAAATATGCCATTACCAGATCTCCAACTTTGTATTGGACATCCCTTTTCTTCTGATCAGCTCTCTCTTTGTATTTCCCTGTGTTCTTCTGGATAGTTTCCCTTACAACATCATGGATATCCATTGCAAAATCATCTCCATGTGCACTCCTTTTCTCCATGTTCTGGAGATCCCTCAGCTCCAAAATTCCCCTTGGGTGAATCCCATATACAAATTCAATAGGACTCTTTCCCGTGCTCCTATTAACAGAATCGTTATATGCAAACTCTGCTTGTGGATGATCATATCCCATGCTTCTCCATGTTGTTTAGTCAAACACCTCAAAAGATTACCCAGTGATCTATTCACCGCCTCAGTTTGTCCATCTATCTAAGGGTGATATATTGATGTGAAAGATAATTGAGTGCCCAGTTTCTTCCACAATGTGCGCCAAAAATGTCCCACAAACTTGGGATCTCTGTCAGTGACAATATTCAGTGGCAAACCATGAATTCGAACAATCTCCTTAAAGAATAGGCCAACAATGTGTGAAGCATCATTGGTACATTTGCATGGCACAAAATGAGTCATTTTACTGAATCTATCAACTACAACAAACACACTATAAAAACCTCTTTGAGTTTGAGGAAGACCCAAAACAAAATCCATACTGATGCACTCCCAAGGCCTTTGCAGAATTGGAAGTGGTTAATAGAGACCTACATTGGATGAAGTTCATTTTTCCCTCTGGCAAATATGACAACTATCTACAAATTTTCTAACATCTGTTTGCATCTTAGGCCAGAAGTAAAGCCTTCTCACTTGTTCCAACGTCTTGTCTAGTCCAAAATGACCTCCAAGACTACCGCAATGTTTCTCTTTTATGATGTTCTCCCTCATGGAACACCTAGGTACACACAGTTGGCTGCCTTTGAATAGTAACCCCTGCTATAGCAAAAATTTAGAAAATTCAGAATGATAGGAATCTAAAAATTGTGAACAAACTGCATATATCTCCTTGAAGTCCTCATCATCCTGGTACATATTCTTGAGAGAATCCACTCCCACACTTTGCAACTGGATTTCCTATATAGTGCACACTCTTCTGCTCAGAGCATCTACCACCTTATTGGCTTGTCCCTTCTTATGTTTAATGGAAAAAGTATACACCTGGAGTTGTTCAACCCACTTCATATGCCTGTGATTTAACTTCTCTTACGAATTCAAAAAACTCAAAGCATGGTTGTCAGTATAAACAATGAATTCCTTGGGCAAGAGATAATGTCTCCATTTTTTCAATGCTTGAACCATTGCATATAATTCTAGATCATATGTGGAATACTTCCTTTTAGCATCATTCAACTTTTCACTAAAGAAAGCAACAGGTATGCCTTCCTGACTCAAGACAACACCAATGGCAAGATTACTGGCATCACATTCCACAATAAACAACTTATTAAAATCAGGCAAAACCAAAATGGGTTTCTCTACTATTTTCTATTTGAGAATCTCAAAAGACTCATCAGCTGCTCTATTCCAAACAAACTTACATTTCTGTCTTCCTTTTATGGTATCCAGAATGGGTGCACAAATATGATTGAATCCTCTTATGAATTTCCTATAAAAAGTTGCTAACCCATGAAAACTCCTTACATCACTTACTGTTTTAGGTGCTGGCCAAGACAGAATAGCATTTACCTTCTCTGGATCCATTTTCAAATTGCCCTGGGATATCACAAATCCAAGGTATGTGAGTTCTTCCTTCATGAAGACACTCTTCTCCATATTGATCATTAGTTTCTCCTCATGCAGCTTCTTCAACACCTGTTCCAAATGTTGCAAATGTTCTTTTTTTGTCTTGCTGAAAACCAGAATATCATCAAGATAGACAACAACAAATTTGCCAATAAATTCCTTCAATACCTCATTCATTAGACACACAAAAGTTCTTGGAGTATTGGACAGACCAAATGGCATCACCAACCACTCATAGAGACCTTCATTAGTCTTAAAGGTTGTCTTCAATTCATCCCCTTCTCTAATCCTGATCTAATGGTATCCACTCTTGAGATCAATTTTAGAAAAATACCGAGCTCCACCCAAACAATCCATAAGGTCCTCTATTCTGGGCATAGGAAACCTATATCTGATGGTGATCTTATTTATGGCTCGTGAATCAATACATAACCTCCATTTGCCATCTTTCTTGGGAGCTAAAACTTTGGGTACAGCACATGGACTATGACTTTTCCTCACCAAACCCTTATCCAACAGTTCTTGTACTTGTTTTAGCAATCTCCTCATTCTGATTAGGTGTCATTTTATAAGCTGGTTTATTTGGCAATGTGGATCCTAGGATGAAGTCAATCTGATGACTTATGTCTCTCACAGGGGGTAGTACATTGGGCATATCCTCCACCATGATACCCCTATATTTGTCTAACAATTCCTGCACTTCCTTAGGGACTTTTTCCTTGTTGTTTTCAGACAAATCAGAATTGTCTTTAGGTTTCAAAAATAGAGCATACCCCTGGGTTCCCTCTTCTTTCAGAGTATGGAGAAACTCTTTCCCACTCATTAACATGATACTTGATCCTATATTCTTGTCTACACCCTCTTCTAGTAAAGGATCCATCTTATACTGTCTACCATTCTTAGTGATCACAAAGGAATTGGATTTACCATCATGTTGGGCTTGTACATCATACTGCCAAGGTCTTCCTAACAGTAAATGGCATGCATCCATGGGAATTATATCACACAAAAGTTTATCCCCATATTCCCCTATCTAAAATTCTACCCAAGCTTGTTCATCAACCAAGACTTGCTGCCCTTTGTTCAGCCATGACACTTTGTTTGGACTCACATGTGGCAATCTTTTCAAATTCAATTTCTCTACCATTTCTGCTGAAACTAAATTTTTAGTTGAACCAGAATCAATAATTACCTTACACCTTTTGCCAGAAACTTTACACAGAGTTCTAAATAGTGTCTTCCTCTGGGGTGGTTCCTTGTTCTATGGCACTTTCAGCATTGTTCTTCTCATCATGAGACTCTCTCCATCTTGTGTTGGAGCTGTGCTTCCCATAGGTGAGTTCACACTCTGACAATCTTCTTCTTGAATCAACTGGCTCCTTCTCTCTCCTCCATGAGAGCTTAAGGCTTTCTCCGAACACCTACCTGTTGTGTGCCCAATTTGGTTACAATTATAACATCTTCCCATGAAGACATTAGGACCTCTGCCTGATCCACCAAATCTGCCTCTCCCATTGGGTCTCCTTCCTCTGAAACCCTCTTTGGAACTAGATTCTCCACTGTGTTCTTGCTGACTGGACTCCCCTTGATTCTTCTAGAACTGATTTCTGCCACCAAAACTATTTCTGCCTCTGGAATTCCTTCCACCTCTGCCTATGTTATGATGTTCTCCTTTTCTTTTCTGCTTCTCTTCTACTCTCAGTGCCACCTGGAAACATTTGTCAATGGTTTCTGGTGTCAAGATGGTAATCTCATCTTGTATACTATACTTCAAGCCATTAATATACCTGGCAACTCTTCCTTTCTCATCCTCGGCATGTCCACACCTTAGGGACAATTTGTGAAATTCCTCTGTATAGGTGGATACATCCATATCCTTCTGCCTGAGGTTCTACATTTTCCTGTATATCTACACCTCATAATCCGCTAGTAGGAACTGAGTCTTGATCCTCTCTACCATCCGACTCCAGGATGAGATCATGCTCTTGCCACTCTTCACCCTTTCTCCTTGGGTGTAGTTCCACCACGTGAGTGCAGCGCGCTTCAATTTTATTTTTGCAAACTTGACTCTTCTATTCTCTGGTACCTCCTTGTACTCAAAGTAATTGTTCAAAGCCTCGACCCATTCGATGACTTCATCTATGTCCGTCTTTCCACTGAACATCAGAATCTCCATTCTTGCCTCAGATGACTCCTTACCAAGTGATTTTATGGCCTTCAGAAATTGTTTCTGATCTGCAAATATATCTGCCTATGCTGGGGTTGTTTCCTCTTCTCCATCTTCTTCTTCTCCATCAGACTCCTCATCTGATTTCCTTCCTTTTCCCAAGGTCTTCAACTCAGCCTGGAGTGCTTCCTTGACTCCAGTCTTGATCATCTCCTCCATCTCCTTGAATTTCTTGACCACTTCGGTGGTCATTCCCTATGGAGGCATATCACTAGCCCCTTCTCCGCTTTCTCTGTCTGACATAAACATTCACAGACAACACCAACACTTCTGTAGACCTTTCATTGGCTCTGATACCAAAATGATGCAGAGTGCACAGTGGAAGCTTCAAAAACTTAACAATAGACTATATTGGTGAGAGTGTGACTTCTGTCTTGGCAATATGTCCTCATCGGCCAAACATATCTCGTCAGCCACCTTGTTATTTATTTGGTCGATCCCTTAACTTTCCCTGATGGACGAACACTTTGATATGCCAAACTGTGGTATATGCATAACATGACTTGTTATAGCTGGTTACTACACCCTGATCCACCGTTACGACCGGTCACTTGTTGTATCCGACGGAATGTATATTCGCACATACATTCTCAAAGTACATTTATGATATGCATTCGCAATACGTGTTCTATCGGTCTAACACCTTGATCGGTGTAACTTTCAAAAGCTCCCCCAAAGGCTATGTCTTACCGATGATGCCTTTGCAAAACTGCAAATCCCCAAATCGCCTAACTTCTAACCCAGACCCTAGCACATGGAGATGCTAGGTTGGTCTACTATGCAACACAGTCGATCCGATCTTTTCCACCGTTGAACATAACACAAATGACGAAAATAGAAATGAGAAATAAAAACATTTATGTACATCGAGAAGCCATTCCACTGATTTTGACAGAAAACTTATCAATGGAATGCTTCAAATCGACATCTTGCAACAATGGGAAAACACAGAATGGAAAGGAAAACTACAACTAACAAATTTGCAATTACAGAGAACATGAATCGAAATGACGGAATAGAATATCTTTATTTCTCTTTGAAACAATGTTCAATCACACTCTGCCTCCTCTCTGCGATTACATTCGAACATATGACTGATTACAATCTCAAACCCTAATGCATGATCTTGTTTATTTTCCTGGTTTTTATAGATTCACCCAGAGTAGTACCAAACTGACTCCAAGCGGCTGGGAGATCGATTCCAAGTGGCTAGGAAACACTACTGCCTATTTTTGGCATTATTGCTATTTTTAGCATTATGCGATTACAATTGACAAATGTCCCCTAAATCACTTGGGACTTACAAAATGAACCTAGACACAAACTGAAATAAAAATGCATTGGTCAATAGACCTTATTACAAAAGAAAACATAATTTACTAGGTGCTCCTGCACCAGAGAGTGCACTTCTTTGCTTTGTTCAAGAATGTCGATGGAGAATGGCTATAATAATACCGCAATGAAGAGAATCTTCACAACGATGGTAGTAGTGCGTAGTAATGAATGTGATCACAAGCAATGAAGGCATTGGTGTCAAAGGCGCATTGTAATTCCTACAAAGTAACAATACTTAAAGCTTGGATGAATAGAATGGAAGAATGAGGTTGCTTTTATAGACTTGGGAGAATGAAGATCAACGGTATAGAAGACTTGAGAAGATCAACGATTAAGAATAGTTGAGGAATATGCAACGAATAAGAAGAAGACAAGTGTCACACAAAAGTTGTTTTATTTGAGTTAACTACTTTCTTTTCTAAAGATAAGACATGCTTTTCATAAATTAGAAAGTTTTTTTCTAATTTAAGAGATATTGAAAAAAACAAGGTTGATTGAATAGATAACTCAACTTAAGATTTGCTTTTGCATGATTTGAGAGAAATTAAATAATAAATTATTTAATTGTGTGTGCATGAAGAAGAAGACTTATTTTTAGAAGATTTGGAAGATATTTGAAGAATTAGAAGATAAGAAAGCTAATTAAATAAATAAATTTATTTAATTGTTGTGCATGATTTGGAAGAATAAATAAAATATTTGATTATATTTAATTTTTGGATATTTGAGAGGATTTAAATAAATTTGATTTGATTTATTCAAATTTGGAAGAATGAATTTGATTTAATTAAATAATTAAGAATTATTTAATTGTTTGGAAGAATTTAATTAAATAAAGGATTTTATTTAATTTTGACCTTAGAAGAGGTAATTAAATATTTTGATATTTAATTAACCTAGAAGAATGCGAATCGTGTCATTTTTAGGCGTATACACTATGTGATGACTAATGTATTCATGATATGCAAAAATGATAACACATGGATGAGTAATGCACCTATATGAATGTAAAATGATTTAATCAAGTTAATGACTATCTCATGATGATATGTATGACTTAATGCACCTATATGTATAGGAATGATCTAATCAATGAAATGGCTATCTCACCTAATATGAAATGCAATATGATACTATGTTTTTTTGTTATGTGCAAGTGTACTCAATTAATGTAGAAGAGATGTGATGAAAGACACAATGATAGATAGAAAGTAGAGTGATAGAAGATGTGCGAATGAAAGAATCATGAGCTTTGACTTATTTGTAAACATTGACACTATGAACTCAATCTTTATTTATGGATGGTATATGAATTGGAATTGAATATGCATTATGGATGTGGATGCTTGTCACCTTGATATTGCAAGTATTTTGAAGTGTGTGTTTCATCATTGGGCATTTTTTTGTGTTTTTGTGTTTTAAAATGTTGTAAGAAAATACAAGCATCAAGGTATAATTAAACCAAGATGACCTGAGTATTGCTTACATGGATTTCGATATAGCAAATTAATACAAGCATCTAGTCAAAATTGAATCTAGATGACCTGAGTATTTCTTGTGTTTCAACAGACAAGGATATCCCTGTTTCATGTTTAGACCTAGAATGTCCTCAATGATCTTTTACTGATCATGTCGTTAGACAAAAAGTTGTCACATTACTAAAGATTGATCCACAAATAGCAGACAAAGAAAATGATTATGCCCCTATCATAGCTCCTCTAGTCGTTGATATCCTTGAGTAGCATAGAAAGACATAATAACAAAAATCAAGACCCTGTTACATGATAACCAATCAAAACAAAACTTTCTTCAATTAAATGTGTCTTCTTGCCATAATTTAGAAAATCATTTTGAGTGTTTAGGCACCTATTTGTTTTGCTTTGGATAGGTTGATGTCTTTGTGTCAAAAATTCCATTTGGAAGAATGCTTTGTTACGCTTGTGTGTCTAGTGAAAGGCATCACAATCCTTATTGGTGTCCTCTTAGAACATGTGGCATTGCAGAATCCAACTCTGTAACGACGTCAAGGATTTGCCCCAAGTTAAGTAGAGGCTTCTAGTTTATTATCAATGAAAAACTATGAGATGCTTATGGTAGACCTGATGGGACAAACCCTAAGGGATTGACCTAGTGCCTCGGGGGCTCATTGCTAAATGGCCTTGCCTACGTGACGACATAGAGGCAACGTAGTTCAAGATGAACCTTATGGACCTAAGACCTAGGCGATGGGAGATTTTGGGTGGACAAAGGGATGGGATGGATGGAACAGATGGGGAAGGAGCCTCAAGGGCGCATCGATACAAGATGGCCTTGCCTACATGAAGACGCAGAGGCGACGTAGTTTAGGATGACCAGATACTGACAATAGACCCTATGATAGGCTGACACTATGGATAGGATACTAGATAAACCTTAGGTAGTTAAGAGGACAAAGTTGATAGAGTATCAAGCCATGATAGGTTATCATTAGATGGTTCTGAGAAATGGATATGAATGAATGATGGATGATGGTAGGAGGAATGGAGGCAAGGCAATGGTTTCCCAAAGATGGAGGAAGTGGTTTGAATCGCAAAGAGCGCCTGTTTGCCAAGTTTTCACTACTTTTCTTTTATTGCGATGGTAGCCAAAATACACATGACACCTATTTACCAAGTTTTCATCATGGTATCTATCCAAGGTGTCTGTTTACCATGTTTTCACTAGAGGATGATTTTTTTTTTGTTTTTTCAATTTTTTTATTTTTTTGCTATTTTTTTCTTTTTTTTTCATTTTTTTTATTTTTTTGCTATTTTTTATTTTTATGCCCCCCTTACATTGGGGTTCTCTAGGTATAGAACTGACAAAGATGCATATTGTTGATTGGGTAATCAAACAACTCACCTTCTGATGTAGCTAACTGGTATGCTCCTGATCCATAGGCAGCAATGATTACCTAAGGACCAAGCCAGTTGGGTTCAAACTTTCCTTTCTTCTCCCAATCCTGTTGATTGCAAGGATTTTCTTTGAGCAATAGATCACCAACATTAAAAACCCTTGGATAGACTCTATGGTTATAGCTGCATGACATTCTTTATTGGTAGGCTTTGAGATGGTTGAAAGCATTATGTCATTTCTCCTCCAACAGTTCTAACTCTTGCAGTTTGGAAACTCTGTAGTCTTCATCAATTATAACACCTTTTACGACACCCTCAAAGATGGTAACTCGACCTCAATGGGAAAAATGGCTTCAGAACCATAAACAAGGGCATATGGTGTGGCACATGTGGGAGTGTGTATGCTGATTTGATAGGCCCATAGAGTGGGATTGAGTTGCATATGCCAATCACGGCCAACGTCGTTGATAGTTTTCTTGAGGATTTTCAAGATTGTTTTGTTGGATGCCTCTGCTTGACCGTTGCCTTGTGGGTAGTACGGGGTTGAGAAGCGGTGTTGGATTTGGAATTTGTCACAGAGCTCTTAGACATCCTAGTTTTTGAAGGGTCTTCGATTATCCATGACTATGGATGAGGGAATTCCATATCGGCAAATGAGGTAATTAAGGATGAAGGAGGCAATTTACTTGCCTATGACAGTAGTGAGTGGGATGGATTTAATCCACTTTATAAAATACTCAGTGGCAGTTATGATGAACTTGTGGCCATTGGATGATGGAAGGTGGATTTTTCCCACAAGGTCAAGTCCCCACTTACAAAAGGGCCAAGGTGTCATTAAAGGTCGCAATTCTTGAGCTGGTGCATGGATGAGGTTACCATGAATCTGACACTGCTTGCATTTCTTGACAAAGTGATATGAGTTTGTCTCCATGTTCGGTTAATAGTATCCCAAACACATGAATTTCTTAGCTAAAGTAGGACCACTAGAGTGTGATCTGCATATTCCCTTGTGTACCTCTCGTAAGGTGGTTTGAGATTCTTCACGTTCAAGACATCTAAGTAGAGTACCATCCAGACCTCGATGGTAGAGGGTGTCGACAATAATGGTATAACGAGATGTTTGGCGGATAAAGGTATGGCATTGGTTATTGGATAAATCGGCCGGTAAAGTGTTATCCTTGAGGTAAGTGTAAGTTTTACCATACAAGGGTGAATCAAATCCAACGAGGAGGCAAATGGATTGGGTTTCAGGGATATCATAAGCTGGTTGTGTAAGTGGATCCACCAAGAATTCAAAACGTGACTCATTCTCTAGTATATCAAGAAGTGAGGTGATGGTTGCCATGACATCTACTGCTTTGTTCTCTATGCGAGGAATCTACTCAACGGAGATATTCACAAAATTTCCTTTAAAGTCATCTACCATATGCTTGTATGGTATTAGCTTGTCATCTTTCGTCTCGTAGTCATCATTCACTTGGTTGATCACCAGTTGTGAATCTCCATAGACATGTAGCTCTTTCACTTTCCACTATGCTGCCATCTTAAGACCAATGACTAAGGCCTCATACTCTGCAATGTTGTTTGTGCAAGGAAAAAGCACATGATAGGACTTAGGTATTGTGTCACCTTGAGGAGTGACCAATAAGATTCCTGCCCCTGATCCATGGTTTGTGTAAGATCCATCAAAGTAGAGCTTACATGAGTGTGTTGTGATACTAAAAATTGATTCATGAGGAAAATTGAATGTCATTGGAGTGCTATCTTGTAATGGTGCTTCTACCAACTGATCTGCGATGATTTGACCTTTGATATCTTTCCTTTCCACATATTCTATGTCATACTCACTTAGTAGCATTACCCATTTTGCTAGGCGGCCTATTAGGGCTGCCTTGCTTAACAAGTATTTGAGTGGATCGATCTTTGCAATGAGCTTGATGGAATGTGCAAGTATGTAATGGCGTAGCTTTTGGGAAGCAAAAACTACAGCAAGATAAGATCTTTCAATTTGGGAATATCGCAATTCATACCCCACCAATGTGCGACTGATGTAGTAGATGGCCCTTCCTTGCCTTCATAGTCTCGTTGTGCTAAAAGGGCGCCAAGAGCTATTGGTGTTGCAGATATGTAAAGATATAGTGGCTTGCCTTGGATAGCTGGCATCAAGATAGGTGAATTCATGAGATATTCCTTCAGTTTGTGAAATCCTTCTTCACACTTCTCATCCCATCTGAATGGAATGTTCTTATGCAAGAGATGAGTGAAAGGTTGACACTTGTCCGCCAGTTGTGAGATAAACTGACGGACTGCCTGTAATTTTCCTTATAAAGACCGCAATTGGGTGATGTTCCTTGGTGGTGGCATCTCCATGGTAGATTTTACTTTCAAATGATCGACCTCAATTCCATTGTTTGATACTATGAAACCCAAGAGTTTGCCGGAGGTGACCCCAAACACAATTTTTTGGATTCAATCGGACCTTAAATTGTTCCAGTCATTGAAAGACCTTCTCTAGGACATCTAAGTGAGATTCCCTTGTAAGTGACTTGGCAAGGATGGCATCCACATAGTCTTCCATTGTTACATGCATCATGTCGTGGAAGATAGTAGTCATTGCCCTTTGGTATGTGGGTCCTACGTTCTTTAACCCAAATGGCATGGCATTCCAACAGAAGGTGCCCCATGGACAAGTGAATGCCATCTTATACTGATCCTCTAGCGCTATTTTGATTTGGTTGTATCCAAAGAAACCATCCATAAGAGAGAGCATAGTGTGTCCAGCTGTCAAGTCTATGATGGTGTCAATGTTGGGTAATGGGAAATCATCTTTGCGACAAGCCTTGTTAAGATCTCAAAAATCACTACACAATCTAACTCTACCATCAGGTTTTGATACCAGTACAATGTTTGATACCCACTCCAGGTAATTGATTGCTCTGATGAATCCTACATCCAATAGCTTCTTGAGTTCCTCTTTGACTAGCAATGCGACATGTGGATGCATTTTCCTGAGTTTTTGTTTAACAGGTTTAACTCCAGGATCTAGTGGTAGATGATGCAAGATCAAGTCTAGATCTAACCCAGGCATATCTGCATAGGACCAAGCAAAGTTGACCTATTTCTTTTTGAAGAAGGGTACAAATTTCATCTTTTCCGACAGAGATAGAGACTTGGCAAAGTGTATGATCTTTGGGTTACCTTATGTGCCGATGTTAACAAGTTCTGTAGGTTCTACCACAATTTGTGACTTCTCCTGATACATGTTGTTGGGAAGAGTGTCAAGCCTTCCATCATCTGGTGCCTCAGAGAGGTTTTCACCATCAGATGCATCCTTTATTTTTACTTTTTTGGGATCTTCTACTGCCGCAGAGCAGTTTTCACCAGATCCATTTTTTATTTTTATATTTTTGTGACTGGAAGGCTTGGCACCCTCTCCAAAATAAGAAACGGTATTGAGTTCTATGGCAAAACCAGCTTTATGATCTCCCACAGGTAGGTGGTCTCTTAGTTCCATGTAATCAATGTAGTCATCATCATTCCGGAACATGTCAAGCTGGGGGGTTCCTTGTAGATCCCAATCGATAAGCTCAGGATGTACTAGGGGGAGGGGATCGATAGGTTGATCTGATTTAGTGGGTGTGATGGTAAGGATGGATATATGATTAGGATTGGAAGTAATAGGAATAACATATGTGATGTTACTCTCTTCAAGATTGTTTATCGCGTGGGAACTCTGACCTTCCTCATAAGTTGTACTCTCAGGAATAGTCAAATCACACTCTACTAGTCTAGGCCTTAGCATTTGTCCCTCACGGTAGGGGCTATAGGTGTGAACAGTATCGATTCCTTTGTCTTCATAGGAATGTTCTGAAAGTTCATCCCATTCATACTTGTTAGAATCCATATCACTATCTTCTTGGAGGTTATGGATCTGTTCCACAAAACAAGTAGTAGCCTTAGCTTTTCCTTTGCCATTGTCTTTGTATCCTAGCCCTCTTGTATCTTAGGCCGATGAGGATGAAGAGGGTTGAATGGGTTCAATTATTCCTTCTTTTCTTAGACGAATGGGACCTTGTCCTTCATAGCCCATTCTGTGTAAGATATACTAACCACGCCCATAGATTTATGTTGGGAGATTTGGGTGTTTGTCTTGTGGTGTGTCATCTTCATCTATGTAGAGCCATTGCAGAACATCTCTTTCTTCACTTGCATCTAATAGGGTGCCCCATTTGACAAAGGGAGCTTTAGGGACTTCAGGAGAAGTAAATGTTTTTGGGAAGGGTGTAGGTCACCCAAAGGACTTTAGAGATAAAGGCATTTTGGATACACTAAAGGAATGTTCAATGGAGTACTCTCCTACCCTTGTTTCTTTGATCTTGACCTTCTGCTCTTTGGCCTTGGATGTGGAAGCTTGGGAGTTAGGATCCTGCTGGGAGGCAGAAGATGTGGACGCTCTATTATTAGGGATGTTAAAATCTAGCTTTGATTGGATAGAGTTACAGTGTTGGAAAGGATCGAGGTCACCTTGGATGGTGATCTCTCAGTCATTGTGAGGGAACTTGATACACTGATGATATGTGGAAGGCATAGTTTTCATGGCATGTATCCAAGGTCTTCCTAGGATAATGTTATAGGTGAGCTCCCTGTCAAGGACTTCGCAAACATCTGTCACCACTGGTCCAATTCTTAATGATAACACCACAATTCCTTTGGTTGTCCGTTCTTCTTCATCATAGGCTTTTATTGTGATCTTCTTTCTTGGATCGACTGCAGTTTCCAAGAACCCAAATGTAAGAACTAGTTTCAATGTGCAAATGTTCAAACCTACTCCTCCATCAATGAGAACCCTTCTAATGCAATGTTTATTAATGAAGGCCTTAATATGTAATGATGTGTTATGGGGTTGAGACACGGATAGATCATCCTCTTCAGTGAATGATAGGATGTTAGGTGAGGTAAGATGACCTACCATGGCTTGAAATTTCTCTTGGGCCAAGTTGGTGGGCACAGTGGTTTCCACTAGGGCTTTATCCAGAATCTCTTTGTGGGTTGGCGATAGACGCAACAACTCTAATAGATATATTGGCTGGAGTCTTTTGTAGTTGGTCAATGACACTGTACTTGTGGGGGGTAGATGGTGAGGACAATGACCTTGGAGGGAGTGTGTGCAAGGTGACTTTTCCACTGCGGGTGGTGATGTTGCAATCGGATTTGGAGTTGGACTCTATTTGTTTGTTGAATGTGAGCACATTGATTTGCGAGATATGCTCTGATATGCAATTTATGGTGTAGTCAAATGGCACGTTCATGTAGTTAGGATCATTGTTCCTGTTATTGTGATTTTGCCGGTTGTTATTGTTGTTGCTATGAGGGTTCTGCATGTCATGGTTAAGGAGTGGATCCTTGAATGCCACATGTGATTTGTTAGAGGGATGATTTTTTGTGCCCACACAGTTTTGATCTAGTAAGTCTTGTATGACATTTTTCAAGTGGATACAGTCATTAGTTGTATGGCCTTTTCCCCTATGGTACTCATAGAAATCGGTATCCTTCTACCAAGGAGGTTTGACTGCCAGTTCATAGTCACTTGTGGTGGGAAGGGTGATCTCATTGTTTTCCAATAACTTTCTCAAAGCGGATTCATATGACTCCCCCAATGATGTAAATTTTTGTCTAGGAGGAAAGTTGTACCGTTGTCTCAGTTCGTTTGATGACTAGTTTTCTCGATATTGCATTGTTTGATGCTCCTTTGAGATTGAAAATTCGTTGTTTAGGAGCTACTACTTTAGCATCAACCACTCCATCGTTGACGATGTTCTTGTTTTTGGTTCAGAATTTGGACTTATCTGTGGTATAGTTTGAGTTAGGGGTGTCTTTGAACAATTTTATTTGTCCTCTTGCAATCATAGCTTTTTTGATGAATAACCCCACCTCAATGACTTTCATAAATGTGGTAGGGCATTGGATTTGAATTTGGTAGCTAAGATTGGGATTGAGATTATGGACAAACATTTCAAGCATTTGTTTTTCTGGTATATGATGAGGACATTTGCTGGTGAGTTGTCACCACCTTTGTAAGAAAGCAGTGAAGGATTCGCCACTCTTTTGTTTTGTGTTGCAAAGGTCAAGAATGGATACCTCATGTTCAATATTATACAAAAAATGTATGACAAATTTGTTTACTAACTCACCAAATGTACGGATACCCGAGGGGAGTTGAGAGAACCACTCCATGGCTTGCCATCTTAAAGATCTAGGGAAGAGTCTCATGAGGAAAGTTTCATTATGGGCCACCTCTAGACATGTGGCACTAAATTCTCTAATGTGGTCTCTAGGATCACCCTTTCCTCTATACTTGTCAAATTTCAGAACTTCAAATCTAAGGGGAAAGGGGATCATTTTCAAGCTCTTATCGAAGGGATACGGTGAGATATCTTCCAACCAATAGTGTTTAGTGGGTGTCCATGTTTGGAGGTCCACTAATTGTTGTTGTAGGGTTTGAACTTCTTTTGTCAACATGTCTAGAGGTGTGGTTGAGTCTGTGGTTTTTTTGCCTTTGTCTGTGTCAAGGGTTCTTTCCTCACGTGTACTCTCTTCATGAGTTCTTTCCTCTTCAGTTTCTTTCAATGTTGTGACATCAAAGTCTTTGGGGAGTTTAACTCCTTGGCTTTCTAGCTAGAGAAAGAACTTTGTAGGGTCTTGGTGGAGTACTTTGTCCATTATTCATTTAAATTTTCTATCTTCTAGGGCTTCTTGTAAGTCCTCGTGAGATATATCCTCATCACTGTCATGAGGGGATACAATTCTGTTAGATGTTCCAGCCATTTCAATTTGTTTTTGCTTCTGGGATCTATTTAGTACCATGCAATGTGATTTGGAATGGAGTGGGGTGAAATTAGAAGTTTTGGTAAGGTGTGTTTGAAGGTTGTAGTGAAGGGGATAATTGTGGTGATAAGATTTGAACAAGGGTTTTCTTTGATCAATGGTGTCAAACAAGACAGTTGATACAAAACGGTAGCCAAAAGTAAGGATGATTGGAATCCGATTACTTGGTAGAGACTAGTTTTGCACCAAAATGCACTAGTGAAGTTCTGAGAGAGAAGGATGATAGATCCTGATAGTGGAGACTTACTAGGGATGCTTAAATCTGATATGATCAAAAATTGGCTTGTAGTAACCTAGTTTTGATAGTTTGATTTTCTCTTGGGAAGTTTTGGTGAAATTTTGATGAGGTGACCAATGGAAAAGAGGGTACGCTGCGGAAATGGATGGGAGAACTAACTGCATGATTAATTTGATCTCAAAAACTAAAACAAGACTAAAATGGGTGCTTAAAAAGGTAGGTATTTTTCTGACAAACTATACGGAAGTGCTCACTGTGACAGATGCGCAGGAATAGAGCATATATGTGTAGCAACATGAAGTAAAAGCGTAGGTTTGGTGACAAGCAGATGTGCAGGAACAGAGTACAGATGCACAATAACTAGTCACAAAGCGTAGGACTAGTAAAAAGTAGATGCGCTACAAAATGGGGCAAAAGCGCAGTAGAATAGTGTAAATGTGCAGCAGAAAGCAGATGCGCTGCAGGATGAAGCAAATGCGCAGTAGAATGGAGTAGATGTGCAGGTCTGTCTGTTTTGCTTGATTTTGACTATTTTTGACTTGGTAAAGGCATGTTTTTCAATGATTTTGAGTTTCTTTGTTTGAATGTTGCTCTTTTTGATTTGTTTCTTTGATTATGGCAAGAAAGACAATCACACAAATAATATTTTCATGATTGTTCAATTTTTTTGTATTTTTTATTTTTGACAACAATGCAAGAACAATCCTAAGGTTGACCAGGATAGTATTCAATGAGTTTCAACTTAGTTTTTACACTAGCCACTTGCATAAGGGCAAACAGCTAATAGCTTGGTAGCACCGGCTCCCCTCCACAGCACTCACTTCTCACACATACCAAGCTATAGTTCCTCTGAAGAATTGAATTTTCCTATCTATACACTGAATGAGTGTATGACGTTGGATGACTCTGGAGAATGTTTTCCTCCTGTGTCACCGAATAGGGGATTTTGGCTTCTATAAATAATGGATATGTAGTAAGGGCAACTGTTCAAGTGGTTATAATTGTGGCACCACTACTCTCCGTTATGGAGTCTCCCAGCCTGCAAGGGTTGCGCCTTGCATGGTTTATGGGGAGGTTGGTTGTCGGTATAACTAATCCACACTTGTTGATTAAAGCTTTTGCCTCAAACACGGTTTATTTATAGTGGATCAGAAGAGCTTGGTGTTAGCCCGTTACCACTTAAGGTCGTCCCGCTTGGAAGGAAGGAATTCCAAGGGCAGGCCTCTCTAAAGGAAACACATGTGAAATGATGATTCTGGTGTTTTGTTCACCCAATTAAGGGGAGAGCATAGTCCTATCATCATTCCAAAATCACAAAAAACACTAGTTCTTTCTTCCTAGTTAAAAGGAGAAAAACTAAATGAGTTACTCTACTTGGACACACAAGATTTGTTAACTTTGAAAGAGCTTTTGAAAGCAATTGTTCAATTTTAATCCTCCTAGTTGGGACTGTGTTCAAGTTGTGATGCAACAAGTACAAATTACTTCCCTCCTATTTAGAATCTAAGTGAAATTTGCATGAACAAGTTCAATTACTTCCTTTGCTATTTAGATCTAGATGAGAGTTAAGCATGCAACTATATGTCTAACCAGCTCTTAACCTACAAGGTGGATCTAAGAATATTCTTACAAATGATGTTAGCATTACAAATTTTGTGAGAAATAGCCTAAAAACCCTAACAGAATGAATGTGCAGATATAGATGCGCAATTATAGAGTATGTATGTGCAGATATAGTAAACAAATGCGTAGATTTAACATATGTGCAATTACAGGGAGTGTATGCACCATAACAGAGAACAGATGCGAGGATTTGGTAAATGCACCGAAATAGAGAGTAAATACGCTGCAACAATGAGTGGATGCGCAGCTTTAATAGATGCGCTAGAACAGTGAATAAATGCACTAGAATAGTGAGTGGATGCACAAAAATGTACTGTGGATGGATTCTAACACAAAAACTCAATTTTGAAGTTAAATTGGGGCAAGGGCCCCACAGTGGGTGCCAGAAATGTTATCAGAAAATGTGGTTAATACTATTAAACTATGAATAATCCAATAATCTCAATGAAATAAGAAATAAACAAGATTAAATACAAAGGAACAATACCTTGCAAACCTCTTTTATTCTGTAGCTTCCATCGGTCGCCTATCTCAATTGATCGCGTTGTATGAATATAGCCCTCAGAACGTGCACTTCCTTGCTTCTTTCCAAGATAACAATGGAGAACAGTTGTTGATAGGTTTACAATGAAGAGAATCTTCAAATACAATGATAATGGTTCCAACTATGGAGGGATTTGGGTGCCAAAGGCGCATTGTGATTCCTGCAGAGTAAGTTTATAAAAGCTTGGATGATTCAAATGGAGGAATAGGGGTTGTATTTATAGATTTGTGAGAGAGAAGATCAACGGTATAGAATGAATACGAAGATCAACAGTTGAGGAAATTTGAGAAGATGTGTGCGAATAGGGAGAGGACAAGTGTCTTGCTCCTTCATGCACCAGAGGAGTTAACAGAATAGATTGAAAAGTTAACTGAGATGATTGACTAGTTAACAGAATTGATTAGAGAGATAAGTGAGCTGATTGGGGAATTGACTGAGATGATTGAATAGTGAACTCAGATGACTAATCAGTTATCTGTTTTGATTGATGAGTTAACTAATTTGACTGAAGGAGAAATAGGACATGTGTGTGAGGGAATATTAGCTAATTAAATATTGAAAATATTTAATTACATGTGCACGTGGATTAATTGAATTACTTTTGTATTAATTCAATTTTGGAGGAAGTAGAATAATTTAAATAAAT
Organism: Cunninghamia lanceolata; assembly: GCA_027924645.1. NCBI lineage: Eukaryota > Viridiplantae > Streptophyta > Pinopsida > Cupressales > Cupressaceae > Cunninghamia > Cunninghamia lanceolata. The sequence goes on from BSBN01000524.1 coordinate 4,933,402, forward strand.
ATTTGGATTTATTTAAATATGGAGAGATGAGAAGAATTAATTAAATAATTTGGTATTATTTAATTTTAGAATGATTTTAGAAGAATTTGGAAGATTTAATTAAATAAATGGTTTTATTTAATTTTGGTGGAGGAATGTTAATCAAATAAATAAATTTATTTATTTATTTACTGAGAGAGGAATTTAGAATGAAATAAATATTTAAAATATTTATTTAGACAAAGTCGTGTCAATTTTAGGTGTATACAATACTCATGAACGATATTTAATCAGAAAATACGGCTATCTTTTCCCAACATATAGTTGAGTTATACATTAGACATAAGAAATATATGCAAATGAAACCAAACATAACATTCCAGTGTTGAATTTAAATGCAGCCAACATAACAGGGAAATATCAAAGAAAGAGTGCAAATTAATCATAAGAAAGATTTACAATCCATGAAGGAACTGAAATAGACACAAAATTCTGAAACATTCCTTCAATTCTCCAATAAATGAGAACACAAAGTCTCTAAAAACTTCTATACAATGACTATGTTGAACATATAGCCAATCTACTATTACTAGTTTTTAGAAAATAGTTTCTCCTCTAAAGTTGTCTCTTCAAGAAGCTAGAAAAAGATCCCCCTTTTGTAAGATATTTCACCAAACATGTGATGCACGTTATTCATCTTATCTTCACAAATAATTAATACACCCAATCTATGACAATCATGGCATTTCATATTCTCAAACCTATATTTCGTTAGGAAGCTCTGGTACCTTGTCTATTTAGGGTGTGGCTTATGCTGGGAACTTCGTGCATATTCATTACCTTCTACAGAACTTGTGTAGTGCTTTTTGTGGTTTAAAATAGTTTGATCACGTAAGTTTCAACTTCATAATGCAATTGTATGACATCAGCAGCCCATATCTCACATTTATCAAAAAAATATCATATCATTTCCATGTTTGCTACTATTTTTTGAATCTAGAATGAAAGATCTCATTCCATCACAAAATTCGTTAAAACAGACCGCAACCACACATACATAGGTAACTATTAACGTTTGTCTTCACTGATGATTAAAAGTAATTGTGCTTCCACATTTTGCATGTGTGCTACCAAATCATATCCAACTATAATAAAATCACAAAAATCTTGGCATAGGCAGAGAAAATGTTGGAGAAGGTTATGAGATTTGGTGTTACATCTACCAACTGCATTTCCAACTATAACATCTGACAAAAATACTTCTTTAAATACTTTCATTTTAACACAGGTTGGATATAGGCTAGCAAATCATAGAAAAGGCCGATAAATGGAATTTTAAAACATTCAATACTAGAGAAGTCAGCCATCGAAAAAAATTTAGAAACTTAAAACTTGTCGTCCAAGAAGCATTGGCACATATTAAACTTTTGAAACTTTTAAAATGGTTGATTGAACTAGGCATCGACAAATCGGCCACCTTTAGAAATCCTGAACTCGCCAATGAAATAATTCTTTTATCTTTATAAAGTTTTCTGGAATGGAAAAAGTTAAAACTTTTTAACTTATTATTCCTCCAACAAAATATTAAAATTCTGAACCTTGAAACTGGCCATTTGATGTGAAGTGACCTTATGAAGCTATTGGTGAACCTAGATTGGAGGATTTAGTGTGGTGACACTTACCAGTAGTGAAAATTTTAAAATTTTCCAAGTTCAAAAATTTGGGTAACACAAACCAAGTCATCTGCTAGCCTTGTAACTTCTATAGTTATTCAACTTATGGTTCATTGGTTTCATCCTTATGCTTGATACATAGATCAAGTACATCATGGTAATTCATATGATAGGATTCATATTCAAGACAAGATATACAATAGCATGGGCTTCCTCTATGGACATGTGTAATGGAATTGTGCATTCTATGACATCTCAAGTTTCAACATTTGAAATATTTACTTGCACATCGTATGTTCAAATAAAAAATATGCAGTCTCATAACAACAAATTACAATCATACTTATGTGAAACATATATTATAGGTGTTATCATGAGTACAATCTTAGGAATACAATAAGCCATCAATGATACACATATAATCATTTCACGTAGGAAAGGTAAACATCATGAAATGAGATAATCAACATATGAAAGTAATGCTAATTCCTTAAGTACTTAGTCATATCAAGAGTGAGTACCTACAATCACAAGATCATGTGAGTTCATTCTATCAACTCAAAGTATATGATATACAATTTTTTAAGCATGTAAGTATAATCACATTATAACTAAAATCATAAAATTCTACCTCCTTTACCAAATACCAATATTATTATATGTTGATGTGATGTTAATTTCTGGTGATAGTCAAATAGAGAATATCGTGGGGACACTTTTCTGCCAATGCACCACCAATACTAGGTGAGGCTCTAGCATTCATAGATGGGTCATACAAGAGAACCACATGGTAGAATCAATGTGCATGCAAAAAATGCAACATCATGTCATAAACAATACCTTGGACAAGGGTTTTAAGGGTACTCAAGTAGCACATATCTCCATTATAGGAATAATGAAATATACATAGATCTAGGAACCATAAACTAACAAACCTTTTGTAAGAAAATATAGATAAAAAAACTAATAAGAGGCAAAAATAAATAACCAACGAAATGATTATATTGATTAATTGATGTTTAGATGTTACAAAATATAAATAATCCTATGCTTATATAGAGTAAGGCAATGCATGAATGGTAGAAACTAACTAAAGGTAGACACGCATGATAGATGGATCTATCTCAAACTAGACATGCATTAAAAGTGGAGATGATTAGATGAAATGTCATGATAGGAGTGTAACTCAACTAAGACTAGATAAGTGTCAATTAGGTGCATAAGACATGGACATATGACTTATTGACGCAACTACCTAAGTGAGATTATCTTAACTAGGTGCTTATAAAGCAATATAGTAATAAACTAAACGCAAGTAAAATAAAAAAAACATCAACACTTTCCCATAAGTGAAACTTATGGAGAGATAGATAAAAGGATGGGTTCTAGAAACTAGGCTTGATCAAGTACCCATTTACAAAAGATTCGCTCATAAGTATAGAAAGGGAGAAAACCTATAGGAAAAAACTCCCCTCTAAAAGAGAGAACATGAGGAGGAGATATAAGCCTCCCCAAAAGTTAAAAGAGATGTCCCTAAAAGATTAGAAACATGAACATGAAGAACTCCACTGAAAGAAGCATGAAGAAGCTACAAACAACTACCAAAGAACAACTGCCATACTGCTATAACCAAAGAACCTTCAGTGAAATCAGTATCAAAGATTAGGTGCAAAGAACCACATATGTGCATGAGTGATCAAAACACTACTCAAACATTGCACTGATGTAGTCAAATGTGAAAACAAAATTGCATGAGTGATAAAACAACACCACTCAAACATTGCACATGTATAATTGAAGATACAAATAACACATAAATCTACATGAGTAAGGAAAAATAGCACTACTTGAACAATACACATCTAGTGAATTTAAGCTACTACAACAAGGAAACAATATGGTACTAAAAATGTAGGTTTTAAAGGACCCATAAAGGTTGATCAAGTGAAGAATGTGGCTTCCATAAATAGGTATATGGAAGTGTTTATATGGTACATGTTTCATCTCATTAGAATGCATGAGTAGCCATCCACTACATATGTGTAGTATGTAGGAACAAGCACTAGGTACATAGCTCACTCTAAAATAGAATCAAGGAATAATTAGCATAAGTATAAATAGTAAAACATCCCCCCATAATTCTTTTGAGGGAGATGAATGGCAGGTCCACTAAAAACTATGTCACAACATAGTAGTGTAGGAAGGTGAAGAAGCAATATTAGAAGAGCCAATATGAAGTACTTGCATTTATAAATGGGTGTGCCAAAAAATGACACATAGCCATGAAGGTAGGCAAGGTTGTGATGGCAAAAATAAGGCACCCATAACAAACCCCCCATGGCACTTTATAAAATAATGAAAATACAATAATGACACAAGAAGATGTGTAAAACCCCCCAAAATGCAAAGAAATAGCCTAACATTTTATTTTAGTGCATTTGGCATATCTAAAAGTGCTTACAATTGATTATTACAATGTCTAAAAATGGACCAAATGCTAAAAAAATAGTTATATTATAAAATGAAAAGAAACAAGAAGAACCAGCTCAAAGTATGTAGAAAAATATGTATTTTAAAAAAAAATAGACCCAAAAGGGACTCTATATGTGCAAGTTATGGCCCTTTGAAGTTCTCAAAACAAGAACTAAACAACAAAGTCATTGAGAAAACTAATTTTTGGAAAAAACTAGGCATCTGTCTAAAAATTGTCTGCACCATTGTGGAGTACACAAAATTTTCTCCATTTTAAAAAAGTACTCAAAAAAAGAGAATCAAATGAGTGAAAAAGGCTCCTCTGGAGTTGGGTAGCAAAATGTAAAAGGCCATTAGAGAGGGTCTATCCATCAAGTGGTCGCTTGGTGGCTAGTGGGTGGCTCATGGGTGGAACCACTGATGGAGGTGGCAACTAGTGATAACTTAGGGAAACTCCCTATAAAAAGATATAAAATCTTGGAGAATCTTTTATTTGTTTGGAAAAATATTAATTTCTATTGGAAAATATTAATTTTATTGGCAATTTTTTTATATCACCAGAAACTTGTAGAAAATCTTGGTGAATCTTGGTGAAATAATAAGCAAGTGCATTAATTACCATGGTGAATCCTTCCTTTCTAAAAAAATTAAATTCCTATGGAAAAGTAGGGGCCCGAGGGTGCCAACGATTGATGAGTTTAAGGGGTAGTGCTCCTTATGGGGGTTGAGGGGGTAGTGCCCCCTCATCTGGTTACGGGGTAGCACCCCTTGTGGGGGTGAAGGGGGTAGCACCCCCTTGTAGGGTCAAGGGGCAACATTCCCTTGTAGGGGTCAAGGGGGAAGTGCCCCCTCACAAGGTCAAGGGGCAATGCCCCTTTTGAGGTCTAGGGACATAGCAAGCACAAATATATGATCTTGAAAGTATTGGATCTCACATAGATTAAATATTTTAAATCAACGCCATATAAAGAAAAGTATCTCTAATCTTACAATTACAATTACATTTTGGGCCCAAAATTCCTTTTCGACCATTGATTTTGTGTATAATTTAATTATTCTCACTGTATTTCACAAGCTAAAATATGCCTACAGTTTCCAATGATCATCAGGCCTAGACTTACTTTTGGACCATTGATCTCCATTGAGATCAACAATCGAAAAGCAATTCTGAGCCCGATGAGCATTGGAAACTATATGCACATTTTATCTCACAAAATATAGCGAGAATTGTTAGATTATACATAAAATCAATGGTGATAACTGAAGATTGGCGATATGGCCCTAAAGTAATTAGGAATTATGTAATATTAATGGAGAATTAATTTAGATTTCTACTATATAACTTATAAAATTTAGGCAAATCAGATCTAATCATATATTGAATACTATGGTGAAACAGTTGAGTTTAAAAGTTTAATAAAATAAATGCTTTAATAATTTAACTAGGACTAAACTAACATTTTGTAAAAATGTGGCGATTCAAGTCACCTTATAGCTTGTACTATTCACCAAATTTTAAATCCCCAATTTAAACTATTTGTCAATTGACAAAAATTCACCACTAAAAAAATCCATGGTGGCAACTAGGTAGAATTGTTGGGTGGAGATGAAGAAAAATAATTTTTTATTGTTTTTTAATTGATTTTTTTATTTTTAAATTATGGGGATTGGTTGGGGGGAATCCCCTACATGACTCCCAAATGGGGTTTTGGGGGTAGTACCCCCCACTCCCCTCACCCTATTAATAAAGGGTAGTGGGGATGTGTGGGTCCCTGTCCCTATCATCTCCTTGTCATGGGAAGGGGTGTAGGGAATACAAGGTATGCCCCTCAGCCCTCTCCCCTCCTAGATTTTTTTTTTCTAAATTTAAAACAAAAAATTTAAGCACTGGGTTGTGCTATATAAATGCCCTTTGTAAAAGTTCAAAAAATAATGTATAGAATAAAATGTTTTTTAACACAATACAACATTGCACAAGGAGGCCATACAGGGTCCTTGAGAAAAAAAAATTGTATTTTTTAACCTGCTCCAAAGCAAACAAATTGTATATGGATATATAGGTTCTTGGCTAATTTGGATAGAATGGTACACTCCATTTTGCACCAATGTACTCCAAAAATATGATGTTAATAAAAGATATTGTAGTATATGCAACTAGAAACTTAAATAAAATGACTTTCGGGTGTTTGAATTGGATAAAATGAAAGGCAGACCTTATTTTTCAATTGTTTTCAAAATGATGGTGAAATTTGATTTGACTTAGAGAGATCCATTTAAACATTGACTGTTGGCACTCCAATGGATGTAGCTTGAGATCTGTAATTGAACCTCCTCCAAGTAGGATCCATGAAAAGAATGAAACCAACAACAAGAAGTTCACAATGAGAAGGGGTTTGAATGGATCTGGCTTTGATACCTTGTAGAAATAATAAAATATTTCACAAATCTAGGATCTCTCAAACTAACAACCTTCTACAAGAAAATCTAAATAAATAAGATAATAAGAGCTACAGAGAATAATCAACATAATGATTATATTGATAATTAATGTTTAGATGATACAAAATACAAATATGCATATGCTTATATAGAGGAACGTAATACATGAATGGTGGAAACTAACTCAAAGTAGGCATCCATGATAGATGGATCTAACTAAAGATAGGCATGCATAATAGGTGAAGATAACTAGATGAACCGGCATGATAGGAGTGTAACTCAACTAAGACTAGATAAGTGTCAATTAGGTGCAGAAGACATGGGCACATGATTGATTGACACAACCACCTAAGTGAGCTTATCCTAACTAGGTGCTTATAATTTAGCATAGTAATAAACTAAATGCAAGTAAAATAAAAAGCACCAACAACCACAAGATGAATAGATGCCCCTAAATAGGAGCACTTCCTAGCAAAGTATGACACATGCAACATTTGTACAAGATAAACACATATAGTGTCTAGTATAAAAATAACACACATAATGTCAAACACACACAACAACTAATATAAAAAATAGCATATGCAACATCCCATATAAAATGGCACATGCAATGTCAAACACATACGACATCCAAAATGGGATTGATACACAACATCAAATCTAGAAATGACAATAGTTCATGCAAACATGCAAACTAGATTTATGTCTTCTTTACACAACACTTCCACCAACCACATGATGCTAACAACCTATATCTCCTATCACAATATATGATTCATCCATTGTACATACATTCATATAAGGATCCCTAACAAATTTCACAAAATAATGGGTGTGCTATCCTTTCTAGGATTACACCCTCTAATAGTATCAAAACAACAACCACTCATTACACATACAAATGTACTCTAAACCATACCATTGGCTATATCATGAGTATGGTCCAAATTTACAAAATGTAACCATATTAGGCCCAAATTCACATATATCATAGAATTCAATGTAACTTTAAAAGAAACTTTTCAGTGCAAGACAAATTAGGTACAATCTCATTATAATCACTTAGTTTCCATATCTATTGTTTCTTATTATTAGTTCAATATAATTGATTTAATTGCATGAGAAACCATCATTGTTATAATATGGCAATTTACTAAGTCAAGCATTAGGTATGATAGCTAGGAAACCTTGCTAAGCATGGAAACTATTCCCATATTTCCATGATATATCCACCATATCAATATAGTCACCTTTCATAAAATATACTCATGTTTCATATATGGAGAACTATACTAAAGGGTTTGTTTCACTAGCATACATAGGTGTGTTTTATGGGAGTCATGTATAATCAAGATTTGGATACTTTCAAAGCTTAGTTTGTACACTAAGTATAGTGCTAGAATAGTCATGATAAGGTCTAATAATTAATTATATACTCACTCATAGAATTCCTTTATTGTATATATATATATATATACTCATAGAATTCCTTTATGGAATTGAAGTGAGAATTTTGTTGTATGGCTTAACTTTACAACTCTATTCAAATGTTTTTTAGGTCAAAATGAATGGAATCACAGTGTACTTAGTGTAGCATGTCTAGTTGATGCAACTTGATTATCTACCAAATTCAAGTGAGAATAATTAGACAGTTCACCAACATAATGAAATTATAAAGCCAAGATCAAATACATATTAAGATCAAAGGAGAAGTCATAGTAAGTGGTTTCATCATGACAAAGATGTCCTCAATACCTTCGAATTCACAAAGACCAAATACCATTCCTAAGTTCTTTCAAGTTCATGAATGGCTCTATGACCAGTGGGAATGATACAATGAGCTTGATTAGAAATGTTTTTATTTATAAATGTAAACTTTGTTCACTATTCCAAAATTTTACCTTTTTTAAAAAAAAATTTGTAATCAAAAGATAAATCTATTCGCCCAAACAAGGGCCACAAGTAGAATTTCTCTAAGACTATGACAATAATAGACCTTAAGCTTAGACAACCCATAAAAAAGGTGAAGATAATACTCATACTCAATCATGTATTCCTTGAGTATAATCTTAGGCCTCTTCCCTAGATATTAGATTTCAAAGGTAGTAACAATATCCCATTGTAACCCGCAAACAAAATTAATAAAATATATAACACATATAACCAATGTGGGTGTCACATGTGTAGACTCAATTAAGTATATTTCTTAAGGCATCATGAAGATAATATCAATAGCAGATCTAAACTCAACCATTTCATTTTAATAGGTTTCAAATAAGATATTAATAATATACCAACATCTTGCACTCTAAGGTAGTATTATCTACATAATGATATGAACTTCACAATTCCCTATTTTCCCTAAGGTTGCCACCAAAAATTAACATACTTCTCCTTCATTAGAATCCAAAAAGCTCTTAAATTTTCCTTGCTACCCAAAACTAAAGGTCATGAAATAAATTATTATTCCTAGCTATGCTCTCAAATAATAAGGTAGAGAATCGTGGTGACTAAAGGTCCTTGAACAAGAGTAGCATGGTTTCCACCATACCATACCAACCCACTGGTGGGATGGTGGACACATCTCCCAACCCTTTCCTATCATTCATCCCCTCATGTAGTGCCCCTCCATCCTCACCGTGGATGTGCCGGTAGTTGGCTTTGGAACTTGGAGGTGAAGGTAAAATAATAGGGATATTTAAAGACAATTCAAATGGACTTCCAAGATGAAGCCTAATCCTAGGGGGAGAGTGTAAGACCTCGTCCCTTGTGGCCTTATTAATCCTACTAGTCATCGATGGTTTATGTCATATATTTTATGATCTTTTATGTTGAACAATATACATTAGTGATTATTGTCCCTATACATCAAGTTGCTTATACTTTGATTGTTAACTAACTAACTAGTGGTTGTTGCGATTTCATGTGATAGCCAGATGAGTTCTATTCCTTATCTACGTAAGTATGCAATGATGGAGATGTTCCGTTGTTGGTAATACTATTATGTATATGAAATGGATTGCATCATGCTAGGTGACTTTATATTATGAGTGTGAGTAAGCGTGAATATAAAGGTAATAATTGATATTAAATATTTGCTTGTAGTAGTATTTGTTACAGGTTAATTAGATTATTGATAAGTGGTAATATTTTGATATTAAATAGTATGATCAATCATTGGTTGACTCTAAAAGGTATTATGCAAGTAGGGAGAGTTAAATTATACTTGTGTAGATTTAATCCTCTATTCAATTATTATTCTTGGAAGGTTATTTTTCATATGCCATTTGTTTCAATTACTATTAATTATGAGAAGTACTGACACTTTTGGTTGAGTATACAGGTAAAAAATGGCCAATTTGTTGATGAAGGGTTCACATAGCTACTTCCCTTATGTTATTCTTGTGAATGTGATTTAACCTTGTTTGTAAGGGTTGTGAATGTGTGGGAGGTTGTTAAATTAGACCCTTGAGTCACCTTTTTAAATGTGATTACTTATTGTATGTTTTATGGAGTCTTTATGTTGTATAAAAAGTTTCCTAGGTGGTAGGTCTATGGGTTAGGGGTCCTTTTATTCCATAAAACCCTTAAATAAAGTCTAAAACCCACTCTAATTACCCACTTATAAAAAGTGGCGAAAATTAGAGTTGGTTGGGTGGTTGGGAAGTTATGAGGAGTTGGTTGCCTTTTCCCCTTCTATATATATTCCTTCTCTTTGAAAGGAGACGGGGATTTTCTCTTTTTGCCTTGGCTTCTCTCACTTGCTCTTGGTTGTTCTTGTTTTTCCTCATTTGGGAGGAGATTTCTTAATGGACAGAAAATGTAAGGATGGGTGAGGAAGAATGGAGGAAAGGGCTTAGAGAAAGTGAGGGTTTCGACCATATTTGGGTTGACAATTCTCTTGGTAAGATCTACCCTTTTGGATTTAAGTTTTGTTGATATGAAAATGAATGATTGGAGTTTTCATTGGTCTATGTATATCTTTGTTGATCCTTGTTTAAATGGGTAGTTGTGATTGAAATCTATGTGAAGAGTTAATGTTGGTTGTTGTGTGTGTTAGGGTTTGTGTGGGTAGGAGTTCCATCTTGTTGAGTTGAACATGAATAGCCACTTTTGTGTGTTAAAGTTAAGCTTGAGTTATGTGAATATTTGTGTCATGTTTGGAAATGCAAGCCATGTAAGCTTTGAAGAGCTATGTGACCCTTAGAGCTCAGGGGTGGATTGAGCATCCTATGGTTGGGAGGAGAGCTTGTGGCCATATTGTTGTTTTTGTTGTCCTCTTCTTTCAAGAGATTACTAATGACATTAATATTATATTTTCTATATTAGGTTCTTTTCTATATGCTTTGGGATAATATGTCATTTGCAAATTAAATTGATGTAGTTCAACTATAATACTTTGATGATGCAGAGAAAGGACTCAAACAAGACTAACTTGACATATTCCAAATAGGCTTTCAATACAAATGATGCAAATATGCATCATTGTTCATTCTTAGACAACTCGCTCTTAAAGCCTAAAACATGGGTGCAGCAATTTGGATCTTTTTGGTCATAACTTTCAGTAGAGACCTGATATTTAGAATCTAAGACATGTTTGGAATACCCTTTTGGCCCTTATTAAACATATGTCAAAATGGTCTAGGGTTGTTTTGTATGGAATAGGGCAAAACAAAGTTGTTCCAAACTAGGAACCCTAGGCAAGGTTTAGACTTGATGTTAGTAAAAATGCCATAACTCACTCAAAACCTAATGAAATCACATGAAACCAAAATAATTGTAAACTAAAAATAAATATCTTTCCATCCATCTATTACATTCCCTGATATGAGGATGTACCATGCATATTTTTAGACTACATTTTTAGAAAACTAAACTTTACAAACCTGCCCTCAATAAAAATGCCATAACTTATTCAAATCTCCATGAAATTAGATGAAACAAAAAGAAATGGAAAGTAGATTCACTTTACTTTCATCCACAATCAGTCTTAGACTAGTACTAGGTCGTACAGATTCGTACCATGCAAGATAATAGCAGAAAACATTTGGAAACTGTAGAAAATATGGTATTTTAATTGCTTCAACTTCCAAAATCCAACCACCAACCCTCCATTCGACTTGGAGGCTCATATTTATGCTTTTACAATCAAGTTATGCCCCCCCAACCAACCTACAACTACCATTTAACAACTTTTAACAAACTTTTAAAAAGTTGTCATTTGACAAGAAAAGTTGTTATGACAACACTTGACAACTTTTGACAATGTTTTCATTTTTTTTAATTAAATGACACCAAACATTCATCAATGACTCCAAATGACTTATATTGGCATAAAATGACCTTATTAACATTGAACAACACAAAATAAGACAAAAACTCAAACTTTGCCTCCTATAGGCATCAGGTCCTAAGGGTGCTCCTGCACCAATTGATCTACTTGTGTGTATGTCCGTAGCACAATGGATCTAAATATATGTAAGTAGCTTAATCATGTAGATGCTTTGCAAATTATAGTCTAATGGTAAGATAGTTCATTATTCAATAGGAGTGTTATGATCAAAATGGAGCTTTTGTTATGAATTTTGTAATGGATCTATCTCATTGGTTATGACTTTGGATAGGGTAGAACTATGTAGAAATGTATAATATATGTCTTGTGATTTATTCTAATCTTTATCCATGTGAGATATATGTCCTTGCAAAGAGGAAACAATACTATCCATGATATGTGAGATGCATTATCTAATGGTTGTACTGTGACATGCATTTGGGACTAAGTTTATTTGATCCATATTTCTTCTAGAACATAGTAAATTTTATTAGATGCATGTGGAAACAATACTTTAAGATGATAAAAAATCATTTAATGCATGATCATTGTTCGCTTTAAGCATGTGCAAGGGAATGGTATGGTTGAGTTTATGTCTAAATAAGGAATTAGTTTTCTAACTCATTCATTTATGAAAAATGAGATTATGCAATTACTGGTAAGTAGCTTTGAATATAGACATTGTGTTTGCTTCATGGATAAGCATAGTTGATAGTGATATTTGGTGAGTTGCTAGTTTGAGTTAGACCTCCTAATTTCGTTATGTGAAACCTTAAGAGAACTAATGAAAATGATATAAGGTAGATAGTTCTTGTTTTCTGTCTCATTCTAATATGAGTATATTGATTTGTTAAAGACTCTAGAGTGAGATGTAATCTTTTTATGAGTATATTACATCTTAGTTAATCATAAAGTTGCAAGTTCATGTCTCGAACTACGAAATCTCTATGCTACGCGTATGTAGGCAAGGCCATCATGGATGAGCCCCTGAGACATTAGGTCGGCCCCTTAGGGCCTTAGGCTAGTATATAGTTATCTTTTATGTTTATTGATAATCTTTGTGGAACTAATGCTCACTTTTAGATGCACAGATACAGGTTTGTTAACTGAGCAAATTACTGGAGCAAAGAATATATTTTTCCACTATGCTAAGGACAACCTTATGGTTCTTACTATAATCATTTGTAAATGCATGAGAGATGTCTTATTCATGTTTGAAAAGATCTCTTCTCATGTATTTGTAAATTGGGATGTATCTCCGTTTGTATCTCTTTATGTAACCTTTGTTTCTTGTAATCTTGATTTGTGAGTAATGCAGTCGAGGAACCTTAGAGGACCTAGGTTTAGATTATTATGTTATGTTATGCATCCTATTGTTATTTGTTTGTTTTTTTTTAAATTCCATTAATTTGACCAAGTTTAGTGTTGTCCTCTAGGGTTTCTTGGCGGGGCGTTCCACCTCAACCCTAGATATTAGGGTTTAATAATTCAAAACAACTTTAATTATGATTGCCAAACTTTCCCAGTAGAACAAGTTTACCCCATACACTTTTGGGAGCCCAAATGCTTTTAGTAGGGAAAAGTACATGTATTAACATATATATCTAAGATAGGACATCATTTCCCCTTTTTTATATAATTGATATAAAATAAGGAAGGTTTTGGCAAATTTTGGCTTTGACTACTAATGACCTTACCTATAATGGCCACAGATTGTAGATGTATTCAACATCTTGCACCAACCTATACTATATAATACTACATATGAGATATCAATGGATGGCTTCTTAACACATTATATAAAATTGACATAGCATAAACTATAAGAATTGAACTCAAACCAATGATGACATCAACTAGGACCCATTTGAAAAGAGAGAACAATATTATTGTAATGAAGACACATCAAACAACTCAAATTGGCATTAGGCCTTTAAGACCTTTTGACCATCTATGCCCAAAATCGACACCAAGAACATGTCACCATACGGTCTATGCTACTAGCAAAAATAAGACAATTGGAAGACAAACAATGATGACTACAAAGACCGACTAAATGAAGTAACAACCTCTAAAGACACTCAACAACACCAATTTACCTATTTTCCACCCTGTGCCCTACTCTGATATGATGACAACCTCCTTCATGAAACTCTCTCTAGCTATGAATGAGTACCTTGCATTCAAACTCACACACAAACCTAATTACTGCATCATATAATATCATTTAATGTTCATAATTAAATAATCAAATAAATATTGATTACAAATTAAAATTAAATTAATCAATATACAAACCATCTCACATTAATCAAGATGCTCATCGTATCAAATTTCACAATTAACAACTACAACGAGAAACCCATTCATTTTCCATCCAGTTCTACTCATAATGATAACACAAGCAAATACATAAATCCCAAAACCTTTTTGAAACAACATAAATATATCTATAATGTCCTAATTATGCAATAATGAAATTGTTAATTAAATCAAGATACTACAAAGGTGGTGCTTCAAAATGTGTTGCTAAAATACCTCAACCTCAACAATGGATGAGACTCGGATGGTATTATAGTATGTCGTGGGACGTGCGAGAAGATGATTTTCCCTAGGTTGGGAAAACAACTTGTTGTTTCCAAGGACAACGTGAACTTCACTCTCTCATCAACCTTATTTCAAGTGAATGAGCCTACTACCTTTTTTGAAGCATAAGATAGATTGAAGTAGGAAGTAGTCATGAAGGTTGAGTATGATGCCTTGATGAAAAATCATATTTGAGTTTTGGCAAAATTGTCTCTAGGCACTTTATTTAAGTACAAGGCTCACCTTATTTCTAAAGGATATTCACAACAAGAAGAAATTATCGACTATGAGGAGAACTTTTCTCCTACCATAAAAATGGTCACTTATTAGTTGGTACTTTTTATTATATCACAACTTAGATAAAGTTTGTATCAAATGGATGTGAAGATCACTAACTAAATAAAGAGGTATATATGGTACATCTAAAATAGTTCTAGGTACTAACAAGGGAACATTTGATTTGCAAGGTACTAAGTCGTCGTCCACAAGTTTTGTTGCATTTTCTCTGCAATCTTTTAGTAACACAACAATAAATTAAATTAAATTGAGACAACTCTGGAAGAAGACTTGTGTGTTTCATCACACTAGAGGATACAGACTTAATTATAAGGGATGTACAGAATATTGAATAAACTATATAACGTAATTGGAAAAACAATTTCTACCCCAACCTGGTCTATTTTATGTGATCTTAATTTTTGCCATTCTCACCAAGAAGTTTATTGGGTGACTAATGGACTGATTATTACTAAGGGTTGCATTGCAGGAAAATTGATTCGATTCTCTGTGCAATTTGTCTGCAATTTATTTATTTTCAGCCAGAACAAACGCAATAATATGAGCAAATTAAATTTATTTTCGAAATTCCTTCGCAAGCTTCATCCAGAACAAAATGAATGTTTTGATTAATAAATCTCCACAATATAATGAGCAAATTATATTTATTTTCGAAATTCCTTCGCAAGCTTCATCCAGAACAAAATGAATGTTCTGAAAGAGAATGTAGAGTAAACAAGGTCTCGCCGGGAGTCGAACCCAGGTCGCTGGATTCAAAGTCCAGAGTGCTAACCACTACACTACGAAACCCCAGATATTGATTTTCTTAGTAAATTTATAAACATAATATTATTCAATATAGCCCGCAGATTCATCCTCACCGAAATTGCATTTTCCATATTTTGCAATATGAGTAGAGTTTATGATTGCGATATTTTCCACACTTTTCTTAAAGACTGAACCTCTTTTTTAATGGTAAAAGACTTTGAACATTATTATTAATTTCTCCAAAGGAGGTATTCTAATGCATTTATTGAATTCAAATTTTTTTTTTAACTTATTCATCTAGTTATAATGTAAAATTAAAAAAATTGAGCAACAATGTTATAGTTTATAATTAAGTTTCTTATCCAATAATTAAATGTCATTTATCTATTTTCTTATTCTTTTAGGCTATGAACAATCAGTGCATAAATCAAATTGCATTCCCTTGCAGAGTGTATTGAGCTCACGTATAGTGTGAGATGGAGATCAATAGTCTAGAACATTTCATGGGTACAATGACGACCATCCAAAGGATCACAATAGTTGACATCAAATCGTAGGAATAGTGTTGGTAGATGGACAAAAAGCTAAAGAGGAATTTCTATCAGTGAGGAAATGGAGCAAGTGATGCTAGTGTAATTGTTGTGTTTTCATCTTGACCCAAAAGAGAGACCCACAATAAGAGGTGTTAAAGATCTTGAAATTTAATGCTCTATTATCATATGTTCCCCTAAATTTGCCTATGGTTGTGTATAGCGACACTCTTACTTCTCATGCCAGGTCATTGTCGATTGAGATGCCTTTGACCTCCAACTCTTGCTCCTTGCATTCTCCTGCTTCTGTAAGCACCAAAGGTAAAAAAATCTAGTCCTCTCTTATCTAAACTAGAACCCCATTGTTCACTTCAAACTTCATAGGTTTTCTATGTCTAGGATAATGCAATTTTTTTAACATTCTAGTTATATGTAACAAGGCCCACATGCTAGTATGTGTAGTATTTATCATATTAAGTGGGCTTAAATAACCAGACAATGTAAGGTGTAGATTCATTCAAAGAGCTTGAAGTGCATGTATACTGTCCCATACACCAGTTATTTGAACCTATTTAGGGATTTTCCTTAGGTTCCTAGGTCATCCTCATTCACTCTCAAAATGGTTGGCATTGGCAAATTACATCTTTCATTATTGTTTTTGTTTGATATGATATGCCTAGGCCAATCTAAATCTTGACAAGTGTGTAAGATCAATTTCTAGCATTTTTTTCTACAAGCTAGAAATAATCTCAAACAAAGGGAAGTTTACAATGCAAGCTAGATTGGTTTTTAAAACCACAAGCCATATAATTGTTCCTCATAGTTGAAGCTTGTTAGTAGTAAAAGCTCTATTTTTTGGTGGATAGAATGGTCATTTTCTATCCCATTTGCATGTACTTGCCTATTCAAGGCATCCTTAAAACCCCATCCCATTCCAACTTGAAAGCATTTTTGGTGTGGCTCTGTAATTTTTCTCGATCATAGATAGTCAACTTGTTCTCCAATGTCCAAGTTCCCTATCACAATGGCATCATAGACAATGGGTGAACACATAGTTACTCATTATGGCTAGTGGAGGCATCTCTCTCGTGAGTTTTACGAGGTGGTTTGGAGTGGTTCCAATTCATGAGGTTTTGTGGATTCATCATCTAAAGGTGCTACGGAGAGGGTGGTGGCCATGGGAGGTTGATTTCTTTTGTAGGTAAGGCCATTAGCATGAAGTGATAACCATGGAGAGTCATCATGAATCCAAACCTAAAAGAAGTGTTTAAAACACTAAGAAACATTTGGAGCATTGTATGTGAGTTTATTGCAGGGTAAGGAATTTCTTTTTTTTGTTGAGATGGTGAGGGGTGACTATAGGTATAGGTCGCACCCATGAGAGGGCCACAACCCTTTATGGGACACAACACCCACACTATCGCACCCTTACAAGACTACGACATTGTGTCCATATTGTTTTCTATAAGTATTTCAACATGATTTAAATTATTAGAATTATGTAATAGAAAAAACTAAAGTAATCACCATACATAAAGAATGCTTCTAACAACATCAATCTAGAACACAAGCAATAAAGTTATCTAGAAACCCCATCTTCTAAATCCCAAATTAGTCTCTACATACCCAAAATAAAAAAAATGCATTTTCAGAATTGCTTTGGTTGGAATAAAACCATGTTATAGCACCTAATTGGCATGCCCAATTTATCATATGAAATAGAAAAAATAAAAGAGTAAACATGGCATTTAACTTTAGGCTTACTTAATCTCACTTGCACTCATTCCTAGGGATAGTTCCTAAACCTCAATCTAGAACAAACTAAAGTAATCACCATACATAAAGAATGCTTCTAACAACATCAATCTAGAACATAAGCAATAAAGTTATCTAGAAACCCCATCTTCTAAATCCCAAATTAGTCTCTACATACCCAAAATAAAAAAATGCATTTTCAGAATTGCTTTGGTTGGAATAAAACCATGTTATAGCACCTAATTGGCATGCCTAATTTATCATATGAAATAGAAAAAATAAAAGAGTAAACATGGCATTTAACTCTAGGCTTACTTAATCTCACTTGCACTCATTCCTAGGGATTGTTCCTAAACCTCAATTTATCCATTTCTCATTAAAGTTTAGATCCTAATATTTGTCTCATTTGCACTTAATTTTAGCCTTGCCTAATCTCATTTGCACTCATTCCTAAGGGCCATTCCTATTTATTACCTAGAATTTTATTTTGAAGGATATTGGCAAGCAATTTTGCACCTAATGGGGGGCTTGAGTCTTGAGGTCCAAAGGAGTTGTTGTTTGGAAAGTGGTGCTCTGGACCAAATAATGTTGGTCCTTTAGAATAATTTGTTGGATTATAATGCCAACAACACACTTCAACTCCTTGTTCTAAGTCTTTTGTATAGTGAATTACATTCAAAAAAAATAGTTTGGTGTTCACTAAAATCTCCCAAATGTGTCGCTTGGTGGATTTGTGCATCTCCCCAACATTTAGCAACCAACATTATGCCAAAATGCAAGCCAATCCATATGACTCACTTAGGAAAAGAGAGGAATACTACCTCATTGCTTTGGTGGGCTCCAACCTTTGATGGAATGGTTGAAGGTTTTATTTTGACTTTAACTTTTATCTTGTCCATTACATTTTATACTTTGAATAAAACTTAGGTTACCAAATTGTAGCCTAGAAATAAGGGGTTTCCATTGTACTCATTAGAATTCAGTGTAATTATGCAGATGTTATATGGACTTATAAAAAGGGCATTTCAATTTTATTCAAAAGGTGAATCTTATGGTAATGGGGTTTCCTAAGGGTTGCTAAAATATTAATATATGTTATTTTTTCCTTAATGTGATATGTCATTTAATTAGAATCATATTAAATTGTGTATTATATTATGTGTAATATTTATATAATATAATTAATATTAGGATTTGAAAAATATCACACTCATGGATCTTCTTGTCAGAATAGTCACTTGCAATGTTTGGGTGATTCATTCCAAATAGATATAGTTGTATACCATTTATTTATTTTGAAAGCATTCTACCTTGACATCAGCCTCAAAGTACTTTCTTTGTTTTCTTGTATTAGTGGAGTAGACAATGCTTTGCATCGTATTAGGATTCATTTAAGGTGTTGTATCTATATAAATATGCCCAAAGAACGGGCTTGTCCTAAATAGTTGGTGGATGAAAACCCAACCTAGATAGGTATATTGATTCAAAAGGAATATGTCCAACATTTGACTAGAGAAGTATTGGAGAACTTAATAAGTTTAGTATGAGGTTTTGGCCTTGTCATTGGTGGTTTTCTATAACATGTAGATGCATTTCACATGAAGACTATAAATCTAATGCAGGTGTTACAATGAAGATTTTGTTATGTTTTATCTATAAGATGATTGACCCAATTTATCACTCTTCACAGTCAATATTCTCCCTCTAAATTTATATGGAGCAAGACTAGATACTAGTAAAATGATATTTGGAGACCTTACAATAGTATTTAGAAAGGAACTTGTAACTAAAAATGTAGCTCTTAAAGAATGTCATAAAGTGGATTTTTATAAACTTTTCCCTTTTGTCAATGTCAATATGAGAGCAATTTTCAAGGAATAATTTGCTACCTCAAGTTTAAATTACTTGTGCAAATAAATAGACAATTGTGTTATAAACTAGTGCATGTCATAACAAATAAGCATGTTATTATTAGTTAAATAAATTAACATTACAAATATTAGTAATGTTAATAAGTTAGTTGTTGGGAAGTTTCCTCTAGGGAGTTAATTAGTTTGTATAGGAATCAATGGCTTTATAAGGCAATCCATGTAATCATGTATGTCATGCCCACCCTTATGGTCACCATAAGAATGGTCATGAACACAAAAATGCTACAATTTTTGTTTTCTAAAACTAACTTTTTACGGAAAATCACTTGAAGAACAAATTTGAAAAGAGCAGTTTACCTAATTGTTTCAAGTCTCCTAATTGATAAAGGACTGTCTCAGGGTGAACTACTTGTTTTCGCAACTAGAAAAGATAAAGATTAGAGTAATTAGATAAGGCAAAAAGATTTACTACAGATCTAGCTTTATAAAGAAATTAAATAAATGAATTTAGTATAAAGAAAACCACGAATGAATGAATACTAAAGCAACTAATTTCATTCTAACACATCTATCTACTTGAGCATCAAAGCTAGAGAATTTACGAATTTGATAACCACTATTTGATAATATTCAAAACTTATTTAGTAAAGTAATTTATTGAAATGCTATAGATATTATCGAACATACAAAAGAGCATTCAAATACTCCTAATATATGTGTGTGTGTGTATTTGTATGTTGATTTATTTGAATCAGAATGATAACTTTATTACAATTGTTTAAGGAATATATACGTATAGTTGCAGTTTTTCTGTATTACCATATTCTATATTGTTGCAAATATGTGCCTAAGCGGTGTTGTCATTGATGTCAACATATCCTTGTTGCCATTGGTGCCAATTGTATCCTATTTTGCTGCCTGTTTAGAAGACCAGATTGTTGAGGATATTGAGAAAATTAATAGAGATCAATATATGCGGACCATATGGCTATGTAGAGGTTTGTCTGAAGAAGATCCAGTTAAGATTTGAGAGGTTCACATTAAGATCTGAAGAAGTTATAGCCATCTGAGTAAAATCGGCTCCTACATTATTCAGGAGAGACAGAGTGATAGGAAAGAGATATGGATTGCTCTGGTAATGTAAAATGATGATCTGCGGATCTAGAGGCATGTTTGGGAAGTTAGTGTGTATCATCCATTCAAGTGGTTCGTGGTTTGGAGGTCAACAAGCAATCTTTCTAATGTGACAGTCATGGAAGATAGTGTTCTTAAGGTTCCGAAGGAAGATCCAAGTGATTCAGATGATTTGGAGGAGAATGGATGTTTTTGTTGAATTCAATGTGCTTCTGGAAGTCTCTGGATCGTGTGACTGCTATGTTGGAGGTCTGCATTGAAGTTTGAGCTTGTTAATGAAGATTTTCTTCTTGGTGTTGTTGTTCTTCCTATTCTTGGCCAACCGAATGATTCAAGCATGTTGTGGATGATCTAAGAGCAATTCTTTGAAGCATGGTGTGTTGATCAAGGAAGATTTGAGTCCCAGTTATGTTTGGCCGACAACTTAGTGATTTGTATTAAGTCAGATGTTTGTAGTGTCAACCTTGATGTTCATTCCAAGGTTGATGAAGTGTATAAATACTTGTTGATGAGTTGTGGAAAATTATCCTTGAGTGAAATGAATTAAATCCGAATAAAGGATTAGAAGCAGAGCAGAGAAGAAAAGGAGCGAGAGTAGTATAGAGTGAAAAGTCAGTGAAGAAGAATTTGGGGTAAAGCAGAAGTTTTGTGAGCATTCAATGAAACTGAACTAGGCATGAAGTAGATGCTATTTCTCAGTTAATTCTTCATGTCCTAAATAAATTTTGTTGGCAGTGAGCCTCCCTTTTGAGCAATGAGCTCTAGGCAGTGCGCCTGAAGGCATGTGCCTTCTATTTTTCTAAAGTACTTTTAACAGGGTACAAAATCTTTGTGGGTTGACCCCTACCGTGGTTTTCCCCTAACCAGGTTTCCACGTAAAAATTATGGTGTTTTGTGTTCATTTGTTTCTATTCGTGTGTTGATAATTTATGCTTTAAATATTTACATCATTAATCAGTTTTGTGTGATAAAGAAATAGTTGCGAGTGTTAAAGATTTGGGACAACTAATTCACCCCCCCTCTCAGTTGTCTAGCCTAATTCCAACAATTGGTATTAGAGAAAGGTTCCTCTAGAAGAATCTTAATTGCTTGAGGAGATCTAGCATGTCGACCTACAAGAAGGATAGCCTGAGATTTGATAGAAGAAATTACTCTGTTTGGAAAATTTGCATGGGTGATGCTTATTGGGCAATAACTAAGGATAAGTATGAGCCTCCAAAGAAACCTTTAACTCCAGATGAAATCAAAAATGTTGAAAATAATCTTCAAGCCAAAGAAGCCTTGCTAAGTGCCATGTATGATTCAGAAATGACAAATGTCTTTGGACTAAAAACTGCTCATGAAATCTGGAAGAAGTTGGATAATCATAATGAAGGTGATGAATTTGTCAAATGTGCCAAGCTACAAAGTCTGAGAGGAAAATTTGAAAATCTGAGGATGAGTGAGGATGAAAACATCACAATCTACATGCAAAAAATAAATGATCTTGTGTGTGGTATCAAATGTCTTGGTGGGACTTTGGAAGAATCAGAGATTGTGGCAAAAGTGCTCATATCTTTACCTAATTCATACAAACATAAGGTTGCTGCTATAGAGAAGATCAGGATTGTCTCAAAAGTTACAAGAGATTAGTTGGTTGGCAAAATTTTAGCTTTTAAATTAAGTGAGTTTGGTGATTCTCTTCCCAAGTCTGAATCTGCATTTAAGGCCAGTGTATATGGAAAACAAAGATATGATCCGGGTGAAAGCTCTTCTACAAGATCAAACAAATTTGTGAAGACAAGGAAGGATCTTGAAGATTTTGAAATTGAAACTACAAATCTTGAAGCTCTTCTTTCCAAAAGATTACCAAGAGGATCCGGTAAGTATGAAGGAAAATTGTCACTCAAATGTTTTTCTTGTAATAAGATTGGTCATTTTGCCTCAATATGTTTGAAGAGGTTTTCAAAACCAAACCCTAACAGATACAAAAATCAAAAGAAATGTTACTATGTCCAATAAGTTGGCGAAGGAGTCACAGATGATGAATCTGATCATGGAGGTTCCTCTGAAAATGATTGGGTGTTCATTGCTATCAAAGAAGAAGATCTGGTGTCTACTGAATCTGCTAGCTATGCAAATGTGAAAAGTGCCTTGGCTGCTCAGGTTATTGAAAAAGATGAATGGGTGATTGATAGTGGATGTTCTCATCATACGACTGGTGACAAGAGTAAGTTTGTGAATTTTGAAAATTATGGAGGGCTTGTGAAATTTGGAGACAACTCAGCTGATAGAATTTGTGGTAGAGGATCCATCTCTTTTGATGGTAAGAATAGCACCAATGATGTTCTGTATGTGGAAGGACTGAAACATAATCTTCTCAGTGTTG
Source organism: Cunninghamia lanceolata (assembly GCA_027924645.1). NCBI lineage: Eukaryota > Viridiplantae > Streptophyta > Pinopsida > Cupressales > Cupressaceae > Cunninghamia > Cunninghamia lanceolata. The sequence goes on from BSBN01000524.1 coordinate 4,956,588, forward strand.
GATGATTGGTTGACAAAGGTTATGATCTTCGATTCAAGGATGGAAAATGCAGAATCTTGGAGAGCTCCGGAACTAAAATTCCATCTGGTACTCAAACTAGAGGTAACATTTTTCATTTAAGTAGTTCTGGCAAAAGTTGTTTAATTGCTCAGACAGATCAAAGTTGGTTATGGCATAGGAGGATGTGTCATGTGAATTTTGATAACATTGTCAAAATAAGTACCACTCAGGCTATAAGAGATCTTCCAAAACTTGTGAAACCTAATAGCATGTGTAGAGAATGTCAATTGGGGAAACAAAACAAAATTTCATTCAAAAGTAAGGAACAAGCTTCAAGTGGACAATTGGAACTGGTACATACTGATCTCTGTGGTCCTGCTAGAATTAGGAGTGTGTAAGGAGGTAGATATTTCATGTTGATGATTGATGATTACTCTAGGATGATGTGGGTAACTTTCCTAAAAGAAAAATTAGAAGCTCTTGACAAGTTTAAGGTGTTCAAGGTGATGGTGGAAAATGAGATTGGTGAGAAATTAAAATGTCTGAGATTCGATAGAGGTGGAGAATTTACTCCTAGTGAGTTTGATGCTTTATGTGAAAAGCATGGCATAAAAAGACAGTTATCTGCTCCTAGGACTCCCCAGCAAAATGGAGTTGTGGAAAGAAAGAACCATATCATTCAAGAAGCTACCAGGACCATGATGATGGAAATAAATGTTCCTCAAGTTTATTGAAGAGAAGCTGTGAGTACTACTATCTACACTCTTAATTGGGTGCAGATCAAAGGCAATTCTGATAAGACCCCTTATGAACTATGGTTTGGTCATCCTCCTACTGTGAGATATTTCAAAGTTTTTGGTAGTAAATGCTATATCAAAAGAGATGAGGATTTAGGCAAGTTTGATACAAGAAGTGATGAGAGAATATTTTTGGGATACTCTACTCAAAGTAAGGCTTACTGGTGCTTTAACAAGAGGTTGAAAAAGATTGTTGAAAGTGCTAATGTTAGAGTTGATGAGACCAAGGAAGGACATTCTAGGTTCTATAGATATGATTCAGATGATCAAGATGAAAGTCAAATTCAAGGAAGGCTAGTTCAAACTCAGACTCAGATTCAAATTGATCTGAAAACTCCAGGAACTCAAGAGAATAGTACAAATGTTGAGGAACAAGCTCAAGAAATAGAAGTTCAAGCAATTCCCAAAACCCCCAAGTATGTAAGGCTGAATCATCCTGAAGATCAAATCATAGGAGATAAGAGTAAAGGTGTTCGAACTAGGAGAAAATTTTTTGAAGATCAAGAAGAAATTTGTTTGATTTCAAAGATTGAACCTAAATCAGTAAGTGAAGCCTGCAATGATGAAAACTAGGTAAAAGAAATGGAAGAAGAATTGATGCAAATTGAAAAGAATCACACTTGGGATCTTGTTCCTAGACCTGAGGACAAAAATGTGATTGGAACCAAATGGGTCTTCCAAAATAAACTAAATGAAGATGGTGAAGTTGTGAGAAACAAAGCAAGGTTGGTATGCAAAGGCTATTCTCAAGTGGAAGGATTTGATTTTGAAGAAACGTTTTCTCCGATGGCAAGAATAGAAGCGGTCAGATTACTTCTTGCATTTGTCACCTTTAGAGATTTTAACGTTTATCAGATGGATGTCAAATCAGCATTCTTGAATGGAGAATTGGAGGAAGAAGTTTACATTGAGAAACTAGAAGGATTTCAGTTGTCTGATTAGAGAGATATGGTATGCAGACTAAGAAAAGCATTGTATGGACTCAAGCAAGCCCCAAGAGCTTGGTATGCAAGACTAGACAAGCATTTGCTTAAGCTAGGATTTAGCAAAGGTACCGCTGATAGTAATCTTTACTTTAAGATTAATCATGAGGACATCCTGATTGTTGAGGTCTTTGTTGATGATATCATTTTTGGTGGAAATGAATGTATGTGCAAAGCATTTGTTGATCAGATGAAAAGTGAGTTTGAGATGTCAATGTTTGGTGAGATGAATTTCTTCCTAGGTCTGTAAATTGTTCAGTCGAATAAAGGTATCTTTATATCTCAGTCCAAGTATGTGAAAGAATTGTTGAAGAAGTTTGGAATGGAAGATTCAAAGCTAGTAGGTATACCTATGGTAACCAGATGCAAGTTAGGCAAAGATGATGACTCCCCCAAGGCAAATCAGAAAAGGTATAAATCAATGATTAGAGGATTGCTCTATCTAACTCAGACTAGACCTGACATCATGAATGTCGTTGGACTTGTTGCTAGACTTCAAGCTAATCCAAAAGAATCCCATGTTGTGGCAGTCAAAAGAATATTCAGATATCTCAAGGGGACAATTGACTATGGATTGTGGTATCCAAAGGATAATGACTTCACTCTTCATGCGTAGACAGATGCTGATTGGGAAGGAGATGTGGATGACAGGAAAAGTACTAGTGGTGGTGTATTCTTCTTGGGAAGAAGATTGGTCTCTTGGATGAGAAAAAAGAAAGAGGCAATATATCTGTCTACTGCAGAGGTAGAGTAGATAGCAGCAACAAATAATTGTACTAAAGTTATGTGGATGAAGCAAATGTTGAAAGACATCAGAATTGTGTTTGAGGAGCCAGTCACAATCTTCTGTGATAATTCAAGTGCAATAATCATCTCAAAGAATCCGGTGTTGCATTCAAAGACAAGCATATATCCATCAAGTTTCATTTCTTGAGAGAGAAGGTAAATGAGAATGAAGTCAAGTTGGAGTTTGTATCTTCAAAAGATTAGATTGCAGATATCTTCACTAAGCCTCTTCCCAAGGATACTTTTGAGTATCTCAGAGAGAAGTTAGGGGTTATTAACCCCCCTGATCAGAACTAAGATGCACTAAGGTGCATTAGTTCGGTGGAATTCACAGTCATATCTTGTGATCCAAATTGATGTTAAGGAGATACTACTCAGAAGGAGTAGTCAGTATGCAAATGTTGAGATTAGTCTGAAACAAAAAGGGAGAAAACATTGCAAATATGTGCCCTTTAAAATTGATGTAAAAGGGGGAGAGAAGTTCGTGTGAAAAACTAGTTGCTGATAAAAGGGGGAGCAGTGAAAAAAGTAATTGCAGAAGTGAGAAGAGAAAGGGAGAGAAGTTCTTGTCTTGATGGTTCAATTTAGTTTTTCACATCATATGTTGCCATCAATGACAAAGGGGGAGATTGTTGCAAATATGTGCCTAAGCAGTGTTGTCATTGATGTCAACATATCCTTGTTGCCATTGGTGTCAACTGTATCCTATTTTGTTGCCTATTTAGAAGACCGGATTGTTGAGGATATTGAGAAAATTAATGGAGATCAATATATACGGACCATATGGCTATGTAGAGGCTTGTCTGAAGAAGCTCCATTTAAGATTTGAGAGGTTTGCATTAAGATCTGAAGAAGTTATAGCCATCTAAGTAAAATCAGCTCCTGCATTATTCAGGAGAGACAAAGTGACAGGAAAGAGGTCTGGATTGCTCTGGTAATGTAAAATGATGATCTGCGGATCTAGAGGCATGTTTGGGAAGTCAGTGTGTATCATCCATTCAAGTGGTTCGTGGTTTGGAGGTCCGCAAGCAATCTTTCTAATGTGACAGTCATGGCAAATAGTGTTCTTGAGGTTCCGGAGGAAGATGCAAGTGATTCAGATGATTTGGAGGAGTGCGGATGTTTTTGTTGAATTCAATGTGCTTGTGGAAGTATCGGGTTCGTGTGACTGCTATGTTGGAGGTCTGCATTGAAGTTTGAGCTTGTTAATGAAGATTTTCTTCTTGGTGTTGTTGTTCTTCCCAGTCTTGACCAACCGGATGATTCAAGCGTGTTGTGGATGATTTAAGAGCAATTCTTTGAAGCATGGCGTGTTGATCAAGGAAGATTTGAGTCCCAATTATGTTTGGCTGACAGCTTAGTGATTCGCATTAAGTCAGATGTTTGTAGTGCCGACCTTGATGTTCATTCCAAGGTTGATGAAGTGTATAAATACTTGTTGATGAGTTGTGGAAAATTATCCTTGAGTGAAATGAATTAAATCCAAATAAAGGATCAGAAGCAGAGCAAAGAAGAAAAGGAGCGAGAGCAATATAGAGTGAAAAGTCAATGAAGAAGAATTTGGGGCAAAGCAAAAGTTTTGTGAGCATTCAATGAAACTGAACCAGGCATAAAGTAGATGCTATTTCTCAGTTAATTCTTCATGTTCTAAATAAATTCTATAGGCAGTGAGCCTCTCTTTTGAGCAGTGAGCTCTGGGCAGTGCGCCTGAAGGCATGTGCCTTCTATTTTTCTAAAGTACTTTTAATAGGGTACAAAATTTGTGGGTTGACCCCCACCGTGGTTTTCCCTTAACCAGGTTTCCATGTAAAAATTATGGTGTTCTATGTTCATTTGTTTCTGTTCATGTGTTGATAATTCATGCTTTAAATGTTTACATCATTAATCAGTTTTGTGTGATAAAGAAATAGTTACAAATGTTAAATATTTGGGATAACTGATTCACCCCCCTCTTAGTTGTTCGGCCTAATTCCAACATATACTAATTTATATATATAAATATATATACATACATATATATACACACACATATATACATATATATAGGTATGTTTAACAACAGAAACCTATATATAACAGGGTATATATATCCAGATACATCTACAGATATATATACAAGAGATAACAGAATGACAGCATATAATTCCTATTTAAATATATATATAGATACACACACACACATATACATATATTTATATAACATTAACAATAAGCAATTGAAAGTAATGTGAATCAGATATTATAATGTTGTTTTTATAAATCATGGGGCGCAACCCAGCCTTGGCTATCTCGGCCAAGCCACAGCCTAGCCAAGCTAGCCACAAAGGGGGTCGTGGCTCCCCATGGCTCCCACAGCTTCCAAAGGGGTTGTGGTAGCCATGGAGGCCCATGGCTACCTTAGTTAATCCCCGTATTAACAAAAACAAAGCTTCCAAAATACTATACTTTGTAAAGAATGAAACACAATTTCTCTATTATGTTAATTTAATAAAAATTACACAGTAACCCCTATAAAAATAGCATAGCAATATTAATTTATGTGCAATTTAGAGGTTGAATATCAACCCAAATTTGATTACAAAATGTATGGAATCAGTCAAAATGATTAACCAGAATTTATAAAATTAAATCTTAAACAAGAATTGATCATAATTTGTATGCAAAAATCAAGAATATCACTATTGTTCATAGAGATGTTTCCAGTCTCAATAACAAACTTGAGCAGAGGTTTTTCTCATAGAAGTAACCAAAGATACACAACAAAATCTCTTCCTTTTATAAACAGAATTAATAGTAAATAATAATGCCAATGAACCAGTTACAGATTACATTTTTTTCCTTGTCTCTATAGGACATACAAGTCAAATCAAATTTCTTTCCTTAGCTAGAACAAACACCTGCAACCAAATGAAAATCCCAGTCCCACTCTCCTCCCAATCGTAGGGCTTGATTTACAAGCCCACCCCCGAGAAGGAGATATTCTCAAGTGCCCAATTGGAAAACCAACAAAATAAAATACAAATTAAAACCATATTTACAAGTGGCTGACTCACACACAGAATTCGTTCTAAATTCTTGCAAAGGGGAGAGACGAGATTCCCTTCCCTCTAGGGGAATAATCACAGCAACAAATATACTTCCTTCTGCATACATTACCACGACAAACACCATCTCCACAACCCTTCAAACCCTCACATCACAACATACCCACACCACAACTCTTCCATTCAAACCATAGTAACTCCTACAACACCACAATCCTTCCAACCAAGCCATGACACAACCACAACTCCACAACCCATGTTCCAACCACAAAAACACCATATCCACCATAATACAAATGCACAACAAATTTCCCCAAGAGAGGCTCCACACCTCTCTCAACCCCACACGAGGGAGGCTCTCACCCCTTAGGAGAGATCAGCTCCCTAAACACCCAAACTCCAATCACACACAACCAGAAAATTGCCAACGATTGCAATAAAATAAATTCTTCTTCACACACATAAATTAGAAATGATGAATAACAATAACCTCTTCCATAAATCCACAAATTGTATACACAATTCTGAAACAAAAATTAAAACTCCAAATCTCTTCCCAGCACCAAGAGAAATGCCAAGAGGAACCAAGAACCCACGCACACACATCACAAATGAATAAAATTCCCCCAATTAAACAAAATGCTCAACTTTTCATTTTTGACTTCCCAATGGAAGTTTTAAAAGAATAAAATTAAAAACATAACTCTCTTAATAATAAATTACAATAAAATAAAACTAAATAGCAACATTCAATTAAATTCTCCCACATCACCAAAAATTAAATACATAAATAATTAAATTAAAATAACCAAGGTAATTAACCCAAATAATTCCTGACACACAACAAATAGGTTAACCACGACAAAATAAGAAAAATCAAATAAAAATAGGTAATCTTACGAATATCTCTGAACTAAAAGGATCTCAGTTGCCCACCTGTAAAACTCAATTTTGAACATCAGTATATCATGGAAAAGATAGTCGAAGCAACATGTAAATAATTATTAAACACCTAGAATGTCTAAAAATAAAATAATTTATTAAATTTCATGATAAATAATACAATATTCATTTTTTTGTGGAAATTAAATACAGAATCAAGGAAATCACATAATTAAAAACATTTAATTAAATTAAACATCTAATACTACTGATAATCCAAAATAATGTCCACACACACACACACACACACACGTGTATCAAAACATAAATGTCCATGATCTTGAGAAAATAGTAAAAACCATATCCAGACACAATGCTCAATAATATCAACTATAAACAAGTGTATATATAATAGTCTCAATAGCAATGCCAACTAGGCCTCACATCCCTCCCCTCTAAAATCAGGCTTCCCCCTGGAAGCCCTCAAAGACTTTTTGGTGACATAGTAATAAATAGTTTGAGAGTTATCTCAAACCAATTTCAATATGGTAGCAGAGTGGGTTTCCTGTGAAACCTCTCTGTAAATTTAGCCTTTCTTGTAACAAGACTGAGTAGTACAAACCATGTGTGAAAGTCTTTCCATTTGATGGTTATTTGATTTTGCTAATAGTAGAAGAGCAGTGCAGAGCACATGCAATCTTGATATCAATTGTGTGAGTATAAGTTTCTAAGTGGAGACAACATAGATTGAACTAAGGATGAGCTTTCCAAATTTATTGTTATCCACAAATAGTTTAGGCGGGTTGGTACTAAAGAAATGTGTTCACTACTCCTTGCATATTTGTTGTGACAAAAATTAGACATTGTGTGGTGCTATATTACAATTTGGAGGAAACATGTTTTCAATGTTCAAAATTTATTGAACATTGTATACAATATAAGATATATTTGAAAGTTTGAATGCATCTCATTATTGAGAAAGGGAAAAATAGTAGAGGCCACGGGTCCTAGATTAGTTAAGTGCAAAGGCATTTAGTAATTCAAATAATAATTGTTTCATATTCAAACTATTAAAAAATGACACACTAAATGCTTGGTAGTAGCACTCAATTTGTAAAATTTAGTAGAAAGTGGCATAGAAGACAACACTTGGCATTGCAAAATCTAGCAGAAAGAGGTGTAAAAGACAACATTGGGTGTAGAAGAGGTGTTTGAATAATTTGGAATGTTATTTCCAACTGCTACAAAACCTATTTTCCATGTCACAAATGCAACAAAGGCAAGTTTAGGGTTTATATTACCCATATAAAATGTTTTAATTCTATTTTTTCATTAATATTTAAGAAGCTTTGAAATAATGCACGTATACAAAGGAGATAGCTAATATCATTCAGTAGAGATAGTTTAAGGAAAGAAAATATTCTTCATAAAAGTATTACCATCACTTCTTTCATGTGTTGATAGAATAGTATAATATTTTATATTAATTATAAATTTTGATAGATGGGTGTATAGATGCATAAGGAGATAGTAAAAATATAATGCACAACTATAGTTTTTTAGGGGATATTTTGTAAGGTGATATAAGGAGGATATTTTGTATTGGAGTGATAAGGTTAATGTGAATTTTTTGTAATTGGAGATAATAATATTGAAGTTAAAATCTATAAGGAGCTATATGAGAATTATTATAAAAGACACATTCTCGGTTGAAGCTAATGTCCACCAAATTTTGTAAGGTTAATATGGAGAAATTAAGCCTACTTGACAAGTTTGACAGAAAAGGAATTTCATACAGGGAAAATTCAAATACAATTGTTAATAATTGAAAGAGATCTTTGGGATATTGTTGATGGTACTATGGCAAACCAATAGATGTTGATGAAATCCAAAAATGGAAGGTCAAAGATAAGAAAGCCTTGGCCATTATTGGTCTTAGTATCAAAATCCTACTTGCACCATGTGGACCTCAAAAAATCCTCTAAAGAGATTTGAGAAACACTAAACACATTGTTTGGATCTAAAGTTGATAGTGTCAAAATAACCATAGAACAAAAATTATATGGGCTAAAAATGGAAGAGGGTGGAGATATAGCATCTCACAGATCATCAAGTTTTATTCTTTAATAAGTTAGTTGGTTGGTATAAATGAAGAAGTAAATGAAAATGATTTAAAATCCATATTCTTAAATAGCATGCCCAAAGTATGTCTAATAAGGTATTTACCCTCAGCAAAATAAATCCAAGTTTAGAAAATGCTTTATCCACATTACTTGATGAGGAAAATAAGCAACATGTTTTAGAAGAAGTGTTAGTTGCACAAAACAAGCCCAACACTTCTTACAAGAAATCAAAATATATGACAATTTTAAAAATACATATGGCATATGTTTTTACAGTAACAAGCCAGAGCATATCATGCTAAATTGTAAACAAAGAGCATGAGACCTCCTGTTGTAGGACAAGGCCATGTTAATTGAAGAAAATGAAAACACCTCCGGTGATTAAGAAGTTACTCATCAAAGTGATGAAGAATATTTGTATTAAATATATCTTTGTATGTCACCACTAAAGGGGGGAATGTTAGAAATTAGTGCATGTCACAATAAATTAGCATATTATTGTTAGTTAAATAAATTAACATTAAAAACATTAGTATTGTTAATAGGTTAGTTGTTGGGAAGTCTCATGTAGGGAGTTAATTAGTTTGTATAGGAATCAATGGTTTTATAAGCCAATTCATTTAATCATGTCAAATGAGTTTTTTGTGATAAATTAATAAATAGTTTGAGAGTTATCTAAAACTAATTCAATAAATGGACCATAGTCATGGGAAAGTAGAGCAACAAGTGTGATGTTAGTAAGGGTTCAATCCCCATGGGGCATGCCATCCCTAAGAAACCCAAGTCCAAACCCCCACTAATTTGTCCACAAAGTTTTAAATATCACACTCAAATTCTAAAACAATGTTTACTTCATATATCATATCAAAGATCAATATTTTTTTATTCAAGCGAAGTGACAAGCATCACAAAGAAGCCTTGTTTTACATAATTTATTTTTATTTGATATTACATTTCTTTAAGCATAGTTACATTTTTTGCTACATAATAACATGGATGATTTAAAAATCTAAAACATTACAATTGAATGTCAAAACACCATATGGATGCTTTGTATACATTTGTAAAAGAAGTAACCAAGGTAAGAAATCCCAATGAATTTCATCAAATCCACCATATTTTTAAATATTCTTTGTTATATCATATAAAAGCATGTTTAATTGTTTGGATTTTTAAGAATTTAGAATATTGGTTATTTTAAAAAAATTAAAAGTGGGTTAAAAATATAATCTATTTTATTAAATCAAAGTACATAAATAATTGAAATGTTAGGGCAGAAATAATTAGAGAATAAAATTGTATATACATTTAATTTTTAATGATTATATATATATATATATATATATATATATATATATATATATATATATATAAACTAGGCTATGTGGATAGAAATGGGGAATGGGGAACCACAAGGAGGTCAAAAGTGGCCACTTTTTTCCTAAAATTAGTAAAAACTACTCTTGGATGAGAAATCAAAGATAGCTATGCTCAAAATTTGAAGATGTGATAAGAATAAGATTTGTAGTGCTCAGAATCTAGTTTCTAAACTACTAAAAAAAAATTACAATGGTGGAGATTAAGAGGATCAAATAGGGAGAGAACACAAAGTGCTCCTATTTTTGTTAGAAAAATATAGCATAGTGTCTGGTACACTCCCCTTAAAATGTTGACTTTTTTTAAGTATTTCACAAATTGTCTCAATGGATAATTAGCTAACATCATGTAGTTTGTGCCTAATTTTTCTGCTAATTTTTTAATGAATATATGATTTTTTACTAATTTCTAAAGTGAGCACATCCTAAAAAATAAAAAAGTTAAGCACTCTCCCTCCTAAATTTTTTAAAACTAATCAAAAATCACTTTTTTTGAATGTGTATAGAATAGAGTCTAGAATATAAATATGTAATTTGTTTCAAATTTAAATGAATGGATAAAAAATAACACCAAAAATACTATACATAAGTTTTCGACAAAAAATGAAGACACTAGAAAAAGAAATTGAAGATGGAAACCTTAATGCTTTCAAATTTTAGAAAAATTTACCATTGTTAGAAAGGTAATAAAGAGCTTAAATTCATTGTGTCATTTTTCATATCAACATCAAAAAATGGGCAAACCTAATGGAGAGCACACTCGAGATTTAGTTATTTTTCTATGTTTTCTACAAAACGCGTATTTGGACATGTGAAATGTAGGTCTAACCCTTTGGGTTGGATGTGTAAGGAAAATCTAACCCTTAGGGTTGGTAGTTCCCAAATAAAGTTATAATGTGCTCATTTCTATTTACCTAAAAAATAAAGCAATGGACTGCAGAAAGGTAAAACCCATGATTTTGGACCCACATGCTCTATTTATTCATGTGCAATGTGTTTTCTATGACATAGAATCAAACTTTTGATGCTTTTAAGGAATTACAATCATTAGTTTACAAGATTATCTCTTTTTCTTCTTGCATTGATGATGCTACTGCAGATTTTACTCACACAACTTTTTCCTTGGATCTTAGTTGACTTGGATATCTCCAAGGATCTCTCTACAAGAATCTCCCTGAAAGTTACAGGTCACACATGGAACCAACCTCTAGACTATGAAGGGATTCCATTCTATTGCAAGGAATGTTACAACACATGTCATGTTGCTATTGCGTGTCCAAACAAAAATAAATCAGTAAGCCAAGCCACATGGTGGAAAAATGCCCATCCGGATCTCTTTACAATACGAGCTACAAATATTAATATTTCCAACCTCAAGATCAAAAAGAGAAATTTTTTACATCTCTTCAAGGGGAGGAATCATCCTCCATGGACATTTCTCTTGACAAGGAAAAGAACAAGATTGAAGATCAAGTGAAAATTAGGGACCAAGAGAAAATGTTTAACCATGTTAATATTTCTCCTCAGCCATCATCTAATGAGGCAAGCATTGAGGATGGTTCATGGACCCTTCTCAAGAGAGAAAAATAGCTCTTCCAGGCCCCCACCAAATGCTCCTCCATTCCCAAACGTCATTAAGGGGGGAAAGAAAGTTATAATGTAGCCTTTTTGGCATCTTTTGTTTGTTTGTTGCCAATTGTTTATGCCTAGCTCTTTCTTTGTATCAACTTTACTTCTTTTTAATAAATTGTTTAGGTGGTCTTCCACCTTTTGCCTATCAAAAAAGAAATCAAAACAAGTCAAGCACTAAAAATAAGTAGAAATATACTAATGAAAGACATTAGGAGGCATGAAAGAGTTGAGGACCCGAATAGAAAAGAACTATGGGCATTCTATAGTAGACTCCCATGGAAAGATAAATTCATATTTGAAGCCTTAAAATCCTTAATTGAAGAATTTTGAAAAAATAACACAAGAGTATCACCTAATAAAAGAGATGTTGTAAAAAGGAGAATTGGTTGTCAAAATCGTGTGCCACATCCAAAGTATTTTTTGGAAATGACTCAAATATTTTTTCTCCAAATTTGTAGAGAGTTATCCTCAAATAAAAATTAGTCAAAGGTATTTTAAAATGGCAAAACCTTTTTATGTTTGTAACAACGTCCAAAATACAACCTCAAAATTCTTAAATATTAACCAAAATGAACAACCCAATACTAACAAAAGGTTACAAGATAAACTTCCAACAAATTCCATTAATTTTAATGTTACAATATTATGTAACAATATACAAAACATGAAAGTGATATCCAATAAGATCCATTCAATATATATAACTTCTACTCATTAAAAATAATGAGGAACCATAACACTAAGTACATATCAAATAATATGAAAGTCTCCCAAGTACATATCTAGTACTTATCAATGAAGATAACATCTTTACATAACCAAGATATACAAGGGGTCAAATACTACAACCCTCATCAATGATAATGAATACAATAATCCATGAATGAACCACAACAAATATAAGTGGCCATATATAATGTACATCATGAATAATATCTGAAGAACTCCAAGCTCAACCTTGGAAGCTAATCGTCCAAGCTCCCATGCTCTTGTTGTTGATCGGGGAAGGGTTTAAACCCACCATGAGGATGTCCCTTTCCTCCCCATCCATCAGTCAAGGAAAAGAAGCACCATCCATAATCCAAACATGTGCTACAATACAATACTAGTGATTATCTTATTTAGTTCATTCATTTATTAGCACATAAGCATACACATAATGCCATAGATCCAAAGCATCTCAAATACAAGAAATAGATTTATCATCACACATCAACACATCCTTTCTAGCATCTAATACAAATATGAATGCAAATACATGAACAAGCCAAATATGACCATCAATAGTAACCACAAGTTATTTTAACCCTACAAGGTTTGACTTGGAAATATACATCCAAGACCATATTCAACATCCACAGGAATTGCTACTCATGTCCCATACTATGAAAGCTCTCTTCACATGATTATATATGTCTTACTAAGAACACATGCCCAAGGTAGAACTACATGCATCCCATACATGCAACCTAACCTTAGCACAACACAAGTATCCAAACATACATAACAATAATTCAAATACACAAATACACACAAAGAAATAGCATACAGCAACATACAATCCAAATATCCATAACTCAAATACACAAGTTACAGACATAAAACAAAAACACATAAAGCAAGCATAGAATACAAGCACGTCATATATTACAAGATCACAGTAACAAAGACAATCATATAAAATAAAATTACACAAAGAATCCATAACCATGACAAACACTTGGTCCCCACAACCCATAAGATGGCATCTCCCAACTGTGCAGTGTACCCAAGTACTACTACCTCACATAAAACAAGAAGGTTAACTATACCACCACAGAGCACACTACCCCAACCCCTTAGGGTAGAACAACATGCATGCTAATAAATAGGCCACATGTCTTATCCTCAAAGATCTCCTAGATGCTAGTGATGGATGGCAAAAATAATGCATAAACAACCTATGGACCTTCTACCATCAAGAGCACTAGAGCTTCGCGTGATGCAATGCTTATAGTAAGAAAGAGAAAGCTTGATTCCTTGGCCAACTTCCTTAAGGGGACAATGTCTCAATGTGTTGGGACCAAAGTAGAGAAGATGATGCCAAGATGTATCCACCCATGATGAGGACATCCAACCTCTCCTACTCCTTTAATATTGTTACCTCCAATGGAAGTCAATATATCAACCAACCTAGCCCTTAGAATAATCAGGTGTCGAGAAGCTCTAGGATCACTCCCATAAACCGCTTACTCATATGACCACCTCCCTGCTCTCATGAGTAGAACCATGACACAATACATTTCACATATAAATATAATCAAACATGACACAAGAATGTCATATAACTATAATCAACCAGAACACAAATGATGTCATATGACTATAATCAGCTCCCCAAGGAGATAATACATTACCAATCCAAGTTGGATTTATATAAGCATAAACAAGAGAATCTCATCCTATACATATAGTAAGAAAGTATTGTACACATAATAACACTATCCCAACAAAGAGATGATCCCCACTCAAACTGGGGAATCAAATAAAGTACCAATGGAAGTCAAAGATTCCAACCATGACATCAAAAATTGTCATACAAAAATGCACTAAACGACTCTCAAATATAAGATCACTATACTTAGGTGTATGGGTAGCATAGGGAATAAGTTCCAACTCATGCTCACACACCCATACATAGTATCCACATAATAATTTAACGTACGCTCACCAAGCCATGTTGGGATATCACACACACCAAACATGACTTTCATGCTAGCAATTTCTATCTAAATTACATAAAAATAGTCTTCACTAAAAAATTCATAACTTATTTAAAACATAACCTTTTTCAAATTTTAAAATGTGCTAGAGAGATAACACAAAGATATACAAAACCTAGAAATATTTTTACAATAATTATCTTTAATATAATTTTCTAAATACAATAAAATCACATATAAAATATAATTCTAAAAATAGCAACTCAGACACACAATCCCTAAATCACTCATATCTCATGATTTACAAACTAGGTATATATAATTGTTTTCGAGGATTTAAAAAGTTTAATTTCACACCTTCGACAAAAAAATTTAGAGAAACCTAGTTCTTGAAACTAAAGTTATTCAAGACATACCAAACTGGTTTTTTCTCCTCATGATAGTTTTACTACCGTTATATCTTTTTTCAAAAATCCATTTTGAAATAGAGTTCAATAACAAAAGGCACATCATGAAAACATAATTTGAATCCTCCTAACCATATAGATTCAATCCAAAATTAGACCTATGTTTGAATTTCATAAATCATATGATTCTTTTAAATTTCACTAGGTTTCTTCTTCCCCAAGCAACCTGAGTTTTAGACCTACAACTAGTTTCTTTTCAACTGAACAATGTCAAACCAAATTGTTTTGATTCAAATTTTGCTATTGTCATTTTTTAAATATAATATGATCAAAAAATAAATTCATGTTCATGAAAAACCAAAGATTCATTGATTAACCAAAGTAAATATTTATTAAAGTCTTCCATAATAAGAATCCTACCTCAATCCTAGTAGCAATTTGGTAATCAATTGATACAAATTCAAAAGCAATCCACAAATAATAATAATTCTTCAATTCATCATAAAAAACACTTCCAAATCTTTAAGCTTCAATAATATGTTTTTCCTCTTCTAAATTGCATAATAAAATTTATAACCAAAAGAATGAAAATAAAACAAATTCTCTTCTTTTAATAATTCTTCCTCTTTTTCCAAAACCTAAAAAGCAAAATAATATTAAAATGTCTTTATTGATATTCATGCACATTGTTTTAAAAGCAATAATATTAAATATTATCTTTTCCAATTTTTATCAAAATAAAAGAATTCATTTAAAACTAATATTGTAAATAAAATAATTTATTTTCTAAATCCTTAAAATAAACTTGCTCATTAAATATTAGTTTTCTAAATAGAAATAAGAGATAAAAATATTTTCTCAAAATATGAAAATAATGATTGATAAGGTTTTTCAAAATGCGACAAAACGAAGAGGTCTTTTATAGAAGACCTTTGCATTCACAACAGAGTCTGTTTGCTGAAGTGGTTAGGGCAAGAAGGTGATCCTCCTTTCAGGAATCTATAGGATTAGGGTTTCGAAGATCCTTCCGAAGTAATGGGCAGTATCATTTTCTGCCTCGATATGGTTCTTTTGGTTTCTGGAACAACAGAAGGTTTTTTGCACAGAATTCATTTCTTGCAAATAATCGAGCTAGGGTTTCAGGAAAGGTGGAAACTGGAAGTGGTATTCATCAGATTTGGAGGGAAAAGTCAGTTCCTCTTAAAGATAATTCTCTTGAAGAAGCTGTTGAAACTGACGCTAGGGCTTCTGCAGAAATTGTTAATATCCAAATTCTTGAAGATATGGTGAACCCCTATATCCAAGATCTTGCTACAAGGGCAATTATCGGTAAGGTGTGGAATTCCAAACTAAATTTTGATATCTTTCTTAATTGGATTAGGGTTTCCTGGAAAGGGGTTTCTGATTTCTTTTCCTGCATAAGGATTTATGTGTTTTTACGGTAATTTTTGAGAATGGCTTTTTTCGTGATAAAACCCTAAAACAAAAATTGTGGTTTTACCAAGGTAAAGGGATTTGTATTCAGAAATGAGAGCCTAATTTTGATCCCATTAAAGGTAACATGAACTTTGTCCCGTTTTGGATTTCATTGCCGAATTTACCTCTTGAATACAGAGATCTTAACATTATTGAATTCTATGCTAAGAAAATGGGTTTCTTTGTTAAGCATGATATGTCTAATTTCCAAAAACCAGAGTCGCCAGTAAGGTTTTCTATAATTCTAAATACTTCGTTTCCTTTCCCTAAATTTATGGAATTCTATTCTAAATTTGGGTCTTGGAAACAACTGGTTGTTTTTGAAAATCTTATGACTATGGAAAAGCCAGAGCTTTTTGAATCAAAATGGGTTTGTGAGGATTCGGAAAAAGATAAATTTTCAAGGGAAGATCTTGATTCTGTTAATCTTGGGGAAGCATCTTTCAATCATTTGGTCAATTCCTCCATTTTGGATGAGGGGTAAGATTTTGTTAAGGATCTATCAGAGGAGTGTTCTTTTGAGTTTGATACTGGTAAAAGGGAAGAATTAGATACCCCTAATTTTTTTCACAAAGAAACAGTAAAAAAGAATTTACTTTTATCTTTTAATAAGGAGGAAGATAATTACATTCCAAATGGCGATCAACAGGATGTTTCAAGTTTGGTTAATTTTTCTTTCTCTAAGGAGGAAGCGAAAGCTTTTGTTGATAAGACTATTCATAGAGTTGCTTCTGATCTTATTGATGAACTTGCAGATGAGGTAATTGCAGAAGAATCACATGGAGATGAAGGTGTCTCTACTGTTAATAACATTTCTAAGCCAAGCTTGGTAAGTGATAATCAGTTAAATATGGGGAAATTAGACTGGAAGGTTTTGCTAGGAGATGGGATTGGTAATGAGGTTTTTGATTTTGCTTCAAAAATGTCTATTTCCCAATCTTCAAGTCAGGATTCTCCTACAAACTCTAGGTCTATATCTCCTTCCAAGAGAGGTCGTAAACCAAAATCTTTCAAAACTCAGGAAGAAATTAAGGCTGGGTTGCAGGCTACCCTTGAAACCTGTGTGAGATCGGGGAGAGTGAGAAACTCTCCCTGAGAACAATGAAGATCCTATCTTGGAATGTTAGGGGCATTAATGCCCCTAACAAGAGACGCTTGGTAAAGCGTCAGATAGATTCTGCAGGTATGGACATTATTTTTCTTCAGGAGTCAAAATTATCTCAAACTCACACTGATAATATTTTCCAAATTGGTACAAGTGGAAGTTTCATCATTCTCCTTCTCAGGGGGCTTCAGGGGGTTTGGTTATTCTTTGGGATAGTAAAAGCTATGATGCAAACCTAATTTGTTCTACTCAAAACTTTTTACTAGTTAAAATAATTTCCCCATCTCTAAATTTTTGGTTATTCAATGTTTATGGACCAATTTCGACTAGTGAAAAAAAAAGGTGTTGGGATATTTTGTCTACACTTTTGGAAAATTTATCTAGAGAAAAAGTTATATTAGGGGGAGATTTTAATGCTATCACTTGTTTATCAGAGAAATCAGGAAGGATTTGTCCTCCCCAGAGGGTAATTGATGATTTTAATGATTTTATTTCAGACAATGCATTGGTCGATAGTCCTTTATTAAATGGGAGTTTCACTTGGTCCAATAGGAGAAAAGATTTTTTAAATATTACAGAAAGATTGGATAGATTTTTGTTCTCTTCTGATTGGTGTCTTGATTCTAAAATTTCTGGTACTTTTGTTCTTCCTTTTTCTGCTTCAGATCACTTTCCCATTTCTTTTCACTTGGACATGGATATGACTAAAAAGAAATTTAGATCTTCTTTTAAGTTCCAAGCTATGTGGTTTAGAGATAGTAGCTTCTTACCCCTGCTGGAATCTTGGTGGAAGAATGCCCCTTTTGTGAAAGGTTCTCGCATGTTTTGGCTTAATGAGCAATTGAAATTTATAAGAAACAAAATCAAGGAATGGAATAAACTTTCTTTTGGTAATATTTTTTCTCAAAAAGCTGCATTGCAATCTCAACTAGAACAGATGAATGAAGTCATTATTAGAAAGGGCATGGATATTGCATCCTTTGAATGTGTAAAAGTTCTTCAATCTAATTTGGAGGAAGTTTTAGCTCGAGAAGAAATTTTTTGGAGACAGAAATCGAGGGAGACTTGGCTGAGAGGAGACCGAAATACAAAAAATTTCCATGTTTCAGCTATGGTAAGAAGACATAAGAATTCTATTCATGCAATTAAAGACTCTATGGGGAATATTTTGCAAGATGATGTTCTTATTCAAAAAGGAGTTAATTTTTTTTAGAAGCTCCTTTCTAAAGAAAATATTAAGGTCCTGCATTTGACTGTGCTAGAAGTCATAAATCATATCCCTACTTTGATATCACAAGAAGATAATTTAGAATTGATGAAACATTTTTCTTTAGAAGAAATTAAGGCAGTGGTTTTTTCCTTAGATCCAGACAAATCTCCTAGTCCGGATGGTTTTACCCCTCTTTTCTTTCAAAAATGTTGGGACTTTGTAGGTAAAGATGTATGGTTGGCAGTAGAAGAAGCTCGTAGAAATTGAACTGTTTTGAAAGAGATTAACTCTACCTTCATTGTTTTGATCCCTAAAGTTGTTACTCCTTCGTCCTTTGCTGATTTCAGACCCATTTCTCTTTGTAATACTTTATATAAAATCATTTCTAAAGAAATTACTTTAAGACTTGCTATTTTTATTCCAAAAATTGTATCCGATGAACAAGGAGGTTTTGTTCCAGGTAAGGAAACATCTGAAGGTGCTCTGGTGGCTCATGAGGTTTTGCATTCAATTCATGACCATAAACTTCCTACTATGTTGGTTAAATTGGATATGTTAAAAGCCTATGTTAAGTTTGGTTTCTCATCTAAATGGTGTAAGTGGATTTCATCTTGTATTTCTGGTGTAAGCTTTTCATTTCTAATTAATGGTTCTCGGTCTAAATTCTTCAAGTCTTCTCAAGGGATAAGAAAAGGTGATCCTTTGTCCCCTTTTCTTTTCATAATAATGCCAGAAGGTTTGAGTAGATTGATTTTGAGGCAAAATTCCTTAGGAAACTGGAAGGGGATTAAAATTCCTAGAGTTCCCTTTGCTATTACTCATGCTTTGTTTGTAGATGATACTTTGTTGTTTGGTCATCCTGTGATGTCAAAAGCTAAATTTATGAAAGATGTAATTTCTAAGTACTGTTTAGTATCGGGCCAGAAAGTGAATCAGGACAAATCTAAAATATTTTTCTTTTTTACGTCTCCATTAGTTCAAGAAAGGGTTGCAAAATTTCTGGGTTTTAAAGTGGATGTCCTCCCTTCAAGATATTTGGGAATTCCTCTATTCTCGAGGTCAATTAAAAATATGTTTTGGGATAAATTTATTAAAAGTCTCAAATCCAAAATTTCTTCTTGGAAAGGTAAATGGTTAACATTGGCTAGAAAATTTCTTATGATTAAAATAGTTTTATTGACAGTGCCTGTGTATATGTTTCAGTGCTTATGGTGCCTAAGTCCATCCTTTCTTGCCTTGTGAATATTTTGAGGAAGTTCTTGTGGAATGGCTCTAATCTGAATGGGAGAAAGATCCCTCTAATCTCTTGGGACAAAATTTGTATTCCGAAGTAGAAAGGAGGAACTGGGATTCATAACATTGAAGCACATAATAAGGCTCTTGGAGCCAAATTGGTTTGGAATTTATATGAAAAGTCAGATTCTAAATGGGGAAAAATCATGTTTTTTAAATATTTAGATTCATTTTCTCCTGAAAGAATCTTTACTATTCTTAATCCAAAGGCGGGTTCTCATATTTGGAATTTTTTGATAAAATGTAGAGAGGTGATTTCCCCTTTTTTATCTTGGGTTATTCATGATGGAAATTATGCCCTCTTTTGGGATGATTCTTGGAATAGTCATCAACCTTTGTCTAAAATAGAAGGCCTTCAAGAAATTAAGCTATTCTTGTGCCAAGCTTGGGGAACAAAAGTTAAATATTATATTGAAATTGATTACAATTTGGCTATTAATAAAGTTATGTGGAGAAATTTTGATGACTTTCTGATTCCCCAAGAACAGAAGGTCTTGCTTAGGAATATCTTGAAGGAAAGAAGAATTTTTATTTCAGGAGGAAAGGATAAACTTATTTGGGTCCCCTCAAAGTCGGGTCGTTATATGGTTAAGCAAGGATATCTAAGTATCATTAGTAAGGATTCTAATTCAACTATTGATTGGCCTTATAAGCTTTGTTGGAGTGGTCCTTGCCTACCTAAAGCAAGGGCTTTTGCTTGGTTAGCCTTGAATTATAGAATCCTTACTAGTGATAGGTTAGTCAGGCTTGGGGTTGCCAACTCTTTCTTTTGCCCTTTTTGTTCTAAAGTTGAGGAAACAGTGGATCATTTACTGCTAAATTGTCATCTCTCTTCAAAAGTTTGGTATTGGCTTCTTTCAAAATTGTTTTGGCAAGGCACCCTTCCTCTCTCTCTCCTTCAAGTATTTCAAAGCTTGCCTATCTTATTCACAAATTCTACCTTTTCTGCAATATGGTTGGTCTCACCAAGTATTGTGGTTTGGATTCTATGGATAGAAAGAAATAGTAGAATTTTTAAAAAAATTAGCAATTCTTTTGATGCAATTATTGGAAAATTTGAGAAAATGATTTCAGAAGTAGTCTCAGCCTCGCTACTTTCCAGAAAGGTAGGTTCTTTAGTTTTTACATCTTGGGATGATTTGATGTTAAAAAGTCTTAAGCTTTTAATTTTGCCTAACTCAAACTTCTTTAGTGTTGACATTAAGATTGATAGATCCTCCATTAAATGGATCCCACCGCCTGTGTCTTTTATAAAACTAAACTTTGATGGTGCGAGCAGAGGCAATCCTGGTAATTCTAGTGCTGGTTGTGTTTTGAGAGATCACAATGGTTTATTTCTAAGAGCTTTGTCAGTTAAGCTCAGTTTGTGTTCAAACAATGAGGCAGAGGCATTGGCATTAATAGTTGGTCTAAATTTAGCATTAAAATGTGGCATTAGAAATCTTATAGTGGAAGGGGATTCATTGAATACTATAAGAGCTTTTTCTATTAATTCTTCTCCTAGTTGGAAAATTGATTATATTTTAAAATTTGGAAGGAATGTGCTTGACCACTTCCAATCTTTTAAAATAGTCCATACATACAGGGAAGGCAATTTATTAGCAATTTTTTGGCTAACTTTGCTTTTTGCATTGATGACTCTTCTAAGGAGTGGGATTCTAATTCCTTTTTGTTGATCCCCGGAGTTAATAGCATCTTGGCTAAGGAAAGTCCTAACCAATTTGGTTTGCATATGTTGTAGTTTTTTAGTGGAATTTTTTGCTTGTTAAAAGTATGTTGTGCTAAAAGCTAGAACCACCTCTATTGTGCGGCTTCATCTGTTCTAACAGCTGACGCTGTCTCGTGGCCTGCGGATAATTTCATCTAGTGTGTAGTACTTTGGTTAAATTTTTGCATGCAGGGTGGCAGTTCTCGCTTAACGGTATATCTGTCAGGAATGATTTTATTCATTGAATTTGATGTTACTCTCCTCTATATCCTTATTTTTTGAGACGATATCTGCAATCTTTTGTAAGTCTTACATTTGCTTTGTTTCATCCTTCTAATTTGGTAAAATTTTAAGATTTAAAGTATTGTGCTCTAGTATGGGCTCCGTTCAATGAAATAGCAGAATCCTCTTGCCCATCCAAAACTGGGAACGACCCTCTCTTAGTCTTCTTAACCCGAATTCTATGCAGGAAGTTTTTAAGTTATATGAGGATGTTGTTGAAAGAGCCATTACCCAGGTCTGTGGTCTACATGTTTTACATTTTCCTAGAACTATTTATCCGTCTCAAGCAGTGTCGCATTTCCTTTCTAATGCTATGGATTTTTTGCAAAGCTTTGATCTAGTAAGGAATTTGGGTCTTCTGTTTGTTCAAGATGTTCATTTTCCTGTGGATACTTTTAATGAAGTTATAGAGGAGTATGATTTGTATTCAGGTACTACTCTTGTGGGTGGTTTGTTTGATCGTAAGGATCTCTTTTGCCGTCCTGCGCTTCATTGCCTCTTCAATGCAATATTGCATGGCCTTCAAAACAATTGTGTTTTGTCCTTCTAGAATTCTATTCACTATCATAGGCGAGAGCTGGGGAGTTAATTGGCAGACAATGCTACAGAAGTTTTTAATGGCTTGAATTTCCTTTTGCATTACATTCCTCCTCCACCTCCTCACCCTCAATCGGCAGAAGAAGAGGCTTGTCATCTGCAGGGTTTTGTTGTTGAAGAATTGCAGGAGGACAACTAATATTTTTTGTGTTTTGTAGAAAGTTTTTGTTTTTGTTATATGTTGACTGTATCAGTTGTATAGTTTGTAATAGTGTTGTTTTGACAAAGAATCAACCATGTAAGGTTTACAGTCACAGACTTTTCTTGGGCAGACTGATCCTTTTGAGTCGATTTTGTATTGAAAATGTTTAAAAGGGCTACAACTGCAGGTTTTCTGTACCTGATTCTTTCCTGCTGGTATGCCTTA
Organism: Cunninghamia lanceolata; assembly: GCA_027924645.1. NCBI lineage: Eukaryota > Viridiplantae > Streptophyta > Pinopsida > Cupressales > Cupressaceae > Cunninghamia > Cunninghamia lanceolata. Next base: position 4,979,358 of record BSBN01000524.1, read on the forward strand.
TTGAATTAGGCATTTTGTAATTTTTATCATATAATCAAATGAAATTTTAGTGGCTTTGCCACTTTTTCTTTAAAAAAAAAGAGATAAAAATATTTTATTCTTTTCTTTTCCTAAATTGAAATAAAATATAATTATTTATTTCTCAATTTTAAAATAAAAACTTGCATATAAAAATTATTTCAATTATAATAATTAAATAATTGAAATACAAATTAATATAATTTCAGTGGTTTTACCACTTTTTCAAAAAAAAAAAATAATAATTAAATAATTGAAATACAAATTGCATTAATAAAAAACTAGCACTTTTAGCTCATTATACTTTGAAGGTATTTCTACAACATATAGGGAGACATTGATGCAAATTGACAAGGATACAAAAGATGAATCAAATTATGAAATTATTCAAGTAAAAGGAATAAGATTTTGAAGGCTTTAGTCTCTTTGGAAATTATGTTTGATAGACATGGCTAATATGTTCAAGAGCAAGTGCAATCACAAAGTGAGGTGTTTGTAGATTATGAACAAATTAATATAAGTGGTAATGATGAGCCTAGACTCATGAATTTAGGAAAAAATTGCACAATTGATGAGAAAGAAATCTAGAGTTGTTCAAGATGAACAAGGACATGTTTACCTAGTCCTATGTAGATTTCAAATCATTTAGACCCAAGAAATTATCTCACACCATTCCATTAAAGTCAAAATCAAATCCCTTCAAGAAAAATCATAGGTTGTACAACCCACACTTAACTGTACAATTTACAATGAGATTCAGAAAATGTTGGATGCAAGGATCATTTTTTTGATACATCACTCTCCAAGCTTTCTAACATAGTTTTGGTTGGAAAGAAGAATGTAAAAATAAGGATATGTGAGGATTTCATAAACCTTGACCAAGCTTTATAGAAGGATAATTATCCTTTGCCTATTATGGATCATATTCTACAAATAGCCATCGACTTCGAGATGTTGTCAAATATTGCTGGATGGTTTCTCAATATGTAATCAAATTGAGGTGCTAATAGAAGATCAACCCAAGATGATATTTACAACTCCATGGGGAATATTTGTTACAAGAGGATGTCATTTGGATTAGTGAATGCAAGGGTAAATTTTTAGAGAGTGATGGACTTAGCATTTGGTGATCTAAGGGATAAGGTGATTGTTGCCTATTTAGATGATCTCATAGTTTTCTCCAAGAAAATAAGTAATCATCTAGATCATTTGATCATGGTGTTTGACCATTGTAGATTTCATGGAATTTCCATAAATCCTAAAAAATCTATATTTGTTGTAACACGGAGGAAATTATTAGGACACGTATCATGAGAAGGAACAAAGATTGATTCAAGTAGAGTGGGATCAATTTATAACTTATACCTACCCACAACTAAGATTGGAGTTCATTCTTTCTTAAAAAAAGTGAGCTTCCTGAGGAGATTTGTGCCTAATTTTATAAATTTGACATGGAATGTTACAAACATGATGAAGAATGTAATTGCCTTCAAATAGACTAAAGAAGGAAAGAAGGCATTCAATGATATAAAGGAAATAATTAGTAGGGCACCAATATTAGTTCATCCATTTTTTTCTAGTGAATGTATCATATATTTTTATGCTTCTGAATTCACAATGTCATCTATTCTAAGCCAAAAGAATCATGAAGGATAGAATCACCCATTGCTTTCATAAGCTTTGGATTCAAAGATCATGAGTTGTGGTATACATAATTGGAGAAGAATGCTTATGTAGTGGTATGTATTGTTAAGAGTTTATGCTTTTACATACTTCATTCACACTCTAAAGTGATGGTATCAAATTTGGTTATAAATGTTACATTAACTCAACAGGAGTTGGGTACTAAAAGAGGCAATTGGATTGTCAAAATTTAGGAATATGACTTGGACATTTGACCAACTAAGTTGATAATGCAAATGGGTTTGTGCAAGTTGATAACTAAGAATGGTGATTTGAAAAAGGAATATGTCATATTATTATAAAAGGATAGATTTTCCATTGGTTTCTTTATTGATGCAATTGATACTTGGTATCAATATATTATCCATTTCCTTATATATGGTAAATGTCCAAAGCATTTAGATGGAAAAAAAGAAGAACTTTGAAATTACAAGAACAAAAATATATCATCTAAAAAGATATATTGTATAAGAGAAGTACGGATGGTACATTTTTTAGATGCATAAATAAAGAACAAAAGATGAAGTTGCTTGAAAGTTTTCATAACCAGGGCCGTGGTGGTCATTTTCATCATGCATTATAGCATTCAAGATCCTACACATTCATTATTATTAGTCTAATTTATTCAAGAATGTTTTTTAATGGGTCTTCAAGTGTCATTCATGTTAGCAGTTCATCAGGAGATTGAAATTGGCTACCATACCTTTAAAGCTTGTAGTAATTGATGTCTCATTTTAGAATTGGGGTCTTGATTTTGTGGGACCTATAAATCCAAATTCCAACAAAGGGCACATATACAATTGAGTGCAACCCTAAAAACATAGAGGGATTCACTATTGTTGTTTGGTTTCTAGCTTTTAAATGAGGGATAAGTGATTTAGAATGTTGTGGTGGATTATCCCTTTGCTGCATAGCCTTCCTTTATATATGGTGCCTTGTTTTTTTAGCACCATACCTTTGATAGTGCCATTCTTATTTGACTTCTTTTAAATCTTTATATGAGGTTCCTTGTTCTCTTAATGATTATGTATCATTACTCATGATTGGTGACCTTTATTTGGCTGGTGTATCCATTATGTGGTGTCTCCTTGGTTGCTTGTATGCACAAAGGTCTGTTACTTTGCTTTAATTTAGATTGTCGGGAACCACCTTGTTAGTGTTGTACACTATCTTATTGATGTGTCACACCTGGTAATACCAAGAATTACAAATTAAAAGTCCAAATTGAAAGATTGTACAAAACTAGTTTGGGAAGGGACCCACTTTTTCATTGTCAGAGTTATGTAGTTATAAACTTTTGGTTCCATCTGTAACTCCATTGAATAGATGTTGCTTTGGAAGTATCTACAAAATAGATCTCACAACTTGTAAAAGGATTGCACATGAGTTTATGTAGTTTTAAGGGAATCAAAATGAAGATTAACTATTTCAATTTTTTGCCATAAAAGCACAAAGAGTCTAACCTACAAGGTTGAAGTGACTGGTCATTGATGCGTAGACCTATAAGGTGTAGTTTCATTCTAGACAGTTTAAAGTGGAGAAAGGAAACTGAAGTTAGTTAAAGAATTCTACCAATTGCAAGGATATTGTGAAAAGAGGTAAATAAAATTATTGATTTGCATGAATATAGCACAGGCCATTTTATTAATGTTGATTGGTGTTACTTTATGGAGATTACATGTGATTAGTGATTTATGGTTTAGAGATTTGGCATTGGTAGGTTAGTTGGTGATAAATATATTTGTGTTAAGTATCCAAATGAATTTGTTTAAGGTATTAGAAGAGACATTGGGTGATAGTTATTTGTGTAGTCATTGAAAACCATAGATCATATCTTTAGTTGCACTTCAAATATTGTATTTTGGTAGACAAGATGTTTTTGTAAGGAGAAATAAGTTTTTAGAATGATAAGGAAAATAAGGTGTTATAAGGATAATTTGATCACATTGTAAAAGGTACATTTTTTGTTGAGCCTAACACCTTAAAATGATTTTTTATCATCACTTTGTTCTTGTACTTTCAGGGTTATCTTTCTACACCTAATAGCACCTCCAAAGACTCGCATACAACATCAAATGGATAAAGTGTAATAGAATCAAATTGGAAGCTAAAGGCGCCGGAGGTAGGAGGTGTTTTTATCATCTCAAGCTAGCTTCTCACTCAAAGATGATACTTTGCATGAGAAGCTCACCAGTATCAATTTGTGTCCCTTCATGGAGTAATAGGGGACTTGGAAATTCTTGACAGTACTTGTGGATAGTTTAAACTCTAAAATAGTGTGGGATTGGTGTATCTACATTGGTTTAGTTCCTTTCGTACACTAGAAGAGGGATTTGGTTCTCATCACATTGGAGGAGAAATATTGACACTTTCGAAGGAAAGAGGACTCTCAGAGGAGAGTTGTTCTCTCATATGCAACACTAGAGGAGGGATTTTGACACACTCAGAGGAGAGTTGTCCTCTCATTGTGCATGGAGGATGGGAATATTTATGTTCTCTCATGTGGTACAAAGGATTTGTAAGTTTGACAGTTCTAAGGAGATCTGTTGATAAATTTAGTTTGGTGTTTCTTGGGTGAGTTAAGAAAATTGGTGGAGGCACTTCATCAAAGTTTCTAGAAGGGTTGATTTGTTCAATCCTTGCAGTGTTCCATCCTTTATTCAGATTGATGTAATAAGGGGGAATGTTGGATTTATTAGCTCATTTTATATAGTTTAGTATATAGTTTAGATGATAATAAATAAGTAATAATAGGTTAGTGACTAGTTATAACTAAAATGATAGTTTTTGGGGAGTTATCCCCATAGGTGAGTTAGTTAGTTTGACATGGGAAAATATAATGGCTTTATAAGCCAATGTAATACAATGTATGTAATTCGGATTCAATAATATATTATTCTATATTGTTCTTTATCTACAATAATGGTGTAATCTGCATATTGATTTTGTGCTCACCATTTCAATAATAATGACACTAGTTCTTTTTATTCACTAGAGATTTTCATGTTCTCCTATAACCCAAGTACATCCCATGGTCTCTAGAAAGAGCCATTGTTGGTACCCAAAACAACACATCAATGTCAACTATATTATCTTTCATGTCAAATAGTCAAGTCCTTAGGTGTTAGTATGTCTTGGTTCACTAATGATGTATGTAAGATATTTGTCATGAAGATTATCAAGCTCTAAATCCTAAAGGAGACTCCAACATAGGTAGAGGAAGGAAAGAGAGAAGTTAAAGAAAGATTATGTTGGCAGATGCTAGGTAGAGGTAGAAATGATTAAGGTTAAGGTAAATCTACTCTAGCTCATTGAGACATAATCATATATGGGGGTCATCTTTTAAGCCTAAATTTTCCACTACGAAAGGTCCAAAATTCAAGTCATAAATTTTAGTGTCTACCAAAAATTAAACTTTCTATTTTGGGAAAATTTGTTTTTTTCTTTTTTGGTCCTTCCCAAATTGAGGAGAGAAACTCGAAAATCAAACTTTCTATTTTTATAAAGTCACTTTTTCCTTTTTGATTTTTCTTTTCCTTGAGAATGGTAGTGGATGACAAGGTCAAAAGGTTGTTAGAGTAGATTCAAGCGTCATCGTGTGAAAATAAAATTCAAAAGGAAGAAAGGTAAGAAGAAAAGGAAAATTCATTAAAGTCAGTTGACAAAATGTTCAAAAATGTAAAATTGAAGAAATTTTTAAAAGAAGTTTAAAGTTTTGAAGTTAATGATTCAAAAATTCCTTCAAATTGGCATAAAGTTGAGATTTCCCTACTACAAGCCAAGTTGTGAAGTTTTCATGATGACTTTCCATGTTCAAAAGTTCCACTTCTTGGCAACAATGAGAAAAACATCCACTTGCCATCAAGTTTTAAAATATCATCTTGGAATTGAGTTTCAAAGTTTGCACTTGACATTAAGTGATTAAAACCTCCACCTAGTGTCAAGGGGAGAAACTCCCACCTGGCTCAACATTAAGGATCTTCACAACCTAGCACCCATTGAGAAAAGCTCCACCAAACATTGATTTTGAAATATCTTATTTGACAAGGCAAGAATCAAATGAAAGCAATTCGAGTGCTCAAGTTTGCCTAGTCTCCAAAGCCAAGATTGAAATCAAATAAAGCAATTTAAAGTAGAAATCAAATAAACCAATTTAAAGTAGAAAATTAGAGGAACCGAGCCCTTCATTCTTGTGATCACCCAAGATGAGAAGAACAAATGGAAATAATGTGTCAAAGTTGTAACTTAATATTATTTTTGAAGGGATGAAGATTGAATATCTTTAAGATTTTATTTAAAGTTATTTATTTATTATTATTTAAGCTTCAAGAATCTATAGGGGGGAAACTATAAATATGTGTCATTTACACATGAATTATAATGATAGTTGAAGGTAGAATTATGTTGCAAAGACTATCAATTAAATTCAAAGTCAAGTTGATGTGTTAAGTCTTTTGTGTGTAACAAATTTGAATTTGAAGTTTGCTTACACTACCCAGATTTCCATTCAAGTCAAGATTCAAATGGTGTAACCATGCAAGGAAGAAGTCAATTAATAGAAGATTTGTGTTAACTTTGTGTGACATCGATGTTCAAATTTATGAAATGGCTTTGAAAATTTTGTAATAATTAATTACTTTCATCTTTTATTTTAAGTCATTATTATTTTTAAGTGTTATATGTCTCTTCAAGATTAAATTATTTACCGATACGATTCCAAAGATATTTGTTTTAATCTTTGGATAGTATTATTGTTTATATTTTAGTTGTCACATATTGAGAAAATTCATTGGTGAGATAGGAGATTTACAGGTCTTATGCTCTAACCTCTAATATAAAAATGGACAGATCAAGTTTACTTTGGTTATTTCATCTTTAAGCAAAACCCCAAAAAATAAATTGTGTAATGTTTATAGTAGCAAGCTTCTTTATTTTTTAGATTTGGGAGCAAATTGAATCAAGGAGCTTCCCTTATAAATTTGAAGAGAGGATTTCCTCATCTACTATTCTATTTTGTGTTGTTATGAAAGTGAAATTAAAACACCAATAATGTTAAAACTACACCTAAGTACCATTAAGGATGTTGTGTGTCTTAAGTATGAATGGTTCGATATCTACAATCTTAGATGATAAATCCTAGTATCATCTTCTAAGTTAGTTCATATATTAACACCTAGGAGGTCATTGTCCCCTAATACATTTATGGATAAAGAATGCGAGTACTCCTCTCAATATATGCATGTTGCATCACATGATTCATAGTGGAGTAGAGGATAGAAGGTCCATAGGTTGTTTATGCATTGAACACATCCATTTACTGATATGTGCTAGGAGATTCTCCATATTAAAGACCTGTGGCATGTTCGTAACAATGTATGTTGATTCCATCTATTGAGAAAGCATGCTCTGTGGTTGATATAATTTGTCATCATTACTAATAAAGTGATTTTTAGACTACTCTACTAGGAAATGGATCTTAATGTTTATTAAGGTTCACTAAGGAGTCTTGTAATGTAGTCTTGTGATGTGTAGAGTCCTATGTCTTTATTTGGATGAGTTTTATGTTATCTTTTATGTTTTCTGCATTATTATTGTTCATTGATCTACCATGTTGTGAAGTGTTGTAAAATCTTGGTTATATTTTAGGGTGTATTGAAGTGTCTTTGATAGTGTTATAAATTGTTGTGAACATGTATGTATTTGTTAATGTGTATTGTTTATGATTACGTATGTATATGGAAATGAACAAAGAAAGAACATAAGATAATTATGGTGTATTGTTACCTTTTATTTCATGGTCATTAGATTACTTGTTTATCCTCTTCAATCCAAGTTGATGGTTGGGTAGGATAGGGTTCCTTCGATGTGTGGGTTCATATCACCTTCCCTTATGTAATTAGATCTGAAAGGGAGTCATTATTACTTGGATGAGTGTTACATTTCTCTTAAATATTGCATTATTGTATTTGAGCACTATTGTATATGTGGTAGAGTTGAGCATGTTGTCTATGTATATCTTGTTTATTCTTTATCAGTTACAATATTAGCCTTGATGTAATAATTGATATATTGTACTATTCTATATTGAATGTATTGATGTACTTTTGGATTAGACTTGTTAGTGAATATTGATTTGTATCTATCCATTGTATGTGTGCTTTCATATTATGGGATATGAATGGTTGTTTAATTAAAGTAAAATTTTATGGTTCATATTTTGGGGTATGTTACATTGGTATTAGAGAACGATTCCAGCTATAGAGATCTAAGTCCACTAGAAACCATATAAAACTAAAACAAGTTTTATTTTCAAGCTTGGTATTGTCTTTTTGCTTGCTTGATTTTGAGTGCATGTTTAATTTGTTTTATCAGATGGCTAGAACTAGGATAAACATGGGTAAGGATCATATGCAAGCTAGTAGGGTTGGAGTATTAACCATGATCAAGTTAATTAGAACACACTATAGGCCTTAAAGTATTAGTTGGATTCCATTAGATATCATATAGAGGAACTCCAAATACTAAGATATAATATAACTAAAAATAATAATCTGCGAGTGGGTTAAGTTCAAAGCATGATAGGAAGAGTAGTTTAAAGCATGGGGTAGTAGAGAGTTATTTCATTGAGCTCATTCTATGCTCTAAGGAATGACCTTAGAAGATGGGAGTGGACTCATTTCTCAAGGACCTAAGGAAAATGCACTCACTAAATTTCAATGGATTAGGTGGTGGAGATGTGGCAAAGACATAGCTCATTAGCATAAGCAAGTATTTTTATTTGATGGATATGAGTTCAACCACTCATGTTGGAGTGGGCATTTACTATCTCAAGGTGAGGCATCCTTATGTTTTGATAATTTAAAGACTATCAACAATTATGATGTGTCCATAATCACTTAGGAAAATTTTGAGAAAAAGTTCAAATAGGAGTGCCTTTCAACACAATAAAGAGATTAGAAGTTCACTGGTTTTCATTCCTTACTATATATTGCACACTTTCATTTTCCAAATATAAAGCTAAATTTATGTCTTTATTAAGGTATGAAGTGAGAATAAGATTGTGTCAATATGTTAATCTTGGGCTTAAATAAAAACCTCATGTATCCAGCTAAGCTAATTAAACCTAAGACTATAACATAGGTAGTAGAGGCAGCATTTAAGTATAAGTGAAAAATTAAAAAATCAAGGTTGTCTGGTGGTTTCAAACTTATGAGAATGGATAAATATGGACAAAACATTGTAGGAGGATGTTACATCCACAATTTTTGTCTTGCTATACTTTTACTTTTTTACATGGACATAAGTAAATTTGTTGTGATGTTTAGATTAATGACAAGGAAAAACATGGATTTTACTGAATGTCATTTATTGAAATCATAGGAATGATTATGTTATTATCGATTTAATATATGTATTACGAGATTTGATTTATTAGTTGAATTAATTGAATAATGATGCACTGATCACATATTGTTTGGTGAAAAGTGAAATAGGATTTCAGGTTATCAGATGACTCTTAGAGAAGAGAGAGAGAGAGAGAGAGAGAGTATATTTCCAAGAGAGAAATATAGAACTCGGGTTACGAGTGGTTTATTTGCCAAACTGAGTTATAAGTGTATAACAAAAATGTGAACAAATGTGTCGTAAGAGGTGAGCCTTGTCTTATCAGTTACTTCTGAACTTAATCAACAGCTAGTCGATATTGTTTTCAAATCTTTCTAAGTCATATTAAGTCATCTTAGTCGTTAATAATGTTAACGACGTCGTTTGAGTTTGATTTATGACTATTTACGTTTAACATAAATATTACGATGTTATTGTCATAAAATGGTTGTCATATTATTATTAAGTTACTTGACGTATTATAAATGATTCTTAACATTAAGATGATATAGTCAAGTTAAGAATACGTGAATTATGTCGACGAATTGTGATGGGGAGACAAGCTCAACCCAATCACATTGTTTGTATTTCCTTGTTTAAATATTATTATTGTATTGATTAAACTATAACCATATGTATATATGATGTAATCAAATATATACAAATGTATTAACATAGTAAGAGGATAATACCTCTTAAATGTATCAAAGGTAATGATGAAAACTTAGGCTATTTATTAGAAAGCCTTAATTAGTGAAAGAACTGGGTCGAACCACTCATAACATGATCATTAAAGATCGGTTTTGTTTTTAAAAGAGCATCAGCTTCATCCTAATGAGGATGACTATATAAGTTTAACCGCCCAACCGAATGAGCCTATAGGCGGCTATCTCTATCGACATGTGTTCATTTTGCTAAGAAATTGATTTGCAGTTTGGACTAAGTCTCTTAAGATTGTTATTATGCAATCAATGTTGCAACTGATTTACAGTTATGAGACGAATGGAGGACGACTCTATAGGAGTCATGCTCAGTCCGCTTTAATAAGAGGGAAATGACTCAACTTTGATCCGTAGCAGAGAAACAGATGGAAATAGAGTACAAGATGAGAATGTTAAGGGAATAGAGTAAAAACAAAAATGCATTGTGGAATAGTGATCTAACTGGAGGCGTGAGGAAGTACGCTCAGATAAGGCGTCAGCCTGTGTAATATTTACATACCTCTGTCAATACAAGAAACCATTACATTCAAGTATTCCTCAATCGATTATGATAACAATGAAGGAAATCGAATAGGATATCTTAGGAATTATATTATAGTCTTGTGGCGACTGCATGTGTTCGCTTGATTTATATTATGTGTGTGATAGTTGATAATTAGTAGACTCAACGAGGGAAGAGACAATTATCTATTGAGAAAATTAAATCGTTCTATCTCTGTTTGAACGAGAAATAGAATGCAACTATAGAGTCGACTATGGTAGTACTAGTGAGTACATGATATAATTAATGAATTCAACCACTTAGATATATGAGAAACCATTATTATATCCAATGCTTGAAATGAAGAATAGAACGTTCTTCATGGTATAAAATGGGTTAAGTTATCATTTACATTGATAATAGATCATCCTTTGATTGAGTTGGTAAACGGTCAATAGAATGTTGGTGAGTTAACAAAACAATAGGACTTTCAAGGATTATAGAGAAGAATGAACTTTTTTATTATACTATCAACTTGAGCCGTATAGTATTGAGATAATAGCAATTTAATATATTGTCTTGTTTAGACTATATATATATAATGGAAATTGTTATCCATTCTTGGAAACTAGATTCATAGGAATCTTTAGTAAAACTATTGTAACACATCAAATGAGAATAACTTAGAGTTACTATGGGAAATAAAATAAGGTTCTTATGAGAATCCATTGACGTATATATTGTATTCATTATTCATGTTATTCTAGAGAAGATCCAATACAATGGAATAGACTTATTCTACTAAGGGATGACCTTGTAGGAAAGGCATATTGGGTATGTTTTACTTTATTACATTAGTAAAGGTATTGGACGAGGGTTAATATTATTTAAAAGAACTATATTGTTCTTACTCTTTGGTTGAATTAGTCATAAGTCATTTATGAATCTAGGTTGCCTAGCAAAGAGATAAGGTTATATAGCATTATTAAATTGGCCATGGGACAATTGGATAACCTAGAGCTGATTATGAACCAACTGTATAGTTTAGTCATAAGGGACTTATTAAGGTCTAAAGATATTATTATTATGACTCATGGATTAAACCATTACATGATTAGGAATTGGTATAAGAATAAAACTGTGAGAATATGGCAATATCCAAGTCGAGTAGGGGTGGGTGAACACAACGACTACATTCATTATGAATGATATTGATATTAAAAACTTTGGCCAAAGTAATGCATTTGTTTTCTGCATGCATTGTCGGTTCACTGTATTCGGATAGCTCATCCTATTGGAAATCATACTTAGCTAGAGGGTATCTAGGGTTGTATGGTTGATAGAGTTGAGTAGAATACAACACTATGTACTCGAAAAAGGCAAATTACCACTAGTCACCTAAGGTCTATATTCCTCATGAAGGGTAGGGCCACTTCCTATGTGGAAGAAGTGTGGGAGACCGCCGGTCTATGGATGGAGGTAAATCACTGGAAAGATGCTCTCTCTCCAAGCAGGAAACATGCCAGGACTTGTGATAAAGATGTCAAATATTCAAATGCAGTATTTATTCCAATTTGTATATGTAATGGTTTTACATTTGTAAACATTGTAAATGAAAAGGCAATATGGGTTTATTGTATTTTGTAAAAAAGGAAATCTTGATATTGTTGTACTTGATTATATGATAAATAAAAGAAAAAAAAATTCTCTATCTGATTTTTACCTTGTTAAATTACTTTATGGTAAATTTTCCAGTTTTACTAGGTTTATAGAACATGGATGTTACATATGGTATAAGAGCTACCAAGTTCAGCACTAGGGCTTATGAGACAACTATGCTTTCCTGTAGTCAACATTATGTGGTTAGCTAATGTTTGAAAATTTATGTACCAGGATGGTACGTTTTAAGAAGACAGCAAGAAAGTCTATTAATTCGAGTCAACATTTCCTTAAAGCAAAAAGAGAACGTGAGGCTATTATCAAAACCTTTGAGGGAACCAATGATGAGATTGACATTTGGTTAAGTGATACTGAAACTCTGGCGATTGCCTTAACTTGAATTAACTGAGTAAGAAGGGAAGACAAAGAAAGAGTTAAGATCACTGCCAAAATCATAGAGTATATGTCAGATGAGGAAACAAATATGGTTAGGCGAGATCCCTGCATACCCTCAACTATTGAGATCATAGAAGTTAGGTCTGAAAGTGAGTCAGAGGGTTATATAGCTCGAGATTATGTATCTAAAAATGATTATGAGCGATATACTCCTTTTGAGAATGACTTTTGAAGTCATTTCTTGTATAAAGAAGAATACTTTTTGGTTTTGAAAAGAAATAAATAAATAAAAAGAGTTTTTTTTGTACCAAACTATTGTTTAAATTGAGTATTATGTTTAGATTTAATGGGTTGCATTATAATCTTGAACTAATGGACCACTCAATATTCTCAGGTGTGAGAAATCGATAAACATGGTGTGGACAAGAACTAATCAAGGAGAAAGTGAAGAGGAAAACCACCTGCCAAATAATAAGCTGGACCAAATCATAACCATGCTAGAGGAAACCAAGAAAAGATCGGGTGATTTGGAAAAGAAGGTGGATGATAAATGGAATACTGAGGGAGGAGGTGAAAACTCTCATGGTGAAAGTAGAGAAAATCATGAAGATCAAAGTAAGAGTACTGAACCTCATAAAGAAGCTAGGGATAGATTGACCTTGGAGCTCTCAAAGGATATGAAGAAGGTTGTTCCACCAAAATTTGATGGGACAGAAACTGGAGATGCTGTAGAATCTTGTTTAACAGAAATGGAGAAGTACTTCGAGATAAGAAATTACTTAGAGGTGACTAAGGCAGTATGGGGAGCATTCCAACTAGCAGGAGAAGCATCCACTTGGTGGATGAATAAAAAGATGGAATTGAATTTGAGCTCTCTAAGGGTAACTTGGGATGAGTTCGTGGAACTCTTTCGTAAAAGATGGTTACCACAACTCTATTTTGATCAGAAACTAACTGATTTTTAGAATCTTCGACAAGGAGATATCACAGTGGTAGAATATAGAGAAAAATTCACTCGACTCCTAAAATATGTTCCACAATATCAAAAGGATGAGAGATTCAGGATCAAAAAATTCATCATGGGCTTAAATGCTCAAATTGGTGGTGAAGTGGATGTACATGGTCCCACAACAATGGATCAAGTGTACGAGAAGGCGATCAAGCAAGAGCAAAAGATGAAATCCATTTTGGCTTATCATGATAGAAGCCGCAAGACATTAAATGGAACTCCTAACAATCAACCCTACAAGAAAAGATATGAAAAGAGCTATGCAGATGCAAAACATCTTCCAAGGCAATTTTATGTTGGAGAAAAAGTTCTTTTGAGGGTTAAACCTCAGAAGAGTTCTATTAAGTTTGGGAAGTCTTATGAGGGACCCTTTGAAGTGCTTGAAGTATTTAATCCGGTTGCCTACAGAGTTGCTCTACCACCAGCCTTATCTAGAATGCACAATGTTTTTCATGTGTCTTATTTGAAGAAATATATTGCAGGTAATAATCATATTTTGACTTGGAATTCTTTACAAATACAAGACCCAAGGGTGGTCACGATCGAGCCACTCAAGGTGTTAGAAACGTGCAAGCTCCGCTTGCATAACAGAGAGGTCTTGCAATGCAAGGTCCAATGGGACCAGTATGCTGAGGAAAATGCTACATGGGAGGATTACCATGAAATTTATCAAACATTTCCTCATTTATTTAAAAATGTTACTAGTTAAAATAATGAACTTGTTTTTAGTTACTTTTTAATACCTTATATCATCAAGGACGATGAATCTTTAGGGGAAGGATAGGTTACATCCCCAATTTTTGTCTTGCTATACTTTTACTTTTTTACATGGACATAAGTAAATTTGTTGTGATGTTTAGATTAATGACAAGGAAAAACATGGATTTTATTGAATGTCATTTATTGAAATCATAGGAATGATTATGTTATTATCGATTTAATAAATGCATTACGAGATTAGATTTATTAGTTGAATTAATTGAATAATGATGCACTGATCACATATTGTTTGGTGACAAGTGAAACAGGATTTCAGGTTATCAGATGAATCTCATAGAAAAGAGAGAGTATCTTTCCAGGAGAGAAATATAAACCTTGGGTTACGAGTGGTTTATTTGCCAAACCGAGTTATAAGTGTATAACGAAAATGTGAACCAATGTGTCGTAAGAGGTAAGCCTTGTCTTGTCAGTTACGTCTGAACTTAATCAACAGCTAGTCGATATTGTTTTCAAAATTTTCTAAGTCATATTAAGTCATCTTAGTCATTAATAACGTTAATGACGTCATTTGAGTTTGATTTATGACTATTTACGTTTAACGTAAATATTACGACATTATTGTCGTAAAATGGTTGTCATATTATTATTAAGCTACTTGACGTATTATAAATGATTCTTAACATTAAGATGATATAGTCAAGTTAAGAATACATGAATTATGTCAACGGATTGTGATGGGGAGACAAGCTCAACCCAATCACATTATTCGTATTTCCTTGTTTAAATATTATTATTGTATTGATTAAACTATAACCATATGTATATTTGATGTAATCAAATATATGCAAATGTCTTAACATAGTAAGAGGATAATACCTCTTAAATACATCAAACGTAGTGATGAAAACGTAGGCTATTTATTAGTAAGCCTTCATTAGTGAAAGAAGTGGGTCGAACCACTCATAACATGATCATTAAAGATCAGTTTTGTTTTTAAAAGAGCATCAGCTTCATCCTAATGAGGATGACTATATAAGTTTAACCGCCCAACCGAATGAGCCTATAGGCGGCTATCTCTATCAACATGTGTTCATTTTGCTAAGAAATCTATTTGTAGTTTGGACTAAGTCTCTTAAGACTGTTATTATGCAATCAATGTTGCAACTGATTTATAGTTATGGGAGGAATGGAGGGCGACTCTATAGGAGTCATGCCCAGTCCACTTTAATAAGAGGGAAATGACTCAACTTTGATCCGTAGTAGAGAAACAGATGGAAATAGAGTACAAGATGAGAATGTTAAGGGAATAGAGTAAAAAAAAAAATGCATTATGGAATAGTGATCTGACTGGAAGCATGAGGAAGTACGCTCAAATAAGGCGTCAGCCTATGTAATATTTACATACCTCTGTCAATACAAGAAACCATTACATTCAAGTATTCCTCAATCAATTATTTGATAACAATGAAGGAAATCGAATAGGATATCTTAGGAATTATATTATAGTCTTGTGGCGACTATATGTGTTCGCCTGATTTATATTATGTGTGTGATAGTTGATAATTAGTAGACTCAACGAGGGAAGAGACACAGTTATCTATTGAGAAAATTAAGTCGTTCTATCTTTGTTTGAATGAGAAATAGAATGCAACTATAGAGTCGACTATGGTAGTGCTAGTGAGTACATGATATAATTAATGAATTCAACCACTTAGATATATGAGAAACCGTTATTATATCCAATGCTTGAAATGAAGAATAGAACGTTCTTCATGGTATAAAATGGGTTAAGTTGTCATTTACATTGATAATAGATCATCCTTTGATTGAGTTGGTAAACGGTCAATAGAATGCTGGTGAGTTAACAAAACAATAGGACTTTCGAGTTTTATAGAGAAGAATGAACTTTGTTATTATACTATCAACTTGAGCCGTATAGTATTGAGATAATAGCGATTTAATATATTGTCTTGTTTAGACTATATATATATAATGGAAATTGTTATCCATTCTTGGAAACTAGATTCATAGGAATCTTTAGTAAAACTATTGTAACACATCAAACGAGAATAACTTAGAGTTACTATGGGAAATAAAATAAGGTTCTTATGAGAATCTGTTGATGTATATATTGTATTCATTATTCACGTTATTCTAGAG
The DNA here is from genome assembly GCA_027924645.1 of Cunninghamia lanceolata. Classification (NCBI taxonomy): domain Eukaryota; kingdom Viridiplantae; phylum Streptophyta; class Pinopsida; order Cupressales; family Cupressaceae; genus Cunninghamia; species Cunninghamia lanceolata. Next base: position 4,995,589 of record BSBN01000524.1, read on the forward strand.
AAGATCCAATACAATGGAATAGACTTATTCTACTAAGGGATGACCTTGTAGGAAAGGCATATTGGGTATGTTTTACTTTATTACATTAGTAAAGGTATTGGACACAGGTTAATATTATTTAAAAGAACTATAGTGTTCTTACTCTTTGGTTGAATTAGTCATAAGTCATTTATGAATCTAGGTTGCCTAGCAAAGAGATAAGGTTATATAACATTATTAAATTAGCCATGGGACAATTGGATAACCTAGAGCTGATTATGAACCAACTATATAGTTTAGTCATAAGGGACTTATTAAGGTCTAAATATATTATTATTATGACTCATGGATTAAACCATTACATGATTAGGAATTGGTATAAGAATAAAACTGTGAGAATATGGCAATATCCAAGTCGAGTAGGGGTGGGTGAACGCAATGACTACATTCATTATGAATGATATTGATATTAAAAACTTTGGCCAAAGTAATGCATTTGTTTTCTACATGCATTGTCGGTTCACTGTATTCAGATTGATCATCCTATCAGAAATCATACTTAGCTAGAGGGTATCTAGGGTTGTATGGTTGATAGAGTTGAGTAGAATACAACACTATGTACTCGGAAAAGGCAAATTACCACTGGTCACCTAAGGTCTATATTCCTCGTGAAGGGTAGGGCCACTTCTTATGTGGAAGAAGTGTGGGAGACGGTCAGTTGGTGGATGGAGGTAAATCACTAGAAAGATGTCATCTCTCCAAGCAGGAAACATGCCAGGACTTGTGATGAAGATGTCAAATATTCAAATGCAGTATTTATTCCAAATTTGTATATGTAATGGTTTTACATTTGTAAACATTGTAAATGAAAAGGCAATATGGGTTTATTGTATTTTGTAAAAAAAAAATCTTGATATTGTAGTACTTGATTATATGATGAATAAAAGAAAAAAAATTATCTATCTAATTTTTACCTTGTTAAATTACTTTATGGTAAATTTTCCAGTTTTACTAGGTTTATAGAACATGGATGTTACAGAGGACCTTTGGTGAACTAAAATAGAAATGAAAACAAGTTTAAGAGAACAAATAGTAACCTATGTAATCCACCTCTTCCAAATAGCATAAATGGAGGAAGAAGACTAAAGGTTGGAGTAGAGGAATGAGGAGAAGTAAAGCATCAAAGGTAAGATGTTCGACTTGTAGTGATGTTCATTTTTAGAGGGATTTCCCTCAATCTTCTCAAAGAGCTTTAGGTAGCTAACCCAAAATTTGTGTAGCAATTGAAAGATGAGAGGTAGATAATTAAGCCACATTGATTTAGCTCCAAGGTATTTTCCACGGTTTACATGTTTGCATTTTGGTTGATTTAGGAGGTACTAACAATTTTATTTTACCATACTTGATAGAAAATGTGTAAAATTCCTCTCAATAAATTAAGTAGTGTATGGTGGTGGAGTTTGGGTCTAACAAGAAGCAAGGGATAAATCGTTACCTTAGAGATATAGAACTCAAAGTAGGGTCATTGACAACACATGTTGATCTATATCTTGGTCAATTGGGTTCCTATGACATGATTATTGATATGGATTGACTTAACACATTTTGACTATTTAACAATGATGTTTTAGTTCCTGGATGATTTGAGGAACATTGTGGTTCTCCAAGGTTCCATAGACCAATTATATTAAGGACTCTTTTGGCTATGTAAGATAAGAAAGTAGTTCATAAGGGTTTCCAAGCATTCATGGTTATGATAGTAGAGAAAGAATAAGATAAGGTTCTTGAGTTGAAGGATCATATAATCTTGCAAGAGTTTAAAGATGTGTTCCTAAATGATTTGTTGGGTCTTCCATCAAAGAGGGAATTTAATTTCTCTATTGATCTTCTACTAGAAGTACGTCCTTTATCTAAGGCTCCCCTTAATATGAATACAATAGTTACAATAATTAAATTTAGAGTTGGAGGATTTGTTGGCAAAGGGACTCATTCATCTTAGTGTATCCCCATGGGGCGCATTGGTGTTATTTTTTAAAAATAAATATGGAACCTTTAGGCTTTGCATTGATTATAGAATGATCAATAAGGTGGCCATCAAGAGTCATGATTCATTTCCTTGGATAGATGATTTGTTAAATTAGATGAAAAGGGTTGCAATGTTTTTAAAGATTAGTCTAAGATTAAATTATCGCCAATTAAGGATAAAAGATGAGAATATTCATAAAACTTTTAAAATAAAATATGGCTATGAGTTTGTCATTTTAAATTTTAGTTTGACTAATTCTCCATTAGCATTTATGTGCTTTATAAACCATATTTTTCATTATATGTTAGATAAATGTGTCTTAATGTTCCTTGGTGATATTTTGATCTATTCATAGAACCAAGAGGAATAGAAAGAGCATATGAGATAAGTCTTGGAGAGACTTGAAGAGCACAATCTTTATGGCAAATTGATCAAGTGCTTGTTCCTTTAGTCTAAGATTTAGTATTTAGAGAGGGTATCCTTGAAGAGGTAATTTTAGTGGATCTAACAAAGATTTAGGCTATAGTAGACTGGCCAACACCCAAGAATGTTGATGAGGCTTAGAGTTTCATGGGTGTAGAAAGGTATTACAACATGGTTAATTTGCAGGTACTATTATGCTACCAAAATTAATCAAGTTTACATGTTGGTGATGCTCCTGTAATGGCATATCCTTGATGTATTGTATTCATTGTTTCTAAATAATGCACTTTCTCTTGCTTTTAGAGTGTGTGGTTTTTCTCTTGAACTTGAGTTTTCCCAAATGTAAACCTTGTGTTATGGTTCATTTTCTTGTATATTCTTTTATGTAACAAGAAATATTAAATTTATTTTCACATACCTCCCCTCGTAGATTAGTGTAGGAAGTGTATTTCACACCTTTGCTTCCTTTCATACCCAAGGTCTACCTAATGTAGAAGCTACCTAATTGATTGCATAGATTTCACCTTTATCCCAAGAAATTGTGGCATGATTAGGAGCCAATTGGTCCATTCAAGAGAAACCCCTTGCATTTAAGCATAAAAAGTTGTATTTTGAACTATCAAATATTGAAAAAGGTTAGCTCTAAGGCAAGAATTGGGATCATCAGATGCAGAACATGGGTAGCACCACGTGTTTTGGTATTCAACCAAATTATTTTGGACAAGAACTAGGTCTCTGTTAGGGTTATGGAGTGGAACTTGCTAAAGAGGTGCATGGAAAAGGACAATCTAAGAATTCTATGATTGATTAGGATATCTATTATGCTGATTTTGAGATCTATATCCCTAATTATTTTGATAAAAAGGTCTAGGAGGCTTTGTAGTTAGCTGCCTTTTCACTACAACTAATTCATTTGACACGGTTCTTAGCATACCTCTCACCTCATCCAATAATTTAGATAATTGTATGGCATCTTGGGGAAACATAAAAATAGGAGCTAGGATTGGGCTAGGCATTTGCACAAGGATATAGGGAACAAAAGGTGCATAAATGTTTGGAAACAAACACATTGTTGGTCTAGGTGCAAGTTTACTAGCCTAAATAAGACTATTTTTGGACTTGACAACAATATCATAGGTTGTTGTTAATTTGTCTCTTCCCATGGATTGATGTATCACAATGATTTAAGGATTAAATACTTTTAAGAAATACAAAAATACCATAGTAGGGAGAGACCTTACCTTTTGACGAATTCTATTCCAAGTCCTATGGAACTTGGTGTTGAAATCAGTCACTATCTACAAGGGTGCCCTCTTTATTCTAGTTAGTTAGTCCACCATATAAAATATTATCACCCTTTTTATCTCAATTGATTGAGTAATGCTACTCCTAATTGATCCTAGTTTGCAATAGAATTTGGACACAAATTACTACACTAATCTAAAGATTTGCCTTTAAAAGAGGTTGTTAATAATCAAAGAGTTATATCTTGATGTATGACATCATGGACATTACATAAATTATCAATGTCTTGTATAATTTTAGTAGGAGTTACAACATTTTCCCTTATGTAAAAGGATATGGCCTTCAAGGCAGATATTGGGATAGCATTCCAAATAGCTAGAGCTACATGTACAATTAGAGGGCAACCATTATCTAGTAAAACAAAAAGTTGATTCCTTTATCCTAGGATTTCCATGGCTTGAATATGGGGTTGACTTGGGTGTACAAATGGAGGGATTACTTGGTGCAAGAGCACCTAGTTGATTTCATGCCTATATGAAGAAATTTTGTCAAATTTGAATTTTGTATTGTGTCTTTGATGTAATAACGTCATTTTGACCATATGTCATGTATTCTTGAGTCCTTGTTAGGTTTCTAGGTAGTTTGTGGGACCTAATTATTTAATTTTGTAAATGTTGTTTTTATTGCAAAATGCAAAAATCAAGGAATTTGAAGAGTCATAGGTTGAAAATGAGTAGTTGAATGGATGGAAAACTGAAAAGGCAGTTAGCAACACTTGTTTTGGGTTATAAACAATTTGAGTAAGCCTTGGTAAGTAGAGCCAATTTTGGGGGTTGAAGTTTTACACAAAAATCAATAAAGAAGCTTTGTTTTCTGCATTTTCTTAACATTAAATTATTGTTTCAGAGCTTGGTATGAATCAGTATGGCATTTGTATGACCTAAATGTGGTATGGTTGGAAAGATAATTGAATCTACTTGCTACTTATTTTTTTTGCACTCAATTTTATTGTGTTTTAAGTTATGTCCATTTTACTAAAATAGGTCTGAAACCCTAGTAGGCCTAATTTGAGGGAAAATAGTCTAAATTTGAGGATTTCCGTACAAAATAACCTACCCTGATTTTGAGATATGTTAATTAAGGGCCAAATGGGTATTTGAATCAAGTTTTCTTTCTTGGAGATCAATTATTTTTTGAAAATTATTGCTGAAAAACCCAATTTGCTACTCCCATGTAAGCCTAGTCAAGAGTAGGGCAATCAAGATTTGACCTCTGTGTTCTAAAACAACCCCACCTAAAAATTGGATATGTTGTCAAAGGGAATAAAGGGTATCTAAAACTACCCTTATGTTTTTGTTTAAAGATCTTATTTGAAAATTATGTGGGAAAAGCCTAGTTTCAAGTACTACAAGGGGAATAAGAGAGTTTGTGAATAAACCATCAAGTTAGGGTTTTAAGATAACAAAGGTTGGTTGATTATGATTGGATTGATAACCTCCACCCTGCTTTGTATCAAATTGGTATTAGAGCCCGAAGATCTAGGCAAGATAAGTTTTTTTTGGAGTTTGTGTATTGTCTTTTTATAGGTTGAAGGAAGAACCTGGATGCCAAAAGACTAGGCCAAGGGAAAAGAAAGAGGCCTGAGGTGAGGTATCACAAAGACAAGAAGCATTGAGAAGAAGCAAGGTGAAAGAGATTTGCTTGAGAAAGAAGAATGTAAATGTTGAGAAGATTAATCCGTGGAGACTTGCAGAGAAAGGAGGTACCAAGCAAGAAACAAGAGAAAAGAAAAGATAAAAATGAGATAAAGAAGAAAAATGAGAAGGAAGAATAGATGAATGTCCAGTAAGAGATAATAAAGTTGAGGCATGCCTTGGAAGAAATAGAAAAAGAATGGAGGCACACCTTGAGATGTAGCAGTTGCTTGAGAAAGCAAACCAGGAGAATGGTTGGCATTTACCAATAAGAAAGAAGGTGAAGTGGCCCATCAAGAAGATCATTCAAAAGAGAAGAAGACAAGAGAGGACAGCAGCACCAAACCTTGGAGAGTCTTTGTTGATGATGAAAGATCCTAAGCCATCTAAGGAGGAGGAGAAAGTAGATTTTGATACAATTATCAGACCTAGGACAGTCATAACAGCAGTACACATTGATGAGTTTCCTTGGGACATACAGGACATGTTGAAGGGTAGTATAGACATTGTTGTGGATGAACCTACTAATTCCTTACCTCCAATGAGAAGGATCAGTTATCATTTAAGGATGTTAGAGGACAAGGTTGAAGTGGAGTGTATGGTGCAAGGAGACAAGGAGGAGACCTCAAGGTCTCAATAATTTATTTCTAATCCTTCATTGGACTATGTATGTGTAGGTTTGTTAGACAAGGAGATCAAACTCATTAAGAAGCAGGCTCTTGAAAGAGATCAAATTCAGAGGATACCAAAACAAGAATACCTTACAAGGATGAAAGAAGACAAGGAGCTGCGAAAACAACCAAGTGCAAGAAAGTTGAAGACACAAAGACAAAGTCCAAAAGACATCAAGGTAATAGTATAGATGAATTAGAAGACCAGGAAGAAATAGCAGACTTGCACTCAAGTAGACTTGAGTTTTTCTTTCCCTTGGGAGTATGGTGCAGGAGCACCTAGTTGATTTCATACCTATATGAAGCAATTTTGTCAAATTTGAATTTTGTTTTGTGTCTTTGATGTAATAAGTTAAATTTGACCATATGTCATGTATGTTTGAGTCCTTGTTAGGTTGCTAGGTAGTTTGTGGGACCTAATTGTTTAATTTTGCAAATGTTGTCTTTATTGCAAAATGTAAAATCAAGGAATGTGAAGAGTCATAGGTTAAAAATGAGAAGTTGAATGGTTGGAAAACTGAAAAGGTAGTTAGCAATGATTTTTTTGGGCTATAAACAGTTTTAGTAAGCCTTGGGAAGTAGAGCCAAGTTTGGGGGTTGAAGTTTTACACAAAAATCAATAAAGAAGCTTTGTTTTCTACATTTTCTGAACACTAAATTGTTGTTTCAGAGCTTGGTATAGATCAGTATAACATTTATACAACCTACATGTGATATGGTTGGAAAGATAATTGAATCTAATTTCTACTATTTTTTGTTGCACTCAATTTCATTGTGTTTTGAGTAAGTTATGTCCATTTTACTAAAACAGGTTTGAAACCCTAGTAGGCCTAATTTGAGGGAAAATAGTTCAAATTTGAGGGTTTCTGTACAAAATAACCTACCCTATTTTGAGATATGTTAAATAAGAGCCAAAGGGGTATTTTAATCAAGTTTTCTTTCTTGGAGATCAGTTCTGGTTTGAAAATTATGGCCGAAAAACCCCAATTTGTTGCTCCCATGTAAGCCTAGTCAAGAGTAGGATAGTCAAGATTTGACCTTTGTGTTCCAAAACAACCCCACCTAAAAATTAGATATGTTGTCAAAGGGAATAAAGGGTATCTAAAACTACCCTTCTATTTTTGTTTAAAGATCTTCTTTGAAAATTATGTGGGAAAAGCCTAGTTTCAGTACTACCAGGGGAATAGGAGAGTTTGTGAATAAACCATCAAGTTAGGGTTTCAAGATAACAAAGGTTGGTTGATTGTGATTGGATTGATAACCTCCAACCTACTCTACATCATTACTAGAATAACTTAAGGCTTGGGTAAAGTTTATGGCCTTATTTTAGGAGATACGTCTAAAGGGTTAGCAAGAACCACTTCAAGGTGTGTCGTTAATGTAGATCTGGTAACAATCCTTTCTCCCACAAATATTTGGGTCCCATTTGTTGGATTTCTCTTGTCACCTTGAAAGCTACTCAATTGTCCTTGTTTCTTTTATGTGCACACTGGACATGATTTGGTTATAAAACCTATGTAGTCATGGCAAGGTGGAGGTGCCAACACAAATTCCTACTTGATTTGGTTCTCATCCTCAACTATATGTAATTAGATAGGAGTAAGAGATTATCATATTTAGAAACTGTTGAAATATTTGCCTTATCACATGTGGACTATTATATCGTAGTTGATGTGGTGAGATGGATGGCTCCCATTGATTCCAAATATTTCCCAATGTTCTTTTTGCTCAAAACCTTATCAATGTGGCATCCGACACTTCATTGTAGACCTCCATGATAGTTATCAAGAAAAAGGTAACTTGTAGGTCCTACCATGGCTTCTAAAACAAAAGGTCACTTGTAGCCTCACTTTGGATTATGTAGACCAATTTTGGGGCTTTTAATTGATAATTTTCTTTGTGGATACCAAAACTAGCATAGATTTTTAGATCTTAAGTTGATGTGACAAGATCAACAACTCCCATTACTTTTAATCATAACTTTAGTTATGATAGGCAATAAACTCTTGGGAACCATCTAAAAGAGATCAATTAATATCCCATGTTCCTCCAACTTTCAAAATGATTCAAAGCACTTGTGATAAGAAAATTTGCAAGATAACAAGGTAAAAATTAGATTTGTACCATTGTAGTGAAATTTACAATATTCCCCATATATACAACACATTCACATATAGAAGATTAGCACTTTAAAAATATTACATCAAGCCAAAAATAAAAAGTTCTTTTTATAACATCACATGGCAAGGGAGGTGGACAAGAGTGTGTGGACCTAACCAATTAATTGGTTAGGCTATGGTAATTCCAAATCAAAACAAGCATTAACAAGATTTTGTAGTCCCAATCTATTCTAGATATAATAAATAAATGTGGCCAAAAAGACAATCTTTCCCCTCATATGTTTGTGGCCCACCTATGATCTACACACTCAAATTACTCACCAATTCCTTCAAATAGAAATAAAATATGTGGGGGTGTTACAAAATGTGACATCAATTTAGTGTACCTTTTTATGGAAGATCGTAAAAGGAATTATTTTCCATTTACCTTATATTGTTCAAGGGTGTGTACAAATATCCATTTCTAATGAGACCTCCCTTTCTTATCTTGTGGAAGCATGTAAAATGATTTTTTCCATTTTTAAATTGTTAATTTATTATTTATTAAAATATGTCTTTAAATGACCATACCAAACAAAACATTAATTAAGTGTATGAGACCTCCCTTTTGGAATCTTGCAAGAGGAATTGTTTTCCTATTTACCTTATATTGATGTGTACAACTCCACCTCTCTATAGAGACCTACTTTCCTACCTTGTGTAATCTCACAAAAGGAATCGTTTTCCACTTTTAAATTGTTTATTTAATTTTCCACTAAGACATGTTCTTAAGTAACTATGTCTAGCTAGACATCAATTTGATGTAGGGTGCCTCCTTTATTAATAAGCCCACAAAAATAAGTGATGCAAGTGCAGTTGTGTTCATGTTCTAGGGCTTGTCATTTATAGTTTCACCCTATGGAAGTAAATTATAATGAAGCAAAAGAGAATGATAATGATGGTAACAAAGATGATTATTTGTTAAGCAATCCATTAGGTGGTTTGTGGAAAGGATTTCTTTCAGCATCATATCCCTTAGACCCTATGGTTGGGTAGGATCATGTGGTTTCATTTAAGGGAAAAGACACGGTACCATTTAATGAAGCATTGTTGTGAGGGTCAATATCAAGGTTTGTGTAGAAGCAACATGTAAAAGATGTTCCTATGTGAAATGTGGATCCTTCTTTTGATCATATGGTTTACCCTAAATGTAAGAATGCAACAAAATTGTTTCATTCATATGGGGATTATTGCTTGTTTGTTCTTCTCAAGGATGGACATTTATTTGCTTTGGTCATGGTTAAAGATTCTATAATATCTAAGAAAGGTTTTATGGGCATAGAGGCCTTTGAGGAGGATTCAGAGATGTCTAAGGATTTTTCTTAGGAGACTTCCTCTTATGGCTACTTCCCCAATTAAGGTCTCACTCTTTAAGGAGGATGTCATTATGTTCTCTTTTGTTGTTGAAGATTTATCCCTAGTGGGTAAGTTTATGGGTTCAAGCTACTAAGTTTGGAAGTGATTCAAGGATGGACAACTACTATTTTTCTTGAGGTTGTGTAGCCATTTATCTCCCTTCTCTTTAAGGATTATTTCTTATAGAATTTGGTTTGGATTTAGAGAAATATTTTGTTTGGAATAGATGACCTTGGTTTCATGGCAGAGTTGGTTTAATCTTACGTATGTGGAAACAATTTTTTCATCCATATTGGTTTTAGTTCACTAAGGTTCTCATTTGGATTCAATTTTAGAACCTTCCCCTCATGTGTAGATCTAAAAATATGGTTCAAATTATTTGGACTTGGGTGATATTCAGCTACAACGAGTTTGTGTAGGAAGAGTTTGTCTATAGAATGCAATGTGGTAAGATGTAATGAGTTTTAGGTGTTGTGGCACAACATTCATGTTGGTTTACATGTGGTGGTACTATGACATCAACTGCAAGTTATTTGAAGAACTCACAACTTCATATGGAAATAGCTTTGTTGGAAGCATGGATGGCAATGGAGGAGCACAACGGTAAAGTTGGAGTTCATGTAACACAATTTGAGAGTAGGCTAATGTTATGAAAGATGACTCAAGGTACTACAAGCAGTTAGAAGTTATGTTTATATGTGCTACTGCAAGCATGTATCTAGTAGTGGTGGTCATATAGGAAAACATGAACTCATCAATTGTGTGAAGTGTGTAACTATTGATTCATAGTGTGTGGCAATAACTACATATACAAGGTGATTTTTTTTGTGGAGAAGTCATCCTTGGTGATATGTGTAGTATGTTGACATCATAATATGGTCAATTTATATTTGCACAACTCTTGGTATTCCACATGTTAGTTGGATAATTAGATGGTTGGGATTTTCATGTGCATGTCTATATGTATCATCTTGTGCAAAGGCATCAAGATTGGATGGTTGTATAGATTGAACAGGCTAGCATTGGATTGAACATTGTTGGTGTGAGACATTATAGCAATTGCAGAAGTATGTTATAAGTTAAGACTCTATAAAAATTCCTTATTATATTGAATCTTTGATTATGAATAATATAACTATGAATTCCTTTTGGTGGTGGGTTTTCTCCCATAATGGATTCCCACATAAATATTTGACTCTTGTGTAATATTGTGTATCCATACTTAGTTCCATTTACTTTTGTGAATGTTGTTAGATAGACTTTGTAAATACTATTGACTATTTTCAGTGCACATAATCTTAAGTTTCTTTAATCCTAGTTTATTGATCGTCTGCAATTGGGGTGTAAATCCCTAACAAAAATGCTAGATGAGCATAATAGCGTATTCATGAAATTAAATTAGGCTTTTGATTTAAATAAGACTACCAAGGCCTATGTGTTTGTGGATCTCTTTTACCCAATCTAGGCCAGCGCTGTGTAATTGTAATCCTCCTTAGATCTTGATTTTAATATGTGGATTTTGAAGGTCTACCCATGTGTTGCTTTCACTACAACTAGATTTGTCACAAAATATTGGAATGCTCCTCTCTTCATAGATCTTCTTAATATGAAGAGGTTTTGATGCAGAAATGAGTTCCAAAATAAGGATCCTCATCTAAGGCTTTAAAAATGGAGAAATCATGGTTTCTTCCTAGAAGATAGGTTTGAGGCTTTAACTAGGAAATCTAAGGAGTTAGAGCATTGAAAGGTTCTTTCATCTAGATAAAATGAAGAATCAGTGTAGCATGAGGATCCTACTTCTCCTATTGTTTTGAAAGAGAAGCAATACTCAATTTTTATAGAGCATCTTTGGGTGCTAGATATGGATGAGGTTTTAGATCAATAGGAAGATGAATGTTTACTACAAGATTTTCCTTCAAATCAAGATGTTTTGGAATGTCTAGGGGGCATCTCCTCTCCTAGAATCTTGGTGCCAAGCAACTCTTCAAATAAAATAATAGGTTGTAAGATAAAAGCGAAGAAACTTTAGTTAAAGGCGCATGAGATAATTAAGGTTGGATCCCATGGATGAAGGAAAGCCTTCTATCTCACCAAGGTAGGAGGTCAATTGCAATCTCTTGATCTACTCTTGGGGTGAGGCCCTTGGGTTGACATGTGTCTTTATGTTTAGTTGTTCTAGGGTGTTATGTAATTGAGTTTTTATTATGTTACGATGGTTAGCTTTCTTATCTTATCGATGTTCTAAGTGTAATAAATTTGTCATTTTGGTATTTCCTATATTTATGTTTTCTCTGTTATGGGTGAAGGCCCCAATACACCCCTCAATAATTAAATAAGAAAAAAAGCAAAATCCCACAAAAGGAATTATTTTCCCATTTACTTTACATGTTGTTCAATTATGTGTACAACTCTACCCTTCTATGGAGGCATCTCTCTTACCTCGTGTAAGCCTACAAAAAAAATTATTTTTCCATTTTCTAATTATTTATTCAATTATACATTAAGATATATCTTGTGATCAAAAGTGAAGGAGGTATTAATTTGATGTATGGGACCCCATTATGAAAACCTACAAAATAAATTATTTTTCCATTTACCTTATGTATTATTTAATAATGTATACAACTTTACCTTTCTATAAAGACCTTCTTACCTTGTGCAAGTATGTAAAAATAATTATCTCTCATTTACTTTACTAAAAAATGATTTTCCCTTGAGTCAAATATGGCTAAAAATGTGCTTCTTAGAACTATTTCTATGACTAAAAAATTCTCTATAAAAAATTTTCTAGTGAAAGACCACCATTTTTCTATTTACCTTATATATTGTTGAACAATATATATAGAACTTTACCTCTATAAATATATTATGCAACCTCGTCTAATAAAACATGCATCCACCACTAGACCCATTCAAAGTTACAATCTAAACACAATCTAAGTGAGGTGAGGCAGTATGACTCTTAGAAAGGACCTTTATTTCCTATTGTAAGAGAATAAATCACACTTACACAAATATCTCAGGATAATTCATTAAATCCCAGTGAAACAAATTTGACCTAGAATTTAGAGCTAGGACAGATTCTAAAATTAATTGTGGAATTTAAATGAATAAAGGTACGTAATTAGAATCCAGGGGGAGGAAAGTTATATTGAAGGTGTTAAGAACCAATTTGCTAATATAGTATCTAATTTTAGGGCTTGATGGAATGAATGCCTCAAAATCTATAAATTCCTTATGCTTTATTCTAGTTTAGATATTTCCTTATGAAACTTATCTCCATGAGTGTTGAAATGATTTGATGGATGGAATCAAACTTTGACCTATGAAAGTGAACTAGTAGAAAATGGATGACATTTGCAAAATTGCCTCAACTCATTGCACCTATGTATGAAGAAGAGTGGTGTCCACAAACACCATTTGGGAACTTGCTAAGTGAGGGTCATGTTATCCTCAATCAATTCCCTTGGTGGATCTATTCAACAAAGATGAACCAATATCAATGACAACAAGCAAGCATGCAGTATGTTGAGGATGATGATGCAACTAGGATGGTCAAAGATTTTGGTATGATGTTCTAATGTGAATGCTCTTCTAATGATTCTTAGGTGATCCACAAGGAAATGTAAAATTTCTTTAAATAGCACAACATAGCACACAAATCAACAAAAACGTGCACTAGGTTTACTCAACAGTTTTGTGACCTTGGTCACATTCTTCTTTCTTAGTGACACTATTTTATTAGCTAGTTCTAGTCACTATATCTTAATATTCTTACTATCATACTTCTCTATGATTTTAAATTACTTATAAACCCTTTTGGTTGATAACTTAATGATCCATGGATCCTTGTGTTGGTAATAGTTAACTAGTAGTATGTTATGCTTAACCCTAATTTATGTGTTTGCATGATGATGATCTAACTCTTGGTCATGTTTGTGATTGTGTTCCTAGTTGCATCATTATGAATTGTTAAGTAGGTGTTAGTATGATCATACTCAGATCTTTCCATGTTTCCATTTTGTTTCTTAAATTGAGAAGTTAATTCTATAGGTTTTAGTATATGGATAACTTCATTTAAGAATATGTTTTGTTATGATTATAAAACTAAATCGTATTGATTTATTTTCAAGATGCTATTCACATTATTGTTTCATAAATGATGTTTAGTGATGCTTAATTTGATGATGTTTTCATGCTTATTCTAAATAATTATTATAAATCTTTAGGCATATAGTTGATTTAATTTGAGTAGTTGTTGATTTTATAATGTTGTTAATCCTAATTTAAGAGTTAGTCATATCATATAAATTTTAATATTATATTAAATAATTGTAGTTAAATAAATTAGGCTTGGTAAATATACTATCAAAAATTAAATGCTAGGATGGATTTGAAATTGATTCATTAAAATGTTAAAATTGTGTAAAATGTGAAAAATGAGTTAAATGTGAATAGTGTAATGTTATGGAAAGTGTTAGCATGGTATAATATAATTGGTTATATGATTGTGAATGAGGTGATTTATGTAATGTCCCCTTTTGGGACAACACTATTTTTTTCCCTAAATTATCAATTTCCAAGTAAACAAAGGTTTAGGGAGTACCTTGTCCTAACTTAATCCCACAATTAGATTTAGATCTTTATATATATATATATATATATATATATATATATATATATATATATATATATATATATATATATATATATATATATATATATATATATATATATATATATATATATATATATATATATATATATATATAATTCCACTTCTTTCTTGTTAGGCTCCAATATATCTATATAATGAGAAGGTTGTATGTTTCCTTCTTTCTTTCTCAGCTCAATATATAAAAATCAGAAAATGTTCCTTTTTCTTTCTGCTGTCCTTGTTGATGAATATTCAGATTTTTAATGCCAAATCCTCTTAAATATACTAGCAGTACATGGGTTTAATTCAGAATATATAATTACTCTTCATTAAGAAATTATCTTCCTCTTCTTTACATATATTTAAGTGCAACTATAGATATCATACTCACAAATATATATCTATATTTGACTTCTCGATATGTCCACATAATCATCAACTGAGTATCTTTGCTTGCTCGTTTTATCTCTGACAATGAGTTGCTTGTTCCATTATTTGTATTACTGAGTGTCAGATGGATGATTCCATCCTTTTCCCTCTATCTCTCTTCCTTGCATACCTGTATATTAGTTTTATTTTTTTTAGTACTATTTTATTCTTCTTAAATCTCCTCTTCTTTTCTTGATCTGTTGATTGCTTCTGAAGATTGATATCTCTCCTCTTCTCCACTCAGATATATTCCTTTGAATAGAGATAATTCTCTAAAGAGTCATTACTTCTCATACAAAATGGAAACTAATTTATAAACTCTTTAACTTATTCCCAGACTATCTCTTTAAAATCCTAATCGTTATTTGCTACTGAAGACTTTTATCCTTCCTCATCGCTCCTTTTGGAATGAATGACTGATCCTATTTATAACTCTTAGAAAGTGGCATCAATTCCCAATGGTCACCTAAGGTAGCGATTACCCTTTGAGACATATCTGCTACTTGTATAGGAGTCTAGGAGTCTTCTGCTGGCTTTGTTTAGTTATTATTGAATAGTAAATGTGATCAGTGTTTTCTCAAAAAAACTTGATCCTTATTAGGAAACATATAATTGTTTATTAATGTGTATAATCTTACTATTATATACTGAATTAAATTGTTATTATAATTATAGTTACTTCTATCTATTACAATAATAATATATGTATTATTCACACATATATATGTATATGTATTTGTTTATTGTTATTATTATTATTATTATTATTATTATTATTATTATTATAATATTTATATATTATAATTTACAATTACTTTTATAATATTTAAATATATGCATATACTTCTATAATATATATATATATATATATATATATTTATTTAATGATAGGGAAGGTATGAATATTCTCACCGTTTTCTCTATCATGATCTTTAAATCTTTAATTTAAACAATTCCTTAATATCGGGACATGACAATTTAATATATTTCTTATGAGTTTGATTTATATCTATGATGATGAATTATTATTTTGATATGCATGTGTTGAAGTTTGTATGTTTGTGTGAATAGTGTAACTGTTGTATTTCTCTTCAACTGTACATTCCACACTGAGATTTAATGTGTACATTGAGTGTGCAAGTTAGTATAGTGTTGTGCCCTACACACATGCCCCATTTTGCCAAAGGGGGACCCCCTCTTTTTGCTTTGGCTTAGAGTCTCAACCTTTCCTCCTTATGATGATGAGAAAATGAAATGGTGCTTAGAATGTAGGATTTATTCCAGATTTGGGTATTTTGCATGTTTGGAGTTGTTTGATGCCTTTGATGATTGATTTGGAGGAGTCTTGATTGGTTTTGTGCTTAAGAAATAGCCATTTGTTGCCTTTTGCGCTAAAAGTGGGTGCTACTGCAGTTTGCTCTAAAGTCCTGTCACTGGATATAGTCCTTAAAACTGCAACTGCAGGATGTCTCATGTTGGAATTCCTAGTTTCCATGCCTTAGAATTACAAAATCATGTCAAATTTTGCAACATTTCACTAAGGGGTCCATATGCCTTCACCCTGACGCATGTTCCTGAAGCCCTGAAATTGGCTAATTCTGAAGCCCTAAAGCCCTAAAAAATTGATTAAGTCTGAAATTTGGTGGATCCTCAAAAATATAGAATCTACATGTTAAATCCCATGGATCCAAGACCTATCTCAAACATCCTGATAGTATATTTCAAAATATTTAAAGTATAAATATATTTTTAAATGCCCCTTACTGCATTTTTCGCTAATATCATGTCACTGGATATCAGCGCTAAAACCCTTTGCACACCATTTAGCGCTAAAATGGACTTCAACTAGATTTGTGATAAAAATCCATCCAACCAAATATGTCCAGTGCATCAGAATTTCCCCGTCGAACCCCTTTAAACACTTAGCACTAAAAAGCTACTGCACAAGATAAGCGCTAAAATTAGCATCAACAAGATATATCCTGTTGGCACCGAAATCTTCGCAGATCTGATGAAGGGGGTAAATCATAAAACACACAACAACAGAAATGGCACACAGGAAATAGGATATTTCTTTATTGATTTGGAAAACTTGTTACATTATAGAAGCTCAATTACAATCAGAAGAATCAATCCTCCACAGGTTGCAACACACTACAGCTACACATCACCAAGCTTTGGAATCTTCCGCCTTCTATAACCCCAAATCAGCTAGGGTTTATATTTTCCCACCTATTATTGACTCTACACTTTTACCCCTTAACTCTACTACCGCTCAGGGTTCCCAAAATAGTCATAAATAGCACTTTTTGGCGGCCTCCAACTAAATTTTGAAATTTGCAACTCCCTCCAAAAGTAGATCAACTTCCGGGAAGCATAACTTTTGATACGGGTATCTGATTGATGAACCGTTTTAAGCGCCAAAAAGATCGCAATGTGAACTATGAAGCCAGAAATCTGTAAATAGATTTCTGTCAACTTTTTGAGACATTATGGGATGTTTTAGTGCCTCATATCTTGTTTCAAAAATTTTTAGGGGATTTTTAGAAAACAAAAACTTTAATATCTTTTAGCTCACAAATGATCTTTGCCTGATTCCTTTGCCAAAGGTCTGATATTTCCGTTATGAAGCTTTTTGTAATTTTTCACTTCAATCCATGCCCAAATGCAAACTTTCCTAAAATGGTAGGTAAACTTTCCAAAACTGGCAGTTTGCTATTCTTAGCAGTTTTGGAAAAACTGAAAGTCCTACATCATTATTCAAGAGATTATGGAACTAGAAATACTAATTATGGAAAGAAATAAAAACAAATGTAATGATTTTGAGGCAACATCTTTTTGGGTGATGCAAGATTTCCCTTACACCACTGGATGCTCCTACATCAAACACCCAGGGTAATTTGAGAAGTGACCCTGTCACGTCTCAGGTGTTTGTTCGAGGAAAACCCAAATAGTCAACCTCTACCTTAGACAACCAAGAAGAATCTTCAACATTCCTTCCTTTCCATTTCACTAGATATTCTTCATATTGCCTATTCTGAGTACTTCTTCCCACACGGCTATCCAAGATCTCTTCTATCTCCTCCATTGAAGTAGATGCCGGAATACTCCACTGTTCTTCTGTTGGTCCATCCTTTGTACCACCCTCATAATATTCTATTAAATTAGTAATGTTGAACACAGGGGAAATATTGATCCCACTCGGCAGCTCTACCTCATATGCATTTCCTAAATCATGCTTATTCAGGATTCTGTACAATCCAAATTTCTTCATTTTCAACTTATTGTATGTTCCAATTGGGAACCTTTCTTTTCTCAAGTGAACCATGACTTCATCTCCTACTTGGAACTCCTTATATCTCCTCTTCTGATCTGCCTTAGACTTGTACTAAATATTCATCTTATTAATGTGCTTCCTCATGTCTTCATGCAAATTCTTCAGGTGTTCTGCAAAGTCTTCAGCCTCGGCACTTGTCTTTTCTCCTTTGTCCAACTTCCTTAACTCTAAAACATTTCTTGGACTATTGCCATATATAATCTAGAAAGGTGATTTACCAGTACTCTTATTGACAAAATTGTTGTAAGCAAATTCTGCCTGTGGTAAAATCAAATCCCATCCCTTGGGCTTATCTCCTACTAAGCATCGTAGCAGGTTACCCAAACTCCTATTCACCACTTCCGTCTGTCCATCAGTCTGTGGATGGTGTGCAGAACTAAACTTCAAATCTATCTTCAACTTCTTCCACAACGTCCTCCAGAAATAACCAACAAACTTGGTATCTTGATCTGAAACTATGCTCTTTGGTAGACTGTGTAATCTCACCACCTCCCTGAAAAATAACTCTGCAATATGAACAGCATCATTAGTCTTCTTGCAAGGAATAAAATGTGCCATCTTTGAGAATCTGTCCACCACCACAAAAATGGAATCATGTCATCTATGTGTCCTTGGTAAACCAAGAACAAAATCCATACTAATATCATCCCATGGCTTCTTTGGTACAAGTAATGGCTGACATAGCCCTGTATTCTGGCTTGTTCCTTTTGCCATCTGACACACTCTGTAACTCTACACAAATTTCCTCACATCTTGTTGCAACTGTGGCCAATAATAATTTTCACTAACATTAGAAATGGTCTTATCTCGACCAAAGTGTCCAGCCAATCCTCCACTATGCTTCTCCTTTATCAGGTTCTCTCTCATGGAACTCCTCGAAATGCACAACTAGTTTCCTTTAAACAACATGCCATCTTGGATTACGAAATCCAACCATTTTCTCATGTCCAAAGTAATAGGTTCCAGACAAGCTTTCCAAGCCTCTACAAAATTTGGATCTTTAGGATACAAACTTTTGAGGTCATCGAACCCAACAACCTCTATCTTCATTTCTGTCAACAAATTTTACCTTTTGCTCAAGGCATCTGCAACTCCGTTGGACTTCCCACTCATATGCTTCAAAATAAAAGTATAACTCTACAAAAACTCAACCCATTTTAAGTGCCTTTGGTTCAACTTTCATTGACTATTAAGATACTGCAAAGCCTGATGATCAATATATAAAACAAACTCTGTTGGCAACAAATAATGTCCCCATTTCTTCAAAGCCTAAACTATTGCATAAAATTCCTGATCATAAATAGAATACTTTTTCTTGGCATCATTAAGCTTCTCACTAAAATAGGCAATGGGATTACCTTCTTGACTCAAAACAACTCCTATAGCACTACCACTTGCATCACAATCTACCTAGAATACCTTATTGAAATCTGGAAGTGCCAAAACAGGTTGCTCTGTGACTTTTTGCTTCAATGTATCAAATCTTTTCTCTGCTCCTTTAGTCCATTTAAACTCTTTTCTATCCTCTCTCATTGTCTCAATTAGGGGTGCACAAATGCTACTAAATTTCCTGATAAACTTTCTGTAAAAATTTGCCAAACCATGAAAAGATTGTACCTTTGTGGCACTCCTTGGCGTAGGCCATTCAAGGATAGCTCTCACATTCTCTGGGTCCATATTAAGACCTTCCTCTAAGACAACAAATCCCAGGTATACCAACTCCTTCTTTACAAAACTACATTTCTTCAGATTAATCAACAACTTCTCCTCCCTCAGCTTCTCCAAAACTCTTCTGATATGCATCAGATGCTCATCCCAAGTCTTACTAAAAATTAAAATATCATCTAAATAAACAATAAAAAAAATTCTCAAAAATTATTTCAATACCTTGTTCATGAGCCACATGAATGTGCTCGGTGCATTGGTTAGCCCAAATGGCATGACTAACCATTCATACAAACCTTCCTTTATCTTGAAAGTTGTCTTCCATTCATCTCCTTCTCTAATATGGATCTGGTGATACCCACTCTTCAGGTCAATCTTCGTGAAGTACTTGGCTCCACTCAAACAATCCATTATGTCATCCATTCTAGGCAATGGAAATTTGTACTTGATCGTGATCTTATTGATGGCCCGAGAATCTGTACACATTCTCCACTCTCCATCTTTCTTTGGTGCTAGTAATGTAGGTACTGCACATGGACTTAGGCTCTCCCTTATCAGTCATTTCCTCAACAGCTCCTGAACTTGTCTATTCAACTCTTCATTCTCTACAGGGGTTATTTTGTGGGCTACCTTATATGGCAGACTGGCTCCTGATATCAAATCAATTTGATGACTTATCTTTCTCACCGATGGCAAACCTTCTGGTACATTATCAGAGATAATGTCCTAAAATTCTTCCAACATATCTGCAACTTCTACTGGTACATCTTCACATTTCTCTTGACTAATCTTAGGAATCAATGCAAAACAATGACGCTCGTGCTTCATATCCTCCAAAATTTTCCTACCATATACCAAGCAAATTCTGGCAGTACTACATACCTTTTCTTCCACCTCCTTCAAGAGCTTCAACTTATGATGAACTCCATCCTTAGTTAGGGAATATGTGTTTGCACGGCCATCATGGACAGTGCTCCTA
This sequence comes from Cunninghamia lanceolata, assembly GCA_027924645.1. Lineage (NCBI taxonomy): Eukaryota > Viridiplantae > Streptophyta > Pinopsida > Cupressales > Cupressaceae > Cunninghamia > Cunninghamia lanceolata. Next base: position 5,016,209 of record BSBN01000524.1, read on the forward strand.
TCATACTGCCACGGCCTCCCTAATAGCATATGACATGCATCCATCGATATGATATCACATAGCACCTCATCATGGTAGTCACCAATCTTGAACTTAACTAAACACTGCTCATTGACCAAAGCTCTATGGTCCTTCTGCAACCATGTGATCTGATATGGATGTGGATGTTTTCTTCCTGTCAACTTCAACTTGTCAACCATCTCCTCTGAAACAAGATTGTCAGTGCTTCCACTATAAATAATAATATCACAACACTTACATTCAAATTTGTGCAGAATAAACTCTTCCTCTGATTGGGTTCTTTCTCCTCATTCAACAAAGTTCTTCTGACAACTAGGGTTTCTCCCCTTTTAGCATCTTCAGAATGCTCAGACTGTGCATCTTCATCTACATGTGCAATTCATGCATTACCTTCAGGTCTTCTATTTGTCCTTCCTTGATGTTGCAAACCCTCGTATGCTTGATGCCCTTCTTCTCCACATTGGAAACAGGTTCCTCTGAAACCTCCTCTTCCGAGTCCTTGCCCAGGTTTGCCTCTTCTTCTTCCCCTTTGGTCACCATTGTTCTGGTCACGAGGGCGGTACATATTATCTCCTCTTTAATTCCGACTGGTGCCAGCTTCTTCACTTTTCTTTTGATCTTCATTACAACCTCCATAGGGTCTTCCTCTAGTCCTTCTGCCTTGACTTCTTCCCCTTTGCTTTCTATCAAATCTTTTATTTAGCTTCTCTTCCACCTTGAGGGAAAACTAGTACACATCTTCTATGGTGGTCATTCTGACCAGGCTCAGCTCCTCTTGAATACTTGGCCTCAACCCATTAATGTAACGGGCTACCTTCTCCTTGTTGGCCTCTGCATGGCCTATCCTAATAGTAATCTTATAAAACTCTTTTGTATACTCCTTAACAGACTTGTTACCTTTCTTCAGTCCTTGTAGCTTCTTCAGCAACTCTATCTCATAGTCCACAGGAATGAACTGCTTCTTAAGTTTCTCCACCATTCGATTGCATCTGGTGATCTTTCCTTTTCCTCTTCTATTCCTCTCTAATTGGACCTCCTTCCACCAAATATTTGCATGGCCCTTCAACTTTTTTTTGCAAACTTGATCCGATCTGGATCCTCCATGTCTTCGTACTCAAAATACTCCTCCATGTCATTGATCCAATCAATAAGATGTTCTGGATTCAAATCTCTAGAATATGTAGAAACTTCAATCCTGGGTCTCTTTATGATCTTCAAAATGGCCCTCAACAACCTAACTTCTGCAGGATCTCCTACAACTTCTTGTTCTTCCTCAAATAGCTCTTCTTCAGCTTCATCTTCGTTTTCTTCTCTTGTTCTCAGCTCAAACCCTCTTCATAACTCCTCTTGCAATGCATCGATTTGCCTTTACAGGGCTCTAAAACCCTCTTCCATCAAAGCATTCCTCCCAATATGATTTCTTCGTGGAGGCATCTTGATCTCCGATCTATCTACACACTCAGGAACCCTTGCTCTGATACCACTTGATGAAGGGGGTAAATCATAAAACACACAACAGAAATGGCACACAGGAGATAGGATATTTCTTTATTGATTTGGACAACTTGTTACATTACAAAAGCTCAATTACAATCAAAGGAATCAATCCTCCACAGGTTGCAACACACTATAGCTACACATCACCAGGCTCTGGAATCTTCTGCCTTCTATAACCCCAAATCAGCTAGGATTTCTATTTTCCCACCTATTCTTGACTCTACACTTTTCCCCCTTAACTCTACTACCACCAAGGTTCCCAAAATAGTCATAAATACCACTTTTTGGCAGCCTCCAGCTAAATTTCAAAATTTACAACGCCCTCCAAAAGTAGGTCAACTTCTGGGAAGCATAACTTTTGATCCGGATGTCTGATTGACGAACCGTTTTAAGCGCTAGAAAGTTCGTGATGTGAACTATCATGCCAAAAATCCATAAATGGATTTTTTGTCAACATTTCAGGATGTTATGGGATGTTTTAGTGCCTCATATCTCGTTTCAGAAATTTTTAGGGGCTTTTCAAAAAACAAAAACTTTAATATCTTTTAGCTCACAAATGATCTTTGCCTAATTCCTTTGCCAAAGGTCTTATATTTCCGTTATGAAGCTTTCTGTAAGTTTTTGCTTTAATCCGTGCCCAAATGCAAACTTTCCTAAAATTGCAGGTAAACTTTCCAAAACTGGCAGTTTGCTATTCTTAGCAGTTTTGGAAAAACTAAAAGTCCTACATCATTATTCAAGAGATTATGGAACTAGAAATACTAATTATGGAAAGAAATGAAAACAACTATAATAATTTTGAGGCAACATCTTTTTGGGTGATGCAAGATTGCCCTTACACCACTAGATGCTCCTGCATCAAGATCTTGTTGCACTTGAAATCCCCGTCGATGAAGGTTTGAAGAGTTAGCGCTAAATTTGGACTTCATTGCATATATCCACTTGATGAAAAAATCCACGTAGATCCAGTTGCAGTCAAAATCCCCGCTAAAAGCATTTAGGAAGCTAGCGCTAAAATTGCCTTCAACAAGATATATCATGTTGACCCTAAAAACCCCACTTTTTGCTAATTTGGCCTAGAAAACTCATTTTAAGGGTGTAAACTGGATATAATTGATAAGTTTGATCTGAATATCAATCTATTACATCTTGATGAACATTTTTATCATGCAAATGTGGATTTTGAGCATTTTTGCATCAAATTAATGTCACTGCGCATGAATATCCTATTGACCCAAAAAATCCTACTTTTTTGCAAAAAGGGGTGTAAAAATGCAAAATAAACGTCTCCAAATGGATCCAAATGGCCAAAAAAACATCCTAGATCATCATATATGCCAAATGGGTAGTCAAAAATGATGAAAAAACTCAGCAAATCATGGGAAATCCACTAGATTTGTGAAGTTGTTCATGACAACCAACATTGATTTTGAGTTGTTTCAAATGAATCCATGGCTGCAAATGGACATATTTTGATCTATATTGATGGAAAATGGTTTCTTATGATGAAATTGATGCTTGGCATTGTCAATTGCAGGTCTAAGAGGACAGAGGAGCTTGTTGGAGCCGTCATGAAGGATGAAAACCCAGAAGTACCCTGTTGACCTGAACATGCAAAATCATCATTTTATCAACCAAATTGTTGTTGCACATGCAAGAGAAAGTTAGTATGATATCCAAGATGATGGAGATAAGCCCTAGGAGCTAGAAGATACAGAAGATCAGGCCTACTTCATTGTTGTTCCTATAAATCCAGTCCAATGTCCAAGACATGTTCACAGTTGTCTACACTTGTTCCAGCAGTTCAATCATCAAATGTTTAATCCAAAAAGCATCCAGTTGGATAGGTCTTCATAAAAAATGTGCCACATACTCCTCTTGACTAGTCAACTCATTGGAAAAGTCATTTGTCCCATTATACAACTCAAAAGTTGTTATTTCGTCTTGTTCTCATGAGCTAAAAAGTTGTAATTTCGTCTTTGTAACTACCCACCGACCAAAATTAAGTGTCGTGTAATCTAAGCCCTTGGTGTTGAGTTAATCTCCACCATTCATTGAAAAGCTCGATATGCTTGCCTCTCTATAAAAAGGCAACCTCTCTCATTGTAAAGGATATAGGGGAAGCACTAAAGAAAGGATTGTTGAAACTCTGCCATTATTTTGAATCAATACAAATAGGATTTCATTTGTTGCTGCCATTTAAGTTTATTTTATTAGTTGGATATGGTTATTACAATTCTTCTTCACATTTCCAATTAGTTATTTAGTTGTATTTGCGGTTAATTATTCAGATATTTGATGGATATCCTATCCATACCATTGATGGCTTGTTGATTGTATGCCATTGTGCATGGTTAGTTTGGGCATATTTTATATGAGCTAAGTTTGATTGTGTGAGTTCATTGAGCTGCGCCAAGAATTGGGTGTTGGATGAATCCTTCACAACTTGAGAACCTTTGTGTTTCCTTAGAAGATTGCACAGTCTCTGTAGCATTGTGGGCTACCTGGTTAAGCAGAGATTTGTTAGTTGTTGGGAATCTGTCTATCTACTTGTTGATCATTTTTGCAATTGTCTATAGGATCTCTTATCCCTTTTCTCCCTTTTCCTTTTGCATTTTCTTTATTAGAGCCTGTTAGATTAGGTTTCACAAACTTGCATAGTGTTGTCATAGATTTCATGTTTAGTGAATGCAAGTTAGCAGATTGTTGGTTGTTGGCTGAAATTACATATTTTGTAGCAATATGAGTATACATCAATATTTTTATGTATTGTCGAACCAGAAAATTGATAAATTCATGTGCAATCAAACCCTAATAAACTAAAGTTTGTTTGCATTGCATGTAAGTCCCCTTTGTTGGTACAACCTGATACATATCCACTAAGTTATCTTGCAAGCTAAGATCTACTCCTATTCTGAAGTTTTGGGATAGGATTCCTTTCAAGAGAGGTGAGATATCCTATATCTTACCTGCATTGTTGTGTACTAAAAACACCAAGTTAGCCAACGAGAATATTGAAGGATTATTAGGAATCTTATCTACCATTCCAATTCAAGTTGTAAAGTAATGAGACTATCATTATCCTTTTTTACCATCTCATTTTCATCTTGATGATGGATCATTGAGTGTAATTTAAAATGAAGATGCAAAAAAACTCACACAGTTTATTCAAAAAAATACTAGTGGAGCTCTGCTAGGGTTTTGGTGTCTCCTTGTGTGTTGTCTGTCTCATTTCATACCGCACCCTTGGTGTAGGATTTTAGTTTGCCACATTTATTGTAGGCTTGTTTAGCTAGCCTTTTATGGCCTCAAACTATTTCAACTCAATAGTTGTTGTTGAAGGTTTGACAACTTCTAGTGATGACTCCTCTAAACAAGTGACCTTGGAAATTTGTCCCCAAGGTGTTTCACAAGGTATGCACTTTGATTCCCCTCTAGATGTGGTTTTGCCCATCCCAGAGTTTGATAATTCTTGCAAATGGCTAGAGGATTTTACTTTGATAGGATATTTTGTTGGGATGGTTTCCCCTGAAAGCATGCTTAGAGAATGGGTCAATAAGGCATGGGTACCACAAGGGGTTCAGCTGGATGCTATTCAAAACCTTACTAAAGGTTTCTTTCTTTTATGCTTTGTGGAAACTAGTCATGCAGAGGCCATTCTCAATCATGGCCCCTAGTTTATCCATGCATCCCTTTTGGTTTTCCAACCTTGGACACAGACTTTGTAGCCTTCAATGAAAGAGCCCATTGTGTCCCATTCTAGATTGAATTTCCCAGGTTACCTTTGCCATGTTGGAATTTTCTGACCACAATAGCTGGATTTCTTAACAAGGTTGTTTTTGTTGAGCCTGATATATATATAGCTCATCCACAGAAGCATGTCTGTGTCGACATTGACCTCTCCAATGATTTGAAAAATATTTTTGACATACAAATTGGTCAAACCCAATGTGTTCTTTATCTCAATTTACCAAATACATGTTTTAGGTGTCAATCCTCTAACCACAAGATCAAAGATTACCCCTTGGCCTCTCCTTGTAATAATCCCTCTTCTTGACCCTTTGAAGCCCACCTTCTAAAAATGATGAAGGGTGGACTACAATTGGAAATTGTAAAAACAATCATAACTCTAGCAATGGTGGAGTTCAAACCAAGCCATTCATTACTTTCGGTAATCAAGTTGTTAAGTCGACACCGAGTGCCCCATCAAACCCTCAAGATAAGGGGAAAGAGGTGGCTCCCCCACAAAAGAGCCATCTAGTTGGCCTAAATATTCGAAAATGCCTCAACCAGTGTCTATTTTATCTTCACAGTGAGAGGTGAATACTCATCCTTCTTCTTCACTAGTGGGTTTGTGAAGGTCTCGCAATCCACCAAGGTGTTTGAAAGAAGGAGAAATTATTTTAAAGAAAAGAAGGGGTGGTATTCCTAACATTCATTTGGGCAATTTTCTCAAGATGATTTTTTACAAAGTTGTTATTTCACTCTTGTGGAGTTAGATAGTGATGATATGCCTCTTGATTCTCATCAGTGAATTTCCTCTCCTGGAATGTTTGAGGTCTTACTGACCTCCCTAGGAAGTATAATGTGAGAGATACTCATCAATAATTTATAGACTTAGATGTTCTTTGTTTGCAAGAAGTTAAGATTGTTGGCAAGAGACACTGCTAGGCATGTCAGGTGTTGTCATTGATGGCAAATGAATCTATCTTACACATCCACATTATATCATTTGATCATACCGGAAGTCAGATTGCAGAGTTGTCTAAGTCCGGATAGACAGGAACAGAGCATATGACAGGGTTCAGCTTTTTGGTCCGCATTTCTCCACAGGTAATCATATTGTGTTGTGGATCTAAGGGAATGGTAAGGGATGTTAGGGCTACCTAAATCCAAATTTTTAGCCTCCAGTGATGAAGGGATTGAAAGTTACAAGCTTCTAAGTATCAAGTCTTGGTTAGACAGTTCAGTCTGGTGAAGAACAAGTCGACTTGGTGTTTGATCCTTGTGCGGATTAAGAGAAGTGGTTGGTTGAGTTATTTATGAGATCTAGTGGTATTGGCTGACATGTGTGGTGACTTGAATACATAAGTTTTAGTCCACATTGATGTTTGTGCATGGATTCAGCTGACAGAATAGTGATCTTGAAATAGTTTCTAAGTATTCTTGAGGCTGACTACAGTTGATGAAATTTCATATTGCGGATATATATAATTGATGAGTTTGAGCATTTTGGTACATGGATGTGTGAATATAAGGTGAGAGGTGTGAAGTGTAGCAGTATCAAGTGTGAAGCAGAGAGATCTGAGCCTCGGATCATGACAGAATAGTGAAACAGGGTAGTAAGAGATGAAGTGTGTGAAGTCAGTATATTGAGCCTAACTGGAACTGTAATCTTGCATTGTTAGATGGTATTCTTTAGTTCAAGTACTTCAGTGAACTCTTTGTATTTGACTTTGTAGGCAATGAGCCTCCTTTGAGCAGTGAGCTCTGGGCAGTGTACCCAAAGGCATGTGCCTTCCCATTTTGTAATAATTTTAATAGAGTATAAAATCTTGTGGGTTAACCCCCACCGTGGTTTTTCCCTTAACCAGGTTTCCACGTAAAAATCATGGTGTTCATGTGTGATGATCTTATTGCTGCTATTCTTAAGTTCATGCTTCTTTCTTTTTGATGTATGTGGTAAATTAATAAAGGAACATAATAATAAGTTTTGTATAACATTGATTCACCCCCCTCTCAGTGTTCCTTATTTTCAACAATTGGTATCAGAGCTTGGTTCCTTGGAAGAAGTTTAACAGCTTGAGGAAGATCTGGGAAGGTATTTCAATGGGTTCATTCAGGTATTCTGATGGCATCAATGAACAACTTCAAGTTGCTTTAGAAGATCTTGATAGTCTAGAGTAGAAGTCAAAGAACTGAAGGAGAACCTTAAAGACGCTGAGGATTTCATTTAGACTTTAAAAGGGCAACTGAGAAAATCTATGGAAAAAAGGAAGGAGCTACTTCAACGGTTAGCAAATCAGAATGAAGATAATGACATGGATGAGGTTCTGAAGGAGAAGACAAAGGAATGTGAGAAGCTGACAAAAGAAGTTGTTGTTCTAAAACATGAGATGGAATCCGGGGTGATGAGACTAACCAAGGAAATCAAGGAAAGGAAGAAGACTGAGGAAAACCTAAATCAGTCTCTGAAATAAAGAATAGAAGAGTGCTACAGATTGGATAGAATAATTAGCCATCTAGAATCTGATCTTCAAGAAACCAGGTATAAAAAGGAAAATTGTTATTCTCAAACATGACCTAGAAGCTGCAAATGAATACAAAGAGAAGTTCAAGATAAGCTCGGCTAAACTTGAGGTGTTGCTTGATAGTCAGAAGAAGGCAGATGATAAGTGTGGTTCGGGATATGAGAAAGGTGAAAGCTCTGGATCCAGTCAAAGAAATCCTAAAGGAAGAAATCCAAGAAGGAATCCTAGAAGGCCTCCGGTAAGACAACCTAATGCTCAAAGGTATCCATCTTTCAATGGAAATTGTTTCAATTGCAATAAATTTGGTCATAGAGCTACTCAGTGCAGAAGTAGAGTGAATCAAAGTGGTCCATCTTTCTCTAGTCAATGCTTCAATTGTAAAAGGTATGGTCATAGATCCAATGAATGTAGAAGTATGATGATGAACTACTCTAACAATAGAAGAAATGTCAATTCTTTCAATGGCAACTATTTTGCATGCAATAGATATGGACACATGGCTAATCAGTGCAGATCAAGAGGAAATCAAGTAAATGAGCAAAGAAATTTTGTGTTCTTTAATTGCAACAGATCCGGTCATATTGCAAGATTCTGCAGAAGCAGAAATGATGATAGAAAAGGTCTAGTAAATTTTAACCAAAACATGTAGAGACAAGATAAAGGCAAGGGTAAAGTAGATGTGAATTAGATCTAGAATGAAATGAACAAAACATGGGTGAAGAAAGGTGAAATGAATGATGGTGATGGGTCCGCACTGGAATCTGATGCTGATAATTCCTCCAGGAATTGAAATAGGAGCTCAAGCTCAGGGGGAGCTGCATTGAAAATCTAATTCCCCCTTCCAGTAAGTGGGTGCCTGAATCTGGCATGGTGAATGAAGATAAAAGAAGCCTATTGCAGATCTATTGAAGCAAATTCCAAAAGAAAAGAAGCTAACGTGATTGATTGCGGAGCAATTGAAGATTGATTGTATTCAGAAACAGTGTAACTAGATGAATTAGGGCAAAGCATTTATTACAATGGTGAATTAGGTTTTACGGAGCGTAAAAGGTCATTCACTCAACATTTGAATCACTTTGCATTCAAAGAAAACAAGGAGAAGAGTGCCTGAGCTGAGATTTCAAAGATTTGGAGTGCGAAAAGTGAATTTGACAACTAACCCTAACCGATGAAACAAGGTATTCTCTGTAAAGCTCTCTGAATTTGCAATCTCTAGATATCACTACTCTGTTGGTTTTTGACATCACCGAAAGGCCCCAACCTAAATTCAAAAAGCACCCACACAAATCTGTAGAAGTCAATCCATTAGGTGCCTTTTCTAATGTTCTGTGTGGTGTGTTGCACATTGAAGATATTAGGGCTTAGATTCATGCTAGCATAGATGAATTTGGGAATTCAAAGTTAGTAGATTTGTTTAAGAATCACCTGAGGGGTGAGATTTATGGTCTTAAACCTAAGTATAAGGTGCTGCAAGACAAACATTTCATCCAGGTTATTGGGTTCTCATCCTTCGATGAGGATGAGTGGGTCCGGTATGTATTGAGTTAGATGCATGTTGAATTCATGTGGTTGATGAAACCCTTTAAGATCACCAAGGATGCCATCAAGGCCGTAATAGGATTGAACTCATCCGGTGGACTGTTGATGCTAAAATCAGTAAAGAATTAGACTGTAATTGAAACTACCAGATCAAAATTTGATAAGAGGGCAATGACAATAAATGATGTAACTGATCCAGATGTCAAATTTGCATCTATGGTGATTGGGTATAAGATATACCACTCCAGCAGGGAAAACTCTATATCTAGTACAGGCATTTATGCTACTTATCAGATGTTAAAACAAAATGCTGACTATGACTTGTGTGAGCTGCTGCAAAACTAGCTAATGGAGAATCTGAACAATATTAAGAAGGATAAGAAGAATACATTCAAGTATGGTATGTTGGTCCTGTGCTTGTTCTTTTATTTCATGAATGAGTTGCCCGAGAAGAAAAGCCTATGTTGGACTACTAATAAGCCTATTGCCATAGAAATAAGAGAGCACTTGCACAATATTGGTGACTCCAATGCCCAAAGGACTACTCTTTGGGGATATTTCAAGAATTTTTAGAACATGATGCAATCAAGGGAAAGAATCCCTACGTCTGTGGTGGAAAAGTACAAGGATACAATTTGTTTCATGGTGGAAACAGATCAATGTTTGATGGAAGCAGTTGAACCAAGGACTATATGGATCATGCCCATGGGGTATGAAGTTGATGAACAAATACTGGAAATGTATGCTCAACACCTTCTGAACAAACCAAAAGATACATCAGTTGAGAGATTCAGTACATATGGCGAACTTAGTGTGAAACTGCATGTTGAACTTCAGAAACCTGAATCTAAGAGAAAGATTCAAAGGCAAGTTGAAATGTATGCAGAAAGTATTGGAATAACCAGAGAAGCTATGAGATAAAACAAGGAAAGGATAGAGAAAGTTGAGAAGGAGAAGCAGGACAGGGAACAAGGAAGTGTCTGGTAGAATCCCCCTCTAAATCAAGGACTACTAGGAGTTCTGGTACAACCTCTGGTGAATCACCTTCTCCAATTGTAGAGAAATTCAAAGAAAAATCTACCAGTAAGGAAGGAAAAAGAACAAAAGTAATGGCCAAAAGGTCATATGTCAGTGTGGAGAAGGAAGATGAAGAAGAGACTGAGTCAGATGGTGAGGTTAAGGATTTGAAGGCCTCAAGTACTAAGGCTGCTAAAGTGTCTAAGGAGAGGCCCTCCGAAAGCATAAAGTCAGAGAAAGTAGGAGCATCAAGGGTTGCCAAGGACAAGCCCTCCAGAAGTATAAGGGTGAGCAAAAGATGAAAGACTGAGACTCATGTTGAAAAATCCACCCTATTAGTTGAAGATATTGTGAATGTAGCAACTATTCATGGGAATTTGAAGCCCATAACAAAATAGTATGACAACTTTAATAATGTCAACAAGAAAATTTTGGAGGATGCTACTATTAAGTACTTAAATACATTCAACAGAGCACTTGTGGAAATTTTGTCAGAAATTCCTAAGAGTCTAAGTGACATTTTGGAGATGAGAAAAGAAGTTGCTAAAGCAAAGGACTTGGAGCTAAGAGAACATGTGTTGTCCAGTTTGTGTCCGGTGATCTCTAAGAAGAAAGCAAATCAAATTTTTAAAGAAGTAAAAGATGAATTCATAAGCAAGAAAAGAATGAATAAGCTAATGATTGGAGACATTGATGAAGTGGTCAAAGAAACAGAACAAATTCTAAGGAGAGCCCTAGACAAGAATAAGTTTTATGTGGTCACTGAAGAACCTGTTGATGTTGAAGATGCATCCACTCCAAATGATGAAGAGTTGAAGGAAGATGAGCAGCAAGCTGAGGCAAATGATTTCTCTGCTCTAGAAGAGGAAATATTGAATAAAGAAGATGAAGAGATGGTGAAGGAAGGTAATCTTGATGGTGCAGAGGATACTCAAATTCCTCTGAACCAATCTGGTGAAGAAAATACAGAAATGAATGCTCCTACTGAAGGTGATTCTGATAAGAATAAAGAGCAGAAAGTAGAAGAGGTTAAGGACAAGGAAGATCAAGAAGAAGAAACTAATGATGGAATTGATTCATCCACTCTGGATGTTGAGGAATTTGATAAAAATGATGATAATGTTGCTGCTGAGGATACACAAAATCCTCCAGAAAAGAATGTAGAAGACATTTTTTATAAAGATAATAAGGAGGATGCCTCTGCTGATGTTGCAGAGAAAGCAGAAGTAGAGAAAAAGAATGAAAATGTGGTTGACTCCAGAAAGGGAGAAGATGCAGACCCTAAAGAGCATAAAACAGAAACATCATATTGGGAAAGAGACACTGCAAAAGCAGTGAAAGAAATTTTGGAGAAAGATAAACAAGTTGCAGAAGATCTGGATATAATACAAGGTCCAATTAATTTTGATACTCTATCACCGGTACAGAAGATGAAGTTGGCCTCTTTTGTACAAGCTAAGGCCAGAGAGGACATTTTGAAGTTCCATATAGAAGACAGTGAGTTGCTTGATCTTACATCCGGCATTTTGGAGAAAATCATGCCTACATTTTAGAAGGATTCATCAGCACCCCCCTCCGGTCAGTTGAAGAGTCTAATAAATTCTGTAAGTACTCACTTTGAGTCTTTTGAGAAGTCAACAGAAGTTAAAGTCCGGAATGAATTTAATGATAAAAGATTTAGTGAACTGAAAAGAATAATTGATAGTGATAGAATTACGCTGGATACTAGTGTAAAGAGTATTCAAAATGCCCTCACTAAAGGAGGAGATGTGTACAAATTTTGTTTATCTTGGCCAAAAGTTGTAGAGGATATTGAGAAGAAAATAAAGGAGTCTGAGTAAAAATTGTCAAATGTATCTCAATCCTTTAATCCTTTGACAGTATCTATGAAAAGTCAGGAATGTCAAGTAATTAGCTTGATTGATGAAATAAAGAAATTGGTGAAAGAAAAGGAAAACATTGTGGCAAGGATGTGTGAACTCTAGGGACTAATTTTCCCTAAGTTAGAAACACTGTTCAACGCATTGATAGAAGCTCAAGCTGCTACCCTGACAAATGATCCCACTGATCTACAAAAGGCAGAGTCATAGGCATTTTTATTTAGTGATCATATTTCAGTTTTGGGTAGCATGAAGAAAAGTTGAGATAGTGAATTGGCACTATTGAAAAACATTTTTGGTGATGTGTTTAAGTTCATGTAGACAAGACATAAGGATTGCTTGTATATATGCGCCCATGTACATAGAGTTTTTGCATGAATTTTGATATGCAGATCCCAGCCTTTGCCATTGATGTCAAAGGGGGAGTGGAAAGTAGTGAAAAATGAGGAATTCAGCTAAGGGGGAGCATTAGAAATCACAAGTGTACATAGTAAGGGGGAGTTGTTCTAACACTTAGTCATTTTTCACTAAGTGTTGCCATCAATGCCGAAGGGGGAGATTGTTGGCAAGAGACACTGCTAGGCATGTCAGGTGTTGTCATTGATGGTAACTAAATCTATCTTACACATCTGCATTGTATCATTTCATCATACTGGAAGTCAGATTGCAGAGTTGTCTAAGTCCGGATAGACAAGAACAGAGCATATGACAGGGTTCAACTTTTTGGTCCGCATTTATCCACAGGTAATCATATTGTGTTGCAGATCTAAGGGAATGTTAAGGGCTGTCAGGGCTACCTAAATCCAAAGTTTTAGCCTCTGGTGATGAAGGGATTGAAAGGTACAAGCTTTTGAGTAACGGGTCTTGGTTAGACAGTTCAGTCTGGTGAAGAACAAGCCGACTTGGTGTTTGATCCTTGTGTGGATTAAGAGAAGTAGTTGGTTGAGTTATTTATGAGATCCAGAGGTATTGGATGACATGTGTGGTGACTTGAATACATAAATTTTAGTCTACATTGATGTTTGTGCATGGATTCGGCTGACAAAATAATGATCTTGAAATAGTTTCTAAGTTTTCTTGAGGCTAACTGCAGTTGATGAAATTTCATATTGCGGATATATATAATTGATGGGTTTGATAATTTTGGTACATGGATGTGTGAATATAAGGTGAGAGGTGCAAAGTGTAGCAGTATCAAGTGCGAAGCAGAGAGATTTGAGCCTCGGATCATGGCAAAACAGTGAAACAGGGTAGTAAGAGATGAAGTGTATGAAGTCAGTATATTGAACCTAACTGGAACTGTAATCTTGCATTGTTACATGCTATTCTTTAGTTCAAGTACTTTAGTGAACTCTTTGTATTTGACTTTGTAGGTAGTGAGCCTCCTTTGAGCAGTGAGCTCTGGGGAGTGTGCCTTCCCATTTTGTAATACTTTTAACAGAGTATAAAATCTTGTGGATTAACCCCCACTATGGTTTTTCCCTTAACTGGGTTTCCACATAAAAATCCTAGTGTTCACATGTGATGATCTTATTGCTGCTATTCTTAAGTTCATGCTTCTTTCTTTTTGATGTATGTGGTAAATTAATAAAGGAACATAATAATAAGTTTTGCAGAACACTAATTCACCCCCCCTCTCAGTGTTCCTTATTTTCAACAAAGATCACTAGTTTTTTCTTTCTATTACTTATCATGTTATCTAGCCAACCAGTTCATTTTGGTTTAGCAATCACAATGCGATTCGTGGAGGTGTTGTCACCTTTCTCTCTCCTAGGTGGAATTCACATATTGTTGATCATGGATGTGACCCCACCAACTAGGTGTTATGGACCCATTTCAATATTGATAATAATTATTTTGGTATTATTATTGTTTATTCTTCCAATGATGTTGTTGAAAGATCTTCCTTGTGGCAGTGGATCACCAATTCAATGCCTACCACCACTTGGGTTTCTTGCAGAGACTTTAATATAGTTGAGATGGCTTATGATAAAGATCCCATGTGATGGATAGTTGGTGAAAGGGAAGCTTGGTATTACATGCGTACTAAATTAGGCTTTTTTGATACCAACATAGGTCATCACCATAATCTTTCCCACTGGTTTACATGGGGTAAGTTCAGGTCTAGACCTGACAGAATTTGCAAATGACTTGATCGTGCTATGATCTCTACCCGATATTTTTTTCCTTTACCAAATATTTTCCTCTTATTGTGGTACCTTTTCTAGATGTTCTTTTATCTCATCATTCACCTATTCAGTTTCACATTGGATGGAAATTTTCTCATCCCAAGACTAGTAAGACTCAGTTTTTTCTTAATACTTCTTGCTGACTCATCATATCACGTTGTCTCATATATGATGTGTGTGGAATCTTGAAATGAGGCCCACTCAATAGATAGGTTGGATTGATTGGTGGAATAGTGCCATCAAATGCATATCTCATTTCCTCTACATCTATGGTAGTTGGCTTGTTCTTTCCATCATTCATATGAGACCACCACCTTGGAGCTTTTCCAAGCCACCAATGTGCTCAAAGATGACCCTTTCACTTCTAACCTTCAATGGAAGGTGGTTGAGTTTCACTAGAAGAAGTAGATTACTAGTAATAATAATGCTAGAGGTGCCCAAATTAAGGTTCAATTACAATGGATTAAAATTGGAGATCGAGATTCTAAATAATTCTTTCAAGCTCTTCGTGTTCATCATGCATCTCAATCCATCAAGAAAATTCAGGATGGCCACCAGTTGCTCAAGGAGCTCCCAGATATTCTCCAAGATTTTGTGTGCCATTATGAGTAGGTTTTCAAAGCTCAAGAGAATTGTATTGAACATGAACATGCTTTACAAGAGTGTCGTAAGGTTGTTCCTTGTTGGTGCTCTTCCACTCAGTATGTTTTTTGTGATCAGTTTCTCTTTATTGTTGACCTCCATGAAGTTGTCTTCACCATGGTCAATGATAAAGCTCCAGGATGTGATGGATTTCCTTATGAGTTTTATAAATAACTCTGGGATTATGTGGGATAAAATCTTCATAAGGTTTATCTTGAAGCCTTTCATTCTATTTCCTTAAGAAATATTATTAATAAAGGAAATATCAAACTCATACCTAAGTCCAGGGATCCTAATGATATGTTTAACTGTTAAACAATCACTTTGCTTAATGTCTCTTACAAGATCATACAAAGGCACTTGTTTAAATTTGAGACATCTTCTCCTATAAATTGTTCGCCATGAGCAAATTGGTTTTATCAAATCCAGGTTTATTCTAGATAATATTATTTCCATTTGGGAAGGCATGGAATGGGCCTGTTGCTCACAACAATAAGCAATTTTTATCAAAATTGATTTTCGCTAAAGCCTATGATTGCATAGAATGGCCCTTCATCATTGTTATGCTTCAAGCTCTTGGATTTGGTCCTCATTTTATGCAATTTATGTATATGTTTTTTTCAGATGCATCAACTTGTATCACTATCAATGGCCATCAATCTTCAACTATTGGTATTTTCAATTCTATCCGTCAAAGATGTCCTCTTGCTCCTACTTTTTATGTTCTTGTTGCATAAGTCTTTGGTTATCTACTTGCCAATGTTGTTTCCCAATAGATTGTCAAAGGAATATATCTTCCTAATTCCTCTGCTCAATAGGTGAATGGCCATTTTGTTGATGATTCTTTCCTCAATCTCTTGGAAGAGGAGAGTAATATTAAGCAAGCTCTTTCTTGTCTGGACATTTTTTTTATAAATTCTCTATTTCAAGTATTTAGTGGCAAAAAACTCAATGTTATTATCAATCCATTCTTCCTAAACCTCATTGCATTGACTATTTTGGATGGAAGTGGATTGATTATGGGGATATTTTTAGATTTATAGGCATCCCTTTTGCTTTTCAAGCTTCTCCAGTTGTACTTTAACAAGAAGTCATCTCCTGAATTAAAAATAAGTTGGCTTATTGGATCACTAAGCCTTTGTCTCTTGCAAGGAAATTCCATATTTGTTCTAAAAGCCTTGTATCTACTCATGTTTATTAATCTTCTTGATGGGTCCCTTCTAAAGCCTCTTACCAAAAACTTGGAAAGCCTCTTAGGGATTTTCTTTGGGCCTCTTCTAAGAACCACAAAGGATTTCATAGGGTTTCTAAGAATTCTATTGCCTCTCTCGTGATTCTGGAGGGTTGCGTTTTGTTGGTGATTGTTTTGATGCAATCATAACAATAAGTTAAAATTCACATATAATGAACTGAAACTATACTTGAAAGATAAGAAGGAATCACTTAAGATTCAATTAATCCCAAGTCTACAATGGTACGGTTGGTCAAATTCAGTTGGTCAATGTGAAGCTGTAATGTTCAAGGGGCCTTACGTAGTTTAGAGTTTCTTTGTGGTTTACTAGACTAAGATTATGCAAAAGGTCATAGATATCAACAAGTATTTTGTTCATTTGCATACAAGTGTTACTGTGCTGCAAATTTTAGATGGTTTTCTTGAATTATTGCAGCTTTCTCCTTTATACACTTATGAAAACTGTCTACCTTCTACTCTGTTGTGCATGCTTCTTCAAATTTTGAGACAACCTCCTTTAGATTTCTACGTTTTTAGCTAAATATTTCAGATGGGTTGGGAAAAGTTTAGAAAGATTTAATCTACACCTCATTTACTCTACCAAAGGATCTAATTGTTCTGTTATGCACTATGCAAATCATACAGCAATTTGATCAAATCCACAGTAAAAAACCTTAAATGCAAGTTCTGAGCATTTTCACAAACATACATTTAAAATTGCAAGCTCTCAAAGAAAATATTTCAAAATACAAAGAAGAGTAGGAGAACACTCAGAAGATAGATGCAGAACTCCAGATTCTATTGTATTAGAAACAAACAGTCATACATGATTTACAATGTTGGAATGACTCTTAGTTTCATTGATCAAACTACAGAGAACTTACAAGCTTTACAGATACAGTAAGGAAGCCAGACATTCCACGCACACCTTACTGTAGACATAGGTGACCTCCTTCTACTTCTAAACTAAAAGGTTCCTCTATTCTAAATGTTACTTCTACAAATTCCTGCTGATACAAATCTCTATGTAGCCCCTGTGTAAAGTATTACAGTGCAGAGAGGCACAATATAAAGACTTTCTGATTGTCCTCACTACAGCAACAACCTAACTAAACCCCTAGTTACAGTAGTAAATGTAGGTGAACCAATTCTCTAAAATATCTCTAAGCAGTGTCAAATCCGGGTGAAATATTGCCCCTTCTGAGAAGCTCTGGCAGCTCAGCAATAACTTTTGTTTGTCTGCTGCAGTAATGTTCTCAGCTGCAACTTTGTCATCCATTTGAATGGCCTTGACTTCTTCACACTTGATCTTTATCTTCTTGCTCCTGAGATCAAATTTTCTTCCTCCATGATGTCACTATGATCAATTTCCAGCTACTTTCTCAACTGCAAGCCTGCAAAACAAGACAAGCATTAAGTACCACATTTATCAAATGAACAGCAGCAAACTAAAATACCTGTTTAAACCAAGATGACCGTGTAAAATGTGGAAATCGGGCCCAAAATCAGCAGAAACCGCGTTCAAAACTGCACACAGACTGCTCAAAACCATGGGTCAACTACCATTGACCAGAAAAAAATGCCACGGGCGCCAAAAAGTGTTTAAAATTCCATCGCCTTTCATTTCCCACCCATCGGCGTGATAATTGCCATCGGCGAGTCCAAAAATACCTTGGGCGATGTTCGTTGTTTGGCCGATGGCCGTTATCGCTTTATTTCCTCCTTGTTTCCTTCCATCGGCGAGATCCTATCGATATAGCCCTAGCGGCTTGCATTTTCTTCTTATCGGGCTGACACTATACTATCGGCAAGTCTCGAACCTCCTCCGCCGATGACCTTTGTCTCATCAATGCCGCCACTTATCGGCGTGACTCCTGCTGATCTCCCCTTAGTCATATTCTCCATTGGCGTGAGATCGCCCATCGGCGACTCACAAACTCCCCCTGCCGATGCCTTTCGTTACACCGACAGCCTTCCCGTCGGCGTGACTCTTACCGACAAACCTCCACATCCTTACCCTTCCTCCCTTCCGGCATGAGCCTTACTCATCGGCGCACTCTAAAAATTTCCAGTTGATCACTCATGTTCAGCCGATGCATCTCCCTTTGTATTTTATTTCCTCTTCGATATTTCCACTTGCACCCTTTTTGCTTTGCATTTCAGCTTGTATCTCGGCAATGTATGTTTCAAAAATATACAAGCCGCGGAATATACAAGCAAATAACTTCATCTTATAATCATTTCGGTTCCAGCGCTTGTATAAAGCGCTTTTATGTGAACAGTGCATTGTATGTTCCGCTTGTATGTGAAAACATACAAGCGCCGAATATACGACTTAACTTGTTTTAATAAGTCTGTCGAGTCCGCGTTGTATATTGGCATTGTATATTGACCTGTATGCTCCGCTCCTTTCTTTTCAAATCCGCGGATATACAACGAATTAGCACCATTTGATAACCCTTTCGGGTCCGCCATTGTATATTGTCATTGTATATTGACCTGCCAAACATACAAACGCCAAATACAAAGTGCATTTAAAACATCAATTTATTTTAACCTAAAACCACTTCGGGTCCATCTTGTATGTGTGCATAAACCTTTATTAAAACGCATACAAGGAAAACGACATACAAGCGGCCTTGTATATGAACACGAATGCAAAAGCGACTAAGTATAGAAATGACTTTGCACATACAAAGGACTTTGCATATGCCAAGCGATAGACAAACCTGAATGTACATTTTACCAAAATGATCATAACTTGCAAAATATGGCAAATTTTAAGATGGTTCAAAAAGCAACCCTAGCTCGTTTTTCACAAGGAATCCAACCATATCATGCATTGGTACTGAAAATGTATTATTTTTTATTTTTAACAAGGTTTGCAAATTTGACTCTCTTTTCCCTTTACCACCAAGCAGAACAACACACACAAAAGCAAAAAAAAGCAAAGCCACAGCAGGGGTCCTCATTTTGCTAAGGAGCAAAATGGGGCGTGTTGTGAACATCACAACAACTAGCAACCAAACACAACAATTAAATTCAAAGTGTTCAAGAAAACTAGATGAAATAAATGCATAATTTCTGACTATCCTTCCTGCAAATTATCATTCAGCTTGAGACTTAAGGTATTCAATAAGGGTGCATGAACTTCCATTTTCAGTTTAATTGTGTGCACGTGATTAATTATCCTCATCTTGAAGATTAGTTGAACAAACCAGTGACTAACATTAGCCTACGTAGGTGAGGATATTCCCTCATAGCCGACCGGATAGAGCCTTGCTGCCAGCGAGCGTTCATAGCCCCGGCAAGGTTATCGTTACAATTCTCCTAAGTAGAGCCCCACTGCCAGCGAGCGACTATAGCCCCGGTAGAGTTACTTTGATGGCTTAATCTGGATTTTTAGTATAATCCGCTTTATTTATTTATTATTTTATATATATATATATATATATTATATTTATGATTTTGAAAGATTTCACAAGATATAACAATTTGTAACTTCATGATGCAAGGAGTGGACACTTGCTGAAATTAAGCTGAGAATTGTAATGGTAGCAAGGGTGACCTCTGATTTTTCACCTAATATCTACACTGGTAAGTTCAACAAACCTAAGGATTTTAGGTGTGTCGTCGTGAAAAACTTGCTTCGAATTCTCAATCACATTTATTGAATACGAAACTTCAGAAGATAAATAACTCTCTACATTCCTGACAGTAACAAGTTATGTGTAAATTGCAAATGATTAACTTGAATATCCTAAATTTTATATGGTTTTGAATGGTTGCTAGTTTGCTCCTTAATACTCTAAAGTAAAATGAAGATCCCTGCTGAGGAGACAACAAACAAACCAAACAAACAGGCTGTACAAAAGCAAAAAAAGAAGAAAAAAATTGTACAAACAGAAAGAAATAGAAAACAGAAACAAACAGAAGACAAACTGTACAAACAACCAACCCAAAAAGAAAAGAGCAAACGAAGAACTGTACATTACTTACAGCACTTTACACCAAAATGGACTGCCCTTTACCTTAGGCCTGGAAGTAGTGTTTCAAATGTTGGCTGTTAACTGGTAATGGCACGTCTTCTCCAGTCAAGATCTTAAGTCTGAATGTGTTATCTCCTATTATTTCTGAGACTTGTAATGGACCTAGCCATAATTTATCGAATTTTCCATGGCTTCCTTTCTTTTCATGTGCTTTGTCCCAGCACAGCACTAAGTCTGATATCCTAAATGTTTTGACTCTTGCCCTTTTATCAAACCACCTCTTAACAACCGCTTGGTGTTTGGCAAACTTCTCGATGGCTTGATCCCTTTTCTCATCTAATTGTAGCATTTGCACTATTCTGGCTTCCCTATGGTTATCAAAGCCTAGATACTCATTGGCAAACTTCCAGGTTGGTATTCTCAGGTTTACTAGAAGTATGGGATCAGTCCCATAAACTAAATGATAAGGTGTGCTACCTAAAGTTGTTTTAAACTTGGTCCTATCTACCCATAATGCGTATCTTAACAGGGTATTCCACTCTCTAGGACTCTTTGCAATTAACCTCTTGATTATGTCTAATAAAATTTTGTTCGTTGATTCAGCCAGTCCATTACCTTGAGGGTAATAATTCAAAGAAAACCTTAAAATGATCCCGTATTCAAATGCCCATTTAGAGAACTTTAAAGAAGATAAAGCAGGGCCATTATCACATACCAATGAATAGGGAGTTCCAAACCTGGTGATGATGTTTTCTTCAAGAAACTTGATAACTACCTCAGTTGTGGAAAATTTGCAGCAGGTGGCCTTGGTCCACCTTGTACAATACTCTGTTACCGTCAGTATAAATTTGTGTCCTGCAGAAGATGGGGGATTGATGACTCCAATAAAATCCAAGCCCCACTGTGCAAACGGTCTTGATTCAATTACAGGTTGTAGTGGATTGGCCTGATTTCTCCCTTTGTCTGCTGCAATCTGACAGGTGTGGTAACTTCTGATGTGACTCTTAGTGTCTTTGAACATTGTGGGCCAGTAATAGCCCGCCCTCAATATTTTATGTGTTGTAGCTAGATGGGAACCATGGCCGGTTCCGTACTTGTCATGTAATTCTGTCAACACTTTATCAGCTTCAGTTCTGTTTATGCATCTCAGATAAATTCCATCATGGTTCTTCCTGAATAGAAGACCTCCTTACACCATATAATTTTGTGCCTTAATCTTCAAAGCTCTCCTCTAAGAAGCTTTCATCTTGTTTGGGTACTTTCCAGCTATCAAGAAGGTGCTTAAATCATCATACCAGCCTGATGCGCTCTGGGAATTCAATACGTATTGCTGTTTTATCAAATATGGATCCATATTTGTTATTGTCTGCACCAACGCCTGCCCTCTGACCAACTTCATGGGAATGATGTCCATGTCAAATTCTTGCAGCGTGGTGATCCACTTGGCTCTTTTTTCTCCAGGCTCGTTCTGCATCAGCAACATTTTTACTGCTGCATCTGGCACTATGGCTTTGATCTGGCTGCGCAGAATGTAGTGTCTGAATTTTTTCACAGCCTTTACTAATGCAAATGCCTGCCTCTCGATGTCTAGATACCTCAACTCTGCATCCTTCGGAAGCGCGCTCATAAATGCTATGGGCCTCTCTTCATTGTTTTCACCTTTCTGCGTTAAGGCAGCCGCGACTGAATGAGAAGATGCAAAGGAGTAGATGTAAAATGGGCTTGTGTAGTCTGGACTTGCCAATACAAGGGCATTAGAAATTGCCTCCTTAATATCTTCAAATGCGGCTCTGGCCACTGGCGTCCATTCCATCTGCGCATCCTTCTTCAACATGGCATTTAACGGCTGCACGATCTCTGCAAAACCCATGATAAACTTTCAAACAAAGTTAATTTTACCAAAAAATGATTTCAACTCTTTCCTACTGTTTGGTATTTGCAATTTTTTTATGGATTCTATTCTATCCGGATCAATTGAAATTCCACCTTCAGAAATGACATGGCCTAATAATTTACCTTCAGTTACACCAAATATACATTTCTTAGGATTAAGGGAAATCCCATACCTTTCACATCGCTTGAGTATTTTCCTAAGATCTTCAGCGTGAGTGGATGCATCCTTGAAATACACAGTTAAATCATCCATATACACAACAATGCACTTGCCTGATAATCCACAGAATGCAATGTCCATGGCTCTCTGAAAAGTAGCACCTGCATTGATCAGACCAAAAGGCATTCTTCTATATGCATAATTTCCCCATTTGCAAGTGAAGGTGGTCTTTAGTCTATCTTCTCTATCAATTAAGACCTGGTTATAACCTGAAAAACCATCTAAAAAAGACATCATCTTTGCCCCGTTTACTGCTTGCAGCACTTGTCTATAGGTGGCAGAGGATAATTATCCTTTTCAGATGCTTTGTTTAAATTTCTAAAGTCTACGCATAACCTGATGTCTCCATTTTTCTTCCTTACTGGTACTAAGTTAGCTACCTAGACAGAATGTTTGACTGGGAAAATTATCCCAGCAGACAGCAATTTTTTAACTTCCTCAAAGATTAAAGGCTCTAGAATGGTGTTCACAGGCCTTTGTTTCTGCCTAAATGGTTTGACTTCTTTTCTTAAAGGTATTACGTGAGTTATGATGGACTCATCAAATGTTTTCAAGTCTTCATACGTCCATGCTATGACATGTTTATATTCTTTCAGAACGTCTAAAACCTCCTTTCTAATTTTCTCAGAGCAAGCTTTCCCAATTAGTACATTTTGTGGATTTAGCTCTGTCCCTAAGTTATGTAAATCACACTTACCCCCCTCTATTTTGGGCAAGTCTTTCTGTCTCATTACTCCATCGAAGTCAAAGATATGTTCTAATTCAATTACTCCTTTTGGTAAGAAGTTGCTTTTCAAATTGATTATATCCTCTTCGTCCCATGTTACTTCAGGCCTTTCTTGCTCATCAATGATTTGAGCCTCTAATGCCTCATTACAAGTCAGAAAATCAATAATTTGTTGATCCCCTCCAAATACCTGAAAGTATGTAACGTTGTCTAGTATACTGGGTACGTTAACTAGCTCAACAGCAAATCGTCTCAATCCTGACAGCGCCAATGGTTCTAATGTACTAGCAGCAACTGCTAGCGCATCCGGCCTATGGTTCAGCTCTCTAGGGACATGCTCTAAGTTAAAAGCATCAAATGTATCTATTAAACCCCATACCCTATGTCTGTAACTAATCATCTTCTTGTAATTGCAGGCATATAGTTTCCTCACTTGTCTGACTACTAATTCAGAGTCTGAAAATACTCTGACCATTTTCACCCTTTTCTTGATGGCCATGACAAGTCCTAAAATTAGGGCCTCATATTCAGCAATATTATTAGTATAGGAAAATTGTAATCTATATGCTGCCAGATGTGATTTTCCTTGTGGATTTATGAGTTCAACACCTGCACCTGCGCCCTGTTTTGATTTGGACCCATCACATTTTAATGTCCACATGCTATTTTTACTTTTCTGACCTTTTATCTTAACATGCATTGTCTCTTTTATTGCCTGTGGGGTGTTGTCCTGTTTATTCATGGGTTTTTCTATTTGGTTAACTTGCATATGTGTATTTTTAGTTTGCAACTCAGAAAGACAACTACCCTTGTCCTTTATTCCTTTTCCTAAAGCTGGAATCAAGGCATCTATATCATCCTGAACATATTTCTGTGTTGAACCAGGATTCTCATTTTCCTCTTGTAACTCTATCTTCCCTATGCATTTTTTGTATTCATATTCAATGATGTCTTTGCATATTTCACAACTCTCCTCAGAATGTTGCCTATCATGGACTTTACACCTGTTTTTATATAATTTACATTAGACCGGCAGATTGTGTTTAACGCACTCTTCCACCTCTTGTCTAATGGCACGACCAAATTTGTCTATTGCATTGTTTTCTTCATCTGAAGGATTTCCATCAGACTCAATGAATAATGCCGTCCTATTGCTGACACATTTTTTTCTAATATTTAACATCATGATCTCTTCAATCTGCACCCCATTGTTGGTAATTCTATACACACCCGGTTCAACAGCAGCATACAATATTTCATTAATTCGATTATACTCTATTATCATATGTTTCATTCTGGGTTCTGCCTCTATTCTGATCTGGTTTGGGACACCCCTCCAAGGTAGCCACATATGTGAAAAGTCAGTGGCCATATATCCGTTTAATGTCTTGGACCAATCCCTATTCAACAACATTCCATAATTTATGGGTATATCCACTACTTGAATATCAATGATTTGGCTTACCCTAGGGTCTGAGGCCAATTTCATTTGAATGTTCATGAGTTCTCCTATCACACTAACCTCAGTCTTATCTAATTGTGTGACAACCTTGGTAGATTTGGTGGGGTCAGCCCGAGAGTCTCGCATATTCCTAAGGGCATTACGTTGGCTGAGGCACCAAAATCTACCATGCAATTGTGTATATTCTTCCCACACAATCTAACAGTTAACAAGAAAGGGGGAGTATCCCTCTTATCCGCATGTATCACTACATTTGTATTGGAAGGGTGCTCAACTTTCTTATTCCTCTCTTTAGGCGGTGAATCTCTATTAGGAACAGTTATATTAGCAGGCACCTCGTTTGTCATGGATGTATCCAGAGATTTTATAAAAGCATTTCTGATCCCTGGGGTCTTCAATAATTCATTTAGAGGTATACTGCCCTTAATTTTCTTTATTTCCTCCGACAAGTAACTCATTAATCTTGTTGTCTCTATCGTTTCAGTTTTACTTGTTTCATCCTCTTGTACTGCTGTCCCATTATCTGTGTGCTGATTAGCTTTAAGTATGGCAGGATTGTTGCTAGCATTCTGATCTGGGGGTGTACTGAAGTTATTTGGAGGAACGGAAGTGGTAAAAGGTCCTTGTGGCCTAGGGTTGTTCCTCAAATTGTAGGTGTAGTTTTTATTTGTCTGTTGAAAGGCTTGCACCTCTTCTGTTTCATTTAATATCTCATTTTCAGATTCAAAGGGAAACTGAAAAGCATTTAACACAAAGGCTGATTCAGGATAAAGGTTTTCAAAATAGTATGGTTCATCTTCTAGCAATTCATCCTCTTTCTCTTCTGTAGTAGCAAAGGTAAACGTTTCTAAGACTAATGCCGTGTCATATCCTGAGGGTACTACCTCATTACCCTTAGGAATGAGAAATTCAGAGGTAGGAGGCCGCACATCTATATTAAAAATGCTGGTTGCTAAGTGGAACTGTGGACAGTCGTGCTCAGCATGGGCATTAGTATTGTGAAATTTGCACCAATTTTTGGGTGCAGTACTGGCCATTTGTATGCTAGCCACTTGTTTTGCATCATGATTGTCTATATTCTCAAAAGGAGAAGCTAGAGTACTGTTGTTGGGCCCAGTGTTCCATGTCTTGGGTGGCCTAGGTTGATTCTGATTTCTGTTATTATTACCCCAGGTCCTATTATCTGTCACTGGCCCTCTATTTTGCATTGGTTGCCCCTGGTTGGGGCCTTGATGCTGATTATAGTTTTGGTTTTGATTGTACTATTGATTTTGATTGAAACTATAATTCTGATTTTGGCCTTGGTTGTGATTTTGATGTTGACTGTAGTTTTGGTTGCCTCTTCCATAGAGGTTCTCATTTCTTAGCTGTGTCACTTCGGTGGTTAACCTTTTCAAATGTGCAGTGATCTCTTTGATTTCTTCCCTATCCTCTTGTGCTTTTGCCACAGTTGTATCCCTAGGAGGTTGGAAGAAAGGCTGACCATTATTTTGACTGTTATTGGAAGTGCTAGCCGTGTAAGGAGTTATAGCTTGGATTGGGGTAGGACTATACATAGGTGTGTAAGGAGGAACCGGATTTAATAGTGGAGTGTGTTGCATAGGGGCTCCATTCCATGGTTGTGCCTGATTCTGCACCCCAAAATTTCCTCCATTAACAAATGGACTATAAGTTGTATGTCTCATCTCTTGATTCACTGAGGCTACCTCTTTATAGGCTTTGGATATTGAATCTATGTCAGGTTTTCTTTTGACAAACATGGCAGTTAAAGGATCCAAGGCAGCATAGTACATAGCCAACAGGGGAGCATCATCTATGGTATAAGGGGCTACCAGCCTAGAATAGGCCTTTTGAAATCGGTCATTGAAATTATCAATCAATTCTCCCTCACCTCGTTTTATAGCATCCAATTTATGATACAAAGCACAAGGGTCAATGGGTCCTCTAAATCTTGACAGAAAAGCCTCTTCCATAAGTGACCAGGAAGAAATGTAATCGTTGGGTAAGTTTACATACCAGCTAGAGGCGTGTTCATTAAAGGTGTAGGGAAACAATCTACACACAACATCCTCGTGCTCTAACATAGCCCTAAAACATGCTTCCTTAAATATTCTAATATGATCTTCTGGATCCTGA
Source organism: Cunninghamia lanceolata (assembly GCA_027924645.1). NCBI lineage: Eukaryota > Viridiplantae > Streptophyta > Pinopsida > Cupressales > Cupressaceae > Cunninghamia > Cunninghamia lanceolata. Next base: position 5,042,903 of record BSBN01000524.1, read on the forward strand.
TGCCACTGGTATTTAGGACATATCTTTTCTGGATTTTTGGGCATCTCATGATAATCGTTGAAGAATATGGGAGAATGAACATTGAAAGAAGCCATTGCAGGTGTTTGGGCTTGACCTGAGCCTGTAGGAATACCTGGATTGATTGGTGGATTAGGATTTACAGGAGGATCGAGACCTCCAGGAGTGCCTGAACCAAGATTTAAAGATCTAAACAGTGATCTGTCAGGACTCACAACACTACGGATGTCAAAAGGTGACCCAGGAGGTGTTCCAGATGAACTTCCTACTTGCGATATTTTGGGATTCCAGATTAAAGGTTTTCTACTTTGCCTTGTATCAGGTAGTTGCACAAATATATCTCCTGAACTGGGTTTAGACCTAGTCACTCTATTACTGTTATTAGCCAGTTTGAAACAAACTCTAACTCAGGGGGCCCTCCTAGCGCCAGAAAATTGTTGGTGATTGTTTTGATGCAATCATAACAATAAGTTAAAATTCACATATAATGAACTGAAACTATACTTGAAAGATAAGAAGGAATCACTTAAGATTCAATTAATCCCAAGTCTACAATGGTACGGTTGGTCAAATTCAGTTGGTCAATGTGAAGCTGTAATGTTCAAGGGGCCTTACGTAGTTTAGAGTTTCTTTGTGGTTTACTGGACTAAGATTATGCAAAAGGTCATAGATATCAACAAGTATTTTGTTCATTTGCATACAAGTGTTACTGTGCTGCAAATTTTAGATGGTTTTCTTGAATTATTGCAGCTTTCTCCTTTATACACTTATGAAAACTGTCTACCTTCTACTCTGTTGTGCATGCTTCTTCAAATTTTGAGACAACCTCCTTTAGATTTCTACGTTTTTAGCTAAATATTTCAGATGGGTTGGGAAAAGTGTAGAAAGATTTAATCTACACCTCATTTACTCTACCAAAGGATCTAATTGTTCTGTTATGCACTATGCAAATCATACAGCAATTTGATCAAATCCACAGTAAAAAACCTTAAATGCAAGTTCTGAGCATTTTCACAAACATACATTTAAAATTGCAATCTCTCAAAGAAAATATTTCAAAACACAAAGAAGAGCAGGAGAACACTCAGAAGATAGATGCAGAACTCTAGATTCTATTGTATTAGAAACAAACAGTCATACATGATTTACAATGTTGGAATGACTCTTAGTTTCATTGATCAAACTATAGAGAACTTACAAGCTTTACAGATACAGTAAGGAAGCCAGACATTCCACGCACACCTTACTGTAGACATAGGCGACCTCCTTCTTCTACTTCTAAACTAAAAGGTTCCTCTATTCTAAATGTTACTTCTACAAATTCCTGCTGCTACAAATCTCTATGTAGCCCCTGTGTAAAGTATTACAGTGTAGAGAGGCACAATATAAAGACTTTCTGATTGTCCTCACTACAGCAACAACCTAACTAAACCCCTGGTTCAAACCCCCGGTTACAGTAGTAAATGCAGGTGAACCAGTTCTCCAAAATATCTCTGAGCAGTGTCAAATCTAGGCGAAATATTGCCCCTTCTGAGAAGCTCTGGCAGCTCAGCAATAACTTCTGTTTGTCTACTGCAGTAATGTTCTCAGCTGTAACTTTGTCCTCCATTTGAATGGCCTTGACTTCTTCGCACTTGATCTTTATCTTCTTGCTCCTGAGATCAGATTTTCTTCCTCCATGATGTCACGGTGATCAATTTCCAGCTACTTTCTCAACTGCAAGCCTGCAAAACAAGACAAGCATTAAGTACCACATTTATCAAATGAACAGCAAGAAACTAAAATACCTGTTTAAATCAAGATGACCGTGTAAAATGTGGAAATCGGGCCCAAAATCAGCAGAAACCGCGTTCAAAACTACACATAGACTGCTCAAAACCATGGGTCAACTACCACTGACCAGAAAAAAAATGCCACGGGTGCCAAAAAGTGTTTAAAATTCCATCGCCTTCCATTTCCCGCCCATCGGCGTGATAATTGCCATCGGCGAGTCCAAAAATACCTTGGGCGATGTTCGTTGTTTGGCCGATGGCCTTTATCGCTTTATTTCCTCCTTGTTTCCTTCCATCGGCGAGATCCTACTGATATAGCCCTAGCGGCTTGCATTTTCTTCTTATCGGGCTGACACTATACTATCGATGAGTCCCGAACCTCCTCCGCCGATGACCTTTGTCTCATCGATGCCACCACTTATCGGCGTGACTCCTGCCGATCTCCCCTTAGTCATGTTCTCCATCGGCGTGAGATCGCCCATCGGCGACTCACAAACTCCCCCTGCAGATGCCTTTCGTTACACCGACAACCTTCCCATCAGCTTGACTCTTGCCGACAAACCTCCACATCCTTACCCTTCCTCCCTTCCATCGGCATGAGCCTTACTCATCAACGCACTCTAAAAATTTCCAGTCGATTGCTCATGTTTAGCCGATGCATCTCCCTTTGTATTTTATTTCCTCTTCGATATTTCTGCTTGCACCCTTTTTGCTTTGCATTTCAGCTTGTATCTCAGCAATGTATGTTTCAAAAATATACAAGCCGCAGAATATACAAGCAAATAACTTCATCTTATAATCATTTCGGTTCCGGCGCTTGTATAAAGCGCTTGTATGTTTCGCGTGTATGTGAACAGTGCATTGTATGTTCCGCTTGTATGTGAAAACATACAAGCGTCGAATATACAACGACTTAACTTGTTTTAATAAGTCCGTCAGGTCCGCGTTGTATATTGGCATTGTATATTGACCTGTATGCTCCGCTCCTTTCTTTTCAAATCCGCGGATATACAACGAATTAGCACCATTTGATAACCCTTTCGGGTCCACCATTGTATATGTGTTTGTATCTTCCAAATATACAAGCACCGAATGTTCATTGATTTAACAATGTTTAATGACTTTTTCGGGTCCGCCATTGTATATTGTCATTGTATATTGACCTGCCAAACATACAAACGCCAAATACAAAGTGGATTTAAAACATCAATTTATTTTAACCTAAAACCACTTCGGGTCCATCTTGTATGTGTGCATAAACCTTTATTAAAATGCATACAAGGAAAACGACATACAAGCGACCTTATATATGAACCCGAATGCAAAAGCGACTAAGTATAGAAATGACTTTGCACATACAAAGGACTTTGCATATGCCAAGCAATAGACAAACCTGAATGTACATTTTACCAAAATGATCATAACTTGCAAAATATGGCGAATTTTAAGATGGTTCAAAAAGCAACCCTAGCTCGTTTTTCACAAGTAATCCAACCATATCATGCATTGGTACTGAAAACGCATTATTTTTTATTTTTAACAAGGTTTGCAAATTTGACTCTCTTTTCCCTTTACCACCAAGCATAACAACACACACAAAAGCGGAAAAAAAAAAGCAAAGCCACAGCAGGGGTCCTCATTTTGCTAAGGAGCAAAATGGGGCGTGTTGTGAACATCACAACAAGTTTGCTTTCAATTCAACACCAAGGTATGGATCTTTATGATAAATAGATCATTCCAGCCCTTGAAGGTAACAACACTTAGAAAATTCTTGTACGTCATTGCATTTCCTTAGGTGTTCCTCTTCAAAAACAAGCATGGAAGGGGATTGGTTTTCACACCCTTCTTATTATGAAATACTTTGTTCAAGTCCAAGGGAATTTTTTTATCAAAAGTATTTGGAAAGCTTAGGAAGCCATGAAGCATTAGATTCTTTGGAATGGCACTGGTTTTTGCAATGGCCTTTCCAAAAATTAATAATCCATTTGGTGGTCTCCAGTTCTCACTTATCAAGATTGCCCTCTAGTCGAGGTCCCTTGGGTTCGTGCTTTGAGGTTTTTCAAGAATGGGATTAAGACTCTTTTAGATTTATTCTCCAAAACAACCAATAATTTTTTTATGTTGGCCAGAAGCCAAAGATAAGTATCATTTGTGCAATCAGGATCATGAAACTTTCCAGGTGATTCTTGAGGTTCTGCCAATAGAAATTATTCATAAAATTGGGGTTCGTATCTTTAAACTATGGTGGAAAGATTGGAAATAGTGTCCAGACACACCATTTCACAAATACAAACCTTGTAAGGGTTATTCATGACTCTCACCACATTTTCTTATGGTTCCTACTTTGGACCAAAGATGGTTACTTCGGTCTTCTTTGACTATCTAGCAACGCAGATTTAGCATTGTTTCGTCAGCTATTATTGAACCCAAGCTTGCTTATTTTGCTTGGTGTCTTTTATTTCAAGGTCTTCCTATTGGTTCCAGATTGACCCATCTTGGAATTAAGGATCATAGATGTCATTTTTGTGGCTATCAAGAAATGCTAAAGCCTCTCTTTTGGTTTTTCTAGGGCTCAGGCAACCTGGACTTGGATTCATGATTTCTTCAAGCCTTTCTAGCCAGAACCTTTTTCCTGGAATATGGTATTATTAGGGTATTGACCTAGAATCCCTTTTAGATTTACCCAATTTTTTTGTGCTTTTAAGGTGGAGATTCTTTTCAACATATGGAAGGATAGAAATTATTCTTTATTTTATAGCAATGTAGTTGATTCCAATTTTTGACTTTATTATAAAAGCAATGATTTGTTCCAATGTTCTTATATAGATTAAGGTGCAAGTTAACAAAATTTCCCTTCAGGTTGCACATCTGTAAATGCTTCTTGACCACTGGGGCAATGCCCCTTGCACTATGGCTAGAGTTCCCCTAAATCCTACTTCTAGCTGAGGTCGATCTCTGCCTCATGAACATCACAAGGGACGTAGTCATTCTACTTATCGAGAACAAGATGCTCATTCCCAAGCCTCTTAGCCTCATGGAAGGAGAGATCATGCTCAACAAGGCTGGCTTCAACCTTCTCTCCATCACTCTACTTCTCCCAACATTTGGCCATGGTTCTATAGGTTGGCCAACCTTTGGCAAGCTCCCTTGGCTGGCTCTTGCCATTTCTCTTTCTCGTAACAATTCGATTAAGGATGACAATAAGAAGGAAGTTGCTAATGATGGTAATGATGGTTGGGATCCTCCTAAGGACACCTTGGACCTTGTTAATGTATGCAGAAAACTGGATGACTGGGACCCTCCTCCTCCCAATGCTATAGCTCTTACCACGTAGAGACCTCTTTTTTTTCTATTTCTAGGCATTGGTCCCGTTTGGACTTCGAGGTGTGTATTTTTCCACCCACCTTTTTGTTGTGAATATGTGTAATATTATTTCCTAATTAATAATATAGACACTTATTCATCAAAAAATACTAGTTCATCTTCATGGACTATGGAAAAATAATGTCTACTAATGAGATTGTATTTTTGTTTTCTTAGTAAACCCAAAATGTCTTGGCTATGTTCAACTAAGACCCCATAGGGAACCATGTTACATCTCCTAGTATTTATACTTTATTTTTACGAACTATTATTTAGTATAATTATTTTAAATTTTATATTGGGGATCTATTGAGGGGCCTCAACCCTACTACATCAAGAATAAATATCTACATATAACCAATAAAACCTACAGAATGTAGTACATAAGACTACCATCTAACAATATACAGTACCAATAACCTAAAGCATAAACTACATCTACTAATAAATGATATCATGGATAATATTCTACCAACCAAATCGACACTAGCTCAACCATAACCTCCACAAAATTAAACTACGTTATAAAAGCAATGATAATAAACTACCCAACATAACCAGCCATAGACAAGGGAACTACATAGGCTCATGAGCACTACCACTACCATGCATTGTTGTCTTCCATCATTCTAAAACATGACTATACATGTCATTTCTTGAAATTGGAGTAACTCCAAACATAGGCACAAACACACCCACAATAAGAATTGTACTATGGACATTCAATCTTTTAATTATCTCTATCCTAGGCACTACCCTAGTCAACAATCCATTCTCTACCATCAACATCGTAAAACCATTGGTCAACTCCAAGATGCAATTATGGAAAGAAATGATCATTTGTCTCATATCCAAATAGAGATCCTAACAAAATTCCTCTAAAATATTATTATCCACCCTTACCTCATGTAATTCCTCATGCAATTATGAAATAGAAGATTCAATCTACACACTCGAGGGTCGGATTGAATTTAGTTGGAGATATATCTTAGCTTACTCTTGACAATATCACCACTCTTTACTATTTATTCCTTGTTGTCATTAAAAATGATCTATAATAGGATTTCCCTTACTTTCTCATTTACAATAGACTTAGATATATTCTCCTTAAACTTTTCCAAAATCAAAACACATAAAATAAATCATCTTGTATCCACCAAGCCCTTAGGCCCTATTATTGCCTTTACTAGCTACATTAGAACCATATAATCATATTAAAAATCCTCTTTAGGTGATGGTTCAAGACTGGAGCCTATCTAAGCAAGTCTCAAGAAGATTCTCCACTTGCCATCTTAATAGAGACACCAAGACAATGCAACCACAGGATACCTACACCCATCCACGATACTATACCCAAAGTGCCAACTACATAATTAAGATATTTGCATCCCAAAAAAATAATAAAAGTACAATACTTCCAAGCATAATTATCTTACACTTCTCCATACTTCTCCCATGACCCACTGCATACTATAAGCCCCAAATAATTAAATTCATTACACTTGCTTATAATGCACCAATCTGGCATAATTAATACCCAAGGACTTTATGATTCATTTGGCATATCCTTCTCAACTATATAAATTAAATTATACCAATTGTTTGTCTTTACTTTCCATCATAGAAAAATCTTGAAGTTAGGCTCCTTGATTTGCCATTTAATCTGTCATAGCATTTTGTAGTCTAGAGCAATGAGTAACCTTGAAGGAGAAGAATTTCTCGCTCCATATTTTCACCTCCTCTAATATCACATTCAAATTCCAATTAGGACAAGATCCTTTTACAATTGAATTTACCACTATTTGAGAATCGCCCCTCCACTTCAATCTCTCAATAACTAGCCACATCCAGGCCTTAATACTTGCTAACAATTTCTACATAGTTTTTGGTTTGCTCCCCTAAGAAAAGTGAACCACCAAGTATAAATCCTCCATCTTGATTATGAAGCACGTATCTTTCCCCTTCCTTTCTTGGATTTCCTTTTTAGACTTTATCAAATTCAACTTTAACTCTCCATACAAAACTTATCATCACAAATCCTTCCTAATCTTCTTTTTACCTATAATTTGTCCATTAACAAGATTATTTAAAGTGTACAAATGTTATTATGAATGAACTTTGTGATTTAAATGTGTTCATAGATGTTACAAATTGGATTTGGCATTTATGTGTATTTTTGAGGGTTGATAAAAGTTTATTTTTGAATTATTTTTTGCATTTTTGGAAGCCCAACTAAAGTACCTATGGGCAGGGTAATTGGAGAAGGGTGTTGGTGTGAACTCTTGAAGGCGTTGGATACTTATTTCATCCTTGGGAAGAATTGCACTTAATTTGAGATGGGAAGCATGAGTGTGGATTCTTAAGTCAACTCTTCTCATTTTCTAAAGGGAAGTGTAATGCCCACAATTCCACATGAGCAAAACACACAAAACTTACCATTTTTTCCACTAGAACACTACACATGATAGTGTAACACACACTCATATCATTTCCATGAGTAACGTTGTTGAAAATTAAGGTGTCTCAACCTTTGCAAGTTCCTAATGTTGTATTTATTTATTTTTGTCTACTATTGTAATTTTCTATGTAAATCTTATTTTGTCACTTTGTGGGAGTTGGCATGGTGATGTGTCATCCTACATGGAAGGTGACTAGATGTATGTTTTGTCCTCATATGAGGACGTAGGCATCCCATGTTGTCTCGGTATAGTTTTTCCATGTGTCAGCACCTTGTGGTCATGTGTCATGAGTTATGACAGATTTTATGACATGTAAGAGTTGAAAAGATAGGTGTGACAAGTTGTTAGTATGTGGTGACTGATCATGTTGCAGGACTGCAGATACATGTAGCAAGGTAAATTTTGGTGACTTTGTCAGCCGCGATTTCCCCCCAAAATAATTAATGGGGGAGTGTAGGGGGGCGGAGCCCCTCCTAAAATGCCTTATATTTAATAAAGGCATCACTAGTTAGTTTGTTATTGATCGACATGGAAAAACTAACATTGGATAACTGCCAAAGAGACTTGATAAATAAGCGGGTGGAGAATGTGAAAGGTCATGGGATTCTAATGAGAATTGGCATTTGTGTACTTCTAGAAGAGCTTGCATTGCAAGTGTGTTGTAATCATCTTTTGATTTGATGATACATTGTGCAAGTTTTGGAGTGTGGGGTTTTTTACCCAAAAGGGTTTTCCCCATGTATATCTTGTGTTGTGAGCATTGTACTTGTTTTTTATGTGTTATTACCTTTCTGTTAATGTGCATCTAATAACCTGTAACTAAAAAAGATTAAAATTTGCACAATGTTCCTCATTAGATCGGTGTAGGAAGTTGTTTTTGCATACCTTGCTTCCTTTCAGTTGGTATCAAAGCCTAATCACCTTTGGTTCTAGTTGTTGGGTAAAGTGTTTTTTGATCCGATCTTTGTTTGATTGGGAGCCTGTGTAGAGGATTTTGAAATGTTTGTTGTAGGAAAGAGATGGCGAGCACATCTGGGAGGTTTGAGATAGAGAAGTTTAATGGAGGCAACTTTGTGTTGTTTAAACTCAAGATGGAGGACTTATTGGTGGATAGTGATCTATGGCTCACAGTATTCAGAACCATGCCATCGGGCATGAAACAAGAAGATTGGGATTTGATGGATCGAAAGGCTAAGGGTCTGATAAGACTCTGTTTGGCTAATTCAGTAATCTTTAATATCTATGAAAAGAAGAGTGTAAAAGATCTTTGGAAGAAACTTGGAGATGTTTATCAGGATAAATCCCTGGTGAACAAGTTTTTCCTACAAAAGAAATTATATTCTTTGAGGATGGAAGATGGAGTATCTCTCACTGATCACCTGAATACTTTCAATATGCTTGTTGCTCAATTGACCTTTGTTGGTGTGAAGATTGAGGAGGAGGATCGATGTATGACATTATTGTGTTCATTACCAGATTCGTGGGACCACCTTGTTATGGCCATTGGGAGTACCACTACCACCTTCAAGATGGATGAAGTGGTTTCTTCATTGTTGTCTGAAGAGATGCGAAGAAAATCTTTTGAGTAAGCTAAGGAGGCTCTTGCAATTCATGGTAGATATAAAGAGAAAGGGAAGAAAAAGGATAAGAAGAAAAAAGGAACATCCAAATCCCATGGGAGGTCCAAGTCTCCTAGAAAGTCCAAGGCTCTGTGTTGGAACTGTGGCAAACCTGGTCACTTCCGCAAGGAGTGCAGGGAGGAGAAAAAGAAAAAGAAGAAGAACTATGATTCAGATTCTGACAAGTCCTCTCAATGATGGAGAAGCATTGTCGCTACCTTGGCAACGCATGCATCTGAGGATGTGTGACTTATTGACTATGGTGCATCTTTCCACATGACCTTATATTAGGGTTAGTTTTTGAAACATGAAGAGTATGATGGTGGAAATGTTTACTTGGGTGATGACTCTCACCTGAAGATTGTTGGCCGTGGAAGAGTCTTGATTCGATTCCCTGATGGACAAGTGAAGGGGATCAATGGTGTTCTACATATTCCTGGTTTGGCATGGAACCTTCTTTCTGTAAGTAAGTTGAATGACGTGGGTGTGCATGTTGTTTTCTCAAATGGAGGATGCAAGATGACTAGAGGATCTATGGTGTTGGCTAAGGGTATTCGGATTGGCACTCTGTTTCAGCTTGATGCATGTGCGGTTAAGTGCAATAGTGCGTTTGTTTCAAAGAAGAGAGCTTCAGATTCTTCATCCTCGCCATTGGAACTAGTAGTGAAGAGGATTGTTGCATCTACATCTGATGGTCGTGCTTTCTGTGTACCTAAGGGTGCTCATTCTATGGAGATGAAACTTCCAGATGAGAAGACAATGTTATGGCACTAAAGGCTTGGTCACATTGGTGAAAAGGGCTTGAGGATACTAAAAAATAAAAATCTTATTAAGGGTATGAATGATTGTAACTTTGAGTTGAATTTCTGCAAACATTGCATTTATGGAAAACAAAATTGTGTTCAGTTTTATTCCAATTCTCACAAATCTTCTGAGGTGTTGGACTTGATTCATTTTGATGTGTTTGGTCCTATTAATGTTCCTTTGATTTCAAAATCTATTTACTTTGTTTCATTCATTGATGACTATAGTAGAAGGACATGGGTGTATTTCCTTAGAAGTAAATCTAAAGTCTTTACTAGATTCAAAGAGTTCAAAGCTCTTGTAGAGAATTAGAAGGATACAAAGATTAAGTGTTTGAGGACTGACAACGGTAGTGAGTTTTGTTTAGCAAATTTTGACAAGTTCTATAAAGAACAGGGGATTAAGAGGCATAAAACAACTCCGCATACCCCTCAACATAATGGAGTTGCAGAGAGCATGAATAAAACATTGATGGAGAGGGCTAGGACTATGCTAAGTGGAGCTAGCCTTGAACAAAAGTTTTGGGCCGAAGCTATTGCTACCATTTGTTAACTGATTAACAGGTCTCCTACATTGGCACTTATTGATAAGACACCTATGGAGGTGTGGTGTGGTAGAAAGCCTTCATTGAGACACATTCAATTATTTAGTTGTGAGGCATACACACATGTGCCTAAGGAGAGGTCTAAGTTGGAGAACAAGGTTGTGAAGTGTATCTTCATCAATTATGGCATTGGTGTGAAAGGGTACAATTTTTGGGATCTAGTGGCCAAGAGAGTTCTATATAGCAGAATTGTGATCTTTAAAGAGCTCAATCCTTCTTCTATTATCTTGCAGCCAAAGAAAGAAGAGAAGAAAGCAGATGTGGTTTAGATTCCTTCTACCCCTGAGAAAGTTGAACCAAAAACATATGTTGGACCTGATGATGAGGAGAGCTCTAGTAGATTTGAAAGTTTAGAAGAAGATGAAGAACCTCCACCTCAACTTTTGAGGAGGTCCATGCGGATAAGGCAACAACCTGATAGGTTTGGTTATTTGTTGCATGATTCCAGTTGTATTTTTTCTTTGATTTCTAACACTGATGAGCCTAGGACCATATGTGAGGCTATGGGTATGAGTGATGCAAATTCCTAGAAAGAGGCCATGGAAGAAGAGATGGCTTCCTTGGAGAAAAACAATACTTGGGATCTAATGCCCCTGCCTGATGGACGTAAACCTGGGTGTTCAAGAAGAAATTTGGTTCAGATGGTAGTGTTGAGAAGCTTAAGGCAAGGTTGGTCTCAAAGGGTTATTCCCAGGTTGAGGGAGTAGATTATGATGAGATTTTCTCTCCCATTGCAAAGCTGACATCTATCAGATTCTTGTTATCGCTTGCTGCAGCATACGATTTAGAAGTTGAACAGATGAATGTGAGACAACTTTCCTTCATGGTTACTTGGAGGAAGAAATCTATATATCACAGCCAGGGCACTATGTGGTAAAAGGTAAATAAAATATGGTTTGCAAGTTAAAAAAGTCTTTGTGTGGTTTGAAGCAATCTCCTAGGATGTGGTACCAAAAATTCGATGGCTTTGTGTTGAGTTTGGGATTTCTGAGATTGAAATCAAATCATTGTGCTTACTTTAAGATGGATAATGATCACATTCTCATTATTGCATTATATCTTGATAATATGTTGTTCATTGGGAATGGTAAGAATTTGATTTCTGATTTGAAGTCTTAGTTATCAGCACAATTTGAGATGAAAGCTTTAAGGGCAGCCAGGTACATCTTGGGAATGGAAATCAAAAGAGACAGAGCTAACAGAAAATTGTGGTTAGGCCAGAGTAAGTATGTGAATACTATGTTGGAGAGATTCAACATGGCAGCATGTAGACTGTTGACTGTTCTTGTTATGATGGGAACAACGTTATCTGTTACAGATTTTCTGAAGTCTCCTTCTGCGATGGAGGATGTGAGTGATGGGTTCAAATATTGACTTCTTTTATGTTATTTTTATATGCTTTTAGACTTTATGCCTATGATATTCTAGATACTTTTCCAAGACATTACCATCATAATATGTTGTTTTTATATATTCTGCAAACCTTGAACCTATTCTATCAAATATAAAACATGGTGATAATATTTGTCAAATGAATGAGTTAGACACGAGTATGTATGCATATAAATGAGATTTTATAGTTTAATTATTAAGGTTATTTGCATGCATATGTTCTATGGATTAACCCCTGTGCAGCAGCGAGTATGTGGCATCACGGAGAGGAGAATTCGTAGCACATTGCAAAATAGGGCATTAAAGGAAGTCACAGTCAAGCACCAAATGAAGTTGAACATGATCGTTATGGAAGAATAAATACAAAATGAGAAGACTTGTTCTAGGATTCTAATCATAGCTCATGTGTTCTATATATGAGCCGTTGTATAGGAATTTATGTTTGAATAGGACTCTGCTTCCTCTGTTTAGTTAGAATAATAAATTGATCTCAAACCTGTACCCTAATATCTAGGGGATGGATTGATGATCAAAGTTAGTTGGTAGTTACACAACACTCTCTCATTTTTGTATAATTAAAAGGGATGAGTTTGATGTCAAGTTAGTTCTTTTCCCAAGTTACTTCATTTTATATTTGCCTAGCTATTACTCCATTTTTCTATGTTTGAAGATCCAGACATGTTTTATTGAATACAATCTAGGAAGATCATGTTTATGATATGAATTGAATACAACTATGAGTTATAAGAATGTGTGAGAATCTGAAGTAGATTTGATTTCTAGTTAAATGAGATAGTCCCGAGCTGGCCACTCAAGGTACTGGTCTTCACTTCATCTATTTCCTTATTTATTTATGCAGTTCTAGTTAAATCTGTTTCTTTGATATTTCATAAATTACATCATAAGTTCATTAAAATATTTTGATTACCATTTCTAGTAGTTGTGATTCATGAATGAGTGCATACTTTGTTTACTGTAAGTCCTCTGAAGGTTAGTGTTAAGTTCTTTTATCATTCTGGATATTTTGAGTTAATTCTATAATTACCTGTTGAATACAGTTATCAACAACTTATGTTGCAGGTACCCGTAGCCATTGGGTCGTAGTTGTTTTTACTGTTTTTGTATTTCTGAGAATTCTAGCCAAGTAGAATACTTTAGGTAGGTTTGAATAAGATAGTTTAGGATAGATATGAGTCTTGGAGGCACATGCAGTGCAAGTGCCATCATAAGCTTATGCTCCTTGGTTGATGATTTAATGTAGAAATGCAATGATAGAGTGGACTGTTCAGATAGGTTTACCCCTGAATTATGTTAAGTCTACAACGCATTAGTTTTCCTCTACATTTTTGGCATTGTTACCAAGGATGGTGCTACCTTCATAGGCTCATTTGTCTTTATATGCTTTCATAGTTTAAATTTTGATTCAAGCATTAGGATTAATAAATTCATTTTCCAGGAAACACCAGAAAATATACTAACATTATGCAGGACTACTGGAATATACAGCCAAATTCCCTGTATACAGAGGCAGAGAGATAACCGAGGCAAATTCCTCCCTTCAAATTTTCATTATAGTGAAGAAACAGTTGACTTTATCAATTATATAATACAAAGTGTTGAAGAAGAATTCCCTCTTACATCTTCATCAACACCTTCTACATCTTCATCAACTTCTTCCACAACTATAGAAGGGACCTTTAGAACCATGGAAGATGTTGCAGTGGAGGATCCTCCAAGATAAGCAACGTTTGAATTTCCTATCCCAGACCAAGCATGGGCTACTACTTTGAAAAATATACCACCTTCTACATTGTCATTTTTCTATGGCTTGGTACTAAAGATCCTAACACTTTCCTGTTTGAGTTTGATGTCTTGTGTAGGAGTTATTACTACACCACTGATCCTTACAGACTCAAGCTATTCCCTACCACATTAAAAAATGTTGCTTTAAGATGGTTTATGGGGTTGGGGGAAGATGCCATTCCAGACTGGGATACCATGAAGACAAAGTTCCTGGCAAAATATAAAGACTACTGTAGAGGACGTGATAGGAGGAGAGACAACATCTTCAAGATGTCACAGAAAGAGGATGAGCCACTGGAAGATTATGTTGAAAGATTCCAGTTTGCCTTGAAGAAAAACCCTCAAAATAGATTGTCTGAAGAATCACTAAAGCTAGTCTTTTTGAGGGGGGGTTAATGATGACTGCATGGATGCCCTCAATCTCATTGAAACAGGGGATATATCTCAACTTCCCTTTGAGGATGTCTGCAGAGCTTACAGAAATTATTCTAGAACCTTTACCAAAAGACCAAGGGGAAAAAGAGTAGCCATCACAAGCAAGGCAACCAATGGGATTTCAAGAGTGGAGATTAGTAACTTGCTGACCAACATGAAAAAAGATATCATTAGCCATATGGATACATAGCTAGACACTCTTCACATCAAGAAGAAACAGGAAGAGACAGATGCAATGCTTACTGAATACTGCCCCAGTTGTAGGCAGAGGAAGGCCAATTGCAAATGCAAGAGGGTGGCCAGTATCCAGCAAGAGAAGATTGAAAGGCCAAACTTACAGCCATTTGAAGGGGAGAATGGGCAACTATTCTTCATATCTCAGAGGAGACCTTGGCATCAAAGACAAGGTATGCCCTCTGATCCACTTAATTTTAATTCACCCTTCCCTACTACAAACCAAAATTTCTCTGCTTGGAATACTGAACAGTGGCCTAACAATCCAAATACATGGCAAACCCCACAATGGCCTACCCCACAAACTGGTTGGAATCAACAATAGCCAAACCCATGGCCTCAACAAAATTTCCAAGGCCCCAACTATAACCCCCAGTGGCCTACTCAGCAGCAGCAATGGCAGCCTCAATGGAACAAGGGCCAACAATGGTAGCAAAATGCACATTTTCAGCAACCTACGATTCCATCTCAACCACAACAACTAGCCATAATTCTGCCATTAACACCTCAAAACCCACCTCCCAGGCCTACCCAAATCCCTGCCCAACCTGCACCTAACCCTAACAACAAGCCTGTTCAGCAGGCTTATACTAACGAGGTGATACAATATCCCACCTATGGGGTGGAAGTGAGTAATGTTCATCTCAGATCAAGGAAGCAACTTGCAGGTCCTTCATCTCCCCAAATTACAGAACTTGAAGATGAAGAACCCATAGAAGAGGCCTTAGATAAACCATCTTTGGAACCTGAATCAACTCAAGACCCTCAAACCATTTCAAATCCTAAGCCTCCTTTCCCTGAATGCTTAGCTATCCAGAAACAACCAGCACAGTCTGAAAATGACCTCATAGGCTAGCTGCAAGACATAAGCATAAAGATCCCCTTAATTCAAGCCATTAAAGATATTCCCATCTACACTAAGACTATCCGTGATCTCTGTGTCAAGAAACCAGGCAGAAAGAGAATAGACCCAAAGACAGTTCATGTTTTGGGCAACTTAGCTGACATAATGTTGGGGAAGATAACTGTTCCCAAATACACATATCCAGGTAGTCCAGTGGTGGATGTCAAAATTAATGGGACTCTGATTAAGAATACTTTGATAGATTTAGGTGCTACAATTAATGTAATGACCAAGGAGATAATGTAGACACTCCAATTGAACAATCTTAGGCCTACTCAAACAGTCTTGCAATTAGTTGATAGGTCTATAGTCAAACCTAAAGGTATCATAGAGGATTTGGTCATTGCATTAGACTCTTGGGAATACCCTATTGATTTCATAGTCCTACAACCAGATATTAATCTTGCTGGTTATCCTCTTATACTAGACAGACCATGGCTTGCCACTGCTGATGCATTTATAGGTTGTAGGTCTAGTAACATGATCATATCCAATGGGACTGTGACCAAGAAATTGGTTTTATATCCACCAGCCCAACCATACCATGAGCTTGAGCAGACCATTTGGCCTACCCTGGAGGATGAGGACAACTATTCCTTACAAACCTTGATGACTATTGAATGCAACCCCTTATTGGATATTCCAAATGAAGATGAGTTAATTGCTCACATTATACAAAATGATTGTGGGAGGCACCCACAGTAGCAGGACTGTCTATCATGCTTACAAGACCCTTTGAGCAGCATAATACCCAGCAGTTCCTCAAAGGAAGTATCCCAAATATTTCATGCTCTATTACCCCAACAATGCTTACCAGTATTACCTAGCCTTGATTTTTCTTCTATACAAGAACTGTCCAAACAATTAGAAATCAAGCCAGGAAAGATGTTGACTATTAACAATGCATTGACTGATGAACAATAGCAATCCATGCATGAAGTATTGCAGACACACTCAGTAGCATTCACTTGGGATTACAGTGACATGAAAGGTATTGATCCTACCTTATGCATCCACAAAATATACATTGATGATGGCTATAGACCTATCAGGCAGCAGCAGAGGTGCATGAACCCCGCCCTCAGAGAGATTGTGAAAACTGAGCTTCAAAAGCTTTTGGATGCAGGCTTTATATACCCCATTTCAGACAGTGAATGGGTGTCACCATTGGTCATAGTGCCCAAGAAAGGTGGAAAATGGAGGGTTTGTGTGGATTATAGAGAACTAAATACTGCTACTAGAAAATATCACTTTCCATTGCCATTTATTGACCAAGTTCTTGACTCTTTGGCAGGCAAGAAATATTTTTCCTTTAATGATGGTTTTAGTGGCTATAACCAAATCAATATTACACCAGAGGATCAGGATAAGACAATGTTTACTTGCCCTTGGGGGACCTATGCATATTATGTCTTACTCTTTGGCCTGTGCAACGCTCTAGCCACATTTCAAAGAGCAGTCCTCAGTATTTTCACTGATTTTGCCCATGACAATATGGAGATTTATATGGATGACTTCACCACATATGGTGAAACATATGATGAAGCTTTACACAACTTGGAGAAAGTTTTGAAGAGATGCACAGAGCACAACCTATCTCTTAGTAATGAAAAATGTTTTTTGATGATGACACAAGGAATAGTTTTGGGACATTTTAGGCATACAAGTTGACCCAAAGAAGATTGAAATTATCTCTACCCTACCTATTCCACATAAACAAAAGGATGTAAGGAGCTTCCTGGGACATGCAGGTTATTATAAGAGGTTCATTCAAGATTTTAGCAAAATTGTTGCACCTCTGTTTACCCTGTTGACAAAGGACAGTGAATTTGAATGGACACCAGATTGTCAGACTTCCTTTGACAAGCTAAAAGCATCCTTGACATAGGATCCAGTTTTCAGAGGTCCAAATTAGACACTACCTTTTCACATCCACATAGATGCATTAGACTTTGCCATTGGAGTAGTTCTAGGTCAACAAGAAGGAACCAAGGAGTATGCAATATACTATGTAAGTAAAAATCTGTAGGGAGCTAAGTTAAACTACACTGTGATAGAAAAAGAGATGTTGGTAGTTGTTTATGCCATAAACAAATTCAAACACTATATTACTAGTTATAAAGTGTTCATACACACAAATCATGTGGCAATTAGATATTTGATGAATAAGCCAATAGTGGGTGGTAAGCTTGTCAGATGGTTGTTGTTACTACAAGAATTTGACATAACAATTGTTGACAAGCCAGGTAAGGCTAATGTAGTTGTTGATTTTATATCTAGACTACCTACGCAATCAGCAGAAGGAGGGGTTGATGACTCTTTTCCTGATGAGCATCTCTTTGCTCTCAACATACACACTCCCTGGTATGCAGATATAGTTAATTATTTGGTTTCAAGACACATTCTAGGTTACTTTTCTCCAAGGGAGAAAAGGCAGCTAGTTTACAAATGTTTTCCTTATTCTTGGATTTCTGGATTCCTCTTCTATATTGGCCTAGATAATATTATGAGAAGATGTATCAAAGAGGATGAGGTGTTTAATATATTGAAGGCCTGTCATAATGAACCTTGTGGGGGCCATTCTTTAGCCAAGAGGACAACCTTCAAAATATTGACAATAGGATATTACTGGCCCACACTTCATAAAGATGTTGTCAAGTATACTAGAAGTTGTGATAGATGTCAAAGAATGGGAAGACCTACAAGAAGTGATGAGATGCCTTTGCAGCCACAAATCTCACTGGCTCCTTTTGATAAGTGGGCATTGGATTTTGTTGGTCCTATCTCTTCTACATCAAACAACAAGGAATATATCCTGGTATGTACTGATTACTTGACTAAATGGGTGGAAGTTAAAGCCTTACAGTTTGCCAGAGATGGCAATGTGGCCAAATTCTTGTATGAGGACATCTTCACTAGATATGGTGTGCCAAGGGAGATAGTGACTAATCAAGGACCACAGTTTACATCTAATTTAATCACAAGACTGGTTGAGGAATATCAGATTAGACACAAGAAGTCCACTCCCTACCATCCTCAAGTGAATGGTCAAGTAGAAGTCACAAACAGAGAAATTGAGAACATCTTGACAAAGACAGTTCAGCTTCACAGTAGAGATTGGGTTTCTAGGCTCCCTAAAGCTGTTTGGGCATATAGAACTATAATATCTGAAAATGTCCCCTTGGGGGCTTTTCCCTCAAAAGGTTTAGCTCATGGGTCTCTAGTGTGCATTTAGGACATCTTGCATCATAATTCAACATCCTAATGGAATGAACCCTGGGTATCATGACAAATGGGGCCTAGGGAGACCCCTTGAACCTAACCCTACCCAAAATAGGGGGAGGACTTGGGCGCCCGCGCCCTAGTCCTGCCTATTTTGGGTCATGCCCAAATTTCTAGTGTTGGTTTATGACCGTTATTTGGTCCCTAGGCCGACACGGTAAGTTTGAATTTATGAAATCTTGGCGGGAATGTTTGTAGTTGCATATATAAACATGTTTAGGCATTCATTTGTAAACAAGATTATTATTATGAACTTTATGCATCCTAAAGGTGATTCAAGGCTTTCATTGTGTTGCAAGAGCAGATTTGTGTTGTATGTGTTTGTGTTTGCAGATTCGAGCATCCATCTCCTCATGGAATGAAGAGCTTCTTCCTCCCATGAGATCTTCACTACAAGGTGACATCTGTTGTGATTATTGATCATTTATCATTTGTTTTTTGCCTCTTCCTCCCAAGGCATGCACTCTTTATTTGACAACGGTATTCGGAAGACTTGAATGTCTCTCCGGAGCTTGACTGAGGCAAGCCTCTAAACACCACAACCCCCTCCCAAAGTTTTCATGATTGCAGGTTACATGTTGGAGTTGTAGACAAAGTGAAGTTGTAGGAGGGTACAACAGAGTGTCAAGATTGTAGATTAGTGAAAGAAACAGCTACCTGGACTTGGGTGCCCGCTCATTAGTCCTTAAAGTTCTGCAATGGTAAAACCTCTTATACAACAGATATTGGTTGCAGATTGAGTTTCTGGATCTCGACAAAAAGTAGGGCATTGGACTTGGGCGCCCGCTCTTTAGTCCCTAACTTTTCTACCTCAGAACCCTGAAAATAGGGGCACAATTATTTGTTATTTTACATCTTTCTGCAAAACTATTTTCCGCAATTCATTCGTTTACTATCGTATTTGCATAATTAGGGTTTTAAGGTACAATTGAGCATAAGAGAAGGAAATTGTCAATCTAATCATAAAAATCCAAGTTTCCCTACATCTCAATAGTGACCTAGGGTATGATAGTACATTGCAACTCGACCCTAGGTCCTTGAATGTAAGGGTGAAAGGAGGATATACACAAAACTAACCAAAAACTAAACATCCAAAAATCACCCATTACATTTTGGTGAACCCATGTTGTTGGACTTGTTTGCACCTTGCTGAGTGTTTTTATTCAGATTTATAGAGATTTCATTCATTCATAGTATCATTCATCTTATTGCATTGGAAAACTTACAAAAAAATTGAAAAATTTGGAAAATTTGAAAAAAATTGCATTTTAGGGCTTCTATTTTGCATCAATCAATTTGAATTTCATCAAATTTCTAATTTTTGCATTAGATATGATTTAAATTATAGAAAATTACAAAAATTCAATAGATTGCATTGCATTTTTATCATAAAATTGCTAGGGTTTTGTTGAGAATTATGAATTTTGCATATAACCTAGTAATTCCAAAATCTAGGGTTTGTAGGCAAAATCTTGTTTCATATTTTTCTACTGATTTTAGAGAGTTGTTCAAAATTGCATTTGTTTTTAGTCTTGCATTTTGGAACAAATTGGCAATTAAATTTAAAAAATTTGCATTTTTGCATAGAAAAAGTCAACAAAAACTATCATTTTCATTGATTTTTCATTAGATTTGCACTTGCATTTTGCATGTTAGAGCATGAAAATCATTTTCACATCTGATAGAATATAATTTTAATCATATATCAGCTTTCAAAGCATTCATATAGCATTTTCTGTCAAGATCTTAAACCTAGGGCTTCAAAAACATTGATTTTCACTAGATTTGGCTTTATCGACTCTCTAAATTTACACCATAGGCATGTTGTGAAGGATATTTTTGCACTAATTGGTTGTTATCAAGGTAATAATTTTATTCCCCTCCTAAAAATATTTACAACACCTTTTTATTGGGTTCTTGCATTGAAAATTTGGTGAAAAAACTGCACATTTTTGCTATTTTTGCCCTAGGGTTTGGCCTAGTTTGCACTCCAAGTGTGTTGTAACAAATTTTATGGATTGATGTGACTGAAATAATTGATATTATTTTATTCACCTCCTAAAATTCTTTACAACACCCCTTTTTCTAGGTCTTGGAATTGAAAAACCGTGAAAATTTGTCTATTTTTGCTATATTTTCACTAGGGGTTGACCTTGAGTGGCACTAAAAGCATGTTGCGATGGATATTTTGGCATTAAAAGGATGTTAGTACTGATATAATTTTCTGTCCATAATCATTTTCCTCACAACACCCTTTGGCATGCTCTTTTGCATTGAGATTTGGTGAAAAATCGCATGTTTTAACATATTTTGACTTGTCGTCATCCTAGATTTGCATGAGTCTAATAACTCTCTACCCTAAGAGAAACATTCCTTTATTAAAAAGCATAAGACACATGGGATCTAGTGCTCTTGAAGAAGTGAGCACATTGAACACCTTCCTTACAAAAGGAGAGACACAAATGTTACAAGATATTACACCTATCACAAGTACAATGGAAGAGAAAACTTTTCACGATGTTGATGATACTATTAAGATGACAGGATATGTATCTGATGAGAAAATAAATAAACTTGACAAAGACTTAGTTGAATTCCAAGACTATGTATAAACTGAGAGGATAGCTGAAGAGGCTGTACCTGTGATTCACCATGTAAGAGAATT
The DNA here is from genome assembly GCA_027924645.1 of Cunninghamia lanceolata. NCBI lineage: Eukaryota > Viridiplantae > Streptophyta > Pinopsida > Cupressales > Cupressaceae > Cunninghamia > Cunninghamia lanceolata. Next base: position 5,064,257 of record BSBN01000524.1, read on the forward strand.
GATAAAAGAGGGACAAGATGGTGTTAATGCAATCCGTGGTTTAGCACATATTGTACAAACCAATATCATGCTAGTAACTGAATGTGTAAAAGTGATAAATAACACTTTGTCACCATCTCATACAGAAGTATCAGCACCTATACCAACTACGGGAATATCCACTTTTACATCCACAATCTTAACAACTGATGTGAATGCTTGTAGTAATGCTACTACTGGTATTGGAGTATCTAATGGCACTAATTACAAAGTTGTGGGATTTGATTATCAGAATTTAGTTTCTAAGGGGACCTCCTCTATGCATAACTGTTCTTAACCACCTATCTATTCCACTCATTTCCAACCACCTATTACCTACTCGCAACCATCTTCCACCTACCATTATGTCCAACCACCATTGACATATTCTCAGCTTCCACCTATCATATCTCAAGCTCAATCACCTCCTCACTTTGGTTCCAATTCCTCGCAGCAAACCGCATCTCCCAACGATGCCATCCTAAACCAACTTTTACAAGGCATGAATGCTTTACAACAAAAGGTAACAAATTTGACAAATTCTTCACAGCCCAATATACCAACATATCATGCCCGTAATCCCCTTACCTATGCAATTTTGAGAACTTCTATGCCCGAGAGGTTTGAGACTCCTTGCTTTGAAAAATATGGTGGAAAAGGTGATCCTAATACTCATGTGGTAGCATTCACAGCTATGTGTAGTGATTTCTATTTTGAAGAGGATTTGTTAGCAAAACTTTTCCCATGATCTCTCAAAGATACTACCTTAGAATGGTTTTTATCTTTACCTCTGAATTCAATACACTCCTTTTCGTAGTTGATTGATCAATTTCTACAATATTTTCAAGCAAACATCAGACCCCAAGTCTCCTTAATTGACTTGGTTCACTGTAAGCAAGGTCTGAAAGAGAAGTTAACTAAATTTATTAGTCGATATCAAGCTTTGTATACACAAATTCAATATCAGATGAAAGATGAGGATGTTCAGAAGGTGTTTATAACATATTTACAACCTAATATCTATGATAAGATCCTCTTGATGAAGTATAACTCTTTTCAACATTTGTGCACCACCCTTTGTGATTACCAACTTTCGTCTAGTCAGTATGAAAACCAAAACTCATCGGCTCAAGTTAGTCAATCCATGGGTGGATCATCACAAAACAACTTTAAGAGGAATAACAATAATAGGAGTTTCATCAAGATTAATGGACTGAATACAAACAACTTTTCTAATGTGTTTGCTATCACAAATTCAAAGAAGACATCATATCAACCAAGAAAGTTTACTCTGATATTTGAGTCTTATCTATCTATCATGAATCAAGCTATGAGTAATAACATTCTGAAGCTTCCCCTAATTAATCCTTTTGATCCTAGTAAAGCACAAGGACCTTACTTCGATGCTAATGCCTTTTGTCATTTTCATCAGACACAAGGACATGATACTGAACGATGTATGCATCTTAAACATGAGATATAAGACCTTATTAATTCGAATATCATCCAGGTATTGGGTGTGAATGATAATGGAAATAAATCAGTTGCCCCACCAAATCAGAATTTACAAATCTTTACTAATCCATTCCCTAGACATACTGATACCAATATGTTGGAACAAGGTTTAGTGGAAGTAGATGATGGTGATTATTTAGACTATGATAATATCACAGGTATGATTGAAGTGGATAAAAAGAAAGTGGATAACCCACCTCACCCATGAAGAAAAGGAATTTATGCTGAGGTTCCTCCTCCGTTAAACTTATATGGATCAAGAGATAACCAAAATGCACTAGAAAAACAAGTAGAACAATCGATACAAACGAGTGAGAAGGTACAGGATAATTCATGTTACTGTGTTAGAAAGATTCAACAATGAAAACTCGCTAAAAATCACAAAAGAGTAAGACGACTATTAGCAGTTGGAAATAACAGTGGTTCTCCCCCTCATAAGCAACAAAAAATCTCACTTCAACATGAAATCACAAAACAAGCATCATATGATAATAAACAAGACTTTCATAAGAACCACTCAAACTTTGCACTAAACATGATCGAATACCTCTCCAAGAGGTTCGCAAGTTCCAAAATATGATATAAAGATCCTACTAGGTAAGTATCTCTAACCCTCTATCTCTCTCATGATGTGCTTCCCTTGTGATGTGTTATGTGTTGTTTAGGCCTCCTGGGATGACCCTTGATTCTCTTGTAAGGTCTGGGATACCAGGAGACTGCCTCTGTTGTGACCTTCTTCTATTTGTATCATCATTCTTCTATATTGCCTCTCTCTAATTTTATTGTTGTATGTTGTGTCTTACGGACCTAGTGTTGCGGGTTGTGACCTGGGGGCACCCTCCTGCGTGATTGTCCCTAAGACACTTGTTTCTCCTCTCTTATTTATTGTTTCCCTTCCTCTAGTGTTTCCATCTAGCGGGTGAATAACAAAAAATATTTATACTAATGTGGACCTAGCATCCCTTTCACGAGAAATAAAAAATTGGACTTAGTTCCTAATATGATGATGGGGTTGTATATTTTATCTGACGCTTGGCTAGTGGAAGCACTCATGCTTTCCGCGTAGTGATTTTGATGGTCTTCTATCTCATTTACAAATCATAACAATACTACTGCTCCATGCACTTTGTCTATCTTGAATCTTGCATACCTCAAATTTCATGTGCATTGATGTGGACACTAACATGCTTCTTGCAGGGATGTGTTTGTGGGAACATTTGGTGATCATAAAGTAAATGTCACCTCCGGGGGGCATGGGTTGTACGAAAGTCCATGTTCCCTTGTGTGTTTTCTTACGACCTTAATGTGCTTGATATCGATGCATGATATCAACCACCTTAAGGTGGGGGCATATAAGGTAAGCTGTCTGTTGTAGATGTTAGCAATCTGTTTGTCCTCAAATGCAGTTTAAAGACATGCATGATGAGTGCATTCTGCATCCTGCATCCTGCGTTTGTTTGCAATCAACCAATCATGAAAACCCTCTGCGGAGGCAAGATATTGAGAATATCCTTTTTCTTAATCTCTCTGCAGAGGCTGTGATGGTGTATTTCTTAGAGAAGATTGCATCATCCTATCATTTTCAAAAGTCCTCTACAAAGGCGGGGAGTGGTTCTATGACTAACTCAAACCTTAAGTGTGTTTTAGTGATAGTTGTGGTGAAGCCCAATCGTCGATGTGTGCCTGTAATGTGCCTGAGATGGTGCTAAACCTAGAAATAGGGACACTCCATCGCTTGTCTGTCGTGTTTTCTCTATGTCTTCAAATTGTGTGTGTTTGGTGTGCTTGCTTTGTTTGGAGTGTTTGTTGCCCCATATGTAGTTTAAAGACTTGCATGATGAGTGCATCCTGTATTGTGGGAGGTTTTGCATGTCGTGCATGCATGTTGCCCCATATATGCAGTACATCCTGCATTATGGGAAGTTTGTTACTTTCCTATACTTGCATTTGCATTTCATATATATGAGAAAAAGAAAAGAAAATAAATCATTCCTGTCTTCCATGCATTAATGTGTCTTCTATGCATTTACTGTATTCTTCATGTTTTACGTGACTGTAACTGTCTTCTCCGTGTTTTGCGTGCCTCTCATTGTCTTCAATGTGCTTGGCGTGTCTTCTCTGTGCTTCGCATGTTTGTTGTGCTTGTTGACCGTACTTTAATGCATGTATTAGCCTCACGTTTATACATACATTAAAGTGGGGGCTAAATGTAATGTTAGAAAATATCCCCTTGGGGGCTTTTCCCTCAAAAGGTTTAGCTCATGGGTCTCTAGTGTGCATTTAGGACATCTTGCATCATAATTCAACATCCCGATGGAATGAACCCTGGGTATCATGGACCCCTTGAACCTAACCCTATCCAAAAAAGGGGGAGGACTTGGGCGCCTATGCCCTAGTCCTGCCCTATTTTGGGTCAGGCCCAAATTTCTAGTGTCAGTTTATGACCGTTATTTGGTCCCTAGGCCGACATGGTAAGTTTGAATTTATGAAATCTTGGTGGGAATGTTTGTAGTTGCATATATAAACATGTTTAGGCATTCATTTGTAAACTAGATTGTTATTGTGAACTTTATGCATCCTAAAGGTAATTCAAGGCTTTCATTGTGTTGCAAGAGCAGATTTGTGTTGTCTATGTGTTTGTTTTTGTAGATTCGAGCATCCATCTCCTCATGGAATGAAGAGCTTCTTCCTCCCATGAGATCTTCACTACAAGGTGACATCTATTGTGATTATTGAGAATTTATCATTTGGTTTTTGCCTCTGCCTCCCAAGACATGCACTCTCTATCTGACAACGGTGTTCGGAAGACTTGAATGTCTCTCCGGGGCTTAACTGAGGTAAGTCTCTAAACACTGCAACCCCCTCCCAAAGTTTTCATGATTACACGTTACAGGTTGGAGTTGCAGACAAAGTGAAGTTGTAGGAGGGTACATCAAAGTGTCGGGATTGCATATCAATGAAAGAAATAGCTACCTAGACTTGGGCGCCCGCTCGTTAGTCCTAAAAGTTCTACAACAGAAAAATCGTTGATACAACAGATACTAGTTGCAAATTGAGTTTCTGGATCTTGACAAAAAGCAGAGCACTGGACTTGGATGCCCGCTCTTTAGTCCCCAACTTTTCTGCCTCGGAACCCTAAAAAAGGTGCATAGTTATTTGTTATTTTACATCTTTCTACAGAAGCATTTTCTGTAATTCATCCATTTACTGTCGTATTTGCATAATTAGGGTTTTAAGTTACAATTGAGCATAAGAGAAGGAAATTGTCACTCTATTTATAAAAATCCAAGTTTCCTTACATCTCAATAGTGACCTAGGGTATGATAGTACACTGCAACTCGACCCTAGGTCCTTGAATGTAAGGGTGAAAGGAGGATATACACAAAATTAACCAAAAACTAAACATCCAAAAATCACCCATTACAAGAACTACCTGGAAGACAACTACAGGGTTTACACCTTATGAGTTGGTCTATGGCAAGACAACAGTCCTACCTATAAAATTTGAATACAAAACCCTGAGGACAGCAGTGGAATTAGGGATGGATTTGACTGCAGCTCAACAGGACAGGCTACAACATTTGAATGCCCTGGATGAAATCCGGTTAGAATCCATCCATCACACAAAGGTCATACAGAAACAAAGAGCCAAATGGCATGACAAGTACATCAAGACTACAGAATTCACTATTGGTGATTGGGCACTACTCTATGATTCAAGATACAAGGACTTCAAGGGCAAGCTTCAGTCTCACTGGTTAGTACCCTATGAGATTAAACAAGTCTTTCCTAATGGTGCAGTCCAATTACAGACCATTGATGAGGTTCGGTTTTCATTGCTAGTAAATGGACACAGGCTAAAATTGTATAAGAAGCCACTTCAGGAGGATGACTTTCTTGTTTCTCTAGCTACTCATTATGGTACTCCTGGCACTTTTGATGAAGGTTCTGTAACACCAGCTAATACACTGTTAGATGATGATCCACCAATCTTGTCTAGTGATGCAGAGGTTGAGTTGCAATACTCAACCCCTGTCACTAAGACCTAATTTTTCATGCTTTATACATCACATGCACACACAACACATTATCCACGATGACCACAGTCAACTTCAGAGGGACCTATTTTTCACTTTCAGAGGGACCTACTTTTCACTTTCAGAGGAACCTATTTTTAACATGCAGTAGGGACCTGTTGCAGTTGGGACCTGGTATAATGTTTCTGTACACATTCGGTCGGGACCTGTACTGCGAGTGCCCATAGCAACAAGTGTCTGCGGAGATTTTCAACACTTTGGCAACATTCCATTCTTCTTCCCGCACATTTCATTCTTTCTACACGTGCTTAATCCATTTTCAATAAACCAATGGTTGCGGCATGCTTGTTCAAATCACATTTCCAAGCTGTTACATCAACTATTGTGATCTGTTACATCACATCAATTCCAATGTACCCACCAACCTCCCATCTACTCTAAGCATATCACTCTGCTCATGCCTAATAAATGCCAAATACATGATCTCCAGTTCCAAGGCTCACGGCTCAATGCACGCACATAAGGTAACCTTTAATGATTAACTTGAAATTTCTATTTATATTCATTATTACTTGTGTCTATTTCATGCATGTGGCAATATATCACCCTTTCCATGTAATAATTACTCTTTCATCCCTGCAAATTCATTTGTGAAGTGTGGTCACTTCAACTTTCAGTTGGGGGGAGGGGTATATGGTTAGTCATTTTTTTTTGCCACCAAGTTTTTAGAAGTTGTCAAGGTTTTCATGTGCCGTTTTCCATGATAGTCGACCTACCCTAAATTATGAGCTTGTAGTTTCCCTGTGAGTAAGCTGAAATTTTAATATTTTTCATAACAAAGAGCTCTAAAAGCTACATTTGGGGGGGAGAATTGAAAGGCAGTCTTCTAAAGATGGTAAAATTGAAATTAGGTAGAATTAAGAATTGATAAGAGTGCAGAATATAGGTGCAATGGGGGGTGATGTCATCAGAAGAGAGCCATCGGTGCATAAGGAGATATTGGAGGATGTATTGGTTCTACCACTCTTTACCAAAGTGGGGTTAGACTATTTTCTGAAATTAACAGAGTATGATAATGAAATGGCAAGAGATTTTGTAGCAATGTTGCAGTATGATGAAACCATAGTCAGGGGATTGGTCGTGGATGCCTTTGAAATAGCCATTGCCCAAGTCACCAGTTTACCATGTACAGGGTCTGAGTATCCAGGCTGTGCTGATGTAGCTACGGCGAGGGAAGAATTTTGTGAGCGTGGTGAGAACCTGGACTCGACCACACAAGGTACAAAGAGGTTATCCCTTCCATTCTTTTGGGGGAAGTGTGCTTCATATATTATCAAATATATTACCTATGATGGTCGACATAATTTGTTGTATACTACATGCCTTAAGTTGCTGAATCACCTGCGTCATGACAAACTAGTTAATGTTCCCAATTATCTTTATAATATGTTGAAAAGAATGGCATTTGAGTATCAAAAAAGGCAAACAAAGACTACATTGTCTCATCATTGTTTGATAGATTTGTTGGTTAAAAGGAGTTTGAGAATTCAGCACCCACAGGTTAATTGGGATGCTTTTAAACAATGCAAGGATATCTCACAATTATTGGAAGTAGATGAACCCCAACAAGAACCTGATGTTGAACTAGATGTTGGACCTGAAGCTAAACCAAAAGTTGAACCAAATGTTGAACCTGAACAGGATGAGCCACAGGAGGAAATTCCTCTAGAAACTAGGTCGGTGATAGTACAAGAACCCCCACCTCCTAACCCTAAACCTATGAAAGGAGCTATGAGAAGTGATGCTTCTACTTCCTCTAAGAAGAAGAAGAGTAAGAAGAAAGTGAAGAAGCATAAGGGTGTTGAAAAAGAGAAGGGTGCAGGGGAGAGAAAGGAGAGGAAGAAGAGGAAGAAGAGGAAAAAGAGAAAAAGTGAAGAGAAGCCAAAAACTGTCACACATAGGAATTCAAGAAGGTTGAAGAGGTAGGATGTAGGAAAAGCAGTTGATGAGGAACAAGGGGAAGCAGAAAAGGAAGAAGCACAGCAGTAGCAAGATCCAACATTGTTGGACATAGCTTCAAAAAAGGAAGGAAATGCCCCTGAGAATGCTCCTACTAATGCCAGTATACCTGCTAAATGAAAAAGGTATGTTTCTTCATCCTCTAGTTCTGATTTAGAAGACATTTTCATCGCAAAGAAGATGGGAAAATCAGTTCCCGGTAGCCCTGCTCAAGAAATTTTTTATGTTACTGAAAATAAGGATGAAAGTTTTGATTGTGGAAAAGAAAAAGAGTTGTTGGAAGATAGAAATATAAGGCAAGAACTTCAAGAAGCCCTGGATAGGATAAAACAATTAGAAGAACAAGTGAAACAGTATGAGGAAAAGAATAGGGAAAAGGAGATAAGAATACAAGAGTTGGAGCAGAAAATTCACACTTATGGTCATGGAACCAATATGGATTTATTTGCATAGGTAGTTGAGAGTAAAATGAAAAATGAGGGAAGAGAAGCACCAATTCTACAGCCTCCTGTAATAAGACCTCCAACACGCCTCACTGTTCTATCTTTGGGTTTTGAATTGGTGAAGTTCAGTGATAAATTCAAGCAAGAAAATGAAAACTAGGAGAAAGAGAAACAAATTCTTAATGCATCATTAGAAAGTAAAAATGTTGAATTGAAAAGGGTGGAAGGGAAGCTGACAGAGGTAATTGATAGAGCAATTCAAATCATTGAATGTAGACCCCCACCAAGAGTTTATGCACTATTTCTTAAAGAAATTTTTTTGAGTTTTCAGTTTAATAGATTTATTAATGATCAGTCTATTTCTATTTGTTCAAGGCATCATTTTTTCCAGTTATTTCAAGAAGTTAGTTTGGAGGAACAAGATCAGTTGTGTGAATATTGTTTGCACAATTACTCGATGGAAGAAGATACAGAGTGGAATCCGTTGATTTATGTTGGTGATCTTCAAGTTAGAGCACTATTATCTTACTTCAGGAATGAGTAGCTTAGAGGAGAACTGATGGATAGGTATGAGGAGCAAGAAAAGAAAGTGCCACTGCATATTAGGAAAGAATCCTTAAATCTTGATGTGATCATGACCCAATGGTTAATACTCCTCTCTCATAGGGGTCTAGGTAAAGTAATTATGGATTTGAGACTCAGGGATTATAGAACGATACAGTGGGTAGCAGTGTCTATTATTCGGAACTACCAGAGGCATGTGAAGAGCAGATGGGATAGTCTGACCCCAGAATTACAAAAGAAAGAGCCTCACTCTTTCCACAATTTCATGAATATGTTTAAGAGATTACGCAGGTACATCTAGATCTCGGAGCAAAGAGGAGTGGCATGGCTACCCCTTACTTATCACCCTCCTATTCTCCTTTATCCAGTTCCATATTGGGTAGGAGAAAGAAGTGATGAGTGTAGGAGTGCAAAGTCGATCAGAATGGATAGACTTGCATATTATAATGGTTTTTATCTCAAGCAAGGACAGGGTGTTAGAGAAGATGTGGACCTTAGGAAAATTACTTTGCATTATCATCTTTTCCCCTAGGTGTTTACTTGAGTGTTTTTGCTTGAGGTCAAGCAAAATTCTAGTTTGCTTTCAGACTTTATGCCTATGATATTCTAGATACTTTTCCAAGACATTACCATCATATTATGTTGTTTTTATATATTCTGCAAACCTTGAACCTATTCTGTCAAATATGAAACATGGTGATAATATTTGTCAAATGAATGAGTTAGACTTGAGTATGTATGCATATAGATGAGATTTTATAGTTTAATTATTAAGGTTATTTGCATGCATATGTTCTATGGATTAACCCCTATGCCGCAGTGAGTATGTGGCATCGAGGAGAGGAGAATTCACGGCACATTGCAAAATAGGGCATTAAAGGAAGTCACAGTCAAGCACCAACTAAAGTTGAACGTGATCATTATGGAAGAATAAATGTAGAAAGAGAATACTTGTTCTAGGATTCTAATCACAGCTCGTGTATTCCATATATGAGTTGTTGTATAGGAATTTCTATTTGAATAGGACTCTGCTTCCTCTATTTAGTTAGAATAATAAATTGATCTCAAACCTGTACCTTGATATCTAGGGGATGGATTGATGATCAAAGTTAGTTGGTAGTTACACAACACTCTCCCATTTTTGTATAAGTTAGGAGGGATGAGTTTAATGTCAAGTTAGTTCTTTTTCCAAGTTACTTCATTTTATATTTGCCCGGCTGTTACTCTATTTTTCTATATTTGAAGATCCAGGCATGTTTTATTGAATACAATCTAAGAAGATCCTATTTATGATATGAATTGAATACAACTATGAGTTATAAGAATGTGTGAGAAGCTAAAGTAGATTTGATTTCTAGTTAAGTGAGATAGTCCCCTGAGTTGGCCACTCAAGGTACTGGTCTTCACTTCATCTATTTCCTTATTTATTTATGCAGTACTAGTTAAATCTGTTTCTTTGATATTTCATAAATTGCATCGTGAGTTCATTAAAATATTTTGATTACCATTTTCAGTAGTTGTGATTCATGAATGAGTGTATACTTTGTTTACTGTAAGTCCTCTGAAGGTTAGTGTTAAGTTCTTTTATCATTCTGGATATTTTGAGTTAATTATGTAATTACCTATTGAATATAGTTATCTACAACTTATACTACAGGTACCCGTAGCCACTAGGTTCCATAGTTGTTTTTACTGTTTTTGTATTTCTGAGAATTCTAGCCAAGTAGAAGACTCTAGGTAGGTTTGAATAAGATAGTTTAGGATAGATATGAGTCTTGGAGGCACATACAGTGCAAGTGCCATCATAAGCTTATGCTCCTTGGTTGGTGATTTAATGTAGGAATGCAATGATAGAGTGGAATGTTCAGATAGGTTTACCATTGAATTATGTTAAGTCTACAATGCATTAGTTTTCCTCTACAGTGAGCAAAGTTCCATATGCTAGTGTAGTTGGCAGCTTGATGTATGTCATGGTCTGTACAAGACTAGACATTTCCCAAGCAGTGGGAGACTGTAGTCGATTTATGGCTAATCATGGACGGCTACATTGGGATGCAATGAAGAGACTATTTAGATACTTGCGGGGTACTTTCGAGTATTCCTTATGTTATCATGGTTATCCTATAAGGGATTGGAATTTATTTTGCATTCGAGGATTTGTGGATTCAGATTGAGCAGGTGACATTGATAGCAGGAGATCCACCAGTGCTTATGTGTTCACTATGTTCAGTGGTGCTATTAGTTGGATTAGTAAGCACCAACCTTTGGTCACTTTGTCCACTACTGAAGTAGAGTACATGGCAGCAACTCATGCTTGTAAAGAAGCCATTTGGCTTAAAAGATTGTGTTCTAATGTTGGGTTTGATGTAGGGAAGATTATCATTTGTTGTGATAGTCAGAGTGCCATATGTTTGGTGAAGAATCCAACTTTCCACATAAGGACAAAGCATATTTATGTCTAGTACCATTTTGTTCGTGACATGGTAGAGGATGGGAAGTTGAATTTGGAGAAAGTTGACACTTTGACGAATGTTGCAGATGCCTTGACAAAACCTATGAGCATAGAGAAGTTCAGATGGTGTTCAGAGTCTATGGGCCTCTCAGCCCCTAGTAGTTAAATATTGTCATTCTATTGGCTCTTGAAAGGTGTTCGACAAGTGGGAGAATGTTGGGAATTAAGGTGTCTCAACCTTTGCAAGTTCGTAATGTTGTATTTATTTATTTTTGCCTACTATTGTAATTTCTATGTAAATCTTATTTTGTCACTTTGTGGGAGTTGGCACAATGATGTGTCATCCTACATGGAAGGTGACTAAATGTATGTTTTGTCCTCATATGAGGAGGTAGGCATCCCATGTTGTCTTGGCATAGTTTTTCCATGTGTCAACACCTTGTGATCATGTGTCATGAGTTATGGTAGATTCTATAACAAGTTGTTAGTATGTGGTGATTGATCATATTGCAGGGTTGTAGTTACATGCAACAAGGTAAATTTTGGTCACTTTGTCAGCCACAGTTTCCCCCCAAAATAATTAATGAGGGAGTACAGGGGACAGAGCCCATGGTAGGGGTCTGAGGCAATGCCCCCAGTGGGGGTTGTTGGGGGTAGCGCTTCCAAAGCAAAAAATGCCATATATTTAATAAAGGTGTCAACAGTTAGTTTGTTATTGGTCGACATGGAAAAACCAACATTGGATAACCGCCAAAGAGGCTTGATAAATAAGTAGCTAGAGAATGTGAAAGGTCATGGGATATAAATGAGAATCAACATTTGTGTACTCCTGGAAGAGCTTGCATTACAAGTGTGTTGTAATCATCTTTTGATTTGATAATACATTGTGCAGGTTTTGGAGTGTGGGGTTTTTTACCCGAAAGGGTTTTCCCAACATATATCTTGTGTTGTGAGCATTGTACTTGTTTTTGATGTGTTATTACCATTCTGTTAATGTGCATCTAATAACCTGTAACTAGAAAAGATTAAAATTTGCATAACTTTCCTCATTAGATCAGTGTAGGAAGTTATTTTCGCATACCTTACTTCCTTTCAAACGCTACAAGATACTAAGCACATGCAAGGTTGTTTAATCTTCACATTATAAGGATGCACCAAAATTTGAGGCACTCCTTTAAGTAAAGAAACTAAAAAAGGAAAACTAACCCAAATATCTACATAGATAACTTTTTATATCAATAATTAAAGTTCAACATGCATGACTACACTATATTCTTGTCTTGACTTCATTTAAGCATATGCAAGGTGGCCCTATCATTATCCTTGTTTGATTAAGCATGGAATAAGGGGGAGACTAAATGAACATTTGATATTCCTTATGAAAGATTAACTAAGGGAATACTTGTTTCAAATTAGGAGCAAATATCAAGGTATAAATTTCCAAAAGAAAAGGGGTTGATCCAATAGCATTAAGCATCTATTTTACTCATTTTCTAAAGGAAAAGGACAATAGGATAGATGGATTGGCCACAACGCTTATCGATTCCAACAAATACGAACAATATGATTATACTTAAATGTTTCTCATTTACATTACATTATTAACTATACTTATAGGTGCTAGAAGTCTTTCACAAATTGAATCAAGCATATTATGCACATATTACATGGTATTATATCACATGGAGAATTAATGTATTTACACTTTGACATTTATTATATGCAATGCCACCCAATTTATCATATCATGTTTACCACCCAAGTTGTTGACTTACACCATTATTGCTCCTTTGAGGACAAGTTGGTTATATTGATATTATAATCCAATTGCAACTTACATATACATGTGTTGTACCAATAATATAACAAAATCTTATTCATGTTTATCCATATGCATCACATTATAAATACTATAAAATTGTAATCATAAAAATCTAAAATTTATATAATAACATTAACCTAAAGAATATACATACATACATATACATATATGTGTATATGTATACATAAGACATGGGAAAGAATTACACACACATATACATGTGTATGTATGTGTGTATAGATATACATATATATGTGTATGTATATGTGTTTACACACACACACACACATCGGTAAGGACGGATTATTTAGGTTGGCCCCACCCCAACAGAGGTCACAAGGGGGACCTCCTCCCCATCCACATATTCAACATAGATCACTTATTCAACATAGAAGCCACAATGGAAGTCAAAGAGCCACAACTTGGAATTCCAACTATATATGTCACTTGGGGATTTGAACTTGGATCTCCATCTTGAGAACCTTATGACCTTTGCCATTTAAGCACAAACCCTTTGACACACATATATGTGTATGTATATATAGGTATATATATGACTGTATACACATATACATATATATATATGTGTATACATATATTATACATACACATATATGTGTATGTATGTATGTATGTATGTACACACATACATACATAAATATACATACACGCATACATGTATATGTGTGTGTAATACTTTCCCATGTCACATGCCCAATATAAATTAAACTCATTTACATATTTTATTAGTCAAGGGAGGTTCTACTGTGGAAAAAGGGCATGAAGTCTCATGTGTTGATTGTGTACATAAATCTCAACACACAACTAATTATAATTAAATATAAAATTTAAACATATAAATATAAAATAATTATATAATTAAACAAATATATATTTATGCTACTCTCTAGTAATGAAAAATAAATATATAGTATAAACTAATTAATGTTTTTTTATAGTATAAAGTTTACTATTATTATTATTTAAATGTAAAGACATCAAAATTTTAAAATATATATTAATGCTTATAAATAAATAAAAAATCATTTTTCAAATTAAAAATGAAACAAAACAATTACACAATTGTGAATGGTGGCCTTTAGAAAGATTAAATTAAAAGTTTCATACAAAAGTAAAATAACTCTTCAACTAAAAAATAAAGTAAACAATGGTAGATAAAATAAGATTAACTAAAAATTGAAATTTATAATCTATATAAATATGTAGTAAACAAAAAGAATTAATATAAAATAAATAACTATTGAGTAAATAAAATAACTCAAACATAATTTCTAAACTTTTTATATATTTATTTTAAATAAATATATTTAAAATATATATACTAATATATCCATTATCTTGGGTTCAAACCCCCGCTAGGCCAAAGAGCTCGCAGACCTTCGGCCTTCGCTAGGTTGTCGTGTTTACAGGATATGTGCCTTCGCTTGGCTAGCACGCTCGCAAGTTGTGTGCCTTTGCTGGGCCAATGAGCTCACGGGTTTGAACAAGGTGATAATACCTTGGGGATGAAGACCCCCCAGTAGTGGTCTCGCAGCGATAAAGCCATGGGAAGAGATCCCACGTAAGGGTCTCTCTGGGCTCGGACCAGGCTAAAAACCTGAGTAATCCTCAACAAAAAAAATATCCATTATCCTTTTTGCTTTTAATAAATTAAACTTTAAAAAAAGGCATATCATATTATAAAACATTTTATCGAAACATCAATATATATATATATATATATATATATATATATATATATATATATATATATATATATATATATAAGTATTAGTTATATGTGACAGGACATGCCTTAAGTTTCACAAAATAGATAAAGGTATGTTTTATATCATGCCAAGTAAATTTCAATAAGATTATTTCACTAATGCCCATGAACACCATTGTTCATTTATTTGTTTTAGTCAGTTACTCCCATTTGTTTCTCATCCAAGCAACCCTAAACCTCATTTTCTTTTCTTTCTTTTTTAATTTTTTTCTAGCATGAGCATATTCATGGAAGAGATAGTGGCAACAATGGATGGAGGCCAACAAATACATCCAAGGATGAGGAGCACTTGAGAAGAAGGAAGTGGGAGCTTAATATTGAGAATGACTTAGATAATGGAGGCAGTGGAAAATTGGATGCTTGCATAGCAAATCAACGGAAACAACAACAATGATTTTTTTATTTTCTTTTCTTTTTTTTCTGTAGAGGAAGGGGCCAAACTTCTTTAGGCTTATGGCCCTGTCAAGGGAGGGCACACCCTATTGGGAGGGTTGAGCCTCTCACAAGGGCCGCAAACCCTTACGATATATATATATATATATACCCATACGATATATATATATATAATATTTTTTGCCATATCATTTTTTTAAACAAGGTTTCTTCAACCTCTTTTACAAGTTGACATTTTATTTAGTTATCTTCATTTTATTTTGATATCCAGATGTAGGGGAAGCATTGAAATAGATGCCATTGACATATGTAATGTTGAGTGATACGATATTTGTTAGCACCTTCTCATGACCTGCATTAAAATGAGAATTTTGAAATAGGGTATGGACACCCATTAGATCATGGACAAGCACATGCACCACTTAACAAAATGCCCCAAAGAAATGTGGTTTCATGGAATGCCATGTTTATAATTATAATACAAAAAAATTATTGTTATTTTAAAAGAATGAACCAAAACATTCGAGATAGGCAAGCATGTGGATTCTATACTTTCATACACATTTTTATTTCCTTTTTTTGGGAAGTAACTTCTAGATAAATGTACAAACTGAAATATAGTTTTATCCTCTCTCTCTCTAATGAAATAATGAAATTTTTGAACTTCTTTATTTTTAATCCATACAATATGAATGCAAAATGTAGTAGCATAGACTAGGAACGAGAGTTGTTGGAAAGAAGAAATTATTGTAGGGTATGCACAATAGAATTTAAATTTATGAAATCTTATTTCTTCATTTATTTATTTATTTTCCTAGTTAAACTACCAACCAACAAAGACACATTCAACCATGATATAATGATAATCACAAAGAAGACGTGTCATATTACATTCTTTATATATACAAGATCTACTATTAGTGGCCTTAAATAGAGAAAACCCTTCTTCCAAACCATGTAGTGGCCCAAGATTTATCTTCTTGGTCGAGGAAAAGAAGTTTCTTGCTACCTGAAGTTATGACATCCTCAAGCCACAAGAGGGATCTAGTCAACCCTCAAGCCAAGAGGGGCAAATGTACAAGCCAAAGAACACTCGAGGAGGGGAAGAAGGGATGATACATAAACCAATACTCGAGCAACCACAAAGGAATACCATGCACGTTTGATATAGAGTAACACAATAATTGCATTTAGGAGGACTAAGATCAAGGGACTGAATACTCACAGTACAACACTATCATAAAGTAAAACATACACAAATAATAGAGAAGAATGTATCTTATTCTCCAAGCCCTCCATTGTTGATATCTTTAATCTCTCCCATAAGCTCCTCTAGTCTTCCCTCCAAGAAAAACCTACCCAAAAGAAAGACCCGAAAAAGATAGAGCAAACCAAGACCCTCTCTCAACATAAATAGAGGTGTCTTACCACCTATCCAACCAATTAAAGCCATATGGCACTCCAAACTCCAAGATTAATCCTCTCATATACTCAAACATTTACTCATTTTACAAGCCCATGTGGGTACACATGTACCTCACAGGGTAGAGTGTACTCTCCTCTTGCAAGCATTGATTGCTAAGTGACATGGATGGAACTTGCACTTCACCCCATGACTCTACCATCACATTCAAAGACCAAAAATGGTAATGAGAAAAGACTCTTATAAATGGCATGCAACCATCACATTCAAGGAGAAAAAATGGCAATGGGAAAAGACTCTTGACCTTCAAAAGGTATAGATAAATCAACCCTCCCTAGGGTCCTACCCTAGGGCCTAAAAAGAACATAAATATTAAGGAAAATATAGTTTTATCGTATTTAAAAATGGCCCTATTCATCAAATCTGAGTTTCCCAAAAAGAAAGGTCTTAAGGGATTCAACAAAATAAACACAAGGGTTAAATTAAAAAGGGTGTGGACAAAGGTTAGAAAATAGGTTGTCTTATCCATTATTCGGCTTGGTCAAGGGGGATTATTTTCCATTACTAGGTTTACACATGGATTTTAAAATTTCTCTCAATATCTATTGAGAAAGGATGAGTGTGGTTTGGGGCACATATGGCACCTTTTAGTCTCCTTGTTTGACCAACCTGTTATTTGCACACTCAATCCAACATCAAATATATCCTTGCCATATATAGCCAAAGCATAATATTTAAGCACCTATTTAAATAATATTGCATTACATTGTGAAATACAAACATCCAAATTGGTTAGTCAAGGACAATATAACATTTCACGATGATTCTATTCCATCATATTATTTCCATAATTGTAAATTCATATTTTTATTCATCAAGCAAGTTCAAACACTAGAACATGTAACTCAATTAACTATGGACATCATCATCACCATTAGCCTTCATTACTAGTTTAATTCCAGAACTAACAATTAATGATCTAACTAGACTTACAAAAAAAATGAAGAAGCTTCTAAGGAACTAACATCTCATCTTAACTAACAATACTTGCTTAATTATCATACAACATGAGGAAGAAGATTAATTGAAAATATTAGAGAATTCATTACATTGGGAGACATAAGGTAATAATTCATAAAGATCAAATTGATTTAATGCATATGATTATGGTATCAACTGAGAGGGCCTTACATGAAGGACAAGTGGAGTATACTCCACTTCATTATGCTTGGCCATGGTGAGCCTAGTAGAACCTCAAGTCAACTATCTCCATTTTCCAAAGGGAAGGACAAGTAGAGTATGCTCTACTTCATCATGCTTGGAAATGGTGAGGCCATGTGGGTTTCATGTGGAGGGTATGTGTTGCATTTAATTTTTGTAATAGGATGGTTTACTTGGGTGAATGGGGTGCCATGTGGCTATATCCTACTATATGGAGAGGAGTGACATGGCATTCCCTTTTAAACACCTCCCTTGCCTTTGGAGAGGGTTATTTAATTTTAAACAAATCTACTTGAGATTATGGTAGAGTCTTGGAAAGGTTTTTGGAGTTCTTTGCTTGGATTTGTGTAAGATTTAGCTATGAAGATAGCCACCCAAGATCTAGAGGCCAAATGGAAAGCACAAATAAAAGAGAAGATCAATATGACAAGAATAAATTGTATTCCTATCAAAGAATGCAAATATAACAATATATAAAATTACAATGTGATATGCCATACCTTGCTTATAAAGACAAGGATGATATGTAGGATGAAGTGGTCTTATGACAAGTGTCGTAATCCTATGACAGGAGACAACTAGAGGATAAGATGCCGACTAGTTGATAAGATCACATGTGTAGGATACTTGATCACATGGCAACCTAGAATTATCTAGACTTATCCTAAGTAAACTTAACATGTGAACATGTGTGAATAGGTCTAACTAATGACTAGTTAGATAATGTGCCTTATTCACACTACAAGGGGAAACTAGATAGGAAATACCCATGTTCACACCAACACCCCCCCCCCCCCCCCCGCCCCCCGTAAGTGCAACTTAGAGAGAAGTAGACAAATGCAAAGATGGAATAGTGTAATGATAGATGGATCCTAACTACTAGGCCATGTTAGGTACCCATGTACAAACAATCTCTCACAAATGGAGAAAAAGAGAAAAACCCATAGAAAAAAACCCTCTCCAAAAGAGAGAAAACACAAGAAGAATACTCTCTATAGTATGAGAAGAACAAAACCCCATGTGAGGAAAAATTCCCCCCCAATAAGAAAGAAGAAGAAGAGAGACCAAATAGCCCCCCTCAATGTATAATCTCTTGCACTGATGGTAGATGCCCGACAATGAATGTTGGTGATGATCGACGATCGTCAAACAACATTTCTCCCCTTAGGAAGAAACAAAGCCAATGATGTATGCAGGATTTCTTCCAATTCTTGAAAGGAATATGAAGGAAGAAAACTCAAAATGTATGAAGTCTTTGAACTCTGCTTAGGTGTCGCCACGTCGATGTTGAAAGATGCCACTATCAAATCAGGAGTCCCAGGCCTACCTGAAGAAGGTGACAATTCAAGATCTAATGGAAATGGATTTAGAACATGATCCAAAGACAAAGAAGATGACTCTGAATGCTGCTCAAGGTACTCCATCTCAATGCCAAACTATGACAAGTGAAGAGGAGAAGAAAGAACAAGCATGTATGAAGGTTCACTCATCACATTCGAAGAAGATGATGCAACTCCATCAGAAACAACATCAAAGAGGAGATGAATGTCATCAATAGTGTCCTCCAAGTTTGCAAGATGGGACTTTCAAAAGAAACCTGCAATGTTTATCAAGTACTCATCCCAAGTAGGTGTATCTGGAAGACAATGAATATCCTGCTGCACTGAATCAATAGAAACCATGGATGAAGCAATACTAGTCTCATCAGAAGAAACAAGAGATGGAGGAGATGGAATTTTAGAACATGTCCCTAGAACCTCAGTCGATGAAAGAACACTAAGATTCAAATGACCATACTTCATCTCCTCAATAGTGTCCACATGAGTGTGAACCTCGGCTGAAGGAATAATAGGAGAAAAACATGAGAAGGTGTACACTTCAGATTAATGATCTATCTCCCCAACTACAACAATATCTCTACTATGCAAATCTTGAATAATCACAGAATCAGGTGTGAACTCAACACTCTTTTTTTCTCCACCATGTGTAATCTGATAGATAGAAAGGATATTGGTTGATAATGAAGGTACACAAAGGACATCATTGAATGATCCTTCGTCAATGTCAATTGATCCTTTACCACAAACACTCATAGATGTGTTGTTGGCCATCAAGATATGTGGTGATAAAAAAGTATCATATGAAGATAACATCCTATATGGTGAAGCCATATGATTTAAAGCTCTAGAATCAAGGATCCATTTCCCTAACTTAGAAACTACAACAAGTACTTGCCCCTTTTGTTTCTCTGACTTTGAAGATGAATAAGAAGATGAACCCCCTAAAGATGAATTCATTTGAGCTTTCTTTAGTTGATGTTGCAATTCATCAATTTTTTTTATGTAACATTTGTGTTCATCATGCCCCAATTTCTTGCAATATGCACACTTAGGCTTCTCCTTCTTAGATGATTCCCCTTTGAAGGGAGAGGATTCTGAATCTATATGTGGCTTATTTTTTTTCTTCTTTTGTTTCTTTTCAGGATTCCCTAATTTTTTCTGTACCTTGGGTTCACTAGCCACTAATGCTTGTGGCTTGGAAGACTTGAGGATGCCCATTTGAATTAGCTTTGTTTCCTCATGGATTAGAAGATTTGAAAATGTATCAAAAGTAGGCTTAACATATGCATCTCCCATAAAAACTTGTTGAGTGTGAAAGCTAGAAACAAATACTAAATACTTAGGACCAAGCTTGGATAACACATTTAGAATCAATTGTAAACCCTCCTTATTAATCTTGCAATCATTTAGTTGTGTTCTCAATTGCTTAATCTTGGAGATATAGTCTTGGATTTTATCAAACTCTTTAGGATCAAGATTCATCAAATCATTCTCAATCTGATACCTCCTAATCCTATCAGTTTTACCATACAATTTTTGAAGAGTCTCCCAATCCTCCTTAGGTGTTTTGGATGATTCAATGTGGGATTGTAAATTAAAAGAGACTGATGAACAAATGTGTCCAAGAGTTTTCTCATGATTCATCTCCCATACAACCTTTGCATTCACATCAGTAGGTTCAACAATAGATTCATCTACATATGTAGTACAACCTTTTTGCCTTAGATAATTCCATACTAATTGTTTCCATGATGCATAATTATATGGAGTTAGGAGTTCAATTTGAGATTTCCCCATTGCAAGAACACACAACTAAGAACTAAAAGCAATCAACCACTACAAGATCACCCCCCAAAATTCACTCAATCATTGATCCCCCCAACAAAATATGAGCTTGGCACTTTATACTTAGTGCAATTACAATTGCCACAAGCCAAAATAGCAAGGTGGTCTTTTGATTTTGGTACATGCAAATGCCAAAATTAGGCTATAACTAAAATTATATTTTCTAAGAAAAATTGGATCAAACTGATTGTAGATCTGAGAAGTACTCAAAAAATTATGCACTTTCAAAGAAAAATTGCACCAAAAAATGTTACCGTATGAGTTTGAACGGAGCCTTTGAAGTTCTGAAAATGGGAACTGCTCAGTAACAACAATGAAAACTATAAATTTTGGAAAAACCAGATGCCAAAACCAAAAACTATTTGCACCACTACGAAGCCTGCAAAATTCTAGCCCAAATAAAAAAATTTGCTCCAAAATCAAAGCAAATATGAGTAAGATATCAACCTTTGAAAATCAAGTGCAAAAGTTAAAACTCCATTAGAGAGGGGCGCATGATGGGAGGATGAAAAAGGTAATGTCACCCTAGTGCAATGATGACATCAACATGTTATTTGATAGAATATTCTTCTTATCAGCCAGAATATACCTTGTGACCTTAATACCGCCCTCAAAATTCATAAAACCACTGTTTGACCTACAAAACCATTGTGTTGAGGTTGGAAACTACTGGTGACCCTGCATAGGTGGTTTTTTGATGACTAAAAGTTGTTTCACGACTATTTTTGTTTAATTTTTAAATCCTAAAGGCTTGGACACAAGGGTCCACGGGGGGTAACCTCTCCCACGCGACCCTGTGACTGGGGTCCCACGGGTGGGTAAACCCTTGCCACATGGGCTTATGTCCCGCAGGCTCCCCATAGGTAGAGATACCCGCCGGGATCTACTCACAAGTCTATGACCATGTACAGGGGGTCGACAGGTCCGTAAGGCTTGTCGGTATTCTTAGTACCATTAAAATATTTTTTAAAAGACACTTTATAACAATTCGCAAAATTTAAAAAATAGAGAATAAAGTTTTTACCTAGAAAACGTTAGAAATATCTAACAGATAAAAAAAATTCCTAGCACGATGACACCTGCACCTGTACAATGCTTGCGCCATCATTAATGACTGAGAGTATTCCATAGAAGATTATGTACGACAGAGTAGGAGGAATTTTTTTTCCTTTTGCGACAACTGCTCTGATTTTGATGATTTGACAGTCAATCTTGGAATTTTTGGTCCTCTTGAGTGTGATGGTAGGGTTGGATTTGACCCAAATTGCTTTGAAAGATTAGGTACCTACTGGATTTGGCATGCACCTCCCAAATTCAAACCCTCATATATCTGGCCTCCAATGTCTGATTTGGACAAATCATAAGGCTAAACTGACTATCTCAAACACCCTAAACACATGGTGTGCTTAGATTCACACCAGCATGTTCCAAAATAGACCTGCAATATAAAGTCACAAGAAGGAAACCCTCCAAATCTGGTATTTCTATCAAATTTTTATGATTCTCTAGGTCATCATATGATGCAAGAGAAGAGCATACTCAATTTTTCAAGATCCACCATGACTTGCATTCAATATCTCTCAATAGACTAACCAAATGCATTCTACAAGATCTGATATCATCTAAGATTTGGCTATGAAGATAACCACCCAAGATCTAGAGCCTAATGGAAAGCACAAATAAAATAGAAGATCAATATGACGAGAATAAATTGTATTCTTATCAAAGAATACAAATACAACAATATACAATATTACAATATGATATGCCATACCTTGCTTATAAAGGAAAGGATGAGATGTAGGATGAAGTAGTCTTATGACAAGTGTCTTAATCTTATGACATGAGACAACTAGAGGATAAGATGCCAACTAGTTGATAAAATCACATGTGTAGGATAAGATGACATGACAACCTAGAATTATCTAGACTTAACGATTTGACAGTCAATCTTGGGGTTTTTGGTCCTCCTGAGTGTGATGGTAGGGTTGAATTTGACCCAAATTGCTCTGAAAGATCAGGTACCTACTGGATTTGGCATGCACCTCCCAAATTCAAACCCTCATATATCTAGCCTCCAATGTCTAATTTGGACAAATCAAAAGGCTAAACTGACTATCTCAAACACCCTAAACACAATGGTGTGCTGAGATTCACACTAGCATGTTCCAAAATAGACCTGCAATATAAAGTCACAAGAAGGAAACCCTCCAAATCTGGTATTTCTATCAATTTTTTATGATTCTCTAGGTCATCAAATGATGCAAGAGAAGAGCATACTCAAATTTTCAAGATCCACCATGATTTGCATTCAATATCTCTTAATAGACTAACCAAATGCATTCTACAAGATCTAATACCATGTAAGATTTGTCTATGAAGATAACCACCCAAGATCTAAAGCCTAATGAAAAGTACAAATAAAAGAGAAGATCAATATGACGAGAATAAATTGTATTCTTATCAAAGAATACAAATACAACAATATACAATATTACAATAAGATATGCCATACCTTGCTTATAAAGGCAAGGATGAGATGTAGGATGAAGTAATCTTATTACAAGTGTCTTAATCTTATGACATGAGATAACTAGAGGATAAGATGCCAACTAGTTGATAAAATCACGTGTAGAATAAGATGACATGACAACCTAGAATTATCTAGACTTGATGATTTGACAGTCGATCTTGGGGTTTTTGGTCCTCCTGAGTACGATGGCAGGGTTGGATTTGACCCAAATTGCTCTGAAAGATCATGTACCTACTGGATTTGGCATGCACCTCCCAAATTCAAACCCTCATATATCTGGCCTCCAATGTCTGATTTGGACAAATCAAAAGGCTAAGCTGACTATCTCAAACACCCTAAACACAATGGTGTGCTTAGATTCACACCAACATGTTCCAAAATAGACCTGCAATATAAAGTCACAAGAAGGAAACCCTCCAAATCTGGTATTTCTATCATTTTTTTATGATTCTCTAGGTCATCATATGATGCAAGAGAAGAGCATACTCAATTTTTCAAGATCCACCATGATTTGCATTCAATATCTCTCAATAGACTAACCAAATGCATTCTACAAGATCTGATACCATGTAAGATTTGCTATGAAGATAACCACCCAAGATCTAGAGCCTAATGGAAAGTACAAATAAAATAGAAGATCAATATGACGAGAATAAATTGTATTCTTATCAAAGAATACAAATACAACAATATACAATATTACAATATGATATTCCATACCTTGCTTATAAAGGCAAGGATGAGATGTAGGATGAAGTAGTCTTATGACAAGTGTCTTAATCTTATGACATGAGACAACTAGAGGATAAGATGCCAACTAGTTGATAAAATCACGTGTAGAGAAAGATGACATGACAACCTAGAATTATCTAGACTTATCCTAAGTAAACTTAACATGTGAACATGTGAACATGTGTGAATAGGTCTAACTAATGACTAGTTAGATAATGTGCCTTATTCACACTACAAGGGGAAACTAGATAGGAAATACCCTTGTTCACACCAACAATTTGGATTATTGTGTATGTTGAGAAGAATCTTGGAAAGAGAAAGAAGAGTTTTTCAATCCACTTTCAAGATTATCTTGAGAGGCGGGCTTCCTTCTTTAGTTCTTGTTTATTTTCTTATATGGTTTGCATGTTTAAGTATGAAAAAATGAGTGGTTGATATGTTTCTTGATATTTTAAGGTGCCTTTTTATATTTAGAATTTTGGAAAAGATTGTGGCATAAAATATGTAAAATTAATAAGAGTTGTTTTTTGATTTTCTATGGGAGAGTTTTCCTTGTTCATGTTTGATGTTATATATATGTTGTTTTTATTGGAGAAATAAGTTGATTTTGTTATTATATTGTGGCTTGGGATAGATAAAATGTGTGGGGTAGATTGGTGGTAATTTAGAAATAATTTATGGTGGTTTTATGCATCGTGATAACATAGAAAAATGATTGTGGAATTCTTGATGGGTCAGATACCCAAGTATAATGTCTATTCATATGTTTATGTTTTTCCATAGTTATGATCTCTCTTGGCTTACCTATTGTTGTGAACCAGAGAGTTGGTTCTATGTTGATCCAACCTTCCTTGAGATCATTCTTGTGTGTTGGTCTATTGCTTCTTAGTGCATGTTCAAGTGTAAATTAGTTCCTTGTTATTCCTCCTAGCTTGGGGGTCGATGTGCTTTATGACACAATATGGTTCACAGGTCGGTACCCTTTTTGGCATTGTTCTTTTGGACCTTGGAGATTTGGAGATTCTTCTTTGAGATTGGACCTTGTTCTTGAAAAAGGTAAACTTTTAATTTATTTAATTATGTATCTTTTTAGGTAGTTTCCAATGTATTTGAAGTAGTTTTAATTTAATGGAAGAAGGATTGAGATCCTTAATTTGTAAATGTATTTGTATGAAAATGTGTGAAGGGACATTTTGTGAACTTTACTATTATTGGAATCGGAATAAATGTGTTTGTAAGAGGTAGATTGTGAAGTGAATGTGAATTCATTGTGTTCTTGGATGAATTTGGAAAGGAATGAAACTCATAGAATAACTAGTTTGTGTTATTTTGAAAGTTTGAGTGAAATTTGTGTTTTGGGTAGAAAAGGGTGTTGTTTTCCCTGAAACTTGAATGTGGCATACATTACATTTTAAAATGAATTTATAATGTTTATATGGCTTAAGACACCTAGATAAAGTGAAATCAAGCATGTTTTATTTTGGAAATGTTATTTTCTTTAGTGCAAATTTTGGAAAAATGACTTTTTGGGTCATTCTTAGGAACTCTTGGCTTACTGTGATAGTTTTCACAATGGACATTTTCTACAACATTTAATTAGCATCCATGGTGAACACCATGTCCACTATGGATTTTTGTGCATCTACCCCAATGAGCTCATACTCGCCACCTATGGCAAGTGGAAAACTCACCACAAAGAGTTGCACAATTTATTTTTCATCTTATTTGTCTTACACTTTCAAATTCTCAAGGATTCCTTGTTGTTTTCTTAAACATATGCTTGGTAGAAAATAAACAATTACATACTTTTTATGATGTTTATGTACTTTATGCTATTGCTTATAGATGTGTGCATGCATAGTTGATGAATGTTTGGTTAGTCTTGCATGTATGTTTATTTTCATGTCTCGAATTATTTAAATCCATGCATTGATGATAGATTTCATAATGAGTGTTTGCTATAGCATTTAATTAGCATCCATGGTGAACACCATGTCCACTATGGATTTGTGTGCATCTACCCCAATGAACTCATGCTCACCAGCTATGACAAGTGGAAAACTTACCACAAAGAGTTGTACAGTTTATTTTTTAGCTTACTTGTCTTGCACTTTCAAATTCTCGAGGATTCCTTGTTGTTTTCTTAAACATATGCTTGATAGAAAATAAATAATTACATACTTATTATGGTGTTTATGTACTTTATTTTATTGCTTATATATGTGTGCATGCATAGTTGATGAACGTTTGGTTAGTCTTGCATGTATGTTTATTTTCATATCTCTAATTATTTAAATCCATGCATTGATGATAGTTTTCACAATGAGTGTTTGCTATAGCATTTAATTAGCATCTATGGTGAACACCATGTCCACTGTGGATTTTTGTGCATCTACTCCAATGAACTCATGCTTACCACCTATGTCAAGTGGAAAACTCACCACAAAGAGTTGAACAATTTATTTTTCAACTTATTCATCTTAGACTTTCAAATTCTCAAGGATTGCTTGTTGTTTGTTTAAACATATGCTTGGTAGAAAATAAACAATTACACACTTCTTATGATGTTTATGTACTTTGTGCTATTGCTTATAGATGTATGCATGCATAATTACTCCTAATTGAATTTATTTAAATGTTAAATGAATGCTATGCCTTAGAATTGTATTCCTCCTTTATTGTGCCCTTTATCCCCTATCTCACATTCAAATGAAAGGTTAGCAATGATAGATCATGTTATGTTATTTAATTTGTTTGTGAAAGAAAAAGGTTAGATTAGAAAATAACTTTGCATATCATTTGGATAGAGTGGACAAAAGATAAGTTAAATATCTCTTCCCTTGATTTTATTTTTTGTTGAAAAGGTTAAGTAGGTGAATGGATTTACTTATCATGTTGAGTTATGCTAGTTTGAGGTAGAGTTATTTTCATATGTGCTTAATTAGATGTTTAGTGCATTTGCTCTTCTCATCTAATACCTTCACATCTTCCTCCCCTCTTCTCATCTAAGGTTTGGAGTGAGCATATTTCTCCCTCTTCTCATCTAATACCTTGGCAAAGTGACCATCACAAGGATTCCACTCCCTTGGTTGTCAATCATATTAGTGCCTTATCATCTCCTAGTTGCTACCACAAAGTTGGGTCTGTCATGTTGGGATGCATGCCACCTGCTCATTCATTGTGCTCTTTAATTCTTCATTTCTCTTGCATGTTTGTGAATACATCTTTTTTGCATGTGGTTAGCATTAGATAGTGTTGTGTATGGAAATGTCACCTCCATGTGTGTGTTCCATTACCATTTGTGTGATGTTTTTTGGTTTCAAAAAAAATTGGTTACATTTTGTCAAGGTCCATGTTGAATAACATGCATTATACATGATGACTAGTAGGAGGGAGTTCACAAGGTTTGAGATTTGAAATTTGAATTTAAAATTTTAAGATTTGGATCTACAAACATAAAAATAACCTAGGCCAATTTTGCACCCACAATTCTAATCCAAAGTGATGAATAGGAGTTTAGGGTAGCTTTAAGATGAGTGATGATGGGACTAGGATATGATAAAATCATGAGTTGAATTCACACAAGAATATACCAATTGTAGACTCATTATTTCTTAAAAGATATTCTAATCTAAGTGGGCCCAAAACATAAGGGAAAAGGGCATGGGTATGCAATTTTCATGATTACACCTATAAAGGAAAATAACATTATTAGTTTGGTTACTATGGCATTCAATTCAAAAAACTTTTTCAAACAACCAATCAAATGCTTGAATTTTTCAATTTTTAATGTTTGGACTCATGTTAATAATATTTTTAAATCCTTCAACAATTGTAAAACCTTATACAATCTATTTATCTAACTTTTTATTGGTTATACATTTTTAGTCAAATGAACACACTTGTAGTGTTCAACTTTTCTTAATAATTTATTTTTTTAAATTATATATTTTTCAATTCCAATGAATGCAATAAATAAATGAGTAAATGCTAGTGCAAGGTGGATGTACACAAAGATAAACATGTCAGGTCATATCTCAAAATAATCACTCATCTCAATATTTCAAAACCACTTAAAAAAATTATGTGTACAATGGAAACACCAATTCCTTAGGAATTTCATTTTATTAAATATTTAATTACAAAGAAAGACAAAATCTACTATTAAGATAGGATATAAGAGTATATAAAAAATTTATCCTTGTAATCATAGCCCTCCAACTCGAAATTAATAGTTGTTCTCAACCGTGAAATCACATAGGTAGGTGCTAACACTTCAAGAAAGCCAAAATATTATTGTAACGTAGAAAATTGCATACCCTCACAATTTCACGTTGTGTTTTGACTCACTTTGGTGTCCACACCTGTAGCATGTTTTTAGGGTCACTGAACCTAAGCCTTGGCCTCTTTTACCCAACACTAAGGTTTGTCAAAATTTATGCTAGATGTTTATTTATTACAACTTTGTGAGAACACCTTGCAAAATTTGGGTGAATATTCCTAGGATGCGAGCGCTACGCATGAACGTCTTTGCAACGCACTAGCATCTCAAATATTCTAAAAAAATTAAACGTTGATTCTTCCACTCTCTTTCTGGAATTCGCCAGTGGTAACACTCAAGCGGCAGTAAAATGACCCCTATAGTGTACCCAACCCTAGTAGATTCCCTCTCTTCATACAAAATGAAAAGATTGAGGAAAAAGGTTTTCTCTCCCTCTTGACTTTTTGGAGGTTTTCTTTCTACCTCTCTCGTGCTATTAAAGAAAATTTTGCAAGCAAGTT
Source organism: Cunninghamia lanceolata (assembly GCA_027924645.1). Lineage (NCBI taxonomy): Eukaryota > Viridiplantae > Streptophyta > Pinopsida > Cupressales > Cupressaceae > Cunninghamia > Cunninghamia lanceolata. The sequence goes on from BSBN01000524.1 coordinate 5,093,185, forward strand.
ATTAAAGATTGATTTTTTTAAGCTCTCACAACAAGACATCAGATATTGGAGTGCTCCTTCATGCAATAGCATTTCTCATTGTTGGTTTTGTGTGATCTTGGCTAAGTTTGGTGCTTGGAAGAGGCTCTCTCTCTCAAGGGTTTCAAGTTGTTCTTCAACAAATTTCACCCTCAAAGAGCTTACAACCTCATCTACTACTTCATGCCCAGGTAACATTTTTCCATTATAATAGAATAATGTTATTCTTGGTTTCTTGCTTTATATGCATAATTTCATTTGTATTTCGGCTTGGGGTGTAGACCGCCACCTTTGTTTCCATTCACACACTAGAGTATTTTTCTCCCCGTGGACCAGGGATAATACTTTTAGTTTATTTGTTTTTGCCACTAATCTTTATCTTCCTAGACACACTTAGGAATAAGATCACACACTATTACTTTTGTTATTTCAAAGTGGCTACCTATGGAGGTCGAAAGACCGAAATATAGGATTGACTTAGGCAAGTTGCCAAGAAGCCCCAACCCCTTTTTCTGGTTCTGTGTTGTGCAGGTTGGAAGAGTAGATTCAAACATATGAAAGTTAGCTTATTGAGCTTCCCTTTCTCTTCGTCATTCATTTTCATATGATTAAATGTTTCATTTCGTTGATTTATTAGTGTATTCAAATGTTGGGTGCTCATTTTGGTTTTCCACACAGACTGGATGAGATTATAAGCTCAGAAAAGATCATACAGTATGCATTTTTTGAGTTTTTATTGTTGAGTAGACGATAGTGTGCCGCACTGGAGTCCTAGGCCAAGACACTCTCCCTTTGGTGCCAGGTTCCTATTTCTTATCTCTTTCTTGTTCTGTATTCATTTATGTGATATCAGTTTTGGGTTTCCAAAAATCTATAGTTTTTCACTATTCCTTAAAGTTCTATCTTTAATTGATTTAATTTCTTAGTGCAGATCTAAATAGGATCTTGCTAGAGTTATTCTGCTCTTTCTAATTCGATAGCAGCAATATCTTCTCCTTTGGAGCTAGCTTGACCCTCATGTAATTGTTGAATTTTGTTTCTAGCTAGATTATTTTATTAATCTTAGGTTAGATTCAAATTTTAGACATTACATTTTTGGTGAACTTGACTATGTTCACTAGCATATATCCCTTATTCTTCTCATAAACTATTTTTGGTTTGGTATAAATTAGAATTCAACGATCTTAGATCTATTTCTTGAAACTTTCCCTACTTTTGATAAACCTTTTAGTAGTGAAGATTTTAATATGCTCAATGAAGTCCTTGATGACTTCATCCATGTTAAATACTCCTCTTTTAAACCAAAACAAATTTCTTCTCCAAACATGATCAACACAATTTACATTTTCAGCTCTACACAAGAGCCTGCAAAACCCAAGAGCCTGGTACATATTCAATCTAAACTGCAAACAAATTCTAAATCAGTGATCACTATTCAGGGCTTCAAACATGCCCTGACCTACTGATTACCTCACACAAATTGCTAAGTCTACCATGTGGTTGCCCACATGTATAACACTTGGTGAAAAAAATAGAATGCATATGTCCCTGTTTCCCTTCCAACTTCACCTATTCTACCTCCAACTCCTCATTTGTCTCAAAAGCCCCTAACAAAGTGCAATCTTGTGGAGCAGTTTTGTGCTACACCTACTAAGATTTCTCTTTGGGAGCTCATGCAAACTCCACCAAGATCTCAATTGCATCTTTTTCTAGGTCGAATGATGTAGTTGCCTTGTTCAATTGAATTTACACAAATTCTACTGATATTTTCTTTCAACAATATGAGTTACCTTCATTGGAGGTGCAAAAACATAATGACCCTTTGCTCATTATTGTTGGAATTAATAATTTCAGAGTCAAGCGTACCCTTATTGACAATGGTTTAGGTCTCAATGTTTGTGGAGCAGACCTGTTAAACCGTATTAATATTGATACATATCTGATCTCCCCTACTATTGTTTCTATCTGTGGCTTTGATAACATTGATAGACAAGCACTGGGTACAATCACACTTCCAATTGAATTGGGCCCTATCACTTTACGCACCCTCGTTCATGTCATGCCTAAAGCATTATCCTATAATCTCCTTCTTGGTAGATCATGGATACTTGCCATGGTGTCATCTTGTCTACCTTGCATGGTTTAATTAAATTCATTTATGAAAACAAGACTTATACAATAAAAGTTGATCCAAATCCTATGCAATATTGTTAGCAAATGAATTATGTCACTTAGCATAATATTTCTCCTATTCTTCAGAATCTCATTATGTCTTCTTCTTCCAAATATGATTCCCCATCCTCAACCCCTACCCAATAGGTTGACCATGGTGTTAACTCATCCCTAAATGCATGTCCAGGTGATGATTGGGGATCATTAGACTTTACACCCTCCTTTGTTGGAGAGTACAAACTCAACCCCCAACCACCCTCATCCTGACATTCCAAAGGCTTCTTCTAATTCCTTATCTCTGAATTTGTCTTCTACATCAACAGAAATTTCTTCCTCTTCTTCTTCTAAAGATATGTGCAACTACACTTCTTGCATAAATTATGCCACACATGGTGATCCTCCACCTTTTAAGGAGATGCAATCCCATTATGGTCATGGCTTTCACATTCTCACTAGTATCAGTTATAAAGGAAATGGATGTGGTAAAAAGGAACAAGCTATTAAGATTCCTCTAAAGTCTAATCGACATTACTCTTTTGCAAGTCTGGGATATCATCCTCATAGACCCTCCATCACCTCTTACCGAGACTATTTGGATGTTAATATGATTTCCACTTCTTTAAGCTCTCCTTCTCTTCGTCTAGTTTATCTTGAACTTCTATCTCAAGATTCTAATTCTTCTAATATTCCTCCTCTTGATTCATTTTCTGTCGATGAAGCCCTTGTTGAATTCCTTGGGGTTTATGAGCACATGCCAACATATCATCATGATCATGGATTCCCCTTTTGCCTAAATCCACAAGCATATTTTTAGGGAATCCATCAACTTGTCAGATGATTCCTCTCATCCCCAAATTCTTCACAAGGATACTCTTCATTTGTTCCTTAAGACCGTAGTACTCTCCTTGTTGGAGATACTATTGATGTCCCAATGGATCCTCACAATAAAGACAAAGTTATGCAAATTGGACAATGTTTGTCCTCAAAAGAGTGACAAACATATTATCTCTTTTACATGAATTTCTTGAATTATTTGCCTGGTTATATGAGGATATCCCTGGTATCATCCCGAATGTCATGGTCGACAACATTGTGCTATATCCTCATGCTCAGCCTATAAAATAGAATATTCACAAAATGAACCCCAAGGCCACCTTAATGGTCAGGGTTGAGATAGAAAAGCTTCTACAAGCTGGTTTTATCCACCTGATTGACTATTCACCTTAGATTTCAAATATTGTTGTTGTCACTAAACCTGACAACCGTATTCAAATTTGTATCAATTTCTGTGATCTAAACAAAGCATCCTTGAAGGATGATTTTCCTCTCCCAAACATTGACATGATAGTCAATTCAACAAGTCATGCTTTACTCTCCTTCATGGATGGTTTTTTAGGATATAATCAAATTCTCATTGACTTCTCCTTGGGGCATGTGGTCATGTTTTTTGGTCTTAAGAATGCTGGAGCAACTTATCAATGCGTAATGACCCTACTCTTCCATGATTTTATTCACAACATTTTAGAAGATTATGTCGATGACATCTTAGCCAAATCTTTTTTGTGCCAAGATCACGTACATAATCTCCATTGTATATTTAAACATATACGCCTCTAAAACATGTGCTTAAGACCCTCATAAGTGCATCTTTGGAATCAACTCTGGAAAAATATTAGGGTTTATAGTCTTGCATTGTGGTATTGAGGTGGATACGAACAAGATCGATGCCATTGTGAATATGCCACCCTTGAAAAATATTTCTCAACTCCGTAGTTTACAAGGAAAAATTTAGGCTATCTATTGCTTTATCTCACAATTGGTAGATCGAAGTCTTCCTTTCAAACATCTTAAAAATTTAATGTTTGTTTTGATTGGAATGCAGTTTGCCAAAAAGCATTTGAGGACCTCAAGTGCTATCTAGCTAATCCTACTATCCTCATGACAACCATTACGGGACATCCTTTTCTTCTCTATACTTCTATTCATCTCATGCTTTAGTAGCTTTATTAGCTCAATTTGATGATGAAACTAGGGAACATGCTATTTATTACATTAGTCAAACCCTACTAGATTATGAGACTTGTTATACAGTATTAGAGAAACAATGTCTAGCTCTCATATTCACAACTAATAAGCTTAGACACTATCTTCTCCATGTTGAAACACATGTCATCATTAAGTTCAATCCTCTTAAGCATCTCTTTTCTTAAATAGATTTATTAGGTTGTTTAGCTAAATGGCTTATGTTGCTTACCAAGTTTGACCTAAAAAATTTCTCCCAAAAGGTAATTAAAGGACAAGTTGTAGCTGACCATTTAGGTGAGGCACCCTCTCCTTTCTCCACTCCTAATCAAGATTCTTTCCCTAATGATTATATCCTATCCTTGGATGATGATCATCTATGGGAATTGTTCTTCAACGGATCTAGGTGTCAAACTAGTTTTGGAGTTGGTGTAATACTAGTCCCCTCCTCGAGTAAACCAATTCCCCTTTCTTTCTATCTCACTTTTCTTTGTACCAATAACATCACTGAGTACGAAGCCCTTATTGCTGGCTTGTGTGTCACATTAGTTGTTAACATTAACTATCTTCACATCTATGGTGACTCATAGTTGATTATAAAGCAAGTCACAAGTTCTTATCAATCTAAGCAAGACAAGTTATCTCAATATTGTAACTTAGCTTTATTACTATTAGATCAATTTTCTTCTTTCACTATTAACACTATTCCACATAAGGATAATCGTCATGTGGATGTAATGGAAAGAACTACTTCCCTTGTGCCCATTGACGATTTGACAATCGATTATCATTTTATAAATCATACTTTATCTTCACCTACTATCATGGGGAACTCTTCTTCTAAACCACTTTTTTGCTACAATTTAGATTTTGAGGAATGATACTCACACATATTTAATTATTCGTGTGATGGTATCTTCCTGAATGTTTCTTCCAAAAGCACTCGAACTCACATTCACAATCTAGCAATGCGTTATATCATTCTTTCTAACATCCTATATCGGCATGCCTATAACGTTCTCCTCCTGTGTTGCTTAACTAAGGCTGAGATTCTTGTTGCCCTTGAAGAGGCCCATTTAGGTGTTTGTGGGGGCATTTTGATGGACGCACTTTAGTTCAAAAGTTGCTCCAAATGGGTTACTATTGGACAAGCATGGAACAAGATTCATTCACTTTTGTTAAAAAGTGCCCTCAGTGTCAGCAACACAACAACTTGATCCAAGCTCCTGCACAAGAACTTCGAGCCCAGGTAGCACCTTGGCCATTTTTTGTTTGGGGTTTGGATATCATTGGTAAAATTTCTCCTCCTTTTCTCAAGGTCATGCGTTTATCATCACTGCTACAAATTACTTCATGAACTAGGTCGAAGCAATCCCACTTCGATCCATGACTACTGAAGTTATATGTCATTTTCTTCTAGATAACATTATTTCTCGCTTTGGACTACCTTCTGCCTTTGGTTCTGACAATGGTACATCATTCAAGAACAAGGACATGATACAATTTCTTAAGAATTTTCATATTCAACATTGCTTCTCTACACTATACTATCCACAATCTAATGGCCAAGCATAAGCTTCTAATAAAACTATCAAACAAATTCTTCGTAAGACTGTTAATAAACATGGCAAAGATTGGCATACACATCTTTCTTATGCCTTATGGGCCTATCAGATGAGAATTTGTATGGATACTAGTACAACCGTGTACAACCTCATCTATGGTATTGATGCTATTATGCCTCTAGAGTTAGAAATTCCTTCGCTGTGAATTTCCCTCCAAGGCCTCATTGATGACAACACCTATCGTGGTCAATGTATTTTATAACTTGAAATGTTTGATGAACAATGCCTAAATTCTCTCTAACACCTTCAAGCTACCAAAAGACCTTAAATCAAAGTTATAATCAGTGAGTTCTACAACAATCCTTCAAAGTTGGTGACCTCATGTTGTACAAAAACTAGCAAAACATGAATGCTCCCTCCTGTACGAAAGGAAAATTCAGTCCAAACTGGTTGGGACCCTACATTGTCACGTTTGTCTACAAATCCAGTGCATATGGTCTCTCTATGATAGATAGTAACCCTCTTAAAGAGTCTATTAATGCTATGCATTTGCATCAATTCTATGCTTAGATTTATTTCTTTATGTGGCACTTGTGTAACAATATTATGCTTAGGATATAATATTTGTTTACCTTATTCCATTCCATCATTAACACAGTTTCTCTTAGTGTTATGATTTCTCTTAGAATTGTGTATTTATTAAATATGCGGTTTTCCTTTTAAAACACACAAGGCATTCATTTATTTAAGTATTCCTTAATTCTTTACATTTTTGCTTTACGCTTGTGTTTTTGTTCTCAACACATCTCATGTTGTCTTGAATGTTAGTTGTAGTTTTCATTTTTAATGGAAACTACCTCATTCTTCTTTACCATGTCAATTATTTAATTGTGTAAACAATTAATTAATCTCTTCTTATTTATTTAATTAGATCTTTTATAAGTATTTAATTAGATAACTTTCTTTGTCCATTTACCAATTAGATCTTCATTGTATTTAATTGTGTAAATTTCACCATTTATTATCTAATTAGATCCTTCTAGCATTTAGTTAAGCGCTTTTATCAAGTTGTTTAATTAGATCTGAAGAACATTTAATTAAATAATTTACATCACATATGCAAAACATACAACAATATCTCACAACACATATACATCACTCAAAAAAGTCAAAATCTTGTATATATATCACATGTTTCTCGATACATCATCATGATACAAAATTGCCACTGCATCAAAATATGACGTGCCAAAATACATGTATATACAAAAATATGCTACCCTCCATGGGAGCTTGAACCCTATGGCCTTGGTAGCGGTTGTTGTACAAACGACTCTTGTTGGGAGGCTACAAAGTGTGACTAAATATGACTCCACATGTGTAGGTCCTTGATTGTGCCTCTTAGCTCTGTTGTCTCTGTCGTCAGATCTAGCACATATTGTTGTAGTCACGTGACCTCGAATCATAGTGTAGCTGCCTCAACCATCATCCTCTATATAAATGGGTGGCTCAAGTCCGTCACTAGTGTGGTTTGCACTCTTTGCAGGTCAACCCTCACAAGATCTAGTTGGCTTTGTAAAGTGTCAATGCACTCTTTGTTCTCGTCACTACCAGGTATCACTCTGCTATGACTCTGGTACCCTATACAGTAGCCTGGTCTCTCTCCACTATGAGCATGGTCACCCGTGCAATGCCTACTATTGCCTGGTCCTACTCTACTATGATAGACACCACCTCTACAGCAACTTGGTCTTGACAGATTTGGCTCTCCTCATATGCAACTCTTAGTTGTCCCATGGGCTCAAAAACATATGTATGCCACCTGATAGTCTGTTGAGGTCTATAACCGGCTTGATTAGTCTACTTGAGCTTAACACCAAGTCCCATCTCTACCAAAATTTGACTTATGTAGTCGAGCCACTCTTATGTACGCACTGCAAAAAGAATCAAACATAAACATAGTCAAATCCCTCATCATATGCAAATCTGAATTCAAGTACATCTCTACTATCCTACTCAAATGAAAATGCATAAATAAAGTTCTCACCTAGATTACCAACCTGCTAGTTGGGATCTAAAGGAGCTGCACACCTCACCAATGTCATTCTAGGTGCGTTTATAGTTGTCATTGTAACCATTGTCACTGGTACTGAGGGAAGTCTCATAGCAGCCACACTGCTCAACTCCCCTTTCTCCCTATGACTCAGAATACTATTGGCTAGTGTTGATGCTGGTGTTGCTCAAGGTAAGACTCTAGCCCTCTCCTCTGTAGTGACACTGCTCTCACCTAATTGTTGTTGCCTCCCCACCTATGTGGGTGTGGGATCCTCCTCTCCCTCATCATCCTTATTTTCACTCTATATCTCCTCTCCTCCCTCCTCCTCTAAGCCCTGCTTTGAAAGGAGTCGTCGGTCTCTAGTTGGGGCATCAGGTGGGAAGATAGGTGGTAGTTTGATGCATCACACCATACCGCAAATGTTGGGGTCACCCCCACATCATCACCAACTGACATTGGTACTGCATCATCATAATCGTCATCAGAATCACTCAACTCCACATCCGCAATGGTTAGATGGGGTTGGTCCTCTGGTCTCACCACGTTGTGATACAAGCACACATATGTCAGCACAACTGCAAATATACCCTGCATTTGTCTGAATTGTCTCATCACACAGTCAGGATAGAATGGCACTATGATGTGATTAAGGTGACTGACTAGTAGTTGATACCTCTACATCCTTGCTAGTTGCTATGTCTGTCCTACCCACGTGTGTATCAGCCTATAGGGCTGCCATCTAATCTATGTGTTCTATAGTCTGTCAAATGTCTACCTCTAATATAGTAGATCATCGAACTGCCATGGCCTCCTACGCTCATAAGCATGTGATCGTGGTTGCATCCAGGTCACCACTATGGGAACACCCACTGGCTATGTGCACTTGATGTGCTTGAAAGCCCACACTTGGAGTAATGTGTAAGTCATTAAGTTATGGCACTCATAATGGATGTACCATCCCAAATCATGATATAAGTGGGCGAGCATGCTCCAACCCCACGAGTACACCATCCAATGCTCCTCCATCACCTTGATGGTATGGATGAGGCCACCACGTAGCTATATGCCTCATCCATCCTATGCTATACAAAGGGTGGCAATAGTGACCAAGACACGAGGGACTAGTGGGACATCCCCACCCTACTCTATCCATCTCATATGAATGCTCTCTAAGGTATCCTCATGGATTATTCATCCCAAATAATACATCTATCCATTTGCAGTGTATGCATCTAATCTCTGATCAACAATAGTAATGGTTCGACCTCAAATTGGTAGTCATAGTATCCTATATACATCCTCCAGCATGACCGTCATCTCTCTTGTTGGTAGACAAAAGGTAGAGGTGTCTATGTCTCATGCTCAATCAATGCCATTAGCATGTGGTCATGATACAACATCTTTGGCATTGCATACATCTCGTACACCCCTATTGTGCATAGCAACGTGACATTCTCCAATGAAAGCATGCTTGACTGATCTCCCACTAACATGAAGATTGTGCCGCCAACGTGTTCTCACATCATTGGAGGGTACTACATTCACAAAATCAATTCTTCTACCAATTCTATGTCGATGTTCATCAAATTTTAACTTCAAAAATTTAAAATTTTCTTCAGCTCTTCAAGATGCTAGCACGTCCCTTGGAGCCTAACGCCTTTCTTGGATGCTAGCATGTCTAAAGGATGTGAGCACATTTGTGACATGCTTGCATGTCCAATGGATGCTAGTGCTTGAATGGGATGCTAACGCTCTACGTGGGCCCCATTTGGCACACAAAATGAGACATAAATGACTTAAGCTTAACAAATTTTATACCTCACGTAGCATGATCCCTTTCTCAACGTGCTATCTCAAGGAATATAGTCATGGCGGTTGGTGTGCTTGTCTACATGACATTTTCACTCTCAAATTCACTTGGGTGCTCAAAAATTTCTCTAAGGGGTAAATTTGAAATGAATAGTAAAAATGTATTTTTTACTATTTATAGAAAAATTTCAAATTTTCTACAACACCTCTGCACAAAAACCTTCATAACTTGGGTCTGCGAACTTTGATTTTTATGCCATTTGTTGTGTTGAAATTCTAGTTCCACCATATTTACTACCATATGCTTTTCACTTTGGTGATCTATCATTAAAGCACCCTTTGAAGAACATATTCATCACTATGTACAAAATTTTTCAATGCAATGAATTCTTCTCCTTATTTTTTCCTTTTATTTTATTAAGCAAACATAAATATGGGGGGTTTATATTCACCCTTATTTTCATTTAGTCTTATTTTTCTTATCATCATTCTCGTAGTATTTTTTGAACTAACATATTTTAGATCTTGTAGGATTATTTGGGCTCTAACAAAGTGATTTTGCATGTCTATGGTACCTAACATTGTGGTTTTGTAGATTCCTGGTCCAGGGGCATCATTCTTCCATGTGGTGAATTTCTACAGCCTCTACAGTATCCTTTTAGGTATCCTTTGCATGCTTATTTGTTTTAAACATTTTATTTTTGTACTTTAGCATAGCTTATCACCTAGTGTCATTAGTCGGCTAAAGTGGGGGTAAAATGTAATATAGAAAATTGTGTACCCTCACAATTTCACGTTGTGTTTTGACTTGCTTTGGTGTCCATGTCCATAGCATGTTTTTAGGGATACCAAACCTAAGCCTTGGCCTATTTTATCAACACCAAGGTTTGCAAAAAATTATACTAGATGTTTATTTATTACAACTTTGTGAGAACACGTGCAAAATTTGGGCGAATATTCCTAGGACGTGAGTGCTACGTGAAGACATCTCTGTGACACACTTACATCTTGAATATTCCAAAAAAATAAAACATTGATTCTCTTGCTCTCTTTCTTGCAATTTGGTTGTCATTGATGTCAAAGGTGTGAGTATTGGTTGTCATTAATGTTAGAATTATGTTGGAGTTGGTTGCCAGAGTCTTTGAGAAATGCTCCACATTTCTTTGCTGGTGATGTTGTGCTCCTGGGGATTGGAAGGTAGCTTCATATGTTGTCAGGGCATGTGTGATCCAAGTTTCATGTTGTTTGGATTATAGGAAAGGTGTTTTGCAAATGACAATTTGAAGATAGTGTTATTTTTGTGAGGATGCTCACAGTGGTGCAAAGTTTGGCTCTGCATTCCTCCACATTTGTAGATATGGTCATGCGGTCCAGAAGTTAAGATCAGTATGTTGTGAAGGTACTATATCCAAAGTTTCATATCATTTGTCCCTCCGCAGAGAAAATTGTAAGTGATAGAGTGTGGGACTGTATTGTCCAGTGGCTAGTTTTAGTGTCTGTTGGCTTGTGCCAACTTGTTGCTATATGAAGTAGTAAATTGGCTAATGGAGAATGTTCCTAAGGATCTTGTGATGTTTCATGTGCTCCACAAGGTGTTTTTTGGTTTCTCTAGAACAGGTTGTGGTCCGGAACGAAGGTGTTGTTGGGTTATGCTTTTGCTTGACCAACTAAGGTATGTTGAAGGTGTCCGCCACAAAGTCTTTGTTGTGCAGAGTTTAAGGAGTGTTTGGAGATGTTGTATGGGTCATGCTGACTCATCTGGGAGAAGCATAAGTAATGTTTAAAATTTCATGAGTACCACCAAGTTGTAATGGCTGTCATGTTACAAGCTTCATATTTTCTTCCTTAAGGTTGACCTATTTCAAATGTGCGAAGCGTGTGAATGTTATTCTTTGAAGGTTGGTACTGTGAAGGGTGTTTAGGACCAGGTTAAGTGTGTGTTGGAATCTGCAAGGTGTGTTCCTCTTCCAAGTGTTGCATGTAGTTCATTTTAGGGCTTGTCCTCTACACGTGTCATGTTGTTTGATCTTTGGCTGACTTGTACTTGTAATATTCTTGTTGTCTTTGACCAACATGTAAAGTAATCAATGTAATATCATGTATATATTGTAAACCTAGTTGATCTAGGTGAGGTGTGATTGCGAGTGTGAGTATAAGAAGTTGAAGGTGGACATGTAATGCATTATGATGTGCGACTTGTAAGCACAAAAATCACGCATAGCCTCCACGAGGACCCCTATGATGATTTTAATCCTTGCCATGTACATGTAAGCGTGAAATAATGTCCTCTAAGCAGCAAACCTCTTGATGACATGTCTTCTTTCTTGTCTTGTGTTGTTTCTTCTTTGTTGTTTTCCCTCTCTCTTTGTCGTTGACACTTTTCAACACTTTTGTGACACTTGGCAATTTGCATTTTCTGAGCTTTTGACCCTATTCCTAAGCCTTGTAAGCATCTTGTAGGTGAGTTTTCACCTTTCCTTGTGTTTTTCATCCTCTCCACCCCCTAGAATCCTTCTAGAGGTCCCCCAGATCCATCTCCCACTTTTAGATTTCAGTTTCACTCAACCAATCCAAATCTCCCCCTTTTATTTCTAGATCTCCCCCCGGGAGATCCTGCGGTGCAAGTGGAGATTTGGATTCTTGCACATGATTGACCTATTCCTGGAGGCAGATCACCTCCTTTTCATCTTCTCTTTCATCTCCCATCATGCATTTCCTCTTAGACCCCTTTCTTTCTGGATCTCCCCCCGGGTGACTCTACTAGCAAAAGGGGTGACCCAGTCACGATTTCATATGCACAAAAACTCGAGTTTCTCACTCAAAAAAGCTTCGTTTTCGCCTACTTTTTTTTCCAATTCGCATGATTTTTTGTCCCTAATATGGAGTTGACTATTTCATGCACCCACACATGCATAATTAGCTCCATTTAATCTAAAATTAACAACTCATTCTCTCACATGCATTCTTCTAACTCCATTTCTTCTTCAGTGATAAGCTATCATTGCTTCATCACTCTCTAATCAACTAAGTTTATTGGGTAATCAATCTAGTTCACTCCCTAATCAATCCTTGTTAACTCTTCAATCAATTGAGTTAACTTCTCAATCAATTCCACCTCTCATCCCTTCTTCAAACCTATAAATACCCCTCACCTCTTCATTATTTTCCAAGTTGAGCAAGTTGGAGAATACTCTTCTCATCTTCATAAGCTTTTTCAAGCTTCTTCACAGGCCTTTGAGCCTATTTCTTCATTTATTTCTTTAGTTTTCTAAAGCTCCAAAGGTTTCATTATTGCATAGCTTCAAAGCTCTTCCATGGAGGCAAATTCATTGTGCACACAACTCTTGCTAAGTTTTTTCTCTCTAATTAGCATTCTCATGCTCACATAGGACAAAGGTACCTTTTATTTTGTTCATTGTTCATCAAGCTTTCACATAAATCTCTTCAAGCATCGTTATACTGCTTCAATCAATGCCATTGTGCTCATCAAAAGCTCCCATTGAGCTTTCTCAAGCTTCTACAAGCTTCTTTTGCTTCTTTGTGTTGTCTTGTCGTCAAGAGGTCTTTCCGCTGCTTCAAGAGGATACAAGGTTGCCATCAAGGATTTATGAGGGTAGTGGAGTCACACAAATCTTCTCTATTTTTAGGTTCCTCTATGCTTTTATTCAATTAGTAGTAACTAGAAAATAAAAAATTGCTCTTGGGATTAGTAACACATTGCTTTTTCCTTGATAGGTAGATCTTGCATGTTAGAGTAATTTGTTTTCAAATTCCTAGATCTAGTTTATTTAGAAAGAAATTTCCTTTTCTAGATTAGATTGTTCCAAAATATTCAAAAACCCAAAAAACATAGAATAATTGCATTAGGTAAAACTCATTTTAGTTGCATTCATATTTCCTTAGATTAAAAAGCACTTTTCATTACCAAAATATTAAAAAAAAACACAAAAACAAGTTTGCATTTCATAGAGCTGTGCATGCATAAAAACCTAGAAAAGACAAAAAAAATATAGATGAACTAGCAAACCCTTGATATCATCACAAGGTAAACCACGATCAACAATTCAATCAAACCCTTGATAATATCACAAGGTCAACATAGGTCAAAGCACATCTAAACACTAGGTCGATCAAAGCCCTAGGTCAAAACCCTAAATCTAGTCAAGGTTAGTCCACATACATTTATCTCTTATCTTGGCTCACGAATGTGCCTAGGGATAATAGGTGAGTGGGTAAGGACAACCCTCGTCGAGATTGAGGAGATCCATCCGTGACCACAACAAGAGACATTTACCTTGCCACAACAAGATCCATTTGTCCTCCTATTGATAGAAGAACATTGACAAACTTGAATACAACATGTAATCATTCAACATATTGAAAGACAAGAAGCCATAAACAAAAGTAACAGTTTACCCACATAGAGGTGGAATAGTAGAAACCCCAACAGGAGAAGAGAAACTAGTAACACTTTGGGTCATAGGGTTATCTTCACAACAACAATCATCAAACGAAACATTCAAATTAGCACACAACAACAAAGGCCTCAAGACGTGCTGACCCCTCTCCACAAAGTCCAGCTCTCCAATGAGCCAGACCACCGCTGTGTCTCGCCCCCTCTCGACTGGCTACTTCCACGAGAGCAAGTGATGTGGTGGATTGCCCTGTGGCAAGGAGGGAAGGGTCCGTGTGTGTGCTAAAATTTGACCCGACAGCCCCAGGCAACCGAGGTCATGATTTTGAGCGTACAAACTAAAAGAGAAAGAGAAGTAATAGATCATGTCTGGATTCCTTTTGAAGATATTTTTGAGATAAAAGGGAAGTGAAGAGTGTTCCTAATTAATTGTTGGAGGCAGTGAGACAAAGGCAAAAATTCTTTAAGGCTAAAAGTAATGAGTTAGTAAGCTACATAGAAGACATTTGAAGTTGTAGAAGTTGTCAAAGCAGAATTGTAATCATCAAAAGGATTAAGCTTCATTGTCAAATTTAGATAGTAGAAGGATTGTCATGCTGTAATCTTTTCTGAGTTTGTTCTCAATTCAGGGAGTAGTTTCTTCCTTGGGTTGAAGCCCTACAAAGTCTACAGGGAGTTGTAGCTTCCCTGGGAGTGACCCTAAAACCTTTCTACAGGGAGTAGTAGCTTCCTTGGGTTGTAGCCCTAAAACAAACTTGTAACTGTGATTCTTTTGTGAGGCTAGATTAGGATAGTAGCTCCTGGCATCTTTTCTCACCGTGCTTTTTCCCCTTTGGGGTTTTCCACATATATCTGGTGTTATGTGGTGTGCATTGTGTTGATCTTTTATGTTTCTATTAATGCTGTAAAGATTAAGTTTCAGTTCACTCCGAAGGGTTTGAGATTTGTTTGAATATTGATTCACCCCCTCTCAGTATTCTAGTGTATGTTCGACAATCTTTTCTGGAATCTGCCAGTGGTAATGCTCAAAACAATAGTGAAATAGCCCCTGTAGCATACTTGACCCTGGTAGATTCCCTCTCTTCATGCAAAATGTAAAGATTGAAGAAATGGTCCCTGTAGCATACTTGACCCTTGGCTTTTTGGAGGTTTTCTTTCTGGGTCTCTCATGCTAATGAAGAAATTTTTGCAAGCAAGCTATTACAGATTGGTTTTTTAAAGCTCTCACAAGAAGACATTAGAGATTGGAGTGCTTCATGCAATAGCATTTCTCATTGTTGATTTTGTGGGATCTTGGCTACGTTTGGTGCTTGGAATATGCTCTCTCTCTCAAGGGTTTCAAGTTGTTCTTTAACATTTTTTACCCTCAAGGAGTTTGCAGCCTCCTCTACTACTTTGCGCCCGAGTAACATTGTTCCATTACAATAGAATAATGTTATTCTTAGTTTCTTGCTTTATATACAATAATTTCATTTGTATTTTGGCAAAATTTGGGGTGTAGACCATCACCTTTGTTTCCATTCATGCACTAGAGTATTTTGCTTCTTGTAGACCAAGGATAATACTTCTAGTTTATTTATTTTTGTCACTGCTCTTTATCTTCCTAGACACACTTAGGAATAAGAGCACACACTATTTTTTTTTCTATTTCAAAGTGGTTGCCCATGGAGGTCGAAAGATTGAAATAAGGGCTTGACTTAGGCAAGCTCCCAAGCAGCCCCAACCCCCTTTTCTAGTTTTGTGTTGTGCAGGTTGGAGTCTAGTAGATTCAAACGCACCAAAGTTTTCTTATCTCTTCCCTCTCTCTTTGTCATTCATTTTCATATGTTTAAATGTTTCACTTCATTGATTTCTTAGTATATTCGAATGTTAGGTGCTTATTCTAGTTTCCTACATGGACTGGATGAGATTATAAGCTTGAACAAGATTGTACAGTATGAAATTTTTGAGTTTGTATTGCCAAGTGGATGATAACATGTCGTGTAGAGATCCCCATGATCTGTTGAAGTCCTAGGCTGAGACCCTCTCCCTTTGGTGCCAGGTTCCTGTTTCTTATCTCTTTCCTGTTCTGCATTCATTGTGTGATATCAGTTTTGGATATCTAGAGATCTATAGTTTTTCACTATTCCTTAAAGTTCTAGCTTTGCAAATTGATTTAATTTCTTAGTGTAGAGATAAATAGGATCTTGCTAGGGTTATTATGCTCTTTCTAATTAGATAGTAGTAGGATCTTCTCCTTTGGGGCTAGGTTGATCCTTGTGTATATGTGGAAGTTATTTTTTAGCTAGATTATTTCATTAATCTTGGGTTAGATTCAAATTTTAGACATTACAATTGCAACGGCGATTGCTCTGACAAATCCAATATTATATGAAATGTATAGCCACTTTTACCGTAATCTAATGCCACCATTCTTCAAGTGACAACCAAATTAGTTTCATATAGTTTTAACTTATCTAATTTTGAAAAGGACATTTAGGTACAAACAATTATTTATAACATCATTGAAAATAATTTTACTTTGAAATGGTCCTCCTAGATTAAAGTACTTAGTACATACAAGGTTTTAGTATAATAACACTCTACATACATAGATGTGTGGAAAATGATGACTAGGAGATGTAGATCATAGTTAGGGATCAAATTTATAGTTTTATATTCATATTTATGCATTTTTATGGTAAAATATTCCATCACACTAGATGAGAAATTACAAGGTGGAATGTCAATACACTCTCATAAATTCAATTTTTAGTCAATTGGGCAAGGAAACAAATCTTTTTAGATGAACAAATTGGATTAAACTTGAAAGAGAAAAACAATAAGCAAGATGAAGGAGGGGGGTGAGTGAACTGAACATTATGGATTGACATACATGACAAATATAGGTATCTTAGAGTTGCACATGGCTCGTGCTGACTATTATTAGTACATTGCACAAATTTGATATTGACACATAATTGAAAGATATCAAATGGCTCTACTCTTATAGAGAAAGGAATTGTACAAAAGAGCTCCTTGCCATCTAGTGGATAGATTCAAATGGTTTGTTAATCAGCTTCCTAAACTCCTCTTAGGTTGGTTAGGAGGAGATTGTACTCGTAGAGAAACAAAGGCTATAATGTAGGAATGCCAAAATTACATGTAGTGAAAGTCTTAAACATGGTGAAATCCTCACATAAACTTGCACAATGTTAAAATTTGAAATACTTATTCAAGATTCTACACAATGATCTAACACAAAATCATATCTTGTAAAATCCTAATATACTTAAATTATGTTGCACAAAAGTGTATCAACACAAAATTGCTTGATATGAAAGCCTAAAATATTTAACTAAAGTTGCATAGAAGAATATAAAAATTAAATTAAATTGTAAAGAATCATATCAACACAAAATATTAACTCAAGCCTATTAATACAAAATCACACTATTATAAAAGATTAAATTAAATTGAAAATAATCATATCAACACAAAATATGTACATGAACCTATCAATACAAAACCACACTGCTATTAAAACAAAAATGTCATAATATCAATATAAAATTGCAACAAGTGAAACTATAAAATACTTAGATTTAATTCAATCATATAAACAAAAATGTATATAAAATATAAAATACAAAATTACATTACCATTAATGCTTATAATTCTTAAACTAAACATATCAATACACAATTGTCCCTCATGCGAACCTAAAATGCCAAGCCATGCCATTGAGCACAATGATGGTCTCATTTATATAAAATAACATTGTATTAGAAAGATTTCTCTTCATATTCAAAAATCTCAAAACAATTGTTGCTCATCTCATAATGCACATAATTTGTCTTTACATGAATGATCATATTTTATTATAAACTTTATTTCACTTTCTATTTGCTACTTTTTTGTATTACAAGTGTATTTTGTCATTAAAAAGGTTAAAAATATAATCACTAGGTTCAGGATATCCAGAAAAAATAATGCAATTCTTGTGGTCTGATGGTAAAGGAAAAAATAAAAAGCATGCTGTGAGATGGGAGATTTGCTGTAATGAAAAACAAAAAGGGGGTCTAGGTCTAAAGGATCTCAAGCTACAAGGTATTGCTCTAGCTATGAAATGGATCTGTAGAAGCCTAAAATGCAATGAGCATTAGAAGGTCTTGATCATAAATAATATTGAAAATGTTCTCCCTAAGAATGCCAAAGCTTGGAGGAACTTACCTCTCTGCGATTTAGTTTTTGGCAATTTCATTGTATCCCCTGTCGGTTCCAACATTTTTAAAAGCTTGTGAAAAGCCTAGGAACTTAGCAAAAGGCCATCCTAAATTAGCTGGTAGAGGAGGATCTTAATAATATTTTTCTACTAAAATCTATCTGGTGGAATACCTTTCATAATGGGAAACCCCTTGCTCTTCTTCAGGGATGTTCTGTAAGGGAGTGGAACAAGAAAGGTATTTCTCTCTTTCAAAATTTAATAAGAAATGGAAAGTTCATCTATTGGGAGCAACTCAGCCAAGAGTTTGACATCACCCCTACTCAGAAAAGAACTTATGAAAGAATTAAGATCCAAAAAAATAATATTGAAAGTGCCAAAAAGTCAGCCACATGCAAAGCAAAAAACTTTGGGTGGCTGAATAATGATACTCTAACCAAGATAAAAGCAAAAGAAGTTTATCAACTGGTGGCCCCTCCCATTAATCTTTGTGAGCAACTTAATAAAAATTAGAATATTAATCTAAGTCAGAAAGAATGGAACAATGTTTTCACTAACTTGTGGAATAGTGTGATTGAACCTAAAAAAGTAGGTTTTAAATGGATGTTGCTTCTTCAAAAACTTCCTAACTTTGATTCAAAAGGCAATGCCAATATATGTGAAATCTGTAAGAAATCTGAATCTATATCTCATCTATTTTTTATTGCTATTTTGCTAAATAAATCTGGAATCTTTTTCTGATTGACTTAACAGGTGGAGATAAAAATCCAAGTAAAAGAAAACAAAAAATTCTTGTTGGAAAAATTGTAGAAATAGGAAAAGGAAATTATATCTATTGGTTAATTCTTACTACTAAAATACTTTGGTTTCTATGGAAAGCTAGGAATTGTGAAAAGTACCAAGGCATTAGGAGGGCACTTACTGATTCTAATAGAAGACTCACTATTTAAAATGTTTTCATGTAGGTATCCATTATAGTTGAAGTCACTAAAGATAAATTTCAAAACCTCATAAAGAAAAGCAAAAAAGAAATTACAAAAGAGGAACTCATATATGCTAACCAATGGATCTACTCCAAACCAGACCTGAATAAGTTCTTAGAGAAAGAAGCTTGTACCAACAGAGACTCTACCAAGGCCAACACAAAGATGAAGGAGGACTAAAACAATGTATAAATATCAACTACAATAGCATACACAATTTTTAATGTTTATTGTACAGTGAAAAAGGAT
Organism: Cunninghamia lanceolata; assembly: GCA_027924645.1. Lineage (NCBI taxonomy): Eukaryota > Viridiplantae > Streptophyta > Pinopsida > Cupressales > Cupressaceae > Cunninghamia > Cunninghamia lanceolata. The sequence continues at coordinate 5,112,678 of BSBN01000524.1, forward strand.
TATAAATAACTGCCCTGCGTGGCAGAAAAAAGGAATGTAACTAGTTATTGTTGAACCTTATAAGCAATCTTGTATTCTTAACTAATCTTGTACAATGGTCCTTTGGACCCATTTTGTATATTATCATAAATTAAAAAAAAATACAATCATATAGATAAAACATATAAGCATCTACAAATTGAATATGTATATTTTACGCAACTACACTCCATAATAAGTTCCACAAATTTGCAAATGTAAATATCAAATGTTCTCTACATATTCAACTTCTAAGCTACATATTCAACATGCACTTCATGTTTTATGTTTTATATTTGAAGTTCCAAAATATTGCTTCCTCTTTTGAAACAACACAAATAACTAGTACATTAACTATATTGTTAATAAAATATGTATTTGAAAGTTTGCCAAACTAGTTTCATTTCATTTTTTAGATAATTATTTTAATAAACATCGACACTAAATATGACTCCTCTACTTCTTTTCACATTTCAAATCCTAACTACAAAAACAATCCAAAATGGCCATGGTAGTCTGAGAACATTTTCTAACTTCAGGTCATTGATGTTTAATTGCAAATGCCATTAATGATGAATGTTAAGGGAAAATTGGATCCAAAATGAATAATCAATATATCAATATCAAAATACCCAAAACTCAACGAAATACAGAAACAAAGAGATCAATTAAACAAAAGAACTTCAAGAAACCTTTGCAAACCTCAAAGCTTCATAGCTTCCATTGGTTGCCTATCTCAATCGATCTTGCATGTATGAATAAGGCCCTCAGAGAGTGCACTTCCTTGCTATTTTCCAAGAATGTCAATTGGGAATGGCTATGATAATGCTTTGTAATGAAGAGGAGCTTCACAACAATGGCAGTAGTATGGTAATGAGTGTGATCATGAGCAATGAAGGAATTGGTGCCAAAGGCGTGCTGTAATTCATGTAGAGTAACAATACTTAAAGCTTAGATGAATGAAATGGAGGAACATGGTTCAATTTATAGACTTGGGAGAGAGAAGATCAACGGTATAGAAAGAATGAGAAGATCAACGGTATAGAAACCTTGAGGAATGTGCGTGAATAAGAAGAAGACATGTGTTACCCAAAAGTTGTTTTGTTTGAGTTAACTACTTTCTTTTCTAAAGATAATATATGACTTCATAAATTAGAAATCTTTTTTTTCTAATTAAGAATTTTTGATAAAAACAAGATTGATTGAGTGAGTTAACTCAACTTGAGATTTGCTTTTGCATGATTTGAGAGAAATTAAATAATAAATTACTTAATTTTGTGTGCATGAAGAAGACTTATTTTTAGAAGATTTGGAAGATATTTAAAGAATTAGAAGATAAGAAAGCAAATTAAATAAATATATTTATTTAATTGTTTGTGCATGCTTTGGAAGAATAAATAAAATATTTGATTGTATTTTATTTTTAGAGACCGAGAGGATTTAAATAAATTTGATTTATTCAAATTTTGGAAGAATGATTTTGACTTAATTAAATAATTAAGAATTATTTAATTGTTTGGAAGAATTTAATTAAATAAAGGATTTTATTTAATTTTGACTTTAGAAGAGGTAATTAAATATTTCGATATTTAATTGACTTAGAGGAATGTGAATCGAATAAATAAATTTGTTTATTTATTTATTGATAGAAGAATTAGTATGAAATAAATATTAAGAATATTTATTTAGACTGAGTTGTGTCATTTTTAGGCGTATACATTTTGTTCCTCTTTGATGCAATGCAGTTTACGATGTTGCTTCAAAGAATAAATAGTCTGATAATGATACATGCCCCAGTTTGCCCCTGCTATAGGTTATGACAATAGGATGCCCCCTTGGGAGATTGGACTGGAAAAAGGTAGAAGGATGAGAGACGGACAATCTCACGATGAAGAAGGTGAAAAACAAGTTGGGGTGAAGAAATTGGTTGAAGAAAGAACTGAATGATATGTGATGCAAGATAGAATGATAACACACAAAAGCAAGCAAGCAAGTATGCACAAATGATACAAGAATAAACAAGGTCTTGCCCCTGTCAAGCAGTAAACCAATGATATACTGATAATGATATATGACAGTGTTGTCATGGTGGGGAATGATATATCCCTAGACCGACACAGTAGGCGTGTTGTCATAGCGGGGAACGATATATCCCTAGACCAACACGACAGGCGTGTTGTCATGGCGGGGAACGATAGATCCCTAGAGCAACACAATAGGATAGTGTTTGGTTCCAAGAAATGAAGCATGTCATGTAAGATGCGTGTGTTGGTCTGATTTCGACAATGCAACATCCTGTATAAGACAATTTGATTGATTAACTGATCGAGTTGGTTTACGACCAGACAAGGATCAAGACCACTGATTGTGATTGGATCATTTGACAAGATTGGCTTGACTTGATTGGTATGGATTAAGGATAGACTTGCATTTTGATCACTGCTCAGATTGACTGGACAAGGATGAAAGATATGATGATAGATAGAAAAATGACTCGACAAAAGAACTCACAAGATTTTATTTGTATTGATACTCTGCATTATTGGATCTTTATTGCATGGGGTACGGTATGGATGCTTTTATGGATGTATAATGGATGCAAATGGTGTTTGCTTTTGACATCTTGATGATGCAAGTATTTTGAAGTGCTTATTTCATCATTGGGTGATTTTTTTTGGTACTTTTCTGAAATGTTGTAAGCCTATACAAGCATCGAGGTATAATTGAACCGAGATGACCTGAGTATTTCTTACGTATCAATAGACAAGGATTGCCCCCATTCATGTTAGACCTTTGAATTCCTTGATGATCTTTTGTCGATCATGTCATTAGACAAGGCCTCACATTACTAAAGATTAATCCACAAACAACAAATAAAGAAAATAATCATGCCCCCATCATAGCATCTCTGCCTTTTGGCATCCTTGAGTAGTGTAGAAAGACATGATAACAGAAATCAAGATGCTGCAACCTAACCATGATCACAACCACAAAATATTTTTTACATTTAGATGTGTTTGTTTCTTGCCATAATTTAGGTAAAATCATTTAGAATGCTTCAAGTACTTGCTTGTTTTGCTTTGGATAGGTTGAAGTCTTGTGTCAAAATTTTTGGTTGAAAGTAGGCTTTGCTTGCACTTGCTTGCCTTTGAGAGAGGTTCCACAATCCTCACTGGTGAGACAGGCCCTAAGGGACTGACCTAGTGCCTTAGGGGCTCATTGCTAAATGGCCTTGCCTACATGACGACGCAGAGGCAACGTAGTTCGGGGTGAACACTAATGGACCTAAGATATGGATCGGATGAGACACGATATAGAACAAATATGGATCAGATATGGAACAGATAAGACATGACATGGAACAAATATGGATCAGACAAGACATGATATGAAACTGATATGGATCAAACAAGACATAATATGGAACAGATATGGATCAGACAAGACACAATATGGAACACATGATACCAATGACAAGGAAACGCCACAGATAGGTAGATGTACGGGTGATAAAGAATGGAACGGGTAGGTATGAGGATGGGCAATAGTGGATAGAAGGAAACAAGGATGTGATCTCCAAGGACTATGTCGCATAAGAATAACATGCCCCATTGTAGGTAGAATACTTAGGATTTTTCATGGCAATGCTTATGATGATAGAAGGATGAGATGATTAATGAACGATTTGCTTGGTTTGGGAGGGATAAGGTATGTCAAGAGACATCAAAAACATTTGTCAACACTGTGCCCCCAATCTTTATCAAGATCAAAAAAATGAAGGGAAGATTAGGATAGATAGACTGGATAGTATAGGTATGTAATGGATAGATGGATAGGATAGGGAATGGTATAGAAGGAAACTGACAGGAGAAGAGTGATATGTCGATGAGACAAGGTGCCCCCAAGTGTAGGTGACAGAAGATCAACTTACACACGACACTTGTTTGCTAGGTTTTCATCGTGGTACTTATCCAAGGCGCCTGTTTGCCAGATCTTCACCATTAGATGAAGGGATTTTTCTTTACTCTTTTTTTTTTTTTGAAACATTTGGATAGGAGAAGGTGGATATGGAAGGGAGAGACTCAAGTATCTAGTTTCCCGGAAGGTGATAGTCCCGCTAGATGAATGTTGTCACATGGACTATGTCAAGTGTTCTCATAGATGTTGGTAGGGGATTACATGAAAGTGAGATGGAGAAGGTAGATATTGGATTATGAAGGGTGTGATAGTGGATGATGATGCGGAATATAGAGGACTTATGCAAGGATGGACAAAAAGTCTATGAAAAAGCATGGACCATAGGAATAGGATGAGGAAGATATGTAGGATAATAGTGGAAGGAAGGGGAGATGGAGGTATATGAAAATGTTTATGGGATGGAAGGGAATCATGACCAACGGTTGCACATACTATGATAAACATTGAAGCTGTTGATGGGAAAGTAGTGTAGGAAGCAACAGAGACTTTTTCTTGTGGATGAATGACTTAGGCATGTAGGGATCCACATAGACTGAGTATTTTTCTAATTTTGTTTGCCATGTGGGATGGAAGAATTTGAGACTTTTGGATGGAATGGGAGAAAGTGGATGGTTGGGATTCTTGAGAGGTGGATGCCTTATGTAACTTGAGGGCTTTTTGCTTAGGCACCCAAACCATTTTGCTTTTAGATAGTACCTGTGAAGATATGGGCTGGGGTGTATGCAGCTTTGGTGCAGCTTCAGAGGTAATCATTTGTTTGATGCGGACCCACACCATTTTTAGTTTGGCATATAGGTGTGTGGGTGTATACAGCTCTTGAGAAGGATGCTTCTTTGATTCTTGGCTTTTGTATCCTAGGTCATGAGGACTCTTAGGATTTTTGACTTGATAGCTAGAGGCATCCAGATTTTTATGGTTGAATTCTCTTGAGATGGTGGAAGTGGAGTTTGAGGAAGTTCTCTATTTAGACAACACATGCATTGGTTGGTCATGATTGGGATTGTTAGAGGATTCATAGATGGATGGATAAGGTGTTGGAAGAAGTTGTGGTAAAATGCATGGAGGGATATTAGGAGTTGGAAGTAACGGAGGTAGATTGGATGGTGGAAGGTGTATGGTCACATGCTTTTGACAATTATAGGATGATGGAGGTGGAATGGCGACATATGTTTTGACAATATGATAGGGTTTGTGATGAAAAGTGGGGGATTTAGGAGTGGAGGAAGTACCAATATCTCGAGATTGTTCACCTTGGGGTGTGTATCCAAGGCCATATGAAGGAGGAGGAACATTGACATGGACGGGCTCCAAAATACTTTGTTTGTGAAGGCCTAAGCCTTTACCTTGATAGTTCATACATTGGAGTATGCGGTGGATAGTGAGATTATGTGTAGGTGGAACACTAGACACAAGTTCCTTATTGGGTGGGGAAGGTGAGATAGAGGATAATGGTTGTTGGTGTTATAAGGAGGAACACTCATGAATGAATGCGGTAAGACCAAGGATACACGGTGGGGGATTTGCAGCATGGTCGATAATGGATGGAGGAGGAGTATTTTTGGTTTGATCTTCTATGCTTGCTTGGGAGGCAAGTGTCTCATCAAGGGAAGTGGAAGTTGTTGGATCTTGGATTGGACTAGATGGGGTTATAAGCTCAGGACCATGGAATGCATAAAGTGGGCTAAGAGGATCATCATGGTCTGCTTGATCATAGATAGGCTTGTGATCGTAGATGGGATCTTGATCATAGATAGGATTTAGCGTGATGGAATTAAGGTGCTCTTGTATAGGTTCGTCATCAACAATAATATCCTGATCAGAGAAAGGATAGAGGTTATGGAGGGGCAAAAATTGGATCTCTAGCTCATGTATAGCATCAAGTTGCTCATGGATAGCTTCTTCATCAAAGGTAGTATCTTGATCATGGAAAAAATATAGGTTATGAATGGTTTGAAATTGGACTTCTTACTCATGTATAGGTATAGGATCATCGAAAAGATAAAGGTTATGTAAGGGTTTGATGGGAGTGCTTTGATCTTGATTTAGATAAGGGGTTGATGTTTCCACATGTTCTAAAGTGTGCTCTTGACATAGCTCTTGATGTGCTTGAATTGAATTTGAGGTAGAAGACTCTTGGATAGGCTCTTGGTCAACAACATGAAGGTGCGACGGACCTTGACTTTGGTGCATGGTAGGAGGTTCTTCAATATGCTCAAGGGGTTGCAGGTTACATGAAGGGGTTGTAGGATTTGACATGTTTGAAGACTCTTTGATAAGGTCAAGGACCAAAATTTGGGGACATGGTTGACTCTCTACTAGTAGCCCTTAGATCACATCCTGTGTAAGTGTATGGGTAGATGAATGAGGTAATGGATGGGTGGATTTGGAGTTCTCCATGGTAGGATTAGTAGGCTTTGGGCCATGTGTTCTAGGAGATGGTGAAGGAGGACTAGTAGATGGAGTGGTATATGTTTTCCAACTTGAGGTGGTGCTTGCCTTGTCAAGAGTATCATGAAGACGATAAAAGGATGTATGCTTTTGGGGCGAGGTGTAGCTAGTACTGGCCTGTTCATCTTGTAAGATTGTCATTTCTTGTTGTATCACTTGGAGTTCTTGGGCAATTGCTATACAATCTTGGGGTGAGATATCAAAGTTTAATTATTCTTGTAGGTATTGGAGTTCTTGAGAAATTACTTCTAATTGGTTTGTCATTTCAACATAAATTGACACAAGACTGAAATGGGTACCTAGAAAACCTAAAATTTTTCTCTAAAAAGATGTGGAAATGCTCACTGTCATGGATGTGCATAACCAGATGCGCAACAACAGAGGATATAAGCGTAGAAAGTCAACACAAATGTGCAGTACTGGTAAAAAGTAGATGCACAGTAACAGGTGATATAAGGCAACAAGTCGGTACAAATGCGCAACAAGTCAGGACAGATGCGCAGCTTTAGATAACAAATGCGTAGTTCTTGTTTTTTTCAGTGATTTTTGCAAGTTTTTGTCAATTTTCTGATGTTTTTGGTATCTTTGGCTGCAAGGTCTTTTTAATCTAATTTTATGAAATTATGGCAAGAAGACACAGTAAACACAAAGAATGTTTTTATGGTTTTTTGTTTTTTTTGTGATTTTTTGACTCTTTTTGGACTAAAAGAAAGCAAGTACAATCCTAGGTTTCAAAGGACAATATAAAACCGAATTCTCACTATCTCTAGTGAAGCATCTTCAGGAGGTGATAATCGCCCTTCCTTGCACCAGATTATAGGGGTTTTTGGCCACTAAGACAAAGGTGTTTAATGAAGGCAACCGTTCGAGTGGTTATACATGCAGCAACACTACTCTCCGTTATGGAGTCTCCCAGCCTGCAAGGGTTGCGCCTTGGAGGGTTTTGGGGGAGGTTGGCTGTCGATATAACACAACTGCACTCATTGTTTGAAGCTTTCACTCCAAACACAATTTATTTATAGTGGATTGGTAGGGCTTAGCATCTAGCCTATTACCACTTAGGGTCGTTCCTACTTGGATGAATGATATCCAAGAGCAGGCCCCTCTAAAGAAAAACACATGTGAAAATGATATGTCTGGCATTTTGGTCACCCAAGATAGGGGAGAGCATAGGCCTGGTATCATTCCCAAAACACAGAAGATAGTCGTTCTTTTCCCCTAATTAAAATGAGAAAAACTAGATGAGCTATCTACTTGGGCAAGCACATAATTTTGTTAACTTTGAAGTGATAACAAGATAGCAATGATTTGTTCAATTTTACCTAGATAACAGTGATTTGTTAACTTTGAAGGATAGCAATGATTCAATGATATGCAAGATAGCAATGATTCAATTACCGCCTTCCTAGTTAAGACTATGTGAGTTTTGCATAAGCATCTATTTACTTTTAGAAATTGAAATGTGAGTTAACAAGCGCAACTATATGATTTTAAACCAGTACCTAGCCTGCAAACAGATCAAGAGTGTTCCTACAAAAAGACGTTAGCATTAGTAAAAATTTCAAGGAAACCCTAAAAATCACTATCTAGATCAGATGCGCAGCTTCAGAGCTTGAATGCGCAAAAATAGAGCTCAGAAGCGCTGCAATATATATGCGCTAAGACATGGGTCAAAAGCACAGGAAAATAGTTTATATGCGCCGAACTGGCAGATGCACTGTATCAAAGGATGGATACGTCAGAACAGAGTCTGTATGCGCTGAAAGGATGTGTACCAGAACAGACAACATGTGCACCGGATCGGAGACTGTATGCGCTAAAGGAATGTATGCGCCATAATAGATAGCAGATGCATGTTAGGAAGTGTCAAATGCGTAGTTTCCTCCTATGTATGGCTTTCTAAAACAAAAAAAAAAACTTAGTTTTTGGGTTAAAATTGGGGCTGGGCCCCACGATAGGTGCCAAAAATGTTTAGGGAAAATTGGATCCAAAATGAATAATCAATATATCACTATCAAAATACTCAAAACTCAACGAAATATAGAAACAAAGAGATCAATTAAACAAAAGAACTTCAAGAAACCTTTTCAAACCTCAAAGCTTCATAGCTTTTGTTGGTTGCCTATCTCAATCGATCTTACATGTATGAATAAGGCCCTCAGAGAGTGCACTTCCTTGCTATTTTCCAAGAATGTCAATTGGGAATGGCTATGATAATGCTTTGTAATGAAGAGGAGCTTCACAACAATGGTAGTAGTATGCTAACGAGTGTGATCACAAGCAATGAAGGAATTGGTGCCAAAGACGCGCTGTAATTCCTGTAGAGTAACAATACTTAAAGCTTAGATGAATGAATGGAGGAACATGGTTCAATTTATAGACTTGGGAGAGAGAAGATCAACGGTATAGAAAGAATGAGAAGATCAACGGTATAGAAACCTTGAGGAACGTGCGCGAATAAGAAGAAGACACGTGTCACCCAAAAGTTGTTTTGTTTGAGTTAACTACTTTCTCTTCTAAAGATAAGATATGACTTCATAAATTAGAATTTTTTTTTTTCTAATTTAAGAGTTTTTGATAAAAACAAGATTGATTGAGTCAGTTAACTCAACTTGAGATTTGCTTTTGCATGATTTGAGAGAAATTAAATAATAGATTACTTAATTTTGTGTGCATGAAGAAGAAGACTTATTTTTAGAAAATTTGGAAGATATTTAAAGAATTAGAAGATAAGAAAGCAAATTAAATAAATAGATTTATTTAATTGTTTGTGCATGCTTTGGAATAATAAATAAAATATTTGATTGTATTTTATTTTTAGAGATCGAGAGGATTTAAATAAATTTGATTTATTCAAAATTTGGAAGAATGATTTTGACTTAATTAAATAATTTAGAATTATTTAATTGTTTGGAAGAATTTAATTAAATAAAGGATTTTATTTAATTTTGACTTTAAAAGAGGTAATTAAATATTTCGATATTTAATTGACTTAGAGGAATGTGAATCGATAAATAAATTTGTTTATTTATTTATTGATAGAAGAATTAAAAAGAAATAAATATTAAGAATATTTATTTAGACCGAATCATGTCATTTTTAGGCGTATACAATGACCATTAAACCTAGCCTATAAATTACAACAATAATGTAAACATAACTAACATTATTACCCTACATATTATCTTCAACAAAGCAAGTCATTCAATTTCTTGATTATTATAATGGTGAAATTAGCATACCCATTTTGTGCTCATTTTAGGAGAATGTCTTAACACACACACACACACATCGACAAATAGCACAATCTCGTACGAAGTTGGGCTCATTCCCTCAGCCTTTACCCATCCCTTTATGCACATATTCCCACAATTTACCCCCCACCTTATCCATACTTGCACATATTTTGATACATTCACCTCCACTATACATTTAACTTACTAATTCATACAACTATTCTGATTTATTCATTATCCACCTCAATTTGATTGTTTCCTTGCATAGGGCCATTTTTGTGGTGATCAGGTCAACCCCACAGTCATGATCAGAATTCAAATTCAAATCTGGTTGACTCTCGCCTATTCTACTAGTCACAGTGAGTTAACACACATTTTGAGTGATGTGATGCTATGTGCTTGTTACACATAGCATTCATTTGCATTTAAAGGCATTCATTTGCATCTACTTACACATCCTTTCACATTCGATCATTCTTTCTCATCCTAGAAGAATCTAAAGTGTAATCAATAGTGAAGCACTTGGGTTTGGTGCACTTGAAAGGAGTAACAAATCTACATACATCGTTCTAGGGCACTTGCTTGCTGTCTTCAATCCTTTAGACACATTCCCCAGGGTTGACCTAGGTTAACATGTCTCGTTGCGACATAACAACAATCCTTCCAAGATATTTCTAAATACCACCAACTCTCATATAATAGAAAAGACTAGAGTAGATGAAGACCAATTAGGCAAGTCACATAGTAGAAGCATACATAGAGCAGGATCAACTCCGTGTACAAAGGACAAGTTCACAATCACATAATAGACCCAAACCTCTAGACTTGACTTGAGACAAGACATATTCACAATAAGATCTTAGGTAATTTACTAGTATAAAGGTTGCATTTCTAGTTCTAATATAGTTAAAATCCAAAATCTTCATCAAACAACATTCATTCTTCGATCATAAAACTAAATACCTTGTCCATTGTATCTATAACTTAATCATTAATATCATAATACATTATCTAAATTAATACATCCTTATTTTCTTTTACAATTATTAATTTCAATCCATATTGACACTATATATGTCTATTTTATTTTATTTTATTTGGCAAACCATATCTCACCACCAAACGATATGAATGAACCCCGACAGGAATATCACGCAATGTTTGAATTCGTGATTTTATGTGGCTAAAATTACAGATGCCATAAGTAGTCTGTTTTGCTTGAAACTATTTGAATAAATAGAGGCCAAACGTAAAATGCATTTTTCTGTTGATCCGGCTGTAAACTTAGCATCTCAATGGCTGTTGGCTGTCCAAACATCAATTACCCCACCTCCAGCACATTTATAAGTATTAGACGATCTTCCATCCCAACTCATCCTGCTTCCGCAGACCCAGTTTTTCCTCCCAACAACCTTAAACTCCATCGAAATTTCCCCTTATATTCTTCATTAAAATTCAACCCAACTGTTTTTCAGCTATGCTGCCACAGAAATGGTCAAACCCATTTCAAATCTTTCTCTTCCTTGAATGGGTCTCTCTTTACTTCTACACCGGCATTTGAACTTGAGTTGAGCAGGCTTCTAGCCCTGTTACCCCATAAAATGAAGAAATCGCTTATTGGGCATCCAGAGCTTGAACATCTTATTGAAATTGTTATGGACTTGGGAAGAAAACCTCTCGCTCGCTTTCCATCTGGAGATTTCAGGATTTCTGAAGACCCCGTTACTTTCCGGGACTTGGAACAAGCAATATCCATGGTAAGCTTTTTTAAATTTCCAATTCACAGTTTTTTCGTTTAGTCCTGAAAATATTTCTATAGTTAATAAACTTTTAGGTTTTCTGTTAACTACGAAAAAATAATTGCCACTAATAAAACATCCAACCAATCGCAGTCCACTTTCTAGGAGGACACACGGAACTTCCACCCTAACTCACAGAATTGTAATAACTTTCTGTACTTTCAAGTTTCAACCAAAAAGAATCAAGCAACCCCGAAATGAAAGAATAGTCTTACATGAAGTTGCTTTCTGAAATCAAGTGTTCAATTAATTGAATTGAATCATTTATTTTCATTCATGGAGAGAGAAAAAGGGAAGCTCTTACAGCTGAAGATTATAGGTTATCCGGCCTAAGATTTGGTACTGAATTGGTAAGTAGGGGGGCACTCTTATGGTCGAGATTTGGCCATTAGGAGAATACTCTATGCTCATATGGCCAAAAATAAAAAGTGTTTTTTAATGTTAGGGCCCAATTTTTGAAGAAGAGACAACTATGAAAGGAGCGCTTGGCTTCTTATTTGAGTATCATTCAAGTTATACTTTTTGCATCCAATTTTCAGATTTGAGCATTTTGTTTAATCTAGGGCATTTACGGATGAAAACCCTTGGCATGTTTGAATTCTAGATGACAAAAACCCTCTTGGAATTCACCATTTTGGATCAAGGACGAAAATCCTTGTTTTCAATCTGGGTTGTGTTGATGTGTTTTCCTTGCATGTACAACGCAGCAAAAAATACTTACGTATTTTATCCTCTCTTGAAAAGTCACTCCAAAATGATCAAATGAGTGGATTCCAAGGTTCCTAAATATTTTTTTTCACTTGACAAATGAGGATAACTTGTGGCAAAGATGTGGCTTGCTATTTCAACAAAGGGACTTACACTTACTGTTCAACGGCAGGAAAATACCGTTTACACTCACACAGGAGATAACACTTGCTTCAAGGCTACACGCTATGATAAACTTATGATATGACAGTACAACTCTTGATCCTACTTCTAACGATGGTTTAAAAAAAAAATACAAAAGATGAGGGTTCAGGAAGAATTTCTAATCTAGGTGTAAGCTATTATCTTCAATTCATAGAAATCTCAACCACGCTTTGCTTCGCCATGAGACAACAACTCCACAAAGGTGATGCAATCTTCTAAGGGTAAGCGAAAGGTTTTCAAATTGCTTTATAGGTAATCGAACTGAGGCTTGTAATGAGTTCAGTCTAACCTTACACTATAACTTGCTAGCGACAAATCATAAAATGTATGAACACAGAGATTTTACCAATAAATTGAAAGACAACGACTTCCACGAACTAAAACTTACAAACTTTAAAGGAATAAACTAAGTTGAAACATCTAATGTGAGTGAGTACTTAGCAACCATGCAACTTGCAAAGAGAACACAATATCACCATGAATAGCTCATCAATGAATTTGTATTAATCTTAGCAAAGTCTTAGCAACAGCTCTAATTAGCTCAAAACTCCCATACAAAATGAAGAGGAATGAGGTTTATATAGACCTCAAAATACAATGAACGGCCAAGATCAAATTGGATTCAACGGCCCAAATTATGCCTCATCAGAGGTAGTTACAACAACTTTCTATTTTTAGAGATATACAAGAGGCAATAAAGGCACATTTTTCAAGGTGACACCTTGGCACCTATGTGGACTGCCCATGTGGCATTTCTTTCTTGTGTTTATCCTTCTTGACCAATGCCGCAAATTTTGGAACAATCTTCGCCATGTCATCAACTGGTACACTTGGCGCGTTCTGAATGGTTCCTTCTGCCATCATCACATCTTGTGTATGCTCGACAAGTGTCTTCTCCCACTCGGCTATACCAACCTGCTTGGCACCAATAAATGAGATCAAGGAGTAGATGCTGTCCAACTGCTCACCAAAGATGGAGTGAGAAGTGTCAAAGTAGTGTGAGTGTATGTAGTTCTTCACATCATGAACCTCAACTTCTCCTGAGAGATCACACATATCATCAATCACACCAATTATCTTATTATGAGCCCTCTGGAGTACACTATCTACTCGAACACAATCCACCTTAACCTTGTCAAGAATCTGCCCCCTTATATGCATACTGAAGTACCAAGCAGAGAAATTGTACAATGAACCTTCTTCGACCACTCCTCCTATCAACACTGACAGTGGAGTATTTATCAAATCTTGCAAATATGGCATGTAATCTCTCTTGATATCTTCAAATTTGGAACATGCTAATGAAACAGCTTGAAGCCTTTCCAACAACTAAGAAACGTTTTCATACTCCTGGACAAGTTCTTCAATGAATGCATCTGTTTTGTTCTTAACTCTCCCCATCCAACTTTTCACTTCTTAAGATTGTGATCTCATACCTTCTAGATGAACAATAGATTCTTGTGAAAGCATGGCAGGTGGAGTAGACATTCCTTCACGCTGTTGAATTGGATTCATCAATTGCTGAATATATTGCTTGAAGGCTAGGTTTTCTTTCTCCAATCGACTTCCTTTTCTCCTTCTCATGCCTCAATCTTTCCTTGATAATTGAAATTGATTCGTCCAATTCTTCAAGCTCTTGTTCTTCTGTTGTTGGTCCCAAATCCATAGTGGTTATATCGTAGTCCTCAGGAATGATATCATCAATTATCTTGTCTACCCTTGGCACTGCAATATGTACTTTCCTCGATCCAGAACTATCCCTTGTAATCTTGGAGAGTCTAGTTGCCTTCTCTTTTCCTTTATCCTGCCCTGTTCTGCCTAACAACTCTTCTATGTTAACCTTGGGCACTACTTCCATGACTGAAGTCTTCTTTACTCTTTTTTCTCAACCATTCTGACAAGGCGGATAGATCTTCTTGAACACCTTCTTCTTCTTGAGTTCTAGTTTCTAACTCTGATGGTGGTGCTTCTTCATCAGACTCTTCAATGTGCATGCCTGTTTCATCTTGGTCTTTGGAGGGGCTTGAATGAACTTCCTTAGCTAGAACCTCATGCATAGTAGATTCTAATGACTCATGAACATTTGTTTGATCTAATGTCTGTGGAGCTCCTTGATTTTCTCTTTCCTCATTCTCCATTACTGATGTTACATTCATATCTTGAGAAGGACCTTCTCCTTGTCTGGAAGAAGTACTAATTTCATGCCATGAACTTAATTTCATCTTCTTTCGACTACTTTCTCCACGTGAGTCATCCAACTGCTTCCTCTTACCAGGCTGAGCTTCCTCCCTGGAACTTGCACTATACCCACTGGATTCACTGTTGTGTTTACTGCTTGATTCACTATCATCTACATCTTGGGATTGCTGCGAGTCGGCTCCTCCCATCAAGTTATATGTGAGGTTCTGATTTGTTTCCTTGAGTTTCTGTACTTGACGGTCTTCATACTTCTTTGTGATGGATATGACTCGCTGTGTCCAATCATCATGGCCAACTTCTCTTTTAACCCAATTGATAGTGATAGGTCCTTCTTTGTCAAACAACTTTTGCACACGGAACTTGTCAGTCTCTTCCAGCTGATCAGGAATAGGCATTATGTTACACGATCTCACCAAGTCCCAAGCCATCCTTGAACATTTCTTTTCTTTAATATCCTCATCATCAACTGCATCAGCCCAGTGATCCTCTTGATGCTCTCTGTGCTTAAACCTTTTTCCAAATGCTTTTTGAATCGTGTTGAATGGATAAAAGTTGTCGCGATTCGTATCATGAAGCACCAGATTGTAAGCTTGGAGTTCATACTCCGAATGCTGTGCAACTTGCAGTGTTGGGCAAGTCTCCAACTTTCCAACTCCAATTGGGAAGCTAACTCTGTTTTTCTTCTTATCTTTCTGAATTTTATCCCAAGCCAACAGTTGCCTCGTCACCTCCAGTAGTACCATCTTGTCGGTAGGATACCTCGGCAAGCGGTAAGGATAAGATGAAAATCCTTGGATCGTCAGGTCGGTGAACTTCGGAAATTGGATGTACCATCGTCCATACTTGCCTATCAACCTCCTTGCCTCCTTCGATAACCTCTTATGCATATCTCCTTGCAGCTTCCTCACGATGAACATGAAGAATGCATCATTCACGCGCTTGTAATTGGCTATGGACTTTAGCTGCAACTCGGGTAGCAATCATACACACTGAGTTGTCGGGGGCCATGTCCTATATCACCTTCGCAATTTAATCCAGCATACCTTTCACACCTTGCGAGAATATGGATAACATATGAGCTCATGTAGAAAGTTTTTGTTTTTTGTAGCTTGATCATTTGCTCATGAATGTTGTTGCTTATGATGCCGACCCAATCAATCATCACCTCACCCTTGACAATCTCTTGCATGAATAGGAACATCCACGCGTTGAATGTTGATGACTGTTGACAACCCATTATTTTGTTCAAGAAGATCACCATGTAGCTAAACTCCGTGATAAAATCCGATTTGTGAAGCTTTTTTGGCAACTTGCTGTGATGACTTCTTGGTTGCTTTACCCAATTGACGTTTATCTCCTGCTTACAATCGCTTGTCGCTCTATCATATACTCTTTGTGCTTGCTCTTGAGTGTAGATGGTGGCCTTCTTATGATTTGGGATGTTGAACGTCTCCGCGATAGCCTCCTTCCTCAAGTGAGCTAAGACTTCTCCATTCGATGCCACGATACATCTAGTCTCTTGATTGTAATGATTGGCACATTCCCACATAAGCTCGGCACTTAGCAAAATGGGTGGAAAGCATGCAGCTTGGACGATTCCATTGCAGAGCATCTCATGGATGACCTTCGAGCGGGTTGGCTTGTAGAGTTCTCTCTTGATTTCCTTCATGTTGATGTGGCCCAAGTTGGTGTCGCTTATGTTCCTCCACTTGGACATGATCTTTGTCTCCGGCATGACTCCTTGCTTGTCACTCTTGATCAAAGCTTGTCTTTTCTTGGCGTTCATTGTCTACCTCCTCCTGCAAGTGAAGACAATACGTGTTAGAAGGCTGATGTGACACTTGATACAAAGACTTTCCTAACACTTAACTCATCTCCTCGTGCATGTGGGACAAAATCAATGCGTTTTCAAAGCAACATACCTTAAAATATCAGATTTTATGAACAAAGTTAGAATTTGGAAAAATTAACTCTTATAGGACACTTCAATCTTTGATCTTTCCTCTTGAAATTCTGCTCCTCTTTGCTGCTGCAGGTCTGCTCTGCCTAAATCAGACTGAATATTGATTTGAATTTGATAAGAATTGCAAGAAATAAACCTCCCTTTATACTTATCGTTGCACTTCTTTCAGGCAGGTCAGCCTAGGTAAGAGGAATTCAATGTTTTTAAAAAAAAAAAAAAAGTTTTCCATGCCCAAGTGCCTAGAGCGCCTAGGAAGGGCGGCTTTGATGATGGTGCTTGGATTTTGTCATGTCCCCTCTTTAGCTCTGTATAGCAGAGACTTGAGAGTTGGCCTATCATCTGGGTTCCCGTAGGTCAGCAGAGTGGTTAGGGGACCTATCCAAAGGCAGTAGAGCTTGGCAGGGAGCTTTACAGGCCTTTCCAGACAGTTTGCGGCAGTTTCCTATTTTTTAGGAAGGGTTCCTATTTTTCAGGGTTTGACCGAGAGTTGACCAGGAGGCATCAGGGGACCTCCAGGAGCATTTTGGGAGTTTTGGTCTCAGTTCCTATTTTTTAGGAAGTATCCCTAAATTATAGGGAGGCATTGCAGTTAGCCTGCCATGTGGCGACATCACCTGTGGTGCGGGCTACAACAGTTTTCAGTTCAGATTGGCCAGGTGATGGATTCGGGATAATTATTGAATATTAAAGTGTAGCTTTAATATTTAATAAAAATAAATTAAAGTGATTAATAATATCACTTTGTAATAAGATTTTAATAAAGTGACCCCCTCCTTGTTAACACATGTTGTGTTAAAAGGTGGTCATTTCCTTCATGAGAAGTTGGGCCCTCAACTTGGGCGCCCAACTTAGGAGTCTTTCAATAAAGGAAGAGAATCATTTAATGATTCCTTTTTGATGCCTTCTCAACCCTAAAAGTGGACGCCCACTTTGGGAAAGGAATAAAGTACATTGGAAGTGCTTTTTGGAGTTATCTTTTGCATATCTTTTTTGAAGCTTCATGGCAGCTCTGAACTCTGAGGAAGGGGGCAGCAGCATTCAGTCTCTTGGGAATGAAAACTCTCAAGGATTTTGGTGAATTGGACGACAACCCAGTTCATGCTTGTGGGAGGCCTACTCTGGGTCTTCATTTGTGCATCATTGGACAGATTCCAGGGCATTCTATTGCAAATCTAAGCTTGCAGCAGTACCAAATCAGCCTTATTCTTCAGATCCTTCATTTTCAGTTGCATGCATAGCCTCTTCTAGGCCAATACTATCTTTGTATGCAAGTAGGGTTGCAAACCAGGGTTTACATTGAATATAAAATACAGATCTGATGGGTATGTGCCTCAAATTCTTAGTTGGTATCTTTCTATCATTTAATATTTATTTTTAGTCCATTTTTATTTGAGATTGCAGCTGCATGTATATCTATTTGCTATCTTGGCAAATACACATCTCAAGAAAACTGAAACCCCTTCTGCATCTCCTCTCTAGTCTGAAAGAAAACAAAAAAATTAATAAAAATCATAAAACAAATAAAATCACAAAAACAACACTTCATTTCAGCAAAGGGATCCATCAGGGATCTTTCAGTGGTATCAGATCCTTTGACCTGCCAGCGTGTGGGGTTTAGAGAATTGTTTTCTATGCATACAGACAGGTATTACACACGCAGGACAGCCCAAAACGAGCTTGGGATTGGTATGGCAGAGGAACCAGTTATGGCTGAAGAACAGAGAAATGCCAGGAGAAATCAGGATGAGGAAGAGAGAGATGATGAGAACCCTCATCAACACTCAGCCTAGGATTGCTCAGACCCTTGACAGGATACAGGATGCCTTGGATCGGTTGGAGTTAGATAGAGGCAGACGGAGCAGATCAGTATCTGTGGCGGGGAGTCAGCGTAGTCACAGGTCACACGTATCAGCTAGGAGCTCCCATCATTCCCCTAGGCGTGGATAGGCCAGGGATAGACCCTTACTTTCTCAGTTTGCACTAGGTGAATGGCCAGCACAGGTAGAGCCACCAGTGGTGGAATTTAAGGATTCAGTCATGGCAGCTACAGCTGAGTGGAGAGCCCTACCCCTTGAGGTTCGGGATGTCTTTCCTTTTTCACAGTATTGTGCACAGCGCAGAGATTCTGCTAGGTTCAGAGGAGACCGAGGCACTAGACCACAGCAGCAGAACTATGACCTCAGTAGAGCTACTGGGAGGATCACGTTGGCTACATATGATGGTATGGGTAGTACGAGTGCACGTGCTTGGGTGCACAAGCTGGACATATATTTATCCTTGAGACCCATGCCTGAGTGTGAGGCTATCCAGTTTGCTGTCTTACATTTAGATGGGGTTGCCTACGATTGGTGGCACCATGGATTGGTCACCCAGGATCATGCCTTGATTCATTCCTATGCAGAGTTCACTGAACGACTCATTACCCGGTTTGACCGTAAGGACACAGAACTCTACTATAGGGAGTTGGCACATCTTAGACAAACTGGACAGGCAGAAGCCTATGTTAATGAGTTCTAGCGTATTGTAGTTATGGTACCTGATATGCCCCAGAGACGTAGCGTGATGTTATTCATTGAGGGGTTATAGGATAGGCTTAAGGGATTGGTACGTGCCTTCCAGTCGGCCACTCTTAAGGATGCCATTGATGTGACCTTGAGATTGGACACCACTCCCACTTATCAGTCAGATAAGAGGCCTTTCAGGGAATCACGGCCTATTTAGAAGGCCAATACTTCACAGTTTAGAGATGGACAGTCAGCTAGACCTCCTAGGATGGATCAGGAGTCACGGAATGATTTGAGGAAGAAATTATGCTTTTCCTGCAAGGAGCCTTGGGAGCCCGGACACCGCTGTTTGGGTAAGGGCAGGGTTCACTTGATTGAGGTCACATCCGAGCTTGGGGATGAAGAGATACCAGACACCGACATTGAGGACAGCCCTGAGGAGGTTATTCAGGAGCGACCCCAGCTAGAGATAGATATCCCTGATTCATCGGCGGTAGCCAAAGTGACTATGGCTACACTATCCAGTTATCCCAGGTTCCATGCCTTTCGGTTGAAAGGTACATTACAGGGACATCGAGTCATGAGTTTGGTTGACACAGGAGCCACGCACAATTTTATTGATCAGAAATTGGTTGAGAGGCGTGGATTACAGTCTGAGGTGTTCGAGGGTTTTGGAGTTAAGGTTGCAGATGGTGCAGTGTTGGGTTGTACTAGGAGGATCTCACAGCTCAGCATTCAGATGGGGGATTTTACCTTGACGGATGACTTTTATATCCTACCCTTAGAGGATTATGATGTGATTTTGGGTATGTAGTGGTTACAGGGTATTGGGAGATACATTATTGATCACCACCGCATGCAGTTAGAGTTCCTATTTGGTGGAAAGAAGGTGATCTTGAGGGCAGCCTCTGACGGTGGGCCCAAGGAGGTATCTTCTCGCAGGATGGAGTCTATTATTAGACATGATGATGTGATCTGGGCCACACGTTGTTTTGTGAAATCCAAGACACCTACTCCTCAGGATGGTATAGCATTTCATGTTGACATACAGACAGTGATGGATCGGCATGGCCGAGTATTTGGTGACATACCTCCTGGTGTACCCCCGGATAGAGGGTTTGAGCATGGCATAGAGATGGAGGATGGAGCTAAGCCAGTGATCACCACTCCGTATCGTCATCCTAGAGCATACAAGGATGAGATTGAGAAGACTATTCATGAGCTGTTAGATATGGGTTTCATTCGCCCCAGTTCTAGCCCCTTTGCTTCTTCTGTAGTACTGGTTAAGAAGAAGGATGGGACTCTACGGATGTGTATAGATTACAGGGCCTTGAACAAGAAGACAATCAAGAACAGATACCCTATTCCACGCATTGATGAGTTGTTGGACGAGCTTCATGGAGCCATCTACTTCTCTAAGATTGATCTTCGTTCAGGCTATCATCAGATTCGTGTACGAGCAGAGGATGTACACAAGACCGCCTTCCATTGTCACTATGGGCATTATGAGTTCTTGGTGATGCCTTTTGGCCTTACCAATGCCCCAGCCACCTTCTAGTCATGTATGAACCATCTCTTCAACAAGCAGTTGAGGAAATCAGTTCTAGTGTTCTTTGACGATATTCTGATCTATAGTCGTACTTGGGAGGACCATCTCAGACATGTTGAGGAGGTACTTAGCATCATGGAGAGTCAGTCTCTATTTGCTAAGTTGTCCAAATGTGAGTTTGGACTTAGAGAGGTCCTATATCTGGGTCATGTGATCAGTGCTGATGGGGTGAAGGTGCACGAGGAGAAAATTCAGGCAATTCGAGATTGGCCCCGCCCTTGGAACATTACTGAGTTATGGGGGTTCCTTGGTCTATGTGCTTAATACAGGCAATTTGTGAGGGGTTTCTCTTAGTTGGCAGCTCCCTTGACAGACCTCACAAAGAAAGGGGCTTTCAGATGGACAGAACAGGCACAGGGAGTCTTTGACAGGCTCAAGGAGGTTATGAGTACTTGCCCAGTTTTAGCACTTCCCGACTTCTCGCAGCCTTTTGTTCTTGAGTGTGATGCTTCCGGTTTGGGCATAGGAGCGGTTTTGATGCAGAACCGACACCCCATTGCTTTTGAGAGTCGGAAGCTGCGGGATAATGAGAGGTTGTATTCTACATATGATAAGGAAATGTTGGCTATTATGCATGCATTAGCCAAGTTCAGACAGTATCTTGTTGGCAGCAAATTCGTGGTAAGAACAGACCACAACAGTCTGAAATATTTCCTTGATCAGATAGAGCTAAATGATCGTCAGCAAAAATGGGTGAGGAAGATTCAGGCTTATGATTTTGACATTGAATTCATAAAGGGGAAGAATAATACTATGGCTGATGCACTTTCTAGAAAACCATCACTTGTTGCCCTATGTTCATTGAGCGAGATTTCAGCAGTTTGGAAGGCTCAACTTTTAGTTGAGTACTCCAAAAATCAGCATGCTTGTGAGGTCATGGATGGATTGGTGTTGGATGATAGGTACACTGTGGTAGATGAAGTCATCTACTACAAGGGAAGGGTGTATCTAGTTCCTGGTTCTCAGTTGAAGGAACAAATTATGCATGCTTACCATGATACTCCGACAGCAGGGCACCCAGGTTATGGTAAGACCTACAGGGTAGTTCGGGAGAGATTCTCTTGGAAGGGTCTCAAAGCTGATATCTTACGTCATGTTCGTGAGTGTTTGACGTGCCAACAGAATAAGTTTGAGCATACTTTTCCTGCTGGTTTATTGCAGCCCTTACCTATACCGGAACAAAAGTGGTCAGGAATCTCCATGGATTTCATTATAGGTCTTCCTCGGGTGCAAGGGAAAGACTATATCTATGTTGTAGTAGATAGGTTGACTAAATACGCCCACTTCCCTATTGCAGCTGATTTCACAGCATCTCAGGTGGCGGAGTTATTTTTCAGGGAGATATTCAGGCTCCACGGTCTCCCCAAGACCATAGTGAGTGACAGGGATAGTAGGTTCATGAGTTCTTTCTGGCAAGAACTTTTCAGGCTCACAGGTACGGAGTTGACACCTAGTACCAGCTACCACCCACAGACAGATGGGCAGACCGAGATTGTTAATAAGTGGGTCGAGGGGTATTTGCGCAGCTATGTGTCAGGACAGCAGAAGGCATGGGTGCGTTGGCTATATCTAGGAGAGTATTGTTATAATACTACACACCATATGTCTATTGCTATGACACCTTTCAGAGCTCTCTATGGTTACGAGGCATTATCTTTTGTTGATTTGGCTGTAAGTGACAGCAGAGTTCCCTTGGCACAGGATTGGTTACAGGAGAACCAGGACATCATGAGATCTCTCAGGGAGAATCTTCAGCAGGCACAGAATCAGCAGAAGGTCTACGCTGATCGGCATAGGACTGAGAGAGTATTTGAGGTGGATGACATGGTTTTCCTGCGGTTGCAGCCTTACCGACAGAGCACCCTTAAAAGGGGTGGAGCTGAGAAGCTCAAGCCTCACTTCTACGGACCATATTGGATTCTCAGGCGTGTGGGAGAGGTTGCTTATGAGATTGAGTTACCCCTTGACAGCCGGATTCATAATGTGTTCCATGTATCTTGCCTGAAAAAGGCACTGGGGCAACATATTGTAGCATCTCCCGATCTACCTCCCTTGGATGAGGAAGGTAAGCTGACTCTGGTTCCTGATGAGATCTTGGAGGAGAGGGAACGACGGTTGAGAAGTAGGGTGATTCGGGAGTACTTGATTCGTTGGAGAGGTCTTCCTATAGAGGACGCCACCTGGGAGAGAGAGTCCATTTTACAGCATTTGGCTTTGCAGTTGCTTGTGGGCAAGCATCTTCGAGAGGGGAGGACTGTCATGTCCCCTCTTTAGCTCTGTCTAGCAGAGACTTGAGAGTTGGCCTATCATCTGGGTTCCCGTAGGTCAGCAGAGTGGTTAGGGGACCTATCCAGAGGCAGTAGAGCTTGGCAGGGAGCTTTACAGGCCTTTCCAGACAGTTTGCGGCAGTTTCCTATTTTTTAGGAAGGGTTCCTATTTTTTAGGGTTTGACCGAGAGTTGACCAGGAGGCTTTAGGGGACCTCTAGGAGCATTTTGGGAGTTTTGGTCTCAGTTCCTATTTTTTAGGAGGTATCCCTAAATTATAGGAAGGCACTGTCAGTTAGCCTGCCATGTGGCGACATCACCTGTGGTGCGGGCTACAACAGTTTTCAGTTCAGATTGGCCAGGTGATGGATTCAGGATAATTATTGAATATTAAAGTGTAGCTTTAATATTTAATAAAAATAAATTAAAGTGATTAATAATATCACTTTGTAATAAGATTTTAATAAAGTGACCCCCTCCTTGTTAACACATGTTGTGTTAAAAGGTGGTCATTTCCTTCATGAGAAGTTGGGCCCTCAACTTGGGCGCCTAACTTAGGAGTCTTTTAATAAAGGAAAAGAATCATTTAATGATTCCTTTTTGATGCCTTCTCAACCCTAAAAGTGGACGCCCACTTTGGGAAAGGAATAAAGTACATTGGAAGTGCTTTTTGGAGTTATCTTTTGCATATCTTTTTGAAGCTTCATGGCAGCTCTGAACTCTGAGGAAGGGGGCAGCAGCATTCAGTCTCTTGGGAACGAAAACTCTCAAGGATTTTGGTGAATTGGACGACAACCCAGTTCATGCTTGTGGGAGGCTTACTTTGGGTCTTCATTTGTGCATCATTGGACAGATTCCAGGGCACTCTATTGCAGATCTAAGTTTGCAGTAGGACCAAATCAGCTTTATTCTTCAGATCCTTCATTTTCAGTTGCGTGCATAGCCTCTTCTAGGCCAATACTATCTTTGTATGCAAGTAGGGTTGCAAACCAGGGTTTACATTGAATATAAAATACAGATCTGATGGGTATGTGCCTCAAATTCTTAGTTGGTATCTTTCTATCATTTAATATTTATTTTTAGTCCATTTTTATTTGAGATTGCAGCTGCATGTATATCTATTTGCTATCTTGGCAAATACACATCTCAAGAAAACTGAAACTCCTTCTGCATCTCCTCTCTAGTCTAAAAGAAAACAAAAAAATTAATAAAATCATAAAACAAATAAAATCACAAAAACAACACTTCATTTCAGCAAAGGGATCCATCAGGGATCTTTCAGATTTTTCCTTAAGACTTGTGATTTTCACCAATTTTCCTCCTCCTGATTGATCCTGCATGGGTGTGAAGCAAGATGGCGGGTTTGGAAGGTTTGTGTGGAGAGGTTTGAGCATTTAGACACTAGATTCCATGCTCACCTCTCTGGCCGCCCAGGTAGGGTGGGGTTGAGAGTGAGGCTTGGATTGTACACTTAGAAAAACTTTTCATTCTCTTTGACTTGATCATCTCATCCTCTAAGTTTTCATCTTCATCCTTTTCATTCATTTTACTTGCAAACTTTTTGGTGTTGTTTTCATCCCTGGGCGGTTTTGGATGGGTTGTGTGGAGAGGGAAGTGTGGGATGCAAAAGAGTCCAAGCCTCCCTCTTGAGGCCGCCCAGGATGGGCGGGTAGGGAAGTAGCCCTTGGATTCCACCTTGTAATGCCTTTGATTCCTTCAAACTCATGAATTTTCCTTGGAATTTTATCTTCTTGTCCTTAAAACCTTGCAAATTTGATAACCTTCTTCCTTGGGCGGATTTGGAGGTAGTGTCTGGATAGGTGCTTGTGCATGACGTTGAGTCCATTACCTCATCCCAAGGCCGCCCAGTTTGGGCGGGTTTGGGAGTAGGGCTTGGATTTTACCTTCTAAATTGCAATTTCAATCTTTCAAAGTGTCCTACGAAAAAAATCTAAGGCATAAAGTACATTTTACTCGTCTCCAGTGCAGTTGGATGAGTTTATGACCTTTCTTGCACGCGTTTTGAACCAAAATCTAAGCTAGGTCACACATCGCCCCATTGCAAATGGGGACCCCCTAGTTTTTGCTTAGTTTTCGATTAGGTTTTCAATTCTTAGCTTAGATTTTGGTTCAAAACGCGTGCAAGAAACATCATAAACTCATCCAACTGCACTGGAGACAAGTAAAATGTACTTTATGCCTTAGATTTTTTTCGTAGGATACTTTGAAAGATTGAAATTGCAGTTTAGAAGGTAAAATCCAAGCCCTACTCCCAAACCCGCCCAGACTGGGCGGCCTTGGGATGAGGTCATGGACTCAACGTCATGCACAAGCACCTATCCAGACACTACCTCCAAATCTGCCCAAGGAAGAAGGTTATCAAGTTTGCAAGATTTTAAGGACAAGAAGATGATAAAATTCCAAGGAAAATTCATGAGTTTGAAGGAATCAAAGGCATTACAAGGTGGAATCCAAGGGCTACTTCCCAACCCGCCCATCTTGGGCGGCCTCAAGAGGGAGGCTTGGACTCTTTCGCGTCCCACACTTCCCTCTCCACACAACCCATCCAAAACCGCCCAGGGATGAAAACAACACCAAAAAGTTTGCAAGTAAAATGAATGAAAAGGATGAAGATGAAAACTTGGAGGATGAGATGATCAAGTCAAAGAGAATGAAAAGTTTTTCTAAGTGTAGAATCCAAGCCTCACTCTCAACCCTGCCCTACCTGGGCGGCCTCAAGAGGTGAGCATGGAATCTAGTGTCTAAACGCTCAAACCTCTCCACACAAACCTTCCAAACCCGCCATCTTGCTTCACACCCATGCAGGATCAATTAGGAGGAAAATTGGTGAAAATCACAAGTCTTAAGGAAAAATCCAAGCACCATCATCAAAGCCGCCCTTCCTAGGCGCTCTAGGCACTTGGGCATGGAAAACTTTAAAAAAAAAAAAAAACATTGAATTCCTCTTACCTGGGCCGACCTGCCTGAAAGAAGTGCAACGATAAGTATAAAGGGAGGTTTATTTCTTGCAATTCTTATCAAATTCAAATCAATATTCAGTCTGATTTAGGCAGAGCAGACCTGCAGCAGCAAAGAGGAGCAGAATTTCAAGAGGAAAGGTCAAAGATTGAAGTGTCCTATAACAGTTAATTTTTCCAAATTCTGACTTTGTTCATAAAATCTGATATTTTAAGGTATGTTGCTTTGAAAACGCATTGATTTTGTCCCACATGCATGAGGAGATGAGTTAAGTGTTAGGAAAGTCTTTATATCAAGTGTCACATCAGCCTTCTAACATGTATTGTCTTCACTTGCAGGAGGAGGTAGACAATGAACGCCAAGGAAAGACAAGCTTTGATCAAGAGTGGCAAGGAGTCATGCCGAGACAAAGATCATGTCCAAGTGGAGGAACATAAGCGACACCAACTTGGGCCACATCAACATGGAGGAAATCAAGAGAGAACTCTACAAGCCAACCCGCTCGAAGGTCATCCATGAGATGCTCCGCAATGGTATCGTCCAAGCCGCATGCTTTCCACCCGCTTTGCCAAGTGCCGAGCTTATGTGGGAATGTGCCAATCATTACAATCAAGAGACTAGATGTATCGTGGCATCGAATGGAGAAGTCTTAGCTCACTTGAGGAAGGAGGCTATCGTAGAGACGTTCAACATCCCAAATCATAAGAAGGCCACCATCTACACTCAAAAGCAAGCACAAAGAGTATATGATAGAGCGACAAGCGATTGTAAGTAGGAGATAAACGTCAATTGGGTAAAGCAACCAAGAAGTCATCACAACAAGTTGCCAAAGAAGCTTCACAAATTGGATTTTATCACGGAGTTTGGCTACATGGTGATCTTCTTGAACAGAATCATGGGTTGTCAACAGTCATCAACATTCGACGCGTGGATGTTCCTATTCATGCAAGAGATTGTCAAGGGTGAGGTGATGATTGATTGGGTTGGCATCATAAGCAACAACATTCATGAGCAAATGATCAAGCTACAAGAAACAAAAACTTTCTACATGAGCTCATATGTTATCTATATCCTCGCAAGGTGTGAAAGGTATGCTGGATTAAATTGCGAAGGTGATATAGGACATGGCCCCCGACAACTCAGTGTGTATGATTGCTACCCGAGTTGCAGCTAAAGTCCATAGCCCATTACAAGCGCGCGAATGATGCATTCTTCATGTTCATCGTGAGGAAGCTGCAAGGAGATATGCATAAGAGGTTATCGAAGGAGGCAAGGAGGTTGATAGGCAAGTATGGACGATGGTACATCCAATTTCCGAAGTTCACCTACCCGAGGATCCAAGGATTTTCATCTTATCCTTACCGCTTGCCGAGGTATCCTACTGACAAGATGGTACTACTGGAGGTGACGAGGCAACTGCTGGCTTGGGATAAAATTCAGAAAGATAAGAAGAAAGCCGGAGTTAGCTTCCCAATCGGAGTTGGAAAGTTGGAGACTTGCCCAACACTGCAAGTTGCACAGCATTCGGAGTATGAACTCCAAGCTTACAATCTGGTGCTTCATGATACGAGTCGAGACAATTTTGATCCATTCAACACGATTCGGAAAGCATTTGGAAAAAGGTTTAAGCATAGAGAGCATCAAGAGGATCACTGGGCTGATGCAGTTGATGATGAGGATATTAGAGAAAAGAAATGTTCAAGGATGGCTTGGGACTTGGTGAGGTCGTGTAACATAATGCCTATTCCTGATCAGCTGGAAGAGACTGACAAGTTCTGTGTGCAAAAGTTTTTTGACAAAGAAGGACCTATTACTATCAATTGGGCTGAAAGAGAAGTTGGCCATGATGATTGGATAAAGCGAGTCATAACCATCACAAAGAAGTATGCAGACCGTCAAGTACAGAAACTTAAGGAAACAAATCAGAACCTCACATATAACTTGATGGGAGGAGCCTACTCGCAGCAATCCCAAGATGTAGATGATAGTGAATCAAGTGGTAAACACAATAGTGAATCCAGTGGGTATAGTGCAAGTTCCAGGGAGGAAGCTCAGCCTGGTAAGAGGAAGCAGTTGGATGATTCACGTGGAGAAAGTAGTCGGAAGAAGATGAAATTAAGTTCACGGCATGAAATTACTACTTCTTCCAGACAAGGAGAAGGTCCTTCTCAAGATATGAATGTAACATCAGTAATGGAAAATGAGGAAAGAGAAAATCAAGGAGGCTCTATAGACATTAGATCAAACAAATGTTCACGAGTGATTAGAATCTACTATGCATGAGGTTCTAGCTGAGGAAGTTCGTTCAAGCCCCTCCAAAGACCAAGAGGCTGTCACATATGAAACAAGCATGCATATTGAAGAGTCTGATGAAGAAGCACCACCATCAGAGTTAGAAACTAGAACTCAAGAAGAAGGTGTTCAAGAAGATCTGTCCGCCTTGCCAGAATGGTTGAGAAAAAGAGTAAAGGAGACTTCAGTCGTGGAAGTAGTGGTCGAGGTTAACATAGAAGAGTTGTTAGGCAGAACCGGGCAGGATAAGGGAAAAGAGAAGGTGACTAGACTCTCCAAGATTACAAGGGATAGTTTTGGATCAAGGAAAGTACATATTGCAATGCCAAGGGTAGACAAGATAATTGATGATATCATTCCTGAGGACTACGATATAACCACTATGGATTTGGGAGCAACAACAGAAGAACAAGAGCTTGAAGAATTGGACGAATCAATTTCAATTATCAAGGAAAGATTGAGGCATGAGAAAGAAAAAGGAAGTCGATTGGGGAAAGAAAACCTAGCCTTCAAGCAATATATTCAGCAATTGATGAATCGAATTCAACAGTGTGAAGGAACGTCTACTCCACCTGCCATGCTTTTGACAAGAATCTATTGTTCATCTGGAAGGTATGAGATCACAATCTCAAGAAGTGAAAAGTTGGATAGGGAGAGTTAAGGACAAGATAGATGCATTCATTGAAGAACTTGTCCAGGAGTATGAAAACGTTTCTCAGCTGTTGGAAAGGCTTCAAGCAGTTTCAGTAGCATATTCCAAATTTGAAGATACCTAGAGATTACATGCCATATTTGCAAAATTTGATGAATACTCCACTGTCAGTGTTGATAGGAGTGGTGGAAGAAGGTTCATCGTACAATTTCTCTGCTTGGTACTTCAGTATGCATATAAGGGGGCAGATTCTTGACAAGGTTAAGGTGGATTGTGCTCGAGTAGATAGTGTACTCCAGAGGGCTCATAATAAGATAATTGGTGTGATTGATGATATGTGTGATCTCTCAGGAGAAGTTGAGGTTCATGATGTGAAGAACTACATACACTCACACTACTTTGACACTTCTCACTCCATCTCTGGTGAGCAGGTGGATAGCATCTACTCCTTGATCTCATTTATTGGTGCCAAGCAGGTTGGTATAGCCGAGTGGGAGAAGACATTGTTGAGCATACACAAGATGTGATGATGGCAGAAGGAACCATTCAGAACGCGCCAAGTGTACCAGTTGATTACATGGCGAAGAGTTTTCCAAAATTCGCGGCATTGGTCAAGAAGGATAAACACAAGAAAGAAATGCCACGTGGGCAGTCCACAGGCACCAAGGTGTCACCTTGAAAAATGTGCCTTTATTGCCTCTTGTATATCTCTAAAAATAGAAAGTTGTTGTAACTACCTTTGACAAGGCATAATCTAGGCCGTTGAATCCAATTTGATCTTGGCCGTTCATTGTATTTTGAGGTCTATATAAGCCTCATTCCTCTTCATTTTGTATGGGAGTTTTGAGCTAATTAGAGCTGTTGCTAAGACTTTGCTAAGATTAATACAAATTCATTGTTGAGCTATTCATGGTGATATTGTGTTCTCTTTGCAAGTTGCATGGTTGCTAAGTACTCACTCACATTAGATGTTTCAACTTAGTTTATTCCTTTAAAATTTGTTAGTTTTAGTTCATGGAAGACGTTGTCTTTCAATTTATTGGTAAAATCTCTGTGTTCATATCTTTTATGATTTGTCGCTGGCAAGTTATAGTGTAAGGTTAGACTGAACTCATTACAAGCCTCAGTTCGATTGCCTATAAAGCAATTTGAAAACCTTTCGCTTACCCTTAGAAGATTGCATCACCTTTGTGGAGTTGTCTTATGGCAAAGCAAAGCGTGGTTGAGATTTCTATGAATTGAAGATAATAGCTTACACCTGGATTAGAAATTCTTCCTGAACCCTCATCTTTTGTATTTTTTAAAAAAACATCGTTAGAAGTAGGATCAAGAGCTATACTGTCATATCATAAGTTTATCATAGCGTGTAGCCTTGAAGCAAGTGTTATCTCCTGTGTGAGTGTAAACGGTATTTCCCTACCGTTGAACAGTGAGTGTAAGTCCCTTTGTTGAAACAGCAAGACACATCTTTGCCACGAGTTATCCTCATTTTTCAAGTGAAAGAAGATATTTAGGAACCTTGGAGTCCACTCATTTGATCATTTTGGAGTGACTTTTCAAGAAAGGATAAGTGTTTTTTGCTGCGTTGTTCGTGCAAGGAAAACACATCAACAGGTTGTTGCTGATTTTCAGTGTTCCCATGCATATCCCAGCGATGACCTAATTTGATTTGCAAGCAACTGTTGTCACATTGTTGTCACAACAAGATTGAGGAATTTTATAAGAGTTTCCAAGATTTTTGGGGGCATTTTACAAGTGGTGATTTGGCAGATCTTAATTGTTTTCCATCCATTCAGCTGGTCGCCATACCTAAAAGGAGGAATTTGGTATTTTGTCATCATTATTATATTCTAGTGCTGCCCTAATTCATTGCTAGACACCACATCTAACAAGGAAGTGGCAAATAGGGAGAATCCACCAAATCCAAGCCAGATCTGAGTTTGTCGTACAATTTCCAGGGTGTCCGTATAGTTATCCAG
The DNA here is from genome assembly GCA_027924645.1 of Cunninghamia lanceolata. Taxonomy (NCBI): domain Eukaryota; kingdom Viridiplantae; phylum Streptophyta; class Pinopsida; order Cupressales; family Cupressaceae; genus Cunninghamia; species Cunninghamia lanceolata. The sequence goes on from BSBN01000524.1 coordinate 5,143,512, forward strand.
ACTGTGCTGTACAGATTCAGAAGGGGATAAAAATTAGAAAACTCAGAAATCAGCATTTTAAGGGTTTCAACAACAGCAGTGAATATTCTTGAAATTTTTGGACGTCTGTACTGCTGCAACCACATATCCAGCACTCCATATAACCTTGCAAACCCTAGTTGTACCAGCTGTACGTATTCAATTGTGAGTGCATCAAATTTGTAATTTTTTTGAAATTTCCAGTTGGGCATTGAAGCTGTTGTTACACATTTTCTGAAATAAAATAAAATATTTTGAAGGGTTTCAAGTCATTTCTGCTTCCCAGGGCTTATGATTTCAAATTTCAATATTTTTAACAACAGTTAGGGTTTGATGTCAAAATCAGAAATTTAATTTCGAGAATTAAATATTGACTGTCATTTTCAAGTTTCATTGGAAAATCAGAAATAAAATCAGGGTTTCTCATAAATCTATTTGGGGACATTATAGTGGTATCATAACAAGAGATCTTGTTAGCCTGTTTTGGGGTGGATCTAATTTTGTGATGCAAATCTGATTTGATGCAAGGTAGTGAAAGAGAAGTGAGATATCAGTAGAGGGAAAGAAGAAAGGAAAAAGAAGATGAAGCCATGGGAGATAGAAGAGAGGAAACAAACATAGAGAAGATGACTGAAGAGATCCAAAACACCATAGGAGCATCAATGGCGGAAATAACTAGAGCCTTGAAGGGATTGGGTGAGCAAATGAGTGCATCTAGGCCAAATCAAAATTCAGCAGAAGCGAGTAATTTAGTCAATAAGAGGATTTCCATTAAACCACCCAACAAGATGTTCCAGGCCAAGTTCCTACAAAGAGAGGATGAAGTTCCATTTGAGGAAGAGCCACATTTGTGGCCTCACATAGTGGAAGGTATGGACAAATATCATGATGCATATGAGGCCCTAAGTCAAGAAACACGTAATGATTTATCTTTCAAGGAGTTCTATGAGACGATGACAAAGAATGGGAATATAAAGGGAAGAAGACATAATCAGGATCAACAAGATAGGCCACGGAAGGATATACAATAGCAATTGGGTAAGATCACCATACCTACCTATGATGGTTTAAACAAATGTTCAGCTAGGGCTTGGTTGCAAAAGTTGGACACATACTTTTCATTGAACCCCATGTATAAGGAAGAGGTAATCAAGTTTGGTACTTTACATTTGGAGGGCGTGGCTCACAAATGGTGATACCATGGCATGATTACACAAGGACATAACTTTATCATTAGTTATGAGGAATTTAGCCAAAGGTTGGTAGAGAGATTTGACAAGAAAGATCCAGAGATTCACTTCAGAGAGCTAGCACAATTGAGACAAGAAGGTATGGTAGAGCATTATGTGGCAGAGTTCAGAGGTTGTCTGTGATGGTACAAATGTGACATAGAAGAGGCTCATTGTGTTGTTCATGGAAGGTTTAATTGAATCCCTCAAAGGGTTGGTTAAGGCTTTCAATCTAGCGTCTTTACAAGATGCCATCAAGAGGGCCTTGAACTTGGAGAATTTGGTGGCCAAGAACAATTTTTACTCCAAGATTCTACCTATGGGGCAGCATAAGAAACCTTTTCAAAAGGGTTTCTCTCAACCAAAGGCACTACCTTAAAAACCAAACAAGGTTGAAGATTCTAGGAATGAGCTTCGAAGGAAGAAATTATGTTTTTCTTGTAGAGAGCCATGGGAGTCTGGACATAGATGCTTGGGAAAAGGACAAATACACTACATAGAGGTTATTTTAGGTGAGGATTCAGAGGTAGAAGAACCTGAGTCCGACGCTGTAGTTGATGAGATAGAGCATGAGGACATGGAAGGAGAATCCTTGGGAGGCACCCTTGCTACTCTTTCTGGAGCACCCAAGTATCATCTTTTTCGAGTTTGAGGAGTTTTGCAGGGTCATAGAGTGACAATGTTGATTGATAGTAGGGCCACCCACAATTTCATTGATGAGGGATTGGTGACTAGGATTGGGTTGTGTTGTGACCAAATCACACATCGCCCCATGGCAAATGGGGACCCCTTGTTTTTTTTGAACTCCAGTGCTTTGCTGAGTCTTGTATGATGTCTTAGGTCGACTGCATGATAGAGTCAGTGGTTTGTTTGAGTTCTCAAGTCTAGTTCTAATTCAAGTTGTCATATGCTTTCATTTTGAGATTAATCCTGAGGTATGTTAGAGATCCTGAAATTGACTAAGTCTGGCATCCTGATCTTGAAATCCTAAAAATTGGCTAAGTCTGAAATCTGGTAGATCCTCCAAATTCTATAATTTGCATATTAAATCCAGTGGATCCGAGACCTATCTCAAACATCCTGAAAGGTATATTGAAAAATATTTAAAGTATAAGAGAATTTCTTATACTTAAATATATTTTTTAATATACCTTTACCTAAGGGACTTCCAGTTCTAGGCGCATTTATCTACTTGCGGTGACTCCAAATGGCGCCTACAACTCAAGGCGCCTCCCATCATTCCAATCAACTTCATTCTGGCGCCTTGACATGAGATAAACACGGGAGCAAACAAAGATGGCACCTTGATTGAAAGTTGTTAAAAGACTTCAAGAAGTGAGCTTAGGCGCCTTTTCAGGTTCAAATGATCATGAAAATTGCGCCTTGAGTTGAGGGAATAACTTTAGGCGCCCATCCCTTGTTGCTATTGCCATCTTTTGGCGCCTTGGTTTAAATAGATGATAGATGGCGCCTCAAATGAGAAATGTAAGGTTGAAGGAGAGGAAGTATCAAGTTACAAGCGTTAGGCACCTATACATGTTCAGACCACCACAAACTAGCGCCTAGATAAGGGGCTTGAGATCATCAAGATGAAGTTAGGAGCATTTTTTCCCCTTTTATGTCAAGCTTTGGCGCCTTAGTGAGAAGTAACCTTCCAAGATGTCAAGATTCAGAGAATAGTATATGCTCTTGATTACTCCATCTAGAGTGGGCATCCTTAGCAAAGTTGATCAAGAAACCTCCAATAAAAGCGCCCTACATCAAAATAGACAAGTTTGTAGCAAGTAAACTTGGCGCCCTGGAGTGAATTGGTGATGGGAGTGACTTTGGCACCTTGGATGTAGGAGATTGGTAAAAGATAAGATTTAGCGCCTAGAGGTGAGATTGAAGTCCTTGTAAAGAGAAAGCATGAATCATTGGAGATGTCAAGAACCTATCTAGACCTTAGGCGCCTATTCAACTATGAACAAACCCAAATGAGCGCCTAGTGTTAGGGAGCTCTAAAGGATTAAAACTTAGCATCTAGACCTTAGGCACTAGTTTGTCATATAAATCATCATCAAGATGCGCCTTTAGGAGATCAATTTTCACTCAAGGAAACTAGGCGCCATTCCATATCTGGAGCATAATGGATGGGCGCCTTGCAAGAGAAGGACTTAAACTATGAAGTTTGATGTTATTTTGAGGTAAGAAGTTTTCTAAATACCCATTCATTAAGTTAGAACTATCAAGATGTCAAAATTTGCCAAGAAAGAGTTAGGCGCCCATTCCTACCTCTGCCACTTAGATAGGCGCCCTAGGGAAAATCATTCAAAAACATGCATTTATTTCGGCACCTTGAGGAAAATCACTCAAGTTCATATCTAAAAGTGAGCGCTATAAGGGAGATTGACTCCTTTAAACTATTGCAAATGTTTGAAATCATTAAAGTGATGAATGTGGGACTAAATTGTATGAGGCGCTCTTTTGCTCTTCTTTTTACCTATATGTGCGCCTAAACTTGATGACAAGTTATTTGCATGTTTTTAGTGTTTCCTTTGTTATATTGATATATTGTTTATCTTGTTTTGTAGGAACATCAATCAAGCTAAGGAGTTGTTCGAGGAATCACCTTCAAGCGAGGAGTAAGGAGTCATCTTCAAAGGAGAGTCATCATGATAGCCACCTTTGGAGATCACACCTCGAGTCTTCTACATCAATGACCTCATGTTAGATCACATCAACTTCAAGTGTTCATCATCAAGTTGCATCATTGAGAGTAGTGTTGGTAAAGCCAAGGAATCATCTGAAGGACAAGCACCTGAGTCACCTTCAAATTGTATGACATCATGTTGGATCACATTAAGATTCAAGACTCATCAAGCTTCAAAGTCTCCTTGAGAGGTCATCTACTCTACATCCAAAGAAGATATTATCATTTACACTTCAAAGGGCCACTTCAAAGATCGTGTAAGAACACTTCATCATCAATGGTATCAATAAGGACACTTCATCCATTCAACTTCAAGTTCCATTAATCCTTCAAGTCCAAGAGAGAGTCTCCTACTCAATCAAGCATCATCATTCTCTATTCTACTTCATGTCATCATCATCTACTCTTGCATGAAGGAAACCACAACATCATCATATACATTATTCTTCATGAAGATGCATTGAAGAAGATCAGCATCAACCTACCTGCCTGTAAGAAGGAACATCACAGTGTTAAACAAATGAAGCAACATATATCATACTCATCTAGTTTACAAGAAGAATGAACAAGGCAAGATCATTGAAGATACATTCCCAAGCATACAAGTGTTCATCATCAAAGCAATCATATTGAAGACATCATACAAAGATGATACAATTTGGGAATATGCACAGAACATATTTAATTAACAGTTGGAATCCACAAGATATGTTGAGGTGGCACCTATGTGGCGAGTACACATCATCCTCCAATCATGATCAGCCGCATTATTTTAAATGCATTCAATGTATCATTTAATAAAAGAAGCCAAAGGGACACCTATGTGGAAGATGCTTTAAATGATTTCATCTTATCCTTATCACATTGGAAAACGTGCCTTCATTGCCTCTCTTTTGTACTAAAAATAGCAGTTTGTTGTAACTACCTACTGAGGTGGCATGATCTAAGCCCTTGGCTACATGAAATGATCTTAGCCATTTATTGTAATCTGGACACTATATAAAGGCCTTGTTGCCTCATTTGTAAAATCAGTAGCTATTAGACTAGAGATTAATTTTGTAGGAGTAGAATAGGAGAGACTCTCGAAATTTCCTGAGAGTACTTGAAGTTGTAAATATTTTCAAGATTAATGCAAAGGACATTGGGATTCGCTTGGTGTTTAAGTGTTATCTTGTGGAGTAGCATGGCTTCTTGTATCTTGAATTGAATGAAGAGATGTTTCAATTAGATTAGAAGTAGATTAGAAGCTTTTTGATGTAATGTATGTTGTATTGAATATTTGATCAACTCCTAGCTCATGCTTTTAACATTCATCACTGATGAAGTGTTGTGTAAAGCTAGTCTGAGCCTTATTTGCATAAGTTTGATTGTGGATGCTTGTTTGAGCTGCGCCATTTGATGGGTGCTTGTGTAAGCCTTCATGATTTGAAAACCATTTGCATAACCTTAGGAGATTGCACCAACTTCATGTAGTTGTAGGCATCCTTGGCGAAGTGGAGTTAGGTTAATCAAGGAGTTTGTCTGTTCACGCATCATCATTACTTCATTGACCTTAGATAGTTTCTTTAAACCTTATCTTTTTGCCTTTTCTTTATCATTGATACCTTGTAAATAAATCATCCACACTGAAAGGAGGAATAAGTTGAATGAAAGAAGAAGAGTCTAATGTAAGTCCCTTTGTGATTATCAGCAAGATCACATGTAATCACTGAGTTAACCCATCTTGAATCATAAAAGGAACCTTGGAGTTACTTCACTGGATCACATAGTTCAGCCTTTGAAGAGCTTTATTCAAGAGAGAGTGGGATACTCTAGTGTTTTACTCTATTGTTGTGTTGTCGAAAAACAATCATCAACAGGTTGAAAACAAAAAATTGAAGGATTTAATGTTTTTGTAGCCGATGGATTCACTATCCCTTACACCAAGAGGACTCAACATCTTGATATCACTTTGGGGAGACATAGAGTATGTGATGATTTTTATGTGGTTGGCATTGTGAGACTGATGTGGTTTTGGGTGTGCAATGGTACATTCACTTGGAGAATTTACCCAAAATTATCAGACAATGGAGTTGAAGTTCAGATCTGAAGGGAAGGAAGTGGGTTTTCAAGGCCTTTCTAATGGAGCACCTTGAGTTGTTTCAGCCAAGAGGATGGAGAGAGACTTCCATAGAGGCTTGGGCAGCACAATGTTTGATCATGGATGCGGGTACATCACATGGTGAAAAGTCTTATCACATTGATATTCAATCCATTTTGGATAACCATAGCACGATATTTAGTGATATTCCTCTAGGATTGCCATTGGATAAAGGATTTCATCATGTCATTGAGTTAGAGGAGGGATCTAACCCAGTCATCACTACTTATCGCCATCCTAGGAAGCATAAGGAAGAGATTGAGAAGGCAATTAAGGCGTTATTGGATATGGGTCACATAAGGCCTAGTTAAGAAGAAGGATGGAACTATGAGGATGTGAATTGATTATAGGGTTCTCAATAAGAAAATCAAGAACCGCTACCTATTCCCAAGATCGATAAGTTGATTGATGAGCTTCATGGAGCAGTGTACTTCTCCAAGATTGATCTTTGATTGGGGTATCATCATAGAAGGGTGAGAGATGAGATGTGCACAACACAACTTTCAGATGTCACTATGGGCATTATGAGTTTTTAGTTATGCCATTCGGTTTGACTAATGCATCAATCACCTTCCAATGTTGCATGAATTAGGTATTTATTAATCAATTGAGAAAGTTTGTATTGGTTTTCTTTGATGACATATTTATAGCAAAACATGGGAGGATCATTTGAGGCATATAGATGAGGTACTTGGTATTTAACACAACAATCACTCTTTGCTAAGGCATTAAAGTGTGAGTTTGGGATGACAAAGATGTATTTGGGGCATATCATTAGTGCCCAAGGAGTGCAAGTAAATCAAGAGAAGATTAAGGCAATATGAGATTGGTCACCTCCTAAGACTCTAACACAATCGAGAGGGTTCTTTGGTGTTTTTAGCTATTACAGGAGGTTCGTCAAGGGCTTCTCACAGTTGGCTATACTATTGACAGATTTGACGAAGAAAGAAGCCTTTTCTTGGTCGGATTTAGCACAACGAGCTTTTGATAAGCTCAAGGAAGTAATGAGCTCATGTCCTGTTTTGGCTATTCCCGATTTTTCACTTCCCTTTGTTTTAGAGTGTGATGATTCAGGGGAAGGGATCGAAGTTGTGTTGATGCAAAACAAGCATCCCATAGCATTAGAGAGTAGGAAGCTCAAAGAGTCAAAAAAGAGATTTTCTATTTATGATAAGGAGATGTTGGCTATCATGCATGCCTTGGCTAAGTTCAGACAATACTTGGTTTGTGGGAAATTTGTGGTGAAGACAGACCATAATAGCTTGAGATTTTTCCTCAACTAAAAGGATCTCAATGAGAGCCAACAAAAATGGGTAAGTTACAGGCTTATGATTTTGACATTATGTTAAGGGAAGAATAAAATTGTGGCTGATGCATTATCTAAAAAGCCCATGTTGCGTTTTATGTCCAATATTTTTGCTGATTGGAGAGTTGATATAATTGTTGAGTATGCTAAGAATGCTTTTGCTATTGACGTTTGGAAGGATAAGTTACATGATGATAGATATAATGTAGTTAATGAGCTCATCTTTTACAATGATAGAGTATAGATTGTTCTTTAGTCCAAGGTTAAGGAGAAGATATTGAGAGTTGTTTATGATACACCTTTGGCAGACCATCCAGGGTATTACAAAACTTACAAGCAAGTAAGAGATAGATTTTCTTGGAAAGGACTCAAGAGAGATGTTTTGAAGCACATTAGGGAGTGTGTGGCATGCCAACAAAACAAAACCTATGTTACTCCAAGTTTCTGAAATGGGGACGGTAGGGGACAAGGGGACGTGTTTCAGGGATGACCTTTTTTGGAGCCATTTTTTGGGATGGCAGGGGATGGCAAAGGGGACAACTATATAAAAAATAGGGAAAATTTTAAAAATATAGAAAATTTTCAAATATTCGTATGGTAACATTGATAAGACATTTATCATATACATTATAGATCCTTAATACACAACTTTAGAGTTGAATAAAGAGTTCAGATGAGAATTGACAAGCAAATTAACAAAATTTAATTGCTTTGATTGCCAATGTGCATATATATTAGATAAAAGTTACAACAAAATGCCCAAAGGTTGCAAGTTTCAACTACAAAATAAAAAAACATAGAAAACGTGCCGCTGTCCCTAATCAACATCTGCTAACATTGCATCAAAATCATAGTCTAAGTCTAAGTCACTACCACTATGAGGGACTACCTCATCCAATGGAACCCCCTACCAATCCCTCTCTTGCCTCCTCCTTATCAACTTGTGGCATCTTTGAGATCAACATCCCAACATGTGGTTGGAGTCTAGCGATACTCAAGACCATGTCGATCTTGAAGTTGCAAGGCACTATGCACAACCACCAACTTTTCCAATTGACAAGTGGTGAGCTGATTCCTCTTGATTAACTATATGTATATGAAGTTGTAAGTGGGCTTGAGGGGCAGTGACCCTTGTGGGGGTCTGGGGGCAGCACTTTTTTTATAATTTTATCGCTTTGAAGATAATGATGTAGTTTTGATTCTTCTCACTAAATTAGAATAGAAGATGGAGACATCTTTTACTCATTTAGGGCTAAGTGTGGTGTGGGGGCCCACAAAAAAAACATTAAAATAATCGTTGATTGATTTGGGGCTTAAAAAAATTTAATTGTTTTGCTGTGGGGACATTTGGCCGTCTCAGACGGCCAGGAGACATCATTGACGTCCCTAATCGTCTTGGGGACGTTTGGTTGTCCCCTAACATCCCCGTATTTCTGGGATGTGTAGGGGCAATTTTTTTTTTGGGATGGCTCGAGGATGTCCCTGAGGTGTCCTTGCGTCCCTGAAATGTTTCTGGTACAGGGACGTGGCAAAAATGTTGGGGATGCGTCGCTGGGTAACCCTAAACAAAACATAACAGGTATTTTCAGCAGGATTATTGGAACCCTTACCCATTCCAAATCATAAGTGGAAAAGGATTTCCATGGATTTTATTATTGGTCTTCCATAGGTACATGGTAAGGATTGTATTTTTGTGATTGTTGACAGGCTCATTAAGTATGCTCATTTTTTTGCTATATTTTTAGAATATAAGGCATTACAAGTGGCTGATTTGTTTTTTAGAGAGGTGTTTAGACTTCATGGGTTCCCTAGAAACATTGTGAGTGATAGGGACAACTAGTTCCTTAGTTTGTTTTGGTAAGAGCTCTTTCGATTGACAGGTACATAGTTGACTCTTAGCACTAGCTATTACCCTCAAATGGATGGACAAACGAAAATTGTGAACAAATGGATTGAGAGATATTTGAGAAACCATGTTACAGGGCAGCAATTAGTATGGATTGAGTGGCTTTATCTTGAAGATTATTGCTACAACTCTTCACATCACATGTCCATAGTTATGATTCCTTTCAAAGCATTATATGGATATGATGCATTATCTTTTGTGGATTTGATCATTTTAGATAGTAGAGTACCAGGAGCAATGGATTTGGTTCAGCAAAGTCAAGACATTTTGAATGCACTTAAAGAGAATCCACAACAAGCCCCAAAACAACAAAAGATGTATGTAGATCGCCATCGTTTGGAGAGGACTTTTGAGGTGGGAGATATGGTATTTTTGAGATTGTAGCCCTATAGACAATCTTCTCTCAAAGGAAGTGGAGTTGAAAAGATTAAGCCATGATTTTATGGGCCTTACAAGATTTTGAGGAGGATTGGAGAGGTTGCTTATGAGTTAGAACTGCCGGAAAATAACAAAATTTACAATGTATTTCATGTTTCGTGACTCAAAAAGGCACTTGGACAACATGTTACTCCTTTAGAGCTACCACCACTTGATGATGAGGGCAAATTGGTCTTGGTACTTGAAGCTATCATAGATATGAGAGAGAGAAGGTTGAGGAACAAGATCATAATGAAGTACTTGGTACATTGGAAAAATTTGCCACTAGAGGATGCTACATAAGGAGTGGAGATTTTTTATCATCCAAACCCTTCTCCCAAATTAGAGCTATGAAGAAGACCTTTAGCCTATTCCTATTTCCCATAAACTAAAGGGCAAAATAAGGGAAATAAAAATAATATAATTTTAAGTTGGGCCCAATAATTTCTAATTAAAGGGGCAACTTAATAATAATATTATATAAAAAAGTGTTTTTCAACACTCAAAAATAAAATCGTTTTTTAACACTAATTAAAAAAGAAATAATAAAAAATATTTTTATAAAAAAAACATTTTATTAAATGCTTGGGGCCAAAAACAAAAAGTGTTTTTTAATGCCAGGGCCCAAATTTTGAAAAAGAGCCAACTATAAAAGTAGTGCTTGGCTTCTCATTTGAGCATCATCTAAGTTATCCTTTTTGCATCGAATTTTCAGATTTGAGCAGTTTGTCATATATATATTATATTGTTGCTCCCCCACCATCCCCTAAAAATGGCCTTGGACTACTGTCCCTGAAACCCATCCCCTGCCATCCAGCTGTCCCCATCCTCGAAATGCCATGGATCATAGTTAAAGTGCCATCAAAATTGCAAAGAATACTATACTTCATGCAAAAACACAATACATGGACATTAAATATCATTATTTGAGAATGTTGACAATACAGAAGATAGTAATTGTATTTATTGCCCCATAGATGAATAGGTAGTAGACATATTCACAAAGTCTTTGGATCAAGTCAAGGTCGAGAAATTTAGATGATGTCTTGGAATGAAGCAAAAGTGAAGAAGAAACAATAGATGGAGATAGACTTTGGATCATAGGGGGTAAGTTAGGAATATTGGTCTAAAGTATAATAGGTTTATTTTTTAGAATATTTAGATTTGAACTTAATAAATATATATATATATATGTTTGTGCATGAGGATGGAGGTTGAAAGGCCATCCACCTCATTTTTGTCTTTAATGTATTTATGAGAATAAGGAATGTGAAAGTCGAACTATTCCATTTTTCTTAGTTTTTCCTCTTTATTGATCAAATTGTATATATATGGACAAATGATCCATGGAAATCCATCACAAACTTTGTAATCCTTTTTGTTGACATTAATAAAATTGTCATAGCCCACTTAATTTTTGGGGAGACCACCTCTATTTTGTATGGAGGACAATTCCATATATCCGATCTCACATCTCAAGGCCCTAGTGTCATCAAGGGAGATCTAAGAGAAAACTAGAATGTAATGTCCCTTCTAGAGAGCCCAAATTGTTCTCAACCTTGCACAATTTCATCTCACAAAAAGAGAACATTAGTACTCCAAATTTTATGTTTCATATCATAATTAATATAAATCCATATCACATAATTCATATTCATAGGCATATTCTTATTCATGTTAGTCATAATCAGATTCATATTATCCATAGTCATATTGTTCATAATCATATTCATATTCACATTCATATTCATATTTTATTCATATCCATTTTCATACTCATACTCATTTTCATAGGCCTCAAGTGCTATCCTCGGAAGGATCATATGTCGCCCTATCATTAATCTATCTCTAACTCCATAGGCATGATTCGTTAAGGAGACACTAACCATCCCATACGAAGGCCCGATGGCTTCCCACCTCACCAATCGGCTCCAAAGACTTCCCACCTCATCTTTGAGAGTCACCTACCGTAGGGCACAAATTACATTGATGAGCTCATCATACCATAGGCCCAAGGCTTCACCTCACATCTGGAGGTACTTCGACACTTGGCCCAAGAGACTTCGCCTCACACTCGGAGGTACTTCATCTTCTTGGGGTTACCTAGGTCCAATATATTCTCCTAACTTACCCATACACCTAGGATGGTGAGATGATTAATAATGAGGCTAATCCTCCTTTTGGATATGGCAAAAATCCTATGATTTCCAAGTCATCATCAATATTTATACATAGTGCTTCATAATTATATCATTCTTGGCATTTACATCATGATGGCCATACATTCTTCACATAATACAATGTACTATATGATAGACATTTCATATCATATCTATATATGTGATTCATTATTGGATGATGATCCTTGTCTATCTCATATGCCTTGCATTGTGTGCATTCTATTATTTATAATAATTGCCTTTTTGCTATAAGCATTATTAGCGATATTCTTTTGATATAATGATAATTTATTATCTTTATATACCTTATTCATAAGAGTATGTTATTTATACAGAACTATACTTATTTACAACAGTCTCATTCTATAATTCAATAACTACGGTGCTTATTCAATTTCGATACATAAGTCATATTTCACAAAACATCATAATCTGAGATACATAATCAATATTATTATCAGTGCTTGTTAAAGAAGCATAGTTATGACATACCTGGTATAAGGACTTGCCAATTCTTTATCTCTGCTGTAGCAGACTTCTCTCCTTCTGATCCATATTGATCACTTCCTTTTTATTTGTTCGCTGGCTTTAGGGAGAGCCCTTCCTATTCCATGATCGGTGATGAGGATATTATAGATTCCATGCTGCCCAATGCCTTTTCTTTACATAATATATATCTTTCTATAGGCTGCGATGGGTCAAGGGGTATATCCTTTGCCTTTTCGTTCATGATAACTATTTGTTAACTCTTAATTATTTGTCTTATCAGCATTTATCTTTGAATTCTCTTAACATTTAATACATATGCATTGCTTGTCTTATATTATCACCGCTGCCTTAGAATATTTTATATATTTAAATATATTTATAGTTATAATAATAATTATATTTTTCATCATATATATTATATATTATATTCAATAATTTATATTATATAACATCATCATTAATATTATATTTATATTGATTATTATATTATTGTATAATAATAACATATTATACTTATAATGATAATTAATAATAATAATGATGCTATATATTTATTATTTACAATAAGTACATTATATTTTAAATAAATAATATTATTATATAACATTATATATTAAATATTATTATATATATGACCATCATAAAAAACGGCTTCTCTATCTTGTTAAATCTTTAATTTAAATGATGCTGTAATATCGGGACATGACATAGAAGTACATCTCGAGGAAGTTGACATGTCTAAAGATGAGAGGATTGCTCTTAGCTTGAGAGAAGGTTGTGAGCAGAGAGAATGGGCAAGGTCATCCTGATTCAGCACCACCTTGAGAGTCAAACATGCTTGTAGGGGAACAAGTAATTGGGGCTACAATTCAGGTCATTTAGGTGGCAGTTTAGGAGATTTTTGAGAATTTCTTAATTTTTTTCAGTGTTTTCTACATTTTCTTATTTTGCACCTTCGGATCTTTTTGTAGCGGAGTTTGCCCAAAGAGTTTAGTCAGATGTTGTCCTTAAAGGTTTGAAGCCTTCCTTTGGGGACATCAAAACCTGTTCATAACCTAAGCTTTTTAACATATATCTAACTTTTGATTTCGAGCTATGGTCAAGGACTTATGACCCTAAGAATTGGTACCACCAAAATAACCCCATAGCAACCATTCATTTCAGCTTCTAAGTTCTTTGTCCTTATCCTACAGTTCACTTTACTTCCAGTGACACATGCCACCTTCATGAGGAATGACTCTTTGGTTCTAAAGGAAACCTTTCATCTAGTATTTCTAGTAACTTTTCAGCTTCTATATTGCAAAGCTATAAAATAGGTAGATTCAATTGAATAACGTAGAAAGAAAGAATGTGTAGCAATGACAAAGAATAGTTCAAAGGGTTTGGAATGTACATTAGGTACAATAGCAAAGAACTAGGGCAAAAGGGGCCCTAGACTCGAAGCAAATACACAAAAGCCAGAAAACCATAAAAAAAACACCATGGTAACATAGAAAGGGTAACCCCAAACAAGTACAAGTATAAATAGATGTGTGAGGGGAAGTCCCTACAAAGTAGTGAAGCAATTGAAGACTAACTAGTGGGAGAACCATAATCCTTAGATGTTAGTATTTTGGGACACATTGGAGGAGACAGCGATATTATCATCAATCACTGTAGGAGTACCAATATGGAGTTTGTGAAAACTTGTCAAGGAAAGTCTAGTACTAAGGGGGCTGGGATGGACAATCTTAGGAGGTAGTCGATTTTGAATAGAACCTCTCCAAACACTCAAAGTTGAAGAATTGTTGGTGGTAGAAAATAAATTGGTAAAGTGAGTTTGCCCCCAAGATCTGTGTTTTGATAGAGGGGTGTTTAAGGGTCCTTGATGTTGAGAAGAGATAGTGCCACAAGCATTAGAATGAGAGTTGGGGTGTCTAGGAACCTTAGCTGCAATAGACTGCAAGGATGAACAATGCCTTGCTGATTTGTTTCCATCTACATGTGAATCAATAGTATCCAAAGGGCGCTTAATGCCTCCAACATCTGTGATGGGTTGAAAGAAATATTCAATCAGGTAGATCTTGGACCACCACGGAGATATCTATGTCTAAAAGTTGTGACCTTACGAAAAAAATTAGATGCTCCTTCAACTCAACCTTGTGGAGAGAACAAAGGGGACACATCCTTTCACTTTGTAAATATGGTGGTCTGTCTCAACATCAAGTTGATAAGAGCGCAATTGTAATTGGCCAAGGGGAATCCTCAAACCATGAGACCAATGATGTTGAAGATAGGTGGGCTGAACAATGATCCCATCATCAACCTGTAAGAAATTCTCAGTGTAGAAAGCTAGTTTGGGTTGAGAGAATCTAAAGGGGAGGTCCAAGTACCCTAGATATATTGACGGTAAATGCGCTCTCTGATGGATTGATTGAGCTCCTCTTTCCCTAGAAGAAGGTGATGAGGAGAACATAAGGAATATTTGAAAGGAGGAATCCTATCCAAAGAAATGTCGAAAGAATGGAAGAGAAAATGGACCTCAGAGAATCATCAATGTTGACATTTAGAGGGACCCAATGAGGCAATCTCTTGCAAGGAATAGTGTCAAAAGAAGGTATATAACTCGCCCATAGGGATTAACCTCTTTGTATATGTTGATGTGTTTTCCTTGCACATACAACGCAGAATAAAATACTGGTGTACTCTATCCTCTCTTGAATAAAATCCCTCAAATGCTAAGCTAAGTGATCAAATGAGTAGACTCCAAGGTTCTTGATTAGTTACTTTTTGTGTTGCGACTTGGTATAACTTAGCAGTAGGATGCAAATTACTGTTTGACACAAAGGGACTTACGTAAATGTTCAACAATAGGAAACTTGTTTCTCTTGGATAACATGTAACATAGCTTCTTCAAAGGTCTACCAATACGACAACTTAAGATATGACAATGGAAGCTCTTGAATCAAAATCTAACAGGATTTTAAAGAAAATGCAAAAGGAAATGGGTTTAGAAGACTCTAATCTAAATGCAAGCAATTACCACTGTGTAAGATACCCAACTAATTCTACCAAAATTTTTCCTTAGACAATTTTACTTGCTATCAACTCATCAACTATTTCAACAACACAAAGATATACATCAAAGATAACTATTTGAATGAATCAACCTTAAGCTGGGTACTTGTTTTATTACTTGATTCAATCAACTTACAATGTCTTATTACATGGATAATGCTTTCAATGGCATGAAGTTACACTTTATTCAAATGGAATTACAAAAGCAGGCCTTGGAGCCTTGATGATTACAATGCCTTGCACACTAGATCAACTTAATCAAACTCAACGATGTCAACTGAATGTCAACACCTCACAGTACAACAAGGGAGCATCACCTTGTCAGTTGAGGGAGCATCACCCCAACACTTGAAACTCGCAGGCCTCAAGATTACAAGCTCAACAGCTTTGCAGAGAGAATTTTGTCAAATGCATAGATGCCAAATGAATGAGAGAGCTCCTCCTTTTATAGGCCTTCCAAAGGCAATGAAGGCACGTTTTTCAATGCACGAAGAGGAACCAAGGCACGTTTCCCAAGGGACATATCCAAGGGAATATTCCATTTGATGACTCATTCTGAGTTGGCAAGCTTATCCAGAGACCTTGACACGTATCCCGAAGACAGTCTGTCGACCAATGAAAGCTCAGGTAGTTACAACTACCTTATCTTCTAGCTAGGCGCCAAGTTGAGATGTCTGGAACATGAAAGTGCGCCCTGCTTGCTCTATGCGCCAGTTGAGGAGATTGCACCTGGAGATTGCGCCTAACTTGGAAAAAGCTCTTCAATGTTATCAATTTGATCTAGAAGAGTGCCTTGACACTCAACTCAGTCAATCCTCATGAGGCGCTCATTGGAGTTGAGGTTAGGCGCTACTTTGAGGTTAGGCGCTAGATGAGGTAGGAAATGCTCAATAAGTGCGCCTCACTTAGATTTCAATCTTAGGCGCCAGGATTGAGGAATTTTGACCAAACATGCACCTATGCTAGGAGTTTCCCTCTTCAACTTTGATTGTTCATTCAAGTGACTTCTCCTAACTTCAAAGTCTTCTATCAATCATCCATGCTAGGCGCTCAAATGGAGGATTCTTGACTCAGTAAGCGCCTAGGTATCAAAATATCATTACTTGATAATTCCAACTTTCTACTTGATCTCCTTGAGAATGAAGTTCACTTGAAGAAGTTCCTTACTCATTCAATAGACCTAACAACCAATCTTAGATCAAGGCGCCCATTTGAAGTGTTTGACCTTGGATTGGCGCCTCATGCATTCTGGAGTTTGTGAGAACAAGAAAGTGCGCCTGGTGAAACTTAGCCAATTCTACCACTGATTTGTAAAGCCTAAGACTTCAAATGATCATCATCTCTCCTCCTGATGGAGCGCCTTGTTCCCTAACTGTTCTGGAAGGCTTGCAACTACCTTAGGCGCACACTTGGTGTAGTTTCAATTGGTATCAGCGCCTGGTATCTTAAGGAAGATGTTCTATACAACTTATTCTTTCAAACACTTGCCATCTAAATCCTTTTGACACTCCTTTAATCCAGCGCCCTCATCTGGGGTTCTATCATCTTCAATTACACTTAGGCGCAAGTCTAGTGTTGGAAGTTCTGCAGTGGTTTTGGCGCCCTTCCTTGAATCGCTCATTTCCATGCAAGAGTTCACTTCCGGAGGCATCGGAGTGAGTTCAGAACATCATGCCTATTAGCGCCTAAATGAGTTCTCTGGAGTCATGCATCATTAGTTCTAGACGCCAATTTGAGGTGGTGACATCATAAGATTGCGCCTAGCTTCCAAATGTTGTCATCTTGATCCAGAAAGATAGCTTGACACTTAACTTCTTCCATTTCCTTGAGGCGCCTCACTTAAACTTCATTTCTAGGCGCCAGAAGTCATACTTGTCGGATTTCTAGGGCTAGGCGCCAATTGCAGGCAATGAAGACTAGGATGGGCGCCTTGATGCAGTTGATAGATCCTTGGGCGCCATTTGAGAGGATTCAAAACCTAGGCGCTCATCAGAAAGTACAACTTCATATCTTTGAAACTTTATTCCTAACATCTTCGCTTATCTCAGAACTGGGCACTGAGTTGGATGAAGTAAACCACAAAGAGCGCCTTCAGTTGAATGCTAGATTGAGAGCTAAAATGAGCTTTGGAAGTTGGGCGCCAAAGTGAACCTGATTTGTCAAGGAGTGCGCCTGGCAATGGTGATCACTAGGGTTGATGAAACTACTCCCAGACTTGGTCAATTTACAAGTTTCTGACTTTGCTCCTGCAAAACAAAAGGTTAAGTTAGTCAAAAACCAGTTCATTCCCTCATTACTTAGAATTAGCCTCCGGGAATGAGGACTAGGCTAATCCATTATACACTTGATGATCAAGCCGGAAACGGGGACATGACACACTGATTCACCAGAATCTCAACCACACTTTGCTTCGCCATAAGGTAACAACTACACAAAGGTGATGCTATCTTCTAAGGGAAAGGTAAGATTTTCAGATTACTTCTGCACACAAAGTAATCGAAGTTAAGCTCAGATAATGTTTAGACTAACCATGCACTACAATCTACCATTGACAAATTATAAATGGTATGAACTATGGAGACACCGAACATGAATCAGCAACAACTTCCATAAAACATAAAACTAAATTGCTGAAAACAAACTAAACTGATCTTATTCTATGAGTGAACACTTAGAAACCATGCAATCATTTGAAACAACACAAATCACCATGAAAATTTCAGCAATGAATTTGTATTTATTTCGGCAGAGTCTTGAGCAACAATTTCTTAGAGCATTCCCCCGTTTACAAATGAGAACAAAATGGGCTTATATAGGCCTCAAAATTCAATGGATGGCCAAGATTAAAACTTGAAATCGAGGGCCCATATTGTGCCACGCAGGCAAGTGGTTACAAAATTTACTAAAATTGGACCTTGCATTTATGATGGACCCACCAAGTGGAGTACCCTCATTTATGACCTCTCCTTTTTGTGGTAAACTCTACAAATCTAGTCATGACACGTGTAACCTCTTCCATAGGGACACTTGGCAGAGTTTGAATGGTGCATTCTATGATTTGTAGCTCCTCTGTACATTTGACAATAGTCATTTCCCAACCAGCCATGGATGTCTGAAACATGCCCATGAAAGTGGAAAGTGTGCAAATATCATTCAACAACTCCCTGGAAATAGCCTGCGTATGCTGAAAATACTTTGTATGCATCTTATCTTTCAGCAAGTATTCATCAATCTCTCCATTGGAATCAACTACCTTGTTTACAAAAACAAGTATTTTGCTTTGAATTTCCCGAAGTACCTCTTTTGTTCGAGTGCTGTCACTCTCAATATTTCCCAGAACCTGCTCCTTTACGCTGAGTGCACAATACCAGGAATGGAAATTGTATGTTGAACCTTGTTCAACCACTCCATCCAACAATGTGGCACTTGGAGTATAAATCAGCCTTTTCAACTGAGGCATAACTTCCTCTCTTACATTTCTGAATTCTGCACAAGTAATCAAAATATTTTGAACTCTGTCAAATATTGAAGAAGCCTCCTTGTACAACTTCACAATTTCATTAATGAACCCGTCAGCTTTGATCTTGAAATCTACTACCCAATACTGCAATACTTGAGATGAGGACCTCATTTCTTCCAAATGTGCCACAGACTCCTGTGAAAGCAATGCAGGTGGTGCAACCATCTCTTTATCTTGGCTTATTAGCCTCATCAATTGCTGAATATAGTGCTGAAATGCCAAGTTATCCTTTTCTAACTGAATCCTTTGTTCTTGCTCCTTTCGTAGTCTTTCTTTGATGACTGCAACCGAATCTTCCAACTCTTCTATCTCCTGTTCTGCTGTGGCTGGTCCCAGATCAAAAGTATTGATGTCATATGTACTTGGAACACCGTCATCTGCCTCTACACTAATTTTTGGGACAGCAATATGCACTTGCCTTGACCCCGAGCTGCCTCTTGTGATCTTCGAGAATTTAGTAATTTTTTGCTTTCCATTGTCAGGTTTGGCCTTGCTCAGCAAGTCTTCCAAACTTAAGATGGGTTCCCTTTCAATAACAGACTTCTGCTTGACTCGATCTCTTAGCCACTCTGACAGATCGGACCAGTCCTCCTGACTTTCCTCTGGAACTCTCTTCTGCTGAACAGTAGGAAGAGCCTCCTCATCAAACTCATACAACTCCTTGTCATTTTGATTTTCAGCCTCTACTTCTATCATGACCACTTCTTGCTCCTTAGATGATCTTGACAGAACCTCATCAATCTAATTACCTTGTTTGATGCCTTGATCAGTTTGTACTTCTAAAGCTACCTGTTCATCCTGTCTCACTTCATCTTCCTGAATGTTTATTATACTATTGCACTCTTGCCTTGAAGATGCACTAGCTGCCTTCTGATCATCAATCTTTGTCTTCTTACTTGGCTGAATATCTTCATGTGGATCATCACCTTCACCCTCTGAATCACTGGAATCACTGGAGTCACTGCTTGACTCACTACTTGAAGTATCCTTGGACTGATGTACACTAACTCCTCCCATCAAGTTGTAAGTAAATTCGACATTTTTCTCCTGAAGCCTTCGGATTTGGAAGTCCACATATTTTCTTGTATGTGCCACTATTGGCATCATCAAATCATCATTACGAGTGACTTCCTGTTCTGACCAATTGATGGTGAAAGGCCTGTCCCTCTTCTCTTCATACGAACTTTGTGAAAGTCTTTTGTGATTCTCCTCAGGCTGATCCGGAATGTTGATCACTCTTGTTGCTCTGACCAAATCCAAAGACAATCGGTAGCAACCTTTCTTTCTTATTTCTATGTCATCATATGCATCTATCCAGTGATCCTCGAGCTGTGGTCTGTGCTCGTATTTGCTCCCAAATCTCTGTCTGACTGTGCCAAATGGATCAAAGTTACTGTGGCACACCAAGTTGTAAGCCTACAGCTCTATCTCCGAATTTTCAGCTGCTTGTAATGACGCACAGGTCTCAAGCCTCCCAATGCTGATTGGAAACTTTGTTGTGGTCTTCTTTCTCTTTCTCTGGACTTTGTCGAATGCAACCAGCTGTCGTGTTACTTCCAACAACACCATTCTATCAGTGGGGTATCTAGGCAATCTGTAAGGCAATGATGAGAAGCCCTCAACACGAATGTATGTGAATCTTGGAAATTGAATAAACCACTTTCCGTATTTTGCTACGAAGTTCATGGCCTCCTTCGACAACCTCCTGCATGTGTTGCCTTGCAACAATCTGACAATGTGCATGGAAAAGGCATCATTAAACCTTCTGTAATGAGATATAGCCTGCAGGCGCAGCTGAGGATAGCAGTCATAAACCTTGAACTGTCCTTCTCCGTTTCCAACTCTTCCCTTGCAGTTCAGTCCTGGATATCTTTCGTTTTTGGCAAGCATATATATGACATATGAGCTCATATAAAATATTTTTGTCTCCTGCAAACCCTTCAACTGATCATCGATGTTGCTGTTGATCATTTCAGCCCAATCTATCATTCTTTTTCCACTTATAATTTCTTCAATGAAGAAGAACATCCAGGGCTCAAAATTTGCCGATTGTGGGCAGCCCATGATGCGGTTCAAAAACACAACCATATAGTTGATTTCTCGATGGAAGTCAGATTTGTGAAGTTTTTTAGGCACCTTACTCACATGTGGCCTTAGTTGCACCAACCAGTTGTTGTTTATCACCTCCATACATTTCTCAAGTCTAGCCAAATAAAGTTGCAAGGCAGACTCCTTGTTGCAGAATGTAGTAGTTTTGTATGAGGAAATGTCAAAAGCTTCCGCGATCGCCTCCTTTCTTAGATAAGCCAGTACTTTGCCCTCTCTAGTCATAATGCATCTCTTTTCATGATTATAATAATTAGCGCATTCTAGTATCAGCTCCGGGCACAACATTGCAGGAGGGAAGCAAGCAGCCTGAATAATCCCATTTTTCAACATCCGCCTGATCAAATCCGATGGATTGGGCTTGTATAGGTTTTGTCGAATCTCTTCCATGTTGGTCCTCCCGAGATTGGTGTCACTGAGATTTCGCCATTTTGACATGATCTTTGTTTCGGGCCACATTCCCTTCATGTTGCTCCTCATCAGTGCCTGTCTATCCTTCGCACTCATTGCTCACCTGCACGAATTTCAGACATTAACTTAATAGAATAATGCATAAAAGACAAGCATATAAGACAAAACTCACCGCACAATGCATGCGGGATAAAATGAATATGCAAATTTGAATTACCCCGCTCTATTTCCAGAAAATGCCTGAAAATACAAATTTTTTGCGAAAACAAAACTAGATCAATACTTAAAGATCCTCAATTGACAAATGCAACTCCAATCTGCCCACGTCAAAACCCTGACAGGTAATTTTTTGCTTGAGCATGAACACAATCAACACCAAATGCACAACAGGCTCACTCTTTTCATATGCTCCAATTCTCGTCCTCTCTTTAAAACCAAATGATATGCTGAGGCAAATTTTCTGTATCATTTGAAACAAATTCAAGTTCGCAGAGAGATGGGAATCCGACGAATCACCATTTGAGATATACACAGATTGTGCGTTGAAAATTGATAGGTGCGGCCCTCCTTTAATCATAGACAACACTCACGATAATGAGAGTGTTTAAACTCGCACCAAATGAAAAAACGCAAATCAGACTATCACTCAAGCAATCCATATGATACTAAGTCTAGATGGTGTTAGGGAATCGCAAAATACACTGCTGAGAGGATTTTTTGCCAACAACGTAAAAGACACTTGAATGCAAGATTCTTCAAAGAGATGCGGGTTCAGTAGGTTCGCGGATATTCAAGGCACTAATGCTAAATTTGTCATGTCTTTACTATCGCATGCCTGGGCGAATCTTGAGATATTCAATACTTGGCATTAAAGAAGGCTCAAATTAGGTTCTGAAGAAACGAGTGGACGACTCCAATTTAATCACCATAAAATTTCTGAGCAGCGGAATGAGTATGCACTCTGCAAATGGATCGCGGAAATTTGTTAGAGGCGGGCATTTTGGCGCTCAAGGCATAATACAGATAATACTACCAATTAAATAAAGTTCGCGTGAAGCGGGACTCATGGGACGAGCAGGCATTCAAAATGCATGTGCACACTTGCCAAGAGGTCGTTGAAAGTCCGCCTGAGCGAAGATTCGAATATTGTAGGTACACGATTTGTGACGTGAAGATAATACGAGGTCCTCCATTATACGTGAATTCGTCTGCTGCCAAATATGCGAAGTGAACCTTAACTCCAAGGTGGACATTTAACCTTTAACCAAACTATGCCAAGATTAGAATGATCTCAAAATGATCTTAAACAAGGCGGGCTCCGTTAAGGCATCGGGCATTAAGATGGGGAGAAGATTTGCGAAGGACATCCAAAGGTCCGCTTGGACGGACGTGGGAAACCGACGTGGACGCTGCCTTGAACAAACATTCCAAACGATCAACACAAGTCTACTTGAGCGGACTTCTAATCATGCCTTGGATAAATAACAGATTTTGATACAAACCTTGGAGCAGAAATTCTAAGGCATCCCGAATCATCACGGGCAGGCATTTCAATGGACCACACATAGTTTAGAATTAGAGTCAATCCCTTTGACCATGCTTGAATATGCAATTTATTCAATGCTAAACTAAGTTTAACTTCAAGCTCCTGCCCACTCCTTTATTCACGGGGAAAACTGGATAGAAACAAGACAAAAGATCAAAATTGAAAGGGGGTCCCCTGTTTCAACAGGGCGATGTTGCATTGGTCACAACAGTATACTTTATCACTTGCAATAAAATCCTATCGTTTAGCAATTATAGTTCTTATCAAATTTTGTTTTAGTATTGTTCAATGTTTGTTCTATAACACATTAAGTTCTACATGTAGTGTGTTGTCTATTGAATTACACGTACAATTCAAATCAAGGAGTCAATGAGTTCAAGCAAGTGTAGGAGGGTATAAGGTGTTCCTGGTGTACACTTCTCCCATGGTGGCCAACATGATGAAATCATAGAAGTGGGGTCTAGGATTGCTCCTTGAGCCATTTTACATGTGGAGGACCATCTTCAAATCCAAGGAGGGCTTGTTTGAGTGGCTGATAATGTAGTTTGGTTTGGATAACATGCTAATAACATTCATGCAGATAATGAATGTTGTCGTGTGCTTAACACATTCTTTTGTGGTTGTCTACTTAGATGACACCCTCATCTACAATAAGACATGGGAGGAGCAAATGCAACATATCTGATAGGTCCTTGATACCCTACACCAGCACAAGCTCTATGTTGTCGTCAAAATATGTTTAGCATGGAGAAGATCCAATATCTAGGCTACATTACTAACAAGGATGGTGTGTGTGTCTACCCAAAAGATATCTAGGATATAAAGATTGGCCAGCCCTTAACAATTCTCACATAACTTGGGAGTTTATTAGTGTTACGTCAAAAAATGTCCCCTTGGGGGCTTTTCCCTCTTAAGGTTTAGCTTCCGGGTCCTTTAGAATGCATTTAGGACATCTTGCATGTTAATTTGACATCTCGATGAGAAAACCTTGATGTTTCATGACAAATAGGACTCAGGGGATGCACTTAACAATAATCCTGCCTGAAATAGGGGGGGAGGACTTGGGCGCCCGCGCCCTAGTACTACCCTATTTTAGGTCAGGACCAATTTTGGAGTGTCGGTTTATGACTGTTATTTAGGTCCTATGCTGACACTGTAAGTTTGAATTACGAAATTCTTAGCGGGAATGTTTGTAGTTGCATATATAAGCATGATTAGGTTATCATTTGTAAACTAGATGGATATTGCAAACTTGTGGCTTATGTTAAAGTGATTCAAGGCATTCATTGTGTTGCAAAGCAAAATTTGTGTTGTTCTTGTGTTTGTATTTGCAGATTTGGCATCCATCTCCTCATCACTACAAGGTGACATCATTTGTGTTTTCAATCATTTATCATTTGGATTTTGCCTTTATCTCGCAGGGATACGCACTCTTTATCTGACAACGGTGTTCGGAAGACTTGAATGTCTCTCCGGGGCTTGATTGAGGCAAGCCTCTAAACACCACAACCCCCAACCCATTTTTCAGTGATTGCAAGTTATAGGTTGCAGAAGCAGGAAAAGTGGAGTTGCAGGAGAGCAATGCAGACTGTCGGAATTGCAGATTAGAGAAGAAAATAGGGACCTGGACTCGGGCGCCTACTCATTAGTTCTTTGGTTCCCGCAACAGGAAAAATCTCTGGAACAACAGGAACGGGTTGCAGACAAGGTTCTCAGATCCCAACAGAAACTGTGGCATTGGACTGGGGCGCCTGCTCATTAGTCCCTGACTTTTCCGCTTTCCGAACTTTGAAATCTAGTACTCATTTGATTGTCATTTGATATCTCTGTGTACGATCATTTTCCGTAATTTGTCCGTTTGTTCACGAATTTGCATAATTAGGGTTTTGAGCATAATTGGGCTTAATTGAACAACTAAATCACACAATTCCAATCTTCCCCTATGTTCCAAGTGACAGAAGGTCTGTAGTAGGTTCCTCTACTTGGCTGAAAGTCCTTGAATGTTTAGTGGTGAAAGGAGGATTAACACAAACTATTAAAATCAACCCTAAACAAATCCTCTTCATTTTCCACCTTAAACAATTAGGTATAGCCAACTTCCATTGCAGGTTCATTATCATGTTCTCCCACATTGCATGGCCTTTCAACCAAATGATGAAAAGAGGGACAAAAACCAAGTTTTAATGGATAGACATAGAGGCATGCAATTGAGCGTTTGCACAACTAAAGAAGAGGCTTTGTCTAGTGCCAGTCCTTGCCCTATCAGATCTACAACAATATTTTGAGATTGAGATAGATGCTTTGGAGTATGAGCTTGGCGATGCAAATTTACACCATCCTTGACACAATGCATAGGTATTTGATGTATGCCAAAGATCTCTATGCTATTGTCTAGGCATCTAAGCAATGTAAGCAACATTGGGTAAGGAGACCATCATCCACATAGATCATAAGCCTATGGAATTTTGTTATGTCCCTAATATTCTATCTTCCGAAGTGCAATAAGGTTAAGCACTTGTGGCATGCTTAAGCTTAATATTTTCATTTATTAGTTTTAGTTATTTATTGAGGTCGACTTAATTAGGATGAAGAGGTGTGTCCTTACATAGTTATGCCTATAAATAAGGAAGAGAAAGACTCCCAAACCCAAACCATCATAAGTTATAATATTGAATTCATATCATCATATTCTGATTTTTGGAGGTCACCCCTTTGAAGTGGTTTGATATTTTATTGATTTTTACTTTTGTTCTCAAGAAATATCCTAACAAGTGGTATTAGAGCAGTGATTTGGGCCAAGAATTTTGTTTTTGTTATAACTTATAAACCATTGCGAATTTGACTGTGATTTTTTTAGGTTTTGGGTAATGTATTTGAGGAAGCTGCAATAAAAAAATTAGCTTTATATGATTCTTTTTGAGCAAGTTATTGCCATTTTATGAATTTTCATTAATTTTCTCTATAGATAGCAATTTTTTGAAAATTTCAGATTTTTCTACATTTTTTGAAAGCTCGTGAAAAATAATGTAGGGTTATTTCTTTATAATTTCTTATTAGAGGCAAAATACATCCTATGATTTAGTGGTCAAAGTTCTTTGACCAAAGGAGGGACATTAGATTTAGTTATAGCTCATATTTTAAATTTTTATGGTTACAACTCGCATTGGATACTACTCTTCCCTATCTAGTCAAAAACCAAGAGTTCGGAATACAAACAAATTAGAAGCCACGTCATATTTTGGATTAGAGGACTTTTCTACAAATACCGAGTCCAATGACTTTCTTTACTGTTCACCATCTAAAATTGAGGAAAAGTTCCACCATGATGTGAAACAGCGGTACATTTTATCAAGGATAATTTGTTTGCCCCATTTACAACATCTTTAAATGAGGGTTTGGATAGGTTTAAACAAGAACTATTGTTTGAATTGAGGCCCCAGCTAAATCACCTAGGTGGGTACAATCCTAATAGACAAAATCAAGGGATAGGACAGCCTTTTCAAGGCCCAAAATTAAACCTACCTAAAATAGACACTCATAAGTTTCATGGTACAAATGTAACTTCATGGATAAGTCTCATGGAACAATATTTTAAGCTTCATAATATACTAGACAATGCAATGGTTCACATATGTAATGCTAGCTCATTGCACCAGTGGACCACGATTAGCCTATAATTTGACTTCCGTAGGCTAATGGAGATGTTTAGGAAGTCATTCCAGGGATTTACTATTTATAGTAAGTCAAGAGCCGAGCAGTTGCTATTTTTGGCATGGCAGTTTGGATGGTCATAGCACAAGAATTCATGTTATTTCAGGGCCCAAGGTATTATAATTTGATATATAAGTTAAATTAAATATTTAATTTATACTATATGGAAATTAAGACACTTTAAGTTATAAAGTAATATATTGAGTTACGACTTAAAAGTTGTCTTCCTAGAGATGGGCGCCCCTCATGGTGAGACAAGGGGATGTTTAGTAAATAAAAAATAAATTAAAATTCTCCTTCTTGGGCGTTGGGCTTGGGAGAGTAAAAAGGGGAAAAGAGACCTCATTTGCCTCATGCGAGAATATTGGATTTTGCTCACTTGTGAGTTTATTGTGCTGTGGCATTTTGAGCTTGGCTCTAGGGTTTGATTGTGATAGTGTTGGGACGAAACCCCCTTCATTGATCCCTTTCCTCGTGCGTGGAAGATTGTATCAGGAGAGGTTATTGGAGGCTTCATCCAGAGGTTTCATTTGTGCATTTAGGAAAGGCATTTTGGAGATGATATGAGCATGAAATGACTGTATCTTATGGAGTTCATTGTTTGCAGCTGAGAGGAAGGTTTTAGTGAGCAGATTGCACGTGTTTTGGAGGGTTTTTGTGGCTGTTGGAGTTCCTCTTGTGCAGGCCGTACCATTGCAGCTGGGCCGTACTTCTAGGAGGCCGTACTACTGTTTGAAGTCATTTAAGGGAGTTAAAAGTTGTTTGGTGGCTTTCTTCCTAGTCGTTGGAGTTGATAAGTGATTGCAGACCAGATTGGAGCATATTTTAAGAGGATTTCAGAGTGTTTGCTGCTGATTCATGCATCCATGGTGGCCGTACTATCTAGGAAGGGACATGGGTATTTGAGAGTTGTAATTCTTCTCTAATTTATGTCATTTCCTTGTCCCAATCTTGGCGTCCAAAGACATATTTATTGCTGCTGCTGAATGTAATACAAAGCATCTTCATATCTTGGAGTTGTGAGCATTTCTATGGTGTCATATTGCTGGTCCGGCTTCAGCATCTGGACGAAGTTGTAAAACTGGATCTGGGTATGTTATTATAATTCATATTTTGGCTAAATACAATCTGGGTCATTGCTATTTTGTTAATATCTCTTAGTTTTTTCTGGGTTTTCAATATATGCTTTATATTCTATGCTGTCAATGCAATATCAATACATGCAAAAACATGCAATAAAAACCTAAACCCAAAACCACCAGAAAACACAAAAACACATACAGAGCCGACATATACCAGGGGTGTATGTTACAACATAGCTTCACTATATTTAGAATTTGAACCTTATCAATGGTGTCAATGGATGATGAGTGATAAGTAAGGGCAAGTGCTTAGTTGGAAAGAATTTAGTAATGACTTAGCTGCCCACTATAAGCAACCATGGAAGGAAAGCTATTTCACCCAAGTAGCAAATTTAAAACAAATAGGGTCTATAGCCGAATATAATATTGAGCATGCTACATATGAGATTGGCAATCCAAACTTAGGATTTGACACCTTATCAAACGCTACAACTCTACATCAACATACTTAATGACCGAATTAAGCATGATTTTCGTTTATTGTAACCTTGTACAATTAAGAAAGCTATGCAACAAGCATTGCATATTGAGTAATGGAACTCCGCCACTAGAAGTTCCACACAAGGTCAAACCATACGATGGAAAGATAGAAGTGTGACTATTCCCGTCGATAGAAATGGGGCCAACTTCTTTAACCTAAGACAAATTACTAAGCTCTCTCCTCAATAGGAGGTAGGGAAAAGAGAAAAGGGTCTATATTGGCATTGTGATAGCAAATGGTCTAGAGGTCATAAGTGTGCTAATAGTGAGAAAAGACAAATGATTATTGAGAATGAGGTTGAAGAAGAGGGAGTAGCTACAAAAGAACTAAATGTGGAAGTTGAGCATGAGAATTTAGAGGAGGAAGAAAGTGCTACTATTTCCCTACATGCATTGAATGACAGAGGCACACCACAAGCACTCAAAATGATTGGTTATATCAAAAAGTGAAAGGTGATAGTGTTGGTTGATACAAGTAGTACACACAACTTTCTTGATAGAAGATTGGCTAATGAGCTCAATTGTTTTGTGTATCCAGTCTCTAATTTTTAGGTCATAATAATTGATGGGAAACAAATCTCTTGTGGTGGTAAATACCATATATAAACTCTCAATGGGAGATTATCAGCTAGATTCATAAATGTTTGCTATCCCAATTGGGGGAGTAGATGTAGTTTAGGGCATGCAATGACTTAAACAATTGGGAACGTTTTTCAATTTTTAGGACTTATTGATGGCTTTCAATACAAATGGACAAAAGTATAAACTTATAGGGATACAATCACCACCAAGTCAAATTATTAGCTCCCATAGGTTGGAGAAATTACTTAAGAAAGGTTCTTATGGCATGGTGGCACAACTACATTTCGTAGAAGCACAAGATTTGAAAACTCAAGATCCACCAAAGCTTGAAGAGATCATTCAACACTATCAATAGGTTTTTCAAGAACCCACGGGTTTACCTCCAGTCATAGACCATGATCATGCCATTGAATTATTACTAGGTAGTATTCCTCCTAACATTAGACTTTATTGCTATTCATATGAACAAAAGTCAGAAATCAAAAGATTGATCAAGGAAATATTGGACTTAGGCATTGTTCGTCCCAGTAAAAGTGCCTATAGTGGTTATGGTAAAAAATGTTGGAAATGTTGTCATTGATGTCAAAAAGTGCATGGACATGTTGTCATTGATGTCAAGAAGGTATTCATTATCAATGAATAGATGAGAATATAGGAAATGGTTGTCATTGATGTCAAAGTAACAATATCATTGTATGTAAGGTGTAAATATTGTAATGGGAATCATCATCATCATTCAGTGGCATATCTAAGGCAAGTTGGATCAGTTTAATAAGGCGAATTGGATCAGTTGTTGAGCAGAGGTTGATAGAGAAGATTCTTGGATCACATTGGAATT
The DNA here is from genome assembly GCA_027924645.1 of Cunninghamia lanceolata. Taxonomy (NCBI): domain Eukaryota; kingdom Viridiplantae; phylum Streptophyta; class Pinopsida; order Cupressales; family Cupressaceae; genus Cunninghamia; species Cunninghamia lanceolata. The sequence goes on from BSBN01000524.1 coordinate 5,173,282, forward strand.
TAAGAATGCTTATTTTGGGCTGATCTCTATCATGGCCAACTCCTCTAAGATGATGGATCGTAAAGTTTAATTTAAAGATTTAAACTTTGATATTTTGTGTTGGTTTGAGTGATTATCAAGGTGGCCGACTTAAAGTTTTGGTGTTTTGCAAATAGAAGACTTTATTAATAAGGTCGACTTTGTTTGTGAGGCCGACTACATGACAATGATCATATATAAGAAGGCAATCCGTTTATTCAAAGATGGGAGATGTAATAATGAGAGATCAGTTTGAGAATGGTATGGAAGACATAGCAGAAAAGAAGTTTAAAGATCATGTATGCAGCGATACATATAGAAGATGATAGATCAGCGAATAGAAAGAAGAGGACATAGTGAGTTTGTAAGAAACAAATATATTAGATGAGGCCGATCAAGGAATCAATTAAAGATATGGAGATGAATGATTAGAAAATGATATAGCAGCGATCTAGATGAAGATGGTAGAGCAGTGATAAAATGAAGACAAGGAGCAGTATAGAGGTGGCAGCGAACATTCTATAGAGGAGGCCAATCATTGGAAGGAATGAAAAACGTTTTTGAAAGGATAATAAATGAGGCCGATCTAATTAAGGTCGATCATCATGGAAGGACCTTAAGTGAATTAATGCTGGTCGACTTGCAAATAGGACTGTTCTTGGGCGATGGAAATTAAATTAAATTTAAAATAAAGATTTAAATTAATGAGATTCAAGGTGGCCGACATGTATGCAGCTCTAGGTATACAGTCTCAAGTTTATACAAATATATGGAGTTGTCCGATAAAAGACGAGTCGCGCGATTACCATATAAGCCAAAAGCTTCATGTTTTAATATGAAGAGGTCCGATTAATAACGGATATGATGCGTTCCACATAAGACAAAATATTGTCTTAACTAAATTGGTGAATAAAAGAGGTGCGATAAAGATTGTTAGTAACTTAGTGGTACGATTTGGAAAGAGAAAGGTGCGATTAGCATATGGTGTGTCTATTTATCATCAAAGGGTGTGTCTCCTAGTGGATTGCCTCACTTGGAGAGGTATAAGAGGTAAGGAAAAGTGAGATGTGTGGAGAGAAGTGTGTATGAATGTCATAGAGCAGATCTAGGGCAGAACTCTATGAAGAGTATTTCAGACTTATTCTGAAATATATATGCAGCTCATGTGTGAAGAGTAAAAGGGAGATTTGTAAGAGTTTATGGCAGAGTTATAGAGAGGAATAAGTGCAGATTGTAAAGGGGATTTAGAGCAGGTTGTAAGGCAGAAATTTGTGTGAAGAGATCTCCATTCTTATGATCAATTTTGTGAAAAGAGATTGTGTATGATTGTGATCAGATTTGTGAGAGGAAGTATATCGACATTCAGAACTTGTGAAGACATATTATCCATTGAAGAGTTCATAGGTTGGTGCCTTGTTGGGTTGGTGCTCAGTTGCAAGGATTGGTGTCTTCAGTGGGTTGGTGTTCACGAATTCTACAAACAGAGATTGGTGTTTCTAGTGGGTTGGTGCTCACAGATTATACAAGAGGGGATTAAAGTCTCCTATAGGTTGGTGCCTACAAAGCTTGTAAGAGAATTATATATATAAGCAATATTTTGCTGTGGTTTTCTCCTGTAAGGGTTTCCACGTAAATCTTGTGTTCTCCTTGTGTTGCATAATTGATAGATCTTGTGTGATTGATATTGCTATGGTTGTTAAGATTTGAAAAAGGTAAAAGATTTTATTATACTGATTCACCCCCCCTCTCAGTATAATTGTGTGGTCATCAAAAAAGAAGGATGAGTCATGGAGAATGTGCCTAGATTACAGAGAGCTCAACAAGCTTACTCTTAAAAATAAGTTTCCTGTTTTTGTTATTGATGAATTATTAGATGAACTGCATGATGCAATTTTCTTTACTTAGATTTGCATTTAGGTTATCATCAAATTCGACTAAAGGAAGAGGATGTACATAAGATTACCTTTAGAACACATGAGGGTCATTTATGAATTCTTAGTTATGCCATTTGGTCTCACCAATGCCCCATCAACTTTTCAAAACCTCATGAATTCAATGTTTTGCCCATTTCTTCGAAAATTTGTGTTGGTATTCTTTGATGACATCCTCATCTATAGTAAAACATATGAAGATGAACAATTCATACAAAAGCATCCAAAGTTGCCAAGCGTTGTGGGCAACACTTTTTTGAAGGGGATGGGCATGTTATGCCCCCAATATTCTATCATCCTAAGTGCAATAAAGTTAAGCACTTGTGGCATGCTTAACCATAATATTTTCATTTATTAGTTTTAGTTATTTCCTTAGGCCAATTGAAGTAGTGATTTTTTTTTCTTTGCAATATTGGAATATAAATAAAATACTAAGTAGCATGGATACAATACTGATATTAAAACTCTATCCATAATAGAACTCTTTATTATGATGAGCTGAATACCCACAATATACTGATGTAAATACAAACTAAGCATCAAGCAAATATCATTTAGCCTACTGGAAAATGCAAATATTAATGCCAAATTAGATTCACAACTTGATGTTGATTGGATGAAAGCATAGCTGATACAACTGCTACAAATGACAAAGAAGCAGCGACGAAAATTAAGATTAATTTGTACAATCTGAAGTACCAATACTTGTATGACAATAGCTGAATAAGCACCCCAAATACCCCATGATTATTGCAAACTAGGCGCAATAGATATTACTAATGAGTTACAACGATTAGGAGTAAGGTACGATAGTCATCAAATCCTGGAAGTTGTAATTCAATTGCAGAATGGTACGACGATCCTTAATTTGGTACAACACCCTCCTAGTTGGTGCGGTTGGGACTATTCCTTTATCAGTTGATTAAAATTTTCTGTGAACAAATATAATACAATATTCTAAAATTCTTTACAAAATTGAAACTTAACCTTCAATCCTTCTCACAACTGAAAATCTTCAAATGCTCCTGAAATTTGGAATAAACTTCAATCTTCAACACGATGGTAATCCCTGGATGGGATCGCCTCAAATCGACAAGAGGGTTTTCATCCTCCAATCCAAAATAGAAACCTAGAGGGTTTTCGTCCTCCAGATTCCTATACATCAAAATGTTTTCATTCTCGGGTGAAAAGATGAACACAAGTGCTCAAGCTCTGAAAAGAGGGTTTGATTTCAATAGACATTGAATGTCTTCTTTTGTGCCAATCTCTTCCTTCTAGAATCACCTTTTAATTTGAATTTCATTTTCCTTCCTAAAATTTTCTTCAAAAGAACATTTTTAATAAAATATTACATTAGGCCCACTTTATTAAAATAACAATAATGTATAAGTTGTCCTTTTACAATGTTATAAAATAAAATTACTAGGACAACTAAAAATATTATTAGTAAATTATTTCCTCAACTTTATCCCTTAGCTTTGGGTCTCTCAATTAATTTAATTCTGAAAAGGGGACATGATAGTCTCACCAATGCTCTATCAACTTTTCAAAGCCTCATGAATTCAACATTCTACCCATTTCTTTGAAAATTTGTGTTGGTATTCTTTGATGACATCCTCATCTATAATAAAACATGTGAAGATGAACAATTCATACAAAGGCATCCAGAGTTGCTAAGCATTGTGGGCAATGCTTTTCTAAAAGGGATGGACATGTTATGCTCCTAATATTCTATCATCCTAAGTGTAATGAAGTAAAGCACTTGTGGCATGCTTAACCTTAATATTTTCATTTATTAGTTTTAGTTAATTCCTTAGGTTGATTTAATTAGGATGAAGGGTTGGGTCCCTACATGGTTATGCCTATAAATAAGGAAGAGAAAGGCTCTCCCAAACCATGATAAGCTGTAGTATTGAAGCCATATTATCATATTCTGATTTTTGGAGGTCACCCTCTTGTAGTGGTCTGCTATTTTATTGATTTTTTTTACCTTTATTCCCAAGAAATATATTAACAAATTTATGTTGACAAAAGACAAGTTGCCAAATGACCATCACCAAAGGTGGTCCACCTATTTGCAATGATTCCACTTCATCATCCAATATAAGGGAAGTGCCAACTGTGTTGTTGACCATCTCAAAGTTGACTTGCGATTGCAACACTGATGATATCCTTGAGTTTTGTGGGCAAGACATTGGAGTAGCCTTAATTGTATATTAGAGATCTCACTAGAGATTGACAATTGGATGACATGCTTCGAATATCATTTCTAGAATGGACCTTTGGGTCATTTGTAAGGTAGATTTAAAAATAGATATATAGAAGAAAAGAATTTTTATCAATTTATTGTGTATATTTATCTGGATTTCTACATTCATTCATTCATTGCATTTCTTCATATAACAACAACAAACTACCTAGACAAGTATACTAGAGTTGGGTTTTATTTGAAAGAAGTTAGAACTAGCTAGATTACTTGGAATGAAAAGACAATAAAAGGTGTGCTCACGATTCAATGGTTGAGGTCGAAGAAGGTTGGAAAAAGTAGGAGTGATGTGCAAATGATCTAGAATTGGTTCTAGACTATGTGCAGGCAACAAATGACAAATTGATATAGTGTGTTGGTGACTTGTACAATGTGGTAGTGACTGAGTACAAATAGGAGAAGTGCATAGAAAATTAGAAAAATGGCCTTTGAGCATAGAAACGAAATTGTCGTGGTGCCCTATACAGTGTGGTGATGACCTTTGAGTTCTGGGACTTCAAACTTTCACAATTTGATCATCTTCATCTGCTAGTTGTCGTGGTGTGTGGACATTTTGGACTTGATGTTCTTGTATAAAGATATAGGGGTTGGAAGCCCTAGGGGAGACACAAAAATCGGTTATGGCTGCTTGGGAGCTTGCCTTAGTCAAGCCCTTGATTGGTTTGTTTCAACCTACACTTAGCAATAGATAATAGATTGGAGTGTTTTATAGCCTAGGTGCTAAAAGTGTAGAACAATAATGAAAGTTTAAAGATTTATATCCTAAAAGCTTCTACTAGTGTGTGTTTGTGCTTTTGTGTGTGGAGAATTTAGGGAAAAGTATCACCAAGAATGCCAGAGGAGGAGGAAAGGGTAAGAATTTGTAGGTATTGGTTGTGGGTGAGTAATCATGGCATCGGTAAAGGTTTGCAGAAGCTATGGAGGAAAAGAACTTGCAGGTCAATAGTAAAAAACAATAGAAGATCTACAAAATGCATTCATGGGAATAATAGAAAATGCCTAAGCTTAGAGCGCCAATAATCTCAATCATTCTCTTTAACGAAGTAAAAGTGCATTTTTATAAATTGATTCGAATGAGCTGTTTGAAAAATGAAGAAAAGCCATGGGATGCAAATTTTTAATGTTTAAAGATGGTTTAAGTGTTGAAACACTATCGTGATTGTAGTAGTGACCAAGTCACTATTGCAATCATGCTAGTGTTCAGGTGGACAAAAATGTCAATATAACTTGCCAATTTCCATATCCAACACAATATAATATTATTAAGCGGTGAATAGACACTTAAAAGAAATAACATTTGAATAAATAAATAAATCAACATTTAGAATATGAAATTCAATATTAAAAATAACAATGGAAGTTTATATTTATTATCATCAACATCCAAAACTTATATTTCAAGTCAAATGTCAAGTAATAGTTATCTGGGACAACTCTAGAAATGGCAACTCTCACCCCAGGAAGATCTTAGTGGTTTAGGCCCTCTTAGCTATGGCACAATCGAGGAGGAATAGTTCTATTTAGAACACAACATGTAAAACATGCTCAACAGAGCAACCACTCTACATAAAGCATTGGCTAGGACAATCCCAGGGGTACCCTATACCCTGAGTTGGACACATGATGCAGTCATGGATGAAGGATCTAATGAAGGATTGTCCAACCAGGTAAATCAAACACACAACATCCGCAGTGGAAACTCAATGAAACAACAACGTGAACTTTATTGATTTTATAGTCATAAATGATTACAATCTGCTGCAAGGGGCTTCCTACATGCTAGGCCATAGCTGTTTGATTACCAAACATGAAACTAAACTATTCAGATCATACTCAATACATTCCTACATGCCACGCTATTAGCATCTTCATTATCATAATCAATATCAAACTCCATTTCGAACTCTCATCCTTGCACTATTCCTTCCGACTCCTTCCTTGATCTTCTGGATGATCCTCAAAATAAACATGAACAATATATATATATAGCAATCTGAATCCACAAAGATGATCTACGTCAGCTACAAGGTGGTGCAAAGTTCTATGCCACATGAAACGTGTAGTCGGCCAAGTGTGAATAAGCCTTCTATTCCAATGTGGTGATAACAAAATGAAAGATATTCACGTGGTACTCACCATAAACTCTCATGGGTCCCATGTATCTCTGTATATATTCCTTTAATGACGCAAACTTCCGAAAAGTTGGTGCAAGTTATGAATAGTGAACTGTGTAAGCCTGTCAGCTTGGTGAAGGTTTAGAAACCAAGTTATGCATGTGTGGTGCTCCAAATCTTCTGAAAAGTAAATAGGACGTAAATGTATCTTGTTACAACATATGTTCCAACCCCCGAGGCCAAATGTGCAAATGCTGTGGTATGCGGTGACATCTTCTGTGACTAACTAGTAACTAGAAACTTGTAAACAAACAAAGCACAATATTTTTGGTTGGCACATGATTGCTCTTACATCCTGGGATGCTCTTGCATCAAATACTTGAGGTAGATGATCTGTGAGCATAGTGCTCGCAAATAAGGCTTTTGGAATCCACTCAACACGGTTTCTTCCCAAATATTCCTTCATCTTCCACTTCACTCTTCTGGAACCGAATCTCTCCCATCAATCTAATCTTCTTCTTTTGTAGCTTTCAACCTGTCTTTCCTAATTCAAATCATATTATCTGTGATATCCAATCTTCAAATCCCTCTTCACTCTCACACTGTATACTGCTCCAAGATTCACCTGTGGTTGTTACTTCCATGCCTATGCCAAAATGCCCTGACGTAAACTCTCAACTTCTATTCTTTTCTACACTTGCACTGCCTACTGCTATCCCAATCACAACTGCTTCTAACTGTCTGCCATCATCCTTTTGAAACATCACAACCAGAGTGTCTTCTGCCTTCATACATCCTTCATATCCATCTTTTCTACTACTGCTGTACAATTCAACACATGTTTTCCTTAATCACTTATGACACTCCTTTGGTTACCTTGCTTGAGGAACCCTTCTCTTGCAACATCTTCAAATTACCTCATTTGCTTCTACATCCTCCTCTACTTTGTTCTTTGCTTTCAAGCCTCCTTCCTATCTTATCTCTCCATTCACATTCTTCATTCACTTGAAGCAACTGTGCTAGCCACTCCCTTAGTTTATCTACTGTCAACTCTTGAGTACTGTTACCACTTCCACCGCAAAATAAAATCTTCACATTTCCAATCTTGCTTGCATCCTTGTGTACTTTCTCCTCCCCAATTTCCTCGTGTTCTTTTCTGTTGCTGCAAACTCATGTATTAAGTACACCAACCTTATATCTGACTTCAACTTCATTTTGCTTTTGTTACCTCCATACTGCCATTCCTTTCCTCTGCGATACTAACTGTTGTCTACCTCTTCATCTATACCTTGTCTATGATCATTCCTTCTCAACTCATAACAAAATATCTTATCATTCCACTGGAACCTGAGATCTTCCTCCTTCCAAATGTCAAACATCCTCCTTACATCTAATTTTGCTATTCCACCTTTTTACCCATCCTTCAAATATTCATTTCTCTTTACTAGCCATCCACAATCCTTCGTGATCATCTCAAAACATGCTTCACCTGCTCTGTACTTACTGCACACTGACTCCACTCCTTTGCTCTTAGATTTGCTCAAACTCCATCACACATCTTGTTCTCTTGTATCTCTCTTTTTCTTGACACTTCATCCTCAATAGCTCTACACATTGTCTTCTGACCTGTATCAAACTCATTTTCTTCCACCGCAAATTTTATCACTTCTCCATTCGTAGTCTTTGTTTGCATTCCTTCTTCCGCAGTGTCTTCAATTTCAGCTCTAGACTTCTCATAACTGCAACTTTGTATTTCTCCTAAGATATAAATGAAAGCTTTATTGAAAATTAAAATTATTTTGAAAAGGTAGCAATCAATCCACTAGATGCAAAAACATTAATGTTTTGTCAAAGTAGCAAACCAAAACAAAGAAAATGAACCCAATACACACAAATGACACTAAAATATAAATGAAAGCGTTATTGAAAATGAGAATTATTTTAAAAAGGTAGGAATCTATAAGAAGATATGTGAAGCCACATTGCTATATTTTGATAATATGAATGACATTTAGTTTATAGTTATTTTTGAAGGAACTGAAAAGTCTAAAAATAGAAAATGAAATGAGCTTCCAAAGAATTTGGAAAGACATGTGACAAGCATCCCCACAAAAAAATTGAAGAGGTCTATCATAATGTGCTGGGGCCAAAGTTTCACCACATGTAGAAGTAATATGCTAAATTGTACTGATAGCAAAGATGTCCATCCTCAAGGGGCCAAACATGCTCACTACAAGGAGCCATAGCTGAATGACCACAAGTAGAATAATATGCTGAATCACCGCTGAAATATGCCCAACCACAAGATCTAAAGGTGCTCACTTGCTACAAGGAGCCATAGCTGAATGACCTTGTATGAAGTGATTGTTGTAGCAGCACATCAAGATCCATAAAAAGTGCTTGCTCAAGAGCCAAGGTCAATCTCCAATTTTGCCCCTATTATAAAGGAAGCAAGTATGAGATCATAGAAAACTCATTGGGAATCACCACCACCCTAGACAGAATCCATCAGGTTTCAATGTTTGTGTTTCAGAATTTGTAGGTACCATGCATATGAATTATTGCATAATCACAATGCATGTGAATCATCAACAAGCCACAGGAAAATCGTATAATCAATGTAGATGTCTCAAGCAATGCAAAATCAAGGATAATATTTCCACTAATCAATGTATTTGAAGTAACTGAAATTCTCAAGTGGTGTTATCCTTTTTATGATTTATCCCCTTAAATACTATATTTTTTGATTATTTTAGATAGCACCGTGGCCACTTGAGTTTTCAGTGTTTTTTCTAAATTAATTCCTGTAGTCTTAAGTAGAAATGTGGTAATATGTTAGTCCAATCATCTTGGACACTGTACTAGTTTTGCACATTTCTCTAAGATATCAATTAAATGTAAATTTAACCATGTTTGAGTCATCCATTGATGTTTTGCATTGCATTTATTTGGAAAACTAATATTTACTTATCACATTATTTGTATATATTTTTTACTTATCAGTGCAGTTTGTGCCTTCTCACTGCATTTAGAATAAGCAAGCTATATATCCCTGTACTCTTTGATGTTCTTTTTCATATGTTTCAAAGATGGATTAAATCTCTCCATTTTAATGTCTAAGGGATTCTTAAAACTCTTTGATGTTATCCTTTAGACATATACAACATATTAAGAATGCTTAGAGCAAATGATATGGCTGTCATGGTAGGCTTCTGTCATTTTATTTAAGTTTTTATAGAGCTCAGTTTTATTCCTTTGCAGGTAGGGGACTTTGCAGATGATAATCGTGCAGGCATTGATCGTTCTTTGCATCGTATCAGTGCCATTCGAAATCGTGGGGGGCGCATAATTGGCCTAACTTGTCGAGTTGGCCGGGCATTATCTGGAAGTGCAGATATGATTCGGGACTTGGTTGAGGGTGGAGGTTCTCTTTTGCTTATAGGGCCTCCCGGAGTCGGGAAGACCACAGTCATTAGGTGTATTTTTCTGCAAACATTACATTATCACCTTTTGATTGTGACCATCTAATAGATGGGGTCTAGGTCTTATGACGTAGATGGAATTGCATTCCATTTTCACTGTTATTTTCTAAGAATGAACTCAACTGCAATCTTTTGACAAGCTAATGTTGCTTCATATTGGACTTCACTGCCCTTACATGGAGATCATATGTAGCATTTAGTTAACTGGGTTATGTTATTTTCCTGGCACAATATGCAGGAAGTCTCCTTCACAAACAATATATTGGAAAACTTAAAATAGCTGAGATGCTTTCGGTAAGGAGGTGTTGATTCCTTGTATTATACAAAACACTTATTAATATAAGAGCTATGAGACATAAGCTTCCAGTTAAGTTTATTTCTAGAAATCCTACAGAAGTACAAACTTGCAATCACATAGAAGTATTAGCTGATGATAATTATTATAAAATGCTCATAAAACAAATTCTTTGGATGGAAATCCTAATATGTTCCAAAAAGCATGTTGTATAACTGGTGCTATTAACAGCTAGCAAAGTGTGAGGGAAAATCTACAGAAGATTGAAACAAATTCCAGTCAAGCAGTTTTATCCACTCTTCCCCATTACGTCAACCTGAAATCACTTCTAGATTTGGTCATTAATACTATTGAATGAGAAATATCTTGCAGGATATTATAAACGCTCTGAGGAGAGATGAATAAACAAGCAAAGTGTTGTGTTGGGTAGTTTGGCAATTTCCATGATATGATTTTGTGCTAACTTGAGGATATGATTTGTTGAGCTCTGATTTTCAAAGGTCCTCCGTCCTTCCATTCCACTCTTTCCTAATATGCGACAAAACAAATCCTAGACTGCCTTACTAAGGCCTTGAAATTGCTTTAAATTTGGATTCTTTGAAATTTTATAGCATTTTTTCATCTATTTGTCAATTTTGTGATCTAATACATTGAATTTGAAACTGGATGCCATTGCTTGCCAAATGTCCCTTGCTAAAGGGCATTTTAAGAAGGGATAATTAATGGTTTCTTTTGCTTACAGACAGTTTTGGGCAAGAGGAACAGTCAACCCATCCCTTTTTTTGGATGGTTGTAGTTGTTAAGATTTTTCCATGTAGTCTTGTCCATAAGAAGTGGCTGATTTTTGTCAAGTATGGACATCCTACAATGTCCATGGATTCAATGTCCTCCATTTATGGGTTTGAGTTTGGGTAGCCTTTGTAAGTACCTAATAGGCAGATGCCTTGGTACATTTGTCATTGCTATTTCCATCTTTCCGCCAGATGAGTTTGTATGTTCTTGCCCAAGAGAGGATTTGTCTGATGGTTAGCTCTGTTTTTACCTATGTTAGCTTTTAAATTTGTCCTTTTGGGGACAACTCAAAATGGAACAGCCTGTGAGGTAAACCTCTCTTCAAATTAGAAGGGGAAACTCCCTTAAAAACTGAAAACTAAACTAAAACCCTAAAAACAGTCAAACTATGGACAAAATCTACAGGTTTCATAACATGCATAGAGTTTAATTTGGTGGGTTTAACATGCAATTAATGTAAAGAAAAGTGCCATATGTTTTTGCTTCTCGGGTATGAGCACAAGACTATTAACACACACACACATACGAGATATTTTTGTATATTTTATGACCATTGAGAAAACTAATCTAACACATGCACACAGCTCTAGCTAGACTTGCAGAAACTAGAAATTCTATGCTAACAACATTTGGATAGAAGATTCATAACACAACACATAACAAGATTCCACAACTTAACCCGACTATTGGTAATTAAAGATATCATCACCCGAATTAATAACAATCACAATTCAAAGCTTGTAATTACTATCAACCTGTATTTAATTTGAAAAATCACTCACACTAGACTGATATCACATGCATATGAATAATAAAATTGGACATGGCATAACAACTTCACCATTCACACAAGACTTGAACAATAAACGTGTGATATGAATAATAAAATTGCACATGGCATAACAACTCCACCGGTCACACAAGACTTAAAACAATAAACTTCTGCACCAAGCAGAGCAAAATTTACTATTTGAAATCTAAGTACCAGTAACACCTATTTAGAAGTGTTACAAAATCTGCATGCTCATGCAATCAATTATTTTATTTTTTTGCAATGTGCATGGGAAAATAATTTACTGAAGATAAATACAAAGCAAGTTAGCTAAATCGCAACTTTAATTTTATCCTAAAATATGCTTGCCTTAAAGCTAAGCATGCTCTAAGTACATCAAAGTACTAAACATAAATCATTCTAAATAAAGATTAAGAAAAGATCTTATCTAATAATAGACGCCTGCTAAAAATAGCTATTCTGAAACATCAATTGATCCACTGGTGATTCTATCTCTGTGACCTGTGCTTTCCCCTTCTGACTATCTCTGAAAAGCTGAATTATATTTCTGACTTCTGATTTTTTTGGTAATATAAAGAACTCATCTTGATAACTTGTATACTTAACACATCTTTGCTTTCCAAAATAAACTTTCCGATGGGGAACTGTTCCCTTTCCCCCATGCTAATACATCTCGTAATGCAAATCAATTTATCCATTTTTCCTTGCTAAAACCATCTGTTGCACCAAGATTCTCTTTGATTAACATGTGGAACTTAGTTCTAACTTCTGTTGAATCATGTTCTTTCATTTTAAGTTCTAAGGATGGATATAAGGGGAAAAGAACATTATTAATGTATAAAAATGGTTCAGAAGGAAAAATTTGGTAGGGGTACAACAATGTATTCATTTGTTTGTGGAAACTCTTTTATATAAGTCTAGTAGACTTCATAATTCCAAGTATGACGGTCCTGTTGCTTACTGAAATAATCAGCCATGTGAATTAACCCATGTCTTTCTATTTTTTTCATGGAGATCCCTGCAAACAGGCTTTGTAAGAGGACTTTGTGAATTCCATGACTATCCAAAATCTGATTTTTCTTCCTTCCCTAAGGTGCCATGCAATTCCTCAATGTAGGGATGCCATTCCCTTTTGGATGTGTTTGCCTATTCTTGTCAAACCATGTTTCCATTCACATTTGAGAGGGTAAACCTCCGAAGGGGTCAGATATTTTTATCTAATATTTTCAGCTTAGAAAGAGTTTGGATTTTTGCAAAGTCTCCATGCTAGTTTCTTAGCCATAGATTTATTGAATATCAAATCTTTTATCTTAAAACTTAAGGCAACCCTCTTTCCTTGGCATTTTTAACTGTTATGCAAGCTACTAGAGGAAACTTGGAAGTATTTGCTGTGCCTTTCTATAAAAACCTCTGTTGTATACTTTCAATGCCCTTTTGAACAGGGTTTGGGAGTGACAGAATAGACATAAGATATAATGTCCCTTTTTGGCGCATAGCTGATTTGTGCGCAAGTAGCCAGTTCCCAAGTCTTTTGGAGGCTAATTGGTTAGTTGGGGAAAACTCCAATGTTCTTGGAGAAGCTTTGATCAGTCTTGCGGAGCAATTGTTCTTGGTTAGATGGAGCCTTTTGATGCTTTCATAATCGATTTTCAACTTTTCAGGTGCTCTCCAAACTTCTTGGAGGAGCATGCTATTTTTAGTAAGTCCTTGGTTGTCACTGATCATTGTCCTAAGTCTTCAATATCATATTGGTATGATCAGAATTGCAAAATTATATCATTTGGATGCTTTCCGCAACTTGGGTATATTATTGAGTTATTTAATTAATTATTCACTTATGTTGTCTGATGTTGGAAATATTAAAAAGGACAACTAAGTGTGATTGCTCATTTTAAAGGTATTGAAAAGTTATTTCAAGTGGATGCCTTGGAAAAGAGACTTTATTTATGGGAAAATATTATTATTCCTCAAAAAGGTGAAAGTGCTCCATAAAGTTAATTATTTATTTTTATAAAAGGGAGTTTTTGGAGCAAAAAGAGAAAAGTAATATTTTATTGCTCCAGAAAAGTTATAAAAAGAGGTTGATATTGGGAATTAAGGTGTCTCAACCTTGGTAATTCCTTGTATTATTTCCAATGTACCCCGGGGATGCGCCCCCCCTGTTTTTAAGGCGTTTCTTGAAACGGGGACGTCTCGGGGACGGGGATAGAACGTCCCCTTGCCATCCCAAAAATGCAAGAAAAAATGGGGACGTCCCAGGGACGCCCCCTTTGCTGCAAAGCCATCCCCGCATGAAATGAATAATAAAATTTTCGCAGTCGTTGCTTATTTTGGTTTCTCGGCTTCCACGGGATTGTTGTCAATGTAGGGTTTGTGCTTCGTCGGGACTTGGTTTCCCAAAGCACTCAGAACTTTTTATGATTTACCACACACATTTATATTTTTTGAGTTGTTGACCTTAACCTTGGTTAGGATTTGTGCTTTTGTGGTAATGTCCGTTGCCCGTCCTCCAATAGCAGAAACATTGAGGTTCCCGTCACGTCACGTCATGTCTGTTGCTCTCCATCTGTCCGTCCAACTTGTCGCTTATGAATGGATGTCAAGTCTGTATCTTATCCTATTTCTAAATCTCGTCTTAGCCATTCAAAAATTTAAACTTAATCGCATACCCCCAGAACCCGTGCCCTCCACCTCCGGGGACTCATTCAACGCAGTACCGACGAGTTTAGAAAATTTTCTGCGTGAATTGGAACTATCGACGAGTTTAGAAAATTTTTCGGGAGCTTCAAAGAATACGCCAATAGGAACTACCGACGAGTTTAGAAAATTTGCCGGTGTGAATTTTTTTTTACAGCGTGAGACATTTTTGAGCACTATAATGCTCACATATAAAAGCCTATCGGCTAATTATTAGTAATAAGTATATTATTATTATTATATAATATATATAACTCTTTATAATTTTATTATTATCAGTATATATATTATAATTTATTATTATTATTATAATTATAATATATGTATATATATTATTATTTAATATAATAATATATTAATATTTTTATTATTATAATAATCTTATTTGTTATAAATAATAATATATTAATATAAATATTAAATTATATATATATATATATATAAACACAAACATCCCCTTGCCGTCCCTTTGCCGTCCCCTAAATTTTTGAAAAAAATTGCCGTCCCCGAAAACCCGTCCCCCCATTTCGGAAACTCGGAGAAATAATGATTATTTCATTGTATTTAATTATTTATTGCCTATTGTATAATTAGGATGCAAATCCTATGTTGTCATCTTGTGGGAGTTGGCACAGTGACGTGTCATCCTACATGGCATATGACCACATGTAAACTTGTCCTCACATGAGGAGATAGCGTCCCACTTAGTGGTAGGAATATTTTGCCATGTGTCAGCATCTTGGAATGTGTGTAAGGGAATATTGATCGAAACGGTTATGACAGATTCCTATGACAAAGTTATGACATGTAAGAGTTGGAAATAGAAGATCCTATGACAGGTATGGACATGTGTTGAGAAGCATTTTTGAAAAAGACATCTTTGGGCGCCCCAAGGTGGGATATGACATGTTGTAAGAGAATATGCTATTTATAGCACGTGTATGACAGATTCTTTTACAGCTGTAAGTTATGACAGCTATGACAGATTCTATGACGGTTGTAAGAGTCGTAAGAGCATTTGTCATAGCCCATTTTGGAAATAGGCGACCTCCTTGGGATGGGGTGACTTGACAAGTGTCAGGGACATCCTATTGTGTTGGACAAGTGTCCATAGGCGTGGGTTTTGGGCCATGAGGCCATGTTGGACGCCCATCTCAATGTGGAGCCATTTTTGCCTTGTATTCTCTTTATAAACAGGTGCTTTGGAGAGGTGATGAATTATCTGATTGACAAGTACTGTTATGCTGTCGGATCATCACCAGATACGAGTGTCGAAGACTCCTACAAGAGCATTGGATCTGTAACTGTATTGTAACCTTCATTGTTTACAAAATACATTTGAGCTGTGTTTTGGAGTGGGGTTTTTTACCTGTAAGGGTTTTCCCCACGTATATCTTGTCTCTCTCTTCTGTCTTACATTCTTATGTATGTGTTTGTTGCAATATCTCTGTTAGTGGGTTAACATAATATGTAATTGTAAAGATAAAATTGAATTTGCTCTCTCCTCCCCTCATTAGATTAGTGTAGGAAGCGATTTCTGCACACCTAGCTTCCTTTCAATTGGTATCAGAGCTTGACCAGTTTTGGTTCTAGCTGCTGGGTAGGGGTTTTTTGAGCTAATCTTAGGTTGAGTGGGAGTTTGTGCAGAGTATTCTGTATCTTGTTGCAGGAAGGAGATGGCAACCACATCCGGATGATTAGAGGTGGAGAAATTTAATGGCACTAATTTTGAGTTGTGGAAACTCAAGATGGAAGACCTACTTGTTGATCGTGACCTATGAGAAACTATATCCGGTGTAAAACCTACAACAATGTCACAAGCTGATTGGGACCTCAAAGATCGGAAGGCTAAGGGTCTCATGTTGACCTTGTCCTGTTGAATGTCCATGAGGAGAAGAGCATGAAAGACCTTTGGAAGAAGCTGGGTGATGTTTATCAGGCGAAGTCCTTGGTGAACAAGTTTTTTTTGAAAAAGAAGTTTGCTCTGAAGATGGAAGACGGAGGATTTGTTGCGGACCATATGAATGCTTTCAACATGATCGTTGCATAGTTGAAATTTGTGGGTGTGAAAATGGAGGAGGATCGGTGTATGACCCTGCTTTGTTCTTTGCCAGATTCGTGGGATCATCTTGTCATGGCCATCGAAAGCACCACTACCACCTTCAAGATGGAAGATGTGTCTTTGCTATTATCTGAAGAAATGCGGAGAAAGACATCCGAGTCGGCCAAAGAGGCTCTTGCGGTTCGGGGAAGACCCAAAGAGAAAGGGAAGAAGGACAAGAAAGGTGAAAAGGGCAGATCCAAATCCCGTGGGAGATCCAAATCTCCTGGAAAGACCAAGGCTCTCTGTTGGAACTGTGGGAAAACGGGCATTTCCGAAAGGAATGCAAAGAGGAAAAGAAAAAGAAAAAGAAGACCGCTCCTGATTCAAATTCTGACAAGTCACAAGATGATGGTGATGCCTTCATCGCAGCCCTGGCCACCCATGCATCTAATGATGTGTGGTTGATTGATTCTGGTGCATCATTCCACATGACCTCGCATCAAAGTTGGTTCACGAAGTATGAAGAGTTCGATGGTGGAAGAGTGTACCTGGGTGACGACTCTTATCTGAAGATTGTTGGTTGTGGAAGAGTCTTAATCCGATTCCTTGATGGATGAGTGAAGGGGATCATTGGGGTTATGCACATCCCAAGCCTAGCACGGAACCTGCTTTCTGTAAGTATGTTGAATGATGCAGGTGTGCAGGTTGTCTTTTCGAAGGATGGATGCAAGATAACTAGAGGATCTATGGTGCTTGCGAAGGGTACTCGGAGAGGTACTCTGTTTCAGTTGGAGGCATGCACTTCACAGTGCAATAGTTCTTCTGACTTGAAAAAAAGAGCTCCAGTCACTTCATCCCCACCATTTGAACGAGCAGTGAAGAAATCTGTTGTAACTAGTTCTGATGGTAGTGCACATGCTATGGAAGCTAAGCTTCCTGCTGAAAAGACTGTTATGGCATTTGAGATATGGCCACATTGGTGAGAAGTGTTTTAGAACCCTGAAAAATAAAAACCTCGTTGAGGGGTTAAATGATTGTAATCTCGAGTTCGACTTTTGCGAACATTGTGTATATGGAAAGCAAAATCGTGTTCAGTTTTACTTTAGTTCTCACAAGTCTTTTGGTGTATTGGATCTTATTCATTCTGATGTGTTTGGTCCTATTAATGTTCCTTCGATTTCCAAATCTGTATATTTTGTATCTTTCATAGATGATTATAGTAGGACATGGGTTTATTTTATTAGAAGCGAGACTGAAGTCTTTAGTCGGTTTAAAGAGTTTAAAGCCTTTGCTGAAAATCAGACTAGTAAAAAGATTAAGTGTTTGAGAATTGACAACGGTGGTGAGTTGTGTTCGGCAGAGTTCGATAAGTCTGTAAAGAGCAAGGGATTGAAAATTGACAAAATGGAGTTGCAGAGAGGATGAACAGGACACTGATGGAGAAGGCTAGGAGTATTCTTAGTGGAGAAAGCCTCGAACAAAAATTTGGGGCTGAAGCTGTAGCCACTGCTTGCTACCTAGTAAACAGGTCTCCTACATCAACTCTTGTTGGTAAGACACCTATGGAGGTGTGGTCTGGTAAGAAGCCTTCAGTTAGACATCTTCGTGTTTTTGGTTGTTAGGCATATGCACATGTGCCTAGGGAGAAACGGTCTAAATTGGAGAACAAGGCTATTAAGTGTATCTTCATTGGCTACGGTGTCGGTGTGAAAGGATACAAGCTTTAGGATCCTGTGGCTGAAAAAGTGTTGTATAGCAGAAGTGTTATGTTCAGAGAGCTAACACCTTCTTTCGTTGTTCTACAGACAGAAAAGAAAGAAGATGCGGTTCAGTTTCCTTCTACCCCTGAGAAGACTGAACAGACGGACCCTGTGAGACCTGATGATGAGGAGAGCTCTAGCAGCTCTGAAAGCTCAGAAGAAGAAGCAGAACCTCAACCTCAGCCATTGAGGAGGTCTACACGAACGAGAAAGCAACTTGATAGGTTTGGTTATTCATTACTTGATTCTAGTTGTGCTTTTGCTTTACTCACTAACACTGATGAGCCTAGAACTATGAAAGAGGCTATGGGCATGAAAGATGCAGGTTTCTGGAAGGAGGCCATGGAAGATTAGATGGCTTCTTTGGAGAAGAATAAAACATGGGACTTGATGCCTTTCTTGGAGGACAGAAACCCGTTGGATGCAAATGGGTGTTCAAGAAGAAATTTGGTGCAGATGACAGTGTTGAAAAGTACAAGGCTAGATTGGTTGTGAAGGGGTATTCCCAAGTGGAGGGAATTGATTATGGTGAAATTTTCTCTCTCGTTGCAAAGCTGACATCCATTCGATTCCTGTTATCTCTTGCAGTTGCTTATGACTTAGAGGTAGAACAGATGGATGTGAAGACAACTTTCCTTCATGGTGAGTTGGAGGAAGAGATTTACATGTCACAGCCAGAGCATTACATAGAGAAAGGTAAAGAAAATTTGGTTTGCAAGTTAAAGAAGTCTTTGTATGGTTTGAAGCAGTCTCCTAGGATGTGGTACTTGAAGTTTGATGCCTTTGTGTTGTCGATTGGATATCTAAGATCTAAATTAGATCATTGTGTGTATTACAAATTTGACAATGATCGCATTCTCATTATTGCATTGTATGTTGACGATATGCTGTTGATTGGGAATGGTAAGAATATGATTTCTGATTTGAAGTCTCAGTTGTCAGCACAGTTTGAGATGAAAAATCTTGGGGCAGCCAGGTACATTATGGGAATGGAATACAGAAGAGACAGAGCTAACAAAAAACTTTGGTTAAGCCAGAGTAAGTATGTGAAGACCGTGTTGGACAGGTTCAACATGGCAGATTGTAGACCATTGTGTGTTCCTGTTTCATTGGGGACAAAGTTGTCTGTTAATGATTGTCCAAAATCTCCTAGTGAGGTGGAGGACATGAGCAAAGTACCTTATGCTAGTGCTGTTGGCAGTTTGATGTATGCTATGGTCTGCACAAGACCAGACATTGCCCAAGCAGTGGGAGTCCTTAGTCAATTTATGGCTAATCCTAGACGGGTACATTGGGATGCAGTTAAGCGAGTGTTCAGATATCTGAGGGGTACTTCCGAGTATTCCATATGCTATCATGGTAATGCTACAGGACCTCCGCATTCAGTTTGTATTCGTGGATTTGTGGATTCTGATTGGGCAGGTGACATTGACAGTAGGAGATCCACCAGTGTGTATGTGTTCACTATGTTTGGTGGTGCAATTAGTTGGATGAGTAAGCGACAACCTGTGGTTGCTTTGTCCACGACAGAAGCTGAGTACATGGCAGCAACTCATGCTTGCAAGGAAGCCATTTGGCTTAAGAGATTGTGTTCAGATATTGGTGTTGATGCAGGACAGATTACGATTTGTTGTGACAGTCAGAGTGCGATTTGCTTTGCGAAGAATCCAACTTTCCATGCCAGAACAAAGCATATTGATGTACAGTTTCACTTCGTGCGAGACATGGCAGAGGATGGGAAGGTAAATTTGGAGAAGGTAGATACTTTGAAGAATGTTGCAGATGCATTGACGAAGCCAATGGGCACAGAGAAGTTCAGATGGTGTTCGGAGTCTATGGGCCTCTCGGCCTATAGCAGTTAAATCTTGTTATTTCTATTGGCTCTTACAAGGTGTTCGACAAGTGGGAGAATGTTGGGAATTAAGGTGTCTCAACCTTGGTAATTCCTTGTATTATTTCATTGTATTTAATTATTTATTGCCTATTGTATAGTTAGGATGCAAATCCTATGTTGTCATCTTGTGGGAGTTGGCATAGTGATGTGTCATCCTACATGGCATATGACCACATGTAAATTTGTCTTCACATGAGGAGATGGGCGTCCCACTTAGTGGTAGGAATATTTTGCCATGTGTCGGCATCTTGGAATGTGTGTAAGGGAATATTGATCGAAACGGTCATGACAGATTCTTATGACAAAGTTATGACATGTAAGAGTTGGAAATAGAAGATCCTATGACAGGTATGGACATGTGTCGAGAAGCATCTTTGAAAAAGGCATCTTTGGGCACCCCAAGGTGGGATATGACATGTTGTAAGAGAATATGCTATTTATAGCCTGTGTATGACAGATTCTCTTACAGCTGTAAGTTATGACAGCTATAATAGATTCTATGACGGTTGTAAGAGTTGTAAGAGCATCTGCCATAGCCCATTTTGGAAATAGGCGACCTCCTTGGGATGGGGTGACTTGACAAGTGTTAGGGACATCCTTTTGTGTTGGACAAGTGTCCATAAGCATGGGTTTTGGGCCATGAGGCCATGTTGGACGCCCATCTCAATGTGGAGCCATTTTTGCCTTGTATTCTCTTTATAAACAGGTGCTTTGGAGAGGTGATGAATTATGTGATTGACGGGTACTGTTATGCTGCCGGATCATCTCTAGATACGAGTGTCGAAGACTCCTGCAAGAGCATTGGCTCTGTAATTGCATTGTAACCTTCATTGTTTACGGAATACATTTGAGTTGTGTTTTGGAGTGTGGGGTTTTTTACCCGTAAGGGTTTTCCCTACGTATATCTTGTCTTTCTTCTTCTGTTTTACATTCTTATGTATGTGTTTGCTGCAATATCTCTGTTAGTGGGTTAACATAATCTGTAATTGTAAAGATAAAATTGAATTTGCTCTCTCCTCCCCTCATTAGATTAGTGTAGGAAGCGATTTCTGCACACCTAACTTCCTTTCGGTTGAGGGCTCATTGTGGGGGTTGTTGATGAATTTGATATTTGCTGTTGCAAAATGAGAGAACTTGTGTTCTTCTCCATCTCTTGGGGACGAAAACCCTCTTGTAGATTTCTGGTTTCGGTGGTGAAAGATCCTCCCTAACTGGATTGGTGTGGTTTTGGACAAAAAACATCATTTGTGCTGAATGTTGAAGATTTTGGAGTAATCTCATACAAAGTTTGCCTTTGTGCTTAAAAGAACTTGTTGGTTGTTTACTAGCAATGTGGTGTTTCACACAAACATGGAGTAAACAGAATTATGTAGTATAGTGCATCACATAGAACATAAACTTGACACAGTATTGCACAGAATAAAGCATTGGTATTCATTCATTGATCACAGCAATAACACAGTACATGTTTAGATCAATTCATATCATATTCAGCATGTCCCGAGTACAAAATGTGAACTCAATATATAACTCGGCCAAGATTAGTTGAGATACCAACCGGTGGCAACCACTACGTAACTATCCAACCAACCGTCGGGATGGGTCCCAATAACACTTCTAACTGTATAATTAATTAACATTTATTATGTGGCCGACAATTGGCTGATGACAACTATACCGCCTACATCATCCCCCCCACAATTTTAGTCGTCTTCCAGACGACTGAAAAACATGTTCACTAGGTCTTCGTACAGTGATGACTCAACGGTCCGACTTCAGACTCCATTGTTCATTCACTTCTCTTTGTTCCAAAAATAATTTCTTTTGCCTATCTGTCAGGAAGCTCATAACTCTTCTCAAGGGAGGAACTCGCCTTGCTTGTCTTAAGCTCCTGCTTCTACTGTCGATGACACCTTCCCTCATTTTTTTCCCGTACGGTGTAGGGTGACTTCATTCATACGACTTAGCACAGCTCTTTGAATCATACGATAACCTCTTCTTCAATCTGGAGTTGATTAAGACTTTTTCAAAATTATCTGACTTCTCCCAATGCTCATCTGAAAACACTGATTTGCGGCATTCTTAGTCCATAGTGCTATCTTTTCTTGTTTAACACGCACATTGACAACTGCCCCACAAATTTCATCACTTCTATTGAACTGTTCACCAATCATTGCTAACACAAAATGTTGCGTTGAAGTTCAATGATGTGGGTGGAGAGACACGGCCCAAAAATATAACATTGCCAGTATTCTATTCAATACTTGTGGCGCCTTTGCAATAAGTCTGTTGCATTTCATTTCGTGTTTGATATTGCAGAACACGTTGGAGAAAGATGGGGCCGACAGTCTTGTGGTGAGCTTCAATCAACCTCGTCCTCTCATATTGTTTAAACATGAGGCATCCCCCATTTACCTCAATCGAGACCTTTTAATCTTCATTTAGCGTTTTGCTTGTCACCGTTTCCAGGAGGTTGGCAAAGGTTCGGGAATACTGATTAATACGTTCCACGAGCTCGAGCCTTTCTATGTTCAACACTGGAAAAGTTTAACTGGTAAACCAGTTTGGGCTATAGGCTCTGTGAATCCACATAATTTATTTAACGGAGCGGATAATGTTAACACCCGAGGGAAAATGGCGGACATCAGTGAAGGAACAACTGGTTTTTGCAGTGATCTCTAGAAGGGCAATGCCCAGGAGTACACTCTGTATACGTCAATACATTTAGGCACTTCTCTCCACACATGCTCTCAGCATCGTCAGGTATGTATTTGCAAACACATATAGGGATATCCTCCTCTTGTTTCTTGTGCCCATGATGAAGAAAAATCATTACATTCAATGTGTGTAATTTGGGGGACCTTCTGCTGCCTGTTCCTGCCGAGGTATCTCACTGTTATTTGAAGCTAGGACTGTCAATAGTTGTTTTGATCTTCTTGCTCCTCGTCTGGCCTAGCGCGGGCATGTATTTGGCCTCCGTGGCTTATCTTGCTGTAGAATCTTCCCCATTTACACCAAAAAATTAATAGCACAGGCCAGCAATTGTCTTATTTCTGCTGAAATGTAAGAGCCTGAGCGTAAGAATGAAAATGAAAAATGTTTATTGCCTGAGTCGTATGGCGGATGGTTTTTGTCGATGACCCTTTGATGTTTTCACTTTCTTGATGATTGTCAAACATTTTCAATGTTTTAATTGCCGCCTGGGGTCGTATGTCGTACACTATAGTCGAACGGCTCTTCCTTCCAAATTTATTCTATTTTATTTCTTTATTATTATTTTTGAACTTTTCTCTTTTTTTTTTTCCTTTTTTTTTCAATTTTCCAATTTTTTTCGTTTTTTCCAATTTTCTATCCACGACGAACTGAGTCGACCTTTTCTATTTTTCTCCAGCGGGGCCTGCGTTTTATCTTTATTGATTTTATAATCGTCGGCAGAGTCGGATGCCTCGTCGGCAGGGTCGGGTGCCTTTTTGGGGACCAGAACTATTGTCTTCGGCAAAAATAAACTATTTGACTTTTTAACATCATTTTTTCTCTATTGCTTTTCACTGAACGCCAAAAAATTGCTAGTTCATGGAAATACTCTATAGTCCTTATTCCTTCTGTATGGTCTCTTTTTGGTCGGTGCTTTCAATACTGGGTTCGCGTCGTTAGTTCCGTCGCCCCTTTCACCTTGCTTGCCAATGGCTCCTCATACCTGATCACCTTGTCTGATTCAAATTTATGTGCAAGTGTATCATCTATCTTGGCATTACCCTCTGTATATTCTTTATGTGCCTTTTCTGGTTGACTTGCCTCTTCTGGTTGACCTCCCTCCCTTGGTTGACTTGTCTCTGCCACTAGTTGCTCTGGTGTACTATCTATTATAGCCTCTCCTTCCTTATACTCTTCATATGCTTCTGGAAAGCATTACTTACTTCCGGCTGATTATTAGCTTCCTCCCCTTTGTCACTCGTTACTGGTTCCCTCTTGCCAAGTGATCGAGTGTTTGTCCATCCATCAAGTGCACTTGGCCCAATGTTGCCGAGTGATTCACTAGTCGCCCGAGAGCATTCGCCACTTTCTCTTATTGAATTATGTTACAGTCCATTTGGAAGAATTCATAGTCTTCCATCTGCCAATGAAATAACCCTTTTAGTGAATTTGTCTCATCCTCCGAGCATTCATGGAGGTCGAGAATACCTTCCTCGTTTGGCTCTATAGTTTCTTTTTCTCCCTCCATTCCGTTTCCCTCTTCACCTTCAGAATCTGATGACGATGCCAGTTCTTCACTCACTGTTTGGCTCACCAGGTCGATCACATATTTCTTTCTGTTATTCTCTATAGATAATGTATTTCTCTTCCAATTGTGGTCGGCCTTTGCTGCCACGAGCCATCCCCTTCCCAGTAAGGCGTCATATGCCCTTTTCTGTATTGGAATGACTACAAAGTTCAGGAGGAATGGTTGTGTGCCGATCATTACTTTCTGTGCCATCAATATCCCCAGTGGCTTAATTCCATGTTGATCTGCACCTACTAACTGAAAGGTTGGTGGCCAAAGTGTAGGTTTTTTGAGACTCCTGCATGTGTCTTCGGTTAATACGTTAACTGTCGAGCCTCCGTCGACGGTCGTGTTGGCCAAAATTTTCCCTCCGATCTCCATCTGTATGATCGTCGGACTTTTCCCGATGTTCACCGCAATAACATGGGGTCGACTGTTTGTTCCCCTTGCAGTGTTTGTTCTGTTATAACCTTTCCTCGACCATCCTCTTGTTGTTTTTGGTTGTCACTGACTATGTTCGTGATTGCCGTTCTGATTTGTGGCATAGTACGTAGAAGGTCTGTCACCTTGATGGGTACGGTGGTTTGTAGTATTTATCGTACGATGTTGCTCTCGGCCTGTGCTCGCCGGGAAGTACTTGGAATATCCAAAGCAACCTTGTTTTCTTTCATCATTGCCCGTTCCACTTCTGCTTTTGCTTCTTTCATTCTTTGTTTTTCTGTAAGTGGGTTGGGATAGATGGCCTTCTTTTCTTGTGCTTTGGTAGTGACTGCTAGTACTTGATTATGCTCTTCCACATTCAACATGTTAATGCCTTTCTGCTTCGAGCAGTCATTATCTTCATGGTCCCCTGGACCGCACCACTTGCATAGTCTTCCCCCGGGGTTTTGATCGTTCTGGCATTCTCGGGCGAAGTGACCCCATTCATTGTATTTCTTGCACTGTATCATCGGCCTTCCCTTGCTGTCGTATTGCAATCTGTTTCCGGGGCTATTGTTGTTACTCCTGTTATTCTGATAACCTCCAGGGGATGCATTGGGATTCTGGGTTTTTGGAGGTGTAGTCGGCAGAGTTGATGATTCTCCTTGTGTGAAGAGCACTTGAGTACTTCTTGCTTTTAGATTAAATGGGCATTCTTTGATTGAATGTCCCATCACTTGGCAAATATCACATAATAGCTTCTTTGGACAATTTGCTTTTATGTGTCCTCCGTTCCAGTTAGTACACCATAGTTCTCGGCCTTCTTTCGCTGTTTCCTTATTAGCCTTCAATTCTTTCATCATGCGAACCATGTTTTTCCTTAGCGCCTGGATGGTCTTTGATAATCCATCACTGCTATCATCATTTGTACTCTCGTCATCCTCGGTCCTCTTACTCCGGGAGGATGTCTTATTCTCACTTTCTGTGTCCATTGCTCGATTATATGCTTCCGCATAGGATGACGGGGGTACTACTTTCATCTTCTTCCTTAAGGACGGAAGTAGTCCTTCAATAAACCACCTTTTCTTTAGTCCATCTGCTGGTTGGGTTTCCAATTTTCCTAGCAATTCCTTGAGTCTCTGATTATATGCTCACATTCTCATTTTTTCCTTGTCTTGTGTTGTAGATTTCTGTTACGATTTCATTGTTGTCCCTCAGTAGTTTGAATTCATTCTGGAAGGCTTTCTTCAATTCATCCCATGAGGCCTTCTATGCCGCCTCTAGATCTGTGTATCAGTCAATAGCTATGCCTCTCAATGTGGCTGGAAATGCTTTTACCTAGTAATCTTCATCTTCTTGTCCATTTGCTATCCATATAGTTTCACGTCTTACAATGCCACACAGGATCCTTTGACCCGTTCCCCATAAACTTTGGCAACTTTTGCCTCTCGCTTGCCGGTGGAGTCACCATCTTTCTCCCGGGATGCCCTCTCTATGTCTTCGACCTGATTGGACTGGTTCTACCGTGACGTTCCGGTATCTTCCTTGCACTCTCGGCCACATACGGTTCCTTCCCATGTCCCTTCTCAGCGTCTTCTACACTTTGAGTCTCCTCTGGTTCCCTTTGGTGCTCCCTCTACGTAAGGGTCTTGGGCTTAGGTCCTCTGATCCTCGGCCTTTCGTCTGAGATGGACAATGCTACAATACAGTGTATGCTATCTTCAAGCTCTTCTGTCATATTCTTTTTCTCTGTTTGTTATTGTGTAATATCCCTTGCCCAAACTGATTAATTTTTGGCTCAAGGAAAATTGTCAAACACTTCGTATGCAGCCTTTCTCTTTTCTGATTTTAGTGTTTCAGATTGTTTGGTATAGTTTGAATGATGCCAAGATAATTTAGAATGTTTGCAAATGATATTTACAATGCCTCTTACAATGCAAATGCACTTCTTTTTGGTATTTTCAATGCATATACATGAAAATTAGACATGAAATGCACACCTACAGCCAATTGGCATTTTGTCAAACAATTGGCATGCAACTACTATGCTGATCATGTATGCTATTAGATGGACATTTCGTCAAATAAATGGTATGTAACATATATCTCTTTTATTGAATTCATTCCCAAGTACAATGTTGCTATGAATTTGCCAAGACTAATTGGCTTACAATGATGACTACAACAATGCCAAATCTAATTCTAAGTTATCACTTACAGCAGCAAAATTAAATGCCTAACATGACAATGCAAACTACTAATAGTTGCAAGAAGATCCTGATAATAATGACGCCCAATGATGCTGAAGGAGAATAAATCAATATCCAAGGAAAGGAGTCCCTTTCAAACCCAATTTGAAACCTTCTCCCAGCTGCCCTGTTCACACGGGTATTGTAGTGTTACTGTTCACGTCACTGTAGCACGACACTGTTCATAGCACTATTCATGGCACTATAGCAGCCAACAAAAAATTTTTGATCTGCAAATTATTACCTCCAAACCCTTGGTTAATACTTCAGATTTAAGCACAAATGAAAGGACTGAAGTATCCCTTCCAATTTGCAACCCTTCGGAGGATATTTCACCACCTCAGTTATGCTAATCTATGGGAGTTTTCGTTCCCAAAGACCAAGTAAACAATATGCAGAAACCCTTGGCTCCACAAAACTCATCAAATGCAAATGACAATAATCGGATGCCTGGAAGCTTGCCTTGCCTCTTCCTTTATACTTTTTTTAATCCCACTTCAAGAGGCTTCTAGAAAAATCTTATTATTTTATTTTAGTGACTTTAATGATATAATGTGTATTTTAAGTCACTATATTAAATTAATTAAATATAAGGTTACCTTTTGATTTAAAATTAAGTAATAACCTTATAAAATAATTAATTTAATAATATCTCCCTTATTTCGTCAATTAGCCTTCGGGAGATAAAGGCTAAATTACTCATCATGAAAGTCACCTAGGAAGGGGAAATTACATATTGGTGTTCTGAAGTTTTGTTCATCAACTCCCTCGCTGTGAAACTCGGCAATGTCTTGATTCATTTCTTCATGTTGCTCATTCCCTTTTTCAATAATCTGTTTCAACCTTTTTCTACGTTCTTCCTGTTCTCTTAATCTTCACGATCTTCTCAATATTTCTTCAGGTTTTTCTTGCCCACTTGGTATTTTATTCTTATCTATGTTCAGCTGTATGGGCATGAATCAATACTTCGTCTATTGTCAATTGTGTGGTGTACGACGGCAGCTCTTGTTGCGCTCCTCCTCTTCTTGTTTCATACGTTCTTCATACCTCCTGAGAATTTGTTGTCTACGCTATTCTCGGTCTCTTTCCTCTTGGAGGTCTTGTTGGATCAGAAAATTTCTCGCCAGTAGTCTCGATATACGACTCAGGAGACGTTGCACTTCATAATTAACCTCTAGGTTTTCTTCAATGATATCTTCAGGGATATCTCGACAAATAGCCTCGTTTATAATGTGTTGTTTCAGTGATAAATCCCATAGGAAGACGAGGTCTTGTGTCAGATCATCTTCCTGATCGTTCAGCTCTCGTTCGTTGTCATTGTCCTCCCGTATTCTTCGTATTTCCTCCTCTGTTCTTTCAACTTGATATCCGATGTATGATTCTTCTTCTGATTGGATCGGTTGACCCATTATGCAGCCACTGTCATCGTCTCTTCTCCGGCGTCAAGTATGTCTGATGATTCACTTATCTCTGACGACACAACCTGTCATCGGACGACTAATGTCTCTGACGACTCCTCTTGTCATCGACTGACGAACTTGTCATCGACTGACAAACTTGTCATTGACTGACGACTCTTCTTGTCATCGACTTGTTACCCTCGACCCGTTTTCGAACAGGCAACGACGCCAAATGTTTACTGGCAATGTGGTGTTTCACACAAACATGGAGTAAACAGAATTATGTAGTATAGTGCATCACATAGAACATAAACTTGACACAGTATTGCACAGAATAAAGGATTGGTATTCATTCATTGATCACAACAATAACACAGTACATGTTCGGATCAATTCATATCATATTCACCATGTCCCGACTACAAAATGTGAACTCAATATATAACTCGGCCAAGGTTAGTTGAGATACCAACCGTTGGCAACCACTACGTAACTATCCAACCAACCGTCGGGATGGTTCCCACTAACACTTCTAACTGTATAATTAATTAACATTTATTATATGGTCGACAATTGGCCGATGACAACTATACCGCCTACATTGGTTTGAATAATTGTTTTGAGGAGCTTGGATGCCTTTGGTTTGGAAGGGATTCCTTTGATGTTTTATGAGTTTATTCTATAGGGTTTTGGTTTGTGTTTGATATCAAGTTGCAGAGATTGTTTTGGAATTGTGTGGAGCCATTTTGCAGGGGCCGTACCACCATCATATGCTGGTCGTACCTCTTTATTTACTATGATATTTACCTTGATACATATTATATATTTTCTATGGCGATTTGAAGGCTATTTACTATTGTTTTAGGCTATTATATCAGGCCGTACAGGTCTGAGTACTATTTCTTGTGCTTGGAGGGGGCCGTACCAAGTACTAGGCAGGCCGTACAAGGTGAAGGATGGCGTGTTAGTTTTGGGGTTGAAGCGCTACATACTTGGGAGTTGTTTGGGGTTCTAGGGAGGTGCCAAGGCACTAGCAAATCAGGTCGACCAATTTGGAATGTGCATGTTGCTATTTGGGGTTTCTTTCAGTGTTGTCTTTGAAGTAGAACTGTGCAGCAGTGATTCAGTGGGTTCAGTCTGCAAACACAGTGTGTTTTCGAGCCTCCATCATCATCTGTTTCAGTAGGGTTTTAGTGGGTTCAGCGTGCAAAACATAGTGTGTTTTCGAGCCTTCATTATCATCTGTTTCAGTAGGGTTTCAACGTGCAAAACACAGTGTGTTTTTGAACCTTCTTCATTATCTATAGCTATGCTTCAATGGGTAAACTCTATTATTGTTTTGAATGAATTCCAATGTTATTTTCTTCATGAAATAAGTTGCAACGGTGTTTTCAAATTTCAGTTCAAAAGTAAAGCTATTTGTAGCTCTTGTTTATCAATTGTAATCTCATTCCTAGTTGCAATATCTCTATGTTTGTAACCTCAGAAGGTAGTACCGTCAGTGGATTCATGTGTGTGCATTCATATTGTCATATTGGACGGTCTACCGCCAATAATCTATAGCATTCATGTTAGCCCGTTTGGCATGCACACTCTGCCAGTGGCTTTGCATTATTCACACGTCTGCGTAGATAGGTCGGCTTGCTGCCTCGTGTGATCCATTCTGTAATGCATCATGCAGTCCGTTGAATAAGCGTAGATGTGATCAGCTCAGCCGCCGAGTGCATGCATATTGTGACATTGCATATAACACACTCCGCTGAATAAGCGTAGCATGTGGTCGTCATGGACGCCTGGTGTGTTTGTAATCATCCTTGTATTGCATACATTAGTAACAGATGGATAGGAAGGAATGATCCATTGCACCGTATGCTCTCACCTTGCCCACCTCGGGATTTGGGTGATCATAAAGTGTATTGGAGATTGCTTGTGGTTTGATTTTAGTTGAAATTATTTGGAAAAAACTAGGGTGGTCATTACATAAGATTTATTGCAACATCACTTTGATAAGTTGCATTCTTCTTGCTAGAGTGAGCCAGCAATTGGTCCAACAACTTAGCCTGTTTTGGATTTTGCGGGTTGTGAGATTCCATAAATCTCTACCATTTTCACTGTGTAAAGGGAATGTTGAGGGAGGTTTCCTTCTACTTTTCAAGAATTTCGAGAATTTTGGTTTTGGTAGGAAAGCTTGTGTTTAAGAAGATTACGAGAGGCTTGGTTTTCTTTATGAGTTGTATTGAAGCCATCTGTTATGTTCTCAAAATTGGTTTAACCTTACTCACCTCAGTGTGCAGGGTAGTTGAAGGGAGAAAGGCATCATCAATAAAATGGTATCCTGTATATCTCTTTTCTCCTTCTATGGCCAGCAATTCAAGTATTTAGTGCCTTTGTTGAGATTTCTGAGAAGCGTTTCACTTATTAGAACGAAGAGGTGGGGACTTAGAAGATCCCCTTGCTGTAACCCTTTTTTTGAGGCAAATGAGGGTCTGAGAGGATTAGTCACATACATTATATTTGCCTTTACATAGCTATTTCTTTGAAGGCTGTCATGGCATACCATTCTTGGAATCCCTTTAAGACCCCGACCAACACTTAATCAATCCACAATATACATGGTAAAACTCTAGATCTTTGAATGTAATCGTATCTAAGAGGAGAACTTGATTTGAAAATGGGTTGATGTTTAAGGGTAGGGCCTGTTAATTTTTCAGGGCATGTAGAGGGGAATTAATGGACCTTTACCGTTTGCATTGTTGGAAGTGGATTTGCGGATTGCCCTTGGTCACAATGATTGTTTTCTGAGTCATAATTCATGGTATGCATGGACCTTCCAAACATGAGTAGAGGCTCTATGCCTAACGAGCATAAGGGTATATTTGATTCCTAAGTTTAACCAATTCAAATTCTAAGTAAATGAAAGAAGGCTAACATTATTTGCATCTTTGAATAACCATTTGCATTGACCTAGGCCATCGATTCTTTCATAGTTTCCTACTAGCCATTCTCTTTTACAAGCCTAATGGAAAGATATTGCTACATTACTAGGTTGAACTATTGTGCCTAGGCTGGCCCCTGGGCAAACCCAGGGCCACCCTTGTGGAAAAACCAAAACAAAAGTTGAAATTTTTTAAAAAAATTGCTGGAAATCTTGAAACAGCTGAAAAAACCAATTTTTAGGGGCTGATCCAGTTTGTGCCCAATGTGCATGTGGGGGATAAGCTAGTGGGTGGCCTCAACTGCATATGGATATTTGTATGAAATAGCAGGGTGCTCCTCCAATTCAACAAGCCACATCAAGTGCTGCTACTGCTTCCTTCACTGTTGCACACCCTTTCTCCTTTGGCATTGTTGCTGTTGGCGTAGCGACTATATTGATGATGAGATCCCTCTCCACCACTAGTACGTGCTTTTGGTGTGATGGCAAAATCTACATGGTATCAAAGCGTAGGTCATCGGTTCGAGTCCCTTGAGCCCTTGACCCTTCGTCCGCGTAAGTTCGGCTTATCGATGTGGTACATAGTGGGTACGAATCCCACATGGTACGTGGTTGTATCCAACTCTATCGTGTGGGGGTGTGTTGGCGTAGCGACTATATCGACGATGAGATCCCTCTCCACCACTAGTACGTGCTTTTGGTGTGACGGCAAAATTCTACAGTTGCTATATGGGTTTTATTGAGTTTCCTTTATTATTCCTTATGTTCTTTTTACATTTTAATTTGATGAGAATTAAAATAAGATTACGGTAATTATTTATCTTAATCATGAACTCAAAATATTAGTTTTTTATGATTTTAATTTCTATTCATTTGTTTTTAATATTTTATCGAAATTGCTAGGTTTTTAATATTTTATTTATATTATATATTTATTTATAAAATATTAAATATAAAATAAATATATATTTTTGATCGGTGAAAAAGGCATAAAGGAGCCGTATCACATAGTATTAACTGGAAATAACAAAAATATACAGAGTTCAAAATGGTTGCTCCATAGGAGGGCCAGAAAATTCTCCATTACATTTTTTGTATTACATATAAACTGTCTTATGAAATTTCTTCTAAATACTAACTATATATCATATCATTGCATAAGCTACTATTTAATTATCCACATCTTCTGCTACTAGTATGTCTTCATCGCTCAAGTTTTAGTCTTACTTGTCCACTGCAAATGACCAATCCACACCAGCAGCATCCAACACTCCAACTACCACTTTCAAAAACTCCAGACCCGACCTTGCCTTGTGCTTGCATTCTTTCTCCTTTTCTCCAATCGCACTGATGATAAATGGCACCCACGACCCGTTGTAGTGTGAGAAGATGGAGGGCCAAGTGCCCTGCCTTGGATGAAACCCCAGACTCAACACTGCATCATCTGCAATTTTCTTCAAACCACCTCGCCACCTTGGCTTTATCAGCGTCTCATCAACCTCTTGAATGTAGTCTTTTGGCTCTCCTTAGTCTAGTATCACTACAACAGACATTGAGGCAATGTCCGTGTTCCCTGGTGCCAATGGGTCGTCATCATGAATGTATTGCCTAAGACCATTCTTACTGCATGTAGAACCACAACAGATTTTGATTTAAACACCTTCTTTAGGCGAAGATCCGAAATCTCTCCCTTGAAAGCTATTTGTCTCATTTTTGCCGTGAGACATATAGTAGAATCCATTTTTCCCGTATGCATTGGCAAACACACCCATTCCCAATAAATCCCCTTCGCACCACTCAACATTCAATATCATCATTTTGCCAGTTTAATTGCATACCTCCTTAGACTCCTCCCACGAGCGAAAGGACCAAGTGATCATCTTGATAACATTTCATTTTATTGCTTCATAATGCTGAAGGAAGGTGTATCACTTAAAATGTCTTTCCACACGTTTTCCAACCCAACATTCAACAACTCACCCTCCATGTCAACCACCAGGTTGGCAAGTTTATCTGCATCCTTATTTGCTTTCCTATACACGTGTTCCACATGAAAAACTTCGAAATTTTTCATCAACTCCCGACAGCTTTGTAAAATGTTGTTCAACTTCCAATTAGGGCACTTACCACTACGAATGACATTTATTGTTAATAATGAATCTCCCTCAATAATTAGCCTCTTCAACCCAAGTTTAATTCCCATTTGTAGACCAAATAACACCGCTTGAAATTCGGCTTCATTGTTGGTGCCTACAGGCAGCTTTTTTACCGCTGCCCCAATCACAATGCCAACATGATTCCTGAAAATGCATCCTGCACCCAACAATCATGGGTTTCCCCTAGAAGCTCTGTCAAAATTCAATTTGACCCAACCTTCCTTTGGTGGTTTCCATTCTGCATTATCTCTTGCATTTGTTACTGGATGAACCCTAGTCTTCCCATGAACGGGGATTAAATAAATATATTTAAAAGTTACATATAGTTACAATTTATTATTTAAAAATAAAAAACATTTATTTATTTATAATATTTATATATATTACAAATCAATATATATATATATATAGAGTACAGCCAAACCCAGCCATACTGAACCTGGAGAAAAAAAAGCCCATTATATGGCAAACCCAAACCCCGAACCTGAACCCAAACTGGCAACTTAGAGATATTGTGCATGTGTGTCAGTCTTGTCTGCTTAAAGTTGGATGGTAGCTGCTCCAACTTCAATTGGCTGTAGTTTTCTCATATGAAGTCCTTACATATCCTAATATCACTGCTTTTTAGAGTACATATCAATCCATATTTGATGAATGTGTTGGCCATAGTAAAATACACTTTAACAACACGATTAGGTTATTTTGATCTAAAAAGATTATATTGGTAATTGGTTTCATAACTTTATTTATTTACAACTTGCTGTTGGATATCTAAATCGACAATTTTTGGTGTTTTCCAAGTTTCCAAGTTATAGGTTGTTATATTATCTCACTTAAATGTAGCTTTTTAGTAAAAAATGCAGATTATCCAGAGATAGTGGGCCATGGAATTACTTGATGTTTCCTTAAGATAAAAGTATATAAGCAAAACTGCATCACTAGACCTTTGCACACAAGAGAAAAGATTCATACTAGATTTTCTTTTTCTACTTATATAATTGCAGGTATTTTATTCTTGTTATAAATTGTATTTGTATATATAATTGATGAAAATAGATGCCATCTTTTTAGAATGGTTTGTTGTTTCCAATTTCTCAATTCTTGATGATTGACAGCTAATCCTTTTTACTGTTGCAGGGAGATATCTAGAATGTTGGCAGATGACTATAAGAAACGAGTTGTGATTGTTGACACATCAAATGAGATAGCTGGTGATGGGGATATACCTCATCCAGGCATTGGAAATGCTCGAAGAATGCAAGTCCCAAATGTTAATATGCAACATAAAGTACTTCTAGATCTCCATGTGTTTTCTGTTACATCTTTATGCTGTATTTATTTTCCAATGTTAACAAAAGCAAAATAGAGAGTTTCTGTTTTATCAAAGATTAACATTCTAACAATCATGTGGATCAGGATGAATGTTAAATTGCATAAAAAATGCTTCATCTCAACAAGGATCTTGTGTGATTCCAACTGGAAACTCATCGTATTGGGGTGAAACTGACCTGCTACAAAATTGATGTTATCATAGGCATAATTTTTAGTCTAATACTCAAAGTTGGTTTATTGTTTGGTTCTAAAGTATATAGGGTACTGTTTATCATCTTTAGTAATGAGTATGCTGAAAATACAGCAGGGATATCATGATGATTGATTAGTCACAGTAGTTTTTCTTGATTTGTCATTATATAGGATAATGTACTATCAGAGAAGCTTGATGGCTTTGGGTTTTAACTTTGAATTCCCCAGTTATACATATATGTACATTGTATACACATAAATACAAACAAAACAATAATCAGAAAAATGTGACACAAAGCTTCAAGAATTGTTGACTAGGACTCTAGAATGCTGAAATAGCATCAGCATCCTTCAACTTCTGAGATCAATTCAAACATCTTCTGAGAATGTCTTTGATATGACTAAAATGGTTCCAGTGAAGATTTAATTTTTTTTGACTAGTCAACTTGCAATTTACTAAAAGTTTTGTTTTGTCTGTCTTGTAGCTTTAAAGCCACGGTGAGATTAGAGGCCTTACCTAAGATATTTGTGGGTTTGCAATGTTCTATCATCCATTTTGTGTTTCAAAACAAGATCTGTATCTGTACAAACCTCTTTAGAAATATTATTAACAAGAATTTGGATTCTCAAGATCTTCACCGTATTGCATTGTTGTCAACATGAAGCAAATAAAATTTTATATAAACTAGTATAGATATCTTAAATACATCTATTTAAAAACACCGAGAAATATCAGTTTCAAGCTATTTTATTTACTAAAGAGTTATTTTATTTTACTTTAGAACTATTTTATTTACTACATACATACATGGACACATAAATTTTAATTTTTAGTTAAGAGTTATTTTATTTTATCTACATTGTTTACATTATTTTTATTTGAAGAGTTATTTTACTTTTGTATGTAACTTTTAGTTTTACTTTTGGAAAAGCTATCACTCATTATTTCGGTAATTTTTTTGTTTTGTTTTTACTTTGAAAAGTGTAGTAAATATTATATACTCATATTTTACTTTTTAATAGTTTCATTTTATAGTTTCAGTTTTTTTTTTCTAAATATATGTCGGCTATGTTCTGGTTTTTATTCGAAAAGTTATTTTTTGATAATACACTTGTTTTACTTTTGTATGTAACTTTTAGTTTTACTTTTGTTTGTATGTTACTTTTTAATAGTTTCATATTAATATATATTTTTTTGGTAGATCAAGTGAGGGGTAAGGGCCCTCTCCCATTCTATTAAAATATGAAGATATTACAATATTCCTGCCTTCCAATTTGGCCAGGATAACAGATTTACAAGTTTACATTGCTTGAAGATGCATATCATGACAACAGACAAAATGAAGACCTTGGAAAACTACTACCAGTTCTGACCACCCTAGTTGAGATACCAAAACAATTCCATCAACCTAGCCTGCTATACATAGAGCTGATAAATTGACCAGAAATAAAACAGACTAGAGAAATAGTAACATCTTATCCCTATTCATACGATTTTACTAGCAGACCAGAGATAAACGATTACGTATTGCTGCAGTTGGGACCATAGGAGCCATATTCTCACCCGCATGCTGTATCAGAAACTTTATTGCCTTTTTTGCCTTTGCCACATTGAATCTTTCCTAAAGAAAGGAGGATTTCTCCAGCCTGCATAATTCGAGAACATCCACAGTTGAATGATATGGGTTGGTACCCATGCCGCCTTTGAGAAAGCACTGTATGTCTGCCACCTCTTTGATAAGAGTCTCCAGTCTCGCTTCTATCCCTCTGATAGTGCCCAGTGAAGCCAAACCCTTGAATTTGTAGCCAGTAAACAGAGAGAGGAAATCTTCATTGGTGTTGCCTTGTCAACAACTTCATTAATACCAACACGAAAATTTTCCCAAACATAATATTTACCAAGAGCCTTCGTGATTTCCTTATCACCAATAATGAGGAAGATAGTACCAACAAACATGGAGGAGATTTTTGAATTTACCTGATGTCTCGCAGTACCTTCAAGGAGATCACAGCCCAGCACTTCTTCTATCACTTCCAACACTTCATCCCCTTGAAAAAAGAACACCTTTCTCATACTGACCTCTGTGATTTCTCCAATGAATGCCATCTGGCCGATGCTTGAACCCAACTGAAACAATGACTCCATGACACCGGGAGGAGAAGGCAGAGAGATATTAATGAAAATGACAATCCATAGCCAGTGGTTATTAAATTTAATGCGTTGTGATAAATAATAATCAGTACTGCCAACGATGTGAGATGATATCATCGTTCCTACCGCCACCTTTGAAGGCATTTGAAATAACTATTGTGTTGCGAGGGTTGCTTCACACTCATAACACCAAAGCTACGAAGATCCAGCCACCTTTCGGTGGTGTCACTGATGACAAGCTCCTTCATTTGATATACCCCTTGATTAGAAAGATAGTCAGCAATTTTATTTCCTTCTCTATAGCAATGGTTGATGGAGAAAGAAGGGAGATTGTCCAAAATAGTCCAAGCTTCGTTAAGTATATTGTTGACCTCCAATTCGATGAATGTCTATTTCTAAGGCATAGGATGATAACCTTAGAGTCCCCCCTCGATAATAATATTAGTGAGGCTACAAGTCTTTGCCAATTGTAGCCCGAGGACCAAAGCTTCTGCTTTTCTTTGTGTGTTTGTGCCTAGTTTGAGTTTCTTGGAGGTAGCCTTGATCAAGTTGCCTGAGGAGTCACAAATAACACATCCTGCACCAGAAGGACACAGATTACCACAAGAGGCACCATCAAAATTCAATTTCCATGAACCAATCAAAGCAGGATTCCATTTAGTGTTTGAGCGATTAATGAGGGGAGAGGAGAGCTACAAACCCCATGAATGGGATGGAGAGAGAGCCCGTCCCAGATTTTCATCATATCTCTGTCCATGAAGTGAGAATGCTCTTTCTTTGAGATTTGGTGGAGATTCTGCTCATTGTAACTTCCGAGATGGCAATTTCCAGTTTTGAAATCATTGTATCCCAGCTGTATTCTTTACCTTGAAAGATTCTCCGGTTTTGTTCTTTTTAGATGTGCCAAATAAGCAGAGATGGGCTAGTTTTCTAGAGACAGGAGAATAAGGCTTTTGGTTTGCCTACCGGCCAATCTTTGAATAATTGCAGAAGAGAATCTGGGAGAGTGAGAGCCCCTTTTAAACAATTGCTCAACCAATTCCAACATTTCTGAGTGGAAGGACAATTGATAAATAGGTTTTTGTTGGTTTCCTCTGCCTGCAAACAGAAAGGGCCAGAGAAACCAAGTTTTTGAAGTCTGTCCACAGTTAACTTTTCTTTTGATAGTGACATTGCAACTGCGCTTGCCTTGGGTAGGCAATCCTTGTGTCAGCATTTGATTGTAGCCAATTAGGATCCTCCGGGTTCATGATAAGGGATTCATAACCAATTTTGATTAAGTATGATCCACTTTTTGAACAAATCCATTTGAGCTCATCCTCCTCACTGAGATGAATCCTACACAGGCTCAAGAGAGAATTGAGAGTGTCCACCTGATCATGAGGTCCTGCATCAGGAGGAATATCCTTCCATTTGTGTAACTTGATTTTGTCGACATAGTATGTTTGCACATAGTCCACCACCTTGGTTCCCCATTGTTAGTAGGAAATCCTTTATCTCTGACAGATTGGCCGTGTCTTTATTTTAGCTAGTAGGAAGGTGTCGTTTGTGCATTTAGATTAGTTGCTTTCATTCTTAATATATGAAAATCTTTCTTGTGAGACAAGAGTTATTATAGTCTTGTGCTCATACCCAAGGCAAAAAGATAGTTGGGCAGGTAGTTATTTTCGTTCATGCAAAACCCTTTGAAGAGAATATTGTATAGCATGAGTAACTATATATTTTGTCCACAACTTAGTGTCTAGGGTAGTGTTACCTAGATTTCACTACCAGCTCAATCAGGTAGAGCTTTTCAGTTTTTGAACAAGAAAAAGGTACATATATTTCTGCTGTGTTAAAACCAAGCACATTTGATATAAATCAAGATGAAATTGTATTGTTGCATTCAGATGTATTTTCAAGACTGAAGAGATTGTACAAATCAGCAATATTGATTGAAAAAATAAGTGTATAAGTTCTCACACAATCCTTCTTACCCTTTTCTCTGCAAAGTCTTAGTCTAGGCAGCTTAGGTGGAGTACCAAGAGGAAGCCGGCCTTCTCCGGAGGTTCTTTCCAACACAGGCCACCCACAGACCTAGGAAAGATCCCATGTTTCTCCAGATTGCCCAGTTTCACAACTCGGCCAGGGTGCAAATCTGAGAGACAACAGGGAGTTTAGATCTCAAGGAGTTTCCCCTTATAATTTGAAGAGAGGTTTTATCTCACATACTATTCGGGTTTGAGTTGTTTTGAAAGAGACAAATTAAAATGCTAACAATTACATCATTAACATAAGCAATAAATGCTTGTCTAGGAAGTGTAGGCTAACATTATATATATCTAATACTTTTGCATCCGCTTGCATTCTTATATACTCTCTAAAGCTAAACTGTAATGTCCCCTTCTAGCAAGTCAAAATTTTCTCAACCTTGCACACAATTTCAACTTGTAAAAGAGAACATTAATAACCAATTCATCTTTAATTAGAGTTGATATCCACGAGTAATTATCAATATCAAAGTTCATATACTTTTCACATTTCCTCTTAAGGTTAGTAACCTTATAATCATAATTCAATATGCATTTCACATTTCTTCATATATTCTTCTCCTTATATATTGAAGTGTATTATTTCTGCTGTGTATGTGAGATGAGATTGATTGATAAAATTGTACTTGGATGCTCTGTATTGCTGATTGGATGAGATATCTCTGATGGATGATTGCTGGTTCTTATTTATATTCTTTAACATTCAAACATCTTATGCCTTAATATTCTTAGGCTATTCATTCATGATTATGAGCATTTTTCCTTCTTATGCAGATCTGAAACGCATATTCAGAAATATCTGTATGATCCTTCAAACTCAGAATTATATTCTTCATATTTCTATTAAAATCAGATCTGTATATTTTATTTCCCTTGCCGGTATATATATTTATTCTTATTCAAGCTCCCCATTATTATTCGCTTTTCCTATCTATTCCCATATATATTCTTCCTTTTTTCCTTTGAATATATGTGTTCACTAACTCCCAATTAGCTATTATATATTCCTTTCTTAGACTTAATCATATATTCCTTGATATTCTTCCTGAACTACAATCTCTGCCTTCTATTTAACTGCTGCTTTCTAACTGTAAAACCCTGCCTAACACAATCGCTTCAAACACTTTAATAGTTTCCAACTCGGTACTCTGCCTTTTATCATAAGAATTGATTTCTATTTATTTATACTCAGAAATATTTATTCTTCCTTTTTGATGATTGATCCTCTATCAGTGATCCTCTGTTAGACTCCCTGAATTGATTCCTTGTACACCTCAATAGAGGCGTCTATTAAGAGAGGCGTCTTTTACCAAGGGAGCCGTCCATTTTAACAAGCGCTGTTATTTGGTTTAATTCACTATTATAATGAGTTTTTTCCTCCTCAACGCTCTCCATAATCCTCCTTGATGCCTCCTTCGTGACCTTTCTCAAAGGATATGGCATTGTTTTATATATCCTATTTTTAACAAGACCCTTGTCTTATTACCCGTAAGCCCATTCATCACTGTTTTGACCTTTCACTTTAATGCTAATCTTTTGTCCTTGCTTTATAATATATTTGTAAGAATCACTTTATATATATAAATATATATATGATAATTATTTTAAATGGATGACACTTATATTTATATGCTTCTTTCATTATATATATATTTATAATAATATTTATATAAATATATATATTTATAATAATATTTAGTATTTATATTTATATTTGTTATTTATAAACATAATAATATAATTATATTATATTGAAATAATATTTATAATATATATTGTTATTATATGATATTTATATAATATATATAATATAATTTATTATACTTGTATTTATATTATTTATAAATACAATAAATATATATATATATTATATTTTAATTATTTATAAAATAATATTATTAAATATTATTATATATGCATAAGTTTATTGATGACAACACCATTAATGACGAAAGTGACTTCTTCGTTCTTATTATGATGTTTAAATCTTTAATTTAAACAATGTCTTAATATCGGGACATGACATAAACACTATCTTTCATTGCTTGCTTGTTTTCAAGTACTTTTATGTTTGTCCATGCGTCAATATTGTTTCCTGCTGTTTTGAGTAATCTTATTTTCTTATGCCAAAGTTTAACTATATTCCTAAAAGAAAATTGGAAAAATATTGTCTTTATATGTCATTCTGTCACTGACAATTTGCAATGCTTTCCTATTCTGGTATATACTTAGCATGAGACCCCTACTGGAATTCTCTGATCAGCATCAATGGCTGTGTTACTTCTGATTCCTACCATACTTTGAGCAGCACTTGTAAAATTTAGTAAATGGGACAACTAGAAACTATTCTAGATGATAAAAGCAAAACAAGTATTTAGTATTTACTGAATACAACATCTACTGTTAACCTTGACACGATAGAACTGCAATAGGATCACTAGTAGAAACATTGATAGAAAGTTAGAAACACTAGTATTAATGCCAAGAGAAGCTAGGATTAGTAGCAAATGAAAACACATAGAAACACTCAGAAACTCTGATAGAAACGTAGTATTATACTCATTATCATCAGAGGTAGCGTACAATTTTATATATACATGGACAATATAAAATAGGAGGAAATAATTTACAGAGCTCCCTCAATGAGTTTTGGAACATAAACATCTGGATGAAGCAATGTTAGGTATGTTGGTTGGAACAACTATCCAAACATCCTGTAAGTAACCACTCATTCTGTCCAAAAATGAAAAGTAGGCCTACAATTATCACTTAACACTGGTTTCCAATTTAAGCACAATTTCATATACTTCTATGTTCCATTCATTTTTTAATGCCAAAACAGAATGAGTCTTTTAGTCCAAGACTCAAGTGGTGTGAGTCGTGTGACTAAATGGTGAATAATGAGCATGGGTTCAAATTACCATGGAAACTGCTGGACACAAGCTTGCAGGCCCATGATAATGTTGGCCCCAAAGAACATAGCCGGAGTATAAAAACCTGCACCTGGGGATATGGCCCTAGTTTGTGTCCCAATGTTGTGGGATCTATAGAGAACTCTTCATTGGCCATGCAAAAAAGCTATCTTATCATTTTGTTTCCTGTGCCTACAGTATGTTTTTCCTAGATTCATGGCCATTAAAGGCCATTTTTCATGCATTCTTGCCTTCATTATGGCCATAGAGAGGTGTAGTATGGTTCTTTCGAGGTGAATATTTATTACAATAAAATTATAATCCTTAGAAGTTAGAAGTCTTGAACTTTATGAAATTCTATTCTTGTCTGTCATTAATTATTTAAAATTAAGAAAATAATTAAGGAAACCAACCAATTTATATAATATGTTACCTCTAAAAAAATGTCTTTGTACCTTTATCTTTATCTCCTTGACTGTAGGCGTGACTCACTTCCTCAAATCCAATTATCTCACTTTTTTTTTGTGTTCGATTCATGCTTAAATCTCTACCTAGGCAAGTTATCATTCCAGGGTTTGATACTAACGTATGTTATAAAGAAAACTTGTAAAAAGATGAGATGGAAAAATAAGGCTTATCATTTTTCTCCATGTGCATTTCGATTAGCACATGTTTCTATTTGAATGTTATGCTAGTTAGATGCTTCCCAACTCATCTAGCTTACTAACTACACATATAAAACATTTAGGTCACTAACTACAAATGTAACTTCTATTATAAAACCTAAATTTGAGTACTATTACACCAGTATCCTTATTTTTAATTTTTGTCTCATCTTTGCTCACATCCGTTTCATTATCCCCATATCTGTTTATTTCATTGTTGTCCTTGTTGCAATTTGCATTCTTGTCTGTATGGGAAGAGAAATGGCACGCATCCTCATGGGTTCTCTTCCTCCGGATTCCACGGTGATTTCTGTCATTTTTTATCTCATAGCAGTCAACACAAGATTCCTTTGGACGTTCCACAGATCTGAGCTCTCCAACGCCCATTTTTTAGTTCTGTTTCTATGTAATACAGTAATTAAGGAACCACCACTTCCGTCATCATCAAGTTATAGTGTAATGTCATTCATCCCTAGTTTCTTACAAATTTCTTTTGACCTTTTAATCTTTTTTTTGTTGTCCATTGCCAAAAAAATTCGTTCTAATCAGTGAGCAGTAGCATGTTCTATGGGGAAAAATATGATATGTATGATGTGTAGACCACTTTTATGCACCTAATAAGAATATATAGACAACTATAATACACTGATATAAATATATTAAAAGAAATGATGAAGTAACATGACCCTTTTCAAAACTTGGGTCTGCATCCATATGGTGGTTCCTTACGTCTTGATTACCACTAGCAGGTCTATTTGTGTGATGTCCCCACTTTTGGAATGGTCGCCATTAGGGTTAATCAGGGCCTTTCATCTCACTCCGGGACATTTGGAGGATATCATGAGCAGTGGAGATAACTTGTCACATTGGTATGTTGTCTTTGGTGCATCTATCAGGGATATGGAGACTTGTCTTCTTTGGAGTCAGTCACTTGGAGGGCCTTTTCATATGGATTTGTGTCAGAGGTTCGGGCTGCACATGTTGTGTGGATGCTACCACTTCACTTTGG
Organism: Cunninghamia lanceolata; assembly: GCA_027924645.1. Taxonomy (NCBI): domain Eukaryota; kingdom Viridiplantae; phylum Streptophyta; class Pinopsida; order Cupressales; family Cupressaceae; genus Cunninghamia; species Cunninghamia lanceolata. Next base: position 5,217,081 of record BSBN01000524.1, read on the forward strand.
GATGCCTTCTCATGGATACTTGGCTTAGGGTGACTTGTCATTATTATGGAGATTATCATCCATCTTGGGTGTAACCATGGAAGTCACAAGGTCATGGAGTTTATTATGCTTATAGGGCGAATTGTCATCATCATGGATGCTACTATTTACCTTGGGATGGAGGATAACATATTATTCCCATAGGTGCTCATTGAGAAAATGTTATATACCTTTGTTAGCGCTTGAAAGATTAAAATAATGATTAATTATCATCCTTGGTGCCTTCCCTAATTCATATCTTCAATTTGAATCAGGCGCTACATTGGGAGGAGAGATTCTATATGGGTCGGCCCTCTTGGAGGGAAAAACTAGCATTTCAAACATGATACTTTGCCCAGGTCGGCCAGGAGGGAAGAGAAGATAAGATGTGTATAAATACCCAATCGATTTGGCATTTCAAAGGCATCATATCATCATTCATTCATTCACATCTTGGAGAGCAATCTCATTAGGGAGCTTGGGACGAAAACCTCAAGATTCTTAAGAGGAATTGGGCGAAAATCTGATTTCTCATCTTGTGGATTCCGTGATGGGGATTCAAGTGAGCTTCATGTCTTCATAGAGCAGATTTTCTATCAGCTTTGAGAGCATCTATTATGGCGCCTTGCTTCTAGGGCTGGAGCGAACCCCTTTTGAGGAGGAGCGACTTGCGTAGAGGGAGATTTGTGGCAGATTTAGGACTGCTGGGCATTAGGGTTTAGAGTAGATCTGTAGCAGCAGACTTATTCATCATCATTCAGCCCTCATTGAGGCTTGTAATTGCATAATTTTGGTATGTATTTGTTGGCATTGAAGACTACTTTGTAGCTGGGCTGTTTGGCTGCCTTATCATCATCATTTGTATGCTCAGAATTCATATTCACAGTAGATAATAACAGCAGACTTCACATTCTATGTTCATGGTGTAATTTCATATGCTTTATGTATGATTGATGATGGAAACTGTCTACATGCTTGGGCGAATCCATTGGTGTGTTCCTTTGATATTTTTGTCATGACTTGTGGTGAAATATGCAAATGTTTTCAAGTCTGATTTTAACAGCAGGATTAGGGTTAGGGCAGAATTGTAAAGTGCAGAATTTGTAGGGCAGAAAATCAGAAAATCTATTTGGAATCCCGGAGAATCCAAATTGGTCCAAAATAGTCCCATTTGGGACATTACAATTTGTTCTCCTCACCACACACATCTGTAATGCTTCTTAACCCTTTTATATAAGTATATTACCCTTCAGTTGGGACTATCCGCCATACCCCTTCATAACTAACTATTATAATAGTGTGCTTATCATACAAATTGCATTGGCTTAATGGAGATTCACGAGTTAGCAATAGTCATGTTGTAGGACTCGTTGAAACAAAAATTTGGTAAACCAGTCTTCAGCTTCTTCAAACTAGTGTTCAGTCATATCTAGTTCATATCCTGTTATAGTTAGTGTGCAAACATATAAAAATATATTAAAAGAAATAATGATTATACAGACAACTATACTACACTATTATAAATATATTAATAGGAATAATGAAGTAATGCAACTGTTTTCAACTTGGGTCTGCACCCACATTGATGGCTCCTTATGTGTTGACAACCACTAGTGGGTCTTTTCATTCTTCTAACCACACGTGTCTGTAATACTTCTTAACCCTTTTATATTACCATTCAGTTGTGATTCTCCACCATACCTCCTCATAACTAACTATTATAATATTGTGTTCATCCTACAAATTGCATTGGCTTCGTGCAGATTCACCAGATAGCAATAGGCATGTCATGGATTGGTTGAACCAAAAATTTGGTAAACTAGCCTTAAGCTTCTTCAAACTAGTTTTTAGTCATATCTAGTTCATATGCTCTTATAGTTGGTGTTCAAACATGTGAAAAGTTGCAATCCTCACGTTTAGCAGCATGATATATTAAGACAACATGTAGATAGCTTCCACTTCTTACTTCAATTTTCTTATTCAATCTAATCACCTTGGTAACAATTACCTCTTTTTATCACATGAAATCTCTTTATCTCTGTTTGACCCTTATGAGGTACAGTTGTTTGATCCCTCGAGTACTACCAAGTTTGATTTTGTAATGTTGGGAACTCTTTATTGTCTCCACTCTTAGGTATGCCAGTCGCTTTTCTGTTGCTAGTTTATGGATTTCATATGTTAGGGTATTCTCATATGTAATCTAAACATATGATTGCAGGTTATGATTGAAGCAGTTGAGAACCATATGCCCCAGACCATTGTAATTGATGAAATTGGGACAGAGCTTGAAGCATTGGCGGCTAGTACCATTGCTCAGCGTGGAATCCAGCTGGTTGGAACAGCTCATGGAGTGACCATTGAGAATCTCATAAAGAACCCTTCTTTGGAGATACTTGTTGGTGGCATACAGGTAGATAGGGGTTTCTGTTTTCTTTTACGAAGTTTATTTCTTAATAATATTCTTGTATGAAAGTTTTATGCGTTGTTACGTGCAAAATGGTAATAACGTCTGTGTAGGTAGACTTTTCTGCATGGCTAGTTTATCAAGTATATTAGGACAGCTTGTTCTACATCTTAACACAATTATCAACTCTTAATAGGGCACAAAATGGGTCTGAGAAGAACAAATGCAAGCCGTTGCCTTCTATATCCAAAAATAACCTATAGAAGCATTTTTTTCCATTAGACTGTAAAGAACTAAATTAATGCATTGCATGAAAGATGAGAAACTGTATATTATTATGCCCTCTGTTCTATTTCCTAGTCAAGCTCTGTCATCACTTTATTGTTCCAAGAAAGTGGCCTTTCCATCTGTTATGTAATCGACCTGGAGATTCCAACATGCAACTTAGTAGTACAGACTCTAAGTTTTAAATGAATGAAATTCAGAATTCTGACTGCTGTACTTTAAGGAATATGCTTAAAGACTGCATTTCACAGAGTAGCCTGTGCATATAATTGCAATGGAAACGAATCAAGTTATCAACAATGTAGAAGACTGCAATCATGTGAAAAGAAATGAAGCCATAACCATAGTTTCAAAATTTGTGACTCAGCAAAACTTGGCAAACCCAAATTTGACTCGGACTCAGCAAAAACTCAGCAAAACTTGGCAAATTAAAGATATTTGAAAAGTCGTTAAAAAACATAAATATCATGCAAAATACTGTTACAAAACATATGAAGTGAGTCTGTTGAATGTTGGCGAAGTGTTTTCTTTTAGATTTGAATCATAGTTGAAAAACTCGGACTCAGCAATTACTCGGCAGGCCCAAAATTTTTTAAAAAACTCGGGACTTGAAAAAACTCGGAAATTTTTTTGTTGGTCTAATTCTTATGATCCATGATGCGAATCCTTTGCTAACAGCTTAAAAGAAGCATAGAAGTATATGCCTGTGGTTGGTTATGGCAGACACATTGTTGAAAGTTGAAACAAAACATTGACACTTAGCAGTTGGAAACCGAAATATCATTGCAAAGGACAAATATTTTTGTAGTTGTGTAATTATAGTTATGGAGTTAAAGTGTGGTTTATTTAAATTTGAGTTATGTTTACCTATCTAAAATCCATAAAGCTATGTGATGGAAGTAGTTAAGTATCCTAGGCCCAAAATGTTTATGAAATTGCCTTAATTTATAGGCTATTGATGTTGTAATCTAGTTAAAAGTATTGTCTTTGTTTGTATTTCTGTTTGTTTTGTTTTCCATTATTTCTGTTATGTTGGTTGTCTAATTCTTATGTTTCATGATGCCAATCCTTTGCTAACAGCCTAAAAGAAGTGTAGAAGTACGTGCATGTGGTTGGTTATGGTGGACATATTGTTGAAACAAAACATTGACACTATAGCAGTTGGAAACCGAAATATCATTGCAAAGGACAAACATTTTTGTAGTTGTGTAATTATAGTTATGCAGTTAAAGTGTGGTTTATTTAATTTGATTTATGTTTACCTATCTAACATCCACAAAGCCATGTAACAGAAGTAGTTAAGTATCCGAGGCCCAAAATATTTATGAAATTGCCTTAATTTAAAGGCTATTGATGTTGTAATCTAGTTAAAAGTATTTGTCTTTGTTTGTATTTCTGTTTGTTTTGTTTTCCATTATTAATTCCATTATGCTGAGGTTCCTGTATGTTGCCTTAAGCAGGTTTCTCAATCTTTTAACCTCCTTTTGGCGGATTAAAATCCATCACGATGCATTTACTGAAAAGCCATTGTAAAGAATTTTTGTTTTGTATGTAAGAATGGATGATGTGGCATGATAAGGTCTACAAAATGGATGATGTGGCATGATAAGGTCTACAAAATCATTCGAGGCAGGAGGGATCTGATTGGATGACTCTGTTGGGAATGACGTGCAGGAATATTTATTTTTGTGTGGGACACACGAGATATGGATCACATGAATCATTGTATTATTCGAAGAAGACAATCATTCAGAAATAGTTATAGTCTGAAAATCTAAAGACATTGAGGACGAGTGGCATGAATTGACAAAATACTTGTTAATCCTACAATTCCATCAGTGCCCTAAACCCGCCAAATGAGCGAAAACCCGTGAAAAAATAATGAAATCGCGATTCATTTTTAGATCCACTGTTGGGCAATTTTTTGTGCCGAGTCGGGTGAGTTTTGCTGCCAAATCATGATTTTTTGTAGAAAAGTCGCCGCGAGTTTTGCAGAAAAGTTGACCCTGGTTTTTCGGCGAGTTACTTGCTGCAGGATTTGACTTGCGATTACTTGTGAGTTTTGCGAGTAATTGCAAAGTTATTCAACTAAGATTTAAATAAAAATGGAGTAGAATATTGCATCAACAAGCAAATACAACCACCAATAATATGATATGAATCACATGATTGAAAATCATCATCGAAAATTACAATTTCATTGAAGTTACAACATTTTACATTTTTCTCTTCGCCGTATACATCCTATTGATAGTTGGCGTCCTACTCCTCCATGTTGGTTGCAATGATGGCTTTGTGCTCGAAATACAAGGTAATGACTCCTCCTCAGAACCATCCTTATCCTCAACCATGATCTCCTCTAATCCAATTCATCCTACTTTTGCTTCTGCTGCATCCTCCTTTGCTTATCTCTCAAATTCAGCAATTTCATCTTTTCCAAACACAGAGTTCTCATCGAGGTTAGTCTAGTCGCTATATGGATCAATGTCCTTCAAGTTAATCGTCTCATGACTAATTGTGCCCCCCACCTTTTTTGAGAGAAAGTGAAGGTTGTATTGCATGGAGACAAGGTTATTGAGGTGCACTTGTGTCAACCTATTACACTTCTTTATGTGAGTGGAATCAAATACACTCTAATTGTGCTCACATCTAGAAGTGCTAAAAGGTTGAGACAAAATTCAAAGGGCTAGTTTTTGAAGATTTGGGGTTTTTCCACCCCAATCTTTCCACCAAACAATTGCAAAAGAAAACATTCGCAAGTTTGTAAGGAATCCAATGATATCAAAGATTTGAAGTGAAGGTTGAGATTTCTTGTTACCTAGTGCTTGGGTGATTCTCTCTCAGATAGCTAGTGGCAAAACAAAGAGCCTCCCCTCAACACGCTTGTATCTTTGCAACTCTTCCATAATTAGGTCCCTAACTTCAACCTAAATGATATCATTCGAATGCATGTTGAGAGGCCCTTCATAACCTCCCTATCAACCATAGGTACGAGACTCGGACTCGGCGCAGACTCGGCGAGGGTCACTCGGCTTGGGACTTGGGACTCAGCGCCCAGACTTGGCTTAGACTCGACAAAGTGAAAAACCCAAGAAATTTAGAGATTTTAAGGATTTAAAACTTGTTTCATGCACCCTTTATTAAGTAAACCTTAAAGACACAATAACATCATCAAATAGAAGCTAATTTGATCACATACACAAGTATACATCGATCACATAAATATAAACGCAAATTGTAGTGGCGCTGCTGAAGGAAATAACACACTTAGATATATAAATATAGTCAAATGTATACAAAACTCATGGAATATGAAATCCATGACATCAAATGTTCCAAACAAATATGAAATATCAAAACAATAACTAGAAGTCTATGGCTCAGAGGAGCCTGCATCGTTTACCTTCCTACGAAGGCGTAAATGGTAGGTCTTCAATGATGCAGCAACCATAATCTCTGCCTGTGACTCCATGCCACCCTCACCAACATCAGCTGTGCCTATGTCTGCTAGTGCTCTATCCTCCTCTGCCATGGCTATAGCCTCAGCCTCTCTATCTGCCTGGTCAACCCAATCAAGGTCCTCATCACTAAAGACAAGATCTGTAGCCTCAGTGATACACTCAGATTATGGATCAACCTCCTCTAGCGTGATTGAGGTGGAGTCATGGTCAAAAATCTGTCTGTGTCTAAGTCGAAGGTTGTAATGAACATACACTAGATCATTCAACCTCTCCACAGACAATCTATTGCGCCTCTTGGAGTGTATGTGCTCAAATATACTCCAATTGCGCTCACAACCTGAAGCACTGCATGGCTGGCTCAATATGCGAATGACAATCTTTTGAAGGTTTGGTGTTTTAGCCCAAACATTTGCCACCATCTATCTGAGATGAGAAAAAGAAAAAAATCAATCTCATTTCCAATTTTAAGTCTCAAGTTTCAACATTTAATAATAATATAAAAAGAGGAAAATTATGCCCTTAAATATATTTTTACCTGGCTGCAATGTCGTCCTACTCTCTTTGCACATTTGATGAGAAAAGAGGTCTCCTTGTGCATTAGTAAAGGCCTCTATCTTATGGACTATCTGTGTAGTAACTGCAGGCGCCATCCACTCCATCACTGAGTAGAGCCCACCAAGAACCTCATCATCCACCTTGAAATCAGGGCGGAATTGGAATGCCGGATTTAGGAAATAAGCTGTTGCATGGAGGGGCTTGTGAAGCTGGGGGTGCCATCTCCTATCAATGATCTCCCAAATGGGACGATACTTACCCTCAACTTCCCCATAGATGGATCTAATGGCCTCCTTGGCCCTATCCATGCCCTCATATATGTAGCCCATTGTGGGCTTCTCCCCATCAACTCGTAAGAGAACTACCAAGGGCTCGGTGAACTGCAAATATTGTGAAACATTAACTTAACATAAGTAAGTGTGAATAAAAATAAACTATAAAGTTAAACAAATAAAAGAAAAATATGAATAAAAATTAAAAGTAAAACATAATGTAGAATACTAGAATTAAATTTTACGGTTACCTTCACAATCTCTACAGTAGGTGTCCAAAAGCCTGGCTTATCCTAAATGTAACTTGCCACTTCAATCCCTGCGGTGGAAGAAGCATAGGATGAGGAAGTCCAATCCTCAGCAACAAACATACGTCTCAAAGCTCCCTTTGACCGAATCAAGGATTATAGTGTGATGAAATTTGTAGCAAATCTGGTGATGCTAGGACGAGCCAACTCTCTCACCCCCGTGTATTGCCTCATTAGGCTAAGGACCTATGTGTGATTGTATATGAATTTGCAAATATTTTTGGCTATATCCACACATGTTTTGATCCATGGAAGCTTGCCAAGATCCTCCAATATGAGGTCAAGGCAATGGGTGGCAAATGGAGTCCAAAATATTGTTGGGTGCCTCTCCATCATTAGTCTACCTGCAGCAACATAATTTGCTGCATTATCGATCACCACTTGAACCACATTCTTCTCAGCCACCTCAAATATGACTTTCTCTATAGCCTCACAAAGGTATGTGGCATTTTTTATATGCATTGAAGCATCAATTGACTTGATGAACACGGTGCCACATGAAAAAAGAAGCAAAATCAATGGTTCAATAAATTATAAAACATAAATTAAAAATATCAATCGTTAAATCAAATTCAAATTTCAAATTATTCAATGCATTGAGGGAAGTACAATTACTTGCAGAGGAAACAAGAAAATTCAGCCGCGTCTTATTTCTTCTGTTGGTCCAACCATCGGTCATGATGGTGCAACCCTTCTTGCTCCATACCAAGTGCTGCTCCTCTATTTTGGCTTTTACATTAGCCACCTTTTGTGTCAAAAGTGGGCCCTTTAAGTCATCTTCAGTAGGGCCTTTGAACCCCGCCCCACAAATAGTAATGGCATCAACCATATTTTGCCAAAAAGGAGACCTAGCACATGTAAAATGGAGAGTTTAACTTTAAATTTGATTTCAACATACATCTAAAATTTAAATATAAAAATTCATGAGACAAAGAATCAAACTATAAATTTTAAAACAATCAAACAAAAAAGAATTACCTGGCTGCATGGAATGGAATGGTGCAATAGTACCAAAGTCTCCAATTGCTCATCTAGCTGCATCAGGTGCTGCCTTGTTCCAACCCATGCTCTCAAGCGACGGTTGGGAACCAGGAGTAGTGCGTGGCACAAAAAATGAATCCTTGTACTCTTTCGGTTGTGTAGGTTGAACTCTTCTTTGCCTTCATCGATTCACTCTACCTCTTCTAGTTTCATGCTTATGGTTCAAGAAGGTATTGATATTCACTCTATCTCGAACGTGATTAGGAAATGCATCATACTCATCAATCAAAGATGTCAAATCATCGACATCTTCATCTTCAAACTCTAATTCCTCCTCAATTACCTCTTCTTCTCTGGGAAGAAAAGTAGGCCGCATGGGTCTCTCAACTGTTGGTGTGTGTGTTCTCCTCCTTGTTCTTTGTGATCCTGCAACACTACCGGCATCATCTTGATTAGCCCTGTTATTATTGATCCTATTGCTTGTCAATGCTTGACACAGCCTATCAATGCTTGCATTTGTTCGCTGTATGTTTGCATTTGTTTGTTGCTAACCATTTGCCATTCTTCTTTGATTTTCAACCATCTCTCTAATCATATGATCCATCTCATCCTGTGGATTACCTTCTCTTCTATCACCCATTGTGCCTGGTCTTCTTCTATAATGATGTGGAAATTAATCTATGAAGTCATCACCCATAGGCTGGCAGGATCCAAGCTCTGATACCACTGTAATATCCCGAGTGGATATTTGCTAGAATACTGACCAATACTTGTAATAGATATAGAGAGTGATTCAAATTAAAGATTTGAATCAAATCATGGATTACACACACAATAGATAGCAAATGATCATGGACTAACTTGTTTTGATCTGTTTTCACAATTCTTCAGATTGCATCAAATTAGAATTCTATGATAGTCAATCATCTTAAACAAGAATGTTGTTACAATCAGATTTTACAATTCTTCAAGTCACATCAGATAAGATGACTTGATGACATCCAATACAATACCAAACTTGTTATTAAGCCAAATGAATGAAACATACCAATTTCAAGGCTGAGATATCATGCTATATGATTTGCAACAGATATTATGAAACTATGGAAATATGTTGCTTACTGTACAATCACTGAAAGCTTCAGATGGCCGCTATTGTCTTGTTTGGAAACTTTATATGGATGATGAGCTGATGCCAAATTGAGATTAGACAACTATGTGATGAAGTCACGACTAAGGAGATGCAGTGCGTAGCCTAAGGAAGTCAATACAACATGTAGAAAATTCGTGAACAGATCCGTGGAGGCAATACAACATTTGACAGATCTCTGGATAGTCAGCGCCAAAGATATATGCTTAGACTCAGTTGCTCGTGATAGTCCCAACATATATGTATACTTCTTAAAAATCAATGCTCAGGTTACACTGAAATGTAATGTGCCATACCTGTTTGTATTTTTTTTAATGATCTTTTTATGTGTTATTTTAATTTTTTATTTTGTTTTCTTTCAGACTAGAGAGAAGAATGCAGAAGGGGTTTTAAGTTTTCCAGCAGACGTGTAGCCGAAGCATACAATACAGAGCATAGAGAGAAAACCCAGAAAAAGTACAACAGATATAAAGAAAGTAAAAAAGACCCAGATAACAGAATAGCCAAATATGAATTACTGTGACATACCCATATCCAGAAATGCAACTTGGTACATATGCTAAGAGTGCACCAGCAACTAGGTATAGCCGGAATCACTCCAAACTCCAGAAAATATGAGATTGAGCTTACAAATGATATCAACAATATAAATGGGCTCTAAACACCTCACACAATCTAAAATATGTGATACCCACAAGAGGAAATGATACTCTTAAGACTCCCACGTTACTCCTTGAGCAGTACGGCCATGGCTGAAAATGCAAACAACAGCTATGAACAATGCCCACGCAATAAACTACCTTCAAACCCTCTGAAAATCTGCATTCAACAATAATGGAGAAATGCTATATATCAAATCAGCTCAAAACTCCTCCAAATGACTCCATTGCAAGCACAATGTGAATACTGAATACATCCACCGTCAATGGCATCGTTGGGTGGTCTCTCACACCTGTAGAATGCCGTTACCTATGGAGGTTTTTGTCTCCACAAGCCTCTGGTTCGAATCCTCAAACCCTCACAATAGCAAACTCTAATAGAGCTCCCAAGAAGAAAATATCATAAAGCAAGCCTCCTACAAATGAGCCCCTCAGCACCTTTTAATAAACTCTCCAAACCCAACGCCTCTTTTTGGAGGGAATTTGCATTTGTTTTATTATTTAATTTTCATCCCCTTATGACTCCCATGGGCTCCCACTTCCTAGAGGGTCACTTTTAAGTTATAACTTATTTTTATAAAGTGACCATATAATATTTATTTGTAAAGTCTCAATAAATAATTATATTAAACTTCGGACTTTAAAATAAATATGAAAACGGTGTCGGATTGCCAGGTTCTTTAGCTTGTCAGAAAGGTCTCGACGAAACGCTTCTGACCCCACTCTGAAAACCCTGAACCGACACTGAACTCGGACTTACTAAAAATAGTAACGCTCAAGATCAAACTAGGCCAACTCTGAAGGTGCCAACTGGATCCTCTGAACTCGAACCATCTTTCCTCTACCAACACAACCTCCAATGCCAACTAACCCCAGTTCCCTGACCAAGCTACTAGTCCACGGGAACTCTATGATGGACTAACCATGAGCCTAGAAGGGGACATTACAGTCGGCCCTCCCTAAGATTGCTTGCCTCAAGCAATCTCAAGTCAGGATGCTCTAATATCTGTGCATTCTCCCAAGTAGCATCCTCCACTGGCAGGTTCTTCCATTTAACCAGGTACTCTCTAATGATCCTCCTCAAATTACGTTCCCTGGTCTCAATTATAGCCTCAGGTACCAGTATCAACTTCCCCTCTTCATCAAGAGGAGGCAACTTTGCTTATGGTGTCACATTATGCCCCAACGCCTTCTTGAGGCGAGATACATGAAACACATTATGTGCCTTGCTACTTGTTGGAAGCTCCAACTCATAAGCCATTTCTCCAATCCTCTTGGAGATCTTGAAAGGTCCATAATACCGTGGCTTCAACTTCTCTGCTCCACTCTTCTTGAGAGTGGACTACCTATAGGGCTGCAGCATGAGATACACCATGTCACCAACCTCAAAAGATCGCTCAGTCCTCTGCTGATTTGCATACTGCTTCTGCTGATTTTGAGCCTTTTGCATATTCTCCTTCAAAGACCTTATGATGTGTTGACTCTCCTGGAGAAGCTCTTTGGCCTTAGGCACTCTGCGATCACCAAATAGTAAATCATCAAAGCTTGGTGCCTCATATCCGTACAATGCCATGAAGGGTGACATCTAAATGGACATATGGTAAGTGGAATTGTAACAATACTCCCCCATGTGAAGCCACTTAACCCATGCCTTTTGCTGCCCTGAAACATAGTTTCGGAGGTATCCTTCCACCCATTTATTAACAATCTTCGTCTGATCATCTGTCTGAGGGTGGTAACTCATGTGGGTGTGAGCTCTGTCCCTGTCAACCTGAAGAGCTCCTGCCAAAAATTACTAAGGAACCTGCTGTCCCTATCACTAACAATGTTCCAAGGCAACCCATGGAGTCAAAATACCTCGCGGAAGAACAAATTTGCAACCTGGGCTACAGTGAAAGTGGTAGGGATGGCAAAGAAGTGTGCATACTTTGTCAACCTGTCCACTACCACTAAAATTCAATCCCTACCTTGGACTTTTGGTAAACCTTTGATAAAGTCCATAGAAATGCTATCCCACTTTCTCTCAGGAATGGGTAGGGGCTGCAATAAGCCTCCTAGAAATGAGTGCCCCTGTTTGTTCTGCTGACATATCGGGCACTCTCTCACATACTGCATTACCTCTGTCTTGAGGCCCTTCCAGGTGAACCTCTCTTTAACTTGCCTGTAAGTTTTGAAGTACCCTGGGTGTCCTGCCATTGGCAAGTCATGGAATGCCCTCAAAACTTTCTGTTTCATCCGAGAACCTGACACCAAGAAGATCCTGTTTTTGTAAATGATTAAATCATTTACCACTGTATACTTGTCATCCCTGATGGTGCCATCAATTATCCTAGTAGCCCATGCATCCTTTGCACACTCAGCTGATATCATCTCCCTCCAATCGTCTGCAATGCTTCCAAGTGCACATAAATGGGGCCTCCTGGATAGAGCATCGGCAACAACATTTTTCTTTCTTTTGACATACACAATGTCAAAGTCGTAGGCCTATAGCTTGCTGACCCACTTCTGTTGCCTATCATTTAAGTCTTTCTAGCCAAGGAAATGCTTCAGATTGTTGTGATTTGTTTTTACTACGAACTTGCTGCCCACAAGGTACTGTCTAAACTTAGCCAATGCATGCATTATGGCTAACATTTCCTTGTTGTAAATGCTATAGCTGCGTTCCACACCCCTCAACTTCCTACTCTCAAATGCTATGGGGTGCTTATCCTGCATAATTATTGCACCAATGCCTTCTCCTGAAGCACCACATTGCAACTCGAAGGGCTTGCTGAAATCTGGTATGGCCAATACAGGGCATGTACTCATAATCTGTTTGAATCTGTCAAAGCACTCCTGTGTACCCCTGTCCAACTAAATGCATCCTTGTGAGTCAAATTTGTGAGGGGAGCAGCTGACTGAGAAAACCCCTTCACGAGCCTGCGGTAATATCCACATAAACCCAAGAATCCCTTCCGCTGAGTGAGATTCTTTGGTTGTGGCCAGTCTACTATTGCCCGAATTTTCTCCAGGTCTACCTTCACGCTACCAGCACTGATGATGTGACCCAAGTATAGCAACTCGGTCATCCCAAACTCACTTTGACATCTTAGCATATAAAGATTCTCTCTCCAGAATACTCAACACAATGTCAATGTGTTTCAAGTGCTCTTCCCATGTCTTGCTGTAAATCAGGATATCATCAAAAAATATCAGAACAAACCTCCTCAACTGCTCTCTGAAGACTCTGTTCATGCAAGATTGGAAAGTAGCTGGTGCATTAGTCAAGTCAAATGGCATGACTAGGAACTCAAAGTGCCCATAGTGACACCTAAATGCTGTCTTCTCCACATCCTCATCTCTGACCCGAATCTGATGGTACCCAGATCTCAAGTCTATCTTGGAGAAATAACAGGCCCTGTGTAGCTCATCAATCAGCTCATCTATCCTGGGTATGGGATACCTGTTCTTGATTGTTTTCTTATTGAGTTCCCTGTAATCAATGCACATCCTAAGAGTCCCATCCTTTTTCTTTACTAACACAACGGATGATGCAAACGGACTCTTACTCGGCCTTATGTGTCCCATGGCGAGAAGCTCTTTTATAGCTTTCTTGATCTCATTTTTGTATCTCTTCGGGTGTTGGTATAGTGTGGTGATCACTGGTTTTGCACCCTCCTCCAGCTCAGTCACATGCTCGATACGCCTATCGGGTGGTCTACCTGGTGGAATATCACTAAACACTTTGGTGTGTTTAGTTAGAAGAGCCTGTATGTCAGGTGGATACTCACGTTTCTGCTGCTTCGCAACTTCAGGCGTCACCAATATCTCTGCTGCCCATTGTACCTGATCATGGCGAATCAACCTCTCCATTCGCTTGAGAGAAACAACTCTCAATCCACCATCTGAAATGCCCTTGAGCACATGCTTAACTCCGTTCACTTCAAACTTCATTTCCATTGTCCTCAAATTGATAGTGAACTCCCCTATCTCATGTAGCCATTTCATTCCCAGCACAGCATCCATGTCACCCATGCTAACCACATAAAACTCTGACTGGCATGTATAATGGTTTAGCTGGATTGTCAAGTTGGGAATTCTCCTAGTGCAAGTAAGTAGAAACCCATCGGCTACCTTTACCTTAAATCCCGCAAACTCCTCTATTTGCAACCCCCTCTTAGCAACCAAGCCCTCATCTATGAAGTTATGAGTGGCACCTGTATCTAGCAAGGTAATGCACATTTGTCCCCCCAATACTCCTCGGATCCTGAATGACCCTTCTCTCTGAATGTTAGAAATGTGGGCTGTGGGTAGGGAGGTATCCTCATCCTTATCTCATACTTCAGATGCAACATCTGTCCCTGAATCATCATCCTCTATATGCTGCTCTGAATGTGTATCCGACTCCACAGATTCATCTACTGAAAAGTACTCAATCTGTTTTGCCTTTCCTTGGGCAGCACACTTGTGCTTAGGATCCCAAGGCTCTCTCCAGTGAAAATAGAGCTTCTTCCTCCTGAGGTCATTCAACTGATCATTATCTAACTTGGAAGAACTCTTATGTGGCTGGTGTCTTGAGTCCCTGTGGAAGGGTCTCCTATCTCTCTCCTCATCTCTCCCATGCTGAAAGTTATTATTCTGAAATTTACTCCTCCATGTGGACGACTCCATATCACGGGCCTTCTTCATGGCCTCCTGCAATGTCATAGGGTCTAATCCTTCACCCATCCTCTTAGAGGATCAAACAACCCATCAACGAAGAGCACGATCAACCTCTTTGATATATCTGAAACTGACTAAAAGATCCTAGAACTCTGAAATGTACGAGCCCACTGATCCACTCTGTCGTAACTGTGCCAGCTCCTTAAATTGCAACTCCGGGCCCTTCTTGTCGAACCTATCAATGAGTCTGGCTGTGAACTCAACATAAGATGTGATCTGGTCGTGTCCCAGAGTCACCTTCCCATTGCTCCACCACTTATGCGCACTACCCTCCAAGTGTAAGGCTGCGTATGTGATGGCATCTGTCTCTGGCATGGGGCTGATCTGAAGGTAACTGTCCAACTTTTGTACCCACGCTCTTGCTGAAGTTTTTTCCGAACCATCAAAATATGGTAAGGTCATCTTGCTGACCTTCTTCTGCAGCTCATTGTTCTGTTGTCTATTACCCCTCTGGGTCTGTGTCTCATCTGGAGATCTGAGTAGTCTCTGAAAGTCATTTCAGCGCTAAACCCTTCGCTGGAAGCCTGCCAATCCCTAAAGATCTCCTGAAACTCCAATTGTGTAGCATCCCTGTCGGGTATCTCGTCCCTCGGTCTGAAAGTTGGAATGCCTGGTCTATCTGCAGCTGTGAGCTGTGTAGCACCCCGGTTATTCACCGAAGCCTCTCCATCATGATCTCTGTGTCTGTTTCTATCCCCATTGTTTCTGTCACCAATCCGCTCTCCATTACCTCGCTCTCCATTACCTCGGTCTCTAAGTTTGTCCTCA
The DNA here is from genome assembly GCA_027924645.1 of Cunninghamia lanceolata. Classification (NCBI taxonomy): domain Eukaryota; kingdom Viridiplantae; phylum Streptophyta; class Pinopsida; order Cupressales; family Cupressaceae; genus Cunninghamia; species Cunninghamia lanceolata. The sequence continues at coordinate 5,232,643 of BSBN01000524.1, forward strand.
TTCTTGTCTCTATCCCTGTCATTCCTTGTCTCTAATTTTATTTTGTGAATAGATTTGGACAGTAGATCCAAGTAGTCCTATTCTTCGTGGTTTTCTCCGAAAAGGGTTTCCACGTAAATCTTGTGTTCTTAATTGTCAATGTTGTGCAATTGATTTTATTGTGATTGTTAATTTGAAAAATTAAAAGATAGTCTTATATTGATTCACCCCCCTAGTATAAGCGTGTGCTCATCAGTTATATGCATGTTTCAAATTAGGATTCAGACCTGATGTCATGGATATCAGTAGAGTGGTGTGATGTCAGACCTGCACATACCTTCTACATCAGTCATCAGAGTTACAATGGATTATACAGCCTTTGTGAGTTCATTTCTCAGTGATTTTAATGAATTATGAGCTAATCCTTGTACTTGCAATCTGATTAGAATTAATATACAACTGAGTTGCAACAGTTACTTTACATAATTTAATATTGTAATGCATTTTATGCAACCCCGGATGGTAGTACTGCTGGTGGCTTATCATTATATGCATTTCATATTGTAAAATTGGATGGTTTACCACCAGTTAGTATAGCGTCTTATTTTAGTTTGTTTGACATCGAACAAGCTTGCTTGTTATCGATCATTTTGGTCTGATCAAGCTTAGACATTCTACTAGTGGCTTTGCATGTATGCACGCTTGTCCACCAAAGAGGTGTTTAGATTTGGGTCGGCTTTGTCGCTTGCGTGCTTTGGTCGGCCTAGTCGCCTTCATTCTGTTTTGCATACATTGTAACTAGTTGTGTGGTCTAAAGCATTGTATTCTCTCACCTTGCCCACATTGGGATCTTGGTGATTAGAACGTGTTCGGACGTATTTTCATTTCTCTGTTTGCAAAAATAAAAAAAATTGGGTGTGGTTATTACAAGATGATAATTAAATCAAAATAGCACTAGTTTTTAGTTTAATATTTGTTTTACAGATTCTAACATGGTATCAGAGCTGTTGGTGCTAGGATAGATGTTCAGTTTCCATATATGAGAGATTTAGAGGGGTCTAATCAGTTTGCATGCAAGTTTCTTGAAAACCTAGTATGCTCTTCTTTTTCATCTTCAGATGATTTGGAGAATTAGAAAAAGTTTGACGGAATTTTTTAACCTCTGTTATTTGCACTCTTTATTTTTCTGAAATCTAGGTGATTGCAGCATTCTAGTAATCTTGATAGCATTTTCAGTTATTCTATAGCGTCCAGAAGGCTCGACAAAGTCAAGATTGGCTTTTGTTTCATCGAAATCGGAGATTAGGAAATCAAGTTGCAAAAAGGGCTTTTGTTTGTGGATTAGGCGAACAACTTTCATCTGGGGCGTTGGCAGGCCAAAAGGACCTCACCATTGAGTCCAAAAGGCCCAAAAACCTAGTTTTGATATAAAATTTGTCAAAATCAAGCATAGGGTTTTTTGAGGCAAATTCTTTTACCTAGTAGACCCTACACAGGCTGTACCATATGGTCGTTGGTTTAAAAAAAAATTCAAAAATTAGTTGTGGGTCCGACCCGGATTCATGTCCCATTTAGGAGAGGGCGCAAGCCTAGAACTGGCTCGAAGCCAGCCCAACTAGCCCGTTTTTAGACTGCCACCGGCCTTGGAGTCCGCCTTCGCCTTGCCACCAGGACACCACTATTTTGCCACCCCTGCAGTGGCGCCACCACCTTGACTGCTGCCTCAGGCCAAAAACCACCTTGTTTCACCAAAGGCGGTTTCCCATGCAATAGAAGGCAATTTAGTTTTGAAAAGGGTGGTTTATCCGTGTAGGTACAAAGGTGGTTTTGTGGGAAAACAAGGTCGATTTTGGAATCTCAATGACTCCAAGGAATATTCTAGGAATCTTTGATTTTCTAGCAACTGATGTTAGCATGACGTCATCAATTCCTTGCCCCGTCTATGCTCCCTCTCCATTGGTAGTTTGAATTTTGAATCTGATATTCAGAGGCACCGTTCTTGCTCATTTTTGCTCCTTTTTTTGAGCAAATGTTTTTGGTATGGGCTAACTTTTTGAGAGCTTTGCAGTGATGAAGTTGGTTTTTTGATTTGACACTCCAGTTTTCTAGAAATCAAAGATTCTTCTAGAATTTGTTGTGCAGTTCCCATTTTGATACTTTTCGAGGGTTGTAATTTGTGGAAACAGACTCCTTTTTAGGTCCTTTTTTTAGAGTGCGTATTGTTCTACGTACTTTGCACCTACTCTCAAATTGATCTCAGATTGTACTTGAACTGTAGTTTCAATATTTTGGCCATTTTTGGGTCTTGTAAAATTCTGAAAATTGGATACTTGCATTGTAAAACACACTAATCATAAAGTGCCAAACATTGTATCTGTTGGGAGGGCTCATTTTACCAACTATTAATCTTTTATGGGGTTATTGTAATCACGAATTGAGATAAAGTTCCAAATTTGGGGGGGTTTTCATCATGGATTTTAGTATTAAATTCCATCCTTCTGTTGTCAAACTAAATTCAAAGAACTATTTGTCCTGGAAACAAGGGATAGTGAATGACTGCATTATGTAGGATCTACTACCCTATTTCTTTGGACTCGTTCCAGATTCAAGTGACTGAACAAAAGCTTGCATGGTTTAACAACAATGACATGGTCTATGGACTAATATGTCTCACTATTTTTGAGGATTTTCAGCATTAGCTCGAGTACACTAAGTGCCCTTTCACTACTTGGACCTTCATCCAATAGGTGTATGGAGACCTTGATTCTCCATCTGAGAGTGATACTTCCTTGGAGAACCATTCATGTGTATGATATTGATCTTTCTTTTCCTCATACCCCATCTATAGTTGAGGACTTCTGCATTCTAGCTTTAGCAGATTCATCCACAAGTGTTAATACCTAGATATCTTATGTGGACACATCATCATGTGTAATGTCCCCATTTTCGGGTTCTCTTGCAGCACAGTTGGAGCAGACTTTTTGGGTTAGTGACAGACTAATTAGAGGAGTATTTCGATGTCACCAATGTGCTCAAGTGATTCAGTGGAGCTGTATGACACTTTTTGGAGGGATTTCAGACAACTTGTCTATTCTTACTATTTATAGTAAGTGCTTGCATGGCGACAATCTTTCAGGGTTTTTCTGGATTTGTTCCTTTTGGTCCTTGGAGAACGCTGCTATTTATAGTAAGTGTTGGTCTGAACATTGTTTTGGTGACATGGTAGTTCGACTGTCTCAGGGCCTTTCTAGGTGTTGCATTGAGCTCAGTAATGCCAGGAGGTTCGTGATGATGTCTTTCTGAGCGCTTTTGGACCTTTTGAGCCAGTCTTACTATTTTTAGCATGTTGCTATTTTTAGCAGGGTCTCCGCTCAACACCGACTTTTCATGTGGCACAGATTGGTCACTCTTTCGGTTGCCCGTTGGAGTTTGTGGGCAAGGTTATATTAATTAACATTCATGTTATTTAAGTTAAATTAAAGATTTAACTTAATGTTAATTAAAATATTAAAGTGACTTTATAAAAGGACCATGGGGAGTCATAAGTTGTTTTTAAAAGAGGGCCAAGTTTACCTCCTAGGGATGGGCGCCCACTTAGGGAGACATAAGGGAAGTTAAGTGAAATTTAAAATATTATTTTATTTGCCTAAGTTGTGCGTGGAAGTGAAGGAGAGAATAAAAGGGGGTTTGAGCTCATTTTTGTATATGCTTGGAAAATATTTTCTTCTACAAGTTGGAGACTGAACTTTGGTTCATGGCTTTTTGAGGACAAAAACCCTCAAGAGGAATAGTATTTGCAGGTGTGAAAGATCACCCAAGAATACTCTGCTGATAGCCTCACACAGGGGTTATGTTGTAGCTAAATAGTTGAAGATTTTTCAGTGATTTGAAGCAAGGGTTTGGATGCAGATTTTACAGAGTGATTTAGAAGAGCATAACAAAGGATCATTGCTGATTTTAAGTTTTTTTTGGAGCTGTACCTTCTCCATTGCTGGTTGCTCCAAGTGTTGTAGCTGAACGTAGGAATTTTGGGAGTTATTTTCAGATGATTTCAGTGTTATTTCACCTTGAATGTGGATGCCTAGGGCTGGAAAATAAAGGGTTTTGAGCATTTTGAAATTTGAGTGTTTTGCTAGGGTTTTTTAGAGCTTCCACTGTTGTTGACAAATTGTTTCAGACCCGCACATTGTAAGGTAGCAAATGGATATGTTTTAAGTATGATGTTTGAGTGATTTTATCATCTGGGTATTTCTTATAATCCCTTTATTTAATGTATTCAACAAATATATCTCAAAAAACATGTGACAACAACTAGGGTTTTGAAATATCTGATTTTTTAGGGTTTCCTATCATATGGGTATTGCCTATTTATGTTCATAGTGGTTGTTTCATTTCATATAAGCTTCTAGGTATTATTGGAAATGCTTCTTTATTATTATATTTCAATTATATGCAAATCAAAAACCAGATGCAAGCTCTAAACAACAGCAAACAACAGAAACCCCCAAAAAAAAAAGTCAGGGTGGGACATTATAGTGGTATCAGAGTTGGTTTTGCTACTTTGTGCAGAGTTGCATGTCAGAAATTTCGGCTGCATGTTAGTACCCAATACTTTCATGTCAGTTTTGAGACTACCTAGATGCTTGCATGTCAGTTTCATGGGCCGAGCAGCAGTTGCATGTGAATAATTTGCTTTTGCATTTATGTGAGTTTGAAGAACAACACTTAGGAACCCACTTAGAAGTAGTGGCAGAAATTATGGGTGATTGAGAAGGCAGGTCTAGTAGAGATCATCACGATGAGGGAAGAGCCGATATGACAAGTTTGTTGCATACACTAAATGATTTGGCTAGAGGGAAATGTGACATGTTTGATAGAATGGACCGATCACAAACTGAATTGACCCAAATTCTCTTCAGATTAGTACCAAACAACAATGGGAACAATGCAAATAATGGAGGCAATCAGAATAATGGAGGGAACAATACTAATAATGGTGGAAACAATGCACATGGAAGAAATGATGGAAATAATGGTGCAAATGGGGATAACTCAGTCAACAATAGGGCTGCTCATCGGCATATTGTTGTTGGAACTGTTGTTATATGGAGCCTAATCAGACTTAGAGGTTAAATTTACCCCACTTTTATCGGCGCAGTTTCCCCCCAAATTCCTACGGAGTTAAGGGGCAGCGCCCCTTGCGGGGGTTTGGGGGTAGCGCCCCCAAGACGGTTTTTTATTATTTTATTAAGGCGTCCGGAGTTATTTTTTCATTGGTCGACATAAAAAAACCTATTTTGTAACCGACAAAAGTCGTGATAAAAATGGCTAAGGGTTAGGGTTTCCGTTGATGTATTGTAGCATTTTGCTGCGGTATTGAGTTGCAAGGATTGCTGGTTGTAATTGGTTTGATTTACTGGATAATAATATTGGACTCTCTGTTAGTGGATGTAGCCCGAGTTTGGGTGAACCACGTTAAAACTTGTCTCTCGCTGTTATTATTTCTATGTATTTTTCATTCCTCTGTTTAATCTTTATTTGCATTTAATTTATATCTTTTGTCGGCTAACCCTAACAAGTGGTATCAGAGTGGGTTGTGTTCGATTATTGCCTGCAGGAAGGTCTCACGGTTGAGTGGGAGTCTCACGGTTGAGTGGGAGCAATGGCGGACGAGGGTAAATTGAAGGTAGACAAATTCAATGGGTAGAACTATCAGTTATGGAAGATCTAGATGGAGGATTATCTCTATCAGAAGGATTTATGGAGGCCGTTGGAAAGAGTAGCCAAGAAACCGGCAACAATGACTGATAAGGATTGGAATCTTCTGGACAGAAAGGTACTGGGAACCATTCGGTTGTGCTTGGCACCATTAGTGACATTCAATATAACGGAAGCGAAGACAACAGATGGTTTGATGAAAGCTTTGGCTAAATTGTATGAAAAACCCTCAGCCTCAAATAAGGTATTTCTCATGAAGCGTTTGTTTAATCTGAAAATGATTGAAGGTGGATCTGTGACAGATCATTTAAATGAGTTTAATACGATTATCAGTCAGTTAACTTCTGTAAAAGTAAGTTTTGATGAAGAGGTGAGGGCTCTCTTGATATTATGTTCTTTGCCAGAAAGCTGGAATAGCTTGATAATGACTGTAAGTAACTCTGTCTCTAGTTCAAATACTTTAAAATTTGATGATGTTGTTGGTGTTATCCTTAGTGAGGAAATGCGACGGAAAAGCTCAAGAGGGTCCACATCAGGTAGTGTTTTGAATGCAAAAAATAGGGGCAGATCAAAGGAGAGAGGAAAAGATTCTGGAGGTCATGGGAAGTCACAAGGAAAATCAAAGGACAAGAAATCCCAATTCAGAGCACAAAAGGATTGCTGGTACTGTGGGAAACTAGGTCATCTGAAGAAAGATTGTTGGTCTCGGAAGATAAAGGAGACAAACAAGAAGGAAATAAGGAGGCAAATGTGGTAATTAATAAATCTGAAGATGATGCTTTGATTATTTCCCTAGATAATGCTGATGATTCATGGGTTTTAGATTTAGGGGCCTCATTTTATGCTGCGCACCATAGAAGTTATTTTCTTGATTATGTCCAAGGGGATTTTGGGCTGGTTTATTGGGAGATAATGAACTGTGTCAGATTGTTGGAAAGGGAAGAATTAAGATTAAGTTGCAGAATGGGAATCATTGGCTACTACAAGAGGTAAGGCACGTTCTAAGGCTCAGTAGGAATTTAATTTCAACAGGGTAGCTAGCTGAAGAAGGTTGCATTGTTACATTTACTGATAAAAATTGGAAGGTTTCAAAAGGTGCCTTAATAGTAGCAAAAGGTGTGAAAGTAGGCACTTTATATCTTTGTACATGTCATACTGTTCCTTTTACTTTAGCTGTTGCAGAGAAAAAACAAATAGGTTCAGGAACAGTTGCTACAGGTTTGCAGGAAGAGACTGAAACAGTTGCTGCAAGTTCTGAAACAACACTGTGGCATAACAGATTTGGGCATATGAGTGAAAAAGGTATGGAGGTACTTCATTCCAAGAAAGTTTTACCAGGTCTGAAATGTATTAATATGGGTTTCTGTGAAAATTGTGTGTATGACAAACAAAAGAGAGTCAGTTTTCTCAAGGATGGGAAGCAAAAGAAAGATGAAAAGTTGGAGCTTGTGCATACAGATGTATGGGGACTAGCTTAGGTATCTTCTCTCGGTATTATGTTACATTCATAGATGATGCAACTAGGAAGGTATGGATTTATTTCCTTAGGTAGAAATCTGATGTATTTGAAACATTTAAGAAATAGAGAAGCTTGGTTGAGGATGAGACAGGTAAAAGATTAAAATGTCTCAGATCTGATAATAGTGGCGAGTATTGTAGCAAAGAATTTGAGGATTATTGTTTTTTTGATGGAATTTGTAGGCAGAAAACGGTTCCAGGGACTTCACAGAAAAATGGAGTGGCTGAACGCCTGAATAAGACAATAATGGAGCGTGCAAGGACCATGAGATTGCATGCTGGCCACCTTTAAACATGTGGGCAGAGGCTGTCAACACCGCTGTATATTTAATTAATAGAGGTCCTTCAGTTCCTTTGGGCTGTGGTATTCCAGAAGAAGCATGGATAGGTAAGGTGAGTTATTCTTTTCTCAAAACCTTTGGATGTGAAGCATTTGCACATGTAGATTTTGAAAATAGAACCAAGTTGGATGCAAAATAAAAAAAGTGTACCTTCGTTGGATATGGCATTGATGAATTTGGTTATAGGCTTTGGGATTTTGAAAATCAGAAATTTGTGAGAAGCAGGGATGTATTCAATGAGAAGGTGTTGTACAAAGATCAGTTACAGTAGCATGAGAAGAAAGAAAATGATTATGTTGTGTTGGATGATACTCCAAATAGTGATGTTCTAGTGGTTCCTCATGCTCCGCAACAGCAACCAGAAATACCACAAACTTTAGTGAATGTCAGACGGTCAACAAGGCTAAGTAGACCTCCTGAAAGGTTTTCTCTCTCTTTGTATTCTATTTTGTTAACAGATGCTGGTGAACCAAAAGGGTATGATGAAGCTATGCAGGTGGATACAAAGGTTCAGTGGGAGCTTGCAATGAAAGAAGAAATGGACTCCTTGCTGAAAAATCAGACTTAGGAATTATGTAAGTTACCTATAGGTAAAAAGATTTTACCAAACAAATGGGTTTATAGGTTGAAAGAGGAAGATGGAGGTAAGAAAAGATTTAAAGCTAGGTTAGTTGTAAAAGGATTTGCACAGAAAAAGAGCATTGATTTTGATGAGATATTTTCTCTGGTTGTTAAGATGACTTCTATTCGTACTGTTTTAAGTATTGTGGCTGCTGAAGATTTGCATTTGGAACAACTAGATGTGAAAACTGCCTTTCTCCATGGTGATTTGGAGGAGATATGTAAGATAACCCAACTAGTTCTACTAAAATTTTTCCTTAGATAAATTTATTTGCACTTAGCTCATCAACTACTTAACACTTAATGTCATACTTCAAAGATAACTACTTGAATGAATCAACCTTAAAGCTGGGTACTTGTCTCATTGCTTGATTCAATCATCTTGCAAATGTCTTATTACATAGATAATGCTTTCAATAGCATGATTGTACATACTTATTCAAAGGAATTACAAAAAAAGGCCTTGAAGCCTTGATGTTTACAATGACTTCTCAATTAAACAACTCTATTGAACTCAATGATGTCAACTGAATGTTAACACCTCACAATACCACAAGGGAGCATCACCTTGTCAGTTGAGGGAGCATCACCCCAACACTTGAAACTCGCAGGCCTCCAGATTAGAAGCATAAAGCTTTGCAGAGAGAAATTCGCCAAAAGATTAGATGTCAAATGAATGAGAGCTCCTCCTTTTATAGGCCTTCCAAAGGCAATAAAGGCACGTTTTTCAATGCACAAAGAGGAACCAAGGCACGTTTCCCAAGAAGCATATCCAAGGGAATATTCCATCTGATGACTCATTCTGAGTTGGCAACTTATCCAGAGACCTTGACACGGATCCCAAAATCATCCTGTCGACCAATGAGAGCTCAGGTAGTTACAACTACCTCATCTTCTGACCAGGCGCCAAGTGGAAGCAGATTGAACATGGAATGGCGCCCAAAGTGACCTAGGTGTCCAACTGAGGTAGCAGGGGCATGGATATGCGCCTAACTTTTCTAGTGACCTTAACATCCATAAAATCTTGTAGAAATGTTCATTGAGGGTTCTCTGATAGCGTTTGATGCTATTTTCATATCTTGGCGCCCATTTGAGATAGTCCCTTCATGAAACTGCACCTTACCATTACTAGGCGCCAATTGAAGGTTGTAGAGCCTTGAAGGTACACTGCAACTGTAAGAAAGATGACTTTGAACAACCTATCAAATCTCCCCTTAGGCGCTCTTTAAGACCTCAGAGTGTTTAACAATCCAAGGCGCATTATCAAGGTTCAAGAGTCATGAAATGGCGCCTATGCTCCTTGAAGTGGATTCTAGCTTCATACAAGTCTTCACAAGTTTAGGCGCTCAAAAGGAGGTCTTCTGCTATCTAGGCGCCAACTGGAGGTAGGAGAGAAGGAGATTTGCGCCTCCACTTTCATACCACTTCTCTAGCTTTGGACAATGATTCCAACTAACTAGAAGGTCATTTCAAGAATCTTAAGGCTTTTAATGATCATCTCATCCCTCCAAAGCATTTCCTTGTCAAGGCGCCATTTCAGTGTTGCAGAGGGATGTTCTAGTACCTAGGCGCACATCTTGGTCTATGAAGGAATGAATTGGCGCTCAACTTGAAATGATCATTTCCCTTGCAAGCGCTCACACTTGGAGTCATTGAAGTGAGTTAGGATATCATTCTTCATTAGCGCCTTGACTGAGTGAGAAGGTTGGAGGCTACTTCCTTGATTAGGCGCATGCTTGAGTAGATATCAACTAGGCGCACTTGAATGGTTGATGGATCATGAAATAGCGCCTAGTCTTCAAGGTGCAAAACATCTCAAACACTTTGTGATTCATATGACTCCACAAAGGTTCCTTAGTACTTCAAACACTTTTGCTTCCTCCTTCATGCTTGGGCGCTAGTCCAAGGTCTTGGAATCATGATTTAGCACTTTGTTGCTTTAGGCGCCCATTCACGATTGTACAACTGGTGATTGGCGCCTAGAGTGAATACGTGTTCATCTTAACTTATTTCACCAAGGCAACTTGATCTTGAAGGCCAAACAACTCCTCCTACCAGAGCGCCTTGCCTCATGTTGCATACTTTCAATACCCTAGGCGCTCATTAGAGTCAGTTTGGATAGAGAAGGACGCCTAGTATACACTTAGCCATAACCTCTGAAAATTTGCAATGTATAAGTCATTTTGAAGATCAAAACATCTTTTTCTTCCAAGGCGCCCTAGTTGAAATAATTGAATAGCTTGATAGCTTGATGATTCTAGGTTAGGCGCTCTTTTGTGAATTTTGACATAGGATTAGCGCCTAGTCTCCAAGAGTCAATTTCATGCCTTCTTGGCTTCCAGACTTAGCTAGTATTTCAAGTTTCTGACTTGTTCCTGCAAAACAGTAAAGTTAAGTTAGTCAAAAACCAATTCATTCCCTCATTCTGAATTAGCCTCCGGGAATGAGCATTAGGCTAATCTATTCTTCACTTGATGATCAAGTCGGAAACGGGGACATGACAAGATATACATGGAACAACCCCAACGATTTGAGGTCAAAGGTAAGGAGAAACTAGTGTGCAGATTGAAGAAGAGTTTGTATGGCCTGAAACAAGCACCTTGGCAATGGTACTTGAAATTTGATAGTTTTATGACTGAGCAAGGCTACAGTCGGTGTAATTCTGACCATTGTGTTTATTTTAAGAGGTTGGATAATGACAGCTACATTATTTTATGTTTATATGTTGATGACATGCTTGTAGCGGGGTCTAACATGGATCACATAAGAGAGTTAAAACAGCAGTTAGCATAGTCATTTGCTATGAAAGATTTGGGGCCAGCAAAACAAATCCTTGGTATGAAAATTTGCAGAGATAGGAAGAACAGAAAATTGACTCTATCTCAGGCTGATTATGTTGAAAAGGTGTTGCAGAGATTCCATATGGAGAATGCAAAAGCTGTCAGCACACCTTTGCCTAGTCATTTGAAATTGACCAAGAAGATGTGTCCTAAGACACCAGAGGAGGAAGAAAAAATGTCCAAGGTACCATATGTTTCAGCTGTAGGAAGTTTAATGTACGCCATAGTATGCATGAGACCGGATATTGCACATGCTGCAGGAGTCGTAAGCAGGTATATGAGTCATCCTGGATTGAAGCATTGGAATGCAGTAAAATGGATTCTCAGATATTTGAGAGGTACATCTAATAAACACTTATGTTTTGGGGGCTCTAATATTGATTTAGCAGGTTATGTAGACTCAGATTTGGCAGGGGATATTGATACCAGGCGGAGTACTATAGGTTATGTCTTTACTATAGGTGGGATAACGGTGAGTTGGATCTCACGGTTGCAAAAGGTGGTTGCTTTATCCACCACGGAGGCAGAGTATGTAGCTGCAAGATGATATGGTGTGGAGTCTGATCAGTCTTCAAGTGGGAGATTGTTGGTATATGGAGCCTAATTAGACTCGAAGGTTAAATTTACCTCACTTTTATTGGCGTGGTTTTCCCCCAAATTCCTACGGGGTCAAGGGGCCGACATAAAAAACCCCTATTTTGTAACCGACAAAAGTCATGATAAAAATGGCTAAGGGTTAGGGTTTCCGTTGATGTATTGTAGCATTTTGCAGCGGTATTGAGTTGCAAGGATTGCTGGTTGTAATCGGTTTGATTTACTGGATAATAATATTGGACTCTCTGTTGGTGGATGTAGCCCGAGTTTGGGTGACCCACGTTAAAACTTGTCTCTCGCTGTTATTATTTCTGTGTATTTTCATTCCTCTGTTTAATCTTTATTTGCATTTAATTGATATCTTCTGTCGGCTAACCCTAATAGGAACAACCAACACTAGGCTTCTTATGCCTAACTTTACCCCAAGGAATAATCCTCCAGTTGAAAATGAACCAATAGAGCAAGGATTGCTAAATCAAATAATAACAGATGGAGAACTTTAGGGGCTGATTTCCAGGCTGAAATATCATTCTGTGATTATTTGGATTTCAGGTTGAGGCATAGAATCCATAGAGGTGAAGGTGGAAGGCCACATAACCATGATTTGCAGAGGAAGGTGGATAAGTTGTCCATTTCTTTTTTTGATGGTTCTGGAAAGACTACTGCAAGAGCTTGGGTGCAAAAACTTGACACTTATTTTTAGCTTAATCCTATGGCTGAAGATGAAGCAATTGAATATGCAATTTTACACTTGGATGGTAGTGCACACAATGGTGGTACCATGGGTTGGTTACTTTGGGCCATGACCAGATTGATTCTTATGCTGAGTTCACAGAGAGGTTAATTGATAGGTTTGATAGAAGAGTTGAAGAACTCTCCTATGAAGGAAATGAAATGAAATGAAAGTTTTTAATGACGTCTACGAGACCAAACAATCTATGGGACCCACAAAAACAACAGATCACGCAAAAACGGAAGAACCAACAAGTGGCCTCTAGCTAATCCTGGCTGTTGCTCTCAGTCTCCTTGCTGATCATCATTCTTCTATGGATTCTGCCCAAATAATCAACCACTCTCACAAGCTTCGTTTCAACAAACAAGGCCGTTAAAGATACAACATTCAGGATATCCTTGAATTTGAAACGAATGTCCTTGTAAGCCTTGCACTTCATGATGTAATGCTATTCTGTTTCCACTAACCCCAACGGACAAAGACGACAAATCCTATCTGTCCCACTCCTCTTTGGGTGTCTTCCATCTCCCCATTTCACACCTAAGATGGTGTGAACTAGTTTTGAGCTGGGCCAATAACATTTTAGCTTTCCACTTGATATCCACTCCTATATAGCACTTTTGTTCGTGATCACATGTGGGGTTAAAATGAGTGACATAATAATCTCTTTTTCTCCCGAGCTCTTGAGACCACATGGCAGCTTTGACTTTCACTCACAAACTTTTTGATTTCCACATTTGTGCTTGGGCATTCCTGAATGTTAATGCCCCACTTGTACAACCACTTGGCATTTTGTTGCATCCACGTATTCTTCCCTCTGGTTACTGCAATTTTGGGCCAGCGGTGTCCCTCCATGTTCTCAATTCTCTTCAGATACCCCAAAAGCCAGGTTATCGCCATCGCCGCGATTGGATAAGCATTGGATAAGCACCGGCTTCTGCTAAGATAATCTCATAGGGGACTGTGCTTTTTATCTTAAAACTGCTTGTGATTAGATGCTTTTGTAATCTTTCTATTTGCCTCCATTTCGAAGTCGATGTGCTGCTGCCCCAAACTTCGCACCCATACAATATCATCGGTGCAGCCAACAACCCAAAAAGTTTCTGCTTTGATTTCCAGTCCTAGAGCTCCGCAGATCTGCATCTATTTTGAAGCATGTACAATGCTTTCCATCCTCCTTGTATTCTTTTTGTCCTGCATGTCTCCCAACTGAGATTGCTACAGAAATCAAGACCCAGATACTTGTATTCATTTACCACCTGAAGGGGGCTGCCCTTGAACTCAAAGTTTATTTGTTTCTTAGTTCTTCTCAAGGTGAAGATCATGGCTTTTGTTTTGCTGATGTTCACTTGCATTCCCACCTCCTGGCAGAAAGACTCAAGAGCCCTCAGGTGCCCTTGCAGGCTTTGTGCCGTTTTAGCCATTAGCGTAAGATCATCTGCATATAACAATAGTTTGACCACATAAGTGGCCAAATGCACTCCCTCTCCTCCACGCTTGTCTAACCATTCTTCTAACTTGTCTATGTAAAGCCCGAACAAAGTTGGAGACAACGGACACCCCTGCTTGACACCAATGTCGCTCCCAAAACACTCAGACATACCATCTTTAGTTTTTATCTTGGCCTGCACCTGTTCATAGTCTATGCACTGCTGCCCTATACTTTTCCGGTATATCCAACTCCTCCATTTTGCCCCAAAGCTTACTTCTAGGCACCGTGTCGAAGGCCTTTTTAAAGTCAACAAAACAACAAAAAGCTTCATTCCCTTGCTTGTCCCAATTTTTTTCAATCAAAATGACTTACTTCATGAGACATGCATGACAAAGTACCAAAATGACCTCATTGAAGTACATGCAACTACAAATGATGGGATAGATCCTATAACAGGTATTGCATGCAGTTTTCAACATGATACAATCTTTGGATCAGCAAATAATGATGAGCATCCGGAAATTCGAAAAGATGTGTATGAGATCTATGATAACACCATTGGAAGGTATGCATATGATAAATATTTTGAAATCACTAATGGTGAAATGGGATTGGCTGGAAATTCCAAATTAGCGGGTAACTTTGAACACCCAAATAATTCTAATGAAGTTAATTCAGAAATTGAAGAATTTAGCAAGGAAGTTGATTTTGAAATTCATGCCAATGAAGACAAATCAGAAAATTTGAGATTTGATGAGCAAAGTTTCTTTGCTGATTATGATCAAGGGCCTAAAGACCTGCAAGTTTTAAGGAACAAATTATTGGTTTCAGAAGAGAAGGTTGTGAAAGCCTTGACCAAGTTTGATAACACACAACTTAGTTGAAGACCTCTTCTGGAAGGTCCAAGTTAAGGAGAGACAGAATGGCATTAAGGATGGAGCTACCCTTGCAAATCTACAAACCATCAAAGAAGATTTACAGGTAATGATATTAGATTATTTGCATTTGTTTTTTGATAGGGATAATGCCATTAAGTTTGCAGAGGAAACCTATGATGCCTACCAAGAGAAGGAGAAAGAGGTTGATGGGTTTTGCCTTGATCTTAGCCTAGCTCACCACTCTATCTAGCAAGCTGAAAATCAGTCAACTATTGCAGCCATGAACAAGGAACAAGTAGCAGATGCAAGGTTCATGGAGATGAAGAAACTGGTTGAAGGCATTGATGAGCTCCAAAAAGATTCTTATGTGGAGCCAAGTTGTTCACTGATCTATGAAGAAGAATTCAGCAAGGATGAATTATTTCATGAAGATTGTAGCATACCACTTGTTGAAGATTTGGGTGCATATCACAAGGAAGTGCCAAGCCTTGTGGTTGATAATCCTCCAGGGAGACCGCCTGATAAGGAGTGTGAAACTTGGGTGGAAGATGAGGATTTCACTTGAAATGTGTTGATTCATGGAGACTTTAACATTTCAGATTTTGAAAGTTTTCCAAACAATGTTCTAGAGCTTGTTGGAATTTTCAGAACAAAAAAAAGAGCTTTCAAGCTTGTTACTTATGCAGCTCTGGAGAAAGACCTAAACATGATATCTACATGTTTGGCAATCCATCCTTTGGATTGAATGATGTTTTATCTCATACTAATCTTTCTCTAGGGTTGGTTTTGAAGACAACAATTGCTTCTTGCACCTTAGTTGTTGGTACTTTGAGGGATGGGTTACAATAGATTACCAAAAAGGGCACAAACTTACTTGATGTGCTTGTTGTTATGGATGGCACTTGGAGTTATGATGTGTACCTTTCTAGTTATGCTGGAGTTTATTCTTGGTTGGGTATCCAGGCTTGGGATCCTCAATAGGGAATGATGGAGCTCATTGGGAAAGGTTGGTATGACCTTTGGAGGTATAAGGATGAAAATTCCAGGATTAATGATGTTCTTTTCTTTACCAACCATTTGGTGATTCCATTTGCTTATCTACAAATGGATTGGAGAGAGATTTTAAGTAAGGATTGGAGTAATGAGCGAATGGTTACTCTTGGGAGTGTTATTTGGCAAAGAATGGATCAAAATTCTAGTGTTGAGCTTGTTTTTAGGTTGTAGGTCAGTCACTTCACGTTTTGGTTTGCTCTCATTCAAGGGAGTTGACACTTTCTTCTTTGACAAGGAAGTAATAGATTTCATATGGAGATTGCTTGGAGGTGTTTCCCAACCACTTCTGAGTTATTTTGGTGCAACAAAATGTTTTTCACGCATGCTTATACTTGGAAAATTCATTGGTGTTGCTGTTGTCCTTTGTGGAGAGCACTAAAATCAGATTATACTCCACTGATTTCAGTTTTGGACAGCAGTCATTATTGTTTACTTTGAACCTTCCTACTTCAGAAAGTTCATCTTATGAAGGTTTGTGATGTAAACTTTTATAGTTTACTCTCAGTGTGGGTTTAGGACAGCAAGTTTTCACATGCTGTGATTCATCTTTTAGGGGCTCTTGTAGTTGTAACAATGAGTGTTAGCACCGTTGTTCACTTCTTGATCAACCTACACATGACTTCAGCTCTTGACCTGCAGTTGTGTTGGTTTGTCTTTTCAGATCAGCAATGGTGTATCTGGTGGTTGGAGTTGGTTGATAGAAATGGTTTGATCATAGGAGATGACTATAACTACTTCCATACTCATCTCTCCTATGTTTTCAGTAGGATTTTAGAATGGTTACTGCTGCCCTTACATTTCCACATTGGTTATGTTGCTATTCTTTTGTGGAAGATTGATTTCGAGCTTTGGCATGCTTTAGGACAGATGGGAGTTATTCCGGACACAGTTCCTCTATTTATTGCTTCCACCCTGGTAAGTGACAAGTACTGCAGATACTTTATAAGGTTAGTGTGCATATTGTTAGATGACGCCTTATTGATTGTAGTGGTTTGGGTGTGTTGGTGTGTTCGGAACCTTCCTTTCGACACTTGGAGATTAAGTGTCGATGATATGAGTACAGTTGATGACAGTAGAGGCATTCCTTGGTTGGCAGATTTCAGAGTTGTGACAGTGATTGGTCCACTTCTTGTTTGGGGGAGTTTGGTTTTTGGGTTGAGCAGACTATTCTTCCTGTTGCCTAGGATCATGTTTGATACAGGGATGGCAGTCATGGACTTTATTGGGATGCCTCAGCAGGAGATCTCTCATGGTATGGGTTTCAGCCCTTATCGGTGTTTCAGTTTGGGGTCTGGAGATGATTACTTCTGGGAGTTTTAGGAGAGGAGAGTGTTGTTGTGGCACGACGGTTTTATAGTTTATATTAGAGTGGTGCAACAACAGTATGATTATTTTTTCCAGAGATTGACTTGGAACCCAGGGATCACTTGGGTTTGCAGTCTAGCAGCTGTTGGGAATGAGAGAGTTGACACTGACTCTCTTGAGCGTATTCTCACGGTGTTACAGTTGGTTTTTTCCGAAGAGCAATTCCATGAGGAGTTGACTGAGTTGATGCAATATTTGATTGCTCTTCTTATAGAAGGTTTTCAGGTCTCTCGTATTGGTACCTTGCAGGACAGTGTCTTCAGTAGATGGTACTATAGATCTCCTAGGTTGACTTGGGACCCTGGGATTATTCTTGATTCCAATTTGGATCAGTCTGTTGATTGGAGGTTGTATTGGCATTGCTTGAGGACAAGCAATCTTTGGGAAGGGTGGACTATAATGTCCCCATTTTCGGGTTTTTTTGCAACACAGTTGGAGCTGACTTTCTAGATTAGTGACAGACTAATCAGAGGAGTATTTCGATGTCACTAGTGTGCTGAGGTGATCTAGTGGAGCTGTATGATACTTTCTGGAGGGATTTCAGACAACTTGTCCATACTTACTATTTATAGTAAGTGCTTGCATGGTGACAATCTTTCTGGATTTTTCTGGGTTTGTTCCTTTTGGTCCTCAGAGAACGTTGCTATTTATAGTGTCGGTCTGGGCACTGTTTTGGTGACATGGCAGTTCAACTGTCTTGGGGCCTTTCTAGGTGTTGCATTGAGCTTAGTAATGTCAGGAGGTTCACGGTGATGTCTTTCTGAGCGTGTTTGGACCTTTTGAGCCATTCTTACTATTTTTAGCATGTTGCTATTTTTAGCAGGGTCTCCGCTCAACACCGACTTCTCATGTGGCACAGATTGGTCATTCTTTCGGTTGCTCATTGGAGTTCGTGGGCAAGGTTATATTAATTAACATTAATGTTATTTAAGTTAAATTAAAGATTTAACTTAATGTTAATTAAAATATTAAAGTGACTTTATAAAAGGACCATGGGGAGTCATAAGTTGTTTTTAAAAGAGGGCCAAGTTTACCTCCTAGGGATGGGCACCCACTTAGGGAGACATAAGGGAAATTAAGTGAAATTTAAAATATTATTTTATTTGCCTATGTTGTGTGTGGAAGTGAAGGAGAGAATAAAAGGGGGTTTGAACTCATTTTTGTATATGCTTGGAAAATATTTTCTTCTACAAGTTGGAGACTGAACTTCGGTTCATGGCTTTTTGAGGACGAAAACCCTCAAGAGGAACAGTATTTGCAGGTGTGAAAGATCACATACAGGGGTTATGTTGGAGCTGAATAGTTGAAGATTTTTCAGTGATTTGAAGCAAGGGTTTGGATGCAGATTTTACAGAGTGATTTAGAAGAGCATAGCAAAGGATCATTGCTGATTTTAAGTGTTTCTTGGAGCTGTACCTTCTCCATTGTTGGCTGCTCCAAGTGTTGTAGTTGAACATTGGAATTTTGGGAGTTATTTTCAGATGATTTCAGTGTTATTTCACCTTGAATGTGGATGCCTAGGGCTGGAAAATAAAGGGTTTTGAGCATTTTGAAATCTGAGTATTTTGCTAGGGTTTTTTGGAGCTTCCATTGCTGTTCACAGACTATTTCAGACCCACACATTGTAAGACAGCAAATGGGTATGTTTCAAATATGATGTTTGAGTGATTTTATCATTTGGGTATTTGTTATAATCCCTTTATTTAATGTATTCAACAAATATATCTCAAAAAACATATGACAACAACTAGGGTTTTGAAATATCTGATTTTCTAGGGTTGCCTATCATACGGGTATTGCTGATTTATATTCTTAGTGGTTGTTTCATTTCATATAAGCTTCTGGGTATTATTGGAAATGCTTCTTTATTGTTATATTTCAATTATATGCAATTCAAAAATCACATGCAAGCCCTAAACAACAACAAACAACAAAAAACAAAAATAAAAAATCAGGGTGGGACATTACATCATGGGATGGCCAGTATAGCTGGATGACATTTCTTGATGACATTCCTCTTGTATCTGTTTCTACTTCAGAGTTTGCTTCTTTGAGAGATTCCAGTGATTCTTTGTAATAGGATTATATGTCTTTTGGATTCACCTTATTGGGACACATTTCTATCAGACATCTCTTCTTTGTTTGTAGAGTCCCAAATTTTGGATCTAGATGACACCATTGAGGACATTTGTCTCCTCTTTGATGACAACTCTAATGGAGTTGCATCTTTTTCTTTGGATGTAATGAGGATACCTTATAAAACCCCCTGCTCTCTCTCCTCCATTTCATGCTTCCTTATGGCCATCTTCTATAGTTAGGCCTAGGATTTGTGATTAGACTTGGCACATCTGAGCACCAACTTGGAGATATTTGAGCATTTTCCAGAGATCTTCATCTTGATTCCTTCATACATTCTACTTGAGTGGGAATTCAACAATTTGATAGCTTGGGGTTTCTTTCTTCTGAAAGGAAGAGGCATGATTTGTTGTAGAGGGACCCACTACATCTTTTGCCATGCAACATTCTACGTTGACTTTCTTTCTCTTCTTTGTGGAGGCACACATGGGCCTTATCTTGTAGGGCTTTCAGGGCACTCACTTTAGGGGGGTGGGGGTGGATCCAGGGAGGCAATCTTGTCCTCCTTTTCATACCTTAGTTGGGATAGAGTTTTGTCTTGAGTTTTCTCATTTTCTACTTCTGGGAGGGTACACTCACTTGTTCATTGGGGTTCTTTCAGATTTTACATGGATAACTAACATGGCTTGTCTTGTCAGGACCCATTTCTTTATTACCTCAATTGCACTTAAGGGGGATGCTGGTGTAATTATTTAATTGCACCTTATTATATTAAGTTTACTTAGGTAATTATTTTTATTACTTAGGTAGGATAGGATAATGAGTTGCACATTCTCCTCCTTTCATGGGATTCTGCTTTTTTCCTTATCTTCATAGATTTGGAAACTATAAGGCTATATATTGTAGCTCTTTCCTTCCTTAATAGACATATTGATTGAATGAATTGAGCTTCTTGCTTTTGTGCTCTCTTAATGCTATTTTGCTTCTTAAAGCATTTGCATTACTCTCGTGGAAACTAACTCTGTTTTGCTATTTTGATTTTATTATCTGCATTGAACAGTTATATAAATTCTATCACTTGCACTAGTTTTTGGGTTAATATCTATTTTGCAGATTATAACATTTTAAAATTTTTTACAAGAGGTATGCATCTATTTTATAGACACCTCTTTAGATAGTTGAGTCTACTAATAAAGTTGGCTATTGTTAGAGTTAGTATTATCTTTTTAAGACAGAGAGTTGTGCACGTTAGATTTGGTGGTTGCAGAAGTTGTAACTTCTGCCTGGATCTATTTATTGAGAGAATAGCAGTCTACAAACGCCTCTTCTGTACCTTGTTTTTGAATTAATGAAATTCTTCTGCACATCCAATGGTGGCAGAAGCTTCTCCATATCATCTACATATTACTTTCTTAGGTTTAAACAAGCATTCTAAAATCTGTAAGTATTTACAATTCTTATAGAACTTTTATTGTTTATCTTGTTGTATTTAATGTGCCAACTTGCATAATGTAGAAATTCCAAAATACATGCTTGCACAAACACATACATACATGTAAACAAATGTAATGCATGCATGCCTTTTTTCATTGGCTCTTGTTTGTATTGTCTTTTGGAACAATATTTGTAGGATTTCTTCAGATACATTTATTAGTAAAATTGTTAAAACACATATAGGTCAGGTCTTTGATTCGTCTACAAGTTTTCATGCAGTTTCTTGAAAATTCTTTAGCTTCATGCAACTCTCTGTTGATATGGCAATTAAACTGGAATTTTTCTATTAAATTTAGTTGATTGAAACTTTGAATTTTTGAAGCTGTTAGATTGCACTTTTACAATGTATGCTTCTGAGTGGAATTGAATGCGTTGGAGTCATCTTGTTCTATAACTACTAAAGATTGCTGATTGCATGTACAAAAGAGTGTTACACTTGGGGATGAAGAAGCATTTAGGAGGGGGGTCCAAAAGACAGTACTTGAGAGGAAAGGTCCACCTGCATTTACTTGTGCTGTGGAGATGATGTCTAAAACTGAATGGCGAGTTCATTACAGCTTAGAAGCAACTGTAGATGCAGTTCTGGCAGGTATTGTCATTTATTTATTTATCTCTTTAAATGATCTTCTAAAGTGTTCCAAGATTTGTAGCGTTAATCAAATAAGATATGATCATATATTGTGTTTCTGGTAATTGCCTTCATCTCCTTCTATGCACTTTTGTAGGTACTGTATTTTATCATGTGCATTTCTTTTCAATAATCTTATGATGCATTTCATTACTTGTAGAGTCAATCAAACAAGATGTGATAAAAAAAGTGTGTTCCTATTAATGCTTTCATTTTTTTGAATATAAGTAAACCATATTGCTTATTATAATGTCAACAGGACGACCTCCCTTATTTGAGGTCCGCAAGATGAATAGTTTTGGGGAAACGGGTGCAAATTCTAGCATAATGACACCGGCAAAACTTGGAAGCTCTGCTTGTGAGAATGATGAAAAAATTATGGACGAAGCTGGCCAGAATTTTGACATATACGATGAGAATAATGATGATAATGATTACATTTCTGCATTTAGAAGCAGGCTTAAAAAATTTGGAAGGGATGACAATATGCCCATTCGGTTGTATGCATATCAGGTATATAGAATTTAATATGAGAGTAACCATGGGTCCATGACAATAGACTGGTCTTATGAAAGATAATATATGATAAATCATAATACTTCTCTTTTTACATATGGTGATATGGGTGCATGGCTTTAATGTTCTTGTGGTTGGATGGCCTTGATGATATGCAGGATTGTTTTATTTTTGAAAAGCACCAAATCAGATATAAGAATCAAACATGAGATGTGGAAAAGTTATATACTTGCAAGATAAGCAAATCTACTCTGATATCATCTATGTACGTTTGCATTATTTAGTTACATATTTGTCTGCTGGAGGTCTGAAATGCTGATTCTCTTCACTTGAGATTTTTACTTTCCTGTTTATCCTAAATTGAATCCTAGTATATAGCCAATTTCCATCCATATGTTCATGTTGCACCATTGAAATCTGGAGATGCATAACATCATGTAGGGTAGAAGTTTGAGAGATTGGTATTCATTTTGGGATCCAGAGACTCACAAGAAATGTTTCTTGACTGTAGGAGATGTCTTTAGCAGGCAGGTGATGTGCCTTGATTCCTTAATAGATGTCTCTTACAATGAAAAACAAAAGAAACGAAAAATACAAAAAGTAAATTTGTATGCACTAAGCCCTAAAAAGTCAAAAAATTTATCTAATCCATACCTCACCCATTCAAACAAAGAAATTAACATAAAAACTTGAGAGTATTCAAAATTCAAAATTTGAGAAGACTGCATAAGATTAAAAATAATTTTTGAATTGGATAGAACAATCTGCATGAAAAATTATCACAGAAAAGAGGAAAAGTAGGAGAAATAACCCCCTTTTTCAATTATGATCCAATTCTTAAGATATTTCATTTAAACTAATAATTTTTTGAAATGTGTATTTGTGTCAGACCTACTCTATACCCATGCAGCCCTGCACTTTTTCTTCTGAAAATGGTGTACCTGCCCCAACCCTGTATACATACCTACATCTTCTGGTGGTTATGTACCTTGCCAAATCAATGTTGATGAAATTATGTCTTCTGTTAGGATTCATGGAGACAATGACATTAAACCTTTTGGATGCATCAATGAACCTGAAATATTTATGTTTCTTTGGCTCGAAAGAAAAAAACGGGTCTCTTTCCTTCTTTTCTTGATCCATTGGTAGGGTTTCCTCTTTTACTTAACTTCTTTTGTTAGGAAGTCTATTATACCATTGTATATGTTTAATAAACTTGGTTAGGGGGTGTTATTTATCATATAGGTTTAAGTAACCATTTAAACCCATTGATTAAATAAATAGTTGATAGATTGGGTGTTTCATTAGTGTGTTGAGTAGGTTGTTTAAACCACTCATGCACATAGCTTGTAGTTGAGAAAAAGGAGGTATTTGAGCTTAAAGATATGGGGTACATCCTAGAAAATAGGATGAGGAACAAACAATGTTAATTGTATAAATACCCCTCTATTTTATCGATAATATATGCTGGTATTTGTGTATTAATAGAAAAAAACTTATCATTTGGTATCAGAGCAGGTGAGAGTCTATGATGGAAGGAAGATTGTTGTTTTGATTGATCAAGGGGCAGCACTATTGTTTCTTGGTTGTCCCGATTAATGAGAGTCTCCTGTATAAAATTTGCAATCAGTTGTAGAAGCCATTAGTTTGAATTTGAGTGTTGTGTTATTAGAATCTAATTTTTTAGATTAAATAGAAGAGGAGTGAGATTCAATTCTTTGAACGCTGGAAATTCAACTGAAGTGAGAGCATGTGAAAAGAAGTGCAGGGGGTTTCTTTGGTGTGTGTGGTCATTTGAGTAGCTTGCATAATACTACAAAGTGGAATTTGTTTTGATGTGTATAGCATTACAGATTCCTCTAGTATCTGCATAGCAGTTGCTTTGAACTATATGCAAGCCCATTTCTACATACCGCTAGCTTCCTTGTGTATTCTTTGTGAAGAAATAGCTCTGAGTATTGGATGTCTAGGGCTTGCATTATGCCAGCAATCCATATTCTCGTTTTCATGTTTGATTTAAGGCATGAACCTACTAGGACTTTAAAGTTTCAGATCACAAAGATAGATTTCTAAATGCTGATGTCCATCATCAGTGCATAGAAATGGTGGTTCGCCACTGCTAAATAAACAACACCTCTTGTGTCCCAGAATTGGGAAAGCCATTTTCAGTTGCAATAATCATACCAAGGTGAGTGTGCCTATAGCTTTTGGTGAGTGAAAGTCTGCTTTCACATGGATGTTGTGAAAGGTGATGACCTGATGAGCAACATATAAAATAATTAATCTTATCTATGGCTAATTACTTAACAATTGCTTTATGTTAAGTGATTTAAAAGTTGTAACTTTGTTTTGATTTAAATCATATAAAGTGGGGTTATGCAATAAAATAAAAAAATTTAGAAAATTTAAGTTTTCCCTTAAGTCTGCCTTTGACTTGGGAGGAGTTTTCTGCTGAAATTCAAATTTTGGCATAGCAAAGCGAGGGCCTCATTCATCTCCCATACAACCTTCAGCTCAATGTTTAGACACAAATTGAGGTCATGGCTAGCAATTTGTGCAAGGCTGTATTTGAGGCAATTGATGGCTCCACTCTTTCTCCATCCACAATAGTTGCAAATGACATATTCCATGGTCAGTCCTGGTATACCATGCCTCCTAGTGGCATCCTTGTTTTCAATGCTTTGACTTCTATTTCCACTTCTTGATGGCATTGGACATAGTGCAAACCCTAGCATTGAAAAATAAAAAAACAAAATTTAATTGGTGCAAACCCTAGTATTAAAATATATATATTTTTTTAAAACTTAGTTTTGAAAAAAATTCCAGAAATTCAGAACCCTAGCTACTGTAGATTAATTCAAATGCATTTAAAAACATGAATGTACACATAAAAGACAACATTTCTAAATGCTTGGAAAAATTTAGAAACATAAATTTTTTTTGAAAGAACTTGAAAAAAAAGATACCTGAAAGATCTTTGAAGTCTCGCTTCCGCACTTGTGACAAACTCTCAAAGCTGTGTGAGTGAGAAGGGAGGGTGTAGAGGGCTTAAAAAGGAGAAAGACCCAAGTTTTTAATGTGTTCCTGCATGTAGGCCATGCTGCAGATGTGGGGCTGAGTCTTACCAGCCTGAAACTTGTTGAGCCCATGAGTAGGTGGCCAAGTTTTTCAGTCCACTCTGCAACTTGTTTGCTGATAAATTCTACACTACAAGAGAATAATAATTGCAATAGTAACAGAAGTAATTGTACAACACAAGGAATAAAGAATAATCAGAACTTTAATATATCAAATAGTGTAAGTACAATTTCCTTGGTACAGGGAGGACCACCAATACAATGCCCCTCACCTGACATAAGAGTTGCTGTTTGAATGTCAAGACTTAGGGTTATCGGTTACACAACAACCAACAAATGAATCTCATGCAATTGCATTACTAACTATTGATGACAAATATTAACATAACAAGTTGGCTTACAAATAGAACATTATTTATTTCAATGGGTACACAACTTGTGAGTACTCATGGGTTAGGCAAGTTTTTGATTCATAAGTTGAACTTACTATAGTTGCATATAGTTTAAAATAGATATATTGCACTAAAGTACTCATGGGTTAGGCAAGTTTTTGATTCAGAAGTTGAACTTACTATAGTTGCATATAGTTTAAAATAGATATATTGCACTAACTCTAAAATCAGAAACAGTGAACAGGACATGAAACTGCTATACTTATAAATAAAGTTCGTTTTGTAGTAACCCAATTCTCAGTTGTTTTGACTGCATTTATAATTGGTTGATTGCAAGAGAGGAGAGGAAAGATGGGTCCTTTGATTCCTCTATTATATCTTTTAACACTTTTGCGCCAAGCCCTAGAGATACTAATTTTTTTAAAATTTTTGAGGAGAGTGCTTCCCTCAACACTCCAATATTAATTAGTTAAGAAGCCAACTGATTCTTCACTACTGCATCAGAGAACTGAACCAAGGTAAGTCTACTGCTAAATATGAGTTTACTATGGTTGCATTTAGTTTAAAATACAATAATATTAATTTGTATTAATTTTTTAAAATAGAACTTGAAGCTACAATATGTAGAATTAAAGTGAAGAAGTTTGGTTGTTGCCCAATCCTTAGTTGCTTTGGAGGCATTCAAAACGAATTAATTGTGGGAGGGAAGTGGAGATGGACCTTTTTCTATTTTAATTTTAAATCTTGAGTCCATCTCAGAATACACAAATTGTTAGCTGAATTGCAAAGAAATGTGATATGACTCCTTTTGATGCCGAAATGAAGATTGAGACAAGATCAAAGTGCAATTGAAACAGGAGGATGCTAATGGAATATCACATGGCAGAGAATTCTCATGCTTTTGGCAAGATGGCTAGACAAAATCATATATTCTACACATTTAAAATTAAGTAGAACTATTAGGGGGAGTCTCAAGAACCGGATTTTTAATTGAAGCTGATAAGATGAAAGGTAGATGTCATAGATTGTTTAGTGTCCATGATGCAACCTAGAGGTATATTTACTAAGTATAATTCTCAAAAGACACATACACGAGAATCAAACGAAAAGCCCTCTTAAGAACATACACTAAAAAGTTTATTAAAAACCACTTTAACTGTTACAAATACACTGTAACTTTAATTTTAAATCCCATTTAAGCTTTATCCCTACACGCATACATTTTAATGCTCAACTATCAATGCAACTGTTTGGATTCTTAAATCTCTTTATATTTAGTGGATAGACACAGTACAGCAACATCCACAAAAAATTCCAGAAAATTACTGCCCCAAAATAGGTCATACATTGATAAATGTGAATAGAAAAACTAAAAGATCTTAATAAACTTGGCAGTTGGCATCAAGATTGAATACCAGTCGAAACGAGTTTTGAAAGATAACTAGAAAAATGAGTACATGCATGGTATATTAATAATTCTTGAATTCAATATGAACAAATGCCAAAAACAAAAAGCATCAAACAACATGAAATGCGTTGACAGTTGAGAGAAGCTTTGAACGTTAAAAACTAAAAAGTTCAGGATCTTTTGTTTTACCTGCTGGAAATATCTAAAATAAGTATTTAACATCATAAGTGAAAATGATTGTATACATGGAGGGTTAATCATGAAAAATTACAAAGGTATCATACCATCATCTATATGTAAGATAAGTATTTAGTAATTCATTAATGATTTGGTGTAGCTGGAACACAGAATTGGGGTTTGTTCATGACAACTATTTGCTAGTTCAGGCAATTCATATGTTCTTAGAGAAAGTGCATTGGAGTCTCTGTTTTTTGCTGTCAAACTCTTTTTGCTTTTTCAGTAGAAAAGTCAAGAACAGGAAGATGATGGTCTGGAAATTACAGCGTATTCACTTTAGTAGATTGTCCAAAGCAATGACTAATTTGAAGTACTTGTGAATTAAAACCTGAGCTTAGCAAAATGACTAATAATGAGAACATACTTCAGATAATGGAAGCTAATCTGGAGCAAGTTTTGGAGGCAATGGGGCTGGAAAATGCAGTTGAACTGACTGATGACATAGGCACAGCTGATGCAATGCTCGCTTTAAATTCTAAAATCAAACAGAATTCATGGATTAAGGAAATGGCTAAATATCGTCAACTACCTGTATTTGTAATAAAGGTAATTCAGTTAAGTTTTATTCTAATTATTTCTCTTAGTGAATGTTATTGCTGATGAAAAATGTTAGAATCAAAGTAGCTTGAGATTAGGTAAACTTATTTATTTCTATATTATCATATCTTGCAAGGATTGAAATAAAAATTCATTTTGTGTTATGCAGACAAATACAACAGCACAAATGGCAAGGGCAATGCGTGCCATTTTCGGGATGGAAAGTTTGGGAACTCCTCTGAGTTCATCTAACAGATTCAAGAATGGTAACAGGATTTCAGATGAAGCAGCAGATAAAAGAAATTCATCAGAAGAGATTGATGCTTTGGAGGTGCACATTGTCAGCCCACAAAGTTGTTTGTCTTATTAATCTTTAAGTTAATTATTTGAAATTTCTGGCTGTATACAAACATTGAGATTTTGTAAGGAAGTGTCTTAACTGATAGTGCATCTGTATACACTGTATTTGCAGTCCTTACTGATGGGCTTAAGGCTTATCGGGTAATTTAGATAGAATGATGTACATCTCATGCACAATAAGTAACAGTTAAAAATCAATTTACAATTTAACTTTGATGAAGAGGTTGTGTGGGAAAGTCAAACTGGGCGGCTCAGCAAGGGTAAGTTGGCTTTGAAAACGCGAGTGGGCATGCAAATTAAAATGAAGAAAAGAATAATCATTCAAGCCATCAACTGCCTAGATGAATAAATAATGTAACTTAATGTTACATGAATGCTGAAGTCAATTTCATTCATCAAAACTTTAAAAGACTTTAAAGGGTATAAAATAGTGAATTTTTTTAGAATTGCATGTATCTTTGCATTGTTTACATGTGTGGATGATTCTTTGTCCTTAGTAAAGCTACTCCCGTCTAAGGTGGTGTAGAAATATTTATCAAATTTTGAGAAGAAAAACTTTTGTATTAAACTAGACATAAGACTGTAAAGTCTCAGAACACAATCTGAATAAATCTGACAAGTTTATGAAGATACTGGGAATGTAGAGAGACAGCATAAAATTTGGAGATCGGTATTCTCAATTGTAATAAATTTTCTCCAACAAATCATGCAGAAGACTAACACAGCAAGACTGGTGGTCCCATAGGCTATTCTTAGCCTCGTGGCCTTTAAAAGCTATTCATTCATTCATTCATATCACCAAGAATGGGGACAAAGGTAGTAATAACAACTTTAGAGTGAAAACTGTAGGTGGGGCCCCTGCTGAAATCCGGGGAACTCATTATCCACCTCAAGAAGACCTGGAGGAATTTGGGAGGTAAGATTCTCAGGTGACGCTTATTCTACAATGTAGAAATCATAGGAACAAAAATGTTTGTCACCAGAGATCTGACCGGTAGTGGAAATGTTGAACATTATATCTGCAAGCTGAAGGAGGGGATGCTGATTTGTCTATGCATAGATCTCTGGCTGTCCAAAAACTATTTGAGGACAGATAGCAGATAACTTAAAGAACATCCATGGTTGGAGCCAGGAAGGTTGTTTGAACTTTGACTATCCTCTTTGCCAAAAAAGAAAATAGGGAAATTTTATTTCCCAGGGGTCCTTGGTTTATGGTCTAGACTGTTCATTAAGAATTAGACTTTCAAGTTTTAATCCAAGGAAAAAGATTTCCACAGTTGCTCCAAATTTGGATACCATTATTCACTCTTCTACTGGAATTTTGGAATGACTTATCATCCAGGGTAATTGATTACACTCTTGGAATCTATGTTATGTTTTGGTTTAGCTATATACTAAACAATAGGGACATATGTTCTTATCTGTGTAAATCTCTAACTAGATAAGCTGTTACTAGTGGAAATAAATCTTAAAATTAGAGGATATATAGGAAGAACCCATTGACTAGGAGAGTATTTCTTATAAATTTCATCACATTTACGAGTGTGGATACCCACTGCACAGTTGTCCTCCTGCACCCCTATAAGAACAACCTTGCAAATCATTAATTATGTTTCCTACTACTTAGATTTCTGTGCTACCAGCAAAGGATGGACAACAGGTTCTTGCAAAGGAAGTGCAGCAACCTGGTCCAACTAAGGAATTGCAAAAAACATTCTCTTTATGGAAAGGATAACAAACATCATCAACCAAGGTCAAATGTTAATTTGCAGCACATTAGGAACTATCAGCAAAGAAATAAAGTGCAAAGAAGGCAGACGGGAAATCTGAAGATATCAATTCTTCAACTGATTCCATATCCTACATCAACAGAACCTCCTGTTCAATCAACCCATTAACTGTATGTTAGTCATACCATAACCATTAATAATCTTACTATCACAATGACCTATTTTGCCTCATCATTATGAGCAAAACAAAATTGTAATGACGAAGGCTAGTTTATCATGGTTTAACATGTAACACGATTGTATATTTTGTTTTGCAATATATTGTGAATTTTAATTGTCTTCTATAAGTAGAGACCATAATATGAGGATAGATAAGTAGGTTTCTAATTTATTCTTGTTTATCAGGAGGCAAGACTAGCCATTGAAGATATTGTAATCCCAAAGGGGCAGCCTGTTGAGCTCCTCCCAAGGTGTTCTGAAATTATAGCTCTTCAAATGAAGCTCGTAAAGGATTACAAATTAGCGGCAGAAAAGGCAGGAGCAGAGTCAAACTCAAGACTTCGAGTCCTACCACTACATGCTTGTACTAAAGAGAGCAATATTTCAGATACGAACATGGAAGAAAGACATGGAAACTCCTTGGAAGATGTGGATGTCAGTAGGACATCAGGTACCACTGTTTCCAGACTTCCTTTGTTACCTGACTAGTGAAACTTAAGATTATCTATTAAAATCCTCATGTAGTTTATACATGCCAATTTCTACCATAATGTATTTATTCATGGCTTATTATTCATTTGTAGGAAGAGAAATATTTGTGTATATCTTTTACTGTAATCAATGCAAACAAAAACTTGTCCATTGACATACTATTGGATGTTGTCCACTGAAAACATCTTTGTTATATTTGTTGCATTCAGATGATGTCTCATGGGTGACTTGTTGCTCATATTTGTTAAAGATGAAAACCTGTTTTGTTTTCTGTGTATTTATTCATTTCTGAAATACAGAAATAAATATATTAAGCACAGAAGTTTAAATAGTATAAGGACATGTTCCTTCTTGCTACAAACAAAAAGAACTAGTCATTCTTGTATTCAGAAGCAATAACTGTAATGGTAACATAAGTTGCTTGCAGGAGAGTGTATAATGTGATTGGCCTGGGCTGATAGGTCTTTGGGGAGTAATTCGTGGCAGCTTCAAAATATTACCACCTGCAACAGATTCAATATGTTTGAAGATGGTTGATGTGTTTCTTCACAGTTCTTGTAAACTTGCAATATATATAAAGAAGTAGCTGAATTCTGATATTTGCCACATCATTGGAAGTACTGATTTTCAAGATCGTAGAACAATCATACATAGTAGTTTGCTTATACCGTGCCAAGATTCAGTTTTTTACAGCAGCAAGTAATAACTAATGTCACATTTTGAATATTCAAACTGAAAAAACCAATAGCACTGATGAACATATAAGCTTGAGAATGCAATATTGTATTGGGATTAACTTATAAGTTATTACCATTGGCAATAAAATTAGACTAATACATCCCCCCCATAACATGTAAATAAATGCTTGCATAAGGGATGATTCAATACAATGCTTTTAGTATTTACTAGGAGGTCATGTTTCTTTTACTTTAGATTGGATCCTGAATTCCTGACCCATCTTCACATTGGCATCATCTTAAACATTGATTTTCTTAGCTGATTCATGATGGTCAAACTGATTCCTTTGATCAATCTCTTACCATTTCCAATCCTTCATTGCAATCTTTTAGACATAATTCTTCTTCTATAGAGTGATCTGCATCTTCATAAACTTCGTTATTCTCAATTTTGCTGGACTGGTATGTCTTTGCTCTTTTTAGTTCCTTATTTAGGCTCAGTTTTCTTTGCCTTGAGCTTTTTGGAGAAGGTGTATTTACACTCCCACTGCCCTCTTTTATTGTACTTCTTGTAGTCCCATTGGTTAATTTTGTACTTTAGTGGACATTACTATTTAAACTTAAAGTAATGTTTTTGATAATGGTAAGCAGGGGTTTTGAAAGGGCCCAGACCCTTGTACAAGAGAGAGATAAAACAATGAAGCCCACAGATCAACAAAGAACAAACACAGACACTAACAACACAACAGCCGCACTACAGCAGCAGACAAACAAGGGGCAAAAACCCAAAAACAACCAACCGAAAATTAGGGTGGTTTGAAGCCAAATTGCTCTAAAGATTTTTGAGTGTAATCACCCAGCTGTTGAAATTTTGCTCAAATCTTCCTTTCTTGGGAGCCCCCTTTTCGCTTTGCACCTCCATCGTCTCAAACTTCTCCTTACTTCTCTCATCCTCAAAAGAGGTCTTGCAAGTATTATCTAGCTTGTCCATAAAACTGAAATCCTTCTGCTCTCTCTTTTTTGGGTGCCCCTTTTTCGCTCTGCACCATCGTCGAAGGAGTCTTCAACATAGCTTCAGGGTAATCCTTCTCCCTACTTTTCTCCTTCAGCACATCCTCATTAGTGGTCTTGCAAGCACTATCAGATGCTTGCCCTTATTCCTCCACATGGAATGGTTTATGTTGAAGCTCGGGCAACTAGTTGCAGAATGACCCATTTTGAGGCAACAATCGCAAATAACTAAAGAGTTCTCGAAAACAATCTGTTACACCCACTTACCCAACTTGGAAGATATAGTAATTTGAGATGGGATCACCCTATCCGCCTCCACAAAAACACAAAATCTAGCGAACAACAAACATCTCTGGAATTTCGTAATTGGATCCGCCGCAATGTATTGTCCAAAGGCTTTTGCAATGCCCCTAAAAACCTCTTCGCCCTAATATTCTAAATGGAGCCCTGGCAACCTGACCCAGACCGGAAACTTGTAGATACAGTCTTCCTCTGGGTTGAAGCTAGGAGACCAGATTTTTAAAAAGACACCATTTTGCCCTTGTAACCAGGGACCGCCCAGAAGAATCCTTGAACTATCTTCAGGATTAGAAAATGAAAAAAAGGAAAAAATTATTCAGCAAGGCTATCACCTCTATTGCCCTCTAATCTTCCTTTTTCGAAGCACCCATCTTCTGACCACGTCTATATTGGGACGATTGCCGCAGAATCTCCCAACAAGAGAGCTCCTGAGCTAAGCAGCTGATCTCTCAATAATAGAGTCAAGAATGTATATCTGAGACTCCCCAGAAGTAGCTGCAGAGTTCGAAGCCCCTGGCGAAGGACCTAGCCTAGGCGACATAACAAAGCCCTGGTCTTGCAGAGTAGGAAAACTCCCCTCTATGTCTGGAACCGCCTTAGGACCTTGCCATTCCATCGTAATAAGATTAGGCGGAGTGAGAGAAGCCACCTTAGAGCTTTTCTCATTCAAGCTAGGGCAGAGACCCGAAGTCTCAGAAATTTCTCCCGAGCCACCTGCTTTCAAAGTGTGATGTTCTGATATTAAGGCATTGTTTAAGTTAAAGATTTAAACATCATGATAAACAATGTAATTGCTTTCTTGAAATATGATATTTGTAGTATCCCTTCCATTGTCAATTCAAATGATAATTGTATGATATTTTTAATATAACATGATACATTTATATATTATTATATTTATAAATAATAAATATGAATATAAATATAAATATAAATATAAATATAAATATGAATATAAATATAAATATGAATAATATATATTATTATTATATTATATAAGAATAAATATAAATATTAACCATTTAAATATTATTATAATCTATAATTATTATAATGCTATAAATATTTAATAGTACAAATATATAAGATTTGATTAATAATGGTTATGCTGGCCACTGACCCCACCATTTTAAGTCATACATAAATAAGGCTGTAAGAAATATGTGAATTGGGATATAAGTAACCTATTCCAAGATATACGACTAAGATTGGTGAAATAGCAATTAGCATTAAGGCTGCAATGAATTAAAGACATAAACAAAGGATGCGATTCCACAAGACTAAAGTTACATTATAATATCAGCGGATAACAAATTAGTAAATGGATAGCAGCGACTAATATATGATGACAAGGAGCGATTTGTATAATGTACAAAGGCAGCAAAGGGAGCGATCAGAAACTAATCACTGATCAAAGGGGATACGAATAGTATCCAAGGGGCATCGATTTGTATTAGGTAGTAAATAAAATCAGTTGGTACTAAACAGCAGCGATCAGGTATAAGGATCGTGTCTCTTTTAAAGGGTCATCTCTCTTCCAAGAGATGCCTCTCTTCATAGAGGTTTTAAAGTATAAGTTTAGATTGGTGGGAGCAAAGGAGGATATACATGGACATTGAAGAATAAATATAATATTGAATCAAGAGGAAATGGAGATATAGATCTGCAGTTAAGGTATATAGGCAGAAAGATACATTTTATATGTAGCTGAGCATAACAGCAAGGAAGAAGGGAGATTATATCTCTGGATTGAATATATATATGTATATTTCTGATATACGGATCTACATTTGAAGTACGAAAAGAAGAATAAATTATATACAGCAGTAGGGACAATCAAGAAAGAACAAGTCTACAATAAATCAGCGAGGAAAGCATACGTCTGCAGCAAATCGATAAAAGGGAAGGCAACAGGTATATTAATAATCATGAAATCTGATAACATAGTTGTAGTCTCTTTCAGATTACATTACTTGTGTAGAATGGATAAATGTGAATCGATAGAATATGAAATGTTAATACAACATAGATAATAATGTTAGCATTTATTATGTATCAATGAATAATCATCTTTAATGTATTTCAGAGGTAAGTAATATTGAACCTCATAATGGAGGAAGGGAAGGAATCGTAGGTAAGAGGGTATAAGGTTTCCATCTAAGTATGCCACCTTGGATGGATGTCAAAGCCCTGCCATCAAGGCCAAGAGGGTCAAAGTCCCGCTCTTGGGCTTAGATCGGATAAACTGAGAACTCCGCTACGATCCCCATACCATTCCTACCATGATGAGTTATTAACTGTAAGGGATAAGGCATGGATAGGAAAGCAAGACAAGCACTCTACTAAGTACGCCACTTTGGTGGATATCAAAGTCCTGCCACCAAAGCCAGGAGGGCCAAAGTTCTGCTCTTGGGCTTAGTATGGGTAGCTGGGTCAAACCTATCATGCCCCTACCCCTATGCTCCAAAATGTGCTTGATAGTAATAGTAATATTGGAGTTATATTCTGAGTTTAATAAATGCTTAGCTAACCCTAACAATGGCATTAGTTTATATATATATGCACTTGGGTTTTCTATGTGATGAGTGCAGGATTTATATTCAAGAGCATAATGAAGAAATAACTACCTATAAGTCATCCTCCTAACCCTAATTTATTGTAATTGTGATTGTAGGGTTTAATCTATGGAAAATCTAGAAGGGGACATTACATGATAATTTTGAAACCCTAACCCTAAACTTGTGGTATTTGAATTTTTAGAGTAAAATTAGAATTGTTCCAATAGGGGACATTACACAAAGGTAAACCCATCTTGGAAGATACGCAGGGATTCAAGGTCCCTTCCTCACCAGATAGACCACCGGTGTTATCCACAGGGCAAGAAGCCCCCTCACACACTCCATTCACTCGTGCAGAGGGAAGAAGGAACCCTTTGCGGAGACCATGGCCCTCAGCACCAACAACAACCGCCCTCTTTGTGTTTTGCAGAACTCCTGAATCCATGCAAGAACCCTCACGGTTCTTCCTGGAGGCAGTAGAACCGACGCTCTTACAGGCTTCGAGCCATAAATCGAGCAACCGAACATTATCTTCCTCCTGGAATGACCCACACCAATCTTCAACATCTCCTTCGCTGTCTGGATCAACCTCAAAGCCGTCCTCATCAGTCTCTCCCCCATCAACGCCCATAACGCTCCCGTCCTGCACTAGTTCGAACGAGTTCCCACTCGAACCCCTGCTTTTCTCTAACATCCGCTCAAAAATGGTATTGTGTGATCCTATTTAAAGTAATGTTGGTAGCATGAGCATCATACACTTTGGAACCATACTATTGTTCACCCCAGTTTTCTTCAATGGAAGACATAGAATGCTGCTTTAATTTTACACCGTGAATAATCCTTCTCCATCATGCACAACAAAGTCTCCTTCAGGAATTGGGATCAAGATGCTTGTCTTTCACTCCTATTAGCTGCAAAGGTAGCAGAAGTCATATGAGTCTAGCTTTATGATTGCATCGTTCATCAGCATTAGACACTTCAGCATGTGGTTCAGGTTGTGGAATGCTTAGTATGGTTTAAGCATCCTAAGGAAAAAACTTCAATGCTGATTTTCATCCTAGGGAAAAATGTTCAATAGTTTATTGATGAAAGATTGAGAGGTAAATAACAGATTTACATTGAAACTTGATCTTTCAGCTGCAATTATGCAATTACTGTAATTGATATCAAGACGACCCATTCTTTTAAACAGCATATGGCTAATGACTTGTTTTAACAGGAAGCTCCTATTGTTTCACTATGACTGGATCTAACACTGGCCATCTACTGGTGTCTTGATGAGTTCCATATTCAATGTTTGACAGTTCCTCTCATTCCAAGACTGTTAATAGTCCAATATGGTAAAGATTAGCAAAGGGAGATGGTGTTTATTCCACATCAAAGTTTGGTTTCTTATATTGATATATCGTTCACCTGCCATATTAATTTGAAATGTAAACTACTATATTATTTTGGTCAGATTGTTTTATATTTTTCTGATGATATGGCTGATTGTTTAATATCTGTTGCTCATGTTCACCACTGTCCATGTGCTGAACTTCTATCCTAATATAATTACAACTTTTACTGATTAATGGTGATGCACTCTTTGCAAGTTTTAGATGTTAATGCCTAGGTTAATCAATTCATATGGACTATGGCTTAATGAAAAATGATGCACTGGACTTCGATCTAGGCATTACTCTAGTCTCATGAAGCCGTTTTGGCTAGTTCAAACCTTGAAAGAATGCACTGTTAAACTAATATATTGTGCCATGCTAGAAAGAGGCTGTGCAATGTATATCTTCCTATGCTATGTTAGAGTTAATTGCTTCACAATGTGTTTACTGTTTGTGCCATCCCTTGCGGCTGGTTCAATGACCTATAATGGTTGACCATGATATTTTGGAAACTGCACGTTCACATTGGCATACCCAATTGCTATGTTGGGACTACTATTAAGGTGCACAGCCATGGTCCACAAGCATTGGTTTTGGTTGTGCCATATCCTGTTTTGGCAACATAATGATCTATATGTTGTGGCTCTTTATTTTGCCTGGGCAATGCTCAATTCATGCTGTGCTGTCATTTTACTGCTATGCTGCTACTCTCCTTTACTAGGCTCTCATCATGTATAATTGCATAGACATTGCATACTGAGTTACTATGTCATAGTTGAATTGGAAATACATTTCTTGCATTGGTTGTGTATGAATTTTTACATGGTTATTCTGTTGAACATAGGCTTGCAAACATTTGTTTAAGATCCTCATTTGAATTGCATTGTGTTTAACATGTGTGCATTATTTTTGAATTTGCCACGCTGCACTAAAATTTGGACAAAGTGGGGTTCTTTAAATTATTGACTGTGTAATAGTTCTCAAATGCAACATAATAATGTTACAGGTTGCCCATGCCAAGCTTTGGCTTGTGCAACATATTAATATTGGTTCATAATGTAAAGTTGATCACACATAATAAAACATAGAGTGGTATAAACAGGGATGTTACAGGTTGCCCATGCCAAGCTTTGGCTTGTGCAACATATTAATATTGGTACATAATGTAAAGTTGATCACACATAATAAAACATAGATTGGTATAAACAGGGATGGTGGTTTGCTGTTAATAGTGTGGGCTTTTTTTGCTTTGTTCCACCTACTATAGCTGTGGTTTTGCTACTTTATTTTACCCTGATGGTTGATCTGTTACTATAACTTCTGCTATGTACAGTGTTTATTGTCTATTCAAAACCAACAATCTTAATGAAAACAGTAACCTTGTGGCCATTGACCAATTATGCTTCCCTTAATTATAGAAATGGTATTGGCTAAATCATACTTGTGAAGTCCAATATTTGTGCCGTCATGAAAATGGAACTTGAGTTACAACAACTACACATCACAAGAATTAAATTCCTATTTGCTAGTTTTGGTTAGGATGCCAATGCAATTATCATAAATTAGTATAGTGTTTTACAATCACTCATTTATGATCATCTAATTATTTTTAAAACAAGTGCTAAATTGTGCACTTGGCACACATTTTGAAGGATATTTTAATGAGTGATTGATGGATTATGCAATAGGGTGGATGTGATGCTAAGAATTTCGAAATAGTTATTCCACATCACTATTGTTACAATTTATATAATCATCTAGTAGACCAAAGAAATTGTTGCATATGTTAATGATGATTTCATGTTACAAGGGTTCATTATTCTAAAAGTTGAAATATTCATATTGTTTTTATTGCTCATTTTAGTTAAAAAAGACTACATTTTTTCATATTGTTTATTTGCAAGGTATTAGTCTTTTTATACTTCTTTGGTGCTCATTGACTATCTTGAAATGAAGATGGGTAGTCATGCAACAAGTAGGAAGCTGTCAAACTAAAAAATAAATCTTTTTCTTAGTGATTTTCTTTTGCTAATAATATACTAATATCTTCAGATCATTTGATTTTTTTCATTATAGTAAAATTTATTATTGTTTTTCATATCTTAATTTATTGTAATATCTTGCAAAATTGACAATTAGGTCTGACTTCTTTTCCAAAATATGAATGAACAACTTCGAATCAGAAATGTAGTAAATTAAAAGTGTACTAATTTTACCAAAAAAATGGTCTAATGAAACCTTGATGTTGCACTAGAGAAACCAAAGAACAAATGTAGAAATTGCTAAACCAATTAGATTCTTATGGCATTGTTGAAAACAATAAAAAAGTAAACACCTAACCTTACTTGATAACAAAGTCAAACATTCTGCAGAGCTGATGAGATACAAAGGCGTGAGGACACATCCTTGGAGTTTGTATCTTGTAAAAATGAGAAATCCTTAGTCTAAGAAAAGCCAATGGGTTGGGACATTTCATACTTCAGAGAAGACTGTTTATCCTTATGATATGGCTAGTAGACCCATTACAAGTATCAATGCAAACTCAATTTGCTTCTACATAAATTCAAAGCCAAACAATTTCAATGCAAAGCAACCTATTCTGCTCCTCGATTTTGACATCTGGCTTCAAATTACAGGCAATCTTGATTCAACTTATGAAGAAGGTGCAAGTTACATTATCTGATTGTACTTCGAAAAATCCAACCCTTACGATCAAGAACAATTATAAATTGCTTGGAAGTGTTTGTAGCAATTTGCATCTTCATGTCCCTATTTCTACAGCACCAAACAACAAGAACAGCAAATATTGCAATTCCATTTCGTTGATAAGTGTATAGTTTGGATACTTCTCCTACTAATCCTAACATCTCTTCTTCATGTGCAAGTGAATTTAAAAAAAATGTTAATATTGCATCTTAAGTGACTTTTGGTTTTGCTATAGTTTAGCAATATTTAATATATTTGTCATTATACAACAATGTAGTTGGATTCAACATGAAAATCTCTATAGATTGATTTTTAAAATATATTCTAAAACATATGCAAACAGAACATATTTTCTATTTAACAACATACAATATATGTCCAAACAAATCATACATTATGTGTTATTCAATTTACATGCACAAACAATATTTGAATGATTTTTGAAATCATTGAACAAAACAACTATAATTAGATATGTTTATTTTTTGCTATATATGAACTCAATAATGCATGTTGAATTCCTTCCTTCCGGAGCTAGTAGGGAGTGATGATCCAACGGTCTTGTTCACTGCTCCAATCACATGATCATCATTGACACTATGATCACTTTTGAATGTAACCACACTTAGTTATTTGTATTGTATTCATATATAACATTTTCTTATTGTCATATTCAAAAATTTCAAATTGTAATATTAACAATGTTTGAATCATAACCAATTTTAAGATGCACCACCTTTGGTTTATGATCTTTGAGTTTTTATTTGTCAATTCAATTTGCTATATGCATTTGTGTTATTTATAAAAAAATATAATAGCTTTTTTATTTTTTATTTTACTTTAATAGTGTTTCTTCGCATTTTGTATTTAATTTGGACTCAACTTGCTTGTTATTTGTATTTTTTACTTAGCTAATATAACAATATTGTTTGATAGTGATGAGTAATTAGAACTAAGAATTGACTTCATACATACTACATATACACCACCTTTTCCATATTTGAATATTAAAAGCATTGTGCTCCTTTCAAAAAAATGAAAAAAACAAGAGCATCAATAGGCAAAAAAAAAAAGATCATAGATGTAGAAAACTATGAATTGACAAATCAATCTCAAATCTGTAATATCGATTATACATTAAAAAAATAAAGGATCGTGTAAAATTAGCACATTTAAATGCAATGTAGGAGATTGTTTGTTTGACTCATTAGAACTCCATTTTTGTTACACATCAATTCAATTATACAATGGAACTATAAATTACTTCTCGAGTTGCTTTGCAAAAGGTGATATAGAAGCAATTACCTCATATAATTATGAATTAGATAGTCACATATTACATAATTTACACAGTATAGAAAATGTTGAAATATACCTACATAGAATGAGAATTTTTGCAATGCCAGTTACAAATGACAGAAGTTGGACTATGGGGAGATATTTTTCATTCGTTGGCTATCCAAGTGGCTAGGCATATAAATATGTCTAGTCAATAACAATATGGAAATAAATAATTACATTTTAATTAGTCATCCCATGGACAATCAGACTCTATCCTATTTCATGATTCAAATCCTCTTCATGGACATTTTGAGCCACTTTTATCTTATCAAATGCAAACAATTAATAGCCAATCAAATATCATATTCCGTAAAATAAAACAATCCATTAGGACTAATCAACAACATCAAATTGGTTACTCTATAAAAAGACAAAAGAGAAAGCATAGCAACACTACATCACTTCGCAAAATCAAGCAACAAATACCACTAATAAGAAAACGATATATAGAACCTCCAAAAAGAGGATTTCAATATCACCAATAATATTATTCCAAAAAAAATTCAAGACACCAAGACATGCATGTGTAATTTGTCAAATGTTGCATTTCAAAAAATACACCATGACTTTCAAAGACAAAGAAAACCAAAATATATTATAAACTAACAAAATAAAGTAACAATATATCTACAAATTCTATTTGTCACACATGCCAAAAAATATTGAAGTAGTGCAAGTTTCCTAAATATGCAGCACTAGATCATAACCAATGAATAAACCATTACAATATATAAAAATGCTTTCACAACTATAAAGAACCACTTGTTTCACTTAGGATTGCATTTGCACAAATATGGGAGCTAGGGTACAAAAGATCTCAAATAGAATTGACTGGATCTATTATCAATGTGCTAGTCAACATGAACATTATACAAAAAACATTACCATGATCTATCAATGAAACATCAACAATTGCTATTGCTCTTAAAAGACGACTACAATATAAAAATACATATCAAAAGAGAATGGTATGATCAACTATTAACATGAAATCTTTGAGTCAATTAAACAAAACAAAACTATAGAAAATAGAAAATGTTCAATTAAACAAGGATTGGAAACAAGCTCTTGAAATCAATCACAAAAATGACACAATGAATGAACTTCATACAAGTGAAACTAATTCCGAAAATGATATAGACCATCAAAACCCTTGTGAAACCTTGATACATGGCTTCACTGAATCTAAATGTATACATGAAATGCAAGACAAAATTATAGAAGTTGCACCAGTAGAAGAACATTGTCCTATTTGAATCTTTAAGGATAAGTCTGCCGAAAAAATGAATTTCCCTACACTATTCTTTGGCAACTTGCATAATGATGACATTCTTAAAAATTTCTCATACCAAAAATTGCATAGTGGGAACTACTACTATCAAATAGACAATTTGCTCATCATACAACTAATCTATTTTTTAAAACTATCAAAATACTCATACATCAAGTTCTATCTACAATATGGATAAGAATATGTAAAGGCTGGCTAAAAGGTAGAAAGCTAATGGCAAAATATATCAAACACAAACCTAACCTAGAAAAGATACTCAAATTAGACATTTGCTATTTTGATTTTAAAAGAATAAGACTATCTCTAGATTAATTGCACCAATTAAAAACGTGTTTTCAATGATTCGACAACTTGGACTACTTACATTTTTTATTACATTTACTAGTGCTGAATAGTATTGGGAACCCCTATCAAAAACATTTGAAGAATTACATAATATATATCACCAACATAAAACAATAATATGATACAAAAAATGAAAAAAATAAATTTCATCACATCAATAAAGATCCTATGACATGTGCATGTTATTATAAATATAGAATGAATACAATGAAGAAATTGATATTCATAGATGAGTCTTTCTTTGGAAAAGTTTGACTATTTCTCTATAATTGAATTTCAAAACCGTGGCAATGAACATGCCTATTTTCTTCTATGGATTAGATATGCACCAATCTATGGCAAAGATAGTACTGCAAATATTGAATAGTTTATGGACAAGTACATGACCTGTAACACTAAAAATCTACATCTTGGCATAGCTATAGTACACAAGCATTACTATACGAAGCAATATATGAAATAAAAACGACAATCTTATAAACACAATTTCCCATTCCCACCAATGAAGAAAACTATAGTTCTTGAACCATTAAAAGACAATGAAGTTATAATTTCCACAACAAAGAATATCTTTTTCACATTACAAGAATCTAATTATGAAAAATCGTTTCTCCATTCAAATGTTTCTAAAAAGAATTAATATTGTATACCAGGGTAAAATTTAACAAAGATCACACCATGCAAATCAAGATTAAAAACCCAGATACCTTCAAGAAATCTAACCTAAGTGATTAAAACAACATGCAACATAAACGAGATCACCTAGATGCTTCGATTCCTTGGTTCAATTATGATTTGTTGATTGCTCATGTCTTGCAGCACAATAACGAAGATGGAGATTGATAGATGAGAGAAAGATAGGTAGGAGTTGATGGATGAGGTAGAATTTCGACAGAGTGTCAATGCTTGAGAGATTCATCCATGCCAAATGGATTAAAAAATTGGGTTTAAATAGACAAATATGAGAGAGTGGAGGGATAAAGTTTTCCATTTCATGAGTGAATTGAATTGGAAAGTTGCATTGTGCAACTTAGGAAAATAAAAGGAAAGTGGATGAGTGATTAGAGAGATGAATTAGAAAGTAGTTGAGTCATCTAAAGAGATAAATAGAAAGTGAGAAAAATGAGTGGAGAAGAAATTGGTAAGTGGATCAAGTTAACTTGTGAGGAAATTAGAAGGTAGGTAAATAATTTAAATAATTTAATATTATTTAAATTATGAGGAATATGAGGATAAAATGATAAATTAAATAAAATATTTATTTTATTTAATTTAAGAGGAAAGTGGACCAAATAAATAAATATATTTATTTAATAATGGTGAAGGATATGATTAAATTAAATAAATGTTGAATTTATTTAATTTAATAGAGGAAATGTTAGTTAGGATGGCGATGGGCTATTTAGGGCAAAAAATGCTACAAGATGCAATGTTATGACAAGTGGACATTTTTGAGTGTCTACATTTTGCCCCTCTTTGAGATGATGTTTGAGATGATGAGATTTGTATCGAGGAACATCATTTGAAAGAAGCTAAGATATGGACAGAAGAGAAAGAATGATGATGCAACGAAAGGATGAGGATAGGATGATGATGCCCCCTCAAGAGGATAGGCGAGTTGGACAAACACGGGTAGGCTCTCGAAATGAAATGGATTGGTCAAGGAAGAAAGATGAGGAAATGGATAGAAGAAAAGGAAGGATACGTTATGCTGCAATGAAAGTAAGCAACCATATGTTTGATATAGCACAAGACGTTATGCACCAGGATATAAGGACCAAGGTGATGATGTGTCCCATGCCCCAGCATAATACAACCTTGTCTAGGTACAAGATATGAATATTAGCCGGGAAGATACAGATGCAAATGCAAGATAAAAATGATAACACACACAAGCAAGCATGCATGCACAAATGATACAAAAACAAACAAGGTATTGCCCCTGTCAAGATGTAAACCGATGATTGATTGCTGATTGATTGATGATGATGAGAGTGTTGTCATGGCAGGGAACGATATATCCCTAGAGCAACACAAGGATGATTGATTGATGATTGATTGGGTTTACAACAAGGCTAGGATCAAGACCAATGATGCAATTGGATAATTTGACAAGCTTGATTAACTTGATTGGTATGGTTTTAAGGATGACTTGCTTTGCATTTGAGTTTATTTCTTGGATGATTGGAAGAAGAAGTGATGGAAGAATTATTTTGAAAGATTGATTGGAGATAGATGATAGAACAAAATGATGAGAGAAGAAAGAGGAATATCACCTTGTGCCTAAATCTGGGCACTTCCTTCGTACTCCAAACTATCTACATACACGTATCCACAAGATCAAGGCATGTAATGATAGAGATGTGATGTAGTTCTGATTGGTGCTTTATTGTTGAG
This sequence comes from Cunninghamia lanceolata, assembly GCA_027924645.1. Taxonomy (NCBI): domain Eukaryota; kingdom Viridiplantae; phylum Streptophyta; class Pinopsida; order Cupressales; family Cupressaceae; genus Cunninghamia; species Cunninghamia lanceolata. The sequence continues at coordinate 5,276,886 of BSBN01000524.1, forward strand.
ATGATGAAAGGGGATGGATTGATGTGATTGATTGGATTGATTGATTTGGTTGCTGATTTGAATAGAAGTTTGGCTTGATTTGATTTAATGATTGATTTTGATGATTTGACTGATTTAATGACTTGATTTATTTTAATGAATGACTTTGATGATTGTTTGGATTTTTGTTGGATTTTATGATTTTTTTGTATTTTGGGAATATTTAATTTTTATGTATTATTTTTTTTTCAGGACGTTTTATAATTTTTTGGATTTTTGATATGTTTTGATATTTTTTTGGTTTCTTCAGGACATTTTATGATTTTTTAGATTTTTTTCAGGTCATTTTGTGATTTTTATGGAGTTTTTTAGGGCTTTTATGATTTTTTTTAATGTTTTTGGATGTTTTGAACGCCAATGGATTTACAACTTTGGGCAACCTTTATGCAAAATGCCAATGACAATGGAGAAAACCAAGTCTAGGTGAAAGGAGGTAAGTAGGTAGGATTAGGATGAATGGATAAAAGGATGGGTGGTAAGGGATGGAAAGGAAGACTCATGATAGATGGATGGATAAGAGGATAGGCGACATCAGATGCATGCATAAGAGAGCTAGGATGTGATCTCAAAGACTATGTCGCATGGGAAATAACATGCCCCATTCTAGATAGTATGCTTGGGATTTTTCATGACAAGGCTCAGGACGATAGGATAGTGATAGGATTGGGCTGATGACAATGGGATTATGATAGGAGGACATGATGGATCGGAAGGGATGAGGTATACCAAGAGATAACCAAAGCATGTTTCAATATTTTGCCCCCAATCTTTATCAAGATCAAAAGGAGGAAAGGGAAGATGAATGGACTCAATAGGATAGGTATGTGTATGCAGATGGATAAGGATGGTAAGATGGAGATGGTAGGATAAGATATGTTGAAAATGATAGGAGGATGAGACAAGGTGCCCCCAAGTATAGATGACATAGAAGATCAACTTACGCATGACGCTTGTTTGCCAGGTTTTCATCATGGTACTTATCTAGGGTGCCTGTTTGCTAGGTTTTCATCGTTGGAGGAAGGGATTTCTCTTTACTTTTTTTTTTGTTTTGTTTTTCATTTTGTTTTTTTTTTTTGATTTTTTTTTTTGAATTTTTTTTTTTGGATGGGAGAAGGTGGATATGGATGAAATGGACTCAAGTGTCTGGTTCCATGGTAGTCCTACTAGATGGATGTCGTCGCAATGGACCATGTCAAAATATGCTCATCAGATGTTGGTAAGGGATTGCGTGAAAGTGAGATGGAGTAGGTAGATAGCGGATTATGGAAGGTGCGATAGTGGATTATGGTGCATATTATATATGGAAGGATTTATGCATGGAAGATGGATGGAAGGCTTATGCAAAAGGATGGATGGAAGACTTATGCAAAAGCATGGACCATAGGGAAGTGATAGGGTAGATATGTAGGATATTGGACAAAGGATGGGGGGATAGAGGTATGTGGAAGTGTTGCAGGATGGAAAGGAATCATGACCGACGACTGCACACACCGTGATAAATATTGAAGCTTATGATGGGATGGTGGGGTAGGAAGCAATGGTGTTGTTTGCTTAGGAGATGGTCGATGGAGTGCTTTAGGGACCTACACAGACTTATTATTTTTTCAGATTTTTACTTTGCTTGTGGGATGGAGGATTTTGCTGCTTTTGGATGGAATGGACGGAAGGAGATGGTTGGGATTTGCGAGAGGTGGATGCCTCATTTGACTTGATGGCTTGTTTCTTAGGGACCCATACCATTTTAGTTTTTGACTTCACTTGTGGAGGTATGGGTTGGGATATATGCGGCTTTTGTGTAGCTTTTAAGGTAATTGCTTGTTGCTTGGGGACCCACACCTTTTTCATTTTTTCTTGGAGGTGTGTGGGTGTATGTAGCTTTTGAGATGGATTTTTCTTTGATTCTTTGGTAGAGGCATCTAAATTTTTATTTTTGAATCCCATGGGGTGGATGGAAGTGGGGTTGATGGAAGCTCCTTGTTTAGACAATGTGTGCATTTGTTGGCCATGATTGGGATTCTTAGAAGAGTTATAGATGGATGGATAAGGTGTTGGAAGTAATGGAGGTAGATTCGATGGTGGGATGTTAGGAGTTGGAAGAAGCGGAGGCAAATTGGATGGTGGAAGGTGTATGGTCACATGCTTTCGATATTTATAACATGTGGGAGGCGGAATGAGGACATATATGTTTTAGGTATATGATGGGGTTTGTGGTGGAAAGCTGTGGATTTAGGATGGATAGAGGAATTACCAACATCGTTAGATTGTTGACCTTGGGGTGTGTATCCAAGGCCAAATGAGCGTGGAGGGATCTTGACATGGATTGGCTCCAAAATACCTTGTTCAAGAGGGCCTAAACCTTTACCTTGATAGTTCATGTTTTGGAGGATGCGATGGACAATGGGACTAGGTGTAGGTGGAACACTAGACACGAGTTCCTTATTAAATGGAGAAGGTGAAATGGATAAATGTTGGTGGTGGTCTAAGGAGGAACACTCATGGATAAAGGTGGATAGACTAATAGGACATGATGGTGGAGTTGCGATAGGGTCGATGGTAGATGTGGAAGGAGGATCATTAGGATCTTTATTATGCTCATTAGGATCCAAGGTAAATGTTTGATCTTATATGCTTATGTGTTCTTGGGAGGCACATGTCTCATTATGAGAAATATATGTTTGCTCATTAGGGCTAGATGGAGGATGGATAGGAGCAATTTGGATACCTTGCTCAGGGATGGATATGGGATTACGGATAAGATCAAGGTGCTCATGGATAGCTTCTTCATAGGTAATATCATCTTGATCATGGAAGAGGTAAATGTTATGGATGGGTAGCATAGGTGGAATGTAAGAGATTTGATCTTGACTCAGATTAGGGACTAATGTTTCCACATACTTAGGATCATGTTCTTGATATACCTCTTGGGTGGCTTGAATTGTTTGCATGGAAGTGGATGACTCTTGGATAGGCTTTTGGTCAACAACATGAGGGTATGATAGGTCTTGATGTGGACTCATGGGATAAGTCTGTTCAATAAGCTTAATGGTTTGTGGACCACATAGTGGAGGAATAAGCAAGGCATTGGGAGAATCTGTGATAGGCTCATGAATGGGACTTTGATGACATGGTAATGATTTATTCCTCACTAATAGCCAATGGATCACATCCTCTGCAAGGGTATGGATAAATGGACAATATAGTGGATGGACAGTGATGGTGGAAGTTGAAGGCTTCGGATTAGGACTTGTAGGATGGACAATGGGATTAGCTGGGCTAGGACTTGGGCTAGATGGAAGGATAAGGGGATTAGATGGATTGGTTTTATCTAACCCAATCTTACCACAATCTTTTAGGTTCTTGATCAATCCTTTGAATTGTTTACAAGTGGATTTGAGATGGTCCTTACACCTATGGTATGCACAATATTCATCATCTTTATACCAATGGGGTTTAAAGTAGATTTCTTCAAAGGATATTACCGGTGGCAGCTCAATCAAATTTTCTTGGACCAATTGTTGTAGGGTCATCTCTAAGGGATCCTTTAGCGGAGGGCTTGATGGATTAGAAGGTTGACATGAAGGTTTTGGGAGAGGACTAGTTGACTCATGTGTTGGCATGTGCTCAGACGGTGATGGAGGATGCTCATAAGATGCTTGCTGTAGGTTGGTGTCTCCCTCGTCAAAGGCTATTAAGGCTTGCTACAAAGGCAAGCTTAGGGATACTTGCCTTATGTACAAAGGATCACTTAGACTTGAGTCAAAGGCTATTAAGTTTTGTTGCATAGGTGAAATTAAGTCTACTAGGTCTTGTGGAAAGAGTGGACTTGGATTCACTTGATTTATGTACAAATAGCAACTCAGATTTGCATGTTCATGTTGTGGGGGTTACTGATAGTCTGGTGAATATGTTTGATGAAGAGATGACATGGTAGGATGTGTAGGTTGAATGTGTTGGAAGTTATGATGGTGTTGTGGTGGAGGGATCACGTAGGATAATGGTTGTTGAGGGGTGGAGTGATATGGATAAGGATTGATACTAGAAGAAATGGGATAGGTTGGTGCGGGGGTAACATGATAGGTGGATGGATAGGGTTGATGTGACGATTGGATTTGGGATTGTTGGTATTGGATTATGGCTTGATGTCGTGGGAATTGTTGGTGTTGTGGTGGCGTAGGGATTGGTTCCTTTCTATATAGCCACTCAAGGGTATCAAGCATTCTTAAGGTGCCATAAGGATCATTCTCATAGGTCTTGTTTGGGAATGTCATGTCCATGTTTAGAAGTAGTAGATGACGATATGAGGATGTGGGATGAATAAGATGATTAGGATAGGAAATGGATGAAGGTGATTGGGTAGTGACTAGGATGAAGTGATCAGGCTGAAATTAGAATGATGACTGAATAGGATGATTAGGATTAGAGGACGTGGATGATGTGGCTTAGAATATGTGTTAGGATGAAATTGTTTGAGATTGTTTTGTGACAGGGATATTGGTTTTGACAGCTTTTTTTTTGGCAATTTTATGGAAAGCAAACAAGATAGAAGACACTCATACACAAGCCATGTTCAATCATTACATCCTAAGGCTAGGCAAAGGCTATATTTGTTGGATCCCTTAGCTGTGCTTATTCAAAGTGGGTAGCTCCAGGGTCTTGGCAGCATCGGCTCCCCTCCACGGCACTCACTTCTCATGCATACCAAGATCTTGGTTTCCCAAGGCTCGTCTCCCCACCAAACCTTAGGATTGTCCCTACAACCTCGGCTAAGAACTGCATGAGTTGGGGCGGCTTCAAAGGTCCCGCGGCGGCTTCAAAGGTCCCACCTTCTGCGCCAACAAATATGGGTTTTTGGCCACTAAGACATGGTTTTTAGTAAGGGTTTCCGTTCGGGTGGCTATACGTGTGGCAACACTACTCTTCGTTATGGAGTCTCCCAGCCCAAAGAGGTTATGCTCAATGGGGTGTTGGGGGAGGTTGGCTGTCGGTATAGCATATCAGCACCCGTCGCTTGCGACTTTCAGTGCTTTGACCTGTTTCCGCCCAGGTCATCCCCTTCTCACAATGGGAAGGCAGGCCCGCCTAAAAGTTAGCAACACGTTCTCGTAGGTTAGGTAGGGGGAGAGGATACTTGTATTACTACCTTGGGTGACAATCAGACTCAGCAAGCAAGCAAAGAAAAGAAAAGCAGGCACAATGAAGACAGATTGTTAATTTTAATGCCCAAGACCAAATGTGCCTATTCTAGTGATAAAAGATTGTTCGTCTTGGACTGCTTGAACCTGCAGAAGATAGATCAGTAGTTTATTTTCTCCAATCTTTGACAAGCGATTAGGACAAGCTGCACAGATAAATTGTTAGATGCCAAAGATGCGATTAGAAAAAAAACTTGAAAATGATGATCTGATATAGCCAAATAGATAATAAAAATAAAAAGTTTAGATGATTCTATGCAATTTAAAAAAAATCGTTAAATTTGGATGTGTTTTGCTCCAGTTATGTGCATTTTAAATTTGAAAGAACGCTGAAATTAGACAAAGAAATTACCTACTTAAATGATAGAATTACCTAAAGATATTGATGCCACTATGAAGTTTGCAAAGTCATCTTTCCAACGCCTATAAAAACGCAAAAATCTGATATGATATGCAAAAGTTATGGCAGTTTTAAGAAAGAAAACTATTTTAACTTAAAAAACCCTATTCACGGCTTGAAAACACTGTTCATGGCCTGAAAACACTGTTCTAGACCAGAATTACTGTTCACGCTGGAAACACTATTCACTGTCAAAAATACTATTCATCGCCGGAAAGCACTGTTCATCGCTGGAAATACTATCCACCGCTGGAAAGCACTGTTCACCGCTGGAAACACTCTTCATTACTAGAAAGCACTGTTCACCGCTGGAAACATTGTTCATCACCTTAGAAACATTTGTTTAAATTTGACCTGTAGTAAAAATGGTCAAATTATATGTTTTTTTTCACCTCTTGGGCCTTCTGGATGCAACCGTGATGTCTGTTTTAGGCCTAGAGATCACCTATAACAGATCCTTGCAGAAACTCACAAACAAAGGTTAGATGAAAACACAAATTTTTAAAGCAAAAAAAACTTGCAAAAACTGATGATTCAGTCCCACCGGGCGTTCCAAGATGTATACCAGGGTAAAATTTAACAAAGATCACACCATGCAAATCAAGATTAAAAACCCAGATACCTTCAAGAAATCTAACCTAAGTGATTAAAACAACATGCAACATAAACGAGATCACCTAGATGCTTCGATTCCTTGGTTCAATTATGATTTGTTGATTGCTCATGTCTTGCAGCACAATGACGAAGATGAAGATTGATAGATGAGAGAAAGATAGGTAGGAGTTGATGGATGAGGCATAATTTCGGTAGAGTGTCAATGCTTGAGAGATTCATCCATGCCAAATAGATTGAAAAATTGGGTTTAAATAGACAAATATGAGAGAGTGGAGGGATAAAGTTTCCCATTTCATGAGTGACAATTGAATTGGAAAGTTGCATTGTGCAACTTAGGAAAAGAAAAGGAAAGTGGATGAGTGATTAGAGAGATGAATTAGAAAGTGGTTGAGTCATCTCAAGAGATAAATAGAAAGTGAGAAAAATGAGAGGAGAAGAAATTGGTAAGTGGATCAAGTTAACTTGTGAGGAAATTAGAAGGTAGGTAAATAATTTAAATAATTTAATATTATTTAAATTATGAGGAATATGAGGATAAAATGATAAATTAAATAAAAAATTTATTTTATTTAATTTAAGAGGAAAGTGGATCAAATAAACAAATAAAATTTATTTTTTTAATAATGGTGAAGGATAAGATTAAATTAAATAATTGTTGAATTTATTTAATTTAATAGAGGAAATGTTAGGATGGTGAAGGGGTATTTAGGGCAAAAAATGGTACAAGATGCAATGTTATGACAAGTGGACATTTTTGAGTGTCTACAAATATGAATGAAGAGTAACACATAATGGCTATAAAATCAACAATCCGTAGACCTACAATCTTGTAAAGAAGAAAACCATCACAAATATGGAATAATAGCTTCGCAAAATAAATACCAAAGATATGGAAAGCAAATATAGTTGCACAATCTGTTCTTAATGCATATGCTGTAGCAATGTATTCTAGCTCCTACATGACAAAAGTGGATAAATGAATGACATATGCATTTAACAGAATTGGTAATGACCATCAATGAAATAATATCGATGCTATTAAAATGACAAGTAAACTTGGAAATGCATTGCTCAACTTACAACAAATGTCTTCAAAACAAGCTACTCACATTGTTCTATCACTTTCACTAAACTACAATTCAAGAAAATGCATATTCATTGACACAAGACCTAATAATGAATGAATTTTTGTTTTAAAGTTTGTCAAATATTTGAATAAAGAATTAGATGAATTAGAAAATATAATTTGCAATTCTCTAATAGATTACTATATAACATGACCTGAAACAATCGTGCATACTTGTCTTGCACAATTCATTTTAGAAGATAGAAAAGATGGCAAAACAATGGAACCAAAAGCCCAATATAAATGTTATATGATTTGTCAATTTCAATAAACATATTGACTTGGAAAATTATTGTAGAAAACAATAATTACTTTATGTACTCTTTACAATAAATGAAAATACACCAACATTAACTAAATTAATGCCATCCAACTATTGGAAAGATAATATAAAATACTATGCATTGCAATCAACTATGTGACAAAATGATGAAAACATTATTGTAATACTCAACAAGATATGTAGAGGCTCATAAACAAATAATGATTTAGAATATCTAAATCGAAGTTTCCTGCACTCACCACCCATGGACCCAACATTCCATTTCCTCTTTTATAAAAGAAAGGATGTCGATGCACACAATCAAAAGATGCTATCAATAGTTCTTGGAGAGCTAACTATACTAAACGCAAATGATGAACATGATGACAATTGCAATGGAATATGATTATATAATCATACAACTCTACCATCTCAAATACTTTTGAAACCAAATATGCTTGTAGAAATCTATGCTAGTAATTACAACACACAATATCATCTAGTCAATGGATCAGAGGGAATATTTATAGTATACACCAAATCTAATGACTTTGACATTGTTTGGATCAAATTTAATAACCAGAAATTAGCCATCAACAAACTACAAGACCTGCACAATGCTATAGCAAATGCATTGATAAAGAATGGACATCTATACTCTGCATCACTAGGTTCACTCAAAAACTATCCAACAACAAAAAAATAACTATTAGAAAATAATTTCCAATCCAACTAGCTTGTGCTCGAACTATACACAGATCTTAAAGACTTACAATGCAAGGTTTGGCATTTGATCCTACTGGCATAAAAAAACATGGATTAACATACACAACACTTTCACAAACGAAAACAATTCAGATATTTTTCTTTTTAAAACATCTTATCAAACAAAAATTCAAAATAAAGAAAAAAATAGTCCTTGAAATGTGTTGTCTCCAATCAATTGCATATTGGCAATTTGAAAATGAACATCTCAAATCTAATAATAGTTCACAAATACTATTATCTACATAAAATACTCATACCCTATGTATACATATAGAATATATTATCGATGACAATGATATAATGTCATATGATATTTTGTGCTTGCAAGAAATACATATGCAACCCTCCAATTCTAACAATCTATTCAAACCTTTTAATTATTACTCAACATATCATATACATGGCATAATGTCTTTAACTAAGAAAAAACTAATGATCTCTAAAATAATACAACATATAATAACAAATGTGGAAGCCATAACAATAACAATAAGTTTGATGAGCAATGAAGTCGGCATATGTAATCTATATGTAAGACTAATGCTCCATTAATAGAAATCATAACGATCACCAACCAAGTAATTTCATGTCTAAATACACACAACACTTTGTACATTGTAGGAGATTTCAACATTGACATGTCTACACAGAATAACAAGAACCAACAACTTCTAAATCACATGCAGAACCATAACATGCAATTTTTGTTTGACAAATCAAATCTCTATCCAAACCAATCATTGACCATGTATGGTCTAATGTACATACACAAACATATTGTATTTACGAATTAGAAGCATATTGGAGCGATCATTCTGCTACTTTTATAAAGTTTCAACCCATTCACAACAATGAATCTTCTTTAATATGTCATTAAAGATATCTAAAAAATAAAATTGATCTTCTACACAATTCCAAAATTGAAATCAAATGAAATGTGAATAAAAAATTACATTAGTCAATACTACAAAGAAATAAAAAGAAAACAATTTCTATAACTTATGCAAACCAAGAACATGCAACTTGTCTTATTCAATAATGATGAGGGGCTACTCCACCCAACACTCACACATGAAACAACAACAAAGATTCCCACCAAAAATGTGAGGAATGGAATCAAACAACTTTTAATTCTTCAGTAAAATGGAGTACAAAATCTAGTATTACATGCTACAGTAACATGGGTTGTTTCACAATAGAGAAAATCCTACTCTATCAAAGATTTCTATAATCCGGAGCCACAATTGCACATATGGAACAGTCCATGAAGCCTTTCCATTTCCCCTTTTTATTTGGCACCAATGACTTCCACACCACTTCTCCACTACCTTCCTAAATGTTCTATAAAGTGTAACTCCCCTTTTGGGCACCAAGTCCAACTGTCTATTTTCCCGCCCAAGAAATTGGAGATTTGAAATTTTTAAAGTTTTTGAATTTTTGTAACACAACTTCCAGAGGCCATAAATTTTGAAACAATTATCCAATTGACAAACATAACTAGGCGTTGGAAAGATTGTGAAGAGCTCTACGACGCATAAGATTATCCAAAGATCATTTTGTCCACTTTTCAAACCCCAACAAGGCTTCTAAAGGCCTCAAATTCAAATATGAAATTCATTAGGAGCAATTTTCCAAGACAAAAACTTTAATATCTCTCAAATTATAAATGATATTCAGATGATTTCTTCACCATTTGCTTATTTTTACAATTCCGTTTCTTGGGGTAAATTCTTAGGTTCATACATACCCAAATATGCTAACTTACTAAAAATAGGAGGTTACTATTTTTAGCCTTTCTAAACTTCCGACAGTCCTGAACCACTGAAGTGTCAACATGGACTCCAACACAACTAAAGAAACCTAAAAAATAAAGAAATTCAAACAACTTTAAATATTTTTTTGGGTACTGCAAGATTGCCCTTACACCACTAGATGCTCCTACATCAGACACCCATGGTAATTTGAGAAGTGACCTTGTCACATCTCAAGTGTTTGAGGAAAACCAAGACGGTCAACCTCTGCCTTAGATAGCCAAGAAGAATCTTTGACTTGCCTTCCCTTTCACTTAACCAGATATTCTTCATATTGCCTATTCCAGGTACTTCTTCCCACATGGCTACCCAAGATTTCTTCTATCTCCTCCTTTGAAGTAGATGCTGGGATACTCCACTATTCTTCTATTGGTCCATCCTCTGTGCCACCTTCATGATACTCTGTTAAATCAACAATGTTGATCACAGGGAAAATGTTGATTCCACTCGGCAACTCTACCTCATATGCATTTCTTGAATCATGCTTCTTCAAGATCCTGCATGGTCTAAATTTTTCCATCTTCAACTTATTATATGTCCCCATTGGGAACCTTTCTTTCCTTAGGTGAACCATGACTTCATCACCAACCTTGAATTCATTAAACTTTTTCTTCTGATTTGCCTTATCCTTGTATTGAGAATTTGTTAAGAAAAGTGTCTCAACCTTGCAACTTTGAAAGGTTACTATTCTTCCTAGTTTTGGTCTTTTCGAATACCCTTTATCTTGAAGAATGATCTAGAACTTTCAAAGTTTCCAAAAGGGCAAAAATGGTGGGACTTACTATTTTTAGTAACTTTACATTTGACTTCGGATTAACATAAAATTTTCTCAGAAGGTACGGAATAGCTAAGTAAACATCTCATGTGATTTTTGACTCAAGATCATACCTAGATCATGAGATATTAAAGTTTCTATTTTTGAAAATTGCCAAAAAAAGTTTTGAACTCAATTTTGAGGCACTTAGAGGGTTGGAATTAGGATAGACAACTGAGAGGGGGGGTGGGTGAATCAGCTGTCCCACAATATTAACTTTATCTTCATTTTAATCTTCTTTCACAACTTATAAACATATTAATGATGCAAACATTAAAGCATGGAACAATAACACATGAGCAGAAACACAATTAACACACTTGACACCAAGATTTTTGATGTGGAAACCCGGTTAAGGGAAAAACCATGGCGGGGGTTAACCCACAACATTCATACCCTGTTAAAAGTACTTAAAAAGGGGAAGGCACTTGCCTTCGGGCTCACTGCCCAGAGCTCACTGCTCAAAGAGAGGACCACTGCCTACAGAATTTATGTTTAATACAAGAAGAATTAACTGAGAAATAACATCTTCTTCATGCCTGGTTCAGTCTCATTGAGTGCTCATAAAACTTCTGCTCTTCTCCCAAATACTTCTTTACCGTCACTTCATCCTTTACTATTCTTGCTCATCTGCTCCTCTTCTCTGCTCTACCTCTGATCCTTTCTTGGGATTTGATTATTTCGCACAAGGATGATTTTCAACAACTCAACTACATGCCTTTATATGCTTCATCAACCTTGGAATAAACATCAAGGTCGGCACTACAAGCATTTGACTTAATGTGAGTCACTAAGCTATCTGCCAAACATAACTGGGACTCAAATCTTCCTTGATCAACACGCCACACTCCATCAAAATTGCTCTTAGATCATCCGCAACACTCTTGAATCATCCAGTTGGCCAAGACTAGGAAGAACAACAACACCAAGAAGGAAATCTTCACCAACAATCTCAAACCTCAATGCAGACCTCCAACATAGTGGTCACATGATCTAGAGACCTCCACAAGCACATAGAATTCAACAAAAACATCTGCACTCCTCCAAATCATTAGAATCATTTGCATCTTCATCCGGAACCTCAAGAACACTGTCTGTCATGACTATCATACAAGAGAGATTGCTTTTGGACCTCCAAACCACTAACCACTTGAGTTGATGATACACACTGACTTCCTAAATATGCCTCTAGATCTGCAGATCATAATATTTCAATGCGGAGCAATCTAGACCAGTTTACTGTCACTCTGTCTCTTCTGAACATAGCAAAACCCAGTTCTACCCAAATGTCCATAGCTTCTTCAAATCATCATGTGGACCTCTCAAATCTTGATTGGAGCTACTTCAGACAATCCTCTACATAGCCATATGGTTCGCATACATTGAGCTTCATTAATTTTCTCAATATCCTCAACATTCTAGTCTTCTAACAGAATAGGATACAGTTGACACCAATGGCAACAAGAATATGTTGACATCAATGACAACATCGATTAAGAACGTATTTGCAACAATCTCCCCCTTTCTCATTGATGGCAACATATGATGTGAAAAATTGATTCAACTATCAAGACAAGAACTTCTCCCCTTTCTCTTATCACTTCTGCAACCACTATCTCCACTACTCCCTCTTTTATCAGCAACTAGTTTTTCACATGACTTCTCTCCCCCTTTGACATCAATGGAAAAGGACACATATTTGTAGTCTTTTCTCCTTTTTATTTCAGATCAATCTCAAAACTTGCATGCTAACTACTCCCCATGAGTAGTACCTCCTTAACATCAACCCAGATCACAAGATATGACTATGAATTCCACCAGACTGATGCACTCTAGTGCATCTTAATTTTGATCAGGAGGGGTAATAACCCCTAGCTTCTCTCTGAGATACTCAAAAGTATCCTTGGGAAGAGGCTTAGTGAAGATATCTGTAATCTAATCCTTTGAAGAAACAAACTCCATTTTGACTTCATTCTCACTTACTTTTTCTCTCAAGAAATGAAACTTGATGGATATGTGTTTTGTTTTTGAATGCAACGCCATATTCTTAGATATGTTTATTGCACTTGAATTATCACAGAAGATTGTAACAAGCTCCTCAAATACAACTCTGATATCCTTCAACATTTGCTTCATCCACAAAACTTGAGTGCAATTGCTTCTTGCTGCTATGTACTCTGCCTCTGTAGTAGACAAAGATATTGCCTCTTGCTTTTTGCTCAACCAAGAAACTAATATTCTTCCCAAGATGAATGCACCACCACTAGTACTTTTCCTATCATCCACATCTCCTACCCAACCAGCATCAGTATATGCATGAAGAGTGAAGTCATTGTCCTTTGGATACCATAAGCCATAGTCAAGTGCCCCTTTAAGATATTTGAAAATTCTCTTGATTGCTACTACATGGGATTCTCTAGGATCATCTTTAAATCTAGCAACAAGTCCAACTGCATTCATGATATCAGGTTTGGTCTGAGTCAGATAGAGCAGTCCCCCAATCATTGATCTATACCTTTTTTGATCTGCCTTAGGTGAATTATCATCTTTACTCAACTTGCATCTGGTTACCATAGGAGTACTTACTGGTTTTGAGTCCTCCATTCCAAACTTTTTCAATAATTCTCTCACATATTTAGACTGAGATATGAAGATACCTTTATCTGACTGAGTGATTTGCATACCTAAGAAGAAATTCATCTCACCAAACATGGACATTTCAAATTGACTTTGCATCTGCTCAACAAATTTATTACACATGCTTCCATTTCCACCAAAAATGATATCATCAACATATACCTCAACAATTAATATGTGCTCATGATCAATCTTGAAACAAAGATTACTGTCAGCAGTGCCTTTGCTAAATCCTATCTTTAGCAGATACTTATCCAATCTTGCATACCAGGCTCTTGGGGTTTGTTTAAGTCCATACAAAGCTTTTCTCAGTCTGCAGACCATATCTTCTTGATCAGAGAACTGGAATCCTTCTAGTTGCTCAATGTAGACTTCTTCTAGTTCTCCATTCAGGAATGCTAACTTGACATCCATCTGGTATACCTTGAAATCTTTGAAAGCAGTAAATGCAAGAAATAATGTGACTGCTCCTATTCTTGCTACCGGAGCAAAAGTTTCTTCAAAATCAATTCCTTCTACTTGAGAATATCCTTTGCATACCAACCTTTCTTTGTTTCTTACAACTTCACCATCTTCATTTAGTTTATTCCGGAAGACCCATTTAGTTCCAATCACATTTTTGTCCTCTGGTCTAGAAATAAGATCCCAAGTGTGATTCTTTTCAATTTGCATTAATTCTTCTTCCATTGCTTTATCCAGTTTTCATCATTGCAGGCTTCACTTACTGATTTTGGCTCAATCTTTGAAATCAAACAAATCTCTTCTTGATCTTCAACAATTCTTCTCCTAGTTTGAACACCTTTATTTCTATCTCCTATGATTTGATTTTTAGGATGATTCATCCTTACATACCTAGGAGTTTTGGGATTTGCTTGAACTTCTGTTTCTTGAGCTTGTTCCTGAACTTCTGCGCTATCCTCTTGAGTCACTGGATTTTCTGGATCAATCTAGATCTGAATCTGGGTTTGAACTTGTCTTCCTTGACTTTGATTTTCATCTTGATCATTTGAATCATATCTGCAAGACCTGGAATGACCTTATTTACTCTCATCAACTCTAACATTTGCACTTTCAACAATCTTTTTCAATCTTTTGTTAAAGCACCTATATGCCTTGCTTTGAGTAGAGTAACCCAGGAATATTCCTTCATCACTTCTTGCTTCAAACTTGCCTAGATCCTCATCTCTTTTGATATAGCATTTACTACCAAAAACTCTGAAATATCTCACAGTAGGAGGATGACCAAACTATAGTTCATAAAGTGTCTTACCAGAATTGCCTTTGATCTACACCCAATTAAGAGTGTAGACAACAATACTCACAGCTTCTCTCCAATAAACTTGAGGAACATTTTTTTCCATCATCATGGTCCTGGCAACTTCTTGAATGGTCTGGTTCTTTCTTTCCAAAACTCGATTTTGCTGAGTCGTCCTAGGAGCAGATAACTATCTTTTTATTCCATGCTTTTCACAAAATGAATCAAACTCATCAGACGTAAATTCTCCACATTTGTTGAATCTCAGACACTTTATCTTCACACCAATCTCATTTTCCACCATAACTTTGAACACCTTGAATTTGTCAAGAGCATCTAATTTTTCTTTTAAGAAAGTTACCCACATCATCTGGGAGTAATCATCAATCAGCAACATGAAGTATCTGTCTCCTTGCACACTCTTGATTTTAGTAGAACCACATAGACCAGTATGCACAAGTTCCAACCGTCCACTTCAAAATTATTCTTTACTTTTGAATAGTTTTGTTTTGCTTACCCAATTGGCATTCTCTGCACATGTTATCAGGTTTCACAAGTTTTGGAAGATCTCTCACAGCCTGAGTAGAACTTATCTTGACAATGTTATCAAAATTCACATGACACATTCTCCTATGCCACAACCAACTTTGATTTATCTGAGCAATCAAACAACTTTTGCCAAAACTACTTAAATGAAAGATGCTACCTCTAGTTTGAGTACCAGATGCAATTTCATTTCCTGAGCTTTCCAAGATTCTGCATTTTTCATCCTTGAATCAGAGATCATAACCCTTGTCAACCAACTATCCAACACTGAGAAGATTATGCTTCAGTCCTTCCACATATAGAACATCATTAGTGTTATTCTTACCATCAAAAGAGATGGATCATCCTTTGCCACGGATTCTACCAGCTGTGTTGTCTCCAAATTTCACAATTCCACCTTCATATTTTTCAAATCTTACAAACTTACTTTTATCATCAGTCATATGATGAGAACATCCACTATCAATCACCCATTCATCCTTTTCAACAACCTGAGTAGCCAAGGCACTTTCCACATTTGTATAACTAGTAGATTCAACAGACACCGGATCTTCTTCTTTGATAGCAATGAACACCCAATCACCTTCAGTGGAACCTCCATGATTAGATTCATCATCTGTGACCCCTTCTTCTCCAGCTTCTTAGACATAGTAGCATTTCTTCTGACCTTTATATCTGTTAGGGTTTGGCTTTAAAACCCTCTTCAGACATCTTGAGGCAAAATGACCAATCTTATTACAAGAAAAATATTTGAATGGTAACTTTCCTTCATACTTACCGGATCCTCTTGGCATTCTTTTGGAAATAAGAGCTTCAAGTTCAACAGACTCAATTTCATCATCTTCAAGATCCTTCCTTGCCTTAGCAAATCTGTTTGATCTTCCTGAAGAGCTTTCACCGGGATCATATCTTTGTTTTCCATATACACTGGCCTTAAATGCAGATTCAAACTTAGGAAGAGAATCACCAAACTCACTCATTTCAAATGCTGAGAGCTTACCAACTAACTGATCCCTTGTAATAGTTGTCACTGTCCTGATTTCTTCAATGGTAGCAACTTTATGCTTGTATGTTACAGGTAAGGATCTGAGCACTTTGACAACAATCTCTAGTTCTTCCAATACTCCACCAGCATTTCTGATACCGGTAACAAGTTTATTCACTTTTTGCATGTAGGAAGTAATGTTTTCATCTTCACTCATTACCAACCTTTCATATTTACCTTTCAGGCTCTGTAGCTTAGCACATTTGACATATTTGTCACCTTCATACAGATTTTCCAACTTTTTCTAGATTTCATGGGCAGTTTTCAAATCCAGAACATCTGCCAATTATGTATCAGTCAGGGCACTCAATAATGCTTCTTTGGCTTGAATATTGCATTCAGCTTCCCTAAGTTTGTCTAGAGTAGTAGGGCCATTCTTCAGAATCTTTACTCATTCTTTGTTATCGTCCAAAAGTCATTACCAATACATTCCAAATGACACTGTATGCGTACCTTCCAAAGGGAGTAATTTGTTCCATCAAATCTCAGACTTTTCTTCTTATAAGTTGACATCTTGGATCTCCTCAAGTGGTCAAGATTCTTTTAGAGGATCTGGCTCTGATACCAATTGTTGGAATTAGGACAAACAACTGAGATGGGGGGTGAATCAATTGTCCCACAATATTAACTTTATCTTCCTTTTAATCTTCTTTCACAACTTATAAACATATTAATGATGCAAACATTAAAGCATGGAACAATAAAACATGAGCAGAAACACAATTAACACACTTGACACCAAGATTTTCGATGTGGAAACTTGGTTAAGAGAAAAACCATGGTGGGGGTTAACCCACAAGATTTGTACCCTATTAAAAGTACTTAAAAAGGGGAAGGCACTTGCCTTCGGGCTCACTTCCCAAAGCTAACTGCTCAAAGAGAGGCTCACTGCCTACATAATTTATGTTTAATACAAGAAGAATTAACTAATAAATAGCATCTTCTTCATGCCTGGTTCAGTCTGATTGAGTGCTCATAAAACTTCTACTCTTCTCCCAAATACTTCTTTACTATCACTTCATCCTTTACTATTCTTGCTCATCTACTCCTCCTCTTCTCTTCTCTACCTCTGATCCTTTCTTGGGATTTGATTATTTCACACAAGGATGATTTTCAACAACTCAACTACATGCCTTTATAAGCTTCATCAACCTTGAAATAAACATCAAGGTCGGCACTACAAGCATTTGACTTAATGTGAGTCATTAAGCTGTCTGCCAAACATAATTGGGACTCAAATATTCCTTGATCAACATGCCATGCTCCATCAAAATTGCTCTTAGATCATCTGCAACACTCTTGAATCATTTGGTCAGCCAAGACTGGGAAGAACAACAACACCAAGAAGGAAATCTTCACCAATGATCTCAAACTTCAATGCGGATCTCCAACATAGCGGTCACATGATCTAGAGACCTCCACAAGGACATTAAATTCAACAAAAATATCCACACTCCTCCAAATCATCAGAATCACTTGCATCTTCATTCGGAACCTCAAGAACACTGTCTATCATGACTATCATACAAGAAAGATTGCTTGCGGACCTCCAAACCACTAACCACTTGAGTTGATGATACACACTAACTTCTCAAACATGCCTTTAGATCCGTATATCATAATATTTCAATGCAGAGCAATCTAGACCAGTTTATTGTCACTCTGTCTCTTCTGAACATAGCAAAACCCGGTTCTACCCAGATGGCCATAGCTTCTTCAAATCATCTTGCAGACCTCTCAAATCTTGACTGGAGCTACTTCAGACAATCCTCTACACAACCATATGGTCTGCATACATTGACCTTCATTAATTTTCTCAATATCCTCAACATTCTAGTCTTCTAATAGAATGGAATACAATTGACACCAATGGCAACAAGAATATGTTGACATCAATGACAACACTGATTAAGCACATATTTGCAACATAGAGGTCCCTAAATGATCCAAAAATTGTTGTAACTGATGAAGTGGGTTACAGGGTGATAGATCTCTTCACGATCTTTCCAACGCATTAAACGGTTTGTCAATCAGACACTCGGATCAAAAGTTATGACCTCCGGAAGTTGAGAAATGTAAAAACATGTTGGACACATAAAAGAGTTGTAAAGGGGAGAGTTACACATGTAGGTGTCTATTTTAGCACATCACAAGACATCTTTGATTGGAGATAATTTGGGCACCACTTTTGAGTGGTTTTGGCTCATGGTTTTGTAATTACCACTAATTGTTTACCTTATTGTATCTCCTATATATTAGGAGCTGGAGATGGAGGTTGTGTGTAAGAATTTTATAGATGTCGAGTTACCTCTTGGATCTTTGGTTGGATATACTCTTGTAAAAGCTTGCTCTGCAAGTATATTGTAATCTTCTTGATTCTTGAATAATCTATTGGGCGGCTTTGGAGTGTGGGGTTTTTTACCTAAAAGGATTTTCTCCACGTATATCTTGTGTTGTGAGTTTTGTGTTTGCATTTGGAAGTTGTTATTATCTTTTTGTTAATGTGCATCTTAATCTGTAACTGTAAAAGTAAAAATTTGCATAAATCCTTCCTCAGTAGATCAGCGTAGGAAGCGTTTCCACATACCTTGCTTCCTTTCAGAATTCATTTTATTAATGTGTTGTTGTACCTCTTCATGCAAGCTCTTCAGGTGCTCTGCAAAGTCTTTGGCCTTGACACTACTCTTCTCTCTTCTGTCTATCTCTCTCAACTTAGAAACATTTCTTGAACTATTCCCATATATAAATTGGAATGGGGATTTATTAGTACTCTTGTTGATAGAATTATTATATGCAAACTCCATCTATGGTAATATCAAATCCCATCCCTTGGGATTATCTCCTACTAAGCATCTTAGCAAGTTGCCCAAACTCCTATTCACCACCTCTTTTTGTTCATCAATCTTTGGATGATGTGCAGAACTAAACTTCAAATCAGTCTCCAAATTCTTCCATAAAGTCCTCCAGAAATACCCAATGAATTGGTATCTCAATTTGAAACTATGCTTTTTGGTAGATCATGTAGTCTTACCACCTCTCTGAAAAATAATTCTGCAACATGAACAACATCACTAGTCTTTTGGCATGGAATGAAGTGTGTCATCTTTGAAAACCTGTCAACCACCACAAATATGGAGTCATGTCCTCTCTGCATTCTTGACAAACCAAGAACAAAATCCATGCTGATGTCTTCCCATGGTCTCTCTGGTACATGTAACAGTTGATACAACCCTATATTTTGACTTACCCCTTTGGCCATTTGACATATTCTACAACTTTGCACAAATTTATTCACATCTTGGTGTAACTGTAGCCAATATTAATTCTCACTAACAAGGGCAATGGTCTTATCTCAACAAAAGTGTCCTGCCAAACCTCCATTATGCTTCTCCTTAATTAGGTTATCTCTCATGGAACTCAGAATGCACAACTGGCTTCCTCTGAATAACATACCATCTTGGATTATATAATCTAACCATCTCGTCCTATCCAGGGCCACAGGCTCCAAACAAGCTTTCTAGACCTCTGCAAAGTCTAGATCTTTAGGGTACAAATTCTTGAGTTCATTAAACCCAACGACCTCTATCTTCATCTCTATCAACAAATTTTGCCTTCTAAAGGCATCTACAACTTTGTTTGATCTTCCACTCCTGTGCTTCAAAACAAAGTATAACTCTGCAAAAACTCAACGCATTTTAAGTACCTTTGATTCAATTTCCCTTGGCTATTAAGATATTGTAAAGCCTGATGATTAGTATATAGAACAAACTCTTTTGGCAACAAATAATGTCTACATTTCTTCAAAGCTTGAACTATAGCATAAAAATCTTGATCACAGACATAATACTTTTTCTTGGCATCATTAAGCTTCTCACTGAAATAGGCAATGGGATTACCTTCTTGACTCAAAACAACTCCTATAGCACTGCCACTAGCCTTGCAATCTACCTGAAATACTTTATTAAAATTTGGAAGTGCCAAAATAGGTTGCTCTGTGACTTTCTACTTCAATGTATCAAAACCCATGGCTGCTCCTATAGTCCATTTAAACTTCTTTCTATCCCCTCTTGTTGTCTCAATAAGGGGTGCATAAATGCTACTAAAATTCCTGATAAATTTTCTATAAAAACTTGCCAAACCATGAAAAGATCTTACCTTTGTAGCACTCCTTGGCATGGGCCCTTCAATAATAGCCCTTACTTTTTATAGGTCCATCTTAAGACCCTCAGTTGAGACAAAATTCCTAGGTATACCAACTCCTTTGCAAAATTGCATTTCTTCAGATTAATCAACAACTTCTCCTCCCTCAGCTTCTCTAAAACTCTTCTGATATGCATCAGATACTCTTCCCAAGTCTTATTGAAAACCAAAATGTCATCTAAATAAACAATAACAAACTTTCAAAAAATCTCTTTCAATACCTGGTTCATGTGTTGCATGAATGTGCTCGGTGTATTGGTTAGCCCAAATGGCATGACTAACCACTCATACAGACCCTCCTTAGTC
The DNA here is from genome assembly GCA_027924645.1 of Cunninghamia lanceolata. NCBI lineage: Eukaryota > Viridiplantae > Streptophyta > Pinopsida > Cupressales > Cupressaceae > Cunninghamia > Cunninghamia lanceolata. The sequence continues at coordinate 5,297,902 of BSBN01000524.1, forward strand.
TTGAAGGTTGTCTTCCATTAATCTCCTTCTTTGATTCAAATCTGGTGATATCCACTCTTCAAATCAATCTTCATAAAATACTTAGCTCCACTCAAGAAATCCATAATATCATCCATCCTTGGCAATGGAAATCTGTACTTGATTGTAATTTTGTTGATGGATCAAGAATCTATACACATTCTCCAGTGTCCATCTTTCTTCAGTGCTAGTACTGTAGGTACTGCACATGGACTTAGGCTCTCCCTTATTAGTCCTTTCTTCAACAACTCTTGAACTTGTCTGTTTAACTCCTCATTCTCTGTAGGAGTCATTCTATGAGCTGACTTATTCGACAAACTAGCTTCTGGTATCAAATCCATTTGGTGACTTATCTTCCTCATCGATAGTAAACGTTCTGGTATATTATTAGAGACAATGTCCTAAAATTCTTCCAATAGGTCTGAGATTTCTACTGGTACATCTTCACATTTCTCCTGGCTAATCTTAGGAATCAACGAAAAGCAATGACGCTCGTGCTTCATACCATGCAAAAATTTCCTACCATCTACCAAGAAAATTCTGGCAGTATTACATACCTTTTCTTCCACCTCTTTTAAGGGATTCAAATTATGATGAACTCCATCCTTTGTTAGGGAATAGGTGTTTGCATGGCCATCATGGAAAACACACCTATCATACTGCCATGACCTTCCCAACAGTATATGACATGCATCCATTGATATGATGTCACACAACACCTCATCATGGTAGTCTCCAATCTTGAACTTAACTAAACACTGCTCATAATTGACCAAAGCTCTATGGTCCTTCTACAACCATGCAATCTGATATGGATGTGGATGCCTTCTCCTTGTCAACTTCAACTTGTTAACCATCTCCTCTAAGAAAAGATTATCATTGCTTCCACTGTCAATAATAATATCACAACACTTACCTTCACACTTGCACCTTGTGCAAAATAAACTCTTCCTTTGATCTAGTTCTTTCTCCTCATTTAACAAGGTTCTTATAACAACTAGGGTTTCTCCCCTTTTAGTGTCTTCAGAATGCTCAGACTACGTATCTTCATCTACATGTGCAAGTCATACATTAACTTCAGGTCTTCTATTTGTCTTTCCATGGTGTTGGGGACACTCGTAGGCTCGATGTCCTTCTCCACATTGGAAACATGTTCCTTTGAAACCTCCTCTTCCAAGTCCTTGCCCAGGTCTTCCTCTTCCTCTTCCTCTTTGCTCACCATTATTTTGGTAACAAAGGCAGTAGGCATTATCTCCTTTCTGATTTTGATTGGTTCCTACTTCACTTTTATTTTGATCTTCATTTCAACCTCCATAGGATCTTCCTCTAGTCCTTCTGCCATGACCTCTTCTTCTTTTCTTGCTTTCGAATCTTTTATTCAGCTTCTCTTCCACCTTCAAGGAAAATTGGTACACATCTTCTGTAGTGGTCATTCTAACTAGGCTCAACTCCTCTTGAATACTTGGCCTCAACCCATTAATATAACAGGCTACCTTCTCCTTGTTGGCATCTACATGGCCTGTTATGATAATAATTTTATAAAACTCTTCTGTATAATCCTTAATAGAATTGTTACCTTGCTTCAATCCCTGCAGCTTCTTCAACAACTCCAACTCATAGTCCACATGAATGAATTGCTTCTTTAGTTTGTCCACCATCCAATCCCATATGGTAATCTTTCCTTTTCCTCTTCTATTTCTCTCTAACTGGACCTCCTTCCACCAAATATTGGCATGGCCCTTCAATTTCATTTTTGCAAACTTGACTCGTTCTAGATCCTCCACATCTTCATATTCAAAATATTCCTCCATATCATTTATCCAAGCAATAATCTCTTCTAGATTCAGATCCCCAGAATAGGTAGAAACTTCAATCCTAGGCCTCTTTCCAATCTTTGAAATGACCCTCAACAACCTAACTTGTGCAAGATCTCTTGCATCTTCTTGTTCTTCCTTGGATAGCTTTTCTTCTTCAACTTCATCTTCACTTTCTTCTCTTATTCTTGGCTCAAACCCTCTTCGTAGCTCCTCTTGCAATGCATCAATTTGCCTTTGTAGGGCTCTAAAACCCTCTTCTATCAAAGTATTCCTCCCACCATAGTTTCTTCATGGAGGCGTTTTGATCTCTACATCAAACCCACAACCTTAGGTCTTGGTGCAAATTGGCTCACGGTTGGTGATCTGTCTACACACTCAAGAACCCTTGCTCTGATACCACTTGATGAGGGGCTACTCCACCCAACACTCACACATGAAACAACAATAGAGATTCCCACAAAAATGCGAGGAATGGAATCAAGTAACTTTTATTTCTTCATTAAAATGGAGTACAAAATCTAGTATTACATGCTACAATAACATGAGTTGTTTCACAATATAGAAAATCCTACTCTATTAGAGATTTCTACAATCCAGAGCCACAATCGCACATATGGGACCATCCTTGAAACCTTTCCATTTCCCCTTTTTATTTGGCACCAATGACTTCCATGCCACTTCTCCACTACATTCTTGAATGTTCTAAAAAGTGCCCTTTTTGGGCACCAAGTCTAGCTGTCCATTTTCCCACCCAAGAAATTAGAGATTTGAATTTTTTAAAGTTTTTGAATTTTTGTAACACAACTTTCAGGGGCTACTCCTCTACATGGCAGATGGACTCGTATGATATGCCCTCTATTTCAGCATTTTGAATCCAACCTTGTTCAGCCGCTTTGGCATTTCTTAGACCAATTTGGACTTGTTTTGGCCCATTCGACCCCTTTGTGTAATTCAAACATGGCTTCAACATCCTTCAAGTCTGAGTTGATTGCCCTTGGCACTCACATTTCATTTTCGGCCACACTATTCCATGACTTTGGAGTTGCAGGTCCCTTTAGCCTCAGACTTGGACAAGGCTTTTGTACTTTGATTTTGGAATTGACTTTGGCTCTGCATAGGCCCACTCAGCCATTGTTCTAGTCTAGCCCTTTTGGCTGCTCTAAATTTTTGTTTCCCTAGTCCATTAATCAGACTTTGAGTTTGCCTTGGCTAGTCATCTTGACCCAGTCGACCTCCATTTCTGGCCTTGTCACCCTCAGATCTTCAGTGTTTTGTCCTCAACCTTGATTGATCCTTTTTGAGTCTTGCTTCGCTCCATCTTTGAAGACTCAGCTGACTTGCCCTAGACTTTGACTCCCATTTGGCACATCCCACTCGACCTCAGCCTTGACTTGTTCTTATCCACTCCAGACTTGGTCTCGACTCTTGTTGTGGCTTGTTCAGCCCAAGCGACCTTCATTGGATGGTGTTCCATGCCCTTGGTCGTTCTGAACCTGATCTCAGTTGACCGATACAGATCCAATTCTAGGCTCAGTTGTCCGCTCTTTGGCTCACATTTTTTGCCCCTTTGGGTTCATTTGTTCACTCCAACTAGCCCACCTAGTCTGACTTTTTTTGGTTGCCTTGTCCACCGTTTTTGGATATGCGACCCAATCGCCCTCATCCGGTGCAATCAGACTCCAAATCCAACCTACCTTCTCTATAACAGTACATGCGACCTCCCTGTCAACCTGACCTCTCTGTCCACAAATTAGACACCTTGTCCCAAAACTGACCCAATTGTCCCAGAATAGGACAATCTATCCTAGAACAGGATAGATAGTCCGCTTAGACCTCTAGGGCCATTTTATTGCTCTATAAGGGGGGTAGTTTTCTTTTTTCCACAACGAGGAGTTGGATTTTTGACTTCTTATAGTCGATGGAAAGTTGGTTTCATCTACTTTAACACGGTGTAATTTACTTTTCGCCAACTTGTGCTACATTTTTTTAGGATTTACCTCTGAAAGTCTGTTTTGCTCTATTTTTTTGACATTTTTTGACAAGACATAACTTTTCACCACGATGCTAAAATTGAGCAAATTTTTTTTTTAAAATTTATTAGAAAAATGCAATGAATCCATTGGTACATGTCATTTTTTGTTTTGGAATGCCAATTTTTTGGAAAATTATAAAATTGTTGTGTCTTATAAATGGTCGATTTAGGCTTCTAATTTGTCAAAATTGTACTCAATCTTGTAATTTTTTTTAGGGTGGAAGATATTTTACAACCTTATTTATTATGGGGGTTACATTTTTGTAGGTTTCATTATTTATTTAAGGTTTGTAGGCATGCTTTTTCTATGTCTTCATTGTCCACCTCATGACATTAACTCATTTCATCCTTTTTTGGACACTTGTAATAAATCCACCACTTTTTGTCACGTCTTGGTTTATGTGCCTTGCTAAAACACTTATGCATGTGTGATTTGGTTAATGATTTTGAAATATTTGTGTGAGGATGTAAATATTTGAATGAACTATCTTGATGGTTGAACTTTATTGAAGAGTTAATGTGATTTGCAATTACAATGTTGAATGTAATAGATTTTGCAAGTATATTATGATGATGAAAATTTAAATAACATATTATTTCTCAACTTTAGTTAAATGACAATATTGGTTTATTTGTTATTTGATAATGACTAACTACATTGGCTTTGTCGATGATCCTGAGTGTGACATGATAAAAATATTTCTCTTGCCAAGGTGTTAGAAGTCGAAGGAGTTTGACTGAGAGAGATAACTTGCACACACACACACATAGATCATATAGTTAGCATGGATTTGTGTAAGTAAATTTATGCGTGCAACTTGTGAAAGGAAGCAAGGTACGTGGAACACACTTCCTACACCGATCTAATGAGGGAAGTAGTATGCAAATTCATTTTAAATCTTTATAGTTACAGTGATGTTAAGAGAATAACACAGAGATTTCAGCAACATACACACTCACACAGAATGTAGAAAGAGAGAGAGACAAGATATACCATGGGGAAAACCCTTTCAGGATAAAAACCCCACACTCTAAAGCACAACTCAAATGTATTATAGTAAACAATAATAGATTACAATATAGTTTCAGAGCCAATGCTCTTTTAGGTGTCTTCGACACTCGTATCTGGAGATATTCTGACAGCATAACAGTACCTATCAATAATTATATGGATCTCGCATCTAAGCACCTATTTTTATAGAGTTTACAAGGCAAAATAGGAAGCTTCTAGAGATGGGCATCCAACTTGGCCTCATGGCCCAAAACCCATGCCTAGGGACACTTTTCCTACATTAAAACATGATTTAACACTTGTCATAACATGTCTTCCCAATGTGGGGCACTCCATCCAAGAATAAGCTATGACATATGCTCTTACGCACCTTATAGCTATCATAGAATCTGTCATACATGACATCACAGCTATCCTAGAATCTATCATACATGACATCACTTATAGCTGTAAGAGAATTTATCATACACTGACTAAAAAAAGTATATTCCTCTTACAACATGTCATAACCCACCTTGGGTGCCCAAAGACGCCTTCCTCAAAGATGCTCTTCAACACATGTCTTCACCTGTCATAGAACCTTCTATTCTTGACTCTTACGCATCATAGAATCTGTCATAGGAATCCATCATAACACTTACGTGTCATAACTCCTTACACACTACTCAAGATGCCGACACATGGCAGAAAACCTCTACCACAATATGGGACGCCTATATCCACATGGGATGAGTTGACCATCCTAGTCACATTCCAAGTGGAGTGACAACACACCATGCCACTTCACACTTAATGATAAAATAGGATGTGCAACATAAATTACATCATAGGCAAATAAATAAATAAATAATGAAATAACCAATGCTAGGAATTACCAAGGTTGAGACACCTTAATTCCCAACATTCTCCCACTTGTTGAACACCTTGTAAGAGCCAATAGAAATAACATGATTTTAACTGCTATAGGCCGAGAGGCCTATAGACTCCGAACACCATCTTAACTTATCAGTGCCCACTGGTTTCATCAATGCATCTGCAACACTCTTCAAAGTATCTATCTTCTCCAATGTCACCTTCCCATCTTCCACCATGTCTTGCACAAAATGAAACTATACATCAATATGCTTTGTTCTAGCATGAAAAGTTGGATTCTTTGCTAAGAAAATCACACTATGACTGTCACAACAGATAGTAATCTGTCCTGCATCAACACCAATATATGAACACAATCTCTTAAGCTAAATGGCTTCCTTACAAGCATCAGTAGCTACTATATACTCTACTTTTTTTGTGGACAAAGTGACCACAGGTTACCGCTTACTCATGCAACTGATTGCACCACCGAACATAGTAAACACATAAGCATTGGTGGATCTCCTGCTGCCAATGTCACCCGCCCAATTAGAATCCACAAATCCTTGAATACTCATAGAATGCAGAGGTCCTGTAGGATGACCACGATGACATAGGGAATACTCGAAAGTACCCCGCAAATATCTGAACACTCTCTTCATTGCATCCTAATGTACCCATCCAAGATTAGCCATAAACTGACTAAGGACTCCCATTGCTTGGGAAATGTCTGGTCTAGTACAGATCATAGCATACATCAAACTACCAACAACACTAGCATAAGGTACTCTGCTCATGTCCTCTGTCTCAGAATAAGACTTTGGACAATCATTAACAAATAACTTGGTCCCCAAAGAAATAGGAACATACAATAGTCTGCAATTTGTCATGCTAAATATTTCCAACACGATCTTCACATACTTACTCTGGCTTAACCAAAGTTTTCTGTTTGCTTTGTTTCTTCTGATTTCCATTCCTAGAATGTACCTGGCTGCCCCTAAATTTTTCATTTCAAACTGTGTTGACAACTGAGACATCAAATCAGAAATCATATTCTTACCATTCCCAATTAACAACATACAATGCAATAATGAGAATGTGATCATTGTCAAATTTGTAATATACACAATGATCTAATTTCAACCTCAGAAATCCAATAGACAACACAAAGGCATCAAATTTTAGGTACCACATCCTAGAAGATTGCTTCAAACCATACAAACACTTCTTTAACTTCCAAACCAAATGTTCTTTACCTTTTTCTATGTAATGCTCTGGCTGTGACATGTAAATCTCTTCCTCCAAATCATCATGAAGGAATGTTTTCTTCACATCCATCTGCTCCACCTCTAAGTCATAAGCTACTGCAAGAGTTAACAAGAACTGAATAGATGTCAGCTTTGCAATAGGAGAGAAAATTTTACCATAATCAATTCCCTCCACTTGTGAATACCCCTTCGCAACCAATCTAGCCTTGTACTTCTGAACACTACCATCTGCACCAAATTTCTTCTTAAACGCCTATTTATAGCCATCAGGTTTCCTTCCTTCAGCAAAGGCACCAAGTCCCAAGTTTCATTATTCTCCAAAGCAGCCATCTCATCTTCCATGGCTTCCTTCTAGGAACCTGCATCTTTCATGCCCAGAGCCTCTGTCATAGTTCTAGGCTCATCAGTGTTAGTAATCAAGGCAAAAGCCAAACTAGAATCTAGCAATGAATAACCAAACCTATCAGGTTGCTTCCTTATTCGTGTAGACCTCCTTAAAGGCTGAGGTTGAGGTTTTGCTTCTTCTTCTGAGATTTCATAGCTGCTAGAGCTCTCCTCATCATCAAGTCTCACAGGGTCTTTTGGTTTAGTCTTCTCAGGGGTAGAAGGAAACTGAACCACATCTTCTTTCTTTTCTTTCTCTTCTGACTGTAAAACAAGATAAGGTGTTATTTCTCTGAAAATAACACTTCTTCTATACAACATTTTCTTGGTCACAAGATCCCAAAGCTTGTACCCTTTCAAATCAACGCCATAGCCAATGAAGATACACTTAACAACCTTGTTCTCCAACTTTGATCTCTTCTCCCTAGGCACATGAGCATATGCCTCACAACCAAAAACATGAAGATGTCTTAATGAAGGATTCTTACCAGACCACACCTCCATGGGTGTCTTATCAACAAGAGATGATGTAGAAGACATGTTTACCAGGTAGCAAGTAGTGGCTACAGCTTCAGCCCAAAATTTCTATTCAAGGCTAGCATCACTAGGCATACTCCTAGCCCTCTCCATCAACATCTTGTTCATCCTCTCTGCAACTCCATTTTGCTAAGGGGTGTATGGAGTTGTCTTATGTCTTTCAATCACATGTTCTTTACAGAAGTTATCAAACTCTACAGAACAAAACTCACCACCGTTATTGGTTCTCAAACACTTAATCTTTCTACCAGTCTGATTCTCAACAAAAGCTTTAAACTCTTTGGACCAATAAAGACTTCAGATTTGGTTCTGAGAAAATAAACCCATGTCCTTCTACTGTAGCCATTAATGAATGAAACAAAATATATAGATTTAGAGATCGAAGGAACATTCACTGGACCGAATACATCAGAATGAATAAGATCCAACACACCAAAAGACTTATGAGAACTTGAGTAAAATTAAACACGGTTTTGTTTTCCATATATACAATGTTTACAAAAGTCAAACTCGAGATTACAATCATTTAATCCCTCGATGAGGTTTTTATTTTTCAGGGCTCTAAGACCCTTCTCACCAATGTGGCCAAGTCTCTTATGCCGTAACATTGTCTTCTCAGCTGGAAGTTTCATTTCCAAAGCATGGGCACCCTTAGGTACCCAAAATGCACTACCATCAGAAGTTGAAGCAATACATCTTTTCATTGCTGGTTCCAATGGTGAAGATGAAGTGATTGAAGCTCTTTTCTTCAAAACAGAAGAACTATTACATTGAGAAGTGCATGCCTCCAGCTGAAATAGAGTACCTCTTCGAGTACCCTTCGCAAGCACCATAGCTCCTCTAGTCATCTTGCATCCTCCTTTCAAAAAGACAACCTGCACACTTGCATCATTCAATTTACTTACAGAAAGCAAGTTCCGTGCCAAGCCTGGGATGTGCATAACTTCATAGATCCCCTTCACACATCCATCAGGGAATTAGATTGTGACTCTTCCATGACCAACTATCTTCAGATGAGAATCATCACCCAAGTACACTCTTCCACCATCAAACTCTTCATACTTTGTAAACTAGTCTTGATGCGAGGTCATGTGAAAAGAGGCACTAAAATCAATCATCCACACATCATTAGATGCATGGGTGGCCAAGGAAGCAATAAAAGCATCAGCATCATCTTCTGACTTGTCATAATCTGAATCTGAGGCATTCTTTTCCTTTTTCTTCTTTTCCTCTTTGCATTCCTTTCAGAAGTGCCTAGTTTTTCCACAGTTCCAACAAGGTGCCTTGGACTTTCCAGGAGATTTGGATCTCCCACGGGATTTGGATCTCCCATAGGATTTGGATCTACCCTTATCATCTTTCTTGTCCTTCTTTTTCTTCCCTTTCTCCTTGGATCTACCACGAACCGCAAGAGCCTCTTTGGCTGACTCAAAAGACTTTCTCCACATCTCTTCAGATAACAACGAAGACACCACTTCATCCATTTTAAAGGTGGATGTGGTACTCCCGATAGCCATAACAAGATGGTCCCACGAGTTTGAAAAAGAAGAAAGCAAGGTCATACAACAATCCTCCTCCTCCATCTTCACACCAACGAATGTCAACTGTGCAACTAGCATGTTAAAGGCATCCAAGTGATCTGCAACAGACTCTCCATCCTCCATCCTCAGAGAATATAGCTTCTTCCTTAGGAATAGCTTGGTCACCAGGGACTTGGCCTGATAAACATCTCCTAGCTTCTTCCAAAGTTCTTTCGCGGTCTTCTCCTCATGGACATTTAACAAGACATAGTCAGCTAGACAGAATCTCACAAGATCCTTAGCCTTCTGATCCTTGAGATCCCAATCAACTTGAGACATTGCCACTGGTTTTACACTAAAAATGGTTTCCCATAGGTCTCTATCAACAAGCATGTCTTCCATTTTAAATTTCCACAAATCAAAATTGCTTCCATTAAACTTCTCCACCTCTACTCTTTTGGATGTGCCTGCCATCTCCTACCTGTAACAAGATTACATAATACTTTGTACAGACTCCCACTCAAACTAAGATCAGCTCAAAAAACCCCTACCCAACAACTAGGACTAAAGGTGATCAGGCTCTGATACCAACTGAAAGGAAGCAAGGTACACGGAACACACTTCCTACACCTATCTAATGAGCGAAGTAGTATGCAAATTATTTTTAAACCTTTATAGTTATAGTGATGTTAAGACAATAGCACATAGATTTTAGCAACATACACACTCACACATAATGTAGAAAGAGAGAGAGACAAGATATACTATGGGGAAAACCCTTTCGGGAAAAAAACCCCACTCTAAAGCATAGCTCAAATGTATTACAGTAAACAATAATAGATTACAATACAGTTTTAGAGACAATGCTCTTTCAAAAGTCTTTGACACTCGTATCTGGAGATATTTCGGTAGCATAACAGTACCTATCAATAACTATATGCATCTCCCATCCAAACACCTATTTTTATAGAGTTTACAAGGCAAAATAGGAAGCTTCTAGAGATGGGCGTCCAACTTGGCCTCATGGCCCAAAACCCATGCCTAGGGACACTTGTCCTACATTACAACATGATTTTACACTTGTCATAACATGCCTTCCCAGTGTGGGGCGCTCCATCCAAGAATAGGCTATGAAAGATGCTCTTACACACCTTACAACTGTCATAGAATCTGTCATAACACTTATGCATCATAACTCCTTACACACTACACAAGATGCCAACACATGGCAGAAAACCTCTACCACAATATGGGACACCTATATCCACATGGGATGAGTTGACCATCCTAGTCACATTCCAAGTGGAGTGACATCACACCATGCCACTTCACACTAAATAACAAAATAGGATGTGCAACATAAATTACATCATAGGCAAATAAATAAATAAATAATCAAATAACCAATGCTAGGAATTACCAAGGTTGAGACACCTTAATTCCCAGTTGAATTTGGATTAATTCGGGAACCTTTTATATTATAAAAATAATTATATCGTTATTTGTATATATATTATAATATATATTAAAAAATAATGTTAATTAATGATGACATTATGGAGGGTTACAAAAAACCTTAGGTTTTTTCCTCAGACCCTGCCTTGGTTCTTGGTTCGTTGCTTGATCTTCCTTTTTTATGATAGGGTAGTCTAGTGTGTGTTGAGACTCTTGTTTTGTATAAGGCCTTAGGTTTATTCTACTTGTTTTTTTAAAACTATGTCTTCTTTGTTTTTGGTTTTTTCTTATTTGTGCAGGATTCTTCCCGCCCAAATGCTTCAGGCTGATTTCGCCCCCGGTTGGTGTGTGCATTAATTGTGTGGGGGGTGGCAACACTCTGAACCTTTATGGATTCCTTGGATGGGAGCAAGGAGGGAGTTAATTCCCATGCAGAAAGAGTTATTACCCTGGGGGAAGAAGTGAAACAAGATGCTTTTGATAACGAGGATTCCAGAAATATCTACAGTGAAAACAAATCTTTTAGAGAAGTGTTGGGTTCTAAAGATGCCGTGACGCTGCCAGAAGCTGGGTGTTTTAGGGTGGTTGGTGGACTCCAAGGTAATGGAAGTGACAAAAGGCCCTTCGTTAGTGGAAATAGAGATGATTTAGGAGGAGGAAAAGAAATGGGTAAGCAATCTGACCCATCCCCTAGTTTGTCTTTAATGCCAAATGAGGAAATGTTGTCCGCCATTAAATAGGAAGAAGAAAGGCTACGTAATGCTGCTATTTTTCTGGTTAGACTAGATAATGATAAATTACCTTCGTGATCCTTATTTGATAGATGGCTCAATACTGTAAGGATAAAGAAGTTGGGTATTCACATAAGTTTCTGCAGAATGATTCAAAAAGGATTATTTGTTGTCTTCCTTAAAACCCATAAAATGCAATTGAAAGTCTTGGGAAGGAAATATTAGAATATTGGCCAGTCTCTCTTTAAAGCTCACCCATGGAACTCGAGTCATTCTAAATAAGAAATAGTGTTATGTTTTGTCCCAGGATGGTTTGAAATTAAGGATGTCTCTGAACAGTTATGGGTTTTTCTACCAAACTACTTAGTCATTTGGGGGAAGTGCTTAGAGTCAAGGAGGCAAGAGTCACTTTGCCGCACCTAGATGCAAGAGTGCTGATTTTGTTGAAACTAGGAACTTTTATCCCTGAATGGCTAGAAGTGGGAGGGCTGGGTAAGCCGGCTAGGTGTGTGATTCAAGGTCTTGGGGGCATTAACACTTGCTTTCTATGTAAGCATGATGGTTACCATAGGAAAGCTTGTCCAGTCCTGTCAAAAACTAGAGGGAATTCTGTAGGTGTTCACCCAACATCTGCACCCTCGAATGATGACGCTTCCTCTCTTAGGAGTTTAGAGTCAGCCTCAAACAGTTAGACTTCATTTTCAGAAGAAAAAACAAATTCTGTTGCTAGCAATAGGGTTAAAGATTTAGAAGCTGATGCTGGAGTAGAGGAAGACCTTGTTGTCTTTGCAGTTTCTAGAAAGCTAACTGAGATGAGCCTAGAAGAAGGTGAGTTGCCGAAGAAGGTTTCTCAAAAGGAAAATGTTAGTGAAGGTGTTGCCCTCTCCTCTTCGAGTCTCAGGAAAGCCTTTCCAGCTCTGTTGAGCTTTCTCTCAATGGGGTGGTTGAGAGAGTGCAGAATAAGAATAGGGTGTTTGGGGTTGGTCCTGCTCCCACCTCGACAAAGGAAAAAATCTGTGAAGCGTCTTTGCCTCCACCTGATTTGCTAGTAGAAGTTTCACTCGACTCTGGCCTAGAGTGTCCTACTGGGGCAAATTTGGTCAGGGTGTTAGATGTGGAGACTCCTAGAGCTAAAAAAGTTGAAATTGTATCTAAAGAAAAGAAAAATGCTTAGCAGTTGGTGTTAGAAAAAATAAGGAAACAAATTAATGAATGCAAAGAAGAAGGAAAAAATGAAAAGATGGAAATAATAGTTGGAAAAAAACTCTACACATCTGACCCTGCTGGGGTTGGTTATGAAGACCCCAAGTCAAGAACGAAGAAGAAAATAGGACCGATATGGATAGGAACGATCAGAGTTTAAAAGGTCTAATCTCTTCCTTAATGCAGAATAAAGCTGAGGAAAAGAAAAAAGGAAATAAGTGAAAAAAAATTCTAAAACAGAGGTTAAGAAAGGAGAAGAAGTCAGAGATTGTTTTAAGAAAATGTATAAAAAGAGGAAAATGGAAACACCTGAACCAATGAATTATGAATTGTTGTAGTTGGAATGTAAGAGGATTAGAATCCCCAGACAGAAAATACTTAATTAGAGATTTTTGCAAAAAAAGGAAAGGCTTGGACCTCCTTATGCTCCAAGAGGTGAAAGCCACAGGATTTACCCTAGAAAACAACTTGAGGTTCATCTGGAAAGATGCAGAGCACTTCTTTATTGAACATGAGAAAGGGAGGGGGGTATGTCCTTGCTTATTGATAGAAGGTGGGCCATGCTGATTACCCAGAGGGGCCACTCACCTTGCAATAGGTGCTTGTGGGTGGTCTTTGAGAGTAATGACATGTTCTTTGGGGTTTTCTCAATGTATGCTCCTAATGACTATATGGAAAGGGTTGAATTGTGGAAGTGGATGGATATTAATTTGCTGCATATACCTTGGATAATGGGGGGGACTTCAACATGACAGAAAATAGAGAAGATAAACTAGGTGGGCTAAAGTGGGGATGGAAAGAAAATGAGGATTTTTTTGGCACAAATTTAAAAAATCTTCCACCGTTTTTGACCCTCTTGAGGGGAGGAAGAATGATAGCAATGGCATTTGGTACACATGGTGTTATAGCCAAGAAGGAAAAAATATAATATATTCAAGGTTAGACAGATTTTATGTAAATGAAGACTATTTCAACTTCCTCAGTAAAAAAGACAATTGTGTAGAAGTTATTCCCTCTACACTGTCTAATCACCACCCCATAGAATCTTGCATCAGATGGAAGGGTTAGCTAGTTAAATTAGGGTCTAAAAAAGATAATATGTTCAAGCTTAATTGTGCATTGCTGCAAGATAGAGAATGTTGTGAAGGAATTGTTACCATAAGGAATATTATGAAAGCCTTACAGTCCAAGTCTCCCAAAAGCCTATACTAGAATGCATTAACCCAGAATTGTAAAATTCTGTACCAGACAGTAGGGAAGAAGTTTGCCAAGGACAAAAGAAGAGAAGAACACTTTCTTCAAACAAAGCTTCTTACATGTGAAAAAAAGATACAAGATAGCCCGGAAGATGGTGAGCTTGCTAGGGTGCAAGGAGAAACGAAGCACAGGCTTAGGAAATTCTAGACAGTTAGGAATCAGGGACTTAAGGTGAGGGCTAGACTCAACTGGTTGGAAGAAGGAGATAGAGGTTCTAAATACTTCTTTAATCTGTTGAAGGCCAAGAATATAAGGGAGGATATTGGTCCTATTGTTGAAAATAATATTTGTTACAAGGAAAATGAAGATATGAAAGAAGTTTTTAGGTCCTTTTACCAGAAGTTGTTTTTAGATGAAGACAACACTAATGATTGCAAACAGACATAGATTCTTTGCAGAAAAATATGCCCTAAAAAGATTATAGAAGATATGAAAGGCATACTAGATAATAAAATTTCTAAAGATGAGATAATTAAAGCTATCAGGGCATTGGAGAATGGTAAGTCTCCGGGGAAAGATGGTTTACCAACAGAATTCTATAAAAATAATGAGAGCTGGATAGAAGAGGACTTACTAGAAGTTTATCAAGAAGCCATTGAAAAAGGATCTCTAGGTCGAGAAATTAATAGTGGAGTCATCAAATTGCTTCCTAAAGAAGGAGACAACTAATATTAGAAACTGGAGACCGATAACATTGTTAAATGTCTCCTATAAAATTATAGCTAAAGTTTTAGCTAGTAGACTAGTAGATATCCTCCCAGCCATTATTAACCCCACACAAACTAGATTCATAAAAGGAAGGTATATCCTAGAGAACCTTATCACAAGCTGGGAAGCTTTAGACTGGGCTAAAAAAACTGGACAGAATGCATGAATCTTTCTAATAGATTTTGAAAAGGCATATGATAAAATTGAATGGTCATTTGTGATAATGATGCTTGAAGCTATGGGATTCCCAGACTGCTATTATAAAATGGTAAAAATGTTGTTCAGGGATGCCACAGTGCAATTAGATATTAATGGGTCTCTTTCAAGCCCATTTGCCCTTGAAAGATCCATTAGACAAGGATGCCCATTGGCTCCAACACTTTTTGTAATAGCCTTTGAAGCTTTGTATTATGTCTTAAGAACTGATCAAATTGGTGGAGCTTTGAAAGGGATTTCTCTACCAAATAATGAAACACTACTAAATGTGTAGTTAGTAGATGACACTACATTATTCTTGGCCCTTGAGGACAATAATTTTTCTAACCTGGAGAATAGGTTGTCTCTGTTTCGCAAAGCGGGAGGTGCAAGAATTTCTCACTCTAAATCCTCTCTGCTTGGTTGGGATGAAGCTCCCCCTGGGTGGCTGAATGAATCTAAATGGCAGTGGGGAGACTCCACAAAGTTGGTGAGATTTTTAGGCATCCCATTCTTTGTCAGGCCTTCTCTTAAAGAGATGTGGGATTGGATTTTTGGGAAGGTCAACAAAAAGCTTAGCTTGTGGAACATACAATACATATCTTTGGCTGGCAGATTCCAAGTGTGCCAAAAAATATTATCCTCTTACTCCATCTATTATGCTTCCTCTTGGCCTTTTGCTAGCTATCAGGTGAACATAATTCATAAGAAAATTAGAGAGTTTCTTTGGTCAGACGGGAAAAGAAACAAAAAAAAAATGTTTATTGGGATTGGTGCTACTTAAGTAAAGACTTGGGGGGCTTGGGACTGAAAGACCTGAAGGTCCAGGGTGCCACTTTGGTTGCCAAATGGATTGTCAGGGCTTTTGAGGGCTCAGAGCCTTGGAAAATATTGATTACAAACAACCTAAGGAAATCAGTGCCTAAAAGGACTAAGGAATGGTCAGATTTGAGTCTTCAAGATATTGTTCTTGGGGACTTCAGTGTCAAACCTGCAGGGTCAATTGTGTTTGGGTTGATTTGGAAATCTTGGGAATCAATTAAGCCCTTCCTTGGAAATAGAGGAGCTATTAATATTGACAAAAATGAAATTGTTTAGACCAGATCTATCTGGTGGAACTTGAAAGTCAATGGCAAGGCTCTGGCCTTGTTACAAGGTTGTTCCTCAAAGAAATAGTACAATCAAGGAATTAATTCCTTTAAAGACATTATTTTAGATAACTGTATTAAACAGGGGGAACAGTTGAAAGCTGAGCATATGATACCAGAATCTCATAAGAGGATTTATGATGTCCTTTCTAAAGCATTACAGAATGTGGTTAATCAAGAAACAAGATTAATTTTAGAAGATTGGAGGCAGATTAAATGGAAAGATGGTTCTGAATATGCAAATATGACTCTAAAAAGGCTATATAAGTTGGTAACTGGAAAATCTGATATTTTTGCACACATCAACTGGGCGTGGAATGTTCATCTAGATCCCAAAGTTTTGTCCAAAGCCTTGTCCAATGTTTGGTCCAATATTCTTGAGCCAAAAAAGTATTGCTTTAGGTGGCTGTTTCTTCTTGATAGGCTGGCTGTAGGTAAGGATAGTATTTGTCTGTTTTGTAAGGGTCATGAAAACAGTGAGCATATATTTTTTGATTGGCTGTTTGCAAAAACTATTTGGTCTGTGTTCTTAAAGTCTTTGAAACAAAATTTGACAAATATGTGTGTTTCCAAAATTGATATATTATGTGGATTTTGTAGAAATGTGGACAAAAATAAAAGTTTGTTTTGGTTATTATTTACTATTGAGATTTTATGGGTCTTATGGAAGGCAAGAAATGAGAACCTTTTCTAGGGCAGGGAAAAATTGTTTACTGGGTCCTTGATTGGACTTATAACTCGACTTGTATGTGAACATGCCACTGCAGTTTTGAAGCTCCGAACTAAGAGATTCATGCAGATTTGGGATGAGGGTGCAGGTATGGTCTTCAGAGCAGACATTAAGGAGGCCGATTTTTGGCCGCATGAGTACAGAGAAGAGAAGCGTCAATCCAAAAGAGAATAAAAAAATGAACAAATCACTTTCAGCCACAGGCTTGGATGTGGTCATCTAGAAGATTGGAATAAAATGGCAGAAGTTGGTAAACAGGTTGAGGAGGAGGATTGGGATGTAATCAGTAAATTTCCCAGACTGAGCATCAACACAGAACAAAGCCAAGTAGTAAATAGTGAGAGGACTCGATCTGAGATAGATCCAAATTGGTCAGCCAAGAGGTACCCTGCACAAACGACCCATATGGAATAGTTAGAGAACAACAAGGATGAATAAGAGAACACAGAAGTAGGAGGAAAGGAAAATGGCTCTTTTAGTTTTATTGATGTGAATATTAAGTGAGATAGATGACAATGTATTTTGTAAAACTCTAACTTGCAAAACATTATGTTGGACAGGTGATATAGTTATGTTTTGATGTGGCCTTATTGGCCACCCAATGTACTCCTCTTTTTTGATCAATATTAGTATACTATATGAAAGTTAAAAAAAATGATGACATTATGAACTTTATTTATTATTCTATTAAAGAGTATGTTATATATAAATAATATTATATAGCGAGAAAAAATATATGTTTAGTATTAAATTAGTTAGCTTATAATAAATATTATAAATTTAGAATTTAATATTTCTTTTAAAAATAAAAACAAATAAAGAGCATTCTTTTAAAGAAGTAGTTCTATTCTTTAAAAGTTAAGTTTTTTAGGATAAGGTTTAAGAAAGAAGGAAAGATAACTTATCCTTCCCATGCCTATTTTTTAGACATGTTGAAGTTAAGGGAGAGTGAGATGAACCGTTTCCTTTAATCAAGACATCTCATTTTTTTTTTTAAAAGGATAGACGATATTCATTTTTTTCAAAAAAAAACGTATGTATGGAAAAACACAGAAGAGCATTATGGCATATAGTTAGAAATTACTAGCGTTGGCTATAGAGATACGGATTGAAAACTTTGCATAGGAAGAATAGAGTGAAAGGGCGTGAACAGGAAGAATAGAGTGAAAGGGCATGAACAGTTCAAGAAGATCGTTGAGAAATTTTTGAGAGTAGTTCAGTATTTGAAGTATATTTACCAGCGTGCAACTTTATATTAAGGGAGAATAGTTTTGAAGAACCAGAGGCTTAAGTTCAAACAAAATCTGAACTCTATGTTTATTCATGGTTAAAAACTCATATTACAGGAGGCTCAAAGTACTTGACATTAAACTTATTTAGTGACATAAACTTGTTTTATTTTCCTTTATTGACTTAAATAGATTAATTCATTATTTAAATTATCTTTTTAATTAGCAAGTGAATTAAGTTAAATTGTATTGCTTTTATTATTTTAAATTTGTTCCTTAGTTTGTATTTTTTTTAATTTTAGTAAAAAGCTTATAATATTGCTAAATTAAATTACTTAAGTCTATTTAATTTTATTTATTAAGGAAATTAAATTTGTTTTTAGTTTTAGAATGAATGGATGTATAAATTGGTTTTATTCTTAATGTTAAATCGGAAATGTTAGTGGGATCTAGGTGTTATCAAAACAATAAGTAGTTAATAATTTTTTTTTAAATTATTAATTAATTTGAAACCCTCTAGTTAAACTCATGGCTAAATGGTGTTTCCGCTCATGTTCATAGGTAGGTCGTGAAAAGTTTTCTGCAAACCTAAACTTCTTGTTGCATGTGTTTTTCAAGAGTCTCTCTAGGTAAACCTTGTCTATTTCATTTCATTTCATTTAATTAATTTTTTTCCACATGTGTGCCCATTTGTACACGTGTGTACAGGTGGCCATTACATTTGGTATCAGAGCCAAGTTTCTAACACTTTAGAAACTCTGGGTATTTAATTCTGTTTTGTGGTTAGTGTAGAATGCCGTCCAAACGTAAGCATACTGATGCAAGTGGGACTCCCACAAGAAACACATAAACCACAAATTCTCACAATTGCTCAATTCATCATAGACATAACATACCAAAAATTCACTTCCACACATAGAAGGCAAATAAAACTCATAAATCTCATTGAAATTCAACTACTTCAATCGGCAACACAAAATTACATAAACAACAACAAATCACAATGGTCTGCAACAACATTACACAATATTGGCCTTCCATGGCCTCCCATTTCCTACACAAATTGTAGGCTTGGAAACTCCTACCTGGATGTCCATCATGCTGTTGTACCAAATGTATCTACACCACCCTCCATTCCTCTCCATCTATTCTGATTCTTCACCCTCTAATTCTGTTGTTCCATCACTTCCATATCCTCTTATCTTCCATATTCCAACCCTCTCAAAAGAGGTGTTAACAATCCTCTTAGAAGATTATCTTAGAGGTTGGAGCTCTTCTAAAGTGAGGCGTCAATCTTCCTTTTTCTAATGCAATGTTTTCCTTCCTCTTTGGTGGCTCCACCACTTGAACATTAAATGCCATTTACTCTTTCATGGCCTTCAAATGAGACGTTGGATTCTTGGCTGTGATTTTTGTCTTTTCCTACAACAATAAAAACAATATCTTAAATCCGCAAGTGGGCGTCTTCCATTCCCACGCCCTGCTGCCAAAATTCATTTCTTTTAAAGGTTTTTATGATGACTTCTTCCTGCCACTTGTCCTTCCATCTGGAAGCTTTGAAAATAGAAAAGAGCTATGCTGACTTAGGCATTTCTCCCTCATTTCCACACTTCATAAATAAGGCAGATACATCTTCAATTTATTGCAGGTATATTTATTTCAAAAACTGAAGATTCCCTTTGAAATTTGGTGCTTGCACTCTCATTCTTCCAACTTAGCATTTATTTTATTTAATCTACTTCATGTGGGCATTGGATGAATCAAGAATTAATTAATAGAACAATTTATATTCCTAGAAAAATACCTTATGGAGCAACATTGGAAATTTTGGTGAAAATTTACTCTTTGCGACTTCGCCATTTTACGCCAGGAAGCTGAAAATTGACTTTTTGCATAAATTTCACCCATAAGCTCATTTTTCATGTGAAAATTTTCTAGGACGCATGGAAATGATATTCCCAAGGTCTCCACCAAGCTATTTTCTCCAGCCTTCATAAAACACAAGAAATTAAATTTCCTGTAAATAGCCAGCGGTGAACAAAGAGTTTGAAATTCTCTCAAATGATGATGAATTTGAGTGCGATTCCTTTTTGAAATTAGGAAAAATACCATTAAGAATCTTTCCCAGGAAGGATTTTTTCCCAGCTCTTAAAAATATTAAAAATTAATTGTTTCCGTGGCCAGCTAGGACAAAATTTTTGATTTCAAATTCTCCCAATCTGTGAAGAATTTGGTCATGAAACCTTCACCAAATTGTGTGAAATTCATCCAATGATATATCTTTCTAAGGATTTCAATCCAGCTTTTACAGATTTCTGGAAACAACTATTTCCGTAAAATTGCCCTGCGGAGCCTTAAAACAACAATTTGGTGAAAACTTGAATCTTTCAATTTTGACCAAATCTTTAGATTCCTACACTAAGAGATGCTTGAAAACACCAACACAGACCAAAAAAAACACCAAAACTGAAAAAAAACTAAAATATTTTTGGGTGATGCAGGATCGCCTGTGGACCCGGATGCTCTTGCATCATGTCTCTTTCTTAAGGGCCAGCTCAAATCTCTCCGCAGGCCCTAGTACCATCTCTACCCGTTCAGTTAGAGTCAATCCATTAGGAGCCACCTATTGACCAGGAACCATAGATTTTGAAAGCCTTGCAACAACTGTTAGACATAGTATAAACTAGGCTACCACCACTAGTTCAGGACCCTCTTGGGGGTCAGTCTCAACATTCTGGGGAGCACGCTTCAGTGCACTTTGAGCATGGTAGGAGTCCTCTTCATGAAAAGGAAAAATTCCTAGATGAAAGGGTGGGTGAGTTAGGACATCATGTATCCCCTCCACGGGTTAGACAAATAGATAATGTTGAGGTTCAGGGTAATGAGAATGACACCAGTAAATAGATTAGAGGGTTGCTTTGTCTCCAACCATGCACTTTCACTAGTACCACAGAGGTTGTGGAGGCTGATACACTACAGGGTGGCAACTACTTGATTTGTACAAAGTTTCACAACTTGTGTTCTAGATTTGCTTCACAAACTCTCACAATGACCCATCAATGAATTAGGTCTCCAAGGACTACAACCTGCACTTAGGGGTTCAGACCTTCACATGGGCTTGATGAGGCATCTAAAAATATTAATTTCACCAACCAAACACAACCCAGGCACCCTCAAGTCATAGTGATCCCTTCTTTGTAACAAGTCTGTCCAAGCCTTCAAAACCCTTGTAGCCCTCCTCTGAGGTCTGTTAGAAGATATCTTCCACATAGGGCATCATCTTGGGAAATAAAGGACTATTTTGAGTACCCATTTGGCTCATTGATAACATATCAAAAAATGAGTATGGGTTCCTTTTAACCAAAAACCCCAAATCTTTGACAGTCCTAATTGGAACTAAACCTAATTATGCCTCTTTTTCAAAACAACTATTATCAATATGACTTCCATGCTTCCAAACTCTTCATGGATGGTCTCAATCCACCTAAAATGATCCTTGTCTTCAAAAACTTCCAAAGCTTGATGCAGGCCAGAGAAAGAATCCCCCAATTATTGGTTCAGAAATACAAGGATATAGTGTGCTTTATGATAGACACTAATCAATGCCTAATGGAGGCAGTGGAGCCAAGGACATTCTGGATTATGCCAATAGGGTATGAAGTAGATGAGAAAATTGTAGAGCTACACGTTGAACATATGCTAAGTCAACCCAAGGATCCTAAGGCAGAAAGGTTTGGAACCTTTCAAGAATTGAGTGTAAAAATTCATGTTGAACTAAGACAACCTGAGATCAAGAGAAAAGTGAGAAGAGAAGTAGAAGAATTCGCCAAGAGGCATGGAATATCAAAGGAGGCACTTGATGCCAATAGAGAGAAGATGGAAAGGGCTGAGAAAGAAAAGGAAGAAGCAGAAAAAGAAAGTGCTCCAGTAGAAGCCCCCTCCCTGACCAGATTCTCTAAGAGCTCTGTACCTACCACTGGTAAGAGCTCAAAGGCATCAAAACCGGAAGAAAAATCATCTGGTAAAGGAGAAAAGAGAACAAAGACAAAGCCTACAAGATCATACACAATCCTCAAGGATGATGAAGAGACAGAGACAGATGAGGAAGTAAAGAAAATGAAGAAGAGGAAGAAAACATCTGGTGAATCCTCTACTGGTCAAGGGAAAGAAGAAAAGGTAGAAGAGTTTGTTGAAAAACCTACTCTTTGCATTGATGATATCATCAAATTAGTCACTGTGGATGGGAACCTAAAACCAATGACTGAGTTCTATGATGAATATATTGAAGCTGACTAGAAGATCTTGCAAGAAGCTACAGTCAGGTATCTGAATATCTATAATAAGGCATTTATTGAAATCATATCTCTAATTCCCAAAACCCTAGAGAAGGAACTAGAAATAAGGAAGAACAATGCTAAGGCAAAGGACCTTGAGATCTGGGAACAGATAGCTATTCAGCTCTATCCTTCAATCACTCAAAAACAAATGAATATGATCTTCAAAGATTGTAAGGATGAGTTCCGGAGCAAAGCTAGAATGAATCAGCTTATGCTTGGAGAGATTGACAAAGGGGCAAAAGAAATAGAAAATATCCTCTGGAATGCATGCAAAAGATTCAATATTCTTATTATAGAGGACATAAGTGATGGAACCTTCTGATGTCGAAGGACTAAGCATATCAAAGGAAGATCCTACAAAGGAAATTGTTGAAGAATCAAAGGAGATAAGTGAGGAGAAGACCAAGGACCTAGATTCCTCTGTTCCGGAAGAGGAAGTCCATGAAGAAGTTAATATCTCTCATCCGGATTCCCCAGCAGACTCTAGATCTAAAGGAGTAGAAAGAATAGAGGAGAAAATCAGTCAAGAAGAAGAGGTGAAGGAAAGAGAAGAAGATCAAATAGAGAAGATCTCAAGAGACAGTTCTGAGACTGCAGAAGGAAAGAAGACTCTGTCTCTGGCAAGAGACACTATAGAAACTGTTAAAGATTTCTTGAACAAAGAAATGATGGAGATTGATGAACCGGAACTGCTTCAAGGACCATTCAATTTTGACTCGCTCTCCCCGGTTCAAATAATGAAGATAGCTTCCTTTGCCCAAGAAAAGGCAAAATAAAAACTTTTGAAATCTCACATGGAAGACTGTGAGCTGATAGAGATTGCATTTGGTGTGTTGGAAAAGATCATGCCATCCTTTCAGAAGGATCCTTCGGCCTCTTCATCTGGTAATCTCAAATCTCTTGTTAATTCTGTCAGCACACATTTTGATTCCTTGGAGAAATTAGTTGAGGAAAAAGTCTGAAAAGAATTTTTGGGTAAAAGATTCTCTAAAGTATAGGGGTACATAGCAAATGATAGGAGAAATCTGAATATTGGAATAAAGAGCTTAGAAAATGCTCTTAAAGATGGCGGAGATATATATAAATTTTGTTTATCCTAGTCTAAAGTGACAATGGATATTGAGAAGAAAGTGAAAGAACAAGAGGGTAAACTTTCAAGTTTATCTCAGAATTTTGATCCTCTCACCACATCCATAATAAACCAAGAATGTTAGACTATTTCCATTCTAAACGAACTAAAGAAACTTGAAAAGGAAAGGAAGAATATAATAAGTAGGATGGGTGAACTTAGAGGGATAATTATCCCTAAGTTAGAGGCCATGCATGAGGCCCTAACCGATGCTCAGACCACAGCCCAGACCAATGATCCAACAGATCTAAAGAGGGAAGAAGCTTTTGCATTCTTGTTGAGTGGTCACATCTCAATTTTGGACAGGATGAAGCAGATGTGGGCAACAAAATTTGTCCAGTTGAAGACAACTTTTGCAGATATACTTCAATATATGTAAGTATAACATTATATATTTATGCGGCCAAGTATAGATTATTTTTGGGAAATTTTTGTATGCGGAACCTACCCTTTGCCATTGATGTCAAAGGGGGAGTGAGGAGTAGTGAAAAATGTGGAATCTAGCTAAGGGGGAGCTCTGAAAAAGTGTACATAAGAATAGAGCATCAGCCAAGGGGGAGTAAGCTATAACACTTAGTCATTTTTCACTAAGTGTTGCCATCAATGCCAAAGGGGGAGATTGTTGGCAAGAGACACTATGTGGCTTCATGAGTGTTGTCATTGATGGCAACAAAGTTCATTCCACGCATCCGCAGGACATGGTATGTCTATACTAGAACTCAGATTGAAGAGTATTTTCGTCCGGTGAGCAAGAACAGAGCATGCAGCAAGTCAGACAATCAGGTCCAGATCTCTCAGAGAAAGTATCTCAGTAAAGTGCGGACTTGGGGAAGTCAAGAGGAGTACCATGACTGATACATTCTAGAGATTGAGCCTTCGGTGATGGAAGAGTGAAAAGATATGAACACCTAAGTGTTGGGTTCCTGTTTGGCAGAGTAGATTAAGGAAGAATTGACCGGCAGAGCATCAGACCTTAATCCAGATGAGATATTGATGGTGATCAAGCTTCTTAAGAGATAATTCATGATTGGCTGACATGACTGATGACTTCTATAAGTATCTCTTTGATACACATCACTTTGTAAGCAAGGATTCAGCCGACAGACCAGAGTTTGGAAAAATATTAAGTATTCCGGATGCCGACTAGAAACATGTTGAAATCCTTGGTGCAGATATATATACCAGATGGATTTCGATGAGAAGGTGTGTGTGGTGTGTTGTGAAGTGCGAAGAAAAGGAGAGAGCAGAGTGGAAATAGAAATATAGGTCCGGTATGTGACAGAACAACAAAGCTAAGGTAGATGAAGAATGAAGTGCAGTAGATTAGTATATTGAGCTTAACCGGAACTGAACCTCAGCATATGTGTATGCTTCTCATCAGTTCAAATACCTGGTTTCCTTCTATAAACTATTGTAGGCAGTGAGCCTCTTGTGAGCAGTGTGCTCGGGCAGTGAGCCCTAATTGGCAAGTGCCATTTTGTACTACCTTATTCTTTTAATAGAGAATACAATCTTGGGTTAATCACCCAGTGGTTTTTTCCCTTAACAGGGTTTTCCACGTCAAAAATATTGTGTCACGTGTGTTGAGTGTATTTCTGCTTCCATGGTTATGTATGCTTATATGATTTGATATTGCACTAATTGTTAAAGAAGAAAATAAAGTCAATTAATTAAGATAACTGATTCACCCCCCCTCTCAGTTATCAACATACATTTCTTCAAAGCTTGAACTATAGCATAAAAATCCTAATCATAGACATAATACTTTTGCTTGGCATCATTAAGCTTCTCATTGAAATAGGCAATGGGATTACCTTCTTGACTCAAAACAACTCCTATAGCACTGCCACTAGCCTTGCAATCTACCTAAAATACTTTATTAAAATCTGGAAGTGCCAAAACAGGTTGCTCTGTGACTTTCTACTTCAATGTATCAAAATCCTTGGCTACTCCTATAGTCTATTTAAATTTCTTTCTATCCCCTCTTGTTGTCTCAGTTAGGCGTGCACAAATGCTACTAAAATTCCTGATAAATTTTCTATAAAAACTTGCCAAACCATGAAAAGATCTTTACCTTTGTAGCACTCCTTAGCATGGGCCATTCAACAATATCCCTTACTTTTTATAGGTCCATTTTAAGACCCTTAGTTGAGACAAAAATCCCATGTATACCAACTTCTTCTTTGCAAAACTGCATTTCTTCAGATTAATCAACTTCTCCTCCCTCAGCTTCTCTAAAACTCTTCTGATATGCATCAGATGCTCTTCCCAAGTCTTACTAAAAACCAAAATGTCATCTAAATAAACAATAACAAACTTTCAAAAAATCTCTTTCAATACCTGGTTCATGAGCTGCATGAATGTGCTCGGTGTATTGGTTAGCCCAAATGGCATGATTAACCACTCATACAGACCCTCCTTAGTCTTGAAGGTTGTCTTCCATTAATCTCCTTTAATTCAAATCTGGTGATATCCACTCTTCAAATCAATCTTCGTAAAATACTTAGCTCCACTCAAGAAATCCATAATATCATCCATCCTTGGCAATGGAAATCTGTACTTGATTGTAATTTTGTTGATGAATCAAGAATCTGTACACATTGTCCAATGTCCATCTTTCTTCAGTGCTAGTACTGTAGGTACTGCACATGGACTTAGGCTCTCCCTTATTAGTCCTTTCTTCAACAACTCCTGAACTTGTCTGTTTAGCTCCTCATTCTCTATAGGAGTCATTCTATGAGCTGACTTATTCGACAAACTAGCTTCTGGTATTAAATCCATTTGGTGACTTATCTCCCTCATTGGTAGTAAACCTTTTGGTATATTATTAGAGACAATGTCCTAAAATTCTTCCAACAGGTCTAAGATTTCTACTAGTACATCTTCACATTTCTCCTGGCTGATCTTAGGAATCAACGGAAAGTAATGACGCTTGTGCTTCATACCATGCAAAAATTTCCTACCATCTACCAAAAAATTTTTGGCAGTATTACATACCTTTTCTTCCACCTCTTTCAAGGGATTCAACTTATGATGAACTCCATCCTTTGTTAGGGAATAGGTGTTTGCATGGCCATCATGGACAACACACCTATCATACTGCCATGACCTTCCCAATAGTATATGACATGCATCCATTGATATGATGTCACACAACACCTCATCATGGTAGTCTCCAATCTTGAACTTGACTAAACACTGCTCATAATTGACCAAAGCTCTATGGTCCTTCTACAACCATGCAATCTGATATGGATGTGGATGCCTTCTCCTTGTCAACTTCAACTTGTTAACCATCTCCTCTAAGACAAGATTATCAGTGCTTCCATTGTCAATAATAATATCACAACACTTACCTTCACACTTGCACCTTGTGCAAAATAAACTCTTCCTCTGATCTGGTTCTTTCTTTTCATTTAACAAGGTTCTTCTAACAACTAGGGTTTCTTCCCTTTTAGCGTCTTTAGAATGCTCATACTGCGTATCTTCATATACATGTGCAAGTCATACATTAACTTTAGGTCTTCTATTTGTCTTTCCTTGGTGTTGGGGACACTCGTAGGCTCGATGTCCACCACATTGGAAACATGTTCCTTTGAAACCTCCTCTTCCAAGTCCTTGCCTAGGTCTTCCTCTTCCTCTTCTTCTCTGCGCACCATTATTTTGGTCACAAAGGCAGTAGGCATTATCTCCTTTCTGATTTTGATTGTTTCCTACTTCTTCACTTTTATTTTGATCTTCATTTCAACCTCCATAGGATCTTCCTCTAGTCCTTCTGCCATGACCTCTTCCTCTTTTCTTGCTTTTGAATCTTTTATTCAGCTTCTCTTCCACCTTCAAGGAAAATTGGTACACATCTTCTGTAGTGGTCATTCTAACTAGGCTCAACTCCTCTTGAATACTTGGCCTCAACCCATTAATATAATATGCTACCTTCTCCTTGTTGGCATCTGCATGGCCTGTTATGATAATAATCTTATAAAACTCTTCTATATAATCCTTAATAGACTTGTTACCTTGCTTCAATCCCTGCATCTTCTTCAACAACTCCAACTCATACTACACAGGAATGAATTGCTTCTTTAGTTTTTCCACTATCCAATCCCATTCTATTTATCTCTAACTAGATCTCCTTCCACCAAATACTAGCATGACCCTTCAATTTCATTTTTGCAAGCTTGACTCATTCTAGATCCTCCACATCTTCATATTCAAAATATTCCTCCATATCATTTATCCAATCAATAAGCTCTTCTAGATTCAGATCCCCAGAATAGGTAGAAACTTCAATCCTAGGCCTCTTTCCAATCTTTGAAATGACCCTCAACAACCTAACTTGTGTAAGATCTCTTGCATCATCTTGTTCTTCCTTGGATAGCTCTTCTTCTTCAACTTCATCTTCACTTTTTTCTCTTATTCTTGGCTCAAACCCTCTTCGCAGCTCCTCTTGCAATGCATCAATTTGCCTTTGTAGGGCTCTAAAATCCTCTTCTATCAAAGTATTTCTCCCACCATAGTTTCTTCATGGAGGCATTTTGATCTCTACATCAAACCCACAACCTTAGGTCTTGGTGCAAATTACCTCACAGTTGGTGATCTGTCTACACACTCAAGAACCCTTGCTCTGATACCACTTGATGAGGGGCTACTCCACCCAACACTCACACATGAAACAACAATAGAGATTCCCACAAAAATGTGAGGAATGGAATCAAGTAACTTTTATTTCTTCATTAAAATGGAGTACAAAATCTAGTATTACATGCTACAATAACATGAGTTGTTTCACAATAGAGAAAATCCTACTCTATTAGAGATTTTTACAATTTGGAACCACAACCGCACATATGGAACCATCCTTGAAACCTTTCCATTTCCCCTTTTTATTTGGCACCAATGACTTCCATGCCACTTCTCCACTACATTCTCAAATTTTCTAAAAAGTGCCCTTTTTGGGCACCAAGTCTAGATGTCCATTTTCCCACCCAAGAAATTGGAGATTTGAAATTTTTAAAGTTATTGATTTTTTGTAACACAACCTTTGGGGACTGCTCCTCTACAAGGCACGTGGACTCAAATGATATGCCCTCTATTTCAGCATTTTGACTCCAACCCTGTTCAGCCGCTTTGGCATTTCTTAGACCAATTTGGACGTGTTTTGGCCCATTCGATCCCTTCGTGCAGTTCAAACATGGATTCAACATCCTTCAAGTTTGAGTTGATTGCCCTTGGCACTCACATTTCATTTTTGGCTAGACTATTCCATGACTTTGGAGTTGCAAGTCCCTTTAGCCTCAGACTTGGACAAGGCTTTTGCACTATGATTTTGGAATGGACTTTAGCTCTGCATAGGCCCACTCAGCCATTGTTTTAGTCTAGCCCTTTTGGATGCTCTAAATTTTTGTTTCCCTAGTCCATTAATCAGACTTTGAGTTTGCCTTGGCTGGTCATCTTGACCCAGTCGACCTCCATTTCTGGCCTTGTCACCCTCAGATCTTCAATGTTTTGGCCTCAACCTTGATTGACCCTTTTTAAGTCTTGCTTCGCTCCATCTTTGAAGACTCAGCTGACTTGCCCTAGACTTTGACTCCCATTTGGCACGTCCCACTCGACCTCAGCCTTGACATGTTCTTGTCCACTCCAGACTTGGTCTCGACCCCTGTTGTGGCTTGTTTAGCCCAAGCGACCTCCATTGGATGGTGTTCCATGCCCTTGGTCATTCCGAACTTGATCTCAGTTGACTGATACAGATCCAATTCTAGGCTCAGTTGTCTGCTCTTCAGCTCACATTTTTGGCCCCTTTGGGCTCATTTGTTCACTCCAACTAGCCCACCTAGTCTGACTTTTTTTGGCTACCTTGTCCACCATTTTTTGGATATGCGACCCAATCGCCCTCATCCGGTGCAATCAGACTCCAAATCCAACCTACCTTCTCTAGAACAGTACATGTGACCTCCCTGTCATCCCGACCTCTCTGTCCACAAATTAGACACCTTGTCCGAAAATTGATCCAGTTGTCCCAGAACAGGACAATCTATCCTAGAATAGGACAGATAGTCCGCCTAGACCTCTAGGGCCATTTTATTGCTCTATAAGGGGGGTAGTTTTCTTTTTTCCACAATGAGGAGTTGGATTTTTGACTTCTTATAGTTGATGGAAAGCTGGTTTCATCTACTTTAACATGGTGTAATTTATTTTCCCCAACTTGCTACATTTTTTCAGGATTTACCTCTGAAAGTCTTTTTTGCTCTATTTTTTTGACATTTTTTGACAAGACATAACTTTTCACCACGATGCTGAAATTGAGCAAACTTTTTAAAAAAAATTTATTAGAAAAATGCAATGAATCCATTGGTATGTGTCATTTTTTGTTTTGGAATGCCAATTTTTTGGAAAATTATAAAATTGTTGTGTGTTATAAATGGTCGATTTAGGCTTCCAATTTGTCAAAATTGTACTCAATCTTGTAATTTTTTTTTTAGCGGGGGAGATATTTTACAACCTTATTTATTATGGGGGTTACATTTTTGTAGGTTTCATTATTTATTTAAGGTTTGTAGGCATGTTTTTTCTATTTCTTCATTGTCCACCTCATGATATTAACTCATTTCATCCTTTTTTGGACACTTGTAATAAATCCACCACTTTTTGTCACGTCTTGGTTTATGTGCCTTGCTAAAACACTTATGCATGTGTGATTTGGTTAATGATTTTGAAATGTTTGTGTGTTAGGATGCAAAAAACTTAATGAACTATGTTGATGGTCGAACTTTATTGAAGAGTTAATGTGATTTGCAATTACAATGTTGAATGTAATAGATTTTGCAAGTATATTATGATGATGAAAATTCAAATAACATATTATTGCTCAACTTCAGTTAAATGACAATATTGGTTTATTTGTTATTTGATAATGACTAACTACATTGGCTTTGTCGATAATCCTGAGTGTGACATGATAAAAATATTGCTCTTGCCAAGGTGTTAGAAGTCGAAGGGAGTTTGACTGAGAGAGATAACTTGCACACACACACACATAGATCATATAGTTAGCATGGATTTGTGTAAGTAAATTTATGTGTGCAATTTGTGAAAGGAAGCAAGGTACGTGGAACACACTTCCTACACCGATCTAATGAGGGAAGTAGTATGCAAATTATTTTTAAACCTTTATAGTTACAGTGATGTTAAGTCAATAACATAGATATTTCAGCAACACACACTCACATACAATGTAGAAAGAGAGAGACAAGATATACCATGGGGAAAACCCTTTCAGGAGAAAAACCCCACACTCCAAAGCATAACTCAAATGTATTACAGTAAACAATAACAGATTACAATACAGTTTCAGAGCCAATGCTCTTTCAGGAGTCTTCGACACTCGTATCTGGAGATATTCTAGCAGCATAACAGTACCTGTCAATAACTATATGCATCTCCTATCCAAGCACCTATTTTTATAGAGTTTACAAGGCAAAATAGGAAGCTTCTAGAGATGGGCGTCCAACTTGGCCTCATGGCCCAAAACCCACGCCTAGGGTCACTTTTCCTACATCAAAACATGATTTTACACTTGTCATAATATGTCCTCCCAATGTGGGGAATTCCATCCAAGAATAATCTATGACATATGCTCTTACGCACCTTACAGCTGTCATAGAATCTGTCATACATGACATCACTTATAGATGTAAGAGAATTTATCATACACTGACTAAAAAATAGCATATTCCTCTTACAACATGTCATAACCCACCTTGGGCACCCAAAGATGCCTTCCTCAAAGATGCTCTTCGACACATGCCTTCACCTATCATAGAACCTTCTATTCTTGACTCTTATGCGTCATAGAATCTGTCATAACACTTACGTGTCATAACTCCTTACACACTACACAAGATGCCAACACATGGCAGAAAACCTCTACCACAATATGGGACGCCTATATCCACATGGGATGAGTTGACCATCCTAGTCACATTCCAAGTGGAGTGACAACACACCATGCCACTTCACACTAAATGATAAAATAGGATGTGCAACATAAATTACATCATAGGCAAATAAATAAATAAATAACCAAAAAACCAATGCTAGGAATTACCAAGGTTGAGACACCTTAATTCCCAACATTCTCCCACTTGTCGAACACCTTGTAAGAGCCAATAGAAATAACATGATTTTAACTGCTATAGGCTGAGAGGCCGATAGACTCTGAACACCATTTGAACTTATCAATACCCATTGGTTTCGTCAATGCATCTGCAACATTCTTCAAAGTATCTATCTTCTCCAATGTCACCTTCCCATCTTCCACCATGTATTGCAAAAAATGAAACTATACATCAATATGCTTTGTTCTGGCATGGAAAGTTGGATTCTTTGCTAAGCAAATCACACTCTGACTATCACAATAGATAGTAATCTGTCATGCATCAACACCAATATATGAACACAATCTCTTAAGCTAAATGGCTTCCTTACAAGCATGAGTAGTTGCTATATACTCTACTTCTGTCATGGACAAAGCAACCACAGGTTGCTGCTTACTCATCCAACTAATTGCACCACCGAACATAGTAAACACATAAGCACTGGTGGATCTCCTGCTGTCAATGTCACCCGCCCAATCAGAATCCACAAATCCTTGAATACTCATAGAATGCAAAGGTCCTATAGGATGACCATGATAACATAGGGAATACTCAGAAGTACCCCACAAATATCTAAACACTCTCTTCACTGCATCCCAATGTACCCGTCCAGGATTAGCCATAAACTAACTAAGGACTCCCACTGCTTGGGAAATGTCTGGTCTAGTATAGATCATAGCATACATCAAACTGCCAACAACACTAGTATAAGGTACTCTGCTCATGTCCTCCATCTTAGAATAAGACTTTGGACAATCATTAATAGATAACTTGGTCCCCAAAGAAATAGGAACATACAATGGTCTACAATTTGCCATGCTGAATCTTTCCAACACGGTCTTCACATACTTACTCTGGCTTAACCAAAGTTTTTTGTTTGCTCTGTCTCTTCTGATTTCCATTCCCAGAATGTACTTGGCTGCCCCTAAATTTTTCATTTCAAACTGTGCTGACAACTGAGACTTCAAATCAGAAATCATATTCTTACCATTCCCAATTAACAACATATCATCAACATACAATGCAATAATGAGAATGCGATCATTGTCAAATTTGTAATATACACAATGATCTAATTTCAACCTCAGAAATCCAATAGACAACACAAAGGCATCAAATTTTAGGTACCACATCCTAGAAGATTGCTTCAAACCATACAAAGACTTCTTTAACTTGCAAACCAAATGTTCTTTACCTTTTTCTATGTAATGCTTTGGCTGTGACATGTAAATCTCTTCCTCCAAACTACCATGAAGGAATGTTGTCTTCACATCCATCTGCTCCACCTCCAAGTCATAAGCTACTGCAAGAGTCAACAAGAACCGAATAGATGTCAGCTTTGCAATGGGAGAGAAAATTTTACCATAATCAATTCCCTCCACTTGTGAATACCCCTTTGCAACCAATCTAGCCTTGTACTTCTCAACACTTCCATATGCACCAAATTTCTTCTTGAGCACCCATTTATAGCCAATAGGATTCCCTCCTTCAGGTAAAGGCACTAAGTCCCAAGTTTTATTATTCTCCAAAGAAGCCATCTCATCTTCTATGGCCTCCTTCCAGGAACCTGCATCTTTTATGTCTATAGCCTCTGTCACAGTTCTAGGCTCATCAGTGTTAGTAA
This sequence comes from Cunninghamia lanceolata, assembly GCA_027924645.1. Taxonomy (NCBI): domain Eukaryota; kingdom Viridiplantae; phylum Streptophyta; class Pinopsida; order Cupressales; family Cupressaceae; genus Cunninghamia; species Cunninghamia lanceolata. Next base: position 5,331,244 of record BSBN01000524.1, read on the forward strand.
TCAAGGCAAAAGCCAAACTATAATCTAGCAATGAATAACAAAACCTATCAGGTTGCTTCCTTGTTCGTGTAGACCTCCTCAAAGGCTGAGGTTGAGGTTTTGCTTCTTCTTCTGAGATTTCATAGCTACTAGAGCTCTCCTCATCATCAAGTCTCACAGGGTCTTTCAGTTCAGTCTTCTTAGGGGTAGAAGGAAACTGAACCACATCTTTCTTTTCTTTCTCTTCTGGTTGTAAAACAAGAGAAGGTGTTAGCTCTCTGAAAATAACACTTTTGCTATACAACACTTTCTTGGTCATAGGATCCCAAAGCTTATACCCTTTCACATCAACACCATAGCCAATGAAGATACACTTAACATAATTTCCTTATTTTGTTATCTCAATATTTAGTGTTATATCAAATCATGAAACAATATGTAATCATAAGAACATAAATAAAATCAACACACATAACACAAGGATTTTCACGTGGAAACCCTGTTAAGGGAAAAACCATGAGGTGACTAACCCAAGATTGTATTCTCTATTAAAAGAATAAAGGAGTACAAAATGACACTTACCAATTAGGGCTCACTGCCTTAGCACACTACTCACAAGAGGCAAACTGCCTACAAGAGACTCACTATCTATAGAACTTATAGAATATAATCAAGCGTCTGAACTGATGAGAAGCATCTACAAATGCAAGAGTTCAGTTTTGGTTAGGCACAATATACTGATTTGACGCACTTCATTCTTCCTCTATTTAATGTTGTTATTCAGTCACATACCAGACTTGAATTGTTGTTCTCACACTTATCCCTGCTTTTCTTCGCACCTTATTTCTTCACATCTTCACCACATATGCTTACATGCTGGAATCCATCTCGTATATATATTCGCATCAATGATTTTCATCAACTTTCTAGTCAGCAATAGGAACACTCAAGATATTTGCAAGTTATTGATCTGTCGGCTGAATCCATGCTATATTTGTGATGCGTATCAAAAGCTTAAGCATAGAAGTCATTAATCATGTCAGCCAACAATGTATAATCCCACAAATTACTTGATCAACACCTTTTACTCATCCGAATTGAAGTCTGATACTCTGTTGGTCAGTTCTTCCTTTGTCTGCTCTGCCTGACTGGAACCCAACACTCAGATGCTCATATCTTTTTCTTGCTTTATCACTGGAGGCTAAATCTTTGGAATACAATATTCATGATACCCCTCTTGATTTGTCCAAGTCCACAACTTACTGAGTTACACGATCTAAGAGATCCGAACCTGATTGTCGAACCTTGTTACATACTTTTTTCTTGTTCACCAGACCAAAATAATCTTCAATTTGACTTCCGGTATATGCATACTATGTATTGCAGATGTGTGGGATAGACTTTGTTGCCATCAATGACAACACTTATGAAGCCACACAGTGTCTCTTGCCAACACTCCCTAGGCACATGAGCATATGCCTCACAACCAAAAACATGAAGATGTCTTAATGAAGGATTCTTACCAGATCACACCTCCATGGGTGTCTTATCAACAAGAGCTGATGTAGAAGACATGTTTACCAGGTAGCAAGTAGTGGCTATGGCTTCAGCCCAAAATTTTTGTTCAAGGCTAGCATCACTAAGCATACTCCTAGCCCTCTCCATCAACGTCTTGTTTATCCTCTCTGTAACTCCATTTTGTTGAGGGGTGTATGGAGTTGTCTTATGTCTTTCAATCCCATGTTCTTTATAGAAAGCAAGTTCCGTGCCAAAGCCTGGGATGTGCATAACCCCATAGATCCCCTTCACACATCCATCAGGGAATTAGATTGTGACTCTTCCATGACCAACTATCTTCAGATGAGAATCATCACCCAAGTACACTCTTACACCATTGAACTCTTCATACTTTGTAAACTAGTCTCGATGTGAGATCATGTAAAAAGAGGCACTAGAATCAATCATCCACACATCATTAGATGCATGGGTGGCCAAGGAAGCAATAAAAGCATCACCATCATCTTCTGACTTGTCAAAATCTGAATCTGAGGCATTCTTTTTCTTTTTCTTCTTTTCCTCTTTGCATTCCTTTCAGAAGTGCCTAGTTTTTCCACAGTTTCAGCAAGGTGCCTTGGACTTTCAAGAAGATTTGGATCTCCCACAGGATTTAGATCTACCCTTATCATCTTTCTTGTCCTTCTTTTTCTTCCCTTTCTCCTTGGATCTACCATGAACCGCAAGAGCCTCTTTGGCTGACTCAAAAGACTTTCTCTGCATCTCTTCAGATAACAACGAAGACACCACTTCATCCATTTTGAAGGTGGATGTGGTACTCCCAATAGCCATAACAAGATGGTCCCATGAGTTTGAAAAAGAACAAAGCAAGGTCATACAACAATCCTCCTCCTCCATCTTCACACCAATGGATGTCAACTGTGCAACTAGCATGTTAAAGGCATTCAAGTGATTTGCAACAGACCCTCCATCCTCCATCCTCAGAGAATATAGCTTCTTCCTCAAGAATAGCTTGTTCACCAGGGACATGGCCTGATAAACATCTCCTAGCTTCTTCTAAAGTTCTTTCATGGTCTTCTCCTCATGGACATTTAACAAGACAGAGTCAGCTAGACAGCATCTCACAAGACCCTTAGCCTTTGGATCCTTGAGATCCCAATCAGCTTGAGACATTGCCACTGGTTTTACACGGAAAATAGTTTCCCATAGGTCTCTATCAACAAGCATGTCTTCCATTTTAAGTTTCCACAACTCAAAATTGCTGCCATTAAACTTCTCCACCTCTACTCTTTTGGAAGTGCCTGCCATCTCCTACCTGCAACAAGATTACAGAATACTCTACATAGACTCCCACTCAAACTAAGATCAGCTCAAAAAACCCCTACCCAATAACTAGGACTAAAGGTGATTAGGCTCTGATACCAACTGAAAGGAAGCAAGGTACACAGAACACACTTCCTACACCGATCTAATGAGGGAAGTAGTATGCAAATTCTTTTCAAACCTTTATAGTTATAGTGATGTTAAGACAATAGCACATAGATTTCAAAAACATACACACTCACACGGAATGTAGAAAGAGAGAGAGACAAGATATACTGTGGGGAAAACCCTTTCGGGAAAAAAACCCCACACTCCAAAGCATAGCTCAAATGTATTACAGTAAACAATAATAGATTACAATAAACAATAATAGACTACAATACAGTTTTAGAGCCAATGCTCTTTCAAAAGTCTTCAACACTTGTATCTAGAGATATTTCGGTAGCATAACAGTACCTGTCAATAACTATATGCATCTCCCATCCAAACACCTATTTTTATAGAGTTTACAAGGCAAGATAGGAAGCTTCTAGAGATGGGCATCCAACTTGGTCTCATGGCCCAAAACCCATGCCTAGGGACACTTGTCCTACATTACAACATGATTTTACACTTGTCATAACATGCCTTCCCAGTGTGGGGCGCTCCATCCATGAATAGGCTATGAAAGATGCTTTTACACACCTTACAACTGTCATAGAATCCATCATACATGACAACACTTACAGCTGTACGAGAATCTATCATACACTGACTAAAAAATAGCATATTCCTCTTACAACATGTCATAACCCACCTTGGGCGCCCAAAGATGCCTTCCTCAAAGATGCTTTTCGACACATGTCTTCACCTGTCATAAAACCTTCTATTCTCGACTCTTACACATCATAGAATCTATCACAGGAATCCGTCATAACACTTATGTGTCATAACTCCTTACACACTACACAAGATGCCAACACATGGCAGAAAACCTCGACCACAATATGCGACGCCCATATCCACATGGGATGAGTTGACCATCCTAGTCACATTCCAAGTGGAGTGACAACACACCATGCCACTTCACACTAAATGACAAAATAGGATGTGCAACATAAATTACATCATAGGCAAATAAATAAATAAATAATCAAATAACCAATGCTAGGAATTACCAAGGTTGAGACACCTTAATTCCCAGTTCAATTTGGATTAATTCATGAACCTTTTATATTATAAAAATAATTATATCTTTATATATATATATATTATAATATATATTAAAAAATAATGTTAATTAATGATGACATTATGGAGGGTGACAAAAAACCTTAGGTTTTTTCCTCAGACCCTGCCTTGGTTCTTGGTTCGTTGCTTGATCTTCCTTTTTTATGATAGGGTAGTCTAGTGTGTGTTGAGACTGTTGTTTTGCATAAGGCCTTAGGTTTATTCTACTTGTTTTTTTTTAAAAATTTGTGTCTTCTTCATTTTTGGTTTTTTCTTATTTGGGCAGGATTCTTCCGGCCCAAATGCTTTAGGCTAACATTGTCCTCGATTGGTGTGTGCATTAATTGTGTGGGGGGTGGCGGCACTCTGAACCTTTATGGATTCATCAGATGGGAACAAGGAGGGAGTTAATTCCCTTGCAGAAAGAGTTATTACCCTGAGGGAAGAAGTGAAACAAGATGATTTTGATAACGAGGATTCCAGAAATATCTACAGTGAAAACATATCTTTTAGAGAAGTGTTGGGCTCTGAAGATGCTGCGACGCTACCAGAAGCTGGGTGTTTCAGGGTGGTTGGCGGACTCCAAGGGAATGGAAGTGACAAAAGTCCCTTCGTTAGTGGAAATAGAGATGATTCAGGAGGAGGAAAAGAAATGGGTAAGCAATCTGACCCATTCCCTAGTCTGTCTTTAATGCCAAATGAGGAAATGTTGTCAACCATTAAATAGGAAGAAGAAAGGTTAAGTAATGTTGCTAGTTTTCTGGTTTGCCTGGATAATGATAAATTACCTTCACGAGCCTTATTTGATAGATGACTCAATACTGTAAGGATAAAGAAGTTGGGTATTCACATAAGTTTCTGCAGAATGATTCAAAAAGGATTATTTGTTGTCTTCCTTAAAACCCATAAAATGTAATTGAAAGTCTTGGGAAGGAAATATTAGAATATTGGTCAGTCTCTCTTTAAAGCTCACCCATGGAACTCGAGTCATTCTAAATAAGAAATAGTATTATGTTCTGTCCCGAGATGGTTTGAAATTAAGGATGTCCCTGAACAGTTATGGGTTTTTCTACCAAAATTGCTTAGTCATTTGGGGGAAGTGCTTAGAGTCAAGGAGGCAAGAGTCACTTTGCCACACCTAGATGCAAGAGAGCTGATTTTGTTGAAACCAAGAACTTTTATCCCTGAATGGCTAGAAGTGGGAGGGCTGGGTAAGCCGGCTAGGTGTGTGATTCAAGGTCTTGGGGGCATTAATGCTTGCTTTCTATGTAAGTGTGATGGTCACCACAGGAAAGCTTGTCTAGTCCTATCAAAAACTAGAGGGAATTCTTCAAGTGTTCACCCAACATCTGCGCCCTCGAATGATGGCGCTTCCTCTCTTAGGAGTTTAGCGTTGGCCCCAAACAGTCAGACTTCATTTTCAGAAGAAAAAATAAACTCTGTTGCTAGCAATAGGGTTGAAGATTTAGAAGCTGATGCTGGAGCAAAGGAAGACCTTGTTGTCTCTGCAGTTTCTAGAAAGCTAAGTGAGATGAACCTAGAAGAAGGTGAGTTGCTGAAGGAGGTTGCTCAAAAGGAAAATGTTAGTGAAGGTGTTGCCCTCTCCTCTTCCCCTTTGGTGGAGTCTTAAGAAAGCCTTTTCGGCTCTGTTGAGCTTCCTCTCAATGGGGTGGTTTAGAGAGTGCAAAATAAGAATAGGGTGTTGGGGGTTGGTCCTACTCCCACCTCAACAAAGGAAAAATCTGCAAAGCGTCTCTGCCTCCCCCTGATTTGCTGGCAGAAGTTTCACTCGACTCTGGCCTAGAGTGTCCTACTGGGGCAAATTTGGTCAGGGTGTCAGATGTGGAGACTCCTGGAGCTGAAAAAGTTGAAATTGTATCTAAAGAAAAGAAAAATGCTTAGCAGTTGGTGTTAGAAAAAATAAGGAAACAAATTAATGAATGCAAAGAAGAAGGAAAAAATGAAAAGATGGAAATAATAGTTGGAAAAAAACTCTACACATCTGACCCTGCTAGGGTTGGTTATGAAGACCCCAAGTCAAGAACGAAGAAGAAAATAGGACCGATATGGATAGGAACGATCAGAGTTTAAAAGGTCTAATCTCTTCCTTAATGCAAAATAAAGCTGAGGAAAAGAAAAAAGGAAATAAGTGAAAAAAAATTCTAAAACAGAGGTTAAGAAAGGAGAAAAAGTCAGAGATTGTTTTAAGAAAATGTATAAAAAGAGGAAAATGGAAACACCTGAACCAATGAATTATGAATTGTTGTAGTTGGAATGTAAGAGGGTTAGAATCCCCAGATAGAAAATACTTAATTAGAGATTTTTGCAAAAAAAGGAAAGGCTTGGACCTCCTTATGCTTCAAGAGGTGAAAGCCACAGGATATGACCCTAGAAAACAACTTGAGGTTCATCTAGAAAGATGCAGAGCACTTCTTTATTGAACATGAGAAAGGGAGGGGGGTATGTCCTTGCTTATTGATAGAAGGTGGGCCATGCTGATTACCCAGAGGGGCCACTCACCTTGCAATAGGTGCTTGTGGGTGGTCTTTGAGAGTAATGACATGTTCTTTGGGGTTTTCTCAGTGTATGCTCGTAATGACTATATGGAAAGGGTTGAATTGTGGAAGTGGATGGATATTAATTTGCTGCATATACCTTGGATAATGGGGGGGACTTCAACATGATAGAAAATAGAGAAGATAAACTGGGTGGGCTAAAGTGGGGATGGAAAGGAAATGAGGATTTTTTTGGCACAAATTTAAAAAATCTTCCACCCTTTTTGACCCTCTTGAGGGGAGGAAGAATGATAGTAGTGGCATTTGGTACACATGGTGTTATAGCCAAGAAGGAAAAAATATAATATATTCAAGGTTAGACAAATTTTATGTAAATGAAGACTATTTCTACTTCCTCAGTAAAAAAGACAATTGTGTAGAAGTTATTCCCTCTACACTGTCTGATCACCACCCCATAGAATGTTGCATCAGATGGAAGGGTTAGCAAGTTAAATTAAGGTCTAAAAAAGATAATCTGTTCAAGCTTAACTGTGCATTGCTGAAAGATAGATAATGTTGTGAAGGAATTGTTACCATAAGGAATATCACGAAAGCCTTACACTCCAAGTCTCCCAAAAGCCTATACTAGAATGCATTAACCCAGAATTGTAAAATTCTGTACCAGATAGTAGGGAAGAAGTTTGCCAAGGACAAAAGAAGAGAAAAAACTTTCTTCAAACAAAGCTTCTTACATGTGAAAAAAAGATACAAGATAGCCCGGAAGATGGTGAGCTTGCTAGGGTGCTAGGAGAAACTAAGCACAGGCTTAGGAAATTCTAGATAGTTAGGAATCAAGGACTTAAGGTGAGGGCTAGACTCAACTGGTTGGAAGAAGGATATAGAAGTTCTAAATACTTCTTCAATCTTGTTGAAGGCCAAGAATATAAGGGAGGATATTGGTCCCATTGTTGAAAATAATATTTGTTACGAGGAAAATGAAGATATGAAAGAAGTTTTCAGGTCCTTTTACTAGAAGTTGTTTTCAGATGAAGACAACACTGATGATTGCAAACAGACAGATTCTTTGCAGAAAAATATGCCCTAAAAAGATTACAGAAGATATGAAAAGCATACTAGATAATAAAATTTCTAAAGATGAGATAATTAAAGCTATCAGGGCATTGGAGAATGGTAAGTCTTCGGGGAAAGATGGTTTACCAGCAGAACTCTATAAAAATAATGAGAGATGGATAGCAGAGGACTTACTAGAAGTTTAGCAAGAAGCCATTGAAAAAGGATCTCTAGGTCAAGAAATTAATAGTGGAGTCATCAAATTGCTGCCTAAAGAAGGAGACAAAACTAATATTAGAAATTGGAGACCGATAACATTGTTAAATGTCTCCTATTAAATTATAGCTAAAGTTTTAGCTAGTAGACTGGTAGATATCCTCCCAACCATTATTAACCCCACACAAATTGGATTCATAAAAGGAAGGTATATCCTAGAGAACCTTATCACAAGTTGGGAAGCTTTAGATTGGGCTAAAAAAATTGGACAGAATGTAGGAATCTTTCTAATAGATTTTGAACAGGCATATGATAAAATTGAATGGTCATTTGTGATAATGATGCTTAAAGCTATGGGATTCCCAGACTGCTATTATAAAATGGTAAAAATGTTGTTCAGGGATGCCACAGTACAATTAGATATTAATGGGTCTCTTTCAAGCCCGTTTGCCCTTGAAAGATCCATTAGACAAGGATGCCCATTGGCTCCAACACTTTGTGTAATAGCCTTTGAAGCTTTGTATTATGTCTTAAGAACTGATCAAATTGGTGGAGCTTTGAAAGGGATTTCTCTACCAAATAATGAAACACTTCTAAATGTGTAGTTTACAGATGACACTGCATTATTCTTGGCCCTTGAGGACAATAATTTTTCTAACCTGGAGAATAGGTTGTCTTTGTTCCGCAAAGTGGGAGGTGCAAGAATTTCTCACTCTAAATCCTCTTTGCTTGGTTGGGATGAAGCTCCCCCTGGGTGGCTGAATGAATCTAAATGGTAGTGGGGAGACTCCACGAAGTTGGTGAGATTTTTAGGCATCCCATTCTTTGTCAGGCCTTCTCTTAAAGAGATGTGGGATTGGATTTTTGGGAAGATTAACAAAAAGCTTAGCTTGTGGAACATACAATACTTATCTTTGGCTGGCAGATTCCAGGTGTGCCAAAAAATATTATCCTCTTACTCCATCTATTATGCTTCCTCTTGGCCTTTTGCTAGCTATCAGGTGAACATAATTCATAAGAAAATTAGAGAGTTTCTTTGGTCAGATAGGAAAAGAAACAAAAAAAATGTTTATTGGGATTGGTGCTACTTAAGTAAAGACTTGGGGGCCTTGGGACTGAAAGACCTGAAGGTCTAGGGTGCCACTTTGGTTGCCAAATGGATTGTTAGGGCTTTTGAGGGCTCAGAGCCTTGGAAAATATTGATTACAAACAACCTAAGGAAATCAGTGCCTAAAAGGGCTAAGGAATGATCAGATTTGAGTCTTCAAGATATTGTTCTTGGGGACTTCAGTGTCAAACCTGCAGGGTCAATTGTGTTTGGGTTGATTTGGAAAGCTTGGGAATCAATTAAGCCCTTCCTTGGAAATAGAGAAGATATTAATATTGACAAAAATGAAATTGTTCAGACCAGATCTATCTAGTGGAACTTGAAAGTCAATGGCAAGGCTCTGGCCTTGTTACAAGGTTGTTCCTCAAAGAAATAGTACAATCAAGGAATTAATTCCTTTAAAGACATTATTTCAGATAACTGTATTAAACAATGGGAACAGTTGAAAGTTGAGCATATGATACCAGAATCTCATAAGAGGATTTATGATGTCCCTTCTAAAGCATTACAGAATGTGGTTAATCAAGAAACAAGATTAATTTCAGAAGATTGGAGGCAGATTAAATGGAAAGATGGTTCTGAATATGCAAATATGACTCTAAAAAGGCTATATAAGTTGGTAACTAGAAAATCTGATATTTTTGCACACATCAACCGGGCATGGAATGTTCACTTAGATCCCAAAGTTTTGTCCAAAGCCTTGTCCAATGTCTGGTCCAATATTCTTGAGCCAAAAAAGTATTGCTTTAGGTGGCTGTTTCTTCTTGATAGGCTGGCTATAGGTAAGGATAGTATTTGTCTATTTTGTAAGGGTCGTGAAAACAGTGAGCATATATTTTTTGATTGGCTGTTTGCAAAAACTATTTGGTCTATGTTCTTAAAGTCTTTGAAACAAAATTTGACAAATATGTGTGTTTCCAAAATTGATATATTATGTGGATTTTGTAGAAATGTGGACAAAAATAAAAGTTTGTTTTGGCTATTATTTACTACTGAGATTTTATGGGTCTTATGGAAGGCAAGAAATGAGAATCTTTTCTAGGGCAGGGAATAACTGTTTACTGGGTCCTTGATTGGACTCATAACTCGAGTTGTATGTGAACATGCCACTGCAGTTTTGAAGCTCCCAACTGAGAGATTCACGCAGATTTGGGATGAGGGTGCAGGTATGGTCTTCAGAGCAGACATTAAGGAGGCTGATTTTTGGCCTCATGAGTATAGAGAAGAGAAGCGTCGATCCAAAAGAGAATCAATAAATGAACAAATCACTTTCAGCCACAGGCTTGGATGTGGTCATCTAGAAGATTGGAATCAAATGGCAGAAGTTGGTAAACAGGTTGAGGAGGAGGATTGGCATGTAATCGGTAAATTTCCCAGACTGAGCATCAACACAGAACAAAGCCAAGTAGTAAATAGTGAGAGGACTCGATCTGAGATAGATCCAAATTGGTCAGCTGAGAGGAACCCTGCACAGACTACCCATATGGAACAGTTAGAGAACAATAAGGATGAATAAGAGAACAGAGAAGTAAGAGGAAAGGAAAATGGCTCTTTTAGTTTTATTGATGTGAATATTAAGTGAGATAGATGACAATGTATTTTGTAAAACTCTAACTTGCAAAACATTATGTTGGACAGGTGATATAGTTATGTTTTGATGTGGCCTTCTTGGCCACCCAATGTACTCCTCTTTTTTGATCAATATTAGTATACTATATGAAAGTTTAAAAAATGATGACATTATGAACTTTATTTATTATTCTATTAAAGAGTATGTTATATATAAATAATATTATATAGCGAGAAAAAATATATGTTTAGTATTAAATTAGTTAGCTTATAATAAATATTATAAATTTAGAACTTAATATTTCTTTTAAAAATAAAAAAAAATAAAGAGCATTCTTTTAAAGAAGTAGTTCTATTCTTTAAAAGTTAAGTTTTTTAGGATAAGGTTTAAGAAAGAAGGAAAGATAACTTATCCTTCCCATGCCTATTTTTTAGACATGTTGAAGTTAAGGGAGAGTGAGATGAACCGTTTCCTTTAATCAAGACATCTCATTTTTTTTTCAAAAGGATAGACAATATTCATTTTTTTCAAAAAAACGTATGTATGGAAAAACACAGAAGAGCATTATGGCATATAGTTAGAAATTACTAGCAAGTGGGACTCCCACAAGAAACACATAAACCACAAATTCTCATAATTGCTCAATTCATCATAGACATAACATACCAAAAATTCACTTCCACACATAGAAGGCAAATAAAACTCATAAATCTCATTGAAATTCAACTACTTCAATCTGCAACACAAAATTACATAAACAACAACAAATCACAATGGTTTGCAACAACATTACACAATATTGGCCTTCCATGGCCTCCCATTTCCTACACAAATTGTAGGCTTGGAAACTCCTACCTGGATGTCCATCATGCTGTTGTACCAAATGTATCTACACCACCCTCCATTCCTCTCCATATATTCTGATTCTTCACCCTCTAATTCTATTGTTCCATCACTTCCATATCCTCTTATCTTCCATATTCCAACCCTCTCAAAAGAGGTGTTAACAATCCTCTTAGAAGATTATCTTAGAGGTTGGAGCTCTTCTAAAGTGAGGCGTCAATCTTCCTTTTTCTAATGCAATGTTTTCCTTCCTCTTTGGTGGCTCCACCACTTGATCATTAAATGCCATTTACTCTTTCATGGCCTTCAAATGAGACATTGGATTCTTGGCTGTGATTTTTGTCTTTTCCTACAATAATAAAAACAATATCTTAAATTCCCAAGTGGGCATCTTCCATTCCCACACCCTGCTGCCAAAATTCATTTCTTTTAAAGGTTTTTATGATGACTTCTTCCTGCCACTTGTCCTTCCATCTGGAAGCTTTGAAAATAGAAAAGAGCTATGCTAACTTAGGGATTTCTCCCTCATTTCCACACTTCATAAATAAGGCAGATACATCTTCAATTTATTGCAGGTATATTTATTTCAAAAACTGAAGATTCCCTTTGAAATTCGGTGCTTGCACTCTCATTCTTCCAACTTAGCATTTATTTTATTTAATCTACTTCATGTGGGCATTGGATGAATCAAGAATTAATTAATAGAACAATTTATATTCCTAGAAAAATACCTTATGGAGCAACATTGGAAATTTTGGTGAAAATTTACTCTTTGCGACTTCGCCATTTTACGCCAAGAAGCTGAAAATTGACTTTTTGCATAAATTTCACCCATAAGCTCATTTTTCATGTGAAAATTTTCTAGGACGCATGGAAATGATATTCCCAAGGTCTCCACCAAGCTATTTTTCTCCAGCCTTCATAAAACATAAGAAATTAAATTTCCTGTAAACAGCCAGCGGTGAACAAAGAGTTTGAAATTCTCTCAAATGATGATGAATTTGAGTGCGATTCCTTTTTGAAATTAGGAAAAATACCATTAAGAATCTTTCCTAGGAAGGATTTTTTCCCAGCTCTTAAAAATATTGAAAATTAATTGTTTCCGTGGCTAGCTAGGACAAAATTTTTGATTTCAAATTCTCCCAATCTGTGAAGAATTTGGTCATGAAACCTTCACCAAATTGTGTGAAATTCATCCAATGATATATCTTTCTAAGGATTTCAATCCAGCTCTTACAGATTTCTGGAAACAACTATTTCCGTAAAATTGCCCTGCGGAGCCTTAAAACAACAATTTGGTGAAAACTTGAATCTTGCAATTTTGACCAAATCTTTAGATTCCTGCACTATGAGATGCTTGAAAACACCAACACAAACCAAAACAAACACCAAAATTGAAAAAAACTGAAATATTTTTGGGCGATGCAAGATCGCCTGTGGACCCAGATGCTGTTGCATCATGTCTCTTTCTTAGGGGCCAGCTCAAATCTCTCTGCAGGCCCCAGTACCATCTCTACCCGTTCAGTCAGAGTCAATCCATTAGGAGCCACCTATTGACCAGGAACCATAGATTTTGAAAGCCTTGCAACAACTGTTAGACGTAGTATAAACTAGGCTACCACTACTAGTTCAAGACCCTCTTGGGGGTCAGTCTCAACATTCTGGGGAGCGTGCTTCAGTGCACTTTGAGCATGGTAGGAGTCCTCTTCATGAAAAGGAAAAATTCCTAGATGAAAGGGTGGGTGAGTTAGGACATCATGTATCCCCTCCACGGGTTAGACAAATAGATAATGTTGAGGTTTAGGGTAATGAGAATGACACCAGTAAACAGATTAGAGGGTTGCTTCGTCTCCAACCATGTACTTTCACTAGTACCATAGAGGGTGTGGAGGCTGATGCACTACAAGGTGGCAACTACTTGATTTGTACAAAGTTTCACAAATTTGTGTTCTAGATTTGCTTCACAAACTCTCACAATGACCTTTCAATGAATTAGGTCTCCAAGGACTACAACTTGCACTTAGGGGTTCAGACCTTCACATGGGCTTGATGAGGCATCTAAAAAGATTAATTTCACCAACTAAACACAACCCAGCCACCCTCAAGTCATAGTGATCCCTTCTTGGCAACAAGTCTGTCCAAGCCTTCAAAACCCTTGTAGCCCTCCTCTGAGGTCTGTCAGAAGATATCTTCCACATAGGGCATCATCTTGGGAAATAAAGGACTGTTTTGAGTACCCATTTGGCCCATTGATAACATATCAAAAAATGAGTATGGGTTCCTTTTAATCAAAAACCCCAAATCTTTGACAGTCCTAATTGGGACTAAGCCTAATTATGCCTCTTTTTCAATACAACTATTATCAATATGACTTCCATGGTTTCAAACTCTTCATGGATGGTCTCAATCCACCTAAAATGATCCCAAAATGCAATTTGGTTGGCAAAGAAACTCCATTTGTATGACTGTTTTCTCAAATATGTGTGTAATAGGTCAAATTCACACAAAAGACAGACCTAGGGCTCATCTAAAGATGCATTAAACCACAACACAACACCCTAAAACCTTCAAAATCTCATAGAGCACCTTGAAATATTCCTCCTCACCAATTTTCACGAGATTCTACTTGTGGATTTACAAGTTATTCCCGTTTTTATACAAAAACCCTTGAAAACCCTACTTCAAATAACTAGTTTTCAGTTTCACTCTTGTAACTATATCATTTCTCAATGAAATTTAACAAAATAGCATTCAAAAGAAAGTAGATTCACTATTCTATCAAATCCAATTCATTTCACCCAACAAGGATACTGTACGGATTCAACAATAGCGTCTGAAATGAGAAAATACAGTTAAACTTCTGAAAAACAGGGCAATTACCCATTATTTCTTCATAAAAAGTTCTTCAATCACCAAAAAATGGTATTCTCCAACCTTGACACAAGCCTTGTTAGGCCTTTTTAACATGCCACAAGGAAAGTAACATTTACAACTGATTTTTGAACTACCATGTGACTCTTCATATTCCCCAAAGTTGCATTTGTTTTTGACAATTTTGTACTTGACAACATTTACATTTTGTTTTTGCAACTTTTGGCAATTTAACACCTAAGACTCAAACCACCTAATGTCCATCAAACATGACTAGTTTAACACCAAAATGGTCATAGTGACCTTATTTAGACAAAGAAACTCTCAAAACCTATAACCTATTCATGATCATAGATTGGCAATTTTCTTTTACCAAAGGTGCTCCTGCACCATACACCCCAATGGGAAAAACTCATGCCACATGAGTTGCATCTGACTCCAATTTCTCCAAGCTTCATACATGTTCCTCTGATCTGCAAATCCTCTCCAGTGGCTCAAATTTTGAGATCTCATAATCTGTCCTACATCTTTAACATTCTTGATTGTGTTTGCACATGTATTTGTCTTTATCTTCGCCTTCTGACCTGCCACCTGTCTTCCAAAATCTGATTGCTTTCTTTGACCTGCACCTGCAAACAAACAATTGTTATAAATTTCATGAATTGTCTTCATCTTTTTTTCATCCTCATGCTTGTTTCTACCTTTAACCTCTTGTCCAATCTGTCCTTTCACCACTGTCATCAGCCTTACTATTTTGTTAGTACCCTGTACCTTTGTACTGTCAGATCCATAATTCACTGTTCTTGCAGATCCTTCAGACTTTGTAACTTTCTTGTCAACTAAAGGACACACCATTGTACCAATCAACACATTTTCAGTCCAATTCACTGTCAACAGACCTAAATCAACCTTTTTATTAGTCCTCATACTGACTGTAGCATCCAACCTTTTGTCTTCCTTCACAACATTTACAAGTTCTTTTGTTCCACACATGATTATTTTTGCCTTTCCCTTCTCATCTTCCACAAGTGGAGTCAAAACAAACTTACACCCATCTTTGATTATGGTATAGGTGTTCTCTCTGCCATCATATATTGCACGTCTATCATACTACCAGGGTCTACCTAGGAGTAGGTGACAACAATCCATTGGAAGAATATCACAAACTACACTATCTCTATAGCCTCCAATCTGGAAATCTACCACATCTTTTTCATTAACCAACAAAGACTACCCATCACTTAACCATGACACTTTATAAGGTACATCATGAGGAACTTTTTACAAATTCAGTTTGTTAACCATCTCACTAGACACCATATTTTCAGTAAATCCTTAATCAATTACAATCTTGCATACCTTATTTTTGTACGTACATGTAGTCTTGAAGAGACTCTTTCTTTGCAATGGTTCCACCTCCTTGGCTGCCTTCAATATTGTCTTCCTCATCATCAGTATTTCCCCTATTTTAGGAATAGCTCTTAAACTTGCAGGATGGTTACTTTCACACTCCTCTTCTTGAATGATTTGTGCCCTCCTATCAATCCTCTTTTCACCACTAGATGAACTACCAACCTTTTCAGGACATTTCCAAGATGGATGACCATATTCATTACAAGTATAGCATCTCCCTGCAAAATCATTAGTGTTTCTACCACCACTAAACCTTCCTCTACCTCTAAAACCTCCTCTTGTATCAACACCTTGTTCCATACCTCTATTTGATCCTTCTTGTTCTTCCAATGGCTGCTTTGGTGTAGGGATTGTTCCTCTCCCTCTTGCACTAGTAGCTTCTCTTCCTCTAACTAAATTTTCTTGCCTTCTTTTAAGCTTTTCCTCCACCTTAATAGCTAATTGAAAACATTCTTCCACAGACTTTGGGTTAGAAACAACAAGTTCATCTTGTATATTAAATCTCAAACCACCTAAATATCTAGCCACCTTTTCAACCTCATCTTCATCCCTTCTTGACCTTATGCTTAGTTTGTAAAATTCATCAGTATAAGACTTGACATCTAGATCTTTTTGTTTCAGACCTTGCAACTTCTTATACAATTAAACTTCATAATCCTTTGGAAGAAATTTACCTTTCAGTTTTTGCACCATCTTGTCCCAAGAAGTAACCCTTGATTTGCCCTGTTTTCTTCTCTCTGCTTGTTCATAGTCCCACCATAAAAGAGCCTGACCTTTGAGTTTTGTTTTTGCCACCTTCACCATCTGCTCATCTGAAATGTCTTCACTTTCAAAGTAACTATCCATAGTAGAAATCCAATCAAGCAATTCTTCTTCATTTAAATTACCACCCTACACATGAAGATCAAATTTTACCTTATGAGAATCATCTTTCATTGCTTTGAGCATCTTTACCATCCTCTGATCTTCAGGGTCTAGTTCTTCATCAACATCCTCATACTCTTCATCATCTTCCTCTGTTTCACTCTCTTCATTCTCATTTCTCCTTTTCTTTGTCTCCAAGGCAGCAAGCCTTGCCAATACTGCATTATGTGACTCTAGAAGCTTAGCATGCTTCTCCTTCAGATCCTGCAACTCTCTAGCAGCACCAACACCCTCTGGAGGCATCTTTACCAATTTATCTTCTCACCTTCTATCTTCAAACTTGCAAGTTTCAATCAAAAGACCTACTCCCTGATGCTCTGATACCAATTTGATGTAGCATTGGTGTATTGATAACCTTACTAACCTATCCCAGCACTTGCCTTGCACAAAAACCAAGAACAACTAACACTTTCTTTATAATTAGGCCTTTTTCCTTATAGCCCTCTTTTTAGGTCTGTCGGAAGATATATTTCATATGGGGCATCAACTTGGGAAAACAAGGATAGTTCTGAGTACCCATTTGACCCATTATTTATATATCAAAAGATGAGCATGGGTTACTTCAGACCAAACCCCTCAAAAATGGACTTTTGTTGTTCTTGACTAGGCCTAATTAGGCCACTTTTACAAAGGAACTACTCCCAAATCTCCTCCCATTCACTCAAACTCATCATGGATGATCTCATGCCACCCTAAATGCTTGGAATATGCAATTTATTGGACAAAATAACACTGTTCTTATGACTATTTTTGCATATTTGATGAAAACAGTCATAACAGCAGTATTATTTTGTCCAATAAATTACATATTCCAAGCATTTAGGGTGGCATGAGATCATCCATGATGAGTTTGAGTGAATGGGAGTAGTTCCTTTTGTAAAGTGGCCTAATTAGGCCTAGTCAAGAACAACAAAAGTCCATTTTTGAGGGGTTTGGTCTGAAGTAACCCATACTCATCTTTTGATATGTCAATAATGGGCCAAATGGGTACTCAGAACTATCCTTGTTTTCCCAAGTTGATGCCCCATATGAAAGATATCTTCTGATAGACCTAAAAAGAGGGCTAGAAGGAAAAAGGCCTAATTATAAAGAAACTATTAGTTGTTCTTGGTTTTTGTGCAAGGCAGGTGCTGGGATAGGTTAGTAAGGTTATCAATACACCAATACTACATCAGAGGTCAAGTCTTAGTTTCTTAGTCTTGAGAGGTGCTTCAGAATCAAAACTTATGAAAGTAATCTCAAGGTTTGTGTGGCTGTTCATCTTCTTAGGGGAGCTGCAGCCACTTGGTGGTGTCAGGAGGAACATAAGAGTCACTTGGTTGTGGACACTTTGACTTGGGAGGTTTTTCTTGAGCATTTCAGGAACATGGACATTTCAGAACACTTTAGGTAGCAATAGATTGATGAGTTCCATGATTTGTAGTAGAAGAGACTTACTGTGTCACAATATGAAAATAAGTTTCTGGAGCTTATGCAGTATGTTGGATATATTTAGGATGTGAAGCTCCTTGTTAATCGCTTCATTAGAGGACTTAATCAGGGGATAGCTGGACCTGTACATATGGTAGAACCTCCAACTTTATGGATGCGAGTTGAAAATGATCTCATTGCAGAAGAGATTCATCAAAAACTTCAAGATAATTGGGATTGCTTCAAGAATTTTAATCAAACACCGTAGAATCAAAACTTTGACAAATCCACTTCCTCCTAGATCTGCCCCTTAGCAGCAAAACCAAGAATAAAAAACTCAATTAGTTCAAGAAGGCCCTCCTTGGGCTTAGAAGGCTCAACCTTCGCGTAGAGATCAGAGACCTTAGACTCAGAGTGTAGGTTTAGTGCATCCACAATAGTCTTTTAGAGGTAGTCAGGCTAGTTCTAGTCAACCAAGGTATCAACAACAATCTCAAGCACCACCTAGATGACTTTGTTATACATGTGGGGGTACTAGGCATATAGCCTGAAATTGCCCTCAGAATAATTCAGTAGCAGAGGGTCAGTAGCTGGGTGTTTCTAAGCCAATAGTTGGAGATGTATGGAGATCACACAGAGTGTTTGCAATAGTTGATAACTGTCAGGTAGAGCATCAGGAGACAATGATAGTGACCCCAGGTATGATCAATAATGTAATAGTTTCTATACTTTTTGATTCTGGGGCTATGGATTCATTCATATCCCCGTCTATAGTGGAGCAATGTAGGCTGGTGGCAGTTAGCCAGGATGTGGATTGGGATGTGGAATTAGCAACAAGTTCTAGGATGTTAGTAAATTTAGTTATTAGGGATTGTCAGTTAGGACTTAGAGTTTTCACTACTTCGATGGACCTCTGAGTTCTTCCCTTAGGATCATATGATGTGTTTTTGGGTATGGATTGGTTGAATTCCCATGGGGCTAAGTTAGATTGCCGGAATAAAATAATTGTGTGCATGGACAGTGTTGGAAATCCTGTAAGTATTTCAAGAATACGGAGACCACTGTCACTTCGGATGATCTCTGCCAAGCAACTTAAGGGCAATATGCAGATTGTCAACTCATTGCTATTTCTATTAGTGATAGATCAGATGATGGACCTGAGAGATCCTTGGATGATCATCCTATTCTTAAGGAGTTTGCCGATGTTTTCCCTTCATAACTTTCAGGAATGCCACCTTGTCAAGAGATAGATTTTCATATCAACTTAGTGCTAGGAGCAGAGCCCATCTCTAGGGTTCTGTACATAATGACTACTTAGGAGCTTTATGTACTTAAAATTCACTTAGAAGAACTTTTGGAGAAGGATCACATTTCGCCTAGTATTTCTCCTTGGGGTGCACCTATCATCTTTGTTAAGAAGAAATATGGGTCACTTTGTCTATGTGTAGACTACAAGTAGCTGAATAAGTTGTCAGTGAAGAATTGTTATCATTTGCCTAGAATGGATGACTTATTTGATCAGATTCAGGGAGCCAAAGTATTCTCTAAAATTGACCTCAAATCAGGATACCATTAGCTAAGGATAACAGAAGCTGGCAATCATAAAACAACATTTCGCTCTCACTATGGTCATTATGAGTTTATTGTAGTTCCCTTTGGGTTAACTAATGCTTTGACAATGTTCATGAGTTTGATGAATGGAGTTTTTTGCACTTTCCTCGATCGGTTTGTAGTCATCTTCCTAGATGATATCTTGATTTATTCTTGTACAAAGGAATAACATGAGGAACATATGTGGTTAATCTTGCAGTGTTTAAGAGAAAACTAGTTGTATGCAAATCTATCCAAATGTGACTTCTTTCAAATAGAAATCTGATATTTGGGGCACATTATTTCCAGAGATGGAATTTCAGTGGATTTGTCTAAGATTAAGGCTATCATGGAATGACCTGATCCTAATGTTTTAGAGGTTAGAAGTTTTATGGGTCTATCTAGTTATTATCAAAGATTTATCGAAGGTTTTTCTAGAATCATACACCCTATCACTTCTCTTCAGAAGCAAGGGAAAAAATTTGTGTTGAAAGAGTAATGTGAGAGAGGTTTCCGTATTTTGAAGGAAAAACTCACTAGTGCTCCTATTTTAGCTATACCTGATCCCATGGCTGACTTTGTGGTATGTACAGATGCTTCTATTGAGAGTCTAGGTGTTGTCCTTATGTAGGAAGGGCGGGTAATTGCCTATGAGTCCCGCAAATTGAAAATTCATGAGCTTAATTACCCTACACGTGATCTTGAATTAGCAGTTGTAGTTCATGCATTGGTGAGATGGAAACATTTTCTCCTAAGGCATCATTTCAAAATTCATTTAGATCATCACATTTTGTAGTATATTTTTACTCAACCAAATCTTAATGCTCATCAACGATGATGGACGGAGTTCCTTTATGAGTATTATTTTAACATATAGTACATAAAAGGGAAAGAGAATGTAGTGGAAGATGCTCTAAGCAAAAGAAAGCATGAGGTATCCTGTTTATCCTTGAAGACTGTCTTGAGAGGGTACATTTTAGAACAATTGCCCCAGGACTCTTGGTATAATGAAGTATTGCAGACAAATTGACTCCATGTGTCCTTGAAGGACAAGTTTGAAGGTTATTCTTTTGATTCTGATGATCTGCTCACTGCTTAGGAATTATGGATGCATATATATTCCTCCTTTGTGAAATCTTAGATCTTTTGTGCTAGCAAAGACACATAGAGCACCTTATGCTGCACACCCAGGGGTTAAGAAGATACATGTAGACCTTAGGAAGTTGTACCTTTGGACTAGTATGCGGAACGATATATCATATTTCGTAGCAAGATGTCTCGAATGTTAGAGAGTGAAGGCTGAACATCAACATCTAGCAAGGTTGTTGTATCCTCATGAAATCTTGGAATGGAAGTGGGATGTCATTTGTATGGAATTTATTTTAGGCCTTCCTTTGACAGTTTGGTGACATGATGCTATTATGGTGATAGTGGATAAATTGATAAAAGGTGGCTCATTTTCTCCTATGAGGACTTCATATAATGCACCTTCTATGGCGAGGGTTTTCTTGAATGATATAGTTAGACTCCATGGTATACCTCATACGATCATTTCAAATAGAGATCCAGTGTTTACATCTTCCTTCTAGACTGCCCTACAATAGGCTTTAAGCACTAAGCTATATTTTAGTACAACTTATCACCCTGAGACTGATGGACAAACTGAAAGGGTGAATCAAGTGTTGGAAGACATACTCAGGTTGCACGTCATGGATCAATAGTCTAAGTGGGAGGAATATTTGTACTTGGTGGAGTTTGCTTATGACAATCATTATCACAACTCTTTAGGCATGACTTCTTATGAGGCTTTGTATGGTAGACCCTGCAGGATCCCATTGAGTTGGGATCGTATTGAGGATAGGGTTGTAGTGGGACCTGAATTGATTCAGGAAATGGAGAAGCAGGTAATTCAAATCCGTGAGAATTGCAAAAGGCACAAGATAGACAGAAGAAGTATGCAGATGCTAAGAGGGTTGATAGGAGTTTTCAGGTTGGAGATAAGGTGTTTTTGCGAGTTCGTCCACATAAGAGTCCAAACCGTTATGGGAAAGGCTCTAAGTTGGCACCTAGATTTGTAGGCCCTTTTGAGATTCTGGAGAGGATTGGTCTAGTTGCTTATTGCTTAGCATTGCCACCCAGCTTGTCTCGCATCCACGATGTGTTTCATGTTTTCATTCGTAGGAAGTATATGTCAGATTTGTCTCATGTTCTGGATTGGGATGCTTTACAACTGGAGCAGGATAGGGAGCTAACTTCAAAACCCATTCACATTTTGGATCGTTGAACTTTGGCCTTGCAAGGTTGGGTGCTAGACCAAGTCAAGGTCTAATGGGACCTCTACGATGAGGCTAGGGGGGAGGATGTATGGCCTACCTATTTACTTAGACTTTTAATATGCTATTATGACTTAGACATTGATGACTATATTATTAAATACTATTTTGATGCATAGAGTAGGGGACTATGGTACATGTGATTTGGATATTTTATATATGTGTTGATTTGTGGGTGTGATTAAAAGACATATGTGGTTTGGAAACTCAATGTTAACTTAATTTTATGTCTTAGTGGAATGATTTAATTTAAGTATAATGATGCTAAATTGTGAAATTGAAAGTTGTTTATATTTATATTGTTATGTGATTAAAAAAAGAAATTAGTAAATATTTTAATTGAATGTTATTTTTATGTTGCTTCAGCTATAGTACCAAGACATACTAATATTCAAAATGTGAGTTTTGCATGGGGTAGCCAAGGTGTTAGATTCAGAGATCCATCCAAGAGCGTATTGTATTAAACCCGTTTAGCCAAGCCTATTCAACTTTGAGGAATATTGGCTTAAGTCTTGTGTGTGTGTTAGTAAGTGAGTTATGTGTATTTATTAAATATTTAATTTTTTTATTTTTTATTGATGAAAATTAATTTCATTAATTTTTATTCTTTTTATTATTCTTTATTGTTGGATAAGATTTCCATGGAGGATAATTATTTTAATTGAAATAATATCCTCTTATTCTAAGTTAATTATGGGATAAGGTTTTATCTTGTTTTATTATTATTATTTTTTACTTTTTATTTAAGATTTTTATTTTGTTTTAATTACTTTATTTATTTTATTGATTTTTTTTTTGGAAAAAAAAATAGGGCTTTTTGAGAAAAGAGTATTTATTTATTAATGGATTTTTAAGAAGGGATTTTTTTTGGATGCAATTGGTCTTTGGAAAAATCTCTCTAGAATTTCTTTTGGTTTTGGGGAATGCATTCTTGAGGAATTTGAGAAGGAATTTGCATTTTGGGAAAAGAAGGAAGAAGAATTGAAGAATTTTGGGAAGGGATCTTGCCTCTTTTGTGCTTCTCCTAACTTGGAGAGCAGAAGGTAGGGTCTTATTTTATTTGTAACTTTATAAATGGTTAAATTCATTCTTTTGAAAGTGTATGTTGTATGTTGTTTGTTTATGTTGTGGTTGTTGGGTGGGTAGTGTTGGGTATTTGTCATGCCCACATTTCCCATGCAGTCACGACACGCATCACACGTGTCATGTCCACATTTGTCATGTGGTCATGACATGAAATATAAAAAAAATTCCACACTTCCCTAGAAACCCCCTCGCATGTGTAAGCGTGCTCAGTAGCGTTACGCATAAGGCGTATACATGATAGTGGAATGCGGGGTAATACGTTCATGTGCGCATGCCAATTCGCAATGAAGGCCAATAAGGGGGTCGAAGCGACGTGGTTAACGTCGCCAAAAGGGTTAAATTCCACTAACCTAGCTAAACCCTAAATTCTAAAAAAATCTGGCAGCATAACGCCTCACGAGTGTGAGTAGGATTTATTGTACTAAAACTAATTTTGATGGAAAGGTTTATTGGTTGGTGTTAAATTACCTATGTCTCACTAGATGAATGGTAGATCAGTTGAATAAAATAATTGAACTTTTTTCAACAAATTCTAATCAATTTGTTCTTCTTCACATTTTCTAAAATTTTAAACATTTTTCAATAAAGCTTGATCAATTTGTTCTTCCTCACATTTTCTATAATTTTAAAAAAAATTCAACAAAGCTCGATCACTCTTTTCTCTTTCACGTTTTCTATCAATCAGAGTTATCTCTGCATCCTTTACATTATTCCTAATTTCTTGGTAGATCAGATCTCAGAAACTAGTTTTACTAACTTCGTTTAATTACTAGGTTTCCGAGTCAGGTTTAAAACAATGTTTTATTTAATTTCATTAATTAAATTGCCCCATCATGATTAAAAAGAATATTGAAATTTAATAAATTATGATGTAGGTTTAAATCCTCCTCGCCGAGTTAGGTTTTATGATTAAAGGTTTAACCCAACTGTTTAAATAATCACATCTCAATTAATTAAATTGAATAGAATTAAAATAAACCAATATGTGTTTTCCTTCAAAATTTAAATTAAAAATCAATTACATATAAATCCTTCATTTCGTGAATCTAATCTGTTTATTAACATCCACTAAAAATAAAAATAATATTCCAAGGGAATAAAGTTTTACCCATTTCATTAATTATCTCAAATTCCCTATATCAATTCCAAACTTAAAACAATGAACAAAAATAATAACAAAAGGGGAATTTAAATTTTAAATTGGATTTTAATTCCACTTTGCCCTAGAATCCTCCCACAATAAAATATAATTTCTCTAAGGCAAAAAGAACTATAACCCTATACTTTCTTTTCTCATTTTCTCCTCTTTGTTTTCTCTTTCCCCCTCTCATTTTGCCTTCTTGGTTTTGCTTTGTTTGCAGGTTTAATGGTGGCCTCATATGAAATGCATATGATGGCTTTTCAATATATATATATATATATATATATATATATATTCTTATTATGTTTAAAAAAAAACTAGATTCTCTTTTAAAATATATATTTTATTTATTTTTATTTTTTTTTGTTAAATGCTAACCCTAAGTTCATTTTTGTGTTGCAACCATGGAGGCAACACTGTGAGGAGAGGCCGCAGTGGTGGTGCTGGACAGAGGAGTACTGGTGGTGGCAGTGCTGAGGAGGTGTTGAGGGGCCGCGGAGGTTTGATGATAGGGGAGTGGAGGAGGAAGGGCCGCTGGCGGACTGCACAGGAGGTGGAGTTTAAGGGGAGGCCGCGGCAGTATATACAGCGGAGGTTGCGGCGGTATATTCAGCGGAGGCTACGGGAGATGAAGGAAGGGAGTGTTGGTCGTGGCGGAGACTGTGGCGGAGGAGGCCTGCGGGGAGACTCGTGGGGGTATATAGCCCGCAGGGGAGGAGAGGTGTAGGGAGTGTGGGGAGGGGGGCTCCGCCCCCCTCCCCACACCCTTAATAAAATGGACGGTGGGGGGGTTCAAACCCCCCACCAAATATTTTTTTTTTGACAGAAACTACCAACCGTGTAGTTCGTATCACAACATTTTTTTCATTCTTCTACACATCGATTGTTAAAGGTTTTATATATATATATATATATATATACATAGAAAATTTCTCAATTTGCAGTCTATTTAATAATGAAATAAAACAATAGTATATATATATACTATTGTTTTATTTCATTATTAAATAGACTACAAATTGAGTAATTTTCTGTGTATATATATATATATATATAAATACTATTGTATATATAAAGTAATCTTTACATTTTTGTTTGACAGCTTAATAAAATCAGCTTATTTTATTTTAAATTACATATAAAAATACATTCATTCAACTTACACAAAATATATATAATTATATATTTTTTTCTTTCTTCCAATCACATACAATTTTTCTATCTAACATCACCCAATTAGTTTTCCCATAATATCATAATATAAACCATATGTCTAACATCATCAGTAAAGCAATATCCAGATCTAAACACATCGTAAACATACTAAGCATAACAAATCCACATACAACATAAAGTCTAATAGTCTGGAAATTCGGGATCAACAGTCCCACAAGTCTAAATGTATCAGCACAGTAAAGTAAATAGTCAAATGTACGGAAATGAAAAAGGTAGGCCTCACAGTGTTGTTTTGGGGTTAAGAGAGGTGAGGAGCCTCTCTTAGGGGACCTTTTGTAGTTGGGGTTTTTTGGAAGTTGTTCACGATTTCGTAGTTAGGTATGTGGAATAAGTATGAAGGAAATTGTAGTTGGGTTTTCGTGAAGGTTTTGTGAAGAAATTTGTAGTTGGGTTTGTGGAAGTGTGTGGAAGTTTGAAGAAGTTACTGAAGAAGTTTTATTGTTGTCCCCCAAGAGGGAGCTTATTCCCTCTTATCCCCTTTCCAAAGGATTCTTGAAATTATTTAAGTGTGAGTCTTGCCTTGGGTTTTGGTATGAGTTTTGCTTTGTGTGATATTTACCAATGAATGTCTGTTTGTATATCCTACGTTTCTTGGAGGATCTCCCTAATTAGGGGTGGATTGGTTTTCTTATCCTACGGCAGGGAGGAAAGCGTGCTTGGCCATCCTTTTTTGTGTGCTTTGTGTAGGATATTATAGTGGCTTGTGAAGAGATTGGGTTAGTAAAGGTTCAAGAAGGTCAAGAGGTTGGAGCTCTTTCTAGTAGATCCCCCTTTTGATTATTTCTATGAAGATGAGAATTGTGGATTGTACATCCTTGGTCAAGTTTATATTGTCATGAAAGAGTTGCTTATGTAAATTTATTTTGAAACAAGAAATTGTCAAATTTGTGAATGCTTAAATTGCTCGAGTTTGTTGATCAAATGTGTATTTGTATAATTTTATTCAAAATTGATGTGTAAATTAGGTTGTAAATATATTGTTAAGAAAAATGTTTTAAAGAAAATTAGTTCTTCAAAAGTATTTCCATATATCTAAATACTGTACCAATGTTCTTTATATATTTAGTATGAATATACTAGAGAAAATTGATATACACACACACATACATACATACATACATACATACATACATACATACATATATCAATTTATGCAAAGATAAATGTAATCCTATTTTTATTCTATGGTAGAACACAGTACAGTGATTAAATTGTTATTGTATATGTTAAAAGTGATATATATATATATAGTAGGAAATTCTAAATAAAAATAAAAGAATTTTTTATAAAATAAATGTTCTTTTTGGGGCCTAGGCTTGGCCGCCCACGGCCTCACAGGCTTCAGTCTATGCAAGTCATGGGATCCCATGGATCCCCATTGGGGAGGCCACGACCCTCCCCTCAGGCTGCAAAGTCTTAACAAAAA
Organism: Cunninghamia lanceolata; assembly: GCA_027924645.1. Taxonomy (NCBI): domain Eukaryota; kingdom Viridiplantae; phylum Streptophyta; class Pinopsida; order Cupressales; family Cupressaceae; genus Cunninghamia; species Cunninghamia lanceolata. The sequence goes on from BSBN01000524.1 coordinate 5,358,003, forward strand.
TTCAATAAAAAAACAATTTCTTTTAAATTTATTTTTATTTGTCTTTCAACAAGATTTATAACAGTTTTAAACTTCTGCAAATTCACCAGTACATACATAGAAAACAAATAATTCTATCATATATATATATGTATATTATATATTTATGCATATATTCATTAATAGTTTTCTATAATTATATTTTATTTTGTAAACCTGAAGATTTCTTTCAACTTGACAAACCTGCATCAGAGAAAAATAGTAACCTACATAAATAAAATTAATTGCAAGTATAAATTTTGGAAATTGATTTTTTAACCATTTGTTTTATATGCATATTGTGTTTCATAATAAATATGAGAAAAAAATCAATAAAATAGAAAAGGATAGATAAATTAGAAAATTAGAAAGAAAACAAATAAAAGTAAAAATAATATAGATATAAACTTGTTTTATTTTTCTTTAAGTTTTCCTTTATTGCCTTAAATAGATTAATTCATTATTTAAATTATCTTTTTAATTAGCAAGTGAATCAAGTTAAATGTTAGGATTAAGGTGTCATCAACCTTGCAAATCCTATGTAATTAATTACTAGTAATATTGTTTGTAAATCATTCATAAGGGATGAAGTATTCACCAAGTAGCGATCTTGTTTTAGCCGCATGTTTGATCCCAGTACTTGATGGATGTAGGTTATCCGAGGGGTGAAGGGGGGTACCCCCCTATGGGGGGTTTTGGGGTCGTGTGTCTCAGTGGGGTCTGGGGGAAATGCCCTCGGAAGCCACATTTTATGTATAAATCACCATTGTAAATATGGATTGTTCATCATTAGGTCATAGATCTGATAGTAGAGGTTATGTTAGGGTTTTTTAGCCATAGAAGAAAACACTCTTTTAATGAGGGTATTGTATTACGATTGTGAATGAGTATTATAGATGCTACTGGATTGAAGACTGAAGAGGAGATTGATAGTGTTGTATTGTAAACTCTATTGAAGTTAATATAGACTGGTGCATCTCTTCTTGTGTGGAGTTTTTCAATGAAAGGGTTTCTCCATGTAAACACTGTGTTATGTGTTTGATCTTCTGTTCTATTATTTATTTGTATTGATTTCATACCATCTCCATTTTGGTTCTGCATAGTTAAATATCTATATTACAGTTGTAATTAGTTTTCCATTGATAGTTGTTTACCTTCATTTCTAACATTTGGTATTAGAGCCTGGCCAATTCTATGTCTTGGGTGGAAGTGTGAGGGTTTTTTGAGCTATAGTGGGATTTTTGGTCAAACTTATTGTGTATATTTGTGTAGAAGCCATGGATGCATCATCATCTCGATTAGACATCAAGAAATTTATTGGAATGGATTATGAGCTATGGAAGCTGAAAATGAAGGATCTCCTTGAAGAAAGAGATCAATGGTTGGCTATGACAAAAGAGAAGAAACCTGATACTATCAGTCAAGATGAGTGGTATAAGATGGACAAAAAGGCACAGGGTACAATCTGGTTATGCCTTGCAGACTCTGTCCTATTGAATGTCTCTGCTGAGAAGACTGCACATGCTTTATGGAAGCGATTGGGTGAAATCTATCAAACCAAGAGCCAGGTAAATAAATCATATCTCAAAAGAAATTTATTTTCCCTTAAAATGAAGGAGGGTGATTCAATAGCTGAGCACTTGAATACATTTAATTTGATTCTTAGTCAATTAGCTTCTATGGATGTTAAGATAGATGAGGAAGATAAGTGTACTATAATTCTTTGTTCTTTGCTTGAGTCTTGGGAGAACTTCATTATTGATATCACTGGTAACCTCAAAGATCTAAAGATGGATGCCCTTGTTGCAACTCTGTAATCACAAGAAATGAGGAAGAAGGCTTTGGATAGCTCGGTGGATGCTCTTAATATTAGGTATAGGTCTAAGGAAAGAGGACCAAAAGGAGATCATAAGGGGCCTAAAGAATCAAAAGGTCGATCTAAAACTCCTAGGAAGAAGAACAAAGTTAAGTGTTGGAACTGTGGTAAGAGGGGGCATGTGAAGAAAGAATGCAATAACCCAAAGAAACAGTGGGATTCCTCTACCGAAAAATCCTCAAATGTAGGTGATGAAGTTATATTTTTTGCATGTAATGTTATGTCTAATGAATAATGGTTGATTGACTCAAGTTGCTTGTATCATATGTGTCTAACTCCATTATTGACCAATAAATTGATGCAGAAAGAGCATGCACTCAACTCAACAGACCAACATATCCTTTATCAAGCAACCTAATGGCTATAATGTGTTACATTTAAATGTCAAACCAGGGAATCATATTCTTCTTGGATGGCACCTGTACTGTCTATACAGTCAAGGATTCCTAAGTCTATCCTAGAGGTTGTGTAGAAACAAATTATAGGAATTGAAATAAATTCTATCTTATAAACTCTAATCAATAATAGTTTCTACAAGTAGGTAATTCTTTTGAGAAATAACAATCACTTATTCAACTGTGTTGTAAACAAATACTAATCAGCTATCCAAGGTGACAATCTAAATCAAATTAGTGATCACTTTTAATAATATCCAATTCAACAAGTCATGACAATTAACAAACTATTACAGTTACCTCAAGTGGCCCTTGCTTGGGTGACTATAACCTCACATAATCTAAGTCAGATATTAACTGTATAAATCACACATTGATTGAATCTATCATTCTTTATTGAATTCTGGAAGATGTAATATAAAATGATATAAAAGATACTAGTAGAAAATTTCTCTAGATCTGTTATATACAGAATCTATCAAATATATAGACATGATCCGAATCTCCTAATTGATTTGAACTTCTAAACAAATTCTATCCTACATATGTCAATTCTTCCCACAAACATATAAAGAAGACTTATTCTTAGTCTAAGCAAAACAGAAGTAGGAAATTGATTATACAAAGATGGTTCAAATATCATAGTCCTACTATAACTGTTCTTATTCACTATAAAGAAGGTAGAAATAAATGAGAGACCACAGAATAGAGCAGATCATCAGATAATTATGAACCACAATCTGCCAATGCCATGAATTCCTTCTTATCCTTTGTAAATATTTTAACTGCTAATGATGAAACTGTTGATGAGCGGAATGGGTTATGGCTAAACCATTTCCACTTCATTCAGGTACTTCCTCCTTTGGCTGCGGGCTATTGCATTCTCAACTGTAGGTGAATACTTCTTTTTTTGTGGATTGGCAAATGACCTTTGCGATGGGTAATTTCTTCCTTGTTGCATAGGGGTTAGTTTCTCCATACAATATTTCCACATCGTAAACTACCATAACTAAAAAAAATTACTATTGAATATTCTATAAACAATCATTAAAACACACAATCATCCATCAATATATTATATACTAAATTATTAGTGCTTTCAATACTTAAAGGTAATCATAAAGTATGGATAATGTATGGAAATGTCTTTGAGAGATATAAACTTAAATAGGGAAATTAGAACAAATTAAAGACTGATCACACCCCCCAACTTAGCATGTTGCTTGTCCTCAAGAAACTCAAGGCCTTTGATTGTATTGAAGTGCAGTCTCCCTATAATCCATTGGCTCTATGAATCCTTTCTCCTGTTTAAGATAGAAACCTTTATGCTTAGCTAACCACTCCCACCTATCCTGCTCTACTACTTCTTGGGATGCTTTCTGACCTTGCCAATGTGGAATTGGATAGAGGACAAGAGGAGGTTGGAATACTAAGTGAAGCCAAGTGATTCCATGCTCAATAGATGACTTGATGTATCTATGTTCCCTAGTGATTGATTCCAAGAAATTGTAAATAGAGTGGGGTTCTTTTCTTTTTAATTCTAGTGTTAGTTCATTCCATCTATCTCTTGAAAAATTCAATGCCTCACCAGTTTTATCAGCTAATTCTTTAAATTTCTTGTAATCTGCTGCTCTGCATTCAAGGAGTTTCTCTTCTACCTTAGGCCATTGGATCAAATTGATCCATTCCACTACTATTTGATTAGGATCCTTGGCCTCTACTCTTATTTGGAGGGGAATTAATTTCTCCCTCTCATGATACTATTGCCGTAGGATACCTCTTTTATGCTCATTCTGTATGAATGATGCCAGATGAACTTTGTTATCTCCATCATATGACAAAGGTAATTCTTATTGTGTCAACAACTAAAGTTGGGCTTGAATGCCCGAAATGGACACTGCCACCACCTCAAGTTGCACTTTGCACTCTTGTTTGAGTTTGTCATTGTCAATATCCAAGATGTCATGTGCCTTCCAGGCAATGATAATTTTGTTCATAATGCTATTAGCTACTAGTTTGGCCATGTTGGAGGTGTTGAGATTTGGGATGTATACTTGAGCATTATCTATGATTAGAGAGAGAAACCTCCACGGATTCAACCCACTTGTTAACCATATCTTGTAGTGTCCTTGTAAACTCCAAGAGTTGAAGCACTAGTGAAAAGGATATTACATATTCCTCTATTTCCTTCCACTAGGATATTTGAAGAGCTCTAACAAGCTCAAGGGATCCAACAAACAACTCAATCTCTTCAACCTTGACCTACAACAACTAAATTTATTCCTTGGTTTCATCTAAATTAGCTTCACGGTCTTCCCCCTTCTCTTTCACACCCTTGATGGTTTGTGCTTGGGTCTTCAAGTGTCTAACTTATACAAGTGATGGTCCTAGCCAACCATCTTTTATTTCATGACCATAATTTAGGTGGAAAAGGTGACAACATTAGCTTTCTCTTGATCTAGCTCTTTCTTCAAGTCTTCCACCTATTTATTTAGATCTTCTTTAGTGGCCTTATTAGTATCCTTTTGGGCCTTAGCAGTTGCCAACTCTACTCCTAGATGTGTGATTTGAACTTGAGCATACTCCAGTGGCTTCTTGAACTATTCAACCTATGAATATTTAGTTTATATGGCCTTTTCCACCACCACTATTACTTGGCCCTCTAGAGTCTTGATCCTTACTTCTATGACTTTTATAGTTTAATTGGTTGCATCCATCTCATCACATTTCCTTTTTAACTTCCTTTCTAATGAAATTAGAGTGCCAACTACTTTGGCACCTTCCTACAAAAATTCTACCCTATCTTTTGCCTGTGTGTCTTTGATGCTAATGCTAATCATCTTCATCTAGTAATCAATGACCTACATGTATCCCTCAAGCTTATTCACTAGTGGTGTAAAATGGGAAAATACATAGTATAATGCACTCCGTCATACTTAGTCCTTACTCTCTTGGTGGCAGGAGCAACATCTCACTTTACTTTTTCTTTTGGCCTCATATTGTTGTATAATTGATTGGATTTGGCTCATTTGTTACTGATAAGTGGCATGGTCCCTTATCATGGAACTTACACCTCAAGACAATTAAGTGACCCATGGAAATAATATGGGTGTCACTAGGGCTAATTGCTATGTAGTGATGGGATGAGCCAATACTTGAGGGTTGTGGGGTTGCACAACAATTGTGGGAGATGGGGGCCTAGAATCTAAGGCTAGTGGAGGTGGTCGAATGGGTATTTAGAATGTAGGGAGATGATATCCACCAACTGGTAGAAATTAAGGAAGTTGGCCAGTTGGGGAGGAGAATTATGGGCAATAATAATGTGGTGGATATTGGAAAGGTAGGGGTGATTACATAAACTACTACTATTGTGTAGCTTGGGGAATTCTAATAATATGGAATTGTGGTGGAAATAATGGAGGGGAGGAGTGTTAAAAATACTAGGATACTGAGAGAGGGGGGTGAATCAATATCTAAACAAACTTCAAATCCTCCGGAGCAGATTAAAACTTAAGCATTACAACATCAACATAAACATGAAAGATAAACACAATGCACATCAACACATAACACCCGATATACATGGAAAACCCAAGAAGGGAAAAACCAAGGTGATGATTAACTCATAATATATGAAGCTCAAAATTACAACTTTGTTTTAGGGCTACAACCCAAGGAAGCTACTACTCTAGGCTACTGACTTTGTTTTAGGGATACGACCCAAGGAATCTACTACTCCCTAAAAAATTTGTTTTAGGGTCACCCCCAAGGAAGAAACTACTCCCTGAACTAAGAAGAAACTCAGAAATGATTACATTATGACAGTTCTTCTACTACCTAAAAATTGACATTGAAGCTTACACCTTTCATGATTGTACTTTTGCTTCTTCTAATGATTGGATCAATCGGGCACACTCTTCACTTCCCTCCTGTCACAAAAATGTCTTCGAGATGAATTAGGATAGCCTCACACTTCTGCTCTTTCTCCTTTAGTTGCACATCACAATGCATATGATATTCATACTCTACTCTTCACACATTCATATTTTCAAATATACATCACCTAAACCAACTAGGTTTACCATATATACATGACATCACATTGATTTCATTACAAGTCAGCCAATACAACAAGAATATTACATTGTACTAGTCAGCCAGAGATCACAACATGAAACATGCATAGGGCAAGCCCTATCATGAAAAACATGCTACTCCAGAAAGAAACACACGCCTTGAAGATCCTAATACAAGCTTAGTTCGGTCCTAAACATCCTTCATAGTATCACTCTTCAAGGAATAACATCCACATGCTTCACAAATTTGAATTAGGTCACCCTTAAGTAAGAACACATGAAGCTTGTAGCACAACAATCATTTCAACTTGGCGGTAATCATGAGTGATTGAAAATTGCTTTCTCTTCTTCCAGATGAGTCGAAAGGACCTATACAACATCTCCAAACATTCCTTGAACTCCGTACAACAACAACATTATGGCGCATACCTTCAACATTCTTTAGTTAGATAGACAGAGGCATAGCCTAGCAATATCATCATTCCAGACCACAACCAATTCTGGAGAGAGTAGAAAACCACTTTACAAAGCAACATGAGACAACATGAGATCATCAAGACCATCTTACATCAGTTAATGTATCATTTCAAGCCACAAGTTGGTGCACATTATCATCATATGTCTTGAGAACAGCTAGACATCTAGAATTGTATGTATCACAACTATCATTTGATAACTAAGCTTTCCAACCTCCAAAACACATGAAACTCATATGGATGCACTCATACACTATTGTGAACATATCATCAAAACCACACAACCATATCTATCATTGCGAAGGAATGCAGAGCAGTCCAAACAGTCTTCATCATCTCTTAATTCTACCAGAGCATAGACCAGAACTCTATCTTTCATAACTTTCACTACGGAGGGACAAATGATCTGAAACTTTGGATTTATCACCTTTATGTCATACTAAACTTAACTTCTAAATTGCATGACCATATCTTCAAATGCAGAGGAATGCAGAGCATTTTACTAGGCAGTCTTTTAGGCAATTCTCTACAGTAGAAACCTTCAGCAACTTTTGGAGGCCAAAACCTTCATATAACAGCACATACATTCTTAGGAACAACATGAAGGATCATACAACATGCCACAGGACATCAAAAACACCTTTTCATCCTCACCATAGCTTAATGTATCATCATTCATCTTATTGATTCTAATTCCCATCTTAATATTTCATTATGAAATCATCTTTGCTGACCAAAAACATGCTCAAAACAACTTGACTTGACATTGATCAGGGCATGACATCCAACCATGAACATCAACAACCCACATCTAACCATGAACATCAACAACCCATTATGAACATCAGGAGCATCACTGAATATTAGCAACCCTCAACTTGTCTTGACATTGATCAGGCATGACATCCAACCATGAACATCAACAACCCACTATGAACATCAAGAGCATCACTAAATATCAGTAACCCTGAACAACAGCATCACCACTGTATCTCACTGCATCTCTGTTACAATACTAGTATATCATCATCGTAAACTGAGTGCTGACCTCACTCTAACTGTTGACATTAATGACAACACAATGACAACACATATTGCCAGCAATATCCCCCTTTGACATTAATGGCAACACACATTCCCCCTTAGATGTACATTTCTCTCTCTCCCCCTTTGATATCAAGGACAAAGGGCAACTACTTCTTTCCCTTAGAGCACAAACTTTTCCCCTTTAAGATGCACATTTTCTTAACTTTCTCCTCCTTTGATGTTCATTCATTCTTTCTTGAAACAACTTGGGGCTCTCCCTGTCAACAACAACCACTACTTGCTCCCCCTAAGAGGTAGCCACCATCAGTCCAGGAAAAAATATATAGCATGAACTCCCCCTGGATAGATGCACCACTATGCATCTAGCAAGAAGGAGGGGCAATTACCCCTAATCTCTATCAGAGATCTTCAAAAGTTTCCTTTGCAAGAGCCTTTGTGAAAATATCTGCAATCTAATCCTTTGTTGGAACATATTTGAACTTTACTTCCTTATCTACAACCTTCTCTCTGAAAAAGTGATACCTGATTGCTATATGCTTGGTTTTAGAATGCATCACTAGATTTTTGGAAATATTGATAGCACTTGTATTATCACACAAAATAGGAATAGGCTCATCATATAGTACCTTGATATCCTTCAGGGTTTGCTTCATCCACAACACTTTTGTATAACAGGATGCTGCTGCAATATACTCTGCCTCTGCAATTGATAAGGACACTGAATCTTGCTTCTTTCTTTTCCATGAAACCAATCTGCTTCCTAAAAAGAAAGCACCACCACTTTTACTTTCTCTATCATCAACACAACCAACCCAATCAACATCAGTGTAGGCACTTAGATCAAAGTCATAACCTCTTGGATACCATAAGCCATAATGCAGAGTGCCCTTCAAGTATTTGAATATTCTTTTCACTACCTTCTCCTATGTTTGGTTGGGATTATCTTGATATTTGGCAACCACACATACTGCATGCATAATATCAGGTCTAGAAGTAGTCAAGTACAACAATCCTCCAATCATAGGTCTATACGAAGTCTGATCAACCTCCGAAGACTCATCATCTTTGCTCAAGGGATAACCAGTAACCATAGGAGTACTTACTGGTTTAGAGTCCTCCATACCAAATTTCTTCAACATCTCTTTGACATACTTATCTTGAGAAATAAAGATACCAGCATCTAGCTGAGTAATTTGAAGTCCAAGGAAGAAGGACATCTCACCAATCATAGACATCTTAAACTCTTTTTGCTTCTCCTTTGCAAACTTCTTACACATATCATTATCTCCACAAAACATGATGTCATCAACATATACTGCAACTATCAATATCATATCTCCTTCTTCCTTAATGTAAATATTGCTATCTGTAGTACCTTTCTTGAAGCCTTGCTGATGTAAGTACTTATCCAACCTAGCATACCAAGCTCTAGGTGCTTGCTTGAGACCATATAGAGCTTTCTTGAGTCTGCATACCATGTCCAGATCTTCTGATATCTGGAAACCATATGGTTTCTCAATGTAGACTTCTTCCTCTAAATCACCATTCAAAAATGTTGACTTGACATCCATTTGATAAACTTTGAAGTTCTTATGAGCAACAAGGGCAAGATATATTCGGATTACCTCCATCCTAGCTACAGGAACAAAAGTCTCCTCAAGATCAATGCCTTCAACTTGAGAATAACCCTTACACACTATCTTGCTTTGTTCCTAATAAATTTACCATCTTCATTCAACATGTTCTGGAACACCCACTTTGTTCCTATACCATTCTTATTGGCTGGTCTGGGAACCAATTCCCATGTCTAATTCTTCTCTATTTGATTCAATTCTTCCTCCATTGCCTTTATCCATCCATCATCTTTGCTAGCATCAGCAAAGGTTTTGGGTTCAAACTTTGATAATAAACACAAGTTTACTTGCTCATATGCCTTTGTAAACATTCTCCTGGTCTGCACACCTTCATTCTTATCTCCAACAATCTGATTTGCTGAATGGCTCTTCTGAACATACTTTACTAGAGTTTTAGGTACCTACTATGGTTCTTGTTCCTTTTCTTCATTCTCTTCTTCTTCTTCTTCTTCTTCAATGCATGGAAAGATATTAGATCCAGAGTCCTCTGATTCTTGTGAGATCTGATACAAATCTTCATCTACTTTGACATTTGTGCTTTCAATCATCTTTCCCAATCTCTTGTTGTAGCATCTATAGGCCTTGCTTCTGGTTGAGTAACCAAGAAATATCCCTTCATCACTTCTTGAATCAACCTTTCCTAGGTCTTCTTCATGTCTTCTAATATAGATTTTGTTGCTAAAGATCCTAAATTATCTGACAGTGGGAGGTCTTCCATACCATAGCTTGTAAGGGGTCTTAGTGCTATTGACCCTCAGTTGCACTCTATTAATTAGATAGACAACAGTGTGAACTACTTCCTTCTAGTACATGTGAGGTAGATCTACATCTTTCAACATTTCCCTAGCCATCTCTTGCATAGTTCTATTCTTCCTTTCCACTACCCCATTTTGCTGAGGGGTCTTAGGAGCTAATAGATATCTCCTAATATTACCATGAACCTCAAAAAATTATCAAATTCATTTGAAGTAAACTCACCTCCTCTATCAGACCTTAAACATTTGATCTTATTGTCCATTTCATTCTCAACCATAGCTTTGAAAACCTTAAACTTATCAAAGGCATCTGATTTTTCTCTTAAGAAAGTAACCCGAGTCATTCTAGAATAATCATTAATGAGTAACATGGAATACCTTTCACCTTGTTGACTCTTTACTCTTGTAGGGCCACATAGGTCAGTGTGAATCAGCTCCAATGGCATTGAAGAAGAATACTCCTTGCTCTTGAAATTTGTCTTTGTCTGCTTTCCTATTTGGAATTCCTTGCATAATGTGTTTGCAGGCTTGGTTATTTTAGGCATATCTCTCACCGCATGAATAGAGTTGATCTTTTCCATATTTTCAAAGTTGGTGTGTCCCATTCACTTCTGGCATAGCCAAGACTCACTGGATTGAGCCAATAAGCATGTTCTTCCATTTACCTCCTTTAGATGATAGATATCACCATATGACTTGATGCCTTTTGCAACTAGTTTTCTGGACCCTACCTTCCTAATTTCACAACCTTTGGCATGAAAAGTAAGATTGTATCCTTTACTGCACATCTGACTGACATTGAGAAGATTGTGCTTTAGCCCTTTTACTTAGAGGACATCCTTTGTCCTATTCTTCCCATCAATAGTTATAGCACCCTTCCCATAGATTTGTGTTGACTCATCACCACCAAACTTAACAACTCCACCATCCCACTTCTTAAGGATGATAAACTTCTCCTTGTCACAAGTCATATGATTAGAGCAACCATTGTCAATTACCCAATCCTTGGCTTCTTCTCTTGCATGAAAGACAATCCATACAACCATTGATCTATCATTGTTTTGGTCAGCTTGCAAGGTATCAATCTTTTCACATTTTCCAATATCATCCTTTTTGTCACCAACATTCAAGGCCATGAAAAGTGTTTCATCATTTGAATCATCATGATCCTCTTCTTCTGAAGAACAACTTCTCTCTATGGAATACAAGCTTCATTTGAACTTGTCTTTCTTGTTACCACCCCTTGATTCTTTTAAAGGACATTTAGAAGAAAAATGACCAATCTTTCTACAATTGAAACATTTGAAAGGTAACTTACCTATGTATTTGCCTATGCCTTTCTTTAAAGTTCTTACAAAGTTTGCTTCTACCTCATCAAACTCATCATCTTGATCAGCTGCTTCATCTTCTCTTTTCTTACTTCCTTTGAATGCAACTTCCTTCTTTGGAGCACCTTTGTCAAATTGTCTCATTTCAAAGGCTGTGAGAGAGCCAAACAATTTATCTATTGTGTATTTATCTAAACCTTGAGATTCCTCAATGGCAGACACCTTATGACTGTAAGATTTAGGAAGAGATTTTAAAACCTTCTTCACAATCTCATCTTCTTTCACTTCCCCACCAAGAACTCTGATGCCATTGACTATTTCATCCACCCAGAGCATGTAACCAACAATGTCTTCATCTTCTGTCATTCTTAGGGTTTCAAACTTGCTCTTGAAAATTTGCATCTTGGCTTGCTTCACTTTACTATCTCCTTCATAAATACTTTCAAGTTTATTCTAGACATCTTGAGCAGATGTACAACCCATTACCTTCATAAGTTCTAAATTAGCTAGTCCACTCATGATAGCATTCGTTGCCTTGGAATTGTTATCATATAGGTTAATCTCATCTGCGTCTGTAGGATCACTAGTAGGAATAGTTTAACCCTTCTTGACTGATTGCCAAATAATGCCATACCCTAGAGAAGATAGATAATTTTTCATCATTAGCTTCCAAAAGGAATAATTTGTTCCATCGAACATAGGTACCTTGAAAGATCCATTATTAGCCATCTCAGACCTTCCTCAAGCGGTTAAGATTCTTCAGAGTAACTTGGCTTTGATGCTAATTATTGAACACACCAGGATCCTGAAAGGGGGGTGAATCAGTATCTAAACAAACTTCAAATCCTTTGGAGCAGTTTAAAACTTAAGCATTATAACATCAACATAAACATGAAAGACCAACACAATGTACATCAACACAACACTAGATATGCATGGAAAAACCAAGAAGGGAAAAACCAAGGTGAGGATTAACTCACAATATATGAAGCTCAAAATTACAACTTTGTTTTAGGGCTACAACCCAAGGAAGCTATTACTCCATGTTGACTTTGTTTTAGGGTTACAACCCAAGGAAGCTACTACTCCCTAAAAAAATTGTTTTAGGGTCACTCGAAAGGAAGCTACAACTCCCTGCAAACTTTGTTTTAGGGTCACTCCCAAGGAAGTAACTACTCCCTGAACTGAGAACAAACTCATAAATGATTACAGTATGATAGTCCTACTGACATTGAAGCTCACACAGGTTTGATGATTGCACTTTTTCTTGTTCTAATGATTGGATCAATTAGGCACACTCTTCACTTCCCTCCTATCGCAAACATGTCTTTGAGATGAATTAGGACAGCCTCTCACACTTCTACTCTTTCTCCTCCAGTCACACATAATAATGCATATGATATTCATACTCTGCTCTTCACACATTCATATTTTCAATCATACATCACCTAGACCAACTAGGTTTACCATATCTACATGAAATTACATTGATTTCATTACAAGTCAGCCAATACAACAAGAATATTACATTTTACAAGTTAGCGAGAGATCACAACATGAAACATGTATAGGACAAGCCCTATCATGAACAACACGCTACTCTAGAAAGAAACACATGCCTTATGGATCCAAATACAAGCTTAGTCCAGTCCTAAACACCATTCATAGCATTACTCTTCAAGGAATAACATTCACACACTTCACAAATTTGAATTAGGTCACCCTTAAGCAAAAACACACGAAGCTTGTAACACAATAGTCATTTCAACTTGGTGGTACTCATGAGTGATTAAACATTTCTTTCTCTTCTTCCAGACAAGTCAGGAGGACCTATACAACATCTCCAAACATTCCTTGAACTCTGCATAGCAATAACATTGTGGTACATACCTTCAACATTCTTCAGTCGACTAGACAGAGGCATAGCATGGCAATATCATCATTGCAGACCACAACCAGTTTCGGAGAGAGTAGAAAACCATTTTGCAGAGAAACAGGAGACAACATAAGATCATTAGGACCATCTTACATCAGTCAATGTATCATTTCAAGCCACAACAAGTTGGCGCACATCATCATCATATGTCCTGAGAATAGCTAGACATCTAGAACTGTTTGTATCACAACTGTCATTTGAAAACTAAGCTTGTGGACCTCCAAAACACCTGAAACTCATATGGATGAACTCATACACTATTGTGAACATATCCTTAAAACCGCACAGCCATATCTATCACTGTGGAGGAATGCAAAGCATTACAAACAGTCTTCATCATCTCTTAATTCTGCCAGAGCATAGACCTAAACTCTATCTTTCATAACTTTCACTGCAGAGGGAAAAATGATCTAAAAATTTGGATTTAGCACCTTTATATCATACTAAACTTAACTTCTGAACCGCATGACCATATCTTCAAATGCAAAGGAATGTAGAGCATTTTACCAGGTAGTCTTTCAAGCAATTCTCTGCAGCAAAAACCTTCACCAACTTCTGGAGGCCAAAGCCTTCACCAACTTCCAGAGGCCAAAACCTTCATATAACAGCACATACATCCTTAGGAACAACAGGAAGGATCATACAACATGCCACAGGCCATCAACAACATCTTTACATCCTCGACATAGCTTAATGCATCATCATTCATCTTTCATAATTCATATTAGAGCTTCTAATTCCCATCTTAATATTTCATTATGAAATCATCTTTGTTGACCATAAGCATGCTCAAAACAACTTGAATTGACACTGATCAGGGCATGTCATCCAACCATGAACATTGGCAACCCATTATGAACATCAAGAGCATCACTGAATATCATCAACCCTCAACTTGTCTTGACACTGATCAGGGCATGACGTCCAACCATGAACAGATCAGCAACCCACTATGAACATCAGGATCATCACTGAATATCAACAACCCTAAACAACGACATCACCACTATATGTCACTGCATATCTATTGCCATACTGGTATATCATCATCATAAACTGAGTGATGAACTCACTCTAAGTTTTGAAAACAATGACAACACAATGACAAGACATATTGCCAACAAAGAGGAAATTAGGTGGATGGGGATGAAGGGAAGGGAATGGGACTAGGAGTAGGGAAATATGGGATATGAATTGGAGAGAATGGAGGGGGAGGTAGTTGTGATTGAGAAGGGGAAGAAGGAGGTGCGGGAAATATAGACTTAGAAGGAGAAGGGGAAGAGATACTCACTTGCACCATGGAAGTGGTAGGTTGCATTTATTCTTTCTCTTCTAATTCTTCCTCTTGGTTCTTAGGACTTTTCTTTGGTGGTTCATCCATGTTTTCTATCTTTTCTTCTTTTTCTCCTCCTTAGGATCATCATCACCACCCATGATGGCATAAAATAGCTTTTTTTTTCTACTAGAGGTCTTTGTGATGAGGAGGTAGGAGTGGTAGCCTATCCCCTTATTTTGGGAGACCTTTCGACCATTTAGCTGCTTGGTTCTTGTCCCATAGTCATAGCTATGGTGGCCATTGTTGTTGTTTTGTGCTCTCTAGTTTTGGAAATTAGTTTTCAGGGACTCAAACATTTGATAGATGTAGTGGAAGGCTAGGTCAGTGCTCTTGATGGTGCCATTTGTGTTATTGCTACATATCTAGGAGGCTTGGATTCAACTTCCTCTTCTTCCTCTGAAGGGGTAATCTTTCTTCTCCCCTTGAATCTGGGAGGGGTGTAAGATGATCTTGGACTAGGATGGGATTAATCATAGAGATCCTCCCATTTTTCATCAAAGGTTGTGAACTCTCTTATTCTTTCACTTGTATGACCAATTTCTTGCCTAAATTTCCACCAGGTGGCCATCTTTTTCTCACTTCAATTGAGAATTTTGAGTGAGGTTTTACATTCATTGCACAAGTCTATCTTGTATGTTTTGATTTTTTTGTAGAAAGTCTCATATTGCTACAATTTTGGGGATAAGATTGTAGTGGACTAGGTGTCTATTAACTTATTCACCTCCTCTTCCTTAGGGGTCCTCTTTGCTTCTATCTCTACTTGTGCATATGGTGAGTGAATTTATTTTTCTCACTATTGTTAATTTTCTTCAACCATGCAAAGGATCTAGTTAGATCATAATTCCAATGATCCTAAACCATATCAAGCTACAATTGTCTAAGCTTGGCATCCAAGACTTTGGGTGCCTTTTATTTATCATGAACTCATTTTAGGGGTGAAGGAGGTGATGGAAAGATTCTTTGTCCCTACCAATATCAAATAGTTGGTCGATGGTGTCTACTTGGAACATGGACTCTAAGGTGAATAACTTGTTGGTAATGTGCCTTGGGAGCTAATACATTTAGCTAGAGTAGCCATAGACCCTAATAATCAAGCTATCCTAGTTGAAGAATCAATCTCTTCTATCTAGGGGCCTTAAGATATTTATGCATGCCTTCTTGATCCTTGGGGTATGTTTGTTGTTCAAAATAGAGAGGGTGGGGATGAGTAATTCTTCCATAAATATGTAGTAGTTTGATTTGTGGTGGAGGTGAGCAATCCAAAACAATCACTAGTTCATAACCCTTATTGGTGTGGCCAAATCTAGGCTTGATGTTTGGGTGTAGTTGGTAGCATTACTGGATGATCATATGATCAACAAGGAGGGGTATATAAATGACTTGGTGGTGTTAATTCTTTAATTGGTGATTGATATGATCCTCAAGGTATAGGGTTAAATCCAACCATACAAGATCACCTGGCAGGGTTTGACTTAGCTTGTAGATCACTGAAACTTGTTCACCATAGAATTTCTTATCATCCCCCTTTCATAGGAGGTAGGCTACCACATTTCAAACTACTTGTGTATCTACTTTGAACTAATTTAGAGACATTTGAAACTTAAGTGGGGAGTCTAGTAGTTGTTTGGGGCACAAATTTCTAATGAATGTGAACTTATTTTATACCTTTTCCCATGTTGCATAAAAGCTATCTACATTGTAATGGAAGGAACCAATCATAATTTTAATCATTTTTATTATCATCCTTATGGATATATAAAATTAGAATTTGGGTATTTTTACTCTTTACTTTGATGATTTCAGATGCCACATCAAATTGTTTTGCATAGGCCATGAAAATTTATGGGAAGGGGTGGACTATAGGCACCATGTATTTGGCCAAGAAGGATGTCCATATTCTATCCACATAATTGTCCATGACCTATAGGGGAGATTTATTAAAGGAAACCTTGTGTCACTCAAATGCTCCTTCTCTTAGGGATGTGGTGTTGGTGGAAAGATGATAGTCATGGATGAGGTCTGCATCATCCTGCATTATCTCATGGTTTATGGTGTGGGAATATGGAAGGGGATTGTTAATCTTGATCACATTTTCATTTGGGTACATGGACGTGAAGGAGTCATATACTAGGGCAAGCTTAGGTATATCCATTTTCTCCTTTTTTGATGGTGGGGTAGGTAAGGGTGGCTACTTGGTAGGGTATTTACCGTTATCCTCTTTTCTCATTGTGAGTGGTTTCACTAGTAGCCCTCTTACTTCTTGGTTTGGTTAAAAAATGAGACATTCTTCATCTTTGTGCCTCATAGAAACCACATCTCAACTCTGTGCTTGTTGAGTATGCATTGACTTGTGTAATTCTTTTGTTTTTCAAATCAGTTGTAATGTGCTCAACACTAGTATCTATAGATTTTTGAATTCAAACCATAGCCAAATTGATTATTCATGTCATTAATTCCACTGTGAAAGTAGCTAGATTGCACCAAATTAAGATTTTAAATTGTATTTGTATCATTGGCCATAGGAAATGACATGACAGGCTTATAATTGGTTCTTTACCTATGCTTTTTCAACTTCATAGCCTCTCGTGGTACTAATGTGTGATTCATTGATAGGAAAAAGCTATTTATTTTCTTATTTGATTGAGCATTCTTCATTTTCTTGAATGTATGCATACTAGAGTTTCATCTAATGATCATGAGACTTTTTGGTCTAATTATTCCTAAAATTTCTTTAAAAAAGCATGAGTTGTCAGATCAATTTGGTGTGGTAGGATCAATGGTTGGTGTTTAATCTTAGAAATCCATTTGAAAAAGATTACTCACTTTATGGTTCTATGGCCTAGATTGAAACATGCATGTGATCAAATAATATGCAAGGCTTCACATTGTTTTAGTCACTTGTAATTTCTTGAAGCAATGGGATCATTGGATCAAGGCAAATTGGCATGATCAATGACTAACTTTAAGCCTTGGGCTTCCTTTGAAATAGATAGGTAGCCTCCAGATTGATGGTCTTGATTTATTTTTCTTTGACATTTGACAATTCATGAAGCTTTTAATTTGTTTTTCAACAAAACTTTTTTTGAAATGAGCAGGGGTTGTTAGATGTATCCTCTATGTCATGATCAATGGTAGACAATGAATTTCAACATCTCTTTGGATTAAAATATCTCACACAATGGACGAATCATGAGGTTTTATGGCTTTGATCACATTTGGAACTTCTTAGGATAGTGGGAGATGTTAGATTGAAGCCTAATTAATTATATTGATGGTCCATATTATATCTTGTACTTAATTGTAGAGTGGTGGCTCAAGGGGAAATTGGCACCTTTGATTAAAAATGTTGAGCATTAGATGACTAGTAGGGATTTCAGTTCTAACTTTGCACAATACTTCAAAGGATTAGTAGGAGTCGTAGCATCAAGTTGATGTGGCAATATTCCTAATACATTTTTGGCATAGATCTTGTTAATAGGTAGATTCTTTTTCTAGATTTAAGAATTTCTATATAAATTGACCACACAACTCTCTAATCTAGGGAAACTTAGATCAAAAGAAGGAATGTCATGAGACAAACCTCATGGACTATCAACAAAATTTTAGGAGATAATAAAAAGTGAAGGATGTGGGGAAGAGTGTGGGCTATGCAAAGAGTAGGAAATTGAAACAAAATGAAGGAAGTTTACATGAGGATGGGACACATGCACAATGAAATGAATTTACAAGAGGAAAGAGATATACACAAAGAAGGGAAAGCACTTATGTGAAGAGTGCTTGAGGTGAACTCAATTCACTAGTGTTGCTAATACAATTCCATCAAGCTTTGAGAGCTCTAAGGCATTAACCTATTTACATGTTGTAACCATGTATGGACCACTCTAAAGTGAGTCCAACTTCTCATGTTGACCAAGTTTTTCCCTACTCTCATTCCATTTGAGTACTAGGTCACCTACCTTGAAGTTTTGTATTGTATCCCTCTTGGAAAACCAACATTTGACTATACTCTAGTGTTTGGTCAATTGATCTCATGTTGCTACTCTCTATTCTTCCAATTTTAGTAACTCAACCAATCTAGCAATCATTGCGCCATCAATTTCTAGTTGGCAGATCACTTCTAGAGATGGGATTTCAAGTGAATTTTGTAATCTTGCTTCTCTTATATAAACCAAGGTGAAAGGAGAGGTCCCTTTAGCTTGTTTGGGTGTTATTCTATCCATCCAGAGGGATTTCTTGAGGTGCTTGTGTCATTGCATCTCAGACTTAGTTCCAATCCTCTTGATTATTCTCATCATGTTCTTATTGGTCAATTTTTTCAATTCATTCCCTTAAGGATAATAGTTTGAGCATATTTTCAAGTAGATTCCATGCTCATGAGAAAATTGGGTGATGCTTTCCCCTAAAAATGTTTGGAATTATCCAAGATGATGGTGTTTGATGATTTGAATCTTAGGATGATCTCTCTCAGTAAGTTGATGATTATTGCATCTATTGCATTTTTTAATGTTGCAACCTCAATCCATCTAGTTAAGTAGTTAGTGGCTATCGAGATAAATTTGTGATCCATGCTAAATGGAGGGTTGATCATTTCAATAAAATCTATCCCCCATAGGGCAAATAGTTGATTTGTGGAGACATGCTTTAGAGGAAGAGTTTTTTTTCTCATTTTTCTAGCATAGAATTGATAGTTATGGCAATTTCTTACTCATTTATGGGCATCAATAAACATTTGGGGCCAATAGTATCCCACTTCTATGATTTTAGTTGATATTATTTGAGCAAAATAATGTCCACCTGAAAGTCCTTGGTGGAACTCTTTGAGGAGAGTGAAGATTCTTTTTTCCTCTATACATCTTTGTAGTACTCCAAACGGTTTTTGAATAGGATAGCTCCAACTAACCTATAGGGTGATGTTTGCAACCTATATTCTCTTCTCTTGCTAGAATTTAGGCCTTGTGGATTTTCCCCTATTTGGAGATATCTGATCCTTTCTCCAACCTAGTCTAGCTATTGATGTTATTCATTGATTAGGTAGCCTTCTTGCTTGGTCTTTTGTTTTTCTTCTTCTTCTTTCCCTCTAAGAACTAGGATACTTCACCAAATATTGACATAGGGCTCTTTCTCTAATCAACTTAGTATGTTAGATATCAATGTCATATTCCAAGGTCATAGTGATCTAGATAGCTCTTTTTCTTTGATGTTGCCACCAAGAATGTATTTCCTTATGCTGGAATGAAACACCATAGCATTAATTCTTCTTGAAGAGTGCGCGCACCTATTTAATCAACTCATCAAATCATAGGCCTATTTCTCTATGAACTTATACCTTTCCTCAACATCTTTTAGTGTTTGGCTGAACAATATAATTGGGTGCTCATTTGTGTTTTCTTCTCCATATTTTTGTGTTAGCACTGCAACAAAGCTTGCTTCTCCTCTGTATACATATAAAATTAAATCCTTGGAGAAGTCTGGGGTTTCAATATTGGTGGCTTATAATGTCTATAATGTTTTCTTGATTTATTCAAAGGCCTATGTGTCTTCCTTAGTCCATTTGAACTGTTGATCCCTTTGAGCATCAAGGTGATTAGGAAAAAAATACCTACAAAGTCAAATATAATTTTTTTTTGACAAAATTGATCTTACCTAGAAAAAATTGCAAATTTCTCTTGTGTTGAGGAAGTGAGAGATAAAGTATATCCTAGACCCTTTTAGGATTGATGGCTATAATATCCTTGGAGACAATGTGCCCTCGTAGTTTCCCTTGAGGCACACCAAATATGCACTTCTTTGAGTTCAAAGAAATTCTAAATTGTTGGCATCTTTGAAAGACCTTTTCTAGATGATCAAAGTGATCTTCTTTGTTTTTGGAGAACACTTTTAAATTATCAATGTATATTAGGATGATTTCATTGATTAAATCCTTGAACGCAATCTCCATTGCCCTTTGAAATGTTGCTCTAGCATTAAACAACACAAATGATATTTTCTGGTAGGTAAATATGCCCATTTTGTGGTGAATGACATCTTGTGCTAATCTTCCTCTTTTACCAAAATTAGTGAGGCTCGAGAAACCATCCAACATGGAGAACTTGTTAGAACTAGCTACTATTTCTAGGATTTCATCCATTGATGGCATTAAGTAATGAACCTTGACTGATGCCTTCTTTAGTTCTCTAAACTCCACACAGAGCTAGATTTCTCCATTCTTCTTCTTGATAGGTACCAATTTGGATACCCAAGTTGAGTGCTTAATTGGATAAATAATCTTGGAGTTCACCAACTTGGTTAGCTCCTACTTTATGATTGGCTCAATCTTTGGATTGATTGACCTTTTATTCTGTCTCATAGGTTTAATCTATGGTCTTAGATCAATTATGTGATTCATAACCTCTTTATTGTATCTTTTGAATCCCTCATAATCTCAGGTCGTAATTGATCAAATATAGTGAAAAGATTGATCAGGTGTTTCTTTTCTTGATTAGAGCAAAATTTGGCCAATTTCACGATTCTTCATGGGGAAATCTCCATGTCCTTGTAGTATTTCTTGTCTACCATCATTTTTCTCTTATCTTTGAAAGAATCATCTTTGTTGAATATATCTTCTAAATTTATCATTCCCCTAGGCATCTTGTTTCCCTTTAATTGCATTATCTAATCTCCACAGGCTTCCTCAATTTTTGGGTCTAGTTCTTCTACAAACTCATCTGCGTGTTGGAGGAAATTAGCTATTTGTTTGTTATTTTGGAATATCATCTAGTGGGTTTGATTGTTAGGCACAATAGGTTTAATCACCAATTTGACAACATATTTGTTCTTTAGCAAGTTTGAAACTAGATTGAATTGGGAGCTAATCAGGGCCACTTTGTCTAAGTTTCTATATTCTTCTTCCAAGGAACAACCTTTAAATTAATTGTATAAAAGGTTTCAAGCATATCCCATATGCGATGCTTGTATGCCTTCATGAGAGAGTTTTTGGTTGTGTATTGTGATTTGACTTGCTTGATCACTAACTTCAAGTCACCATAGATTTGTAATAATTTTATAATTTCTTCTCTACAAAGATTAGGCCTTGAACTAGTGCTTCATACTCAACTATATTTCTAGTGCAATTGAATTGCAACCAATAGGATTGTTGGTATCTTTCTTGTTGTAGTGAGACTAGATGCATGCTAGTGCTAGAACCAATTCTACAATTTATGCCATCAATGCATAACTTCCATATGGACTAGCACTATCCTCTTCACTCTTCATAGTCTCTAGGATAAATGGTGTTCCCTCATGAATCATGTATGTTCTAGTACCAGTCTCCTCAAATAATTGATGAAGATTATCCAATTTGTCCTTTGTTGATAACCACCACGTGTCATGTTCTACATTTAGTATTTGATTGGAAGTGTGAACCTTATTGGTAGAGATGTCTAGTTTTGTAGAAGATAGATCTTCTTCTATGTCAAAGGAATGAAGTGATTCCTTATGGATTGCAGGCTTGGTCTCAATGTGGTTCATATTAAGTGGTTCAGAAGGAATTTTCATGCAAGTTCCATATATAGTGGTCAAGAACATATGGCTATAGTCAAGTGATAGGTAGCCACCTATATTAGAAGTGAAATCCCTAGAAAGGCATATGCTGAATGCAACAAGAACCTACATTATGGATATGTTCTATAGTACATCAATATTGGGGAAAGCATAAAGGGAGAGGGAAATGTTTTTGATCATTCCAATAGAATTTACTAGAGAGTTCCATCCAATTGCAC
Organism: Cunninghamia lanceolata; assembly: GCA_027924645.1. Taxonomy (NCBI): domain Eukaryota; kingdom Viridiplantae; phylum Streptophyta; class Pinopsida; order Cupressales; family Cupressaceae; genus Cunninghamia; species Cunninghamia lanceolata. The sequence continues at coordinate 5,380,637 of BSBN01000524.1, forward strand.
CACTCCCTTGGTAGTGGGTTCATAGGATAGGCCCAAGACACCAACAACCTTTCTTGGCATAACGGATGTGCTCAAACCAAAATCTACCATGCAATTATGGATTAACTTATCTTGATAAACTAATGTGAAATAAAATGGTTTGAGATTTATTTTTCTTACCTCAATTCTTGCAACTTGTAGAATGGTGGGTGGTGGATCGATTGCTTCTAGTGTATCAGTGGCTTGATGTATTTGTCTACTTTCTATCTTTTTCCTTTTGAGTGCTTCCTCCAACATCTTCATCTATTCTAGAATTGAGAGCACTTCTCATAGTGGCATGTTGGTTGTGGATATTTTAGATAGTCCACTATGTTGAAGGAGCATTTAGGTTGTGTTGACTATATCACATTAGGTGACCAATGAACTCTTAGTTTCTTTGCCATGGGGTGGATTGCCTTGCTTTGTTTTTGGTGTGCTTTCAACTATCTAACAGTTCCAATCTCATTGGGATTTGCATCAATTCACATTCATAGGCCTAGAAGTAGACGCCATGAGTACACTAGATAGTGGGGCTTCTTCATTTCTTTTCTCCATAGGCATTGGTTGTTTGGTTTGAATTTGGGTCTTCATTGCCTTCTTTTTTCCCTTTGTTTGATATTTGGAATGAACATATTGTTTCTTAATGTTTGCAAAAGGCCCATTTACCACATAGGACTCACAATCTTCCCATGTAATCAAAGTTTTCTTCGATGCTATTGTTATATACAAGTCTTTGTCATAGGCAACTGATTGCCTTGATTTCCATTTGGATTCTGGTAGGAACAAGAGGTAAGCTAGGTCTAGAAGTTGGTAGGGCATGCAATAGGTGTGTGGGGGTAGAGCAAGGGTGACACCAAGCAATTGCTTCTTATGTGTAGTTGTTTTGGGCACAACTAGCTCTCTATTAGGATTATAGGGGATCTACTAAAGGGCTTGTTGAACATGGACGAGCTAATTATGAGATCAGCCAAGGGATTTGTTTGGCTGATAGGCTGGCCTTTGTCGAAAGTCTTGGTCATTTTGAAAAGGTCCATAGCCATGATTGGCTTGATGGTTATATTGCTCAATTTAAGGACATTGGTTATTAGGAAATGGTGGTCTAGGTACATTGTTTTACTTCTTTTGAGGGAAATGAACTCATTATACATGTTCCTCAGTAAATTTCTCATTTCATCAAGCTCACTAGGAGCTGATGGTTCAACAAAGTGGCATTTAATGATAGTAGATGTGGGAATAACATTAAGGGTAGGGATGTTTGTTAGCCAGTTTGTAGGTGTAGGTTGATATGGGGGGAGATATTGGGAAATAATGGCATGGGAGGGTGAGGTGCCAACCTTCCAATCTAGATCAAACCATTTTTAGTGATGGTGGAAACATCAAATGCATCCAGGAGAAATTTTCCACCCTTCGATTTGACCATGATTGCAATTTTTGAGTCTATTGCCATCAAATAATAAATATATGCCATACCTAATGGATGGTGCACCTCTATAGGAATCTATTGCTGCATCTTCTAAAATCTACTATTGAAGTCATCCAGTATCTCCTTTGGAGCTCTTTTTATAGTGGTAAGTTGTTCTACCAATAAAGTGGCATCTCCCTTTTCTTTGAATTTATTAATCAATGCTTAGCTCAACTGATCCCAATCAACTATTGATGGTGGAGCCAAGAATCAATACCAATCAAGTGCCTTTCCTTTGAATGAAGCAATAAGTAGTCTAAGTGTGATGCTTTCTTCTCTGATATTATGAATTATGCAATCATTCACAATCTCCAAAAGTAGAGATCTCCAACCTCACCCAAATCTATCTAGTACTCAACTAACCATCTGTGCCAACTGAACTCCAACTGCATCACTATATATTATCCAAAAGTCCCTCAAGGAAAAATGATCAATGTACTCAATACTAGAAGACTACCTCAAATCATTGCCAAAGTTCCAATTGTAGAATTAGAAACTGCACGTGACATCGTGATTTATATTTCACTCAAAAAAGATTATCTATCAAACCAACAAATCCACATCACTGCCAAAGCTTCCACTAACAGTGATATCTAGCTATTCATGTCATCATGATAAGCATCTCTTAATTGAAGATTACACATGGTCCTCACACAATCAAAGAACTCAACTGCAACACCAAGAGCTCCCAAAAGGCAAAGTAAGAACCACAATCTCCAAACAAAGAATATAACAACTCTGTGACAAATTTGTATGCTTGACCATGTTGTGCCAAAGCTCTAAAATGCATGCGAGAACTTCCATTACATAAAGATCACAACCTTCAATCCAAAAGTCAATATGTCACCACTGATTATGTCCATGCATAAAACTCCCATTGAATCATGATACAAAGTTTCTCATAACTACATAGTCCATCTCCTCAAAACCAAAAGACATCCAAACACCTATTTGCATCAAACTCATCACTCGCTAAAAACACTTGTGAAAGTATATTAGGAAGCATAAAAAACCCATTTAAAAAAAAATCATTGAAAACTTCCCCAAACGCTAAAAATATCACTCTTCGAAAATCTGTCTCCAATATAAATAATCGAACAAGCCTCGAGCCCTTTACAACAAACCATATGACCAAAGCACAAAAAAACCATATAGTCTCCATATAACCATGTGCTAGACTCAAGCATAGTGAAAAATAATTTCCACATCCACCCTATATACACACTTTTTAAAAGGAGAAGGGGCCCACTTCAAAGGATAATTTTTAATTTTTAATTTTAAGGACGTGATTTAATTGAAAACCATAGAATCATAACCATACGTGGGCCTTTCTTTTATCTACCTACCCATCCCACAATTTGCCTTGACTTTGTGCTTATCCTTTAATAGATTTCCAGGTGGGACTTTTATCTTTTAAAGATGCCAAAAGACAAATATCAAAAGGTATGGTATTTTTGTAACAAAGGAAACATACTACGTTTTTTAATGAAGCGTTTTCTTCACCTGTAACCCTGCAATGGTTCGCCACCTCAACCTTCTTTCGTAGGAGTCCAGCCTGTGCCCAAGCTGCAACTTGATACAAAACTCCAAAGGAATACCCACGGCGCAACAATGCCTCCACTGCCTCTAAACATGGCGAGATTTGCACCCAACTGTGCCAAATGCCTTGCTAGCATACACAGCCTACATAAAAGGAAATGTTGCTTTATTGTCACATGGCCTGCTCAGAACACAACTCTTTTGTGCAGTCTTGGATCAGTATACAAAGACACCAGTCCAACAAAGATCAGAGATTCATGGTCTCTTTCTATGTTGTGCTTAAACACAACTTGCAATACACCGTTTTTCATATGTATAGTAAATGCCAAGCACTAAAATGATGCCAAAACATGAATCTGAAAAACTCAGATCTAAATACTACACACATATTTAAAATAACCTTAGATCCAACAATGCTGCAATACCACAAATCTGAAACAAACACTCAAATTCAAACATAACACTCATGGAGAGTTCATTACATTGCAGATCTGAAAACATACCACAAACCTACTGTAGATACCTTAAATCCATCCTTGCATTTTAACTAACTCCCATCACTAATCTCACAATATATTTAGTGTTATTTAATTAGTTTATCTCAGTTAATTAAATAAATCATTTTATTTAATTGGCTAAGCTAATGCCATTTATCCCCTTCATCATTTAAAAAATAAAAAATATTTATTTTTCTCTATTAAATTAAAAAATCCACATCATATACCCAAATGCAAATTAGTTTTGCATCTTGTCCATCCATTTAAACAACCTAGTCCTAACCATCCATCCCCAACTACCAAACTTTTAAATAACAATTTTAATCCACATCATCAAATCCTAAATCAAGCCAATCTTCAATCCTAACTATTCATCCCTAACTGCCATCTATCCAAACTCAAATTAACTTTGAATTTTGAACATTCACTTAATCAACCTAATGCTAACTCTCCATTTACCAATCACCAACATTTATTTCCACTTCCCCCTTAAATTCAAATTCAAAAAATTTCTTATTCAATCCTATCCTTCCATTCCTCCCATCCGAACTCTATAAATCCATGCCAACCCCTCATCCAAAATCAAGAAGAATCTATTGTAGGACCACGCTGTCACATTGAGGACATTTCAAGACCAATCTAACATTCAATAGTCAAGAGCACATATCCAATCACCAAGGCTTATATTGAAATTGTTTGTTTGATTTCATGTTTTGAACTTGCATGCCTTGATTGCTCAATCAAAAGTAGTGGTAGTATTTGGAGCAGGGTCCATTTGTGTTTGTGTTTCCTTGGCTATTTCTTCATTTTTCTCCATTACACCTTCAACTACACCTCCAGCTGTGCAAATATAATATCTTGAAATGCCTGCAATCTTTTCAAAAAAACATTGGATACACCTATGCAAAGATTCCACTCAACAAAAGGTTATATACACAAGGAGAGGGTCTCCACCTTCAAACCAAAACCAAGCTTTGATACCAAATGTTAAGAATTTCAAGCCATGGATCCTAATTCCATGTAATCTTTATGACAAAAACTAAAATAAAATAGTATGTGTAATCCATAGTGTAAAAGAATAACAAAGCATATAAACAAGATAACACTATATGTACCTTGGGAAAACCCTTTAAAAAAACTAGCATCCAAAACACCGCTCAACTCAATAGATTACTTTAAGAGTAGGATTACAATACATTTATAGAGTTCTCCATGCAAGACTTTAGCAACATTAAGTAAACTAATTGCACTCCTTATGTGATCATTCCAACAACATATAGGAACCACACATCCCACTCCATGCCTTCTTAGGATTCTATCACCACATATGCAACCTCCTTGAGATGCTCCAATGCATACTCATACCACTACCCATGTACTTTCTTTTATAGGACAATCTTGCACAAAACCACTAAGTGGCACGTTACATAAACTATGAGCCCAAAACCATATGCTCACTAAACCATGACCCCAAAATTAAATGTATTAGTGTGCCAACCACATTAAATACATGTCTAATGTCACATGAAACTTACAAGTATGCCTAAGAATGCACCACAACTAAATAACAATATTACATTATTATGCAAGGTGTACAACACATCTTTCCAAATAGATCATACTCCTTGTTCTTATTATGAGTGTTATAATAGACTTCATTCTCATTGATTTGGGTCATACTAGGGTTTAGATGAGCACTCCTAGGTAGCATAAAAAAACATATGAAAATAAAGCTCAAATGCACACTCTTAGATTGAAAAATTAGAAATATTTGTGGTATATCATATTTAAATTAAAACCCTAATATCATAGCAGGTGTGGGAAACACAAAAACCTTGATAGAAAAGATATATCAATGAAACATAAGGATATAAAAAGAAATTCATTCCTAAAAATAGAATATAATCTTAGAAAAATATAGATATGAAAACCCTAATGTAATTTAAAACCCTAAAAAAAAAGTAGAGATGTGTAGTATTGGCTAGGTTCACCAAAAATGTAAAGGAAAATAAACTTTCCTTAAATAAAGGCAAGTCTTATCAAATGCATACAAATAAGTACAAAATGGCCTAGGATGATAAATATTTTTTGGATAATAGAACTTTGACAAGTGTACTTGTTATTTTAGGAAGTAAATAAGAATATAGGCATACTTAGTTCTAAGACCAAAAAATGTGTACCTTCACTTGATATTTTGGAATTTGTCCAATCTATGCTAAAAAAATGGTGCCTATTTGATATTAAAATACCTCAATGTCTACACTAGGTCTATGTTGTATTAGAGGATAATTTCATAGAAATGGGACAAAATCACAATAAAAAATATGTACTTTGAGTTTAGGCTTTTTCTTGTACATAGTGATGTTCTATTCTTCTACTCACCTAATGATTAAGTGTTTTCTCTACTCTTTCTAAAGATTTGGAGACTTAGTGGTATTTAGAAATACCATAAGGGTTGTTATTTTGTCACAAGGAGACAAGTTCTCTTAGATCAACCCTTAGAAAGTGAATAAGGATTGAAAATAATAGGCAAGGGCCCTAATATGTAGATTTTTTTCTTCTTTTAGTCCACCAAATAGAAATTTGTTGCTATTAATTTCTTTTTCAATTTTAGTCCACCAAATAGAAATTTGTAGCTATTAATTTCTTTTTCAATTCTCTAGATTGAATGAATGCTTGATTCTTCATTGATTAGGAGATGATTAGAATAAATTCAATATATTCCTTTATAAACTAGCACATAACATTAAATTGTGTTGAATGTGTGTTTAATCAATTCAAGGTAGGAGGGTGAATGGGGGCTACTTAGCCAATTTTAAATTTTGAAGTTTAAAAAGGAAGGGAACAAATCCATGATCTTAGGGTTGACCCCATGACTATAGAAGTACCCAAATGTGGGCAAATAGTTCGATCCAAGTGATTAATAGATAAATAGAGGCAATTACATAGGCGAATATGATAAATATGGTAGATAAGCTAAGTTATAGAAGTGTTTGTCTATAAGGATAGAATAAGGCCAAATGTAGAACAAACAACATCACACAAGATCATACTATTTATCACTATGCACATGTATCAAGACATTTCTTGAAAATAAACATAAAATCAAATGAGAAATGACATGGACATATAAATTTTATCATTACAATTATAAATGTAAAAAAAAAATTATTTATCATAATTTTCATTAGTTGTTTGTAAAAAGATATATTTATTTTATGAAAAATAAATATAACTTTTTATTAATTTTATATTAATTTTTTTAAATAACTTTCAATATTATTTACATAAAGATATATTTCAAATGTAAAATTTTAAAGCATTTGAAAATTTTGTTGATAATTAAAGCATTGATAATAATTGGGAATTAAAAACATTTAATGTGAATAGTTTTACTTAATTAATTAAAAGTGAAAAAGGGATCTTAATTAATATTAATTAAAAACTAAGTTTTAATTAAATAACAAGGATTTGAATTTATTAGTTCAATTTAAAAATTATTATTTTAAGAGTATTTACACATAGATGTTTAAAATTTTTAATTGCTGAAAATATTGAACATGCCTTATTGATATATTATTATAATAATATCACCAACTTTTATTTTAGTAATAAATCTAACTTAAAACATTAAATTTTCGTAGAGTTTAGAATCCATGGTTTTTATTTGGAATTGATAGTAGGATGGATCTTAAAAGATATTACGTTTATTGATTGGGAGACTAAATTTTACACATAATAACTTCTCCCCCTTTGCACCATATTTGATGCCAACATGATTCATTCAAGTGCCTCCTTTGATTCTATTCTCCTATTTTGATCTACTTGGAAATGGATTCACACCCACTTTTAAGTATTTAATCTTTGATTCTATTCTCATGTTTTCACATGAAACATGGTTCCATCTTGGAGATTTTACTATGTTTTGTACACATTGCAATGGAATTTGATGCCATTTTTAACCATACTACTTTGGTTGCCACCTAGTGGTTGCTAACAAAATATTGGCCATTTCTAATTTTATGTTCTAGATTCAAATATAAGAGTTGAAAATGTGTCTCTCAAAGTAAATAATTTGCAAACTCAATTTGACCATTGGGGATGTGCTATTAATCGTGTTCATTTGATTCTCTTGTATATTAATCTCTTCCTTAAGGGTGTGATCATGGAGACAGGGGAATATGTAGTGTAAGTGGTGTTGGTTATGAGAATGGTGTTGTTAAACTTCTATGGTGTGATTTCATTCTACTATTTTTTTATAAGAATCAATATATTATTTATATGATTAATAAAATACATTTTTCAAACAATTTTTTTAAAAATAAATAGATAGATAAGGTTGGAGATATTAATACTTGTAAATAGATTAGCACAACACTTTATTAACTTAAATAACATTGGAATCACTACTCATGAAATATAAATTAATTAATTTGATTAAAAAACTAAACAATTTGAATTGTGATAAAACATATTAATACTCTGTTTTATATTTTAATAGAAATGCTAAAAAAGCTCCCATGCATAGAAGAGTAGTAAGAAGTTTTGTGGAACATTTTTTCACTACTAAATATTTTCATTACGTAAAAGAAAAGAATAAAAATCTTACAAAGGTTTAAAAGAAAAAACAATCTTTCGTCTTTATCATTGATCAATCATTGTTGAAGAGGATCGATCTTTCATCATAATGATTGATGTGAGAGGAAGTTTAATGGTGATTTGGAATTTGATAGGTGTTATCTTCCTCTTTTGCTCTCGAGCAATACAGCAATTGTTTTATTTAATGGTGGATTCAAAGAGTTCAAAACACAAATCAATTGTTTTAATCATAACCTCCAATAGAATAAATCCATTCAAAAACCAGGGAAAATATGTCTTTTAACTCCTGTCCTAGATGCCACGTGGAAGTCTGTCAGCATTACAATATCTAAACGACAATTAAGGAACCAAAAACCTCGACCAAAATTTTTGAATGCTCAGAAACCTCCGGAGACCTGACGCTCAAAGAACTGAGAAATATCATATAAATGGCCGGCAGCAGTTGAAGGAAATATCAGTAACTGTTTTTGTATTTTGAGAAAAGAGGAGGAGCTCAATTATCAATTATGGCATTTTCAAAGCTACTGTTTTTATCATTGATAACAATGGTGGGATATTCTTCTGGAGAGAAAGAGGAAGAATGGCAGCACGCCCACGCCACCTTCTACGGAGGCAATGACACGTCCGGAACAATGGGTATGTACGAGGAAATCCAGTTTAAATTTTTCTCATATTTGCCGGTTAAATATGTTGACATGTGAAGTTAGTTTTACTTATTTCAGTAGTGATGACCAGTCACAACTATTACTTAGTTAGTGCCACTCACGTTTTTATGCATGAAAATCTATCTTTAGATTTGATTTGTTTTTTCATGTATTTTTTGGTGATTATTTAAGTTAGTGGAGCTTGAATGCCAAAGCATGAGAAAAAAGTTTTGTAGTTGTGAATTTTCTTCTGAGAATAAAATTGAGAAATCTTTGCCCGTGGTGTTTTCTTGGTATATTACCAGGTTATCCACATAAATCAACAGTCAAAAATCAATTTTGGCCAATAAAAATAGGACAAATATTTACCACTTTTTATTATAAACTAAGTGCAAAATTGTTATTAACTGTTTGATCATTGAAATGGATGATATTTAAGTAGAGTGTACTAGGAGTGCCTTCATGTTATGAATTAAAATGATTGTTAAAATGAAAATTTAAAAAGTGGACCAAAAACAAATTATCTATAAATATAAAAAGAAATAAATATTAATTTTATATTAATATCTTCAAGTTGAAGAAATTTGAATTGAAGTTTTCATCTGGGCCAATTACATTGCCACCTTTCAATCACAATCACCCTGTAACTCTACTTTTTTAAAGTAAAATTAACCATGTTTATTAGATTGTCATTATTTTTAAGTATTCTTAAAGAAAATCAGTGCTGAGGAGTTGCAGCATTTGTGGACCTTCATGAGAATTTTTAAAACGAAGAGTTAGAGACAACTGAAATTCTGGATAGACTTTAATCTTTTGTTTTGTGTTTTTGGTTGTCAGTCTCTGTCTGTTTGATTGACGTTTTGCTAATTGTAACAGGTTTTAAGTCCCTTCAAAACCTACTTTAACTTTTAATCAAAAACATTGTTTATTAGATCGTCGTTATTAATATTTTACTATTTGACTCACTAACTGGTTGCCTCTAACGATTTTTAAGTTTATATTAACTATTAGTTTAAGTTTTAATAGTTTTTGAAACAAATTTCTGATACTTGAAATAATAACAAACTTCGTCGTTATTAATATTTTACTATTTGACTCACCAACTGGTTGCCTCTAACCATTTTTAGGTCTATATTAACTATTACTTTAAGTTTTAATAGTTTTTGAAGCAAACTTCTGTTACTTGAAATAATAACAAACTTCTGTTGATATCTGTGGGAGCTATCAGGGTGGAGTGTGTCAAGGAGGGAGGAATTCGTTTTTTAATTAGTGGAAATGAATATTTTCAGCTGGTGCTCATCAGCAATGTGGCAGGCGCAGGGGACATTGTTTCAGTGTCTATCATGGTACATTCCAAGAATAATAATTGGGAACAAATGAGAGAGAACTGGGGCCAAAATTGGATGAGCTCTTCTAACTTGATAGGCAGCTCCCTCTCCTTCCAAGTTACCACTAGTGATGGAAACACGCTTACAATATATCAACCAGTTCCTTCCGACTGGCAATTTGATGAGACCTATGAAACACATCGCCAATTCCCAACTCATAATAATTTGATGTAATTAAGAGAACTTCAAGCAGAAACAAGTGTTTAAAGCCACCTGGGTGAGGTCTGTGAAGCTTGCAACCATTCAAGATTCTGTATACAGTAATTTCTTGTGTTCGAATACTTCTCATCCCCAAAGAGTACCCACCAATATTGTGGTGTTGAGAGTAGAGAAATAAACATTTTATCTTGTAATTTTGTCTGTCGATAATACAAATCCACTTGTGCAATTGCCTGCCTTTAAACATCTCTCATATAGATGGATAAGAAAATATAATCATCCAAGAGACGAGAAGGAACATTAGAGTGTACTTTAAAAATCTAATGTGTCCTATTCTTACAAGCACACCTAATTATGGAGATTTCCTCATAATAATTTTTTTAGCTTGTTATTTTATTTTTAAAATACTTAAAGAAGAATTATTTATTTATATATTTAATTTAGAATGAAATTTATTTAGTTTGCTTCTTCATTTATGAAATTGTAATGGTGAAATTTGTATATCAATACCATTCCTTATTTAATTTTGTGCTTATTTTTGTTGTGCCTTGTGAGCAAAATGGGGACCCCTTCTTTTGGTTTGAGGTTTTGAATAGGCTCCAAGTTCCTTTTGATTTTTCAACTTGTCTAGTTAACCTAGATCCTAGTTGGTTGGTTTGATCTAGTCCTCTTGAGTCCTACTTGATCTACATGATTTATATGAACTAGTTTGTCAAGATCTATCCTATTGATTGGACTTGATTGATGCTTGATTCATACATTGTCATTATTATCTATTCCAAATGCCTACCTTGCATTGATATGCCCCTCACATGTGTGGATGTATGGATAAGAGGATCCTAATACATGTTTAAGCATTTGAAACTCTATTTTCTCATTCATTTTGCTGGAAATAGACAAGGGTTTCTAGTTTCTCAAGTTTTTTAAGGCTTTACACAAGCATTTATTTGGTTTCCCTTCACCTAGAGTGTATAATGAGGCGTGAAAGTACCATATTATCATTGGTTTTACATCATTGCATATCTAATATCAAGGACATGTAGGGTTTCTTTCAAAATATGAGAGTTTGATTGTGTAAGAGGATGGGGTTTCATGTTATTTTGCAAAATCTCTTTGATTTGATAATTCATTATGTAACAACCTCAAAAATGCAACCTCAAAATTCTTAAGTATTTAACCAAAACAAACAACTCAATACAAACAAAAGGGTACAAGATAAACTTCTAACAACTTCCATTAACTTCCATGATACAATATTATGTTTAAACAATGTGCAAACATGAAAGAGATATCCAAATAAAATCCACACAATATATAACTCCAACTCACTAAATATAATATGGAAGTACAAAATAAGTACATCTCAAACAATATGAAAGTCTCCCAAATACATATCTAGTACTTATCAATGAAGATAACATCTTTACATAACCAAGATATTCAAGGGGTCAAATACTACAACCCTCATCACTAATAATGAATACAATAACCCATGAATCGACCACCAAAAATACAAGTGGCAATTTATATAGTATGCACCATGAACAATATCTAAAGAACTCTAAGCTCTCATGCTCTTGTTGCTAATTGGGAAAGGGTTTGAACCCACCATGAGGATGTCCCTTTCTTCCCCACCCATTAGTTAAGGAAAAGAAGCATCATCCATAATCCAAAGCTGTGGTACAATACAATACTGGTGATTATCTTATTTAGTTCATTCCCTTATTTACACATAAGCATACACATGAAACCATAGATCCAAAACATATTACATACAAGAAATAGATTATACATCTCACATCAACACATCCTTTCCATCATTTGATACATAGATGAAAGAAAATACATGAACAAGCCAGACATGACCATTAATAGTAACCACAAGTCATTTTACCCTACAAAGTTTGACTTAAAACTATACATCCAAGACCATATCCTATTGAACACCCGAAATACTGAGACGGTGGGGTGAATCAGTATTCTCTGAGACTACTTAAACATTTAAACATTCATTCCATATAGCATATTTAATTTGCAGTAAGAAAGGAAAGCATGAAATCACCCATAAAAATACATAACACATGAACACCAGATTTTTACATGGAAAATCCAAAAAGGGAAAAATCATGGTGAGAATTAGCTTACATATATATATGAATAACAATATTGATTACAATTAGGCTCACTGCCAAAAGGACTCACTGTCCATGAAAGACAATGCTCACTACAGGTGGCTCACTACCAAATGACTCACTGTCTTGAATAGAAAGAGATAGAAGAAGGGGTAGCTCACTGCCGAATATGAACTTCTAGCAATGCATCTAACTTATATTGAAGATATAGTTCCATTGAGGCTCAAAATACTGACTTAGCACATTTCATCTTCACCACAATCTTATCTTTTCCTTCTCTACATTAGATTTCACACACACACACACACACACTCTTAAGTACTCTTCCACATCACACACACCACACAAGAATTCAATCTTGTTTATATATCATAATCAATCAAAACATCAAATAGGTCAGCATAATAGATATATTGTATGACATCCTGATCTATCATCCCAAAACTCAACTCTATACACTTTGCAAAGAGAACCAAAGAATGTAGCACATTTAGATAAGTTGGCATAACCTATTGTTACTCCCATGACTTTGTTCCATTCATGAATCAACTCTGCACAAACTCAACACCTTTAGGTCGGCTCAACTGGTGAAGTAGCAATAACATGAATTATCTGTTAGTTCACAACTCAACATGCCGACCACAAAAATGCTTACCACTTGGAGAAAACACACTTCTGACATCCATAAACTTATCCTCAAATCCGCATAGCAAAACATTCATCTGTGGTGGAATCTGGAGCATTTCAATATGCCACTGGTATTGTCATTACACTGTCATTATAGAGTCCGATACTCTGTCAATTCTACCTTTCACTCCGAAAGGCTTCAAGACCTAAAACTTTGGATTTAGACTCCATTAGTATGCACCAACAATACCTTACAACCGCATAGCAAGATTCTTCATAGCGGAGGAATGCGGACCAAGAAGCTGGTTCCCTGAACATTGAAGATAGTACACTGAGACTTACATAGATTTGCAAAGTGATTGGTGCATTGGTCTTCTCCGAACCAACATGACTACATCTTTATTCTTTGTTATTCTCCATACATCACACTTAGCAACTTCTTTGGATCAACACTTAGATGTATTCTCTTCTACATCATTCTCCAGATAGACACAACTGTGTCTCTACACTTTGTTACCATCAATGACAACATTACTCATTGTCATGCTCATCATTTTATTTCATCATCATGCATATGTTGCCAACAATCTCCCCCTTTGTCATTGATGGCAACATGCTCCAAAACTTCTCCCCCTTTGTCATTAATGACAAAGGAACAACTTGTATATCTACAAATCAAAACCTCTCCCCCTATCTCAAGACTGATCTTTCTTTTCTATGTACATACTCCCCCTTATAGTTTTACTTCTATACTTTAATATGTAAATCAAAGTATCAAAAATTATTTTTCTTCTATCCTTCCGCATATGTACAAGAAATCAAAATATAAATCTTACTATTTGGTGGGAAGAATATCCTTGTATATATTCTTCATCTATAGCACTGTAGAGTCCCAATGCATCTTGGCGGAGTTGAGTATCTGTATCTACCCATTAATCTACAAAAGCAAGTCTTCTACTTCTTCAACTGATGTAGGTGCAACAGTCATTTTTCCAACCTTATCAGATTCCTTTATCAACCCTGACAGCGCGGCCATCTTGAAACTGACAATCTCTCTCAACTGACTCATCTGATCCTTGATTAATTCTCTTTGATTCTGTAGTTTATTAATGATAGCATGAGTCTTTTCTACTTCCGCCCTTAGATTTCCATTGTTGTCTTTTAAGGGGTCATAAGTTCTGGAGATGTTTATTATCTATATTTCTAGGCCATCAATTTTATCTTCTATATCTTTTGTAGTTGTAGGCCATGATAAACAAAATTGATATATTACATTGCAATCACCTAAGGCATTTTGAATACTCTTTACACTATTCCTTAACACATTGTGTACCTTGGAGCACTTTTCAGACAAATCTATCCGTCTCTTATTGTTGATCTCTTCCATTACTTTCTTTTCAGTTGCCTTTTCTAAAGATGCAAAATGACTATCAATAGACTTTGGTAGTTACTTCATTTGTAGTGCAGGAGTTAGAAGGGCATCCCTCTTGGTTTCCGGTATCATCTTTTCAAAAAAAAATTATTGATTCTTCTAGAAGCTAATTACCCTCTACCTGTGATTGTGGTATCTCCTCTTGGGCAGTACCTTGAAAGACGGTTCCAAGTTGCAATTTCTTAAGTGGAGAAATATTCAAAAAATTAATTTGTCCATCCAAAGATGGTAATTGGAATAATTGTGGTGAGCCCATAGTTTGAATTTGTCTCTGTTGGGCCAAGAACTCCCTGATGGAGTCGATTGGAGAGACTCTGGAACACTCACCCTCAATATTCTTCTTCTCTTCTTAAGAAATAGAGACTATGTGTGACCCAAGGATCTCCGGAGGACAACTTTCTTCGTGTGTCCCTTCACCTTCTTTGATCTCTGAAGGGATAGATGCATTATCGATAGTGCTTTCTACTTGTTCATTTTCCTTCAAGATTGTCTCACTCTGTTCTCCTTTTTCTTCATCTTTCTTCTCTTCTATAACAACATTCTCTACATTCTCTGAAGGAGGATTAACCTATTCTATAGGAGATAAATTTTCAACATCTTGACCCTCAACATTGGTTGTATCAGTGTTTACTGGAGGAGATGACACATTTTGCTCAGTTTGAGTAACTTGATTTGTTCTTGTTGCTCCTGTCTCTTCATTTTTCTTAGGATGGCTATCATCCTTTTCTCTTTTCTCAGAAGAGGGTCGTTCTTCAATTGTATTAATTTTCATTTCCTTGAGGACATCTACAGTTATCTTCAAGGTGTCCTTCTCCAACCTCTTTATTTCCTCTTTATCATTAGACATCAAGGTATTCAAGCTCCTTTTTGTTCTAAATTCTTTGGCTAACCTCTTAATAGCCTTATTCTTTTCTTGAAAAGAAATTGAGGGACAAATCTTCTCAATTGCCTTATTTCTCATCTCAAAATCTTTACTCATGGCTTCATCTCCTCTTTGTCAATACACTAGCAAGTCTTTCAGGTAATTTATCAATAATTTCTATTAGAACAACATTGAATGCATCTATGTACCTGATTATTGTTGTTTCAATGATTGATTGGTCATTTGAGGCTCTTTCATCATAAATCTCTACTACTTCTTTTAGATTTTCATATTCTATATAGCATTGATAGTAGCTTCAAGTTGTAGAGGTGGAAGACTTGCTTTCTCTAACTTCTTTGTCTTTTCTCTGCCCTTCTCCTTTGAGACCTCTTCTTTTCTGGTAACTTCACTTTCTCTTTTCTTCTTTCCCTTTCCTTTTCCCTTAGAATACTAGACTCCACCAAATTTCTCTTCTCTTCTTTTGAAGATGAAGCCTTCCTTTTCTTTTTCACTTTCTTCCATTGTAACAATATCAATTTTTGCTCTTTTGTCACTTATCTCTTCCTTGGAGACTTGAGTCTATCTTTTCTTTTTCTACACTAACTTAGGTCCTTCTTCTTCTTCCTCTTCTTCCTCATCATCATTGTGACTGATGTATTTCTCTCTTGTAGCTTTTTCTTTTACCCTTCTCTTTGTGGAAGGCAATTGTTGTATAGAAGCACTGGATGCTTCATTCTTCTCTAGACTTACTGTAGGCATGGCTTCAGAGGATTTTGGAGTAGTAGCAGAGGAGGTGGAGGTCCTAGTTGACCTTCTTATGCTTGGAGACTCTTCTGGAGTAGCAGATGTGCCTTTGGATCTCTCTGTAGGGATCTTTGGTGACATCATCTCCTCAACCTTAGTCCTCATTTTCTTAACATTTTCTTTTATTTCTTTCTCCTTATGCTTCAAATGCACTTCAATGGATTTTTGTTTGAATGTTCCAAATCTTTCTGTGGAGGTATCTTTTGGTTTTCTTAGCATTAGGTCTGCAAGACTTGTAATTATATCTCCTGCAACCTCATATCCCATCTTCAGAATCCAGATTGTTCTGGGTTCTATTGCTTCCATATAGCATTCATCTTTCCCAACCATGAAGATGATATCATTCAAGTGTATTTTTCAACAACACTCTTAGGGATTCTTTTTCTTGCTTGCATGTTTGTTTGAAAATGTTTTGTTCAAGAAACCCCATAATGCATCATTTTGGGTTTCTAAGTTTCCTAACCTTTTCAGATGATCTATGATTTGTACTGCTGCTGGAGTATGCCCAAACCACACAATGTTCTTTGTTCCCAGGATTTCTCTTAGAAATTAAAAGAATAAGCAAATGATTAAAGTATCAAATTTGAAGGGATACTTTGAGTCTTTTGTCTTTCTACAGGTTCTTAAGCAATTATTGTCTCAACAGTTTACATAAGTCATAGTCTGCACCGTTCTTAACCATCTCATATGTTGTGTTGACAGTAGTTGCAGAGACTGAGTTTTCTTTGTTTGTGAAGTAAATTTTGTCTCCAATCATCATGGATGCATACTTCATAGCAGGGTCTTCAATATTATTTATAGTTAGGGTTCTCTTATCAAACTTTGCTCTGATGAGATTCATCACCACATCATTTTTCATTGATTTTAATGCTAGAACTGTTCTGGTGTAACGTAACCTTGTCACAACCCTAATGGCTTCTTTGCTTATCATATGCGGTAGATCCAACCACATAAATTTGTCATGAATGCAGCTCAATACATACTTAATCCAAGAATCTTCATAACATAGAATAGGAAAGTCGTTCCATACATCCAATTTCTTCTCTGTTAAGGCACTTCATTCATGTTTTAGGTCAAAATTGTCATCGATTAGCTCATTGACCCATACTTGTCCCAGTTTAGCATGATTATATTCTTTCATATTTGTATGGATCATGTAAATCCTTGTATCCTCTATATGCATCATGCTATATGGAACATTTGAAAATGCACCATCTGGATCCATCTCCATAGATTTGAAAGGATGTTTCTTGAATTTAGAGTGGGGTCGGTTTACTACCTCTACGACGTGTGGAGTAAACATCTTTAAAATAGCAAAGAAAAACTTAAAGAAAGAAATCTATAAATACCTTTTGATTGCTTCCGGTTAGGGCTTTGTGCACAAGAATCCTAATTAGCTTCTCCTTGCTCTTTCACTACTCTTCTCTCTTCAAATTTTGATTGCAAATGATTTTCTTGTTAAGCGAGATTGCTTAAAAACCCTTATTTTGCAAATCCTAATTCACATTCAATGCTCAGATTGATAAAGTTGTCAAAGCTTCAACTATGATGTATAGTCACCTTCAATTGCTTTGCAATCTTTCGTAATAAGACATTTTTCATTGGTGTTTTCTCCAATAGGTCAAGCATGTCAACCTACACCACATATCCACGTGCTGAGAGTGTAAGCACCATATATTTGGTAGGGGCTTAAAGTTTATCTGTTAAAGCTCCCCCTGAGCCAAAGATTTCTACTTAGTTTCCAGAGGAAACATCTACACCAGAGACTGGCACAGCCTCATCATTCACTTTATTTTCTTCCTTCTTTTTCCAGACCTTGTCCATTTATTTCTTCATCTCTACCAGATCCACATTCTTCACTGGATCACTCTTCTTTACCAGATCAATGTTCACATTCTTACTTCTACAAAATTTAGCAATGTGACCTAATTTGTTGCATTCATAACATCTGACATTTTGAACAAGCTTACTTCCATTAATTCTAGATCTGCATTGATTAGCCTTATGTCCAAATCTACTACATGTATAACAATAACCATTGAAAGATGAAACCATTATACCCTTATCATAACCATTCATCATCTGATTTCTTCATTCACTGGCCCTATGACCAATTCTTTAACAACTAAAACATTGACTAGAGAATGATTGAATATTTTGTTTCATCCTACTTCTACATTCCATATCCTTATGTCCAAATTTATTACAAAAGTAACAGTAGTCAAAGTACCTTTGTGCAACTGGTTGTCTGATAGGTGGCCTCTTGAAGTTTTTCTTCTAGTTATGGACTTGTTTGTTATTACCCTTCTTGATTGTAGCCTTCTTTTGGTTATTGTTCTTCTTCCCAATATTGTTTGCTTTTGAACTTTCACCCTTTTCAAATTTGAATCCTTCTTTATCCTTAGGAGCCTTTTGATTTCCAATCATTTCATCAAGCAGGGTGGAACTTTTCTTGAATTTGTCTTCTTAATTCTTTGCTTTCTCGAACTCTGTCTTTAGGACCACAATTTCTTGTTAAGGCCTTGAAAATTCATGTTTGCCTTTCAGTTTTTCATTTAGGCATTCTTCAATTATTTTTCCTTCCTCAACTTGTATTTTTAGACTGGTGATTGTCTCATTTGATTGATTAAGTTGTTCATTCACTTCCTTGTATCTTTCTTTGAATTTCTTGTTTTGCTCTCTCAACTTCTTGATGCATTCATCTGCTTCCTTAAAATTTTCTTCCAGATCTCTATTCTCACATTGAACTTTTTCTAGATCTTCAAGGGTTGTTTTAAGTTCTCCATTCATGTCAACTATGCGGTCTTCTTCAGTAAATCCAATAGTAGGAATTTTTTTCTAGAGGGATAGGATATCTCCTAGTCACCATGTGTTCACACTTCAAGATCTTCCTCAAGTGGTTAAGCTTCTCCAAGGAACTAGGATCTAAGACCAATTGTTGAACACCTAGAATACTGAGAGGGGGGGTGAATCAGTATTCTCTGAGACCACTTAAACATTTAAAAATTCATTCCACATAGCATATTTAATTTGCAATAAGAAAGGAAAGCATGTAATTACCCATGATCAAAATACATAACACATGAACACTAGATTTTTATGTGGAAAACCCAAAAAGGGAAAAACCACGGTGAGGATTAGCTCACATATATATGAATAACAATACCGATTATAATTAGGCTAACTACCAAAAGGACTCACTATCTATAAAAGAGAATGCTCACTACAGGCGGCTTGCTGCCAAAGGACTCACTGCCTTGAATAGAAAGGGATATAAGAAGGGGTGGCTCACTGCCGAATATGTACTATCAGATGCATCTAACTTATGTTGAAGATACAGTTCCATTGAGGCTCAGAATATTGACTTAACACACTTCATCTTCACCACAATCTTCTCTTTTCCTTCTCTACATTAGATTTCGCTCACACACACACTCTTAACTCTTTCGTATCACACACACACACACACCACACAAGAATTCAATCTTGTTTATATATCACAATCAATCAAAACATCAAACAGGTTGGCATAATAGATATATTGTATGACATCCTGACCTGTCAGCCCAAAACTGAACTCTATATGCTTTGCGGAGAGAACCAAAGTGTGTAGCACATTTAGATAAGTTGGCATAACTTATTGTTACTCCCATGACTTTGTTCCATTCATAAATCAACTCCGCACAACCTCAACACCTTTAGGTCAACTCAACTGGTGAAGTAGCAATAGAATGAACTATTTGTTAGTTCACAACTCAACATGCAAACAACAAAAATGCTTACCACTTGGAGACAACACACTTCTGACATCCATAAACTTATCCTCAAGTCCACATAGTAAAACATTCATCTACAGTGGAATGCAGAGCATTCCAATATGCCACCGGTACTATCATTACAGAATCTGATACTCTATCAATTCTACCTTTCACTCTAAAGGGTTTCAAGACCTAAAACTTTAGATTTACACTCCATTAGTATGCAACAACAATACCTTACAACCGTATAGCAAGATTCTTCATAGCAGAGGAATGCAGACCAAGAAGATGGTTCCTTGAACATTGAAGACAGTACATCGGGACTTAGACAAAATTGCAGAGTGATTGGTGCATTGTTCTTCTCTAGACCAACATGACTGCATCTTTATTCTTTGTTGTTCTCCTCTAATCACACTTAGCAATCTCCACATCACACTTAGCAACTTCTCTGGATCAACACTTAGATGTATTCTCTTCCACATCATTCTCTAGACCAACATAACTATGTCTCTACACTTTGTTGCCATCAATGAAAACACTACTCACTGTAATGCTCATCAATCTCTTTCATCATCATGCATATGTTGTCAACATATTCAATATCCACATGAATTGCTACTCACATCCCATACTATGAAAGATCTCTTCACATGCTATATGTCTTACTAAGAACACATGCCTAAGGTAAGACTACATGCATCCTGACCTTACTACAATACCATTATCCAAACATACATAAAACAACAATTCAAATACACACACATAAAGTAATACCATCCAACAATGTACAATCCAAACATTTACAATTCACGTGCAAAAGTCACACACATAATGAAAGTACATAGGACAAGTATAGAAACAATCACATCATACATTACAAAATCACAACAACAAAGAGACTCATATAAGATAAAAGCACACTAAGAATCTAGAACCATGACACACACTTGGTCCCCAAAACCCATCAAGAGGGAATCTCCCAATTGTACAATGTACCCAAGTACCACTATCTCACATAAGACAAGAAGGTTAACTATACCACCACAGAGCACCCTACCCCAACCCCTCAAGGTAGAACAACATGTACTCTAATGAATAGGCCACATGTCTTATCTTCAGAGATCTCCTAGCTACTAGTGATGGATGGAAAAAAAGCATAAATAGCCTATGGACCTTCTGCCATCGAGAGCACTAAAACTTCATGTGATGTGGTGCCTATAGTGAGAAAGAGTAAGCTCTATTACTTGGCCAACTTCTTAAGGGGATGATGTCTCAATGTATTGGGACTGAGTAGAGAAGATGATGCCAGTATCCACCCATGACTAGGACATCCAACCTCTCCTACTCCATTAATCTTGTCACCTCTAATGGAAGTCAAGATATCAACCATCCTAACCCTTAAGATAATCAGGTGTCAAGAAGCTCTGGGATAACTCCCATAAACCACTTGTACTCATATGGCCACCTCCCTACTCTCATAAGTAGAATCATGACACAATAGATGTCACATATAACTATAATCAACCATGACACGAAGGATGTCATATAACTATAATCAACAATGACACAAAGAATGTCATAAATAAATAGATACATCTCCTTAAGAAGATAATACATTACCAACCCAAGTTGGATTTACATGAGCATAAACAAGATAATCTCATCCCACACATACAATCAAGAAAGTATTGCACACATAATAACACTATCCCAACAAAGAGATGATATCCACCCAAACTAAGTTGGGAAAACAAATAAAGGTAATAATGGAAATGATACATTCCAACCATATTCCTATTGGAACCTTCAAATTTTGCAAGGTCCCATGATGAAAAAATCAATTTCAGCACTCAGAAATACAGTTACAAAATCTATCTTGAGAGCCTACTTTGGAGAATTTTAACTTGAAACCTATTCACTCCTATGCCAAACCACTTTCCAGACATGTTTATTTACCATATGTGAGTGTCCATATCTGATTTCAGCCTCACACAATCAGAGTTGACTAAGTTTTCAAGCATCAAGTTGAAGGGTTTTGGTAAGATTTTGTTGTATGCACATTACGAAATCTGCCAAAGAGGCCAGCTTTGGAGGCAAATATTTATCAACTGGAAGATTGTCATGGAAAACTAATCAGTGTTCCAAATTTCCACTATGATAATGTGCTCCCATGTCAGTTTTCAAGACCACAGCATATTGTTTGATATTTTTTCAAAACCAAAAGCAAATGGGTTTTACACAGTTTTGACATCTGCATTTCTAAAAAGTTGTCATAGAGGTCAACTTTGATGAGTGATATTTTATGAAGGAGATGGATTAATGGAAAATAATTTTGCACACATGTTCATTTGACCTAAATGAACTAATATCCAGGGTTACAGCTTCTTAGAATCAGATTTGATTTTTTTACAAAATGGTAAGTTTGTGAGTTTCAGTTGAGTTTGACAGGAGCAGTTTGCAGAAAAGACTAAGTAAGCAAATTTGAGCATTAATAGTTTTTGATCCCGATGAATTCATGCCAATCCGTTTGACAACCATACTCCCCTATCATAACTCAACATGTCAGTGCATTTACGTGGCTTCTGGAGATCGTTTGATCAATTTTCCAAAGCGATTCTGAAGGCTACTTGGCTTGTTTTGGTCACTGTACAAAGGTGCCAGAAAATAGATTTTGATGACAACCCACTTCATTTTCTCACCTTAGGAGCATATTAAGGCAGTGCCAGATCAACTCAGAATAAAACTTGTTTCAAAACAAAAAAAATTTAGTCGGGCCCACAGGGGGACCCGACATGTCTTGCCCAGTTATTGTTTGATGAGGCTTAATTGTAATGTTTGTGAAGCCTATATTTGTTCCAGCTAACTTGACACTTGATGCAAGTGTGACAATACCATCTCCTCTACTGAGTAAAGCTGACTTGTTAGGTTATATGGATTGTTGAATGTGCTTATTGAAAAGGAAAATGATTTCAGTGACAATGGTAGAAGGTTTGTTGGGATTATAGCTCTATTCGTAACCAAGTATTTGGACCTTTCTCCCAAAGAGCATATGCAGACACTTTCAGTTGATGTTAAATGATCTCACGAAGCAGATTCTAGCAATAGAGTTGAAGGATTTTATGAGTGGAAAAATAATTTTTCGTAACATCATGAGCATATTTATGTTAGGTATGACACCTGGACTGCAATGGTTTGTGGATATGCTCAGAATGGCCAATATGAGGAATTATTTCACCCCTTTGGACAAATGCAAAGACTAAGAGTGTAGTGGAACTTTGTTACATATGTTAGTGTCATTACAGCATAGTCCAACTTGGGATATCCAAAACATGGGAGACAGGTCCATGGATGCATTGTCAAAGCTGGACTTGTAGAAGATGTTTGTGTGACTAATGCCCTTGTTTCTATGTATGTAAAATGTGGGAGACTGGAGGATGCATTCATTATGTTTGATACATTGCCTAATTCAAATGTGGTTTTGTGGACTGTAATGATTGTTGGATATGCCCAACACGAACATGGTTAAGAGGCTCTCAAACTTTTTATTCAAATGTACAATGCAAACCAAAACCCAAATCAATTCACTTATGCCAGTGTTATCAAAGATTGTGCCACTGATGCAGCCATAGAACAAGGTAGGCAACTGCACTCCCATGTCATCAAAAGTGGAAGTGAGAGGCATGTCTATGTGGGGAATGCCCTTGTTTCCTTGTACAACAAATGTGAAAGTATACAATTTGTACAGAAGGCGTTTGAAGATATACTTAAGCTAGATGTGATCTTGTATACCACATTGCTTGTTGGATTTGCTCAAAATGAGCATTATATGCAAGATTTCAATTTGTTTTGCAAAATGCATCAGTCAAGCATGGAAATAGACAACTTTGCCACCATTCTTAGTGCATCTGCTAGCATGGGAATTGTAGAAATGGGCATTCAGTTACACACCCATGCCATCAAAGCTGGATTTGAGTATGATTTATTTATTTGGAATGCTTTTCTTGACATGTATATTAAATGCAGGAGCATAAAAGATGCACAAAAGGTTTTTTGACAAGATGATTCACAAAGACCTAGCCTCATGGATTGCCATGATTTCAGGATATGCATATAATGGACATATTGATCAAGCATTGGAACTCTTCCATGAAATGAATTTGACTGGCACGAAGCCTAATGTGATCACATGGAAAGCCATCATTGCTGGATATGCATAAAATGAGTTTGTTGAAAAGGCCTCAAGGATGTCAAAACACAGTCTTCAGATGCAAAGCTAGATTTCACAACCTTCGTCAGCACACTTGTACCAATGTCGAGACAGGAGCTTTGGGACAATTAGGGCAAATGTGCAGCAAAATAGGGCAAAACACATGAGAAACCCTAATAATGAGCAGACTTTAACTTATCGGTGAGATGATTTTTTGAGTCCCCTCGATATATCGAATGAGGTGAGTCCTGAAAGTTTTTAAATGCAAAGATTAAAAGGTATAAAGTATACCAAATAAATATCGAGGGGACTTATTCATATCAGAATGACCACTCATTAAGTCCCTCTGATGTCCCAAAATGATATAACATTTGCTTAAAGAATTTAGCAGGATATCTAAGAGACAAAGTAATAGGTCCCTTCGATCCTCCGAATAGAAAAATGTAAATAAAATCTCACTTGTCATAAAATACATTGAGCACTTTATGAGGGGATTTGTTAATATGTAATGTAAAAATTATTTTCCCGTGAAGGAGTTCTTTGGGTGCCATGTGAAATACCAAATGAAGATTTATTTAATAATTGAAGCCTGGAATGGAGTAAAGTGTTATTCATTAAAAAGGGGTAAATATTTCGAAGAAGACTTTATTGTATGCTAGGGGAAAATATTAAAATAAATATGCATAGACAAGATTTTACGAAGTTGTGAAATATTTTCACTAGAGTATGAAATTATTTTCATCATAAGGGGTATGAGATAAATAATTATTTTACCCACTGAGAGTAGGTAATTATTGAAAAGGCATACGATGAAGAGATTTTCACCGAGGAACTCATGAGCAAGTAATTATTTCTTACCTAAAGAATATGTTTTCTAGATTGAGTGAAAATGTGTTTCGTTATTATTACAAACACATTGGAAAATTATTTTCACGGGATATGAAGGCAAAAGGAGATTAAATTAAAAGCTAGAAAACAAAAGTTAAATCAAACATCACACCGTATGAACGCGAAGGGTCATAACCCTAAAAATACATAGCATATATATGAAGGACAGAATTGAATGAATCAGGAATCATCAGTAGAAGTAGTAGAATTAGAATAGGATATGAAAGACTTTTGATAGTATTGTAAAATCTATTTGAAGTAGAATCGATGGAGAAGATTGTTCAAATTTGTTGGTTCATTTTCAGTGTTCAATTGTTGTGTTGAAATTAAATCTTATATGATATTGTGTTGTCTCCAAAGTGGTTTTCCCTTATTATTCAAATTTACACAATTTGTCAGGACACATTTGCTGTTGCTATGTGATTTTCTTGATTGGTTTCTATCTGGAGTGAATTAAATTCCTTTCAAGTAATTCGTTTTAATCGGTTTATGTCCAAGATTAAAATCCTTTTAAATCAATTATTTTGATTGGTTTCCCTCAAGTCAAGAATTAAATGTCCTTTCATAATATCACAATAATTTGGGAAAATAGCACTGGGATTAGTAAGAAGAGTACAGTGATTGACAAATTTGCACGTTTGTACAAGCTGCAAACATTCAAAGTGCCCAACAAGTTAGAGTTAAATTGAGAAGCAGAATCACCCTTCTTACACATCTGACTCCATCAATCCATCAATCAAATTTATCTCCATTTACCCAATAGGTTTAGGCACCGGTCTTCCCAACATAATATTCCAAAATCTTTCACATATTCAGAATTGAAAACATTAAAGTAGAAACTAACTTTCAAACCTTATATCTATCTCACCACTACATGCCATTGTGATTAGATTAGTAAGGTGAATTAAAATATGCACTAGTAATTAAGGTACACTCGCCTAGGTCTGGCAAAACCTAAAGAGAAGGGGGATTTCAATCATATCAGCCCTGTTCCAATTAGCCAAAAATATTAAGAGAGATTAGCAACCTCTTAGGGTTAACGACCCGCATTTTTGAGACTTAACAATTCCAACCATGACATCAAAATTGTCATACACAAATCCACTAAAGGACTCTCAAATTATACAAGATCACTATACTTAAGTGTATGGGTAGTGTTAGGAATGTTCCTACATTTTTCCTCTATTTCATCCTTGGAGGTTTGTGTTAGCACTATGCTAGGGTTTGTCCCTAATTATGTCCACAACCATCAATATCTTTGAAGTATTATGTCTTGGTTGAGGCGTATTCTGTTTCATGGTTGACTTTTCATTGATCGAGCTCACTTAAGTTGTTCCCTAAGGTCCTTGTGGTTTTTGGGCTATCGGCCCCTTTAATTAGACTACTTGTTGCCCACTACCACATACTTTTTTGCCTTGAGCTTTATTATTTTAACCTTTTGAGTGGATCTGAGTTAGCCTACACATGTCTGCATATTATTCCATTGCATAGGTTCATTGTAGCACAAACTCATTTTCTTAGTTCCTTTTAAGTTTCACAGCTTATGTAATGATGACACATGTAAAGATGGTCCCCAAATGATTCAATTGATTTATTGAGGAATGGTCTCCGCCAAGTGGTGCCTTCTTATTACAGAGCTAGGTTTCTTCACAACACAAAATCATAGGAGGGCCCACCCCCTATTCACAATATGTGATATCTGGCCATAAAGTTGTTACTATCTGACCTGGAATACACATGGTTTAGGCACATTGCATTGCATTAGTTTAATGCATCGCATGTTTTACAATTTTCTCTTATGATACAGATGTGATGTGTGATGGGTATTTTATATGAATGATGGCCCATGGGTCTAATCCTTGTTGTCAAAAGCTAATTGGGCCACATACGAATTATCAAACCAAGTGGATCAACGTGTCCTTGTTGAAGGTAAAATTTGATACCCAGAGTGTCATGTGTACCGTTGATCTTAAGCACAGATCCACAACCGGAATTTAATTTTTTAAATAAAAGGACTACGATTGCACCACCTGAAGTTTGAGGCATGTATAAGAAATTAATTTAGAGTGTGACAAAGTGTTTCTTGTGAGAAGAATTGATTTTCCAAAAGCATTTTCACACAATTGACCTAGCTGCTGACTGGGAATTGTACAAGTATCTAGTGTTCACATTTGATACTCAATTGTGAATTGCCCAAAGAATATAAAGAATTGTTGTTACCTAGGTCAACTGAAGCTACATGCTCCATGACTTTCTAATTTTCTTCTTCCTTGTAAATATAAGGATTGTTTCTGTTAGGTTGATTACATTCAGGTAGGGTTTTAATTATGAAAGGAATGCTTGAAAATATTAGTTGTTAAATTTTTGTCACCCTATAAGAATTGTAATTGTCACCATGAGTCAAGGATCAACTTGATCTAGTAGGGAAAATAGAACCTTGAATCAAGATGTCCTCGCATTACTTCAAAGAAAGGAAAGCAAGCTTAGGGTACGGGTATCCTCACCCAAAGGATGATAGATATAATTGAAGATATCAAAGACCTAGGTATCCCTATCATTGGTTGGGAATTGGTCAAGCATTGCCATAAATGTGCTCTGCAAAATGAACCAGTTTCAAATATATGGCACTTCAATGTGGGTAATTTGGCTCTTCCCAACGTGTTTGTAAGCATCAACTTGATATATGCTATTACTAGAATGTAAGACTCAAATATGAGATAGCTAAAAATGTTTGGGGGGAAATTTTTGCTTACACTTAATTAAAATTTGATTGGGGAGATTTTTGATTTAAACCCTCGGGCACATGTCACGATTGATTTTAAAGAGTTATTCCATGAATATAGGGAAGATAGGAGCAGCTATAGGGTGAAGTAGATACCATAGCACACAATTGGTGAGAGGTATGAGGATAGGAAGATACACCTTAGTGAAAGTGAGCCACTAGATGTGGACACTTTTAAGGATTATTTCAAGTTCACTTATATGGCACTATGTCAAGCATTGGGAGTGGATCGCAAGTAACAAATGCTTATTGAAATGATTATGTTAGTTGCAAACATTCATCACTGGCATGTCCACAGGTTGTTTGATTTTGCTTCTTTCATTGCAGAGGAGATCCATAAACAACTAGTGTCCCTTAAGGCTGAAAATAGAACCCCATACTTCAAATGGTATTATACATTGTGTCATATCTTGTTATACAAAGGGAATGATATATGGCACCTTGATTTGGGAGTATAAATTATAAGGATAGATGGTTCACCTATGCCAATTCAATTTAGGACATACATATGAGATTTTCACTATCATGCAACAAATTACTATTTTTATGAGAAACACTTTGTGCAGCAAGTTCTATCCCTATTGGGGTATTACATGGATAGGTTATCCCTTGCATTCAAGAGGTTCCTAAGGCAATTACAGTTTGATTCGAGAGGGAATTGGGATCACAATTTTGGAGACTAGTTCTTCTATAGTGATTGCACTATGATAAGAGTTTATGGAGTTGAAGTGGAACCACACATTCTCCCTATTGTCGTGCTAGATAGGGTAGCTTTCCTTGAAGCATTGTGTAAGCTAAATGAATCTGACAAGCTGCATCTCAACAATCAGAAGAAGGGATCTTTTCTCCCTTCCACTCTTAAGTTATTTGATTTCACAGTCACTACCAAAGGTCTTGACCTTCTAAAGACTAAATTGATGGATTATAGGATGATAACTTGTGAGGAGAGAAAGTATGACCTTGAGCATTTCATTGATCAAACTAGGAAGTCAAAGGGAAGATCAAGGTATGATCACCATTTCAATATTGCAAAGGATTTGATTCGAAATTACTAGACCAAAGATGAAATTATCTCAAGGAGAGAGTGTTGGGCACAAATTAGCACTTGTGAGGATGAAAATGGGGCCTACTTACAAAGGAGCATTAAATACCATAAATGATCCTATCATAAAAATAGAAGAAATGTTAAAACATTTTGATCTCTTAGGGACCATGCCTCCTAGCATTGCTAAAACTGTAGCAATAAGGGAGAGAACAAGAGAAAAAAGGCCTATATTTTCCCATGCACCAACTACGAGTGTTGTTCTAGTATCAGATGGGATAGACCTTATTGAGATTGACTTGTAGGACAAGGTCCAACCCTTGGTAGATTATGATATGAAAAAATGCACTGGAGAGAACCAAGGTGAATATAAAGAGCTATTGCTTCTCCTTAGAGGCTTATTGCAAATGTTATCCCTTTTGAGAGGCCATTGTTAAATTTATCAGAAGGGGATAAAGTTGTTCAGGATGTTAGAGCTTTAGCTTGCGAACATTTTCTCTTCGATGATGCATTCATTAAAACTAAAGAGTTCAAAACACTACTAATCAAAGCAAATATGAATGCAAATATGTAGATGAAGAGGAATGCTACCCAACAAGAAGAAGTAGATGATGAGGGAGAAGCTATTCGAAGCATCCAAAAGTAGATAGAATTTGATTTGTCCAACATAGCACCCAAGTAAGGAAGGAGAATTGTTAAGAAAAGTGGTTGGTCCTATTGTTACTCAAATGGGATATAGCCTCTGTTATAGCCCTAGATACCATTTGAAGGAAAAATACTGATGAGGATGCTATGGATGAAGAACAGGTAGAGAAGTTTTATTTTGGGTCTAATTTTGACACCAAGCATGATACTCTAGCTATTTGGGCCTTGGAAATAGAACATGACAAGCCTCAAGTTATCAAGGATGTCAATGATCTAAAAGGAAACTTGATTGTTAAGAGATTAAATGGCACAACAGTTCCATATGTTGATTCTTTGGCAGTCAGTACTGCCATGTTTAGTGAAGTTGTAACTAAAAAGTTACAAGCATATTATAATAAGTTGTAGGTTGAAAATGCAAGGTTGATGAAAGAGTATAATAAGATGAGGGTATGTGCAAGCAAATGGGGGACCAAAAGGGGGTCAAAAGTGGCCACATTTTTCTAAAATTAGAAAAAATTGATCTTGCATGAGAAATTGAAGATAACCACGCTTAAAATTAGAAGATGTGATAAGAACAAGTTTTGTAGTGCTTCGAGTCTAGTCTCAAAACTACTATTTTTTTCTAAAAAGGTGGAGATTAAGAGGTTCAAAATTAGGGTTTTATGTTTTAAAACTTAGGGTTTTAGATTTTAGGGTTTCATATCCATATTTTAGAGTTTTATATATTAGGGTTTCAAAATTATGTTTCATATTTTAGGGTTTCATAAATTAGGGTTTCAAATTTATGTTTTAGGGTTTCAAATTTTAGGGTTTTATAAATTATGTTTTAAGGTTTCAAATTTATGTTTTAGGGTTTCAAAATTGTGTTCCATATTTTAGGGTTTCATAAATTAGGGTTTCAAATTTATGTTTTAGGGTTTCAAATTTTAGGGTTATAAAATGTAAAACCCTAAAATAGAAATTTGAAAACCTGATTAAAACTTAGGGTTTCATATTTTAGGGTTTTATATTTTAAAACTAAGGGTTTCACAACATAAAACCCTAAAATTTGAAACCCTAAAGCATAAATTTGAAACCCTAATTAAAACTTAGGGTTTCATATTTTAGGGTTTTATATTTTAAAACTAACGTTTTCACATCCATATTTTAGGGTTTCACATATTAGGGTTTCAAATTTATGGTTTAGGGTTTCAAAATATGTGCATTAGGGTTTCAATTACACATTTTAGGGTTTGAATTTGACGTTTTAGGGTTCCAATTTGAAGTTTTAGGGTTCAATTGATCTAAAATTTAGCATTTCAAACAAATGTTTTAGGGTTCCAATTTGACATCTTAGGGTTTGAATAAATGTTTTAGGGTTCAATTCATCTAAAATTTACCCACAAAAAATTGCAAATTGAAAATGCATGTCCATATTTGAATCTTTCACCACTGAAAATTTGAACTAAACAACAAAAGAGGAATACCTGGATGAAAAGGCAACTTGCAGGTGGATGTCGGTCAGCTTACATCGATAGAATCGTGGATGCCTTTGGTCAAAGACATGTGCCAATTTCGTGGTGATTCTGGTGTGTTTTATCTGTGGAAATTGTCCTCAATGCTATCTGGGTCGCACTGTGTAGTTCAATGGTTTTGGCTTTGTGGGTGGGAGACAAATGACAACGAAAATGATTTTTTTTGCTTCATATACCCTTTTTTTAAAACAATAAAATAAGACCTGCAAACAAAGGTCACCTTTTCTCGAAGGTCAACCTTTGCTGGAAGGTGATCTCAGCAAAATCTTCAAGCAAAGGTACCTTTGTTCGAAGAAATTTCTTCAAACAAAGATGTCTGCTAAAAATTTTTCCATCTGATTTCAAAATTTTGAAGTCCCAAGTTTGGGACCCATTATTTTGGGATGACCCTTGTTGAAAAGGCATACAAAACTTTCAAGAAAATGCAATTAGCAGGTGTAAAGACAAATTCCACAACCTTTGTCTACATCCTCCTTGCCTGTGCCAAAATGGGATCTTTGGAACAGGGTACATGGATATCCATCAAAACATAAAGGAAGGGGGGTTTTTGTTAGATATTATAGTTGCAACTTCTCTAGGAGACATGTATGCAAAGTGTGAAAGCATAGATAAGGCATGTAAATTGTTTGATAGAACACCTCAAGGAGATGCCATCTCATGGAATGCAATGACTGCAAGGTATACACAAAATGGATTTGTTGATAAGGCTTTAGAAACTTTCAAGCAAATGCAATTGGTAGGTGTAAAGCCAAATTGCACAACCTTTAACAACATCCTCCTTGCCTGTGCCAAAATGGGATCTTTGGAACAGGGTATGGACCTCCATCAAAGCATAAAGGATATGGGAATTTTGTCAGATGTTGTAGTTGCAACTACCCTAGTAGACATGTATGTAAAGTGTGGAAGCATGGACAAGGCACATGAATTGTTTGACATAACACCTCAAAGAGATGTCTCATGGAATGCAATGATTGCAAGATATGCACAAAATAGATTTGTTGATATGGATTTAGAAACTTTCAAGCAAATGTAATTGGTAGGTGTATAACCAAATTCCACAACCTTTGCCTGCATCATCCATGCCTATGCCAAAATGCAATCTTTGGAACAGGGATATGAGAATTTTGTTAGATGTTGTAGTTGCAACTACTCTAGGAGACATGTATGCAAAATGTGGAATAGCCAAGGTGCGTGAACTGTTTGACAAAAAACCTCAAAGAGATGTCATCTAATGGAATGCAATGATTGTAAGATATGCACAAAATGTATTTGTTGAAAAGGCATGAGAAACTTTCAAGCAAATTCAATTGGTGGGTGAAGAGCCAAATTCTACAACCTTTTCTTACATCCTCCCTACCTGTGCCAAAATGGGATCTTTGGAATAGGGTACATGGACATCCATCAAAACATAAAGGAAGGGGATTTTGTTAGATGTTGTAGTTTCAAATTCCCTAGTAGACATGAATGCAAAGTATGGAAGCATAGACAAGGCACGTGAACTATTTGACAGAACACCTTAAAGAGATATCATCTCATGGAATGCAATGATTGCAAGATATGCACAAAATGGATTTGTTGATAAGGCTTTAGAAACTTTCAAGAAAATGCAATTTTGGCAAGTGTAAAGCCAAATTCCACAACCTTTTCCAGCATCCTCCCTACCTGTGCCAAAATGGGATCTTTGGAATAGGGTACATGGACATCCATCAAAACATAAAGGGAGATTTTGTTAGATGTTGTAGTTGCAACTACCCTAGTAGACATGTATTCAAAATGTGGAAGCATAGACAAGGCACATGAATTGTTTGACAGAACACCTCAAAGAGATGTCTCATGGAATTCAATGATTGCAAGATATGCACAAAATGGATTTCTTGATAAGGCTTTAGAAGATTTCAAGTAAATGCAATTGATGGGTGTAAATCCAAATTCCACAACCTTTGCCAATATCATCCCTACATGTGCCAAAATGCAATCTTTGGAATAGGGTATGGACATCCATCAAAGCATAAAGGATACGGGAACTTCATCAGATGTTGTAGTTGCAACTACCCTAGGAGACATGAAAAATGTGGAACCATAGACAAGGTGTGTGAATTATTTGACATGATGTCTGAAAGAAATGTGGTCCCATGGAATGTCGTGATTGAATGATATGCACAAAATATATTTTGCAAGGATTCTCTAAAAATATTTGAATTAATCAAGCACTTTGGAACATATCCTAACATTGTAAGCTTTGCTTATGTTCTATTTGCATCATGTAGCCAAGCAAGTTTAGTGGATGAGGATTGTACATACTTCAAACACATGTGTAACTCTTATTGTAAATTAATGATCATATGTCTCCATGAATATTACAAATTTCTTAAGGGATCTTGCCACACAATTTCAATTGACATTTAAGCATGACAAAAAACATAACATAGCGTCTGGTGTGCTCCCTATAAAATGTTAACTTTTTTTAGTATTTCAAAAATCACTTTAGTGAGAAATTAGCTAACACCATGTGGTTTATCCTTGATTTTTCTAATAATTTTTTCATGAATAATTGTTTTTTACTAATTTTTAAAGTGGACACATCCTAAAAAATAGAAATTTGAGCGTGCTTCCCCCTAAATTTTTTGAAAACTAATCAAAAATCCAAATTTATTTTTTGAATACATGTAGAATGAAGTCTAGTTTCTAAAAATGTAATTTATTTGAAATTTCAATGAACGGTTAAAAAAAGTCAAAAATACCACACACTGGTTTTTGACAAAAAATGGATAAACTAACAAAAGAAATTAAAGATGAAATCCTTAACATACTCAAAACGTGAAAAAAATTATATGGTTAGAAAGCTAAGAGAGAGCTTAAGATTATGGTGGTATTCCTTTACTTGTTATTGACACATGTGCAAACCTGATGGGGAGCACGCTCCAGAGTATGTAATTTTTGTTACAATCTAGAAAAATATGTCTTTGGACATCTAAAACATATTCCAAGCCTTTAATTTGGAAGCCCAAGGAAAATCCAAGCCAAAGGCATGGAAATTACCAATGCCAAGAATAACATGAGCACGTTATAACATGCTCACATTATGGTGAAATAAATCATCTCTCTCTCTCTCTCCTAGTTTTCCTTTTCCTTTCTAATTTCCCTTTAGATCCCACTATTTTTTCCCTATTTTACTATTTTACACCTCTCCTTTCATCATTATTCCCATCCAATGAACTTTCATTTTATCTTGTTTCCATTTCATCCTCCTAGTTTATATCCTCATCCCTCTTTGCATGTCCTAGTTTTTGTGTTTCCATTTGCTTTGTTGATAAGGGAGAGGGAGAGGGAGGAAGAGGGAGAGAGGGTGGAGATGGAGGGGAGAGAGAGGGGAGAGGGGTAGAGAGAGAGGTTTAGGGTTTAGGGGCATTATTTAAGGTTTACGAGTTTAGGGTTGCTAAAATTTAGGGTTTAGGGATTAGGGTTTATAGATTAGGGGTTAGGGTTTAGGGTTGGTCTGGTTTAGGGTTTAGGTGTTTAGGGTTGCTTAGGTTTAGGGTTTAGGGGTTAGGGGTTTAGGTTTTAGAGAGATAGAGAGAGGGGACTAATAGAGATTGGGAGAAATAAAGGATACAAAGGGGAGAGATAGGGAGATAGAGAGTGAGGGACATGTTCAGAGACATAGGGAGAGAGATTAAGAGGTAGAAGGATGATAGAGATAGGGAGATATAGGTTTAGGGTTTAGGTTTTAGGGGTTCATGGTTGCTCAGGTTTAGGGTTTAGGGGTTAGGGGTTAAGGTATAGAGGTTTAGGGTTTAGGGTTTAGAGAGGGAGAGAGAGGATTGATAGGGAGATATAGAGGAGACTGAGGGGAGAGATTGGGAGATAGAGAGTGAGGGACATGGCCAGAGACATAGGGAGAGAGATTGAGAAGTAGAGGGATGATAGAGATAGGGAGATATGGGAGAGATATAGGGAGATAGAGGTTTAGGGGTTTGGGGTTTAAGGTTTCTTAGGTTTAGGGGTTAGGGGTTAAGGTTTAGGGGCATTATTTAGGGTTTAGGGGTTAGGGGTTAGGGGTTAAGGTTTAGAGGTATAGGGTTTAGGGTTTAGAGAGAGAGGACCAATAGGGAGATATAGAGGAGATCGAGGGGAGAGATAGGGAGATAGAGAGTGGGGGACATGGCCAGAGACATAGGGAGAGAGATTGAGAGGTAGCTGGATGATAGAGATAGAGAGACAGAGGTTTAGGGTTGCTTGGGTTTAGGGTTTAGGGGTTAGGGTTTAGGGGCATTTTTTAGGGTTAATATGTTTAGGGTTGCTCAAGTTTAGGGTTTAAGGGAATTATTTAGGGTTTAGGGGCATTATTTAGGGTTTAGGGGTTTAGGGTTGCTAATGTTTAAGGGTTTAGGGTTGTTCAGGTTCAAGGATTTAGGGTTGCATGTCAAAAGCAGTCTCTCTATCTTCATCTCTCTCCCTCCCCTCTTTACCTCATCTCCTCTCTCTCTATCTCTCTCCCCTCTTTACCTCCTACCCTCTCCCTCCCCTCTATACCTCCTAGTCTCTCTCTCACCTCTATACCTCCCGCCCCACTTTCCATGCACTTAAAACACTTGTAAGTTTCCATTCATGACAACACTTAAGACTTTTGATGCATGAAAGCACTTAAACTTTCCATGCTTGACAAAATGCACTCACGTTATAACGTGAGTGTGTTTTGGTGAACCAAAAAAATAGACAAAAAGCATGTGAGATCCATGTTTCAGTCCTGCATGCTCTATTATTCCCTACTTTTCATGCACAATCAGATTAAAAAATGCTTTTTAAACCAGTTGACATTTTGACAATCATTGTTTCCTTAATCCACCACCTTTTTTGGTTTTCAATGTAGAAGAAGTAAATTGCATATTTTTAGATAGCATTTGATTGTTTAAACTAATAGTTTCATGTTTTATATTGTTTCAATGTTAATTTTCATGTATTTAGATTGAATTTGACGATATATGTTTGTTTTTTCTCAATTTTCACTAATCCTATTAGAGTTATATAGAATTGAACATTGAATATGAAGGAACTTGCCAAAAAGATCAAAATTTTGATGATTTGAAGCCAAATTTTTGAGCATTGGGCAACTCAAATCTCAGAATCTAAGGTATGTTCTTTAAATGTATTTGTTTACTTCACTTTATGATTATGTTAAAGCATGAAATCTCATGTTATAGGACAGTCATGAGGGAAGTGAGACGATTATCATTTTGAAAAGTTAAATTATCATGAGAGTGAAAATTTATATTTATTTAAGATAACAATCTATGAAAACAAGCCATATCACCATGGGAAAGAAATCATCAAGATATATTGGTTTATATTTATGAAGGGAGTCCTATCAACATTCAAGGATAATCCTAAACTAGAGCAAGGCCATGGAAACACTTTCACTATGGAGTAGATGTGCAATCACATGTTGCTATTATCCTGATTCAAACACTAACCTAAACAATTAGAAGGATACTAAAGGAAATCATGTTAGTCAATGAATTATCATCATGCTAAAATCAAGCTAGGGATTGTCACTTGAGAATACTCACTTGGAAGAACTATCATATCAGCCTAAAGACTAAATTATACCACAATAGCTATCATGCAACCCTAGGAATAATTGTGACCTCTCACCCATGGGTAGGATAGAAACTGATACACAAGGTACAAATCAAGGCTAAATTATAAGTCAATTAATCTCAAATCCATGCAAAAAGATATCCATGATACTATATAAACATATCTAGGTGGGCTTGAAAGGATATTCATATGGTAGGGAAGGTTGCCATCAACTAAAAGATAACCATACATGTCATTGGCATAGTTATTAGGACAATTATAATCACAATGAGGTTGTCTTGAATAGATAGCAACTTGTCAATGAGTTATTAGATAGTTAAGAAAGATAGAGTATTGATATTCATGGGTGCATGTACTATAGTACAGTCAAGGAGGGTATGATGCTATCAGGACAGTCTTGAGTAAAGCCTCCTTGCATGATAATATAACTAGTCCTTTGTGATGTACTTGAATCTCCATGAGGGTGATGAAGTTTTAGGGTGGAGGAAGGATAATATAAGTGTCTTAAGTTGCCCAAGACTATGACAGTCCAGAAATATACATATAATCTACACATGTTCCCTTATACATTGCATAGTCATCTTGAATATGGGACTATTATAGAACCTCATGTTGTGATCCAAATGTGTCATAATGTCACCTATTATCGCAGTACAGTCAAGGCATTGATGAGGTTCACTAGGACAATCATGAAGCTTCCATGCATTATAATGAATTTAGTCCTTTTGTGATCTGTATGTACTCCAAGAGCAATTGCAGTAATTGGGATTGGGTTTTGAGATCCTAGCTTGTCAAATAGGTTTGGTAACTGGGTCTGTAAGGTCTTTGAAATATCAACAGTCATAGAGGACTAGTTTTCACGTCATTTTGGAAGCTCTTGAGCCTTAAGATCTCCATAAGAAAGCACATCCTGTTTTAGAGAGAAGATTGATCCTAAATGGAGTATTTGGCAGCCATTGTTTACAATTGAAGTCATGATATTATTCCCGTTGTTTATGACTGGCCTTTAGGGACAGAAAGAAGGATCATTTGAACAAGTGAAGGATACAACATAAGCCTCCCCACCATTTTAAACATTGTTAAAACATACACCCAGGGTGTGAGTAGTGAAGACAGCATGAAGATATTTTGGAGATATAAACAAGGGTAGACTATTGTAAATGAGGTTCTCATGGTGATCATCCAACTTTTACATATAACTTCTCTTTAAGCCATTCTAGAGTATGTGGTATTGAGGTCTATGGATATTGCATGTTAAATCCATCAAAGTGGACAACAAATTCGTGGTTTTCACAAAGCTAAGAACCCTTCCATAGTTAGTATAAGATACCCTAAGTCATTGTCATAATCAAAGCCTAGATTGTCATTGTTTCATCAAGTTGTCACTAGCCTCTTCTTGCAGATTATAGGGTTAACTATGATTTATGAAGTATCAAAGGCACCAATGACAAGGGTATGTGTAATAAGTACTTTGTTAATCAACTCAATCATTGTTAACTTGTCAGGGCTATTAAGGACTGTCCCACTACCTACAGTCCTGCCAATAAAGGGTTGAATATACTTACCACTCATGTTAATACTTTTATGTATTGGTTGAGTGGTCACTATGATGAAGGATAAAAAAGAAGAGACATTTGACGTAGCAGTAGTAGTAATTGTCTTTATCAAGGGTTAGTATCAAGAGTTTATCTTTGCCTAATGAAGCCATGAGTATCATGCTAGGTTATTCAACATGGTTGTGAAGTGAAATGATGGCAAGACATCATGAAGAGGTTATGGTAATCAGATTAGATGTCCAAAACCTTCATTATCCTTGTCAAAAGCACACAAAGATATAGCAATCCTAATACTATAGCAGCAACAAGAATTCTTCTTTTTTCCATATGCATGGACCCTAGGTTTCAAGGGGGAAGAGTTATGGTACTTACTGAATTCAAGGAATCATTATGTGTGAAAGGAAGGCTCCCAAAGTTTCAAGAACCTCTAAGATTTCAAAGAATATTCATTTGCATAGCCTTTTCATGATTTAATGAAAGATTCATGCATCATGAAGTAGCAATCAAGATCAAAAGAAGGGCACCAAATTTGGTGAAGCTGCAAAAAAACTAAATTTGACACTTGATTATAATTTCACAACCAATTTGACTAGGAATGGGAGAGGAGTTAGAGAACGGATGTGTCCTAAATAGGAATGAATATGTTGCATCTTTAATCTAACTTGTCATGTTTTCAGATCTTTCATTGATCTTGATTAAAATCTTTATGTTTCATTTTTTCGTTTATCTCAATTTTTTGCTAGCTAGTAGGAGGTTGCTCTACATACACTATTTTAACAAAAATATGATAGAGGAATAAAGTACTAAAAGAGAACCTAAGACAAGATCAAGCAAAAATTTTGAGAAGATATGTTAAGAAAATGTTCAAAATTAACCTAGAGATTGTGTCTACCACCATTTGTAAACGTTGACCATATCTTGGCCATTGATGTAATGCTTAAAACTTAGTATTGCTATGATACATTCTTAAATATCATCTGAATGATGAATTTTAGTTACTCCATGAAGTACAATAATGGTATGATATATGTCATCTTGCCTTGTAATTCAAATGTTATCCTAGCTTAATCTTGATTTGTAAAAGATTGCTAGTATATGACATGTGTGTGATCTTTATGTTTTGGGTTGGACCACCCTAGGAAACTATAAATTTTAAGTTTTATAATCATTTATTCACTTTAATTATATGATTATATTTTGAGATTTGTGTATGAGATTACTTTACTCTATTGTACCAAGATGGACTAATTTATCTATGTCTTATTTATGATGCATATAGAAATCAACATCATGCTGAGGAAATGAGCAAAGACTCTAACTCCAGAAGAGTGTGAAGTTGAGAATGAAAAGAAAAGAGAAAGAATGAGGTGACTTCACAAAAGTAGTAAATTATCAACCATAGAAGAAGACATGCCACCAATTCAAGAGGAACATGAATCACCTAATCAAGATAAGAAAGAGATGGAATTGGCAACACACATGAATATACTCCCGGCAGCACAACTCACAGAGATTGAATCATTAGTTGATTTTGACCATGTTTCAGATCTAGTTCAACCATGTATTATCATCATTCAAATTTAATAAAATTCAATATTCCATATTATTTTGTAGTTTTTTTGTATTGTTGACTATATTCATCGAACTGAATGCACATACCAATGCAGAGCATGTTTATGTAGTTATTGCAGTTGAAGACAATGAAGAAGGAACATATTGTTCTTTGTGTCATTGTTTTGAGACAAAAAATAAATTAGATGCCCCTATTATAGATGGAGAAAACATCAAGTACGCTACAGGATCAGTGGTTTTTACTGGAACATAGCTTAGAAGGTACCTAGTGAAGAAGTATAATGTGTGGTTGTTTGAGGACTTTGACACACATAGGAAGATTCTTCATTATTCTAACCTTTTTGTGGCATCAAATGTTCATTTGATCAAATATGGGGGTAGACCATTAAACAGGACCTTGTGGAAGGTTTGTGAGTTTGACCATGAGGCAATATTCGACACAATAAAGAGTAGAGAAAACTTGGATGGTTCATTAGATTGAATCAGTGGAATGACAGAAAGGTATGTTATTTTTCTTTGTTATCCTCATTTCACCTTCTATATTTTTGACACCTATCTTACCTTCTTATATGTGCTCCTTGGTCCTGGTTGATTAGCTTCGTTTCATTATAGAGTTCATTGGTGTACTCATTTTAGCTAAATAGTGAAATTGAATTTACATGCAGGATTTGAGTATGATGGAGGTAGGCATAATCCTTATGAAGTTGTCTTTGAAAGGAAAGTAAGGTATATTTTCATGATTATTTCACGATGATATGTCCTTTAGTTACTATTTCATAATGAGTTTTAATGATGTTACTTTGAGTTTTAATGACAAAACCTCATTTGTTTCTTCACATTTGGTACTAACAATTGATAGCAATGGTAAGAGCAGCCTTAATTGATTCCCTACAATACATTGGATCAAGTGAGAACACCTTTATAGTACTAAATTTTCATCTACTAGAAAGATATTAGGATTGAATTTTTACATTTGGCATCTCTTGGGGCCAAACTGATGGCACCAACGTGTTCGGGTGGGTGGGTAAATGCTAGGGGAGATGTCTTTTTGGTGGTGAATCCTCCTGGTCATTCTTGGCTACATTGGACAAAGACAGACTCTTAAGAGCCCTAAGACATAAAAGGTTTCAAAATTTGGACCGACTATTGTGTCAAATTCTGACACCTAGGAACATCTTCTTTGCATGGACAGGTGGATGTCAGGTCCACCTACAAAAACCTACCTTAGTTTTTTTTTAAATCAATTTCATTTGCATATGGTGGCAAGGAATGCATTGCTCCAAAATGCTTCAGTTTCATGCAGTGGAAAGGTTCCAAGAGTGACATTTTTCATTCCACAACTTGTGGGGATGAACCAACTATGCCAACATATCGAGGTGGGCAGGTAAATGCTAGGGGAGGTCTCATTTTGTGCGCCAAGTGTCCCAATCATTCGGGGAAGTAGGCTACCGACAAAGTCACTTAATATCCCTAAGAGCAAAAAACTACCAAACTTTGACGGAGCAGTTCTTGGAATTCATGGCAGTTGGGAATGTTTTGTTTAGGCCTACATGTGCATGTGGGGTCTGTCCACAATAATCTCTCTCAATTTTGGTAAACTCCAATCCATTTGACCGTGCCAAAATCAAATGCATTCTTGCAAAATTCTTCAGTTTCATGCAGTGGAAAGGTGCTAGGAGTGAAACTTTGCATTCCACATCTCGTGGGGCTGAACTGACCACACCAAAGCATTGAGGTGGGTGGGTAAATTCTAGGGAAGGTCTCATTTCATGTGCCAAGTTTCCTAGTCGTTCAGGGCAGTAGGCTACCGACAAAGTCACTTAAGATCCTAAGAGCAAAAAACTACCAAACTTTGATGTAGTAGTTCTCAGAATTTGTGGTAGCAGTTCTATTTGGACCTACAGGTGCACGTGGGGTCCATCCACAATAACCTATCTCAGTTTTTTTAACTCCAATCCGTTTGACCGTGCTGAAACCAAATGCATTCTTGCAAAATGCTTCAATTTCATATAGCACAACCTTGCCAGGAGCCATATTTTTTATTCTACTGGTCATGGGGCTGAACTGACTACACCAACACATTAAGGTGGGCAGGTAAATGCTAGGGGAGGTCTAGTTTCATGCGCCAAGTGTCTCAGTCATTCTGGAATGCAAGCTACCAACAAAGTCGAAAGGTGTTAAGACTAAAATTTTGCATTCCATAGGTCGTGGGGTTAAACCAATTATACCAACATGTCAGGGTGGGTGGGTAAATGCTAGGGGAGGTCTTGTTTCGTGCACCAAGTGTCTCAGTCATTTCGGATTGCAAGCTACTAGCAAAGTTGAAACATGTTAGGAGTGAAATTTTGCATTCTACGGGTCGTGGGGTCAAACTGACTGTGCCAACATGTCAGGGTGGGTGGGTAAATGCTAAGGGAGGTCTCGTTTCATACACCAACTGTCTCAGTCATTCCACATTGTAAGCTACCAGCAAAGCCGAAAGGTGCTAGGAGTGAAATTTTGCATTCCACAGGTCATGGGGCTGAACCGACTATGCCAATGTGTCAGGGTGGGTAGGTAAATGCTAGGGGAGGTCTTGTTTTGTGTGCCAAGTGTCCCAGTCATTCCAAGTTGTAAGCTACCAACAAACACTTTGCAATAGCTTACATCCTGGAATCACTAGGACACTTGGCACACAAAACGAGACCTCCCCTAGAATTTACCCACCCATCTCGATGCATTGGCATGGTCGGTTCAGTCCCATGACAAGCAGAACAAAAAATATGGCACCTAGCAAGTTGTGCTACATGAAACTGAAGCATTTTGTAAGAATGCATTTGATTTCGGCATGGTCAAACATATTAGAGTTGACCAAAACTAAGAGAGGTTATTGTGGATGGACCCTACATGCACCTGTAGGTCTAAACGAAACATTCCTAGCTGCTACAAATTTTGAGAACTGCTCCGTCAAAGTTTAGCAGTTTTTTGCTCTTATGATCTTAAGTGACTTTGCTAGTAGCATGTTGCCCCAAATGATTGAGACACTTGGTGCATGAAACGAGATCTCCCCTAGCATTTACCCACCCACCCTAATGTGTTGGCATAGTTGGTTCAACTCCACGACCTATGGAATGCAAAATTCTAGTCCTAGCACCTTTCGACTTTGCTGGTAGCTTGCAGCCCGAAACGACGGAGACACTTGGCGCATGAAACGAGACCTCTCCTAGCATTTACCAACCCACCCAATGTGTTGGCATAGTTGGTTCGACCCCATGACTAGAAAAATAAAAAATATGGCTCCTGGCAAGGTTGTACCATATGAAACTAAAGCATTTTCAAGAATGCATTTGATTTTGACATGGTCAAACGGATTGGTATTGACCAAAACTGAGAGAGGTTATTGTGGATGGAATGCACATGCTCCTGTAGGTCTAAATGGAACATTCCCAGCTACCATGAATTCTAAGAACTACTCCGTCAAAGTTTGGTAGTTTTTTGCTCTTAGGATCTTAAGTGACTTTGTCGGTAGTCTGCTGCCCCGAAAGACTGGGACACTTGGTGCATGAAATGAGACCTCCCCTAGCATTTACCCACCCACCCCAATGCGTTGGCATGGCTGTTTTGGCCCCACGAATTGTGGAATGCAAAATTTCACTCCTAGCACCTTTCCAAAGTATGAAACTGAAGCATTTTGCAAGAATGCATTTGATTTCAACACGGTCAAACAGATTGGAGTTAACCAAAACCGAGAGAGGTTATTGTGGATGGACCCCATGTGCACCTATAGGTCCAAATGAAACATTCCTAGCTGCTATGAATTCTGAGAACTACTCCATCAAAGTTTGGCATTTTTTTGCTCTTAGGGATCTTAAGTGACTTTATTGGTAGCCTGCTGCCCCAAATGACTAGGATACTTGGAACATAAAATGAGACTTTCGCTAGCATTTTATTGCCAAACTTGACACATTGGTGCAGTCAGTTTGGCCGCACAAGTTGTGGAATGCAAAATTTCACTCCTAGCACCTTTCCACTACATGAAATTGAAGTATTTTGCAAGAATGCATTTGATTTACCTTGAACACTTGCTTGCAACCTATCATGCCTTATCTATTCACATGACTCCTAAACTCCATGACATATATCTTTTCTAGAGATATTCACTACATTATATGACCTCAACTTGATATGTTCATGCAATGAACTAAGCAATTTAAGTTCTCACTGGCTCACACTAGCTTCACTCTAGGCTTAAAACAAAACCAATCTTGATTGGAAGACTTATAGAGATTCACATGGTCTGAAAACACTCAAGTATGCTTAAATTCACTATACCAACCGTTTCCATGCATGGGCAGAGCTATGTGATCAGTATAACATGTACTTGCCTCGTAAGTGGCCTAGGAGTTTGTAGCCCTTCTCAAAGACCTTTCCTATCATAACTTCCTTCATATGCATGATAATGGAGATTTGAGACCAGATTTGAATACCCTTTTAGTCCTTGTAAAACATGTGTGAAAATGAGATAGGGTTGTTTTGTATGGAATAGGAAAAATTAGGTTATTACAGTCAAATTAGGCCTATTTTGGGGGCTGCAATGTAACAACAGAGACTGGCACATGGATTTAAACCCTAAGATTGATAGGGAATGTGTAAATAGGCATATATAACATGTCTAAACACTTCCCTTACAAAAATCACTCACTCAACACAAGAATCCTCAAAAATACACTAAATAGGGTCTCTAGGCCAAATAGAGTAGGGCTTATTCAAAATGGCACTGACACATGTGACCAACCTCTGAAATCTTTCTTGTAGCTCTGTATATACTTGCATATTGTGGAATTGGGAGAAAATCAAAATTTACTAAAACTACCCCCTTAATGGCCGAGAGTACTCAGTTTGCTATAAAATGCACAAAAAGTTGCTTCAAGGGGTCTAACTCATTAGATTAGGTCTATTCACATATATTACACCTCACTGAATCATTACCATTTTCAAATAGTCCATTTTGATGGAAAAATGGGAAACCCTTATCTAAATGACTTAAATGGATGTCTTGACCTGTAAGACCACTTGGAAACATGAAAATGTCCTCCTTGCCATCTCCTAAAGTCACTTGATTGGTTTTGAGCCTATGCTTCTACATCAAAAAGGTAGGTGGACTATTTGACATGATGCCTCAAAGAAATGTTGTCTCATGGAATGCAATTGGCGGATGTAAATCCAAATTCCACAACCTTATCCACCATCCTCCTTGCCTGTGCCAAAATGG
Organism: Cunninghamia lanceolata; assembly: GCA_027924645.1. Taxonomy (NCBI): domain Eukaryota; kingdom Viridiplantae; phylum Streptophyta; class Pinopsida; order Cupressales; family Cupressaceae; genus Cunninghamia; species Cunninghamia lanceolata. The sequence continues at coordinate 5,425,613 of BSBN01000524.1, forward strand.
GATCTTTGAAACAGGGTATAAACAACCATCAAAGCATAAAGGATATAGGAATTTTGTCACGTGTTGTATTTGCATCTTCCCTTTTGGACATGTATGCAAAGTGTGGAAGCATAGACAAGGAATGTGAATAGTTTGACATGACACCTCAAAGAAATGTTGTCTCGCACAAAATGGATTTTATGATAAGGCTTTCAAAACTTTCAATCAAATGCAATTGGCAGGTGTAAAGAAAATGTAGAAAGGTGAAATGAGGATATGCAAAGAATCCAAAAATCATATAGAAGGTGAAATGAGGATATACAAATCATGCCAGACATGTCTCTCTCCCTATGTCTCTCTCTCTCTCTTCCCCTCTTCCTCATTCTGTAAGCCATATAGATGGTGAAATGAGGGTATGCTAGATCTATAGAAGGTGAAATGAGGATATAATGTCAAACATATCATCTCCCTCTCGGTCTCTCTCTAAGTCTCTCCCTAACTAAACATATGATGTCAAACATATATCTAAGGTGAGATGAAGGTAGGAAAATGATGTCAAACATATAGAAGGTGAAATGAGGATATGTCTAACATGTAAGATGAGAAATTATCTATGATTATTATGTCAAATCTAGTAGTTTCAATATCATGATTGTTATGAGATGCATACAAAAAGAAGGGTACAACAAATATGTTAACTAACACTTAGCATGAATGTAATCATTTAGCATAAACAAATTATATTTCCTTATATGATTCAAACTATGAATTGTTAGATTCATCTAAAAAAAACTTATAAATGCCTAAATGATAAATCCTATGATTGGATGCACCTTTTCTTGTACCCACCATTCTCTTAAAAAAAATGCTTTATTTTATGTTTCATATTCCATATTTTTCTTAACATAAAAGTGTAAAATTTAACTAATAATTTATATACAAAAACTAATTATATAAAAACCATATCATAAGTTGTTGCAAATAGGTTCACAATATATTTATTTGTTAGCCAAATAAAAGTTACCTTCAATATTCATAATTCAACTATTATTTCTTGGATTCAATTGTCTAGGAAACAATTCATATTGACTTTCTAGAAAATTCTTTTGAGAATAAAGTTTGTCTTTGCCCCCCAATATGAACAATATTGGTTGATAAAAAAATTATAATACTAAGGGATCAAAATTCAAACACATCGCATACCTTACCTAATGTGTTGAAAATTCAATTCAAGTTACAAGTATACTTCCCAAAAAGAAATCCACAAAATTCTTAAGATTTACAATTTACTCATGAATATTATATTTTTCACCAAGCTTGTAATTCTAACTAATCTTATAATTCAAAGCATAAAGGATATGGGAATTTTTTCAAATGTTGCAGTTGTAACTATCCTAGTAGACATGTATGCAAAGTGTTGAAGCATAGACAAGGCATGTGAATTGTTTGATAGAACACCTCAAAGAGATGTCATCTCATGGAATGCAATAATTGCAAGATATGTACAAAATGGATTTGTTGATAAGGATTTATAAACTTTCAAACAAATGCAATTGGTAGGTGTAAATCCAAATTCCACAACCTTAACCAACATCCTCCCTACCTATGCCAAAATAGGATCTTTGGAACATGGTATGGACATCCATCAAAGCATAAATGATATGGGAATTTTGTCAAATCTATTGTAGTTGCAACTACACTAGTAGACATGTATACAAAGTGTGGAAGCATAGACAAGACACATGAACTATTTGACAGAACACCTCAAAGAGATGTCATCTCATGGAATGCAATTATTACAAGATATGCACAAAATGGATTTGTTCATAAGGCTTTAGAAAACTTTCAAGAAAATGCAATTGGTGTTTGTAAAGCCGAATTTCACGACCTTAGCCAATATCCTCCCTGCCTATGACAAATGGGATCCTTGGAATAGGGTATGGACATCCATCAAAGCATAAAGGATATGGGAATTTTGTCAGATCTGTTGTAGTTGTAACTACTCTAGTAGACATGTATGCAAAGTGTGGAAGCATAGACAAGGCACATGAATTATTTGACAGAACACCTCAAAGAGATGCCATCTCATGGAATCTAATAATTGCAAGATATGCACAAAATGGATTTGTTAATAAGGCTTTAGAAACTTTCAAGAAAATGTAATTGAGAAGTGTAAATCCAAATTCCACAGCCTTAGCCTACATCCTCCCTTCATATGCCAAAATGGGATCTTTGGAACATGGTATGGACATCCATTAAAGTATAAAGGATATGGGAATTTTTTTAGATCTTGTAGTTGCAACTGTCCTAGTAGACATGTATGCAAAGTGTGGAAGCATAGACAAGGTACATGAATTGTTTGACATGATGCCTCAATGAAATGTCATCTCATGGAATGCAATGATTGCAAGATATGCAAAAATGGATTTTTTTGATAAGGCTTTATAAACTTTCAAGCAAATACAATTCGCAGGTGTAAAGCCAAATTCCACAACCTTAGCCAGTATCCTCCTTTCCTATGCCAAAATGGGATCTTTGAAACACGGTATGGACATACATCAAAGCATAAAAGATATGGGAATTTTGTTAGATGTTGTAGTTACAACTGCCCTCGGAGACATGTATGCAAAGTGTGGAAGCATAGACAAGGCACGTGAACTATTTGACATGATGCCTCAAAGAAATGTCATCTCATGGAATGCAATGATTACAAGATATGAACAAAATGGATTTTTTGATAAGGCTTTAGAAACTTTCAAGAAAATGCAATTGGCAGGTGTAAAGCCAAATTCCAAAACCTTAGGCAACATCCTCCTTGCATATGCCAAAATGGTATCATTGGAACACGGTATGGACATCCATCAAAGCATAAAGGTGTTATGCTGTAAAAAGTATCCCTATGACTTTTTACCACCTAGTTTAGCTCCTAGGTCCCCTTAATTTCATTATGCATGCTTAAAACTTATCCCAGAGCAATTTCACCTAAAATCCATGTCAAATGGGGCCTAGGGGTCCACAATAAATGTTAATTAAGACTCAAAAAGTACCCCTAGACTTGGGTACCCATGCCCTAGTCTAGGCCTTTTTTTTGGGACCTAAATTTAAATTATTGGCATAGGACTGTTAAAAAGGTTTCCCTTTGTCAGCCTTTTCAATTTAAATTACGAAAGTTTAGCGAGAATGCATATATAACAATGTTTAGGACTTAATTTTACTCCTAGTTGATTAAGGTGAACTTGTGATATTGAGATAAGGGATTTCAAGGCATTCGGTGTGTTCTAGAAAAAACTTGTGTTGTTATTGTGTTTGTTTATTGCATATTTGGCTTCATCAATCCATCTCCTCATGGTGTGAAAGACCTTCATTCTCTGTAAGGGCTTCACCTCTAAGGTGACATATATTTGTGTTTCAAGCAATCTATCTTATCATTTGATTTTGCCTCTATCCACCAAGGACACACACTCTATCTAACAATATTGTTGGAAGGTTTGAATGGCATTCCAAGGCTTGACCAAGGCAAGCTCCTAAACACCGCAACCCCCAAACTCCTCTCTTGTGATTGCAGGTTACAGGTGCGAGTTCTTGCGAAGTGGAGTTGCATAAGATCAAAGCAAAGGATAGAGATTCGGGATATGACAAGAAATTGTAGAAAACCTAACCTACTAGACTAGGGCGCCCATCTTGTAGTCCTCCTAAATGACATCTCCAGAAACTCTGAAGCAGGTTACAGTCCTAATCACCTCATTGTTCCAGATCTACAGAAAAAGTGGCTTGTTAGACTTGGGTGCCTGCCCTAGTGTCACTAAAGTTTCTACCTTTAGAAGTCTAAATCCTAATATGTTTCTAATTTGTATTTAGTTCCTTCTTGTGTGATCATTTGTCATATCATGTTCATCTATATCAGGAATCATATAATTAGGGTTTGAGTCTTAATTGAACTATGGTTTGACATATCTAGCAATTTAATCTATCTTTCCATATCATTCCTAAGTGACATCAACCTATAGTTGAGTCCTCTCCATCTGTAGTGACTCAACTTGATTATTGTCCTTGAGTGTTATTGTGAAATGAGGGTTTGATTGAATCTACCTTAATCACATTTCAACTCTTATCCCCCTTTTATATATAACATTTTGGTGAACCCATATTTTTATTGAACTTGCATCTTTCTGAGTGTTGTAATCAATCTTTGCATTCATTCATATCATATTTATCAGCTTGAATTCAAAAATCTTGCATACATTTGAAAATTTTGAAAAAAATAAGCATTCTAGGCTTGCATTAAGGCATAGTTTTACATATGTTGTGTTGCATATCATAAAAACATTTAATTTTCTGATATTTACATCAGATCTAAGATAAATTACAGAATTTCATGATTGCATGATCCTTTACCTTGCATTTTCATACTTCATTTGCTAGGGTTTTACTTGAAATTTGCATTTTTCATATAACCTAGTAATTCCAAAAGCTAGGATTTGTAGCTAAAATCTTACTTCAGATTTTACTACTCATTTGAACACTCTTTCAAATCTGATTTTGGACTATAGTGTTGTAGCATTATAATTTTTTGGATTTACATTTGCATTATTAGCACATTTACATTGGAAAAAGTGAAAAAATTGAGCATTTGAGATTCATAAACAAGCATAGTTTTGCATTGCTTCCTTGCATTTATCATAAATATATTTCATTTCAGATATTGCATTCATTTTCAAGCATATATTCATTGGTCATATGAAAATTTGGCATCATTCATTACTTTGGATTGAAAATTTGCATATTTTTAATTACACAGTCTATATTTCAACACCAAGGGTTATATACACTTTCTTCAAATTTCTTTAAAGCAAACTTTCAAATCATTCATCTTGCCTTGTTGTGTAGCACTATTTCCATCGTACTCACTTGGTTTGTTGTGAAATTTGTGTGTTTTGCTTTTAAAAACCCAATTTACTCAAACAAGTGCTTTGGTGTGAAATAATCTCACATACATGGATTCTCATCACGAAAACACTATGTTCCCTCTTAGGGTTTATATGAAGAGGAAAACCCCTGAACCTAAATTAGTCTTTACACCACATGATAGAACAATTGGAAGTGTTAAAGGACCTCTTTGCATTGCTGTGAAAGTGATGAACAAACCCACAAGGGGAGCCCTTATTAATCCTAACTGTATGACTAATGTGGCTACTAAAGAGTTCCTTTATTCATTTGATTTTATGCAAGAATCTTATAAACCTACCGACATGATGATTAAAACACATACTGGAGCTTTCCCCCCAGCTATATAGGGAAGATTACTTGATTGATCAAGGTATTTGATAAAGATTTGGAACAATCATTTGATATCATATCTACATCCAACCTCTTACATATAAAATTAGGCCATCCATGGCTCAAGGCCATGAAAGCCATCCCCTCAACTTTCCCAAATATGTAAAATTTCCTCTCAATGGAAGCATGCATACTATTCATCATAGCAAGTGGCAACCTATGGTTACTCGAAAGAACTTCAATCTTGATTACTTTTGACCACAAGCTACTGAACCTCATGAACCACGACAAGATCAAATCTTCTTAGTATACCAACAATATAAAGAAAATTGATAACATAATTGGTTGGACCTCATCCTGAACAAATCATAAGTGAAGAGCCACCTAAATTGAAAGAACCCCCTAGACTGAAAGGTAAGGGAGTCTATGCTAAGGTTCCTCCTCCATCATCCTTACAAGGATCGGGAGATACCCATAAAGAACAAAACAATTCATCATAAAAGGTTAATCTAACACAAGCTTCCTCCTCTGAAATGTTGAAGACTGTGGAAAATCATGACAATACTTTTGCAAACATCACCAATAAAACAATAATGAATAGGAACGAAAGAGAACAGAGGAAGAGAAGACAAGCTTTAGCTCAAAAACCAACACCTCAATAAGAGAACATTCCACCACTTGACATTGAACAAACTATAGAAGAGCTTAATGTTGAAGAACGAAAGGATGATGATCTAAGTTGGGCAATTGTACCCTATGTACCTCTTTCCTCTTGCATTCAAGATTGGGAGGAAGATGATTTGCTTAATCACAACCACTAGTTTGGTTGTGTACACAGGTAAGTATTGCTAACCTTGTTGGTCATCTTTGTCATAGCATACCTTTGCTCACTTATGTGGCCTTCTCCTATGTGTTGTGTTCCCCCGTGATGTGTTATGTGTTGTTTAGATCTCCTAGGATGACCCTTGATACTCTTGTAAGGTCAAGGATACCAAGAGACTACCTCTATTGTAACCATTCTTCTATTTGTTTCATCATTCTTCTATCTTGCCTCTCCTCTATTTTATTTTTGTGTGTCGTGCCTTAGGGGCATAGCATGGTGGTTGATGTCTTGGGGGCATCCTCCTACATGGTGTTCTTAAGGCACTTGTTCTCCTCTTTCATTTTTATTGTTTACCTTCTTCAAGTGATTCTACATAGTTGACGGATGATGAAAAGAAACAAATACTGATATGGACCATGTGTCCCTTCAACAAGCAAGCAAAAATGGACCTAGTCCATATATGAAGATGGGGTTGATATATATATATATATATGATGCTTGACTAGTAGAATCACTTCATGTGATGCATCATGTTGTCTTATCACTTCTAAAAAACCTTTGCAATACAGCTACTCCATGCACTTTGGATTGTTTTTTATCTCACCTTGTTGTTACACTCGATCGTAAGATACCTGCAGTATAAGCCCAACGGCTATACTCAGATCTAAACCCGTAAGTGTAGCCTTGGTTTCTTAGATGTGATCTAATACATGCATAGATTTCATGATTTGATTTGGTTAATATCTTAGAGTAAGATGTTCTAACCTTATCTCTTGATTATCTTAGCATATCTTATCAATGTGTTTATGGGAACATTCGGCAATTGTGGTACATGTCACCTTTGGGGGCATGGGCTTTGTGAGAGCTCTTGTTCCCTTGCGTGTTTTTACTCTACCTTAATGTGCTTAATATCGGTAAGTGACATCAACCACCTTAAGGTGGGGTCATATATAATGGTATCTGCCTGATTATTTTGGCACTAACAAAGCATGTTTACAAACATTGATCTATTGCGTATACCTCCTTTTCATTGTAAGGTGTCTCCATGATGTGGGTGGGTTGTATACTTTGAGCACATGCTTCCTTTTCACTGTAAGGCATCTCTGTGACATGGGTGGGGTTGCATTTTGAAATCCCTTCTATAGAAGGCGGGACGGTGTATCTCTTGATCTAGTGCACATCCTTTTATACAAAGTCCTCATTGTGAGGTGGGGTCGGGGTTAGATCTTGAGTCGTCCTCCCTTAAGCATGTCTTTTATGGTTGTAGTAGCATAGCTCAATCGTCAGGTGTGTTTGGCATGTTTTAGACAGTGGGACTTAGCAATAAGCTCCTCCCATCACTCGTTTTTGTCATGTATAAGACGTATAGTATGTCTATGACATGCTATATGGTGCTCGTGTATTCCGCATGTCTTCCTTATGTGTTTGTTGTGTATTCCCCTTGTGTGGTTTCAAGGGCATAGCGATGAGCTCCCCCCACACTCAGGTTTTGTTTGGCATGTCTTCCCCCTGGTGTAGTATCAAGGGCGTAGTGATGAGTTGCCCCTACATTTTGGTTTTTGTAGTGCGTGTTTTTGGCAGGCGATGAGCTCCCCCCGCCCCTTAGTTAGGATTTTAATTCATATATGAAAATGTTATATCAACATATTCATCGTATTTTGCATGACTGCTCTCATGTCTTCATCATGTTTGGAATCTTCCACTTTATTCACCATGTTTTGCATGTTTCCTACTATATTCTTCATGTCTTGCATGTATTAAATGTGTCTTCTAGTGCTTACCTGAGACTAGGGAATATAAATAGTTCCTCAATCTTTATGTATGCCTTAGCTTCATGTGCTTGGAGTGTTTGATGTGTTTTTTACCGTACTTTAATGCATGTATGGATCATAAGATCATACATACATTAAAGTGGGGGCTAAATGTTATGTCATAAAAAGTATCCCTATGACTTTTTACCACCTAGTTTAGCTCCTAGGTCCCCTTAATTTCATTATGCATGCTTAAAACTTATCCCAAAGTAATTTCCCTTGAAACCCATGTCAAATGGGGCCTAGGGGTCCACATTAAATGTTAATTAAGACTCAAAAAGCACCCCTAGACTTGGGCGCATGTGCCCTAGTCTAGGCCTATTTTGTCGAGACTTAAATTTAAATTGTCAGCATAGGACTATTAAAAAGGTTTCCCTTTGTCGGCCTTTTCAATTTGAATTACAAAAGTTTAGCAGGAATGCATATATAAACACGTTTAGGACTTCATTTTACTCCTAGTTGATTAAGGTGAACTTGTGACATTGAGCTAAGGGATTTCAAGGTATTCATTGTGTTGCAAAGCAGACTTGTGTTGTTATTGTGTTTGTTTGTTACAGATTTGGCTTCATCAATCCATCTCATCATGGTGTGAAAGATCTTCATTCTCTGTGAGGGCTTCACCTCTAAGGTGACATATATTAGTGTTTCAATCAATCTATCTTATCATTTGATTTTGCCTCTGTCCACCAAGGACACACACTCTATCTAACAACGGTGTTGGAAGGCTTGAATGTCATTATGGGGCTTGACCAAGGCAAGCTCCTAAACACCACAACCCCCAAACCACCCTCTTGTGATTGTAGGTTATAGGTGTGGGATCTTGTGAAGTGGGGTTGCAGAAGATCAGAGCAAAGGATAGAGATTTGAGATCTGAGAAGAAATTGTAGAAAACCTAACCTACTGGACTAGGGTACCCACGTCATAGTCCTCCCGAATGACATCTTTGGAAACTCTGAAGCAGGTTACAGTCCTAATCACCTCACTGTTCCAAATCTAAAAAAAAAGTGTCCTGATTGACTTGGGCACCCGCTCCAGTGTCCCTGAAGTTTTCACCTTAGGAAATTTGAATCCTAATATATTTCTAATCTATGTTTAGTTCCTTCCTATGTAATCATTTGTCGTATCTTGTTCGTCTATATCAAGAATCATATGATTAGGGTTTGAGGCTTAATTGAACTAGGGTTTGACATATCTAGCAATTTAATCTATCTTTCCATATCATTCCTAAGTGACATCAACTTGTAGCTGAGTCCTCTCCATCTATAGTGACTCAGCTTCATTGTTGTCCTTGAGTGTTATTGTGAAAGGAGGGTTTGATTGAATCTACCTTAACCACATTTGAACTCTTATCCCCCTTTTATATATAACAAAAGGATATAGGAATTTTTTCAAATGTTGTAGTTACAACTACCTTGTGTGACATGTATGCAAAGTGTGGAAGCATATACAAGGCACGTGAAATGTTTGACACGATGCCTCAAAGAAATGTTGTCTCACGAAATGTAATGATTGCAAGATATGCACAAAATGGATTTTTCATAAGGCTTTAGAAACTTTCAACCAAATGCAATTGGCACATCTAAAACCAAATTACACAACCTTATCCAACATCCTCCTTGCCTATGCCAAAATGGGTGTGGATAGCCATCAAAGCATAAAGGATATAGGAATTTTATCACATGTTGTATTTGTTGGTATGTGGTGACTGATCATGCAAATATTGTACACCTATAACATATCCTTATCGGGCTTTGGGGCTGGGTTGGGCTGGGGCCTAAGTGGGGGTTCGGGGGTGCAGCCCCCAAATTTGTTTTTCCCTTTTTTTTGCACGTTCGAAGTTAGTTGTTAATTTTTTTAACCAACAAAAGAAAAATGACATTGTAAAACCCTAATTCTAGAAGCTTCCAAAAAGCTTGTTATAAGTAGCTGGGATGTATGTTGCAGGAATGGAATTCGCAAGATTGTAATATGTTTTGCATTGGATAATAAAATCATTGGATGGCTGAGTTTCTGTGGATGTAGCCCATATTGGGTGAACCATGTTAAATTTTTGTGTTGATCTCTTTTGTGTTATTCTTCATTGTTATATTTGGGTTATTTAATATGCATATAATTGTTAGTGTTTATTGCTCTGATCTGCCTGAACCCTAACAGTATTTGCATCTGCCCTTCTAGACATGTATGCAAAGTGTGGAAGCATAGACAAGGTGCGTGAACTGTTTGACATGATGCCTCAAAGAAATGCACAGCCTCATGGAATGTGATGATTGCAAGATATGCACAAAATGGATTATTTGAAAAGGATTTATGAACTTTCAAGAAAATGCAATTGGCATGTGTAAAACCAAATTCCTGTACAATGATAATTGATCATCATATTATATTTAATGTTAACTATCATGTACATAATGTCATGAACATAACATCTAGTCTATATATAAATCCATATAGGCATGTACAAACAAAGTCATACAGGTAGATACAAAGATATACATCCGTAACATACAAAAGTATGTATACAAAGCCATCTAGGCATACAAAAAGATGTCACAAAATATAGTTTCCTATGAACTGCTATGAAATAATTGATGGCCCTTGACTGGCCATGACTATGGAGAGCCAATCAATGACTCATCCTCTCTCTCCCGTCGACTAGACCTCCTCGACAATGATTTTTGTAGCTCCACCTGTTAATACAATCAAACAATATGCACATTAATATAGAAAACATGAAATATATAACATCACATATGTAATCGATCACTCAATGATTGGAAGATATGCACAAAATGGATTTTTCCTAAGGATTTATAAACTTTCAAGTAAATGCACAAAAGAAACTTTCAACCAAATGCAATTGGCACATCTAAAACCAAATTGCACAACCTTATCCAACATCCTCCTTGCCTATGCCAAAATGGGATCTAGGGAACAGGGTGTGGATAGCCATCAAAGCATAAAGGATATAGGAATTTTGTCAATAGCTAGTTGATGATCCCTCTCAATCATCTTTTCTCTCTCTTCATCTGTAGTTGGATGGGTTGGAGTTGTGACCTCTTGTGAGAAGCATCAAGAAGAAAAAATGACTAAACATAAATATCATTTATGTACATTAAATGACATGAGATAAAACAAGAAATACAAAATGACATTTACATGTTATTGGCTCATACCTCGGTCAAAGGATTTGAAGACAACACAGCTGTAGTAATGCCTGCCTCCGTTGATTGACAAAGATGAGGAGTCTCCATATTCAACATCTGAAAATAGAGTTCAAGGTTTTTTGACCAAAATAGATACATAACATTATTTAAATGCATAATGATTACAAATGGTTAAATTTACCTCTATAAAAGTGGTTATGAGTCCAAGGAACCAAGGAAATCATGGAGGTGTTGGTGAAGCTCCCTATTGAAATTATCCAATTGTCACTAAATAAGATTACCATTGATATATGTACTATATTTATGATCATGTGATAAATTACATACCTGCTGAGTCAACCTTGTCTCATAACCCACCATTGGATGGCTAATAGAGGCAAGATGAAGACTCTGACCCTGGAATTTCATTGTGTAGACAATTACATACATTAATTTTGACCTATAATATAAATAGTCATATAAAATTAATTACAAATTTCAAATACAAATATATTAAATCAAGATGAACCTTGTAAAAAATTTCCTGGGAGTCAATACCAATCGTATGTTGTAAGACATCATCTGTGAGAACAAGATCATCAATATGGATGTGTCCATCACTAGCTGTTGCCCATGCATCGCAGCATCATACTAAGAGTCTTGTGTCCCATAATCGCATAAGTTCTGACATGAACTGCAAAGATGTGGGGACAAATGACGCCTGCTGCTCGCACCCTCATCAACCTGGGTGAGATCATCATCGTGTTGTGCTAGAGACTGTGTTAGAGAACTCAATGAATGTAGTGTCTCCACCTCAACACTCTCCTTCAAAGTCAAATGGAGTGAGACACATGTTGGCCTCATCAGGGGTCTAGGTAAATGGTTCTCGTCTCATTGTTCCCCCTCTCTATCTTGGGAAGAGCCACCACCTCTACCCTAGAACTCTCGAATGTCAAAATAATTAGGAATCTCCTTGAGGACGACCTCACAATAGAGTTTCCTCAAGAAATATTGCAGCACCTCATTGTTATTATATGGATGCTCATCAAAGACCATGTACCATCTATCCCAAAAGTTTTGGGATATATCTCCATTCCTACACAATGAATCAGGAAGCATTTACAAGTCTCTTCTAATGTTTGGATAGTTTTAAGATTGATAAATTGTGAACATAATGCAGATTTTGTAATTTTTTTTGTCCTTCACTTATTGGTAAGACAATTTGTCATCATAGTATTTCCAATAGCTCTCCCTATAATCATTCCATTTAGTGATTTGGTTTTTCACCAATTCAATGTGAGAAACAATCACCTCTAATGACCTGGCAAGCGCTCTCCTATGATCGGTGCTTGCACTTGGACTATTTAATGTTTCAATTAGGGTTAGAAGATATTTTTTGTCTTCTTCAATTTGCCCTAAATAGTTTTCATGTGTGTCTCTTTCATGGTGAGGACGTGAAGGTGGGGGGTTTTGAGGATTTTGAGGGTTTTGGGGATTGTTTTCATCCTCCTCTGTTGGATTAGTGTTATATGGTGCCTCATTGATTATAAATTCAACATAAAAAATCAATCAAACATTGCAAAATGAAAATTTATTTTCAAACTCACAAAAATCAATCAAACCCTACCTTCTTCAACTGCTACACCCTCTACATTTCATTCAGGACATCCTCAGGAGTGGGATTCATGAAGTGGCATGGTGAAAATGTCGATTACACTTAGAACTTGCTTGATTTCTCCTTCCTCTAACACACTTGTGCTCTTATTTAACTGATTTTTGCTTGCAAAAATGTAGAAATGGTTGCAGGTCAGTCTTTTGCTCTTTTTTTCACTTTATAAAACAGTATAACATGACTACATTATAACACACTCGTGTTTTCCCTTGCATGGGACCAAAAAGCCAAAGTGGCAACTTTTTGGTCCCACAACTTTGTGCATATACCCTTCACTTGTTTGTAGGATAATTTATTGGCATAGTATTGCCGGAAACTCTCCCTATAGTCGGCCCATTTGTTGATTTAGTTTGTGATGGAATCAATGTGTGAAATAATCGACTCTAAGGAGGTGGCAAGGGATCTTCAGTGAGGATTGCTATCATTTGTATTTTTTAATGTTTAAATTAGGTTTTCAAGTCAACTTTTGTTATCCTCGATTTACCCTAAAAAAATTTCTTGTGATTCATGAGGATGTCGAGGATTGAAGGAGAGGTTTGAGGAGGGTTGTTTTGATCTTCTTCTTCACCTAGGATCTCATCATCCCTGTAATTTGGTGGATTAGGGTTTGATGATGTTTCAAGAGGTTCATTAGCTAAAAATTCAAAATAAAAATTCAATCAAAACATTGAAAAACAAGTGATTTATTTTCAAATTTAGAAAAAACATGTGTAAACCTCACCTTCTTGACCCCATGGAGATCTTGCATGACATCCTTGCATGCGAGAATGGCGCAGTGGCATAGCGTTCGTGTAGTTTCTCCTCCAATGTCTTTCAAACATACTCGTAGATTTACCCTAGTCACATTTTGGGCTCTACAAATTTGTGAATGCAAGCAAAGGGTGTGGGTTTGAGTTTTTCTTTTATGTAAAATAGGCCAAAACGTGACCACGTTATAACATGGTCGTGTTTTGTCTTCTTTGGACCAAAAGTAGTTTGGCCACTTTTTAGTCCTTCAACTTTTTGTACATGCCCTAGATGTGAGGTATCAAGCCCATATGAATAAAGTGGCAAAGAACTTGAAGCACCCTAGCCATATGATGAAGTTTTCAAGAAATGGGTACTCAAGTATTCTTTGAGCTTGATGTGAGGTGACATTTTGGCATATGAGGGACACATTAAGATGTGTCACATTTATCTCCTTGTCCTTTGCAAGATTGACAAGATAGTTCGGTGAATGGATAATAAGTTTTGAATTATGATAAGCCAGATTAGAGCATAACTAAGGAATTAATCATCAATGGTCTTGGCTATAAAGGGATGAAGAAAGCTGCATTTGATGGTTAATTTTATTGTTAACCATTTTTAGGAATTTTTTGGTTAGAATGCAGTCCTTATTGTTGGAGAAGTCTATTAAGATGGAAAAGGAGTTAGGTTGTTACAAGAACCTAGAAGGAGCAAGTAACTACAAAATGAAAAAGAAAAAATCCCACTATTGAAGGGCATGGGAAGATCTGGTAAGATAACGATTGGCTACCTGATACAGATGCATGGGTAGAATTTGTCTCTTTTATGTTGAAAAGAGACGCAGGAACTTCATCTATAGGAGGACTATCCAAAAAGGGGGCAAATCTTTCTCTGTTTGGGATACCCAGGAGGTGGATAATAGTGTCTTTGGACATCATTCATCTATCAATGCGTCTTAAATCTCCTCCTCCATGGCTCACATAGCAGTTCATCTAGATCTGATCTTGGGTCTCTCTGGCAACAAGATATCATTCATGCATCTATCTAATAGATTAAGGGTGGTAGCCTCTCCCCATCCATTCACTTCTCTTTCCTCTGGACCCACTGCACATCTTTACTCCATGAATGAATCACATTTCAGGATGTGAGCAGCAATAAGAGGAAAGTCTACTCAAATTTGCTAGGCAAATGGATTACCTGATCCATAAAATCAAAAGAAGTTGAGAGATTGGCATCCTCTTGCCACTCATTCAGATAGTTTATGGAAGGGAGAATTCCTTTCAAGTGAGTCCAGCTGGCAGGTCTAAAGAGAAGTGTAAAAGGTTGTTGGCAAAAGTTGTTGTAAAGTGATAGATGTCACTCATCTAAGAAATCTTTGCTTGTAACCTTTTCTATAAAGGTTGAGGTCATTGTATTGTAAAATGGGGATTGATATGAGGGATAAACTTTGTACTAAGTGTCTTTTAATGGAAATAATAATATTTGTCCAGTAAAAATGTGTACTCTGTAACAACTATTTTCATAATGAAATATATGAGAGAAAGCCTTTTCTTCACATTGTCTCCAACTAATTGTTTCTTGTTTCTCTAAATAAAATAGCTAAGGATTATTTTATTTGTTCTAGACATTTGCTATGTTAAACAATTGTCAATTCCAGTTGTCTGTTTAAGGAACAACATAAATCTTCATTTGATAATTATGGGAAATCTGAATTGTGAAATGAATTACTAAGTAGAATGTTGAATTAAGGGTCACATACGTGGGTTAAATTGTTGTAAGGAAATGATAAATAAGACCTCTGATATATGTTATTGTTATAGGAATACATATGTGCATCGATGATTGTAAACCCCTTTAAGACACTAGTCCTAGATTTTAAACCTCCTCATTCCACTCATTTCAAAATTAGAAAACCCAAAATTCTAAATAACATAACTCTGTAAGTTATTGTCCCCCATTCATACTAAAATTTTAAGAACTTGAGGAAATATAATGATGAGAGTAAATAATTCCATAAATCCTCACTACCTTGTATGAATTTGTCATATGCTTATGTGTTTTCTGCAAATACTTTGTATATCATGAGATAGCATATTTTATAGAAACACCCACCTTGATCTTGTAGAGCCTAAAGCACAGGGGAGAGTAATCCTTTACCTCCCATTTGTTGGCCAACCTTCCACTAGTCCTGAACATAGAAACTCGCAATCTCTTAGAGACTCACAAAGAAGTACAAACTCACCAAATTATGTTGGGAGATCACACACATCAAATATGATTTTCATGCTAACACTTTATATTTATTGCATATAAATAGTCTTTACTAAAAAATTAATAACTTTCTTGAAATTTGACTTTTTTCTAAATTTTAAAATGTTCTAGAAAGATAACACAGAGATATATAAAACCCAAAAATATTTTTACAATAATTATCTTTAATATAATTTTCTAAATATAATATAATTACATATAAAATATAATTCTGAAAATAGCAGCTCAGAAACATTGTCACTAAATCACTCATATATCATGATTTACAAACTAGGTATAACTATTTTTTAGAGGATTTAAAAAGATTAGTTGCACACCTTCCATAAAAATTTCAAAGAAACCCAGTTCCTAAAATTAAAGTTTTTCAAGACATAACAGATTAGTTGTTTTTCTCCTCATGACAGCTTTACTATTATTATATTTTTCCCAAAAATCTATTTTGTAATAGAGTTCAATAAATAAAGACATATCATGAAAAACATAATTTTAATCCTCTTACCTTATAGGTTTAATCCAAAATCAAATCTATGTTTTAATTTCATAAATCATATGTTTCTCCCAAATTCAACTAAGTTTCTTCTTTCCCAAGCAACTCTAGTTTTCATCCTACAACAACTAGTTTCTTTTCAATTGAACAATGTGAAATCTAATTGTTTTGATTCAAATTTTCTTATTATTTTTAAAATTAAAATATGATTAACAAATAAATTTATGTTCATCAAATAAATCTAAATTCATTGATTAACCAAAGTAAATATTATTTAAAGCCTTCCATGATAAGAATCCTACCTCAATCTTCATAGCAATTTGGTTATAAATAAAGATGAATTAAAACAATCCACAAACAATAACAATTATTCACAAAAACCACTTCCAAATCCTTAAGCTTCGATAGCTTGTTTTTCCTCTTCTTCTAAATGGCATAATAAAAATTGATAACCAAAAGAATGAAAATAAAATTAATTCTCTTCTTTTAATAACTCTTCCTCTTTTTTGAAAACCTAAAAAGCAAAATATAATATTATATTCTTAATAAAAGAAAATAATATTAAAATACCTTGAATCATATTCATGCACATTCTTTTAAAAAATAATAATATTAAATATTATCCTTTCTAATTCTATCCAAATAAAGGAATTCACTTAAAACTAATATTAGAACATTATATTTTTACGCCGAGAGGCATTATACAGTCACATCGGGGTGGGGATGAGAGCACTCATTTTTTCTGCCTAAATTTATAAGAAAAAAATTAAAATACCAAAAAGGAAATAAAAAATAAAACTCAAGAAATCAAAGAAAAAAAACTAAACAGGAAATTAAAAAGCATTGAAGGAGAAAAAGCTAAATCACAAAAACTATGGAACCAAAAACGAAATTGGAAAAAATAAAAAATAAATAAAAACTAAAAAAGAAATTGGAAAAAATAAAAAATAAAAACCAAAAAAGAAATTGGAAACTATTAGAAGGAGAAAAAGCTGGAGAAAATTCTCAAAAACTATGGAACCAAAAAAGAAATTGGAAAAATTAAAAAATAAAAACCAAAAAAGAAATTGCGAGAGAAAATCAAAGAAACTATGGCAAAAAAATATATACCTCGGCGTATTTTAGATATATTTTTTTAAATATAAATATACTAGTCTAATTCACAATAAAATAGAGAAAAATCTTGGATGGAGCATATGCGCGGGAGCTCTGTGTAGTCCCGTGGCTTGTAGCAGGTCGTGGTCTGCATGTGTTTGTTCTCTATTGCATGCATTTATTATTTGCAGATCAGGCTCTGTGGGGTTGTTTCTAGCGAGGGGAGGGGTTTTTTAGCCTTCGGGGGGGGGGGGGGTCTTTTTTCTCAAGTGGCTGCATTGTTTGGTGCAGGTGTGGGGTGCGAGGTCTTGAGGGGATTTTATAATGGCAGGGTTTGTGCCTTTGGGTGAGACATTGGGGGATGCTGCTATGGCAGAAGTTGGTGATGGGTTTCCTCATCCATCCCCTCCTCATGTTGGGGTTTTTAGCACTGGTGCTTTGAAATTGCAAAAGATAAACGGATGCTTGGTGAGAGCTCAAGCTCGTCCAAAGCTATTGATTCAAATAGAGGTGGTAGCCGAGGACCTAGAGTATTATAGCAAACATGTTTTAATCTGCAAATTTATGGGCTTGAGGGTTTTGATGCCTTTTCTGGAACCCTAGATTCGCAAATCATGGAATCCAGAAGGTGATTTTGACATCTTGCTAGCCGCAAATAACTTCTTTTTGGTGGTTTTTTCGTGTATCTCTGATTGTAACAAGGCATTTGAGGGAGGGCCCTACTTTTATAATCAAGTTGGCCTATTCATGAAGTTGTGGCATGTAGGCTTTAACTCAGCTGAGGAGCTGCCCTCGAAGGTGCCGGTGTGGGTTCGTTTTCCTCGGTTGCCATTGGAATGTTGGAGACATGATATTTTGCAATCAATTGCATTGCTGCTGGGGAAGCCTATTGGCCCATCTTAGCAAACTCTAGAGAAGCAATTTTTTTGCTATGCTTAGGTATGTGCGGAGATTGATCTGAGCCAGCCTCTACCAAATTCTATTGATCTAACTATTGGGTCTAGCTCTTGGACTCAGCAGTTAGACTATGATACTTTACCCTTCAGGTGCTGGTTGTGCCATGAGTATGGTCATCTTCAAAGGAGGTGCCCTCGTGCCTCAGGTGCTGGTGGTTTAGATAATGTGAAGGCTCCATCTAATCCAAGGGTGGAAAAGGCTAAAGTACCCATGCAGGGGATGGTACCAGATAAAGATGGATTTGTGCCTGTTAAGTCACGAAACAAGAATCAAGGTCAGAAGAGGACTCTTCGAGATTGTCAAGAGGAGGAGACTTTTAACAAGTTTGAGGCTTTGGATGAATTAGTCCATGAGGAGGGAGTTTCTTCTAACATGCATGTTGAAGCTTCTCCTTTAGTTGATCATAATTTTGATTCTTTGCCTGTCACTACCGCGGCCCTTGTTCTTGTGGTGGCTTCCGGGGTGGTGATGGATTCGGTTGCTCCTCCCCCTGATGCTAGGATTGGTGACTCTTATGGTTTGGTGGAAACCCCTATGTCCTCTTCAACTGAAAGGGTGAGTTTGGCGGGTGGTCTAGGTTTGGAAGACTCTAGCAAGAATAAAGCCCTCTCTACTTCTCCTATTTTGGGTTTACAACAAAAACCCCTAAAAAAGAGTGCTCTTGATAAGCCCTAGAAGGTGGGGAGGAAGAAGGATTAGGAGAAAGTTAAGATGGTTGGGGAGACATTGGTTGAATCTGGGTCGATGAAGACATTGGATACTCACTTCTCTCACCCTTCACAATGATTGTGTTATCATGCAATGTAAGGGGTATGAATAGCATCCCTAGGCAAAAGGCTATTCGGGACTTGGTTAGTACTCATTCTCTGGATGTGGTTTTCCTCTAGGAGATGAAGTTATCTGTGGATGGTATGATGCAGTGTGTGTCTAAGATTTGGAACAGAGGGTTTTTCTAGTGTGTGGGTACGCAGGGTAGCTTTGAGGGTCTTGCTTGCCTTTGGGATCCTCGGCAAATTTCTCCTGTTTGGTGGTTCTCTAGGAGATTCTCCATTTCTCTGGTTGCAATTAGTTTGGAGATGGGGGAAATAATTCTTCTTTCTAACATTTATGCTCCGATGGATGTTCCTGGCAAGAGTCTATTGTGGTCTCATATCAATTTTCTAAGATCGTTGGATCCTTTCCTTCCCTGGATTATGGCAGGTGACTTCAATGCAATTGCCTCTCTAGAGGAGAAAAGGGGGGTGTGCCTCATTTGGACCCCTCCTCTGATCTCCTAAGGGATAATTTGGTTTAGCTTTGGCTTGTGGATATCAAACCTTCGAATGGCATGTTTACTTGGAATAATAAGAGGCTTGGGGATGATGTTATTTCTGAATGGTTAGACAGGTTTCTTATTTCTAGTTTTTGGGTGGGTGACAAGTGGCTGTCAAGTTCAAAAATTTTAGATTGGCGAGGATCTAACCATTGGTTGATCAAATTCTCTGCATGTTTGGCTAGTGGTCCTAAAAAACAAACTTTTAGATTTCAGCTTATGTGGCTCAGGGAGGAGAGTCTTCTTGACTTGGTTTCTAGATGGAGTGAAGGATGACTTGCTTTTGGTACGGCTATGTACTCATTTGTGAAGAGGCTTGAATATGTGAAGTATAAATTGAAACATTGGAATAAGTATCAGTTTGGCAACATGTTTCAAAAGAAAAGGGTTGCCCAGGAGTGCTTGGATTCTATTACCAGGTAGATTCAGGATCAGGGTCTTGATGCGAATTTAAGCAGGCTAGAGGATAGTGCGGTTAAAGACCTTGAGGAATGGGAGCTTCGTGAGAAATTTTTTTGGAAACAGAAGGCTCGTGTCGATTGGCTTCAAGAAGGGTATAGGAATACTTCCTTCTTTCATAAATTGGTGAAGGCACGAAGACAAGGTAACTTTATTTCTTCTCTTTGCTCTCCTGAGGGTTCTATTCTTTCTTCCTCTTTGGGGATCTCTAGTGAGGTGGTTCATTTTTTCTCTGCTCTCTTTTCTAAAGATACCCCGCCTGCTAGTGAGGAGGAAGCTTCTATCCTGGCTTGTATTCCTCCTTTGGTGACTATGGCTATGAATGCTTCTCTTCTTAAACCTATTTCTTTGAAGGAGTTGAAGGATGTGGTGTTTTAGTTGAAAAAAGGGAAGGCTCCTGGTCCTGATGGGTTCTCAGCTGAGTTCTTTCAGAAATTTTGGGAAGTGATCAACCTTGATCTTTTAGAGGTGGTGTAGGAGTCTTTAAGGAATAAGAAAATGTTGTGAGCCATGAATGCCACGTTTCTTGCTCTTATCCCAAAACGTGAGGGCACTGATTCTCTGGATCTTTTTCGACCAATTGCTTTGTGCAATGTCATGTATAAAATCATTACAAAGCTAATTGCTGAGTATTTGAATCCATGGCTGGATAATTTGATCTTGGAGGAATAAGGGGGCTTCATTGTGGAAAGACAGATTTTGGATGAAGTAGTTATTGCGGCTGAGACTATTCACTCCATGGCCTCTTCTAAGGAAAAGGCTATGTTTATAAAGTTGGACATGGCTAAAGCTTATGACAGAGTTAAATGGGGCTTTTTGATCAAAATTCTCAGATCTTTTGGGTTCAGTGGTGAGTGGATTGATTGGGTCATGAGCTATGTGAAGACTTCATCCTTTTCCATTCTCATAAATGGGGAGTCTTCAAATCTGTTTGGTGCTTCTAGAGGTCTTCGACAAGGGGACCCCTTATCCCCATATTTGTTCATCTTGATGGCTAAAGGATTGGGGGGATTCATTAAGTCCCGTGTTATGGATGGGCACTTTTAGGGATGGAAATGGAGCAACTCTCTTCCTTCTCAAACTCATCTTCAGTTTGTGGATGATACGACTTTGATGGGTACTGCTAAGGTGGCTGAAGCAGTTGCTTTATGATAGATTTTGGATTGTTACCTTGCTACCTCGGGTCAAAGAATTAATGAAAGTAAGTCTTGAACTTATTTCTTTAATACCCCCATGCTTATTTAGTAGCATATTGCCAGGATCTTAAGGTTTCAAGTGAGAAAACTTCCCTTTATATACCTTGACATCCTTCTAGATATGTGCCCACTTCCCAAGTGTTTTTGGCAGGATATGATTGATAAATTTCAAGGGCTAGTTTGTGATTGGACCTATAGATGGTTATCCACGACTGGCAAAGTTACTCTATTGAAGTCTGTGGTGCAGGCCCTTCCTTTATACAGGTGCCTCGTGTTGACTACTCCCTCAAGCTTCATCAAAGATTTTGAGGGCCTCTGTTGGTAGTTTCTTTGGTTAGGTAATCTCCTTTCGAAGAAGTGGAGCCTAACTAAGTGGGAAGTTGTTTGCCGACCAAAGAAGGATGGTGGTTTGGGTTTGCGTAGGGCAGATTGGAATGGGCAGGCTTTGGCTGCTAAGCTGTATTGGAGATGGTGTTCATATCAGCATCAGTATTGGGCCAGGATCCTTACTTTCAAGTACCTTGGGGAGGTGGATGGCACTGAGATTCCTTGATTTAGTCTTTCGGGGAAAGGTTCTATGATCTGGGATACTCTCAAGAGGGGGGCTACATTGGTTAAACAAGGCCTATTTTGGATCTGCAATAGAGGCTCGAATGTTCTTTTTTGGCATGACTCCTGGGATGGCTTCTCACCTATCCTCTCCTCGCATCCTCACTTGGGGGACTTATGTAGGATTTTTGTTCATGCTAGATGGAGTAGAGTGATGGATTTCAAAGCCCCTCAGGCTTTGGGATAGACCATTGTTTACCAGTGGAAGGATATGCAGGATTGGCCCATGGGTGAATCTTTGGAGGATAGGAGGGAGTTGTCCTCCATTTTGGCTGATAGAGTCTATTGTTCTCTTCCAGAGCGGGATGTACTAGCTTGGGGTCTAGATCCTAAAGGGAAGTTCATTGTTGCTTCAGGGTATCATGTTTTGGACAGATATGCCTGGGGTAGTGCTGAGGTTCCTTGGAGGAAAAATATTTGGAATAAATTCTCTTGGCCAAAATGCAATTTCGTTTCTTGGCTAGTGGTTTATGGCAGGTGTTTGACTTGGGATAACCTCTGTAAGTGAGGCTTCCAAGGTCCTTCATTATGTTTCTTATGCCTAAAAGATGTTGATACTGTTTTGCATCTTTTCTTTCAGTGCCCATTTGCTAGGACTATTTGGCATTTTTGGTGGGGGGCCTGGAACTTGCAGTGCATGCACCCTTCTTCTCTAGAGGAGTTTTGGTGGAACATTGAGCCCATCTTGGTGAGGACTTCATTTCTGCACATAGCGTGGCCAATTGGCCCTAGTTTGATTATATGGCACATCTGGTTGGAGCGCAACCATAGGGTCTTTCTGGATAAGAAGTTACTGGTGGGTCAAGTTTGGTCTCGCATTCTTGGGGCCTTGCAAGAGACCTTGTGATGTAGAGCTCACAACACAAAGACCACAAAGGATAACAAAAACAACACAGGATGAAGAGGGATACAGGGGATGGTAGGGCAAAAACAACTCATCTAGGCCTCATGGTGCAGGAGCACCAAGGCTCAATGCAGCCGTACATAGTTTTTGGTTTGTCAATTTTTAGTTTGCAGCTTGTGTTTTTATTTTTGGAGTTTTTCGAGCATTTTGAAGGTGTTCGGCATTTTGTTCAATGTTGAACCATTCCGTTGAACTTGGCAGTTGAACCATTTCGTTGAACCTTGCGATTGAACCTCACTGTTGAAGTTCAATGGTTCAACGGTTTCATTCTTTTTGTGTAGTGGAGTTGAAATTGCCGATCGTTTTGTTTGAGGTTGAACCTCATTGTTGAACCTTGCATTTTGAACCGCTGTTGAGGTTCAATGTTTCAGCCGGTCATGTTTGTGGAGGATGAACCTCACTATTGAACTTTGCGTTTGAATCGCTGTTGAGGTTCAATGGTCCAGCAAATTAAGTAGTGGGTTTATCGGAGTGAGATGCCTATCGGGAGGAGATCGGAAGGTTAGGCCGAAGACACAGGTCTGGCTGATGGCACTAACCATCGGGAAGATAATGGATATCCGCAAGCAAGGAGAACGTTCCACCGATGGAGGTAGGTCTTACCAATGTGTGATGTCCATCGGCATGAGGGTGGTCATCGGCGAAGCCTGTGGTTGTGTCTCCGATCGCTTGGTGTTACCCCGATGGAGTGGTAAAGGTTGGTGAAGGCCATCGGCATGAGAATCACTATCGGTGAAGGATGTGGGTGTCACTCCAATATTAATTGTCTGTCCGATGAAGTGTTGCCGAGGCTTGTCATCGATATGAGGCTTGCTATCGGCGATGGCTGTGAAAGTCACTCCGACAGCTATGTGTTACTCCGATGGAGTTGGACATCGGTGTAAGGACTTCTATCGGCGTAGCTTTAAGGATTTAGGCTGATGCACAGTGGTCACACCGACGGAGGGTGAAGACTTGGTATCGGTGAGACAAGGGACTATCGGAGTGCATGGTTGTGGCTGTGCCGACAGTTTGAGTTGTGCCGATGGGGGTAGACAGGGGTCGTCAGCAGCAAAAGTGCCGACGGTAAACTTACCGTGTGTTCATACATATATGCAGTTGATGTGTCAGTCGACGGATGTATGTGGGACTAAAGGTTCTCATGAATGCGAAATGGTTTGGATAGTTGGATGTCAGCGATGCTGGGCAGTTAGAATATGAACCCTCCTGTAATGGACATGAGCAGAGATATAAAATGTAGCATTCTTTCTGTAGAGGAGTTCAGCAGAAGAAGAATCGAAGAAGTGAATTTTGGTGTGTGAAGCATTTTGATGTAATCAAAATTTTTGAATAGAAATAAAGTACAGCAGTTCGATCATCTGTGTATTTTCTTTTCTGTTTTCAGTTTACCATTCTAAAGTAGATTAGTCTCTCTGTTTCTGCAATTTTGTTTTCTTTTGCAAACCATGACTCTTTTTTGATGACTCCTCAAGTTCCACTATACAGTATGGAGGTCATCAAACAAAGCCATGATTTTTGTTTGCTTTTCTTTTGTGGGGTGGTCGGATTGCCGGCTAGAGGCAATGCATGCTTGTTCTAGGCGAGCTCAGTGAGGAGTCCGGCTAGTTAAACAAGTAGGAAAATAGATTTGCAGGGGTGGAAAAATAGAGAGAAAGAAAGTGAGCACCAAGTAGTCCAGACCCTGGAACAGAGTGAGAAGGGTGGGCAACAGGCTCAGAAAGTTATGTGCCATTGAGGCAGTATCTGGAAAGCAGTGAAGACAATGTATGTGTCCCACACCAAGCAGAGTAGTAGAGTTTTCCATCTCTGTAAAGAGTATGTCTTTTAGCACTTTGAATTGGTAGGAAGGCTAGTGTTGTCAAACAGTCTTGTACACCTACAGGATGCAGAGCAGGCAGCCTAGAGTCCTCCCTATCAAATTGGTATCAGAGCATTAAGATTTGGGTTATTCCTAGATAGGAATAGAAGAGTTGTATGTCATCACCGAGTTCCAGTGAGTCTGTTAGTTCATCCAAGAAAATGGTGACTAATGCAGAGTTAGCAAAGAAAGTTGAAGATCAAGAGGAGGAGAATAGATTCCTACAAGAAAGACTAGCAGAAATGGAGAGTAAGCTAGGCTTAATGTTGCAAAAGACTGAAGAAGGCAACCAGAGAGTTAAATATTCTGAGGATAAGGGAAAAGGTGTATCTGTAGAAGATGAAGAGCCCACACCCGATCCTAAGTTGGAAGAAGAACCATTCTTGAAAGCTTTGAAAGCAATGAGTGGTAAAACATTGGAAGGAGTACCACTTTTCAGTGGGAAAATAGACCCAGATTTGGTCATGGAGTGGATAGAAGGACTTGAAAATCACTTTGAATGTGATGGTGTAAGCAAGGCACAGAAAGTAAAGGTGGCCAAATCCAGACTCAGGGGAGCTGCCTTAACCTGGTGGAAATTTGTGCAGACTGAAAGAGCAAAAGAAGATAAGAAGCCAATAGCTACTTGGAAGGGAATGGTAGCTAAAATTAAAGAAGCATATATGCCAGAAGATTATGAAATACAGCTGCACAGGAAGAGACAAAATCTGAGACAAAAGGAATTAGATGTCAGTGCATACACTGAAGAATTCCAAAAGCTATGCTTAAGGTCTAAAGTAATGGAGGATGAAAGCATAAAGGTAGCAAGGTACCTTAACGGTCTGAAGTGGAATATACAAGAGGAAATCAGTTTGCTGTGCCCTACCACAGTGCAAAAATGCTATCAGCTGGCACTGAAAGTGGAGGAAAAGAACAAGAGGAAACAAGACTCAAATAGCAGAGGAAGAGGAAGAG
The DNA here is from genome assembly GCA_027924645.1 of Cunninghamia lanceolata. Lineage (NCBI taxonomy): Eukaryota > Viridiplantae > Streptophyta > Pinopsida > Cupressales > Cupressaceae > Cunninghamia > Cunninghamia lanceolata. The sequence goes on from BSBN01000524.1 coordinate 5,451,146, forward strand.
GTAGAGATAACAGAGGACACAGAGGAGGTTTTGGTGGAAGGAATGCTGACAATAGATCCCAAGCAGAATCCAAACTCACAAAGCAGAGTGGGGAGTCAAGTGGTAGAGGAAACCACAGAGGAAGAGGATCTAACAGAGGAAGGTCAGGAGGATCAGGCAGAGGATCCTATTTCACCAACATGAAGTGTTACAACTGTGGCAATCTAGGTCATCTAGCATATAGGTACCCAGAAAAGGCCACATCCTCTTCTCAAGGAGATGATAAGAGGAATCACTATGTCCAAGACAATGCATCCAGCAGCTAGTTACCTGAGGTCAATCTGAACTCAGAAGATGGAGAGAACCTGATGATAAGGAGAACCTTGATGAAGGAACTAGTAAAGTCTGAACCAAGCCAGAGGAGAGCACTATTCAGAATCAAGTGCAAGATTTTGAATAAGGTATGTAAAATTATCATAGACTCAGGATCTACTGATAATATTATTTTTGAGGAAGCAGTTAATAAACTGAATTTGAAAAGAATTACTCATGCAAACCCATATAGAGTCACATGGTTGAATAAGGGTCAACATGTGGTAGTGAATGAACAAAGTTGGGTAGAGTTTAGTATAGGGGGCTATAAGGATAAGGTATTATGTGATATACTACCCATGGATGCATGCCATCTCTTATTGGGCAGACCATGGCAGTATGACTGAAAAGCAGTACATGATGGTGAGAAGAATGCCTATTCTTTTCAGAAGGATGGTGTCACCTATAAAATTCAGTCATTGGAAGATGAAGATGCAGTTTAGACAAAGAGTCCTAATATTTTGGTTGTGAGTGGAAAAGAGTTTCTGAATACTCTTAAGGAGGATGGTATTGGTTATGCCATCATAGTAAAACCAAAAGAAGGACAGTAGGATAAGAAGACAGAGATTCCCAAAGAAATGCAGCCTATACTGGAGAAGTATAAAGGCATAATTAGTGATGGTACACCAGCTACTTTGCCTCCACAGAGGGCAATAAGCCATCAGATAGACCTGATTCCAGGGGCATCTTTGCCAAACAAGGCACCTTACAAGATGACTCCAGATCAGCACAAAGAGATTTCCAGGCTAGTACAGGATTTGCTAGATCAAGGATTGATCAGGAAGAGTATTAGTCCTTGTGCTGTGCCCACAGTATTGGCACCCAAGAAAGGAGGATCATGGAGATTATGCACAGATGCCAGAGCCATAAACAAAATAACTATAAGGTATAGATTCCCAATTCCCAGAATTGAAGATCTCATGGACTGTATTGGAAAAGCAAAGTATTTCACCAAGATAGACCTGAAGAGTGGTTACCACCAAATAAGAATCAAGGAAGGAGACGAGTGGAAGACAGCCTTCAAGACCACAGAAGGACTGTATGAGTGGCTTGTTATGCCATTTGGTCTATCAAATGCACCCAGCACCTTTATGAGACTCATGAATGAAGTCCTAAAGGATTACATTGGTAAATTTGTTGTTGTTTTTCTAGATGATATTCTAATTTTTAGTCAGACCAAGGAAGAACATCTAGAACATGTAAATACTGTTTTGCAAAAATTACATGATGAACAACTAACCATCAATCTGGAGAAGTGTGAATTCATGAAGCAGGAATTGGTATACCTTGGTTTTGTGGTGTCCCAGGGAGAGTTGAAGATGGACAAGTCCAAAGTAGAAGCCATATTGAGCTGGCCTACTCCCAAAGCAGCCACAGAGGTGAGAAGTTTTCATGGCTTAGCCCAGTTTTACAGAAAGTTTATTAGAAATTTCAGTGGAATATGTGCACCCATGTTGGATACAATTAAGGGTGGAATGAAAGCAAAATTCAGATGGACACCAGCTGTAGATAGAAGTTTTGAAAGGTTGAAGAAAGAGGTAGCAACACAACCTATTTTGTTGTTGCTTAGTTTTGATAAGCTATTTACTATTGAATGTGATGCAAGTAATATAGCTGTAGGAGCAGTGCTAAATCAGGAAAACAAACCTGTAGCCTTTTTCAGTGAGAGGCTGAATGAAGCAAAGAGTAAGTACTCTTCGTATGACTTAGAGTTGTATGCTCTAGTCCAAGCATTGAGGAAGTGGAGACATTATCTCCTGCCTAAAGAATTTGTTGTCTACACAGATAACCAAGCTCTGAGTTTTCTAAACTCACAGGATAAGTTAAGCAGCAGACATATCAAATGGATGGAGTACCTGCAATCTTATACCTTTACAATTAAGCATAAGAAGGGGTAGCTAAACAGAGTTGCAGATGCTTTGAGCAGAAGATTGCTCACAGTGCAGGAAGTGCAGTTGAAGAGCATTGGAATTGAAGATTTCAAGAATCTTTACCAAGATGATGAAGATTTTGCTGAGGCATACAAGGTATGTCAAGATTTTGAGAATCACTTTCATAGTGAGTTTGCAGATTTCACCTTACAGCAGGGATTGCTATTCAAAGGTGGACAATTATGTGTGCCAAGAGGATCTATGAGAGAAAATCTCATATAGGAGAAGCACAATGGTAGTCTGAGTGGCCATTTTGGTCTGAATAAGACACTGGAGCTAGTCCAAAGGTTCTATTATTGGCCAAGGATGCACAAACACATCAGAAGGTATGTAGAGCAGTGTATCGTATGTCAGAAGGCCAAGGGAACCACTTCAAATGCAGGACTATACCAACCCTTACCCATTCCTTCCAGACCATGGGAATGTGTAAGTATGGATTTTGTAGTTGGTTTGCCTAAGACTAAGACTGGTTATGACAGCATATATGTAGTTGTGGACAGGTTTAGCAAGATGAGTCATTTTATTCCCTGCAAAGTGACTCATGATGCCAGTCATATAGCACACTTGTTTTTCAGAGAAGTGATTAGAATTCATGGACTTCCAGCAAGTATTGTGTCTGACAGAGATGCTAAATTCATGGGGCATTTCTGGAAAACTGTGGCAGAGATTAGGAACAAATTTGTCATTCAGTTCAGCATATCACCCACAGACAGATGGTCAGACAGAGGTGGTAAACAGGACATTGGGCAACCTGTTAAGGTGTATAACCAAAGAATATGGACAGAGTTGGGATCTTGTCATTCATCAGGCAGAATTTGCCTATAATGACAGTGTGAATAGGACTACTGGTAAGAGTCCATTCGAAATAGACTATGGAATGCATCCCAGAGGTATATGTGAGCTCAGAAATATGGGAAACATGGAGAACAAAAGTGGACATGCAGAGGATTTTGCACAATCCATGAAAGAAGTGCATGAGCAGGTGAAGCAAACCTTGACAGAGAACACACAGAAGATCAAGGACAGAGTAGATGCCCATAGAAGGGATATTCAGTTTGAGGTTGGTGATCTAGTTATGGTACACTTGAACAAAGCCAGAATGCAGAAAGGCACGCCAACCAAACTGCAGATGAGGAGAATTGGTCCTTGCAGAATCCTGAACAAGTATGGTAATAATGCATACAGAATTGAATTGCCAAAAGATTTGGCAATCTCACCAGTGTTTAATGTCCAAGACCTGGTGCAATACAAGGGTCCTCAGTCAGCAGCAAATGGATCCATTTCAGAGAAGGAACAGACAGCAAAAGATGTGACTTTGCCACTAAAACCCAAACTGCAGGCAGAGAGAATACTGGATTCAAGAGTACAGAAGCAAACCTGACATGGCGTCTACATGGAGCATTTGGTCAAATGGAAGTAGTTGCCTGAAGCAGAAGCTACCTGGGTTGCAGAGTCAGAATTCAAAAAGAGGGGCATTGACTTTGCCTCATTGTCACTAGAGGTGACTTAGTTTCTTTCCGCACAGGGGGAGTATGGTGCAGGAGCACCAAGGCTTAATGCAACCGTACATAGTTTTTGGTTTGTCAATTTTTAGTTTGCAGCTTGTGTTTTTGTTTTTGGAGTTTTTCGAGCATTTTGAAGGTGTTCGGCATTTTGTTCAACGTTGAACCATTCCATTGAACTTGGTAGTTGAACCATTTCGTTGAACCTTGCGATTGAACCTCACTGTTGAAGTTCAATGGTTCAACGGTTTCATTCTTTTTGTGTAGTGGAGTTGAAATCGCCAATCATTTTGTTTGAGGTTGAACCTCATTGTTGAACCTTGCATTTTGAACCACTGTTGAGGTTCAATGTTTCAGCCAGTCATGTTTGTGGAGGATGAACCTCACTATTGAACCTTGCGTTTGAATCGCTGTTGAGGTTCAATGTTCCAGTGAATTGAGTAGTGGGTTTATCAGAGTGAGATGCCTATCAGGAGGAGATCGGAAGGTTAGGCCGAAGACACAGGTCTGGCCGATGGCACTAACCATCGGGAAGATAATGGATATCGGCAAGCAAGGAGAACGTTCCACCGATGGAGGTAGGTCTTACCGATGTGTGATGTCCATCGGCATGAGGGTGGTCATCGGCAGAGCCTGTGGTTGTGTCTTCGATCGCTTGGTGTTACCCCGATGGAGTGGTAAAGGTTGGTGAAGGCCATCGGCATGAGAATCACTATCGATGAAGGATGTGGGTGTCACTCTGATATTAATTGTCTATCTGATGAAGTGTTGCCAAGGCTTGTCATTGGTATGAGGCTTACTATTGGTGATGGCTGTGAAAGTCACTCCGACAGCTATGTGTTACTCTGATGGAGTTGGACATCGGTGTAAGGACTTCTATCGGCGTAGCTTTAAGGATTTAGGCCGATGCACAGTGGTCACACCGACGGAGGGTGAAGACTTGGTATCAGTGAGACAAGGGACTATCAGAGTGCATGGTTGTGGTTGTGCCGACAGTTTGAGTTGTGCCGATGGGGGTAGACAGGGGTCGTCGGCGGCAAAAGTGCCGATGGTAAACTTACCGTGTGTTCATACATATATGCAGTTGATGTGTCAGTCGACGGATGTATGTGGGACTAAAGGTTCTCACGAATGCGAAACGGTTTGGATAGTTGGATGTCAGCGATGCTGGGCAGTTAGAATATGAACCATCTGGTAGTTGAACCATCCTGTAACGGACATGAGCAGAGATATAAAATGTAGCATTCTTTCTGTAGAGGAGTTCAGCAGAAGAAGAATCGAAGAAGTGAATTTTGGTGTGTGAAGCATTTTGATGTAATCAGAATTTTTGAATAGAAATAAAGTACAACAGTTCGATCATTTGTGTATTTTCTTTTTTGTTTTTAGTTTACCATTCTGAAGTAGATTAGTCTCTCTGTTTCTGCAATTTTGTTTTCTTTTGCAAACCATGACTCTGTTTTGATGACTCCTCAAGTTCCACTGTACAGTATGGAGGTCATTAAACAGAGCCATGATTTTTGTTTGTTTTTCTTTTGTGGGGTGGTCAGATTGCCAGCTAGAGGCAATGCATGCTTGTTCTAGGCGAGCTCAGTGAGGAGTCCGGCTAGTTAAACAAGTAGGAAAATAGATTTGCAGGGGTGGAAAAATAGAGAGAAAGAAAGTGAGCACCAAGCAGTCCAGACCCTGGAACAGAGTGAGAAGGGTGGGCAACGGGCTCAGAAAGTTATGTGCCATTGAGGTAGTATCTGGAAAGCAGTGAAGACAATGTATGTGTCCCACACCAAGCAGAGCAGTAGAGTTTTCCATCTCTGTAAAGAGTATGTCTTTTAGCACTTTGAATTGGTAGGAAGGCTAGTGTTGTCAAACAGTCTTGTACATCTACAGGATGCAGAGCAGGCAGCCTAGAGTCCTCCCTATCACCTCAGTGGACCAAACAGCAACACTTGACACCAAACAGGACAAGAATGTCCACTTACTCTCCATTGTTACAGCACAACACAATATCACCATTTATAGGTTCAAACATATGGGGACCTTCCCAAACCTTCTAGGGACCCTAGACTAACTAGGTTTGACTGTCCCAAGCTCACCAAACTCACAACATGCACTGAGGGTACCTCCTTGTACCACTTCCTTCACAAACCCACTCACTTCCTTGTAGCCCTCTTTTTAGGACTGTCATGCAATAACTTTTGTTTCAGACCTCTTCTCCAAACTATCAAGGGATTTTTGACTACCCATTACCTTGTTCTTTAACATATTAAACATGCAACATAGGTTGCTTTGGAACACTACATCCAAAACTTGATTGTACCCTGTTGTCCCAAGGGCTAATTAGGCCTCCTAGACATGAAAAAAAGGCTAAAAAAACTTGTTTTGAATTACCAAGACCCCCTCCAAGGTGTCAAACAGATCATATAAGGTCTAAATACACTATTTTTATAGGTTTTGTGTCAAACTTCTCCATTGCCTTTCAAAACCACTCTTCCACCATGCTTGGACTGTCCAAGACATAAAGAATTTAGACTTCAAGAAACACAAATCTGTCCTTTCACACCAACTCCACAATTCCTACACAAAACCCACTTAATTAACATAAAAACCAAACTTATTACAGTCATTTCCACCTATGGAGCAAGTGTGGAAAGTCCTTTATTCATCATTTTCAATAAACCCTCCAAAAAGCTTCTAAAACCATAGTTCAGACCTACTTGCACAAAAACATTCATAAATCCTTATTCTATGATTCCAACTCATCCAACTGAGTTTGAATGAAAGGTAACATCATCCTTACACAGCCAAATACATTTTTTTTTCCTTTAAAACATTGTACGGTCACGTACATGAGTGAAAAATAGCCATAAAACAGTAAAAAACTGAGAAAAGAGTAGTCCCAAAGAAAATGTTGGGAAAGTGCTCAAATATCCATAAAATCTCCTCCAACTAGATTCAAAATAAAGATAAGACCATTTCCTTCAACATTCCTATGCATGAAAGTTTCATAACAGTGATGTACGGATGAGGAAAATTGAAGGGAATAGCAAAAATCAGAAAAATAGTGTTAGGACAGCAAACTGTAACTTTTCTTTCATTTTCTCCTTTCAAACTTCTTAAAAATCACCATACCTCCGACCACACACACTTTACAATGCCTTGCCCTTATGTTTATCACCTTAATTCTCTATTACATGGATTCCCAACATGGGAAGAGGCTAAAAAATAGCCTAGAACTGACTGATTTCTCATAAAAGACTGTTTTTCTATTATTAGACTGTCATACTCTTTAGTAAACTGCAGACCACTAAAGATACTTGCCTAAACTTGGCCTCCACTCTATATCATGCCTTAATGGATTTATTACATTTAAAAAAAACATTTCTAAAACTCCATTTAATCTTTAACACTAAATTTTTTTTTAAATATTGCCTTAAAACTTATTCTAGGTGCACTGCACCATACACCTAGGCTTGAAATGTTTCCAAGTCTCTTGGAAAGTTTGTTGCAGCTTTTCACACCTTTGACCTTCATACTTGCCTTCAACAGGTCCATTTTGCTTTGATTCTTCACTGTCCATAGCATGCTTGCCACCATTTCTTGCTATTTGACCATATGCACTCTTGTGGACTGTCCCACTCTTGGTCCTCTGACCTTGTCATCTTTATCAGCAACTATGCTTCTCTCTACTGTCTTCTCAACTCCTTGTTTACACCATTGTTTCATACTCTGCTTTCCACTATCATCATCTATCTCAACCTCTGTTAGGCCTGCAACTAGTTGATTCATTGTCCTTGGAACCTTGTAGACTGTTGCACCAGCTTCACTTGGCTGTCTACTCATCACTATAGGGCACATGATTGTCCCTACCAAGACTCCTTCACTAACTTCTTACCTCTTCACAGGCTCTACACTCTTACACTTCATATTTTCAATCACCTCCTTCTTCCACATGAAGATATTTCTCCTCACAACTGGCTGCAACTCAGCTTCACACTTCCTATTTGTTGTTTCAATAAATTCATGCCTTGAAAAGGCTACACCCTCCTTGTTTGCATTCTCCTTAAACATCACTGGCTCCTTCTTGCCAAACATGATCATATTTGCTGCTCTTGACTGCTCCTCCAATGGCAGTAGCACAAAAGTCTTCTCATCCTTCTTGATAGTGAAGGTATTAGTTCTTCCATCATAGACTGCAAACCTATCAAATTGCCAGGGTCTTCCCAGTATCACATGACAACAATCCATTGGTAGGATGTCACAAAGTACCCTATCCTCATATGCTCCAATCTTAAACTCAACTAGTGCTTGTTCAGTCACTAAAATGGACTGATGATCACTCACCCAAGAAATTTTGTAGGGAACTTCCCTAGGAACTTTCTTTAACTTTAGCTTGTCCACCATCTCACTTGACACCATATTTTCAGTACAACCAGAATCCACTATAACTTTACATACCTTATTCTCGCTTTTGCAATTTGTTCTAAACAATTCTCTTCTCTGAATCAGCTCTTCAGTAGTGCTCTTTCTCTCAGCATCAATGCTTCTCCTGCTTCAGCATCACACCTTGTGTAACTAGAACTACCACACTCTTCTTCTTGGACTAATTGAGTCCTTCTCTCACACTTCCTCTCACCATTACTTGAAAAATTTTGTTTCTCAGGACACTTATATGCTAGGTGCCCAAACTCTTGACAGTTGTAACATTTACCTACAAAGGTATTTGCACTTCTTCCACCACCAAATCTTCCTCTACCTCTACCTCTGAAATCCGCACTCTGTCCTTGTTTGAAATCAGCACCCTGTCCTTGTGCCTTGTTCATGTCTTCTTGACTTTCACTAACTTGCTTTGTGTTGAAAGATCCTCTGCCTCTAGAGGTATTGCCTCTACTTCTGGCTGACTTATCTTGTCTCCTTTTCAGCTTCTCTTCCACTCTAACTGCCATTTGATAACAGTCTTCAACACTCCTTGGATCTGCCAACACTAGTTCATCTTGCATGTTAAATCTCAAACCACCAATATACCTGGCAACCTTTTGCACTTCAGTTTCAATTTGACCAGACCTTATACTCAGCTTATAAAACTCTTCAGTGTATGTCTTAACATCTATTTCCTTTTGCCTTAAACTTTGAAGCTTCTTAAACATTTGAACTTCATAATCTTTAAGCAATAATTTACCTTTGATCTTAGCCACCATCTTGTCCCATGAGACAATCTTTGACTTTCCTTGATTTCTTCTCTCTATTTGCTAATAATCCCACCATAACAAAGCATGACCTGTCAGCTTGGTCTTTGCAATCTTCACTTTCTGATCATCAGGAATTTCTTCACACTCAAAGTGGTTGTCCAATGCTGCAACCCAATCTAACAACTCTTCATCATTCAGGCTTCCTCCATACTTTGGCACATCTATCTTCATCTTGTGCTTGTCATCTTTCATTGCCCTCAGCAACTTCACCATCCTCTGATCCTCAGGTTCTAACTCTTCTTCCACATCTTCATACTCAGCTTCTTCTTCTTCCTCAGACTCAATCTCATCACTTAGAGCCACTCCTCTTCTCTAATTTTGTTCTAGGGTAGCCATTATTTCTTTCAGCTCATTCATCTCTTGAGCCATGTTTCTTGCTCTTGGAGGCATCTTGACAAATTGCCTCTTCAAGTCAACACTTCACAGACCTACTAACCTGTGCTCTGATACCAATTTGATGCAGAGCTCACAACACAAAGACCACAAAGGATAACAAAAACAACACAGGATGAAGAGGGATACAGGGGATGGTAGGGAAAAAACAACTCATCTAGGCCTCAGTGGACCAAACAGCAACACTTGACACCAAACAGCATAAGACTGTCCACCTACTCTCCATTGTTACAACACAACACAACATCACCATTTATAGGTTCAAACATATGGGGACCTTCCCAAACCTTCTAGGGACCCTAGACTAACTAGGTTTGACTGTCCCAAGCTCACAAAACTCACAACATGCACTAAGGGTACCTCCTTGTACCACTTCCTTCACAAACCCACTCACTTCCTTGTAGCCCTCTTTTTAGGACTGTCATGCAATAACTTTTGTTTTAGACCTCTTCTCCAAACTATCAAGAGATTTTTGACTACCCATTACCTTGTTCTTTAACATATTAAACATGCAACATAGGTTGCTTTGGAACACTACATCCAAAACTTGATTGTACCCTGTTGTCCCAAGGGCTAATTAGGCCTCCTAGACATGAAAAAAAGGCTAAAAAACTTGTTTTGAATTACCAAGACCCCCTCCAAGGTGTCAAATAGATCATATAAGGTCTAAATACACTATGTTTATAGGTTTTGTCTCAAACTTCTCCATTGCCTTTCAAAACCACTCTTCCACCATGCTTGGACTGTCCAAGACAAAGAATTTAGACTTCAAGAAACACAAATCTGTCCTTTCACACCAACTCCACAATTCCTGCACAAAACCCACTTAATTAACATAAAAACAAAACTTATTACAGTCATTTCCACCTATGGAGCAAGTGTGGAAAATCCTTTATTCATCGTTTTCAATAAACCCTCCAAAAAGCTTCTAAAATCATAGTTCAGACCTACTTGCACAAAAACATTCATAAATCCTTATTCTATGATTCCAACTCATCCAACTGAGTTTGAATGAAAGGTAACATCATCCTTTACACAGCCAAATACATTTTTTTTCCTTTAAAACATTGTACAGTCATGTACAGGAGTGAAAAATAGCCATAAAACAGTCAAAAACTGAGAAAAGCATAGTCCCAAAGAAAATGTTGGGAAAGTGCTCAAATCTCCATAAAATCTCCTCCAACCAGATTCAAAATAAAGATCAGACCATTTCCTTCAACATTCCTATGCATGAAAGTTTCATAACAGTGATGTATGGATGAGGAAAATAGAAGGGAACAGCAAAAATCAGAAAAACAGTGTTAGGACAACAAACTGTAACTTTTCTTTCATTTTCTCCTTTCAAACTTCTTAAAAATCACCATACCTCTGACCACACACACTTTACAATGCCTTGCCCTTATGTTTATCACCTTAATTCTCTATTACATGGATTCCCAACATGGGAAGAGGCTAAAAAATAGCCTAGAACTGACTGATTTCTCATAAAAGACTATTTTTCTATTATTAGACTATCATACTCTTTAGTAAACTGCAGACCACTAAAGATACTTGCCTAAACTTGGCCTCCACTCTATATCATGCCTTAATGGCTTTATTACATTTGAAAAAAATATTTCTAAAACTCCATTTAATCTTTAACACTAAATTTTTTTTTTTAAAATGTTGCCTTAAAACTTATTCTAGGTGCACTGCACCACCTTGTATGCAAAATGTGATCTGTCAGCCCCAGTGGATCCTGGTGATACTGAAGTGATTCGTAATCTGGGGTTACCTGTTGCGGGTTCCGGAAGGCCAAAGATTGGACGGAGTAGGTGTTCTAGAGGGAAGGTCTTTAGGGGAGGGCATTGGCTACCCCATCCCACTAGAGTCTTGAAAATTAAAATTGATGGGTCTGCAAGGGGTAATCCTGGGCACGCTGGTGTTGGTGGGGTGGGCAGAGATAGTTCTAGGGTGGTTGTGTTTTTCTTCTCAGAATATAGGGGGCAACACTCCAATAATCTTATGGAGGCCTTGGCTATTCTTTTGGCTTTGAAGATGGCATATGCCCTTGGCTGGAAAAAGATTATCTATGAGTCAGATTCTTAGGTGGTGATAGACTTGATAAATAGAAGGCAGTTTGATGATGTTAGTTAGCAGCTTGTGGTGGTGGCTAAGCAAATCACCAGTCTTGGAGAATTACTTGATTCTATCACCTTCTCTCATATCCCTTGGGAATGGAATAAGGTGGCTGATGGGTTGGCCAAATGGGCTTCTGAGAATAATGGGACCTGGTTGGTGGATGATTGAGACAGTTTACCTGGGGATCTTGCTCAGGATTTGGAGGATTTGGTTACGGTGGATGCGAGATGTTGCATGACCACTTCTTGATTTCTTGTTTGATGTTTCTGGGCCCTTTTGGGCCTCCTGTTGCTTTTATGCTCTGTACTCTATCTTTGATTAATAAAGTTTTTACCCTCTTTTATAAAAAAAAATCACAATCAAATAATTTATTTACGGCAGAGGCGTTATACAGTCACAGCAGGGTGGGGATGAGAGCACTCATTTTTTCTTTCCAAATTTATAGAAAAAAAATTAAAATACCAAAAAAGAAATATAAAAAAAAACTTAAGAAAATCAAAAGAAAAACAACCAAAAAAGAAATTAAAAAGTGTTGAAGGAGAAAAAACTAAATCACAAAACTATGGAACCGAAAAAGAAATTGGAAAAAATAAAAAATAAAAACCAAAAAAGAAATTGCGAGAGAAAATCAAAGAAACTATGGAAAAAAGATATACCTCGGCGTATTTTAGATATATTTTTTAAATATAAATATACTAGTACAGTCACAACAGGGTGGGGATGAGAGCACTCATTTTTTCTGCCTAAATTTATAAGAAAAAAATTAAAATACCAAAAAGGAAATAAAAAATAAAACTTAAGAAAATCAAAGAAAAAAAAACTAAAAAAGAAATTAAAAATGGTTGAAGGAGAAAAAGCTAAATCACAAAAATTATGGAACCAAAAAAGAAATTGGAAAAAATAAAAAACTATAAACTATAAAAGAAATTGGAAAAAATAAAAAATAAAAACCAAAAAGGAAATTGGAAACTCTTGGAAGGAGAAAAAGTTGGAGAAAATCACAAAAACTATGGAACCAAAAAAGAAATTGAAAAAATTAAAAAATAAAAACCAAAAAAGAAATTGTAAGAGAAAATCAAAGAAACTATGGAAAAAAGATATACCTCGGCGTATTTTAGATATATTTTTTTAAATATAAATATACTAGTTAATTTACAATAAAATCTAAGCATCAAATAAATAATTAACTTTATATATTTATTTCATTTCCTAAATAACCTTAAGAATTTTTTATCAAATAAATAAATAAAATTACTTCTATGCATTCAAATAAATTAATCAAGCCACTAAATAATTTATTTCTAATTAACTGTTTATCTTAATTTAATCATTATGTAATTGCCTACACCATTGGATCATTTTAGGACACTTCAACACCAAGACCTAGTTTGCCTTCCTCGATACCTATATTGTCGCACAACGTATTCTTGCCACACATACATTAGTAGCATTGTTAGAAAATAATATAATCATATAATCACCTTTATACAATTAACTATGGTAATGGAATTACACATTATGCACACAATGCATTAAATCAACACTTTGCACTCAACATAAGTCAATAGAGCTTATATAATTTTTCCATAGAATTGAAACATCGTAGACTCAAAAAGAAACTAAAAATGAGGGATGTTACACATTACATGTTATCTACTCCTAAAATCTTTCAAATTTGATGATTTACTTTTCTTTGTGATGATGGGCTTGTGACATGAAGACCTAGGGTTTGGTTGCCCATGGCAACCCACCAAACCATAAGAAGAGGGTGTTGTTCAAAAAGACATGATTATGGCAAATGGTTGATTCAAGAAAGTTGTCAAATGCTTCCTCTAGACTATTATGATAGAAACTAGGCTTTTGTCTTTTATTTTCATCATTATACTATTTTGAATATGATTTTGCACCATGTAGGAAGGCTTGGTATAGTCATAGAGAGGATTGTTATGTAAGATTTGAGGTTGTTATTCAACATTTGAAGAGTGTTATCATTGTCTTGACCTGGTTAGGCATGTCAGTAGCTCAACATTACAAGCCAATCAAGGGGATATCAAAGATCTATAGTGTTGCCAAGCATGAAAAGCCAGTTTTAATCATTTGAAAAGATTGTCCTCAAGCATAACATAGTCTTCTAGGCAAGGGAACAATCATTAATAGTGGGGACATCCATAAAATAAGCACAAGAGTTTCATAATACAATCATTAATAGTGGCGACATCCATAAAATAAGCACAAGAGTTTCATAATATCTTCCCTAGGGGTTTGTCATGCTATGTATAGTTGCCCAAGGATTTTGGTATAAGGGAGAATCACATAAGAAAGAAATTTCTTGGTTGCCTATATGACTGCCATAGCCATATTGCATTGTTACTAGTGTTTACTTCTTTTGTGTGTTTGCAAAGTCATTTTAGATAGCCAAAATGAGGGGCCTCTAGACTGTGGATAGGGTTTCATGGACTAACATTAGGGGTTAGAGTGTTACATGCCAAGGATAAGTGGAATGAGAAGGGTAAGGCTCCATAAATGATGGTTAAGGCATGGATTATCTAATCAGCTCTACTACTACTAGAAACCAATACCCACCTTGAAATGTTAATTCCACGCATACATCTTGTCTAGTACTATGGAAAATACTCACCAAACCCCAAGGAAGTGTTGAAATATCATTGCTAAAAGGCAAAAAACCATGCAAAGTGTTGTTCTAAAGGATTCTCATTGTTACGTTTAGGGCTGCATAGTTATAATACAAAATGGATTGTCAACATTTATTGAGGGTATTTGGCTTTGAGTCTATGATATTATTTGAAGGATGTCCTATCCTAAGTCATATCATAGGCTACATTTTCTTACACACCTATTCGTACAAGCTAACATTTCCATAATATTCTTGAAATGCTACTGTCAGCGTTGTCCTTACAACGTGTTGTTCTTTATCAAGGCTTAAAGTATGAAGTCATGTAAACCCTAGACAAGCCATAGTATCATCCTAAGAGTTTATACAATGCCCTTGAAAGATAGTAGTCATGGAAGGTCATCAAATCCACTAAGAAACCAAAATATATATTAATTGAAAGAGGACTATATTGTCACCACAATTAAGGTATAGCCATGATAGTTTAGGATTGTCATAGGTACTAAAGCAATATCACATCATGTGGTGTGAAGGAAATCAACTCTAGCTTGCAAAAATTAAAGTTGTAAATAGGTTAGGAGGTAGCTATTATAGTCCTTTAGGATAGAATTATCTAAAATCGTCTAAAAGATCATTAATAGACTATTTTTTATCATGACTAGGACCATTGCCAGTAGTGATAAGGATTGTCAAAGTTATTAAATGTTGCCATAGTGACTAACCACTACCATATTAGCATATGTTAGTTATGCTAGACTCTTAAGGATATCATTTCAATACCTCAACTCAAATAAGATTAGTCACAAGTCCTGAAATGCATATCATAAGTCAAGAAGGTTGTAAGGATAGACATTTTATCCTCATGATGTTAGAGGCTATTATCATTTTAAAATCCCAACCTATAGTCACTAGTCTCAAAGAGTGCCATTAACTCTACATTAAAGGATGTCTTCAACATGGAAGATAGTCATGAGACAATAGTGGAGATGCTATAATAGAAAAGGACTGTCATAATCCAATATAAGGTTGTACATTTATATTGAACATGGATTGTCATACCTTAGTTGTGAAAGGATTGTCATGAATGTAGGTTGTCCTCATAAGTCAAATGAGTGATATGACTGTCCTAACATTCCTACCTCCAACAAGTAGTGTCATTTGAGAATTGGAGCCATCAGATGTATGTATAAATGGTTATGAAGGCTCCAAGGATGTCATACCTCCATGTATTGTCATAAGCCACCATGTCAAGGCTTTAGGTTTTTCCCTATCTTCATAAAATATAACTGTCATAGCGAAGGTATAATCATGCATTAGTTAGAGATCATAAAATGGATTATCATGGGGATCAAGGAATTGGTTTAACAATCAAGGTTATAAATGAATATGGTGGAAGCTAAGGAGAGGAGTACTAAATTTGGTAGAGTTTCCCATGGCAACCAAATTTTGCAAATGGCTGATATGGATAGAGAAATGATCATGCTTTGACAATTATGATTGAAAATGACTTATTCTATAAGCAACATGATTCTTTCTCCTTGTGATTGCAAGAATGGAGTGCTAAGTTGTTGATATATTGCTAATACACCATGGAAACATCATGACTTTGAGGTCCTATGAGCTATACTTGCTTCTGCACCTACAAATTTAAAGCTAGAAGTTGTCAACAAGGTGGAAAATGAAGTCCTGAAGATGAGGCAAGAAGAAATTGCTACTTGTGTACCTAATTTTGAAGCTTTCTATATTTTTGCTACAACACTATAGGAGTTTTAATTTATTTTTCCAAACTGAAATCTTATGAAAATACATGGGTGGAGCTCCTACCTAATTATGGATGAGATGGGTGGGAAATGAAGAATAGAAAGATACCAAATGGAGGTCCTAATGATAAAATCAACTATGTTATAGTTGTACCTTGTTATTTGTGATGGAGATGTGAAGAATGGGCATATTGCTTATTAGTAGGAAGTTTCTAAAGCTATGTATACATATCAAACTAAGTTTGGTTACCTTAAACCTTGCATTGAGAACCAAGCATTTGAAAGTCCTTTAGTGTGGGTTTCCAACCCATCCAAGCTTAGAAAGGAGTTACCCACTTCACATCTCAATGAGGAACTTGGTTCTGGATATAACATGCACAATTGATGGCCTCCACCCAGTATTGAGGTGTCAATGACCTAGAATGTATCATATAATTGGCCATCTCTTTCAAGGACATGTTCTTTCATTCTGTGACACCATTCTATTGAGGACTATATGGAATTGTGTATTACAATTCAATACCTTTTCCAGCATAAAATTGTTCAAACCAATGGTTAACATACTCACCCCATTATCTATGAATAGAACCTTGATGGCCTTCCTTGATTGTTTCTTTGCAAAAGATTTGAATTCTTTAAAAGACTCAAAGACCTCATAATTTTGTTTGAGAAAATATACCCATGTATCTAGAAGGATCATCAATAAATGTCAAGACATATTGAGCCTTGTTGAAAAATGGATGTGGAAATGGCCCTATCAAGTCATTGTGTACTAAATCTAGAAGTTGTGTGGTCCTCCATGATTTTCCTTTGTCATATTTCTCCTCAGGATGCTTACCAATATTGCATCCCTAGAAAACTCTACCAGAAAATTGAATAGAAGGCAACCTTGAAACCATGTCTTGTTGACTGAGTTGCTGTAAGTAGCGGTAATTCAAGTGGCCAAACCGTTGATGCCACAAACGACTCACCTCATCTAAGTGAGTGAGTAATGCAATCGAAGGAGAATCAGAAAAAAATGAGAAAAGTGATACAAACTGGATTGATGATCATATTTTTGCACAATAACTATAGACCCACTATGTAACTAACTGATTACCACTATGTCTGGTGTGAACTCAACCCACTTACCAGAGCTAGTGTGAGTGATCTGATAAATAGATAGGAAATTAGTTGGCAAAGATGGAACACAAAGAACATCTTGAAAATCTCCTTCACCTAAGTCAATAGACCCTCTCCCATGCACTTCCATAGGAGTTTTATCACCCATTAGTATGGAAGATATAGAACAAGGCTCTAAGGAGGCAAAATCATCTTGTGAGGAAGCCATGTGGTGCGAAGCACTTGAGTCAATGATTTAGGTATCAAGTTGTCAAGTAATTGCAACTAGGGCCTTGCTTTTTATTTTCTCCTTACTTTTATTTGTTTCCTTTGAAGACCCTTCTGATGAACCCTTTTTGATAGAGTCAAACACCTTGATATTGTTGTTTTTGAGAAGATGTGTAAAGTGATCAATATGATTCTTTAAAAACTTGTGTTCATCATGTCCAAGCCTTTTACAATAGGCACACTTGACCTTCTCCTTCTTAGGTTGTTCACTTTTTGAAGAAGAGGTCTGGTTAGCATGTTTCTTATCTTTCTTCTTCTTTCCTTGGCTCTTTTGTTTCTTTTCCTATTTGACTGACCCTTTTTATTTTTTTATGACTTGATTTGCAGCCAAGGCAACTGACTTTGAGAGTTTAATTGCACCCATATGAACCAATTTATCTTGTTTCTTAGTGAGTTCTGCAGCAAACTCATCTAGAGAATGCATTTTATAGTTAGATCCTAGAACACATTTTTTGGCATGAAAAGTAGAAACAAATACACAATATTTCAGACTAAGCTTAGAAAGAATATTTAAGATCAGTTGTGTGTCTTTCTTTTCTATTCCACAATGCTTTAACTACAATATGACGGCTTTTACCTTTGTGAAGAAATCATGAATGGTGTCAAAATTACTTGGACTTAACCCTATGAGTTTATCTTGCTTACCAAAGAGGCTTTTCAATGTGGTCTAGACATCATTTGGTGTAGTGGAAGATTAAATGTGAAAGAGTAAGTTAGGAGACACAAACATACACAAAGTACCAAATGTTTCATCACATTAATTAAACCATTTTAGTTTTTTTTCATCCTCTGTGGGTTCTATCTCAAGTCCCATTGTAACCCTATGCAATCATTGCCTTTTGAGATAAATTTTCGTTTTAGATTTCCAATCAAAATAGTTATATGGTGTTAGGATAGGAATTGTTGATTGATCCATTAGTGTAGAAAAGTATATCATTATGCAAAAGAGAAGTGTGAAAATAAGACACATGAGACACCCCCCTTTCACTAGTTTCTAAAATGACCCCCCTAGAAATTAAAATGTGTGGCACTTTATAATTAGTGTGATTTACAATGCAAATATCAAATTTTCAAACTTCTTATAGGGCCCAAATGGCTAAATACTAAAACTATAGTTATAGTACAATAAGAGATCAATTTGAGAGCACCAACACAGAGTATGCAGAAAAATACAAATCTTTAAAAAAATGGGACCCAAAAAGGAGTTTGTTTGCACAAGTTATGGCTCCCATAAGGTCTCAAAACAAGAACTGTGCAGCAAATTCTAGAAGAATCCTCAAAAAATTCTAAAAAACTAGAGCATCAAATCAAAAAACCAATCTCATCATAGCATAGAGCATGAAATTCTACTCCAAATAAAAAAAAGTTGCACCAAAAGAGGCCTTTGTATGGTTGAAAATGGTCTTCCCAAAGTTGGCTTACTAAACGAAAAACTACAATGGTGAGGGGGTAGAAAATTTGCAAAGAGTCTGTTGATGTTAGCATGATATCATGATGACTTCACTAGCTGGTATATGCCAAAATTCACTAGAATATTCAACTCGATCGAAATATTCCCAAAATGGCCAAAAATTGCATTCATACAACCAAGAAACTACCTTTGTCAAGCGTGAAACCACCTCAAAGAAAACAATTGTTTTTAAAAAAGAATATTCATTGAATATTATTTTTTTGGCAGTAGAGTAGGGGCATGACCGGAGGCACCACATTGGCTCTATTGGAGATGGTGTCAAGGTTGCACCTTGGTGGCACTGCGAGGGTTACAGCCTTGGTGGTTGCGTGGCTGTTGCCATCGGTGGTGGTGGTGCCCGATGAGTAGCATCACTACTACAATAGCGGTGTGGGGGTGTTGCTAATTTTTTTAAATTTTTCATACAATATGACGATTCGTATGGCTCGAGGAGGGAAACAAATTGCTTCAGAGACTCCCAACTCTAATTTTGATTATTTGATAATAGATCATTAAGTTTTTCGGCCTTCTAAGCACGATGGTAGGGTTAGTTTGGGCTGAAAGTGCTCCAAAATGATAGCTACCCACATGAACCACTTTGAAACCCCTATTTATAATTGGGTCTTTCCATTTTTTATTTTGGTGAAATGAAAGTTAACCTTGACTTTCTCGAGCCTCCCGGAAGCTATGGAATAGTTGAAAATGCCTCCAAGATTTCTAAAAAGCTGCAATCACCCAATTTTCATAAGAACACATATGCAAACCCAAAGTGATACCCAGTGCTTATTTTTCTTCTAAATTGTTCTGATTTTCTAGATCATCCAAAGATCCAAGAGAAGAGCATACTGGGTTTTTGAGAAAAATATTAGCAATGATTAGTCTCAAATCTCTCAAATAATGGAATAATAAAATGAGCTATTCCAAACAATAAGGCTCTAATACTATATTAAATTCTATGAGAAGTGAGAATGTGAGCCACGATCTATTGTCTGTTGTAGATCACATGCACTCCAATCGATAGATGATTGAAAATCAAAATAGCAGAATGGAGAGATTATTCTAAAAGAGAGGATTCAAGACACAAGACTACTAGACAATTTAGACAATGTTCACATTACTCTCACTGACTAGCAAAGGTGAGAGATGAGTGTTGTATATATAGCAAAATAGAGGCATATACATCCAAGAGAAGTAACTCCAACTGCCCAAAATAGGCAGGAGTTTTACCTATTTGGTAAATACCAAAATACATGGTTGCACCTACACAAAAAACATATAAATCTAAAAGAGGGTGTGAGATTCAACTACCCAAAGGTGAGTGACAGTGATACATGTAACTGATGGATTATGCCATGTGTTCTCACAATAACCATGCCTAAATAACCTAAGCAAGTTCAATAATATGTGTAGGAAAAAGAAATATCCCCTAACATAAGGAATATAAAAAAAACCTACACTAACATTTTATTCACGTAGATCTACACCATTACATCAGCCTCACTTTCCCAAATGGGCATAAGCCCGATTTGACAAGAGGTAGCCACATACACTTACCTTTATGAACACACTATCTCCCACAATCATATGCTAAGCCCAACCTACACATACAACCAAAGTGTCTCAATAATGAGGCTTAAGCCTCTATATAAAGAACCATCCAAGTGAAGACATGTTCTTTAATTGACATGTGTCTCCTCATATCACCACATGTTTCTTTTATCTTCTATGAGTGTCCATCCTAATTTGTGTGTATTGGTATATCACACCAACTTGCACTTCATATTATAAAATGCATATACCAACCCATCCTAATCAATGTATATTCTAACCTGCGAGACCCTCCCCATAGATAAAATATAGTAGTATATGTTTTTTTTTTCAAAAAGAGTTCACCTTCACATATTGGTGCCTCAATAAAGAAGTGAATCTTCTTAAAACAAAGAGAAGCTCTTTAAAGCTACAAAATTGATTAAGATTTGCTTCGCCTAATCGACATAGTTTCCAACATGCATCATAATGTAAAAACAACTTCATAGACACATAGGAAAGGATAGAAAAATGGCAAAGGAACCTTCATCTAATCTTTGATACTCTTTGAATCTTGTAAACTACATGTTAGCAACATTGAATCTTAAACAACTTTTGAGCAAAAAGGAGGACAAACTTTAACAAGATACTGCAAATAAATCAAGAGTCACAAAGGCAAACAACAATTTTCTACTAGTTCATGGAAGAGCACTCTTTATGACCTTTGGATGCAGTTGTCCAACTCAAAATGATGTGTTCACAATTGCACTTTGAATCCTGATCTTAGAATTTTCAAAATTATCTAAGAGTTACGTTGCTTGTTAGGCAAGTTTGCCAATGGAGCATAGTAGGGAAAGAATAATTTCATGTCAAAGAGGATGAAAATTAATAAACAAGCCATCTTTGGTCTCTAACACCCCCCTAATCTTCACAAACTACAAACTACTGACTCCATTGCTTAAGCAATGTTTGAGTGAAAAAAGGTTAGACTTTGATAGTTCATTATGCATAAGGTAAGAGTTGTGGAGCCAAATACTAAGTTGTTAAGGGTGCATAGATGAATTCACTAAAGGATTCTCAACACACTGTCTAACTTGATGTGTTTGCAAAAACCCTTTTTCTCTCACAAAAAAAGTTTCAAGATTACTTGAGAGTCACTTGGCTTTAGGCAACTTTGCCAATGAACTGGTATAGGGTGAAATTGACTTCATAGACACAATGGGAAGGGAAGAATAATATTGGGGGGTGGGGGTGGCGGCTTTGTTCAGTCTCTAACACACACAAAACTTGTTGAACTACATGCTAGTGACATAGTCTCTAAAGCAACTTCTAAGAAAAAATGGGAACTTTCACATGTCATAAATAAATTGAGAATCAAGGAGACCAATTGTGAGCTACTATAGGTGCATGTGAGTCCTATAAATCAGCCCCATACCATACTTTCTAACTCGAAAAAATGCATTAATAAACACATTTGTTCAATTGTGGCCAAAAGTTCTAAAATTGCTTAATAGTTACTTTGCATGTTAGGCAACTTTGTCAATGAAACGTTGTAGGTAGAAAATGACTTCATAGAGACAATGGGGAGGTTGGAAAAAAATGATCATTCAATCTCTAACACTCATCAAAGCTTCTAGAGTGCACATTGGTGGTGTGGTCTCTTAAGTAGCCTTTGAACAAAAAAATAACTTTCACAAGTAGTTGCATGCAAACCAAGAGTCAAGAAGATGAACCATGAGTTTCTGTAGGTGAATAGATGAGTCCTTTGAATAATCCTCAAACTATATTGTCTAACTTGAAATGACATGTTCACAAGCACACTTTTCTCATAGTCAAAAGTTACAAAATTACTTCAAATTACTTGTTATGTAAGTTTGCTAGTGAAGCACCCTAGGTCAAACCCAATTTTGTAAACACAGTGAGGGTGAAAAAAATGTTAGGGTAGCCTTTGCCTAGTCTTTGACACCCCTCAAACCTTCTAAACAACACGCTAGTAGCAAAGTCTCTTAAACAAAATTTGAGCATAAAATGGGAAATTTTGATAGGTTTTTACACACAAATTGAGACATAAAGATGAACTATGAGTTTTTACAAGTGCACTAACAAGTCATATAAATGAACCCCTAATTTTTTTAATAACTTGGGACAATTTGTTTGCAAACAAATTTTTCTCTCACAACTAAAAGTTGAAAAATTGCTTAATTATTGCTTACCCTAATAGGAGAGTTTGCAAACGGAACATCATAGGACAAAACTGGCATTTGATAAATAAAGGGGAAAGTGGAAAAGTATTAGGTGAGCCTTCTTCCAATCCGCAACACCCCAAAGCCTCCCAAATTGCATGCTAGCAATGTCATTTGTTCATAAACTTTTGAGTGAATTAAAAAAAGTGAACTCTGATAACATTTGGAGTGAAATTGAGAATCTCATAGACAAATTGTGAGTAACTAAGGGTGCATATGCAAGTCCTTGAAATGACCTCCAAGTTTCATTGTCTAACTTTGAATGATGAATATGTCAATGCATTTTTTCTTTCACATCCAAAAGTTACTAAATTGCTTATCACTTACTAACCATTATGAACATTGGATATTCATGAGTCATTTAAGTGGATTATTCAGGCTTTTGATTTTCACATCAATGTTTCAAATCATGCTCAATGATTCATCATTAGGATATCAAGATAGTTTTATGTGTAACATAAAACGTTGATACAATAAAAAAACGCCACACAACTTTCTCCAAAAACTTTAATAATCCAATGACTTAACATGCCAGACAAATTTTCCAACAGAGTCATAAGGTAAAACTAGCTTTATGGGTACACTAGGGAGGGAGAAGAATTGTAAAGGAGCCTTTATCATCTCCAACGGGTCCTAAACTTACTCGACTACACACTAGTTATGTCATCTCTCAAGCAACTTCTGTGTGAAAATGGGAAAACTTTGATAGGTCATCATATGTAAAATGTGAGTAATATAAACAAATAAGTTTTTATAGGTGCACAAATGAGTCCTTTGAATGACCCCCTAAGCTTTATTGTCTAACTTCAAACAATGTGTTCTCAAACGCGTTTTTCTCACAGCAAGAAGTTGCAAATTTAATTGAGCTATTGGTGCAGTCTAGCTTAGGGGAATTAATTAAAATCTGCTTAAACTAGTAGTCGTTTACAAAACAGATCAAACACATACAAATTGGAAGCAATTCACCAATAAATAAAATTATTCATCTTCTTGTAGCTCAATGTAACATGTTTAATAATATAAAATGCTTCATGGAGCTTGTCCCTCTTGAATTCAATGTTAAGGTATTATACCTTGCTGCCACGTATTTTCTAGATCTATACCCTTCTTCAAGTGTACTCTGTTTTTATTTACTACTCAACTTTTGTGGAGCTTCTCTATTTACTTCCTTCTTCTGTTCAATTCTTCTATTTCCTTCTCTTCTCTCTATTTCTCTGCAACATTCAATTAAAACCCCATTTTGAAGCTTCACCTCTCCCTTCCTTATTCAAACCCCTCCTTCCTTTTTTTGGTCTCTCTGAATAATTTTCAAAATATCAAACCTCTTGCAATTGCCACTGTAACGACCAAGCAACGTTTCATATCCCTCTCTTTTGCAGATCCTGTCGCTCCTCCTCATGCATTCACCTACTGACCAAAAAAATGGATAATAATCCAAGATGAGTTTGAATGGCTAAGAAAACTTGAAAAAATACATATGGCCAAGAAAATGTTAGCGCTGAATTCGAATAGCTAAGGAGTAAGAAAAACCCATGTGGCCAAAGCAAACATTTTAAGAGAAATAAACAGATCAATGAAAAGGATAAAGTCCATCTCCACGCTCCAAGAGAATAAGATAAGTAGAGTTTAGATTAGAAAGATGGGTTGCGAACCACATGACCAAACATTAACGCCCAAGGCAAAAGACACAATAGCCAATCAAGGAATAAATCATGACAAGTGATCATAATGCAGGAAACAATAAATAACACCCGAGTTTGATTTGTCTTACGCTGCCCAAAATAGCAAGGCAAAAACCCCCTTTTAAAAAGATGATAGCTGGGTAACTAAAAATCAAAAGGAAAAACAACTTGACGTTAAACATAGTGTCAAAAATTTTCCCAAGGTGGAGATAATATTGCATAAAGCAATGGCAAAGATGGCATCCAGTCAACATACAACTCAACACAAAGATTTATAATTTTCTATCAATGCCTTGAGAAGTGAAACACTAAAATTCACATATGCTGTCTTACTCAAAACAGAGATTTATAATTTTCTATCAATGCCCTGAGAAGTGAAACACTAAAATTCACATATGCTGTCTTCCTATAGCTGACTATAGAGCCTGACGCAGCTTATACAACTCACACAACTCTTGAAACAATTTTGCAACAGCCCATAAACAATGTTAAACCTGTAATAGCCTGAAATTCGGTTTTAAAATAATACACTGACATCTCTCGACACTGCTACGGTGATTTTCATAACACATAAGAACCTGAAATCTTCCTGAAGCTCTCTTAATATAGCAAGTTGTCATGAACAACATGAAGGCGAAACACAACAAAAAGCAGAAAACTGAAAACAAAAACCATTTTTTTGGTGATGCAAGATTGCCTGGATGCTCCTACATTAGCTACTCAATTTGTTAGCCAACTTCTTCTAGGGATCATCAGAAGACAAACTAACTTTGCAAACACATCAAAGAAGATGGGAAAACACTAGGGAAGCAATGTTTGGTTTTCGACACCCCTCAAAATTCTACGACTAAACACCAAATGGCCTTTTCTTGATTGTAGGGATATTAAAGTATCAGCTGCCTTTAAGGAGTAAAAAGTAAACTATTTAGTCTTGAAAAGTTTCACTTATTTTATTTAGCATTTTCAATTATTGTAAACGTTTGAATTGTTTTATGGGTTTCTAAGCTTTTTAGGGTTGATGTTTCCTTGCTAATTAAAGGGTCAATCAATTTGTGAAAACAATAAAAGTGGTAATTATTACTTAGTTTTAGGAGTCATGAAATGGCCAAATGTCTTGAAATGGCCAAATGCTTTGAACTTTACTTCAATTGAATACATGGAAGGGATTCACTTCGAGCTGGTTTTCCTGAGGAAAATGCAGAATCTTTAGTTCAAAAGACCTAAATGCACAAAAAATAGAAAAAAAATGAATCAAGCCTCCTAAAGGTTGAACCTAAGATTTACCCACTAAAACCTTGGGAGAAAACAGGACTGGAAATTTTTTTGAAAACGGCGAGACCCTAATAGGGATAGAGAAGATATATTTAAAACGTGAAAAACTTTCAGTAAAGGGCAAGGAAAACATAAGCATGCCAGAGAGAATGCTACCCATTATGTCAGATATAAAGAAAAACAATCATATGCGTGCATTCCATATCTTCTTCATTCCATTTATTCAAATGGGTCATTTCATGCAATATGGAGTAATTGATGTCTTATTTAGTACTCTTGCACTATCTTGATGGCATTTACTTTATTCTGAACTAAATTCCTTTGTGCTTCCAGACAATGTTTAATTTCACAAGAATCTTATCCACAGCCTGGTTGGGAAACCTTCCAACCACTTCTTGCTACTACCACAAAACTTTCCAGTTGCGACTGCAGAAAACAGAGCAGGCTTATATGGCAGCTATACAAAGAAATTAAATCAATAATACCTCAAAAAGTAAAATTCGTTGAACAGAACCTGCAAAAGTTACCCATACATCATAACAAACAAAACAAAAGTAGGCAATTAATATACTTAAGGTTGATTTGTTGCACAGAAAAGCAGTCACGTGGAAAGTTTTTATGTTGCCTAATAACAACTCAAAGCACATAAAAACCAATTTTCAAGAATCAAAACATTAAAAAGCTTTAAATTTCCATCGATTAGTTGCATTAGCACCACGCAAGTGTATAAGCTTGTCCATACAAATTTCTGAATTCATTCAATAGACACTAATTAAATCTGTACACCCAAACAGAGCAAAAAAAAAATCCATCAGCACAAAAATCATTGTATGGTCCAAAACAAATTTTCTCTAAATGACGGAAAAGATAGTATTTCTTACAAAACAGTCACTCAAAATTCCATTTCTCACAAAATATGAGTAAAAGATCAAACCAAACCAATATATCTAGATGTAAACTACTGGCTTTACATCATTAGTAAAAGCAAGAAATCATGTGTGTGCGTGCACTTATGACAGCCCAAAACATTTCAAGGGGTTCACAAATGTACATCCAGTATGAACATCAAAGAAAAGAGTTCATATTCAAGCCCCACTAGACATGCTTCCTACAATAAAGAAGCCATAAAGAATTAAAGAATGTACCAAACAACAAGCCTGGGTGCAAGTCTCGGGTGAATTTGAGAAAATGCATGCTCCTTGGACATGGCTTCTAAGAGGAATTGCATTCTTAGCTTTGCGGTGCCTCCAGGTGCAAAAACTTGATAGCTGGGTGTGAGTTTTCCATCTTTCCCCACATAACAAATGACAACAGAAAGTCTATAATAAAATGTAGCCCCAGTGAAAACAATAAAACCTAAAGTCATCCCATCCCATGCAAGAAGCAAACCTCAACATTTGAATTTTCACGTTCTCAGCATTCTTCTTCGATGCAGAAATTTCCAAACATATATGTATACATACATGCATTGAACCCAAAATCAAGGAACAGTTTGCTTGCAAGGTTTACTGGAAATCACTGTCATACCCAAAGTCTTTATGTAAATGACGCATAGTTTGATCTTTTCCAGTACGGAATTAGATGCATACCTCAATGGATTTCACAACAGGGCAAATCATGTGACCTTAATTTACACTATGCCTAGCAGAATGATTTCAAAAACAATGGTAAACTAAGTTTCCTGCCCAACACCATGGTTCTTTAAAACCTCTTTGCACAGCTGATCATCCAGAAGTTCCAGACCCTTGGATTTCATTTCCATATAAAGCCCATATGCCTCTTTCTCTCTTCCTACATTGCTACAAGCCCTGATCAAACTTTCATAGTTACTGGAATCCAAGCTAGGATTATTTCCGCTCTCCTGAATTAGAAACAAATGTGCTTTGTCAAATTCTCCACCTTTTACAAATCCATTAAGAATATGAGTATAAGTACCACTCAGAGGCCTAATTCCCTCTTCTTTCATTCTTCCGAGGAGCTGCAAACCGCCTTCAAATTTTCCTGTCTTGCAAGCAGCATAAATCATTAAATCATATGTAATTGCATCCAGCTTACAGGCAGAGACATCACTAGCCATAGTCTCAAGCAGCTCTGATGCCTCTGCAAACCGTTTCCTATAACAAAGTTTTCTTAAAGCTGTACTGTAACAAACAGAATCCGGGGGACAGCCTCTAGACTTCATCATATCAAAAAGGGTATACAGCCTATCCATCTGATTGTTCTCCGAGTACACAGATATAAAGGGATGAAATGTTGGGATTCTGGGAATGCAACCCACATTAAACATCCTTTCCAATACATCAGAGGCTAAGTCCACATAATTCTCCTTACAGAGGGCCTTGATAAGCATGTCATAGGCGTTTCTTCTGTGAGAAAGTTCCAGTTTATCACACATTTCCATGAGATTATTCAACATAAGAGGGTCAGGCAGCTTCTGTTCAATATTTTTTAGAAGCTGGTCTAGTTTTTGGAGGGTTTGTTGTTCTTGCTGTTGTAAGTCAGGAGCTTCGTGGGTTTCCTGAGGGGGTGTATTTGTTGAATAAAAAATGAATTGACAAAAACGACCGAAGCTCTTACCGTGATTGGATGTTTTGATGTGCATTATTGGCTTCCATTTATATGTTGCATAAGAAGATACCCAAGTCTGATGGCGGAACTGGGTAATCAAAAACCTTCGCCACAGAGAAGAAGCAGCCATCACTGCCTTTCAACTTGTCCACAAACTGCAAACAATTTTTCAGCCTTCGAAAGAGCGAACAAATATGTTAGTGATATGGTACAGGGTTTAGGGTTTTAAAGGTCACTGCCTCAAATCCTTTTAACAATCAACCTGTAGTTTTGTACTTTGTGGCTATTCTTCTCTCAACTGGAAATTCTGGCATAAGGGTTATGAATGTTCACTTTTGGGGTTGTTCTTCGGGTAGAAAGTGTGAGAAACGCAGCTGGGTGTCTTCTCCTCGTTCATTTGGAAATCATTGCTATGTAAAAGAAATTCCTTTCAACATAATATACTTAATTTTTCGCTATTAAATATTTTTTTTAAATTTTTTATTTTATTTATTTTTATAAATGAATTCAATTAAAAAGTTATTATATATTAAATTTTTAAGTTGATTACAATATGATGAATAAATGAATGAGAGATTTTAATAATATTTATGAGACCAAGCAATTTATAAGATCAAGAGTTGCAATATAATGTTAAGACAACCACAAAATACAAGGACCACCCAATTAACTTTATGGAATTTCTAAACCCTTTTTTATGTTCGATTTTCTACCATGGATCTTGATAAAAAAGCTTGTTGTTTTGTTTAGCCTCGCCTCCTCAAACAAGATGGTTAGGTTGTTCACTTTCAAGTTGTCTTCATACTTGATACAAATGTTACAAATGTCAATGTAGGTTGTGGATTCCATGATATAATTTCCTTCTATCTCCACCACCCCCTTGTTGCAAAATAGGCATGTTCTTATTTATCACTCCTTCTTAGGTATTGTCCACCTACAAATCTCTCATCTAAGATGATGTGAGCTAGTGCTTAACTAAGCATCAACATTTTTGTCTTACACTGAATTTCTACTCCTATGTAGCCTTTTTCATCATGGTCCCTTGTGGGGTTGAACTCTTTGATATAGTATGCTTTCTTCTTACCAATTGATGTAAACCATTCCCCATAGATTAGGAAAGGTGATGTGCCACATATTAGGGAACTAAATGTAGTGTTGAATTGTGTTAGAAATTGGCGGTAATCATCTTTACTAAAAATAGCAGTTGTTTTTAACTGCTAAATTTTTATGGGATAAGGGGAACATGTATAGTTTATTACCTATTTTTAAATGTAGAGAGTCAAAATAGGAGTCTTTTACTTGCTGGCCTTGGAAGGTTGTAAAGAGGAATGCATGTTTGTTAGATGGTAGGGGAGGTAGGATATATAAAACTATGTTGTCATGGTACAAATCAAAACTATTGTAACTACTTTGCTTTTCAAATGATACTTATTGAGAACATTATATATTATTTTTGCCTTATTCTTTGTCATCTACTATGTTTGGTTTTATCTGAAGTGAGTTTAATAGCTTGTAAATCAAAGATAAAGAAGTGTCTGCATCAGATTGGTATCAAAGCATCGTAAGATGCTAGGAGTGAAGAATTCAAGAGCAAGAGTTCTAAATAGCTCAGATGGCAACTATGGTTATGGTTGTGGATACAAAGATGGAGTTGTGTCATGATGTGAAAAAGAGGATAACCAAGTTAGAAGAAAAATAAGACAATTAAAGTAGAGGCAGAAGTAAACAAAAGACCAAAATTAGAGTTTGAGTTGGAGGAACTATGGTGGATGTTGGAGCAGTATGAGACATGCAATAATAAGAAAGTAAATAAAAAGATTTAACTGTAGAAAAGGCCTTGAAGGGTTGTGAGAAGGAGAAAAAGAATGGTGATAATAAATACTCACCTTGTGAGCAAGAGTTATTTTCAAAGAGGAAAGTCATAGAGTCTAGGATTAGCAAAGGAATAGAATTTATAGGGTAGGGAAAGATTAAATCCTTTGATGAGTTGGTAGAATTATTATTGAATGGAAGGACCTTAAAAGTGATTTGAAAAGATTTTGAGGGAGAGGAGATAGATGAATGGGATGAAGATAAAGACGATGAGAGGGATGAAGATGTTGATTGGTATTACCTCAAAGAAGGGGAAAGTATCAAGGATTACAATGGAAGAGGAGAAGAGTTTGAAGATTGTAGTGATGAGGAATGCAACCTTTCACAAGAGGTGGCCCAATATGTTGTAGCAATGGAAGTAGTTCACATTAGAGATGAAGTTACAACAAAGATGGAGATCTTTGGGAGCCCCATATGTGATGAAATCTTATTAGTTTCAGAGAACACAACAGATAAGAAGTAGCTAGAGGGATGTTTTGAAAATCCCATAATTGACGAAAAAAAAAAAAAAACCATCTCTTTCTTGGACAAGAAATGAGAACGATTAAGGAAAGGAATAGAGGCATATACATTTGTTGTATACAGAAGGAATAAACACCTATGGGAATTTTTGATTCCCTTAACTTGATTTATATTTTTAATAGTTTATGTGCAGGTGCAATAGAAGGTTGGACAAGCAATGAGAAGATCCATAATGGATTTTAATGGAGGAGAACCACTATAAGTGGATCTAATCCCACAAGAAGGTGGGAAAAGAGAAAGAGAATAAATTGGTACAGGAGGATAATTTCTAATCCAACAAAAGGCTAGAAGCTTAGGAGGAAAAATGTGAAAAATTGCAAAGGTATCTAACTTGGTGGAAGGGCACATTGTGGCTTGGTTCTTTAGGTCAAAAGGATGGTTTTACCTTCTAGCCTAAGCTCTTACTAGATGTTTGATATAGTAGCATCTTGAGGTAAAAGTGATCCTGCATCACCGAAAAAGAATGAAAAAATAGTAGTAGTTGAGTTCTTAATTTTCTTGGATTTTTTAGGAAGAAAATAGAATGTTTGTTGCCATCGTCTTGATCCACAATCTTGTGTCAAACAAATCTATTAGTTACATCTAGTTTTTTAATAGAAATTAGGTGTAATAGAGTGTTGTGGTACCACATACTCTAACATATAATGTGTCGCAACATAGTTTGGAATCCTACTAAATTAGGTTATGCTTTATGTGTATGATAAAATGTGGAATAAACAAAAGACAAATGCATATAAAAACATCTATCAGGTAAAAGCAAGAAGTTGGGTCCGCATGTAGGGGAAGTAGCGTGGATGATTTTTTTTTTCGACAAGAACAAGTACCTATTTTAAAAGAAATAGGTACCTATTTAGGAATGGGCACCCTAACCTAAATGGGTGCTCGAGCCTAAATAGGTACACATTATTGAACAGGTACCCGTTTCGAAAATGTATATATTTTTTTGAAAAAAGCCCTTGCGAGCTCATTTTCCTCCACAGACCAATAGGGACAGTAACATAGCAGAATGGGTACACATTGCTAAAGGCCCTGCCAACTTAGTTCCAGTGGATTTTTTGCCTTATCACCTCCTCCCTCCACCTCGTCATTTCTGAAGACCTCCAGGTTGGTTTATTGCTTGGTTTTTATGTATTTTTTAATGATTGTAGGTTTAAATTGAAATTTTAGGGTGTAAGTAAAATTATGGTATGTATTTTTTGATAAACCCTAAAACTATGTTGCTATAAACCCTAAAATGCTAAGCATAACTCTAAACCCTAAAACTATGATCACTAAACACTAAAACTTCAAACTATAAACCCTAAAATACTATATTTAACTATAAACCCTAAAACTTCTCTATGATCATAAGTCTGACTGTCTTAAGGTATGCCTAAGTACGTCTAACATAGCTATAAGAATGCCATCATCCTAGTCTATCTATAATGTAATGCTTCTATAAAGAATCTATCAATATGATTATCTCTCTTCCTGTGCATTGGTCATGTGTTTCTTTAAGCGAGCAATTTAAGATACAGAAAAATGTATTATCTTGTCTGTCTTGCAGCTTATAAAATTTGGTATCAGAGCTTGATTGTGCTTTAATTATAATAATAATGTTGCATTACACTCCAGTATAAAGCTCCTCGTATAGCTCTCCTTATTGTCTCTCACATATTTCAGTTTCAACCACTGTAAGTCTTGTTTTGTAAGTCTTGTTAAGGCTTGAGTTTGTAAGGGCAATTTTAAGGCAGTAAGATTTGTGATTCGAACGAGGATTTGAGTGCGAGTATGAGCCTACTAATGGATGTTGCATCAATATCTATTCCTGAGGATTATACCAGTGCCAGAAATTCTGAGGCAAGTTTTACAAACTTTTTTGCTCAAAATGAATAGAGTTTCTCTATGCCTAAAAGTTCTACCAATGCACTAGAAGAAGTTAATAATAGATTTAGTGATAAAGAATTCTGTGTTCCTAGAATTAAAGCTTCTGATATCTATAAGGGTATTCCTAAAGGCCTGAAAGAGTTCTTTGCATATAAAAGTGTTAAGAAGTGTAAAGTAATTGAATTACAACACACAGTTACAAATGGGTTAGAAGGTAATTTGCAACTCTTTACCCAAACAGAAATAGGGGAATGGTAACACAAGGCTAAAGTAGACCCAAATAATTATCAATGTATGCATCTTTCTTATGTAAGAATAGGAATCCTAGGTCACTATAGAAAAGGGTTACCTATTATAGTTCTGATGCTGCTCAAAGATGCTAGGATCACTAAAACTTCACATGCTTTATTAGGTGGAGCATGTGACTCAATGACTAATGGTCCTATCTATATAGATTGTTCCCTTGACTATTCAGTCAGTCTGAAGGATGTGAATCTCAATGATGTCCTTACATATGAATTTAAAACTATGACTTTGTTCATGAAGGACAAGTTGATAGATCACACCCTTACTTTCTTGATACACTATAGATTGTATAATAAATCTTTGCCTTTAATGTTGAATCCAAGAAAAGCCATGTCTCTTGAGGAAGCTCTCTCAACAGTCTGGAAATCTACCAGTCCAACTACTTATATCAAGGCTCCCCATATAGTCAAACATAAAGATATAAGATGCCAACAACTTGGGCACTTGAACTCTAGAGCAAAGATGCACAAGTAGAAAAACCTTCACAATTGCAAGGTGTGAGTATTCAAGAAATTAATGATTAGGCTATCCTGAATTTCTCTAGTACTCCGTTAACAAGGACTCGGTCAATGAAACCTGAAAGGGTTTTTGACTATAATAAAAGTATGAGTAATGGATCTTCCTCTGGATCTAGTTCTCTTGGAGGAAAATCTAAATCCATGAGAATTCAGCCAGCTAGTGGATGGGAAAATCTCTTTAAATTTACCACAACATCTACCAGCACCAGTATACCTGATCTACAATCTCCTAACCTAGGTCCTGATTCTAAAAGTTGCTCACATGTCAATTTCTCAGAAATTGATAATGGCTTAATGAAGTGTGAAAATTGCAATTTTGTGTTTACTCCTAAACACATGAGAATGATGTCAAGAAAAATGGTATCTTTTCTAGTTCCTGATATTTCACAAGATGAAAAAATTGTACAAACTCCTGCTAGATAGTCAGTTATTCCTGGAATTATTCCCCAATTTCAGGATTTTATGCAATATGATATGACTGGCAAGTTCCAAATTGAATTTTGGCCTCAGCATGTTTCTCATGTTTGAGAAAATTAAGTATCTAGTCAAAGTAAATTGTTAAGCTAGGCTAATCTTTGCCTAAGAAAATAGTTATAGATATCTCAGGATTAGCAGTTCCAGTGACAAGCTGAGAACCTGGCCAATGAAAAGCGTTATGCCAGTACTCAGGCCAATATGCATTCTATTTTGGCTATGCTTCAAGCCTTAGAAAATAGGCTTATTGATAAATGGAAATCAACCATTCAGAAGGAGGTTGCTCAACTCTGTCTTGATTACAACATTTTTAAACAACAAGCAGAAGCATGGTGGGTAACTCAACAACAAATTTATAATGCTCATAGTCAAGACTTGTAGTTCATATTCACAGATGTTGCATCAGTAGTTAAGACTATTCAACAAGTTAATGATATAACACAAAATATCAGTCAAACTACTCTGCATTTGGAAAACACTATTCTTCAAGAATCTAATTCTATACGATCATCCATAGTGGTCCCTTCTCAGATCGTGACCAAAAGGTTCTCCTTCCCAACTAGTTCAACTAGTTATCTGCAAGCTCAGTATGAAGGGAAAGGTTTTAATCCTAAAATACAGGAGCCTACTATTGAGAAAATTTGGGATCCTACTACTGGTACAATAAGAAATACCACTCCTGAAGAAAAAAGCCAAGGAAAATTGAAAATGGCTCATGGCAATGGATCTTCTAATGATCCTTTTAGAAATCTTCAAAATTTTAAAGCTGAAACACCGCCCCTGGTTAATTTTGATACATTTGATGACATTGAGAATATGAGAAGCATTGATGCTATTAGAGGTTGGGTTACAAATTATGTCTCCACAAGCATAGGAATAAATCAAGAAGATGTCATCAGGCAAGCTCTCAATTCAATAATTGGGGTGGCTAAGTGAGTCTAGGATCGCTTAGAAGAATCATACAAGAATGATTTGATAGCCAAACGGATAGATCAAGTATATTCTCAGTTGATTAGAATGTTTGTAGGCCGAACAGATTCCTTAGAAAGGATGGCTTACAATAAATTTGTTAGAGGAAAATGCAAAAAACTATCCTTGTTCAAAGAATACTATGATGAACAGTATAAAAACTTCTATCAATCAAGAAAAGAGCATAACCAAGAATACATGTATACCACTTTCATCAAAAGCTTTGGAGATATAGTAGGAGAATACTATCACAAAAGGGTTTTAGAAAATTTAGTGGTAGAACAACTGGAATTAAAGGAAGTAACATTTCCTCAATTAGTTCAGTTTTTAACTAAAATCAATGAAGAAGTCTGCCATGAAACTAGAAGTAAAAAGGAAATGAAAAGGGTAAAACCTTTAATTTCTCCTACAATTTGTAAACAAATTACTCATGGTATTCAGTTCTCAGAGCATAAGGGTAATAAGTCTAAATATAAGGATAAAACTTGCTATGATTACTCTAACTCCCAGAAGAAGTATAAAAAGAAAAGGTTCTCCAAGCAAAAGGGTTATTTTAGGAAAAAGGATAAATTCAAGAATAAGAAAAAATGGAAACCCACTTGCTATATTTGTAAGGGAGATAATTATGCCAATAAATGCCCAGACCGCCATAAGGCAAGAAATAAAGGAAAAGTTTGACTAGTGAATGAGGCTGGACTTGATAATTTAGATGAATATGAATATGTGGATGACTATCCTTCTGATTCTGAAGACATCATTCTTTTTGATGCAACAAGTGCAGCAAATCACTCTGAGAATGACCAGTCCGAACCAAAAGCTTCAGCATCGAAACATGAAGAATCAGATGATTCAGAAGTCTCATTCTTTTGTAGAATGATGAAAAGAGACAATTTTAGTCTTGACCAAGTCATAGATGAAATTTGTAAATTAGAAAAGCTACAACAAGAAATGAAATTTGGTCCAGAAACATGGAGAAAAAACAAGCAAAAACTTGAGAGGCTAGAAGAACATAAACAAATCTTACTTAAACAAACAACTTCCACATCTACAAAACCTAACATGTTTCATCCGGAAAAGGCTATTCCTCTCCCTCAAAGAAATCAACTTGAAGCACCAGCACTTGGCAGTATGGCTCGTAGAATATGAAGATCGCAAAGAAAATATTTTCTCCAAAAAGTAATTAGTCAGGCAAAATTTGAAATTCAAGAATTAGAGGAAGAAGAAAATGAAAATTTAAATGAAGAATTGGCCACGAACAGAGAACTAGAAACTTATATTTCTAAGTTCAATTCTGTCTCACCATTTCAACTTCCCTCAAAAGTTAAGCCCAATGAAGAAACTTGGTTCTGCCAGGAGAAATAGTATAGTACTCTAATGCAAGCCGCCATTGAAGCAGAAGGTATCAATCCTGATACAGGAACCTCCGGTCAACGAAAATATAGGGCATTGAGACAACCTCCATCCACACCATGTCCTGGATTAGAACTTCAAATACATTCCCTGGTATTAAAGCTTAGCCCTTAGCTTTTCTATGGGATACTAGAGCTGATCTCAATGTTGCAAGATACAACTATTTCCCAGCCAACCAATGGATCAATGGTATTACAAATATTGTTTTTGGCAATGGTATGAATACTTCTAATCTCATTTACAAAGCTCCTATTCAGTTTTCTGATGGTCACATTGAGGAACTTACTTTTGTCCATTATGAAATTGATGGTTATGATGGAGTAATTGGTAGTGAGGCCATGAAAAATTGGGAACCTATCCTGATCACTAGAGAAACTATAACTCTCATGAATAAATATCAGGTTCCTAGATTGTAAACAAAATTTGCATACACCAGTCAATCGCCTCCAAAAAAAAGAAAGAAAGAAAATACAGTATGGTTGGCCAAACAAATTATTACTGCTCAACCAAGCCTAGAAGAATTGAAGAAATAGTGATGACTAAAGATCTAAACAAACATCAAAGAAATTTAAGCTGTAATCTCTTAGTAAAAAAGGACACTACAGGAAATGATATTCTACCTAGAGCTAAGGCTAATTATTTCCTCATGAGCCCTATGGAAACACAAATGTGTAAAACTAAAATTGAAGGCTTATTGAAACAAGGAATTATCCAGAATTCTAGTTCTTCTTTCTTCTGTCATGCCATGTATGTTCCTAAGTTTGATCAGAATGGTAAGGAGCTTCCTGAAAAAATGCTAGTAGTCAATTATAATCCTTTAAATGAATGTCTACAAGACCATCGTCACCCTCTTCCCAGTAAGGATCACATTTGGCAAAGCATTCAAGGGAGTAATATGTATTCTAAGTTTGATCTTACCAAAGGATTCTGGCAAGTTTCTCTCAAACCTACTGATTACTATAAAATTGCCTTCTTAGTTCCACAGGGTTTGTACAAATGGAAAGTTTTTCCATTTGGAATTAAAACAACCCCATCAATCTTCCAACAGCATATGTATATCCTTTTCAGAAAACATTCCAAGTTTATTATTCCATATATTGATGATATCCTTGTTTTCAGTCAAAATCCAGGTAGTCATATTGAACATTTACATCAGTTCCTTCAAGTTTGTCAACAAAATGGCTTGGTTGTGAATCCTTCTAAAAGTGAGTTTGCTCATACTTCCATAGTATTTATTGGTATTAAACTTCTCCCAGATGGAAAAATGGAGGCTTAGGAACATATCCTATCCATAATTTAAAATCTCCAAGTCACAAATATAAAGGAATTACAAAGGTTTTTGGGTTTGGTAAATTATATTGCAGGATTCTATTCCAATATTGCTCAGGATTGCCTTGTATTGAATGAATTACTACGGAAAAATCCATCCCCATGGTCCTCTAAACATGATGCATGTATAGCTTGGATCAAGACCAAATTTGCTTCTTTGCCTGCTCTACGCCTACCAGGTAATGGGGATAAAATCATTGAAATAGATGCCAGCGAAGCTACATGGGCTGGAGTTCTAAAAGAAAAAACCCCACAAGGACAAGAAGAAATTGTCAGATATGCATCTAGTAGCTTCAAAAATAGTGAATTAAACTACCACAACACACATAAGGAAATTCTTGCAGTGGTTAATTCATTAAAGGCCTTTTATATGTTTGTTGTAGATAAGAAATTCCTAGTTTGAAGTGATTTGCAGAATCTCCACAGATTTTTTAAGAAGGAATCCAAAAATAAGGTCATCCAGGGAAGATTACTTCGATGGGTACAATTTCTTGATACCTTTGATTTTGAAATTGAGCATTTGCCAGGAGAGGAAAATATTTTTGTAGATTTTCTATCTCGAGAATGTCACTATTCTCCTTCAGGTAAAGTTAGAGTCATAAGAATAAGAGAAGAATGGTGGTATGAAGAATGTTGTCCTAAATTTAGCAGCAATCCCTATAATAGGAGGGATTGAAGGAGTTTTGATTTGGTCAATGACTACTTGTATGATTGACAATGCATGATACTTGCAAAACAAGTACTGTCTACTCCAGGAATATGGAATCCTAAGCCATTCTTCCAATTTTCCACCCAAGC
This sequence comes from Cunninghamia lanceolata, assembly GCA_027924645.1. Classification (NCBI taxonomy): domain Eukaryota; kingdom Viridiplantae; phylum Streptophyta; class Pinopsida; order Cupressales; family Cupressaceae; genus Cunninghamia; species Cunninghamia lanceolata. Next base: position 5,489,274 of record BSBN01000524.1, read on the forward strand.
AAAAGAAGTTGATGAACAGATCTAGCGATATCTCCTCAATTATGAAATTTAGTTTCAACTACCTATTAAATTTTTGAATCCACATATTCATCGACCTAAGAGATGGCTTCATCAAGAAAAGGGGATTCAGTATATGCGTGATATGTTTCAAGGACCTTATCCTAATGAAAATTTGTAGTTTTTGTTTACAAGATATATAAGTGTTCTATGGAAATTAACTTTCGGGTCCTATCATGATAATCTCATCAACAGGTTTGTTTGCCAGTAATATGGACCATATGGTGACCAATCTTTATTCCAGCACTGGACTTATGGAGCACGAATTTGCCATTTGTTCAATAATCAACAACCCATCTAGATTCATACAAAAACCTATCAGCAAGAGCTTGGAGATTCTGGAGCGCATGCTATAGGCATCCATGGACCTTGCAAAATTAAAACCCTTCACATCATATGGAAAGAACTTGATCCACCTGCTCACCCGTGCTCTCTATATGAGTAGCATGATAATGATCATTGTCCTTGATGTGTACATGGAGAACTTGATAGTGACTAATGAGTGGGTTTGTCACTCATCAGAGTTATCAGTCACTCTAAGAAAAATGACTGACGTGGACCACACCATGGTAAAAGGGGTAAGGTTACCACCTCATTGTAACCACAAGTTAGTCTTCCCGTGATTAAAAAGATTCCTACCATATCTACTTTCGGCTATAAAGCAGCACTCCACATGTAGCGGTCCTACATGTTTGTCCTTTGTCGTTTGAAAGCTTTTGTGTTCATGAGATATTGGGGTCCACCTAGAGAATCGTTCTCATAGTGGGCATCTCTTTTCAAAGGCTTGTTTTAGGTGTCATCCTCTTATTCATGGATTTCAAATATCTTTCAATTCCTGAACATTGAAAAAGTGGTGGCTTTTCCTATATAAGGAGGGTTCATTCGCTTTGTTGGGACAAGAGAGAGTGAAGTCAGTAAGTCATTGGTAGTTGTCTAAGTGTCTGTCCGATTGTAGAAGTAGAGGAGTATACTCTTCCCAACATGGGAATTAGAAACTCAGACCTCTCTATGATCATAAGTTTGACTGTCTTAAGGTATGCCTAAGTACATTTGACATAGCTATAATAATGCCATCATCCTAGTCTAGATCTATAATGTAATGCTTCTGTAAAGAATCTATCAATATGATTATCTCTCTTCTTGTACATTGGTTATGTGTTTCTTTAAGCGAGCAATTTAAGATACGAAAAATGTATTATCCTTTCTATCTTGCATCTTATAAAATTTGCTATATTTAATTATAAACCCTAAAACTTCAAAATATAAACCCTTAAATGCTCTATTTAACTATAAACCCTAAAACTAAACTTCAAACTATAAACCCTAAAACTATGAACTATGAACTAATAGTTATATATGCTATAAAACATGCCAAGTAGAAATACAAATCTTGATGCAAGCAAGCTTGATATGAGATTGAGATTGATATAACTTTAATTAATTATTCTTTGTGTGTGTCCCTGATTTGAACATTTCTTTTAATACTTGATGTTCTTTATGACCTAGGAGTTGTTCTAAATATATGTTCTTAGATGCTCAACTTGACACTTTGGTGGGTGGACTAATCAAATAACAATCATATTTTAGGAATGTCAACTTTAAGGTGAGAGATTTAAATTTTGAAAGAGACACACTAGGTTGCATCCCAACCATGACATAATTGAAGGTGGGTAAAATGCTAGGAAAGGTGATTAGTAGGCTAAGGTGATATGTGGTGGTAGTTGGCTAATGGGTTCAAGGCTAAGTGTCAATGTATGCACCAAATAGGTTAAATTGAGTGCTAAAAAAATATTTAGAACATCTATGCAAAGTACCATAAACCATTGAAGGTGTAAACTTGTGTAAGATATAGACTTTTCTACCATAAACTACTCTATATTATATTCCAAACTAGTTCACCAATTATAGATTTTAGAGAGTTAGAATATGGCAATAATAAATGACTATAAATGCTTACTAAATTAAATTGAACAAGGAAATGAAATTAAAGAGAGAACATGCCATAAAAATTGAGGATAACTAGAGCAACATGGAGGAACACCTTGCATGTATAAAATCCACCAAAATAGAGCACTAAACTTGAATAAAAAGGTTCCCAAATCTTGAATTACAAGAATAAAATGTCTTTCTTGATCCATAATGTCACCTAAACATAGCATGTACATCAATTCCCAAGATTACTAGAAATTGAAAAAATCCCCAATAGGGAAGAGGAAGATGAAAAGGTATAAATCTAGAACACCAATAGTCACTCCTTAACAAGTTGCCAACAATTTGTAAATAATGATGTTTTCTTGTCTTGATTCCATGTACAACATAGGAAAACAAAAAACACACTCATTGTGAAGTCAATATTGACAACAAACAATGCATATATAAATGAAATTATACCTAGGAATGATGGGATTTTAGATATGAAATAAACTATACCAATTAAATAAGCCCTTATGAGGTGATACAAATAAATTAAACCATAAAATAAACCCTTATTGAAAGTTACCATAACTTTTAAATACTTTCAATGTTTACAACATCTAGGCCTAATAATTCTCCACTCCTATACTTATTTTTTCTCATAAGCTTCATCAATTCAGCTACATCAAATTCATATAGGCATCCACCTTCTCAATCATAACCCTTGTATCCTCCACTATGTCACAAAAAAAAAACTTATCACACATTAATGTGCTTAGTTTGCATGCTAAACATGTAGGGTTCTTTACAAATGTGATGTACCTAGTCTCACTAGATATCACATGGAATTTACATTGTATCCTAATTTCATCTAGTATTTAAACATAATATTTGAAGCCAAAATTCCTTCTTATAGGAATAAGTGTTTTTCATGCACTCTATCTTTATAGTTGAAAGACCAACCACTTGCCTATCTTTTTCTTAACCAACACTATGTGCCACCAACTAGGTTAAAAACATACCCACTAGTAGAAATCCTATTGGGTATATCTACTATCTAATCAAAACCCATAAATCCGGGCTATATATTTATTGTCCTTGTCAAATCAAGTCCCCTTTGTAGAAAATATAATACATTAAAGTCCGTGAATATATATGAAGACCCCCTTTGCTAGAGTCTAATTTTGTTCATAGATTGTACATTAACCTTATTAGGACTCCTACTCATTGGGAAATGTATAGTTTGGTGCAAATAATAACATATATAAAGATAAAAACTACACTCATATACTTGAGGCACATGGTTTGGGTTCTCAATTTCATATTTAGTGTTGAAGACACTACTCAAATGAAGTCACTATTCCCATAGGAATGGGAACACTCATCCTAAATTTATAAAACAAATAGTGAACATAAATCCTCTAACTTAACCAAAGTTTTATGTTAGCTCCATCTATTCTAGAATTGACATTCCTAAGATAAAATTAGCAAACTTAAAATTATTGATAAGAAACTATGATGAAATGTATATTTCAATAACCTAATCATTTGCTTATTATTTACAATTAACATGTTTTTGACATAAAGAATGGTAATAATAAAAAATCACCTATTATCTTTTAATAATCATAACATGTGATCTAATTTAGCTTTGATAAGTCCTAGGTGAACATAACATATGAATTAAAATTTTAATAACACATCTTGGGGTACTTATTTGATGTTTCAACTTGAATATTTAATGTGTCTATTAAAACTATTTTAATTTCAATATTTAAAAAAAGTAAATGTCTCAAGTCAAATGTAGTAAAAACACAGTACTCTCAACAATCAGGTCCATATTTTTTCTTGACTTGCTGTACTTGTGCATAATTTGTATTAAGCTTTCTATTCATGGATATTTTAAACTTACATTTCCAGATATTAGATTAAGTTTATTTCTAGATATTTGTTTGTAAGTTTTCAATATGGATATATTTGTGATTACATTTATAAGTTCTTGATATCGATATTTGCAAATGATTAATTAAATATTTATTTATTTTTATATTCTAATTATAAATGTAGGCGATCTTCACATTACCAAACAAACATTAGCCCCATTCTTTGTTCACCCCACAACTAATCAACCTATACTTGCAACAAAAAAAAGAATATCAATTAAGTGGTGTAGGCATGAGGCGATCTCAAGACATTTTTGGGAGTGGTGGTGGATGGTGTTTGATCACCCACCACACGCTAATTTTAAGGTACCACTATATTTTTGGATAAAATTATGGGTGGAGTTTCAATTGGGTCAAAAACCCAATTATTTTGATATTAGACCATTCTAGGGTGTTGGTGGTGGCATGCCACAACACAGGCCAGGGGCACGAATTGATCCCAATTGACCCGTTCCTACTGCTCCTATGGTTTCTCCTATTTTGCCCACAATTCTTGCACCCATTTAGCACCAGGCAGTGTTGTTGATATTAGGAACATTGAGTAGACTCTCAGGTAATCTCATTGAACAAGCTACCCACATCAGTTAAATTCAGTGGTGGAGAGCATCATGGAGGAGTCGATGCATCTCATCATAGAGCCTCACACATGTCGACGACACATTTGTGTCAAAATTGCAATCAACCGTGTTATGGTCTTGCTCCTACATCCACATCAAATGCAACTACATCAGATGTGGAGTCATACTTGGATCTACTATATTCAGATGATCATCCTACACGGGTACATGGACCACATTTTATTTTGTTTCAAGTACATAATTTGAACGTATCAAAATTTATATTTAATCATGAATTAAATATATATTGTGAACTATTTGGTGTAGATCTCAAGTCGCTCCAGGGCCTCAACATGATTTGATACACTGAGTTTTGCATCGACAGTTGTAGAGACCAGCACACCTTACGAGGTAAACTAATATATATTAACACTAAAACCATATGTATCTAGTTCTAGTTTAAATTTTCTTTGAAACCTAGATATTATATTTAAATTAACAAGTGTATAATTAAATTTAACTATATATGTATGTGAAACATTTTTGTTGTGCAGTGAGGAGGTCACGTGGCAGATTCCATGTTTGACCGACCACCTGAAGGTGTTGCTTGCAGTGTTCCTCCATCGTCATCTATTATGCCTGAGTATTCCTTGGTGTGTGTTTTCAAAAATTATACTAAATTTGTACTTTGTTTTTTTGAGTTTATATAAATTTATATATGCCCATATATGTAAAGTGCAGGATGATAGGAGTGCCATTAGGCTAGCGACTAGTTAGGATACTGATCAGGGAGAATTTCATGAGTCACCCACATATTTTCAGGTCCTAAACTTTACTAAATTTTCTATGTGCAATTTCTAGGTCTTTATATGCTATATATATGGTTACATGTTTCGGTACGTATTCTAATCTATTTCAAACTTGCTTTATTTGAATTTCTAGGAATTAGCAACTTAGACTTTTGGTCTAGAATTTGAAACAACTATACCACTTGGACAACAAAATGTGGGAGGAGATGAGCATGATCACACGGTAATTTATGCACACTTAAAAGCCTAGATTTAAATATTTAATTTCATAATTTTATAAATTAAATCAAATTTGGATGCTAACCTAATTATTGAGTGCTTTATTTGAATATCCAGGAATTAGCAACTGAGATTTTTGGTTCAGGACCAACAACTATACGATCACCTGGGCAACATAATGTGGGAGGAGATGACCAACATCATATGGTAATTTATGCATACATTAGTCTATATTTAAATATTTAATATAAGTATTTTATAAATTAAATTAAATCAAATCAAATTAAATGAAATGAAATTTAAATTTCATATGCACATGTATGTATCATTTTTAAAAAAATTATTTGATTTCAAGTTTATTTCTCTTCAACAGCATGAGGCAGATCCATCTATTTCACGAGGAACAAAGAGGCCTCTTTCAGATTTGAACTTGAGTGATGATCCTAGGACATAGATATTTATTTCATGGACTGCATGATGCATTGTTTTTTATATGCCACCAGGACTATGACTATATATGTTGAACTTGATATTTCATGGACTTAGAGATATTTCAGTATTTCATGAACTATGATTTGTATTTATTTATATGTTGACTATGAGTAGATGTTTTAGAACATTTCATGGGTCCTACCTATATTTCAGTATTTCATGGACTTATCTCTAGATCTACATGTATATATATTATTGACTATATGCTTGTACATTTTAATATGTTAGATAGTATGTTTATGCTTTATTATTCACTTCTAGATTATATTATCAAGACATGTTAGAATCTCTAGTACATTTTTGAATTTAAAAGGAAAAACTATCTAATGTGTTTAAAATAGTTCTAGTATGTGAATATCTAATGTGTAGATAATTTTTGAATTTTGAATCTAGTATACATGACTATCAAAATGTATAAAATAGTTCTTGATAAATAATAACTTACAAAGATAGTTCGTGCTAGACCTAATAATAATAATTCCTTACATAATAGACCTAAGTTAATAATTCCCTACATAAAGTTGTCTTTAAATAGTTCTTGATAAATGATAGTACAACTTAGATAGTTCATGCTAGACCTAATAGTAATAATTCCTTACGTAATAGACTTATTAATAATTCCTTAAATAAAGTTGTTTTTAAGTAGGTTCATATTAATATTAATGTACATTCCTTTACATAATAGATTTACTAATAATTCATTAAATAAAGTTGTCTTTAAGTAGGTTCATATTAATGTTAATGTACTAATTCATTAAATAAAGTTGTCTTTAAAAGTAGGTTCATATTAATGTATTCCCTTACATGATAGACCTAATAAAATCCCTTTTAAATAAATCCAAGAATTTGAAAGAATATATTGAAGACACAAAATATCAAGATACAATGCAACTATAGTGCTCATGATGAAACATATGAGTATCTATACAATTAGCTCATAGGTCCATTATTAGTTTGACAAGACTACAAATTGATCTAGCATTTACATTATGATGAAATCTTGTAGTGGAAATCATGGAAAAATCTACTTGTAGGGTACACCTACAAAAAATAATGAATGTACAAGTAAATTAACTATATATTTACATGAGTTGATACAAATTTTAAAATAAAGGGAATAATTTAGAAGGTGAAATGAGAATGAAAGAATATATACCAAAAACACAAAACATCAAGATGCAATATGTAACTAGATATAACATGTTGAATATGAAAGATATGAGTATATATATACAATTACATAATGCATTCACTTTTAGTTGAAGACTACAAAATTGACCTCACAAATTTGTATGGTGAAAACTTCTATTCACAATCATGGAAAAATCTACTTGTAGGGTACACCTGCAAAAAATAATGAATGTACAAGTAAATGAGAATGAAAGAATATACCAAAAACATAAAAAATTGATCCAATATGTAACTAGATAACACAAAGTATGGCTTAAGGGGATGTAAGAGGATGGATTAAGGGGAACTAAGAGGATGTCTTAAGGGGCTACTGTTATCACCTAAATATGCACCCAGACTAATTTGCAGAAATTAGTCTATTTGATGAAACATGGGAAGACCTCTAAAGTTGTGGGTCACCTTATAGGTAGAGGTCAACCTCCGGAGAAGGCCGGCTTCCTAACTTTGTATCCCCTAAAACTTTACTATTCTATGACTTTTACAAGGAAAAGAGTAAGAAAACTTTGTTCTACAACTGAAACTTAACTCTAAGGGTGATACACCTATCTTAAATGAGGAACATGAAAATAATAGCCCAAACACTTGATAATGTGATTGAAATAACTTTTGCACAACCTATCAGTTATACCTCTGCATAAATATTTCACAAACAGGTCTATAGTTGCAGAAATTTTAAGAGAATAGTAATTTCACACTTAATCTTAATGCATATCTAGACACAACTTGTAACCTACATAAGTACTTTCTGTAAAAAGGCTCTTTTCCAAGACAAAATTAAGAGGAAATAAACTTACTTCACAGTTAACTCCATCAAATCAGATAATGAACACAAAATGTATAAGATAGATAGGCACAACTTCCAATCAACGATCTCCAAGATTCTCTCTATATATCATATCAAGTAAACTGGTAGCATGAGTTACAAATCTTGCCAGAATCTAGAGCAAGGATAAAAAAAAAATCACAAGTCTCTGCAAGTAGCATAATCAGAACTAACTCCAATGAGTCAATCAAAAGTGACTATATCCATCTAAGTGTTTTCCACCAAATCAGGAAAACTCAATTGATTTGGGTCGAATGCCCAGAAAAAGCCTCAAATGTAGGGCCTAAAACTTCTCCAAACATGCCCAAACTACAAGAAAGAGTCCATTAGGACTTAATCAAACATTATGGCTCATGAGAAAAAGTCTAAAAAGGACTCTAAAAGACAATAAAGCCCTCCTAGATACTCTCCAAGTAGTCAAGACAACTACTAACTGTCAACATGACCTAGTCAATCTCATCTCATTTGGCAACAAACAAATGGCTATAACCATGGCATGTGTTTGCCACATCTCCACAATCCCAACTATATCTTCTCAAAGATAATAAAAACTCTCAACACACTCCCTTACCCTCTCTCTTGCAATAAAAGATAACCATAACCTTCAAGAGATTTATAAAATCATCACCTTGAGGCTATTGTTTTACATCGTATAGTGTTTGCAAGGAAAATTAATTACAAGGTAAATGGCATGAAGTGCTCAGCCCAATATATGAAAGAAAACTCAACATAAATTAAAGCCACCTTGTGGCACATCCCTAAGGATCACATTTTGCAATGTTTTGGACCACGGGCTATTTCAAAGATATGCAATGAAAAATAAAAAATGCTAAAGGAAAATGCCCATCAGGCACTTTAGGCTTTGAAACCCTAATGGACAAAAAGCAATTTTGGAACCTCATTTTGCATTCTTGTCTTCTTGAAAAGTTACTCTATTGTTTTCTTTCCGCTGACATGAGAGTTTGTTGTTCGGGCTTCCTGTAGAGGGTTTCTATGTCTTCTCACCAGTATCTTTGACTTTTTCCACTCCAAACGCTGAGGTAAGTTCAAATGAGCTCATTTTCTAGAAAATACTGCAAAATTAATGATTTTCCTGTGATTTCTTGTAGCTTCTAACCACTGTACATGCTATAAAACTTTCATTTTGTAAGGCTGTCTCTTTCTAAGGTATGGCAAAAATGTATTTTCTGTATCTGCTGTTATTTTTCTGTCTCTTCAGTTAGGTTTTTAGGAAAATAATAAACCCTTACCATATACTGAATGGCCATGGTCAGAACTGCTCATTCTCTTCTCGCACTGCAACGATAAGACATTTTGTAACTAAAGTATAAGGGTTTCCTGTAGGTGATTTTTGCTATTTTTTCCACTGCCTTATTACCATTTTTTTGTGATGAACACTTGGTATTGTCATTGCATATGTTAAAAGCTTCATTCTTTTGTTCTCTGTATGAGGCATTCTGTAGAGGGTTTCCTATAGGTTTCTGTCTGAGGCTTCTCTTCAACTATAACCCTAGCTAGGGTTTGTAGCTAGTATATCTCTTTGGTAGCCTTTATACTGACTGTTGAGCTATTTTTACCCTATCTCCAGACATGTATCGACCCCATTATCATAGTGGTGGCTGCCAATACTTTCATTCTCAGGGGTACTGCAGATGGCTCTAGCTTTTCATTATTCCTGCACTGAATTCCAAAACAATAGCTACAGGTCTTCTAGCTTCCTTTCAACTGAAACCCTAGCTAGGGTTACAGTTGATACCTGCATGAATGCCTCTTTACCTTGTAATATGACTAATGTATCTTTACATTTTTCATTTCTACTTGATGGTTTCTGACAGTCATTAGATGGAAAATCTTAAAGTAACTGCTACTTTACGACAATTAACACTATTTTAGTTTTAGCCTTATGCTGTCTTTCTCTGTAGCTGTTCTATTGAAACTCTGCCTTCACTCTATATACATACCCTTTCATGGGTTCTTCTGTAATGTTTGACTGTCACCATGTCCTTCATGTTTTCAATGTTGGACTATCCTTGTGCCTCCATAACAGAGATGACTATAGAATTTGTTATTTGACTGTCTCTTGACACTTTTTGATAGCTCTAGCATGTCTTGACTGTTATCATGCTTGTCAAGACCCTTGCTCACTGACTTATTTGATGATTTGTTCTTTTGCTTCATAAGCTGCTCTTGACAGTTCTCTTCTATTATGCTATTGGAATAAACACCTTCCCTTTGACTTGTTTGTTGTCTGCATGCTAATGACATTCCCATACAGTCTAAAAATTTCTTACGATTCTGACATGAATTTTCGATCTCAATGAAATGGCAGGGGTTTTAGGGCTTTAGACATCATGCATTGTTTATTTCTACTTGATCTTTATATGCCTTTGCTCTCATTGGTCTTCTGTTCTATTCATTTGATTGTAACCCCTCATATAAATTTGTTGTTCTTCCTCTAAGAAAAATACTTGACAAAGGTGTGTCTATCACCATCCAAATTGAAATATTTGATATTGGTACCTCATTCTTCTTGTGCAATAAAGACTCATAGTGCCTATGCAGGATTTGATGAAGAATAAGTTTATGCATGCTATCTCTTTATAACTGTCAAACCCTTTTTATTTGACTGTCCTCTCTGTCTTCGTAAGACTGTGTTCTCTCTTCAAGGTATGAGAGCCTAGTGATGTTCTCTCTGTTTTGACAAGGAATGCTCTTTTAATTCCTTGGCAGAGCCTAGTGACAAAGACTATTGTTCTTTATTAGCTCTTCCCATCTTGTACATTGTTGCTCTCTATCAGCTGCTCCCTGAGGCTCTTTCACTGTATATAGCTGATGACAAGCTTATTCTTACTCCTGATAAGGTACAAGAACATTAACAAAAACCTTTTCTAATCCTTAATGGATCTCTAATAGGCCCCTGTATATTTTGATCTTCTTGTAACTTCATGAAGACTATGGCATTCATGCTTCAGGATTTTCTTCTTCTAGCATTCAAAGATAACTATAAGAATTTCATTGATGACTATTTTCCTTTTCATGACCCTTTTTAAACTCACTGCCCTCTAATAGTCTCCATTCTTAATAAAGTCTTTTCCTTACCTTAACTATCTTTTACAAAGCCTTCTATACTGTCACTGTGCATGATCAATGAAATGATGTATCTTTTGACAACTATGAAAATTTGTGGTAAATATGTCTATCATCCCATGCTGACTCTGTAAATAAGGTGCATTTCCTTAAGCTCAACCTTCAATGATACTCATAGCTCCAACAATCTTTGTCAATAGTATATGTTTCTGATAGTCCTCTTGACTATCTTCAAGGCTGGGTTGTCTTTGTGCTCTCATAACAAAGATGAATATAATATATGTTGTTTGATTGTCTTTGTTCTCATTTTTTGACAGTCCTCTGTTGACTACATGACTATGCCTTAAGATAGTTCCTCAAGTGACTGTCTCTTGCATCTGGTAACTATCCTTCATTGAAACTCTTTCATCACACAGTCTATCTTAGTACTACTCTCTGTACTGACTATGGATAGCTCTGACAGCAATGGCAATCATCTAGTATGTGACTGTCTTCTTTTCTATGTAGCAAGCAGATGACTGTACCTTGATCATTTGGTAGCTCTGGTCTTGTACGAATCTTTTCCATAAGCTGTAACTTCTATGTAGCAATGAATGGTATCTTCTTTATGCTCATCTACATTAATGACTTGACTGTCCTGAAATGCATACTGTCTTTGACTGAGATCTTCTACAATGTCTATGAGCTGGGCTCAACCCTTGTGGGAGCCACATTTTCTCCACTCATAATGTAACCTGATGAATCAAACAGAAATCTAATTACACCTGTATTTGCACATGAAGCAAACTTGTTAATAAAAACAAGTGCATACCCTGGATGCATTAGATAACTTTAGTAGTTTTCTGGTACATTTAAGGTATGCATGACTGATTTTATGCATCTTGTTGGTAAGCCTATACATGCATAATGAATGCGTATATAATGAATGTAATCAGTAATTGCTTAGAGAAACATTGCTCTAACACCTTATCTCATCTTTTGCAGGGAAACATGACAACGAACCAAGGAAACTCAAGTCAATAGCACAACCAACCAGACAGACCAGTCATTCAGGCAATGACTAGTTACCCTCATTCTATACTCCTTTATTTACTTTCATTACTTATTCATGTATATGCTTTTCTCAATTTGTTTTGAAAAAGCGAAAGCTAATCTCACAGCTTGTGTGAGACAATGGATATTTTTTCATTCAATAAAGATTACTTTTCTCTGTTATATGCACTTGTGTCAATGCAATAATCCATTACAATTTTTTGTAATTCTTTTTCTAATTTTGCTTATACAATTGAATGTAACATTGGAAAGTATAAAAAATGAATCTCACTTCCCTATTTAAAACAATGGGCTCTACCTGATTGAGCTGTAGTAAAAATCTGGGTAACAGATACATAAGAGGATGGCTTAAGTGGAGCTAAGAAGATGAATTAAGGGGATGTACAAGTGGATGGCTTTAGAGGATGGATGATAAATATATGAGTATATATACAATTACTTAATGCATTCACTTTTAGTTGAAGACTATAAAATTGACCTCACAAATTTGTATGGTGAAAACTTCTATTCACAATCATTCAAATATCTACTTATAAGGTACACCTACAAAAATAATGTTCAAATGTACAAGTAAATTAACTATATATTTACATGAGTTGATACAAATTTTAAGATAAAGGGAATAATATAGAAGGTGAAATGAGAATGAAATAATATATACCAAAATTGTTAGGATTAAGGTGCCATCAATCTTGTGAATCCTATGTAATTAATCACTCCTAATATTGTTTGTAAATCATCCATAAGGGATGAAAGGTTTCACCAGCAGCGGTCTTGTTTCAACTACATGTTTATATCTAGTCCTCGACACTCATTTGCCTGTGATGGGGGGTCCCAGAGTGATGCAGGAGCATCCACGGTCAATGGCAATCTTGCATCACCAAAAATATTGTTATTTTAATTTGGTTTATTTTCAATAAGGTTTGTGAGCTTTGGGAAATAATATTTTAATTTGCAACAAATGTAATTTCTCTTGGGTGCAATTTTAAATGTAATTTTGGTGGGATTTGATTGATTTTGTCATAAGTGGGGCTGCCAAGAATCTTGGAATTAATGACATCTATTATTACAACCGTTATAGTTGTAAGGAATCTGTAAGTTGTCATAACAACCCAAAATTGATTGGGCAAATGCTAGGTGTCCATGTGAAGGTGGATTACACAAGATTTAATTTTTATTATTTTCAAATTGTAACTTCCAAGAAGGGTGTGGATTTCCAAGAGGTGGGGCCAGAAGCTTTGCATGTTGTTGCATGTCTGGGTCGTTATTATGAAACCCAGTCTCGATAAAATGGGAATAAATTTCTCATTTATTATTGAAATTAATAAATTTAAAATGTTCTAGAAAGCTAGAAAGAAGATGCACAAAACCCAGAAATTGTTTTAGAAAATACTAAAAATTGAGGGAGCGATGACAGGTTGGAAGTGACAGGTTTTTATTGATGGTTTGTAGAGGTTGTTTTGAGAAACCAGTAGTGGTTTCTTCTCAGGAAAGATATACATATTGAGGATTTCTCATTTGTAAGGAAAGGGCTTTTGGATGAAGATATTTGCATAGCCAGATGCTACCAGTATGAGTCCAGATTGATGAAGATAAAAATTTGTTGCAAGTGTGGATTGTATCTCTCAGAAGCTCATATGCTTCCATATTTTGTAATGAAATTTTAGATTGAATAAATATTATTGTGCATATTTCTCTTCTTCTATTTGTTGTTCCATTTTATTTTCAGCCTTCTTTTAGAGGCTTGTGAAGTGTTGTGTTGCAGATTTCTAAGGGAGAGTATTCCTTGCATCACAGAGGGGTTTCCCCCTTGCGAGGGGTCCGAGGGGATCATCCTCTCGGCGGGGTGTGTCTGGGGGCCACGTACCTCAGTGAGGGTTTGGGGGCAATGCTCCCAAAACCACATTGTATTTATATTTTATCATTGTAAATCTAGACCGTTCATCATTAGGTCATAGATCTGACGATCGATATTATGTCAGTTTTCTTTCCTTAGAAGGCAACCCCCTTTTATAAAGATATTATAGTACTTTTTTATTAGATTTGAGAGTAACAGGAGTAACAGGTGCCGCTAGATTGAAGACTGGAGAAGAGAGGAAGTAGATGTATTGTAATCTCATATTTGAAGAAAATACAACTTGGAGCCTCTTTTCTTGGTGGAGTTTTTTACCCGAAAGGGTTTTCTCCATGTTATATGCTGTGTTATGTGTTCAGTTCTTAGTGCATATTATTTTTATATAGTGGTTTTCAATTTCTGTTGCAATCTCCATTGATTCTACATTGTATAAAGCACATAAATAAGGTTTGAATCAGATTTCTGTTGTGTGGTTTGCACCTTCATTTCTAACAAAATGTTCACAAAACATCAAGATGCAATATGTAACTCTAGATATAACATGTCAAATATGAAAGATATGAGTATATATATACAATTACCTAATGTGTTCGCTTTTAGTTGAAGACTATAAAATTGACCTCACAAATTTGTATGGTGAAAACTTCTATTCACAATCATGCAAATATCTACTTGTAGGGTACACCTGCAAAAATAATGTTCAAATGTAAAAGTAAATTAACTATATATATACATGAGTCCATGCAAATTTTAAGGTAAAGAGAATAATATAGAAGGTGAAGTGAGAATGAAAGAATATATACCAAAAACACAAAATATTGATGCAACATGTAACTAGATAACATGTTGAATATGAAATATACAAGTATATATACAATTACCTAATGTGTTCACTTTTAGTTGAAGACTACAAAATTGACCTCACATATTTGTATGGTGAAAACTTCTATTGACAATCATGCAAATATCTACTTGTAGGGTACACCTACAAAAATAATGTTCAAATGTACAAGTAAATTAACTATATATATACATGAGTCCATACAATTTTTAAGATAAAAAAGGAATAATATAGAAGGTGAAATGAGAATGAAAGAATATATATACCAAAAACACCAAACATTGATGCAATATGTAACTAGATAACACAAATGATGGCTTAAGGGGATGTAAGAGGATGTCTTAAGGGGAGCTAAGAGGATGTCTTAAGGGGATACATAAGAGGATGGCTTTAGGGGATGTAAGAGGATGGCTTAAGGGAAGATACACTAGTCAGTACAAATTATAAGATAAAAGGATGGCTTAAGGGGATGCAAGAGGATGACTTAAGGGGAGCTAAGAGGATGACTTAATAGGATGTAAGAGGATGGCTTAAGGGGATGTAAGAGAGGTGGTGTAAGGGGAAATACACAAGCAAATACAAATTATAAGATTAACATTTTCACGATTTTAATCATAGTGATTAACCTAGCCACTCAAACTATGTGTCATGTGAGAAAATTAGTTCTATATTTGTATGCACCTAAAAATGACATAGCTCTATCTAATTAAATATTCTTAATATTTATTTCAGTTTAATTCCTTTATTAATAAATAAACAAATCAATTTATTTATCTGATTCACATTCCTCCACAAAATTAAATAAAATCATTTATTTAATTGAAACCTTCATATTCCTCCAAATTAAATAAATTTATTTATTTAATTAAAATCCTCCAAGTTCTTCAGGCGGGGGCCTTGGCTAGATTGGCTAAGTAATTCCGTTATGGTAAAGATGGTCACGAGGTCCAGTCCCCCCCATCCCCATGGTATCAGAGGGCGTGTCATGCCAGCGTCACCGGTCACGTGAAAAAAAGTTTACTAGGCACCAAAAAAAAAGAATCCTCCAAGTTCTTCTAAATTAAATAATACCAATTATTTAATTGATTCTTCCAAAATTCCCCTAAGTTAAATAATATCAAATTATTTAATTACCTCTTCTAAATTCTAAAGTCATTCTAAATTAAATAATGTTCAATTATTTAATTAATTCTTCTCATCCTCTATATTTAAATAAATCAAAACATTTATTTAGATTGTCTATTTCCTCTTGAAAATGGATTAACACCAAAATTAATCCATGTAAATCCATGTGCACACTTAATTAAATATTTTAATAATTAATTATTTGTTTCCTCACACGTCCTATTTGTCCTCCACTTCAAATTAGTTAACTAATCAATCATTTCACTTAACTGATTAGTCTATTCTGTTAACTGATCAGTCCACTCAGTTAACTCCTTAATCTATTTCTATTAACTCCCCTAATGCATGAAAGGCCAGGACACTTGTCCTCTTCCTATTCGCGCACATCTCTCAAATCTTCTCAACCATTGATCCTCTTGTTCATTCTACACCGTTGATCTTCTCTCTCTCAAACCTATAAATACAGCCCCTATTCTTCCATTTCAATCATCCAAGCATCTAGTAAACTTACTCCGCATGAATCACAGCGCACCTTTGGCACCAACACCATCTCCATAGCTTGCGATCACCATTTTTATTGTATTGAAGATCCTCTTCATTACAAGAACTATCATAGTTGTTTCTCTATTGTCATCTTGAAGAACAAAGCAAGGAAGTGTGCTTTCTGAGGGTTTCATTCACACGAAAGATCAATTTGAGATTAGGCAACCAATGGAAGCTTTGAAGTAACAAGGTTTGTGAGGTATTGTTCTTTGTTTTGAATCTTATTTATTTCCATTTTCATTGAGTTATTGGGTTATTATTGATCATTGATATTATTCCACATTTTCCCATAACAATATTTATAAGAAATTGTTTAAGGGTAGGTAAGAGGATGGCTTAATACAACTATATTAACTATCGATAAAATATATACAACTATATACATACCTGGAAATTTATTCCATTCTACCATCTGTATTCTCTCTTTTTTGTAATGCATCTATAATTGACTCATGTTCTTCCATAAAAAGTGTCCATAACTGTTTATTAGCAAATCTCCCTTGATATCTGACTAGTTTTATATTTGTTGCCACAACCAAATGTGAGTAGTGTATGATCTTCTTATGTCTTTTATAATCTTCAAATGTAGGCAAACCATTCATTTTTATTAGATATTTTTGTAGCCTGGTGCCAAAAACAACCACATAACCTATTGGATATTGTTATGTCGAAAAAATGCACCCTTGGGGGATTTTTCCTATTAAGGTTTAGCTCCCAGGTCCTTAGATTGCATTTAGAGCATCTTGCATGATAATTCAGACTCTCAATGAGAAAACCCTTGGGTCTTGTGGCAAATAGGACCTAGGGGTGCTAATTTAATGATTCCGGAACAAAGATAGGGGGTGGACAAGGGCGCTAGCGCCCTAGTCCAGCCCTATTTTGGGTCTGCCCTAAATTCAAATGCCAGGTTTATGACCATTATTTAGTTTCAAGGATGACATCATAAGTTTCAATTACAAAATTCTTGGCAGGAATCTTAGTAGTTGCATATATAATCATGTGTAGGTTATCATTTAGAAACTAGAGAGAAGATATCTAGAAGATGTTTATGATTGTGAGATATTAGCGTACTTGTGATCTTCATTATGTTGCAGAGCATAGTATTGTTATTGTGTTTGTTGTTGTAGTTTGGATTTCATCTTCTCCTCATGGCATTGAAGAACATCTTCCTTCCATGAGAACTTCATCATCAGGGTGACATCTATTGTGTTTTATCATCATTATAATTTGGATTTTTTCCTCTATCCCACAAGGATACGCACTCTCTCTCTGACAACGGTGTTCAGTAGACTTGAATGTCTCTCTGGGGCTTGATTGAGGCAAGCTTTTAAACACCACAACCCCCTCCCACACTCCTTGTGATTGCAGGTTACAGAACTGGATTTGGAGAAAGTGGAGTTGCAGGGAACAAGTGGACACTGTGGAGATTCCAGATCCCGAAGGAGGAGTCTGCTTGGACTAGGGCACCATCAACATTATCCTCTGCATCTAAAGCCACAAAAACAAACTGGACAATGATAATCAGGGTTTGCAGAGCTTCCAGCATTCAGCAGAAGATCCCTTAGTGGACTAGGGCACCATCAACATTGTCCTCCACATTTACATTGCTAAAAACTAAAGATATAGCAGAAATCAGTGTCGGAAGGAGATCGAGATCCCATAGAAAAAGAAGCACATTAGACTTGGGCGCTATCACCATTGTCCTTGACATTTCTGTTCTCTAGACTACAAAAAATAGTGAGTTAAGGTTCTTTGCCCTTTGCCTAATTCCAGTAGCATTTGTCATAATTTACAGATTTACTTACTGATTTCCTCAAATTAGGGTTACAAGAGCATAAAAGTATTAATTAGCGACATTGTGTGATAAATTTTAAATTTCCCAACAAAACTAAGTGGCAACCCAATCTGATAGATGACTCTCCTCTCGATAGGAGAAGCACTCAGTTGAAAAACCCTTGGAATGTTTAGTGGAAAGGAGGATTCAAACTAAAACCCCCATACAAACAACCCCACCCTCTTTTCCATATCAAACATTTTGGTGAACCCATGTTTTTAAACTTTTTGGCACTTTGCTAACTATTTTTTCATAGATTTGCATTCATTCATTCTATTGCATTTGAAAAAGTACAAAAAAATTGACAAAATTTAAAAAATTCAAAAAATTGGCATATTAGACTTGCATTTTTGTAAAAATTGAATTAATTGGCATCTAATTTAAATCAATTTCTGTTATTTGTATTAGATCTGATACAAAATACAGAAATTCATTATCTACAATTTATTTTCATTACATTTGTAAGCTTGATTTGTTAGAAATTGCTTGAAATTTTGCATTTTTCATGAAAACCTAGTTTTGTATGAGCTAGGGTTGTAGTCAAAATCTTGTTTCAAATTTTACTACCTTGTTAAAACACTCATTAGGCCTAATTTCTAAATGTAGTGTTGCATCATAGTGGCCTCCTTGCGAAATTTCATGTCTAGGGCTTGAAAACTTGCATTTTTCACTAGATTTGGCCTTATCGTCTTGTTAGATTTGCACTCCAGGCATGTTGTAAGGGATTTTTCTGGATGAATTATCTGTTATTAAGGTTATTATATTCTTCTCCTTCTAAATTTCCTTACAACACCCTTTCTTTTGGGCCTTTGCATTGAAATTTTGTGAAAATTTGCATGTTTTGTTATTTTTGCACTAGGGTTTGATCTAGAGTGGCACTATAGGCGTGTTGTAACAGATTTTTTGGCATTAGGTGGCTGTTATTACTGTTATGAGTTTCTGACCATCTTCATTTTCCTTATAATGCCCATTGCCCTACTCTTTTGCATTGAGATTTGGTGAAAAATCGCATATTTTGGCCTATTTTCACTAGGTTTTGGCTTATCGACTCTCTAGAGTTGCTTCAAAAGTGTGTTGTGAAAGATATTTTTGCATTAGTGGACTATTATTAGGCATATAATTTTCTATCCCTCTTGAAAATATTCACAACACCTCTTCTTTCACTTGTTTGCATTGAAAAAGAAGTTGAAAAATCAAGCATTTTTGCCCTAAAACATATCTTGCTCCTAGGGTTTATTCTATTAGTTTGTGCATGTTGTTGCATGAGTATTATAACTCACCACCCTAATAGAAATATCCCTTTAAGAAGAATCATGCGACTCATGGGATTTAGTGCTTTTGAAGAAATCGGTATTCCTACCTCTGAAAATCCATTGAACACCTTTACAAAAGGATCTAGACATAAACATTGCAAGATACTATACCTATCACAAATACAATGGAAGAGAAAAATTTTCATGATGTTGATGATACTATTAAGGTGATTGCATAGGTATTTGACAAACAAATAGATAAACTTGACAAAGAGTTAGCCGATTTCCAAGCATTTATGGAAAATGAGAGGATAGCTGAAGAAGCTATTCCTGCAATTTGAATAACATAAGAGAATTGATAAAAGAAGGACAAGATGGTGTTAACGTGATCCATGTTTTATCACATATTGTACAAACCAATATTATTCCTATGACTGAATGTGCAAAAGTGATAAATAACACTTCGACACCATCTCATATGCAAGTATCGGTACCTATACCGACCGCTGGAATATCTACATTTACATCGAATATTTTGACAACTAATGCAAATGCTTGTAGTAATGCTACCACTGGTATTGGAGTATCTAATGGCACTAATTCACAAAATTGTAGAGCTATCAGATTCAACTATCAAAACCTTGCCCCTAGGGTGTCTTCATGTCACTCTCAACCACCAATTCAATCCGCTTATTCTCAACCATTCTCCACCTATTGCTCTGTCCAACCACCACTCAACCATTCGCAACCTCCACTTGTCACTACCCATGCTCAATCTCCTCCACACTTTGGTTCCAATTCCTCACCACAAACTGCATCTCCTAATGATGCCATCCTAAACTAACTTTTGCAAGGCATGACCTCTTTACAACAAAAAGTGACAAGCTTGTCAAATGCTTCACAACCTAATATACCAACTTACGATGCTCGTAATCCCTTATCCTATACAATCTTGAGAACTCCTATGCTTGAGAAGTTTGAACTCCTCGCTTTAAAAAATATGGTGGAAAAGGTGATCCTAATACTCATGTGGTGGCGTTTACAGCTATGTGTAGTGATTTCTACTTTGAAGAAGACTTGTTAGCAAAGCTTTTCCCATGATCTCTCAAAGATACTGCTTTAGAATGGTTTTGCTCCTTAGCTCCGAATTCAATACATTCTTTTTCACAGTTAATTGATCAATTTCTACAACATTTTCAAGCAAACATCAGACCCCAAGTCTCTCTGATTGATTTGGTTCATTGCAAGCAAGGTCCGAAAGAGAAGTTGACTAAGTTTATTAGCTAGTATCAAGGACTTTATGCACAAATTCAATATTAGATGAAAGATGACGATGTTCATAAGATATTTATAACAAATTTGTAGCCTAACATCCATGATAAGATCCTCTTGATGAAGTATAACTCTTTTCAACACCTATGTACTACCCTTCACGACAACCAACTTTCTTCTAGTCAGTATGAAAATCAAAACTCGTCAGCTCAATTTGGTCAATCCGAGGGTGGGTCATCATAAAATAACTTTAAGAGGAATAATAAGAGTTTCATCAAGGTTAATGGACCAAATAACTTTTCTCAAGTGTCTGCTATCACTAATCTGAAGAAGGCACCGTAATAGCAAAGAAAGTTCACTCCGATATCTGAGTCCTATCATTCTATCATGAATCAAGCTCTGAGTAATAATCTCTTGGAGCTTCCCCTGATTAAACCAGTGGATCCTAACAAAATGCAAGGACCTTATTTCGATGCTAATGCCTTTTGTCACTATCATCGGACACAAGGACATGATATTGAATGATCTGTATGTGTCTTAAACATGAAATACAAGACCTCATCAACTTGAATGTTATATAGGTATTTGGTGTGAATGATAATGGGAATTAGTCAGTTTCTCCATCAAATCTGATTTTACAAATCTTTACTAATCCCTTCCCTAAGCATACCAATAACAATTTGATGGAACAAAACACATTAGAGATAGAAGAGGACTATTTAGATTATGATGAGATAATTGCTACAATTGAAGTGGATAAGGAAAATACTCAAGTATCACCTTCGAGGAAAAGGTATCTACTCTAAAGTTCCTCCTTCGTTATCCATTTAGGGATCGAGAGAGAATCAACATATACCAAAAAGACAAATGGAAAAACTGAAGCAAGAGATTATGACAATAGAAAAGGTTGAGACAGTACAAGATAATCCTTGTCGTTATGATAGACAGAACCAACAGAACAAGAGAAATAAAAATTGGAAACAAGCAAGACGATTATCATCAGTTGGAAATAACAGTGGTTCTCCTCCTGACAAGCAACAAAAGATTTCACATAAACAAGTGTTGAGAAAGTACCGCATGGACTCTCTAATAACAAGCAACAACCTAATAAGAACCACTCAAGATTCTCATAAAACTTGATGGAGT
Source organism: Cunninghamia lanceolata (assembly GCA_027924645.1). Lineage (NCBI taxonomy): Eukaryota > Viridiplantae > Streptophyta > Pinopsida > Cupressales > Cupressaceae > Cunninghamia > Cunninghamia lanceolata. Next base: position 5,511,288 of record BSBN01000524.1, read on the forward strand.
ACCTCTCCAAGAGGTTTGCAGGTTCTAAAATTTAGTACAATAGTACTACAGGTAAGTATCTCTAACCCTTTATCTCTCGTGGTGTGTTTCCCCTGTGATGTGTTATGTGTTGTTAGGCCTCCTAGGATGACCCTTGATTCTCTTGTAAAGTCAGGGATACTAGGAGACTGCCTCTGTTGTGACCTTCTATTTGTATCATCATTCTTCTATATTTCAAGCTCTCCTCTGATTTCATTGTTGTGTGTTGTGTCTTATAGACATAGCGTTGCGGTTGGTGACTTGGGGGCACCCTCCTATGTGACTATCCCTAAGGCACATGTTCTCCTCTCTGATTTATTATTTACCTTCCTCTAGTGTTTCCATCTAACTGGCGGATGACCAAAAACATATTATATTGATGCAGATCTAGTGTCCCTTTAGCAACTAATCAAAAAATGGACCTAGTCCATATATGACGATGGGGTTGTAACATATTATCTGACGCTTGGCTAGTGGAATCACTTCGTGTGATTTCTCTATCTTGATGTTGATGTTGATGTTATCTTATCTTGCTAACAACACTTTAACAATACTGCTACTCTATGCACTTTGTTTATCATCAATATATCACCTTGCTTGGCTCTTTCATGTAGTTGATCATATGCATTGTTGTTTATTATGATTATTTGGACGCTAACACTTTTCTTTGCACATTCGGCCATCGTAAAGTACATGTCACATCTGGGGGGCATGGGCTTTGCGAGAGCTCGTGTTCCCTTGTGTGTTTTCTTCCTACCTTAACGTGCTTGATATCGATATGTGATATCAACCACCTTAAGCTGGGGGCATATATAAGGTAAGCTTTATGCTTTAGATGATAGTAAAGCGTGCTTGAACAATCTGAAAATAAATCACAATCATTGAAGCCCTCATCATGAGGTGGGGATATTGCATCCCTTTTCTATCTTAAGCCCTCATCATGAGGTGGGGATGGTGTATTTCTCGGAGAGATTGCATTATCCTGTCATTTTCAAAAGTCCTCATCGCGAGGCGGGGAGCGGTTCTGTGACTAACTCAACCCTTAAGCATGTTTTTAGTGATTATTGTGGTGAAGCCCAATCATCGGTGTGTGCATGTAATGTGCTTGAGATGGTGATGAACCTAGCAATAGTTTCACTCCATCACTTGTCTACCGTGTTTTCTCCGTGTCTTCCATGTGTGTGTGTATGGTGTGCTTGTTCTCAAATTGCAAGACTGGTGGCGATGAGATCCTCTACACTTTGGGATTTGTTTGGCGTGTTTGTTCTCAAGGTGCAAGACTAGTGGTGATGAGCTCCTCTACTCCTTGGGATTTTATTTGGCATGTCTGTTCTCAAAAAGTGCAAGACCGGTGGTGAATAGCTCCTCTACACTTTTTGGGATTTGTTTGTTTACTTTCCTTGTACTTGCATTTGCATTTCATATGGGAAAATAAAAAAGAAAATAATCACTGCATTCATTGTATTCCCTGTGCTCTGCATGTCTTCAATGCTATATTCTCCGTGTTTTGTGAGATTGTAATTGTCTTCTCTATGTTTTGTGTGCTTGCTATTGTCTTCAATGTGTTTGGCATGTCTTCTTCGTGCCTGGCATGTTTGTTGTGTTTGTTGACCTTACTTTAATGCATGTATTGGCCTTGCATTTATACATACATTAAAGTGGGGGCTAAATGTTATGTCAGAAAAATGCACCCTTGGGGGCTTTTTCCTATTAAGGTTTAGCTCTCGGGTCCTTAGATTGCATTTAGAGCATCTTGCATGATAATTCAGACTCCTGATGAGAAAACCCTTGGGTCTTGTGGCAAATAGGACCTTGGGGGTGCTAATTTAATGATTTCAGAACAAAGACAGGGGGTGGAAAAGGGCGCTAGCACCCTAGTCCAACCCTATTTTGGGTCTTCCCTAAATTCAAATGTTGGGTTTGTGACCATTATTTGGTTTCCATGCTGACATCATAAGTTTAATTACGAAATTCTTGACAGGAATCTTAGTAGTTGCATATATAAGCATGTGTAGGTTATCATTTATAAACTAGAGAGAAGATATCTAGAAGATGTTTATGATTGTGATCTATTGGCATACTTGTGATTTTCATTGTGTTGCAGAGCATAGCATTGTTATTGTGTTTGTTGTTGCAGGTTGGATTTTATCTTCTACTCATGGCATTGAAGAGCATCTTCCTTCCATGAGAGCTTCATCATCAAGGTGACATCTATTGTGTTTTATCATCATTATCATTTGGATTTTTGCCTCTATCCCACAAGGATACACACTCTCTCTTTGACAACAGTGTTTGAAAGACTTGAATGTCTCTCTAGGGCTTGACTGAGGCAAGCCTCTAAATACCACAACCCCTTCCCATACTCATGATTGCAGGTTACAGGTACTGGATCTGGAGAAAGTGGAGTTGCAGGGAACAAGTGGACATTGTGGAGATTCTAGATCCTGAAGGAGGAGCCTGCTTGGACTAGGGTGCCATCAACATTATCCTCCACATCTGATGCCACAAAAATAGACTTGACAATGATAATCAGGGTTTGCAGAGCTTCCAACATCCAGCAGAAGATCCCTCAGTGGACTAGGGTGCCATCAACATTGTCCTTCGCATTTACATTGCCAAAAACTGAAGATATAGCAGAAATTAATGTCGGAAGGAGATCAGGATTCCACAGAAAAAGCAACACATTAGACTTGGGTGCCATCACCATTGTCCCCGACATTTCCATTCTCTGGACTATGAAAAATAGTGAGTTAAGTTTCTCTACCCTTTGCCTAATTCCAGTAGCATTTGTCATACAATTTGTAGATTTACTTACTAATTTTGTCAAATTAGGGTTTCAAGAGCATAAAAGTATTAATTAGCAACATTGTGTGATAACTTTTGAATTTCCCAGCAAAACCAAGTGGCAATCCAATCTGATAGATGGCTCTCCTCTCAATAGGAGAAGCACTCGGTTGAAAAGCCCTTGGAATGTTTAGTGGAAAGGAGGATTCAAACTAATACCCCCATACAAACAACCCCACCCTCTTTTCCATATCAAATAGATACTCATAGTTATCATCATCTACTCTAGGAAGTAACAAATTTTGTTTTGTCTCAACACATCGAGCCAGCCAATACTCGGTTTCCTCTTCATTGCTCTCAGGTGCAACAACAACATGCACATGTCCTGCAAAAAAAATATTTAATTCAATAAAGTGTGACATGTATATAAATCACATAAATATGTACATGCATACATATATAATTAATTATATAGATTACAAAAAAATGTAATAAAAAATATTGAAAATTAAAGTACCTTCTTGTACAAGGTCTAAAACATGATCATAGTCATTTGATGCAAACACTTGATTTAGCTAAAGTTGCATAACCAAAGAGTGAAACACAATAAAAGACCTCACAATGCAAACCTTGATGCCATAAAGGGATTATCTCAAGATTGATGTTGTGGCTGAAGTAGAAACATGATTGCTCACTTGGACAACATAACCTTGTATTTCAAGAGGACTTAGAAAAGATTATGGAATGTTCCATTTATAGATTTGGATGAGAGGTAGTGGATGGATGAGATTAGATCTTGAAGATGAAGGGCTAGGGTTGATTGAGAGCCAAGAGTGATTGGCACACATGACTAGGTCCATGATTAAAGGGATTTGGATGGTGAGGATTTTTTAGATTTGAATGGTGGGATGAGATTGAAAAGAAGTTTTTTGGAGCCATGTGCAAGATTGACTTGGTTAATTTAGATTTGCGAATGTGCAAATGATTAATTAGTTGATTAAATTAGGTTATTTAATCAACTAAGGATTGAGGGGGATTTTAAGATAAATTAAATAAATATCATGTATGCATTTAATTTTTGGGGAATGATGAGGGATCGCTTAATATAATTAAATAAATGTGAATTTATTTAATTAAGGCTAGGACTTTAGAAGAAGGGTTGAATTGGTTAATTAATTAAATAAATAGTCAAAATTTATTTAATTAATGTCAAAAGAAGTGTTAGATTTATTAATTAAATAAAGTGATTTACTTAATTAATATTATGATAATGATTGGATTGGTTAATTAATTAAATATGATTTATTTAATTAATGCTAGAAGGGGAGATGTGAGATAAATCTAGTGCAAGTAGATTAGTTAGGACACTATAAGATTTAGGTGTCTACATTGTTCTCCTCTTTGAAATGGTGTTGTGACTAAGAGAAGTAACAACATTTCAAAGAAAATAGATATAGACACTACCTTTAAATTATGATTTTGGATGAAAATAATTTGTCTTAGGGATGCCCCCTTGAGAGGATAGGTAGGTTTGAAGAACATGGGTGTGCTCTCAAAATGGACAAAAATCTGATTAGTGACGAATGAAAAAAAGATGTGGATAGAAGTGGATATTAATGATGGATGAAGGAATTGAGGATAACATATAGAAGTAGGGAAAGGATGAATGATGAGGATGTGAAGATTGGTTGAGGAATGCAGGGGAGGGATATGCAAATGGATGGGGTGGATAATATGTTATGCTAGTAGGTGGAGAAACCTTGTGTTTGATGTAGCATAGGGCATTATGCATCATGGTATGAGGGACCATGATGGTGTTGTGCCATTTGTGTAAAGGACTGACTCAAAAGTAAAGGTTGCAAGTGAGAGTGTCATATGACACCATGATATGGAAGATCATGATGCCTTTGTGGTGATATGTTGCAAGGACTATTACAAATACAAGGTAAAACAATAAAACACACAAGCAAGCAAGCATGTATAAACAATATTAAGACAAAAACAATTCCCTTGGTCAACTTAAAAACTTAATGATTGAGTGATGATGATGATGATAGCATTGTTGATGTGGGAATGATATGTCTCAAGAACAATGCGAGGATTGGGAATGATATATCCCAATAATGATAGTTTTCTTTAGAGTTGATCAAGGTTGGCAGCAAGGATGGGAACAAAATCGATAGATGCTATTGGATGATGTGCTAGATTACTTGGCAAGATTGGCATGGATTAGGATTGCTTGGATTTAGATGGACTACTTGGGGATTGCTTGGAATTGTTGCATTGGATTGCATTTGGATAGCCTTTTTCTTGAAACCAATGACAAGGGAGAATCAAGTCTAAAGACAATGATGAAGGGAGGATTGGATGTAATGATTTAGGGATTGCAAAGAGTGGATGGGGTGGATGCGGGGTTCAAGATGGATAGATGGAGGGGTTTAGGATGTGATTTCTAAGGACTACATTGCATAAGAATAACATTCCCCGCTCTATGTATGCCACTCATGGCATTGTAGTGCATTGCTTATGATAATAGATTGGGAGTATTTGTTGTAAAAGATTAGGTAGATTAAGAGGTGTCCAAAGCATGTTTCAACATTGTGCCTTTGTCCTTATCAAGGTTGAAAATAGAAAGGGAGGATGGATTGGGTACAATGAGATAGATATACGGATAGAAGGATGACAATGATAGGATGGGTAGATAGTATGAGAGAAGCTTTCCCCCAAGTGTATTGTTCTCATAGATAATGGATTTAAACATGATGCCTACAAATGGGTTTTCACTATATGGTACTTGTCCATGGCACCATGAGAATGATTTTCACCATTGGATGAAATTTTTCTCTTGACTTTTTTCTTTTGTTTTTTTCTAATTTTTGTTCTGAATTTGGATGCTAGGATGGGATGGATGGAGAGGGATGAAAGATTTTGGGATTCCAATTTGGGAATAGAATGGGTGGATTTGAGCTCCAACATCTATTTCCATGATGAACTAATAATATCCTATTGTACAAAACTGCTTTACGCAGACCATATTGTTGGCATTGTATTCAATAAATGTTGTAAGTAAACTTGTTGATTGCTAAGTTGGCTTCTCCAAAATTTACACATGGTATCATCATAGTGCCTATGATAGAGGATGTTACCAAGGAAAATGAAATGGAAGGTAGGTTAGATGAAGGATGGATAGTGATTATGTGAAAGCTTAGATTAAAGGGATGCAATTGTGGATGTATGTTGGATAATGAATTTAGTTATGAAAAAAGGGGTGGATGGAAGGATGAGATTGTGGAGGCATGAGTAAATTGCATGTGACCAAGGGGAATTAGGACCAATAATTGCACACTATTTGAGACACTAAGAAAAATAGCAAACTATGTAAAAAATAAAATAAAATTGCACTACATTCCACATCAATGTCCTTATTTTAACAAAAAGAAATTTATAAATAAGCAAAGAGAAATGTGTTATGGTAAAATGTAAGTGTAAATTTTGTTGGTACCAATTAAGAAGTTAATAATATATAAAATATTCAATAAAAATAGCAAAAAAATATGCACACTAGATATTGGAGTTATGATTTACTTTCAATAAATTTTAGAAAGATTTTATTTGTAATAAAAGTTTTGATTAAGATAAGTTGGTTTTAAAGGGACCATAAACCATATACAAACCTTAGATTTTGGTAGGTCCTAAAACCTTACAAAGCTGAAACCAAGCTACCTATGGGAACTACACACTCACAACACTAACCTACACAATACTAGATCCCAAACGAGCAATCCACATACCCTTGAATCGGGGGTGAGAGTCAGACATAAAAGAGGGAAGACCCTTCTTCCTATGATGGATAACCATATAGAAAACACCATTATTTGAAACATCTGATCAAGGAGAGAAGAGAGGGGGGTCCTCTACCACATCCTTGACAAAAAATGTAACCACAAAAGTTGAAAGTTGCACAGACTTAGTAGACATAACTGTAGTAGGGGTCCCAATGCAATGAGCCTTTGAGGAATGACAACCAATGAAGGAGCAACAAGAGATAACTTAGAAGAAGAGCTCAATAGGAGTTGAGGGAATCACCAAAACCACACCACCCCTAGGGGAAATTGCCATAGGTACAAGATCGACCGCAAGGGGAAACTAGGGAAGAAGGCATGCCATCTCGATAGTCAAAATTACCAACAATCAAGTGGTCAGTGAGGGCATTCTACCACCATGTAGCTAGACCTACCTTGTGATGAGAAGGACAATCAGAAGCCATGTATCTGATAGAGAAGCATCTTTGGCAGCGAAAGGGGAGACCCTCATAATCAAGTAGCTAAGTCCATGACCTATCCTCCACCAACAAAACAACATCCCTAGAAAGTGCCTTGGAGGTATCGATATCCACTAGAATATAGGCAAAAGTAGGATGGCTTGTGAGAGTGGTGGTATCATCTACCTTCAAAATGACCAATAGCATCGCCAATGGCCTCATAACAAGACTCAACCCAAAAATGAAGAGGGAGATGGGGAAGTCTTACCCACATAGGCTTGATATTAAGTGGTTTCAAGTGTGGATTGAAGGAAGTAAGCCATGGTTTGAGAAAAAGGGAATGCTTGCCCCACATCCACACCTGGTGATCCAAAATCAAATTCTTGTCATGTGAATATTTGAATGTCGCATTAAAGAAACCCCTAGTGCAAAGGTACAAATTGATTTTCCCCTCGACTAGAGGCCACCAAGAGTCCAAAACCCACATGTGCAAGTCAATTTTATTTGTAGTAAAAGTTATGCATTATAGTAAAATGTTACTTATTATAAAATAATGATTTTTTATTGAAAACTAATAAAAAATGAGAAATATTTTTTTAAATTCAAAAATTATAAATTAAATCTATAGAGAAAACTATACAATCACTACTTTACATTGTTCTTAAATTCTTGATAGTTTGTTCGGTATAATTCATAGAGTGTGTTGAATATTGAAAAAGTTAATTTTGGTGGCTCAATAATGCTAAAAGTAGGGCACACTATTATGATTTCTCCCATAATTGGGGGTAACATAAAGGCGTGCCTCACTTTTTAGCCTAAGCGGGCCATGCATTTCAAGATTTTTAATTTTTTCCATTTCTCTCAACTATCCCAAGCAAACTGTAAAAAATTGAAGATAATATAAACTAATGATTTGTGATATTTATTATGCATATTCTTTTTCTAATTTTTAAATTTCAAGAAAAGTATTTATCTCATATTTTAAATATGTTCTAATAAAATGGTTCTTACACTTTATAGTTTTTTTAACGAGTAATATTTTTTCGTAACACAAAACTTGAGCAAGAAATAAAATCTCTTTATTTTTTTAAAATATGGATAATTAACATTGATATCTAGGGCACATTTTGTTTTTGTAATTTTTTGTTGTATATTTTATTTATTATTAACTTTAAATGAGAATAATTATTAATTTAGATTTATCATAACACATAACACACAACTCTTTTGTATAACCAAAATTATTATTTTTTTTGTTGAAAGGACATCAATATGAAGGCACTCTTCTTTTTTAATTTTTTATTGCTTGCTATTTTTCAACATGTGTGGTATAGAGGTCTTTGATTTTTTGTAATAAAACTATTTTGATTAGAAAATAGAAAATAAATATAATAATAAAATCTATATTTTTAGAAATTTTACTCTAAGTACTACATTCTTACAAAATTTCATGTCATGATGACTTTGTTTGATCATGAAAATAGTAATCTAAATCAATAGTTTATATCTAATGAAATCTTTCCATGTAGCTTGGAGGGAATAGGGCACCATATAAATGTTTAAGATAAACACATATACATGTTGAGAATGTCATTTATAATGAACATAATTTAATTTTCACTATGTCCCAAGATTGAGGCATACTATTCTGTATAACTTGTGTAAATCAACATGTGGCCCACAAATGGGACACACCTTTATGCTTGCATCCTTGGAAGGACAACAAGAACTAAAAGTTATGAAAAATACTTAATGAAGTGGAAAGATATACCTATGAAGGATTTGGCATGGATGTCCATAGCTAAGGTGAATCATTTTTGTTTTCTTTTGGCTAAAAGATCTGCACAAAAGTGAGAGAACTCCCTCTTCAATTACTTGAGATGTCTTATGCAAGAGCATCCCATGTCTATAAGCAATCTTGCATCAACCAAAAATATTTGTTGTGTTCTTTTTATCTTTTGCTAAGGATGGTGAGGGGCATTAATAAGTGACGAAAATTGTTATATCATCCGTTTTAAATATTGTATTGAATAGTTGATAAATACAAATAAGTTATTAATTACGAATTGATGTAAATGATATTTTACTTAAATGTTTGATTTTAATTTTTTAAATTTATTATGAGATGATCAATGCATTTGTATCTTTGTGGCTAGGAACAATTAACATGTATAATCAAGAAAGGGTTTTATGGAGGAGAGGGATTTTTAGATCCAAAAAAGTGCCATGAGAGAGATGTGTGCATACACATGTACACTCACTAATTGAAATTTGTGATTTCCTTGTTTGGGTGTGATCATGTTTGTTCTTCATTCTTAAACTTCATTGTAAGTGTATGGTCATAGCCAATCCTTGAATGCGGTGACTTTGATTATGTGTGATGGTCTTTGTAGGAGTATGCATTTGTTCAAGTATGATTATGAGTTAAATGAGTTTAATTAATATTGATTTTGGTTTCAATTGATCTTTGTATTGATAGGTTAATGAGGGAGAATAGTGATAAGGCTTAGACTTTTGATTGATAAAATTACCAATAAAAAACTTAATGCACAAAACTTTTTAAAAATAAAAAACTATTTAAAAATGTTGACATAATACTTAAATTATTAGTATCACATATACTCTTCACTCTCATGCAATTGTAGAAGAGCCACTAAACCAGCTCTAACTATAATAAAGCTTAGACAATGACATATTGATTAATTATTAAAACATCACAAAACTAAAGTAACAAACAATGTTTAGGTATTTACTTTTGCCCAATATCATATATTCATTTCATCATATCTCACCAACAATATTAAACATATCTCACCAACAATATTAAACAAATTAAAAAACATCATGTTATTTAGTTTAACAATCTATAACCCTCTTAACAAATTAGTTTTTCAAAACTTTTCTGAAAAGCATACAACAATAATTTTTATATCAACTTTACAAATCACAAAAGAACTAATAATAACAAAAACCTCCCACAAATCATGACCCCACTAGGTATCTCAATAAATTTAAACCATATTAAAAAACAAACAAAACAAAACTAAATTTTAAAAATAACTAGTCATCCACTGACAAATCAATTAATATAGTGTAAGCCAGTCCATCTACCCCAATCAATCATCAGATCACTTCCATAGTTCCAAGTTGTGGGCCGCCTCCTGCATGGGTTTTCTATTATTCAGCTACGTGAGCCCCTTGTTTAAAATGGCTTCAAATCAAAAAAGGAAAACTCTGTGCTCACTGCCTCTTCTATGATTGGGTGCAGTGCTGTGCAAACAAAAGACAAACATCACAGCTGTGAGAAGAGGACGAGGAAGACAGCCCATTTCCCACTGATTCTTCACTCAACCATCAAATCACTCACAACGATGGTGGGTCCAACACGCCGCCTGCAACCTGCATTTTCTCTTCATATAAACCCACAACTACTACTCTTTGTATATAAAAAATATAATCTTTATTTGCTTCTTCACACTGTGGAAGTTGTTTTGTGTGGATATATAGCTACATTCTGGCAATCCTGGAGGAAGAACAGAAGAAAATCAGTGTGGTGAGGCAGCTTTATGCTGCTCTGTCATGTGGAAATACGGAGAAAGTGCAGGGGAACTTGGCTCCTGAGGTGGAGTGGTGGTTCCATGGCCCTCCTCACTGTCAGTACTTGATGCACAGCCTCACTGGTATCATACATGACTGCTGCTCTTTTCACTTTCTTCCACGCTCCATCACTGTGCTGGGTAACAAGGTTGTGGTGGAAGGCTGCGAGGGCGATTCCCGCTACTGGATTCATGTCTGGACTGTAGACAATGGGATCATAACTCAAGTTCGAGAGTATTTTAATACGTCGCTTGTTGTGAAGGAGTTTAAACCCACTTCTTCCTCTGCATCATTGTTAGGGAAAAGATGTCAGTTGTGCACACCGCTGTGGCAGAGCAAACTTGACAATTCCAAATCAAAATCTATGCCTGGCCTTGTCCTTGCCATCTGAGTTGATGTAAAATGTTGTCTCTGTAAAGTCGCCTGTTGTCGTGTTTGTAAATTTGTGATTGGTATTTCAAAGATCAATCTTTTTTTATAATTTTTCTTTTGCTGTTTCTTCCTTCCTTGGGGAATGTGCTCTCCTGTATTTTGCCTGAAGACGTCCACAAGTTTTAGACGGATACAGGCTATTCATTTGACTTATCTCACTACCTATGCTCTATAAAAAGGAACTATACTTCTTTGGTTCCCCTGTTCTTTTCCTCTCAAATGGAAGCCCTTTTTTAATCTTAACAAGCATATTATCTTATCTTTGCATAGAAGAACACTAGAATTATATGTTGAAATTGGAGAGTTTGAATAGATTTCTTCTATGTAAAATTTATGGATCAAAAGATCCTTAAATAGATAACATATTCGGACAGATGTGTCTCTTAGATCTCTAAATAGATAGCATATGTGGACTGACGTGTCTCTTAGATGAGACATGATTCTATATGACAAATGTGTTGGGATGTGCACAATTATATATAATTTATATTTTTAACACTCCCTCATAAACTTTATTATCACACAGAGCAACTAGATGATGGGTTGTTCTTAAACATCATCCACTTCAACAGTTAAAAGTCAATTTTGGCCAATAAAAAATAGGACAAATATTTACCACTTTTTGTTGTGGATGAGGTGTAAAATTACTATTGACTATTTGACGATTGAAGTGGATGATGTTTAAGTAGAGTGTAGATGATGTACCACAACATGCTTTATGCAAGCATGAAACACTGAATTGTTGAACACTTTGATTATGTTTGTAGCTTGTAACTACTAGTCTTGCTTTGAGCTTGTTAATTTAGCCATAAGATTTTAACCTTGTTTTCAACACCCTTGATTACCTTTGTTCATATCTTTCTTCCTTTTGAAGCCTTGTGTCTCAAAATGACCAAAACAATTGTAATACTAGCAAACCTTTCCTTTCCTTTCCTTTCCTTTGCTCATCATTATTCATAACAAGATGTCTTTCATAGTTCTATCAATAAAGGAGGTGAAGTCTACCAAGAGAAAAATACTTTTCATCTAATGATGGCATTCTTCAAAGTTTTGTCACCACCACTTAACTTTATAGAGATAATACTCAATATATTATTTACCATTTGCAAATATCTTTGTGATCAAAACCTTCATAGATTTAACAATAATCTTTATGATCTCAATGCTACAACTTTTCAAAATTAGCAACAATCTCTATGATTAATGCTACAACTTTTAAAATTTAGCAATGACTGAGCTATGATTAATGCTACAACTTTGCTCTATTGAATGAGCCCCAAATACATTTTATGGTTGACATCCTTTTTTAGCAGTAATATTGCTGCACTTTACACACTACTTGTTCGACATACATAAGTGCTCCAACTACAAATCTCATGCCTCTACACATACAACATGGATGGATGATGCAGAGGAAGATATAAAGGTTGTAGTTCACTCAATGAACTTAACTTCCTTCTAAAAGGTTTACAAAGGTGTTTGTGAAAATAAAGCCTACACAAGGCTATTACTGAGATTGACCTAGCCTAGGACCACTATCTAGTGTCCTCCTCACAGGCTACCCACTTCTCAACTTGGAGAGTCATTGCTCCATCCAACCTATAATCACAAAGCACCCTTTTAAGGACTCACAATCTACTACCCACACCTCTACCAACAGTGTCCTCATATAACTGATAACAAATACTTGTCAGGGAATCATAACTATCATGAGGTCTCTGACCAAAAGACTAATTTTCTGCATTTCTAGGATAATGGACGGTAACAGCAGAAGGACTGTTCTAGGACAGTATTTGGAGCAGGCTTAGGTCTTATGGAATTTGTTTAACAACTTCTCAAGGTCTCAAATGACCCTTAACTCCTAATGCATACTTAGACACTCAATGAACAACAACCATTCACTTACATGCATCAACCTTAGAGGACAACAAATTGCATTAAGACTGTTTTATGACAGTATTGAGGTGACAGTTTATGTCTTGTAGCCTAGCATCAATTAAATCTATATAACTCCTTTACCAATGAGGATCTTCACATTAGACATTTACTGAGGACAAGAGATCAACAAGAGTTTTCTGACAAAAAGGCTATAGACTATATAGGACTGTTTACCAAATGACTATCTTGTAACAGAGTTAAAGAGAAAACCCTTCTCTTGTAGCATAAACAAGGATTATGCCTTCAACACCCTTCCAAAGGCTTCAGATGACCATCAATGCTAAATGCATACTCCACATTAGATGTGAAAAAAAAACAACCATCTACTTATATGCAGGCCCACACTGTGTTTAAAGGACAAAGGATAGCAAATAGAAGGTTGACTGTCCTATGACAGTTTTAAAGTGACAACTTCTTCTTATAGCCTTTGAGAAACTCAATCTGCAACAACTCCTCTTCAACAAGGATCCAAAACATCTCATGCATTCACAAGGACAGGTTCCACTGACTTAACACCCCACAATAGTACTTGATCTAATAGCAAGTACGGTTGTTTGACTGTCCTCAAGAAAACAGTGATAGAAAGGAAAGTTATCTTTGCAAGTAAGGAGATCATTTACACAATTTTAAACCTCCATAATCCTCAATGATCATCAACCATTGTTGCATCATCCAAACACCTACAGAGGACAGGTACTATTCCTTCACCATGTAGCCGTACTATGCTGCTGATGTACAGAAATTAGAAACTATCTTTTTTCTTCAAGAAAGTGGTCTAAATCAAATTTTGTTAAGGAATGCATTAAGTCTGCCTTCTCAAGCCCTACCAATCCATCGCAAAGGTCTGTCCTTGCTTCAAGACATCAAACCAAACTCCATTTGACTGTGCATGTGGCTATTTTCAAGACAAACCTTGTTTTACACCATTTCTTCCAACTAGTCACTGTTTTTGACTAGCTAGGATCATGCCAAACACCTGGAGAAGGAGTCTTCCACCTGCAAAACATGGAAAGCAGCAAAACCTAATCTAATCTTCCCCATCCTACTGAAAATGATTGAACTCTCAGAGGATGGAGGAAGAATTCACCATTTTTGTCACAAACCCTAGCTAAGAGGGTTTCAGAGCAGCTTATGTAAACTAGATTATTTCTTCCTTCTACAAAAATGTCAAGAACTCTAAATGTATGCAAATGAAAGCTATTTTGCAGGACTAACAAAGTTTTAACATTTCAACTCACAAAGAGTCTGTACCAGGCCGTACAAAGAGCTGTTTCAATGAATAATGCAGAAAAGCTATTTTTTCTCCTTAAAAGACTCCTTTTTATTATTTTTGGCATGCTTTACAAACTCCAATTTTATAGGAACTTTCCAAATGTTTGCCCTTCCTTCTCAATCCGTACAACTGACCAAGAAAGGCAGGAAAACTAAAGGAAAAAGCTGATTTAACAAAAACAATAAGTTTTATTTTCATAAAACCAAGTTTCTAAAAGAGAACTTCCTATGAAATAGGACTTAGTTCACTCCATTTTAGACTAGTCAAACAAATGACTAAGTTTTATTCCAAAACAAGAAAAATGGCTTTCAAAGCCTTAGGAAAAACCAAAAAAATAACAAGGTCTCAAAATGATATAGTCTAAGATTGAAGCTCCTGCACCATACTCCCCCTGTGGGAAAAACTCAAGTCCTTTGAGTTGCCAATTGTTGAAGTGTCATGCCATGCTTCAAGATATCTGCTTTAGTCATCCAGGTGGCTTCGGAGTTAGGGAGATCCTTCCATTTCACCAAGTAGTGCTTATAGACACCTCTCCGAGTCTTCTAACATATCCAAGGTCTTCATTCTTTAGCCTCACACTTGGTTCAATGGGCTCTCTAATTCCTTATCCATACTTTCCCAAACCTTTTCCATCATAACCCATTCTTTTCATAACATTAAAACTAACATTCTTTGCAAAACATGTTTTGTTATTATCATCATAACTAGCAAGATTTGTAGATTCAAAAACATTGTTTTTGATAATATTAAGCTGCAAACCCGGGTGCAGATCCTGATAACAAAGCCAACAGACAACAAAACAGGCCCAGAGCCTCAAAAAGCCACAAAACAACAGACTAACAACAGTTTAACAACATAACCACAAAAAACACATTGTGTAGATCCAAAAACATTGTTATCTCCAACCTTACGCTCTTTATTTAAAGAATCTTTAGCTATATCACATATATCAAATGATTTATCAAATGAATAACACAATTCATTTGTATCATATGAGACATTACATAGTGTAGGCTTAGACATTAGACACATGTTTTCCTGTAGGTATGTTGCAAGTAATTGATCTAATTGATTATTTTTTTCTTTTAATTTTGATATTTCATCTTTTTTAGAACTATTTTCCTTTTCAAGGATTTTAGATTGTTTATCAAACCACTTCAACTTTTCTTCCAATTCCTCAATTTTCTTTTTAACTTTCACCAGTTGTTCTTCCAAAATATCCTTTTCACACTTAAAATTTTTATTTTATTTTTGCACTCTTTTACCAATCTTTCCCATTGGAACAAATGATTCCTTATACAATTAAATTTTAACTACATAGAAGAACCACTTAAGTAATACTTGATAGTGATTGATTTTGGCTACTTTGTGCACCTCTCTTTCCTTTGTATTAGATTATTTGTCCTATCTTTAGCGATTATCCATTGGAATATTTATCTTTTAATTTATTATAGAATACCCCCCCCCCCCCACACACACACACACACCAATAGGACAAATTCTAAACATGGGTGGCAACTGTTTTTAGAAAACTAGTGATTAACTTCACTTTTGGAACAACAACAGTTTAACTTCACAATCCCTTTTGTTTGCTTTGGTAGCAAGTAAAACTTGAAAAAAATTATGGGTGGCTTCTGTGATCACCTTATTCCTTAAAATTTTTTGTTTGACTCAAAAAATGTAGTGGCCTATTTTTTATTCCTTTTTTCTTTCTTTTGATAGGATTTCATTTTAACGACATCAATCAAGCATTTTAATTCTCTACAATCTATTTTTGCATTAAATCTTTTGTTATCATCCACTAAATATTCTCCCTAGTCATTAAACCATTACCATGCAAATCAATAGTTATTGATTTATATTAATCTTCATGCAAGAGTTTGAAAAATTATCGAACCCTAATACAACCTATCAAAGAACTTTGGCTTTTTTTATGAACCCACAACCTTTAGGAACCACCCAATGACTGCTACAATGGATTCTCAATAGTTAAGTCAGACAAAGTGATTCAATCTTCTACAATGGACGATATGCTGAGAATACAATATGCTCACTCAACTCTTTTAGCTTGACACCTCTCCATCAATGCCACAATATAGAGCATGAATTTAAAATGTGGTTTGCTTGGTGCAACTTTCGTTTGGTTTGTTTGTTCTTTCTCATAGTCTTTCTACTATGACCCTTGTCACTCTCAAAAGTAGCAAATATTAATGGCACTCAAAATCACTGAAAATGGATCATAGATATCATATCTCCAAATCTCCAATCTTCATAGTAATAAAATTGATTAATTTCTCCTTTTTATGCTTGCCTCTAATGTTATTTCTAACTCAAGCAAATTGAAATACACCCTTGGTAAGATCATCTCCAAAAACCTACATCTCCATAACTAGTATAATATTTTTTATTCTTCAATTGGCCTTTAATCTTTCCAAAAATAAGCTCTATAAATTTTCACAGGCACAAAGATCGTTGATGCTTTGATACCAAATATTGAAATTGGAGAGCTTGAATAGATTTCTTCTATGTAAATGTTTTGGATCCAAAGATATTTAAAAAGATAATAATTATATATGAGAAATGTGTTAGGTGTGATTAAATATAATTTACATTTTTAACATTAAATTATAGAATACTAGTCATGTACTTATATGTAAACAAATCTAGATTCGCCTACACAAAGTGCAGCAAATATAGTGCAACCATCAGTTTGTGTCTCTTAAGAACAGAAATAATTGAGCTATATGGAGTCTGTCTTGGGAGTACATGTATGATTCAACAGTCAACTTTGTGAATACTTATGGATGGTAATTGGTACAGTCTCTTTGTTGGCAACGAGTAAATTTGTTCGACAAAGCCTGGACAAACCTGCTATCGTGTACTAGAACTCTTTCCATGGATCGTCACTCTTGGTACTTCTGCATTCTTTGGATGTGCCCAGTCACAATTCAGGTAAACCCATACAATAATATATTCAGTGGATGTATGCATCCTATATTTTGTGCAAGGGCA
Organism: Cunninghamia lanceolata; assembly: GCA_027924645.1. NCBI lineage: Eukaryota > Viridiplantae > Streptophyta > Pinopsida > Cupressales > Cupressaceae > Cunninghamia > Cunninghamia lanceolata. The sequence goes on from BSBN01000524.1 coordinate 5,528,603, forward strand.
TTGGATTTCAAATTACAAGCAAATAAAGAAAATATGTTTCGTCCCTCAAGTTTTTCCTCCTGTTTGCCACCTAGACAAGTGTCTACTTGTTGATTTTACTGACACTTTTGTTCTGTTAAACCCTTTCTTTATTCATCTATCCTTTGCCTTTCTAAAATAATTGCTTCTTTACTGTTTGTTAGTGTTGTTGGCAAACTTAATGTTCTCCCATTTTAAAGACTTTGGAGTAGAATGGAAGCAGAAAAAGGATTATAGGAGTGCTTCTAGAGTGATTGGTGTTAAATAAGGATGCCCGTTATCACTTATTGAAATCATGGAAAATCAACATGAAGGAAATGACAACAAATGCAAATGAAACGAATGCAAACCTCATATCTACTCACGATCCATTGATAGGGTTGAGAATGCTGCATCTGAAGCACTCTATCTTTACCCAAAGAGATGAATGTTGATTTCTCGATTCAGTAGCATAACGATGATATGGAGATTGATAGATGAATGGATGGATGATGATGTAAGATAGATGGATAAGAGATTGAGAGGAAAATTTGACAGACTAAGGATGCTGGAAGAAGATTCTATTCAAATGGCTCAAGAGAGGCTACCTTTATAGAAAAAGCAAAAAATGAATGAACGGTTGTGATTGAGAGTATGTTGGAGGATATGGATGGTCAAGATCGATTAGGGTTGGATTAGGGTTTCCCATTCAAAGAGGGATTGTAGTCACATGACAAGTGTGCGATGGAGAATAAAGGGGAATCTAATTCAAAATATTTGAATTAGATTGACATGTGAAGGCATATTAAGTCCAGAAAATGGAGACATGCGACATGTGTCACAATGTGATGAGAGGTGAGGGAATAATTCAAATTTTTAATTTGAATTATGTGAGACATGTGAGGGGGATTATTAACTAAACAAATGAGATTTATTTAGTTAATTGGAATGTGATCAAGTGGGATTAATTAAATAAAGTGGGTTTATTTAATTAATCAGGAAGATGATTAAGATGGGATGAACTAGGACCTAGGGATAAATGGGATTAAGTGGGATGAGGTTAGATGAACTAGGATGAACTAGGACCTAGGGGACATATACAAGTTCATGTCGACAATGTGACTAGGACCAAGGGCAAAGACATACAAGGTCATGTGTAAACAAGACCTAGAATATTTTGAGTGTCTATATTTGCCCCTCTTTGAGATGATGTTGCGAGATGATAAGATTTATGTCGAGTAACATCATTTCAAAAAAGCTAAGAAAATGGATAGAAGAAAAGGATAGGGTGATGATGCCCCCTCGAGAGGATAGGTGGGTTGGACAAACACGGGTATGCTCTCGAAATGAAAGGAATTGGTCAAAGGAAGAAAGGTGAGGGAATGGATAGAAGAAAGGGAAGGATGAGTTATGCTACAATGAAAGTGAGCAACCATGATGTTTGATGTTAGCACGAGACGTTATGCACCAAGGTATAAGAACTAAGGTGACAATGTGTCTTGTGCCCCAGCGTAATACAACCTTGTCTAGATACAAGATATGAATATCAACTGGGTTGGATGCAGATACAAATGCAAGATAAAATGATAACACACACCAGTATGCAAGCAAGCATGCACAAATGATACAAAAACAAACAAGGTATTGCCCTTGTCAAGCTCTAAACCAATGATTAAGTGATTGATTGATTGATGACTTGATAAAGATAGTGTTGTCATGGCGGGGAACAATATATCCCTAGATCAACATAAGGATGTGGGAGCGATATATCCCATTGATGATGATGATTGATTGATTGATTTGGCTTACACCAAGATTAGGATCAAGACCGTTGATGTGATTGGATAATTTGGCTTGATTGATTAACTTGATTGGTATGGATTAAGGATGACTTACATTTGGATCATTGCTTGGAATTTTGATTTGATGAATTTGAAGAATGGATTGATGATGTGGGAGATAGATGATAGAAGAAGGTGAGATGGATGAAGATGACGATGTAAGGATATGATGATTGGATGAAGGATGAAATGTCTATCGCCTATGCCTGAATCTGGGTACTTCCTTCATATCCCAAATTGCCTACATACCCTGTATCCACGAGATCAAGGCATTTAATGATAAAGAGGAGATGTAGTTTTGATTTGTGTTTTATTAATGTGATGATATGGATGGGATTGAATTGATGGATTTTATGGATTGATTGGGATTGATTGAAAGTTTGACTTGATTTGATGATTTGATTGGATTTGTTTGGATGGATTTGATGTGATGGATTGATTTTGATGATTTGATTGATGATTGGATTTTGATTTTTTGTATATTTGATTTTTTTTGTCTTTTGGGAATATTTGATTTTTTTGGGTTTTTGAAATGTTCTATTTTTATTTTATTTTTTAGATGTTTTGGGATGACATTGGATTTACAATTTGAGTAGCTTGTATGCTAGATACCAATGACAAGGGGAACCAAGTCTAGGTGCAAGGGAATCAATGGGATTAGACAAAAGGATGGATGATAAATGGATAAGATAAAAGGATAGGCTATGTAATGGGATGGATGTATGTGTAAGAGAGCAAGGATGTGATCTCTAAGGACTATGTTGCATAGGAATAACATGCCCCAGTCTAGGTAGTTGACTTAGGATTTTTAAAGACAATGCTTAAGACAATGGGATGATAGGATGGATTGGATAAGATGGATAAATGGGTAATGACTAGAGGATAATGATAGGATTGGATTGGAAAGGACCATAGGATAATGTCAAGATAAGGTATGTCAAGAGATACCCAAAACATGTTTCAACATTGTGCACCCAATCTTTATCAAGATCAAAAGAGGAAGGGAGTATGGATGGGTTTGATATGATAGGAATGTGTATGCAATGGATAAAATATGAAAATGATATGTAGGATGAGACAAGGTGCCCCCAAGTGTAAGTGGAATAGAAGATCAACCTACATATGACGCCTTTTTGCCAGGTTTTCACCATTGGACGAAGGGATTTATCTTTACTTTTTTGATTTTTGATTTTTATTTTTTTGACTTTTTGGATGGAAGAAGGTGGATATATATGAGTGAGACTTCAAGTGTCTAGTTCCATGTAATGTTATAGTCCCATGAGAGAAGGATGTCATTGCGAATGGACCTTGTCAAGTCATTATGCTCAAGATGTTGGCAGGGTGATTGCGTGAAAGTGAGATGGATAAGGTAGATAGTGGATTATGGGGGGATCAAAAGTGGATTATGATGTGGATTATGTAGGGGTGAAAGTGGATTATGATGTGGATTGTAATGGACTTATGCAAAAGCATGGACCATAGGAAGGTGATGGGGGAGATAGTAGGATAATGAAATGATGGAGTGATGGAGGTGTGAAAAGGAATCATGACCAATGGTTGCACACACCGTGATAAACATGGAAGACTTTGAGTGGATGGAGGTGTAGGAAGCAATGGCAATGTTTGCTTGGTGGATGGATGACGTAAGCATTTAGGGACCCACATAAACATAGTATTTTTATGATTTTTGCTTTGCATGTGGGATGGAGGAATTTGAAACTTTGGAATGGAATGGCATTTTTGAATGGAAGAGGATGGTTGGGATTTTCAGGATGTGGATGCCTCATTTGATTTGCTTGATTTTTTCTTAGGTACCCATACCATTGTGCTTTTGGACTTTGCTTTTGGAGGTATGGGTTTGGATGGATTTTTGAATGTACCTTGGTTTGAATTTTTGGATTGATTTCCTAAGGTATTAGGACCCTTAGGATGTTTGGATTTATATGTAGAGGCATCCAAATGTTTATTTTTAAATCCCATGTGGTGGGTGGAAAGGGTGGAAGTTTTATGTTTACACAATGCATGCATTTGTTGGTCATGATTAGGAATGTGAGGGAATTTATGGATAAATGGATAATTAGGTGTTGGTAGAAGAGGAGGTAAAGTGGATGGGGGAAGGTGAATGGTCGCATGCTTTTGACATTTGTAGGATGATGGGGGTGGAATGGTAACGTATGTTTTAGGAATATGATGGAAGGAAGTGGATTTAGGAAGTGTGGAGGAAGTACCAACATCTTTTGATTGTTGACCTTGGGGTGTGTATCCAAGGCCAAATGAGCAAGGAGGGACTTTGACATGGATTGGCTCCAAAATGCCTTGTTCATGTAGGCCTAAACCTTTGCCTTGGTAGTTCATATTTTGGAGCATGCGATTGACTATAGGACTAGGTGTAGTTTGGACACTAGACTTGAGTTGATTATTGGATGGAAAAGGTAATGTGGATAATGGTTGTTGGTGTTCTAAGGAGGAACACTCATGAATGAATGTGGATAGACTAGTAAGATATGGTGGATGTGAAATGGGATCAATGGTGGATGTGGAAGGATGATTAGGATCTTGATCATGTTCATTTAGATCTAAGTTATTTGTTTGATCTTCTATGTTTGCTTTGGAGCACATGTCTCATCATGACAAGTGGATATTGTGGGATCATGGCTAGGTGGAGAGGTCTCTTTGCTTTGAATGAAGGCCATGAAACAAGGTGAATGCTCAAGTAAGTCAACAAGACTTCCATTAGATGGAGCATGTAGGTCTTGGGTGTCTTATTCATGGATAGTTGTGGGGTTATGACTAGGATCAAGTGACTCATGGATAGGTTCTTCATAGGTATCATCTTGATCATAGAAAAGGTGCATGTTATGGATAGATTAGATGGAAGTGACTTGATCTTGATTAGGACTAGGGCTTAATGTTTTCACATGATTAGGATTAAACTCTTGACATACCTCTTGACTTGCTTGAATGGAAGTGGAAGGCTCTTTAATAAGCTTGATAGCTCGTAGATCACATGATGGGGTTAGAAGACTAGACAAAGTGTTTAAAGACTCATGGGGAGGCTCAAGAATAGGTGTTTGATGACATGGCAATGTTTTATTCCTTGCTAGTAGCCAATGGATCACATCCTTTGTAAGGGTATGGGTGAATGGACAATATAGTGGATGGATGATAAGGGTGGATAGGGTTGAAGGCTTAGGATTTGGATTTGTTGGATGGATAATGGGATTAGGATTTGGGCTAGATGGAAAGATAATGGAATTAGAGGGATTGGTCTTATCCAAGACAATCTTACTACAATCTTCTAGGTTCTTAACCAATATTTGAAATCGGACACAAGTGGATATGGTATGGCCCCTATACCTATGGTATGCACAATAATAGTTTTCATTATACCCTCTAGGTTTAATCATAAATGGAGAATATGCTTTGAACGGGTATAGCTCAATCAAATTTGCTTGGACCAATTTCTCTAAAAGTATCTCCATGGAATCTTTTAATGAAGGATTAGTGGAACATGGGGATGAAGGTGATGAGGGCGATGAAGGGCTTGATAAAGGTGTTGGGATGGGACTAGTTGGCTCATGTGTTGGCATATGATTGGATGGTGAAGGTGACTCAAAGGAGGCACATGCTAGGTTGGTTTCTCCCTTGTCAAAGGATTTTAGGGCTTGCATAAGATGACTTGGACTTTCTTGATTTATGTACATAGGGCCATTTGGACTTGCTTGTTGTTCTTTTAAGGACATTTGATTGCCATGTGGATAGGTTTGGTGATGAGGTGGCATGATAGGATATGTAGGTGAAAGATTTGGTGAGGTGGATTGTTGTGGACATTGGTTGATGTTGGAGGTTTGTTGAGAAAGTAGTTGGGATATGATGGCAATGGAGTTAGGATCGTTGGATGGTAGAATTATGGAAGTACTTGTGTTTGTGTTGTTGTTAGGAATAGTGAGGGTGATTTGTGGTATGGATGTGGCATTGTTATGGAAAGATGTTGGATAAGTGGATATGAAATGGCCTCGATAGGATGATGAAGTGGGAATAGGTGATGTGGCATGAATGTGATAAGTGGGTGGATTAGATTGATATGATGAAGGCTGGTATGAGGTCAAGGGATCCATGTTGTTGGAGAGGTATGGGATGAAATGGATAGTGGGTGATTGGGATCAAATTTCAAGACCCTAGGATGATTTAATTTGTTTTGTTTTTTGATAGATGGCTCTCTATACTTAAGGTAGACTAATGACACTTAAGTAATAGAGGGTTGATTGGATTGATTTGATTGGTTGACTTACTTAAGGTAGACTAATGATCTCAAGCAAGTTTGCATAATGGTTGATGATGATCAACTAAGGTCTTGATTTTTGATTGGATTGATTTGGATTTGGATTGGGATGAAAGTAGTTGGGATGTGATTTGGCTTGGAATGATTGGATGATATGTAATGACTAGGATGACGACAAAGATGATTAGGATGATGTTGATTTGTTGGGACGATGACTTGGATATGATTAAGAATGGCAAGATTGTATGAATTGGATTGATTAGGATGATGACTAGGATGATTAGGGGTTGATTAGAAAGAAGGTGGTTTGGAATGATTAGGGTTTGAATTATGGTGACTTGGATATGATTAGGAGAATGAAGTGGCTAGGAAGGGTGATTAGGATGAAAGTGATTAGATTTGAATGTGTTGGAAGAATGAGTTGAATGAATTGTCTTTATGTGTTTGGTGTTTAGCTTGATTCGACAATGTTCAATCAAATGGTCACACATGTACAAACATGATTCACTCACGCAAGACACATAAGCAAATTTGGATTTTGAAAATGAAATGTAATGATGATTAAACAAGAACTTGAAAACACATCAACAAGCCTAATGTCTAGTTGAAATAGGGTATGGCCAATTAGGTTTTGGGCTATGTTTACATGAGGTTGACTAGGAATTTGAAAGCGAAATCCTACCACACAGCCAAGAGAAAGGGGTAACCCACCCTTCACCTTCACGTCCCAAAGGTATAAAGTTCTTTAGGGATTAGCCAAGAGTGACAAGATTCCAACTCTCAATGAGGATGTCTTTTGATTCAGCTTCAAATGCGGTCATCCCTTGGAGTGGTGTGTTTCTAAGCAGGCCTCCTAAGAAGGGTAAACAAAAGCAAATCAAGTGAGGTGTTTTTGATCTCCAAGATCACCTTGCGGTGCAAGGAGAGAGCATACACATGCACACTTGACTCACACTCACACTTGTAAATTAACCCTTAGAAAATGAAATGTGTGTGTGAAAATTGAATGGATAAGAGGTGTTTTTGATTCTCAAGATCGCACGAAGTGCATGAGAAGAGCATACACACCACTAATCACATGCAACTTCACCAAGAAATGAAGGCACTCGTTCTTGTTTAACCCAAAGTCAAGATGTGTGATTGAAGACAATGGTTCATTTTATGCCCAATTTTTTTGATGTGATTGCTAAAGCAATATCCGTTTTAAGCCCAAATCAAAATGTGTGATGCAAACAAGATTGATTGATCAAATGAAAGAGATGAATGATGAAATGGATACACTTGATTGTTTCGCTGTCCCAAGCTTCTGTAGATGCTGATGTGAACACTGCTCTAGCTCCTTAAGGTCACCTACAAGCCAAAAAATCAAGAAAGAAGCAAGTAGACTAGCCAAGAAGACTATTATGTGAAAAAGATAAATCAAAAAAAAATTTGATGAAAACAACCTAATACAAAAAAATGACCAGCATCAGCAGATTCTAGACTAAATTCTATGCAATTTTAAAAAAAAATTGCCAAAATTTGATCAAAATTGCAAAAGATATGAGCATTTGAAGTTTTAAAAGAGCTTTGACTTTGAATGATAAAAAATGGTAAAATGATACAATCACCTAATAAAACCTACTTCATTGCAAAGCTCATCCTCTCATCTTTCCAATGAGTGTTCATTTGTAAAATTTCGCCACCGTATGAGGAAGTTATGCCAGTTTGAAGTTTCTGCAAAAATAACGCCAATACAGAGAGAAATGTTGCCACTATAGAGGAAAATGGCGCCACTACAGAGGAAAATAATGCCACTACAGAGGAAAATAGCACCACTACAGAGGAAAATGACATTAATACAGTGGAAAATGGCGCTAATACAGTGGAAAATGATGCTAATACCTGTAACAGACAATTTTCACGGAAAACTCATGCAAAAACTAGCAAAAGTTAGTAGAATCAAAACCTGGGAGTCCCACCGGGCGTGCCAAATGAAATCATGGAAAATCAACATGAAGGAAATGACAACAAATACAAACCTTATATTGACTCACGATCCATTGATAGGGTTGAGAATGCCGCACCCGAAGCACTCTAGTTTTACCCAAAGAGATGAATGTTGATTGCTCGATTTAGTAGCATATCGATGATATGGAGATTGATAGATGAATGGATGGATGATGATGCAAGATAGATGGATGAGAGATTGATAGGAAAATTCAGTAGAGTAAGGATGCTGGAAGAAGATTCGATTCAAATGGTTCAAGAGAGGCTACCTTTATAGAAAAGGCAAAACACGAATGAATGATTGTGATTGAGAGTTATGTTGGAGGATATGGATGGTCAAGATCGATTAGGGTTGGATTAGGGTTTCCCATTCAAAGAGGGATTGTAGTCACATGACAAGTGTGCGATGGAGAATAAAGAGGAATCCAATTCAAAATATTTGAATTAGATTAACATCTGAAGGCATATTAAGTGGAAGATGGAGACATGCGACATGTGTCGCAATGTGATGAGAGGTGAGGGAATAATTCAAATTTTTAATTTGAATTATGTGAGACATGTGAAGGGGGATTATTAACTAAACAAATAAAATTTATTTAGTTAATTGGAATGTAATCAAGTGGGATTAATTAAATAAAGTGGGTTTATTTAATTAATCATGAAGATGAGTAAATGGGAATAAGTGGGATGAGGTTAGATGAACTAGGATGAACTAGGACTTAGGGGACATATACAAGTTCATGTCGACAATGTCACTAGGACCTAGGGCAAAGACATACAAGGTCATGTGTAAACAAGACCTAGACAATTTTGAGTGTCTACACTTATTTTGTTTGGGTTATACATAAATAAGTTAGAGGAGTGAATAAAAATATATGGAAGTGGGGTTGTCTGCTTAGTTAGTTATTTACTAAACTTTGAATTTGAAAGTGGTGGATTTTTAAAATAAGTATCCCAGTCTCCATTTTCACAAAAAACTTAGTTAAGAGACTTGTAGGACAAAAATAATACAAGGGAGTTGGAAAGCTTTATACTTGATACAAAATAGATATAGGAATGCATAATTATGGGATTGGAAAACCAAGATGATCTTATTTGGATTGCTTGTAACACCAGTGGTGCTTTATGGATGTGAAGTTTAGAGCAACAATAGAGTAGAATTGAAATGGAGACATATAGAGAGGATTCAAAAGCAGTTAATCACAAGCAATCTTAGAACTAAAACACCAGTTCCATATGAGATCTTATTAACTGAGGTAGGAGCTTTCTTGTTACAAGCATCAACTTTGATCTAGATGCTAAGTTAGCTAAAGAGAATAGAGAGCACAGAGCCTCATTGTTGACCCAAAATCATTAGTGGAGGAAAAGTTAAGCAAAAGAAAGAACACATTGATGCAACATAATACTAAGTGGATGAGTAAATACGGCATTAGCATGCAAGAGTGTCCAAACACTAATGAAAAAATTAAAAGATGTGAGAAAAATCAAAGAAACCACGCGGACAAATCATCTTGAGCAAAAGAGAGCCATGTCAAAGAATTCAATATTACTAGTGACCATGTAAGTAGCAACTAGTATACATGAGAGTAGAAATAAAATGGAAAACAAACATGTTGATAGTTCAACTAAGGACTAGCTCATGTCATCTTAAGTACAAGATTGAAAGGTGGATAATAGCTAAAGAAGATTAGGTGGGTAGAATATGTCATTTTTACACTTTGTTAGTAGAAATAGAATGACACTACATTATGGAGTCGCTGACTTACAAGGATATCTAAATCAAATACATCAATAACTTAAAGTTGAATCCTTAATTAATATGTTTGAAGAGGAGAGATTAGCAAAAACAAAAAGACTTTTTAATGATTTAAAATTAAAAAGAAAATAAATATCATTTAGATATAATTTGACAACATTTTTTAGAGGATAAACTTTATTACCACCCTTTAATCCCATAAACTACTTAATTTCATATTATTAAAAACATCTATTCATTTAATTCTCCAAAAATACATCCTTTAATCCTATAAACTACTTGATCACATAAACATTACGAAAAAAATTCATAATGAGTGCTCCAAAAAGCATTAAAGCCAAAACCTTAGGGGTTCATTTCAAGCTATTCTTAATGTGTCCATCAACCATTAATGACAATTTTGTATGAATATATAAATTCTTGCATGTGGATGAAGTGTATTTGAAATAAGTTAAGTCAGTCCCGTCATGTGAAGTATCTTTTCCGAGTTGCATTTATAATCCTTCGTATACAAAACGAGACCCATAGATATATTTTACTTAAGCCGCACGTTTTGATTAGTTGTATTCTTTGAGTGGGCTTCTCTGATTTTGATTGAAAGAGATAAGACTTTGGTGCAATATGCTAATGTTCTCCAGATTAGTCTATTGCTACAGATTTGCTGACATACAATCAAAACAGCCATGTGAAGACCGCGTGCAGCAGAGAACTTAAATCGACACAGCGGCAAGGACAGAATTGCAAGCACTGAGAAATGTTTATAAATTCTTGGCCTGTACTGTTTGTCTGCATTTGCACCTCTATGTAAATGTCATCCACTTTCAGGGTTGAACGGGTCAAACAGTCAATAGCATTTTTCTATTTCATTCACAACAAAAAGTGTTAAATATAGGAAAATTTTTCATTGGCCAGAATTTACCATTAAATATTGAAGTGGATGACATTTAAGATCAGCCTGCATTTGCCTCGATTGTTAAAGCTTTAGAAAAAACATCGGGTACTACCTATTGCTGGATCTTTACGTCTTTTGGACTCCACAATGAGGTGCAGGTTTCTTCTTCTCTTTGCACTTGTATTGTAAGGAAGTGTAATGGTTTCGTCCATAGTATTTCAATATTGAATTATATGTTACAGAGTATAAATCAAAGATATATTATCTTATTTAATAATTTTATTTATAGAGAAGAGAATAATATGACAGAAGTAGATGCATTAGATTATAATATTATTCTTGGATATATATATATATAGAGGAATGAGATAACATGTTGGTAATAGTAACATTGTTAATCGTTAGCAATTTAAAGGAGAGAAGAATATTGGATATAATGTTTGGCAACCTCTAATGTGTCATCAAGGCTATTTAGGACACATCAATTACTCGAGATGAAGACAAGAAGGAAGTTGTTAGCCAAAAAGGAGGAATATAATCTTTAACTTTGCTTATTTTGATTGACATAAACATATATGCTACATTGTTTCAAAACGTTGTTCAATTTCAAAAGGTGAAAATTTAACAATACCTTATTAGCATCTTCACATCCATTTTTTCAAGTTTATGTAGCATTTTGTCCTGGTTTCCCTATATATAGGCATGTAGATAGTCCTCTAGATAGAAATTCTAATATCAAAATTGAACTATTTGAAGGCTATAAAAATGATGAAATAATATATGAATATTACAATAATTTTTAGTAGCATAATGCTGCTTCATTAATCTATGTATTTTTCTTACATAAAAGAGAGTGCAATGCACTTGTCATAATTCCTCCTCTGAAAGCCATGAAACATTAAGCAAAGAGAATATGCAAAAAAAAAAAAAATAAGAAAGGGAAAGGATAAAAGAAACACCAAACTAATCATAAGAGAAAGTGTTATCATATTATCATTATGCAATAACAATGGAAAGCATAATTGTATCATATAACATAACAAGGCAATTTATAATTGTAGATTGTATCCAACTTGATGTTTATCATCCTTTGATATTATACTTGAAAACAATGAAAAAATTTAAGTTAACGAAACTCCAAGTTAGGCCAAAAGATAATCATTGTTACGGTAATGAATAATGTAATTAATAGTAGGTCTTCTTTAGTATACCATGAACAAAATTTACAAAATTAAAGGCAAAGATTCTTCTTCCTCACCATCTATCTTTCAAAAAGTCTAGAATATAGCTCAAACAAACTACCAATAAAAAATAAAAATAAAAGCACAAGATTGCCTCACCTACATAGTCTCCCATGAATAAATAATTAGTATCAGGTGTTGTTGGCACCAATACAAAAAAGATCTACCAAATCATGAAACTACCCATGAATATCCTTGCATAAGTTATGACCAAGCACTTCACAACATGTCCATTCCATTCTTCAATTAAAATATAGCTTTGGTCTAGTGACAGTGGTGAATAAGTGCATGGAAATGTGGGATAAAAAGGGGGTCAAAAGTGGTTAGTTTTTCCTTAAACTTAGCTAAGCCTAAACTTGGATGAGTAATTTGAGATATGTACACTTAAAATTTGAAGATATGATAAGAACAAGAACTGTAGCACTCCAGATCTAGTTTCTAAACTACTAAGGCTTTTAAAAAATGGTTAAGATTAAGAGGATGAAATGTTAAGCGTACAGAAAAATGTTCTTATCCTTATCACTTAAATATAACATAGTGTCTAGTGTGCACCCCCTATTGTTTTGGTTGTGTTAGGTATTTTTCAAAACTAGTTGGTAGACATATAACGAAGAGTGGGTACTACAAGTTGTGTGTTTTTTAATATTTTAATATTATTTTTTTCTTTGTAATTTTTCATAGTGGATGCATCCTAAAAACTATATTACTGAATGTGCATGTCACATAACTTACACAAAAAATAATTGAGAATTTAATTTTTTGAATGTGTATAGAATGAAGCATAAAACAATTATATATAGTTTTTTCAAATTTGGATAAACAAATCAAAAGTTTTAAAGAAAAATCAATACACATGTATTTGAGGAATATGGAAACATTAATTAATGAAAATAAAGATAAGCACCCTAACTTATTCAAAATATGTTAAATATTACATGGCTAGAAAACTAACAATTATCTTTGTCATTTTTGTGGTGGTTTCATGAAATTTTATTGTAAAACACATAGTTGATGAGAATGAAGTTCAAATTCATTGTTTTATGTTGAAAACATGAATTCAAGAGCCAAAAGGGAGGTCCAATTACCCTTAGGCTTGGAAACTATTCAATCCCAATGGGCATGATTCTTAAAAATTTGAATTAGGGCATCAAAACTCATAAGCATTATGTTTTCAATAAAAAAATGTGTATGCATTATAACATGTGCACGTTATGGCTCATACATCTTTTACATAACACACATGTTTTTCCTAAAGTCATACGTTATGGATTGTAGTCTAAGAGTTGCTTAATCTATCTAGTTAGACCAACATGGGAAGGCACCTCTAACGCTCTAAAAATATCTTCAATGAAAATATTTTTTCATGAAAGAAACCCACATCACATGTGGCTAAAATTTGTTAGAAATTAGCACCAACTAAAGTTTTCCAAAGTTGTATGTACATATATTCATATAGGTTCAATTACGTGGATATTTGTAGTCATAATCTAGCACATGAAATCTTAAATCAAGATAATCAAATGAAGCCTAAAGTACTTACTTTAAAACTAAGAAAACATAGCAACAATTTTCCAAAACAAGTGAATAGGTCCTACAATGTCACAAACTAATTCAACTAAGTGAACACTTAAAAGTCATCTCATCTCATCATACATATTGTAGCAACTAACTAAGATCCCATATCAAAAGTACAAATCCATCCTTACAAGGCTAAAGATATAGGTGAACCACCCTTTGATGTGGGTGTATGTAAGTTCCACCCATACACATAACACATACATAAGTGTTCTTAGTGGGAAAACAATCCCTTTATAAATACATTTTTTAGTTGTTATATATAGATGATGTAGGAGCATCCAAAGGTGTAGAGAAATCTTGCATCTCCAAAAAAATGATTTTATTTTATATTCTTTTCAATTTTTGTTTTTACGAATACCCATTTTCTTGAATAATGATTTGGAACCTTCAAAGTTTCCAAAAAGGTTAAGAATACCAGGACTTACTATTTTTAGTAATCTTACATCTGAGAAGTGTTGGGCTTGAAATTTTCCCCAAAGCTTTGGAATAGCCAAATAAACATTCTTGGTAAATTTCAACCCAAGATCATGTCTAGATTTCAAGATATTAAAGTTTTAGTTTTTGAGGTTATCAGAAAAGTTCTAAAATCAGATTTGAAGTACTCAGAGGTCCCTAATTGTCTTGAAAGTCAGAAAAAATCCTTTTACAAAATTTTGGCATCATAGATCTCTTCATAAACTTTCCAACACATCAAACAGTTCATCAATTAGACACCCGAATCAAAAGTTATGGCCTCTAGAAGTTGGGCCTCCTATTTTGGGAAATGTGAAAATGTGTTGGACACTTAAAATAGCTGTAAAGGGGTAAGTTACATATGTTGGTGTGTGATTTGACACATCATAAGGCATCTTTAATTGGAGATTATTTGCGCACCACTTTAGGGTGGTTTTAGCTCATGGTTTTGTAATACCGTATGATAGTTTCACATATTGTAGCTCCTATATATCAGGTGCTTGAGATGGAGGTTGTGTGTGTGAGTATGATAGATGTTGAGTTGTCTCCAGATCTCTAAATAGTGGTACTATTGTGAAATCTTGATTTACAAGTATATTGTAATCTTGTTGAGATTTTTGAATAATATATTGAGTTATTTTTCGGTGTGGGGTTTCTCTCCCAGAAGGGTTTCTCCACATAAATAACTGTTGTTCTCTTTTGTTGTTGTGAGTGTGTTGGGTGGACTACACCCTCATCAAGTCGTATCAAAGTGAGGTTATCTTGAGTGTGCAAATAGATCACCGAACAGTGAGGTAGTTTGTGCCAGGACCTTGAGATCATGTGTTTGAAGGTGGAAGGATAACCATTAATTTGAGGCTACTTCACACTGAGAAATTTTTACATTAAGTGTAAGAGAAGAGAGAAGAAAATAGAGATGTCTCCATGAAGAAATTGTGGTGGTAGAAATGTTGTTGTGATAGAAGAAGGGTTTAGAGCTTTGTAGAGGCAGATTAATGCAATCCAAGAGGAACTGAGAAGAGGGTTTGAACTGAGAAGGAGAGATGAAAGTGAAGATGAAGATGATGTAGCCAAGGATGCACAATCTAAAGAAGGTGAGGGCAAAGTGGAACCTAAACAAGTTAGACTATTGAAGGCCATAACGAAAATTGGGAAAAGGCCAAAGATTGATATATCTACTTGTAGACACCTAAAATTGACCTATTCTCAGATCAGACTTTTGTCTACCATAATTCATTAATTAAATAATTCTTAATTATTTGATTAAGTTCATTTGTCGATCACATCAATTTATTCCTCCATGTTACTTAAATAATCCTGATTATTTAATTAATTCAATTTTATCTTTCATATTAACTAATAAATTCTAAATTGTTTAATTAATCCAATTTATCCTCCACATTAATTAAATAACCCTGATTATTTAATTAAATCAATTTATTCTTCTATATTGATTAAAAAATTCCAATTATTTAATTAAATCAATTTTATCTTCCACATTAATTAAATAATTCCAATTGTTTAATTAATCCACTTTATTCCTCCATATTTAATTAAATAATCCTAATTATTTAATTAAATCAATTTCCCTCCAAATCAAATAAATAAATTCAAATTATTTATTTAATTAGTCTTTTTCCTCCAAAATGAATTAAATTAAATATTTAATTCATTTATGACATGTGCATGAAATTAAATAATTAATTTATTTAATTCCCTTTTATTCCCTCTCATCCATAGTTCAGTCTCAATCAAATCAGTTAACTAATTAGTTAATCTAGTTAACTAATCAATCAACTCAATGAACTAATCAATCAATTTAGTTCACTGATCAATCAACTCAGTTCACTGATCAATCTATTTAGTCAACTCCCTAATCAGATCTGTTAACTCCCTTGATGCATGAGAGGGCTTGGACACTTGTCCTTCTCTCATTCGCGCACATTCTCTCAACCTTCCTCAACCATTGATCTTTCTGATCATCCTCAATTGTAGATCTGTTATCTCACATGTCTATAAAAGAAGCCTCTTTCTCCATTTCTACCATCTCTCGTTTAAGTAAATTTATGCTATTGTAACCATTCCTTGGGAGATCAAATTTGCATTATAATTATAGAACAATCCACATCAAAAGCAAGGAGAAATCAATTTAGTTTGGGTGCAATTCAATTCGCTCGATTGGTGTAGGGACTTCGTTTGTGCAAATGAGGTAATTTGTATTGGTTTTGATTGTCTTTGATTTATGTTTGCATATCTATTTTCACCTATCACACTACTTATTCCGATAGTCTCAATATGGAAGAATTGATAGATTGGATCAATGATATGGAGGAATATTTTGAATATGAAGAAATAGAAGATCCTTAGAGGGTCAAGCTTTCCAAGACCAAGCTTAAAGGTCATGTTGGAATTTGGTGGAAGGAGGCACAATTAGAAAGAAATCAAAGAGGAAAAGAGAAGATCACCAGATGAGATAGAATAGTGGATAAATTGAAGAGACAATTTATTCCTTTGGATTATGAGTTGGAACTTTTGAAAAAAATGCGAAGTCTGAGACAAATGAACAAGATAGTCAAAGAATACACTAAAGAGTTTTACAAAGTTAGATCATCAAGGTCTGGGTCACACAGAGACTAATAAAGAGAAGGTAGCTAATTATATCAATGGATTGAAACCCAGTATCCAAGAAGAATTAAGTTTGGTTAGATTGACAACTATTGAAGATGCATATCAGTTTGCAATGAAGGTAGAAGAAAGGTTGAACAAAAAATTTGAGAACAAACAAAGAGGATGAGGTCATGGTGGAAGAACTAGTGGAAGATCACATGGGGCTCGTGGACAACAAGATGAGAAAAAGAAAAATGAAGATGCAGGCACTAGCCAAAACAACATAGGTGAAAATACATACCTTCCTCGATGATAGAATGATGGGTACCAAAGGGGAAGAGGTAGATTTGGAAGAGGACCTAGAAGAGGAGGATTTAGAGGAATATGTTTTAGATGTAGTGAAGAAGGGCATATAGTATATGACTGTCAACAAAATTAGGGAGGAACAAATAGACAACCATAGGGTAATGCTAGAGTTGCTTATGTTGATGAGGAGGCTATTTGAACATTCAAAAGATGTAGAAAGAGGAGAAGCTCTTGTTATTAGAAAAGCATTTCTAAAAGAAGAAGGAAAAAAGAACCAACACAAAGAAAGAGCCTATTTCGAACAAGGTGTAAATCAAAAGGTAAGTGTTGTGATGTGATGCAGGAGCACCCAGGCACACATGCAATCGATATCACCCAAAAAGATTTGCAATTATTTGTTTCAATTTTGGTTTGTTTAGGTTTTGTTTTAGCCTCTCATTATGTTGGCAACACATGGTGTGGTTAGATTGGTAGGAAACTACTTTTTGCCAGTTATCGGTTTTGGCGCATAGCATACAACTTTCATAAGAACAATTGTTCAGGTGGATCGTTGAAGTTTCGGGACCTCCAAGAATAGGGGCCTCCATGAATGGAATAGGGGCCTCCAGGAATGGAAGGATGACCCAATCACCCTTTCAAAACATTGTTCAATTTCAAAAGGTGGAAATTTAACAATACCTTATTAGCATCTTCACATCCATTTTTTAAAGTTTATGTAGCATTTTGTCCTAGTTTCCCTATATATAGGCATGCAGATGGTCCTCTAGATTGAAATTCTAATATCAAAGTTGGACTGTTTGAAGGCTATAAAAATGATGAAATAATATATGAATATTACAATAATTTTTAGCAGCACAATGTTGCTTCATTAATCTATGTATTTTTCTTACATAAAAGAGAGTGCAATACACTTGTTATAATTCCTCCTCTAAAAGCCATGAAACATTAAGTAAAGAGAATATGCAATAAAATAAAAATAAAAAAAGGGAAAGGATAAAAGAAATACCACACTAATCATAAGAGAAAGTGTTATCATATTATCATTATGCAATAACAATGGAAAGCATAATTGTATCGTATAACAGAACAAGGCAATTTATAATTGTAGATTGTATCCAACTTGATGTTTAACATCCTTGGATATTATACTTGAAAACAATGAAAAAAATTAAGTTAACGAAACTCCAAGTTAGGCAGAAAGTAATTAATATACCATGAACAAAGTTTACAAAATTAATAGTAGGTCTTCTTTAGTATACCATGAACAAAATTTACAAAATTAAAAGAAAAAATTCTTCTTCCTCACCATCTATCTTCCAAAAAGTCTAGAATATAGCTCAAACAAACTGCTAATAAAAAATAAAAATAAAAGCACAAGATTGCCTCCCCTACATAGTCTCCCATGAATAAATAATTAGTATTAGGTGTTGTTGGCACCAATACAAAAAGGGTCTACCAAATCATGGAACTACCCATGAATATCCTTGCATATTGTGACCAAGCACTTCACAACATGCACATTCCATTCTTCAATTAAAATAGCATTGGTCTAGTGATAGAGGTGGATAAGTGCATGGAAATGTGGGATGAAAAGGGGGTCAAAAGTGGTTAGTTTTTCCTTAAAATTAGCTAAACCTAAACTTGGATGAGTAATTTGAGATATGATAAGAACAAGAACTGTAGCACTGTAAATCTAGTTTCTAAACTACTAAAGCTTTTAAAAAATGGTTAAGATTAAGAGGATGAAATGTTAAGCACACACAAAAATGTTCTTATCTTTATCACTTAAATATAAACATAGTGTCTAGTGTGCACTGCTTATTGTTTTTTTTGTGTTAGGTATTTTTCAAAACTAGCTGGTATGCATATAACTAAGAGTGAGTACTCCAAGTTGTTTATTTCTTTTATATTTTTATATTATTTTTTTCTTTGTAATTTTTCAAAGTGGATACATCCTATAAACTATATTACTGAATGTACATGTCACATAGCTTACACAAAAATAATTGAGAATTCAATTTTTTGAATGTGTATAGAATGAATCATAGAAAAATTCTATAAAGTTTTTTCAAATTTGGATAAATAAATCAAAAGTTTGAAAGAAAAATCAATACACATGTATTTGAGGAATATGGAAACATTAGTTAACGAAAATAAAAATAAGAACCCTAACTTATTCAAAATATTTAAAATATTACATGGCTAGAAAACTAACAATTATTTTTGTCATTTTTGTGGTGGTTTCATGAAATTTTCTTGTAAAACACATATAGTTGATGAGAATGAAGTTCAAATTCATTGTTTTATGTTGAAAACATGAATTCAAGAGCTCAAAGGGAGGTCCAACCCTTAGGCTTGGAAATTATCCAATCCTGATGGATAGGATTCTTAAAAATTTGAATTAGGGCATTGAAAACTCATAAGCATTATGTTTTCAATAAAAAAAGTGAGTGCATTATAACATGTGCACGTTACGACTCATACATCTTTTACATAGCACACATGTATTTTGCCTAAAGTCATACATTGTGGCTTGCAGTCTAAGAGTTGCTTAATCTATCTAGACCAACATGGGAAGGCATCTCTAACACTCTTAAAATATATTCAATGAAAATATTTTTCCATGAAAGAAACCCACATCACATGTGGCCAAAATTTGTGAGAAATTAAGCACCAACAAATTTTTTAAAAAGTTGTATGTACATATATTCATATAGGTTCAATTACATGGATATTTGTGGTCATAATATAGCACATAAAATCTTAAATCAAGATAATCAAATGAAGCCTAGAGTATTTACTTTAAAACTTAGGAAACATAGCAACAATTTTCCAAAAGAAGTGAATAGGTCATAGAACGTCACAAACTAATTAAACCAAGTGATCACTTAAAAGTCATCTCATCTCATCATACATATTATAGCAACTAACTAAGATCCCATATCAAATGTACAAATCCATCCTTACAAGGTTGCAAATATAAATGACCCGCCCTTTGATGTGGGTGTAGGTAAATTCCACCCATATACATAACACATACATAAGTGTTCTTACTGGGAAAAAAGTCCCTTTATACATACATTTTTATTTGTTATATATAGATGATGTAGGAGCATCCAGATGTGTAGAGCAATCTTGCATCACAAAAAAAATGATTTTTTTTCTACTCTTTTCAATTTTGGTTTTTGTGAATACTCATTTGCTTGAATAATGATTTGAAACCTTCAAAGTTTCCAAAAAGGATAAGACTACTGGGGCTTACTATTTTTAGTAAGCTTACATTTGAGAAGCGGTTGGGCCTGAAATTTTCCCCAAAGATTAAAAATAGCCAAAATAAACATTCTTGGTAAATTTCAGCCCAAGATCATGTCTAGATTTCATGATATTAAAGTTTCATTTTTTGGGGTTCTCGAAAAAGTTCTGAAATCGTATTTGAAGTAATTAGAGTTCGCCAAATGTCCCAAAATTTAGAAAAAAACCATTTAAATCTTTGTCATCATAGACCTCTTCACAATCTTTTCGACGCATGAAATAGTTCGTCAATTGGGCACTTGGATCAAAAGTTATGGCCTCCCATTTCGGGAAATGTGAAAATTTGTTGGATACTTAAAAGAGATGTAAAGGGGGAAGTTACATATGTTGGTGTGTGATTTGACACATCATAAGACATATTTTATTGAAGATTATTTGGGCACCATTTTTGGGTGGTTTTAGCTCATGGTTTTGTAATACTGTATGATAGTTTCATGTATTATAGCTCCTATATTTTAGGTGCTTAAGATGGAGTTTGTGTGTGGGAGTATGATAGATGTTGAGTTGTCTCCAGATCTCTAGATAGTGGTACTATTGTGAATACCTTCTTTGAAAGTATATTGCAATCTTGTTGAGATTTTTTCAAATAATATATTGAGTTATTTTTTAGTGAGGGTGTTTTCTCCCAAAAGGGTTTCCCCACATAAATCACTGTTGTTCTCTTTTGTTGTTGTGAGTGTGTTGGGTGGAGTACACCCCCATCAAATGGTATTAGAGAAAGGTTATATCAAGTGTGCAAATTGATCACTAAACAGTGAGGCAGTTTATGCCAGGACCTTGAGATAGTGTGTTTGAAGGTGGAAGTAGAACCGTCGATTTATGGTAGCTTCACACTAAGAAATTTTTATATTAAGTGTGTGAGAAGAGAAGAAAATAGAGATGCCTATGCCAATAAACCATGGTGGTATAAATGTTGTTGTGATAGAAGAAGGGTTTACAACTATGCAGAGGTAGATTAATGCAACCCAAGAGAAACTGAGAAGAGGGTTTGAACCGAGAAGGAGAGATGAAAGTGAAGATGAAGATGATGTAGCCCAAGATGCATAATTTGGAGAAGGTGAGGGAGAAGTGGAACCTGGACAAGTTATACTATTGAAGGCCATAGTGAAAGTTAGGAAAAGGCCAAAGATTGATATCTCTACTTATTCTAGTAGTCTCAATATAGAAGAATAGATAGATTGAATCAATGATATGGCGGAATATTTTGAATATGAAGAAATATAAGATCATGAGAGCATCAATCTTGCCAAGACCAAGCTCAAAGGTCATGCTGGAATTTGGTGGAAGGAGGTGTAGCTAGAAAGAAATCGAAGAGGAAAAGAGAAGATCACCAGATGAGATAGAATGGTGGATAAATTGAAGAGACAGTTTATTCTTGTGGATTATGAGTTGGAACTTTTGAAGAAAATACAAGGTCTGAGACAAGTGAACAAGACAGTCAAAGAATATACTAAAGAGTTTTACAAAGTTATCATCAGAGTAGGTCACATAGAGGCTAATAAAGAGAAGGTAGCCAGGTATATCAATGGATTGAAACCCAGTATCCAAGAAGAATTAAGTCTGGTTAGATTGACAACTATTGAAGATGCATATCAATTTGTAATGAAGGTAGAAGAAAAGTTGAACAAAAAATTTGAGAGCAAACAAAGAGGATGAGGTCATGGTGGAAGAACTAGTGGAAGATCATATGGGGGTCATGGACAATAATATGGGCAAAAGAAAAATGAAGGTGTAGGAACTAGTCAAAATAACAGAGGTGAAAATACATACTTTCCTTGAGGACAAAATGATGGGTACCAAAGGGGAAGAGGTAGATTTGGAAGAGGACCTAGAAGAGTAGGATTTAGAGGAACCTATTTCAAATGCAGTGAAGAAGGGCATAGCGCATATGGGTGAGTGCATAGAGTTGTGGGACCAAAAATTCACCACTTGGATTTTTGGTCCCATGCAAGGCAAAACATAACGCGCTAGCATTATGCTCTGTTAAAAAGTGAAAAATAAAAAGCCAAAATAGAAAGTCATGTCTGATTTATGCATTTTGGCAAGAAAAACCTAGTTTTTAGAGCGTGAGCACGTTAGAAGAAGGAGGAATCAAGCAATTTTTAAGTGTAATTGACATTTTCACTATGTCACCTCACCAATCTTGCTCCTGAGGATGTCTTGAATGAAATGTAGAGGGTGTAGCACCCAAAGAAGGTAGGGTTTGATTGATTTTTGTGAGTTTGAAAATAAAGTTTTACTTTTGCAATGTTTGTTTTATTTTTTATGTTGAATTTACAGTCAATGAGGCACCACAAAACACTAATCCAATAGAGGAGGCTGAAAACAACCCCCAAAACCCTCAAAACCCTCAAAATCCCCCACCTTCACATCCTCACCATGAAAGCAACACACATGAAAACTATTTAGGGCAAATTGAAGAAAACAAAAAATGTCTTCAAACCCTAATTGAAACGTTAAATAGTCCAAGAACAAACACCAATCATAGGAGAGCCCTTGCCAAGTCCTTAGAGATGATTGTTTCTCATATTGAATCAGTGACAAACCAAATCAAAGAATAAAATGAATATAGGGAGAGGAGTCAACAATACTATGTTGACAAATTGTCTTACCTACAAGTGAATGACAAAAAAATTACAAAATCTTCATTATGTTAACAATTTATCAATCCTAAAACTAGCCAAACATTAGAAGAGACTTGCAAATGCTTCGCAATTCATTGGTGTAGGAATGAAGATATATCCCAAAACTTTTGGGATAGATGGTATATTATCTTTGATGAGCGTCCATGTAATAACAATGAGGTGCTGCAATATTTCTTGAGGAAACTCTATTGTGAGTTCGTCCTCAAGGAGATTCCTAATTATTTTGACATTTGAGAGTTCTAGGGTGTTGGACACACCAAGATATTGAGAGGGGGGGGTGAATTGGTATCTAACCAATCTTTAATTTTAACAACTTCAACTTATCCAGAGCAGATTTAAAACTTAAACATCACAGTATTAATATAAACATGAAACATTAACACAATGCACATCAACACATAACACCAGATATATGTGGAAAACTATAGAAGGGAAAAACCATGGCGAGGATTAACTCACAATATATGAAACTCAAATAACAACTTTGTTTTAGGGCTACAACCCAAGGAAGCTTCTATTCCTTGAATCCTTTTATTTAGGGTCACTCCCAAGGAAGCTTCTACTCCCTAAATACTTTATTTTAGGGTCATTCCCAAGGAAGCTGCTACTCCCTGAAATGAGAACACACTTACAAAAGATTACAGTATGATAATCTTTCTATTGTCTGAAAACTGACAATGAAACTCACACTTTTGATGATTGCACTTCTGCCTTTTCACACTTTCTTCTGAAGATCTGATCAGTTAGGCACACTCTATACTTGATCATTGTCACAAATATGTCTTCAAGATGAATCTAGATAGCATCAACAACTTTTGCTCTTTCTCCTTCAATCGCACATCAATAATGTATTCATTCTGCCTTTTATTTGCTTGCAAACTTTTCTATCACAGTGCAATCACAATTTTCCTCACTCAATTCGATTCACTATCTATACATGATATTACATTGATTACATTTCTTTTTGGCCATATACAACATGAAAAATACATTTAAAATTCAACCAAACAAATATGAAACATGTAGAAGATAGGTCCTATGTGAAGCCACACGCTACATTAGTAGAAGATCCAAGCCTTGCAAAGACCAACACTTGCTTAACTATGTCCAAAACATCCTTCATAGCTTTGAACACTAAGGAATTACATCTGCACACTCCGCTCATTTGGAAATAGAACATCTTTCAACAAAACACATGAAGACTTGAAGTATAATGGCCACATCAACTTGAAAACCTTGTGCAACCTACTGGAAATAAGAAAGATCTTCATGAAACTTTTCCAAATGAGTCCACATGACTCATAAAACATCCCCAGACACAACTTTACCACTACAACAAAATAGACAATTAGCACCTAAAATAGTGCCAGAATTTAGTGCATTTGAGTTCATGAATTGGACACTTCTGTCGGTACAAAACTCAGCGCCAAATTACATGTTCACTTCGGCGCCATTTTTTGCGCTGAAAAAGTAGTGCAAGCAATAGTGCCTCCTTTAGCACTGGGAAATGCAACCAATTTAATGTCAGAAATCGCATCTAAATTAGTGCCCAATTTGGCATCCAGTTTTGCTTCCATGTCTGCTCTCATTTTTGCTTCTTGTTTTGGTCCTAGTCATCCTTCCTATTTTGCTTCTGGTATGGCATTGAAAATAGATTCTTTTTTGGCTTCCTAATTGACGCCAAGTTTTGCTTCCATTATGACGTCCTTTGTTGCTTCCAGTTTTGCTTCCATTATGACGTCCTTTGTTGCTTCTAGTTTTGCTTTCAATTTTGCTTCTGGTTTTGCTTCTTGTGTTGCTTCCAGGTTTGCTTCCAGTTTTGCTTTCAGTTTTGCTTCCAGGTTTGCTTCCAGTTTTGCTTCCAATTTTGCTTCTAGTTTTTCTTCCAATTTTGCTTCTAGTTTTGCTTCCAGATTTGCTTCCAATTTTGCTTCTGATATAACGTCACTTGTTGCATCTAGCTTTGCTTCAATTTTTGTGTCTTTGTTCCAAAAAAGGTGAGTGGGCCAATCTTGCTTTCTAACCGCCCCATCTTTCACCTTATAGCCTAGCTTAACCTGATACTCCCTAGTTTTTGAGTAGCTCCAACTTATTCTATCCTCTTTGTGAGACAAGCTCACAGACCTATTTGACATAATACTCTCTAACTCACTAATTTGTGCTTCATCCACCTGAAGATCCCTGAAGCATTTGAAATATTTTATAGGATAACATTTATAAAGAATTTTTAGGGAAATGGACATCCATAAAAATTAACATCATTATACTTATTAAATCTCCATCAAAATAAAATCTACAAAAAATATCTAGTATATATAAAATAACAAGATAATTATTATAACATGATCATCATCTATAATTAAAACAAGTGAGTCAAATATCTATAATTTAAATAAATTTGACAACATCCATCTTGAGTAGTAAATTAAAATCATCATACGTAATAAATATCCATCCAAAAATCATTGACCACTTTCAATATATATAAATTGACAAGTCAATACTGATAAGATCATCATCATATATAACTAAAACAAGTGAAAGTAAAATATGCCAGTAGGTCAATAATATGCCAAAAAGATACATGTCCAACAATCGACATAAGTCAAAATGATACATGTACAAATGATATGAGTAAAAATGATAAATTATGTAAGTCAAAATGATACAAGTCAAGATGATACATGTCCAAATGATACATGTCAAAATGATACAACTCAATAATATGGTACTGTAGGCCGTGAAAATGATACATATGATAGTAACCATGAAAAGAGGCATCATAACGATATATCGGCAATGATCCATGATGTAATCTATATGATCATGAATGTCACTAGCTACTACCAACAACTACCTCATCATCATTATCACCATCATGATCATCATCATCATGATCATCATCATCGTCATCATCGTCATCATCATCATCGTTGTCGGCCTCGGTGTCTTCTGTATCTGCGTCATCATCATCCTCTGCCATGTGATCTGTAATAGAACTAACATATTCTAGATCTATATCATGAGGATCATCTTGATTTTCTGGAAGACTTGTGTTCTGCAAAAATAATTTAAAATGAAAAGTTATTATTTATTTCATGCAATAATTTATTTTTCTGTTATATATCTAATATTACAATATAGAAACAAAACCATAATCATATTACATCATATCAAAGTGCACATACCATAATAAAATTTCAAAAAAGTTACAGCTAATATGTCATTCCAATGATGTAAAACATGAAACAATTCTAATAAACGTTAGTAAAGATCATAAAAAAATTTGTTATACAATTTAACTATCAACTGTAAATTCTATTACATAACATTAAGTGCGAACCCTTTGCATTTTGTGCTATATATGATTATGTTTGCCTCGATAGAACATTTTTCTGTGGAAGACCTTTCTTCCATGGGAATCATGCTCTAAATGACGATTCTTGAATAAATAAAGTAGTTGAGGTTGAAAACCAAAAATGGCGGCCTCTTCTATCAGAAAACATAAAAAAAAATTGGGTGAATGTTGAAAACCAGCAATGGTGGCTTTGGCTAGAGGAAAGATTGAAAACCAGCAATGGTAGTCTTTTCTTTGAAATTCCCTTTTCCTTCAATAAAATTCCTTTTTGTAGTTCTGTAGGTTGGCATGATAAAAAGAATAAAGAGCTCTTGATGGCTCCAGAGAGCTCCCGACGGCTCCTGACAGCTCCAGATGGCTATGGATTCCTCCAGATGAATACCAGCTAATACTACCCTTCCAAGCACCATTGGGCGCTATTTTCTATGCATTGTGAAATTTGATTCGGTAAATAAAGTTAAGGCGAAATAATTAAAGGGATGGGTACTTTACAAGGTATATTCTTTCTTTAAAACTTATATAGTTATTTTAATATATTTTATATATGCCACGTGTTTCCCAAAGTGCCCGCATGCAGTCTCCCACTCCATGATGATTACATCAATCATTGCAGTCCAACAGGTGGCAGTCATAGGATTGTCTACAGGTCTCGCGTACTTCAAAATAAGTTATAAGTACTAGTCATCATTACAAACAACATTTGAAATAAATGCCATAAAAGGGAATGAGTGTCAGATTGAGAAATTGTTATAACCAGTACTTATGATTATTTATGGTAAGTACAAGGAAATGACATGAGAAGCAGGATTGCTAGAATCAGATTCGGATGTGTATGGAAAAGTAATTAAAGTGGTGGCTAAGAAATTGTGCTTCGCACGCGGCCACCTTGGTTCACAACTCTGAAGTACATGCCATGAGGGATGAAAAGGCGGGTAGTATAACTGCCAACTTGTCAATCTCTCATGCAATTACTCCTACACACATACCTACAATTGACAACATAGAGTTCATAATTCTTTCCCGTTTGAAATAAGAATTAGCAAATAGAGAGAAAAATAGGCAGAGCTCCATTGAAATGCCTTGCTCTAGAATCATACACAATCAAGTGATCGAATGGGTAACAAGAGGAAAGTAGAGCTGAAAAATACAATCCTTGATGACACCAGTGCACAGGTATTCCAACAAGCATGGTGGTTAGAATTCTTGCAAAAATTTGAATGCTTTGAAGCTGAGTTGGTTGAGGAATTTGTCACAAATTTCCACAGAACTTTCACCACGGTTAAGGGGGTAAGGATTCAAATTAACCCAACCATAATTAGTCAACTTTTTGGTATTCCTGTTATTGGTGTTGATTTATTTGCAAGTAAACCCTCATATGAAGTATTAGTTTAGAATTTCGATTTTGCTCCGGAGCCCCTATCTCGGTACATTGTAAGTAAGGGAGAAACAAAAGGCATTGAATGGACCAGTCTTCTAGACCCATGGAAGATGGTGGTCTTGTGGATAATGAAATTATTTACATGTGATGGGCAGTATGGTGTAGTTCTGGGCCCTGGGATGTGGTTGATTACCCATCTAAGACATAGAGCAAATAACCCTCAGCACTTGATAAATGTTCCTCCTTTCTGCATGCTAACCTAGTCACCATGATGACCAAAAGAAAGAACAAAGAAGGGCAGATAAGCCACCCAGGATTGCTACACCTGATTATGAAGCACCACTTCTTGTCACAGGAAGATGGTCAGCAAAAGTGGGAAGATTTTCTTGCCCTGCAGCCAAGAAGAAAAAAAGTGAAGCATCATACTTCTATTGTATCCATTTCAAGAGACCCTGTCATAGTTTCTTCTAAGTCTCTTGAAGTCTGATTCTGATGGCTCTGGAGAAGGATAGAGCAGGGTACTCAAGCAAGTGAGGCTGTTGATACAAGAATCTGTCACCACCGGTTGGTTATCTCTTTGGATGAAGAGGAAGAACAAAACCCTACTGCCACCTCAGGCAAACAATCATCCCCTGCTGCACATCTGGGAGAAGAAGAAGCTCATGAAGAAGAAAGGGGAGTTGAAGAGGCTGGTGGCAGTGAAATTCCAGAGGAAACTGGTGAAGGGGATGTTCCAGAAGAAACAGAGTAGGCTATTTTGCAACACAGCTGCAGAAAAGGGAAAGAAACCCTTGAGGAAGCCTCTGAAGACACCACAACATAGGAAACAAGGTATGCACTGGCTCTCCCTAGAGATGAACTTGTATTAAAGCAATGCAAGGCACAATTTGAGGCCATGACCCTACAATTGAAGGCCAAAGATGAGGAGCTAGAAAAGAAAATGGCAAAGGCTGAAGAGGAGAAACAAGAAAAAGAAAAAGAAATCTTTGTTTTTAAGAAAGAAATAGGTAGTCATAAGGATATAGTGGCCCAAAGGGACATGCAAATTACTCAACATAGGGAAAAGATTGATCATCAGACCCCTGCACCTGTCTCATTGAATGCATATGCTTAAAACCTGCAACTTACACTTGAGAATGGACAGCTCTGGGGTGAAATTATACAGCTCCGGAAGGATTTAGAGGCCCTAAGATAGGAGAAGTTGGCAACTGAAAACAATCTGGGTCTGGCCTGTGAAACATGGGAAACCCTATTAGCTCAATGACCACCATCAGGTGTGTATGCCCTGTTCCTTAGAGAACAATATTTAAGGTGGAAATTATTGAGGATAAGTTGCAATCTCCCTTTTGATTTTTACAATGATATGGAATTTGTTGAATGCTATTTGTAAAACCCAAAAGATCGACAAAATCTATTGTGTGAATTCTTCCAACATGGCCACATCATGGGGCATGTAAATACTTTAATGCTTAATTTTTATTTGGGAGAACTTCAAATCAGGAGCTATCTATCTCTACTCCAAAACAACAGATTGTGGGAAGACAAAATGGATGAATATAATATAGCTGCAAGATCCATTGGTTTGTTAATGCGCTATGAATGCCCCAAGACTACCTAGTTCACCAACACTTTTAAGGCCAATGCTTACAGGCAAGGTGTTATGGCTCATTATGTGCAAAACTTAAATTCTTGCATTGCTGATTTTTTTGTTATAGCTGTATTTCTCCCAAATGCAACAGTTACAAGCTACATATGTAGGTTTGAGGACTTTCCTAATGTTCTCAAGAGGAGAGAGCCTGTTTCACCTACCAATATCAGATTGATGACTGGCAAGGTATGAAAAATCATACCATTAATCCAACAAAGACAACAAAATTGGATTGGGATGAGATTTAGACCTTCACTAATTTTGATGCCAGCTCCTCGCTTAAGTCACCCAATAGAACAACAAATGAGAGAATGAAAATTTAGTATATGGTTCAACAAGGTGTAGGAAAATGATGGATTCTAGCCCAAAGGGAGACAACTGTTCCAATACAAGGATGAAGAAGACTACAATTGCAGCACAATTATGGAGGGCAAGAACATATTGGATGAAGCAGATGAAGCATAGCCATGAGGATATGGGATATATTCAGTAGGGGGAGATGATGAGCCATATATTTGAATCATCTATTTAATGATATTTCCTGTTCTTAATACTTTCACAGACACTTTGGCATATATATTTACAAATTATTATAATTATGTTTATTTTTTGGTTGGATTATGCATATGTTTGGTTTTCATTTCCTTTAATGAAATCTCTTACTTTATTTTACTAAATTATATTTCAAAAGTGCATATCTTATGTATTCTAGTACAAAGTTGTGAATATTTGTAGAAGGCTTGCAACAGGGAACTATCAGTGGTCTTCGAATCCCTTCAGAGCACTCTGTCTTAAAAAGAACCTAAACTCTAGACAACTTTAGATGCTGAATACCTTCCAAGAATCATCATCCCCTTGAGTCGATGACCGCCACAAGCCAATCCTAGGATGCAAACATAACTTCTGCCTCAATCAAGAAGCTGTGAAGAGTAACATCACCAAGTCACCACATTTTTGGTGACTAACTAAAATATCTATTAGCCAACCTCAGTTCCAACTGAAGTCACTACCACCTAGTGCTGCACCATTTTAGGAGAATCATCCAATTCGCGAAGCAGTTAGACTAACGCATATGTCTGATATGTAGTTACTACAGAGGAATCATGCATGCAATAAATTATGTAGCTGGCTCTAGTCCTAGTTTACTTTAGTTAAACTTGTTAATTTCTTCTTTCCAATAATGCTCACTTGTATAAGTAGGAGCAATTCATCTCTTTCTAGTTAGTTCCAGTTTCCAGTTTTCATAGATAGTTATCACCAGATTGTTGTAATAGGAGGAAAGTTCCTCATTTTCATGCTTGTAATTTTTGTCCATTCCTGGACTATGATTTAATGCAAATGAAGGGAAATTTCTGCTGAAAGAGTTAGTTGAGCAAAGAGGATCAACTCTGGCTGGGGGAGTAGGGCCCACTTACCCATCTAAGAGAAGATCTCTCAGTATTCTTATATGTGTACAATTTTGTTATGTTTTCTATTCTGTTAAGTTTCCATTTATCTTCTATGTGATTATTAGTTAAACTATTCCCTATAGGATTGTTCTTTAAATTCTAAAAACACCAAAAAGATAGACTTGTTATTTGTCAGCATTGTCATATTTAGAGTATTTCATTGCTGTATATTAATAGTGGATACAATTGATCTTCATTTACTTTTTTCCAGTTCATGCTAGATTAATTTCTTTTATTGCAAGTGTGTTTATTTCCAACAAGTGTGTTTATTTCAGTAAGTGTGTTTATTTCCAGTAAATTAAGATAGTTTCCTTCCAAGCAAGTGTGTTTATTTCTCAGCAATTAGATAGATCTTTATTTCTGTATGCACTTTCATTTTTGGCACGACCCACGAACCAAGTTCCATCCAAGAAAACCATTCGACCAAACCTCCCCATACCAAGAAGTCTTATTATAGATTGCTCTAGACACCTTTGAATTGATAAAAATAAATGATGATGTATTAACAAGTACTACTAGGGTTTCCACAACACAAGCAAATGAATCAAACATCCTTAAAATGAGATGAGAAATGGAAGGGCATAAGAAGGAAATTGAGCACTTGAAACATCAAGTGGAATACTACAAGGCTACAACGTATGACATAGGTGATTTAATGGAATATGCATTAGAAATCCATGATGACTTGACCTTGGTGCAAAAGGAGTTCTACAAGGATGTGTTAGATCTATAGGATGCCTAGCAGGATGCATCAAAACATTCTTACATTTTAAAAGAATGGCATCATCGTGAGGAAGGATGACAAATATGCATGTAGATCACTTAGTAGAATGGAAACATGAATTCAAGGAAGCACTCCTTGAGATACCAAGGAAGCACTCCTTGTGATACCATATTTGAGAGAAAATAAGATAAATCAAATCAACATGGGACTAATTTACTCAAATGATACAACTCATAACTTAAATGAGGACACTTAAGAGATATTAAAAGACCATAGTCATTAATTAAAAGATGTGATGAAAATAAGGCATGAATGTCACCCACTGCCCTTTAAGGCAAACAATATTTTTTTCCTCAACATGAAATAATGGGACAATGGAGTGGGATCTAGGGTTAATAGAGAAGCACTTTAGAACTCATCCTACACATCAATAAACAACTCAACACAAGAAATGCAAATTGACATATTAACACAATAATATCCAACTAAGTTATTGAAAGTCAACTATTGATACCTCATTCTCCATCTAGATTACAAAATTGGTCCACTTTTTGCTTTGTAACATTTCCTTTTCAAATTGCGTTGGATGCCGGCCATATTTCTCCTCCTGTCAAAACTGGCACATGGACTAGTTAAACTAATTAATACGCAATCATTTACTTTTTCCTAGGAAATAAAAAAATATCATTTAACATATTAAATATACTTACAAATGTACAGATGAAGGCCTGTTAACCTTTTTTGCCACTGTGATGCATGTCACGAAGTTTGTCAAGCCTAGCCTTGGAGGTCTTGTCCTGAAACATATACTAATTCAATTTAACTATGCACAAATAAAATTTAAAAATCATTTAATAAATTTGATATAATCTTATGAGCAAATTCAAATACCTTCGTACTCTCCTTACTGGACTTCCTCCATGCATCAAACTTCTCATATGCTTTTACAAGCTCTTTCCATACTTTCACACTTACATCAATTGGCCTTTTTTTGAGCCTTAGCTTGGGAGGGAGTTTTTTATCTTCTTTGTTTGGTTGCACTGAAATCTCTTGTAGTTTTGAGACATTCATAGCTTTATCTTCTTTACAGACCAACCTGTGCCAAATTCAGTATCCATGTCATGGATAACTGCTTTTTGCAGGTGCATGGGTATCTTTGAGAATGGCAAATGTAGATCTAGTCTTTGAACCATTGAAGACATGATTCCTTCAACCTATTCACAAATGTTTTTCCAGCATCTGTCATTCAGACTTCCCCTAAAACCACATCGTATTCTATCTTGGTATCGTAGCTACTAATGCAAGATGCAAAACATGGCATGGTGGAAGAAGTCTATGTCCCAGGAGTGGTTGGGATATTGGAAGTCTCTACTCCCTATTCCAAATTCTTAGAGTTTATTGTTATTGATTTCCTTGTGGATCTTTTGCTCGATCCAAGACTGGTTGGGGAATCAATTGATTCCCTTTGACACGGTTGATTTGGTTGCAATGTTTCAGGGGCTTTACTAGATCATTTTTCTATGTATCTGGCAAGCATTGTCAAGTCCACACCATCCAATTTGTTCACTACCTCTACCCCCAATATGGAAGCCAATGCCTCTTTATCTTTGTCAGTCTCATGTCCCTATATATTTCTTCTTTTAAATTTAGAAATAAAAAACTAAAAACTAAAAATCAAAGAAATAATGGAAACAATTACAAATATATAAATTGACAATGAATTACCTCATTGTGGCCAGAGTCTGCTCCCTTGCTCCCTTCCCTCTATTGCTTGACATTTTGAGGTGACCTAGGGCAAATTATTTTCATCCAGTCTATGGAGGTAAACAAAGTACACACTGCTAGGTATGAAAGTTTTTGTCCAATTTGTGGTATGAAAGTTTTGTTTTGTGGTATGAAAGCAAGCCACCAATCAAAGAAATTAAAAGAAATGGACGATTTAAAAGAAATGGGCGATTAATGAGCAAGCTTTACCTTGAATGACTCTCTTTCTGGAATTTCTTCTTCAACTTGAGGGAATTTATTTGCTTGTAGCATATTGTTTTCTAGAAATAAACATTCAACGGTTCCATAATTCTATACAAAACAATTGTTTAGGCATGAGATAGAGTATGAAAGGCAATGGAAAGGCTGTAAAAAGAAGAAATGAGTGCTAAAATTGAACCTTTACTGTAGAGAGGAAATCACGAGCATGAAATGCAGTGTCAAATTGCAGCACAAATTTTGATCTCTCAAAACCCTAAAGGAAATGATAAATTCATCCAAAACTTAATACAACGCATCAATTTCCACTCGAGTTAAAGCATTGAATTTTAAATGTTCCATGTTAAATATTATGTTCAAATTTTTTTGGAGGAAACTAAAGAAAAATTTTGAACATCACCATCCTACATATTCTAAGATAAAATAGAAAAAAACCTCCTAAACCCAAACCTCTGGTCATTTTAGCTTGCGATATTTATTAAGGAGAAACCCTAACAAATTATCTTCTTGTTACAGTTTAGCGTAGTTTAAAGATGAAGATCGAGTTATGCCATAGGCTATGTGGTATACACCCATTCCATTTGGGCAATATGTTTTCAACCCTAACCCAATTGCCAAGCCTCTTTGCTCACTTGGTTACAACCAAATTCAACATGTCTACAACTTTAATTCAGTAAAGAAACGAAGGTTTGGCTTTCAAATGCAGAGGATATAGGGAGCTTTAGAGATTAAAAGGATAATGAAGTTTAGGCTTTTAATGCAGGCATGAATTTTTAAATTTTTTTGTTTTTAATTCATTAGACGGTGCTATAGTTGGCATAGTTAACGCTGACTTTAGCACCAACGTTTATCCCTAAATGTAATATATTTGGGGCGCCAAAGGCGGTGCAAAGTGTGCCTAATTTAGCACCTAGCTGTGCCAAACCAAAATGTTCCTCATGTAAACATTTGGAATTGAGGTAAATGTTTAAGTAGTAAGGGTTTTATAACATTGGAATATAGTGTGACAACAACATACCACCAATTAGCTTGGAAAAAAATGGATACATCCTAGAAACTTTACATAATAAAAACATAATTTGATGGAACTTAAAAAAAGTTGTATTGTGTTTTAGTAACTTGAAAACCAAACTCTTTTACCTATCAAACAAAAAAATTCAGATCTCATGCCTTCTCTTGGTTAATGAAGATATACATGCTAGCTAAATCAATCAAGATGTCAAAGGTTTTAGCTAGTGGCTAGATTTCCATGCAATACTAATTATGAAAACATAACATATTAGGCTACAGATATGATTTCCATATAGCATAAAGTAGGTCATGCTATGTATCAATCTTTTATTAAAGTTGTTGTAAATTTTTAAGTCTTATATGGGTTGAGCCATTTTGTAAATATTTGTTGGCTTTTATTTGATGAGGGGATTTCTACATAAACAAGCCAACTACTTTCACCATGACCTCTATGGAGGATAAACACCAATCATGAAAAATAAAAAATCAAGAATTAAAGTTTTGGATCTTATCTAAGATAAATATTCTCACACTATCCAATGTAAAGTAGGTTTCAATCAAGAATAAGGAATCCAATTTCTAGTTTTCAAAGAGAAAATATCTACGGTTTTAATGAATTTGTGGAAGAAGTGCAAGGTAGAGAACCAGCTAAAATTATTAGTAATAGGTTTTCTTTCATCTAGGATAACAAGGGACCATGTGGAAGGGATGTTCAACTAAAATTATTAGTAATAGGTTTTATTTGTAGTCGGCTTGTAAATAAATGTCTTTTTGATGTGAATTTGTAGTCATCTTGTAATCATAAGATTTGAGCTCTAGTTGTCAAGATTCCACGTGTAAACTTTTTGTGAAGAGCAAAATGTTGCAATGTCCTATTTTGTTTTTCATAGTGCGTCTTAATGAAAAGTGAGTGTATTAACAAGATAATTTCCAAAATATTCTCTTGGTGCACAACTGTTATGTGACTATTGTCATTGTTGTGTATTACAAGATTCAGAGGAGGCCATGGGGAGAGGACGTGGACGACGTAG
This sequence comes from Cunninghamia lanceolata, assembly GCA_027924645.1. NCBI lineage: Eukaryota > Viridiplantae > Streptophyta > Pinopsida > Cupressales > Cupressaceae > Cunninghamia > Cunninghamia lanceolata. The sequence goes on from BSBN01000524.1 coordinate 5,564,083, forward strand.
AACTACTAAATTGCAAAGAGGAAAGTGGGTGGAAATAGATATGACAACTAAATTTGCAGATACAATAGATGTAAGAAGAGAAAGCAACCTCAACCAAAGGAGGAAGGTGTTTATGAATTCACAAATGCTACAACACAGAGGAGATAAAGTCATTTTTTTGTCCATGAAGCCTCTGAGGTCAAACTTATTGGTTGAAAATGCATAGGAATGGTGATTAAATGTGATTCTATTATAAAGGGAAAATTTTGAAAATTAGGATGGCCAAAACATGATATCAATATGTCAAATATATGACTAAAGTAAGATTTTGTGTTGGATAGCATATTCATTGAAATGATATAATTGATGTATTAAACATTATATACTATGTTGTGTATTATAGCGGCTAGACGAGGCCATGGCAATAGATCGTGTCATATCAAATGAGGACACAGCAGATGAAGCGAGACATCAGGTACTCAAATTTTGACTTAACTTAGGACAAAATGATCTGATGGCATTTTGTGATACGTCCATCTTTTTTCGCAGTATTATTGAAATTTATAATGTATTATCCAATCTTGACAAAAATTAATGCATGTTGTTGATTATTTTATATGGAGATTGGAGCAAATACATAGCTTGAGTGTTCAACTAGCAAAAGAACAAGATATGCACATGGATGTGGACCTAAAATTGTTGAATCACGTAGAGGATAGTGAGTGGAAGAGGATTTGACAATGGATCCTGCAGACACAACAAATGATTGCATTGGACAAGAGGTTGGTCAGGACTATAGTACATGGGATGAATACTTTGAGAAAATTGTTGTTTGTGGATGTTCTATATGTCGTGGAAAGAAACTATTCAAATGAGTGATTGTACAAAGACATTATATATATGATGAGCTTCCAGTCAGTAGTATGCCTCCTACAATCGATTCAAATCCAATAGGAATTGTGGTAAGGAATTTTCCAATTTGATATAAATAACATGTATACTTTGTTTAAACATTGTTTTATATTATTTAAATAACTAATTTTTTTCTTAATGGATACTTGCAGGATAAAGTTCTTAGTTTAAAGTTTCCTGGATCACCGACTTCTAGCCTAGAGGGCAATGATCATTTATCAGATGATACATCTAACAAAAATATGTGCCAATATACTAGCTTAGAAGATGAGGAATTGATGAAAACAAGTAACAGAACAAGAACCAGTTTAAAGATGCATAATTTTCTTAAAGACAAGTGGAAGGTGGACTACATACCCTATGAGAATGAATGTGATGGAGATGATGACTCACCCTTGAGTTTGAGATCAATTTACAAAGAGACATTTGATCGTTGATGATATTGCGCTTGGTCTAGTGATCAACAACTACCTAGAGTGTACGAGGTGTTTCAATTTTGGGGATACAGCTACATGATATGACCCTCCAATATTCATGGAGCAAATCTAGGCCTCTTTATTGTCCAAAATGTACATGTGGGATCTAAACATAGAAACAATTCAGAGCAAACCACTAGGAGATTAATGTCATAATATGGTCCATCATATTACAGTGGTGACTGGAGAAGGCTAGCAGAATATAAGCCTAGCATGTCAGCATATGGTCTAAATTCAAATATGTATACACATCATCTCCAATTGGAAAGTGGAAAATAAATGAATAGAGGTCATCTTATGTATATAGATGGACATGCATACACACACAAAAATATTGCAGTCGGATGATCCCACAATAGTGGGTTACACTTTTTGGCCAAAGTTGACATTGAAATGAACATTTTGAAAAAAATCTTCACTTTCAGACACCTATAGTTGCTAAACTGTGAGGAATTTGAAGATCATGTAAACTAGTGATTTGTCACATTTTGTCTGTAGATTCTAAGTATAATCAAATTGCATTTCTTTTTCCATCTCCTTCAATAACTAGTTTTTAACAGTAAACACTATTTTTAAAGAGTGTTGTGTACTGTGTCAAACATAACTTTTTTTTCTATGAATGATACAATTCTAATTTTTTTGAATTTAGATTTTTAACTACAATAACTAAAGAATGCATTTGGTTTCGTAATGTTTTATTGAATATTTTTCTTTTAATTAACTTTTGAAGTCAAACCAATTACAAATTAGACATAGGTGTACTGTGTTAAGCATAACTTTTTTTGTATGCATCGGAATTCAAATTTTTTTTTGTTGGATCAAGGACATGAGTAATAAGAGAATAGATATTTTTCATAATTTTTTTGGTAATATACTATTTTTCCACATGTACAGAATGGCGAGCTTGATTTTTGGTGAAAAACCTATGTTTAATTAAACTAAAAATACAATTACAATAAAACCACAATATATCAAAATTATACTTGATAGAAATGTTGTTTCTAAAACTATAATCCTCTAGATGGGTTTGTCAGGTTGCTTCCATTTTGATCTTCAACCCGAGCTTTGAAACCCAAAAATCTGCATAAAATTGCAGCTAGAGAGGGGCAAGGGAAAAATAAGGTGGTTCGATTGAATGGGTGTTTGAACGAACCCCCCATGACCTATTCGATCGAAACCCACTTGTTTAAAAATAAAAAAATCATAGTGAGGGAGTTCAATCGAACCCCCTTATTTAAAAAATACAAAAGATTATAGCAAGGGGGTTTGATCGAACCCCCATTCTATTAATAAAAAAATCATACCGGGGGGTTTTGATCGAACCCTCTTAATGACTTGGACTGACGTAATGTTCGATCGGACAGGGATGTTCAATCAAACCCAAAAATGGGTTCGCTCGAGAACACCCCCGTTCGATTGAACCTAGTCATTTTTATTTTTTGAGGCACGAGCAATTTTCCTTTGTCAATGCAATTGTAACCCAGTATTGTGGGATCACCTAGGATTTATAAATAGTAGTAAGGGAAGGGACCTTACTGTAAGACCAAATTGTCAATTTGTTGAGGTTATAAATGATAAATATGGAGCTATGGAAAGAGAGGTTGATAGATTGATAATGGTTAAGGCTATTATGGACCTTACCATTGGGGATGAGTTATTGATTGATTACCCCTTCTTAAAACATACTCCTGCATGAAAGAAAAGGGAAGAACAATGTCTCCCTAAGGATGTTCTTAAGGGTAGAAAACCAAAGAATAATAAATGAGTGTGGACTGATATTTTATAAACTATGCTGTCAAAATTTTGTTTTATTTAAATTATTATATAAAAAAGGTAGTCTATAAAATAATGTTCCATTATTCAATTGATGAATATATGTTCATACAATTTATATTTTTATTTTTTAAGCCATATTTGATTATATTTCTTTGAAATTGATACATTTATGATTTATCCAATTGTTGCCAAACATTAAATAATGCTTGCATTTGTTGATAGATAGAAGATGATGAAACATATACTAATACCCAAGATCTAATTGGGTTATTAAGATTTGGATGGGATGATCCAAACCATCCTTTAAACAATACCAAGGTGAAAAGAGCAACATTGAAGAGAAAACTACCAGCTAAGAAATTTGAAGAGCTGATGAGATCCACATACACTGATGACATGCCACCTAGCCTTAATGATGATGATCATGATAGTGAAAATGCAGTGCGGGAAGAAGGATTTAATGAAATGCTTACAGATTTCTTTGGGGATGGAAACAATGATGACAATAATGATCATATGGTTGACAGTAACAATGATAGCAGGGGCAATTACCACAAAGGTAATGTTGATGATAACAACATGAAAGACTCCATCAAGCAAGCAGCAAAGACACTCGTGTTCAAATCAGGTGCAAGTAGAACCTCAAAATAGGCATGCACATTAATATTATTAGAAATCAAGTCATTATTTGGTTGGTCAAACAAAGGATTCACTACCCTACTGAAGTGAGTTGAAATCTATTTCTTACTTTGCATTGTCAATTGGTGTACATAATTCATAAACATTCATCAACTTCGTTTATATTTCTTTAAGGGGATTTTAAAACCATATATTATATATAAACAGTCCTAGTATAGATTGACATATCAAACATGTTCATCATAAGTCAAACATTCAATTAATTTAATCTCTAGCAATCTTACATGGCACTAAAAACTAAAATATTCCTTGAAGAGAATGTGTTGCCATCAACTTGCAGAGAGGCGTGTATGTTGTTGGTTGAGTTGGGGATTGAATATAAGAAAATTCATTCATGTAAAAATGATTGTATTTTATACAGAGATGAATATCAAAACAAGGTAGAATGCCCTATATGCAAAGAGGAGATATCGTACAGATGTATAAGGTCCTACAGTTCCAAAGAAGGTTTTACATCACATGCCAATTATACCTAGACTTCAACGAATGTTTCATTGCAAGTCACTTGCACAATTGATTGACTGACATGCAAAGAACAGGAGTAAAGATGGATTCATGCGAATTTTGGCCTACTCCAAAGCAATGAAACACATAGAGGAAAAATGGCCAAGAAAATTCAAAGATGAACCCCGTAGTATTAGGCTTGGTCTTGCATTTGATGGAGTGTGCCCATTCTCTTTCTTGAGCTTAAATCATAGTGTTTGGCCAGTCGCATTGATAGTATACAATATTCCCCCATGGATGAGTGTTAGAAAGGAGCACCTTATGCTGACTCTCATTATTTTAGGAAAACATCAAGTTAAAAACATGGATGTTTATCTTGCATCTTTTATTGATGAGATGTAACTGCTATGGAAAAGCATAAGAATGTATGACATATAACGTCCTCCATCAAATAGGTCCTTCATGTTGTATGGTGTGCTATGTTGGACTATTCATGATTTCCCAGGACTTGGTGTTTGTTCTAGTAAGATAAAATATTTACGTATTTACACTCATAATTTATTTTCATCCCAACTTTCATACTTAGTTTATACTATTTTTTTGATATTATTAACATTACTTATTGAATTGTAGGGCTTCAAACAAAGGGGATATTTACATGTCCAAGATGTGTAGAACAATTTCAAGGGTGGTGTATACACCTAAAAGTGGCTAAGTCAAATTAAATAAATATTTTAATTTTTATCTTGATTCTTATTCCTCTATCAAATAAATAAAGATCCTAATTTATTTAAATGATTCACATCCCTCCAATAATTAAATAAAATCAATTTATTTAATTAAATCCCCTAATTCTTCTAATGTCTCACATAATTAAATAATTCCATATTATTTAATTAATCCTAAATTCCTCTATCCTAATTCCTAATCCCATAAATTCACATCACCTTTCCACCTCACTTTTCCACCTCACCTATCTACCTCACCTTGTTGCACATGTAATTAAATATTTTAATATTTAATTAGCTAATATTCCCTCACCACATGTCCTATTTATCCTCCAGTCAAATTAGTTAACTCATCAATCAAATCAGTTAACTAATTAGTCAATTGAGTTCATTGGTCAATCTATTCTATTGACTCCCCAATCAACCCAGTTAACTGATCAATAATCTCAGTTAACTCTTCAATCTATTCTGTTAACTCCCATAACTCATGAGGAAGGCTTGGACACTTGTCCTCTTCTGATTTGCACACATTCCCTCAAGCTTTCTCAACCATACACCTCACAGGTAATTCCTCCAATCATGGATCTATTGACACTTGGATTTGGTCTTTCCTCAGCCTATATAAACAAGGTCCTCATACCTATTTATATCCATCTGAGCATTCGTAAACTTACTCTGTAGGAATCATTATAGCGTGCCTTTGGCAAAACCATTATCATTGCATTTGCATTATCAATCCATTATCATCACCATGTCTCCATCAACTCATCTCCATTATAGTTGCATTATAGTTTAGTCTCCATTGCACATTCCATATCCCAACCATTCTATTCTTGTCATCTTCAACAAGCAAGGAAGTGCAACACTTCTGAGAGCTTCATTACCATAAAGATCAAGAGCAGATAGGCGAACAATGGAAGCACAGAGGTAAAACGGTCTTCAAAGGTATACTCTTTGTTTACTTGTGTTTACATCATTTTCTATTGCATTATTGGATGATTAGTTGTTTATTACTATTGTTCACATTTTCTAATAACATTTCTGGCACCCACCGTGGCGCCTTGCCCCATTTTTAACTTTGATTTGAATGTTTTGTGAAGGTTCTGTCACGACAAGTCGTTCCAATGCATACAACTTCTAGTTTTGCGCATTCAACACTTCCTACACCACATTCAATCTTTCTGCACATCTGACACATTTCTCTATGCTTTTGATCTTCTGGCACATACACAACATAGTCTGGCACATCCGATAGCTTCTGTTGTGCTTTTGATCTTTCGGCTCATACAAATTGCAATCCTGCACATATAGTCATTATTGCTACGCTTATTGTAAATCTGTGCATATGAATTGTAGTACTATGCATATGACTTGTAGATTTGCGTATTTGATTTTTCAGAGAAAGTTGTAATGTTTGTATCAGATCTTCCGCACTAACTCTTATTTGTAGGTGTTAGGAGCTCGAATTAGTCATTTTAGCTCCATTATTAAACCACTTAGAACTAATTAGGGGAGAGTAACTTAATATGTTCATGCAAATCATCACTTAGTTTTTAACCAGGAAGAAAGTAAATTATTTTGTTGCATCACAACTTTCATCTAGTCCTAACTTAGGGGTTAAAAATGAACAATTTCTTTATGTCTTTACTATCTTACACAACAAACCATCACATAGCTTAATAGGGGAAAGTAACACTTGTTTATCTCTTCAAGCAACAATCTACACCTAGATTTGTTAGAAGGTTAAAATAAATAATCTTTTCCAAGTTATTGCTATCTTGTTACAAATCTCTGTGCTTGGTAGAGTTAACACATTTAGTTATTTTTCTTTAAACTAGGGAGTTAAAGAACCAGTGTTCTTCGTGTTTTTAGAATGATAATAGGACTATGCTCTCCCTTTAACTGGGTGACCAAAAGGCCAAACTTATCATTTTGCATGTTTTACCTTTAGAGAGGCCTACCCTTGGAAATCCTTCCTTCCAAGTGGGAATGACCTTAAGTGATAATGGCTAAAGTCAAGTACCTCCAAGTCACTATAAATAAATTGTATTTGTGATGAAAGTTGCAAGTGACGGGTGCTGTTGTATTACACCGACCAATGTTTCCCCCAAAACCCTATGGAGCGTAACCTCTGTAGGTTGGGAAGCCTTCTTATCGAAGCGAATGGCCGCATGTGTAATCACTTGAACGGATGCCTTGACTAAAATCTTTTTGTTATAGTAAGCCAAAATCCCCTATTTGGTGACACAGGAGGAGACACCTCTAGAGTCGTCCAACGTCATACACTCATTTAGTGTAGAGACAGAAAAGTTCAACTCTTCGGAGGAACTATAACTTAGTATGTGTGAGAAGTGAGTGCTATGGAGGGGAGCTGGTGCTACCAAGTTATTTGCTATCCGCCTTTATGCAAGTGGCTAGTGTAAAAACGAAGTTGGAACTCATCAAATACTGTCCTAGCCAACCTTAGGATTGTGCTTGCATTTTGGTCAAAAATTTGTAATAACAAACATGAAAAACTTCTTGTGTGATGTGTTTTCTTGCAACTAATTGATATAAATCATCACCAAAACTACCTTCAAGAAACATTATGAAAGCAAACCAATATCGAGAAAACTGAAATAAAAAAATCAACACTGCCTGCAGTTCCACACATTTAAAACATTCTGCTGCATATATGACACATTCTGTTGCAAATTTAATCCTGCTGTGCAATTGACCCATTTTGCTATGCATATGCCAAATTCTACTGCGCAATTGACCCATTTTGCTGTGCATTTGAGACATTCTGTTGTGCATATAATATTTCCATACATTTGGTGCACATAGCGGTGCATCCAAACCACAGTGCTGTGCTTTTAGAAATCACTGCATTTGAACCAGTCCTGCGCTTTTGAGCTACACTGCCACGTATTTGACCATTTTTTCTACGCATATGAAGCTACGCATGCAAAACAGAGAGCGCTTTTGTACACTTTTGGGAAAAATTGAAACTAGTTCTGGATACCCATTATTGCATATACCTTGTTCGTGATCTTAGAAAAACCATACAAATTTGTTTCACATACTTTTTCCAAAACATTTCCATTTGCCATATCATCCCTAGTAAAAACATCAAACAAAGTAAACCAAGTTTCCTTCTAAGGTGTCACTAGGATCTTCCAAAAAAACTCAAAGCAAAAATCTAGTTAGTTTCATAATAGGATACATCATCCTTCATCTCGAAACTATACTAGTGTAATCTTGATAGAAGTAGTCCATATCGATAGCAGTGATCAACTCTCCCTACTTTGACTATCTTTTACCACAAGGGCACATTTGTTAGAGCAAATAGTAGATCAAAACTTGAACCTTAGGAAAATTCTTGTCATCTCAACCTTTCTCACAAGCATTTTTCATCCAACAATCACCCCCACCAAATGGTTTTTATGGTTGCAACTAGATCAAAATCTAAAGAAAAGAAAGATGTATGGATCATTTGAACAAAGACATACCATCTTCATCTCACACTGATGGAGAGGAAGAAATCCAGTATGAGAATGCAATTGATGCTTCACAAGACTCCAAATTTCAAAAGATGATGGACAAAGTCCTAAACATGGACCCTCACAAGTATTTCCTTATGCTAGTGCAACAAGGGGCCAAACTTTTGATAGATTTTGACACCTCCGCCATAAAAGACACCACCTCTACAAATGACATGGAAACTCCTAAAATCACACTAGAGGTTCCCAAAATAGACAAGGCTAAGGATACAATCAATCCCTTGGATATATTGACAACGCAAATCCAAGCCTTACAACAATAGCTCGCAGACATTCAAACCAGAGGATCCACAAAACACTATTCTCTAGAGGATATTTCACCATATCCTTTTGACAAGAACCTGATCATGATACCTTTCCCCTCAAAATTTGAGGTACCAAAATTTGACAAATATCACAAAAAGGGTGATCCAAGAGACCATATTAGAGAATTTAGTGCAACATGTCTTGAAGTTGCCCACAATGAAACCTATCTCATGTGACTATTCCCAAGGAGCTTGGGAGGACAAGCTATGGAATGGTTCTCTCGCCTACTTCCCAACATTAGAACCTTCAACGAGCTAGTGGATAAGTTTGTCACTCACTTCTCCTATAACATTGAGCATGAAATCTCAATGTTAGATCTTTGTAACACAAGACAAAAGGGTGGAGAATCCTTCACCGCTTTCTTGCAAAGATGGAGACAACTAGCCAACAAATGTCCATATCATATACTAGAAAAACAAATGCTTGAGATGTTTGTACACAACCTAAACAATGATCTTAACTACCAAATACAAATCCAATGTCCTACTTCATTTAGTAAGGTCATTGAGGTGGGGTTACTCATTGAAAAAGATTTGATAGCCAAAGATCAAGTCAAAATAGACAAGGAAACCCCTAACTCCAATAACAACACAGACAAGCTGAGGTTTTGGACAAAGAATAAAAACATTGTCAATGACGGTGTCGTGGATGCAAAATAAGTGACACCAAAGCAACTAATCTTTAGTTTGTCCAATCCACAAAACAACACACCACAAAACAAGCCCCAAAACAATGCTCCATGACCCACTAACTTTCCTCTTCGATGAAAGTTCACACCTTTTGGAGAGTCACTAGAATCAGCCTTACAGAAGCTCAGATCAAACAATGTCAGAACACTTCCAACAGCATGTGATTATGAACCTAAATTCAAACCTCCTTGGTGGAAAGACACTGACTTCTGTGAGTATCATCAAAGCAAGGGACATAAGACAAATGACTACCAAAGCCTCAAAAACTTACTTCAAGACTTAGTAGATCAAAAAGTGGTCAAAGTTAAGGGACAAGGATCCAATGAAGACCATTTGGCATACCAGAATCCACTCCCCAACTATGAAGAGGGAGGTTCTTCAAACCACAACAATAATAGGGGTAACAATGCAAACTATACAAATGTGTGTTATGACTACGTTGTTAACCACATTTCTGAAAGTGATGTGCATATCAATGTCATCACTATAAACAAGAACCCCAATTGTAACGTAACAACCTGCGGCATAAAAGTTACTCTTCAAGGGCCACCATCCAAAACTCCATCCACATCTACCTAGTACAATGTCTTAGAGTAGCTCCACAAAACACTAGCACACATTTCCATTTTGGAGCTCCTGCGTATATCCCCATCCCATAGAGCCATACTTGACCAATCTCTTTCGGAAACCACTGTCCCTACAGACCTTGCCAAATAGCAGTTCTAATCCATGGTAGGCCACCTAACCACACCTCATTTCTTGACCTTTATTGAAAAGGAGGACATGCCAATCACCCAACCGCACAATGCATCTCTCCACATCGAAGCCTTCGTCCACAAGCATAAAATAAAAAGGGTTCTAATTGATGGATGAGCAGGTTTAAATATTTGCACCTAAAGCTAATCCTTGCGTTGGGGTTTTCAAAGAATGCTATTGATCATAAAAAGAAAATCACCATCAAAGCTTATGATGAAGAGGAAAGAACTTCAAAGGGAACTGTTGTTTTGCCTATCAGAGTGGGACCTGTAGTAAAAGATGTAGTGTGTCAAGTGCTCGACATGGAACTTGCATATAATATCCTCCTTGGAAGACCTTAGATACACGTAATGAAGGCGCTACCATCAACCTATCACCAATGTATCAAATTCCCTCGTGACGGCCAAGAAATCACCATCCAAGGTGATCCCAATCCATTTCAATATTGTAACTCCATACAATCTAAAACTGAAGTTATAATTCCCAATAACTGAGCCTCTACTCCATCCTCATCCCATGTTGACCCAATTTCACTCCCTTCCACATCAAAGGCACCCCAAATCAACCTCAAGCTCAAAGACAAGGGTGTTAGAGAGTATACCATTGCCCAATCCTTTTTCCTAGCATAGTTACCACTCTCTCCCAAATCCTATACAAAACCTTCCATAAACAAGCCCAAGGCATTAGAAACTACTTGTTGGCTAACGGATTTGTCCTTATTCTGAAAATAATTTATTCTGACTCTTTACCCTTCTTTTAAAGAACAAATGAGTTAAACAACAAATGGGTGAACCTTTTAAATTAGTTCCCCTCTGAATTTAGGTACAGCTCCCTTTAAGATTTTTAGTGAATTTAACCTATTCAACTAACCAAATGCATTTTTAACCAGAAAATGCTTAAGGCAAACTAACATTCATACATAACCATGTCATGAACGATATAAATTTATACAGTAACTGGATAGAATGTACAGATTCTACTTTGATATGTTCAAATACATGGATACATTCATACAAACTTGCTGAACCAATAAAGAACAGAACACATATGACGAATTGTCTAAATAAAGAGCAATTACCAGATGAAATAAGATTTTACACAGAAAATCTAATTCCACACATTCAGACGCACAGATCTAAAATAGGCAGTAATTGTTTCTTCTTCTCATTCCTAGATGAAAATTATTCAGACAATTATCACGTAATGTAAAATATCAACCGTTTAGCCCCAAAAACTTTCTTCTTCTTTTCAAAAACCTGCCTTTTCAAAAAAATAAAAACATATATATATGAATGCCTTAACTGTATCCTTGAGCAAATTAAACCCAGAGTTAACATAACTCTGACCCGTACCAGATTTAGTTTTTAACAACTGATTATAAAAGATCAAGATTACTGGAAATAACATAAATAAAGGAACTGAAAGAGAACGAGCCGATGAGGTTATGACTGGAGCGACGAATCAGCATCTCCTGATTTGCTATCGGTAGCCTGGGAAGCATGTTGGGTCTTCCACTCCTGAAAGGCAGCAACAAACTCCTGAATTTTAGGGAAGTTTGGTATACCTATATGCTTCATTCTTGATTTCCAAACTTCCTTTTCCCTTCGCATTTTCCCAAACCTTGCCCTGTGTTCTGGGAGTGCATCAATGCAGAGATAGAGCAGTGACTTGACTTTAGAAATCCTGGAGAAATCTTCAATCAAAATATTATCATTTTCTTTAACAAAGTTGATTTTATCTCTAAAAGATTGAACCACTGCTTCAACATCTTCCATAGGCTTTCCATCATCTTTTAAGTATTTAACCTCGATACATTGCAAATCATGTTGCAGTGATTGGGTGAATTCCATTATCTCCTTAATTAGCTTTGTGACCTCAAAGCGTCCTTGTCGAGATATGGAGTTCCTCCATTCAATATTCTTCTTGTTCACATATAACAAATCCTCGTCCACACCAGTCAAGTTCTTTTCTACCAAAAACTTCTCCAGCCCATATTTCTGAACTTCCTCTATTTGGTTTATTACACTTGTCCACTTACCTTCGTCTTTTGCCCAAACAGCAACCTGTGCTTTAAGATCTTCAATAGTGGCAGTAGTCAGATCATATATATTTTTGAGTTCATGAATATATTTAGTTCCTTTTTGTTCTATGTTATCCAACCAGTTGTCAAATGTTTTTGAGACTATTTTGCTTCTATGAACTTGATCTAACATTTTTTGATTGACAGGTGATTTCGGGTCAAAAGACAAGGGGACCTGTGAGATCCACTGTGGGTTAGGATTGTTAATGGCCTCAATGTACTCTGCCATTGAACACAGAGCTTGTTTCAACTCTCTTTTGTCCTTCTCATCTTTCATTGTTCGACTGACCATTCTCTTAGTGGAAGCTTCAAGGTGGTGCACATCTACAGCTCTTGAGGCAGTACCGAGATCTATCCTCTCCACAGTGAAATCATGCACTGTAGGATCTTGAACCTCTTCCTCAGTCACTGGCTTAGCTATTTCTGCACTCCAGTTACCAGTGTTTGGGTCAATATTTATTCTGGACGTTGTTTTGAGTCTCTTGGACTTGGGGGTCTTCTCCAGACATTTACTTACCATGTCCTCTAAAGGGAGAACAAAAGGAATCACTTTCTTTTTGTCAGATATGGAGCTCTCCAGCCACTTCGGTGCAGGGGCCGAGGTTGTCTCCCTGGGCTTCTCTCCATCAGAGGGTTCATTTGAAATCATTAACATCTCAGGGGTCTCCAGAACGGCCTCTGACTGTGAACCAGTGTCAACTACCTCTGTTCTTTTTGGGCTTGCCTCTTTGTCACCCATAGGCTCTTCTGATTCTTCCTCTGAATTTAAATAAACAATTATTGTTTCAGAAGTCTGCTTCTTTCTTTTCCCTTTTGTCCTCAGCCTGGTAACACGAGATGGCAGAATATCCATGAGGACTCTTCTGGATCTCTTGGTGACAGGGCTTTTCTCAGTCGATGGCTTGGAAGCACTTGCACCACAGATAGCAAGAGGTTGATTAGAAGAGTCCATGGGAAGCGGTGATGCGACCATTGAAGAGAATTGTTGGACAGTTTTACTCTGAAGCCCTTCCTGTCTTTTTTCTCTCAACCATTTCTCAGTCCTCCTTATCACAGGAAGGGTTTTAATTTCAACTCTGTCTTCTTCTTTCTTGCTCCAGTCCACCTTTGGAATGGGTAAGTGTTCTACCTTCTCAAATTGTGGATCAACCACTTGTTCATCATCATTAAAAATCCCAGAAACATCCATGTTCAAATTAAGGGTAATTATCTGCCCCAAAGAAAGTCTACACCACAGCCTTCTCCTAACCTCAAATTCATCTGGACAGTCTTCCCAATAATCTTCCAGCTTAGGAAGGTGTGAGTGCCCTGTTCCAGAATCTAGGTTATCTTTGACAAACCTTTTACTGTTGAATTGAGTCCTGGCAGTGAAGAATTGAAAATTGAACCTTTTGAGGTTCACCTCCAGATTCAAGGCATCAGACTTTGAATGGCATGAATAATGCCCAAGTTCAATAGGAAAAGCGATACCACAACCCCTTTTTGATGGGAATTTCTTATCAACATGTGCCAATTGCCGACATACTTCCATCAGTACAAAATGATCAAATACATATCTAGGCAACTTCACAGGTTCACCATCAAATCTTCCAACTCTGATATAAGTGAACTCAGAAAATTGGATGAAAAAGCTATCGTAGATACTGATCAGTTGCATTGCTTCACTGGTCATTCTCTTACCCGGGTTGCCTGCCAGTTCATAGGTCATCTTTCCAGTGAAGACATCATTAATCCTTTTATAATTTTCATAACAATTTTTTCTTTGCAACTGTGAATAATATTTGTAAATCTTACTATTCTCATCTAAAGGCTCATGAGGCAGGTCAAACCAATCTCTTATGGATGCTAAACAGTAGAACAGATATGAAGACATATAAAAATCCCTGTTACCCAGATGATTACTTAAACTCTGATGTAGACAGTCGGCCACTATCTCAGCCCAATCCAAATATTGTTCGCCTTGAAGGATGACTTGTATGAAAAAGTACATCCAGTCCTCCCAGTAATAGGCATGCTGATTGCCTCTCAGTCTGTGCAACAACACCACAATATCCCTTACTTCCTGTATCAAATGATCTCTAGTAAGGGGCCTGGGCAGCCTTGAACCGCCCTTTGAAATTTTAGCAGCCAGTTCCTCGCTATTACACTTTTGTAAGTTGGTCTCTTTTCTGAGAAATATCCATTGGAGGCAGTAATGTCAAGACTAGAATACGCCTCCTTAGGCGGTATCTTCATCACAGACATGAGGGTTTGTCTGTCAACATGGAATAACACATCCCCGTCTACTTTTCTGACACACCTGTCTTGGGGATCGTATCTGTTCATACACTCTTGAACTAACTCTGGGCAGAATATAGCCTGAGGAAAGGCTGCGGCTTCAACTAAACCACTGTCTATAATTTTTTTCATTGCGGGGGTCTGAATAGGGTTTCTAGTTCTTCCTATGAATTCCTCTAAATCATATTGAACTAATGTAGTATCTCCAAATTCTGAGTTAGAGTAAGTGAGACTAGGGCCATGTTCATCCCCCAAACATGTAGATTTCAAAGACATACTTGGATGATTATAATAAAACACTTCGAATTTCAAAAATAACAGAAATTCCAGAGGCTCTTCTTTCCAGTATAAGAATTTGGAATAGCACAAGGGAAATAGAACTCACCTTCAGGATATTTGAATTTACTGCGAAAACTTGAATAATGAGAGCCTTACACTTCCAGCGCTATCCTTCTCCGCATTGCACAGTATGTTTTCTTGCTAAAATTAGCTTGTTCTTGGTTAATAATGGCACTTACTAGAATGAATAATTATTGCTTGGAACAATACGTGCCAAAAATATTTGAAAAGACGTGAACTCTGATTTCTTCATTAATAACAAGTAATGTTCATGCGCCATCATGAAGTACAATGATTATCCATAGTCTCCGCTAAATTAGAGCTCTCGATTTCATGATGAGTTTCTGACAAATTTTCCTCCAACTTTCCCGCTAAATTTGACTTAGAAAGCCGTGGGAGCAAATGGGACCAAAATTACCAAATCTTCGAACTTATTGAACCATTGAACCTTTAGGACATGGTTCGATGCGGTGGTTCAATGTGATGGTTCAAACATGCCAACTGGACTTTATAGGTAGGCCAAAGATTGACTTACAAAAACAGGGACTTGACTCATGAACCGTTGAACTTGTGAAGACATGGTTCAATACGAAGGTTCAACAACACAAGGGTTATGTAGACCAACAAAAAGTTACGCGGCTTTGGTAAAAGGTTTCCAATTATAAAATAGTGAACTATTGAACCTTGAACCATTGAACCCCGCGGCAGAGTACAAGCAGAAGGTTCAACGATATATTAGTAGACAAGGAAACTGCGTGACCCGAATCATAAGAAGACAATGAGTGCTGAACCTTAAGACCGTTGAACCGTTGAACCTTGAACCCCGCTATAGAGTACGAGCGGAAGGTTCAAGTTCAACCCGAAAGTACAAAGACGCTTAAGACAAGCAAAAAGGCAGCTTGCTTTATATGACACTTCAGACATATTGAACCATTGAACTTTGAACTTTGAGAATGGTTCGGGTTCAAAGGTTCAAACCTTTTACACAAAGACGACACACGGGTAAAAATTGAAGGACTATGAGTCGATTTACAAAGCAAAGGTATGACCAAAAATATAGTACGATAAACCGACTCTTGTTTAAGAAATATTACCAATACATAAATAAACAAGGGCGACTCAAAAGGTAACATTGGCTCTGACTGGGGATTGCATTTTATGGCGAAATGCAGAGAACTTAGAAGCTCTGGTTTCGCAGAAAATGGAAGAAAGAGAAGAAAGGAAACAGACCGGGGCAAAACAAAAATGGGAAAGGAAAACACAAAATCGAACGAAAGGGAAGACTATGTACAAAACAGGGGACCCTATTTACAGACGATACAGCTTGAGATCCTGTCCATTATAGGACAGGGGTAAAACAGTTCCATCAGGATATTTCAGTTTGAAAGAATTTGGACCCAATACCTGGTGAATCTTGAAAGGCCCACTCCAGAGCGAGTCAAATTTGCTATGTGCACCTTTTGGTTCTCTCCTTCTATCCCACAGTAATACTTCATCTCTTTCCATAAATTTCCTAGGTCTTGTCTTCTTGTCAAAAATTTCTTTGACCCTGGCCTGATGCATAGTAATTCGGTCAACCAACTCGTTTCTCTCTTCTTCAATCTTGGCTAAATACATAATCCTCTTCTCCAGGGAATCTTGGAAATATTGATCCTCAATTACACTTTGCAGCTTGGCTGTAGATAGCTCCAGGGGTAAAGATAATTGGGCACCTATCCCATAAACTAATTCAAAAGGTGCCATCCCAATTGCTCTTTTAGGAGTTATTCTATCGGCCCAGAGTGCTTCGTACAACCTCTTATGCCAATCTCTGGGGTTGTCATTCACCAATTTCTTCATGATAGTAATCAAGTTTTTGTTACTGGACTCAGCTTGTCCATTCCCTTGGGGATAGTAATCTGATGAATGAGAAAGAGAAATACTATGTTCATAACAGAAAGAAGTCATTTCACCTGAAGAGAAACTGGTAGCATTATCTGCTACAATCTTCTGGGGCACACCAAATCGTACCAAGATATTTTCTTTAAGAAAATCACAAACCACCTCGGAAGTTGTCCTTTTTACAGGGGTTGCCTCAACCCATTTTGTGAAATAATCTGTTGCTGTTAAGATGTGGGTATGCCCTGCACTTGAGGGGGGTGAGATAGGCCCAATAAAATCCAATCCCCACTGTTTAAAAGGGTCTTCAACAACAACAGGCCTCAAAGGTAGAGCTGCAAGTTGTGGCCTTCCTGAGAACATTTTACATTTCTCACAATTGGCCACCCACCTATACGCATCTTTAAACATTCCTGGCTAGTAGTAACAATTTCTAAGGATTTTGAAAGCTGTAACTGAAGAAGAAAAGTGTCCACCACAAGCTTCATTATGGAAAACTTCCAAGAGTTTCTCTTGCTGCTCTTTATCTACACACCTCAGGAAAGTTCCATCTAAACCTTTCTTGTAAAGGACATCTCCCCAAATAACATATTTTGCAGCTTTTAGCTTCAGGTTTCTTTTCTCTTTAGGAGTCAGGTGATCAGGACAATCCCCATATGTAAGATAATGTGCCACATCCAAAAACCATGGATCTTGCAAGCTTACCAATAAGACTGTGGGGAGTCCTTCTCCTTCTTGTTCTTTGTTCTCAGCAATCAACTTACATAAGCCTTGACCCTTGATCAGCTTAGTAGGCTTAACTTCCAGATCATATTCCTGAATTTTAGCAACCCACGTTGCTCTATTGTTTAATCCTACTTCTTGCTGAGTTAAAATACTTTTCACAGCTGAATTTGGAACAAATACAACTGAATGGGAATGAAGTATATAATATCTGAATTGTTTAACAGCTTTAACTACTGCGAAAGCCTGTTTTTCAACCAAAGAATATTTCAGCTCATGCTTCTTAAGGGGAACACTCATAAAAGCTATGGGAACCTCTTCATCCAATTCATTTTTCTGCAACAAAATACCTGACATGGTGTGTTCCGAAGCACAACAGTAAATGATAAAATCCTTTTGAAAATTAGGATTTACCAAAGTGGGAGTGTTTGCAATCGCCTCCTTGATATCCTCAAACGCCTTCTTAGCAACTTCATTCCACTTGAAAGGTTGTTTCTCACTCATCATCCCAACAATGTGTTTTGTAATCTCAGCAAAGTCGGGAATGAACCTTCTAAGAAAGTTGATTTGACCAAAGAAGGACTTGACTCCAGTCCTATTTGAAGGGAGACTAAGCTATTGAATTGCCTTGACCCTCTCTGGATCAATCCTGATTCCATCCTTTGAGACTAGGTGTCCCAACAATTTTCCCTCAGTCACACAAAAAACTAACTTCTTGGGATTGAGTGAGATGCCATGGCTTCGACACCTTTGCAAGACAGACTCCAGATCTTTCAAGTGATCTTCTCTCTTCTTGGAAAAAATAGTCAAATCATCAAGGTAAATAACAATAATTCTATTCTTTAGGTCTTTAAAAGATGAATCCATTACCCGCTGAAAAGTTGCTCCCGCATTAATCAAGCCAAAGGGCATTCGACTATAGGTAAAAGTTTCTTGAGGTGTGGTGAAAGCAGTCTTATGTTGATCTTCTGCAGCTACACCTATCTGATTGTAACCTGAGAAACCATCCAGCATAGACATCATTTCAGACCCAGCAACTGTTTGCAAGATGTGGTCCATCACAGGTAGTGGATAGTTATCTTTCAGGCTGGCTTGGTTTAAGTTTCTGAAGTCAACACAGATCCTTATTTCTCCATTCTTCTTTCATACTGGAACAATATTTGCCACCCAAGTGGAGTGATGGATTGGATAGATAATTCTAGCTTTCAACATCTTATCAATCTCCTTAAAAATGGCTTCAGCAAGTTTTGGGTTGTAATTCCTTAGTTTTTGTCTGAATGGAGCTGCATTTGGTTTCAAAGGAATATGATGTTGAAACTGTCCATGTCTAAAATTTTTGAGATCATCATAGCACCAAGCGAAAACATCTTTATATTTGATTAGCAATTTGATCAATTTGTTTTTCTCTTCCAAAGAGCAGCACTTGCCAATGGATATCCATTTAGGATTAGCTTTATCCTCGATATTTATCTTCTCATAATCCTCTGCTTTATCAAGAATACAGGGAGGTTTGCCTTTAACATATTCATCTCTTCTAGAAAATAGATGTTCTAAAGATACCAGCCCTTTAGGGATTTTGTTTCCCTTTAACTGAATGATGTCATCTCTTGGATTAATCCCAGGGTCAGGGCTGAATTCTTTACACTCTATTTTGGAACCTTCAAAATAGGTCCCCAGGAACATTTCAGCATTTTCTAAAAACTTTCTAATCTAATTATCACTTTCAAAAACTTGCCAGTTCTCAGCATTGTCAGGGACATTAGGGCGATATATCATTTCTATCCTATAAGAATCTTTCTTGAAATCTGGATGTGGCAAAAGGAGAGAAGCTGATACTGCTAAAGAATCTTCTTGGGAGTTTTGATCTCTGGGAATTGTTTCTATAGAGAAGGCATCAAAATATTCGATCTCATCCCATACCCTATTTCTATAATGCTTTAGTCTTTCATTCTTAACAGAAAAGATTCCCCTTACCTATTTCACAATTAGTTCAGCATCACCCTTCACCTTAAGTACCTTCACACCCTTTCCTTTAGCTTCAGATAATCCAAGCAGTAAAGCTTCATATTCTGCAGTATTATTGGTGTTTTTAAACTCTAGCTTAAAAGAGTAAGAAAAAAATTCACCTTCAGGTGAGATCAACACAACTCCAGCCCCTGAACCAGCAGTAGCACAACCGCCATCAAATTCCATAACCCATAAAGCATTAGAATGTATAGACCTTTGCATTAATTCCTCTTTGGAATCTAACTCACAGCTCTGTTCAGAGGAGAGAAAATAGTTGCCAAATTTGCATTCCTCATACAAAATCTGGGCCTTGGGATCTTCAGAGGGATAGACAGTGAATTTGCACTTGGGCTTAGGTTCCAATTTCACTTTCTGCTTCCCCACTAGGATTGTGGCTTCTGACCAATCCAGTTTGATTTGTCCACCTAAATCCTTGCAAAATGTCCTGCTCAAAAGCATTCCATAACTGGCAGGAATATCTGCTACCAGAATAGTCAATTTCACCCTCTTGTCAGGGTAAGCTGCAAGTGTGACTCATGCATCTTTAATCTCCCCAAGCAAGGAAACCTGTTTTCCATCCATAGAATAACATCTTCCAAATGTTTTTGTGAGTGATAATCCTAGGGCTTTAGCCACAGAGGAAGGCATAATGTTATCAGAGGCTCCTGAATCTATAATGCTGTTACTAAGTTTATGGCCATTGATAAACAGAGACACATAAAAAGGATTAGGTTTCAAATCAGTATAAGGAGCATTGGTGGATGAATTGGGAGTTGTTTTAGAGGCAGACAAGGATGGCTCAGATGAGGAAGCAAATAATCTAGCAATGGGGGATTCAGTATCAACCTCCAATTGATTCTCAAATTCAGTTTGTGCAGGACTACCCTTAACATGTTTGACTAATTTGTCAAGTTCAGTAGGTTTCAACTTGAGGTACTCAATAGGAGAAATTTGAATTTTTGCAGACTTACAGAAATCTACAATATCAAAAGAAGCATCTAGATCATTTCTATGTAGCAATCTATTTTCTTGAGCCTTCAAATTAGCATCATGAGTTCTAGTTAAAGGCTCCTTACCTTTGCCAGGTACTTCTTGAGTATTAGAGGATTTCATATTCCTCTGACTCCTAGTGAGCACAGCGCATGAAGGATCTTCAAGGGTTACCAATATTTCACCTCCCCTTTCTGAATCAGATTCATATTCCAGGAAGTGTATCTCAGAGCCACCAGGTTCCTCGAAGTTCCTTTCTTCTTCTGTGGCTTCCCCTAACATGTCTTGAGTAGCAGTCATTTGAGTATACCTGAGCATTTCTGGGCAAGAATTTCCATCATGGTCGGTAGTCAAGTGAAAAATACACATGTTTCCTCTCCCAGGAGTAGCTTCAATAGCCAGTCTTGGCTGTGCTGATGTTAAGGGTAAAGCTCTACCAGCATTTGCTTGTTGATTCAAATTCCTTCTGCTTATATCTTGATATGGTTGTTGGAAAGGGGCACCAGTCTTAGGTAGTTGCCTCTTTAAAGAAATCATATCATTAACCAACCTCTGCACTATAAGGTCCGTAGATGATGAGGGCTGGGCATTTGGCACCTGAACCTCTCTCTTCCATTTACCGGCCATAATGAGATCATCCTCCAATCTGACTGCTAAGGCTTGTGCAGCTGGCAAATCAGCAATTACACCTCTTCTAAGATGGAAGCTAATATCAGGAGGCATAGAATTAATAAAGAAACATTTTTTATTTTCGCCAAACGGTCTTTTAGTAGCAGGGATTTTGTTCACAATTCTATTAAATTTAGCCACGAACTCCCTCATAGGTTCATGAATCTCTTTCTTAAGCTGAGTCAGCTGTGCAAGGAGGTAATGTTCATCCTCTGCACTTTTGAACCTATTTTCAAAAGCGGTCTTCATTTCGTTCCAATTTGTAATTGAGGAATCAGTCAGGTGGTAAAACCATTGTGCCGCAGTGTCAGTCAAAGTCTGCACAAAGAGCCTTATGGCGACATCTTGGTGTTGTACACCTAACACACTACATGCTGCTGCAAAAGCACACAAATGTTCTTCTGGTGATGTTTTACCGTCTCCATTGAACCTGGGCAAATTTTCTCTTGCATTTTTAGGTAATGGATTTAGGTTGGCCCCTAGGTTCAGAGGCCCTATGGCAGCTCCCCAAGGTTGAGCCATGGGTAGAAAATTTATAGCTAAGGGGATAATAGTGCCTGAAAGGGTTAAAGCTTGACAGACAGGGGAAGTAGCAGGTTTGGGAGGGCTAGGGGGTCTACTTCTAGCTCTTCTTGCATGAGTAGGGATATAAGGAAAATTAAGATTTTGCAGTGCTTGAAAGGTAGGGTCCTCAACTCCCTCTCTTCTCACCCTGGTATACGGTCTAGAATCCAGCTTAAAATATCAAAACTGGATGGGCAGTTCTTGATTTCTTTGCTGTTCTTGATTTCTTTGTGCTTCAAGGACTTGGTTTCTTGTTGCGTTTCGTGCCTGTCTTCTTCTCTACCTGAGTAACAGCAATCTCAGGTTATCAACCAATTCCTCTTCTTGTTCTAATACTCTGCTTGCTCTTCTGTAATCTTCACTATTCCGACGAGTACACCAAGCAAGCGTATTCAACTGGCCAATAATGTCTTCCTGCTCGTCTTGAAATCCAAGGTTGGGTTGCAGAACATGAATTATGTTTTCATGCGGAAGCACCATTGTTGTTTCATATTCAGGCGACCAATCTTTAATTAATGATTGTATTTCTATTCCCCAGTAGAGTCGCCAAAAACTGTTGGCTAATGGATTTGTCCTTATTCTGAAAATAATTTATTCTGACTCTTTACCCTTCTTTTAAAGAACAAATGAGTTAAACAACAAATGGGTGAACCTTTTAAATTAGTTCCCCTCTGAATTTAGGTATAGCTCCCTTTAAGATTTTTAGTGAATTTAACCTATTCAACTAACCAAATGCATTTTTAACCAGAAAATGCTTAAGGCAAACTAACATTCATACATAACCATGTCATGAACATGATAAATTTATACAGTAACGGGATAGAATGTACAGATTCTACTTTGATACGTTCAAATACATGGATACATTCATACAAACTTGCTGAACCAATAAAGAACAGAACACATATGACGAATTGTCTAAATAAAGAGCAATTACCAGATGAAAGGAGATTTTACACAGAAAATCTAATTCCACACATTCAGACGCACAGATCTAAAATAGGCAGTAATTGTATCTTCTTCTCATTCCCAGATGAAAATTGTTCAGACAATTATCACGTAATGTAAAATATCAACCGTTCAGCCCCGAAAACTTTCTTCTTCTTTTCAAAAACCTGCCTTTTCAAAAAAATAAAAAACATATATATATGAATGCCTTAACTGTATCCTTGAGCAAATTAAACCCAGAGTTAACATAACTCTGACCCGTACTAGATTTAGTTTTTAACAACTGATTATAAAAGATCAAGATTGCTGGAAATAACATAAATAAAGGAATTGAAAGAGAACGAGCCAATGAGGTTATGACTGGAGCGACGAATCAGCATCTCCTAATTTGCTATTGGTAGCCTGGGAAGCATGTTGGGTCTTCCACTCCTGAAAGGCAACAACGAACTCCTGAATTTTAGGGAAGTTTGGTATACCTATATGCTTCATTCTTGATTTCCAAACTTCCTTTTCCCTTCGCATTTTCCCAAACCTTGCCCTGTGTTCTAGGAGTGCATCAATGCAGAGATAGAGCAGTGACTCGACTTTAGAAATCTTGGAGAAATCCTCAATCAAAATATTATCATTTTCTTTAACAAAGTTGATTTTATCTCTAAAAGATTGAACCACTGCTTCAACATCTTCCATAGGCTTTCCATCATCTTTTAAGTATTTAACCTCGATACATTACAAATCATGTTGTAGTGATTGGGTGAATTCTGTTATCTCCTTAATTAGCTTTGTGACCTCAAAGCGTCCTTGTCGAGATATGGAGTTCCTCCATTCAATATTCTTCTTGTTCACATATAACAAATCCTCGTCCACACCAGTCAAGTTCTTTTCTACCAAAAACTTCTCCAGCCCATATTTCTGAACTTCCTCTATTTGGTTTATTACACTTGTCCACTTACCTTCGTCTTTTGCCCAAATAGCAACCTGTGCTTTAAGATCTTCAACAGTCCTCCCAGTATGAAAAAGTACATCCAGTCCTCCCAGTACATAGGCATGCTGATTGCCTCTCAGTCTGTGCAACAACACCACAATATCCCTTACTTCCTATATCAAATGATCTCTAGTAAGGGGCCTGGGCAGCCTTGAATCGCCCTTTTGAAATTTTAGCAGCCAGTTCCTCGCTATTACACTTTTGTAAGTTGGTCTCTTTTATGAGAAATATCCATTGGAGGCAGTAATGTCAAGACTGGAATACGCCTCCTTAGGTGGTATCTTCATCACAAACATGAGGGTTTGTCTGTCAACATGGAATAACACATCCCCGTCTTCTTTTCTGACGCACCTGTCTTGGGGATCGTATCTATTCATACACTCTTGAACTAACTCTAGGCAAAATATAGCCTGAGGAAAGGCTGTGGCTTCAACTAAACTACTGTCTACAATTTTCTTCATTACGGGGGTCTGAACAGGGTTTCTAGTTCTTCTTATGAATTCCTCTAAATCATATTGAACTAATGCAGTATCTCCAAATTCTGAGTGAGAGTAAGTGAGACCAGGGCCATGTTCATCCCCCAAACATGTAGATTTCAAAGACATACTTGGATGATTATAATAAAACACTTCAAATTTCAAAAATAACAGAAATTCCAGAGGCTCTTCTTTCCAGTATAAGAATTCAGAATAGCACAGGGGAAACAGAACTCACCTTTAGGATATTTGAATTTACTGCGAAAACTTGAATAACGAGAGCCTTACACTTCCAGTGCTATCCTTCTCTGCATTGCACAGTTTGTTTTCTTGCTAAAATTAGCTTGTTCTTGGTTAATAATGGCACTTACCAGAATGAATAATTATCACTGGGAACAATACATGCCAAAAATATTTGAAAAGACGTGAACTCTGATTTCTTCATTAATAACAAGTAATGTTCATGCGCCATCATGAAGTACAATGATTATCCATAGTCTCCACTAAATTAGAGCTCTCGGTTTCATGATGAGTTTCTGACAAATTTTCCTCCAACTTTCCCGCTAAATTTGACTTAGAAAGCCGTGGGAGCAAACGGGACCAAAATTACCAAATCTTCGAACTTATTGAACCATTGAACCTTTAGGACATGGTTCGATGCGGTGGTTCAATGTGATGGTTCAAACATGCCAATTGGACTTTATAGGTAGGCCAAAGATTGACTTACAGAAACAGGGACTTGACTCATGAACTGTTGAACTTGTGAAGACATGGTTCAATACGAAGGTTCAACAACGCAAGGGTTATGTAGACCAACAAAAAGTTACGTGGCTTTGGTAAAAGGTTTCCAATTATAAAACAGTGAACTATTGAACCTTGAACCATTGAACCCCACGGCAGAGTACAAGCGGAAGGTTCAACGATATATTAGTAGACAAGGAAACTGCGTGACCCGAATCATAAGAAGACAATGAGTGCTGAACCTTAAGACCGTTGAACCGTTGAACCTTGAACCCCGCTATAGAGTACGAGCGGAAGGTTCAAGTTCAACCCGAAAGTACAAAGATGTTTAAGACAAGCAAAAAGGTAGCTTGCTTTATATGACACTTCAGACATATTGAACCATTGAACTTTGAACTTTGAGAATGGTTTGGGTTCAAAGGTTCAAACCTTTTACACAAAGACGACACATGGGTAAAAATTGAAGGACTAAGAGTCGATTTACAAAGCAAAGGTATGACCAAAAATATAGTATGGTAAACCGACTCTTGTTTAAGAAATATTACCAATACATAAATAAACAAGGGCGACTCAAAAGGTAACACTACTAAAGGTCCATTTGTCAAATGGGGGAGCCTCGAAGATGAGAGCGATGAAAAAGACATCCTACAATGGTTATATAAGGATGAAGACAGTCTATCCAAGCAACAAGACCATCACTCCACATTACAAACTAAACAGTATGGTCAAGGATTCACAATACTACAAAGAATGGGATATGAACGTCATGGGCCCATAGGATTGAGGAAGGAATGTATCACGGAACCTATTCATCCTCCTACGTTAGCAGCATGAGACACTACAGGGCTAGGCTACACTAGCAAAGCAAAGACCAAGGGAACAGACAAGCATAAAGGAAAACAACTAGAAACATCTACTACTAACCTAGTAGAGGAAATTCACCAACTATAAGGATGGAGTGAAACAAACTCCAATGAGTATGAATGGAATAGTCTCTCTGAACTATCTTGTGATGAAAAAGATATTGATGTGGTCCATGAGTATGAGCCTACCCATGCAACTAATGAGAGACAAAGTCTAAGGGCTAGACCTCTAGAGTCTAATTCGCAAAATAACGATAGTGAATTTCGTGAGGAAAGAATGATACCACCTTTGACAGATCAACTTGTGGAGAGTACCATCACAGGCATTGCCAATGCTTATAGTAACCGCCTTAACTCCTCTATCTTGACCATCAATAGCCTCGAACTAGACCAGTCTAATGATCCCTTACCACTAATCCATCCAAAACTCATAGATTGGGATTTGCAAGACTCCCCCTTGAGCTAGATACCTTTCAGAATGATGAGGCCATCATTAATTTTCTAGAACTTCGAGACCATATACCCACAGGAGATCACAGAGCTGACTATACCACATAACTCAATGACAGGGCTTATTTTGGAGAGTACCAAGCCTTTCAGTCTCAAAAATGTAAAAATGAAAAATAGATCTAATGGTGAAAACTGCTCTGCAGCAGTGTTAGATCATGAAAATAGTAAAAATATAAAAGACGTATCCAACAGTGAAAACCTTGTTGAGGCGCCGAAGGATGAAAGGCTTGACCCTCTTCCCAATCTAACACATTAGGAGAGATCCACAATCTTGATAAAACCAACAAAACAGATCAACATCGGCACCAGGGACAATCCAAAGATGCTCCATATGGCAAAATCTTTAACCGAACACGAGAAGCCAGAGTTCTTTGAATTCTTCAAAAAGAAACAAATCAACTTTGCTTGGTCATACATAGATATGCCAGGTCTAGATCCAAACCTTATAATGTATCACTTATCGCTAGCTCTAGGAGCTAAGCATGTTAAATAAAAATTGAGGAAGATGCATCTGCATATCGTACTCATGGTAAAAGAAGAACTAAAGAAGCTACTAGATGTTGGGTTTATTAGACCAATAGACTTTCTAGAGTGGATCTCAAATATAGCACCTATCTCCAAACTAGATGGATGAGTTCGACTATGTAATGACTTCAGGGATCTGAACAAGGCTTGTCCCAAAGATGACTTCCCCTTGCCTAACATTGACATTATTGTAGATCTCACAGTAGGGCATACTACGCTGTCTCTAATGGACGGATTCTCTGGATATAACCAAATCAAGATAGCGCAAGAGGATCAGCATAAAACTACATTCACACGTCAATGGGGTACCTATTATTGGTGTGTCATGCCATTTGGGCTAAAGAATACGGGGGAAACATATCAGCAGGCAATGACAACAATATTTCATGACATGATGCATACCATCATGGAAGATTACATCGATGACATTCCAGCCAAATCAAAAACCAGAGAAGGGATCTACAAGTATTAGATAAGATCTTCACAAGATTGGAGCAGTTTAATGTGCGCCTCAACCCAAAGAAGTGCATATTTAGAGTCACATTTGGAAAGCTTCTCAGATACATAGTGTCTGCCAATGGAACCGAAGTAGACCCAGCTAAGGTAAAAGCCATCATGGAAATGCCACCTCCCAAAAATCTCAACCAATTGAGGTCTCTACAGGGAAAACTACAATCTATCAAAAGGTTCATCTCTCAACTGGCAGATAAGTGCCACCCATTCACGCACCTCCTCCATAAGAACGCACCTTTCAAGTGGAATGAGGTGTGTGAACAAGCATTTCAACATTTAAAGGAGTATCTCATGAAACCACCTGTATTGATGCCACCGATCCAGGGCAAGCCATTGCTACTTTACATCCCACTACACCAACATCTCTAGGAGCTTTACTTGCCCAACAAAATCATGAAGGAAAAGAACAAGTGATATACTACATCAGCAGAACACTAGTCAGCTACGAGCTACATTATACTTCAATTGAAAGAGCATGCCTCGCTGTGGTCTTTGCGTCACAAAAATCATGACATTACATGCTATTACATTCCATCAAACTGGTAGCAAAGATTGATCAATTAAAATACCTACTCAACAAAGCTACCCTTACAGGTAGAATATCAAAATGGGTCATGCTACTCATCGAATTTGACATTGAGTATGTGGACAGACGAGCTATAAAGGGGCAAGTACTTGTGGATCAGCTGGCAGATGCACCTTTAACAGATGATAACCCATTGAGATTTGAATTTCTAGATGAGTCTATCTTTAACATAACAACAATGACTTGGAAACTCTACTTCAACGGCTCATATACTTAGTACGGGTCTAGGGCAGGTATCTTGTTGATCACACCTAATGGCAACACCATTCCAAAGTCATACAGACTACTCTTTCTATGCACTAACAATTTGGCAGAGTATGAAGCCCTAGTCATTGGCATCAAGCTAGCTATAGAATGGAAGATCAAAGAACTTCATGTGTATGGTGACTCACAACTTGTCATCAACCAAGTGAACGGCGACTACCAAACAAAGGATGAGAAGTTAATACCATACAAACGTATGGTAGGCAACTTCAAAGAATACTTTGTTGAGATCTCTTTTGGGCAGATACCAAGGATAGAGAACAAAGCAACAAATGCCATGGCAATGATTGCATCTCTCCTTGACATCCCTAAAAATCAATCATGTTATGAGTTCTTGGTAGAGTTAGTCTCCCATCCTGCATACGACACCCCTAAATCCCACATCATTTTCCATATCATAGGATATGATTCTCCCCTATATAGAAAGGTATTTGCCTATCTCAAAGAGAGTACCCTATCCCCTGATCTCTCAACTAACCAAAAGTGAACCTTTATTTGCCAAACATCACATTATGCCATTATTGCCAACACTCTATATCACTGAGGTCTAGATGGTACCCTCCTTAGATGTCTCGATAGCAAGGAATATCAAACCGCCCTAAGTGAACTTCATGACGGTATATACGGAACCCACTCTAGTGGTCCTACCCTGGCTAAGAAACTCATACGCATGGGATACTACTGGCCAACTATGGAAAAAGACTCTTACCATTTTGTAAATAGGTGCAAGAAATGCCAAATCCACAGGAACTTGATACATGCACCAGCATAGGAGCTGCAACCTTTAACGACTCCTTGGCCTTTGTGTCAATGGGGACTCGACTTAGTGGGAAAGATCCACCCTCCATCATCCAACGACCATAACTTCATCATAACTACCACCGAGTACTTTACGAAGTGGATTGAAGCCGTACCCCTCACCCATGTCACAGGCAAATAGATTACCTCTTTCATTCTAAACTACATCATTTTCTGCTATGGTATCCCTTTATCCATTATCACAGATAATGGGTGACTGTTCAAAAATTAGGATGTCATAGAACTATGTGACAAATTTCACATCCAACACTATTTCTCCACCCCATATTTTCTCCACCCCATATTACCCTCAAGGAAATGACCAGGCAGAGGCATAAAATAAAACCATCTTAAAAATCTTGAAAAAGATTGTCAATGATGCTAGTCGTGATTGGCACATCCAATTGAATCCTATGCTGTGGGCCTACCGCACAAGCATCCGCACACCCACAAGTACAACACCATATTCCCCCATCTATGGCTTTGATGCCATCTTTCCCATTGAAGTCAAGATCCCATCCTTGCGCGTATCATTAAAAGGTCTCATATCTGATGAAGAGTATAGAGTATCCAGACTTCAAGAATTAGGGCTACTGGAAGAAAGAAGACGACAAGCCTTTAACCATCTCAAGGCTTATCAACAAAGGATGTCTAGAAGTTATAACCACAGAGTCAAACCCTGGGTATTTTAGGTTGGTGACCTAGTCCTCAGAGAGAATCCCAGGAATCAAGAAGACAGAGAGAAGAAAGGTAAGTTTGAACCCAACTGGCTGGGTCCTTTTGTCATCATTGCTGCTTATGGATTGGGTGCTTATGAATTGGTTACATCAGAAGGGGAACTATTTGATGATCCCATCAATAGCATGCATCTCTATAAGTTCTACACCTAAACCCCAATACAAGGGAGTAAAAAAAAATAGAAAAACAACAAAACAATAAAAAAAATGGAAAAACAACAAAAAAATCATCCTCTGGTGAAAACTTGGTAAACAGGTGCCTTGGATAGATAACATGATGAAAACCTAGCAAATAGGCGTCATGTGTATTTTAGCTTTCATGCAAATAAAAGCAAGTGGTGAAAACCTAGTAAACAGGTGCTACTTCTAATAAACCGCCTTCTCCATCTTTTCAAAACCTTGTCCCTCATCCATCCCTTCTAACCACATCAACCCAATCACATTAAGATCCCTACCATAGCTTGTTGTTCACTTGTCCTTATCGCCTTCTTTCACCAGGCTACCAATCTAGACTTGCATCCATCTTGTCATCCATCCTCAACCAAATCCATTGAACTATTGTCGAACTACGTCGCCTTTGAGCTATAATGTAGGCAAGGCCATCATTGATGTGCTCCTGAGGCTCCTTTCCCATCCATTCCATCAAATGTCATCTATCCTTTTGTCCTTCCAATCTGCACCATTTCCCATCGCCTAGGTCTTAGGTCCACAAAGTCCACACCCTGAACTATGTTGCCTCTGTGTTTTCACATAGGCAAGGCCATTTATCAATGAGCCCCTGAGGCACTAGGTCAGTCCCTTAAGGCAGATCTCTTTGTGTCTGTTGTCAGTTCATCCATAATAAATCAATCCTTTCATTAACTAGGGGCAACATCCTCAACCTAGTTGGGGAAGTGGATTCTTGAATGCCATGCACCTCAGAGGATAACAATAAGGATCACGATACTATTGCCAGGTAGCAAACATCATTACAAACACACTTTTTCAACAAAATGCTTGATGCAAGAACTAGACCTATAAGCAAGACACAATGGACATCAACCACCATGATGATTGTATTTGTTTTCATTGCAAGAAAACATAACTATGGCAAGAAAAATTGTGCTTATTAAAAAGGTTTAAGTCACAGAGTCTTGATTTTTGTTATTATGTCATTTTATGCTACTCAAGGATGTCAAAAACTAGAGGAGCTATGATGGGGGCATAATTATCTTATTTTTGTTTTTGTTTGTGGATCAATCTTTAGTAATGTGATGACTTTGTCTAATGATATGATCTGAAAAAGATAATTGAAAACGTTCTAGGTCTGAACATGAAACAAGGAAATCCTTGTCTGTTGACACATGCAAGAAATACCCAGGTCATCTAGATTCAATTTTGACTAGATGCTTGTATTAACTTGCTATATCAACATCCATGTAAGAGATACTTAGGTCATCATGGTTTAATTATACCTAGATGTTTGTATTTTCTTACAACATTTTAAAGAGAAAAGAAATAATAAAAGCTCAATGATGAAACAAAGTACTTCAAAAACTTGTATAAGAAGATGACAAAATCCACATCCATACATATCAAATTGCATTTCATTCCATAATAAACCTTTTTCTAGTGTCTTAAGATCCAAATCCTTTTTGATAGTTTATCCAATTGTATCTTCCAATTATCCATATAATCCATTCATCCTTGTGCAATTGATCCAAACAATGATCCAAATCCAAATCCATCCTTAATCCATACTAATCGAGTAAAGTCAATCTTGTCAAATTATCCAATCGCATTCAGTGGTCTTGATCCTAATCTTGTCATAAACCAAGTCAATCAATCATAATTATCAGTGGGATATATCTTTCCTATGTCTTTGTGTTGATCTAGGGATATATCGTTCCCCACAATAAAAAACATTATCATCGATCGTTATCGATTAATCATTGGTTTACAGGTGGACAGGGGCAATACCTTGTTTGTTCTTGTGTCATTTGTGCATACTAGATTTCTTTTTTGTGTGTGTTATCATTTTATTTGGCATCACGTGTCATTCAACTCTTTCTTCATCCAATTTTTCTTCCGCGTTGACCAATTTCTTCACCCTAACCTATCGTTCACCCTATCTCATCGTCAGATTGTCTGTCATCCTATCATCACGTCTTCCCATCCAATCTCCCAAGGGGGCATCCTATCCTCATAAAGCTATACCAGGGGCAAACTGAGGCATGTATCAAAAATAAAATTTTTTTATTCTTTGAAACAACGTGATAAAACACATTGCATCAAAGAGGGGCAAAATGTATACACCTAAAATTGGCTCATGTTGAATTAAGTAAATATTTTAATATTTATTTTAATTCTTATTCTCCTAGCAATTAAATAAATATCCTAATTTATTTAAATGATTCACATCCCTCCAACAATTAAATAAAATCAATTTATTTAATTAAATCCCCTAATTTTTCTAATGTCTCACATAATTAAATAATCTTACTTTATTTAATTAATCCTAAATTCCTCTATCCTAAGTCCTAATCCCATAAATCCACCTCACCTTTCCACCTCACTTATCCACCTCACCTTGTTGCACATGTAATTAAATATTTTAATATTTAATTAGCTAATATTCCCTCACCCACATGTCCTATTTATCCTCTAGTCAGATTAGTTAACTCATCAATCAAATCTGTTAACTAATTAGTCATTTGAGTTCACTGGACAATCTATTCTGTTGACTCCCCAATCAATCCAGTTAACTATCCAATCATCTCAGTTAACTCTTCAATCTATTCTGTTATCTCCCATAACTCATGAAGAAGGCTTGGACACTTGTCCTCTCCTAATTCGTGCACATTCTCTCAAGCTTCCTCAACTGTACACCTCACAGGTAATTCCTCTAGTCATGGATCTATTGACACTTGGATTTGGTCTTCCCTCAGCCTATATAAGCAAGGTCCTCACACCCATTTCATATATCCATATGAGCATTCGTAAACTTACTCTGTAGGAATCATTATAGCATGCCTTTGGCAAAACCATTATCATTGCATTTGCATTATCAATCCATTATCATCACCATGTCTCCATCAACTCATCTCTATTATAGTTGCATTGTAGTTTAGTCTCCATTGCACATTCCATATCCCAGCCATTCTATTCTTGTCATCTTCAACAAGCAAGGAAGTGCAACACTTCTGAGAGCTTCATTACCATTAAGATCAAGAGCAGATAGGCGAACAATGGAACACAGAGGTAAAATGGTCTTCGAAGGTATATTCTTTGTTTACTTGTGTTTACATCATTTTCTATTGCGTTATTGGATGATTAATTATTTATTACTATTGTTCACATTTTCTGATAACAGGTGGTATTCTAAAGATCTACATACATTTATTTACGTAAACAACATGGTTTTTCTACCACTAGATCATAAGTTTAGAAATCACCTGAAGAATTAATTTGATGGAAAAGTTTAAAATAGAGGCCCTCCCATGATTATTGGTCCAGGTGATTGGCTTAAGAAGTATGAAGATGCTGAATTGAAATCTTGGGAGGATTTTTTTGATCGGGGTGATTCAGTTGAAGAACTAGAACAAGTTGTAGTTAATATGCTAGAAGGAATGAAAAGGAAATCCATATTTTATGAGCTCCCTTATTGGAAGGATCTATTAATATCTCACCTATTAGATCCTATGCACATCTTCAAAAATGTTCTAGATTCTATATTTCAACATATAGCAGGTAAAGAGAAGGACACCTTGTCTTCGAGGAGAGATATTGTTCTTTCGCGTACCAAAATTGATAGAAAACATTTGTGGTCAAACATGGAAAATGAAACATATGCAGAAGCTCGATGGATTTTGAAAAAAAAAGATCTAGACCAACTAAAAAATGTCACCCGTTCAATAAGGACACATACTGGCTATGGGTCAATATCATTGGCTAAAGCTTTTATAGTTGATGGACATATCACAAGATTTAAAACACATGATTTTCATAATTTTATGAAGGTATTATATATCATCATTTAACATTTACTTGTAACATTGATTAAGTACTAAATATATTTTGATATTTTGTTGTGTGAGAAAAAATTACTAATGACCTTTTCATAAATGTGTTTGATAACATATCATGCCATTGGCAATTAGGGGGGATTCTTGTCTTCCAGTTGACTTAAGGAATGCCATAAGTTGATTGTTAGCATTTACAAGGTATGTGGTTGTATGAAATGTTCATGTGTGAGAGACATAGAGATATTATATTGCATTTTAATTTTTGACTAAAGGTTCATACTAATTTACTATTCTTATATTAGGTGGGTGACCTCCAAGGGATCCACGAATGTGAAGTGCCAAAATGGAAGAAGGAAATTGTAGAAATTGTATGTGTATTTGAGAAGGAGCTCCCTACAAGTTTCATGGACCTACAAGTCCATTTACTTATACACCTAGTTGATGACATTGAATTGGCGGGTGTCATATCAACGAGTGGATGTTTTTCTTTGAGAGGTATATGAAAACTCTAAAAAGATATGTCTGACAAAAGGTACATCTAGAGGGTTGCATGGCTGAAGGGTATGTATTGAATGAAGCATTTTTCTTCCTGTGTGAATTCCTTGGTAAGGATTTTGAAGATGGGCCACGCTTCAGGGATGAAGAATGAGTATCAAATATTATTGATGGAGAAAAACCACAATCTAATGGTGTTCAAGTAGAAATTAGTAAGTAAATTCATGATCAGTGTGGTTTTTTCCTTGCAATCATTACTTTACTCTGTAATTAATTTGTTAAATTAACAACATGACATTTGGAGTTTGAAATAAACATGTTGACATGTAATAGGTGTAGACAAAAGTGCTATACTTGAAAACTTCATTATGTACCACATGGACTTTATGAACAAATGGATTGATCTAGATGATAAAAAGAGAGAAGTGTTAGAAGCAAGGAGGCAGTTTAAGAGATCGAACCCAAGGAATACTCCACTTCCCACTAATTAGCTTGGCGAATGGGGTAAAGATTGCACACTAGAATGGGTTACTAAACAAGTTCAAAATCAAATAGAAGATCCAGGTATAGATTCAAACATAACAGAAGATAAAATCAACATGTCTAGAGGATGTGAAAGAAAGGTACAGTTGGAATTTTACAAAATGTTGTTTCCTTACAATTTTGACACTATTAACTATTTTAATATTCGTCATTATATTTTTTTCACTGAAATAAATGGTCTTTCACAGGCGAGGAAATATCTAGCAACATGGTCATATGGTTGACATTATCGTGTAGAAAGTGTAGATGTAAAGAGACAATCCTTTGATTGTGGCATCATGGTTGACTTCAAGCAATCCAGTCGATCAAGCTCAAAAAGTAAGAATATAATTGAAGGGAATCTACAATATGCTGGGAAAATACAAGAAATTATTGAGCTGGATTACCGCTCTTTTAAATGTTGCATTTTTAAGTGTAGATGGTATGAAGCATTTGAGAGGACACAAAGACATGATACCCATAGTGGATTGTTTTCTATAGATTCCTCACGGTTCCTACCAGAGGATAAGGAGCCTTGTGTTCTACCAATTCATTGTGAGTAGGTATTTCTTTAACTAAAACAAGAAGCGGTAGTGATCATTAATCTATTAATTCATAGTTTATTGTGAATATATACATGTGTTTATTAATCAATAAAATTGTTATAACATACGTCTAATATATGTATGCCGTTCATGTGCAGGTATTTTTCTATGAAGATATTTTGGACTTGAAATGGATGTTTGTCATACATTATGATCCAAGATTAAGGCATGTATTTGACGATGCATTAGTGGATACTGAGCAAAACAATGATGGCCAACAAAATGAGAGAGGGATTAGAGCACATCGAAGAAATTGACATCCATGATGTTGTTGAAGATGGTTAAGTTCAGACACAAGAAGACAACAATCCAAAGTTAGATGATGTTATAGAAGAAAACAATATGGATGGTATAGAAAATGATGATCCAAATACATCTAGTAACAATATAGATGGTCTACAGTCAAATTTCAATGATGAATAAGATGATGTAGGTCAAGATGAGGATGATGATAATATTAAATACTTGAAAGAACATATGAACATTGACAATGATACACTGGATGACATTGTAGCAGACAATAATGTTAATGACCAAGACTTCTAAATTTTTAGAATTATTTGCAATCCATGTTTAAAAAGGATGATTCTTATGGCCTAAACTTTGAAATGATTCAGTAATATTATTTGTGTTGATACAAATTACCTATTGCAATATCCTTAAATTGTTCAATCTTTGGTATGAATTGTTGGTAGAAAAAATTAGGATTACTTGGATGATTCTTCCATTCATTTTGTATCAACATATCTTCATGAAGACACAAATAATCTCTAGTAATGGGAAGAAAGCAGTCCCGTCATCTAATTCAATATAGCAAGTCTTAGAGTTGTATTTTTCTGTAAGGAGTCTTAGCAACTGGACATTCACGAACACATTTAGGACTACTAATTTACCCAAATTTAGCCACCAGGGATTTGAAATGGGTTTATGTCTATACATCTTCTTATAATGGAAGATAAAAAGATCATACCCTCTAACTAGTGTCCATATGTCCCTTATTTGTTTGTATAAATCTTCTAACTTTTTGGCATGTGGGTTTAGTTGGGCATTTCTTCTGGACTTTTGTCTCGACCCAGGGCATTGATCTAGTAAATCCTGGTTTAAATGCCTATCTCCTATTTTTTGCCTCTTACTCTTAGGGTTT
This sequence comes from Cunninghamia lanceolata, assembly GCA_027924645.1. Lineage (NCBI taxonomy): Eukaryota > Viridiplantae > Streptophyta > Pinopsida > Cupressales > Cupressaceae > Cunninghamia > Cunninghamia lanceolata. The sequence continues at coordinate 5,600,630 of BSBN01000524.1, forward strand.
TGCATTACTTCCTCCATGTTTTGTAAATTATGAATGCATGCTAATATATGCGAGCTAGTCAGAAGTACTTGGCACATCGCTCTGGTTATGAATTACTGTCCAGCTGCTCCCTGCGATCGCTCCTTGCAATGCCCTTCAAAATTCACATTCAATCAACTTAACTCTATGCAATTAATGGCATCTTACTTGTGTATCTCATATCATCAAAGGGAATTTAATTTTTCAAATAAAGGACATTGGATCGCTGCCATCATCTCTTGTCACTTCATTTCAGGGTGATATGCTTTGAGATCTCACTTATTTTAGTTTTATGCTTGTTCGAGATTTCAGTGTGACCCCAGATGGTGTCTCCCTAATAACATAAGTCTCTTCGAACATAGAGTTAACCTTTTGATGTTTTTATTTCATCATCTTTTCGAAGAGACTAGAAAGAGCTTCTCTTTGATATAGTAGAGTCATTTTGAAATACCTCTTACATTGTTCTTTTATTAGCGAGACTCCTTCTATCGGTGGGACTCCAAACCTTTTCACCTCGACATCCTGAACTCCCATTGTGAACATTTTTTATGATATCATTTGATCGGTGTGACACATTTTGGTGTCACACCAAAATGCCTTGTCCATTCAATGTTCGGGGTATCGATAAGACTGCTGAGTGACTCTTGCCAATATCCCTTGTCTCTTTAATTTTCTATAACTTTACTTTTTGTCTTTTATGCCTTCGGGTCATCGAAGAGACTTGATGTTGAGTCTCCCCGATGTAGTATTATCTCGTCGATATTGTTTATAACCTTGAAACCGTAATGATTTTGATCAAATATTTTATGATGGAGGTAAGGAATTTTAGGGTTAATGATGGAACGGTGGTATTTTTAGGTTTGAGTGAAATAACTTATTAGGAATTATGGCAGGAAATGGAAAAATTTTAAGGTTTGAAATTTTGATCCAACATGACCCTTAATCCCTTAATCCCTTAACCCTTAATCCCTACTAGATCAGAACAATTAGGCACTAAATTAGGTGCTCTAAAGTAGGTGCTAAATTAGGCACTAATATGGGCACTAATTTAGGCGCTAATTTGTACCTAATTTAGTGCCTACTTGTTTTGATCGATGCAAAAAATGCCAAATAAAGTGCTATCCTGATAAATAGCGCTGACTTTTTCAAAAAAATGGAGAAAAATACATTAAAACAATGGGTGGAAGCAAAAAAGGGAGCCAATCACAGGGATTTGTTGTAGTGTACAACCACACATTAGATAATTGTGCCACACAACTTCAATCATTAACTCTAAGAATAATCTGTCATTTGGAACACACTGCAACATGCTATCATTTGAAAAACTAAGCTAAAAACCACCAAAAACCTTGAAACTACAAGGAATCATGTAATACACATCCATAAACATGTCCTCAAAAATGCAAGGACAATCATTCATTTCTGGAGGAATGTAGAGCATTCCAACATGCCTTCAACATTGGCTTGTTCTACCATAACACATGCTGGTTGTAATGAAACAACTTGTACAATATCTAAATATAATAGTAATATGCTACAAATACTTGATAATAATATGCCACTTCGAGGGGGCAACCTCCTAATCCTCTTCGAGGGGGATACCTCCAATAGTCTTTAGTAAGAACACAATACTCAATGATGTGAAATGAGACTCACTACCTCCTATATATACCTATTTATGCCTAGGATATCACCCAAGCCGACTTAGATAGCCCTATAGAAGCCTTAGGCTGACCTAAACAACTAAATAACAATATAATAATGATAATATGACTTAATTAGGAGTTAAGATAGCCACAAGCCGACTATTCATAACCTTATGTACACCAATATTAAGGGCGTAGCATGCCCCCCCTCTTCAAAGAAGCATTGTCCTCAATGCTAACCAAGTGTGGATTTTTTTGAATGAACTCCTCATCCTCCCATGTGGCCTCTTCAACTAGTAAATTCTTCCATTGGATGAGATACTGAGTGAGGGTTCTATTCCTCAGCTTCTTCATGCGTGTTTGAAGAATGCCCTCTGGTTCCAAAATTATTCTTCCTTCTTCATCGAGCTTTGGTAGTACTGTTTGAGTAGGAATATTCTGCCCAATTACCTTCTTCAAACAAGAAACATGAAAAACTGGATGTATCTTTGTTGTTGGTGGCAACTCTAGCTTGTAGGAAACACTACCAATCTTTTGCATGATTTGGCATGGCCCATAATATCTTGGAGATAACTTATTATTCTTTTTTTGTTGCTTCATTGAGATTTGTTTATAAGGCTACAATCTCAAGAAGACCCAATCCCCAACTTCAAAATTTCTTTCACTACGATGTTGGTCTGCCTGTTGTTTCATTTGATTTTGTGCCATAGCTAAATTCTCCTTGAGTCTTGAAAGTACCTGTTGTTGATGAAGCAAGTGGTCCTCTACTACCTGAACTCTTGGTGACACCTTTAATGATGATGTGATGGAAGGAGGATTATATCCATAAAGTGCTAAAAATGGAGACATTTTTGATGAGCTATGAAAAGAAGTGTTATACCACCATTTTGCCAGTGGTAGCCAATCTACCCATTGAGATTGTTTCTCTGAAGTGAAACAACATAGATATCCTTCCAAACATTTATTAACAACCTTAGTTTGCCCATCTGATTGAGGATGGTATGAAGAACTATGAGCCAATTGAGTACCCAAACATGAGAATAAATCTTTCCAAAAGTGACTAGTAAAGATAGGATCATGATCATTGACAGTAACCTTAGGTGTACCATGTAGCTTTTGGATATTCTCCAAGAAAACTTTTGCCACTGCACTTGCTATAAAAGGATGTGATAATGCAATGAAATGTGCATATTTAGTGAGGCGATCAACTACTACCATGATGACATTATGACCTTTAGATTTGGGAAGCCCTGTGATGAAGTCCATGGATACCTCTTCCCAATGCTGGCTAGGAATAGAGAAGGGCTGCAAGAGACCTAGTGTCTTAGTTGTCTCGCCCTTATTTCTTTGACAAACCAAACATTCAGCCACAAATTTTTGCACCTCACCTTTTAGCCCTTCCCAAAAAAAATCTTGCTTGACCCGATGATATGTCTTCAAAAATCTTGAATGACCACCAACTGGGGACTCATGTAGCTCTATGAGAATCTTGTGTTTAAGAGTAGAATTCTTGTAGAGATACAAGCGCTCTTTATACCAAAGAATATCTTCCTTCAAACAAAACTTATCTGAACTACAAGGATCACTTTTTAATTGTTGGATGAGATTACTTGTTGCAACATCATTTTGCCACTCTGCTTTGGCTTCTTCCACCCAATTTGCTTGTAATATTGAAAGGGCACACAATAAGGCTTCATCTTTCTCATCCTTCCTAGAAAGTGCACCAGCCACAATATTTTCCTTCCCTTTCTTATATACAATCTCAAAGTCATATCCCAACATCTTAGTGACCCCTTTTTGTTGCTCTTCAAAGGATAGTCTTTGTTCCAAAAAATATTTTAGGCTATCATGATCTGTCTTAACCTTGAAGTGTCGGCCCATTAAATAAGGCCTCCATTGTTTAACTGCATGAAGGATTGCTAGCATTTCCTTCTCATAAATAGGTTTGAGCTGATTTTTACCCTTTAATTGACAACTCTCAAAAGCAATTGGTTGACCTTCTTGCATGAGAACTGCTCCTATCCCATTTCCAGAAGCATCACATTCCACAATGAATTCCTTGGTGAAGTCCAAAGTGGCAAGCACTAGAGTTGTACACATAGCCTCCTTCAATTGCTCAAATGCTACATTAGCAGACTCATTCCAATGAAAAGAATCCTTCTTCAAGAGAGTCGTGAGGGGTGCTACTATACGACCATAATTCTTCACAAATCTTCTATAGTACCCTGTCAATCCCAAGAAACCCCTCAATTTCTTAATGGTTTTTGGAATAGGCCATTCCATGATAGCCTTAATTTTGTTAGGGTCCACCTTTACTCCAAGATAACTATGTGTCCCAAATACTCCACCTCCTTAAGACCAAAAGCACACTTGGATTGCTTAGCATAGAGTTGATGATCTTTGAGTAATTGTAATGCTTGATCTACATGCTGCAAATGTTCTTCCCAAGTCTTGCTATAAATCAATATATCATCAAAGAACACTAACACAAACTTTCTCAAGAACTTCTTAAAAATGGAATTCATCAAACTTTGGAATGTAGATGGTGCATTGGTAAGGCCGAATGGCATCACCAAAAATTCATAATGACCCTCATGAATTCGGAATGTTGTCTTACAAATATCTTCCTCCTTAATCCGAATTTGGTGATAACCAAATCTTAGATCTAACTTGGTAAAGTACATAGCTCCATTCAATTCATCTAGCAAATCATCAATGACTGGAATAGGAAACTTATCTTTAATGGTGTACATGTTGAGCACTCTATAATCTGGACACATACGCCAAGTTTCATCCTTCTTACACACCATCACCACAGGCGAGGAGTAAGCACTTTGGCTATGCCTGATAATTCCTGCCTCTAGCATCTCCTCAACAATTTTTTCTATCTCGCTTTTTTGTATGTGTGGGTACCTATAAGGCCTAATGTTTGGTGGTTGGCTACTTGGAACTAGTTGTATGGCATGGTCATGATCCCTCTTAGGAGGAAGTCCTTTAGGCATGTCTCCAAGAACCACTGAGTGACGATCAATTATTGCTTGTAAATCTGGATGAGTAGGAGCATTAGATTGAGAGACTTCTAATGAACATAGCTAGGCCACAAATCCATCCGCTCCTTTCTTAAGCAACTTTTGCATTTGATGAGAGCTTACCATCTATGGGGATTTTGCCTTCAACCCCCTTAGCTCCACTACCTTCCCTTCTGATTGAAATCTCATGAATAGTTCTTGGAAGTTCATCTCAATTGTTCCCAATGTAGTAAGCCATTGTACTCCCAAAACAATATCTGTTGCACCCATGGATATTGCATACATTGGGGTATCAAGTTGATAATCTCGCATGGATAATTTAATGCTGACACTTCCCCGAGCAACTAACTGTACCCCCATCTGCAATCAAAACCTGAAACTCTGGGGCTGGATATATAAAATAATTTAGACGAGTTGCCAACTTTTTGTTGATGAAATTATGAGTACTACCTGAGTCGATCAACACTATTACTTTTTGCTTCTTTAAGAAACCCACTACCTTGAGAGTTTGTGGTGCACTGAAACCTGAGAGTGCATGACAAGAAATGATTGGTTGAGAATCATGTGATTCCTCACTTGACTCCCTATCCTCCTCTAATATGGGTTCCTCCTCTTCTTCCTCACTTGGACCTTCAATATAGAACAATTTCTTTTCACTACATTTATGTGCTCAACTGTATTTGCTATCACAATTGAAACACAACCCTTTTGCTCTTTTCTCCTCAATTTGTTGTGGAGTCAACCTAGTAGGTTGAGGAAGAGAAGGTGTTGAATATCCTTTCTCTCTTGTCATATTAGCCCCTTGCTTTCTAGGAATCAAATACTTCTCCTCTACCCTGCGTGCCAACATAAGACTCATTTACTGAGCTAGGACTAAACATGCATACCTCATGTTGAATGTGATCCTTGAGACCACCTAAGAATAAATCATTCAAGTTCTCCTCTGTAATTGTATCCACTCTTAAGGATAGATTTTGGAATTTTTGAATATAATCCTTAACTGATCCTGTTTGTTGAATTTTAGCAAGCTGGCTGAAGAAGTTGTCTGTCACACTATTGCTATATTGTGCTTGGAGTTCTTCTGTAAAAATTGACCATGAAATGGTGAGACCCTTTTTTATCTGATGAGTACAAAGCCAATGATACCAAATGAATTGATCTAGTTCTAGATATAGGGAAGCCATCGTGACCTTTTGTCCATATGGGATTTGATGTACTTCAAAAAAATTCTCCATTTGGTTTATCCATGTTAGAGGATCCTTACCATCAAACTTGCGCATATCCACCTTTGGAAAAAAATTCCTAGATCCCATAGGAGTATTAAAATTTGTGTCATTATTAGCCGACTTGAAGGTTTCACCTTGGTTGCTTGAGAACTCCTTTCTTGGTTCATTCATATAGGCGCTTAACATGCTTTGTATATTTGATATATCTCCTCTTAGGTCACACATATCCCTCTTAACCTCTTCCTTGAACTTACTTATTTCCTCATTGGGATTACTATCCTCTATGATTTCCTCATCCTTATCAGAGGATTTCCCCGGTGTGGCAGCATTCTTTTTGCCTCTTGTTGCAGGCCCCGTCATGATGGAAACCAATATTTTTGAAATAAATCACACAAATGAAATGTAAATTTTTTGAAATTTTTATTGTAACTTACTAAGGCCAAGCTACCACTTACCTAGAAAAAAATCCAAAAAAATTAGCAAATTTGCTGCCTTGCGAGTGAATTTGTTGGAAACCCTAATTTTGCAATAACTCGCTTATTTTTGCTTCAATTCCTCTAAAATCTGGATTGTATCTTCTTTAATATGGTCTTCAAAAACCCTTTAAAAATATTTAAAAAATTCGCTAAAATCTAAAAGTTATGCTCTTCCCAAAATCGCCTCCAATGTTGAGAAAAAATCTTGCCTCTACGGTGCTAAGATCATGCTCTGATACCACTTGTAATGAAACAACTTGCACAATATCTAAATATAATAGCAATATGCTACAAATACTTGATAATAATATGCCACTCCGAGGGGGCAACCTCCTAATCGTCTTCGAGGGGGATACCTCCAATAGTCTTTAGTAAGAACACAATACTCAATGATGTGAAATGAGACTCACTACCTCCTATATATACCTATTTATGCCTAGGATATCACCCAGGCTGACTTAGATAGCCCTATAGAAGCCTTAGGTTGACCTAAACAACTAAATAACAATATAATAATGATAATATGACTTAATTAGGAGTTAAGATAGCCACAAGCCGGCTATTCATAACCCTATGTACACCAATATTAAGGGTGTAGCACTGGTACTCTATCATGCATAACTTTCATAGCGAAAGGACAAATGATCTGAAAACTTGGAATTATCACCTTCACCGCATCCTAAACACAATTCCAAAACTACATGGCCATATCTACAAATGCAGAGGAATATAGAGAATTCCATTACATCATATGCAGAACATCTTCACAGAAGTGACACTATCTTCAAATAATCAACAACAAAACACTCTTCTGGTTGTAATCATCATGGAACTTGGATCATACATATTGCAAGCCATCAGTAGCATCAAAAACACATTTGATCATCTTTTTGCTTCTAATTCCCATCTTAACATGAACTATATCTTCTCTCTTTTCTTGCTGGATGGGACATGACATCCAACCATGAACTGTATCTTCTTCTCTTGTCGGATTAGGCATGACATCCAACCATGAACACCATCACACCACCATGATAGTGTTGACATCAATGACAACCTAGTGACAATGTTGACAACAATGACAACCCTATGAACCATATGTGTAACAATCTCCCCCTTTAGCATTGATGGAAACACATCTCTGTATCTCTCCCCCTTTGACATCAAGGACAAAGGGCAATCACTGCCTCAATCAGAGACCATAGACCTGCACATTTTTTCTTAGGCCATGACTTCTTCTTGCAGCAAACAAGCTCCCCCTAACATCAGTAACCACTACATGCTCCCCCTGAGAGGTAGCCACCATCAGTCCAGGAACAAGATATAACATGAACTCTCCTTGGACATAAGCACCATTATGCATCTAGCAAGAGAAAGGAGGGGCAATTACCCATAACCTCTTCTGGAGATCCTCCAAAGTATCTTTTTCCAGAGCCTTTGTGAAAATATTTGCTATTTGATCCTTAGTAGGAACATATTACCACTTCACTTCCTTGTCTGCAACCTTCTCTCTCAAAAAGTGATACTTGATTTCTATATGCTTGGTTTTATAATGCATCATTGGATTCTTGGAAATATTGATAGCACTTGTATTGTCACACAAGATAGGAATAGGCTCATCATACAATACCTTGATATCCTTTAGGGTTTGCTTCATCCACAACACTTGTGTACATTAGGATGCTGCAACAATGTACTCTACCTCTATAGTAGATAAGGACACTAAATCTTGCTTCTTGCTCTGCCATGAAACTAATTGTCTTCCTAAAAAGAAAGCACCACCACTTGTACTTCTTCTATCATCAACATAACTAGCCCAGTCAACATCAGTGCAAGCACTTAAATCAAAGTCATTACCTCTTGGATACCATAGGCCATAGTTTAGAGTTCCTTTCAAGTATCTGAATATCCTTTTCACTACCTTCTCATGTGTTTTCTTTGGATTGGCTTGATATTTGACAACCACACATATTGCATGTATAATATTATGTCTAGAAGCAGTCAAGTATAGTAGTGCTCCAATCATAGATCTATAGACAGTTTGATCCACTTCTAGAGACTCATTATCTTTGATCAAGTGACATCTAGTGACCATGGAAGTACTTACTAGTTTTGAATCCTCCATACCAATCTTCTTCAACAACTCTTTGACATACTTAGCTTGAGAAATAAAGATACCATCATATAGCTAAGAAATTTGAAGTACAAGGAAGAAAGACATTTCACTAATCATAGACATCTCAAACTCTTTTTGCATCTCCTCTGCAAACCTCTTGCACATATCATCATCTCCACCAAAGATGATGTCATCAACATATATTGCAATTATCAATATCATGTCTCCTTGATATAAATATTTCTATATGTAGTACCTTTCTTGAAGCCCTGCTGAAGTAAGTACTTGTTCAATCTAGCATACCAGGCTCTAGGTGCTTGCTTAAGACCATACAAATCCTACTTGAGTCTGCACACCATATCTAGATCTTTTGATATCTAGAAACCATCTGGTTGTTCAATGTAAACATATTCCTCTAGGTCACCATTCAAAAATGCCGACTTAACATCCATCTGATATACCTTGAAGTTCTTATGAGTAACAAGAGCAAGGAACATTCTGATTGCCTCCGTCCTTACTATAAAAGCAAACTCCTCAAAATCAATACCTTCTACTTGGGTGTATCCTTTGCATACCAATCTTGCATTGTTCCTTACAACTTCACTTTCTTCATTCGGTTTGTTCTGAAACACCCATTTTGTTCCTATAACATTCTTGTTTGCTGGTTTGGGAACCAATTCCCATGTCTGATTCTTCTCAATTTGATCAAATTCTTCTTCCATGGCTTTTATCCATCCATCATCCTTGTTGGATTCATCAATTTTTTTGGGTTCTACTCTTGATAACAAACACAAGTTTACTTGCTCATGTGTCTTAGCAAGTCTTCTCCTTGTTTGCACACCTTCATCCTTATCTCCAATGATTTGATTTTATGAGTGGTTCTTCTAAACATACTTTGCTAGAGTCTTAGGCATTTGCTCTGGTTCTTGTTCCTTTTCTTCTTTCACTTCTTCTTCCTCATCTACAATGCATGGAAAGATATCAGATTCAGAGTCCTCTAATTCATGTGATACATATCTTCATCTACCTTGACATTTGTGCTTTTAATAATCTTCCCCAAACTTTTGTTGTAGCATCTATAAGCCTTGCTTTTGGTTGAGTAGCCAAGAAATATTCCTTCATCACTTCTTGAATCAAACTTTCCTAGGTATTCTTCATCTCTTCTAATATAGCATTTGCTACCAAAGATACTAAAGTATCTGACTATGGGAGGTCTTCCATACCATAGCTCATAAGGGGTCTTAGTGTTGTTGACCCTCAGTTGCACTCTATTAATTAGATAGACAATAGTATGAACTGCATCCTTTGAGGTACATATCAGTAGATCTGCATCTTTCAACATTACCCTAGACATCTCTTTCACAGTCCTGTTCTTTCTTTTCACTACCCCATTTTGTTGAGGGGTCCTAGGAGTTGGCAGATGTCTCCTAATAACATTATCTTCACAAAACTTTTCTAAAGTAAACTCACCTCGTCTATCAGACCTCAAACATTTAATCTTTGCATTAACTTCATTCTTAACGATAGATTTGAACACTCTAAACTTATCAAGGGCATCTAATTTTTCTCTTAAGAAAGTAACCCAAGTCATTCTAGAATAATCATCAATAAGCAACATTAAATACCTTTCACCTTGTTGACTCTTTACTTTGGTAGGGCCACATAGATCAGTGTGAATCGGCTCCAATGGTTTTGAAGAAGAATACTCCTTGCTTCTAAAGTTTGACTTTGTTTTCTTTCCCATTTGACATTCCCTGCATACTGCATTTATAGGCTTGATTATCTTAGGCATATCTCTTACTGCATGAGTGGAACTAATATTTACCATATTGTTAGAATTGTTGTGTCTCATTCTCTTGTGCCATAGACAACACTCACCAGATTGAGCCAACAAACATGTTCTTCCATTTACTTCCTTCAAATGATAGATGCTACCATATGTCTTAATACCTTCTGCAACTAGTTTTTCAGATCCTGCCTTCCTAATTTCATAGCCATTGGAATGAAAGGTGAGATTATACCCCTTGCTGTACATCTGACTAACACTAAGAAGATTGTGTTTTAGTCCTTTGACATAGAGGACATCCTCAGTTTTGTTCTTCCCATCAATAGTTATAGCACCTTTTCCACAGATTTGTGTTGACTCATCGCCACCAAACTTAACAGCACCACCATCCCACTTTTCAAGATTGATAAACTTTTCCTTGTCACTAGTCATATGATTTGAGCATCCACTATCAATTACCCAAGACTTGGATTCTTCTCTTGCATGAAAGGCATTCCATACAACCATTGATCTTTCATTGTTTTGTTCTGCTTGCAAGGCATCAATCTCTTCACATGTTCCAACATCATCCTTTTTGTCACCAAAACTCAAGGCCATGAAAAGTGTTTCATCATTTGAATAATCAATATCATGATCCTCATCTTTTGAAGAATAATTGCTTTCTATAGAATATAGACTTCTCTTGAACTTGTCTTTTTTGTTACTACCCCTTGATTCTCTGAACGGACATTTAGAAACAAAATGACAAACCTTTCCACAATTGAAACATTTGAAGGGTAACTTACCTTTGTATTTTCCAGTGCCTTTCTTTAGTCTTCTCACAAAATTTTCTTCAACTTCATAAGAGCTTTCATCTTCAACAACTTCTTCCTTTGTCTTCACATTGGCTTTGAAAGCAACTTCTTTCTTTGGAGCATCACTACCAAACTCTCCCATTTCAAAGGTAGTAAGGGAACCAAATAATTTGTCTATAGTGTATCTATCTAAATCTGCATTCTTCTCAATGGCTGATACCTTATGACTATAAGATTTGGGAAGAGATCTCGTGACCATTTTCACAACATCATCTTCTTTCACTTCTCCACCAAGACCTTTAATGTCATTGACCACTTCATTCACCCAGAGCATAATGTCTTCATCTTCTGACATTTTTAGGTTCTCAAATTTGCCCTTGAAGATCTACATCTTGGCTTGCTTTACTTTCTTATCTCCTTCATAGATGGATTTAAGTTTATCCCAAACTTCTTGAGAATAACTACAACTCATTACCTTTGATAGCTCTAAATAAGCTAACCCACTCATGATAGAAAACTTTGCTTTGTCATTGTTATCATATAACTTGACTTCATCTGCATCTGTAGGAATAGTAGCAAGAACTGTATAACCAGACTTGATAGAGTTCCAAACACCACACCCTAGGGAATTAATATAAGATTTCATCCTTAGCTTCCAAAAAACATAATTTGTTCCATCAAACCTAGGTATCTTGCCGGATCCATTCTATGCCTTCCTTGACCTTCCTCAAGCGGTTAACCTTCTCTCAGAGGAACTTAGACTTGATACCAATTGTTGGACACACCAAGATACTAAGGGGGGGGGGTGAATCAGTATCTAACCAATCTTCAATTTTAAAAACTTCAACTTATCTGGAGCAGATTTAAAACTTAAGCATCACAGTATTAATATGAACACACGAAAGATTAACACATTGCACATCAACACATAACACCAGATATATGTGGAAAACCCTAAAATGGAAAAACCATGGTGAGAATTAACTCACAATATATGAAGCTTAAATGACACTTTGTTTTAGGACTACAACCTAAGGAAGCTTCTACTCCCTGAATACTTTGATTTAGGGTCACTCCCAAGGAAGCTTCTACTCCCTAAAGACTTTGTTTTAGGGTAACTCCCAAGGAAGCTACTACTCCTTGAAATGAGAACACACTTACAAAAGATTACATTATGACAGTCTTTCTACTGTCTGAAAACTAACATTAGAACTCACACTTTTGATTATTGCACTTCTGCCTTCACACTTTCTTCTGAAAATATGATCAATTAGGCACACTCTATACTTGATCATTGTCACAAATATGTCTTCAAGATGTATCCGGATAGTATCAAGAACTTGTAATCTTTCTCCTTTAGTCACACATCAATAATGCATTCATTCTATCTTTTATCTGCTTGCGAACTTTTCTATCACATTGCAATCACAATTTTCCTCAATTTGATTCACTATTTATACATGATATTACATTTATTACATTGCTTGTTGGCCAGATACAACACAAAAAATATATTTACAAGTCAGCTAGACAACACCCAATATGAAACGTGCAGAAGATAGTTCCTAAGTGAAGCTACACTCTACATTAGCAGAAGATCTAAGCCTTGTGGACATCAACACTTGTTTAACTAGGTCTAGAACATCCTTCATAGCTTTGAACACCAAGGAATTACATCCTTACACTCCACTCATTTGGAAATAGGATAGCTTTAAGCAAAACACATGAAGACTTGAAGTATAACGGCCACATCAACTTGAAAACCTTGTGTGCTATTGGAAACAAGAAAGATCTTAGTGAAACTTTTCCAGATGAGTCCACATGACTCATAACACATCCCAAACACTCCTTTGCAACCACACATTAGATAATTGTGCCACACAACTTCAATCATTAAATCTGAGAACAATCTTTCATCTAGAACACATTGCAACATGTCATCTAAAAAATTGAGCTGTGGACCACCAAGAACCTTGAAACTGCAAGGAAGCATGTAATACACATCCATAAACATGTCCTCAAAACTACAAGGAAGCATGTAATACACATCCATAAACATGTCCTCAAAAATGCAAGGATAATCATTCATTTCTGGAGGAATGTGGAGCATTCCAACAAGCCTTCAGCACTGGCTTATTCTTCCATAACACATGCATAACTTTCATAGCGGAAGGACAAATGATCTAAAAAATTAGAATTATCACCTTCACCACATCTTGAACACAATTCCAAAACCACATGGCCATATCAACAAATGCGAAGGAATGTGGAGCATTCCATTGTCCTGTGCAGAACATCTTCATAGAAGTTACACTGTCTTCAAAAAATAAACAAGATAGTCTTCCAATAATGCAATCATCATGGAACTTGGATCATGCATACTGCAGGCCATCAGTAGCATCAACAACACATTTGATCATCTTTGTGCTTCTAATTCCCATCTTAATATAAACTATATCTTCTCTCTTTTCTTTCTGGATGGGACATGACATCCAACCATGAATTGTATCTTCTTCTCTTGTTGGATTAGGCATGACATAAAACCATGAACACCATCACACCACCATGATAGTGTTGACATCAATGACAACCTAGTGACAATGTTGACATCAATGACAACCCTATGAACCATATGTGTAACATAGGGTAGAGGTGGTGGCTATGCCCAAGATAGAGAGGGGGCACATCGAGACTAAAAACGCGTACCTAGACCTCTCATTAGGCCAACACTTGTCTCACTCCCTTCGACTTTGAAGGAGAGTGTTGAGGTGGAGACACTACATTTATTAAGTTCTCTCACCCAGTCTCTAGCACAACATGATGATGATCTCACCCACGCCGATAAGGGTGAGAGAAATAAGCATCATTTGTCCCCACATATTTATAGTTTATGTGGTAACTTGTGCGATTATGGAATGTAGGACTCTCGACAGGATGTTGCAACACAAGGGTAGAAGCCAATAATGGACACATCCATATTGGATGATATTGTTTTCATAGATGATGTCTTACAACATACGTTTGGTATCGACTCCCAGGTAATTTTTTACAAGGTTCATCATGATTTAATATATTTGTATTTGAAATTTGTAATTAATTATATAAGTCTATCTATATTATAAGTCAAAATTAATGTATGTAATTGTCTATGCTATGAAATTTCAGGGTCAGAGTCTTCATCCTGTCTTTGTTAGCCATTCAGTGGTAGTTTATGAGAGGAGGTTGAGTTAGCAGGTATGTAATTTATCACATGATTGTAAATATAGTACAAATATCAATGGTAATCTTATATAGTGACAATTTAATAATTACAATAGGGAGCTTAACAAATACCTCCACGATTTCCTTGGTCCCCTGGACACAGAACCAGTTTTATGGAGGTAAATTTAACCATTTTTAATCATTATGCATTTAAATAATGTTATGTATCTATCTTAGTCAAATAACGTTAAACTCTATTTTTAGATGTTGAATATAGAGACTCCTCCCCATCTTTGTCAGTCAGTGGAGGCAGACATTGCTGCAGTTGTAATCTGTTTACAAATCCTTTGACCAACGTATGAGCCAGTAACATGAAAATGTCAATTTGTATTTCTTGTTTTATCTCATGACATTTGATGTACATAAATGATATTTATGTTTAGTCAATTTTGCTTCTTGATACTTCTCACAGGAGGTCACAACTCCAACTTGTCCAGCTATGGACGAAGTGAGAGAAAAGATGATCAATAGGGATCATCAGCTAGCAGTAAGTGATTGATTACATATGTGATGTTATATATTTCATGTTTACTATATTAATGTGCATATTGTTTGATTGTATTAACAGACCAGAGCTATAAAAATATCTATTGAGGAGGTCTAGTCAATGGGAGAGAGAGGATGAGTCACTGATTGACTCTCCATCTTCACAGCCAAGCAAGGGCTGCCAATTATTTGATAGCAGTTCATAGGAAACTAGATTTTGGGACATTTTTTTGTATGCCTTGATGGATTTGTATACATACTTTTGTATGTTACCGATGTATATCTTTGTATATGCCTGAAAGGATTTGTTTGTACATTCCTATATGGCTTTATATATAGACAAGATGTTATGTTCATGACATTATGTATAAGACAGTTTACATTAAATATTTAATATAATGATCAATTATCATTATAGGAATTTGGTTTTACACGTGCCAATTGCATTTACTTGAAAGTTTATAAATCCTTTTCAAATAATCTATTTTGTGCATATCTTACAATCATTGCAATCCATAAGACTGTGCATTTCTTTGAAGCATCATGTCAAATAGTTTACGCATCTTGTCTATGCTTCCACACTTTGTATACAAGTCTACAAGGGCAGATGCAAATACAACATGTGAAAAAATTACTATACCCTTTATGGTTTGATGGTTGTCCACACCCTGTTCTACAGATCCCATTTTGTAGGAAAGGAGGATGTTGGATAAGGTTGTGGAATATGGTTTTAGAAGTGTTTGTTGTTGTCAAATGTAGAAATGACTATCACTAATCACAATAACAATATCAGAATATATCAAAATATATCGAGATATTTTAAACATATATGCTTCTATGGTCCATACCCTGTTCTAAAGATCCTAATTTAGCATAGGTAGGGAGGATGCTTGCAAAGGTTATGGAATTTGGTTTTACACGTGCCAATTGCATTTGCTTGAAAGTTTATAAATCCTTTTCAAAAAATCCATTTTCTACATATTGTGCAATCATTGCATTCCATGAGATGACATCTCTTTGAGGTGTCATGCCAAACTAATCACATGCCTTGTCTATGCTTCAACACTTTGCATACATGTCTACAAGGGCAACTACAAATACAACATGTGAGAAAATTCCAATATCCTTTATGCTTTGATGGTTGTCTATACCCTCTTCCGAAGATCCCATTTTTGCATAGGAAAGGAGGATGGTTGATAAGGTTGTGGAATTTGGATTTACATCCACCAATTGTATTTTCTTGAAAGTTTGTTTTGTGCATTTGCTTGAAAGTTTCTAAAGCCTTTTTGAAAAAATCCATTTTGTGCATATCTTGAAATCATTGCATTCCATGAGACAACATTTCTTTGACGCATCCTGTCAAATTGTTTATGTGCCTTGTCCATGCTTCTACACTTTGCATATGAGTGATCTTGCAATACTCTAGGTTACACTTTTTGGTCAAACTTGACATTGAAATGAACATTTTGAACTAAATCTTCACTTTTGGACATCTATAGTTGCTAAACCATGAGGAATTTGAAGATGATGCAAACTAGCGATTTGCAAAATTTTGTCTATAGATTCTATATATATATATATTTAAATTTTTGGAATCAAACTGTATTTCTTTTTTCATCTTCTTTGATAACTAGTTTTTAACAGTAAACACCATTTTTAAAGAGTGATGTGTACTATAAACCACATAATTTTTTTCTATGAAGGATCAAATTCTAATTTTTTCAAATTTAGATTTGTAACTACAATATCTAGAGGATGCATTTAGTTTTATAATGTTTTGTTGAATATTTTTTAATTAAGTTTTGAAGTCAAACTAATTACAATTTAGACATAGGTGTACTATAAAGAGCATAACATTTTTTGTATGTATCGAAATTCAATTTTTTTTGTTGGAATTAAGACATTAATATCTAGAGAACATGTATTTTTTAGAATTTTTTTCTATATTTTTGTATTTTTTTATATGTATGAAACAAAGACCTTGATGTTCATTGAAAAACCTACATTCACAAGAAATAAAAAATGAATATAATAATCAAATTAATTATATTTAAAGTTATACTTTTTGGGAAGCTTATAATAACGACTATAGACTTACAAAACATAAATTTTAAATGGACTCATTTGATCCCCCAAAAGGTAAATCAAAAGTGGTTTTTATCAGCATTTTGATAAGAACAAAGGAGATTCCATTATAGTTATGGTTTAAAACTAGTGGGGTTCTATCCAAGGGGATTTGATCAAACCCTCTTCAATTAAAATCATTTAGACTCCCAGGTAATTTTTTACAAGGTTCATAATGATTTAATATATTTGTATTTGAAATTTGTAATTAATTTTATAAGACTATCTATATTATAAGTTAAAATTAATGTATGTAATTGTCTATGCTATGAAATTCCAGGGTCAGAGTCTCCATCCTGCCTCTGTTAGCCATCTAGTGGTAGTTTATGAGAGGAGGTCGAGTTAGCAGGTATGCAATTTATCACATGATTGTAAATATACTACATATATCAATGTGATGCAGAGTGCACAGAGGAAGCGTTCAACTTATCAAACAAAACTGATCAGCGTGAGTGTGACCTATGTCTTGGCGACCTACTCTTATCAGCCAAACATATCCCGTCGGCCACCTTGCAACTTCTCTGTCCGATCCCTCAACTCTCCCCGACAGCCTAGTTTTACCTTTACTTCGAAGAGATTTCTACCATTGGCAGTGTCTTCTTACCTCCTATCGATAACCCGATGGCGGTTGAGATTCCACTCGCCTTAACCGTGGCAGTTTCAATGCCGGTCAGTCATGACCTTATCGGCCAGACTTAGATCATCGGCGACCCCTTGTGAACTTTGGCCAATGTACCGATACGTTTGACATCACATTGACCATCCCCTGACTCTTCAGTGTGACACATACCATCAGCCAACCCAAAGACTATTTTGCTGACATACCGATCACCCTAATGGCTCCTTCGAACCGCATTCGTTGGCGAGATAGACCACTATCGGCGAAGCCTTGAACAAGGTCTCCCGATATGCCGATGTATGTTCTTCGGCGAGACTTCCTTCGTTCTTCACTGATACACCTCCTATTAGCCCAACACTTTGATCGGTATAACTTCCACAAGTTTCTCCGAGGGGCTGTGTTATGCTGATGGCAACTCTGCAACTCTGTAACTCATAGACATCCAACCAGTATATAGAGACAAAACTCAACAGAACAGAAAGGGTCTACAATCCTCTACAAACACTAGATCAACCATCAATTTGGTCACTCCACTCATAGCACTTTGCCTATCGTTTCAAAGACTAGTCACATAGAGATGCCTAGTCCACTCATGCCCAACCTCCTTGGATCCTTGGGTGTTTGACCAAAACCACTTACAATATATTCCTCCATCACACTGAACATGAGAATCTTAATTTCAGTGGACAGAGGAGATACAATCCATTTATTCACAGAACCCTAGTTTCTAGGTTTTCAGACTAGTCTTTGCAAAAGGAATGAGATCTCACAAACTACAACACTTTAAGACACCAGACTACTATCAAATGGAAACTACTTTAATGCCTGAACATCTCCAATTAGTTTCAGATGATCAACTAACCATACAGAAAGATTGTTATAGAGAATTACTTAGAAAGAACAATGTTTCAACACATCAAGAATCCAAATCTTCATTCATGCATGCTTCTCTGTCATTACATCCTGCTTCTTCGCCTATAGAAGGCTTGAAACATCAGTTATCATTCCTCCCAACCATACAAACTGCTTTGAAAGACAATTAGCCGTTGGATTTCTCCTCTCACAAGAAAACTGCATGTTTTCCTTGTGTTATTACATCAAACCAAAATAGGGTCTACATAGGTCTAGGGACCAAATTGACAAAAAAACCTTATTACAAACATGATGGGGCTTAAAAAGCCTTATTGAAAACAAAAACAAAACATGACTCGTGCACCATAGAGAAGGTGCTCTTGTACCATACTCCCCCTGTAGGAAAAGTTCAAGTCCCTTGAGTTGTTAACTGTTGGAGTGTCTTCCCATGCTTCAAAATGTCTATCTCACTCATCCATGTAGCTTCTGAATCAGGAAGATCCTTCCACTTGACCAAGTACTCCTTGTACAGACCCTTGTCTTTTTGACAATCTTAGAATCTAAGATGCATTCCAACTGTAAAGGCTTACTTGGAGGTAGATCTCTGACCCAATCTTCATCATCAATCACAACATCTGATCCATCTTCAGCATTCAATGGAGGTTTGAATGGAAATAGGTCTGAAACATTGAATATGGGAGAAATACCAAGATCGGATGGCAGTTCTATTTCATAAGCATTTGGACCAAACTTATGCACTACCTTGCACGGTCCTATTTTCTTCATCAGAAGTTTGGTTGGCTGTCCTTTAGGCAGCCTTTCCTTCCTTAGATAGGCCATCACCAAATCTCCCACCTTGAATTGTACATCTCTCCTTTTGAGATCTGCCCTATCCTTGTATTTGGAGACTGTCTTTTTCAACTGAACTTTGACTTGATCATGAACTACCTTCATAGTGGTAGCAAAATCTTCTCCTAGAGCACTCCTCTTATCCCAACCTTGTAGGTCTTTGAGTTCAAGTGGTCTTGTTGGATGGAAACCATAAACAATTTCAAATGGATTCTTCCTAGTACTTTGATTCACCAAATCATTGTAAGCATACTCAGCTTGATTGATAATCAAGTCCCATGCCAACCCATGCTGCTTCGTAAGACATCTAAGAAGGTTTCCTAGGGACCTATTAACAATCTCCATCTGACCATTAGTTTGGGGATGGTAGGCTGATGAGAAAGACAATTGTGTTCCCAATTTTCTCCATAAGGTCCTCCAAAAATGACCAACAAACTTGGAGTCTCTATCAGTGACAATTGAAAGGGGTAAACCATGGATTCTAACCACTTCTCTGAAAAAGAGACCAGTAATGTGAGATGCATCATTTGTGCATTTGCATGGCACAAAATGAGCCATCTTACTAAATTTGTCCACAATGACAAAAATACTGTCCACACCCCTTGTCGTCTTAGGAAGACCAAGTATAAAATCCATACTAATAGTCTCCCAAGGCCTGTTGGGAATGGGAAAGGGTTGGTACAAACCAGCATTAGAAGACATACCTTTGGCCTTTTGACATATGGTACAACTTGCAACATATCTCCTTACATCCGATTGTACTTTTGGCCAATAGTAGAATCTAGTGACTTGTTCCAAAGTCTTGTCCAACCCAAAATTTCCTCCTAAGGTTCCATTGTGCTTCTCTTTGATGATGTTATCCCACATTGAACATTTAGGAACACATAGCAAACTGCCTTTGACTAGGAGACCTTCCTACAAAACAAAATCTGAATATTCACCATGAAAAGTGTTAGCCAAACTAGCACAAACTTCATAAGCAGCCTTGAAATCTGCATCCTCCTTGTATAACTCCTTCAAACAATCTATCCCCATGCTTTCCATCTGTACTTCCTGTATGACCAACATCCTTCTACTTAAAGCAGCAGCCACTTTGTTGGCAACACCCTTTTTATGCTTAATAGTGAAGGTATAGGCTTGCAATTGTTCCATCCACTTAACATGCCTATGATTCAACTTTTCCTGACTATTTAGGAAGCTCAGAGCATGTTTATCAGTAAAAACAATGAACTCTTTGGGCAGCAAATAGTGTCTCCACTTTTTGAGAGCTTGCACCATTGCATAAAGCTCTAGGTCATTGGTAGAGTACCTTTGTTTAGCCTCATTCAACTTCTCTGAAAAAAAAGGCCACTGGATGTCCATCTTGACTAAGAATAACACCTATTGCTTGCTGACTTGCATCACATTCCACGACAAAAACTTTGTCAAAATCAGGGAGCACCTATGTAGGTAATTCAACCACTTTCTTCTTTAATAATTCAAAGCTATCATCTACTTGCTTGTCCATTGAAATTTGCACTTTATGCCACCCTTGATGGTATTGAGAATAGGAGCACTTATGTGACTGAATCCTCTAATGAACTTCCTATAAAAAGTTGCCAAGCCATGGAAGCTTCTAACATCTCCCACTGTCTTAGGAGTAGGTCAATTGAGAATGGCCTCAACCTTTGTGGGGTCCATCTTCAAACAACCATTAGAAATCACAAAACCAAGGTACACAAGTTCAGTTTTCATGAACTCACACTTATCCAAGTTGATCATCAACTTATTCTCGTGTAACTTCTTCATCACCTATCCAAGATGTTTCAGATGTTCTTCTTTTGTCTTGTTGAAAACAAGTATGTCATTAAGATAAACAATTACAAATTTGCCAATGAATTCAACAAGTACGTCATTCATCAAATGCATGAATGTGCTTGGGGCATTGCTAAGGCTGAATGGCATGACAAGCCACTCATAGAGACCTTCATTTATCTTGAAGGCAGTCTTCCACTCATCTCCCTGCCTAATTCTGATCTGATGATAACCAGATTTCAAATCAATCTTTGAATAATAACATGACCCTCCAAGATAGTCCAAAAGATCCTCAATCCTTGGCATAGGGAATCTATACCTTATTGTGATCTTATTTATGGCCCTTGAGTCTGTACATAGTCTCCACTTCCCATCTTTCTTTGGAGCAAGTACACTAGGGACTGCACATGGACTAAGACTCTTTCTAATCGGTCCTTTCTCTAAGAGTTCTTGAATTTGTCTACTCACCTCTTCATTCTACTGTGGTGTCATTTATAGGCAGCCTTATTGGGCAATGTGGCACCTAGAATCAAGTCAATTTGATGACTTATATCTCTCATGGGTGGTAAGGAGTTAGGAGTATCATCTACCACAAGATCTTAGTACTTATCCAACAATTGCTGCACTTCTAGTGGAACCTCTTTCTGCTTTGTCTTACTATCTTGATTCATCTTTATGCTTCATTATCAAGGCATACCCTTGGGTATCCTTCTCCTTTATGAGGTGTAAGAACTCTTTTCCACTAACCATCATGACATTGGTGTCATTACTCTTCTCTCCAATATGCTCTTGCATAGGATCCATCCTAAACTTCCTTCCATTCTTGGTGATGAAGTATGTGTTCTTCTCACCATCATGTTGTGCCTTCACATCATACTACCATGGACGTCAAAGAAGAAGGTGACAAGCATCCATGGGAATAATCACCTACCTCAAACTCGACCCAAGTTTGTTCTTCTACCATGTAATTTTGACTCTTATTCAACCAAGAGATCTTATGAGGACTAACATGGGGCAGCCTTTTCAACTTACACTTCTCTACCATTTCAGTAGAACTACATTCTTGGTAGAACCTGAATCAACTATGATTTTACAAAATTTACCATATGCTATACCTTGGGTTCTGAAGAGATTCTTCCTTTGTGGGGGCTCTTGCTTCAATGGCATCTTCATCAAGGTTCTCTTGATCATCATGCTCTCTCCTTCAAGGACTGGTGTAGTACTACTAATGGGTGAATTCACACTTTGGCAATCATCATCTTTCAACAACTAATTCCTTCTTCCACCATCATGGGAACTAGTTGCCTTCTCAGGGCATCTGCTCATAGTATGGCCTACTTGATTACAGCCATAGCATCTACCAGTGAAAACTCTGGGTCCTTTGCCTGCACCACCACTTCTACCTCTGCCATTAGGTCTTCTCCAACCTCTGAAACCACCACCTCTATGGTCTACATCAGAATGAGACTCTTGTTGACTTGGGTTTTCATTTCTACTTGACTGTCCTCTACCAAAACTGCCTCTTCCCCTATTATTTCTGCCACCTCTTCCTCTAGTGTTTTGATCACTCTTCCTTCTCAACTTTTCCTCAGCCCTAGAAGATAATAGAAAACACTCATCCACTATTTTAGGAACCACCATACTGAATTCATCTTGTATGTTATACCTCAAACCATCGAGATATCTGGCCACCATCTCTTTCTCCTCCTCCTTGTGATTGACTCTCATGCTCAATCTATGAAACTCTTCAGTATATGTAGCCACATCCATACCCTTTTGTCTGAGATGATTAAACTTCCTAATGGTCTGCAACTCATAATCAGATGGCATGAACTTGTCTCTTAGCATGGCCACCATCCTACTCCATTTGGTGATAGGGTTCTTTCCAACTTTCTCTCTTTCACCTTGCATATAGTTCCACCAAACTAGGGTAGAACCTCTCAGTCTTGTCTTAGCAAACTTGACTTTCTTGCTGTCACTATACTCATTGAAGTCAAAATAGTTGCACATGGCTTCAATCCAATCCATGAGGGCATCTCCATCTAGTTTCCCATTGAATGTAGGAACATCCATCTTTGGATCACCACTATCTCCCTGGGCACCTTTGAGTGCATTCAAAAATGCCTTTTGGTCTGCAGACATATCTAGTTCTTGAGGGCTCTCCTCTGCCTCTTCTTCTTCTTCTACATCAGAAGCACTTCCATCCTCTTTACTCTTACCCTTGGGCCTCTCTTCTTTCAGCCTTGCTTCAAGCATCTCCTCTACCATCTTCTTGATGGCTTCTTTGCTCATAAACTTGGGAGCATTGTGCTAGCCTTAGTTTCTATCTCCTCGTTTGACATACACTGCTCCAATTCAAATATGGGCTTTGATACCAATATGATGCAGAGCACACAGAGGAAGCGTTCAACTTATCAAATAAAACTGATCGGCGTGAGTGTGACCTATGTCTTGACAACCTACTCTTGTTGGCCAAACATATCCCGTCGGCCATCTTGCAACTTCTCTGCCTGATCCCTTAACTCTCCCCGATAGCCTAGTTTCACCTTGTCTTTGGAGAGACTTCTACCATCGGCGGTGTCTTCTTACCTCCTGCCGAGAAGTCGATGGCAGTTGAGATTCCACTCACCTTAACCGTGGCAGTTTCGACGTTGGTCAGTCGTGACCTTATTGGCTAGACTTAGATCATCAGCGACACCTTGTGAACTTTGGCCGATGTACTGATACATTTGACATCACATTGACCATCCCTCGACTCTTTGGCATACACATACCATCAGCCAACCCAAAGACTATTCCGCTGACATACCCATCACCCCGATGGCTCCTTCGAACCACATTCGTCGATGCGACAGACCACTATTGGCAAAGCCTTGACCAAGGTCTCCCGATACACCAATGTCTGTTCTTCGACAAGACTTCCTTCATTCTTCACCGATACACCTCCTATCGGCCCAACACTTTGATCGGTATAACTTCCACAAGTTTCTCCGAGCGGCTATGTTATGCCGATGGCAACTCTGTAACTCTGTAACTCACAGACATCCAACCAGTATACAGAGACAAAACTTGACAGAACGGAAAGGGTCTACAATCCTCTGCAAACACTAGATCAATGATCAATTTGGTCACTCCACTCACAGCACTTGGCCTATCATTTCAAAGACTAGTCACATAGAGATGCCTAGTCCACTCATGCCCAACCTCCTTGGATCCTTGGGTGTTTGACCAAAACCACTTACACTATATTCCTCCATCACACTGAACATGAGAATCTTGATTTCAGTGGACAGAGGAGATACAATCCATTTATTCACAGAACCCTAGTTTCTAGGTTTTCAGACCAGTCTTTGCAAAAGGAACGAGATCTCACAAACTACAACACTTTAGGACACTAGACTACTATCAAATGGAAACTACTTCAATGCCTGAACATCTCCAATCAGTTTCAGATGATCAACTAACCATACAAACCGTATAGAAAGACTGTTATAGAGAATTACTTAGAAAGAACAATGTTTCAACACATCAAGAATCCAAATCTTCATTCATGCATGCTTCTCCGTCATTACATCCTGCTTCTTCCCCTATAGAAGGCTTGAAACATCAATTATCATTCCTCCCAACCGTACAAACTGCTTTGAAAGCCATTTAGCCATTGGATTTCTCCTCTCACACGAAAACTGCATGTTTTCCTTGTGTTATTACATCAAACCAAAACATGGTCTACACAGGTCTAGGGACCAAATTGACAAAAAAACCTTATTACAAACATGATGGGGCTTAGAAAGCCTTATTGAAAACAAAAACAAAACATGACTCCTGCACCATAGAGAAGGTGCTTCTGCACCAGAATGTTAATCTTATTTAGTGACAATTTGATAATTACAATAGGGAGGTTAACCAACACCTCCATGATTTCCTTGGTCCCCTAGACGCAGAACCACTTTTACAGAGGTAAATTTAACCATTTTTAATCATTATGCATTTAAATAATGTTACGTATCTATCTTGGTCAAATAACCTTGAACTTTATTTTTAGATGTTGAATATGGAGACTCCTCATCTTTGACAGTCTTTGGAGGCAGACATTGCTGCAGCTATACATTGTTTGCAAACACTTTGACTGAGGTATAAGCCAGTAACATGTAAATGTCAATTTGTATTTCTTGTTTTATCTCATGAAATTTGATGTACATAAATGATATTTATGTTTAGTCAATTTTTCTTCTTGATACTTCTCATAGGTGGTCACAACTCCAACTTGTGTAGCTATGGATGAAGTGAGAAAAAATGATTGATAGTGATCATCAACTAGCAGTAAGTGATCGATTACATATGTGATGTTATATATTTCATGTTTTCTATATTAATGTGCATATTGTTTGATTGTATTAATAGGTGGAGCTGTAAAAATGTCTGTCGAGGAGGTTTAGTTGACGAGAGAGAGAGAGAGGATGTGTCATTGATTGACTCTCCATCTTCACGACCAAGCAAGGGCTGCCAATTATTTGATAGCAGTTCATAGGAAACTAGATTTTGGAACATTTTTGTGTATGCCTTGATGGATTTGTATACATACTTTTGTATGTCACTGATGTATATCTTTGTATATGCCTGTATGGATTTGTTTGTACATTCATACATGGCTTTATATATAGACTAGATGTTATGTTCATGACATTTTATATAAGATAGTTTACATTAAATATTTAATATGATGATCAATTATTGTTACAGGAATTTGGTTTTACATGTGCCAATTGCATTTACTTGAAAGTTTATAAATCCTTTTTAAATAATCCATTTTATGCATATCTTGAAATCATTGCATTCCATGGGACTGTGCATTTCTTTGAGGCATCATGTCAAATAGTTTACATGTCTTGTCTATGCTTCCACACTTTGTATACAAGTCTACAAGGGCAAATGCAAATATAACATGTGACAAAATTCCTATATCCTTTGTTGTTTGATGGTTGTCCACACCCTGTTCTACAAATCCCATTTTGGCATAGGAAAGGAGGATATTGGATAAGGTTGTGGAATATGGTTTTAGAAGTGTTTGTTGTTGTCAAAGGTAAAAATGACTATCACTAATCACAATAACAATATTCGAATATATTTGAATATATCAGGATATATTGGAATATATCAAGATATTTTAAACATATATGCTTCTATGGTGCATACCTTGTTCCAAAGATCCTAATTTGGCATAGGTAGGGAGGATGCTTGCAAAGGTTATGGAATTTATTTTTACATGTGCCAATTGCATTTGCTTGAAAGTTTATAAATCCTTTTCAAAAAATCCATTTTCTACATATTGTGCAATCATTGCATTCCATGAGATGGCATCTCTTTGAGGTGTCATGCCAAACTATTCACATGCCTTGTCTATGCTTCCACACTTTGTATACATGTCTACATGGGCAACTACAAATACAACATGTGACAAAATACCTATATCGTTTATGCTTTGATGGTTGTCTATACCCTATTCTGAAGATCCCATTTTCACATAGGCAGGGAGGATGGTTGATAAGGTTGTGGAATTTGGATTTACATTCGCCAATTGCATTTGCTTGAAAGTTTCTAAAGACTTTTCGAAAAAATCCATTTTGTGCATATCTTGCAATCATTGCATTCCATGAGACAACATTTATTTGAGGCATCATGTCAAATTGTTTATGTGCCTTGTCCATGCTTCTACACTTTGCATACGAGTGATCCCATAATACTCTAGGTTACACTTTTTGGCCAAACTTGACATTGAAATGAACATCCTGAACTAAATCTTCACTTTTGGACATCTATAGTTGCTAAAGCGTGAGAAATTTGAAGATGATGCAAACTAGTGGTTTGTGAAATTTATTTTGTATATTCTAAATATATATATTTTTAAATTTTTGAAATCAAATTGCATGTCTTTTTTCATCTCCTTTGATAACTAGTTTTTAACAGTAAACGCCATTTTTAAAGAGTGATGTGTACTATAAACCACATAATTTTTTTTCTATGAAGGATCAAATTCTATTTTTTTCAAATTTAGATTTGTAACTACAATATCTAGAGGATACATTTAGTTTTATAATGTTTTATTGAATATTTTTTAATTAAGTTTTGAAGTCAAACCAATTACAATTCAGACATAGGTGAAGTATAAAGAGCATAACATTTTTTGTATGTATCCAAATTCAATTTTTTTTTGTTGGAATAAGGACATCAATACCTAGAGGACATGTATTTTTTAGATTTTTTTCTATATTTTCCTATTTTTTCATATGTATGAAATAAAGACCTTAATGTTAATTGAAAAACCTACATTCATAAGAAATTAAAAATGAATATAATAATCAAATTAAATATATTTAAAAGTATACTTTTTGGGAAGCTTATAATAAGGACTACATACTTACAAAATATAAATTTTAAATGAACTCATTTGATCCCCCAAAAGGTAAATGAAAAGTGGTTTTTTATCAGCATTTTGATAGGTGTAGAGGAGACTCCATTATAGCTATGGTTTAAAACTAGCGGGGTTCTATCCAAGGGGGTTTGATCAAACCCTCTTCAATTAAAATCTTTTAGACTCCCACATAATTTTTTACAAGGTTCATCATGATTTAATATATTTGTATTTGAAATTTGTAATTAATTTTATAAGACTATCTATATTATAAGTCAAAATTAATGTATGTAATTGTCTATGCTATGAAATTCCAGGGTCAGATTCTTCATCCTGCCTCTATTAGCCATCCAGTGGTAGTTTATGAGAGGAGGTCGAGTTAGCAGGTATGCAATTTATCACATGATTGTAAATATATTACATATATCAATGGTAATCTTATTTAGTGACAATTTGATAATTACAATAGGGAGCTTAACCAACACCTCCACGATTTCCTTGGTTCCCTGGATGCAGAACCACTTTTACAAAGGTAAATTTAACCATTTTTAATCATTATGCATTTAAATAATGTTATGTATCTATCTTGGTGAAATAAACTTGAAATCTATTTTTAGATGTTGAATATGGAGATTCCTCCTCATCTTTGTCAGTCATTGGAGGCAAACATTGCTGCAGTTGTACATTGTCTGCAAATCCTTTGACCGAGGTATGAGCTAGTAACATGTAAATGTCAATTTGTATTTCTTGTTTTATCTCATGACATTTGATGTACATAAATGATATTTATGTTTAGTCAGTTTTACTTCTTGATACTTTTCATAGGAGGTCACAACTCCAATTTGTCTAGCTATGGACGAAGTGAGAGAAAAGATGATCGATAGGGATCATCAGCTAGTAGTAAGTGATCGATTACATATGTGATGTTATATATTTCATGTTTTCTATATTAATGTGCATATTGTTTGATTGTATTAACAGACCAGAGCTATAAAAATATCTGTCGAGGAGGTCTAGTCGATGGGAGAGAGAGGATGAGTCACTAATTGACTCTCCATCTTCACAACCAAGCAAGTGCCACCAATTATTTCATAGCAGTTCATAGGAAACTAGATTTTGGGACATTTTTTTGCATGCCTTGATGGATTTGTATACATACTTTTGTATACATTACTAATGTATATCTTTGTTTATGCCTATATGGATTTGTTTGTACATTCCTCTATGGCTTTATATATAGACTAGATGTTATGTTCATGACATTATGTATAAGACAGTTTACATTAAATATTTAATATGATGATCAATTATCATTATAGGAATTTGGTTTTACACGTGCCAATTGCATTTACTTGAAAGTTTATAAATCCTTTTCAAATAATCCATTTTGTGCATATCTTGCAATCATTGCATTCCATGAGACTATGCATTTCTTTGAGGCATCATGTCAAATAGTTTACACATCTTGTCTATGCTTCCACACTTTGTACACAAGTCTACAAGGGTAGATGCAAATACAACATGTGAAAAAATTCCTATATCCTTTATGGTTTGATGGTTGTCCACACCCTGTTCTACAGATCCCATTTTGGTATAGGAAAGGAGGATGTTGGATAAGGTTGTGGAATATGGTTTTAGAAGTGTTTGTTGTTGTCAAAGGTAAAAATGACTATCACTAATCACAATAACAATATCAGAATATATTGGAATATATCAAGATATATTGGAATATATCAGGATGTATTCAAATATATTGAGATATTTTAAACATATATGCTTCTATGGTCCATACCTTGTTCCAAAGATCCTAATTTGGCACAGGTAGGGAGGATGCTTGCAAAGGTTATGGAATTTAGTTTTACACATGCTAATTGCATTTGCTTGAAAGTTTATAAAGCCTTTTCAAAAAATCCATTTTCTACATAGTGTGCAATCATTGCATTCCATGAGATGGCATCTCTTTGAGGTGTCATGCCAAACTATTCACATGCCTTGTCTATGCTTCCACACTTTGCATACATGTCTACAAAGGAAACTACAAATACAACATGTGACAAAATACCTATATCGTTTATGCTTTGATGGTTGTCTATACCCTATTCTGAAGATCCCATTTTCACATAGGCAAGGAGGATGGTGGATAAGGTTGTGGAATTTGGATTTACATTCGCCAATTGTATTTGCTTGAAAGTTTGTTTTGTGCATTTGCTTGAAAGTTTCTAAAGCCTTTTTGAAAAAATGCATTTTGTGGATATCTTGCAATCATTGCATTCCATGAGACAACATTTATTTGAGGCATCATGTCAAATTATTTATGTGCCTTGTCCATGCTTCTACACTTTGCATACGAGTGATCCCACAATACTCTAGGTTACACTTTTTGGCCAAACTTGACATTGAAATGAACATTTTGAACTAAATCTTCACTTTTGGACATCTATAGTTGGTAAACCATGAGGAATTTGAAGATGATGCAAACTAGTGATTTGTGAAATTTATTCTGTAGATTCTAAATATATATATTTTTAAATTTTTGGAATCAAATTGCATTTCTTTTTTCATCTCCTTTGATAACGAGTTTTTAATAGTAAACACTATTTTTAAAGAGTGATGTGTACTATAAACCACATAATTTTTTTTCTATGAAGGATCAAATTCTAATTTTTTCAAATTTAGATTTGTAACTACAATATCTAGAGGATGCATTTAATTTTATAATGTTTTATTGAATATTTTTTAATTAAGTTTTGAAGTCAAATCAATTACAATTTAGACATAGGTGTACTATAAAGAGCATAACATTTTTTGTATGTATCGAAATTCTTTTTTTTTTTGTTGGAATATGGACATCAATACCTAGAGGACATGCATTTTTTAGAATTTTTTTCTATATTTTCCTATTTTTTCATATGTATGAAACAAAGGCCTTAATGTTCATTGAAAAACCTAATTCACAAGAAATTAAAAATGAATATAATAATCAAATTAAATATATTTAAAAGTATACTTTTTGGGAAGCTTATAATAAGGACTACATACTTACAAAACATAAATTTTAAATGAACTCATTTGATTGCCCAAAAGGTAAATGAAAAGTAGTTTTTTATCAGCATTTTGATAGGTGTAGAGGAGACTCCATTATAGCTATGGTTTAAAACTAGCGGGGTTCTATCCAAGGGGGTTTGATCTAAGGGTGTTTGATCAAACCCTCTTCAATTAAAATCTTTTAGACTCCTAGGTAATTTTTTACAAGGTTCATAATGATTTAATATATTTGTATTTGAAATTTGTAATTAATTTTATAAGACTATCTATATTAAAAGTTAGAATTAATGTATGTAATTGTCTATGCTATGAAATTCTAGGGTCAGAGTCTTCATCCTACCTCTGTTAGCCATCCAGTGACAGTTTATGAGAGGAGGTTGAGTTGGTCGAGTTAGCAGGTATGTAATTTATCACATGATTGTAAATATAGTACATATATCAATTGTAATCTTATTTAGTGAGAATTTGATAATTACAATAGGGAGCTTAACCAACATCTCCACAATTTCCTTGGTGCCTTGGATGCAAAACCACTTTTATGAAGGTAAATTTAACCATTTTTAATCATTATGCATTTAAATAATGTTATGTATCTATTTTGGTCAAATAACCTTGAACTCTATTTTTAGATGTTGAATATGGAGATTCCTCCTCATCTTTGTCAGTCATTGTAGGCAGCCATTGCTGCAGTTGTACATTGTCTGCAAATCCTTTGACTAAGGTATGAGCTAGTAACATGTAAATGTCAATTTGTATTTCTTGTTTTATCTCATGACATTTGATGTACATAAATGATATTTATGCTTACTCAGTTTTGCTTCTTGATACTTGTCATAGGAGGTCACAACTCCAACTTGTCTAGCTATGGATGAAGTGAGAGAAAAGATGATCAATAGGGATCATCAGCTAGCAGTAAGTGATCGATTACATATGTGATGTTATATATTTCATGTTTTCTATATTAATGTGCATATTGTTTGATTGTATTAACAGGTGGAGCTATAAAAATATCTGTCAAGGAGGTCTAGTTGACGGGAGAGAGAGGATGAGTCACTGATTGACTCTTCATCTTCACAGCCAAGCAAGTGCTGCCAATTATATGATAGCACTTCATAGGAAACTAGATTTTGGAACATTTTTTTGTATGCCTTGATGGATTTGTATACATACTTTTGTATGTTACTGATGTATATCTTTGACATTAAATATTTAATATATTGATCAATTATCATTACAGGAATTTCGTTTTACACATGCCAATTGCATTTACTTGAAAGTTTATAAATCCTTTTCAAATAATCCTTTTTGTGCATATCTTGCAATCGTTGCATTCCATGAGACTACATTTCTTTGAGGCATCATGTCAAATAGTTTACGCGTCTTGTCTATGCTTCCACACTTTGTATGCAAGTCTACAAGGGCATATGCAAATACAACATGTGAAAAAATTCCTATATCCTTTATGGTTTGATGGTTGTCCACACCCTGTTCAACAGATCCCATTTTGGCATAGGAAAGGAGGATGTTGGATAAGGTTGTGGAATATGGTTTTAGAAGTGTTTGTTGTTGTCAAAGGTAAAAATGACTATCACTAATCACAATAATAATATCAGAATATATTGGAATATATCGGGATATATTGGAATATATCAGGATATATTGGAATATATCAGGATATATTGGAATATATCGAGATATTTTAAACATATATGCTTCTATGGTCCATACCCTATTCCAAAGATCCTAATTTGGCATAGGTAGGGAGGATGCTTGCAAAGGTTATGGAATTTGGTTTTACACGTGCCAATTGCATTTGCTTGAAAGTTTATAAAGCCTTTTCAAAAAATCCATTTTCTACATATTGTGAAATCATTACATTCCATGAGATGGCATCTCTTTGAGGTGTCATGCCAAACTATTCACATGCCTTGTCTATGCTTCCACACTTTGCGTACATGTCTACAAGGGCAACTAAAAATACAACATGTGACAAAATTCCTATATCCTTTATGCTTTGATGGTTGTCTATACCCTATTTCAAAGATCCCATTTTCGCATAGGCAAGGAGGATGGTGGATAAGGTTGTGGAATTTGGATTTACATCCACCAATTGCATTTGCTTGAAAGTTTGTTTTGTGCATTTGCTTGAAAGTTTCTAAAGCCTTTTTGAAAAAATCCATTTTATGCATATCTTGCAATCATTGCATTCCATGAGACAACATTTCTTTGAGGCATCATGTCAAATTATTTATGTGCCTTGTCCATGCTTCTACACTTTGCATATGAGTGATCCCACAATACTCTAGGTTACACTTTTTGGCCAAACTTGACATTAAAATAAACATTTTGAACTAAATATTCACTTTTGGACATCTATAGTTGCTAAACTGTGAGGAATTTGAAGATGATGCAAACTAGTGATTTGTGAAATTTTGTTTGTAGATTCTAAATATTTATATTTTCAAAATTTTTGGAATCAAATTGCATTTCTTTTTTCATCTCTTTTGATAACTAGTTTTTAACAGTAAATGTCATTTTTAAAGAGTGATGTGTACTATAAACCACATAATTTTTTTTTCTATGAAGGATTAAATTCTAATTTTTTCAAATTTAGATTTGTAACTACAATATCTAGAGGATGCATTTAGTTTTATAATGTTTTGTTGAATATTTTTTAATTAAGTTTTGAAGTCAAACCAATTACAATTTAGACATAGGTGTACTATAAAGAGCATAACATTTTTTGTATGTATCGAAATTCAATTTTTTTTGTTGTTGGAATAAGGACATAAATACCTAGATGACATGTATTTTTTAGAATGTTTTTGTATATTTTCCTATTTTTTCATATGTATGAAACAAAGATCTTGATGTTCATTGAAAAACCTACATTCATAAGAAATAAAAAATGAATATAATAATCAAATGAAATATATTTAAAATTATACTTTTTGGGAAGCTTATAATAAGGACTACATACTTACAAAACATAAATTTTAAATGAACTCATTTGATCCCCCAAAATGTAAATCAAAAGTGGTTTTTTATCAGTATTTTGATAGGTGTAGAGGAGACTCCATTATAGCTATGGTTTTAAACTAGTGGGGTTCTATCCAAGGGGGTTTGACCAAACCCTCTTCAATTAAAATCCTTTAAATGGAAACTTTCAATGCTTGGATGGATGTCCATACCCTATTTTGAAGATCCCATATGGGCATAGACAAGGAGGATGCTAGCTAAGGTTGTGGAATTTGGCTTTACACCTGCCAATTGCATTTGTTTGAAAGTTTCTAAAGCCTTTTCAATAAATCTATTTTGTGCATATCTTACAATCATTGCATTCCATGAGATGACATCACTTTGAGGTATTCTGTAGAATAGTTCATGTTCCTTGTCTATGCTTCCACATTTTGCAATCATGTCTCCGAGGGCAGTTGCAACTACAACATATGACAAAATTCCTATATCCTTCATGCTTTGATGAATGTCCATACCCTGCTTCAAAGATATCATTTTTGGATAGGTACAGAGGGTATTGGAAAAGGTTGAGGAATTTGGCTTTACATCCACCAATTACAATTGCTTGAAAGTTTCTAAATTCTTTTTAGAAAATCCATTTTGTGCATATCCTGCAATCATTGTATTCCATGAAATGACATCTCTTTGAGGTGTTTTGTCAAACAATTCATATGCCTTTTCTATGCTTCCACATTTTTCATTAATGTCTTTGAGGGTAGTTACAACTACAACATATGACAAAATTCCTATATCCTTCATGATTTGATGGATGTCCATACCCTATTCCTAAGATCTCATTTTGGCACAGGCATGGAGGGTGCTGGCAAAGGTTGAGGAATTTGGATTTACACCTACCAATTGCATTTGCTTGAAAGTTTATAAAGCCTTTTCAACAAATCCATTTTGTGTGCATATCCTGAAATCATTGCATTCTTTTTTATGCACATTCATTGAGCTAAGTGTTGCTATATTACCTTTTGTGATTCACTATAACTATGTTTCTAATTTGATCAATAGTTGTCGGTTTGAAACTATATAGTTTCATAAGGCCTACAATGCCATATAGGCATATGATGAATGCCTAAAATAGCCATATAGGCATACAATGATATACATTGGTAAAATACAAGTGTATGCATACAAAGCCACATAGGCATATATTGGTAAAATACAAATCTACATCTACATGCCATGAAGGCATACAAAAAATGTCCAAACATAAAAACTATTGAGTTTCATGGAACAATTGACAACTCTTTCTTTGTTAGGAAGATGTAGAACCAAAATCATAATTGACAACTCTCCTTTACTGATTAGACCTCCTAGTCTCATGATTTTTTTGTACCTCCACCTATTAATACAATTAAATAATATACATGCATTAGTGTAAAAAAATATGAACTATAAAATGACATATGTTGATAATCACTTACCACAAATCAATGATCCACCTTAATCATCCTCTACTTCTCTTCATCCACCTAAGGAGTAGGTGCATCAAGTGTAGTTGTCACCTCCTCTTGTGCTAGTCATGAAGAAGCAAATTAGACTAAAGATGAATATCATTTATTTACACTAAATGATGTTAGATAAAATAACAAATACATAATGACATTTACATTACTAGCTCATACCTATGTGAGAGGCATAGAAGATAAAACTACCATAGCAATGCCCATCTCCATTGATCGATGAGTATTAGGAGTTTGTGTTGATATCATTAACTAAAAATAGAAACAGTTTATTTGACCAAAATCTACATAACATTATTTACATACATAATGATTAAAATAGTAAAACTTACCTTAGTGAAAGTTGATAATTGATTAGTACCACCAGTGAGTCCTGATGTTGAAGGTTCAACATCAACCTATTCTTCATCAAATTATTATTTTAAGATTAGCATTGATATATGACAAAAAAATTCACATGTAGTATATTTACTATTTATTACAAACTACATACTTGTGGACTTGACATGCCCACATAAGCATGTGATGAATGGCTGGTAGATGCAGGATACATACTTTGACCTTTGAATTTTTTAATACATACAATTTTTGACATTAATTTTTATTCATAATGGATTAATATAGTTAGGCATAAATTTTAGTAGGAGGTATACTAAATTACACAACCTTATTGAAAATTACTTGGCAGTTAATGCCAAAGGTTGCATTGGGTAACTCATTGGTCAAGACCATACTATCCAATATATAAGTATGATGTGTCCCACCTAGTGTGGCATACTCCTCAAAGTGTGGAGCATCCCCTTTGAGATGTGTACCAATGTCATGACCATGTACATCCTATGTTTTATACCTCATCACAAAATCCTTAGACCCATAATCACATGCAAACCCACAAGCATGAAAAATGTGTAGTGATAGTTGACACCTTGAAGGCCCATCCTCATGACCTTAGGAAAGAGGCATGCTATGCCAACAAGGTCTATGTGAGTGAACTAATGTACTGTAGGGTCTACACCATGATTCTCTCCTTCACAGTGGAAGGGACTATCATATGATGAATAGATGAGCAAGTAAAGGGTCTCATTAGTTGGTCTCGAACACATTGTGCCCCTATCTATCCTATGTAAATCCTGTTGAAATACATAGGACAACTGAAAGGGGGGTGAATCAGTTGTCACAAAAACTTAACCTCATATAAAGATCAAACCATCAACTACTTAATTACTGATAATCAGACTTAATCACAATATCACATTCAACACAAGAGACACCAGATTTTTATGTGGAAAACCTTATAAGGGAAAAACCAAGGTGGGTGTTAGCCCACAGAAATATATAAGTTATAACAATACCAAAAAATAGAGGCTCACTACCTATGGGGCTCACTACCCAAAATGCTCACTGCCAAAGATCAGCTCATTGCCAAGTGGTGGCTCACTGCCAAAGATTTTTGAACTAATTTGACAACATCTATTCTATGCCTAAGTTCAGTTCCATTGAAGCACAATATTCTTCCTTTGCTCTACTCTTCTTAATCTTTGCACTTCCCATTTTTGCACACTCCTGCATTTTTCACAATTACATTACTAGTATTTATACATTTCATCAACCTTGGAATGTACATCAAGGTTGGAAATACATTCATCAACTATTGGAACAATCTCCAAGGTTGGCATTACAAAACATACATAGAAATAGGTCTGGACCTAATACAAAAATTAGGTAAGGGAAAGATGTAAATATTGGCAAGAGACACTATGTGGCTTCATGAGTGTTGTCATTGATGGCAACGAAGTCTATGCCACACATCCACAGGACATGGTATGTCTATACCGAAAGTCAGATTGAAGAGTATTTTGGTCTAGTGAGCAAGAACAGAGCATGCAGCAAGGTCCGACAATCAGGTCCGGATCTCTCAGAGGAAGTATCTTAGTAAAGTGCAGACTTGGGGAAGTCAAGAGGAGTACCATGACTGATACATTCCAGAGATTGAGCCTCTGGTGATGAAAGAGTGAAAAGATATGAGCACCTAAGTGTTGGGTTCCTATTTGGCAGAGTAGACTAAGGAAGAACTGACCAGTAGAGCATCAGACCTTAATCCGGATGAGAAATTGATGGTGCTCAAGTTTCTTAAGGGATCATTCATGATTGGGTGACATGATTGATGACTCTTATAACTATCTTTTTGATACACATCACTTAGTAAGCATGGATTCAGTCGACAGACTAGAGTTTGGAAATATCTTGAGTTTTTCAGATGTCAACTAAAAAGATGTTGAAATCCTTAATGCGGTTATATATACCAGATTGATTTCAGTATGAAGGTGTGTGTGGTGTGTTGTGAAGTGCAAAGAAAAGTAGAGAGTAGTGTGGAAGCACCTATACAAATCCAGTATGTGACAGAACAACAACACTAAGCAAAGGAATAATGAAGTGCAACAGATCAGTATATTGAGCCTAACTGGAACTGAACCTCAGCATATGTGGATGCCCCTGATCAATTCAAATACCTGGTTACTTTCTATATACCTTGTAGATAGTGAGTCTCTTGTAGGCAGTGAGCCTCTTATGAGCAATGTGCTCGGGTAGTGAGCCCTAATTGGCAAGTGCCATTTTATACTTCTATTCTTTTAATAGAGAATACAATCTTGAGTTAGTCACCTCGTGGTTTTTCCCTTAACAGGGTTTTCCACGTAAAAATCCTTGTGTTATGTGTGTTGATTTCTTTACTACTCTCATGTTCATGTATGCCTATATGTTTTGATACTGCACTAATTATTAAAGAAGAAAAAAAAGTCAAATAATTAAGATAACCGATTCACCCCCCCTCTCAGTTATCAACAATTGGTATCAGAGCTAAGTTCCTCTAGATAGAGCCTAACAGCTTCAGGAAGATTTGGGAATCTCAATGGATATATATGATATGAGGGATCAACTTCAGTCTACCCTAGATGATCTTGAGCAATCTCACTCTGAAGTCAATAACCTGAGGGAAAGACTCAAACAAGCTAATGATTTCATAAGTGAACTAAAAGAAAACCTGAGTATCTCTATGAAAAAGAGAAAGGAACTTCTTCAACAACTAGCAAGTCAAAGTGAAGCCAATGATACTAATGAAAACTTAAATGAGAAGAACAAGTTATGTGAGAAGCTATCAAAAGAGGTCATTATGGTAAGACATGAAATGGAATCAGGGGTTATGAAGTTCACCCAAGAAACTGAAGAGAAGAGAAAAATTGAAGATAATCTAAAATAATCTCTCAAGGAGAAGTCAGAAGACTGCCACAAAATGGATAGAATAATCAGGTATCTGGAATTTGATCTTGAAGAAGCTAGAGACAATGAAGAATAACTTGAGAATCAAATAGACACTCTTAAAATGGATCTTCAAACAACAAATGAATACAAAGAGAAATTCAAGATAAGCTCTGCTCAACTTGAAGTTCTTCTTGAAAGCCAAAAGAGGGTAGATGACAAGAAAGGCTTGGGGTATGAGAAAGGGAAAGCTTTGGATCTGGTTAGAAGAACTCTGGATCAGGAAATCCAAGGAACAGGCCTAGAAGACCTCTGGTAAGGCAACCAAATGCTCAAAGATATCCTTCCTTTAATGGATACTACTACAATTGCAATAACTTCGTTCATAAAGAAAATCAGTGCAGAAGAAGAATGAATCAGACTAATTCATCCTTCTCCGGATAGTGTTTTAACTGCAAAAGGTATGGTCATAAATCTCATGAGTGTAGAAATATGCAAATAAACAATTCATTCAATGGTAGATGCTTTGCATGCAATAGAATGGGACATATGGCTAATTAATGTAGATCAAGAGGATATCAGTCAAATTTGCAAAGAAATGTTGTTTGCCACAATTGCAATAGATCCGGTCATATTGCCAAATTCTGCAGAAGTAAGAATCAGGATAAAAGGGGTTCGGTACATCATAATCAAAATCAAGATAAAGGAAAAGGAAAAGTGAATGCAGATGAAATTCAAAGGGAAATGAACAAGATTTGGGTGAAGAGAAGAACAAAAAATGTTGAGGATGGATCCGCACCAAAATCTGGTGCTGATATTCCTTCCAGAAATTGAATAGATGAGCTCTGGCTTAGGGGGAGTCACAAAGGAAAACAAATTCCCCTAGCTAGTCAATTGGTGCCTGAAATTGGCACACGGAAAGTTGCGGATAAAAGGGTTCTTAGGGAAATATCTAATTAACCCTTGGTGAAAATATGAAAGATCTGCAAGAAGATTGAAAAGGTCAATCATCCAAAATTGATCCGGTTTGACAGTCATCCGGTCAAAGTAGGACTTTCTCGGTTAGATCTGGTATGATTCAAAATTAAAATGTTTGGATCTGCGAATTGATGGAATGATTGGAGAAATGGAGATACATTGTCAATCATCACCAAGAATAATTCTAAGTGCATCACAGTGATTCAGAAGGATCTCTCTCAGAATAAGGGAACCAAAATGACTTAAAGTATGCATTTATTGAAATAAGAAATTAGGGTTTGCACAGAAATATAAGGATTCTTTTGTTCATCATTTGCACATTTGCATTCAAGAAGAAGAAAGAAGGAGCTCTGCAACAAGATTGCCTCAAACCTCTCGAAGATCAACCGCAGAAGTCAATTCAACCAACAATCCTATCCGGCTTATATCGTGAACCCTAGAGGCATAAAAAGGTTTTTTTGCTCTTGAATATCTCTCTCTGAATCTTTTGAAAGATGGCTACTTTGAATGTTGTCAAAATCACTGATAGGCCACGCCCTAAGTTCAAGAAACACCCTTACAAATCTCTAGAAGTTGATCCTTTAGGCACCTTCTCTAGCATCCCGCATGGGGTCTTGCATGTAGAAGATGTTAGGGCATACATTCATATGAATATTGAGGAATTTGGGGAATCTAAGCTGATGGATATATATCACAAGCAGTTAATAGATGAATCATTTGAACTCAAACCTTAGTACAAGGCCATCTAGGACAAGAATTTTAGACATTGCATCCATTTCCCCTATTTTACAGAAGATGAATGGGTCCAGTATGTTCTAAGTAGAGTGCATGACAACTTCATGTGGATGATGAGACCATTTAAGATCACAAAAGATGCCATCAGGGCGGTAACCGGATTGCACTCATCCGGTGGGTTACCTGCTCTCAAATTGGTTAAAAACCAAACTGTAAGTGAGGCTACCAGATCAAAATTTGACAAGAGAGCAATGACAATAGAAGATATCACTGATCCAAATATCAAATTTGCCTCTATGATAATTGGCTATAAGATATATCTCTAGCACGGAGAATTCTGTATCCGAAACTGTAATTTATACTACTTATCAAATGCTAAGGGAGAATGGAGATTATGATCTTTACGAACTTCTTCTAAGCCAACTATTGGAAAACCTACAAAAGATCAAGAAGGACAAGAAGAACTCATTCAAGTATGGTGGGCTAATACTGTGTTTATTCTTTTACTTTATGAATGAGCTACCTGGATCCAATGGTTGGGTATGACAAAATGACAGACCAGTTGCCATACAAATCAGAGATTACATGCATGGGCTTGGTGATGCCAAGGCTCAAAATACAACACTCTGGGGATACTTCAAGAACTTTTAAAGTATGATGCAGGCCAGAGAAAGAATCCCCCAATCATTGGTTGAGAAATACAAGGATACAGTGTGCTTTATGGTAGATATTGATCAATGCCTAATCGAGGCAGTGGAGCCAAGGATAGTCTAGATTATGCCAATGGGGTATGAGGTGGATGAGAAAATTTTGGAACTGCATATCCAACACCTACTAAGTCAACCTATAGACCCCAAGGCAGAAAGGTTTGGAACCTTCCAAGAGTTGAGTGTAAAAGTTCATGTTGAACTGAGACAGCCTGAGATCAAGAGAAAAGTGAGAGGGGAAGTAGAAGAATTCGCCAAGAGATATGGAATATCAAAGGAGGTAGTTGATGCTAATAGAGGGAAGGTGGAAAGGGTAGAGAAAGAAAGACAAGAAATAGAAAAAGAAAGTGCTCTGGTGCAAGCCCCCTCCCGGACCAGATCCTCCAAAAGCTTTGCACCAGCCACCTCTAAGAGTCAAAAAGCCTCAAAACCAGAAGCCAGGACATCTGGAAAGGGAGAGAAGAGAACTAAGACAAAGGCCACAAGGTCTTACACCAACCAGAAGGATGATGAAGAGACAAAATCAAATGAAGAGATCAAGAAAATGAAGAAGAAGAAGAAAACATCCAGTGAACCCTCTACCGGTCATAACAAGGAAGAAGAGGCAGAAGAATTTGTTGAAAGGCCTACTCTCTGCATTGATGATATCATCAAATTAGTCACCGTGGTTGGGAATCTGCAATCAATGACTAAATTTTATGATGAATATAGTGAAGCTGACCAGAAGATCTTACAAGATGCTACAGTCAAATATCTAAACATCTATAATAAAGCATCATTGAAATTATATCTCTGATTCCCAAAAGCTTAGAGAAGGAACTTGAAATGAGAAAGGACAATGCCAAGGCAAAAGACCTAGAAATCTGGGAGCAGATTGCTATCCAACTCTATCCTTCCATTACCCCTCAACAAATGAATATGATCTTCAAGGACTGTAAGGATGAGTTCTGGAGCAAAGCAAGAATGAACCAGCTTATGCTTGGAGAGACTGACCAAGTGGCAAAAGAAATAGAAGATATCCTCCGGAATGCATTTAAAAGATTCAATCTTCTTGTTATAGAGGACTTAGGTGATGAACCTTCTGCCATGGATGACGAAGGACTAAGTACATCAAAAGAAGAATCTACTGTGAAAGATGCAGAAGAGTCAAAGGTCATAGATGAGGAGAGCACTCAGGACTTGGATTCCTCTGCTTCGAAAGAGGAAGTCCCAAAAGAAGTAAACATCTCTCTTCTAGATCCCCCTGCTGACTTTAGAACTGAAGGAGAAGAAAGAAAAGATGAGAAAATTAGTCAAGAAGAAGAGGTCAAGGGAAGAGAAAAAGATCAAATAGAGAAAACCCCAAATGACAGTTCTAAGGCCACAGAAGGAAAGAAAACTCTGTCTCCGGCAAGAGACACTCCAGAAGTAGTTAAAGATTTCCTGACAAAAGAAATGATGGAATTAGATGAACCAGAGCTATTCCAAGGACCACTCAATTTTGACTCCCTCTCTCTGGTCCAGACAATGAAGGTAGCATCTTTTGCTCAAGCCAAAGTAAAAGAAAAGCTTCTGAAGTCACACATGAAAGACTGTGAGATGATAGAGATTGCATCCAGTGTGTTGGAGAAGATCATGCCATCCTTCCAGAAGGATCCTTCAGCCTCCTCATCCGGTAATCTAAAAACTCTTGTTAATTCTGTTAGCACACATTTTGATTCTTTAGAGAAAGCAGCAGAAGAGAAAGTCTGGAAAGAATTTTGGGTAAGAGATTCTCCGAGGTACAAGGACTTATAACAAATGATAGGAGACATTTGGATATTGGGATAAAGAGATTAGAAAATGCTCTTAAAGATGGCGGAGATCTATACAAATTTTGTCTATCTTGGTCCACCGTGATAGCATATATTACTAAGAAGGTGGAAGAACAAGAGAGCAAACTATCAAGTTTATCTCAAAATTTTGATCCTCTCACCTCTTCCATAATGAATCAAGAATGTCAGACTATTGCAACTATAAATGAAATAAAGAAGCTTGAGAAGGAGAAGAAAAATAGAATAAGCAGGCTAACTAAACTA
This sequence comes from Cunninghamia lanceolata, assembly GCA_027924645.1. NCBI lineage: Eukaryota > Viridiplantae > Streptophyta > Pinopsida > Cupressales > Cupressaceae > Cunninghamia > Cunninghamia lanceolata. The sequence goes on from BSBN01000524.1 coordinate 5,643,382, forward strand.
AGAGGGATAATTATCCCCAAGTTAGAGGAAATACATGAGGCCCTAACTGATGCCTAGACCACAGCCCGAACCAGTGATCTGGCAGACCTAAAGAGGACAGAAGCATTTTGCATTTTTGCTAAGTGGTCACATTTCAATTTTGGACAGGATGAAGAAGAGTTGGGTGATAGAAGTGGTACAGTTGAAGGCCACCTTTGCAGATATACTTCAGTATATGTAAGTATAACATGTATATATACTTATGTGGTTAAGTATAGTTTGATTTTTGGAAATTTTGGTGTGCGGATTCTACCCTTTGCCATTGATGTCAAAGGGGGAGTGAGGAGTAGTAAAAAATGTGGAATCTAGCTAAGGGGGAGCTCCAAAAAAGTGTACATTAGAACAGAGCATCATCCAAGGGGGAGTGTAGTGTGACACTTAGTCATTTTTCACTAAGTGTTGCCATTAATGCCAAAGGAGGAGATTGTTGACAAGAGACACTGTGTGGCTTCATGAGTGTTGTCATTGATGGCAACAAAGTCCATCCCACACATCCGCAGGACATGGTATGTCTATACCGGAAGTCAGATTGAAGAGTATTTTAGTCCAGTGAGCAAGAACAGAGCATGCAACAAGGTCTGACAATCAGGTCCAAATCTCTCAGAGGAAGTATCTCAGCAAAGTACGGACTTGGGGAAGTCAAGAGGATTACCATGACTGATACATTCCATAGATTGAGCCTCTGGTGATGAAAGAGTGAAAAGATATGAGCACCTAAGTGTTGGGTTCCTATTTGGCAGAGTAGACTGAGGAAGAACTGACTGACAGAGCATCAGACCTTAATCTAGATGAGAAATTGATGGTGATAAAGTTTCTTAAGGGATCATTCATGATTGGCTGACATGATTGATGACTCCTATAACTATCTTTTTGATACGCATCACTTAGTAAGCATGGATTCAGCCGACAGACTAGAGTTTGGAAATATCTTGAGTTTTCTGGATGCCAACTAAAAAGATGTTGAAATCCTTGATGCGGTTATATATACTAGATTGATTTTGGTATGAAGGTGTGTGTGGTGTACATTGTGAAGTGTGAAGAAAAGCAAAGAGTAGTGTGGAAGTAGCTATACAAATCCGGTATGTGACAGAACAACATCACTAAGTAGAGGAAGAATGAAGTGCAGCAGATCAGTATATTGAGCCTAACCGGAACTAAACCTTAGCATATGTGGATGCCCCTAATCAGTTCAAATACCTAGTTACTTTCTATATACCTTGTAGACAGTGAGCCTCTTGTGAGCAGTGTGCTCGGGCAGTGAGCCCTAATTGGCAAGTGCCATTTTGTACTTCTATTCTTTTAACAGAGAATACAATCTTGGGTTAGTCACCCTGTGGTTTTTCCCTTAATAGGGTTTTCCATCTAAAAATCCTTGTGTTATGTGTGCTGATTTCTTTACTACTCTCATGTTCATGTATGCTTATATGTTTTGATACTGCACTAATTATTAAAGAAGAAAAGAAAGTTAAATAATTAAGATAACTGATTCACCCCCCTCTCAGTTATCAACAGTAAAGATGTATGCTGATTACGCCATGCCTTCGTTGGAACTAAAATGCAATCCTTCACGCTATGACACACTTCTACAATCTTCAAGGCAACTCTGCAAATAGTGAAATCAACCAAGTCGGCCAAGACTGGTGAGAACACTAGGTCTACTAAGAACATTCTTCATCCATGATCCAAATTTCTCTTTGCGCACCAATCCAAGGGTAGGAAAATGATCAGGAGACATCCACAAGCACATTGAAATCAGCAAGAACAACCGCACAACTTCTAACCGCTCTGTCAAGAAGATTCTTCAAACCGGAGCTCATAAACAACACTACCAACTACTATCATAAGGAAAAGATCACTTGCGGATCACCAAATTATGAACCATTAGAGTTAAAGGTACATAACATCATCTTAGACTTAACTCTAGAACCACAGACAAAAATACTTCAATGCAGAGGAATGCGGAGCATAATACTTTCTACCTGTCACCTCCAAACATACAGAAAAAGTAGTTTTCACTCTGGTGAACATAACTCACTCAAATCTTCATACCAGAGGCTCAAACTTGAAACATAGCATCTTGAAAAAAAACTATAAATAATTTCCAATCCATAAACAAGGATGTTTAATCTATAGGAAATGTGGAGCTATCTGTTTGACTATTCTTCTGCAACACACTGTTTTTATCGGAGGAGCAAATTTTCTCAATATCCTCAATATCAGGCTCTCCAAAACAAGTAACAAAACAAGAGCATAGTTGACACTAATATGTTGACATCAATGACAACACCGATTAGGCACATACTTGCAACAAATCCTTTACCTCTTCCTTGGAAATTATGCATATCAAAATAATTTGGAATTTTATTGAGAATAAATTAGCAATAGAGTTTCCTCAAGAAATATTGAGGCACTTCATTATTTTTACATGGGGATAGTAAAAAAACATCCACCACCTATCTTGTAAGTTTTCCTTCATTCATTGGTGTTGGAAACAATGAATAGGGAATCTTTTGTAACTTGTATGTGTGGGCTTATTAGTCTAGGGTCTAAAAATAATGCACATATATCATTTTTCACAATTTTTTTTGTCTTTCACTTATTTATAAGATTATTTTGTTGCATAATATTGGTGACCATTTTCTCTATAATTTTTCCATGTATGTATTTGCCCACTGACTAAATCTATGTGAGTATTATAGACTCCAATAATGTTGCAAGATCTTATCAATGCATAGTTGTAACATTTAGATTTTTTAGGGTTTCTACTAATGTTTGAAGCTCCTTTTTATTATGTTTGATGCCCTAAAATGTTTCCTTGCATAACATGAGGATGCCTCAAAATTGATAGAGGAGTTTGAGGGGGTTATTTTTCTCTTCCTCTTTAATAGGACTTTCATCACATGTTTCATTAGGTGGATGAGGGTTTGGAGGTGTTGAGGGGTTCAAATTTGATGAAAATTAAAAATTAATGAATCAACACAAATGTAAATCAAAATTATTTTATGTTAACTAAAATTGTTAAAAAATTAAATGAACTTACCTCTTGCACATTGTGGTGGCATGATTCCTTTGATGAAATTTCTCTAAATCACCCAAAACATTCTCACACAATAACATAGTTGTGTTCTTGAGAAAATGGGCAAAAATGGGTCGTGGATGTTATTTTTTCTTTTATGGAGGTTAAAATGTGAGCATGCTATAACACACTCATGTTTAAGCTTAGTAGTGATCGATCCTTGAGATCGACATTACCAAACCTTGACATGATCACATTATAATGTGAGTGCATTATGGTTTTAATAACACGATCATGTTATTCATTATTTTGACTAAAAACAAATTTTGGCCACTTTTTGGCCCCCCATCTTTGTGTACATACCCCCTAGTCTCAGTCTATGGTGAACAATATGGCATTGGTAGTGGCTAAGTCCACTCTCTCCCTTTACTCTTCATAGGAAGCTCTTAGCTAGGCCATTGTCTCAAAGATCTCACTATGCCATGCTCCTACCTATAATGATTGATAGTTGTTTGTCATGTCCTGATATTAAGGCATTATTTAAATTAAAGATTTAAACATCATGATAAGATAGAGAAGTCGCTTTTGATGATGATCATATATATAATAATATTTAATGAACATATATAAGGTATAATAATGTTATATAATATACTTATTGATAATAGAATTATTATTATTATTATTATCATCAATATAAATATAATATGTTATTATTATTATATAATAATATAATAATCAATATAAATATAAATATAATATTAATGAATATATTATATAATATAATTTATTGAATATAATATATATTATATAAATATGAATATATTAATCATTAATATTATTATTATTATATAAATTGTAGTTATCAATATAAATATAAAATATAAATAACAATTAATAATACTATAAATATGATTATTATATTATATATAAATATTAAAAATATTAATATCATAAACTAAAGTCGACCCATGTATGTAATACCACGTATGAAAGGTGAGAATAAAAGTAATATAGAATGCAATCCTTATAAAGGCAATACATTTGATGAAGAATTAATAAGCTAAGTGATCAACTTTTGATTCATACACGGTTGTTACAAGGTATGGCTTATACAAGAGAAACGATGATTAATATTTGGTAGCGGATACATTAGAAATTAGTTTATAGCAGTGATCTTTTGAAGGCATCAATTAATATAAAGAGCAGCAAATATAATTAAAGAGGTAGCAATTCATTATGTAAGGGTATGCCCATTAGGAAGAGGCATCTCTATTAAGAGAAGATGCATCTCTTCAAAAGAGTTATGTGGATACAAAAGGGAAAAGGAGAATGTATGGAAGGGATTGAGAGATAGAGGCAGCGAATATAAGTCAACAAATATAGAGTCAGCAAATATGAAGGAAACAGAGATATAAATGGAATACATGCAGATTGCATAAAGGATGTATGCAGACTTAAAGGGAATACATGCAGATCTAGGAGGAGTAAGAAATATATTTATATTGGGAATGAATATCATATCAAAAGAAGATTTTGTGCAGACCTTGAGCAAAATATGAAAAGGAAAATATGTATGGAGTGATGGAATGAAGAGAATATATATAAAGAACACTCAAAGAGAAGAAAGTGAGGAATCAAGTGTAGCAAATGAAGATATAATATATATGAAGAGGATTCAAGGAGATATATGTGAGGAGAAAAAGATAAGATAGATAAGAGGAGATCATTCAAAGGAAGATAAGTATGGATCAATGAAGCAAACATTGAAAAGAAATATTTATTACAACTATTCTATCATGCTATAACTCATCATCCCATCATTCTATTATTCAATTATTCAATTATTCTCTCGTTCTATTCCTCTATCATTATATCATTATATTATATCAATCTATCATTCTATTATTCATCCTTCATTCTTTTCTTCTATCATTATGTCATTCTATTCCATTATTCTATTATATCATTCTTTCATTCTATCCTTCTACTCTTCTATCACACTATAATTCTACCATTCTATCTTTTGATTATTCCATCCTTCTATTACTCTATTGTCCTATCATTCTATAATTCCATGTCAATTACATCATTAGTGTTATACAAGTACATACATACATACATACATACATACGTACGTATGTATGTATGTATGTATGTATTATAACTTGCTAAGTGATGGTATGAACATCTCATCACTTCTATTACCTATAACTAGAGGATAGGTGGTCTTGTTAGCGAGAGGTGAAGTAATTCTATCACGATGGACTGGAGAGGGTTTCACGTGCCCTAAACATGGATGCTAGGGAGAGGCGGAGTAATTCCATCCCAATCACATTGGAGAGGGTTTAGCGTGCCCTAGACAAGTAATTCCCCATCCATGGTTAAGGATTGGAAGGGAAATTGTTGAGATATGAATGTCTCCATTCATACATTATGATAATAAATGATATAATAGAATTAAGGATAATTCCATTCATAATACAAGCAGATATTAGCATAAGAGATCATATTTCCAATAGCCTCTATTACTTCATCCAATGAGGAATCATGGGTATTGTAGGGAAAGGCAGGAGTAATTTCATCCTCTGTATAGACCCCAATGGTTGGGATATAGTTCGTGAAGGCGGGTCAAGAGATCTCGTATTGATCCTAATGGCTGGGACATAGTTTCCCGAAGTTGGATTGGAGATTTCATATAGGCTCCAATGGTTGGGACTAGTTTCCTGTAGCCGGGTCTTGGATGGTCTCTATGCGCCCTTGACATGTAAAGCCTAGTTCCTTGATGAAGAATAAGAGGAAAGAAAATCTTGAATTATGTTTAATATTCACCCTAACATACTTATATAGTATATTCATCAATAGTGAATGACAATCATGAAATGAAAAATCATTTAATAAGGAAATGATATACTTATACTATCATTTGGTCTTATTTGATCGTATCATTGAAATTTATTGATCTCTAATGTTTCTAATATCTCTTTGAGAATCACTTTGAATGTAGATTCAGGTTTAAGTGTTTCCTCTAGAAAGGGGACATTACATTGTTACATGCACCATGCTCCATCTAGACTTGGGGGACTATCTCTAACAGTACTCATGTAATGTAGTCCAACCACTCTCAAACTTTGGCTACAAAATTAAACCAAATCATAATTCTAGTCACTATAATATAATAATAAAAAGTAAATTTATAATTCTAATCTTCCAATAAAGCATAAGTACAAACATGTATCAAAATCTAAAGTCTCATACTAAGGTCCTTGACCTACTAGATAGGGTTTGTGGGTGTTATCATTATGGGGGTTGAGTACATTATGCTTAGCCCTACCCATACTTGCTCTATTATAGCCCTGTTACTCTCACCTCACTCTACTCTTAGCCTGGCCTCTCCTATGTCTCATGCAGCTATGGCTTTGCCCTAAGTCTAAGCCCTCTATCTCTCTATACCCTCCTCAACAACCTCATCTCATTACCTCCTCCTGTCTCCCTCTGGCTCCTCTACCATTTCCTCATATCCATCTCTATCCCCTCTGTAATCTGCCTCTACTTGTGGTGTACATCTCCTATGGTGGAATATGTTGGGTATACAAGTGTTGATCTTACCTTAGCCCACTAGGTGAGGTACTTTGAAGTCACCTTGACATTGGCCATATTTGATAGTAGGGCTAGATCATAACCTCCTTCATCATCATCAAAGAATGGCATATTTGTGATTGTAAACATGGGTAACTCTCTTGCCCTCATAGCACTCTAATGTTCTTTGATATATAATGTGACTAGTGGGGGCACATCTTGGACTTTCCTGAAATATTGCATAACTCACTCATAGTGGAACTCCACCATAATGTAGTCTAGATGACCCCTCAACCACCTTGATCTCTACATCTAGGATAGTTATCATGTGATCCTAGCCCAACTCTGCATCCTGATATATGAGAAACAAATGGTGGCTAGCCTATACAATCGATCAAAAGTTTGTCTTTAATACAAAACATCCCAAACTACTAGCCCCTCCATAGGTTGTAGGTACAAGATTGTGGGATATCTTCTCATATCATTGTTGGATGTCCCACTAGCCATGTCACCTTGATATGCTCTCATATCTAGGTCTATAGTAGTGTGTGTGTCACAAGACAGTGTGTCTCATCCTAGATGTATCTACTCAAATCATAATACAAATGGGTGAGCATACTGAACCCCCAGGTAAATACTCCTTGATGCTTCCCCATCTCATGTATGTAGTGTATCAAAACACCATGCACATGTGTGCCCCAACCATCCATCACCATGCACATGGCTATTGTCATAATCAAAAATCTCCTCAGCAATGACATCTTCCCCCTCCCTATAACAACATAGTCAACATAATGTGTCTAGAGGGATCTCCTTGTATATCTCAACATTGGGAATATTGGTAACCCTATCACACATAGTGTGTCTATCTTAAATAGGGAGGTGCGATATCTAGTATATGTCCTATAAGGTGATTGTGATCTCTCTTGTAGGTAGTTAGAACATAGATGCATCTGGATACCACCAATCCATTAGTTCAATAAACATACTCTTTGGTCCCACCCTTCAATTAATAAAAAAATCATAAAATTTAAGTTTCCAAACATACTTCTTTGATTTGTATGCCATGCTTGACCTTTGCTCATAGCCTGTCTAGTCTAGGTGGGTTGAACTCTTGTCTCTGACGCATTTTCACTAATATTCTCTAAAAATTTCTTCTAGTTTTCAAATTTACAATAATTTTTAAAGAAAGAAATTCGTTATATTTTTAAAAGTTAAACCTTCTAAATTTTTTCTAAAATTTAAAAACCATATGATGGCTTTCCTTTCTATACCTTCAATAAAAACTATTATAACTTTCAAACAATAGCTCCAAATTTCATGTGGTCTCTTCCATATGGATATTGACTCCACATTCTTCCATAACATATATATTTTGTGAAGCTAACACTTCCCAAAACAATACTTCCAAAATTTTTCAAATATTTCTTTCTCATAACTATTTATACTTCTCTTTTCACCTTTTATTCCAATTTCTTATCAACATTTCTCACCCATATTCAAGTTGCATTTCACATTGTAAAATACATTATTTCCTTCTCTACTTATTCTTACCTCTCATTCTATTCCAAGTAACACCAAGAGGGGGCATACATTCCCCTTAATTAATGTGCTTTTCTAATCAAAGTGGAAACATGGCGACTGGTCAATGAAGTGTGTTTGATTTGCTACTATATGTTTGGATCACCTAGTAATAGAGCACAGTAGTCCAAGTGATCCTAAACTCCATCAAAATATCTAAATCACCTAGTAACAAAGTACACTAGTACAAGTAATTCATTCTACCAACTAGTTCTGATGATTCCTAGTGAAAGATTAAGCTAGATATTGAATCATGCATTTATTTTCCCAAATTGATCATGTTCTTATCTCTTTGTATAAATTAATTTTTATTCTTTCTAAACAAACATTCTACTTGTTACATTCTTCTCACCATATAAGATTTTATCTCTAGTATTTTCATTATGACTATTTATATTTGTGATGGACTAACACATTAGTTTTGTAGGATTATTGTGCCAAATGTATTTGTTTTGTAAGATTATCTTGTTTAACGTATTGGTTTTACATATTCTCAACTAGGGGCATGAGCTTTCTTGATCGGGAATATTGTTGTGTATCCTTTTATGTCTCCTCAAAATAGTTATTATTTTCTACACTATTATTTATGTACTATATAACATAGCTTTATAACCTAGTGGCACAAGACCACTAAAGTGGGAGAAAAATCTAAGGTTGAAAATTATATACCCAACAATTTTAACGCTACAAATTATCTTCATTTTAGTGTACATCTCTTTAGCATGTTCTAGGGCAAACTAAACTAGTAATTCGAGCCTTCCCTCCACCAAATTTTCATTTTATTCCATTATGTTTTGTTGTCACTAAGCTTTCTAACTTAGTTTTAGCATTTTCTCTTATATGATAGCACATATGTGCTAGTGTCCCATGAGTTTCAAAAATTAAAATGTTGGTTGTCTACTTGGGTAGCTATTAAAGCCTATTATAACATCTTTTTGTCATGAAATACTTCTACACATGCAAATATGAACCTACCTTTCCCTCTCTAATCTCTTGGAGTCCTCTTCTAAAAAGACATTCTTTTATGGATACAAAAATCTCTTAGGTATCTTCCTAGTTCTTCATGGTTGTAGCTTTTTTAAGATTATAGTGTTGGTTTATTTATTGAAACTCTTGGTCTATACATTGCCATTCTTCATTGCACTCTTACAAAACTCCATTGATATAATTTTTCTTATTTCATTTTTCTAGTAATCCATTTATTAATCTTTAACAAGTATTTAAATAACCTTTTTTTATCATCGCTTCTCTCTTGCCTCTTCATGGTAATGATTGTTTACTCTTTTTTCTCTTGATCATTTACTCTATTCATAGCTCCTTATATTTGTTCTTTGGTATTTTCATTATCATTAACAAGTTCTTGGTAATTCACATTTCTTAGTTTATTCTCCATACATACTAGGATGCTAGAATCTCTATAGACGTGAGGTAATAACAATTATAGATATTTATATTACTCTTACATTCTAAACACACTTAGAATTAAGAGCACACACTCTCTAATCTATTTTCTATATGACTTCTTGTGGAGGTTGAAGGACCATATTTGGGACTTGACCTTTTTGGCAAGCTCTCAAGTAGTCAACCCCTTTTCCCTCTATCCTAGCTATAGGTATCCCTAGAAGACTCTCTCACACGGAGGTTTTGCATTCTCTAAACTTTTCTTGGTCATTCTATTATTTTATAAGTTAAATCTGCGAAAAATCTATTACAGTTACTGATTATTAACCTTCTATCTTGTAAGATTATTTGATCAACAAATATTAGAAAATAAAACAACTGTAACTTCACAAATACAAACATAAAAATACCCAACAAGGTGAAAACAATATTTTCAGACAATTGTCCCTGGAAAAACCCTGTAGGGAAAACCAGTACTACAGATGAGAAATATATTAAACTTCAGCAAATCAAGAGATATAAATACTACTTGCCTTTTACTGGCAGAGCTCCGACAATCTCCTAATCCTCCTGCTGATATTCCCCCACTGCTATCCCCAACACTATCACTGCGCCCTTGCTAACATTGCAAGACTACTTGCTAACACTGCAAGTTTCTCTAAAAAACTTCATCTTTACAAATGACCCAATGACCCCCTTATATACTACTCTCGTTGAAAATCAACGGTCGAGATTAATACAAATGAACGGATGAGATTAAGACAACTCAATAACCATTAACAACCTTGGTTATGAGGTGTCACCTAAAAGGAGTCAATATTAAATAACAATTGTTTTTATCCTAACAATATTTGTTTGACAAAAACAACCATTTTCTAAATTCTAGGCCAGGACGAACAGCTGTCCAAACTACCCATAACTAATGCTGCTATATTCGGGTGAGGAAAAATAGCTATCCAAGCTACTAAAATTAACACTCCCTCTTAGCGAGGAAGCTGTTCTGCATGACACCCAACATCTCTCTGAAGAATATGAATTTTGCCTTCCCTAATGCCTTTGTCAGAATGTCTACTACCTGTTGATCTATAGGTACAAACTATAACTCAACAACCCGACGCTGTACACAATCTCTGATGAAGTGATACCTGATGTCTATATGTTTTGACCTATCATGAAACACCAGATTCTTAGTCAACTTGATGCAACTCTAATTGTCGCAGTGTATCATCGTAGTCTCAACCTTTTGACCAAACAAAGCTACTAGCAACTTCTGAAGCCATATAGCTTCACATGTTGCCATGCTAGTTGCTATGTACTCTGACTCTGCTGAACTCAGAGCCATGGACTTCTGTTTCCTACTGAACCAAGATATAACTCCTGATCCCAGACTGAAACAACACCCTGAAGTGCTCCTCTTGTCTATTGTACTACCTGCCCAATCTGTGTCAGTATAGCCCATCAACCTGATTCCTTCACCTCGAGCATATCTAATTCCAAACTTGATTGTACCTCACAAATAACGCAACACATGCTTTGCCGCAGTCTAATGCACTCTCTTTGGCTCAACCATGAACTGACTAAGAGAGTTAACTCAAAAGCTATATCTGGCCTGGTATTGACCAAATACATGAGAGAACCAATCAACTACCTGTATAAGGTGGGGTCTACATCCTTCTCCCTGGATGTGTCTACCTTCCTCCAATTCATGATCATGGGTGTAGACATGGCTTTGCAATCTTCCATCCTAAACCTTTTCAAGATTTCCATGCAATATTTCCCTTGCCTAAGGAAAATCTCTCCATCTTTCTACCATACCTCCATGCCTAAAAAGTAGTGCATAAGTCCCAAATCCTTCATCTCGAACTCTGCTGCAAGGTCCCTCTTGCATTCTTCTATGAGCCCTAGTGAACCTGTAAGAAACAAGTCATCCACATATAGGACAAGAATGAGAATCTCACCTCCAACTACCAAGTAGTAGAGATTAGCATTTGCCTCACTCTTCACAAAGCCCATTTCCTGCAAGTAACTATCAATGCACTCATACCATGCTCTAGGAGCCTGCTTGAGTCCGTACAATGCTCTCTTCAATCTACACATGTGGGTCTCTTTGCTGTGTGCTACAAAGCCTTCTGGTTGTTCTATGTATACCTCCTCTTTCAACTCACCATTAAGAAACGCTGTCTTGACATCCATTTGATGGATCTGCCATGCCATCTATGCTGAAATTGAGATTACAGCTCATATAGAAGTATACCTGGCAATTGGAGCAAATGTCTCCTCGTAGTCTATTCCCTGTTTCTGAGAGAACCCCTTTGCCATGAACCTTGCCTTGTATTTCTCGGTGCTACCATCTGCACCGTGCTTGATCTTATAGATCTAGCGTGATCCAACCACTCCCGTATCTGTTGGTCTAGGCACTACCTCCCACACATCATTCTGCATAATTGAAGTATACTCCTCAACCATTGCTTCTTGCCACACTTGATGTTGTGCAGCCTCCTGATAGCTAGAAGGTTCACTATCTACCAACTTACTAACTAATGCAACATAGTCATCATACCTGGCTGGTGGTTTCTGTTGTCTACTACTCCTCCTAGGAGTACCCACTAACTCCTGAGTATTCTTCTGTGTTTGTTGAACCTCACGGTTCCTGCTGCCAACTGTAGAGGATGAAATATCAACCTCCATGTCTTCTTGATGCATCTCTTCTTGTACCTATTGCTCCATACTCTGAAAACTCTCTCCTCCTGAGTCTATGCTTGTACTAGTAACTATACTCAAGCTTTGCTGCCCTTGACTCGATTGAGTGATCCTTGGAGCTTCTGTTGGCTGCTCACTCTGATCATCTACTGGCAAATCTCTAGACCTTCTGAATGCCTTGTCCTCCATGAACTTGACATCACGTCGAACAATAATCCTCCTGGTCCCCGGAATGAATATCTGATATGTCTTTGAGGTTTCACTGTACCCCATAAAGTACCCTCTCTCCACAGTCTGATCTAACTTGGTACGTGTATCCTTAGGAATGTGAAAATTTGCCAAACTCCCAAAGATCCTGAAGTGACTGACATCTAGCTTCTTCCCAGTGAATTCTTCCTCTAGTGTCATCTTCCCTAGTACCTTATGTGGAACTCTATTCTGTATGTATATTGCTGTACTACATGTCTCTGGCCATAGATAACGGGGTATATCCTAGTCATGCAACATAGCCCTTGATGCCTCTGTTATAGACTGATTCTTCCTCTCAGCAATTCCATTCTGTTGTGGATTGTAAGGAATAGTCCACTCTCTCTTGATTCCTTCTCTGGTACAGAACTCTTGGAACTCATTGCTTTTGTACTCGCCTCCATTGTCTGACTGAAGAACCTTTATCTTCCTTCCTGTCGAATTCTCCACAAGAGCTTTGAACTCTTGGAAGCGACTGAAAACCTCATCCTTGGTCTTCAAGAAGTATGTCCATGTCTTCCTGGAGAAATCATCAATAAAAGTAATAAAGTACTCATACCCTCTGAGAGACTTCATCGACATTGGTCCACATACATCTGAATGTACTAGATCAAGAACGCCCTTGGATCTAGTGTCACTCCTTGGAAAAGATGCTTTAGTAAACTTCCCCAGCACGCATCCCTTACATACATCATCGTGCTCTGTGCTCACCTCAGGAACACCTGTCATTGTCTCATGAAGCAATTTAAGGGCTCCATGATGGATATGGCCCATCCTTCTATGCCATAGCTCTCCCTGATCTCTAAGATTATTGTTGCTCATGAGTGCCTTAGGAATATCAAACTGCAGCCTATAAAGCTGACCGCTCCTAACTCCAATAGCTATGGGTGATTTCCAATCCTTGTGCTTGATCAACACATGTGCCCCTCTAAAGAGTACATTGTACCCTTTGTCCTGAAGGACAGATACAGAAATCAAATTCATCCCTAAGCCTGGAACATGCAACACATCATGAAGGGGAATCATCTTATCACTCTCCCTCTGAAACTGAATAGTCCCTTTCCCAACTGAGTTGAGTTTGGACATGTTCCCCATAGAGATCTAGATTCTGGTGCTCTCCTCCTTATAACTGGAGAAGCATTCTCTAACTCCTGTCATATGATATGACACCCCACTATCTATGTACCAAACACTCTGTGAGGTTGAGCTAACCATACATGCTATGAGTGCAAATTCATCTTCCATTCTACTAGAGAGCTCATCTGCACTTGTTGAAGTCGCAACTTGCTTCTTGCCTTTCTTTTCATTCTTCTTCCTTTCTAGGCAATCGCTGACATAGTGGCCAAACTCATGACAGCCATAGCACTTGATCTTCGAAGAATCTTTCTTCTTCTTTTCACCTTGTGAATTTGATCCTTTACTAGACCCCTTCTTTGTTTTCCCTTTACCTACTAGGGAAACATTTTCCTATTCCACCTCACTTTTTTGACTCTTATTGTTGGCTCCATTGACAAGACTTAGTCTAAGCTCCTCCTGAGTGAAGTCACTCCATAGTCGATCCCAACTCGGTAAGGTGTCTCATCCATTAATAAATTGAACAAAGACATCTCACTGCTTAGTAAACCCATTCAGGGCTATTCGTACTAGCTCGTCATCATTTGGTTTGTCTCCAACAGCTACTGTCATGTCCCCATATCAAGACATTATTAAAGTAAAGATTTGAACACGATAAAGATGGTTTCTAAAATATTATTTCCGATGATAGAAATAATTACATACATTATATATTATTTAATAAATAATATTATTGTATGAATATTTTATTATAATTAAATACAATATCCATATTATAAATAACAATATATATAAATATAATATATTATAAATATATCTAATAATATAAATAACAAATATAATTATTAATATATAAATATAAACATTAAATTAAATATTATTATAATCATATATTTGATTATTAATATAAATATTAATAATATAACTATAAATATTATCAGTTTAATTATTGTTATCAATATAATAGTAATTATAATATTAATATATATATATATATATATATATATATATATATATATATATAATAAGAATATATAATAGTAAATATATATTTATTCATTGTATAATATAAAGGCATTCATATATGGAATTGGGTCTCTTGAGAAGATGTCATCTCCAATGACGAGAGGTTAACTAATTCAAACATCAAGTATCATCAAAGTTTAATAATATTTATTTATTAAGGGTGGTGACCCGTGGTAAATTGCATCCCTTCAAACTTATAAATATTAACCGACCCCTCTAACAAAAGTAGGAATCAATCGGAAGAAAAGAAAAGAAAATAGCCAATATAAATCAAGAGCTCCATAATAAATCAGATCTACACAAAGAAAAAGAATAAGAGGTAAATAAAAGTTGCAGCAGGTAAGTATATTTAACATGCTTATCTTATAATTATTAAATGTAAGATTTGTAAGTTTGGTTTGGTGTCAAAAATAAAATAACCATAAGTATTATATGGTAGGCATATATCTATATTTATAGATGTGTAAAAATAGATTTAAATTATAATATAATCTGTATGTATGTGATTCAAATTTTGGTTAAGTAAGTGAATAAATTTCTATGTTAAAATAGCAAAAATCCTTAGACAATTAAGCAAATAAAATTGTGAAAGATATGGAACCATGAGGCACATGAATAAACATGAAAACTATGAAAGAAGGCATATGGAAAGCCTCATTATGAAATCATGGCATCTTGTGATCCATGGTGGATCACAAGATGAGAAACATTGGACAACCTTAGGACACAACTCATGATCCATCCAAGAGAGGTGTTCGAACCTCCTTATTAATCGCCTTTTTGTCCATTGTAGTAGGGTGAATTAGGGATGTATATGGATTGTAGGTGACCCCAAGTGGATGAAGAACACCGCGTGTTGTGTGAAGTCCCTTGGGCCAAGAGACGAAGAACACCGCATGTAGTGTGAAGCTCTTGGGCCTATGATAATTTATGAGCTCATAATAGTTGTGCCCGACGTGAGGTGACTCTTGATGGAATGAAGAATGCCGTGTGTTGCATGAAGTTCCATCAAGCCAAATGGTGAAGAACACCACATGTAGTGTGAAGCCTTTGGGCCTCCGTAGGGATGAAATGTGCCCTAATACATCCGTACTTAGGTGGAAGACGAGGATGATTAATGAGAAGGCAACCAAGAACCCAATCAAGGTGGAGTATGGGAGGTGTATGAACAAATGATAAGATTGGAAACATTATATAAGGACATGAATATACAACTGGAATATGGATGAATAATGATTATATTGTTAATATGATGAAATGAAAAGAAAATGGAACTCTAATGTTCTCTTTTGTGAGTTGAATTGTGCAAGGTCAAAGGAAAAATTTGGACTCACCAGAAGGGGACATTACAGTGGTATCAGAGCAGTCATCCTGCCATCCTGTGAATAATAGTTAAATAAAATAAAAATTTAAAATACTACTAATAATAATAATAATAATAAAATTTATAAAAAAAAACAAGTGAATTTCATGAATTGCTGGAATAATGATGTTTAATACATTGCTAAAATATTTTAAATATATATATGTAACATTAAAAAAAATTAAAATTTACTCAATATGTTATCATGCAACAAAAAAAAGAAAAGTTTAAAATTTACTTACAAATATGTAATAAGTAATGAGTAAATAAGGTAAAAAATAAATAAGAATAAAATAACTCTTAAAATTACATTAAGTAAATATACTAAATGAAATAGTAAAATAAAATAATTAAAATATCTCTATGGGTAACCCACTGCTTGAAATGACATGAGAAAAACGAATTAAAAAAATGTAAACAACTAGATCAAAATATTTATTATTGTGTACATAAACCTCAATAAAATATAATCTTATAAAATATTATAGGATACCTAATTATATTGCTTGAGGACAAGCAATCTTGAGTGGGGAGGGTTGTCATGTCCCCATATCAAGACATTGTTAAAGTAAAGATTTGAACACGATAAAGATGGTTTTTAAAATATTATTTCCGATGATAGAAATAATTACATACATTATATATTATTTAATAAATAATATTATTGTATGAATATTTTATTATAATTAAATACAATATCCATATTATAAATAACAATATATATAAATATAATATATTATAAATATATCTAATAATATAAATAACAAATATAATTATTAATATATAAATATAAACATTAAATTAAATATTATTATAATCATATATTTGATTATTAATATAAATATTAATAATATAACTATAAATATTATCAGTTTAATTATTATTATCAATATAATAGTAATTATAATATATATATATATATATATATATATATATATATATAATAAGAATATAATAGTAATTATTATATATATATATATATATATATATATATATATATATATATATATATATATATATAATAAGAATATATAATAGTAAATATATATTTATTCATTGTATAATATAAAGGCATTCATATATGGAATTGGGTCTCTTGAGAAGATGTCATCTCCAATGACGAGAGGTTAACTAATTCAAACATCAAGTATCATCAAAGTTTAATAATATTTATTTATTAAGGGTGGTGACCCGTGGTAAATTGCATCCCTTCAAACTTATAAATATTAACCGACCCCTCTAACAAAAGTAGGAATCAATCGGAAGAAAAGAAAAGAAAATAGCCAATATAAATCAAGAGCTCCATAATAAATCAGATCTACACAAAGAAAAAGAATAAGAGGTAAATAAAAGTTGCAGCAGGTAAGTATATTTAACATGCTTATCTTATAATTATTAAATGTAAGATTTGTAAGTTTGGTTTGGTGTCAAAAATAAAATAACCATAAGTATTATATGGTAGGCATATATCTATATTTATAGATGTGTAAAAATAGATTTAAATTATAATATAATCTGTATGTATGTGATTCAAATTTTGGTTAAGTAAGTGAATAAATTTCTATGTTAAAATAGCAAAAATCCTTAGACAATTAAGCAAATAAAATTGTGAAAGATATGGAACCATGAGGCACATGAATAAACATGAAAACTATGAAAGAAGGCATATGGAAAGCCTCATTATGAAATCATGGCATCTTGTGATCCATGGTGGATCACAAGATGAGAAACATTGGACAACCTTAGGACACAACTCATGATCCATCCAAGAGAGGTGTTCGAACCTCCTTATTAATCGCCTTTTTGTCCATCGTAGTAGGGTGAATTAGGGATGTATATGGATTGTAGGTGACCCCAAGTGGATGAAGAACACCGCGTGTTGTGTGAAGTCCCTTGGGCCAAGAGACGAAGAACACCGCATGTAGTGTGAAGCTCTTGGGCCTATGATAATTTATGAGCTCATAATAGTTGTGCCCGACGTGAGGTGACTCTTGATGGAATGAAGAATGCCGCGTGTTGCATGAAGTTCCTGTTGCAAGTATGAGGTGAGCCATTGTTGTCATTGATGTCAACATACTCATACTGCATTGACAAGAAGGATTTGATGAGCTTTGTGCTGAGGATATTGAGAAAATTAGCCTCAGTCAGGAACAGTGAAGAACAGTGATGAGAAGAAGGTAAATATACTGTATAGGATGAGAACCGGAGGATGCGGATTAAAGGGTTAGTAGATATGAGTCTTGAGATGCTACAGTTAAGATTTCAGAGGTCCGCATGAAGATCTGAAGGAGTTATGGCTGCCGGTATAGAACCGGGTCCGGCAAGTATCCGGAGGTGACAGAGGATCACAAAAAGGTCCGGTGAGGTCCGGAATTGTATTATCATAATCTGCGGATTGGAAGGAGTGTTTTAGATGTCCTTGTGATGTGTCATCCTGATTTGTGTGTGATTTGGAGGTCCGGAAGTACCTCCTGCATTATGACAGTGGCGACAGACTGTGTTCTTGAAGTTCCGGATGAGGAAGACAAGAGATTCCAGTAAGCAGAGGAAGTGCGGATGTATCCGGACATTCAGACAGACTTGTGAAGGCTCTTGAATCATGTTTAGGTTGTTTTGTTGGTCCGCATTGATGGTAGAGCCCGGAATTGAAGTTATTCTTCCGGATGAAGTTATTGCTCTGTTTAGCCGACCGGATGAGTTGTTCATCCTGCGAATGTTCTTGTGATAGCCGACCGGATGTGTTATTCATCTTGCGGATACTCCTATGGTTGTTTGCCGACTTAGATGCTTGTTCCTAAGTCGATGTCTTGTATAAATAATGATTTGTGAATTCATTTCAGTGATGAAGTATGTGGATGAGTATGGTGTAGCGAAGAAAGGTGTGAAAGGCAGAGCAGAGATTGTTGGGCTTAATTGGAACTGATCCGGACATGGTAGAGATGTCATTCTCCAGTTCAAGACTGTGATTTTTATCACTCTGTAGACAGTGTGTCTCCTTGTAGGCAGTGGGCCTCTTTGTGAGCAGTGTGCTCGGGCAGTGAGCCCTTATTGGCATGTGCCATTCATTTTTCCTTATTCTTCTAACAGAGAATAATTCTTGGGTTAATCACCCCGTGGTTTTTCCCTTAACCGGGTTTTCCACGTCAAAATCTTGGTGTTCAATGTGTTGATGCTTATCTGCTCTTGTGTTTATGTATTGTGCTTCCATGAATGATTATTTGATATGCTGCTAACTAACAACAGAGAATTAAGTGTTTAAAAGAGAACAAGTTCTATACAACTGATTCACCCCCCCCCCTCTCAGTTGTATGCCCTAGATCCAACAATTGGTATCAGAGCCAAGTTCCTCTGATAGGAGCTTAACCGCTTGAGGTGATCCAGGATGTCGTCATACAAGAAGGATAGTCCGAAGTTCGATGGAACCAACTTCACTCTCTGGAAAGGTCGCATGAAGTGTCATCTGGAATGTATGGGAAAAGCATACTTGGCTATGATTTCAAAACCATATATACCCCCACAAGGTGGTCCGACAACTCCTGATGAAACCACAGAAGCTGAAAATAATCTGCGGACCAAGGAAGCTCTTCTAAGCGCATTGAATGACTCAGATCTCTCGAATGTCATTGACCTACCAACTGCATATGAGATCCTAACTAAACTGGAACTTCTGTATGAAGGAGATGAGTTTGTCAAAAGTGCAAGGTTGCAAAGTCTGAAAGGGAAATTTGAAAGATTGAAAATGAGAGATGATGAAAACATTACTACCTTTATGCCAAGAGTAAATGAGCTGGTATGTGGAATCAGAAATGCTGGTGGAACTCTAGATGAAAATGAGATTGTCTGCAAAATCCTAAGATCCCTTCCTGCTGCCTACAAAATCAAAGTTGCTGCCATTGATGAATTCAGAGCCCACACAACAGTCACAAGAGAACAACTAGCTGGCAAACTAGCTGCATTCGAAATGACCGAGTTTGGAGATGATCCTCCCAAGACTGAATCTGCTTTCAAAGCCAGTGCCTATGTGAAAGGCAAACAGAGATTTGATCCGGGTGAAAACTCATCAAGGAAAATGTCATGGTATGATCAAGCAAGAAGAGACATGGAAGAAGAAGAAGCAGAAACAGCTCAACTTGAAGCCCTCATTGCAAAGAGACTGCCAAGAGGATCCGGTAAGTATGAAAGAAAACTACCCTTTAAGTGTTTTAACTGCAATAAGATTGGTCATTTTGCCTCAAGATGTCCGGAGAGATCTGCAAGATCTAATACTCACAGACAAAGGTTTCAAAAGAATTGCTATTATGTTCATGAAGAAGATGACAATGAAGGAGTAACAGATGATGAATCAGATCCAGGAAGCAAATCCGGAAATGAGTGGGTGTTTATAGCCATCAAGGAAGAAGATTCCTTGCTCTCTGAATCTGTCAATCACAAAGTTGTTGAAAAAGCCTTGGCTGCTCAAGTGGAAGAAAAGGATGATTGGGTTATTGACAGTGGATGCTCTCACCATATGACTGGTGACAAGAATAAGTTCTTAGACTTGGAAAGATATGAAGGAGGAATGGTAAAGTTTGGTGACAATTCTGCTGGCAGAATCAGAGGTAGGGGAACTATTTCCTTTGATGGTAAGAGCAAAACAGGTAATGTACTATATGTTGAAGGATTGAAGCACAATCTTCTCAGTGTTGGTCAGTTAGTGGACAAAGGCTATGATCTCCGGTTCAAGAATGGAAAATGCAGAATCTTTACAAGCTCCGGAACTGAAATTGCATCCGGTACTCAGACAAGAGGTAACATCTTTCATCTGGTTGGTTCAAATAAAAGTTGTTTGTTTGTTCAAATTGATCAGAGTTGGTTATGGCATAGAAGAATGTGTCATGTAAATTTTGATAACATCATCAAAATAAGCAATACTCAGGCTGTGAGAGATCTTCCAAAGTTAATAAAACCTACAAACAGTGTGTGTAAAGAATGTCAGTTAGGCAAACAAAGCAGAGTCTCTTTTAAAAGCAAAGATCAGTCTTCTACCGGATTGTTGGAATTAGTACATACTGATCTATGTGGTCCGACAAGAATCAAGAGTCTGCAAGGTGATAGATATTTCATGTTGTTAATTGATGATCATTCCCGGATGATGTGGGTTACCTTTCTAAAAGAAAAATCAGAAGCTTTTGAGAAGTTCAAAATCTTCAAAGCTATGGTGGAGAATCAAACCGGATTGAAACTAAAGTGTCTAAGGTCTGATAGAGGTGGTGAATTTACATCTGGTGAATTCATTGACTTTTGTGAGAAACAGGGTATAAGGAGACAGTTGTCTGCTCCTAAGACTCCACAGCAGAATGGAGTAGTTGAGAGAAAGAACCGGACCATCCAGGAAGCTGCTAGGACAATGATGTTGGAAGCAAATGTTCCTCAAATGTTTTGGAAAGAAGCTATCAGCACTGCAGTCTACACTCTCAATCGAGTTCAAATCAGAAACAACACCGGTAAGACCCCCTATGAACTTTGGTTTGGCATCACTCCTACTGTGAAATATTTCAGGGTATTTGGTAGCAAGTGTTATATTAAAAGAGATGAAGATCTAGGAAAGTTTGATGCTAGAAGTGATGAAGGAATTTTCTTGGGCTACTCCACTCAAAGCAAAGCATATCGGTGTTACAATAAGAGATTGAGGAAGATGATAGAAAGTACCAATGTAAAGGTTGATGAAGGAATTGAGAAACCTTCAAGATTTTATGAATTTGATGAAGATGACCAAGATAGTGTTCAAGGAACTCAATCCTCTCCGGTGAAACAGAGTCAGCCTGATCCGGTAAATCAGGAAGAAGAGTTAGGTTTAAATGAGCCTGATCAAGAAACAGTAGTACTGGATACTCCCAAAATTCCAAGGTATGTAAAACTAAATCACTCTGAAGATCAGATCATAGGTGACAGAAGCAAAGGTGTACAAACTAGAAGGAATATTGCTCAAGATCAGAATGAATGTTGTCTGATTTCAAGGATTGAACCTAAAACAATAAATGAAGCCTGCAATGATGAAAATTGGACCAAAGCAATGGAAGATGAACTGATGCAAATTGAGAAAAATCATACTTGGGATCTTGTTCCCAGACCTAGAGACAGGAATGTAATTGGAACCAAGTGGGTCTTCCGGAACAAACTAAATGAAGCTGGTGAAGTAATCAGAAACAAAGCTAGATTGGTCTGCAAAGGCTACTCTCAAATAGAAGGAATTGACTTTGAAGAGACTTTTGCTCCGGTAGCAAGAATTGAAGCAGTCAGATTACTTCTTGCATTTGCTGCCTTCAAAGATTTCAAGGTATATCAGATGGATGTCAAGTCTGCCTTCCTAAATGGTGATCTGGAAGAAGAAGTCTACATTGAACAACCGGATGGATTTCAATTGTCTGATAATAATGATATGGTCTGCAAGTTGAAGAAAGCTTTATATGGATTGAAGCAAGCCCCAAGAGCATGGTATGAAAGGTTGGATAAGCATCTTGTGCAGATTGGATTCAACAAAGGTACTGCTGACAGCAACTTATATTTCAAAATTGATCATGAAAACATTCTGATTGTTGAAGTGTTTGTGGATGATATCATTTTTGGAGGAAGAGATAGTATGTGTAAAACTTTTGCAAATCAGATGAAAAGTGAGTTTGAAATGTCTATGCTTGGTGAAATGAATTTCTTCTTGGGTCTGCAAATTACTCAAACAAAAGAAGGGATCTTCATTTCTCAGACCAAATATGTGAAAGAATTGTTAAAGAAATTTGGTATGGAAGACTCAAAGCCTATGAACACTCCTATGGCAACCGGATGTAAGTTAAGCAAAGATGATGATTCTCCAAAGGCAGATCAGACAAAGTATAGATCAATGATTGGTGGATTGTTGTATCTCACTCAAACTAGACCAGATATAATGCAAGCTGTTGGTCTTGTGGCAAGATTCCAGGCTGATCCTAGAGAATCTCATGTTATGGCAATCAAAAGAATTTTTAGATACTTGAAAGGGACAGTTGAGTATGGTCTATGGTATCCTAGAGATCCGGATTTTTCTCTTCATGCTTACACAGATGCAGATTGGGCAGGAGATGTGGATGACCGGAAGAGCACTAGTGGTGGAGCATTCTTTTTGGGGAAGAGATTGGTTTCTTGGCTAAGCAAGAAACAAGATGCAATATCTCTGTCTACAACTGAAGCAGAATACATTGCAGCAGCAGGTAGTTGCACTCAAATCTTGTGGATGAAGCAGATGCTAAGAGACATCAAAGTTGAATATGAGGAGCCTATCACAATTTTCTGTGATAATTCAAGTGCAATTAATATTTCCAAGAATCCGGTATTGCATTCTAAGACTAAGCACATATCTATCAAATTTCACTTTTTGAGAGAACAAGTAAACAAGGAAGAAGTCAGATTGGAGTATGTTCCCTCCAAGGATCAGATTGCAGATATCTTTACAAAACCTCTTCCCAAGGACTCTTTTGAATATCTCCGGGAGAAGTTAGGGGTCATGGCCCCTCCGGTGATGAACTAAGATGCACTAATGTGCATCAGTCCGGTGGCTATCACAGTCATATCTTGTGATCCGGACTAATGGGGAGCTGCAACTAAGGGGGAGCAGCTGGTATTATTCTGATGCATGAGAGTTGCAAGTATGAGCCCTTTGCCATTGATGTCAAAGGGGGAGAGAAGACATGTGAAAAACAAGTGGTTGTTGATAGGGGGAGCTGTGACAGAAAAGAGAAGTTCTTGTCTTGATGGTTTTTCACATCATATGTTGCCATCAATGACAAAGGGGGAGATTGTTGCAAGTATGAGGTGAGCCATTGTTGTCATTGATGTCAACATACTCATACTGCATTGACAAGAAGGATTTGATGAGCTTTGTGCTGAGGATATTGAGAAAATTAGCCTCAGTCAGGAACAGTGAAGAACAGTGATGAGAAGAAGGTAAATATACTGTATAGGATGAGAACCGGAGGATGCGGATTAAAGGGTTAGTAGATATGAGTCTTGAGATGCTACAGTTAAGATTTCAGAGGTCCGCATGAAGATCTGAAGGAGTTATGGCTGCCGGTATAGAACCGGGTCCGGCAAGTATCCGGAGGTGACAGAGGATCACAAAAAGGTCCGGTGAGGTCCAGAATTGTATTATCATAATCTGCGGATTGGAAGGAGTGTTTTAGATGTCCTTGTGATGTGTCATCCTGATTTGTGTGTGATTTGGAGGTCCGGAAGTACCTCCTGCATTATGACAGTGGCGACAGACTGTGTTCTTGAAGTTCCGGATGAGGAAGACAAGAGATTCCAGTAAGCAGAGGAAGTGCGGATGTATCCGGACATTCAGACAGACTTGTGAAGGCTCTTGAATCATGTTTAGGTTGTTTTGTTGGTCCGCATTGATGGTAGAGCCCAGAATTGAAGTTATTCTTCCGGATGAAGTTATTGCTCTGTTTAGCCGACCGGATGAGTTGTTCATCCTGCGAATGTTCTTGTGATAGCCGACCGGATGTGTTATTCATCTTGCGGATACTCCTATGGTTGTTTGCCGACTTAGATGCTTGTTCCTAAGTCGATGTCTTGTATAAATAATGATTTGTGAATTCATTTCAGTGATGAAGTATGTGGATGAGTATGGTGTAGCGAAGAAAGGTGTGAAAGGCAGAGCAGAGATTGTTGGGCTTAATTGGAACTGATCCGGACATGGTAGAGATGTCATTCTCCAGTTCAAGACTGTGATTTTTATCACTCTGTAGACAGTGTGTCTCCTTGTAGGCAGTGGGCCTCTTTGTGAGCAGTGTGCTCGGGCAGTGAGCCCTTATTGGCATGTGCCATTCATTTTTCCTTATTCTTCTAACAGAGAATAATTCTTGGGTTAATCACCCCGTGGTTTTTCCCTTAACCGGGTTTTCCACGTCAAAATCTTGGTGTTCAATGTGTTGATGCTTATCTGCTCTTGTGTTTATGTATTGTGCTTCCATGAATGATTATTTGATATGCTGCTAACTAACAACAGAGAATTAAGTGTTTGAAAGAGAACAAGTTCTATACAACTGATTCACCCCCCCCCCTCTCAGTTGTATGCCCTAGATCCAACAGTTCCATCAAGCCAAATGGTGAAGAACACCGCATGTAGTGTGAAGCCTTTGGGCCTCCGTAGGGATGAAATGTGCCCTAATACATCCGTACTTAGGTGGAAGACGAGGATGATTAATGAGAAGGCAACCAAGAACCCAATCAAGGTGGAGTATGGGAGGTGTATGAACAAATGATAAGATTGGAAACATTATATAAGGACATGAATATACAACTTGAATATGGATGAATAATGATTATATTGTTAATATGATGAAATGAAAAGAAAATGGAACTCTAATGTTCTCTTTTGTGAGTTGAATTGTGCAAGGTCAAAGGAAAAATTTGGACTCACCAGAAGGGGACATTACAGCTGCCAACTCATCCTTGACAAGTCTAAGTCTAGTGAGGTAACTTGTAACGTCTTCTCCCTTATTCATTCGGGTATTCCTCAACTTTTCTCTCAGAGTCAGCTTCCGGTTAGTGGTAGCATTCTGGTACAGATTCATAATGGCATCCCACATCATCTTCGCTGTATCTAACTCTGCAATATGCGAAACAATATGATCCTTAACACCGTCAAGAATCAGCCTCCTCGCCTTGGCATCTTCCTTCTTATATGCTAAGAGCTGTGTTGCATCTGTAGGTACAGGTACAATAGTGGTCACATATTCCTTGATACCATTCTCTTCTAGCAATAAAGAAATTCTGGCTTTCCAGACACCAAAATTCAAGGCTCCATCCAATCTGTCTTGATCTCTTAAACTTGCTAAGGCCATCTCAAAAGAAAATAATAATAATAATTTTGAAGAGGTCAAACTGGGTTTTATAAACCCTAGATTTTATTTATTTATTATTTTTTTCTTTCTCCCTGTGCCTGTTCTACCCTCAGATCTGCTCTGATACCATGTGAAAAATCTATTACAGTTACTGATTATTAACCTCCTATCTTGTAAGATTATTTCATCAACAAATATTAGAAAATAACACAATTGTAACTTCACAAATACAAAGACATAAAAATACCCAACAAGGTGAACACAATATTTTCGGACAATTGTCCCTGGAAAAACCTTGTAGGGAAAACCAGTACTACAGATGAGAAATATATTAAACTTCAGCAAATCAAGAGATACAAATACTGCTTGCCTCTTATTGGTAGAGCTCCGACAATCTCCTAATCCTCCTGCTGATATTCCTCCACTGCTATCCCCAATGCTATCACTACGCCCTTCCTAACACTGCAAGACTACTTGCTAACACTGCAAGTTTCTCTAAAAACCTTCATCTTTACAAATGACCCAATGACCCCCTTATATACTACTCTCGTTGAAAATCAACGACCGAGATTAATACAAATGAACGGCTGAGATTAAGACAACTCAATAACCATTAACAACCTTGGTTATGAGGTGTCACCTAAAAGAAGTCAATATTAAATAACAATTGTTTTTATCCTAACAATATTTGTTTGACAAAAACAGCCATTGTCTAAATTCTAGGCCAGGACGAACAGCTGTCTAAACTACCCATAACTAATGCTGCTATATTTGGGTGAGGACAAACAGCTGTCCAAGCTACTAAAATTAACAAAATCTAGCTTAAAACATATTATCGTTATTATTTATTTTTCTAGATATATTTTGTGCTCTATTTTGTGTGTGTTCATCTTCTCCGGGTTCCTATTTTTGTAACTAGTTTTCATACTTTGTTTATTTGTTTTCATTTTTCCTACTTTTTTATATCTACTCAGTACTTTTGCTTAAGGGATAAACATAGTTTAATTAGGAAAATGTACATTTAGATAAGCTTAAGAACAATTTAGATTATCCATTGAAAACAATATCAATAATTTCTTATTCTTAGTATTATCTATACTGTGTATTAAGTTGAAATCTTAACATAAAATAGGAATCAACTTTAACCATAATATATATGTGGCACTCAAAAAGCAAAAAGACATATCACTTATTCCAATGAAACTATTATCAAAGTGTTCCTACTCTTTAGTGTAGGAGAATTGTGTCATTTAAAAAAGCTCTCCCTAAAGCATTTCAAATTACTTCACATTAAACAAAAATTACATTTATTTATGCATAGCTATTCAAATGCTTATTGTAGATTAAATTGGGATTTTATGTCATGTAGGGACATTGTCCCCTCACTCTACTTAAACATCACACTCTTCATCCGTCAAACAATTAATAACAATTTTATACATCCCTACTTAAAAAAGGTTACTTAAAAAAACGGTAACTAGTTGTTATACTTTTATTGCTCTGAATATACATTTGACCAGTGAAATATATAAATTTAAAATGTATAGTGCACGACTAAATTTGCATTAGCTGTGTCCTCCGCATAAGGGGAGGAAATTGCATGAACTCTAACTATCATTTCAGAGACATGGAATCATGCGTACACTTCAGACTAGAAGAGTAGCTCGGATTTTATAATGCTGCCATCAAACTTTTACGCAAGATCTTGCCCGAAGGAGATCTGGGAATCCGAGGGACAAAATAGACCCTGTGAATTCTTTTGTAAAAGACAATGCTTTTGGCTACAAATTCTCGTACTTGTTGCTCCTTTATTTCGCTTCCTGGGGATCTCACAACGAATGCCACAGGCACCTCTCCTCTCACTTGGTCTTTCTCTCTGCATTCCGCATTTCAATCCACTTTATTACAGAAAACAAAATGTTGGAACATAATTGTAAAAAGAAAGACGTACCCAGTCACAGCTGTATCAGCTATTCCCGGATGACTCAACAATAATGCTTCCAGTTCAGCAGGTGCCACCTGGATGAATTGGAAAAACAAATATATAATGTGAGATCAAAGGCGCAGCGTTAGCCTCTCTGTTTTGTTTTCTATGTTTTATCAGTAAAATTTGGTGGAGAGTCAACCTGGAATCCCTTGTATTTAATGAGCTCTTTAAGTCGATCGACTATGAAAATTTCTTGGTTTCTGTCAATGAAGCCAATGTCACCAGTGTGTAACCACCCTTCCTTGTCAATGGTTTTGGCTGTAGCCTCTGGGTCGTTCAGATAGCCTGAAAATTGGAGCAATACGAATTATTGATGTTACTAGTAAGATCCTCCAAAGACTAGCAGAAGAAGAATAATAACGGTGATATATACCTTTCATAATTTGGGGTCCACGAATGCAGATTTCGCCAGTGTGATTGTGGGGTAGAGAGAGGCCACTTGTTATATCAATTATTTTCATTTCAGCGTTTCGAACAACAGTTCCAGATGCTCCCGGATTTGTTTTAAAGGGAAACTTGGCGAAACCCAAGTTCATTGCCAGCACTTGGGCTTCAGTCATACCATAGCCCTGCATAAATATTTCTGAGAATATGAACTGCAATATAACATGGGTCCTGAAATTGAAGATTTTCTACAATTTTCCAATTTTGCACCTAAGAGTCATACAACAAGCTACTTAAACTTCAAATATGAAGAGAAATGCAGGTGATTGTTACAGTGCAATTTATACCGAAAAGGTAATTGATATTCAAGACCTCAACAAGGGAAGTAGAGAGTATCACTTCAATATGTCAAACTTCTCTCACCCATAATAATTTGGGGCCTAAAATAGTTTCCTGTGAACAACTAATGATGAAACAGGGGCCAGTAAAAGTTAACGTGAAACTATATAATCTTAAAACTTATGGCATAAAGTTGTTTATGGCATAATGTGATGGTTAAATCGTTGTGTTGTTATCCTTGTCACCATGGTTCAAACCCTACTAGGTCAACGAGCTCACGGGATTTGAGCCTTGCTCGGCCGATGAGCTCGTGGGCCTTGCATCCTCGTAGGGCCCCTACTGAGCAAATGAGCTTGCGGGCTTAAAACCCTCGTTGGGCCAATGAGCTCGTGAGTTTGAACCATCGATGTTCTTGCTAAGGGATGAGGTCCCTATATTATGTCTTCACTAGTTCATAACTCCAGTCAAAAACATTGACGGATTTTAAAAAAAAATTGATGACATAAAATTTACTGTGTACTGCTGAACAAAACTGAAAGAGCTAAGAGAGCTGGATAATGAGGCAGATGACTGCAAATAGGACAGTATTAGTAACTTAAGCCACTTTTACCCATGTGAAATCTAAGTGCAAAATGGATAAATTCTTATAAATCAATGCTTGCCAATCTAGATTGACTGGGTTGTAACATTCAACTAGGTAAACCTTAAGATATAGCAGTCTGACCTGACCAAACTGAAGATATTGTTGATCCACGTGTAATGGACAGCATTTAGTTTTTTAGTTCTTTATTTAGTTTGTTTTTTAATGCTTTCATCCTTTTAAAGTTTGATTTTAAGCTTTCATTTTAAAGTAGTTTAAAAGAAAAACAAAAACTTAAAAAGCTTTCTTAAAGCTTGTAACTGCTTTGACTCCAAGAAAAGAGAGATGGCGTAACATGCCCACCTTCCATTAAAGATTGATTGATCAAAGTAAACTGAAGCAATAAATGATGCAGGCAGATAACGCTCTTATCAAGAGCAGTTGCAGAAATTTTATTGTGTGGATTGCAGGTTAGCAGTTACTTGGCAGCAATTTAATATTGCAGCTTTTTCAATTCTTCAATTTAAAAAGATAATTATAACTAATATATTTATATTTAGAAAAATATATAAGATATGTTTTGAGTTTTTCTTTTTTCTATAGTTTTTGTGATTTTCTCCACTTTCTTTTCTTTCAACCATTTTTAATTTATTTTTTGGTTTTTGTTTTTATTTTTCATGTTTTTTGGGTTTTCCATGGTTTTTGTGATTTTATGCATATTTTTTCCAATTTCTTTTATAGTTCTATAGTTTTTTTATTTTCTTCATTTTTTTTTCCTTAACATTTCTAATTTGTTTTTTGGTTTTTATTTTTTATTTATTTCAATTTCTTTTTTAGTTTTTTTTTCTATATATTTATAGGGAAAATGACTGCTCTCATTTCCAATTTCTTAACATGCCCACCTTCGATTAAAGATTGATTGATTAAAGTAAACTGAAGCAATAAATGATCCGGGCAGATAACGCACTTATCAAGAGCAGTTGTAGAAATTTTATTGTGTGGATTACAGGTTAGCAGTTACTTGGCAATTTACTATTCCAGCTTCCTCAATTTAAAAGAGAAGCTTCCTCAATTTAAAAAGAGAACTATAAATATTGGAACATCAAAATAAAAACTCTTCTATTGTTCCAAGATCTATAGAGAAGAGCTACAAAATTTTCGATTCCAGAGGATTTTGACTTATCTGTTCAACATTTTTGACTTATTATAATTGATTACTTGAATCATAATGTTTTTGGGTATGGTCGATCTGTCTGGACCACTCTGTTTGGATACGTTTACTACACGGCTGTTTAAGCTTTACTAGAGCTAATAGAGCTAGATAATGAGGCAGATGGCTTTGTAAATAAGACAGTATTAGCAAGTCAAGCAAGTTTTACCCATGTGAAATCTAAGTGCAAAATGAACCTTTGATGTTCATAATAGATAGATTCTTATAAATCAGTGCTTGTCAATCTAGAATGATTAGAAACTAGGCGAAAACAATGAGCCGAATGTTTAAAGCCAAAGAAATCGCAGTCTGACCTGACCAAACGCGGCATTGGGGAAAAGATCCTTCAACCTTCCTTGTGCTGCGCCGTCAACAATGGAAGAGCCACCAGATTTGATAATTCTGAGGGAGGACGTATCGTATCTAGAAACGATGGAAGACGCTTTAATTAATTCCGAGATAATGGGAGGCACAATCGGAGCGACGGTGATCCTGAACCTCTGTATATTCTCCACTAGATCGCCAACGCCGTTGAACTTACGAACAACAAGAATAGCAGCGCCAGCTCTGAGCGCACAAAGAAATATACTATTCAGGGCATAAATATGAAAAAGAGGCAACCGGCACAGAATAACATCGCCATTATGCAAGTAATAGTTTGGATTCTCCCCATCCATCTGCTGAGCGACACTGAAAACCAGATTCTTATGTGTTATCATCACTCCCTTGGGAAGCCCCGTTGTTCCCGAAGAGTAGAGCAGAGCGACCACATCATCTCCGCTACACTGCAAAATCTCCGCTTTCTCATGAGCTTCGCTTAGAACAGAAAAATGCAGACATCCCGGCGGCGGACTGTCGATGGTGATAACGACTAATTTCTCATCTCTCAGCTTATCAACACAGGCAGCCTCGGTGACGATTACACGGGCGCCGCAAGATTTAAGCTGCCGGGAGATCTCGGCCGGGGTGTAGAAAGGATTTGCAGTGCTGGCGATGGCGCCTCTGATGGAAGCTCCCAAGAAGACGAATGCAAACTCAAGGCAGTTGGGTAGCAGAAGCATCACAACTTCGCCTCTTTGCACTCCCACATTGCCCAAACCAGCAGCAACTTTTCGTGAAATCGTGTGAAGCTGTCCATAGGTGTATTTCTTTCCAGTGGCTGCGTCGATCAGACATGGCTTGTCTCTCACCTCCGCTAATCTCTCAAACAGGTAGTCGTGCAGAGCAAGATGGTAAGGGATCTTGATATCCGGAAGCTTTGATTTGTACAGGTATTCTTCACTTTTATCCATCTTCTCTAATCTCTATCTGTTTCACAAACGGATTGGACGCATACATATAAACACTGCGACGCAATTTAACCGCTCCTCGGAAATATTTCAATTGGAACCAGATTTTGGATTGGATACGACCTGCCGTTTGGATTCAATAGCCCACATAAGAAAGCTAACAAAGCAAGTTTACACTAGAAATAGTTAGTATGGTGGTGCAAATTCCCTAACATGTAAGGTGCAGATTCATTCAAGAGAGATTGGAGTGCATGTCCACCGTCCCCAATATTTTTGACAGGAAATCTGCGTCACTTTAGGCAACTCTTAAAATATTGACTTGAGAAATTTTGAATTGAGAAACTGGTTACATGAAATACGGCATATCCCTATGAATGAGTCATTTACAGCTAAGACTTACCGTTTAAATTATCAATCCATCATTATCATCATACATTTTTTATTTATTCAAAGATGCCGCATATACACGTGTATATATATCTATAATTTTTTTTTAAGGATATATGTATATATTGTATACATATGTATGTATGTATACATATATACATATTTCTCTATATATACATACATATTTTTATATATACATATATATATATAAAAATATCATTTATTTTTAAGGTAATTGGATTAAAAATTGAATTTTTAATGAGAAATGATCAAAAAAATATTAGTTCTTATTAGTCCCTCTCCAAGAATACTATTGTTGGTGTATATTTATAGTTAGGATAGGATAAACTTGCTTACATAGGTTACATTTGCATTATATGACTTGTACTTTACTTGCTTTGCAAAATTGTACTACACACATGTGAGTACATTTCATTTATCCCACATTGGTTGTACATCCACACCTCTTGGTCATGTATCATATATATAACCATCTCATGCATTTTTTAAAGGAATCTCTCAATCTATTTTGTATATTTGCATCCTTTGATAGAATACAATTATTCTCTCATTATAGGCCTTTTTATGCTTCATGGAAGCTCCTTAATCTTGCTTGGCTATCTCCATAACCAAATCTTTATGACATCACCTCCCATAAACATATATTAGGTGGGTAGGAAAGATAGATGAGTCCCAACAAATTTGTAGCCATGTTAGGTATCCATATATAAAATAATGCCCCTCAAAAGATGAGAAGAAGAAAACCCATAGGACAAAACTCCCCCCCAAAGATTGGAAAAATAAAAGAGACCATGTATCTCTCCTTCAATATTGTCTCTTGTGCTTGTAGTAGATCCTTGACACTGAATGCTAAATATGATCCAAGAATTTTGAACAATATTCCTCCCCTTAGGAAGAAACAAACATAAAGATGTATGCAAGATATCTTTTTAATCCAAAAAAGAATATGAGGGAAAAAAGACAAGAATATATAATGTCTTTAGAAACTACTCAAATGATGCCATATCGGTGCTAAGATGTGCCACAATCAAATTAGGAGTCCCAAGTCTAACTAAAGAAGGTGACAAACCAAAACCTTGTGGAAATGGATGTAGAACAAGATCCAAAGATGATGATGAAGAGACAACAATTGTGATTGATCTATCATCAAAGAGGATGTGAATGTCTTCAAGGATTTCCTCTAAATATACAAGAAGGGACTCACAAAACAAACCTGATATATCTATTAAGTAGTCATCTCAAGAAGCTATAGCTAGAAGACAATTAATATTATTTTGCTACAAAGAATCACAAGAAGCCCCATCTAGAGAAACACTAAAAACTTAAGAAGTAGGATATGAAGGAAATGGAATGTCAACACATGCCTCTAAAACCTTAGTAGATTAAAGGATACCAAGGTTCTAGTTACCATACTATTGTTGGAATTAGGCCAGACAACTGAGAGGAGGGGGGGGTGAATCAGTTTTCCCACAAAATTAACCTTTTCTTATTTTTAATCTTCTTCCACAACTTACAAATAGATTAATGATGTAAACATTAAACATGCTCATGAAACAATAACACATGAGAAGAAACACAATTAACACACTTGACACCAAGATTTTTAACGTGGAAACCTAGTTAAGGAAAAACCACGGTAGGGGTTAACCCACAAGATTCGTACCTTGTTAAAAGTACTTAAAAATGGGAAGGCACTTGCCTTCAGGCACACAACCCAGAGCTTAGTACTCAAAGAGGCTCACTGCCTAAAGAAATTGACGTTTAATACAGAAAGAATTAACTAAGAAATAGCATCTTCTTCATGCCTGGTTCAGTCTCATTGAATACTCACAAAACTTCTGCTCTGCCCCCAAATACTTCTTCACTAACTCTTCATCCTTTACTGCTCTTGTTCTTCTGCTCCTCCTCTTCTCTGCTCTGCCTCTGATCCTTTCTTAGGATTTGATTATTTTCACACAAGGATGATTTTCCACTATTCAACTACATGCCTTTATATGCTTCATCAACCTTGGAATAAACATCAAGGTCAGCACTACAAACATCCGACTTAATGCGAATCACTAAGCTATCAGCCAAACATAACTGGGAATCTTGAATCTTCCTCGATCAACATGCCATCCTCCATAGAATTGCTCTTAGATCATTCGCAACATGCTTGAATCATCCGGTTGGCCAAGACTAGGAAAAACAACAACACTGAAGAAGAAATCTTCAACAACGAGCTCAATCTTCGATGCAGACCTCCAACACAACAATCACATGATCCAGAGACCTCCACAAACACATTGAATTCAACAATAACATCCACACCAATCCAAATCATCAGAATCACTTGCATTTTCATCTGGAACCTCAAGAACACTGTCTTCCATGATTGTCACACTAGAAAGATTGTTTGCAGGCCTCCAAACCATGAACCACTTGAGTTGATGATGCACACTAACTTCCCAAACATGCCTCTAGATCCGTAGATCATAATATTTCAATGCGGAGCAATCCGGACCAATTTATTGTCACTCCATCTCTTCTAAACACTACAAAACCTGGTTCTACTCAGATGACCATAGCTTCTTCAAATTTTCATGCAGACCTCTCAAATCTTAACTAGAGCTTCTTCAGACAGTCCTCTACACAGTCATATGGTCCGCATACATTGATCTTCATTAATTTTCTCAATATTCTCAACATTCTAGTCCTTTAAATAGGCAACAAAATAGGATACAGTTGACACCAATGGCAACAAGGATATGTTGACATCAATGACAACACCGATTAGGCACATATGTGCAACGATCTTACCCTTTGTCATTGATGGCAACATATGATGTGAAAAATTGATTCAACCATCAAGACAAGAACTTCTCTCCTTTCTCTTATCACTTCTGCAATCACTTTCTCCACTGCTCCCCCTTTCATCAGCAACTAGTTTTTCACATGACTTCTCTTCCCCTTTGACATCAATGGCAAAGAGCACATATTTGCAATCTTTTCTCCCCCTTTTTATTTCAGACTGTTGTCCAAAATTTGCATACTGACTACTCCCCTTGAGTAGTATCTCCTTAACATCAATCTGGATCACAAGATATGACTATCAAATCCACCAAACTGATGCACTCTAGTGCATCTTAGTTTTGAACAGGAGGGGTAATAACCCCTAGCTTCTCTCTAAGAAACTCAAAAGTATCCTTAGGCAGAGGCTTGGTAAATATGTCCACAATTTGATCCTTTGAAGAAACAAATTCCAATCTAACTTCATTCTCATTAACCTTCTCTCTCAAAAAGTGGAAGTTAATGGATATATGCTTTGTCTTTGAATGCAACACCAGATTCTTGGAGATGTTAATTGCACTTGAATTATCACAGAAGATTGTAACTGGCTCCTCAAACACAATTTTGATGTCCTTCAACATTTGCTTCATCCACAAGACTTGAGTGTAATTACCTATTGCTACTATATACTCTACCTCTGCAGTAGACAGAGATATTCCTCTTGCCTTTTGCTCAACCAAGAAACCAATCTCCTTCCCAAGAAGAATGCACCACCACTAGTACTTTTCCTGTCATCCACATCTCCTGCTCAATTAGCATCTGTATATGCTTGAAGAGTGAAGTCATTATCCTTTAGATACCACAAACCATAATCAAGTGTCCCTTTGAGATATCTAAAAATTCTTTTGACTGCTACAACATGGGATTCTCTAGGATCGACTTGAAATCTAGCAACAAGTCCAACTGCATTCATAATATCAGGTCTGGTCTAAGTCAGAAAGAGCAGTCCTCCAATCATTGATCTATACCTTTTCTGATTTGCCTTGGGGTAGTCATCATCTTTACTCAACTTGCATCCGGTTACCATGGGAGTGCTCACTAGTTTTAAATCTTCCATTCCAAACTTTTTCAACAATTCTCTCACATACTTAGACTGAGATATGAAGATACCTTTATCTAACTGAATGATTTGCAGACATAAGAAGAAATTCATCTCACCAAACATGGACATTTCAAATTCACTTTGCATTTGATTAGAAAATTTCTTACACATGCTTCCATTTCCACCAAAAATGATATCATCAACAAACACCTTAACAATCAGGATGTGCTCATGATCAATCTTGAAATAAAGATTACTGTCAGTTGTGCCTTTGCCAAATCCTATCTTTAGTACATACTTATCTAATCTTACATACCAGCCTCTTGGGGCTTGTTTGAGTCCATACAATGCTTTCCTCAATCTGCAAACCATATCTCCTTGATTAGACAACTGAAATCCTTCTGGTTGCTCAATGTAGACTTCTTCCTCTAACTCTCCATTCAGGAGTGCTGACTTGACATCCATCTGGTAAAATTTGAAATCGTTGAAAGCAACAAATGTAAGAAATAATCTGACTACTTCTATTCTTGCCATGGAAGCAAAAGTTATTTAAAATCAATTCCTTCCACTTGAGAATATCCTTTACATACCAACCTTGCTTTGTTTCTTACAACTTCACCATCTCGATTTAGTTTATTCTGGAAGACCCATTTAATTCCAATCACATTTTTGTCCTCAGGTGTAGGAACAAGATCCCAAGTGAGATTCTTTTCAATTTGCATTAATTCTTCTTCCATTTCTTTTACCCAGTTTTCATCATTGTAGGCTTCACTTACTGATTTTGGTTTAATCTTTGAAATCAAAAAATTCTCCTCTTGATCTTCAACAATTCTTCTCTTAGTTTGAATACCTTTATTTCTATCTCCTATGATCTGATCTTTAGGATGATTCAGCCTTACATACCTGGGAGTTTTGGGATTTGCTTGAACTTCTATTTCTTGAGCTTGTTCCTAAACATCTGCACTATCCTCTTGAGTCACTAGATTTTCTGGATCAATCTGGATCTGAGTCTGGGTTTGAACTTGCCTTCCTTGATTTTCACATTCATCTTGATCATCTGAATCATATCCTCAAGGCTTGGAATGTCCTTCTTTGCTCTCATCAACTCTGACATTAGCACTTTCAACAATCTTTTTCAATATCTTGATAAAGCATCGGTATGCCTTGCTTTGAGTAGAGTAACCCATAAACATACCCTCATCACTTCTTGTATCAAACTTGCCTAGGTTCTAATCTCTTTTGATATAGCATTTACTACCAAAAACTCTAAAATATCTCACAGTAGGAGGATGACCAAACCATAGTTCATAAGGGGTCTTACCAGAATTGCTTTTGATCTGCACCCGGTTAAGAGTGTAGACAATAGTACTCACAACTTCTCTCTAATAGACTTGTTGAATATTTGCTTCCATCATCATGGTCCTAGCAGCTTCTTGAATGGTCTGGTTCTTTCTTTCCACAACTCCATTCTGTTGAGGAGTCCTAGGAGCATATAACTATCTTTTTATTCCTTACTTTTCAAAGAATGAATCAAACTCACTGGAGATAAACTCTCCACCTCTGTCGGATCTCAGACACTTTATCTTCACACCAATCTCATTCTCCACCATAACCTTAAACACCTTGAATTTGTCAAAAGATTCTAATTTTTCTTTCAAGAATGTTACCCACATCATTTGGAAGTAATCATCAATTAGAAACATAAAATATCTGTCTCCTTGCACACTCCTAATTCTAGTAGGACCATAAAGATCAGTATGCACAAGTTCCAATAATCCACTTGAAGACTGTTCTTTACTCTTGAATGAAGTTTTGTTCTATTTACCCAATTGACATTCTCTACACATGCTATTAGGTTTCACAAGTTTTGGAAGATCTATGAGTAGAACTTATCTTAACAATGTTATCAAAATTCACATGACACATTCTCCTATGCCATAACCAACTTTGACCAATTTGAGCGATCAAGAAACTCTTACTAGAACTACTTAAATGAAATATGTTACCTCTAGTCTAAGTACCAGATGCAATTTTAGTTCCGGAGCTTTCCAAGATTCTACATTTTCCATCCTTGAATCAGAGATTATAACCCTTGTCAACCAACTATCCAACACTGAGAAGATTATGCTTCAATCCTTCCACATATAGAACATCATTAGTGTTATTCTTACAATCAAAAGAGATGGATTCTCTGCCATAGATTCTACCAGCTAAGTTGTCTCCAAACTTCACAAATCCACCTTCATATTTTTCAAAGCTTACAAACTTACTTTTATAACCAGTCATATGATGAGAACATCCACTATCAATCATCTATTCATCTTTTTCAACAACTTGAGCAGCCAAGGCAGTTTCCACATTTGCATAGCTAGCAGATTCAGCAGACACCGGATCTTCTTCTTTGATAGCAATGAACACCCAATCACTTTTAGTGGAATCTCCATGATCAGATTCATCATCTGTGACTCCTTCTCCAGCTTCTTCGACATAGTAACATTTCTTTTGACTTTTATATCTATTAGGGTTTGACTTTGAAACCCTCTTCGGACACCTTGAGGCGAAATGACCAATCTTATTACATGGAAACCATTTGAATGGCAACTTCCCTTCATACTTACCAGATCCTCTTGGCACTCTTTTGGCAATAAGAGCTTCAAGTTCTATAGCCTCAATTTCATCATCTTCAAGATCCTTCCTTGCTTTCTCAAATCTGTTTGATCTTATTGAAGAGCTTTCACCCAGATCAAACCTTTGCTTTCCATGAATACTAGCTCTAAATGTAGATTCAGACTTAGGAAGAGAATTACCAAG
This sequence comes from Cunninghamia lanceolata, assembly GCA_027924645.1. Taxonomy (NCBI): domain Eukaryota; kingdom Viridiplantae; phylum Streptophyta; class Pinopsida; order Cupressales; family Cupressaceae; genus Cunninghamia; species Cunninghamia lanceolata. The sequence goes on from BSBN01000524.1 coordinate 5,682,143, forward strand.
CTCACTCATTTCAAATACTGAAAGCTTACCAACCAATTGATCCCTTGTAACAGTTGTCACAGTCCTGATCTCTTCAATGACAGCAACTTTATGCTTGTATGTCAGAGGTAAGGATTTGAACACTTTGGCAACAATCTCTGATTCTTCCAATACTCCACCAGCACTCCTAATACTAGTCACAAGTTCATTCACCTTCTACATGTATGAAGTAATGTTTTCATCTTCACTCATCATTAACCTTTCATATTTACCCTTCAGGCTCTACAACTTGGCACATTTGACATATTTATCACATTCATATAGTGTTTCCAACTTTTTCTAGATTTCATGAGCAGTTCTTAATTCTAGGACATTTGTAAACTTTGTATCAGTCAAGGCACTCAACAAGGCTTCTTTGGCTCAAATGTTGTGTTCAGCATCCCTAAGTTCATCTAGAGTTGTAGGGCCATTCTTTAGAATTTTATACTCATGCTTAGTTATCAACCAAAAGGCATCACCCATACATTGCAAGTGACACTCCATGCGTACCTTCCAAAGAGAGTAATTGGTTCCATCAAATTTTGGACTTTCCTTCTTGTAAGTCGACATCTTGGATCTCCTCAAGTGGTCAAGCTTCTTCTAGAGGAACTGGCTCTAATACCAATTGTTGGAATTAGGCCAGAAAACTGAGATGGGGGGTGTATCAGTCATCCCACAAAATTAACCTTTTCTTATTTTTAATCTTCTTCCACAATTTACAAATAGATTAATGATGTAAACATTAAAGTACGAAACAATAACACATGAGCAGACACACAATTAACACACTTGACACCAAGATTTTTAACGTGGAAACCTGGTTAAGGGAAAACCATGGTGACGGTTAACCCATAAGATTCATACCTTGTTAAAAGTACTTAAAAATGGGAAGGCACTTGCCTTCAGGCGTACTGCCCAGAGGTCACTGCCTATAGAAATTTATGTTTAATACAGAAAGAATTAACTAAGAAATAACATCTTCTTCATGCCTGGTTTAGTCTCATTGAATACTCACAAAACTTCTGCTCTACCCCCAAACACTTCTTCACTAACTCTTCATCCTTTACTACTCTTGTTCTTTTGCTCCTCTTCTCTACTCTGCATCTGATCCTTTCTTAGGATTTGATTATTTTTGCAAAAGGATGATTTTCCTCTACTCAACTACATGCCTTTATATGCTTCATCAACCTTGGAATAAACATCAAGGTCGGCACTACAAACATTTGACTTAATGTGAATCACTAAGCTATCGGCTAAACATAATTGGGACTCAAATCTTCCTTGATCAACATGCCATGCTCCACAGAATTGCTCATAGATCATCCACAACATGCTTGAATCATTTGATTGGCCAAGATTGGAAAAAAAAGCAACACTAAAGAAGAAATCTTCAACAATGAGCTCGATCTTCAATGGAGACCTCCAACATAGCAGTCACACAATCTGGAGACCTCCACAAGCACATTGAATTCAACAATAACATCCACACCAATCCAAATCATCAGAATCACTTGTATCTTTATCTGGAACCTCAAGAACACTGTTTGCCATGACTGTCACACTAGAAAGATTGCTTGCGGACCTCCAAACAATGAACCACTTGAGCTGATGATGTACACTGACTTCCCAAACATGCCTCTAGATCCGTAGATCATAATATTTCAATACGGAGCAATCCAGACCAATTTACTGTCACTCTATCTCTTCTGAACACTGCAAAACCTAGTTCTACTCAGATGACAATAGCTTCTTCAAATCTTCATGCAGACCTCTCAAATCGTAACTAGAGCTTCTTCAGACAGTCCTCTACACAGCCATATGGTCTGCATACATTGATCTTCATTAATTTTTTCAATATTCTCAACATTCCAGTCTTCTAAACAGGCAACAAAATAGGATACAATTGACACCAATGGCAACAAGGATATGTTGACATCAATGACAACATCGATTAGGCACATATTTACAATAACTATATCTTTTGAAAATTGTCCACATTGGATGCCTAAGTGTGAAAATTAGCTGAAGGAACATTAGTGTAAAATGCGAGGTGTACAATCTAGACCAATTATCTGCCTCCCCAACTATAACAATATCTTTATTTCGCAACTTTTGAATGGCCAAAGAATCTAGTGTGAACTCAACACTCTTCTCTATTCCACTATGTGTGATCTAATAGATAGAAAGATGATTGGTTGACAATGAAGGAACATAAAGGACATCATGGAAGAATCCTTCACCTATTTCAATAGACCCTCCCATAAAGATGCATATATGTGTTATTACCCATCAAGATATGTGTTGATGAACAAGAATCAAATGAAGAGAACATGCTCTATGATGAAGCCATATGATATGAAGCTCTAGAATAAAGGCTCCAACTCCTTGAATTAGAATTTACAACTGTGCTATAAGTGCATTGCCCTTATGTTTCTCTAATAGTTATAAGAAGATGACAAACCTCCTGACATAGTTGAAGGAAATTTAATTTGGTTCTTCATTAGAAGATGCTTTAACTCACTAATATATTTTGAATAAAAATGGCATTCCTCATGCCCTAGTTTCCTACAATATGCATACATTTGGGCTTTTCCTTAGATGGTTCTTCTTTGGAAGAGGAATATTTATGTTCTGTGGATGTGGATTATTGTTGTCTAGTCTTCTTAGGCTTGTTATATTTATTCTGTTTGCCACTAGAAGCATTCTTATCTTCTAAAAGAAAATCTTGTGGTTTTGAAGTCTTCGAGGTGCTCATTTGAATAAGTTTATCTTGTTTCCTAGTGAGTGATAGAAAAGTCCTCAAAAGTATAAATTTTAAACTCACCCCCAAAGCACTCTTTGTAGCATAGAAGGTATACATAAAAAATGAAAAGTTAAGTCCTATCTTAGAAGGAACACTTAGTATCACTAGTGTATCTAATTTTTCAATTTTATAATCCTTCAAGTGTGCTCTTAGTGACTTGAACTTGGTGATGAAGTCATGTACATTGTCAAATTTGCATGGATTGAGAATTATTAGTTCATTTTCCAGCGAATTTCCTTGGACTTTATCTATTTTCCCAAACAAGTTTAATATTGTAGTCCACATAGCCATAGGTGTAGCAAGGTGCTCAATGTGAAATAGCTCAAGAGAGATAGACAAAGACAAATATCTAATAGATTCTTTACAACTATTCAAACACTTAGTCTTTGCATGCTCATCTTTTGGTTTACCATCAAGCCCATGAACTATCCTATATAACCTCTTAACACTTATAAATTTGTTCATTTCAAATTTCCATGTAGAAGAGTTGCAAGATGTTAGAGGTGGAATGAAAGCACTCTCTATAATAAAGCAAGAAAGATAGAACATAAATCAAGAGAAATGGAAGCACAGTTACAAGAAGATTCCCAAAAATTACTCATATAATGATCCCCCTAGCACAATATGATCTAAGAACTTTATATTTAGTGCAAGTACAATTACCACAAATAAATATCGCCAAGTGGACTTGATCTTAATGCCTTACAAATATCAAAAAGAGACTCAAAACTAAAAATACAAATTCAGAGTAGAATCAAGATAAACCAATAGAACACTACATAGTGCTCAAAAAACTATGTAATTTTAAAAAGATTGCACCCAAAAATGATCTCGTATGAGCCCAAACAAGGCCCTGTAAGGTCCCAAAATAGGAATTGTGTAGAAAAACCTATGAGAGTTTGTAATTTCTATAAAAACTATGTATCAAAATTAAAAAATACCTACACCACCATGAAGTATGTGGAAAAACATCCTAAATAAAAAAATTTCCATTGAAAAAGGCTTATATATATGTATCTAATTTATAATCCTTCATGTGTTCTCTTAGTGAGTTGAACTTGGTGATGAAGTTATGTACATTGTCAAATTTGCATGGATTGAGAATTATTAGTTCATTTTCCAACAAATTTCCTTGGCCTTTATCTATTTTTCCAAACAAGTTTGATATTGTAGTCCACATAGACAAAGGTGTAGCAAGGTGCTCATTGTGAAATAGCTCAAGAGAGATAGATAGAGACAAATATCTAATAGATTCTTCACAACTATTCAACCACTTATTCTTTGCATGCTCATCTTTTGGTTCACCATCAAGCCCATGAACTATCCTATATAACCTCTTAACACTTATAAATTTGTTCATTTCAAATTTCCATGTAGAAGAGTTGTAGGTTGTTAGAGGTGGAATGAAAGCACTCTCTATAATAAAGAAAGAAAGATAGAACACAAATCAAGAGAAATGGAAGCACAGTTACAAGAAGATTTCCAAAAATTACTCAATTAATGATCCCCCTAGCACAATATGATCTAAGAACTTTATATTTAGTGCAAGTACAATTACCACAAATAAATATCACCAAGTGGACTTGATCTTAATGCCTTACAAATATCAAAAAGAGACTCAAAACTAAAAATACAAATTCAGAGTAGAATCAAGATAAACCAATAGAACACTACATAGTGCTCAAAAAACTATGTAATTTTAAAAAGATTGCACCCAAAAATGATCTCGTATGAGCCCAAACAAGGCCCTATAAGGTCCCAAAATAGGAATTGTGTAGAAAAACCTATGAGAGTTTGTAATTTCTATAAAAACTATGTATCAAAATTAAAAAATACCTACACCACCATGAAGTATGTGGAAAAACATCCTAAATAAAAAAAATTTGCATTGAAAGAGGCTTATATATATGTGCAAGATATGATGCTCTAAAAGTCAAGTTCAAAAAGAAAAACTCTAATGGTGTACCCTCTTCAACAAGCCAACTCTAGCAATGTTGCTAAATTTAGAAATCTAGCCAAATATAATAGGATATTCTAACTTTAGCAATTCTACCAAAAATTGTACTAAATTTAGAAAATAACAAGGTAAATTTAGTGAAGCCTCTAAAATAGTGGAATTTTGCCAAGTTTAGCCAGATTGCCAAATATAGATACAACCAAATAGTAGAGGGCCACTAAAATTTTTTGTGAATCACAAAATATATACCAGGTTAGAGGAAGGGTTTTGTGTTATTAGGGCTTATGAACCATGAGGGCCCACCCCACAAATGGGTTTGTAGACTACAAGGGGTTAATAGATTATTAAGTTGTGGCCTATGGAAAAGGCCATGGGCCTTGGTAGGTCTCTAAAGTTAAAATTATTTATTATTATTTTTAATTTTGAAAAAAGCTATAAAATAGAATTACATTTTTTAACCTCCATTTGGCCAGCACCTCTGTAGGGAATCTTGCAAAGAATTTTTTTGTATAATTTTCTATAGTAATATTTGTACAATGAAGGATGACAAATTTTTTCCTTAGGGGCTGTTGGGTTCCAAAATAGCTTATCCTAATCCCTAGAACATTACTCAACCTCCAAAGCTAGGGATGTCATCAAGGAGGTGCTCGAAAGGGTTCACTAATAAGATAAGGATGATTAAGGGCCAATGATAGGAGTGGGTATTCTCCTCTTCACTTTTGACTCAGATTAAGTAAAGGAGGGTGTTCTTAGAGGTATCCCTCAACATGGATTAACAATGATACAAAATATGTTCATTAAAGACAGGGCAACATTACCCAAACTATAGTTTTGAAACCAAAGTTGTCACTGCAACATAATTGACCTAATGCACAATAAGACCTCTTTTGAGGTAATGAATATGCGATCTTGGATAAGGGCAATATGTTAGTTTGTGTTTAATTATTGATATTTGTTCATTTTAAAATGTGTTGGATTGGTGTCTATCCAGAGGGTAACCAAGTCTAGTTTATCAAAGGAAAATAATAGAGAAAAAACAAAGGAGACTTTCCCTAATAGCATAAAATGCTTATCATATATCAACATAAATATACATACTTAATAATCTATAACTTCACCATACACATCCATATGTAATTCAAAAGAGACCATCACCAACCTGGTAATGCTTTAGAATGTTGTCACATTTATCAATTTTGAAATTACATCCATACCCTGAAATAGGGCAAGAGGAAACCATAGTGATGACTTGTGTATTTTCTTGAAACTGCATGTTTTAGTCATGGAGACATATAATATCTAGAGTTTGCTAAAAAATTTGATCTCCCATCTACTTTATCACCCGCTTGAAGAACTAGAATTGTAATCCCTTAGCTTGGAAGAATTTTCTTTTTCTACACCTAAAGTTGTGTGGAAGTAAAAATGAATAATCCCCCTTCTATCTTCTTCTTTCAAGTATATATATCCTTTTTCCTTCACAAATCTTGGGTAGGAAAACCCTAGGGCACCCACCCACCGCCATTAAACTTACCTACCTCCCCAGCTACCTGTACTACAACATTATTTACGCATTCATGGCATCCTAGAAGTAGTCGGCCTTTGAACTGAGAAAGCCCATGAAAACCCTGTGTTTTTAGCCTTTACAACACTTTAAAATCCCTTTAAAATTTAACTTTCAACACCTTTTACTCTAGCAAACTTTTCAATAGGTTCACACCTTGGCGAACATGTCAAGTTGCCGAAAATCCACTTTACTTTCCTTTGCTTTTCTAACTTCTTGGTTCATTATCCCTTTTTCGACAATTCATAACTTTTTAGAACTCACAAACTATGCAAGCCTCATTATCTTTGTTCCCTTCTTCACTCTTCCCTATTCACCACTTGTTCATTGCAAAGTATTTTTTCTCTACATTTTATTTTGAGTTAGGGCAGATCAACATTAGTTTGGTATCAACATCACTAATATTTTGATCACAAATAGGTGGGAGCATTTTGGCCCTTATCGGGTTTGAAATAAATCTATGATTGGCCTGACGCTTTCAAAGAAAGGAGCCCAAGGGAAGGAAACACATGGAGGCTTCTTGTACATCCAAACATATTTCATCTATGCCAAGATGCCATGTATCACAAATTTTGCCTAGTAGTGGGCTCTAGTCTAGTAAAGGGGAGCCTAAGAAGGAAATAAAGAAAAGAGCCTATGCTACTGCCACTTGTCATGTCCACGCTTCCTCATGATAAAACATTTTGATTATCTATTGAAAACAATATCAATAAAAAATATTAAATAACTTTTTGTTTTTTAATGCTTTCATCTTTGTAAACTTGTTTTTAAGCTTTCTTTAAAGATAAAAGAGCTTTCTCAAAGCTTGTAACTGCTTTGGCTCCCACAGAAGAGAGATGGCGTAACATGCCCACGTTCGATTCAAGATTGATTGATTAAAGTAAACTGAAGCAATAAATGATGCGGGTAGATAATGCACTTATCAAGAGCAATTACATAAATTTTATTGTGTGGATTACAGGTTAGCAGTTACTTGGTAGAAATTTACTATTGCAGCTTCCTCAATCCCTTAGTTTAAAAGAGAACTATAACTAGTATGTTTATATTTATAAAAATATATCTATAGTATATCAGAGATATCTTCTCAAGCTTTTTTGTTTTTGATAGCTTGTTTTATTTCCTCCACCTTCTTTCAATTTCTTTTTGGGTTTTGGATTTTATCTTCCATATTTTTTTCGTTTTCCATGGTTTTTGTGATTTTCTGTCAATTTCTTTTTTGATTCTATAATTCTTTTGATTTCTCTACCCTTTTTTCCTTTAACATTGTTTTTATTTTTTATTTATTCCAATTTCTTTTTTTTTGTGTGGAAAAGGAGTGCTCTCATCTCCACCCTGATGTGATTGTAGAATGTCTCTGAACATAAATATTGGAACATCAAAATAAAAACCTTACTATTGTCCCAAGATGAGCTCATAGAGCTAAATAATGAGGCAGATGGCTTTCTAAATAGGACAGTATTAGTAACTTAACAAGTTCTACCCATGTGAAATCTAAGTGCAAAATGGACCTTTGATGTTCATAATGTTGGAAATGAAGCCCAACCGTCACTAACCTTTTGTCTTCCTCTTCCCATGTCTCTTCATTTGCCTGAAGAGTTGATATATTCCCTTCTTATTCTCTTTCTGATAGAGATGAAGACTGATGTATTTGGGTTGATTAATGAAATAGTGTGTCCTATTTTCCTTGCTCAATGTAGCCATTTTGATAGTGAACCATGTTAAATTTGTGTCTATTTTTATCTGTGTGTGTTTGATTATTTATCTATTTTAGTTTTTCATTTAGCTGCATTTTATCTTCAACAATTGGTATCAGAGCCTTGGTGCTCGATCATTTGGCATGAGAGGTTTGAGTTTGAGTGGGAGCAATGCTGACGGATGAAGGAAGTCGTAGGAAATCACAAGGGAGGCTAAAATCCAGCGAAAGAGATGCTGGTTGCTGGTATTATGGCAAGCAAGGCCACATCAAGAAGAATTGTTGGTTTTTTAAGAAGGCTGAAAATTAGCCAAAAGAAGATGAAGCGAATCTGGTACATGAAGAGGATACTGATGCAACAATTGGTTTTATTATTTTAGCCTTGTAAGAAACATCACCAAATATTTGGGTGCTCGCTTTGGGAGCATCGCTTCATGCCACTCTGTGCAAGGAGTACTTCATTGATCTGCAAAGCGGTGACTTTGGTAAGGTTCTTCTTGGCAATAATGAATCTTGTGATGTTATTGGCAAAGGGGATGTTTTATTAAAATTAAAAAATGGAAATAGTTGGCTGTTGTAAAATGTTAGATATGTCCCTCAGCTCAAATAAAATTTTATTTTAGCTGGACAATTGTTTTCACAAGGATGTAAAGTCAATTTTGAATTGAATAGTTGGAAAGTCACAAAAGGGGCCTTGGTAATTGCTTGAGGTAGAAAAGTAGGCACCTTGTATGTCGTAGAGAGTCTTGTTTCATGTGAAATGGATAGGTTAGATGATGTAGTTGATTTCGTCATTAATGAATTTCTTAACCTATTGGAATTTGATCAAATATTTGCATAATAAAGTGCAAGAGCTTCTGCAGAAAATACATAAATTAAAAAGACAGAAGCTATGGAGGTTACTGTTACATGGGATCCTTACGAAAATGTTAAATCTTGTGAAGAAAGTTGTGACAGCCTGCAAAAATCTGGAAGGAAGCCCAAGCACAAGAGAGAGAAGGATATTTATTCTTGGAAGCAACATCATTAGCTCAAGAAGTTGAAGAGTCTTGGAGGCAAACAGTCACCCATGGGTCTTATCTACTTATAGTCTGCAAATCTACTTCAGAACATTCCTAGTTTCATGCTATCTCTGAGCCATGATATTGGCCAAGATGCAGGGCAGAAAAAGAGTCCAAAAAATATATTTATGATGTTGCCTATACCTCAGATTTCGGTTGATTTTCATCTTCTAGATTCCTTGAAGAAGTGGAAGCCTCTTTCATATATATACATTAAGTGCAATGTATATTTGACTCTGAGAAAGCGTGTTCTGGATGGGGAAATTGATGATGATGAAGATGCTGAAGAAGCATCCCAGTGCAAATATTTGAGAAACCCCAAGAAACACATGCAAAATGGTGAATATGATAGGGAAGAAAGCGAAACACTTCAGTGTAAAAACTCAAGGATACCTAACAAGGGTATGCACGAAAGTTAATATGATGAAGAAGACGAGGAAGATGGAGCACATTATTATAAAAGGAAATAGAAAAAGTTAAGATTTGCAAGGGAAGCAGAAGACTTGTATGAATATGAAGAGGAAGTTGCAACATATGATGGAGATTCTGATAATTTAGATGTTGAGAAGGGATGAATTGAGGATGTCATTAGTCTTGGAGGCAACATAGATAAGGAGACGATGGGCTGAGAGTCTTTTGTCTAGTTGTCATGGAATTATATAGAGTTTTTAGTTCAATATCCCAGTTTATCAAAAGAAGTGGGACAATATTATCTATGCCATTTTCTTGATGGTGGAGCTAGAAGCAGAGCACAAGACTTTCCTTTAAGAGGTCCTGTTGCAATTTTTAGAGCATTATATCATAGGTTTCTATGTGATGCTGATGTTGGCCTAATCGTAGAAGGTGCATTTCTAGATGCGTTAGGCGCATCAAATGAATGGTGTTATGTGGGAAGGTTGGATGTTTTTGGTGGTAGTCGAGGTTCTTCAGTGAGGGTATGTGCCAGCTTGGCAGCTCTGGAAAGAGGTAGATAGATTCATACCCACAATTCACCCGCGAAGACACTAGAGAAACTTGCACAGAAGAATAGTAATAAGGTAGCTGAGATGGTTGTGTTAAAGGAGATGCCAAATTCATTGGCCATTCCATTGGATCATGGTAAAGGAGGGGGCAAGGGTGGAAGGGATCTTCTATAGGTTTTGCAGGATCTTGATGATCAATTTCTTAAGGCTTCTAAGAGTGGCTAGGAAGTGTCTAAGATGTTGGAGGCCAATCGCTTGCATTATCACTCCAATTTTACAGATAACAAAGGTATGATTGATCTAGATCGAGTAAAGCGTGCAATAACATGGAATAGGTCATTTAAATTTCCTTCCTTAAAAGATGGGAATGGTAATATGAAGGAAGAGGAGAAGGAGACCCTTGCTTTTGTATTGGACAAATTGTTGGCATGGGAAAAAAAACTTTATGATGAAGTGAAGGCAGGAGAGCTTATGAAAATTGAGTATCAAAAAAAGATTGCATTGTTGAATAAGCAGAAAAAGAGAGGGAGAAATTTAGGAGGACTAGAGAAAACCGAAGCTACAGTAAACTATCTTCATACAAGGTATATGGTTGACTTTCAAGCTATGGATTCGACTTCTTCAGAAATACAGAGGCTTTGTGATGAACAACTATACAAAAGTTAGGATGGTGAAAATGTGGAAAAGCATGCATGATAGTCATTGTTAGTAGCAACAAATTGCTTTTGATTTGAGGTCCATTGATATTTCAAATGCTCCATAGGAAACCACTAAGTAGCACCATAAGAGAACAGTGCAGCTGCATAATGTTATCAATTTGGCTGAGCTAGTTTGAATTCTTAGCTAGATGGGTCAGCCAATGGAGTGGTTACTTGGTACTATAGTTAAGTAACAATGAGTTTCAAGGAAAGTGAGGACAACAATGCGATTTGGACTTCAAGTGGGAGATTGTTGGAAATGAAGCCCAACCATCACTACCCTTTCATCTTCCTCTTCCCATGTCTCTTCACTTGCCTGAAGAGTTGATATATTCCCTTCTTATTCTCTTTCTGGTAGAGATGAAGACTGTTGTATTTGGGTTGATTAATGAAATAGTGTGTCCTACTTTCCTTGGTGGATGTAGCCATTTTGATGGTGAACCACGTTAAATTCGTGTCCCTATTTTTATTTGTGTGTTTGATTCTTTATCTATTTTAGTTTTTTGTTTAGCTACATTTTATCTTCAACACATAATACCTAGATTCTTATAAATCAGTGCTTGTCAATCTAGATTGATTAGAAACTAGGCGAAAACAATGAGCCGAATGTCTAAAGCCAAAGAAATTGTAGTCTAACCTGACCAAACGCAGCTTTGGGGAAAATATCCTTCAACCTTCCTTGTGTTGCGCTATCAACAATGGAAGAGCCACCAGATGTGATAATTCTGAGGGAGGACGTATCATATCTAGAAATGATGGAAGACGCTTTTATTAATTCTGAGATAATGGGACGCACAAGTGGAGCAACGGTGATCCTAAACATTTGTATATTCTCCACTAGATCGCCAGTTTCACTGAACTTGCGCACAACAAGAATAGCAATGCCAGCTCTAAGTGCACAAAGAAATATATTATTTAGGGCATAAATATGAAAAAGAGGCAATCGACAGAGAGTAACATCACCATTATGCAAGTAATAGTTAGGATTCTCCCCATCCATCTGCTGAGTGACACTAAAAACCAGATTCTTATGTGTTATCATCACTCCCTTGGGAACCTCTGTGGTTCTCAAAGAGTAGAGCAGAGCGACCACATCATCTCCACTACACTGCAAACTCTCCGCTTTCTCATAAGTTTTGCTTAGAACAAAAAAATGCAGACATCTCGACAGCGGACTGTCGATGGTGATAATGACTAATTTCTCATCTCTCAGCTTATTAATAAAAGCTATTAGATATTTGCAGTCTGACCTGACCAAATGTAGCTTTGGGGAAAAGATCCTTCAACCTTCCTTGTGTTGCACTGTCAACAATGGAAGAGCCACCAGATTTGATAATTCTGAGGGAGGACGTATTGTATCTAGAAATGATGGAGGACACTTTTATTAATTCTAAGATAATGGGAGGCACGAGCAGAGTGACAGTGATCCTGAACCTCTGTATATTCGCCACTCGATTGTCAATTCTGTTGAACTTACGCACAACAAGAATAGTAGTGCCAGCTCTAAGCGCACAAAGAAATATACTATTCAGGGCATAAATATGAAAAAGAGGCAACCAGCAGAGAATAACATCGCCATTATGCAAGTAATAGTTAGGATTCCCCCATCCATCTGCTGAGGGACGCTGAAAGCCAGATTCTTATGTGTTATCATCACTCCCTTGGGAAGCCCCGTGGTTCCCGAAGAGTAGAGCAGAGTGACCACATCATCTCCACTCCACTGCAAACTCTCCACTTTCTCATGATCTTTGCTTAGAACAAAAAAATGTAGACATCCCGACGACAAACTATCGATGGTGATAATGACTAATTTCTCATCTCTCAGCTTATCACCAGTCATATGATGAGAAAATCCACTATCAATCACCCATTCATCTTCTTCAACAACCTGAGCAACCAAGGCACTTTCCACATTTACACAGCTAGCAGATTTAGTAGACACCATATCTTCTTCTTTGATAGCACTGAACACCTAATCACTTTCGGTGGAATCTCCATGATCAGATTCACATCTGTGACTCCTTCTCCAGCTTCTTGGACATAGTAACATTTCTTTTGACCTTTATATCTATTATGGTTTGACTTTGAAACCCTCTTAGGATACCTTGAAGCAAAATGACCAATCTTGTTACAAACAAAACATTTGAATGGAAACTTCCCTTCATACTTACTAGATCCTCTTGGCACTCTTTTGGAAATAAGAGCTTCAAGTTCTGTAGCCTCAATTTCATCATCTTCAAGATCCTTCCTTGCTTTCTCAAATCTTTTTTATCTTCTTGAAGAGCTTTCAACCAGATGATACCTTTGCTTTCCATGGATATTGGTTCTAAATGCAGATTCAGACTTAGGAAGAGAATTACCAAGCTCACTCATTTCAAATGCTGAAAGTTTACCAACCAACTGATCCCTTGTAACAATTGTCATAGTCCTGATCTCTTCAATGGTGGCAACTTTATGCTTGTATGCCGGAGGTAAGGATCTAAGCACTTTGGCAACAATCTTTGATTCTTCCAATACTCCACCAGCACTACTGATACTAGTCATAAGTTCATTCACCTTCTGCATGTAGGAAGTAATGTTTTCATCTTCACTCATCATTAACCTTTCATATTTACCCTTTAGGTTCTGCAACTTGGCACATTTGACATATTTATCACCTTCATATAGTGTTTCCAAATTTTTTCAGATTTCATGAGCAGTTTTCAATTCTAGGACATTTGTCAACTCTATATCATTCAGGGCACTCAACAAGGCTTCTTTGGCTTGAATGTTGTGTTCAACATCCCTATGTTCATCTAGAGTTGTAGGGCCATTCTTTGGAATTTTATACTCATCCTTAGTTATCAATCAAAAGGCATCACCCATACATTGCAAGTGACACTCCATGCGTACCTTCCAAAGAGAGTAATTGGTTCCATCAAATATTGGACTTTCCTTCTTTTAAGTTGACATCTTGGATCTCCTCAAGCGGTCAAGCTTCTTCTAGAGGAATTAGCTCTGATACCAATTGTTTGAATTAGGCCAGACAATTGAGAGGGGGGGTGAATCAGTTGTCCCACAAAATCAACCTTTTTCTTCTTTTTAATCTTCTTCCACAACTTACAAATAGATTAATGATGTAAACATTAAAGTATGAAACAATAACACATGAGTAGACACGCAATTGACACCAAGATTTTTAACATGGAAACCCGGTTAAGGGAAAACCGTGGTGGGGGTTAACCCACAAGATTTGTACCCTATTAAAAGTACTTAAAAATGGGAAGGCACTTGCCTTCGGGTGCACTGCCTAGAGCTCACTACTCAAAGAGGCTCATTGCCTACAAAAATTTATGTTTAATACAGAAAGAATTAATTGAGAAATAGCATCTTCTTCATGCTTGGTTCAGTCTCATTGAGTACTCACAAAACTTCTGCTCTGCCGCCAAACACTTCTACTCTGCCTCTAATCCTTTCTTAGGATTTGATTATTTTCGCAAAAGGATGATTTTCCGCTACTCAACTACATAGCTTTATATGCTTCATCAACCTTGGAATAAACATCAAGGTTGGCACTACAAACATCTGACTTAATGTGAATCACTAAGCTGTCAGTGAAACATAATTGGGACTACAATCTTCATCGATCAACACACCACACTCCATAGAATTGTTCATAGATCATCTGCAACATGCTTGAATCATCTGGTCAGCCAAGACTAGGAAAAAAGCAACACTAAAGAAGAAATATTCAAAAACAAGCTCGATCTTCAATATAGACCTCAAACACAATAGTCACACTATCCAGAGACCTCTACAAGCACATTGAATTCAACAATAACATCCGCACCAATCCAAATCATTAGAATCACTTGCATCTTCATCCAGAACCTCAAGAACACTGTCTGCCATGACTGTCACACTAGAAAGATTTCTTGTGGACCTCCAAACCACAAACCACTTGAGCTGATGATGCACACTGACTTCCCAAACATGCCTCTAGATCCACAAATCATAATATTTCAATGCATAGCAATCGAGAACAATTTACTATCACTCTGTCTCTTCTGAACACTGCAAAACCTAGTTCTACTCAGATGACCATAGCTTCTTCAAATCCTCATGTGGACCTCTCAAATCTTAACTGGAGCTTCTTCAAACAGTCCTCTACACAGCCATATGATTTGCATACATTGATCTTCATTAATTTTCTCAATATTCTCAACATTTTAGTCTTCTAAATAGGCAACAAAATAGGATACAGTTGACACCAATGGCAACAAGGATATGTTGACATCAATGACAACACTGATTAGGCACATATTTGCAACAACTCTATCTTTGAAAACTATCCACATTAGATGCCTAAGTGTGAACATTAGCTGAAGGAACATTATTGTAAAATGAGAGGTGTACAATTTAGACCAATTATCTGCCTCCCCAACTATAACAATATCTTTATTGTACAACTTTTGAATGGCCAAAGAATCTAGTGTGAACTCAACACTCTTCTCTATCCCACTATGTGTGATCTAATAGATAGAAAGAGGATTGGTTAACAATGAAGGAACATAAAGGACATCATGGAATAATCCTTCACCTATTTCAATAGACCCTCCCATAAAGATGCATATATGTGTTATTACCCATCAAGATATGTGGTGATGAACAAGAATCAAATGAAGAGAACATGCTCTATGATGAAGCCATATGATATGAAGCTCTAGAATAAAGGTTCCATCTCCTTGAATTAGAATTTACAACTTTGATATAAGTGCATTGCCCTTATGTTTCTCTAATAGTGTATAAGAAGATGACGAACCTCCTGACATAGTTGAAGGAAATTTAATTTGGTTCTTCATTAGAAGATGCTTTAACTCACTAATATATTTTGAATAAAAATGGCATTCCTCATGCCCTAGTTTCTAGCAATATGCACACATTTGGGCTTCTCCTTCTTAGATGGTTCTTCTTTGGAAGAGGAATTTTTATGTTCTATGGATGTAGATTATTGTTGTCTAGTCTTCTTGGGCTTGTTATATTTCTTCTATTTTCCATTAGAAGCATTCTTATCTTCTAAAAGCAAAGCTTGTGGTTTTGAAGTCTTCAAGGTGCTCATTTGAATAAGTTTATCTTGTTTCCTAGTGAGTGATAGAAAAGTCCTCAAAAGTATAAATTTTAAACTCACCCCCAGAGCACTCTTTGTAGCATAGAAGGTAGACATAAAAAATGAAAAGTTAAGTCCTCTCTTAGAAGGAACACTTAGTATCACTAGTGTATCTAATTTATAATCCTTCATGTGTTCTCTTAGTGAGTTGAACTTGGTGATGAAGTTATGTACATTGTCAAATTTGCATGGATTGAGAATTATTAGTTCATTTTCCAACAAATTTCCTTGGCCTTTATCTATTTTTCCAAACAAGTTTGATATTGTAGTCCACATAGACAAAGGTGTAGCAAGGTGCTCATTGTGAAATAGCTCAAGAGACATAGATAGAGACAAATATCTAATAGATTCTTCACAACTATTCAACCACTTATTCTTTGCATGCTCATCTTTTGGTTCACTATCAAGCCCATGAACTATCCTATATAACCTCTTAACACTTATAAATTTGTTCATTTCAAATTTCCATGTAGAAGAGTTGTAGGTTGTTAGAGGTGGAATGAAAGCACTCTCTATAATAAAGAAAGAAAGATAGAACACAAATCAAGAGAAATGGAAGCACAGTTACAAGAAGATTCCCAAAAATTACTCAATTAATGATCCCCCTAGCACAATATGATCTAAGAACTTTATATTTAGTGCAAGTACAATTACCACAAATAAATATCGCCAAGTGGACTTGATCTTAATGCCTTACAAATATCAAAAAGAGACTCAAAACTAAAAATACAAATTCAGAGTAGAATCAAGATAAACCAATAGAACACTACATAGTGCTCAAAAAACTATGTAATTTTAAAAAGATTGCACCCAAAAATGATCTCGTATGAGCCCAAACAAGGCCCTGTAAGGTCCCAAAATAGGAATTGTGTAGAAAAACCTATGAGAGTTTGTAATTTCTATAAAAACTATGTATCAAAATTAAAAAATACCTACACCACCATGAAGTATGTGGAAAAACATCCTAAATAAAAAAATTTCCATTGAAAAAGGCTTATATATATTTGATGCTCTAAAAGTCAAGTTCAAAAAGAAAAACTCTAATGGTGTACCCTCTTCAACAAGCCAACTCTAGCAATGTTGTTAAATTTAGAAATCTAGCCAAATATAATAGGATTTTCTAACTTTAGCAATTCTACCAAAAATTGTACTAAATTTAGAAAATAACAAGGTAAATTTAGTGAAGCCTCTAAAATAGTGGAATTTTGCCAAGTTTAGCCAAATTGCCAAATATAGATACAACCAAATAGTAGAGGACCACTAAATTTTTTTGTGAATCATGAAATATATACCAAGTTAGAGGAAGGGTCATTATTGTGTCATTAGGGCTTATGAATCACGAGGGCCCACCCCACAAAGGGGTTTGTAGACTACAAGGTGTTGTTATATGGAGCCTAATCAGACTCGGAGGTTATATTTACCCCACTTTTATCGGCGTGGTTTCCCCCCAAATTCCTACGAGGTCAAGGGGCAGCACCCCTTGCGGGGGTTTGGGGGCAGCGCCCCCAAGACGGGGTCAAGGGGCAGCGCCCCTGGCGCGTTCCCTATCGCGATACAGGGCGGGGTCGAGGGGCAGCGCCCCCGTGGGGGCTCGGGGGCAATGCGATTTTTTATTATTTTATAATGCACCAGGAGTTAATTTTTTCATTGACCGACATAAGAAAACCCTATTTTGTGACTGACAAAAAGCTTGATAAAAAGCGGCTAAGTGTTAGGGTTTTGATATTGTATTGTAGCATTTTGCAGCGGTATTGAGTTGCAGGGATTGCTGATTGTAATCGGTTTGATTTACTAGATAATAATATTGGACTCTCTGTTTGGTGGATGTAGCCTGAGTTTGGGTGAACCATGTTAAAAATTGTCTCTCGCTATTATTATTTCTGTGTATTTCCATTTCTCTGTTTACTCTTTATTTGCATTTAATTGATATCTTCTGCCGGCTAACCCTAACAAGTGGTATCAGAGCGGGTTGTGTTCGATTATCATCTGCAGGAAAGTCTCAGGTTGAGTGGGAGCAATGGCGGACGAGGGTAAAATGAAGGTTGATAAATTCAATGGGCAGAACTATCAGTTATGGAAGATGCAGATGGAGGATTACCTCTATCAAAAGGATTTATGGAGGCCGTTGGAAGGAGTAGCCAAGAAACTGGCAACAATGTCTGATGAGGATTGGAATCTTCTTGACAGAAAGTCACTAGGAACCATTCGATTGTGCCTGGCACCGTCAGTGGCATTCAATATAACAGAAGCGAAGACGACAGATGGTCTGATGAAAGCTTTGGCAAAATTGTATGAAAAACCCTCAGCCTCAAATAAGGTATTTCTTATGAAGCAGTTGTTTAATTTGAAAATGGTTGAAGGTGGATCTGTGACAGGTCATTTAAATGAATTTAATACGATTGTCAGTCAATTGACTTCTGTAAATGTAAAATTTGATGAAGAAGTTAGAGCTCTCTTGATATTATGTTCATTGCCTGAAAGCTGGGATAGTTTGGTAATGGCGGTTAGTAACTCTATTTCTGGTTCAAATACCCTAAAATTTGATGATGTTGTTGGTGTTATTCTGAGTGAGGAAATTCGTAAGAAAAGCTCAAGTGGATCCAAATCAGGTAGTGTTTTGAGTGCAGAAAGTAGGGGCAGATCAAAGGAGAGAGGAAAAGGTTCTGGAGGTCATGGGAAGTCACGAGGAAAATCAAAGGACAAAAGATCCCAAACCAGAGGGCAGAAGGATTGCTGGTACTGTGGAAAACTAGGTCATCTGAAGAAAGATTGTTGGTCTCAGAAGAATATAGAAGGAGACAAACAAGAAGGCAATAAGGAAGCAAATGTGGTAAGCAATAAGTCTGAAGATGATGCTTTGATTCTTTCCCTAGATAATGCTGATGATTCATGGGTTTTAGATTCAGGGGCCTCATTTCATGCTACGCCCCATAGAAGTTATTTCCTTGATTATGTCCAAGGGGATTTTGGGCTAGTTTATTTGGGAGATAACGAACCCTGTCAGATTGTTGGAAAGGGAAGAATCAAGATTAAGTTGCAGAATGGGAATCATTGGCTACTACAAGAGGTAAGGCATGTTCCAAGGCTCAGTAGGAATTTAATTTCAGCGGGGCAGCTAACTGAACAAGGTTGCACTGTTACATTTACTGATAAAAATTGGAAGGTTTCAAAAGGTGCCTTAGTAGTAGCAAAAGGTGTGAAAGTAGGCACCTTATATCTTTGTACAGGTCATACTGTTCCTTCTACTTTAGCTGTTACAAAGAAAAAACAAATAGGTTCAGGAACAGTTGCTGCAGGTTTGCAGGAAGAGATTGGAAAAGTTGCTGCAGGTTTTGAGACAACACTGTGGCATAACAGACTTGGGCATATGAGTGAAAAAGGTATGAAGGTACTTCATTCTAAGAAAGTTTTACCAGGTCTGAAATGTATTAATATGGATTTCTGTGAAAGTTGTGTGTATGGAAAACAAAAGAGAGTCAGTTTTCTCAAGGATGGGAAGCAAAAGAAAAATGAAAAGTTGGAGCTTGTGCATACAGATGTATGGGGACCAGCTCAGGTATCTTCTCTCGGTGGCTCTCGGTATTATGTTACATTCATAGATGATGCAACTAGGAAGGTCTGGATTTATTTCCTTAGACAGAAATCTGATGTATTTGAAACATTTGAGAAATGGAGAAGCTTGGTTGAGAATGAGACGGGTAAAAGATTAAAATGTCTCAGATCTGATAATGGCGGTGAGTATTGCAGCAAAGAATTTGAAGATTATTGTTCCTTTAATGGAATTCGTAGGTAGAAAATGGTTCCAGGGACTCCACAGGAAAATGGAGTGGCTGAACGCATGAATAGGACAATAATGGAGCGTGCAAGGACCATGAGATTGCATGCTGGGCTGCCTTTAAACATATGGGCAGAGGCTGTCAACACTGCTGTATATTTAATTAACAGAGGTCCTTCAGTTCCTTTGGGCTGTGGTATTCCAGAGGAAGCATGGACAGGCAAGAAGGTGAGTTATTCTTTTCTGAAAACCTTCGGCTGTGAAGCATTTGCACATATAGATTCTGAACATAGAACCAAGCTGGATGCAAAATCAAAAAGGTGTACCTTTGTTGGATATGGCATTGATGAATTTGGTTATAGGCTTTGGGATTTTAAAAATCAGAAAATTGTGAGAAGCAGGGATGTTATATTCAATGAGAAGGTGTTGTACAAAGATCAGTTGCAGCAGCATGAGAAGAAAGAAAAGGATTATGTGGTGCTAGATGATACTCCAAATAGTGATGTTCCAGTGGTTCCTCATGTTCGGCAACAGCAACCAGAAATACCACAAACTCCAGTGAATGTTAGACAGTCCACAAGAATAAGTAGACCTCCTGAAAGGTTTTCTCCCTCTTTGTATTCTATTTTGTTAACAGATGCTGGTGAACCAGAAGGGTATGATGAAGCTATGCAGGTGGATACACAGGTTCAGTGGGAGCTTGCAATGAAAGAAGAAATGGACTCCTTGTTGAAAAATCAGACTTGGGAATTATGTAAGTTACCTACAGGAAAAAAGGCTTTACCAAATAAATGGGTTTACAGGCTGAAAGAGGACGATGGAGGTAAGAAAAGATTTAAGGCCAGGTTAGTTGTAAAAGGTTTGCACAGAAAAAGGGCATTGATTTTGATGAGATATTTTCTCCGGTTGTCAAGATGACTTCTATTCGTACTGTTTTAAGTATTGTGGCTGCTGAAGATTTACATTTGGAACAGCTAGATGTTAAAACTACCTTTCTCCATGGTGATTTGGAGGAGGAGATCTATATGAAACAGCCCCAAGGATTTGAGGTCAAAGGTAAGGAGAAACTAGTGTACAGATTGAAGAAGAGTTTGTATGGCCTGAAACAAGCACCTCGGCAATGGTATTTAAAATTTGACAGTTTTATGGCTGAGCAAGGCTATAGTAGGTGTAATTCTGACCATTGTGTTTATTTTAAGAGGTTAGATAATGACAGCTACATTATTTTATGTTTATATGTTGATGACATGCTTGTAGCTGGGTCTAACATGGATCACATAAAAGAGTTAAAATAGCAGTTGGCACAATCATTTGATATGAAGGATTTGGGGGCAGCAAAACAAATCCTTGGTATGAAAATTTGCAGAGATAGGCTGAACAGAAAATTGACTCTATCTCAGGCTGCTTATGTTGAAAAGGTGTTGCAGAGATTCCACATGGAGAATGCAAAAGATGTCAGCACACCTTTGCCTAGTCATTTGAAATTGACTAAGGAGATGTGTCCTAAGACACAAGAGGAGGAAGAGAAAATGTCCAAGGTACCATATGCTTCAGCTGTAGGCAGTTTAATGTATGCCATGGTATGCACGAGACCGGATATTGCACATGCTGTAGGAGTCGTTAGCAGGTATATGAGTCATCCCGGATTAGAGCATTGGAATGCAGTAAAATGGATTCTCAGGTATTTGAGAGGTACATCCAATAAACACTTATGTTTTGGGGGCTCTAATACTGATTTAGCAGGTTATGTAGACTCAGATTTGGCAGGAGATATTGATACCAGGCGGAGTACTATAGGTTATGTCTTTACTGTAGGTGGAACAACGGTAAGTTGGATTTCCAGGTTGCAAAAGGTGGTTGCTTTATCCACCACAGAGGCAGAATATGTAGCTGCAACAGAGGCAAGCAAGGAGATGATATGGCTGCAATCTTTCATGAATGAATTGGGCACACAACAGGTTAACAGTTATTTGTTTACAGACAGCCAGAGTGCCATACATCTTGCAAAGAATTCTGCCTTGCATTCAAAGACCAAACATATACAGTTGAGGTATCACTTCATTCGGTCGGTGTTGGATGATGGACAGTTACAGCTGGCAAAGATACATACAGATGACAATCCAGCAGATATGTTTACAAAGGCAGTGACAAGGGAGAAGCTGAGCTCCTCTTCAGCTTCGGTTGGTCTTCTAGACTGAACACAACAAAAATAGAACAGCAGAGTCCAGGGTGCTTATTTCCAGTGGGAGCTACAGGGTCAGTGGTGTTATGATTAGTCTCCAAGTGGGAGATGATATGGTGTGGAGTTTGATCAGTCTCCAAGTGGGAGATTGTTGTTATATGGAGCCTAATCAGACTCAGAGGTTATATTTACCCCACTTTTATTGGCGCGGTTTCCCCCCAAATTCCTATGGGGTCAAGGGGCAGCGCCCCTTGCGGGGTCCAGGGGTAGCACCCCTGGCACGTTCCCTGTCGCGATACAGGGCTGGGTCGAGGGGCAGCGCCCCCGTGGGGGCTCGGGGGCAACGCCCCCGAAACCTCACATGATTTTTTATTATTTTATAATGCACCGGGAGTTAATTTTTTCATTGACCGACATAAGAAAACCCTATTTTGTAATCGACAAAAAGCTTGATAAAAAGTGGCTAAGTGTTAGGGTTTTGATATTGTATTGTAGCATTTTGCAGCGGTATTGAGTTGCAAGGATTGCTGATTGTAATCGGTTTGATTTACTGGATAATAATATTGGACTCTCTGTTTGGTGGATGTAGCCCGAGTTTGGGTGAACCACGTTAAAAATTGTCTCTCGCTATTATTATTTCTGTGTATTTCCATTTCTTTGTTTACTCTTTATTTGCATTTAATTGATATCTTCTGCCGGCTAACCCTAACACAAGGGGTTAATAGATTATTAAGTTGTGGCCTATGGAAAAGGCCATGGGCCTTGGTAGGTCTCTAAAGTTAAAATTATTTATTATTATTTTTAATTTTGAAAAAAACTATAAAATAGAATTACATTTTTTAACCTCCATATGGCCTGCACCTCTGTAGGGAATCTTGCAAAGAATTTTTTGTATAATTTTCTATAGTAATATTTGTACAATGAAGGATGATAAAATTTTTCCTTAGGGGCTGTTGGGTTCCAAAATAGCTTATCCTAATCTCTAGAACATTACTCAACCTCCAAAGCTAGGGATGCCATCAAGGAGGTGCTCGAAAGGGTTCACCAATAAGATAAGGATGATTAAGGGCCAATGATAGGAGTGGGTATTCTCCTCTTCACTTTTGACTCAGCTTAAGTAAAGGAGGGTGTTCTTAGAGTTATCCCTCAACATGGTTTAACAACGATACAAAATATGTTCATTAAAGATGGGGCAACATTACCCAAACTATAGTTTTGAAACCAAACTTATCACTGCAACAAAATTGACCTAATGCACAATAAGACCTCTTTTGAGCTAATGAATATGCAGTCTTGGATAAGGGCAAGATGTTAGTTTGTGTTTAATTATTGAGATTTGTTCATTTTAAAATGTGTTGGATTGGTGTCTATCCAGAGGGTAACAAAGTCCAGTTTATCAAAGGAAAATAATAGAGAAAAAACAAAGGAGACTTTCCCTAATAGCATAAAATGCATTTATCATATATCAACATACATATACATACTTACTAATCTATAACTTCACCATACAAATCCATATGTAATTCAAAAGAGACCATCACCAACCTGGTAATGCTTTAGAATGTTGTCACATTTATCAATTTTGAAATTACATTCATACCCTGAAATAGGGCAAGAGGAAACCGTAGTGATGACTTGTGTATTTTCTTGAAACTGCACCTTTTAGTCATGGAGACATATAATAGACTGGAGTTTGCTAAAAAAATTGATCTCCCATCTACTTTATCACCTACCTGAAGAACTGGAATTGCAATCCCTTAGCTTGGAAGAATTTTCTTTTTCTGCACCTAAAGTTGTGTGGAAGTAAAAATGAATAATCCCCCTTCTATCTTCTTCTTTCAAGTATATATATCCTTTTTCCTTCACAAATCTTGGGCAGGAAAACCCTAGGGCACCCACCCACTACCATTAAACTTACCTACCTCCCCACCTACCTATACTACAACATTATTTACGCGTTTAAACTGAGAAAGCCCATGAAAACCTTGTGTTTTTAGCCTTTACAACAATTTAAAATCCCTTTAAAATTTGACTTTCAACACCTTTTACTATAGCAAACTTTTCAATAAGTTCACATGTTGGCGAACATGTCGACTTGCCGAAAATCCACTTTACTTTCCTTTGCTTTTCTAACTTCTTGGTTCATTATCCCTTTTTTGACAGTTTGAAACTTTTGAGAACTCACAAACTATGCAAGCCTCATTATCTGTGTTCTCTTCTTCACTCTTCCCTATTCACCACTTGTTCATTGCAAAGTATTTTTTCTCTAGCTTTTATTTCGAGTTAGGGCAGATCAACATTAGTTTGGTATCAACATCACTGATTTTTGGATAACAAATAGGTGGGAGCATTTTGGCCCTTATCGGGTTTGAAATAAATCTATGATTGGCCCGACGCTTTGAACAAGAGGAGCCCGAGGGAAGGAAACACATGGAGGCTTCTTGTACATCCAAGCCTCAAAAATTTTGACAACATATTTCATCTATGCCAAGATGCCAAGTGTGACAAATTTTTCCCAGTAGTGGGCTCGAGTCTAGTAAAGGGAAGCCTAAGAAGGAAATAAAGAAAAGAGCCTGTGCTATTGCCACTTGTCATGTCCATGCTTCCTAATGATAGAACATTTTGATTATCTATTGAAAACAATATCAATAAAAAAGATTAAATAATTTTTTGTTTTTTAATGCTTTCATCTTTGTAAACTTGTTTTTAAGCTTTCTTTAAAGATAAAAAAAGCTTTCTCAAAGCTTGTAACTGCTTTGGCTCCCACAAAAGAGAGATGGTGTAACATGCCCATGTTTGATTCAAGATTGATTAATTAAAGTAAACCGAAGCAATAAATAATGCGGGCAGATAATGCACTTATCAAGAGCAGTTGCAAAAATTTTATTATGTGGATTACAGGTTAGCAGTTACTTGGCAGAAATTTATTATTGTAGATTCCTCAATCCCTCAGTTTAAAAGAGAACTATAACTAGTATGTTTATATTTAGAAAAATATATCTATAGTGTATCAAAGATATCTTCTCAAGTTTTCTTTGTTTTCCATAGCTTTTGTGATTTTCTCCACCTTCTTTCAATTTCTTTTTTGGTTTTGGATTTTATTTTCCATGTTTTTTTTCGTTTTCCATTGTTTTTGTGATTTTCTGTCAATTTCTTTTTTGATTCCATAGTTCTTTTTATTTTCTCCACCCTTTTTTCCTTTAACATTGTTTTTCTTTTTTATTTATTCCAATTTCTTTTTTTTTTGTGTGGAAAATGAGTGCTCTCATCTCCACCCTGATGTGATTGTAGAATGTCTCTGAACATAAACATTGGAACATCAAAATAAAAACCTTACTATTGTCCCAAGATGAGCTCATAGAGCTAAATAATGAGGGAGATGGCTTTCTAAATAGGACAGTATTAGTAACTTAACAAGTTTTACCCATGTGAAATCTAAGTGCAAAATGGACCTTTGATGTTCATAATGTTGGAAATGAAGCCCAACCACCACTGCCCTTTCATCTTCCTCTTCCCATGTCTCTTCACTTGCCTGAAGAGTTGATATATTCCCTTCTTATTCTCTTTCTGGTAGAGATGAAGACTGATGTATTTAGGTTGATTAATGAAATAGTGTGTCCTGCTTTCCTTGGTGGATGTAGCTATTTTGATGGTGAACCACGTTAAATTCGTGTCTCTATTTTTATCTGTTTTAGTTTTTCATTTAGCTACATTTTATCTTCAACACATAATACCTAGATTCTTATAAATTAGTGCTTGTCAATCTAGATTGATTAGAAACTAGGCGAAAACAATGAGTCGAATGTCTAAAGCCAAAGAAATTGCAGTTTGACCTAACCAAACGCAGCTTTGGGGAAAAGATCCTTCAACCTTCCTTGTGCTGCGCCATCAACAATGGAAGAGCCACCAAATTCGATAATTACTCATCTCTCATCTCTCAGCTTTTCAACACAGGCAGCCTCAATGACGATTACATGGGCGATGCAAGATTTAAGCTGCCAGGAAATCTCCAACGGGGTGTAGAAAGGATTTGCAGTGCTTGAGATGGCACCTCTCATGGATGCTCCAAGAAGATGAATGCAAACTCAAGGCAGTTGGGCATTAGAAGCATCACAACTTTGCCTCTTTGGACTCCCACATTGCCCAAACTAGCAGCCACTTTTCGTGAAATCGTGTGAAGCTGTCCATAGGTGTATTTCTTTCCAGTGGCTGCATTGATCAGCCATGGCTTGTCTCTCACCTCCGCTAATCTCTCAAACAGGTAGTCTTGCAGAGCAAGATGTTGAGGGATGTTGTTATCTAGAAGCTTCAATTTGTACAGGTATTCTTCACTTTTATCCATCTTCTCTAATCTCTTATCTGTTTCACAAACGGATCAGATGCATACATATAACCACTATGACATAATTTAACCACTCCTCGGAAATATCACAATTGGAACCAGATTTTGGATTGGATACGACCTGCTGTTTGGATTCGATAGCCCACATATGAAATCTAACAAAGCAAGTTTACATTGGAAATAGTTAGTATGGTGGTGCAAATTCCCTAATATGTAAGGTGCAGATTCATTCAAGAGAGATTGGAGTGCATGTACACCGTCCCGTACAATATTTTTGACAGGAAATTTGCCTCACTTTAGGCAATTCTTAAAATATTGACTTGAGAAATTTTGAATTGAGAAAATAGTTACATGAAATACGGCATATAGAATGGGTACAAATCCCTTTGAATGAGTCACACACACACACACACACACACACACACACACATATATATATATTCAAAGATACCACATATATACATATATACATATACATACATATAGATATGTATGTATATACATACGTATCTATAGATATATATGTATATGTATATATTTACATATATGTACATATATGTTAAAATATCATTTATTTTTAAGATTATTGGATTAGAAATTGAATTTTTAATGAGAAATGATCAAAATATTATTTATTTCAAAGATTGTTGGATGAAAAAAATGAGTTCTTATTAGTCCATCTCCAAGGATACTATTGTTGGTGTATATAGGATAAACTTGCTTAGGTAGGTTACATTTACATCATGTGACTTATACTTTACTTGTTTTGCAAAATTGTACTACACACATGTGAGTACATTTCATTTATCCCACATTGATTGTACATTCGCACCTCTTGGTTGTGTATCCTATATATAACCATCTCATGCATTTTTTAAAGTAATCTCTCAATCTCATTTGTATATTTGCATCCTTTGATAGAATAAAATTATTATCTTATTATAGGCCTCTTTATGCTTTCATGGAAGCTCCTTGATCTTGCTTGGCTATCTCTGTTAGGTCTCAAAAATGCAGGTTGCTAATCCTAAGAGAATGCCAGGCTCTATGCTTAGATTCGCAACATTTGTGAACTAATGCGATGGAATCAACCTTTAGGGTTTGATGATTCCCTGCACTTTAGGTCCTGCTACACCTAGGCAGATGAACCTTGGGAATTAAAGCAGACTAAATGTAAATGTATTGACTAATTAAATGGGTCTACCTACAGTGGCAAATGGTGTAGGATAGATGAAATCTTGCTAACTAATTCTAATATCTGATGAATTGTATAAGAAATATCAAGGTGAATTTTATGATTGTGTAAATAAAAGGATTTTAATGATGAATTGAAATAAGACCAGTGCCTTGTTGGGTAAACAGAGTCAAATGAAGGACTAAGACTAGTGGCTTATAGTGGGTAATAATTCTAATTGTTTGGCACAATATTTTAGTTTATAACTTGTATAAACGTGCAAGGAGATGACTGGCAAACTCTTCTTAATAATCTAACTAATACAATCAGTTTTCTTGTTACTCACCAGAAGGTAATTTAATCATTTCTTGAAGGAACCAATTGAATGAAATATGCAAGATAACAGACAATATCAATTTGGAGATAGAATGACAATCCTAATTATATGATTCTTCTTAGTAATCCAAACTCATACTTCCAGGTTACTGTGACTGATCAGAAGGATTTTAATTCCTCTATGGAAACCAATTAACCTAATCACATAGATACAACAAATGTGTATTGACAAATTAATTATATACTTGATATATTAATTTGAATAACAAGGAAATACTGAAATGGAGACAACCATACAATTGAGTAACTTCAACAAACAATTGATGCTAGAATAGAACCACAGGATTAGAGAGCTTCAATTTACTTCTTCAATAATAAACTTGCAACATGGTCTTTGAGAAACATTGTAAATTATATCTATTATATTCTACTGTTGATCATTCTGTTTGCCTTGGTTTCCCTGATATATATGTGGGAAACAAAATTCAAGCTGAAATAGTATGACTATTCATGGACTTCACCTCTTCACATAAATGGATCATAATTAAGAAATAGATGAGCTTGATTAAGATCTGGATCCATTAATCTTCATAAAACACCCAAGATCATAGGTCTGGCAAGGTATTCCTCTCCATGTTACAATTTCTATCGAATATACTTCACCTGTTCTCATTGCTGAAAGCAATACATCAACAAAATTGTATTCTTGTTTGTTTTGACCCGTATATTTGCATTTTGTATGTTTTATGCATACACGGACTTTATCGAATCTATAAACCAAATTGGAATTAATTACAAATCTGACCTTGTATACTTCTAGTTGTATCCTCCTTTTGTATATCACATATAGCTATCAAAATATGCAAACATGGACTCCATCGGGTTTATAAAATAGCCTTTTGAATTACCTTCGAGTTCGGCTTTGCATCACCTTCTTGTGTATCGAATACATCTCTTTCATATACAAGTGCAGACTTCATTGGATTTATGAAATAAATTGAAACTATCTTTGGATCTGCCTTTGTATATATTCTATTGTATTGCCTCATTATATACAAGTGCATATACAATAACCTTATGTAAACCCTCTCTTTACCTTTTCTCTCACGATGATTTTACTTTCTTTGTATATCGGGTATGTATATCATAAACATACAAGCATTTAAACATACAAAGATTTTTCTATATTGAACTTCTTTTGACATCCAGCTTGTGTCCTTAACTTGTATCTTTCGCTTTGCATATCGGCTTGTATCTTGAAAACATACATTGTAATTATACAAACCCGACATGCAAACGGTGGGACCCACTTCACTTTTCTAATTGTATTTCTGTAATACAACAATGCTTGTATCAATCTCTTAGATACAAGACCCTATACCTACAAACTCACTTGTATCTTCCTTTCGGACTTCTTATTTTATAAATCGCAGTATGTAGCCCTTTTCAACTCCGACTTGTATATACCGTGAAATGCATCCTCCGATATACTTTAAGTCTTGATGCATCTTTTTAACCAAATTTCAATCTTTCCTAGATTCTACATTGTATATATATCATAATGCATGTTTTCAAAACATACATACAAAGCACGAAATATACAACAATTACATCTCATTTCATAATCCTTTTGATTCCACGATATGCATATAGCTTTGTATATCATCTTGTATGTTTTATACAAATGTATTTGTATATCCGTTTGTGGTGGGGCCCATGCATGCATCTGCCTATTTTGTATCCGCAAACTCTTTGCACTTTATATCTTTTATATATACAAACAACTATACAAAACTTTTGACCGCTCATTTTTGTATCTTGTATATATGATCAAATGCTCCCTTCGTTCCACTGGATGCTTCGGTGAGAGTCCTACCAAACTTATCGATATGATCCACATCGTCGGGAGGTCTTGTGGAGTATTCACCGATAGTAATATCTTATACCGATCAGCATGACTGGTAACTTTCTCTCTAACAAAGGGCCATCGGTATCATTTTCTCCATCGATGACTTCTGAAATCTTCTCCCCGACCCTTATTCTCATGCCGATGGCTATTTCAACAATTTTCTCATGGATCAGTATAACTAGCATGAGGTCTTGCCGATAATAAAAATTGAAGCCTTTTACATTATTTGTGATAAAAGTCATAGGATTTTATGGGATATATCAATTGCAATTCTGATTTTGGATGAAAATGTTTTATGATTTGGTTGGATATGGATGAGTAAGAATACAAGAAAATTTTAAATTTTCTTGTCCCAATAGTGGCTCTGTCTGGGATGTATACTCCTTGTGAGTATAACAAGAATTTAGATCTCTTGGGGAAGTAGACCATATGTTTTATTTATTTGGGATGACGGTGTTATGAGAATGGGAAATGGAGGTGATAATGATGGGGAACAGGATGATCCTATACTACTATACATGGAAAAGATGTTTATATATATATATAGAACTGTCCATGTACTGGCAGATCCTAATCTCTTTTGGTTTCACTAAACTATTGTGCATGGAATGAAATTATTTTGAGAATTTTAAGGGTTGTCCATGCACTGGTAACACTTAATTCTCTTTTTGACCCTCATCTGATTATATCCTGAGAAGTCATCCATCATTGATAGCAGTTCACATCCAGAGACTTTTTGTAATATTGCTTCCATATTAGGGAGGGGATATTTGTCTTTTAGGGAAGATTTGTTTAAGTTCCTGAAGTCCACACATAGTCTAATATCACTGTTCTTTTTCCTGACATACACCAAATTAGAAACCCAAGAAGAATGCCTGATGGGTTTAATGATAGCTCCATCTCTTAATTTTGTAAGCTCTTCAAGCATCTTAGGAGCTAATGTAGGATTGATAGGCCTTTGTTTTTGCCTAAATGGTTTAGCATCTGGTTTTAGTGGTATCATATGACCAGGCAAACACATGTCTATATTTCCTAAGTAAGTTGATGATTCTGCTCCTAATTTTTGGGTTAAGATTTTTTCCAACATACACATTCTTTGGGGCTGCTTGTATCCCCAAATTAATCTTTTCCAGGTCATTCTGCACCATTGGTGTGTCTTTCATTTTAAATCTATCATGTCCATCAAATGCCTTTTGCTATGAGTCCCTTAGGTATTTTATTTGTTTTCAACTGAATTATCTCTTGACCAAAAAGGGTTTCCTTCCCATCATATTCTTCTACAAATGCATTAAAATCAATCTCTTGATTCTCAAAATGATTAGTACAATGCAGGAAGTTGATTATATCATCATCATTGTTAAATACTTGCCAATTATGTACATTATCTGGGATAGTTGGTCTGGTTTTGAACTCAACTTCTATAATACCTCCCAATGTGACATCATCCCTTTTTAATGCGATATTCGCTAAGAAATCTGCCATAATGTTTTTTGACCTATCAATCCAGTTGATTGAAAAGGCATCAAATAACTCAATATCATCCCATACTGTGTTTCTGTACTGTCTCAACCTCTTGTGTTTTGACAGGTATTTCTCTCTCACTTGGGAAGTAACCAATTCAGAATCACCATACATAGCTAAATTTTTTATGTTATGCTTGGTGGCCATATTTAAACCAATGAGCAAAGCCTCGTACTCTGCTACATTGTTTGTGCACTCAAATGTTAATAGAAAAGAGTATTTGAAAGTTTTACCTCTTGGTGAAATATACACTACTCTGGCCCCATTTCCTATTTTGCTGCATGCACCATCAAAGTACATCTTCCACACATCATTTTCTTCCTTTTTAGACTCAATATGTATTGGATCAGTATTCTACAATTCTGGCTGATTTTTTCCAACCTTGAAGGCTCCCAAATCTGTATCACAAAAGAAATTTATTTGATGTTGATCCAAGCATTCTATAATATTTTCATACCTTGGCTCCCTGCATAGCTTGATTTCTTTACCTCCCACTAGTATTCTGGCATATGATAAGTCCAATTGAACATTCCCTCCTGCCATTGCAGCCCATTGTCTTGATAGAAGCATTCCATAATATGGTGGGATGTCAACCACAGTAATATCAATGTTATAAGTTGTTTCAGGGTATGAGGCAAGTTTTATCTCCACATCCCTCATAATACCAACGACTGGGATGGATCTATTATCCATTGTATAACACCTACCAAATGTAGTATCAACCCACATCCCCAGTTCTTTCATAACTGCTATTGGCATGATGTTCATGATAGCACCTGAATCAATCATGCAATTCCTCACTATCCTATTTTTGATCAATTATGTAGTGTAGAAAGGGTCCACCTGTGAGGGATCCTTTGTCAATGTATCACCTAGGTATACCTCAGGCATTTGGAATGTTTCTTGATGAACATTGTCTGTTCTATTTTCAGATCCTTTATGTTTTTGACTTGGTATATCTGAAATCAGTTTAACTACTGTATTCCTATATTTGTCTATCTTCATCATTTCTAAAAGTGGAACTAATATTTTTACCTGAGATATTGCATGAGCAATGTCAAATGAATGGGCCATAGTCTGATCATTCTTTTCTGTCTTTGTATTTTCCTTTCTGTAATTCTGATCTTTTATGAATACACTCCTAGGTGTTCCTTGTTCAACATTCACTGTCCTATTCCGTAAGTTATAAGCATTTTTAGCTTGAGCTATTGCAGCTATTGTAATAGTTTCTCTTTCATTTTCAGTGGGCTTTCTCCATTGATTATATGGCTGATTGTCATAATAAGTAGGTTCCTCATAACCATCCTCCTGATCTAAGAACACTTCTTGTTCTCCCATATTGATATGATGTCTTTGGTTTCCCACATCATATTCATATAACTCTTCCTCTGTAGAAGAATAGTCTTCAATTAGCAAATATGGTGTATCTTGCATCATGTTTATAGTGTGATTGTCTCTGTTATAATTGTATAACATTTCTTCTTGTTGTACTATTTTAGCTACCTTACAATACTCAGGTGAATGTGGTAACTTGCATACTAGACACCAAGGTTTATCTTCTACCATATGTGTCATATTTCTTTTTAGAGGGTCAGGGGTATCCTTGCCATAATGTTGTTTTCTGTTCTTATCAATGGGTCTCCCATCTTTCCAATTAGTATTATACGGCATATCATGCAACCTGGGCCTCTCATGCCTATGCTGACCTTCTTGTTTAGTCTGCTGAATGTTTGGGTTCTAAGTATTTCTAGGGTTATCCCTCTTGCTAACCATACCTGCAGCTTTCCTATTATTCTCAATAGTTAATGCCACTTTCTGTGCTTCAGCCAGGGTTGTAGGGCACCAATTTCTAAGTTCGTACCTTGTCTTGGGATCAAATGCTTTCATATAAATGCTCAATGCTGTTGGATCAGACAGTTTGGATCCGTGTGGTACTTTGTTGTGTAATTTGGAAAATTTCAGATTGAAGTCATACACTGATTCATTTTGGTATTTCTAGATACTTATCAATTCATGTAATGCAAACTTAGGGGCATACTGATTACCATACTGTTCCTTAAATTGATTATGGAAATCAGTTATTAAACTGATTGAAGCATCAGGTAAACTATTGAACTTGTCTCTTGCATCTTCATTTAGGGACATCATGAATAACCTCATTCTAACATCTTCATAGTTCATACCAATATCTTGTATGAAAGCATTGAAGGCTCTGATGTGATCTTCAGCCGATATTGCATTGTTCCCAGTGAATTTGGGAACTATATTTCTCCAATTACTATCCATAGGATATGGATACAACTGATATCTAGTCATATCAAATTGGCTACATGTGTTTGTGAGATTTTGAGGTGGAAAATTCATGGGTGGTGGATTAGGATAGTAATTATATCCACCTGGAGGCTGATAATAGGCATATTGCTGCTGTGGGTTTATGTGGGGATTTATGTAAGGATTTTGTGGTCTATAATATTGTTGGCCAGGGGGTGGGTAAGGATTAGCCATTTGTTGATGGGTGTTGTGCATGGGAGGGGGTCTAGGAATTTTAGGAATGGTATTTTGATGAATTCCAGATGCTTGTGAATTTGAAGCACCACCTATATTTTGGTGTAAATTTTGCTGTGGATTCCTTGAGGTGTTTCCCCTATGTGGAGGTACATATTTTGGGGAAGTTGTTTTAGCCCTACTCTTTATATATTGAATCTCTTGTTGCAACAACCTCTTAGTTTCCTCCATCTTGATCCTTTCAAGTTCTTCCTGGATCCTAAGCAGATCCTGTTGTGCCTGATTCATACCTCATAAAGCTTTTGGGCTTTCATTTATTTCTTGAGTTGAGAACCCATGTTTTACCCCTTCTCCTTACTGTAATGACATTTTAAAATCATATTCAGCTTGTATTTGCTTCATTTCCCTCTTGGCCCATGCTTCACACTCAAGTTGTTCTTGAGGACTTGGTCTATATTTAGCCAATATGTCATCAGTTACTCCATTGAGATTTTCATTTGATTCATGCAGAGGTGTAAACTTATTGTGAATTTCAATAGTTTGCTCAACATTATCTTCTTGAGCCTCATGGTTATTATTCTGGTGAGAATAATTTGATGTTCCATTTCATTTGGAGATGTTTCTAATTGGTGGAGATGATTGCAATTTCTTGCCTTCCATTTTGGATCTCCTACCATCCATTTGGTATCAATTTTCTGTTATAACAGTCACTAGAGTCGCCACCTATTTTATAAATAGGAAAAAATTTGTAATTTATCTTTCTGGGTTCTTGTTGCCAGTAGAGTTACCAAATTAAAGTTTCTGAAATGACTCTATAGAAGGAATGGTTTATTACTAAGTTCTTTTATCTAAGTCCCCAGTAGAGTCACCAATTTGTTAGGTCTCAAAAATGTAGGTTGCTAATCCTAAGAGAATTTTAGGCTCTATGCTTAGATTCACAACGTTTTTGACCTAACGCGACAAAATCAACCTTTAGGGTTTGATGATTCCTTGCACTTTAGGTCCTGCTACACCTAGGCGTGTGAACCTTGGGAATTAAAGCAGACTAAATGTAAATGTATTGACTAATTAAATGGATCTACCTATAGTGGCAAATGGTGTAGGATAGATGAAAGCTTGCTAACTAATTCTAATATCTGATGAATTGTATAAGAAATATCAAGGTGAATTTTATGATTGTGTAAATAAAAGGATTTTAATGATGAATTGAAATAAGACCAGGGCCTTGTTGGGTAAACAGAGCCAAATGAAGGACTAAGACTAATGGCTTATAGTGGGCAGTAATTCTAATTGTTTGGCACAATATTTTAGTTTATAACTTGTATAAACGTGTAGGGAGATGACTGACAAACTCTTCTTAATAATCCAACTAATACAATTAGTTTTCTTGTTACTCACGAGAAGGTAATTTAATCCTTTCTTGAAGGAACCAATTGAATGAAATATGCAAGATAATAGACAATATCAATTTGGAGACAGAATGACAATCCTAATTATATGATTCTTCTTAGTAATCCAAACTAACACTTCCAGGTTACTATAACTGATCAAAAGGATTTTAATTCCTCTATGGAAACCAATTAACCCAATCACACAGATACAACAAATGTGTATTGACAAATTATTTATATTCTTGATATATTAATTTGAATAACAAGGAAATACTGAAATGGAGACAACCATACAATTGAGTAACTTCAACAAACAATTGATGCCAGAATAGAACCACAAGATCAGAGAGCTTCAATTTACTTCTTCAATAATAAACTTGCAACATGGTCTTTGAGAAACATTGTAAATTATATCTATTATATTCTACTGCTAATCATTCTGGTTGCCTTGGTTTCCCTGATACATATGTGGGAAACAAAATTCAGGCCAAAACAATATGACTACTCATGGATTGCACCTCTTCACATAAATGGATCATAATTAAGAAATAGACAAGCTTGATTAAGATCTAGATCCATTAATCTTCATAAAACACCCAAGATCATAGGCCTGGCAAGGTATTCCTCTCCATTTTACAATTTCTATCAAATATACTTAGCTTGTTCTCATTGCTGAAAGCAATACATCAACAAAATTGTATTCTTGTTTGTATCGACCCGTATATTTTGTATGTTTTATGCATACACGGACTTTATCGAATCTATAAACCACATTGGAATTAATTACAAATCTAGCCTTGTATACTTCTGGCTGTATCCTCCTTTTGTATATCATATATAGCTATCAAAATATGCAAACATGGACTCCATCGGGTTTATAAAATAGTGTTTTGAATTACCTTCGAGTTCAGCTTTGCATCACCTTCTTGTATATTGAATACATGTCTTTCATATACAAGCGTAGACTTCATTAGATTTATAAAACAAATTGAAGCTATCTTCGGATCTACCTTTGTATATATTCTGTTGTATTGCCTCATTAAATACAAGCGCATATACAATAACCTTATGCAAACCCTCTCTTTACCTTTTCTCTCATGATGCTTTTACTTTCTTTATATATCGAGTATGTATATCATAAACATACAAGCATTTAAACATACAAAGATTTTTCTATATTGAACTTCTTTTGACATCCAGCTTGTATCTTTAACTTGTATCTTTCGCTTTGCTTATCGGCTTGTATCTTGAAAACATACATTGTAATTATACAAACCCAACATGCAAACGGTGGGACCCACTTCACTTTTCTAATTGTATTTATGTGATGCAACAATGCTTGTATCAATCTCTTAGATACAAGACCCTATACCTACAAACTCACTTGTATCTTCCTTTCAGACTTCTTATTTTATAAATCGCAGTATGTAGCCCTTTTCGACTCTGACTTGTATATACTGTGAAATGCATCCTCTGATATACTTTATGTCCCGATGCATCCTTTTAACCAAATTTCAATCTTTCCTGGATTCTGCATTATATGTATATCGCAATGCGTGTTTCCAAAACATACATACAAAGCATGAAATATACAACAATTACATCTCATTTCATAATCCTTTTGATTCCATGATATGCATATAGCTTTGTATATCATCTTGTATGTTTTATACAAATGTATTTGTATATCCGTTTGTGGTGGGGCCCATGCATGCATCTGCATGTTTTTTATCCGCAAGCTTTATGCGCTTTATATATTTTATATATACAAACAAATATACAAAACTTTTGACTGATCATTTTTGTATCTTGTATATATGATTGAATGCTCCCTTTGTTCCACTGGATGCTTCGGTGAGAGTCCTACCAAACTTATTGGTATGATCCACATCGTCGGGAGGTCTTGTGGAGTATTTGCCGATAGTAATATCTTATACCGATCGACATGACTGGTAACTTTCTCTCTGATAAAAGGCCATCAGTACCATTTTCTCCATCGATGACTTCTCAAATCTTCTCCCCAACCCTTATTCTCATGCCGATGGCTATTTCAAAAATTTTCTCATGGATCAGTATATGAGGTCTTGTTGATAATAAAAATTGAGGCCTTTTACATTATTTGTGATAAAAGTCATAGGATTTTATGGGATATATCAATTGCAATTCTGATTTTGGGTAAAAATGTTTTATGATTTGGTCGGATATGGATGAGTAAGAATACAAGAAAATTTTAAATTTTCCTATCCCAACAATCTCCATAACCAAATCTTATTGACATCACCCCCCATAAACATATCTTAGGCGAGTAGGAAAGATAGATGAGTCCCAACAAATTTGTAGCCATGTCAGGTATCCATATATAAAATAATTGTTGGAAATATGTAGCAAAAAAGACTATTTTCTCATAACTCAATGATAGATTAATATGCAACAATAACCAAAAATCCAAATGCAAAAGAATAGACAATCATACCATCAAAGGTGACACAAGGTATACCCTGCGAAAACCCTCCATCAGGGAAAAACCCAGCCTCCAAAAGCATCCATCTCTCATGTATTATTCAGCAATAAACATTACAATACATAATGAATACCCTAAAGCATCAAACTCTCTACATGCACTCATGTGAATAAGCATGTAACCACACATCAAATGCCATGCTTCAAACCCTCACAAATGCAACATGCAAGAGACACTCAACCAGGCCAAACCCAACCAAAGCTCAAATAGCCAACAAGCCAACACAACCAACCTCAACAACTACCCGTGTGTTTTCTTTTATAAAGATGAGCTCACACAAATATAATATGTGGTATGGTAAAACCATTTATCCCAAAACCATGAGTCTACAAAACCATTGACTCCCACACTTAATTATTGATACTAAGTTTTCTCAATAATTAAATAATTAATTACATTATGTGTCCCACACACATAAAATAATTAACCCAATGTTACATACAACTATTACAAGTGGCACCAAATAAATATCTAATGTGACTTAACACATCATCCATGGTGCACCACAAATACATATTTATTTTACATAAATAAAATAATACCAATGTTATGCAAGGTGTACAACACACCTATTCCAACATTCTCCCACTTGTTGTCTACATTGCATAAGGGATCAACAAGTAAACTCAAAACATCAAGGGAAACCATCCATATGCCTAACATGTACCATATAAACATTCATGTGCTCCAAGATACCTGCAACAATAATCAAGGTGTCTACCATCTCAAACAAGAATCCCATCATCCTCTATCATGCCAAACCATGAAAGATAAGATCCTCCAAAGAGATGCCGCACTAAATTGTCACGTAGAAGCAAGAAACCTACATCAACTGGTATCCAAACACAAACACCAAATCTAATGGTAACAAATAGGCTCAAGTAGCTGACAAGAATCAATCACCATAGCTAAAATAGAAACCACAACTAGTTGCTAGTTCACATCAACTAACCATACCTCTAAACCAAGTTATACAAATGATAATAAGTAGATCTTATGCCATCAACATATTCAACTCAAATCACAATGATAAAAAGTCCCTGTATATACTCAATCCTACATAAAGAAGTCCTCCAAGGTAACAACACAAAGCATGTGATTATACACTCAAAATCACAACTCGGTAGCTCAGGGTGGTTGAGTCATCTTTGGTGAGTACATGGACCCCTCTACTTGCCATGGGGTGAACCTCCATGTCACTCTTGTTCTCATGGAAGTAGCCATTCGAGAGGAGGCGAGGCACGGGGGCAGTCCTGCTCACTTGAGAGCTGGACTTCATGAAGAGTGGTCGACCGATCATGGGGCCTTTCTTGTGTATTCATTCTGATATGATGCTCTATGACCGTTGTAGTTGAATTAACTATATGACCCCAAGGGTCACTAGTTACTGTTCTCCTATTTGGATTTCAAAGATTCCAACTTTGATTTGGTTGACAATTGCTCTCATTTATGCTTCTGTCAAGTTGGAGTTGTTCTTCAAATTGTTGGATGATGACTTCTGTTTGGATTAATCTCAACCTATGTTGTTGTTCTTGGATCATTAATTGATTGTGTTGTGGCCTTGGGTGAATCTCCTCAATCTCTTTGAGGATTTCCCTCACCCACTCACCTCTGAGTCTAGGGCACATTCATGAGCCCAAACCAAGAGAGAGATGGTTGGAGTTGACCTTGATTTGACTTAGGGTTTGATTTAGGGTTTATGACCTAAGGTTTAACTTGCTTTGCTTTGCATTGGTTGACTAGTGTTGACTAGTGTTGACCTCATGATGAAATCGAGGGTTTGACTAATGTTGATCTCGTGATGAAATTGAGGGTTTGACTAATGTTGACCAGGTGATGAAATTGAGAGTGTGCAATCTTCTTGTGATGCTAGTGTTTTTGTTGCTTTTTTTGGTTTTTATGAATGTATGCATCCTAGATGAATGCAAGACAATATTTTTGTGCTTTTTTAGAATTTTATGAAAGGAAAGTGTTTTTTAATCTAGAAATTGAAATATGTATGCAATCTAGAATGGGTTTACCTAATGTAATATGATCTATGTTTTTTTGGTTTTTCTTGATATTTTAGATCTAATTACTCTAAGAAATGAAATTTCTATAAAACAAACTAAACTAATGATGCAAAGTACTTGAAGTAAACTAATCTATCAAAAGAATTCTATCTATCCTATCAAGGAAATTGCAAGATCCAATTATTATTCCCAAGAGCAATTTTAAGATTAGCTAATTACTATCAAAATGAAAAAAGCACTAAAGAACATGGAATGCGAGATACATGAGCCT
The DNA here is from genome assembly GCA_027924645.1 of Cunninghamia lanceolata. NCBI lineage: Eukaryota > Viridiplantae > Streptophyta > Pinopsida > Cupressales > Cupressaceae > Cunninghamia > Cunninghamia lanceolata. The sequence continues at coordinate 5,721,978 of BSBN01000524.1, forward strand.
CCACTACCCTTAGGAATCCTATGTCAGTAACCTCTTTGTCCTCTTGCAGCAACGAGGATCTCCTCTTGGCAACAACAGGGAAGGGATGCAAAAGAGCTTTAGAAAGCTTGAAACACGAGCTCATTGTGAGCTAATGAGCACTATGGCTTGCAAACGGGCAACGTATTGAAGCAATAAGAAACTTTTAGCAAAGCTTAGATGAAACAACAATGAAATAAAAGGCTCGTAAGTCCTGTATGAGCATATGGATGCTATGTGGAGAGAAGAAACTTGTAAAGATTGGATGCACAAATGAAACTACCTCCCAAAAGGGGGAGATTTGAAGCTTGACAACAATGAAAGCTAATGCAAAGAAAGCTTGGAAGCTTTGAAATACTAAAGAAAGAAACTAAGAGGCTCAAGGGCCTATGAAGAAGCTTGAAAAATGTTGTGAAGAAGGGAAGAGGATTCTCCAACTTGGAAAATAATGAAGAGAGGAGGGGTATTTATAGGGTTGAAGGGCTCATGAAAGGTGGAAGAGATTGAGAAGTTAACTCAATTTGATTAAAGAGTTAACAAGGTTGATTAGACATAGACCTAGATTGATTAGAGAGTGAACAAGCTTTGGTAGCTTATCACAAAAGCAAAAATGGAGTCCTCAACAGTGCATGAGATGACAAGTATCTAGATAAAATGGAGCTAATTATGCATGCTTGAAGTCTTGGAATAGTTTGTTGGCAAGAGACACTGTGTGGCTTCATGAGTGTTGTCATTGATGGCAACAAAATCCATCCCACTCATTCATAGCACATGGTATGTCTATACCAGAAGTCAGATTGAAGAGTATTTTGGTCCGGTAAGCAAGAACAGAGCATGCAACAAGGTCTAACAGTCAGGTCCAGATCTCTCAGAGGAAGCATCTCAGCAAAGTACGGACTTGGGGAAGTTAAGAGGAGTACCATGAATGATACATTCCAGAGATTGAGCCTCCGGTGATGAAAGTGTGAAAAGATATGAGCACCTAAGTGTTGGGTTCCTGTTTGGCAGAGTAGACTAAGGAAGAACTAACCGACAGAGCATTAGACCTTAATCTGGATGAGAAATTGATGGTGATCAAGTTTCTTGAGGGATCACTCATGGTTGGCTGACATGATTGATGACTCCTATAACTATCTTTTTGATACGCATCTCTTAGTAAGCATGGATTCAGCCGACAGACTAGAGTTTGGGAAAATCTCGGGTATTCCGGATGCCAACTAGAAAGATGTTGAAATCCTTTATGTGGATATATATACCAGATGGATTTTGATGTGAATTGAAGTGTGGTGTGTTGTGAAGTGCAAAGAAAAGCAGAGAGTAGTGTGGAAGTAGCAATACAGGTCTGGTATGTGACAGAATAGTAGCACTAAAGCAGAGGAAGAATGAAGTGTAGTAGATCAATATATTAAGCCTAACCAGAACTAAACTTTAGCATATGTGGATGCTTCTCATCAGTTCAAGTACCTGGTTTCTTTCTATAAACTATTGTAGGAAGTGAGCCTCTTGTGAGAAGTGTGCTCGAGCAGTGAGCCCTAATTGGCAAGTGCCATTTTGTACTTCTATTCTTTTAACAGAGAATACAATCTTGGGTTAGTCACCTCGTGGTTTTTCCCTTAACAGGGATTTCCATGTAAAAATCCTTGTGTTATGTGTGTTGATTTCTTTCTGCTCTCATGTTCATGTATGCTTATATGTTTTATACTGCACTAATTATTAAAGAAGAAAAGAAAGTCAAATAATTAAGATAACTGATTCACCCCCCCTCTCAGTTATCAACAATTGGTATTAGAGCTAAGTTCCTCTAGACAGAGCCTAACAGCTTGAGGAAGATCTAGGAATCTCAATGGATATGTACGGTATGAGTGATCAACTTCAGTCTGCCTTAGATGATCTTGAGCAATCTCACTCTGAAGTCAATAACTTGAGGGAAAGACTCAAACAAGATGATGATTTCATAAATGAACTCAAAGAAAAACTAAGCATCTCAATGAAGAAAAGAAAGGAACTACTTCAACAATTAGCAAGTCAAAGTGAAGCCAATGATACTAATGAAGATTTGAATGAGAAAACCAAGTTATGTGAGAAGTTATCAAAAGAGGTCATTATGGTAAGACATGAAATGGAATAAGGAGTTATGAAATTCTCCCAAGAAATTGAAGAGAAAAGAAAAATTGAAGATAATCTAAAACAATCCCTTAAGGAGAAGTCAGAAGACTGCCACAAAATGGATAGAATAATCAAGCATCTAGAATATGATCTTGAAGAAGCTAGAGACAATGAAAAACAACTTGAGAATCAGATAGACACTCTTAAAAGGGATCTTTAAACATCAAATGAATACAAATAGAAATTCAAGATAAGCTCTTCTCAACTTGAAGTTCTTCATGAAAGCCAAAAGAGGGTAGATGACAAGCAAAGCTTGGGGTATGAGAAAGGGGAAAGCTCTGGATCTGGTTAGAAGAACTCTAGATCAGGAAATCTAGGGAACAGGCCTAGAAGACCTCCGGTAAGGCAACCAAATGCTCAAAGATATCCATCCTTCAATGAATACTGCTACAACTGTAATAACTTCGGTCATAAAGCAAATTAGTGCAGAAGAAGAATGAATCAGACTAAGTCATCCTTCTCCAGATAGTGTTTTAACTACAAAAGGTATGGTCACAAATCTCATGAATGTAGAAATATGCAAATGAACAATTCATTCAATGGTAGATGCTTTGCATGTAATAGAATGGGACATATGGCTAATCAATGCAGATCAAGAGGATATTAGTCAAATCTGCAAAGAAATGTTGTTTGCTACAATTGCAAAAGATCCAGTCATATTGCCAAATTCTATAGAAGTAAGAATTAGGATAAAAGGGGTTTGGTGCATCATACTCAAAATCAAGACAAAGGAAAAGGAAAAGTGAATGCGGATGAAGTTCAAAGGGAGATGAACAAGATTTGGGTAAAGAGAAGTACATAAAATATTAGGGATGGATCCACACCAGAATCTGGTGCTGATATTCCTCCCAAAAACTAAATAGATGAGCTCTGGCTCAGGGGGAGTCAAAAAGGAAAACAAATTCCCCCAACCAGTCAATTGGTGCCTAAAATTAGCACATGGAAAGTTGCAAATTAAAGGGTTCTCAGAGAAATATCTAAATAAGCCTTGGTAAAGATAAGGAAGATCCGCAAGAAGTTTTCAAGAGGTTAAGCATCCAATATTTATCCGGTTTAACAGTCATCTGGTAAAAGCAGGATTCCCATAGTTTGATCTGATGTGATTCTAAATTGAAATATCTTGATCTACGGATAAATGGGATGATTTGAGGAAAGGAGAGACATTGTCAATAATCACTAAAAATAGTTTTAAATGCATCTTAGTGATCTAGAATGATCTCTCTCAGAACAAGGAAACCAGAATGACTTAAGTTGTGCATTTATTACAATATGAAATTAGGGTTTGTGTAGAGATAAAAGGGTTACTTTTCTCATCATTTGCACATTTACATGTCAGAAGAAGATAGAAAGAGCTCTGCAAATAAGCTTGCTTCATCCCTCTCAAGGATCAACTACAGAATTCGATTCAACAGGTGATCTTTTCAGCTCATTTCATGAACCCTAGAAGCGTAAAAAGGTATTTCCACTCTTGAACATCTCTCTCTGAATCTTTTGATGATGGCTACTCCAAATGTTGTTAAGATCACTAATAGGCCACGCCCTAATTTTAAGAAACATCCTTACAAATCCCTAGAAGTCAATCCTCTAGGTGCATTCTCAAGCATTCTGCATGGGGTTCTGCATGTAGAAGATGTTAGGGTATACATTCATGCCAGAATTATGGAATTTGGGGAATCCAAATTGATGGATATCTACCACAAGGAATTAATAGATAAAATGTTTGAACTTAAACCCCAATACAAGGCCATCAGGGATAAGCATTTTAGACATTGCATCCATTTCCCCTATTTTGTAGAAGATGAATGGGTCTGGTATGTTCTGAGCAGAATACATGACAACTTCATGTGGTTGATGAGGCCATTTAAGATCACAAAAGATGCTATTAGGGTAGTAACCGGATTGCACTCATCTGGTGGGTTACCTACTCTCAAATTGGTCAAAAACCAAACTGTAAGTAAGGCTATCGGATCAAAATTTGACAAGAGAGCAATGACAATAGAAGATATCACTAATCCAGATATCAAGTTTGCCTCCATGATAATTGGCTACAAGATATATCACTCCAGCAGGGAGAATTCTGTATCCGAAATAGCAATTTACACTGCTTATGAAATACTAAGGAAAAATGTTGACTATGATCTTTGTGAGCTCCTCCTAAACCAACTATTAGAGAATTTGTAGAAAAAAAAGAAGGATAAGAAGAATTCTTTTAAGTACGATGGCTTGATACTCTGTCTATTCTTTTACTACATGAATGAGCTACCTGGATCCAATGGTTAGGTATGGCAAAATGATAGACCGGTTGCCATACAAATTAGAGATTACATGTATGGGCTTGGTGATGCCAAGGCTCAAAATACAGCACTCTGGGGGTATTTCAAGAACTTTCAAAGTATTATGTAGGCTAGAGAAAGAATTCCCCAATCATTGGTTGAGAAATACAAGGATACAGTGTGCTTTATGGTAGACACTGATCAATGCCTAATGGAGGTAGTGGAGCCAAGGATAGTCTAGATTATGCCAATGGATTTTGAAGTAGATGAAAAAATTGTGGAGCTACATGTTCAACACATGCTAAGTCAACCAAAGGATCCTGAGGTAGAAAGGTTTGGAACCTTCCAAGAGTTGAGTGTAAAAATTCATGTTGAACTAAGACAGCCTGAGATTAAGAGAAAGGTGAGAAGCGAAGTAGAGGAAGTTGCCAAAAGATTTGGCCTTTCTAAAGAAGCAGTCGATCCAAATAGAGAGAAGGTAGAAAGGGTAGAGAAAGAAAGGCAAGAAGCAGAAAAAGAAAGTGCTCCGGTGGAAGCCCCCTCCAAGAGCTCTACACCTGCCACTACTAGGAGCCCAAAAGCATCAAAACCAGAAGCAAAGTCATCCAGAAAAGGAGAAAAGAGAATAAAAACCAAGGCCACAAGGTCCTATACAAGTCAAAAAGATGATGAAGAGACAAAAACAGATGAGGAAGTCAAGAAAATGAAGAAGAAGAAGAAAACATCAGGTGGATCTTCTGCTGGTACAAATAAAGAAGAAGAGACAGAAGAATTTGTTGAAAGGTCCACTCCTTCTATTGATAATATCATCAAGGCAGTCGCAGTGGATGGAAATCTGCAACCATTAACAAAATTTTATGATGAGTATAGTGATACTGACAAGAAAATCCTAGAAGATGCTATAGTCAAGTACTTAAACATATATAATAAAGCATTCATTGAAATCATCTCTCTAATCCCCAAGAGTTTAGAGAAGGAACTTGAAATGAGAAAGAACAATGCCAAGGAAAAGGATTTGGAGATCCGGGAATAGATAGCTATTCAGCTCTATCCTTCCATCACTCCAAAACAAATGAACATGATATTTAAGGATTGCAAGGATGAGTTTCGGAGCAAAGCAAGAATGAATTAGCTTATGCTTGGGGAGACTGATAAAGTGGCAAAAGAAACTGAAGACATCCTTTGGAATGCCTTCATGAGATTCAATCTCCCTATTATAGAGGACATAGATGATGAACCTATTGAGAAAAATGTAGAAGATCTAGAGAAGATAAGTGAGGAGAGGACTAAGGACTTGGATTCCTCTATTTTGAAAGAGGAAGTCCATGAAGAAGAAAATATCTCTCTTCCAGATCCCCCAGTAGACTCTGGAACTGAAGGAGAAGCAAGAAAAGAGGAGAAAGCAAGTCCAGAAGAGGAGAAAAATGGAAGAGAAGAAGAACAAACAGAGAAGGTCTCTATTGACACCTCTGAGGCTGCAAGAGGAAAGAAGTCTCTGGCAAGAGACAATGCAGAAGTAGTTAAAGACTTCTTGACCAAAGAAATGATGGAATGAGATGAACCAGAGCTATTTCAAGGACCATTCAATTTTGACTCTCTCTCTGGTGAAAACAATGAAGGTAGCATCTTTTTCTCAAGCCAAAACAAAAGAAAAGCTTCTGAAGTCTCACATGGAAGACTGTGAGCTAATAGAGATTGCATTCGGTGTATTGGAGAAGATCATGCCATCCTTCCAGAAGGATCTTTCGGCCTCTTCATCCGGTAATCTCAAATCTCTTGTTAATTCTGTTACCACACATTTTGATTTTTTGGAGAAATCAACTGAGGAGAAAGTTCGGAAAGAGTTTTTGGGTAAAAGATTCTCTGAAGTACAGGGGTTCATAGCAAATGATAGGAGAAATCTAAATATTGGAATAAAGAGCCTAGAAAATGCTCTTAAAGATGGTGGAGATCTATACAAATTTTGTTTATCTTGGTTCACCGTGACAGCAGACATTACCAAGAAGGTGAAAGAACAAGAGAACAAATTATCCAGCTTATCTCAAAATTTTGATCCTCTCACCTCTTCCATAATGAATCAAGAGTGCCAGACTATTGCAGTTATAAATGAAATAAAGAAGCTTGAGAGGGAAAAGAAAAATAGAATAAGCAGGCTAAGTGAACTAAGAGGGGTAATTATCCCTAAGTTAGAGGCAATGCATGAGGCCCTAACTGATGCCTAGACCACAGCCCGAACCAGTGATCCGATAGACTTAAAGAGGGCAGAAGCTTTTGCATTTTTGCTAAGTGGTCATATTTCAATCTTGGACATGATGAAGCAGAGTTGGGCAACAAAATTTGTCCAATTGAAAACAAGTTTTACAGACATACTTAAGTATATGTAAGTATGACTTGTATATATATGCGACTATGTATAGGTTAAATTTTGCAAATTTTGCCATGTGGATTCCACCCTTTTCCATTGATATCAAAGGGGGAGTGAGGAGCAGTGAAAAATGTGGAATTTAGCTAAGGGGGAGCTCCAGAAAAGTGTATGGAAGAACATAGTATCAGCCAAGGGGGAGTGTGCTATAACACTTAATCATTTTTTACTAAGTGTTGCCATCAATGCCAAAGGGGGAGATTGTTGGCAAGAGACACTGTGTGGCTTCATGAGTGTTGTCATTGATGGCAACAAATTCCATCCCACTCATCCACAGCACATGGTATGTCTATACCGGAAGTCAGATTGAAGAGTATTTTGGTCCAGTAAACAAGAACAGAGCATGCAGCAAGGTCTGACAGTTAGGTCTAGATCTCTCAGAGGAAGCATCTCAACAAAGTGCAGACTTGGGGAAGTCAAGAGGAGTACCATGAATGATACATTCCAGAGATTGAGCCTTTAGTGATGAAAGAGTGAAAAGATATGAGCACCTAAGTGTTAGGTTCCTGTTTGGCAGAGTAGACTGAGGAAGAACTGACAGGTAGAGCATCAGACCTTAATCCGGATGAGAAATTGATGGTGATCAAGTTTCTTGAGGGATCACTCATGGTTGGTTGACATGATTGATGACTCCTATAACTATCTTTTGATACGCATCTCTTAGTAAGCATGGATTCGGCCAACAGACCAGAGTTTGGGAAAATCTTGGGTATTTTGGATGCCGACTAGAAAGATGTTGAAATCCTTTGTGCGGATATATATACCAGATGGATTTCGATGTGAATTGAAGTGTGGTGTGTTGTGAAGTGCGAAGAAAAGAAAAGAGCAGTGTGGGAGTAGCAATACAGGTCTAGTATGTGACAGAATAGCAGCACTAAAGCAGAGGAAGAATGAAGTGCAGTAGATTAGTATATTGAGCCTAACTAGAACTAAACTTCAACATATGTGGATGCTTCTCATTAGTTCAAGTACCTGGTTTCTTTCTATATTCTATTGTAGGCAGTGAGCCTCTTGTGAGCAGTGTGCTCGGGCAGTGAGCCCTAATTGGCAAGTGCCATTTTGTACTTCTATTCTTTTAACAGAGAATACAATCTTGGGTTAGTCACCCCGTGGTTTTTCCATTAACAAGGTTTTCCACTTAAAAATCCTTGTGTTATGTGTGTTGATTTATTTCTACTCTCATGTTCATGTATGCTTATATGTTTTGATACTGCACTAATTATTAAAGAAGAAAAGAAAGTCAAATAATTAAGATAACTGATTCACCCCCCCTCTCAGTTATCAACATAGTTAACTCTAGATGTTTAGGCCAAAAACTCATGCAAACAGGAAGAAAAATGGGTTAAAATGAAACTTTTTTTATGTCCAAAACTTAAGTTTTTCCGCGTCTGAAAAGACAATAGGATCGCCCATGGGTTGCCCCTTTTGCTAGTCCAGATCGCCTGGGGGTGACCCATGGGCAACCCATAGAGGGGAGGTCTTGGGTCGGAATGCGGGGCTAGAGATGGTTAGTTATGTGAAGAGGAGGTGAATTGACTCCAGAAACTAGTCGAAAGGTCGTCAAAAACCAAATCTCCACTTGCAAATGTCAAATTTCCTAGGGGAGACCCTGAAATAATAGGGGGAAATTTGTCCGAGTTGAACATAACTGAAAACTTAAAGTTGGAGATGACTTGGGAGGTCTTCTAGAGGGATCTTACGGGTTGGGTTGGATGAAAAACACTAGGGAAAGATCAAATTAAAACAAATAGATGAATAAAAGGCTTAGAAATGAAGTCACAAGCATAGAAAATGAGAATTGATAAGTGTTGAAATGTGTCAAAAGTGGGGAAAAGGTTAGTATAACAAAGGGTAAACAAAGAGAGGAGTGAAATCCCATATGTTACCAAGAGAATCACTACTGAGAGGATATTATTTAATGCTTACATGAAAGTGACAAGGATTATGCGTCATCATGGTGTCTTCATAGAGGCTATGTGTGAATTTGGTGCTTATATTTGTCCCCTCAGGGATGGTAGTCTACATGAACGGTAGGTACCATTCCCGAAATAGGCCTTACATGTTGTCGATTTCACACAATAGTACCTATAATAACTAATGTTAATTTGACATTTAAATATATCAAAACAAGTAATAAAAACTAAAATGACTGAACATACCATAAATCCATGAGTTCGCCTAGTTGTTTGCTTTTATTGAGGATACCTATAGGGATGCAAGTACACAAAATGAGGGTGCAAGTGCACTATGGAAATAAAACACATGTTAAGCTAGAGAGAAGAACAAATTATCCTTTTATTGCATAATTTGAAGAACATATTCATTTTTTAAGGATTTTTGACATTTTACAATTTTTTTAGGTTATTTTGATTTTCTAATTTTTATGGTTTTTGTGAAGATTTTGCGAAGGTTTTATTTGACACTCTTTGAGGTATTTGAAATACCTATGTTTATTGAAGAGATTTACACCCTTGCCTCCTTGCACGGGGAGACTTGTGCACTTGATTACATAGTTTTTCTCTTAACTTGTTGGAGTGACTTATACTCAGACAATGTTTTACACTTATTGTTACAAGACCTGATTGGATGAGAGATCTATACATAGCTTTAGTCGACAGCTTGTACTTAACTTTCCCTCTTGTACATATAGTTGGCTAGAGATTTTACTCTACTTATGAGAATGCATACCTAAGATGATCACATATGGATGATGTAATTTGTTTTTGTCTTTTTCTGATTGAATGACATGCAATGTGTTTGGATGTGATTCACAAATATTAAATGCAAATTACTATGTTCTAAGTGATATGAATGCCATGATGTTATGACATGTTTTATTGCTTTTGATTTTCTATGATAGCATGTATGCAAGTGAAACAAACAATGTGATTGCTCTTAAGTAAGATTTTTGACCTAGGAGATTGTGAGTTAAGTTGGTATAAAGAGACTTATTGATCTTTGGGATGGCATTAGTGACTCAAGTGGGAGTAGGGAGGAGATGGAACACTTCTAATTTTAGTCTCTGTAAAAGGCTAAACATTGATCCTTATCTAGACAAAACAATTTGACAAGCTTTCAACTTGGACAAGTAACAAATTTTATTGGTGTTAGCTAGACTTAAATCATAGATGGAAAACAAGATAGGCCTGGGGTAAAGAAAATATGGAAAAATAAGGGTCCCAAGATAGAAGATGGTCCTAAAGACTATTAGACTATTGGATTTGCTCAGCTAGTGCGGGTGTGTGCTTTGTACCTTTCTCTTTTATTTTCTCTTATAGAATGTCACCCTTAAAGCTCTAAGCTTAGATTTATCTCCACCCAATGGTACAGACATTCAACAATCTTCTCTCTATCACTCTTTTTTTGTAGCTCTCTTTTTTTATGTTTTTTCTCCCTTTTTTTGTATTTTTGCAATGCTTCACTTGATTTTCTATTTTTTTTGATATTTTGATTTTTTTGGAAATGAATGCTTTTGAACTTTCTAAGTATTTTGGATATGCAATAGCTTTGGTCACTCTATTCTCACTTTTCTCTTCACTCTTATTTTTTTGATCACTCATTTTTTATTCAATCATGTTTTAGATTGCTTCCTTCAGAGTTATGATTCTCCTGACATTTTCGGCTAGGAAAGATAAGGAACTGAGCGCCACCAAAAGTTTTCATAGTCTAGTCAGGCTTCCTTTCTACTAGGGAAGAATGGGGAAGGTCTACTTGCAAGCTTCCTTTGAACACTGTGGGTTTGAATACTGACTTTGCTTAGACTTAACAACATGAATCATTAAGACCGAGATAAGTGTAGAGCTAAAATCTAGGCTTTGATTAGAATCATTGGGAAAATGTGAGGGGAATGATAAATGGTAAACACGATTTATTATGGGATCTCAAAGGCTCAAAAGGTCAACCTATGTACCTAAGAAACCTTAGAATCCTTACTAGGACAAAAATCAAACAAGAGCATGACACTCACGAAATGCATGATGGAACAGAATGAAGCAAATTTTTTATGATTTTATGCTTTTTATGGATTTTTGGATTATTTGATTTTTTTGGATTTTATAGGCTTTTACAACGTTTTGAGATGTTGAACTCTTCTCCTTTCATAATGCACAAGAGATAGCATCATTTTTTACGTCTTCCTTAACTATGTGTAGACCTATCCAATTTGGTATGAACTTCACTTGAAAGTCTTTACAAAGAAACTCGAAGACTTGGTGTAAAAATGTCTTTGCATTCAATGAGGAGTTTTATGTACTCACATGTTTCATTATTTGATGATTTTCCCTCTAGCTTTATCATTTTATGTTCTTGTTGAGTTTCATTAGTTTTAAACTTTTGAGGGGCAATTTAAATTAATGATGACTGATCCTAGTTTCTGTATGGATTCCAGTTCTTCTTCTTTAGTCATGATTTCAATCATATGAATGTTTCTATCTAGATTGATTGGAATGGCCACTAAGTTGAATGGAGCATAAGACTTTGTTGAGTGGGGATCGAAGGAGAATTCTCTTGTGCCCCCTTTCCTATACATTTGGAGGTCTTGGCTATGTTTGCAATTTGTTTTGATGTCTCTCCTTTTTCAAAAGTATTTATTTTTTGGTCATTGTTGGTTTCCATGGTCTTTCCCTTATTTTTGACTTGTTCAACTCTATAAAGGGTCAAAGGATCAAGATCTCCTTTGATGACGTGGGTTTCTCCTATGTGTGAGAAGTGTATTTCTTGAAATACTCTGGAGGGAATGGCCCTTATTCTATGGATCCAAGGTATTCCTAGGATCATGATGTAAGTGGTTTCTTCATTGATGACATCAAATTTAGTTGGGAGAGTTTGGGACCCAATGTGATGAGCTATTTTTGAGAGAATCTAGGTTCCACCTTTTGGGATGAGTTATTTTTGGTATTTAGGACAATTGTCATAAGTTGTAAGACCATCTATGATAACTGTAAGTTGTCATAATATTCTATGACGATTATGACAACAATAATTGAGCTATAAGATGCTATTTTTGACCCCAAGCACCCATGCATGCAACACATGCTATATGGCAGGTGTAAGAGGTGTATATGAGGTCATTAATTGTTGGCATACATGCAAGATTCCAAGGATGGCGTTGAGAATCCCAAGTTAGATGCCATTTTCATAGTCGTTCATCTTCTATATATTATGATGCATTAGAAGTGTTGTTTAGTGTGAGAGACTTGTACATATGTACTGTCGGAATGTTGTCAGATTGAAGACTGAAGGAGAGTTTGAACCTTTGGATAGCTTGTTGTCAGATATAGTTTTCTTTTACAATTTCCTCAAAAATAGTCCAAAGGTTCAAACTAAAATGTAACACAAGCTATCCAAACCACAATGCTAGAAATTTAAACCACTCTATTTCCTATTTAGCTAACTATTTGCCTAAACATCCTTCACCCATTTACTAAGATCAAACAAAATAATTTAATAGTAGACTTCTAATAGCCTTTTATGTCTAGATGTATACAAAAGAACAAGTCATAATCTTACTAGTCCAGCATTAGCATTACATAACCCTAATGACCATTTGGGTCCTACAATATGACAAGATTACTAAATTATTATACATATTTGCTTCCATTAACCTCCTAGCTCAAGTTTAATGTTTAATATAGATGAAACATCTCTATTTATATTCCTTTACCATGTTATTTCATCATTTTTCTCTTTCTATTTAGTTTTAGTTCAAGCATAGCTAGAACAATGAATTATCATAATACGCATATTTATCTTTTGCATATGATAGTTTAACAATCATTTATATTTTGATTTATACTCCAAAGAAGAATAGGTTTATCTAAGCCCCACATAATGTTAGTATATTACTTGTTCCTATTTAAAAAACCCACCTCCTCAAAGCATGTCCCTTGCAAGGTAAAAAATGATTTTAACCATATGAATAAAATTCTTAGTCTCAACCCCAATACCATTTAAAAAATGGGATGGGGATATGCGTAAGGCTTGGGATGGCATAACTATTCCTAGCCATTGTCACAACACACAAAATGTTCAAGAAAAGAAACAAAAAAGGGCAGTAACCAAATGGATGGCACCCTCGCCTGGTAGACTGAAGCTCAACTTCGATGGTGTGTTGAGAGGCAACCCAGGACAATCCGACATGGGGGTCACAATTCGAAACTCAAACAAAGAGATTTTATGGAATTTGTCTATGAAGTTACCCCCGGGACTAATAACGAAGCTGAGTTTTCAGCTCTCCTGCGTGGGCTAAAATTGTGTGAAGACCAAGGTATCAAGGACATTGATATAGAAGGTGATTCCCTCATATGCATAAATGCCATCAAATCAAAGGGAATCTTCAACTGGAAACTTAAGTATATTACAGAAGACGTCTGGAATAGTCCTGATAAATTCAAAAATTACTCCATCACTCATGTCTATTGAGAGACTTGTGTTCTCTAGCCAAATATACCACTTGACTAAAATCTTTGTAAGAAACTTCAACGTCCTCTTCTCTTTGGCCGAGGTAGAGAGGGCCATGGAGATAGTTGTAGGCCTGAGAGTGTTGTGGCACGATTAACTACTTGGTTTCACTTATGTAACTCCATGCTACCATATAGGCAGGGTTTTGTAACTTATTATCAGTTTTAATACAAAGGGAGCTACCCCCACTGGTAGCACTTATTTAGCAAAAAAAAAAATTCTTAGTCTCAAATCTATAAGCTTGATCAAAGTCAAAACTAGACTAGGGTAGTATCCTTTGCATTCCTCTACTAGATTAGTAAAGATTATAGCTTATTCAATCATGTAATTCTAGTGACCTATTTCAACCCTAGGTAAAGACAACCCCACTAAACAAGATTACTACTTTGTACATTATCAAAGTAAGATCATGCTTTTATAGTATTGTCAACATTGATGAGAAACTGGCCCTGAGGTTTAGCTTGAGTGGTACAGATGCCTGCTCTATGTGCGTGGTAGCCCGCCCACCTGAATTCAAACCCCATTAACCTTGCCAAAATGGTGTGGGTACTTTGTACATTATCAAAGTAAAATCATGCTTTTATAGTATTCTCAACATAGATGAGAAACTGCACCCAAGGTTTAGCTTCAGTGGTGTGGATGCCTACTCTAAGTGTGTGGTAGCCCACCCACCTGAGTTCAAACCCCATTTAAAACCCTACCGAAATGGTGTGGGGGCCATCGTGGAGGCCTGGAGGTTATAGTTGCTCACCCTGTTGATTGTCGTGTTCATGAGGTTGGTGTTCATACCAAGTTGATCCAGGTTGTTGGGCCGTCGATTCCTCCAGTTACCAAAATAAAAATAGATGAGAAACTAATTCTCCTAGCATTGTAATAGGTACAAGACTTGCCTAAAGAATAGATTTAGTTCAACTTACATGGACCCACAATCCTATCATAGAATCCCTCTCAAAAAGTTCCAAGCTAATTGATAAGAGGAATACCTTAAAACTTATGCACCCCTATTACAAACCACATTAATAAATAGTTATTCCAAAATCATCTATTAGTGGTTCTTAACCAATTGACCAATGAAAAACCTTTAAAATATAACAACATACATGACAATACATTTCATAATAATTCAAGAAATCCTATGTCGGATCTTGTAAGGCAATCATGAACCATAAAGTGACACATTTTAGGTATAACCCTACAATACAACCTTCATAATTCAACTGACATGTTAATGATTCTTAATCTAGGATAACAACTAAGTTATACTTAGCCCAAAAGGATACAAGTATGCCTTCAACAAAATTCCAAGGAATTTTTTTTTGAATTCAAGTCTCTTATGTCTGGTCAAATTGAATCTAAGTACAAACTAAGCAATTAAGAAAAAAGGCACTCAACTAGAACATCTATGCTATCTTTACTAGTTTATGTGATGCTTATTTACCACTTTTGAAGCTTTTCTCTACATTCATAAATAGATTATATGGACATGAGAGTGTCTTGCTAGTGTATGTTTTTGAGATTCAAGCAGTCTTCCTCTACTTATATGATATGAGAATTAGAGTTATGTAATTCTATACCTTAGGAGCCATTCTTGATAGGTGTAAGGGGAAATAAGTAGTCTCTCATATCATTATTGTAGCCATAAGTATCTTTAGTTGTGTGCCCTACAAGCTCATGTAGTGTGTGACTAGTTACCAAACATTTTTCAAAAGATAGAATTTACTATAATGTCTGGTCTACTTCTTACAAAGCATCCTTGGAAATCAATTATTGCCAGTACCATGATAAATCATGGAGTTTCATGATGTTATTATACCACTTTGGTGCAACAATACCATAGGTGAGTCATTGGTCTTAGATGATAGGTGAGGCATAATCACTAGAGTGAGTGAAAAGTGGCCCCAAATTATAATTTGTAGCTTAATGTCATTGTGAATATTTTTTCTAACATATAATTAGTACTATTATTCCTTTTGGTGATCTTTTGACTGACAAATGGATATATGCAAGAACATTTTATAAATTTATGTTTAACATGTTTGATTGATGCAACCCTTATTCACACCATCAGTATATTTTTATATTACCTTTTGTATTGCATTATCATTACCATTGGTATTACATTTAGGCAAAGGAAAGATGTCTTCATATTTCTTTTTTGATTTATGACCATTATGGACCACTGATATCAATGTCAGGTTTTGGGATGATTTATTCTTTTTCTTTCTGTTACTTTTCTGTACCCAACCTCATTCTTTTGGCCATAGGTCATGAGAACCAAATCCTAGAGGGCATCTTGAAACTCACCAACTGTATCATTGCACCACATGTCATCAAGCAATTGGTGCCAAGGTTTTTTTTTTTAATTCAAATTATTGCATGCCTACATAACATAGATTGTATAATCACTTAGCATTTCTTGTTCTACAGAATTTTGCTGCCCAAATCTTATTGTTGCAAGTTGGATTATAATCTCATGGTTCATAGAGATTTTTTCAAGAACCCCTCTATGCTCCCTTGGAGACTTTCCACAAGCTTTCCAATCCTTTCTTAAAACAAGGAATCAACTCAATTTATTTCAAATAAAAACTCATGATCCCTATAGCTTTGAGTTGCATTTCATACATAGAGAAAATTCATTGAGCCTACTTAAAGGAAATGAAAATAATCTCATTAGATTCAAATAGATAAAGTCTAAACATGCTCAGTATATATTGCTATTGATATGCCATAATCTGAGTCTAGTTCAAAACTAACTGTGGATAGACAAGATCCTAAACAATGTACAAACAAGAATTCCTATGCGAAAGAGAGAATATCTACAAATTAAAAGCAACATATAGGTTGACTACACATTAATGAGGATTACAAACAATCCTACAAGTACATGCACTAGAGAGAGTACATATACCATAGAATGTATTAATTTTAAACAATGAACTATAATAAGTAATTTTCTATGGTATTAGTTTTACAGAATGAACTATAATAAGTAATTTTCATGCCAAATTTGCAAATCATTCTTGTAAGGACATGCACAATCTTGTAATAAAAGAACTTATGAGAACCAAGATCGTAGAAAGACTATCAAACATGAGATTACAAGTGAGAATGAACAATTTGTATTAACAAATAACAGGTATAAATAGTGGAGGTTGCATACCCAACTCTCCATGATATGAGGATAGGTAGTGATATTCAAAGCAAGAGTATAGCATAACCACCCTAAAATAGAGGTGAGGTGTCAAGTGAGATGACACCTATTACAAACGACTCACCAACTTGAAAAAGTCAATTGGCATGTGCTATAAGTTGCCTAACTATGATTGAGTAAGTGTTAACTCATGGAGTTATACACTAACACCCCCCATAAGCATAGCTTAGGTGAGTTTATGAAATATGAGTCCCGACTATGAGCCATTTTAGGTACTCATTTACAAATGTATCTCTCAGAAAAATGGAGAAAGAAAGAAAACCCCATGGGAAAAAACTTTCCTCCAAAAGAGAGAAAACAAAGAGAGGACTAGAGAGCCCCCCCAGAAGATGATGATGCCGATGTTGATTCTGATGCAGATATGTAGAACTCCTGAAGCATGTCGAAGTTGTCCCTTGATGTTAAGAGATTTATGGCAAACTGATTGAAGTAAGTAGTGTTTTAAAAGTTAAAGACCAGGATGTAGGTCTAAGAAATATACAAAAATAACTAAAGAAAGGATGTGCATATGTGCACATTCGAATGAGGTAAGAATCAATATGATTCAAGTTGTAATGTTGCAACCTCCTCACTACACTTTATAGATCAGTGTGCTTACATTTCACTTTTACACTTTCAATATCTTGAAACTATATGAGTATTTTTACAAACTAAGAATGCAGGTAGAGTTTAATTTTTCTACTATATAGAACCAACTAAGCTGAGCTGAGAGTTTACACTAGGATTTAAAGTTGCATCATGATTGTCTTCTTCACCAGATGTGAAATGTGAAAAAATGAAGGCGCAGTCAAAGTTGCAAACTTTGCCTACTGCAACAAGTCTTCTATCTTTTGCGTCTTGAATGAAGGTTGATTTAGCAGTGAACTCAACTATCTTGCCATACTGTGTGAGTTCATATACTAAAAGGTAATTTTTGAATAAGTCAGGAATGAAGTAGACATTATGGACATATCCATTTCCCAATTTAACAGTACCTTTGCCAAGGATGTCATGGTAGACTTGGTTCATTAATATTTTGTAAGTATTGTAGTGTTTGATCCTTACAAATAAATCAATGAATGGTGACATGTGATCACCTACTACTGAACTTAGAACCCATCTGTTGACGTCTATTTTTGGCGGTGCCATTACCTTTTGACCTTCTTTTAGGTGATGAAATGGTGCAATTTAAACTTCTTGATGCTCAATTTTGACTTTTAAAGTGGTACTTTAATGCAGTCGGAGTGTTTTTGAGAACTCTAGCTTAATACCCCCTTAAAGCGACACTTTATAATTGAGTGCACTTGACATCTGAATACATCTTTTGAGTGGATTTGTCCCTTTGGTTTGATTTTTCCCTTATTGTGCAAATTAATGGAAAGAGTGCTTATCGTCTCCTTACAAAAGCGTGATCGGGCACTTTATAATGATAGTGTGATATCAACTTTGTTGGATAGATGATGAAAAAAGAACCAACTTTGCAAAAGGAATGACTCAATTTTGAGTCAATTTGCAAAAGTTATGGCCTTTCAAAGTTTTGCATATGCAAAAAAAATTACATCTCTAGAAATTATTCTCCAATGTGATGGAAAAAAATTTGCATACAAAGAGTGAAGGGAAAAAAATTAAGCCCCCACTGGTAGAGCACGACCAAGAGCTTAAATACCCATGTGACCAAGGGCTTAGATCTTAAAATTTGCCCCCCCCCTCCTTTTGCTTTTTGCCTTTGATGATGTCAACCCCTAGTTCCTTACATCAGTCTTTCAATGCAAAATATGAATGAAGAGTGCCAATACATATGGCATTAACTTTGACAACTGTCACAAATAAAAAATGAATGAAATGGGCGCGGTTGCAAAGGAGACTGTTGGGCTTGGCCATTGGGCATCGGCGGTTGGGTGGTCCAAGTTGGAGCGCTTCAAGCATTGATCGCAGTGTGTGGAGGAACTGTGGTCATGTTGACCACTATGTAATCACAGAAGAGGAGTCCCTTTGGGACTGTGACGCTGTTGGCCTTTGTGGCCTATGTCTTGCTCTCCACCATCATCCTTTAGCCACTGCGAATGCTACTAACGTCAGACTTTTGGCCTCTATGACTAATCTCCACTCGATGGCCGCTGCATATGCAGTGTGAATACGGCCTATAATCACTGCGAATGCAGTTTATAGTCAACCTTTTGTAGCTGTTGCAAATGATATATGATGTCGGCTTTTTGTAGCCACTTAGTGTTCTCTCTGACTTGGCCTTTGATGCCGATGTCAATGCTTGTGAAAGACGGCCTATATGGCCACTTTGGACATCATCTGTGAGCGTTCAAACATATATGGTCAATGCGGCCTGTGTGGTGCTTGAAAGCGAGGATATACACTGACCTATGTGGGCATTTTAAAACAATAAGAGCACACAAAAGTGTTAAATAGAAAACAACCAAACTAAGCAAAAAAACATAGAGATGCAAACCTGATTCGTACAACGAGCCAACACGATTTGATGCTGACCACTATGCTCTGATACTGGTGTGAGAACCAAGATCATGGAAAGACTATCAAACACAAGATTACAAGTGAGAATGAACCATTTGTATTAACAAATAACAAGTATAAATAGTAGAGGTTGCATACCCAACTCTCCATGATATGAGGATAGGTAGTGATATTCAAAGCAAGAGAATAGCGTAACCAACCTAAAATAAAGGTGAGGTGTCAAGTGAGATGACACCTATTATAAATGACTCACGAACTTGAAAAAGTCAATTGGCATGTGCTATAAGTCACCTAACTATGATTGAGTAAGTGTTAACTCATGGAGTTATACACTAACATAACTCATACCTCTTTCTCCTTCCTGTACTCCAAGTTGAATCTCTTCCTGTCACGCATTCTCTTCTTTCTTCCTCATGTAACCCATTTCATGCCTAACTTATGTGACAAAGTTGTTTTTTTTAATCCTCCCATATGCAAGAGAAAATATATAAACTTGAAAAAGTGAGAGAGAAGAAAAGGGTGAGACAGTTTTCATAACTACGAGCACCATGCCTATATCCTTTCCTACATGTATTCAACCCACTACTAATAAGATTCTAATGTCCACTTTTTAACTTATCACTTTCTTTTAATTTCATTTAACATAATTTAATTTAAAATTTGTTTTTATCTTTAATTTGAATTTAATTTAATTCAGTCGTTTTAAATTTTTCTTCTTATCTATTTAACCATCCAAATCATTATTATTTTCCTTCACTCAATTATTATTTTTCTAGTATAATTATTATTTTGCGAAATTGACTAGGTATAATTACAGATTAGAGAAGGCAGATCATGACATAATATTTTTACCAAGAGTGTTTGAGGTAAGAGGCTCCTTGTTACAAGATAATTTTGCATTACCCAAAAAAAGATGTTTAGGTTCTTGGGTGCAAGCTTATATTGTGCATGCCCTATATTGTGGTAGTTTGTGACACTGGCTTAACCACACATTGTTTTGTGTTGGATGACATTTGGTGTCCTACACATTTTGTTGTTTATTGGCATACATCTTTGCTAAGTGTAATTTGTTTTGTGTCAAAGATTCACCATTGATCCTTTATAAAACCAATTTCTCATGTACATACTTCACAACAATCAACTATTGTCATATACATCAAGGAGTTGGTCATTCCTTTAGAATGCTTCTATTAAATGGTGTGATTAGTGTTGAATGTCACCCTTAGTTGTTTGTCCCTGATGACAATACACAACTTGGTATATGTGTTAAGTTTTAGATTGACAAATGCTCCGTTGATATTGACAAATGCTTTTCGATGTGATTGACCAATACTCAGTTGATATTTTTCTTTAACCATGCTCAGTATGGCATCCTTCATTGATTGGCATTGGTATTAGTGGCTAGTTTTTTTTGGCATTAGTGGCTGGTTTTCTTGGTCATATGGTTTGACTATGGTTCTTTTTGGATGGCACATGTTTTGTTGGCATTGGCATTTGGTATTGGTATTCCTGTGGTTCTTTCATGTGGCTTGTAAAACATATTTAACAGTTGTTAGTTGAACATGATGACATTTGTTTGGATAGTTGATATCGTATCTTTGACATACATTTGATTCGGTATTTGACACTTGACACAGTTCATTATAACACAGTACATTATGGTTTTGATCATATTAGTATTGTGCTATTTTTTTATGACATGCTCTCATGAGGATAGGACTTTACAAGTCTATAAAAACAAAGACACATTTCTTTTCTAAAGTGTTGAGATCAGTGTTCCCTAAGGCATTGGAAATAAAACAAGAATTATATTCTATTTTCGGGCTTCATTAAAGAATGACCTGTTGAATAGGTTTCAGGCTTTTCAAAACAGGTAAAAGATGCTTACATCTTTATCATCACCGGTCCCTTTCTAGGGTTTACCATGAGCACCAGTTGAATCGAATAGCTCGGGCAAAAAGGAGACTAAAACATTTCATTTTGCAAAGTTTCATCTTGGTCTATGTTGGCAGAAAGCTAGGGTTTGTTTCTATTCCATTTTCTGAGTGTAATCACGGGATGAAATGGAGATACCAACATGAATCTTTAAAAGTCTTCTGAGGATATTATTGACATGACAAAGCTAGATGTGTTGAACATTTGTGGTAAAGGTTTTTGACTTATTCATCAGCAAATCTGATTGGTTTTGGTCAGCGCTCTAGGTGATACTTGTTCATTATTGTTCTAAAATATTTTATGGTACTATTTTTCAGTTTATCTTGGAAGTAATTGTCATTTTTATCAGTGTTCTATTTACATATTTCAGCATTTGGTTTGCCTTCGAAAGAGTCATTTGTGATATGGGTTTTTCAAGATTTCAAAAGAATTTTCTACTTTCTTAACAATATCTATGGCTGTATCTTTTAGTTCATTCTTTTGTGCAAATGGAAGATTCTGTTCAGAAGTTTTTCAAGGGTTTATGACAGAGCTTCTAGTTCTTTTCTATGATATGGGCAGAACTTTTTAGACCCACTTATGGGTATGCAATATACTAATGAAAATCTATTTTTGACTTGGAATATGGCAAGATCTACATTCTTAGTGGAGAGAAAAAAAACCATCCTAATCACCTTTATGTGTATTTAATATCTCGATGCATTCAATTTGGATTGGTTGAGAAAATCTTTCTGTTGATTACGGTTATTTGCTCAATCCGGGAATATTTGACAGTTATGATGATATTCAGTTGTAAACTACCAATCATTCAATTATTACCTGAAACAGTTTCATAGAAATGGTTATCTCTTCAAACTGTCTAATGCGAAGAGGAAGATATTATGAATTATGTATAAAAAGGGCATTGAGCAGAAAGTGTATGTAGTTGTGTATACACTTGATATAATGTGAATGATGTAGAGTGTGCAAAATTTGTACATGCATTATTGATGTTATTTTAGTCTGAATCAAAGAGAAACAGAGTATTCCTCTATATTTGTTTTTCTTCATGATTAAAGCATGTATTGAAAGGTCAAGTCAGTGAGACAAGAAATGACCTTTGCTAGTGAGGTAATTGTAGCCAGTGAGGCCTGTAATTAGTGAGATTCTTTTATAAGCCAGTGAGGCATTTTCGAGTGGTTTTATGCTAGGTGCTTTCCACTCAGGAAAATACTTGTGTTATGAGCTGCTACTATCTCTGATATGTTTGATCTTTATGTTTATTTGTTTATCATATGTCGTTTAGTTTTAAATTTGTTCTAAGTTAATTTGGTTTGCTCAAACAAATATTCATTATAAATCATTGTTTGAAGTGTTGATCAATCAAACTTCACATGTTTGTAAACACCCTCACTCTTAAGTTTGATGATCATGAGCCAATATTTATCATATACTGTGTTGATATATTCTTGACAACAATCTGTCAGTTTTAGTAGTCATGATACCTGTCTCAACTAAATCAAATTTGTCATAGCTTTATAATAGAAGTTGGCCTTTGTTTCAAAGTGTTGTAAGATTATTTCAAGGTCTCAAGGTCTTGTGAAAATTAGTATACCACTGATTCACCCCCCTCTCAGTGGCATTGTACTCCAACAAGTGGTATCAGAGCCAGACCCTTGTCCAGTAGGTCTAACCAACCTTAGGTTTTTCTGGTCGTGGAGTACTGTGATGGGTAAGTGTAAATGAAATAGAATTCAAAAGAAAAACACCAGTGTCAAGTCAAATGTAATCTTGTCTCAAGAAAAGTTCGTATTAGTTGAGTCAATAAGTGATAATCAGAACAATTTTGTAGTAGAAGAGTATGTTAGTAATCCTAAAGGAGTTGTTGTTTTTGAAGGAGAACAAGAATTTAGTGATGAAGAAAGGGATTTCTTTGAGGGTGAAGAAGATTGTGGAGTTGATATTGAAGGAGAACTTTTGTGTGCCCTAGATACAATCAAACAACTTAATGAAGAAAACAGGAGACTAAAAGACCAGCTTCAACAAGAGATGGAATTCAAGAACTTGGTATGTTCAGATCTTGAAAAAGCTTCTTTAGAGTTTGAAAATGCTAGAAATTAGATTGCAGAATTAAAGAGACATGTTAATGAATCTAATAAATTGATTATTAATCTAAAAACTTAAATTGAGGAAGCAAAAAGAATAATAGATGTCAAAAATTCTAATCTTGAGGTGAAAAGAATTGAATGTTTGAGACTTGAAAGTGAAGTTGTCAATCTAAAGAATAGTTTGGATGTTGTCAAAATACAGAAGTTTGTGAAAGGCACAAATGCTTTAGACGAAATATTGAGTAGTCAGAAAAACTACAAGGATCATTTTGGCTTAGGATATGAAAAAGGGGAAACCTCTGGTGTTAAAGATGAAGTTAAAAGGGAAATAGTTTTTACAACAGTAGATAGGAAGAGTTTCAAGGTTAGGCAAACTCCTAGGCAGAAGATAGATCTGAATTATCATTTTGCTATTTCTGATAACAACAAGAAGAAAGCAAAGGATAAAACTGATGATATTGGGAGAAGAAGAACTAACAGTTTTTCAAGACCTTCATCTATCAGGGAATATCATTCGGTCAGGTATAACTATTCTCAATTCCATGGATATTGTTATTGTTGTCATAAGTATGGTCATAGAGCAAGAGATTGCACAAGAAATTATAGAATGTATGACAGACATGATCTTGTTGAGAATGTGAATAAGAGTTCTTATAACATGTCAAGAAGAAATAATCACTCCTTTGAATGGTCAAATAGAAGAAACAAAGTCATGTGCTTTAGATGTCATAAGTTTGGACACATTACTAGGTTTTGTAAGTATGATCCAATGAAACCAGTCAATAATCATAAGGGTGTTAAGATGGTTTGGAGAAGGAAACAAGTGAAAGAGAAGGTAGAGTCTAATCTTGTGCATCCTGCACAAGAAACACTAATAACAACTTAAAAGAGGTAGCATGGATTTAGGGGGAGTCATCCAATATTTTATCTCTTCCCCCAGGAGGTATGTTGATGTGATGGAACAAGATCTCAAGTCATTTTCATGCTCTTTTTCTTCATAGTGTGGTTATAGTACAAGTATCTTGCCAGATATATAGTGTTTTGTCTTAGATCTATCAAGTGTCAGTTTGATCAGCAAAGATGTGATAATCTTGCATAAGTTGACAATCATAACAGTTGCAATTCTTGTTTTTAACTGATGACAGTGCTTTTGAGGTGACAGTGCTCAGTGCTTTTCATGGTGACAGTGTTCTTTAGCAGGCTTTCTCTGTAGACTGCAGATGTCTTGTTCTTAAAGACACTTTCTTATTTTTCTGATACAATTTTCCTAATACAGGACATAGTTTTCTTGATACAGTCTTGAAGATCCTTTTCTACAGAGCCTTGATGTCACTTCTTGTAGTTTGAGGCATAAATGTAGAGCATCTTGCAGAAAGTTATGACTAGTGTGTCAATGTTTTTTCTGTGATGATGTTTATCTGTGTATTGCTGATAGGGAAGGAATAGTGTTATTTCATTTATACAAGTGGTGGTGCTTGTATCAAATAAGTAATGATAGTATATATAGTTATCAGGACAGGTTAAAGCATAATATGCAGGGCATGATTAAATTGAAATGAAGTGTCTCTGTCAAATGACTATCTTAATAATGAAAGACTGTAGAACATGAACAGTGATTATTTCAACAAACTGATACATGATTATCTGCAGTAAAAGTGAAAATTTGCAAGGACAATGGTAGTTTAATTTAGTCAAAGTAACTAATGATTTCATTTGTGATAGTTACAATTGCTCCAAAATAGGCTTTTTTTGATAACTGGTGAAAATAGGGACAACTAGTTAGTGATATACTTCTGCACAGTACTATGCATGTTATGTTGGTCACTGATACGCATGGTTTCATAGTGATATTCATTCTTGTTGAATTATTTGTCATTACATAGTGGCATCTTTGTTTGATCTTGATAGTCAGGACAGAGTATGGAAATTGTCTATTGCTATCAGTGTTCCAATATTATCTCTATCACAGTTTGATAGTACATTTAGTTTTGACAGTAATTTCTAGATTTGTGACAATCTTTGTTATGACAGGAGATTGATTTGTATGGTTCATATATCATACCTTTGATCTGTTTATCTAGTAAATGTGTAGTGTAAAGAATGCCAGTGTTATACATGACCAAGCTGACAGTTTCAATTTCTCCATGGAAGTTGGACTAGATGTCTAGACAGTGTTTGACAGAGTAGTAGCAAGAATGACACGTGTTCACAGTTCTATTGTGACTACACTTTGATTCCTAATGACATGTGACAGTGCTTTCAATATTGCTTGCAAATGAGGATTGGTGATAGTGCAATGATTGCATTGTAATGACAGTGATCACATTGCCAACAGTCTCTAATCTTATGCAATGTTTAATTGGTTTGCAACTTGTTAGTTCTATGAGACTTATTTGTTTAGGGTTTTGGAAACTTACAAAGACCATTCAATAACTTATATAGTCATATTTGAGGTATAGAGGTGGACTAATAACAGTACAGATGACTGTTCAAGGTATTTAAAGGTTTGTAAGTCAATATAAGGGGCAGTGAAATCTTCAAAGGCCAGTACAGACATTAGTAAATCTCTCCATACAGTCAAATGCATACAAATAATCAGAGGGTACTGGGACTCCCTAGCAATGAGATAAATACCAAATCTAAGATATATTGATCTCAGAAGGTGAAATTGGTGCATGCACATAGGGGGAGTTTCTTGTATATTTTTTTATCCTTGATGGTTTTCAGTTCCATATGATAGTTGGCATGATGATTGGCAATTGTACTTATTCTTGTTCCTTGATTTGATGCTGACAGTTGTTGTTGCTGTGCACAGTATATTGACTTTGATCGCTGGTACTTGATACAGATGCTCATTTCTTTCTCTCTCCCACTATGCCTTTGGCAGAGGTACACTAAGAGGTCTATCACAAACTTTTCTTCAATATACTCTCTGCATTATCTGTCAGTATTCTGTAGTTGTTAGACATGTATGCAAAATAGATAAGAAACATGAATTATATGTTTGCTCACCTCAGAGAAATGTGGTTTCATCAGTCATAATCCAATTATGAATGTTTATTCAATAACTAAGGCAGAGCAGTTTATATAGCTTTGAAACAAGGGTATGGTTGTATTGCTGTGGTATGAAGAGATCTTGACATCATATTTAGTTTACAACACAGTGATATTGTTGTCATGGTGTGTATTGCCAGAACAGAGGTTATTGTTTTAGCATCATAATAATAGTGATAGTTTGACATAGGCTATACAAGACAATTGAGGTTGTTGCCCTGCTGATCAATTCAAGGGTTGTTCTTGTTTAGTTATGATAGTAACATGTCGACTTGGCAGTGATGTCATGCATTTTTATGGTGACAGTATTATATGACAGTGAATAAATAGAGACATTTTTAGTTGATGGTTGTAGGGGGAGTATTATTTGTGATAGGCTCCTCAGTTGTTTGTCTATTTTTGCTACATGCTGTTATTTCATTATGGTGCTGACAGTTCGTTCTCTGTTTCAGCTATTCTGGATGCTCATCTTTCTTGGGACTGCCTTGGTATGGTTGTCGATATCTACTCATTGTTTCTTGTTTCAGGGTTCTTTTGAATTTTAGATATATTGGAGGCATGACACACTTTCCTTTGCCTTGATGTCAAAAAGGGGGAGAGGAAGTTGTGTTTTGCCATCATGGACAATGGGGGAGTTTGTTGAACTTCACCCTCAGTTGTTTGTCCCTAATGACAATACACAACTTGGTATATGTGTTAAGTTTCAGATTAACAAATGCTCCATTGATATTGACAAATGGTTTTCGATGCGATTGACCAATGCTTAGTTGATATTTTTCTTTAACCATGCTCAATCTGACATCCTTCATTGATTGGCATTGGCATTAGTGGCTAGTTTTCTTGGTCATATGGTTTGACTATGGTTCTTTTTGGATGGCACATGTTCTGTTGGCATTGGCATTTGGTATTGGTATTCCTGTGGTTCTTTCATGTGGCTTGTAAAACATATTTAATAGTTGTTAGTTGAACATGATGACATTTGTTTGGACAGTTGATATGGTATCTTTGACATACATCTGATTCGGTATTTGGCACTTGACACAGTTCATTATAACACAGTACATTATGGTTTTGATCATATTAGTATTGTGCTATTTTTTGATGACATGCTCTCATGAGGATAGGACTTTACAAGTCTATAAAAACAAAGACACATTTCTTTTCTAAAGTGTTGACCTCGGTGTTCCCTAAGGCATTGGAAATAAAACAAGAAATATATTCTATTTTCAGGCTTCATTAAAGAATGACCTATTGAACAGGTTTAGGCTTTTCAAAATAGGTAAAAGATGCTTATATCTTTATCATCATCGGTCCCTTTCTAGGGTTTACCATGAGCACCGATTGAATCGAATAGCTCAGGCAAAAAGGAGACTAAAACATTTCATTTTGCAAAGTTTCATCTTGGTCTATGTCGGCAGAAAGCTAGGGTTTGTTTCTATTCCATTTTCTGAGTGTAATCACGGGATGAAATGGAGATACCAACATAAATCTTTAAAAGTCTTATGAGGATATTATTGACATGACAAAGCTAGATGTGTTGAACATTTGTGGTAAAGGTTTTTGACTTATTCATCAGCAAATCTGATTGGTTTTGGTCGGCGCTCCAGGTGATACTTGTTCGTTATTGTTCTGAAATGTTTTATGGTACTATTTTTCAGTTTATCTTGGCAGTAATTGTCATTTTTATCAGTGTTCTGTTTACATATTTTAGCATTTGGTTTGCCTTCGAAAGAGTTATTTGTGATATGGGTTTTTCAAGATTTCAAAAGAATTTTCTACTTTCTTAACAATATCTATGGCTGTATCTTTTAGTTCATTCTTCTGTGCAAATGGAAGATTCTGTTCAGAAGTTTTTCAAGGGTTTATGATAGAACTTCTGGTTCTTTTCTATGATATGGGCAGAACTTTTTAGACCCACTTATGGGTATGCAATATACTGATGAAAATTTGTTTTTGACTTGGAATATGGCAAGATCTACATTCTTAGTGGAGAGAAAGAAAACCATCCTAATCACCTTTACGTGTATTTAATATCTCGATGCATTCAGTTTGGATTGGTTGAGAAAATCTTTCTGTTGATTACGGTTATTTGCTCAATTTGGGAATATTTGACAGTTATGATGATATTCAGTTGTAAACTACTGATCATTCAGTTATTACCTAAAATAGTTTTATAGAAACGGTTATCTCTTCAAACAGTCTAATGCGAAGAGCGTTGGCATAATACTAGTATTACATTGTTAAATAAATATAAGTAAATAATTAGTTGGTTAGGTTTTGGGAAGTTACTTTCCCGTAAGAAGTTATATACAGGAATATCAAGGCTTTAAAAAGCCAATGTACTACATTGTAAAATGATCCGAAGACAATAATATATAATTTTATGTTTTAATATTGCTGTGCAATAATGGTGTAACTATCTGTGTTTGTGCTCACCATATTTCAATATGGTATCAGAGCAAGTATTTGGTTGAGCCTGTGCATTCTAAAATGGAAGGTTGAAAGCTTGATTGGAGGAGAGCCAATGGAAGTTAAAATCTACATCAAAGGCATCTAAGATTTCAAATGGAGGCATATATCATTCTCAGTCTCGCTGTCCAAACAAATTTGTTGTTGTCCAAATGAATTTGTTGATGTTGAGAGAGTATTGTTGTTTGATACTTAGGGTTTTCATGGTTTTCCTTTATTGTGAGGAGACGATGGTGTAAAGTTTTTAAAACATTGCTGTGCTGAAATTGCATCCTTTACATTCAATATGCATTAAGTAATCTTTTAGAAGTAATTGATATGGAAATTGTTTGCTGTGAGGAGATGCAAGCTGTTTGATATTAAAGTTGCACTCAAAGATGGAAAACCAGGTGTACACCGAATACAACAAGGAAATCTCTTCATGGAAAATCTATTTGAGCACATGAGAATGGTTGCTGGCGCTATTATTGGAGGATAATTGTTTGTTTGATCCATAGAAAGAGTTTCTTGCCCTTCATTTTAGTTGCTGTGGAGACTATGAGTGCTGGAATAAACTTGGTGGTTGCAGAGAGACAAGAAATTCTAAAATCTACGTAGAAGGTTTGTTTACTGCACTATGTAAGGGTTTTCAAAGAAGGCATATCTTACATTATTATTTTTTTTGGTCAAACATTTTATGTGAGAAAATAAAATTTTGGATAATGATATGGAGTAGGTGTTTTTTTATTGCATAGAGGCCACAAATTGATGCCTAAGCACAGAAGCTATTTTGGAGAAACTAGAGTAAAACAATTTTGTTTGAAGAAAGTTAAAAAAAAAATTTAAGGAAGAAATTTACAATTTATTTTAGAGAAAAGTTTTTAAAAGGGAGACATAAGTATTAAGGAAAAGGTATTTAAAATATTTACTTTTGAGGGATTAAGAGAAATAAGGGGAAGCATTTAAAAAGATTAATTTGGAGGTAAATTTAATTTTTGTGGTAAGATAATGTTTTAACATTTGAAAATGGACACACATTATGTTTGTGGTTCCGATGCCATCCATGCTATCATTGATAGAAATTTGAGAGACTTACATGCTTGTGCTATTGAAGAGTCTAAAGCAAATGGATAGAGTTTAAGGATATCAAATTGGAGGTAGGTGGCGTCGAAGGGTGGAGGATTTACCATCATCTCAAGTTAGCTTCTCGCTTTGAGATGATGCTTTGCATGAGAAGCATTTTTGGTTTTGGTTGTTTTTCTTTGTTGATGCTGACAGAGCTGACAGATTTGAAGAATGTATGTTTTATGAAGATTTTGTTTTAGAGACAGGTTTGGGGTTTGGTGTTGAGCTCAATATGGATTGTTGTCCAGCGAGATTCAAAGAGTATATGATCTTGAATTATACCCTTTCGCGGTCACTAGACAACATGGCGGAGATCTGTTGTATCTCTTAGGGGCCATTGTCGAATAATTCAAGACTCTGTGATTTAAGAGCTTGGGACTAAAGAGCTCGAGAACACAGCTTGAAGCTACGCCTTTCCGAGGGTAGACGAGACAGCATGATGGAGCCTCGCTTGGTTGAGGATTTGTTCTTTGGGAAAGATCTTCTATAAATATGTATTCATATTATGTAATCAGCTTTGTTGAGTTTTTTAGCATTCAGGGGGGGTCCATTGGTACTATTGCAGGAACAATGTAATAAGGGGGGGAATGTTGGCATAATACTAGTATTACATTGTTAAATAAATATAAGTAAATAATTAGTTGGTTAGGTTTTGGGAAGTTACTTTCCCGTAAGAAGTTATATACAGGAATATCAAGGCTTTAAAAAGCCAATGTACTACATTGTAAAATGATCCGAAGACAATAATATATAATTTTATGTTTTAATATTGTTGTGCAATAATGGTGTAACTATCTGTGTTTGTGCTCACCATATTTCAATAAAGAGGAAGATATTATGAATTATGTATAAAAAGGGCATTGAGCAGAAAGTGTATGTAGTTGTGTATACACCTGATATAATGTGAATGATGTAGAGTGTGCAAAATTTGTACATGCATTATTGATGTTATTTTAGTCTGAATGAAAGAGAAACAGAGTATCCCTCTATAATTGTTTTTCTTCATGATTAAAGCATGTATTGAAAGGTCAAGTCAGTGAGACAAGAAATGACCTTTGCCAGTGAGGCTTGAATTGATTGCCAGTGAGGCCTGTAATCAGTGAGATTCTTTTATAAGCTAGTGAGGTATTTTTGAGTGGTTTTATGCCAGGGGCTTTCCACTCAGGAAAATACTTGTGTTATGAGCTGTTACTATCTCTGATATGTTTGATCTTTATGTTTATTTGTTTATCATATGTCGTTTAGTTTTAAATTTGTTCTAAGTTAATTTGGTTTGCTCAAACAAATATTCATTATAAATCATTGTTTGAAGTGTTGATCAATCAAACTTCACATGTTTGTAAACACCCTCACTCTTAAGTTTGATGATCATGAGCCAATATTTATCATAGACTGTGTTGATATATTCTTGACAACAATCTATCGATTTTAGTAGTCATGATACCTGTCTCAACTAAATCAAATCTGTCATAGCTTTGCAATAGAAGTTGGCCTTTGTTTCAAAGTGTTGTAAGATTATTTCAAGGTCTCAAGGTCTTGTGAAAATTAGTATACCACTGATTCACCCGCTCCTCTCAGTGGCATTGTACTCCAACAATTAGATCTTCTAATAACATGTCAGTTTTGGAGTTACAATAATGTCAATTTGAATTTATTAAATAATGGTTGGATTGTTCTTTTTGAAAAAGTGCCTTACTAGTCAAGTTGCCTTCCTAACTATGATTTATTTTAGTGGCCAACTTCTATCTTACATGGAAGTGTAAGTGGCATGTAATATATAATGAGAAGCTCTAGTCATTTAAATGGGTTGCAAGGTTCAGATCCATTAGTTAGATTATTATTGGTTTTTTAGTAGAGCTTAGAGCTTGGTTGTAGTTGTTGAAAGTCTTTACACACATATCTCTATGATTGGGTAGCATAGAGAGATTTGTGTTTGACATACTGGTAGTCCTTGTATTCATTCCATTATTTTCTTCCTTGTTTTTCTTATGTTTGTGTGCTCTATGCACTTGCTCAACAATTGTTGATTCGACCCTCAGACTAACATTGTGCTGACCTTACACCAACTACACTAAGCTACTCAAACATTTGCAAAGACATAACAAATATAAAAAAATCTACATGCTTGCAAAGGATCCTCTTTAACATGTCATTATAAAGTGCCTCAAGAGTTGTAGGAATAATTATCTTCAACAATTGCTAAAATGGTTATCCCAAGTACAAGATTATCTATAATGATGATAGACTAGAAATATCCACAACCTTGCCATTCCTTCCATTGGGTGAGTGAAAGTAGATTTCTACCCTATTCTATCATGCCATGTAGTGTTCAAGTACATCACTAAATATGCAACACAAGTTGAGAAAGGGTTTGAGACCTACCATGATATGTTGATTCACATTTCACTACCATTGACCCAAAAAACTCAATTCCATTTGTCTTTCACAAGTTCCTTATAGAGTGTTGTTAATCATGATACTAGTGCACAAGAGTCTTGCCACTTGCTATCCCCATTAGAATATACAATAGATCCTTTGTTTCTTTGAATGTGAACATAAAAAACCTACAATGAGTCCTTACGTCTAATGATGAAAATGCTACCACTAAATAAGCTTCATTGATGTATGCATTGGAGTTTGGGATGAACTTTGGAATTGATTTCAATGCCACTTATTGAAGTACCATAGAATTTGATGTTTGTATCATCTTGCAAAGATGACAAGTGGAAGAAACATGCCACTTTGGCTATTGTTCTTGTATTGCACCGCTACACTACTATTTCTACCAAACAATTTGATGCCTTTGAGTCCTACTGCAATGAATTGCTCATATGTCAACCCTGTTGCACCATTCTCATTGACATAGGGTCATCAAGGCAATATATTGTATACCATTAGGAGAGAATAACCTACACTTACCATCCATGGCATGCAGACCATATACCTTCAAATTCTTCTACCAATAGTGATGATGAGCTTCCTTTTAATGGACAAGAAATACTCTAATGCCACAATCTTGGAGAATGACAAACACTATCAAGTGAGCTACCTTGGTGTAGTTGTTTACTAAATAATGTTGACATGCTTGATCATCATGAATTTAACACTAGCCATAATTTGGGTGCTCTTATAGTCACCCCATTTTTGTAAGTATCAAAAATTGATTTCTTAGATTCCAATCATTTAACACAATTCCAACACATTCAAACAACTTCATCGCTCAAACAAGATACTTCATCAACTAGACAATGCACTACCTTTGAATAATTGTATCACATTCAACTCACATGAGAATGCAACCACCTCTTAGGATTATTATACAAGGTACTATCAACATTGGATAATCATACTTGATTAACAACATTATAATTTACCTTTCTACAAAAGTTATATTGGCCTAATTACCCTTGTTGATGCTAGCATTGATTGCCATGGAAACTTTCAACACAAATACACCCATCATACATATTGGCATTTGGAATCCCAATTGAAGAGAGGAATAGTCTAGAGGGGAGGAATTAACAACATTCTAAGAGAGCATACAATTCATTCACTACATTATAATTGATGAGATGAACTTCATTAGACCTAGGTTACTAGCACACATTGATAATCGCTTGTGTGAATCATTTCTAAATTACAATCAAGTACCCTTTAGTGTTCACTACATCATCCTCTTCGATGATTTGGGCCAACTACCACCAATTAAAGACATTTTGATGTAAGTTAGGGATCATATGGACAACACTTTGGCACAACTTTCACAATAAGTTACATTAAACATTATCTTCTATCAACATGGGGATGAACTATCACAACTTGCTTTCTGTAGCCTACTTCCAAATATTAGAAATGCAAAGCCAACATCATTAGATTGAGAACTTCTTTTGTCACACTCTAAATTCTTACCTTAGTTGTGATGACAAAGCATCATTTTAGACTTTGAACAATACATTTGTTTGCCACAAATGACTTGGTTTCATTGCATACTAATAAACAAATGCTTAAATCATTAGGAGTTTTTGTTACAACATACAATGCAGAGCGTGTAAGGGCTAGATCAAGCTCAAATCTTGAAGACGAACAACTTGATGCCAAGGTTCT
Organism: Cunninghamia lanceolata; assembly: GCA_027924645.1. Taxonomy (NCBI): domain Eukaryota; kingdom Viridiplantae; phylum Streptophyta; class Pinopsida; order Cupressales; family Cupressaceae; genus Cunninghamia; species Cunninghamia lanceolata. The sequence continues at coordinate 5,755,743 of BSBN01000524.1, forward strand.
CTTGTGTGTTGGCCAGCAAGTTTTGTTCAATTCAAATTTATGGGTGGCAATAGGTCTTATTAATGGTGCACTATGACAAGGTCAAGCTATCATAAGTTCAAACATTAGCTGTGTTCTTTGCATAAGGGGAGGAAATTGCATGAACTCTAACTATCATTTCAGAGACATGGAATTATGCGTACTTCAGACTAGAAGACTAGCTAGGATTTTATAATGCTGCCATCAAACTTTTACGCAAGATCTTGCCCGAATGAGATCTGGGAATTCGAGGGACAAAATAGACCCTATGAATTCTTTTGTAATACACAACACTTTTGGCTACAAATTCTCGTACTTGTTGCTCCATTATTTCGCTTCCTGGGGATCTCACAACGAATGCCACAGGCACCTCTCCTCTCACTTGGTCTTTTTCTCTGCATTCCGCATTTCAATCCACTTTATTGCCGAAAACAAAATGTTGGAACATAATTGTGAAAAGAAAGACGTACCCAGTCACCGCTGTATCAGCTATTCCCGGATGACTCAACAATAATGCTTCCAGTTCAGCAGCTGCCACCTGAATGAATTGGAAAAACAAATATATAATGTGAGATCAAAGACGCAGCGCTAGCCACTCTGTTTTTTTTTTCTGTGTTTTATCAGTAAAATTTGGTAGAGAGTCAACCTGGAATCCCTTGTATTTAATAAGCTCTTTAAGTCGATCGACTATGAAAATTTCTTGGTCTCTGTCAATGAAGCTAATGTCGCCAGTGTGTAGTCACCCTTCCTTGTCAATAGTTTTGGCTGTAGCCACTGGATCGTTCAGATAGCCTGAAGATTGGAGTAATACAAATAAAAAATTAAACATTCTACAGCGAAATTTCCCTAAATGTTGAGGCGTTCTCCGTGATCTGTTTCTACAACATTTCAATTATTCTCAGCTTTCCACTCAAAAAATTTAGCACTTAAAAGAAATCTTGCGAGTTAATTGTAAGCTTCTGTATTTGATCCCGTTAATTTAAATTTATTTTTTCTGTATTCTGAATCTCCGTCTATTGGAGGAAAAAATAGCTTCGAGCATTAGGTGTTTTGAGATCGGAGAAGGAATGGTACAATGAAGATATATATTCATTGTATATATCTGAAGCGACAGAACGCCTTCCAAGGAATTCCGTGTCTCGTACCAGCATTTGGAACAGCAGATTGAATTGTCTGGACAACTGCGAATGGACAAACGGCCAGAACTGAGAGCAATGCGAAGAGTATTTACAGCTCGAGTATATTTACGCCTTACATTCAGGTCAGTTTCAAATCATCACAGGTTTAGGGTTTAAGTAAATTGTGTGTTAATTAATTTTCTGGTAAGGGTACATTTGCTCTGTAAATTATACTTGCCATGTTAGAATAGTAATGTTTATCTGTTTAGGTCTGAACTCTTGGTAGACTCTAAAGGCCCTGTCTTTTAAACAAATTTTTGATGATGTTATTTACTCAAACTTGTCTTTTAGTCAAAGGGGCCTTGCTCTATTGATGAAGTTGAAAGGTTCTAAATGAGCCCATCGGGGATCAAGTCTTGCTGAGTGTAAGGTCCTTGACACCATAAGGGATGAGGTTCAGATTGTTGGCGGAAGGAATGGATACCCGTCAGTCCTTGGCTCTTAGTCAAAGAAGTTCAGCCTAAGGCTTGTACCCCTGTACTAAATTTAAAAAAAAAAAAAAAAAAACTTGTCCTATAAATACTAAGATATATTTTTATTATAAAAAGATTATATATAAATTAAATACATATATGAGAATAACTCTATAGAAAATTTGACATTTTATCTAAAATCTAAAATTTTGATTGTATTAAAAAAAAAAAAAAAGGCAAAACATAGGCATACAACCATCAAATTTAAGCCCTAAGGCTGGGCTTGTCTTTTTGAGGAACCACCAAAAATATCCACTTAAAAACCAAAAAGCAAACATGTGGAACTGGACTTCGTGGACAAGGAAAATCTGCCAATATACTTGTCGGATCCGACAATTTGCTGGCAGGAAAAAAAAATTCTTTAGCTCTTGCCTATCAAGGAATTTTTTTCCTATTATTGCCTTTCACATGACAATCAATTTTTTAAAATGCAAGTCAAATACCAATTCTTTCTATTCTTTCTATTTCACTATTTTTTGTGTGCAGCAAAGAGTTGGAAAAACCTAGGATAAATAAAATAATAGAAGTTTCTATTAAAAAATTAAAAAATAAAAGAATATATATATAAAGCTTAGAGCGCTGAAAAAGCCTAGAAATTTAGAATGAATATATTCTTAAAAAACAAATGTAAAAATTTGAGAAATTTTTTCTTATGACAAAAATTCTTATTAAAAAGTTCAAAAATAAAAGGAAAAAAGATATATATTATATAATTTAGAATAAATATTAAATTATATTCATTAAAAAAAATCTAAAAAATAATAGAAGTTCCTATTAAAAATTTAAAAATAAAAAAGAAAATATATAATTATATAATTTAGAATGAATATATTCTATTAAAAAACAAATCAAAAAATTTGGGAAAATTTTTCTTGAATAATAGTTCCTATATATATATATAATCAAAATTTCAAATTAATTGTTTTTTTTACACTTTTTAAAATAAATTACAAGTATATCAATACAGTCAACTATTTATTTTTATTGTATTTTACAACTAAAATCTTTAAATACAGCTATACAACTGTCAAATTTAACCCTTGAGCTCACATGTTTTCAAATAAACCCAACAAGAATAATAATAGTTATCTATACCTTTACCAAAAAAATAGAGTTATCTATACCTTTCATAACTTGGGGTCCACGAATGCAGATCTCGCCAGTACGGTTGTGGGGGAGAGAGAGTCCACCGGTTATGTCAATTATTTTCATTTCAGCGTTTCGAACGACAGTTCCACATGCTCCCGCCTTTGTTTGGAAGGAAAACTTGGCAAAAGCCAAGTTCGTTGCCAGCACTTGGGCTTCTGTCATACCATAACCCTGCATAAATATTTCTGAGAAATGAATTCAAATATAAAATGGGTCCGGAAAATGAAGATTTTGCTACAAAATTCCAATTTTGCACTTAAATTGACTCATACAACAAGCTACTTGAACTTCCAATCTGAAGAGAAATGCAGGTGATTGTTACAGTGCCATTTATACTGAAAAGATAATTGACATTCAAGACCCCAACAAAGAAAGCAGAGAGTACTGTACATTTCTAGTTACACCAAAATTTGTAAGTGTTAGTGAACATTCCAAACCAGCACCTTGACCTTAACCCAATTAATCTACCAGATCAATTCCTAGAAGTGTGACGGTTAGTCCAACGAGTACCCCTTCAATATGTCAAACTTCTCCCACCCCTAATAGTTAGGGGGATTAAATGGTTACTGGTGAATTCATGATGAAACAGGGACCAGTAAAAGTTAACTGAAACTATATAATCTTAAAAATAATAGCATATAATTTTAATGGCTCCACTGTAAACAGCCAGCACGTTGTCATGTAGGCTGCTTACAATTTTTTTGACTTATCTGTTCTACATTTTCGACTTATGATGATCCACTGCTTGAATCAAAATGTTTTTGGATATGATGGATCTGTGTCGACTAGTCTGTGAAATTTCGACAGCCTCGGTGACGATTACACGGGCGCCGCAAGATTTAAGCTGCCGGGAAATCTCCGACGGGGTGTAGAAAGGATTTGCAGTGCTGGCGATGGCGCCTCTCATGGAAGCTCCCAAGAAGACGAATCCAAACTCAAGGCAGTTGGGTAGCAGAAGCATCACAACTTCGCCTCTTTGCACTCCCACATTGCCCAAACCAGCAGCCACTTTTCGTGAAATCATGTGAAGCTCTCCATGGGTGTATTTCCTTCCAGTGGCTGCATCGATCAGACATGGCCTGTCTCTCACCTCTATTAATCTCTCAAACATGTAGTCGTGCAGAGGAAGATGGTGAGGGATCTTGATATCCGGATGCTTCGATTTGTACGGGTATTCTTCACTTTTATCCATCTTCTTTAATCTCTGCCTATTTAACAAACGAATTGAATGCCTACATATTGAAGACATTGCTGATCGATTCCACTTTAACAAAGCTTATCAACTAGCACTTGCACCCATAGGAGGTTCAAGGAATACGCCTATAGGAACATCAGACGAGTTTAGAAAAATTTCCGGCGTGAATTTTTTTTCCCGAGCACTATAATGCTCACATGGCTAATTAGCTTTTTAGTTTGTCTTTATCCTAGTTAATATTTTTTTTTTTTTTTTCATTCTGTTTGGTTTTTTATGCTTTCATCTTTTTCTATTCGACTATAGCAGTTTTAATATAGTAGCACTTGCACTTGTAGGAGGTTCAAGGAATACGCCATAGGAACAACCGACGAGTTTTAAAAAAAATTTGGGTGTGATTTTTTTTTACGTTGTGACAATTTTTCGAGCATTATAATGCTCACATATCACCCATAGGAGGTTCAAGGAATACGCTGATAAGAACAATCGACGAGTTTAGAAAATTTTCCGGCGTGGATGTTTTTTTACGGTGTGAGACAATTTTCCGAGCACTATAATGCTCACATATCACCCATAGGAGGTTCAAGGAATACGTCCATCAGAACAACTGACACTTTAGAAAAATTTTGAGCGTGAATTTTTTTACAGTGTGAGACAATTCTGAGCACTATAATGCTCACATATAAAAGCCTAAATTGGCTAATCGTGTAAAAGTTATTTTTCAAAATAGAAAAAAACTTTTTAAAAGTTTGTAACAGATGCTGGTTAGTGTTGTGAGATATTTAAGTTGATAAATGTTTTTTAGTAAGAGTATTAAATAAAATACGTACATCGATGGTAGAGATTAAAAGGACTACCATCAAACAAATCTTGACCTTACAATATTTAACAAGAAATGCATTGTGTTAGGTTCTTGCCGATGATGTGGCAAATGTAATGATTGTTGTTGTAAGTAATAGCTGTTATGTCCTATTGTATGTGTCTATTTTGAACTTGCATGAGGACTATCATTAACTTTTTGAAATCAACTCATCAGAAGTTGAATTTGAAAGATTTAGTAAGTTGAAGAAGTATTCATATTATTTGATAATGAAATTAAATATAAACTATAGCATTGTTACTCAAATTTTTCATTCTAGTACTTGGTTTTTGCTTGGGTTTGAATCAATATTATCATATATAACATTAAGCATTACTATGTCATATATTTGCGCTTCCAAGGCAATAATACTGATAAACAAAATTGAAATAGATGAGAAGATAATATTGTTCAATGTGACATAATTCTTTTCAAGTGCCCATATTAGCTATCTCTGTATTGTTCTCTTGTAAAATTTGTTGAAGATCAATGTCTAGTTTATTAACAAAGGAACTACAACATTGGTGGTGGAAACATGCATGCCATGTTTCTCCAATTGTAGTTATTTCTATTGAGGAAGGAACTTCTGGATTACTTGATCCAACAAACCTGATTCTATACTAGCAATGTTGTTGTTGTGAAAAGAAGATTGAGCAATAGAGATGCATGACTGTGAACATGAAAATGAGCATTCAAGATTACAATTATAACTAGTCAACGGGTCTTCTTCCAAAGGCCTTTGAATGGCAATGTTGGTGTTGGGGTTGGTAGTGGGTAAGTGAAAGAAAATGGGGGGCCAAAAAGGGGTCTTAAGTGGCCATTTTTTTCCTAAAATTAGGAAATACTGGCCTTGGATGAGAAATTGAGCATAGTTACACTCAAAATTTGGAGATGCAACCAAAACATATTCGTAGTGCTCTGAGTCTACTTTCTAAACTACTATTTTTTTAAAAAATGGCATAGATTAAGGGGTTCAAAAGAGGGAGCCACAGAAATTGGTATTGTTTCTGTCAAAAAAACATAACATAGCATGTTTTGTGGCTCCCTCAAAAGGTCAACATTTTTTTTGGTATTTTTAAAATTGCCTCAGTGAGAAAATAGCTGATAGCATGTAGTTTATGCCCAATTTTTCTAATAATTTTTTGATGAATATTTGATTTTTTAGTAATTTTCAAAGTGGACACATCCTAAAAAATAGAATTTTGGCCGTGCTACCCCTATAAATTTTGAAAACTAATTGAAAATCATTTTTTTCTTTTTTTAATATTTGTAGAATGGAGTCTAGTTTCTAAATAAGTAATTTTTTTGAAATTTCAATGAATAGTTAATTTACAATGAAAAAAAGACCAAACAGTGGTTTTTACCCAAAAACGGACACACAAACAAAAGAAATTAAAGATGAAAGGCTTAACATTGTTAAAATGTGAAAAAAATCACATCGTCAAATAGCTAAGAGAAAGCCTAACATTAACCAGGTGTTTGATTTGTTCGATGTTGAAACACGTGCAAATTTGAGGGTTAGCACGAACAAAATTATGTAAAATTTTGAAGAATCTGGAAAAACACATCTGTGACTGTTCAAAAGGCACTCCAAGCCTTTGGGTTGGAAATCCAAAGAAAATCCCAAGCCCAAGGCTTGGGATTCCCAAAGCAAGACATAACGCGAGCGCGTTATAACGCGCTCGCATTATGGTTTGCTTTGCATTTTTCCTTTTCGCAAGTCTATTGTTTGTCATGTTTGACATAATGTGAGCACGTTATAATGCGCTCGTGTTATGTTCCCCTTAAATTTTTTTATGTTCAAGGCTATTAATCATGTATGTATGTATGTATGCCTATATGTATGTATGTATGTATGTATGTATGCATGTATGTATGCCTATATATATGTATGTAAGTATGTATGTATCTATCTATGCCTATATGTATGTATGTATGTATAGTGTCGAGGGCAAAGGAGGGTAGAGATGGGAGTGAGCCAGAGAGGGGAGGAGAGGGGTGGATAAGGATTGAGTGATTAAGGTTTAAGGTTGAGGGTTGAGCGTTTAGGGATAGGTTTTAGAGTTTAGGGATAAGGGATTAGAGTTTAGGACCTTGAGGGATTAGGGTTTAGGGTTGAGGCTTTAGGGATAGCGTTTAGGGTTAAGGGTCGAGGGATTAGGTTTAAGGTAGAGAGTTGAGGGTAGAGGGATTAGGGATTAGGGTTTAGGGTTGAGGCTTTAGGGATAGCGTTTAGGGTTAAGGGTCGAGGAATTAGGTTTAAGGTAGAGTGTCGAGGGTAGAGGGATTAGGGATAGGGTTTAGGGTTGAAGGTTTAACGATTTAGGGTTGAGGCTTTAGGGATAAGGGTTAAGGGATTAGGGTTTAAGATATAGTGTCGAGTGTCGAGCATGTAGGGATAGGTTTTAGGGTTCAAGTTTTAAGGGTTAAGGGTCAAGGGATCAGAGTTAAGGGTTGAGGGATTAGGGTTTGACATTGAGGGTTGAGTACATTGAGGTTCGAGGGTTAAGGGTTGAGGGTCAAGGGATTAGGGTTAAGGGATAGGGTTGGAGGGTTTAGGGATAAGGGATTAGGGTTTAATGTATAGTATTGAGCCCGTTGAGGGTCTAGGAATAGGGATAGCATTTAGGGTTTAGGGATGAGGGATTAGAGTTGAGGGATGACAGATGACAGATTAGGGTTGAGGGATTAGCGTTTAGGGTATAGTGTTGAGGGATTAGGGTTTAGGGTATAGTGTTGAGGGTTTACGGATAGGGTTTAGGGTTGAGGGATTAGAGTGAAGGGTTGAGGGATTAGGATTTGACGTTAAGGGTTGAGGGTTTAGGGTTTAGGGTTTAGGGATAGGATTGAGGGTCGAGGGATCAGAGTTAAGGGTTTAATGTTGAGAGTTGAGGGTTGAGGGTTGAGGTTGAGGGATAGGGTTAATGGTCAAGGGATTAGGGTTAAATAAGAGTGTTGAAGGTAGAGGGATTAGGGTTTAAGGTATAGTATCGAGTCTGTTGAGGGTTTAAGAATAGGGATAGCATTTAGGGTTTAGGGATGAGGGATTAGAGTTGAGGGATGACGGATTAGGGTTGAGGGTTAAGGGATTAGGGTTTAGGGATAAGGTTTAGGGTTGAGGGATTAGGGTTTAAGGTATAGTGTTGAAGGTTTAGGGATAGGGTTTAGGGTTGAGGGATTAGAGTGAGGGGTTGAGGGATTAGGATTTGACATTGAGGGTTGAGGTTTTAGGGTTTAGGGTTTAGGGATAGGGTTGAGGGTCGAGGGATCAGAGTTAAGGGTTTAATGTTGAGAGTTGAGGCTTGAGGGCTGAGGCTTGAGGGTTCAGGTTGAGGGATAGGGTTAATGGTCAAGGGATTAGGGTTAAATAAGAGTGTCAAGGATAAAGGATTAGGGTTTAAGGTATAGTATCAAGTCTGTTGAGGGTTTAGGAATAGGGATAGCATTTGGGGTTTAGGGATGAGGGATTAGAGTTGAGGGATGATGGATTAGGGTTGAGGGTTGAGGGATTAGGGTTTAGGGATAAGGTTTAGGGTTGAGGGTTGAGGGATTAGGGTTTAAGGTATAGTGTTGAGGGTTGAGGGTTTAGGGATAGGGTTTAAGGTTGACGGATTAGCATTTAATGTCGAGGTTAGGGTTAGAGTGTCAAGGGTAGAGGGATTAGGGATAGGGTTTAGGGTTGAAGGTTTAAGGATTGAGGGTTGAGGCTTTAGGGATGAGGGTTTAAGGCTTAAGATATAGTGTCAAGTGTTGAGGGTGTAGGGATAGGGTTTAAGTTTTAAGTGTTAAGGGTTGAGGGATTGGGATTAGGGTTTAAGGTATAGTGTTGAGGGTTGATGGTTTAGGGATAGGGTTTAGTTTTGAGGGATTAGGGTTTATGGTTGATGAATTAGGGTTTAATGTTGAGAGCTGAGGGTTGAGGGTTGAGGCTTGAGGGTTGAGGTTGAGGGATAGGGTTAATGGTCAAGGGATTAGGGTTAAATAAGAGTGTCGAGGGTAGAGGGATTAGGGTTTAAGGTATAGTATCGAGCCCGTTGAGGGTCTAGGAATAGGGATAGCATTTAGGGTTTAGGGATGAGGGATTAGAGTTGAGGGATGACGGATTAGGGTTGAGGGTTGAGGGTTGAGGGATTAGGGTTTAGGGATAAGGTTTAGGGTTGAGGGCTGAGGGATTAGGGTTTAAGGTATAGTGTTGAGGGTTTAGGGATAGGGTTTAGGGTTGAGGGATTAGAGTGAAGGGTTGAGGGATTAGGATTTGACGTTGAGGGTTGAGGGTTTAGGGATAGGGTTGAGGATCGAGGGATTAGAGTTAAGGGTTGAGGGATTAGGGTTTGATGTTGAGGGTTGAGGGTTGACATTCAAGGGTCAAGGGTTTAGGGATAGGGTTGAGGGTTGAGGGATTAGGGTTAAAGTAGAGTGTGGAGGGTATAAGGATTAGGGATAGGGTTGGAGGGTTTAGGGATAAGGGATTAGGGTTTAAGGTATAGTATCAAGTCTGTTGAGGGTTTAGGAATAGGGATAGCATTTAGGGTTTAGGGATGAGGGATTAGGGTTGAGGGATGACAGATTAGGGTTGAGGGTTGAGGGATTAGGGTTTAGAAATAAGGTTTAGGGTTGAGGGCTGAGGGATTAGGGTTTAAGGTATAGTGTCGAGGGTTTAGGGATCAGGTTTAGGATTGAGGGATTAGAGTGAAGGGTCGAGGGATTAGGATTTGACGTTGAGGGTTTAGGGTTTAGGGTTTAGGGATAGGGTTGAGGGTCGAGGGATCAGAGTTAAGGGTTGAGGGTTGAGGTTCGAGGGTCAAGGGTTTAGGGATAGGGTTTAGGGTCGAGGGATTAGGGTTAAAGTAGAGTGTGGAGGGTATAAGGATTAGGGATAGGGTTGGAGGGTTTAGGGATAAGGGATTAGGGTTTAAGCTATAGTATTGAGTATGTTGAGGGTTTAAGAATAGGGATAGCATTTAGGGTTTAGGGATGAGGGATTAGAGTTGAGGGATGACTGATTAAGGTTGAGGGTTGAGGGATTAGGGTTTAGGGATAAGGTTTAGGGTTGAGGGCTGAGGGATTAGGGTTTAAGGTATAGTGTCGAGGGTTTAGGGATCAGATTTAGGGTTGAGGGATTAGAGTGAAGCGTTGATGGATTAGGATTTGACATTGAGGGTTTAGGGTTTAGGGTTTAGGGTTTAGGGATAGGGTTGAGGGTCGAGGGATCAGAGTTAAGGGTTGAGGGATTAGGGTTTGATGTTGAGGGTTGAGGGTTGAGGTTTGAGGGTCAAGGGTTTAGGGATAGGGTTGAGGGTCGAGGGATTAGGGTTAAAGCAGAGTGTGGAGGGTATAAGGATTAGGGATAGGGTTGGAGGGTTTAGGGATAATGGATTAGGGTTTAAGGTATAGTATCGAGTCTATTGAGGGTTTAGAAATAGGGATAGCATTTAGGGTTTAGGGATGAGGGTTGAGGGATTAGGGTTTAGGGATAAGGTTTAGGGTTGAGGGCTGAGGGATTAGGGTTTAAGGTATAGTGTCGAGGGTTTAGGGATCAGGTTTAGGGTTGAGGGATTAGAGTGAAGGGTTGAGGGATTAGGATTTGACGTTGAGGGTTGAGGGTTTAGGGATAGGGTTGAGGGTTGAGGGATCAGAGTTAAGGGTTGAGGGATTAGGGTTTGATGTTGAGGGTTGAGGGTTGAGGTTCGAGGGTCAAGTGTTTAGGGATAGGGTTGAGGGTCGAGGGATTAGGGTTAAAGCAGAGTGTGGAGAGTATAAGGATTAGGGATAGGGTTGGAGGGTTTAGGGATAAGGGATTAGGGTTTAAGGTCTAGTATCGAGTATGTTGAGGGTTTAGGGATAGGGATAGCATTTAGGGTTTAGGGATGAGGGATTAGAGTTGAGGGATGATGGATTAGGGTTGAGAGTTGAGGGATTAGGGTTTAGGGATAAGGTTTAAGGTTGAGGGCTGAGGGATTAGGGTTTAAGGTATAGTGTTGAGGGTTTAGGGATCGGGTTTAGGGTTGAGGGATTAGAGTGAAGGGTTGAGGGATTAGGATTTGATGTTGAGCGTTGAGGGTTTAGGGTTTAGTGTTTAGGGATAGGGTTGAGGGATTAGGGTTTGACATTGAGGGTTGAGGGTTGAGGTTCGAGGGTCAAGGGTTTAGGGATAGGGTTGAGGGTTGAGGGATTAGGGTTAAAGTAGAGTGTGGAGGGTATAAGGATTAGGGATAGGGTTGGAGAGTTTAGGGATAAGGGATTAAGGTTTAAGTTATGGTATCGAGTCTATTGAGGGTTTAGGAATAGGGATAGCAATTAGGGTTTAGGGATGAGGGATTAGAGTTGAGGGATGATGGATTAGGGTTGAGGGTTGAGGGATTAGGGTTTAGGGATAAGGTTTAGGGCTGAGGGTTGAGGGATTATGGTTTAAGGTATAGTGTCGAGGGTTTAGGGTTGAGGGATTAGGATTTGACATTGAGGGTTTAGGGATAGGGTTGAGGGTCGAGGGATCAGAGTTAAGGGTTGAGGGAATAGGGTTTGACGTTGAGGGTTAAGGTTTGAGGTTTGAGGGTCAAGAGTTTAGGGATAGGGTTGAGGGTCGAGGGATTAGGGTTAAAGTAGAGTGTGGAGGGTATAAGGATTAGGGATAGGGTTGGAGGGTTTAGGGATAATGGATTAGGGTTTAAGGTATAGTATCAAGCCTGTTGAGGGTTTAGGAATAGGGATAGCATTTAGGGTTTAGGGATGAGGGATTAGAGTTGAGGGATGACAGATTAGGGTTGAGGGTTGAGGGATTAGGGTTTAGGGATAAGGTTTAGGGTTAAGGGCTAAGGGATTAGGGTTTAAGGTATAGTGTTGAGGGTTAAGGGTTTAGAGTTGATAGATTAGGGTTTAGGGTTGATGGATTAGGGTTTAGGGTTGACGGATTAGGGTTTAATGTCGAGGTTAGGGTTAGAGTGTCGAGGGTAGAGGGATTAGGGATAGGGTTTAGGGTTGAAGGTTTAAGGATTGAGGGTTGAGGCTTTAGGGATGAGGGTTTAAGGCTTAAGATATAGTGTCAAGTGTTGAGGGTGTAGGGATAGGGTTTAAGTTTTAAGGGTTAAGGGTTGAGGGATAGGGATTAGGATTTAAGGTATAGTGTTGAGGGTTGATGGTTTAGGGATAGGGTTTAGGTTTGAGGGATTAGGGTGTAGGGTTGATGAATTAGGGTTTAATGTTGAGAGTTGAGGGTTGAGGGTTGAGGGTTGAGGGTTGAGGTTAAGGGATAGGGTTAATGGTCAAGGGATTAGGGTTAAATAAGAGTGTTGAAGGTAGAGGGATTAGGGCTAAATAAGAGTGTCGAGGGTAGAGGGATTAGGGTTTAAGGTATAGTATCGAGTCTGTTGAGGGTTTAGTAATAGGGATAGCATTTAGGGTTTAGGGATTAGATTAGAGCAGGTGTTTGATTTATTTATTGCCTCTCCAGTTTTGGGGTGTGGATGTTTTGGAATCAATTAGGAAGTCTTCAGGAGACTTTGTGGAAGTGGATTGTAAATCGCTTGATAGAACCCTTGCTATTTATGCTTGGATAAGGATTTGTCACAAACTAGAACTTCTGCTTCCAAAGAAGATCTGTCTTTCTTCCTCGATGGGCATTTTCTATCAAGAACTTGATTATGAGGGCTTGCCCCTTCATTGTTATGCCTATCATATGGCGGAGCATCTAGCAAGCTCTTGTAGGAAACAGGAAAAGTTCTCCCTCAAAAACCTTGTGCTCATTCAAGTCTGAAGGGGAAGGTTTGGAAAGAGATCTGATCAATGCAAAGGATGTGATCAATCTATAGTAGGACAAAACGCGAGCGCGTTATAATGTGCTCGCATTTTGTCTTGCTATTGAAATGATAAAAAAGTGTTGACCCCTGTGATCTAGGCCCACATGCTCTATTTTCTTATTGATTCTGCGCCTGCTCCAACAAAAAAGAAGTGCTTTCATACTGTTGGGAAGTTCACATGCACATTTGACACATTGTACCACCTTTACATGATCTTTCCACCACCTTTTCTACTTTGCCAACTTGAGAAGGAGGAAATAACATAGTTTTCACACCAAGTTTGATATATATCTATTCAAGTTTCAATTTTTGTAGTGTTGCAATGTTAATTGTGATTTAATTTTATGAATTTAACATTATAGATTGGTTAATAGTATTGTTGTTAGTAATTATATTTGAGTGTTATTCAATTTAACATTGAAAATGAAGCAAGTGGTGAAAAACTCAAATTGTTGAGGAGTTTGATGCAAGAAGAAAAAAACACTACATAATTGGGTACTCTCTCCATTTGAATCTTCTTTTTTTAGGTATGTCAAGTCTTTAGATGCATGTTCTTTACATTTTTCTTATTTCAGATTGAATTACTTTATCATGCTTTATCATACATGTTTAAAATAGACACATTCCCAATCAAGAAAGCAACCTACAATCTCACATGATGCCATGTATATTTTCTATACTTGGGCTCTTTAATAATTATGTGTAATAAACAAACCTTAACATACCATGATGTCAAACTATACAAGAATAAATCCTTACAACATAAAAAAAATACAATCCCACTATTATCTTGTATTCATTTCTTAGGAACTAATATTGGTCTCTTTATCATGTTATAGACAAATTCTTCGTCATGCCAAGGAAACAATCAAGAATTAAACCAACACAGGAAGAGATAGAAGCTAAGAATGTAAAGAAAGTAGTGGCTATGAGGAAACTTCGTGAGAAGAGGAAATTGGACATGATAAATGAAGACATACCAATTAAAGAGGAACCACAACCATCACGAAGAGATATGGTATTGGCGGCATAAAGAGAACGAATGCAAAAACTTCATGGTATGAGAGATTTGAATACCTTAGTTGGAGACACGTCCTTTACCACAAGTCAACATGTAGGGACACCATCTTCCACATCTCAAGTTGAGAGTACATCATCACTCACATGTGATGAAGGAGGTATGCCATCATTCCCACCTCAACCTCAAGGTATGTCATCTATTCCATCTTCGATCGAAGGTATGCCATCTAACCCATCTTATTTAAATATTGATGAAATTCCTAATGTTGAGATGAATTTACCTAACTTAACACCACCTAGAATTTTGCATAGAAAGCGAAAGTATTTGATTGATATTGATGAGAATATTTTGCAGCCAATGGAAGGTAAGATTCCAAAACACACTTGTAGAAGATATGCTAATAAGATTTGGAGATTATTCTTTGAAAAGTTAAATGAGACTGCAAGATGTCAACTATTCGTTGAAATGATGCGAAGTATAAAGTATAGGTCTATCATGAAGATTCTTGGGTTGAGAACATCAGAGGCTTCAAGTGAAAAATCTATTGTCAAGAATCTAATGAATGCATATGAGAGTGTGGGTAACACCTCACACACAAAAGATAGTAATGCAACATGGCGTGTGATTACATTGACTATAGTAAGTAGTCAAACAAGGAAAGCTCGTCTCATTAGAAAGACAAGTCAAGCATTGAGAATTAATAGGAAAACTTTATCAAGAGCCATTGAAAGATGCCAAAGAATTGAGGACACTAATGCCAATGAATTATGGGCGTTCTCAGGGAGACTACCAAAAAGATAAACCAATTGTTGAAGCATTGAGATCACTAATTGAAGACTTTTGGAAGAATTACACAAGGGTATCTCTGAATCAAAGGGATGTGGTAAGAAGGAGAATCGGTAGTCAGAACCGCGAGCCACATCCAAAGCATTTTTTGGATGAGACTCAAACACAGTTTTATGGTAAATTTCTAGAGAAGTATCCTCAAATTAAAATTTGTCAAAGATATTTTGAAATGCTAAAACCTTTCTATGTTAAGATAAATCACACACACACTACTTGTTGTTGTAGATTACATATTGAAATTTCAAACCATTTTGATGCTTATAGGTCTATATGTTTAGATATGCATACTAACAATGATTTGTAGGGTTGTGCCATATGTGCCCCACCAACATCTTCAAGAGACTTCATATCAAGAATTTTATGTGAAAGAGAGGAAGGTCAAATATTCTACAAGAAATTATGCTTGGATGGCACATGTCATCGTTGCGGTGGCTTGCAACATTTGCCAATATGTGAACATATGGAAAGAACACATGCGGTTGGAAATGAACTAGTAGAGTTTGGCAAGTATAAAATAGTGGCATACAATACAAAAGATGGTAAAGAAGCAAAGAGGTGTGAATTGGTTATTGAAAAGATTCCAGTGTATCAGTTTATGCCTATATTTCGTGACAGGATAGTGTATGAGTATGCAAGACATGCCCATAGAGCTCGATGGTTGGACTTGCAATTCAAGTTACGCAAGGACACATTTCTAGTTGGTAGCATTGTTTCAGTCATCGACTTTGTAGAGAACTATAGTCTACAGCCACAGCGTGAGGTGCAATCACAATATTACAACTCCACACAGGTTTCTATATTTGTGCACATTGCATTCATTCATGCGAATGATAGTACATAGGATGATAGAAAGATCATAAGGGAGTATAATTTCTATATTAGTGATGATCACACGCATTCTACAGAGTTCGTGCAAGGTTTCTTTTAGGTGTTCTACAATGATTTAGCTAGAAGGGGCATATCGTTTAGTCAGCATATCATATGGTTAGATAACTGTGTGTCATAATTCAAGAACTCGCAAAATTTTTATTGGCTGAGTAGGAGGCATAATTTTATAGGTATTCAACATATGTGGAACTTTTGTGAGGCCGGGCATGAAAAGGGGGAGCATGATGGTGCAGGAGCATGTATCAAAAGAGCCATAGCACAAGAAGAGTTAAAGTATAAAGACAATGCAAAGTTGACAGATGCAAAATTGATTGTCGAGTGGTGTAATGCTTCCATGGGTCCATGTAATGAAGGTAAGTCTTCAGTTCGTAGATTTTTTGGTTGATAGATGATACTAACATTGCACCATATGACGACTGTTGTACATTGACAAGATCAAATGAGATGCACTCTTTCAGAAGCTCAATTGCAGGTTTATGGAGTATCCATACACGAAAGATGTCATGCTTTTGTTCTTCCTATACAATTCAAGTCTAGGATGAGTGCGAGTCAAAGGAGTGGGTTGACGAATGGCAGTTAAGTTATCTTAGCCCACTTGACACGTATCGACCCCCAACGACACTAGAACTAACACAGATGGAACCATCAGTTGACTTTGACCACATATCAGATTTAGTTCAACCAGGTAATATAGGGCACGTATATGCATCTAATTTCATCTAGTTCAACCAGGTAATGTCATCTTAATTTGTAGTGTTTTTGTAATGTTGACTAATTTCATCTAATTTGCTACACATATCAATGTAGGGCACGTACATGTAGTTATTGCAGATGAAGATAATGAAGAGGGAACATATTATTACTTATGTTGTTGTGTTGAGGCCAAAAATAAATTGAAGGCCCCTGTTATAGATGGAGAAAACATCGAATACCCTATAGGCTCAGTGGTTATTACTGGAACATGGCTTAGAAGGTACCCACATAAGAGTGTTAATATTTGGCTATTTCAGGACTTTGACACACATCGAAAGATTCTTTATTACTCGAACCTTGTCATGGCATCCAATGTTCATTTGATAAAGTATCAAGGTAGACCTTTGGACAAAATCTTGTGGAAGGTGCATGAGTCTGAACATGAAGCAATACTTGATAGAATAAAGAATAGAGCAGACCCGGATGGTTCATTGGATTAATTTGTAAGTATTCATATTAATTTTGTAAAGTCATGTTACATTGAGTTGTACGTATGCACATTAATTTGTAAGGTTTGTCTTTTTTTTTATTTCCTCTTGCATTTTTACACATATACACATTTTTACATCATCATGTTATGCATTTTTGGTGTCCTGCTCCTGATGCGACCAAACTCATAACTCACCCTACTTCCTCTAGACACCATTTGATGATCTCTCCAACACTTTGGATCCAGGGTGCCTAATCATGATGATGACCTATATACCATTCTCCCAAGGCGGTCATAATGAATGAAAAGAAGACCAAGGGCACCCAAGCTTAATAGACTTATTTCTTTCCATTTTGATGATCCAAACTCTTACAAAATGACATCCACTTTCATGCCTTTAGATCTTCCTTCACATACAGGGTGCCAAATCAAGTTGAAAAATCTACATAAGGGTGCCAAAATGGATGAAAGGAGACATGAAGTGCACCTTAGGACTCCATGCTAAGGTTTGAGCCATTAAAGTCTCCTAATATTAGGCGCTCATGATGATGAAACTTAGAGCTTTTTCCTTTCTTATGCGCTCATCTAAGATGTTTGAATGATAAGGATTGCCTCGACCTCTATAATGTACATTGGGTGCCAAAATAAAAGTGATTTTAAGTCACTTTGAGTCATTTGGGGTCAGTTTGAGTCTTTGAGTCATGTTGCAAAAAAGTGTCAATGTTGTCAAGTTGCACAAAGCAACTTTTGCATTTTTGGTGTCCTTCTCATGATGCGACCGAACTAACTATTCCAACACATCTGGATGGGTACATTTACACTAGGCATGGTTCTATTTTTCACCCAAACATGTCGAAACAGTTCGAGCTACATTGTACCGACGATATCCCTGAAGAGTCTACAGTGTAAAAAGGTAGAAATCTTTGACGAGATGTTACTCAAAAATTATGTCACTTAGAAAGATTATGTCTAAGGCAACGCAATCACGTAGAGTGCCTCTACAATAACCTCTCTTAGTTTTTTATATCTCTGAGATATTTGCCCATGGTGAAAGGTTTTCTGCTACCCCAAAAATCGTCAGAAGGAGGTAGTGTAAAGTTGCAAAGGGGTGTAACTTTTGTCCTGCTTCTGATGCGACCAAACTGAGTATTCCAACGCATCTGAATGGGTACATTTACACTAGGAATGGTCCTATTTTTCACCCAAACATGTCGAAACAGTCTGAGCTACATTATACCCATGATATCCCTAAAGAGTCCAAAGTGCAAAAAGATAGTAATCTTTGACGAGATGTTACTCAAAAACCATGTCACTTAGAAACATTCCATCTAAGGCAACGTGATCACGTAGAGTGCCTCTACAGTAATCTCTCTTAGTTTTTTATATCTCTGAGATATTTGCTCATGGTGAAAGGTTTTCTGCTGCCCCAAAAATCATCAAAAGGAGGTAGTGTAAAGTTGCAAAGGGGTGTAACTTTCGTCCTACTCCTGATGAGACCAAAATGAATATTTCAACACGTCCGGATGGGTACATTTATGCTAGGCATGGTCCTATTTTTCACCCAAACATGTCGAAATAGTCCAAGTTACATTGTACCGACGATATCCTTACCGACAATATCCCTAAAGAGTCCAAAGTGCAAAAAGGCAGCAATCTTTGACAAGATGTTACTTGAAAAATGTGTCACTTAAAAACATTCCGTCTAAGCTAACGCAATCATGTAGAGTGTCTCTACAATAACCTCTTTCAATTTTTTATATCTCTAAAGTATTTTCCCATGGTGAAAGGTTTTCTGCTGCCCCAAAAATCATCAGGAGGCAGTGTAAAGTTGCAAAGGGGTGTAACTTTTGTCCTACTCTTGATGCGACCAAACTGATTATTCCAATGTGTCTGGGTGGGTGTATTTACGCTAGGAATGGTCTTATTTTTCACCCAAACATGTCGAAACAGTCTGAGCTACATTGTACCGATGATATCCCTAAAGAGTCCAAAGTGCAAAAAGGCAACAATCTTTGACAAGATATTACTTAAAAATTGTGTCACTTAGAAACATTCCATCTAAGGCAACATGATCACGTAGAGTGTCTCTACAATAACCTCTCTCAATTTTTTATATCTTTGAGGCATTTGCTCGTGGTGAAAGGTTTTCTGCTGCCCCAAAAATTGTCAGAAGGAGGCAGTGTAAAGTTGTAAAGGGGTGTAACTTTTGTCCTGCTCGTGATGTGACCAAACTGACTATTCCAATGCATCCAGATGGGTACATTTACACTAGGCATGGTCCTGTTTTTCACCCAAACATGTCGAAACAGTTTGAGCTACATTGTATCGACAATATCCTTGAAGAGTCCAAAGTGCAAAAAGGCAACAATCTTTGATGAGATGTTACTCAAAAATCATGTCACTTAGAAACATTTTGTCTAAGGCAACGCGATCACATAGAGTGCCTCTATAATAACCTCTCTCAGTTTTTTATATCTCTGAGACATTTGCCCGTGGTGAAAGGTTTTTTGCTGCCACAAAAATCGTTAGAAGGAGGCAGTGTATTAAGTCAGGATGAAAGCCTATTCATTCTAGGCACCAATCTCAAGTTGCATTATTATGAATGGGCACCTAGAGCAATAAGGCGCTACATCATGGTTCCAGGGCCTTGAAATGGCGCCCAAGCATGTAGGAGGAATTTTCAAGGAGCTAGAATGTTTTTGAAACTCTAAGGAACTAGTCCAAAGACTCTATGGTGCCATCTTGATACCATTGAGTCAACTTTGGAACTCAAACATATTAAAACAAGGTCTAGGAAGCTAGGCACCATCTCTTGCCAGTTCAACCTCTCAGATGCGCCAACATTGGAAAGACTCTTAATGAGCGCCTAAGTTTGAATTGATCTTGTGATTGAAAGTTTGGTGATGTATTGGTGTGAGATGATCTTCAGTTGAAGCAATCTATGTTCCAGGAAGGGTTTAGAAGTTATCAACCTCTTCACTAAGTTAGGTGCACTTTACAAGCTTTCTTACCCAAGAGTTGCACCTCATTAAGACAAGGTGCATCTTAACCTTTGGGACTTTTCCAAAGAAGCACTTCAGTTTATTAGCACCTTTGGACCTTGTTTTGTATTCTGAAAGAGAAGGCACACTTTGGAGGCATTTCTAACCCAGATTGACGCCTAGGTATAGTCATCTCTCTGAAGCATTACAATGTGTTTTAAAATGAAGGAGGACATTTCATAAGTTGGGGAATTGATCACTAAAGACCTTGGAGTGTTTGAATTACTCTAAGAAAGAAGGTGCATTTCCATGGAGTAGCATACTCTAGATAGCACCTAATGCCATCAAGGCGCAATTCCACCCTCACTTTGGTGCCTATCATCAAGAAGGGGCATTGGGCATTCCTTGAATAGTTCTGAGTGTTTGAAATTCATGAAATCACCAAGGAATGTTGGGCGCCATGTGTATCCTCAACAAGCTTGAGTTTGCACCTAGACAAGTTGGTGCTTATTCATGTTTTAACTTCCCTCTTGAAGTGCCTAACTTGGGAAAAAGTTAGCTTGTTGTTAGTCAAGTGTTTGATGTGTTTTGGAGACTCCAAAAGACTTCCTCTTGCTAGGCGCTCTTCTTGGCAACTACAACCTTCAACTGGCACCTAGATCCTGAAGAAAAACACTTAGACTTTAATTTTCATGCACTTAGACTTCAACGCGCCAAAACTAGTAGGAAAATATTTGGGGAGAAACCATGCTGATAAAAGTTGGGTAAATTTAACCTCTGAGTTTGATTAGGCTCCATATAACAACAATATTTATATTATGTCCCTTTGCTTTATGAAACAAGCAGTATGTGTCAAGTCATAGGGATAACAATTTGGTCCTTAGAAATTTCTCTATGACTTTTGATAAGATTATCTACTATTATGTGGATGCTTGATAGTATTATCCTGATCCATTGGACTAGTGTGGCTATGAGGTTGGAAAGCATTGCAACCTCCATCCTTTAAACTTCTCCACCTTGTTATGGGTTGTTTTGAGTATTTTTACTTGCTTTCTCTTCGAGAATATTTTCTAATGATACATGATGTGTCATAGATCATTCAACTTGATAAACAACATGGAGGGATTCTCATGCCTCCTATACTTCTTGCAAGTTTCTTTATAGATAGATCACATCATTGTCCATCTAGGTGGTCATTTCCCTAAATATTATGATAAGATAATCCTGTTAATGAACTTTGGATTGAATGAGAATCAACATGCTTTGTCTTGACTAGAATAGTTGGGATGGACAAAAATCTATTGATTCTAGGTTGGGTTGTTAAAGGTCAAGAAGTTTTGGTGTCTAATGCCCTCTAAATCTAAATATTCAAAATCATAGTGGTTCAATAAGTTACAACAAATAGTCAGGTAGACAATAGACTATAAAGGAACAAGGACTACACATGAATCCAAAACAACACTAGTCAATAAGGACATCACAAGTAACTCAACATTACTTCTAGAGGTGTTCACAAAAACAAAGGGGAGAACAAAACTAGAGAATGCTAGACTATAGTAGGGATGAGTGTATGATGCAGAGCACATAGTGGAAGCATAAAATTATCAACTTTTGAACCTTTGAACTCACTATTAGCGAGACAACATACCATCGGTGAGCTTAAAATTTTATTGGTTGATAGGCTGATGCCACCATGACTCTGTTTGATTTCACTTTTGACAAACATCCCACCATTGACTCTTATCAATCAGATAGACCACTATCGGTGACTTTATATCCTTTCACACCAATGTCTTTGTCACTCTGATATGAGACTCTAAGTCCCTCACCTATCGATAGGACTTAATACCATCGGCACATTCAAAAACTCTTTTACCGACACCCCAATCTCACAAATGACAACCTTCGGACCACACCCATTGGTGAGACTCCAAACATTGGTGAACTCTAATCTCATTGGGCCGATACACCAATGGATTTCAATTATCGGTGTGACCCCCTTCATTAGTGAATCTCTCAACTGCTCTTCCGATGCGCAGATGGGATTATCTTCCGATACATCGATGTCTTTGAATTCGAACCACACTCATCAGCAAGACAGACCACTATCGGCGAACCCTAACCAAGGTCTACCGATACGCCAATACGACCAACTCTTGATGTTGATACAAGGTTCTTTTGCAGGCAAAGGGCACCTAGGCTTATGGGGCTCAATTTGATGTATTTATTGAAAGCTCAAGGTGAATTGATGCTTATTGAAAATGCCACTTAGTCCTTCATTTGCATTATAGGCGCCATTTCCTATTGACTTATATACTCCTCCTCGTGCTAGGGTGCCATAATGAGGTGGTTTAGACAATAGGTGTGCTTCACTTACTAGAGGCTTGTTCTCCTTCCACCTTAAGTGCACTTTTATGGTGGAACAGGTGTCAATGGGCACCTTGTCTTAAATAAATGCTCTCTCTAAGTTGGGCACCCTTTTGAGGCTTTACGAGTTGCAAATTGCACCTTAACCCTTCATGCTTGTTGTTCAATGTTTGAATGTTTAAAAAAGTCTCCTTTAGGTACTCATCTTAATGACTTTTTCTAAAGGCGCAATCATCCTAATGACTTGGATATTCATCCTAGTGTTTCAGGATATCAAGCTACCAAACTTAGTCATTTTTAGGATCTCAAACATAAAGAATAACATGATGATTCATTTTTTTGTATTGCATATAGTTGACATTCTATGCTACTCATAAAGAATATTAATATTTTATGTTCAACATGATAATTCATTTTTTTTAAAATACAACTTTTATCTTTTAGTTCCAAAATGAGGTTTAGGTGATACTTGAATAACAATAGCTAGCTTATTGGATCAACAAACATCCTATGTAATACAATTGGACTTTAAATATTTGAAGTAGCCATCTACAAATATCCATTCAAATGTGGATTTATAATGCAAGTATGGACGCCATCAATAAAAAAGATTTGTATTAACCAAATATCCATATAGGCATACATCAATATCTGTCGATATAAGTATAACATATATAGAAAATAGCCATATAGGCTTACAAGAATGCCATATAGGCATACAATGTCAACTATATACAATACAAAATATATGTCCACAAATGCCATATAGGCATACAACAAAGGAACACAATAAAAAGTCATTCCCCTTGTGGCTGGTGAAGAGAATAGATCACAGGCAGCCTTTGATCTTCTAGGGGATGGAGACGCACATGTGGGTGGTCTACTACGAACCCGAGGGCTGCTCCTCCTATTTAGTTCTTCCTGCATCTTTACTTGTTACAATAAAAAGTATAAACATTAATATATAAAAATTACATGTTATAAAAAATGAAACATTTAACAAAATAATCACTTACCGCTAATATATAATATGTCTCCTCACTTACCTCAATAGCAGGAATAGGCCGTGGTGATGTCATGTCCTATAGAAACCATCTAGATAGAAATTAAACTTCAAATCAATAATCTTTTGATTTTTCAAAAATAGACAACTATAACAATGAATCTAAATTGAAATTTACTAATCTGCCTCATACCCCTATCAATGCCATGGAGCTATGAATCACAGAGGCCACACCCTACTCCATTGCCCTATGAACATGGGGAGGTGTCTCCGCAGCCTACATCATTTGAAAATAAAACAACATTATTCAATTATGAAAACTATAATAGTGATGCAAATCATGGCTCCTAACATACACACACGTTCATCTAAACATGGAAGTACACACAATAAAGCACACAAGTCACATACAAAAATCTAGTAAGTACAATTCATTCATTAAACTATTTATTTTATTACGTTCGTAAAGCTTTGAAGTCCACCACCGCTGGCAGGTGTTGCTGTGAAATCTACAGCATTAACCTATTCAACATCCAAAATCAGATATTAGAATACCATTCATATAACGATGCTATTCACATGTAATAGTTATAATTGTTTACTAGTTACATACTTTGATAGTAGATGATCTAGTGTAAAATGTAGGTGGAGAACCACTAAAAACTGCATCGACACTATGACCCTGAAATTTCATTAAAATCATCAATTTAAATTAGTTAATCTTGCATTTCAAAAATGAAATTTAATAAATTAAATTCAATAAACTTGCTAATATTTACTTGAGTATCAAGGCCAAAAGTCTCACTCAGGAGGGTATCTGTCATCGCCATCTGCTTAGCTGTAGATGTAGCCTGTGCACTTGCGTCCTGACTATCCATGGGGTCATAACCATAGGCTGACCCGCAAGTCTAACATGTATGGGGTGGGACCCTGCTCCTCGTACTATCTCCCAACCCACTCTGTGTTGCAGGACCGGCATGCTCTATGATGCTCTGGGTCAAGGCACTAATGGACTGAAGTGTATCGACCTCAACACTCTCCTTCACAATGGAAGGGATAGAAACATGCTCGTGGGCTGGTCTGTTGATTACTCGTCTCACTACCCGCTGTGGGTCAAGACTTGCCCCTGTTCTATCTTGTGCTGACCCCGCACCTCTACCCTGGAAGTACTGCATATCAAAATAGTTTGGCACTTTATTGAGGACAAACTCGTAGTAGAGTTTCCTCAAAAAGTATTGCGGTACCTCATTATTATTGCATGGAGGATGGTCAAAAACCATCCACCACCTCTGCCCAAAATTGTCCCTTATCACTTGGTTATTGCACCAATGGATAGGGAACCTCTTATGTAATGGGTGGAGGTTGATTTGTTTGTGGGTTTGTGAAAATGGAACACAAGTCTAATTTTGTGATTTGTAATTTTTTCACATCTTGGTATGACAGCTTGTCTACATAATAATCTCTAAACTCTCTCCTCTTACCCGTCCAACTAGTTATTTGCTTGCTAATTGAATCTACATTTGATAACATAGATTCAAGAGATTCAGCAAGCGTGGACCTATGCAAGGTTGAAGTGGAAGGATCTTTCAACCTTGCAATTATATCTTCAATTTCTTTTTTGTTGTTTTCAATTTGCCCCATTATATTTTCTTATGTTCCAGGGGCATGTCGAGGAATGGATGGAGGAGGTTGTTGTTCTGTAGGTATTTCCTTAGGATTTTGTGGATTTTGAGGAGGAGGAGGTGCATTAACATTTCCTGACAATTAACGAAATATACATCAAAAATCAATTAAAACCTACCTATTTAGAAACAAATTCAAACAAAAAAAAATATAACTCACTCCTTTGGCATGCTCGACGTCGTGGCGGCATTTTGGTGATGAATCGATAAGCTTTTTGTGTTGAATGGAGTTTTGCAAAATGCGAGCGTGCTTTCTAGGGTTCGCAGGTCATGGGCATAGAGGAGAAGAAAGAAATGAAATGAGATTAGAAACCTTTTTTTATTTATAGCAAGTCATAACGCACTCGCATTATAATGCGCTCGCGTTATGAGTTAATTTTTTTTGAAATTAATTTGGCCACTTTTTGGCCCCCCATCTTTTTGCACTTACCCTAGTACCTCTAGGAAGAGAGATAATGTGCTCGCGTTATGGCTTAATTTTTTTTGAAATTAATTTGGCCACTTTTTGGCCCCCCATCTTTTTGCACTTACCCTAGTACCTCTAGGAAGAGAGACAGGTACTTCCAAATTGCTTGAAGAACCTCCAAGTAATTGATGATTCTTCAGTATCATTCTTGTTGAAGATTGCATGGAATTATTTGTGACCAAGTCACCAAAGTTTTACATTTCAGCTTCTACTGTAAAATATTTCATGTTCAAATTCCCACATGTATAATTAGAGAAAGCATCTTGCAACATGTTAATATGGTGAATATAATCTATATTCAATTTGAAGAAAGACATGAAAGCATGAAAAGGAAGAACCAATTGATTGGAAACAAACTTACATGGATTTGAACCCATACAGATGAAATTTGTAATTGCTCTAATGCCTCTCATTGATATGGCTACAATATCATAAGCATAGGCAACATCTTCTGCTGTATCAAATGTTCCAAGACACTGATATTTCTTAGAGTTTGGGTCCCATATTTCTGCAGCATAATGACCCATGGGCATTGTCTAACACCTCTGTATTTACCTGTGTTCATGGAATGTTTGGATTTGGTATCATTGAGGTACATGTCTTTGCTTTTCCTTGAGCCTTCTAACTTTAATTGCAAGGTATTGGTGGGTTGAAAATTAACATGGTTTGATGTGGAGGAAGAATGAATAGTGGATAGGGGAACAATAGGTTGGTTGGAAAGGAAATTGCATGCCTCTAAATTGTTGTATGAGAAATGGGTCATGGCATTGATGCCTTTCATGGACATAACTGCCTTATCATAAGCATAAGCAACATCCTCTGCTAAATCAAAGGTCCCTAAGCATTGGCGTTGTTTTTTAATAGTTGCAATCATAGATATCTGCACCATAACACTCATTTCCACATTTTCTAACACATATGTATCTTCCTTCCTTTCTTGAATTTTTAAAGTTCCTAGGACTAATGCTCCAATCTAGAACTATTGGAATAATTTTTTCATAGTCTTGATATCTTGGTTGCTCTAACAATTTCTCTATCATCTTATAATCCAATTTTCTTGTCATTGTCAATTGTAACCAATCTATGCAACTAATGTTGCATAATCAACTCATTCATTACTTTAATATCCTGCAAAAGATTTGTGAAAAAAAAAAAAGCTTGGCACTTTTGTTGAGAGCACTAAATACTTATTATAAAATATTGATTATTAACACGAGTACTCTCATGATTAAGACAATACCAAGTGCTTGATGTACCTTGCTCAAATCATAACTTGTTTTTTGCTTGAAATTGTTTCAATATCTTTGAATATGTGAAACTACAAAGCTCTTGTCAGTTCTTCCTTGACTTCTACAATGATATCTTCTCAAGCTTAAGAGCAATTGAAGAAGCAAGGTAGGGACATGCTATGCAACACATAGTTAATGGAATTTGGAGCAATACAACAGGATGAGTAATATGCAGATGGAAAAAATGACAAAACAACCAGTATTATGAATGAAATAGAGAGCTAGAAGGACTATGAATAGATCAATTAATAAAATGACAAGGCTCCATAGAAAAACATCATTGTAAAGACCTGATCAACCATCATATCATCTGTTGCAAGTAACAATTACAAATGAATAAGTATGATGAAGAGAAAGATCAATATATCTACTCAAACTACTCTATTAACTGATTAAGTCACTAAACACTACTTCTATGCAATCCAAGTGCAACTACCCTATGCAGATGCTAGCTAGCAAGCAAGCAAAGACAACCAATGGCCACTTTAATCAATGAAGTTGTAAAATTGTTGGATGTATATAGAAAATAAAATAATTTCATTTATCTCCATTAAGAAATCCCTTGATAATTTACCAATTAAGCTCAAATCACTTGACTAGAATGTTATTTTAGATTTTGGCACACACCTCATAGAGAATATGGAGTTGGCTTTGGTTTTAGGTGTTTATAGATGTATTCCTTTGATGATTTAAAAATTTGAGTTTTTTAAAGAGAAAAGATAAATTGAGGTTTTTATCTAGAAAAATGTTAGGGATTTATATTGAGATGGTTCATGGACCATGGATGACAAGGACAAGTTTGTTGGAGTAGACAAAGTAATGTCTATTTGTTCAATTCCAACTTTCATCATGAATTTTACGGGATTTTTGTTAAAAATGATTCTAAAAGAATTTCTACATAAATTCCCATAAGACCTGGATGCCATACATATTTAAAGTTAAATTTACATGTATTGTAATTTTCTTCACAAACATCAATATTGAAAAGAACAACATGGTTCCATAAATTCACATCACACGATAACAATCCAATTTCAAATTGTAGCTAATTTTGCCTTATAAAAGATTTACAAATAGTGTGTGTTCATACATAGTCCTGTAACAAGTTTTTAACTGATAACAAATTAGCTATTATAAAAGACTTGCAAATAGTGTATGCTCACACATGGTCCTCTATAAAGTGTTTAACTAATTACAGACAAGTAAAACTAGTTTATATTGCAAATTCTTGAGCTTAAAAAGCTTGTAGTGGAATTTAATTGCATAAATTGGGCATTTTACTTCTTCTTCTAAGTGTTAGTGCCAAAAAGAGAATAATGGTTTTCAGATGCTTTTCAAGTAGTTTCCACTAACTACCATAACGATTTATTATAGATAAGAATATTGGCCTTTCTTGAAACAAAATCTTGTATGTTTCTAGTGTAGAAGGGGAGAGAGAATTGAAAATTTTCCACACAATCAAACTACCATGACCTGAAAAGAATGTAAATGGAGATTTTGATGCCTATAGATGAAAGAGAGTATGTCAAGCATTTATAATAGTTTAGATGCACATTTGGGACATCCCATATGATAATGAAATTTAAGTGTTTAAGCTAATACATATCTTTCATTCAACATATAAAGAATCTAGACATGGATACTATTGTTGGCATTGTTATATGATTGGGTAGGAAAATGTTGGATGGTCAATGCATTGTAGTTAATTCTAATTGAAATCATAAACATTTTAATTCATATCTCTTAAACCTATGCTTATTATTAAGCATACCTAGATACGATTCTAAGCCACTTTTGATTTAAATTAGATGTTGACCCTTAAGCTGTCCAAATTGTAGTCTCAATGAGAAGTAAAGTTAAATGATACATTTGGACTTATTTGGTTGCCATCTATGTAACATAAGACCATAGTTATTGTTCAAGCACAATTATTTTCAATGACTGAAACTCTACAACTCTATAAATTAAATCTTTAGTAAATCTCAGCACATGTTAACATGGATGAATAGCCTCTATAATCGAATTACCTTGTGAAAATATTTTGGGACTCTCAAAGATATGGGAAAATAGATCACCTTACTTGACACACAAATCTTGGGAGGGTTGAATAAATAGATGCCATTACTTATCAAAATACAAATCTATAGTCAAAACACGCATAGATTTACCATTATATAATTAATTATGTAATTTTAAAAAATTCATTCTTAATATTTATAAATTGACTTAAAAATTATATTTAAATGTTACCTTCAATTTCCTATTGACTAAGCATTATTGTTGGTATGACTATGTTCTGCTATGATTTCAGTTATCTATAATCTTCAGCTTATTCCATATAAAAAAAATATCTTCAAAACCACCGCAGTTGTGCCTAATGTTGATTAAGCAATGCATCCATTGTATAGTGGAATTTAATGTAAATGTTATAATACCCTATTCATATAAGAACCAATAGTACTTTCATTCTTTTGATGCCCTTTAGTGAGGCAAAGATTCATATTATATTGTTAACTATTGAAAAACACATCCTCGTGAAACACTAAAATAGATCGCTAAACAAAGGCCTAATAAGAGATTTTTTTGGTTTAATACTCATAGGATGATAAAGGATCAATACTTGTTTTTGAACATTCCCCTGGTGAATGGTTTGGGAGAAACATAAAACAATTAAGTGTGCTTGTCCACTGTGTAAACTTATACACACTAAGTAATAGATAGACACCTAAACATAAGCATTGAGTTGCTTAGACGTTACCATGGTTTAAACCTCGGTTTATGGAGGGCAAAATAATCCACTTTAATTATTGAATTATAGCTAATGTTTGAATTTTAACAAGACATGTGACATCATACAGTCATTCACTCCTGCATGAATTCCATCTGGTAGTCTGCCTCAGTGATGCATTTATGAAGAAAGAGCAGCCCATCTTAAAAGTTTATCTTCCATGACAACATCCAAGAAAATCCTTGTGTATAGGTGGAGAGTGATGGCTGCCGATCCTTATGTGCATTATAAGTCTTCTCTAAAATCATGAAGTATACAATTTTTTGGAATAGTTTAACAAGCAGGGATGTTGTGATTATTCATAGTTAATTATTTTCATTTAGAATAGTTGCTAGTACTACTCTGGTTGCATATAGGCCAGTACCACATGAATTGCAGTCTAGCGATGGCAATCATAATTAGTAGAATTGTCTAGTTAAGGGAATCATTTTCAATCTGCATTGGCCACGGTGAAATAGAGTCATCTAGAGCAACATCTTTCTTCCAAATCCCAAGCCTGACAAGTTGTGCATAGATTCAATCTTCAACTAGTATCTATTGTAGCTGATTGAGTTTGTCTGTTTTTGTTGAAGAATGAAGGACATAATAAATCTTCTCAAAGTCTTTTCATATGGAGTTTTCTATTTATATTTAATTTGGGCTGAGCACATGCTGTAGTCTGTGTGTGGAGAATTCTTTTTAATTCGAGATTAAGTGATGCTCTCAATGCATCTGGGTTATATATATGGGTCAGCCCATGGCCAAATGATGACAATGCACTCGGATTACTGAAACGCAAATATATTTATCTAACATACATGCTCAACGACAACTTATTTTACACGGCTAGCCAGAGTAGGGAGAATTTTACTCCACTAAAGAATGGATGTTTTTATACAAATCAAAACCCTAATGTTTTGTCAAAAATTTCTATGAAATTGTTTTAGATTGATTTGCTACGATTTGATTCTCAAGAACTGTGACAACCCAGAAAAAAATAGTTCATAATTCAAACTTTTTTCTTTTGGGTGCAGATGTGAAAAATAAATGATTTTAGAGTAATATGATTTAAAATTTATTGTTTTAAACAATGGGATTAGTACTTCTCATCGTCTCACTTGCAGGTTGGAAGGACGGTGAGAGGAAGTGTGGGATGAAGATAGAGGAGCTATGATTTCTCATGGAATCCGTTAAAATGCTTATTGATTTTATTATTTAATTGATTTGTATTGTCTAACCCTAGATAAATCCGCTCTTTGTTTTTACCCTGTTTCAGATATATAGTCATGGCTAACTATAGTCGAAGGAGGGAGCAAAAGAAATGCATGAATTGTTTTCATTCTTCTATATATGGGAAGAGGGTTTATGAGTTAACCTTGTAAGGGAGATGCTGAATATAAACAATGGATGAATACAAAACAGAGAGAACTATTGTTATTAGTTTATATTTGCATTCAAAATGGTGTTTATTATTGTTTTCTCATTTGTATCGAACATGGATATCAATCTTTAGTAATTTGTACTCAGAATAAGAGTTCTTCGAATAAACAAAGAAATCCAACCTTTTTTTTTCTCTATACTTCTTAGGTTGTTTTTCAAAAACAGTCTTCTGAATGAATATCTTATTTGTAAGAGTGTCATGTTGGCATATTGACAATTCATCAATAAAATAAACTAATTCAACTTTCTTGTATTATCTCTTTGAGAAGACAAGGCATGTTACCTGTTTGATAGAACAACTCAAAGAGATATGTTCTTGTTCACTGGGATAGATGCAACACCTCTGCCATTAACAGTAGCATCCAAAACAGCCTTACAAACTACAATCCTGATGCATACATACAGAAATTTTAGTAGCAAGATGGTTGATGCTGTGATGGAGTGATAAACATGTCCGGTGATCATATTTGATGCACATGGGCCTTATGTATAGTTCTAAAATTGATTGTATGGACAACTTGTGAATATTCAAACTTTATCTCAGGTTGAAGCTGGCTATGACAATGGCGAGCTCAAAATACCATTTGAACAAACACTTCTCTTCCTCTCCCTCTATCACTTGCAAAGCGACTTCATACCCCTCAAATCCCTTGAACAGAATATATTGTTCACTTCCAACGTAAATCTTCACATCTGATCTCTACTATTAGAGATAAGATTTGATACAATTTCCTACCCGAAATGTTTTGTCTATTGGCATAATTACATTGTTAACTATATTGTCAATGTTGCAGTTATCAAGTTGTTCAACAATTATATGAACTGCATTGTCCTTGAACTGCATCGACAATTATGTGAACTGCATTCCTTCTTGTATAAATCCACTGCATTATATCCTTTCAAATCGATCAATAAAGATCTTACTTCCCCTTCATATGGTATCAGAGCGATGTGATCTTTACTGGGTGTGATCATGAAGATGGAGAAGTGCAGTATCACTAGCCTGCCTTCCATTGCTGACCTGCGTGACTACATTTTGTTTCTGTAAGTTGCAGTATTGTTATGCAGGCTAGTTCTTTTGGCGTGATAGAGGAGAACGTGGAAGATTTTTGAAAAGAAAAAATAACTCCCTAATTGTTCATCCATCACCAAATTCAATTGAATGCCATAATAGCTATTCGGAGCAGTCTACTCCATTCATTGGAAGGTGTTGTTGAATAGCTTGCCTCAGAAGGAAAGGTTGATCAAGTTTGGAAAGTTGTCAAAGAAGGCATTAAAATTTGAAGAAGGCATTTTCCATTAGAAGGCATTTTGTTTGCTGTTTGGTATATATTTGGCTGTTTTTGTAGAGTATGTGATCAGGTTCTAGTGGAGATTTTGGTTTCAAAAAACTTGGTCCAAGCAGCCTGCGATATGGAGAACGAGGATAAGGCTTAGTATGGCTATCAACGAATAAGGTGAAAATTCATTTTAGAGCCAAGAGATTTAAAATTCAATCTACAAAGCTTGAGCCCAGTTGAAGGATCTGTGGAAGGTGTCTCATGTGAGAGAAGGGGTCTGCTGAAGGTGCCAAAGTTTGAAAACCCCATGGCCACTGCATAGAAGAGCAAAGTTGTGCAGGAAGAGAAGTTTGATGATTTAGAAGTTCTTCGTTGCTAATTCCACTGGAGTAAGTTTAAGGTCCAAATTTCTTTCATTCCATGCTCTTGTAATCTCCATATAGAAGGCCTATCATGAGTAGCTTTCTATTGCCTTTGAGTTTTCCTTCAATGATGGAAAACCGTGGTCTTTGTCATAAAAAGTTAAAGGTTTGTTGTCTGATGTACAGAGGAGATGTTGTAACCAAGGATGTGAATTTTGTTGCCTCTATTAAGATTAAGAGGGTCATTTATTTTGTGGGCTGGTTTCCTGCTTGGTTTAAGTATGGTATCAATTATCAACCCCCAACTGTGGTTCCTAGAGGGGATCTTGCCAAGGTTCATTGGGTAGTTAGTATAATGTCTAACACCACAAGTGTTGTTAAGGTCTTTTTTCACATTGATCACAACTTTAATCTCATGTATGTCTAGTATGCTTTTGTAAACTAGTATGTTGGTGAGGGTATGGAAGAAGGAGAGTTATCAAGAGGCCAAGAAGATGAGGATTCATCAGATGATGAAGCTTTTATTAATGACTCTTCTAGTGGTGTTAATAATGCATTAGTGCTATAAACCTTCAATTTTTTGGAGGTAGACGACATCTAAGGATGGAGGAATTTTCATCATCTCAAGTTAGCTTCTTGCTTTGAGATGATGCTTTGCATGAGAAGCATTTTTGGCTTTAGTTTTTTGCTTTTTCTTGTTGTTGCTGACAGATTTGAAGAATACATGTTTTGTGAAGATTATGTTCTGGAGACAGGTTTGAGATTTGGTGTTGAGCTCAATATGGATTATTTTCAAGTGAGCTTTAGAGTATATAATCGAGAATTATACCCTTTCGCAGTCACTAGACAATGATAGAGATATGTCGTATCTCTTAGGTATTTTTGTCAAATAATTCAAGACTCTATGGTTTTAGAGTTCGAGACTGAGAGCTCAAGAACACAGCTCGAAGATACACCTTTCCGAGGGTCAAGAGATAACTTGATGGAGCCCCACTTGGTTCAAGATTTGTTCTTTTAGGAGAAGATCTTCTATCAAAAATGTATTCATATTATGTGATCAGCTTTGTTGAGTGTATTAGCATTCTAGGGGGGTCCCTCGGTACTATTGGATGAACAATGTAATAAGGGGGGGAATGTTGGCATAATTACATTGTTAACTATATTGTCAATGTTGCAGTTATCAAGTTGTTCAATAGTTATATGAACTACATCGATAGTTATGTGAACTGCATTCCTTCTTGTATAAATCCACTGCAATATATCATTTCAAATAGATCAATAAAGATATTACTTCCCCTTCATTGTCTACATTAATTTCACTATTGATTTTTACAACAAAAAGTGGATTTGATTTGACTTTTGTATTCATTTCATTGCCACATGTAAGACATAGAAATTTGAGTCACAATTTTAATATTTTTTAATGTCATTCAAGCAGACCAAAAGTACGAATAGAGTTGAATTTTTTAACACAACAATAAATTTTGCATCGATTAAAATAAAAATGCAAAAAAAATAACAATAATTTTATTTATGTACTGACTGTTCATAGAATAAACCACTAAGGATTTAAATAAATAGCATTTTCTAAATTATAAAGTAAGAAAAATATTTATGAACTATAGTATTCTTGGGGAAAAAAATTAATACTCTATAATGATTGGCTACATGAAAAAAGAAATTGCATCGAACCAATGCATTAGTAATCTTGCCTATGACAGGAACTAAAACTACATGGTTGTGACATGGAATTTTGTCATTTTTTAATAAATCCATATTTGTGATAAATGGAAAGAACTTGGTAGAGATTAAAAAGGCTACTATCAAACAAATCTAGATCATACAATTTTCAATAAATACATGGTTGACATGGAATTTTGTCATCTTGTAATAAATCTATATTTGTGATATATGGAAAGAACTTGGTAGAGATTTTGACTATTAAATACGTATATTTATGCATGCTCAAGATATAAGATTCTATTTTTGACCCCAGGCACCCATGCATGCAACATGCTCTATGACAGGTGTAAGAGGTGTGTAAGAGGTAATTAATTGTTGGCATACATGCAAGATTCCAAGGAGGGTGAATTGAGAATCCCAAGTTGGATGCCTTTTTCATGGTCATTCATCTTCTATATATTATGATGCATTGAAAGTTGTTTAGTGTGAGAGACTTGTATATAGGTACTACTGGAATGCTGCCGGATTGAAAACTGAAGAAGAGGTTGGTGTTGATGTATTGTACTCTCTTATTTTCAGATTACTACAAGCTTTTGCCTCTCTTCTTAGTGGAGTTTTTTTAAATGAAAGGGTTTTCTCCACGTACATACTGCGCTATGTGTTTAGTTCTTTGATCTGTTGTTTCTAGTGTTGCAAGTATGTGCAGTCGATGTTGTCATTGATGTCAACAAGCTTGTGTCATCATTGGTGTCAACTGTATCAACTGGTTGAGCAGAGATAAGGTTGGTTGAACAGAGATAAGGTATGAGGTTGGTTAAGCAGAGATAAGGTATGAGGTTGGTTGAGCAGAGATGAGGTTGTTGCAATAGTATGAGCTGTTTGGTTGAGTTGCTTTGCTGAAGATGATTTGGTTTCTTTCAAGAGGTGCTAAATATGTTAAGAATATGTTTCTCTTGGTTGGTTTCCAAGTTCTTTTGAGAAAATTTGATTATTAAAGGAAACAATGTGTTGAAGTGGCATTTTGGTTTATAGAGTAGCATTCTGGTTTTGCTCCACATTTTCTCTATATTGAAGATGTGTTTTTGTGTTTTGAATATGTTGATTAGAGATGTTAAGAGATGTTATATTCCTAATTTGGCATTCCAGTTTGTTGTGGAGAGGAAGTTGTACTCACCAATGTGTAGATTATGTTTGGGAGAAATGTCTTTGCTCCACATTTCTTCGCAAAGTGGTTTTAGGTTTTGTGGTTCTAGAATTGTGCTTATAAGGTTCGTATCTTTCTTATGTTAAATCTTTTCATGGTTTGGTGTTCCAAAAATTGATTTATAGAGATACAATCTATGACAAAGATAGTTAAGCATACTAGATGAACATGATAAGGTTGTGTGGCAGGTGAAAGTTGTTGCAGAGGAATTTGTTGGATTTTAGGATGTTTTTAGGATGTTCATGGAATACTCTAGATTCTGTTCAAGCCTTGCATGTGGTCCACAAGTCGTCTTTGGGTTTGAGGAAGCATTTACTTAAAAGTTCATTGTGTTAACATAGGTTTGACTAACCTTGGATGTTTACACTATTTGTAGAGGTGCTTCGGTGATTGTGAAAGCATGAAGTAACATGCTTGGATGAATTTAGGTCCAAGCTAAGATGTGTTGTGGTCTGCCTTCATTCCTTTCCATCGCGAGAATGTTTAGGTCTAGACCTAATTTGAATTTTCTAGGTTAAGGTGATTTGCCAACCTTGGAGAATGCTTTCTGAAAGAGAAAGAGAACCTAGCATGCACCTTATAGCATCTTATATTTTTCTTAAACATATATTCAATAACTTGATGCAAGCATATACTACTATGCCCTTAAAGCGGAAATAGACATAGTTGATTACCCATCACGTTAACCCTTAGAGGAAAGATAATGTAGCTTATAGATTAAATAAATTTTAGCAGCATAACGACATATAAATTAACACTTTAAGAACATGAAACAAGAAGAATAGAAGAAAGATAGACAGAAGAGAAGAGACACCAATATATGTGGGGAAAACCCTTTCGGGTAAAAAACCCCACACTCCGAAGCATCAAACCAGTGTATTAATCTGCAACAACAAACATGTTACAATACACTTGCAAGCTCAAAGCCTTAACATGGAGATTTACATCTTTCTCTTCTAGAGGAAAAACTGATAGCATAACCCTGCATAAAACTCTTCTCTCCACAAAATTCTCTTCAAGCCTTCAATTTATAGACTTCTGGCTATACAAGAAACCATCTGTGGTTTTACAAAACCATATGCTTAACTTCTCAGCCAAGATTCCAGTCTAAAAATATGCTCTCACGTCCAAAATGTTCTCCCCTATTTTTGACCCTTACAGTTGTCATAGAATTTGTCATAATATCACTAAAAATAGTCTTTCCATGATATACTACCATGTGGGCATCTTTTGACAACTAATATTTCAATTTTCAAGGCACCGACATGTGGAAAAAGTGCCAATTAAGAATTCAAATGCGCCTTCATTATTTTGGAGATAAATAAAAACAATAACTTACCTTGGGAAAATATTAAATACAAATAAATGCTACAGGAAATATGCAAGGTTGTTGATGGTATGAGTGTCAAGGGATCATGTTTGGTAGTAAACATGATGGATGTGATGTGAATGACAGTGTGGTTGAATGTGTGGTGTAGTATAAGCTTTCATGTGTTAGATTACTAGATGTAATGAGCAGAAGGTGTCTAAAATTCTTTAGTGTGCCTAAAATTATTCAGTGTTTGTTGACCATACTTTAATACATGTATGGGCTTCACGTTCATGCATACATTAAAGTGGGGGCTAAATGTTACGTCAGAAAATATCTCCCTAGGGCATTTTCCCTCCTATGTTTAGCTATCGGGTCCTTTAGAATGCATTTAGATCATCTTGCATGTTAATGATGACTTCCAGTGAGAAAACCCCTAAGTTTATGGCAAATGGGACCTAGGGGATGCACTTATGATGAATCCTGCCTGAAATAGGGGGGAGGACTTGGGCGCCCACACCCGAGTCCTTCCCTATTTTGGGTTAGGACCTATTTTCATGTGTTGGTTATGTGACCGTTATTAGGTCCTATGCCAACACCTCAAGTTTAAATTATGAATTTCTTGGCAGGAAGTTGTTTAGTTGCATATATAAGCATGTTTAGTGATTCATTTGTAAACTGGAAGATGCTTATAAGCTTTTGGCATCCTTATGATTTGAGAGCTTTCAAATTATTCATTTTTGTAGAGTAGTATTGCTTTGTTATTGTGTTTGTTATGCAAATTTAGCTTCATCTTCTCATAATGTGAAGGATCTCATGTTCATGTGAGCTACACCATTAAGGTGACATTCATTTGTGTTTTCAATCATTTATCAATTAGTTTTTTCCTCTATCTCATAGGGATACACACTCTTTATCTAACAACGGTGTTCAGAAGACTTGAATGTCTCTTCGGGGCTTGACTAAGGAAAGCCTCTAAACACCACAACCCCTAATCCACTTTTCTATGATTGCAGGTTATAGGTTTCGGAAGTGAAAGAAGTGGAGTTGCAGGGAGGCCTTATAGACTATCAAAAGTGTAGAACAAAGAAGAAAATTAGGGCTTGCACTAGGGTGCCCACTCATTAGACCTTTGGATTCTGATGCGGTGAAATCTCTATGATAGCATAACTGTGTTGCAAACATTCTTTAGAGATCCTGACAGAAACAGGTACATTGGACTAATTCACCTTCTCATTAGTCCCTAACTTTTCCATGCATTGAACTTTGAAATCTAGTATGTATTTGTTTATCATTTGATATCTCTGTGTGCGACCATTTTCCGTGATTTGTCCGTTTGTTTACAATTTTACAAAATTAGGGTTTTGAGCATAATCAGGCTTGATTGAACAACAAATCCACACAATTCCAATCTTCCCCTCTAGTCCAAGTGATAGGAGATCTGTAGTAGATTCCTCTAGTCGATTGAATGTCCTTGAATGTTGTGGTGAAAGGAGGATTTAACATAAACTCTCAAAAGTACCAAACCCCTCTTTTTCCCACTAAACATTGCCAATGAGTCTTTTGATCATGTGCCTAAAGAAAAGTGATCTAAGTTGGATCCAAAAACATAGAAATCATCTTTATTGGATGTGGTGAGAATGTAAAAAGCTATAAGATTTGGGATCCTCTAACCAGAAAAGTTGTCTTTTCTAGAGATGTGGTTTTCAAGGAACTTAGAGCTATTTCTGATCCTATACAGCCAGAAGAGAAGGAAAAGGAAAAGAGAGTGGATTTTGATTTACAACAAGAAGATACACCTTAGGAAGAATAAAATGATGGATTAGGGGATGGGGAAGAAGAAGAAGAAGGTTTGAGTGAAATTTCAGATGAGGAAGACTCTGTTGTAATAGAAGAACCTGAAGAATCTCTTATTCCACCTTTGAGAAGATCCACAAGACAATGGAATCTAGTTGATAGGTATAGGCCACCAGATTTCCATTGTGTATTTGCTTTATTAGTTACTGATGATGAACCTAGATCCTATAGGGAAGCTATTCATGCAGATGATAGTGAGTCTTGGTAGCTAACCATGCAGGAGGGGATGATGTCTTTAGACTCTTGTGACACCTAGGATCTTGTACATTTGCCCAATGGAAGAAAGGCCATAGGTTGTAAGTGGGTCTTCAAGAAGAAGTTTGGAGCAGACGGTTCATTGCAAAAGTACAAGGCTAGACTGGTAGCCAAGGGCTACTCCCATATCTCCTATTGATAAATTATCTTCTATTATATTTCTTTTATCCATTGTTGTAGCTTATGATTTTGAAATTGAGCAAATGGATGTTAAGACTACTTTTTGCATGGAGATCTTGAGGAAGAAATTTACATGCAACAACCTATAGGTTTTGAGGTAAAAGGGAAAGAACATTCGGTACATCCAAGTTGAAAATATCTCTTTATGGCCTAAAATAGTCTCCTAGAATGTGGTACCATAAGTTTGATTCATTTGTTTTGAAATTGGGCTTTGTTAGAAGTAAGGAAGATCACTATGTTTACATTCGATGTATTGATGATGCTATTCTGATTATTGCCTTGTATGTGGATGATATGTTATTTTTCAACCATACTAAGGGTATGATCAGTGAGTTGAAAGCTCAACTTTTAGGTGCATTCAATTTGAAGGATCTTGGAGAAACCAAGTATATTCTAGGGATGGAGATCAAAAGATATAGAGGTAACAGAAAGCTTTGGTTATCATAAAGTAAGTATGTGAATACTACTTTGTAGAGATTTAGCATGCAAAATTGTAATCAAGTTAGAACTCTACATGTTGGTACTAATCTTTCATTATCTATATGTGTCCTAGGAATGAGGATGATTTAGAAGATATTTCTAATGTGTCATATGCTAGTGTTGTAGGATGTTTGATGTATGCAATGGTGTGCACTAGATCAGATATTACCCAAGCATTGGGAGTTTTGAGTAGGTTTATGTCTAACCCTGCTAGATTGCATTGGAATTATGCAAAGATGGTGTTTAGATATTTACGAGGTACCTCTAATTATTATTTGGTATATTATAGTACAGACAATGTTGATAAGACCTTGGACATACAGGGATTTGTTGATGCAAATTGGGTAGGTGACTTGGATAGTCGAAGGTCCACTAGTGGCTATGTGTTTAATTTGTTTGGAGGAGCTGTCAGTTGGATGAGGAAGAGGCAGCCCACGGTTTCTTTTTCCACCACCGAAGTAGAGAATATGGCTGCTACACATGTCTCTAAGGAAGCAGTTTGGGAGTTGTGAGTTGGATGAGTAAGAGGCAGCCCACGATTGCTTTGTACATCACTGAAGCAAAGTATATGGTTGCTACACATGTCTCTAAGGAGGCAGTTTGGTTTACAAAGATTGTGTGCATGTATTGGTTTTGATTGCAGGATCATTCATATTGGCTGTGATAGCTAGAGTGTTATATGTTTGGCCAAGAATCCTATGTATCATGCTTGGATAAAACATGTTGATGTTCAGTATCACTTTGTTTGAGAAATGGTTGCAAATGGACACATTGAACTAAAGAAAGTTGACACTCAAGAGAATGTTGCAGATTCTCTTACTAAACCTGTGAGAATAGAAAAGTTTACGTGGTGCAAGGAGGCCATGGGCGTTGCTCCTAGTGCTTAGTTTTTTCATCTTTTTCCTATGGGGGTATTCACAATGTATGATGTCAAGTCGGAGAATGTTGGAATTAAGGTGCCATCAACCTTGTAAATTCCATGCTTATTTATTCCTATTATTGTTTGTACTTCACCCATAAGGGATGTAGGGTTTCACTGATAGTGGTTAAAACATATTTATTGGTATGAGAAATACTTATTACTGGCAATAGTAACTAATTATGTTACCGAGAGTTTGTTACAAAATTATATTTACTAGTTGACATCATGGTAAATGGTAAAAGGTGATTTGGGAGAATCTAGGTGTCACCTTTTGGGATGAGCTATTTTTGGTATTTATAAAAACTATCATAAGCTATAAGAGCATCTGTGACTACTGTAAGTTGTCAAAAAATTCTATGACAATTATGACAACAATAATTGAGTTGTAAGATGCTATTTTTGACCCCAAGCACCCATGCATGCAAGATGCTCTATGACAGATGTAAGAGGTGTGTAAGAGGTCATTAATTGTTGGCATACATGCAAGATTCCAAGGAGGGTGTTGAGAATATCAATTTGGACGCCATTTTCATGGTTGTTCATCATTTATAGATTATGATGTGTAAGTGTTGTTTAGTGTGAGAGACATGTATACAGGTACTATGAGAATGCTATCGGATTGAAGACTAAAGGAGAGATTGGTGTTGATGTATTGTACTCTCTTATTTGCATATTAATACAAGCTTGTGCCTCTCTTCTTAGTGGAGTTTTTACCCTGAAAGGGTATTTTCCATGTACATACTGTGTTATGTGTTTAGTTATTTGATATGTTGTTTCTAGGTGTTATAGTTTTGTTTCTATTGCAATCTCCATTTGATTGTACACACACATGATTACATATTGTTGAGATCAAATTTCTACTTGTAGTTGTTTACATTCATTTCTACCCATAGGTGTGAACTAGAGACATTAAGTATACCGAACACTGTGATTTTTTATTTGGCAAGTTCTTTTTTTTATTGAATGATTATTACTAAAAAGGGCAAAATAACCTCTAGTAAACAATATCATGACACATATTTAACATTTCAAAAAAAAAATTTGACTGCACATTAGATCATTCCTAATATAGTTTTCTTTTGCAATTTCCTCAAAAATAGTCCAGAGGTTCAAACTAAAATGTAACACAAGCTATTCAAACCACAATGTCAGAAATTTAAACCACTCTATTTCCTATTTAGCTAACTATTTTCCTAAACATCCTTCACCCATTTACTAAGATCAAATGATATAATTTAATAGTAGACTTCTAATAGCCTTTTATGTCTAGATGTATACAAAAGAACAAGTCATAATCTACTAGTCCACCATTAGCATAACATAACCGTAATGACCATTTGGGTCCTACAATATGGCAAGATTACTAAATTATTATACAATTTTGCTTCCATTAACTTCCTATCTTGAGTTTAATGTTTAATATAGATGAAATATCTCTATTTATATTCCTTTACCATGTTATTTTGTCATTTTTCTCTTTCTATTTAGTTTTAGTTCAAGCATAGCTAGAATAATGAATATCACAATATGTGTATTTATCTTTTGCATATGATAATTTAACAATAATTTATAATTTGATTTAAACTCTAAAGAAGAATAGGTTTATTTAAGCCCCACATAATGTTAGTCCAGCAGATAATAACTTTCGAATATTACTTGTTCCTATTTAAAAATCCCACCTCCTCAAAGCATGTCCCTTGCAAGGTAAAAAATAATTTTAACCATAAGAATAAAACTCTTAGTCTCAAAGCTATAAGCTTGATCAAACTCAAAACTAGATTAGGGTAGTATCCTTTGCATTCCTCTACTAGATTAGAAAAGATTATAGCTTATTCAATCATGTAATTCTAGTGACCTATTAAGAACCCCTCTGTGCTCTGTGCTCCCATGGAGACTTTCCACAAGCTTTCCAATCCTTTCTTAAAACAAGGAATCAACTCAATTTATTTCAAATAAAAACTCGTGATAACTATAACTCTGAGTTGCATTTCATACACAGAGAAAATTCGTTGAGCCTACTTAAAGGAAATGAAAATAATCTCAATAGATTTAAATAGATAAAGTCTAAACATGCTCAGTATATATTGCTCTTGATATGCCATAATCCTAGTCTAGTTCAAAACTAACCGTGGATAGAAAAGATCCTAAACAATGCACAAACAAGAATTCCTACGCGAAAGAGAGAATATCTACAAATTAAAAGCAACATACAGCTTGCCTACACATTAATGAGGATTACAAACACTCCTACAAATACATGCACTAGAGAGAGTATATACCATAGAATGTATTAGTTATAAAGAATGAACTATAATAAATAATTTCCACACCAAATTTGGAGATCATTCTACTAAGGACATGCACAATCTTGTAATAATAAAATAACTCATACCTCTTTCTCCTTCCTGTACTCCAAGTTGAATCTCTTCCTGTCATGTATTCTCTTCTTTCTTCCTCATGTAACCCATTTCATGCGTAACTTATGCGACAGAGTTGTTTTTTTAATCCTCCCGTATGCAAGAGAACATATATAAACTTGAAAACCGTGAGAGAGAAGAAAAGGGTGAGACAGTTTTCATAACTACCCACCATGCTTATATCCTTTCCTACATGTATTCGACCCACTACTCATAGGATTCTAATATCCACTTTTTGACTTATCACTTTCTTTTAATTTCATTTAACATAATTTAATTTAAGATTTGTTTTTATTTTAAATTTCAATTAAATTTCATTTAATTTAATTTAGTTGGTTTAAATTTTTCTTCTTATCTATTTAATCATGCAAAACATTATTATTTTCCTTCACTCAATTATTATTTTTCTAGTATAATTATTATTTTGCAAAATTGACTAGGTATAATTACAAATTAGAGAAGGCAGATCATGACATAATATTTTTACCAAGGGTGTCTTAGACAAGAACATCCTTGGGATAAGAAAATTTTGCATTACCCAAAAATAGATGTTTAGGTACCTGCGTGCAAGCTTATATCGTGCACACCCTATGTTGTGGTAGTTTGCCGCATTGGCTCAACCACACATTGTTTTGTGTTGGATGACATTTGGTGTCCTACACATTTTGTTTCTTATTGGCATACATGTTTGTTGAGTGTAATTTCTTTTGTGTCAAAGACTCACCAATGATCCTTTATACAACCAATTTCCCATGCACATACTTCATAACAATCAACTGTTGTCATATACATCAAGGAGTTGGTCATTCTTTTAGAATCCTTCTCTTAGATGGTGTGATTAGATATTCTAATAAAATGTCAGTTTTGGAGTTAGCAGAATGTTAATTTGAATTTATTAAATGATGGTTAGATTGTTCTTTGTTAGATGGTGCCTTACTAGTCAAGCTACCTTCCTAAATATGATTTATTTCAGTGACCAACTTCTATCCTACATTGAAGTACAAGTGGCATGTATTATATAATGAGAAGCTCTAGTCATTTGAATGGGTTGCAAGGTTCAAATCCATTAGTTGGATTGTTATTAGTTTTTGGATAGAGCTTAGAGCTTGATTGTAGTTGTAGAGACTCTTTACATATATCTCTATGATTGGGTAGCATAGACTGATTCGGATTTGACATATTGGCAACCCTTGTATTCTTTCCATTATTTTCTATAATTTTATTTCATTTCTATTATTTTCTTCCTTGTTTTTCTTATGTTTGTGTGCTCTATGCACTTTCTCAACAATTGTTGATTTGACCCTCAAACTACCATTGTGCTAACCTTACACCAACTACACTAAGCTACTCAATCATGTGCAAAGACATAACAAATATAAAAAAGTACACGCATGCAAAGGATCCTCTTTAGCTTGTCATTATAAAGTGCCTCAGGAGTTGTAGGAATAATTATCTTCAACAATTGTTAAAATGGTTAGCCCATGTTCAAGACTATCTATAATGATGATAGATTAGAAACATCCACAACCTTTCCATTCCCTCCATTGGGTGAGTGAATGTAGATTGTTACCCTATTCTATCATGCCATGTAGTGCTCAAATACATTACTAAATATGCAACACAAGTTGAGAAAGGGTTTGAGACCTACCATGATATGTTGATTCACATTTCACTACCATTGACCAAAAAAACCCAAATCCATTTGTCTTTCACAAGTTCCTTTTGCTAGAGTGTTGTTGATCATGATATTAGTGCACAAGAGTCTTTCCACTTGCTATCCCATTACATTATACAATAGATCCTTTGTTTCTTTAAATGTGAGCATGGAAAACCTATAGTGAGTCCTTACCTCTAATGATGACAACACTACAACTTTAAGCTTTGTTGATGTATACATGAGAGTTTGGGATGAACTTTGGAATTGGAGTCAATTCAATTTATTGAAGTACCATATAATTTGATGTTTGTA
Organism: Cunninghamia lanceolata; assembly: GCA_027924645.1. NCBI lineage: Eukaryota > Viridiplantae > Streptophyta > Pinopsida > Cupressales > Cupressaceae > Cunninghamia > Cunninghamia lanceolata. The sequence continues at coordinate 5,800,256 of BSBN01000524.1, forward strand.
GCATCTTGCAAAGATGACAAGTGGAAGAAATATGTCATTTTTGGTATTGTTCTTGTATCGCACCACTACACTACTATTCCTACCAAACACTTTGATGCATTTGAGTCCTATTGGAGGGAATTGCTCTTATGTCAACCCTTTTGAACCATTCTCATTGACATTGGGTCATCAAGGCAAAATATTATATACCAATAGGAGAGAATAACCTACACTTACCATCCATGGCATGTAAACCATATACCTTCAATGTATCAATAGTGATGATGAGCTTCCTTGTAATGGACAAGATATTTAATGTAACACCACAATCTTGGAGAATGACAAGTCCTATCAAGTGAGCTACCTTGGTGTAGTTGTTCAACTAAATGAAGTTGACATGCTTTGTCATCATGAATTAAAACACTTGCCATAATTTGGGTGCTCTTATAATCACCCCATGTTTGTAGGTATCAAAAATTGATTTATTAGACTCCAATCATTTAACACAACTCCAACACATTCAAACAACTTCATACCTCAAACAAGATACTTTATCAACTAGACAAGGCACTACCTTTGAATAATTGTATCACATTCATCTCACATAAGAATGCAACCACCTCTTAGGATGATTATACAAGGTAATGTCAACATTGGATAATCATACTTGATTAACAACATTATAATTTACCTTTCTACAAAAGTTCTATTGGCCTGATTACCATTGTTGATGCTAGCACTGATTCCCATGGTAACTTTCAACATAAATATACCCATCATACATATTAGCCTTTGGTATCCCAATTAAAGAGAGGAATCCTCTAGAGGGAGGACATTAGTAACATTCTAAGAGCATACATTTCATTTGCTACATTATAATTGATGAGATGGGGTTCATTAGGCCTAGGTTACTAGCACACATTGATAATCACTTGTGTGAATCCTTCCTAAATTACAATCAAGTACGCTTTAGTGTTCACTACATCATCCTCTTTGATGATTTGGGCCAACTACCACCAGTTAAAGACATTTTGATGTATGCTAGGGATCATATGGACAACACTTTGGCACAACTTTCACAATAAATTACATTAAACATGATCTTCTATCAATATGGGGATGAATTATCACAACTTGCTTTTTGTAGCCTACTTCCAAATATTAGAAATGCAAAACCAACATTATTAGATCAGGAACTTCTTATGTCACACTCTAAATTCTTACCTTAGTTGTGATGACAAAGCATCATTTTAGACTTTGAGCAATACATTTATTTGCCTAAAATGACTTGGTTTCATTGCATACTAATAAACAAATGCTTAAATCATTAAGAGTTCTTGTTCCAACATACAATGCAGAGCATGTAAGGGCTAGATCATGCTCAAATCTTAAAGATGAACAACTTTATGCTAAGGTTCTCTTGTGTGTTGGCCAGCAAGTTTTGCTCAATTCAAATTTATGGGTAGCAATAAGTCTTATTAATGGTGCACTATGACAAGTTCAAGCTATCATATGAAAGAGTCAAAACATTCCACCAAATATTCCACTCTTTCTTGTGGTTAAGTTCAAACATTAGCTGTGTTCTTTGCATAAGGGGAGGAAATTGCATGAACTCTAACTATCATTTCAAAGACATGGAATTATGCGTACTTCAGACTAGAAAATAGCCCGGATTTTATTATTCTGCCATCAAACTTTTACGCAAGATCTTGCCCGAAGGAGATCTGGGAATTCGATGGACAAAATAGACCCTGTGAATTCTTTTGTAAAACACAACGTTTTTGGCTACAAAATCTCGTACTTGTTGCTCCTTTATTTCGCTTCCTGGGGATCTCACAACGAATGCCACAGGCACCTCTCCTCTCACTTGGTCTTTTTCTCTGCATTCCGCATTTCAATCCACTTTATTACAGAAAACAAAACGTTGGAACATAATTGTGAAAAGAAAGACGTACCCAGTCACCGCTGTATCAGCTATTCCCGGATGACTCAACAATAATTCTTCCAGTTCAGCAGGTGCCACCTGAATGAATTGGAAAAACAAATATATAATGTCAGATCAAAGGCACAGCGCTAACTTCTCTGTTTTATTTTCTATGTTTTATCAGTAAAATTTGGTAGAGAGTCAACCTGGAATCCCTTGTATTTAATAAGCTCTTTAAGTCGATCGACTATGAAAATTTCTTGGTCTCTGTCAATGAAGCCAATGTCGCCAGTGTGTAACCACCTTTCCTTGTCAATAGTTTTGGATGTAGCCTCTGGGTCGTTCAGATAGCCTGAAGATTGGAGTAATAAAAATAAAAAATTAAACATTCTACCGCGAAGTTGCCCTAAATTTTGAGGCGTTCTCCTTGATCTGTTTCTGCGACATTTCAATTATTTTCAGCTTTCCACTCAAAAAGATTAGCACTTGAAGAAAAACTGCGAATTAATTGTAAGCTTCTGTATTTGATCCCGTTAATTTAAATTTATTTTTCCTGTATTCTGAATCTCCGTCTATTGAACAAAAAAATAGCTTCAAGCATTAGGGGGTTTTGAGATCGAAGAAGGAATGGCGCAAAGGCATCTATTCATTGTATATATCTCAAGCGACAAATGCGTTCCAAGGAATTTCGTGTCCCTTATTTTTAAGGGAGAGGATTCAGTAGCCGCTCACCCTAACTTCATGCATCTTAAGCTCCTAAACAGTGACGAATTTTTTTGGGTTTCTTCGTATGTGACTTAAGAGTTTAAAGCTATTGTTTGGGGCTCTGGGTATCAACGTTGTAGCCTAATCAGCTATAACTTCAGCGAGTTGTCCAAACCACTCAAAAAAATAGTTGGACCTAAACATATGCACCAAGAGACCTATTATGGATTGGATCGCCTTAGTATTGTCTTATGTGTCACCATATACTTGGTTGTTACTTCGATGTGATATGTGAAATGTATTATTACATATATATGTGCACATGTATGAGTTCCTTATTAAATTTTTTGTAATATTTGTACACATGTATTGGTTCTTTACATAGATTTAATTGGGGTAAGGTGGGCTACAAGTGAACAGCTATTGGTACATGAGCAGCTACTGCAGCTACTGGGTCCTCTCCAAAATTCTTAAATAGAGTGGTCCGGTACCAGCATTTGGAACAGCAGATTAAATTGTCTGCTTTCTGTGCTTGCCCGGAGTCAAACTCAACAACTAAGAATGGACAAACGGCCAGATCTAGGAGCAATGAGAAGAGTATTAAGTTATTAACAGCTTGAGAATATTTACACAGTTTCAAATAAAAATATTTCATTACAGGTTTGAACCCTGGGTACATTTGTTCTGTAAATTATATTTGCCATGCCAGAATAGTAATATTTCTCTGTTTAGGTTTGAACTTTCGATAGAGTACTGGGCTCGTCTTTTGGAGGAACAGCCAAAAATATCCACTTAAAAACAAAAAAACAAACAGTGTGGAACTGGACTGTCCTATATGTCTCTCAGACTTCGCGGAGGGGGAAAAAATTCCGCCAATATACTCGTCGGACTATCCGACAATTTGCTGGCAGAAAAAAACATCTTCCGCTCACGCGTTTTCAAATAAATCAAACAAGAATAATAATGTTGATATATACCTTTCATTATTTGGGGTCCACGAATGCAGATCTCGCCAGTACGGTTGTGGGGGAGAGAGAGTCCACTGGTTATGTCAATTATTTTCATTTCAGCGTTTCGAACGACAGTTCCACATGCTCCCGCCTTTGTTTGGAAGGGAAACTTGGCAAAAGCCAAGTTCGTTGCCAGCGCTTGAGCTTCCGTCATACCATAACCCTGCATAAATATTTCAGAGAAATGAACTCAAATATAAAACGGGTCCGGAAAATGAAGATTTTGCTACAAAATTCCAATTTTGTACTTAGATTGACTCATACAACAAGCTACTTGAACTTTCAATCTGAAGAGAAATGCAGGTGATTGTTACAGTGCGATTTATACTGCAGGTGATTGTTACAGTGCGATTTATATTGAAATGATGGTAGAGCTTAACCAGCTGACACATTGTAAAATAGTCAGTTGGTCAAAACCTTCTCGACAGGTCGACATAAATCGACTTCATGAACAAACACTATGATTGAAGAGGTCGACATAGCTCAGTTCAACAAGTCGCAATGATAAGTCAAAATAAAACCGAACAGAAAATTTGGTAAATAGTGGGCAGACAATGTGCTGGCTGTTTACAGTGGAGTGAAATGATGATTGATATTCAAGACCCCAACAAGGAAAGCAGAGAGTACCCCTTCGATATGTCAAAGTTCTCCCACCCATAATAGTTTGGGGCATTAAATGGTTTCTCATGAACTCATGATGAAACTGTAGGTTTGCCGTACACCAAAACTTGCAAGTGTTAGTGAAATTTCTAAACCAGCATCTTCACCTAAACCCAGAGTGGCAGTTAGTCCATGAGATCAATTCCTATAGGTGTGGCAATTAGTCCAACACCAATTATGGCTCTAATGCCATATGTAGGTTTACCATTACACCAAAACTTGTAAGTGTTAGTGAACATTCCAAACCAGTACCTTCACCTAGTGGTGGTTAGTCCACAAGATCAATTCCCAAAAGTGTAGCAGTTAATTCAACAGAAAGAGGTACCAGTAAAAATTAACTTGAAACTATATAATTTTAAAAATAATAGCATACAATTTTAATGTATTGCAGATAAGCACTACCTGAAGAAAACTGAAAGAGCTAAGAGAGCTGGATTATGAGGCAGATGGCTTTGCAAATGGGACAGTATTAGTAAGTTAATATAGTGCTTTGAGGCAGATGGCTTTGCAAATGGATCTTTAACATTTACAATGGATAGATTCTTATAAACCAGTGCTTGTTGTTAATCTAGATTGATTAGAAACTAGGTGAAAATAATGAGCTGAATGTTTAAAGCCAAAGAAATCGCAGCCTGACCTGACCAAACACGGCGTTGGGGAATAGATCTTTCAACCTTGCTTGTGCTGTGCCGTCAACAATGGCAGAGCCGCCCGAGATGATACTTCTGACCGAGGACGTATCGTATCTAGAAACGATGGAAGACGCTTTTAATATTTCAGAGATAATGGGAGGCACAAGCGGAGCGATGGTGATTCTGAACCTCTGTATATTCTCCAGTAGATCGCCAATTCCGTTGAACTTACGCACAATGAGAATAGCAGCGCCAGCTCTCAGGGAGCAAAGAAATATACTATTGAGGGCATAAATGTGAAAGAGGGGCAACAGGCAGAAAAGGACGTCGTCATTATGCAAGTAATAATTAGGGTTTTCCCCGTCCATCTGCTGAGCGACGCTGCAAACGAGGTTGTTATGTGTTATCATCACTCCTTTGGGAAGGCCCGTGGTTCCCGAAGAGTAGAGCAGCGCAACCACATCATCTTCGCTACACTGCAAACTCTCCGCTTTCTCATGAGCTTCGCTTAGAACAGAAAAATGCAGACATCCCGGCGGCGGACTGTCGATGGTGATAACGACTAACTCCTCATCTCTGAGCTTTTCAACACAGGCAGACTCGGTGACGATTACACGGGCGCCGCAAGATTTAAGCTGCCGAGAGATCTCCGACGGGGTGTAGAAAGGATTGGCAGTGCTGGCGATGGCGCCTCTGATGGAAGCTCCCAAGAAGACGAATGCAAACTCAAGGCAGTTGGGTAGCAGAAGCATCACAACGTCGCCTCTTTGCACTCCCACATTTCCCAAACCAGTAGCCACTTTTCGTGAAATTGTGTGAAGTTCTCCATGGGTGTATTTCCTTCCAGTGGCTGCATCGATCAGACATGGCCTGTCTCTCACCTCTGCTAATCTCTCAAACAGGTAGTCATGCAGAGGAAGATGGTGAGGGATCTTGATATCCGGAAGCTTCGATTTGTACAGGTACTCTTCACTTTTATCCATCTTTTTTAATCTCTGCCTATTTCACAAACGAATCGAACGCCTACATGTTGAAGACATTGCTGATCGATTCCACTTTAACAAAGCTTAACAACTAGCACCCATAGGAGGTTCAAGGAATACGCCGATAGGAACAACAGACGAGTTTAGAAAATTCGAGGTTCAAGGAATAAGCCCATAGGAACAACCGACGAGTTTAGGCGTGATTTTTTTTAAGGCGTGAGACATTTCCAAGGACTATAAAAGCCTGTAAAAGTTATTTTTCAAAATAATTGAAAAACTTTTTAAAAGTTTGTAATAGCTGGAGCCTAGTGTCGTGAGATATTTAAGTTGATTAGTGTTTTTAGTAAGAGTATTAAATAAAATATATACATCGATGGTAGAGATTAAAAGGACTACCATCAAACAAATTTTGACCTTACAATATTTAATAAATATATGGTTGTGAAATGGAATTTTGTCATTTTTTAATAAATCCATATTTGTGATAAATGGAAAGAACTTGGTAGAGATTAAAAAGGCTACTATCAACAAATATTGATCATACAATTTTCAATAAATACATGGTTGTGACATGGAATTTTGTCATCTTGTAATAAATCCCTATTTGTGATATATGGAAAGAACTTGGTAGAGATTTTGACTATTACATACGTATATTTATGCATGCTCAAGATATAAGATTCTATTTTTGACCCCAAGCACCCATGCATGCAACATGCTCTATGACAAGTGTAAGAGGTGTGTAAGAGGTCATTAATTGTTGGCATACATGTAAGATTCCAAGGAGGGCGTTGAGAATCCCAAGTTGGACGCCCTTTTCATGGTTGTTCATCTTCTATATATTATGATGCATTGTAAGTGTTGTTTAGTGTGAGAGAGCTGTATACAGGTACTATTGGAATGCTGTCGGATTGAAGACTGAAGGAGAGATTGGTGTTGATGTATTGTACTCTCTTATTTTCAGATTAATACAAGATTGTGCCTCTCTTCTTGGTGGCATTTTTTAAATGAAAGGGTTTTATCCACGTACATACTGTGATATGTGTTTAGTTCTTTGATCTGTTGTTTATAGGTGTTATAGTTTTGTTTCTATTGCAATCTCCATTTGATTGTATACATGCATGCATACATATTGTTGAGATCATATTTCTACTTGTAGTCGTTTACATTCATTTCTAACAATGGCCTCACCCATAGGTGTGAACTAGAGACATTGTGTATACCGAACACTGTGATTTTTTAATTTGGCATGACTTTTTTTTATTATTGAATGATTATTACTAAAAAGGGTTTAAAATAACCTCTAGTAAAACAATATCATGACATATTAACATTTCAAAAAAGAATTTTGACTACACATTAGATCATTCCTAATGTAGTTTACTTTTACAATTTCCTCAAAAATAGTCTAAAGGCTCAAACTAAAATGTAACACAAGCTATTCAAACCATAATGCTAGAAATTTAAACCTCTCTATTTCCTATTTGGCTAACTATTTGCCTAAACATCCTTCACCCATTTACAAAGATCAAGCAATATAATTTAATAGTAGACTTCTAATAGCCTTTTATGTCTAGATGTATATATACAAAAGAACAAGTCATAATCTTACTAGTCCACCATTAGCATTACATAACCCTAATTTGACCATTTGGGTCCTACAATATGACAAGATTACTACTACTAGAGGTGACTTTTTGGTGCCAAAGCATCTCTGAGCTACATTGGACTGAAAAAGCCTCTTAAGATCCCTAAGACCAAAAAGGTGCCAAACTTTGGCATGGCTATTCTCTCAAACCATGGCACTTAGGAATGTCTTATCTAAATGTACAAGTGGATGCCAAGTCTACTTACAAATATTTATCTTAGTTTTTATCAATTCAAATTTACTATCCCATAGTGGCAACAAATGTAATGTTAAAAAATGCTTTAGTTTCATTAAATAGTGAAAGTGTGCTAGGAGTGATATTTAGCATTCTACACCTCATGGGGCCAAACCAACAATGCCAACACATCTAGACCCGTCGACGTAGGTTACTATGACTAGAGGTGTCCCATTTTTACCCAAGAATCTCTATCTCCTTCCAAACTACATTGGATTGACAAAGTCTTATAATAGTACTATGACCAAAAAAGTGCCAAACTTTGGGATGAATGTTCTCTCAAATCATGACACCTAGGAATGTTTCATGTAAATATATAGGTGTAAATTGGGTCCACCTAAACATATCTATCTCATCTTTTGTCAAATTGAATTTGATCACTTGTAGTGGCGACAAATACAATGTTCCAAAATGTTTTGTTGGTGGTTAACTCCATGAGTTAACACTAACTCAATAATAGTTAGGCGACTTATAGCACATGCCAATTGACATTTTCAACTTGGTGAGTCATTTGTAATAGGTGTCAATACACTTGACACGTCGCCTCTATTTCCTAGGGTAGTTACGCTATTCTCTTGCTTTGAATATCGCCACCTATCCTTGTTTCGTGGAGAGTTGGGTATGCAACCTCTACTATTTATACATGTTATTTGTTAATACAAATTGTTCATTCTCACTTGTAATGTCGTGTTTGATAGTCTTTCCACGATCTTGGTTCTCATATGGTATTAGAGCACTATGGTCATCATCAAATCTTGTTTTATTATTTCTCCCTCATACACAAGTTTTTTTTCCTTCACTCTTTGTATGCAATTTTTTTCCAAACACATTGGAAAATTATTTTCTAGAAGTGTATTTTTTTTTGCATATGCAAAATTTTTGAAGGGCCATAACTTTTGCAAATTGACTCAAAATTGAGTCATTCCTTTTGCAAAGGTGGTTCTTTTTTCGTCCTCTATCCAACAAAGCTGATATCGCACTATCTTTATAAAGTGCCTGATCATGCTTTTGTAGGGAGACGATAAGCACTTATTCCATTAATTGCACAATTTGGGGGGAAAGCAACACATAATCAAAGGGGGGTAGCATTGTGTCATCATTTTTCACTATGCACTAACTTTATCAAAAACTAATCAAGGGGGGTCACCTTATATGGTTGCCTAAATGTTTTGATTTCTATTTTGTCTAGTCGAACTAACTTGTTCTAATCATGGGATATGAAACTCACTCTTCTGTAATCAACCTAAACAAGGGAAACTATAAGTCCTGGTGTGAAGGCAACCTAAAACATCTCAGGATCCTTAATCTCATACCCTATTTGTATGGACTTGTCGCTGAACCTGGTAAACAATCTTAGAAGGCTAGGTGGTTTAATCATCATGATCATATTTGTGGATTAATTAGTTTATATGTTCCAGATGCCACTTTGTATGCCATCATGGATATTAATTGTCCACATTCATTATGGATCAAAATTTAGGAGATGTATGGAGACTCGAATGTTTCTCCATTCCCACATGATCCCACTTTGATCACAACTCACACCCCTAATCATGATACAGATACAGAATGTTCCAATGACATAGATGAAGTCATCACTCCTACTGTTGTTTCATCAGATTCTAGAGTCACTTCCTTGAAAGCTTTTAGTGCTTCTTTGCAACAAGATATTAATCTTCCTAGCATTGCTGATTGGGACACATTTATACCTGACGTCACTCCTATTTGTAGAGTCCCGCATTGCTGACATGGAAGCACACTTTAAGGACATCGGTGTTCTCTTCGATGAAGCTACATCAACATTGTCCACTTCATATTTTCATGCTCTACATTGTCCTTAAAATGGTTATGGATTGTCATCATCCTCATCTATTGCACATACACCTGATTTGATTATGGTATCCTTCGGAATCAACATGGGGACACCTGAGCACTCTTCGAAGGCATCAGCATGGGCACCATCATCCTTGGATTAGATTCATCATGATTCAAGATCATACATACATATTCTCACATGGGAAGATATCATGCATCTTCAGGTGGTTTCTTTTCTTCCTAAGGGAAGGAACATTGTTCGGCATTCTTGGATCTACATCTACATCCTTTGTCGACTATTCAACATCACTGCAGCAGGACATGTATTATGGGAGGGATCTCATAGACCTTCTATCATTTTCTCTCCTATGGGGGGAATCTTCTGGGGGGGCTATCTAAGTCTTTCTCTTTGTTTTCTCTCTTTTTGGAGGAAAGTTTTTTCCCACAAGATTTTCTTTCTTTCTCCATTTTCTGAGAGATACATTTGTAAATGAGTACCTAAAATGGTACACTGTCAGGACTCATCATTCATAAACTCACCTAAGCTATGCTTAAGGGGGGGTGTTGGTGTATAACTCCATGAGTTAACACTAACTCAATCATAGTTAGGCGACTTATAGCACATGCCAATTGACATTTTCAACTTGGTGAGTTGTTTGTAATAGGTGTCAATAGACTTGACACATCGCCTCTATTTCCTAGGGTAGTTATGCTATTCTCTTGCTTTGAATATCGCCACCTATCCTTGTTTTGTGGAGAGTTGGGTATGCAACCTCTACTATTTATACCTGTTATTTGTTAATATAAATTGTTTGTTCTCACTTGTAATCTCGTGTTTGATAGTGTTTCCATGATCTTGGTTCTCACATGTTTCAATTTCATTAAGTGAAAGGGTGCTGGGTGTGATATTTTGCATTCTATACCTCGTAGAACTAAACCAACAATGCCAACACATCTAGGTGGGTAGATTATTACTAATAAAGGTGTCTTTTTGATGCCCAAGTGTCCCAATACTTTTGGGTACATTGGACTTGTAAATTCTCTTAAGAGCCCTAAGACAAAAACGTGTGAAACCTTGGCAAGATTGTTCTCTCAAACTATAACAGCTACAAATGTCTCATATAAACCTATAGGTGGGCATCAAGTCCAACTACAAATACCTATATCTATTTTTGTCAACTCAAATTTGTTTTTTTGTGGTAGAGATGAACACAATATTACAAAATGCTTTAGTTTTATTCAGTGAAAGGGTGCTAGGAGTGATATTTTACATTTTGCACCTTGTGGCACCAAGCTGACAACACCAACACATCTAGGTGGGTGGGTTACTCCTATTGAAGGTGTCATTCATTGACCAAATTTCTTGATCCTTTTGAGCTACATTGGGTTAGTAAAGTCTCTTAAGAGTCCCAAGACCAAAAAGTGCCAAGCTTTGGCATGATTGTTCTCTCAAACCATGGCACCTAGGAATATCTTGTTTAAACCTATAGGTGGATGTCAAGTCCACCTAGAAATACATATCTTATTTTTGTCAACTTGAATTTGTTTTCCCATGGTGGCGATGAATGCAATATTATAAAATGTGTTAGTTTTGTTTAGTGAAAGGGTGCTAGGAGTGATATTTTACATTCCACACATCATGGCACTAAACCAACAATGCTATTATGTCTTGTTTGAACCTATAGATGGATTTTAGGTCAAATTAGACAAATACCTATCTCCATTTTTAAACTCAAATTTATTTTCCCTCTATGGTGATGAATTCAATGTTGCAAAATGTCTAGTTTTATTTAGTGAAAGGGTTCTAGGAGTGATATTTTGTATTTTACACCTTGTGGCACCAAAATGATAGTTCTAATGCATTTGGGTGGGTGGGTTACTATTGAAGGTCTCTTTTCATTGTCCAAGCTTCTTGATCCTTTTGAATTACCTTGGACTAGCAAAGACTCTTAAGAGCACAAAAACCAAAAAAGTATCAAATTGATATTTTAGATTTCTAGCCCCACATAGGCTCAGTTATCAATGTCCATGTGCATACAAGCATTGCTCAAGCTCTAAAATCACCAAACATAAAAGGATTTTATTAGCTATAAGATGGAAAAATGGAAACTCATTATTTAGACACATTCCATTCTCTTCTACATATTTCTCATTACTCCTAGAGATTCACATAAATGTATGTAAATCCCATGACATAGACCTTACAAGGTCTTATATGAGTAAATGAGAGAGATATATGAATTTTTAATGACATAGAGAATACTTAAATAGAGGGAGAGAGAAAGAGAGAGAGGAGAGAGAGAGGAGAGAGAGATATGAATCCTTAAATGTATAGGTGCTAGCAAAGAATCATATTTTGATCACTATCAACAATGAAAATAATCTTAAGTATGAAGTCAACATTAAAACTATTTAAAAAATTTATGATGTAATATTAAGCCTTATTATTCAAACCTCTCAAAATATTTAAACCATTTAAGCCATGAATACATACAAAATATTTATATATATTGATCTCAATAAGGCCATGAAGGTATACATAATGTCATAAAAATACCATATAGTGTCATAAGGCCTACAATGCCATATAGGCATATAATGAATGTATAAAAAATCCATATAGGCATACAATGATATACATTGGTAAAATACAAATGTATGCATACAAAGCCACATAGGCGTATATTGGTAAAATATAAATCTACACCTAAAGGTCATGAAGGCATACAAAAAATGTCCAAACATAAAAACTATTGAGTGTCATGGAACAATTGTTAGGAAGATGTAGAACCAATATCATAATCAACAACTCTCCTCTGCCAATTAGACCTCCAAGACTCATGAATTTTTTGTACCTCCACCTATTAATACAATTAAGCAATGTACACATTAGTATAAAAAATATGAAATATAAAATGACATGTTAATGACCACTTACTTCAAATTGATGATCCACCTTAATCATCTTCTAGTTCTCTTCATCCACCTGAGGAGTAGGTGCATCAAGTGGAGTAGTCACCTCCTCTTGTGATAGTCATGAAGAAGCAAATTAGACTAAAGATGAATATCATTTATTTACACTAAATGATGTTAGATAAAACAACAAATACATAATGACATTTACATTACTAGCTCATACCTATGTCAGAGGCATAGAAGACAAAACTACCATAGCAATGCCCATCTCCATTGATCGATGAATATTAGGAGTCTATGTTGACATCATTAACTGAAAAATAGAAACAATGTTATTTGACCGAAATCTACATAACAATATTTACATACATAATGATTAAAATAGTAAAACTTACCTTAGTGAAAGTTGATAGCTGACTGGTACCACTAGTGTGTCCTAATGTTGAAGGTCAACATCAAACTATTCATCATAAAATTAGCATTTTAAGATTAGCATTGATATATGACAAAAAAATTCACATGTAGTATATTTACTATTTTAAATTACAAATTACATACTTGTGGACTTGACACACCCACATAAGCATGTGTTGAATGGCCGATAGATGCAGGATGTATACTTTAACCTTAGAATTTTATAATACATACAATTTTTTACATTAATTTTATTCATAATGGATTAATATAGTTAAACATAAATTTCAGGAGATATACTAAATTATACAACCTTATTGAAAATTACTTGGCAGTTAATGCCAAAGGTTGCATGTGGTAACTCACTGGTCAAGACCATACTATCCAATATAGAAGTATGATATGTCCCACCCAGTGTGACATACTCCTCAAAGTGTGGAGTATCCTCTTTGACATGTGTACCAATGTCATGACCATGTACATCCTATGTTGTATACCTCATCACAAAATCCTTAGACCCACAATAACATGCAAACCCACATGACAAATGTGTAGTGATAGTTTACACCTCGAAGGCTCACCCTTATCACCTTAGCAAAGAGGCTTTCTATACCAACAAGTTCTATGTGAGTAAACTGATGTACTGTAGGGTCTACACCTTGACACTCTCCTTCATAATGGAAGGGACTGTCATATGTTGAATAGATGGGCAAGCAAGGGGTCTCATTGGTTGGTCCTGGACATAATGTGCCCCTATCTATCCTATGTAAATCCTTTAACCCTTCCTTGGAAATTGTACATATCAAAATAATTTGGCATTTTATTAAGAATAAATTAGTAATAGAGTTTCCTCAAGAAATATTGAGGCACTTCATTGTTTTTACATGGGGGATAGTAAAAAAACATCCACCACCTATCTTAGAAGTTTTCCTTCATTCCTTGGTGTTGGAAACAATCAATAGGGAATACTTTACAACTTGTATGTGTGGTCTTATTAGTTCTAGGGTCTAAAAATAATGCACATAAATCATTTTTCACAATTTTTTTGTGTTTCACTTGTTTATAAGATAGTTTTGTTGCATAATATTGGTGACCATTTTCTCTATAATTTTTCCATGTATGTATTTGTACACTGATTGAATCTATGTGAGTATTATAGACTCCAACAATGTTGCAATGTCTTGTCAATGCATGTTTGTCACATTTAGATTTTGTAGGGTTTCTAATAACATTTGAAGCTCCTTTTATTATGTTTGATGCCCTAAAATGTTTTCTTGCATAACATGAGGATGCCTCAAAATTGATAGAGGAGTTTGAGGGGGTTATTTTTCTCATGCACTTTAATAGGAAACATGTTGCCACATGTTTCATTAGGTGGATGAGGGTTTGGAGGTGTTGAGGGGTTCAAATTTGTTGAAAATTAAAAATTAATGAATCAACACAAATGTAAATCAAAATTATTTTATGTTAGCTACAATTGTAAAAGAATTAAATGAACTTACCTCTTGCACATTGTCGTGGCATGATTCCTTTGATGAAATTTCTCTAAATCACCCAAAACATTCTCACACAATAACACAGTTGTGTTCTTGAGAAAATGGGAAAAATAGGGTTGTGGATGTTATTTTTTCTTTTATGGAGGTTAACATGTGAGCATGTGCTATAACACGCTCATGTTTAATCTTAGTAGTGATCGAGCCTTGGAATTGGCACTACCAAACCATAACGTGATCACATTATAATGTGAGTGCATTATAGTTTTAATAACACTATGATGTTATTCATTATTTTGACTAAAACCATTTTTTGGCCACTTTTTGGCTCCCATCTTTGTGTACATACCCCCTCTCACTCCATGGTGAACAATATGGCCTTGGTTGTGGCTAGGTCCACTCTCCCCATTTACTCTTCATAGGAATCTCTTAGCTAGGCCATTGACTCAAAGATCTCACCATGCCATCCCCTTGTCTATAATGGTTGATAGTTGTTGCACACACCATGCTCTGTATAGACTTGGGGGACTATCTCTAACAATACTCATCTAATGTAGTCCAACCACTCTTAGACTTTGGCTACAAAAATAAACCAAATCATAATTGGTCACTATAATATAATAATCATAAGTAAATATATAATTCTAATCTTCCAATAAAGCATAAGTACAAATGTGTATCAAAATCTAAAGGATAATACTAAGGTCCTTGACCTACTAGTCAGGGTCTATGGGTGTTATCATTGTGGGGGTTGGATACCTTATTCTTAGCCCTACCCCTACTTGTTCTACTATATCCCTGTTACTCTCACGTCACTCTACTCTTGGCCTAGCCTCTCCTATGGCTCATGCAGCCATGGCTTTGCCCTTAGTCTAAGCCCTCTATCTCTCTACTCTCCTCAACAACCTCATCTCATTGCCTTCTCCCATCTCCCCTTGGCTCCTCTACCATTTCCTCATCTCCATCTCTATCCCCTCTATAATCTACCTCTACTTCTGGCATACATCTCCTATGGCAGTATATGTTGGGTATACAAGTGCTGGTCCTACCTTAGCCCACTAGGTGAGGTACTCTGAAGTCATATTAAAATTGACCATATTTGATGCTAGGGCTAGATCATAATCTCCTTCATCATCATCAAAGAGTGGTAGATTTGTGATTGTAAACATGGGTACCTCTCTTGCCCTCATAGAACTCTAATGTGCTTTGATATATAATGTGACTGGTGGGGTCACATCTTGGACTATCTTGAACTATCGTATAACACACTCATAGTGGAACTCCACCATAATGTAGTCTATATGACCCCTCAACCATCTTGATTTCTACATCTAGGATAGTTGTCATGTGATCCTAGCCCAACTCTGCATCCATATTTATGAGAAATAGATGGTGGATAGCTTGTACAATCAGTCAAAAATTTGTCTTTAATGTGAAACATCCCAAAATACTAGCCCCTCCATGGGTTGTAGTCATTGGATCATGGGACATCTTCTCCTATCATTGTTGGATGTCCCACTAGCCATGCCACCCTAATATGCTCTAGTACCTAGGTCTGTAGTAGTGTGTGTGTCACGAGACTATGTCTCATCCTAGATGTATCTACTCAAATCATAATACAAGTGGGTGAGGATGCTCCACCCCTAGATAAATACTCCCTGATGCTCTTCCATCTCATGTATGTAGTGTATCAAAACACCATGCACATGTGTGCCCCAACCATCCATCACCATTCATATGGCTATGTCATATAATCAAAACTCTCCTCAATAATGGCATCTGCCCCCTCCCTATAACAACATAGCCAATATAATGTGTCTAGAGGGATCTCCTTGTATCTCTTAACCTTGGGAATATTGGTAACCTTGTCACACATAGTGTGTCTACCCTGAATAGGGAGGTGCGGTATCTAGTATATGTCCTATAAGGTGATTACATGATCTCTCTTGTAGGTAGTTAGAACATAGACGCATTTGGATACCATCAATCCATCAATTCAATAAACATCCTCTTTGGTCCCACCCTTCAATTGATAAAAAATTCATAAAATTTATGTTTCCAAACATACCTATTTGACTTGTATGCCATGCTTGACCTCTGCTCGTAGTCTATATAGTCTAGGTGGGTGGAACTCTTGTCTCCTTGGCATTTTCACTAATATTTTCTCAAAAATTTCTTTAGTTTTCAAATTTATAATAATTTTTAAAAAAATCATATTTATATTTTTAAAAATTAAACCTTCTAAGATTTTTCTAAAGTTTAAAAACCATATGATCTTTCCTTTCCACACCTTCAATAAAAACTACTATAACTTTCAAACAATAGCTCTAAATTTCACGTGGTTTCTTCCATATGGATCTTGACTCCACATTCTTCCATAACATATAGCTATAGTAAATCTAACACTTCCCAAAACAACACTTCCAAAAGTTTTTCAAACTTTTCTTTCTCATAACTATTTATACTTTTCTTTTCACCTTTATTCCAATTTCTTATCAACATTTCTCACCCATATTCAAGGTGCATTTCACATTGTAAAATACATTATTACCTTCTCTTCTTATTCTTACCTCTCATTCTATTCCAAGTAACACCAAGAGGGGGCATACATTCCCCTTAATTAACGTGCTTTTCTAATCAAAGTGCAAACATGGTGACTAGTCAATGAAGTGTGTTTGATCTGCTACTATATCTTTGGATCACCTAGCAATAGAGCACAGTAGTCCAAGTGACCCTAAATTCCAACAAAATATCTAAATCGCCTAGTAACAAAGTACACTAGTACAAGAAATTCATTCTACGAACTAGTTCTGATGATTCCTAGTGAAAGAGTAAGCTAGATCTTGAATCATTCATTTATTTTCCCAAGTTTATCATGTTCTTATCTCTTTGTATAAATTAATTTTTGTTCTTTCTAAAACAAACATTCTACTTGTTACATTCTTCTCACCATATGAGATTTTATCTCTAGTATTTTCAATATGACTATTTATATTTATGATGGACTAACACATTAGTTTTGTAGGATTATTGTGCCAAATGTATTTGTTTTGTAAGATTGTCTTGTTTAATGTACTGGTTTTACATATTCTTATCTAGGGGCATGAGCTTTCTTGATCAAGAATATTGTTGTGGATCCTTCAATGTATCCTCAAAATAGTTATTATTTTCTACACTCTCATTTATGTACTATAGCATAACTTTATCACCTAGTGGCACAAGACCACTAAAGTGGGACAAAAATCTAAGGTTGAAAATTATAAACCCATCAATTTTGACACTACAAATTATCTTCATTTTAGTGTGGGTCATCCCACAATAATGGGTTACACTTTTTAGCCAAACTTGACATTGCAATCAACATTTTGAACTAAATCTTCACTTTTTGACACCTATAGCCACTAAATCATTAGGAATTTGAAGATGATGTGAACTAGTGATTTGTGAGATTTTGTTTGTAGATTCTAAATATATATTTTAAAAAAATTTGGAGTTAAATTGTAAATTTTTTTGTGTCTCCTTTGATAATTAGTTTTTAATAGTAAACAATATTTTTTTAAAGTGATGTGTATTCTGTAGCACATAATTTTTTTCTACAAAGGATAAAATTCTGATTCTTTTGAATTTAGACTGGTAACACCGATATATAGGGCATGCATTTGGTTTCATAATGTTTTGTTGAATATTTTTTTAAAAATTAAGTTTTGAAGTCAAACCAATTATAATTTAGACATAGGTGTATTCCATAAAACATAATTTTTTCTGTATGTATCAATTTTGTTTTTTGTTGAAACAAGGACATCAATACCTGGGGCATAGATATTTTTCAAAAAAAATTTCACTAATTTACTACTTTTCCATGTGTGTAGAACAAAGAACTTGATGTTCAGTGAAAAACCTACATTCACAAGAAATAAAGAATAAATATAATAATCAAATTAAATATTAAAAAAAAAACTTTTTGGGAAGCTTATAATAAGGACTACATACTTAAAAAACATAAATTTTAAATGAATTCATTTGATCCCCCAAAAGGTAAATCAAAAGTGGTTTTTTATCAGCATTTTGATAGGCATAGAGGAGACTCCATTATAGGTATAGTTTAAAACTAGCGGGGTTCTATCCAAGGGGGTTTGAATCTAAGGGCGTTTGATCAAACCCTCTTCAAATAAATCCTTTAAATGGAACTTTTGAAGGCTTAAATCATTATATTTTCTAAAAATATGTGATTTCAACAAAAATTATGATGTCCCAGAAAGTGTAACCCATTAATGTGGCAGCACCCATGTACATCTCTTTAGCATGTTCTAACAACCTTTTATGTCTAGATGTATACAAAAGAACAAGTCATAATCTTACTAGTCCACCATTAGCATTACATAACCCTAATGACCATTTGGGTCCTACAATATGACAAGATTACTAAATTATTATATAATTTTGCTTCCATTAACCTCCTAGCTTGAGTTTAATGTTTAATACAGATGAAATATCTCTATTTATATTCCTTTACCACATGTTATTTTGTCATTTTCTCTTTCTATTTAGTTTTAGTTCAAGCATAGCTAGAACAATGAATTATCACAATATGTGTATTTATCTTTTGCATATGATAGTTTAACAATCAATTATAATTTGATTTAAACTCTAAAGAAGAATAGGTTTATTTAAGCGCCACATAATGCTAGTATATTACTTGTTCCTATTTAAAGAGCCCACATCCTCAAAGCATGTCCTTTGCAAGGTAAAACATGATTTTAACCATAAGAATAAAATTCTTAGTCTCAAAGCTATAAGCTTGATCAAAGTCAAAACTAGACTAGGGTAGTATCCTTTGCATTCCTCTACTAGACTAGAATAGATTATAGTAATCTTGTAATACTAGTGACCTATTTCAATCCTAGGTAAAGACAACCCCACTAAACAAGATTACTATTTTGTACATTATCAAAGTAAGATCATGCTTTTATAGTATTGTCAACATAGATGAGAAACTAATGCTCCTAGCATTCTAATATGTACAAGACTAGCCTAAAGAATAGATTTAGTTCAACTTACATGGACTCACAATCATATCATAGAATCCCTCTCAAAAAGTTCCAAACTAATTGATAGTATAGGAATACCTTAATACTTATAAACCCCTATTACAAACCACATTAATAAATAGTTATTCCAAAATCACCTATTGGTGGTTCTTAACCAATTGACCAATGCAAAACCTTTAAAATATAACAACATACATGACAATACATTTCATAATCAGAATAATTCAATAACCCCTATGTAGGATTTTGTAAGGCAATCATGAACCATAAAGTCAAACACATTTTAGGTATAACCATACAATACAACCTTCATAATTCAACTCACATGTTCGTGATTCATAATCTAGGATAACAACTAAGTTATACTTAGCCCAAAAGGATACAAGTATGCTTTCAACAAAATTCCAAGGAATTTTGTTTTTGAATTCAAATCCCTTATGTTTGGTCAAATTGAATCTAAATATGAACTAAGCAATTTAGCAAAAAGGCACTTACCTAGAACAACTATGTTACCACTTTTGAAGCTTTGCTCTACATTCACAAAAATATTATATGGACATGAGAGTGTCTTACTAGCGTATGTTTTTGAGATTCAAGGAGTCTTCCTCTACTTATATGATATGAGAATAAGGGTTATGTAATTCTATACCTTAAGAGCCATTCTTGATAGGTGTAAGGGGAAATAAGAAGTAGTCTCTCATATCATTATTGTAGCCATAAGTATCTTTAGTTGTGTGCCCTACAAGCTCGTGTAGTGTGTGACTAGTTATTTCAAAAGATGGAGTTTACTAAAAATAATGTTTGGTCTACTTACAAAGCATCCTTGGAAATCAATTATTGTCAGCGCCATGATAAATCATGAAGTTTCATGATGATAGGTGAGACATCATCACTAAAGTGAGTGAAAAGTGCCCTAAATTATAATTTGCAGCTTAATGTCATTGTGAATATTTTTTCTAAGATATAATTAGTACTATTATTCCTTTTGGTGATCTTTTGACTGACCAATGGATACATGCAGGAACATTTTATAAATTTATGTTTAACATGTTTCATCGATGCAATCCTTATTCACAACATCAGTATATTTTTATATTACCTTTATTATTGCATTATCATTATCATTGGTATTACATTTAGGCAAAGGAAAGATGTCCTCGTATTTCTTTTTTGATTTATGACCATTATGGACCACTGATATCGATGTCAGGTTTCGGGATGATTTGATTTATTCTTTTTCTTTCTGTTACTTTTCTGTACCCAACCTCGTTCAAAAATCCTGGTGGGCATCTTGAAACTCACCAACCGTATCATTGCACCACATGTCATCAAACAATTGGCGCCAAGGTTTTTTTGGATTCAAATTACTGCATGCCTACATAGCGTAGATTGTAATCACTTAGCATTTCTTGTTCTGCAGATTTTTGCTCCCTGAATTTTATTGTTGCAAGTGGCATGGAATATAATCTCATGGTTCATAGAGATTTTTTCAAGAACCCCTCTGTGCTTCCATCGAGACTTTCCACAAGCTTTCCAATCCTTTCTTAAAACAAGGAATCAACTCAATTTATTTCAAATAAAAACTCATGATACCTATAACTTTGAGTTGCATTTCATATACATACAAAATTCGTTGAGCCTACTTAAAGGAAATGAAAATAATCTCAATAGATTCAAATAGATAAAGTCTAAACATGCTCAATATATATTGCTATTGATATGCCATAGTCTGAGTCTAGTTCAAAACTAACTGTGGATAGATAAGATCCTAAACAATGTACAAACAAGAATTCCTACGCGAAAGAGAGAATATCTACAAATTAAAAGCAACATACAGCTTGCCTACACATTAATGAGGATTACAAACACTCCTACAAATACATGCACTAGAGAGAGTCTATACCATAGAATGTATTTGTTATAAAGAAAGAAGTATAATAAGTAATTTTCACGTCAAATTTGCAGATCATTCTACTAAGGACATGCACAATCTTGTAATAATAAAATAACTCATACCTCTTTCTCCTTCCTGTACTCCAAGTTGAATCTCTTCCTGTCATGTATTCTCTTCTTTCATCCTCATGTAACCCATTTCATGCGTAACTTATGCGACAGAGTTGTTTTTTCTAATCCTCCCGTATGCAAGAGAAAATATATAAACTTGAAGACCGTGAGAGAGAAGAAAAGGGTGAGACAGTTTTCATAACTACCCATCATGCTTATATCCTTTTCTACACACTCTACTTCAATGGTAAAATAGTCAATAGCGATTTTACACCTCATTCACAATAAAAATGGTAAATATTTGTCCTATTTTTATTGGCCAAAATTAATCTTTAACTATTGAAGTGGATGATATTTAAGAAAGCCTTTCCTACATGTACTCGACCCAATACTCATAAGATTCTAATATCCACTTTTTAACTTATCACTTTCTTTTAATTTCATTTAACTTAATTTAATTTAAGTTTTGTTTTTATCTTTAATTTCAATTAACTTTACTTTTATATAATTTAGTCCTTTTAAATTTCTCTTATTATCTATTTAACCATGCAAACCATTATTATTTTCCTTCACTCAATTATTTTTTTTTCTTAGTATAGTTATTATTTTGCAAAATTGATTAGGTATAATTATATATTACTGAAGGTGGGTCATGAGATAATATTTTTACCAAGGGTGTCTAAGACAAGAACATCCTTGGGACAAGAAAATTTTGCATTACCCAAAAATAGATGTTTAGGTACCTGTGTGCAAGCTTATATCGTGCATGCCCTATGTTGTAGTTTGTGACATTGGCTCAACAACATGTTGTTTTGTGTTGGATGACATTTGTTATCCTACACATTTTTTTTCTTATTGGCATACATCTTTGTTGAGTGTAATTTCTTTTGTGTCAAAGACTCACCATTGATCCTTTATACAACCAATTTCCCATGCACATACTTCATAGCGATCAACTATTGTCATATACATCAAGGAGTTGGTCATTCTTTTAGAATGCTCCTATTAGATGGTGTGATTAGATATTCTAAAAACATGTCAGTTTTGGAGTTAGAAGAATGTCAATTTGAATTTATTAAATGATGGTTAGATTGTTCTTTGTTAGATGGTGCCTTACTAGTCAAGCTACCTTCCTAACTATGATTTATTTTAGTGACCAACTTCTATCCTACATGGAAGTGCAAGTGGCATGTATTATATAATGAGAAGCTCTAGTCATTTGAATGGGTTGCAGGGTTCAAATCCATTAGTTGGATTGTTATTAGTTTTTGGCTAGAGCTTAGAGCTTGATTGTAGTTGTAGAGAGTCTTTACACATATGTCTCTATGACTGGGTAGCATAGAGTGATTTGGATTTGACATATTGGTAGTCCTTGTATTCTTTCCATTATTTTCTATAATTTTGTTTCATTTCCATTATTTTCTTTCTTGTTTCGCTTATGTTTGTGTGCTCTATGCACTTGCTCAACAATTGTTGATTTGATCCTCAGACTACCATTGTGCTAACCTTACACCAACTACACTAAGATACTCAATCATGTGCAAAGACATAACAAATATAATAAACATACACACATGTAAAGGATCATCTTTAGCTTGTCATTATAAAGTGCCTTAGGAGTTGTAGGAATAATTATCTTCTACAATTGCTAAAATAGTTAGCCCAAGTACACGATTGTCTATAATGATGATAGACTAGAAACATCCACAACCGTGTCATTCCCTCCATTAGGTGAGTGAATGTATATTGCTACCTTATTCTATCATGCCATGTAGTGCTCAAATACATTGCTAAATATGCAACACAAGTTGAGAAAGGGTTTAAGTCCAACCATGATATGTCGATTCACATTTCACTACCATTGACCCAAAAAACCCAATTCCATTTGTCTTTTACAAGTTCCTATTGCTAGAGTGTTGTTGATCATGATATTGGTGCACAAGAGTCTTTCCACTTGCTATCCCCATTATAGTATACAATAGATCCCTTTGTTTCTTTGATTGTGAGCATGAAAAACTTATAGTGACTCCTTGCATCTAATGATGACAATGCTACAACTTTAAGCTTTGTTGATGTATACATGAGAGTTTGGGATGAACTTTGGAATTGGATTCAATGCCACTTATTGAAGTAGAATAGAATTTGATGTTTGCAGTATCTTGTAAAGATGACAAGTGGAAGAAACATGTCATTTTGGCTATTGTTCTTGTACCACACCATTGTACTACTATTCCTACCAAACAGTTTGATGCTTTTGAGTCTTGTTGGAGTAAGTTGCTCTTATGTCAATCCTTTTGCACCATTTTCATTGACATTGGGTCATCAAGGCAACATATTGTATACCATTAGGAGAGAATAACCTACACTTACCATCCATGGCATGTAGACCATATACCTTCAAATTCTTCTACCAATAGTGATGATGAGTTTCCTTTTAATGTACAAGATATAATACAACACCACAATCTTGAAGAATGACACGTCCTGTCAAGCGAGCTACCTTGGTGTAGTTTTTCAACTAAATGAAGTTGACATGCTTGGTCATCATGAATTAAAAACCAAACCATAATTTGGGTGCTCTTATAATCACCCCATTTTTGTAAGCATCAACAATTGATTTCTTAGACTTCAATCATCTAACACAGCTCCACAACATTCAAACAACTTCATCCCTCAAACAAGATACTTTATCAACTAGACAATGCACTACCTTTGAATAATTGCATCATGTTCAACTCACATGAGAATGTAACAACCTTTTAGGATCTGATTATACAAGGTACTATCAACATTGGATAAACATACTTGATTAACAACATTATAATTTACCTTTCTACAAAAGTTCTATTGGCATAATTACCCTAGTTGATGCTAGCATTGATTGGCATGGCAACTTTCAACATAAATACACCCATCATACATATTGGCCTTTGGAATCCCAATTGAAGAGAGGAATCCTCTAGAGGGGAGGACATTAACAGCATTCTAAGAGAGCATGCAATTTATTTGCTACATTCTAATTGATGAGATGAGGTTCATTAGGCCTAGGTTACTAGCACACATTGATAATCACTTGTGTGAATCCTTCCTAAATTACAATCGAGTACCCTTTAGTGTTCACTACATCATCCTCTTTGATGATTTGGGCCAACTACCACCAGTTAAAGACATTTTGATGTATGCTAGGGATCATATGGACAACACTTTGGTACAAGTTTCACAATAAGTTACATTAAACATGATCTTATATCAACATGGGGATGAACTATCACAACTTGCTTTGTGTAGCCTACTTCTAAATATTAGAAATGCAAAGCCAACATTATTAGATTGGGAACTTATTTTGTCACACTCTAAATTCTTACCTTAGTTGTGATGACAAAGCATCATTTTAGACTTTGAACAATACATTTGTTTGCCACAAATGACTTGGTTTCATTGCATACTAATAAACAAATGCTTAAATCATTAGGAGTTCTTGTTGCAACATACAATGTAGAGCATGTAAGGGCTAGATCGTGCTCAAATCTTGAAGATGAACAACTTGATGCCAAGGTTCTCTTATGTGTTGGTTAGCCAGTTTTGCTCAATTCAAATTTATAGGTAACATTAGTTCTTATTAATGGTGCACTATGACAAGTTCAAGCTATGTGGAAACAATCCACCAAATATTCTACTCTTTCATGTGGTTAAGTTCAAACATTAGCTGTGTTCTTTGCATAAGGGGAGGAAATTGCATGAACTCTAACTATCATTTCAGAGACATGGAATCATGTGTACACTTCAGACTAGAAGAGTAGCTCGGATTTTATAATGTTGCCATTAAACGTTTACGCAAGATCTTGCCCGAAGGAGATCTGGGAATCCGAGGGACAAAATAGACCCTGTGAATTCTTTTGTAAAAGACAATGCTTTTGGCTACAAATTCTCGTACTTGTTGCTCCTTTATTTCGCTTCCTGGGGATCTCACAACGAATGCCACAGGCACCTCTCCTCTCACTTGGTCTTTCTCTCTGCATTCCGCATTTCAATCCACTTTATTACAGAAAATAAAATGTTGGAACATAATTGTGAAAAGAAAGACCTACCCCACTCTATTTAAATATCATCCATTTCAATTGTCAAATTGTCAATAAAAATTTTACACCTCATTCACAACAAAAAGTGGTAAATATTTATCCTATTTTTATTGACCAAAATTAACCTTTGACTGTTGAAGTGGATGATATTTAAGAATGACCGACGTACCCAGTCACCGCTGTATCAGCTATTTCCGGATGACTCAACAATAATGCTTCCAGTTCAGCAGGTGTCACCTGAATGAATTGGAAAAACAAATATATAATGTCAGATCAAAGGCGCAGCGCTAGCCTCTCTGTTTTATTTTCTATGTTTTATCGGTAAAATTTGGTAGAGAGTCAACCTGGAATCCCTTCTATTTAATGAGCTATTTAAGTCGATCGACAATGAAAATTTCTTGGTCTCTGTTGTTAGTTTTTTTTATGATCAGATTTAAAGCAATCAGAAAAATGCAACACAATGAACAATGAACACAACAAGATACCCTGGGAAAACCCTCCAGCTTGAAGGGAAAAACCCAACAACAATATATCTCTTATATATTGAATGATAAGAACAACAATCTGCTTTACAATGGCCAAATCCAAGGCCTACAGGTATGGCTTCACTTCTTGAAGCACAAAGAATAAGTCCTAACTTGATCTGCTCCTTAGAAGTCTGCTCTGCCTTGTGAATTTAGCTTGTAATTGAATGTGTTTGATTGAGAGAGCAATGACCTTGTATATATATGTGTGTGTGTGTGAGGGACGCACCCTTTCACAAGCAGTCGGCCTGAGAAGGATCTGACTGAAGCTAAAAAACATCAACACTCCCTCTTAGCTAGGGAGGATACTTTCAGCTGCATGAGACATATCACCTCATCGTGATGTCAACCACAATGGATGACATTCACTATGGCTTTCCCAGAGGGTGGAATCAAGGGATTTCACCTTGAACTTCTCTCACAGAGAAGAACTCGTTATCAAGGGATTTCACCTCGAACTTCTCTCACAGAGAAGAACTCGTTATCAAGGGATTTCACCTCGAACTTCTCTCACAGAGAAGAACTCGTTATCAAGGGATTTCACCTCAAACTTCTCTCACAGAGAAGAACTCTTTATCAAGGGATTTCACCTCAAACTTCTCTCACAGAGAAGAACTCATTATTAAGGGATTTCACCTCGAACTTCTCTCACAGAGAAGAACTCTTTATCAAGGGCTTGCACCTCAAATCCCTCTCACAGAGAGAAATGCATTAACAAGGGCTTGCACCTCAAATCTCTCTCACAGAGAGAAATGCATTAAAGTACATCTCAAGAAGTCACTGATACTGATACCCCCTCTTAGCAAGGGCTTCATTCTCCACAACTCCAAGCTTGTCTCGAAAAATGCACAAACTTTACTTTGGCAAGAGGCTTGGTGAGAATGTCTGCCATTTGCTCATCAGTGCTGATGTACTACCATATCTCTGAAATAGTGGAATTTGATCTCCACATGTTTAGTTCTGTCATGAAACACTAGATTGACAGAAAGCTTCACACAGCTTAGATTACCATAATGAATGACAGTTGGCTCCAACGATTGTCCAAATAATCTTTTAAGAAGCTTCCGAAGACACACTGCTTCTCGAGCTACCACACAAGCTACAATATACTCAGTCTCTACTGAGCTTAGTGCCACTAAAGACTGCTTCTTGCTACACCAGGATATCATAGTGGACCCCAAACTGAAGCAACATCCAGAGGTGCTCTTCCGATCAGTGACACACCCTGTCCAATCAGAATCAGTATATCCATGCAGCTTTAAGTCTACACTAGAAGAATATCTCAAGCCATACCCAACTGTGCCATGCAAGTATCTTAGGATATGCTTCACTGCAACTAGATGTACTTGTCTTGGTTCACATATGAACTGACAAAGTGCACTCATTACATAGCAAATATCCAGTCTAGTATTGACTAAATACATCAACGATCCAATCAACTTCTTGTACATCATGGGATCCACCAGATCTAAACTAGCAGCAACCTCCTTAAGCTTATGTAAGTTGGTCTCCTTAGGCGTAGACATGGATTTGCAATCCATCATACCAAATCTCTTTAGAATATCAATGGTATACTTCCATTGACTTAGAATGATCTCATCAAGCTTCTGCCATACTTTTGAACCAAGGAAGTAGTGCATGTAACCAAGATCCTTCATTTCCAATTCAGAAGCTAACTCCTTACATTTGATAATGAGGTGATCTTTTCCAGTAAGAAATAAATCACCATAAGGAACCAAGATCAACTAGATTACCATCTTCTTCAGGTTTAGTAGGCATCCTCTGACTCTTTTAGTACTTGCATCAACCTTATGACCTCTTTGTCCAAGATTGGTTGCAATGCTTGCCTTATAGAAAATTTTCCTGAGCACATCTCTGATATTGTAGAGAGTTTAGGATTGTCCTCCTCGACCCCAACCTAGATCACTCTATTCTGAATAGGTTTGCAGAGCTATCAATCAAATCCATATAGATTATCTTGTGCAATTCTGTTCTCAGCATTCAAAGAGGTCTTCCAAGGACATTTATCATCAACCTTGCATTGCTGCAACCTTCACTTCTTCTCAGTGAGTCATAGAACTCCCTCTTGACCCCTACCTCAGAGATTGCAAAGAAGACTTCTGAAAGTGAACTCCCTCTAGCCACTAACTCAGTCCCATAGCTACAAGTTGTGATTCCATGCTTGATCATTTCTTTGGTCGGCATAACTTCCTCACAAGATGCCTGAAGCTCTTCCTCCTAGTGCAATCTCTCATTACTTTCATGCTCCTCGATCGATCCTGGGAGCATTTTAGAGAGAGATTACTAACAATGTGTAACTATCCAAAGAAATATCAAGGCTAGAATCATACACAGTTTACTATCTCAAGTTATAGGATGAATACATAAGAATTTATGAACAATATTAAAACACGAATAATGAAATCAACCTATAAGTGAAATATGTAGCAAATATCAAAAGATAAAAAATGAAGGGATAAAGAAACTTATCTTTATTGAAATCTGATATATAACTCTTTCTTCCATGTTTTCTTTCGAGAGTGCTAAACTCAGCACAACAAAAGACAATCTGCAAAACTACAGATTTCTTAAATGCATTTAGCATGTAGAACCAACCCTCTCAAAGAGTCAAGGCTCTATCACAATTCATGCATTAGAGAATGACATCGATGTGACCAACTAATCACCATCGACATTTCAAATCTCTAGCCTAGATAAGAGTGATTTGAAGGGCACAAACAACAAGGAGAAATACTTATCTCTTTATTGAGTTGTTGGTACACCAATGAGCTAGGCTTGTGGCTGTTCTCGTCAACACACTAATTAGACACGACGATGACAGAGGTTGCAACTTCGTAAACTCCCACAACAAACTTCATCTCCTCTGTACGAGTCAAGATAACCAAAATAAGGAGAAGCCATGAAGAAAACAGGTCCATCGCCACCATGATTAATTGAAGAGAGCTGATTTCTCAATTCCGAAATCCTCATGAAGTAAGAAATAAACGTTTCTCCTTTCGACATTTTCACATGATGTAGTTGTTGCTTCAATGCAAGAGCCCGGCTGGTATTGTTGATTTCGTACATCTCCTCCAAGGTTTTGAACATGTCCCTTTCCGTCTTGAACTTGGAGATGATCGGAACAATATGATCTTTAATGGAGTCAACCAGTATCTTCTTTGCCTTGATGTCTTTCTTTTTCCATTGCAACTTCTCTTCTTCCTCCGAAGGTTCGGGAACTTTGGTTTCCATAAATTCGGCCAAGTCATTTTCTTCCAAGGTGAGCATAATTCTAAACCTCCATGCTGTGAAGTTGGATGCTCCTTCGAGTCTATCCTCAATTTTAAGACCGTTCACCATCTTGATTAAAATAGGGATAATAGAGAGTATTGCTGCAATGACAAATCTGATCACGATCTTCTTCAAACCCGCTCTGATACCATTTTGAGACATGGACCAGCTAGGACTCGAACCTAGGACCTTCCATACGCTGCTGGAGTGCTCTACCACTGAGCTACTGGCCCCTCTTGGGCCAGTCCATCGTCGGTCCGGGTGTGGCTTACACCAACATCTGTCAATGAAGCCGATGTCGCCAGTGTGTAGCCACCCTTCCTTGTCAACAGTTTTGGCTGTGGCCTTTGGGTCGTTCAGATAGCCTGAAGATTGGAGTAATACAAATAAAAAATTAAACATTCTACAGCGAAGTTTCCCTAAATTTTGAGGCATTCTCCTTGATCTGTTTCTACAACATTTCAATTATTTTCAGCTTTCCACTCAAAAAGATTAGCACTAAAAAGAAAAACTGCGAGTTAATTGTAAGCTTCTGTATTTGATCCTGTTAATTTAATTTTTTTTCTGTATTCTGAATCTCCATCTATTGGAGGAAAAAATAGATTCAAGCATTAGGGAGTTTTGAGATGGAAGAAGGAATGGCGCAAAGGCATCTATTCATTGTATATATCTCAAGCGACAAATGCCTTCCAAGGAATTTCGTGTCCCGTACCCCTAGGGGAGAGGACCAGTAGCCACTCACCTTAATTTCGTGAATCTTAAACTTTTAAATAGAATATTGGATTTCCACGAATTTTTTTTGGGTTTTTTCATATGAGACTTAAGAGCTTAAAGCTATTGTTTGGGGTTCTCCGTATCAAGGTGTAGCTTAATCAGCTATATCTTCACCGATTTGTCCAAGAACACCCAAAAACTAGTTGGATTGATCGCCTTACTATTACCTTATGTGTCACCATATGATTGGTTGTTCCTTTGATGTGACATGTGAAATGTATTATTACACATGTATTGGTTCCTTATTAAACTTTTTGTAATATTTGTACACATATATTGGTTCTTTTCATAGATTTAATTGGGGGATAAGGTGGGCGGCTATTGGTACACGGGCAGCTACTGGGTCCTCTCCCCTATTCTTAAACATCATCCACTTCAACTAATTTTGACCAATAAAATTAAGACAAATATTTACCACTTTTTGTTGTGGATGAGGTATAAAATTCCTATTGACTGTTTGATCATTGAAATAGATGATGTTTAAATAGAATGATATAATACTTTGAAACAGCAGATTAAATTGTATGTGCTTCGCAGGAGTCAAACTCGAGAACTAAGAATGGACAAATGGCCAAATCTGAGAGCAATGCGAAGAGTATTTACAGATATTTACAGGTCAGTTTTGTTAGTTTTATGATTAGAATTGAAATAAACAGAAAAACATAAATGATAACACTTTAACACAGAGGTACCCTGGGAAAACCCTCCTTCTTGAGGGAGAAAAACCCAGACAAATATATCTCTTATATATTGAATAAAAAGAACAGAAATCTGCTTACAGCTTGACTGAATTACAAGACTAATTTGATGCATAAAAAAAAAAAAAACTGATACACAAATGAATGAACATTGTCTTCTGTATATACAAATCAATGTGATTCTTCATATGCATCGGGGACTCTTCATATGGTGTCTCTTTATATGATGTCTCTTCATGTGGTGACTCTTCATATGGTGTCTTTTCATATCTCCCGTCGCTACAAGAACAGCAACACTCCCTCTTAGCTAGGGAGATATCTTTCCACACATGTCAACATGACACCCATAATGGCTACATCCATTAGTGAGAAGAATTTATCACGGAGTCTCTCAACGTGATATCATCATGGAGTCACTCAACATGATGTCCACCATGGCTACTCCCATGAGTGAAAGAAAACTAGTGTACAAGTGCCCATCACGGAGTCACTTAACGTGATGTCGTCATGGAGTCACTCAACATGACATCCACCATGGCTACTCCCAGAGGGTGGATAAACACAAGTACAAGAGAATCATCACAGAGTCTCTCAACGTGATGTTCACAATGGCTACTCCCATTAGTGAAAAAGAAACATCGTCGTGGAGTCACTCAACATGACGTCCACCATGGCTACTCCCAGAGGGTGGAAAGAACCACATTTCCTATCTCAGAGATGGAATGCATTATATTAGATAACACAAATCACTGATGCTGAGACTCCCTCTCAGCAAGGGCTTCATTCTTCATAACTCCAAGCTTGTCTCGAAACTGTACAAACTTCATTTTGGAGAGAGGCTTGGTGAGAATATCAGCCGTCTGATCTTCAGTGCAAATGTATCTCAGCTGAATAGCTTTCCTTAATACCATATCTCTAATGTAATAATATTTGATTTCCACATGTTTTGTTCTGTCATGGAACACTGGATTGACAGATAGCTTCACACAACTTTGATTGTCACAATGAATAACAGTAGGCTCCAATGATTTTGCAAACAAATTTGCAAGGAGCTTTCGAAGCCACACTGCTTCTCGAGCTGCTACACATGCTGCAATATATTTAGCCTCTGCAGTGCTTAGTGCCACTGAAGACTGCTTCCTGCTACACCAAGAAATCATTACAGACCCCAAGCTAAAGCAACATCCAGATGTGCTCTTTCTGTCAGCTACACTCCCGGCCCAATCAGAGTTAGAGTACCCTTGTAGTTTTAGATCTACACTAGAAGTATATCTCAAGCCATATCCAACTGTACCACGCAAGTATCTCAAGATACGCTTGGCTGCAACTAAGTGAATTTGCCTTGGTTCACACATGAACTGACTAAGGGCAGTCACTGCATAGCAAATATCTGGTCTAGTATTGACTAGATACATCAATGATCCAATCAACTCCCTAAACATGGTGGGATCTACCAAATCTGAACTAGCTGCAGACTCACTCAATTTCTTCAAATTTGTTTCCATCGGTGTAGACATAGATTTGTAATCCATCATCCCAAATCTCTTCAAGATATCTATGGTGTATTTCCCTTGACTTAGAATAATCTCATTGGGTCTTTGCCATACTTCCAACCCTAGAAGGTAATGCATAAGACCTAAATCCTTCATTTCAAATTCAGAAGTTAACTCTTTCTTGCATTTCACAATGAGATGTTCTTCACCAGTAAGGAATAAGTCATCAACATAAAGAACTAAAATTAGAGCCTCACCATCGATTACCTTGAAGTAAAGATTTGAATCTGCATCATTTTTTAAGAAGCCTAGGCTCACCAAGTATCGATCAATCCTCTCATACCAAGCATGAGGAGCCTGCTTAAGGCCATACAAAGCCTTCTTTAGTCTACAAACATGAGATTCCTTCCCATGAATCACAAATCCATCAGGTTGCTCAATGTATACTTCTTCTTCAATTATACCATTAAGAAATGCTGTCTTCACATCCATCTGATGTAGTTTCCATCCCTTAGCTGCTGCAATAGCAATAATAGTCCTGATGGATGTATAACAAGCAACTGGAGCAAATGTCTCCTCATAATCTATTCCCTCTTTCTGAGAGAATCCTCTAGCCACAAATCTTGCTTTGTATTTCTCAATGCTCCCATCAGCTGCATGCTTGATCTTGAAAATCCACTTGGAAGATACAACTGATTTTCCTTCAGGTCTAGGTACAATATCCCAAACATCATTCTTGATGATAGACTGAAATTCTTCTGTCATTGCATCTTTCCATACCTGCTGATTGGATGCTTCCTCAAAATTGGAAGGTTCAGAATCAATGATGTGACTCATCAATAACACATAATCTGAGAACTTCTGAGGTCTCTTGCTTTCTCTAAAAGATCTTCGAGGAGCTGCATATTTTTCCTCCTCTTGCATGGTTTGTCGAGGCCTTTTCTGTACTACTGCAATATCTCTAGGTCCATTAGTTGGTTCTATAGAATCAACTAGATCACTAGCCTCTTCTAATTTAGTAGACTCCCTATGAATCTCAGAAGTCAAATCAGGAGAAATGTCCATATTCTGAGGTGTCTCTTGTTCTTCACTGTCTATCTTCATGTACAACCCTTTAGATCTTTTAAATGCAACTTCTTCTTCAAAAGTGACATCCCTGCTGATCTCAATCTGTTTCTGCCCTGGAATGTAGATCCTGTAGGCCTTGGAAGTCTCACTGTATCCCACAAACATTCCTTTCTTGCCTGATGGTTCTAACTTAGATCTTTTATCTTTAGGCACATGAATATAAACTGGACAACCAAAGATTCTCAAATGACTAACTTCAGGTTTCATACCTGTAAATGCTTCTTCAGGAGTCATATTTTCTAATATTCAATGAGGGCTCCGATTCTGAACATACACTACAGTTCTGGATGCTTCTGTCCAAAGAAAGGTTTGTAAGCCTTGGTCATGGATCATAGCTTTGGCTGCCTCAACTATGGATCTATTCTTCCTTTCTGCAACTCCGTTTTGCTGAGGATTGTAAGGAACACAAAACTCCCTCTTAATTTCTACCTCAATACAAAAGTTGCGGAAGCCTCCAGAAGTGTATTCTCCTCCGTTATCAGATCTCAGAACTTTGATCCTTTTCCCAGACAAATTTTCTACTTGAGCCTTAAATTCTTTGAATTTCTCAAGCACTTCTTCAGATTCCTTAGACTTCAAAAAATAGATCCAAGTCTTTCTGGAGTAGTCATCAATGAAAATTATATAATACAAAAAACCACTCAAAGATGCCATAGACATTGGACCACACAAATCAGAATGAATAAGATCTAGAATGCATTTTGATCTACTTTCACTATTATGAAAAAGACCCTTAGTATTCTTACTCATTGCACATCCTCTACAAGTACCATCATGCTCTTGACTAAGTTTCAGAAGGCCAATAACCATCTTCTCCATAAATGGAAGAGCTTTGAAGTGAAGATGAGCAAGTCTCCTATGCCATAACTCACTTGAACTGGTGGAGTCATGCATCAATGCTTGAATTGAATGAGTGGAAAGTCTGTATAGACTCTCTTGACGAACACCAATTACTTGGGCTGAATTGATGCCGGAGTTCTTTGGCCAAGCAAGAACTTTTCCATTAGAAAATGCAACTTGATATCCTTTGTTTTCCAATGCTGAAATTGATACAAGGTTCCTCTTGATACCTGGTACAAACAAGACATCGCTCAAATGGAGAGAGATGCCAGAATCTAAATGAAGAGAGATGGCTCCAGCACCCTTTACTGAATAGCATGCATCATCTCCGATTATAACTTGAAGGTGGTTTTCTCTTTCTATTAAGTCTGAAAGATGTTTTCTATAACCCGTAATGTGACGAGAGGCGCCACTATTAATCAACCATGTGCTACTATCAGTTGGAACATTGCTTGATAGGGCAGAGATGAATAGGAATCCACTTGAGTTATCTCTTGATTCCTTCTGAGGATAGACATCATACACATCTACAGTAGAGGCATGTGGTTTTGGTCTTGTTGGACAATCACTAGCATAGTGACCATACTTGTCACATCTGAAGCACTGAATATGGGAGAGATCCTTCTTCTTCTTTGATTCAGGGGCAGCATCTGAATTTCTGTCTCTATTTCTCTTGAAGTTTCCTCTTCTCCATTCTTTTCCTTTCCTTCTGGAAGTTTGAGCAGCAAGAACTTGATTGTCTTCATTGAGAGAGCTTCGATCATTACCTCTTACTGCCAATCTTGATTCTTCTTGAATGCAATCAGCTCTAAGACGATCAAACTTTGGTAACTTAGATCTTCCACTGATACCTTGGATGAAAGGCTCCCAAGATTGAGGAAGACCGTTGAGTGCCAACATGACTAAGTCTCTATCTTCAACTTTATCTCCAATGGCATATAGTTGATCCTTTAATTCAGTAATCTTCATGAAGAAAGAGATGATTGAATCTCCTTTAGCCATCTTGATGTGATGTAGCTGTTGCCTCAAGGCAAGAGCTCTGCTGGTGTTATTGATTTCATATAATCCCTTCAAAGTCTTGAACATATCTCTAGCCGTCTTCAACTTGGAGATGATAGGCACAAGATGATCCTTCACGGAATCAATCAAGATCTTCTTGGCCTTCGTGCCATTCTTCCTCCATTGAATTTTCTCAGACTCATCGGAAGGTTCAGGTACTTCGCTCTCTACAAACTCGAGAATATCATTCTCTTCCAATGTAATAAGAACTCTGAACTTCCAAGAGGTGAAGTTAGATGCACCATCAAGTCTATCTTCAACCTTGAGTCCGTTCACCATTTTCAATGCTTGAATAGACGCTTTAAGATGAGAAGAAGACTTCGCTGCTTAAACAAATCTGATCTGATCTTTTCTTAGACCTGCTCTGATACCATGTTAGTTTTATGATCAGAATTGAAATAAACAGAAAAGCAGAAATGATAACACTTTAACACAGAGGTACCCTGGGAAAACCCTCCTTCTTGAGGGAGAAAAACCCAGACAAATATATCTCTTATATATTGAATAAAAAGAACAGAAATCTGCTGTACAGCTTGACTGAATTACAAGACTAATTTGATGCATAAAAAAAAAAAACTGATACACAAATGAATGAACATTGTCTTCTGTATATACAAATCAATGTGATTCTTCATATGCATCGGGGACTCTTCATATGGTGTCTCTTTATATGATGTCTCTTCATGTGGTGACTCTTCATATGGTGTCTCTTCATATCTCCCGTCGCTACAAGAACAGCAACAAGTTTCAAATCCAAAAATTTCATTACAGGTTTAAAAACCCAGGGTACAATTGTTGTGTAAATTATATCTGCAATGCTAGAATAGTAATATTTCTCTGTTTAGGTTTGAACTTTCGATAGAGTACTGGGCTCGTCTTTTTGCAGGAACAGCCAAAAATATCCACTAAAAAACAAAAAAACAAACAGTGTGGAAGTGGACTGCCCTATATGTCTCTCAGATTTCGAGGACGGGTAAAAAATCGGCCAATATACTCGTCGGACTATCCGCCAATTTGCTGGCAGAAAAAAACATCTTCCGCTCACGCGTTTTCAAATAAATCAAACAAGAATAATAATGGTGATATATACCTTTCATTATTTGGGGTCCACGAATGCAGATCTCGCCAGTACGGTTGTGGGGGAGAGAGAGTCCACTGGTTATGTCAATTATTTTCATTTCAGCGTTTCAAACGACAGTTCCACATGCTCCCGCCTTTGTTTGGAAGGGAAACTTGGCAAAAGCCAAGTTCGTTGCCAGCACTTGGGCTTCCGTCATACCATAACCCTGCATAAATATTTCTGAGAAATGAACTCAAATATAAAATGAGTCCGGAAAATGAATATTTTGCTACAAAATTGCAATTTTGCACTTAAATTGACTCATACAACAAGCTACTTGAACGTCCAATTTGGAGAGAAATGCAGGTGACTGTTACAGTGCTATTTCTACTGAAAAGATAATTGATATTCAAGAGCCTCAACAAGGAAAGCAAAGAATATTGTAGGTTTGCAGTTACATAAAAATTTGCAAGTGTTAGTGAACATTCCAAACCAGCACCTTCACCTAGATTCAAAGTGACGGTTAGTCCATAAAATCAATTCCCAGAAATGCAGCGATTAACCCAACATGTACCCCTTCGATATGTCAAACTTCTCCCACCCGTAATTGTTTGGGAGATTAAATGGTTTCTGGTGAACTCATGATGAAACAGGGACCAGTAAAAGTTAACTTGAAATTATATAATCTTAAAAATAATAGCATATAATTTAATGTACTGCAGATAAGCAATGGAAAGCTTAAACAGCTGATACGTTGTAAATGTACCAGAAGTGGAAATTTTAACTTGTCGATTTTAATAGACTGTATGAAAAAACAGTATAATGGAAGAGATCAACATAGATACATTCTAGAGATTGCAATAAAAGGTTGAAACAATGGAGAGTCTAAATTTTTTTAAACAGTCTGCACCACAAGCGGTGGAGCGATAAGCACTACCTGAAGAAAACTGAAAGAGCTAAGAGAGCTGGATTATGAGCCAGATCGCTTTGCAAAAGGGACAGTATTAGTAAGTTAACTCAGCTCTACCCATGTGAGATCTAAATGCAAAATGGACCTTTAATGTTTATAATATAATCTAGATTCTTATAAACCAGTGCTTGTTGTTAATCTAGATTGATTAGAAACTAGGTGAAAATAATGAGCTGAATGTTTAAAGCCAAAGAAATCAGAGTCTGACCTGACCAAACACGGCATTGGGGAATAGATCTTGTTAAGGAAAGTAAGATTGTCTAGGAAATAGCAAGTTTTGTCTAGAGTTTTCCACAATAGAAAGTTAGGATTTCTCTAGAGTTTTCCATAAAACTAATAGAACATTCCAGTTTTTCTAGAATTAAAATATAGAATAATCTAGAAAGATGGAAGCTTCCAGGCTTCAAGTTTTTTGTAATTATGTATATGATTGTGCAAAGCTATTGTATACGACTGTTGGATGAAATATAATTCAAGTTAGATAAATATTTTTCTGAGTTAATTAACTCTGTTTTGCCCTGTTTTTATTTGCTGTTATGTTTTGTTGTTTATTGGGCCTGTTCTTTCATGGTATCAGAGCCAGGTTCAGCTAGATTTTTTTTTCTAGATTCAGCTGTAGGGCATATAGATTGTTGGAAGTGATATTTGTTTTTAGGGCTGCATTATTGCTGGAGTGATATTTGTTTGAAGATTGATTTTGTTTTGGCTAACATGGGCTCAACAAATGAAGTGTTGCCAATATTTGATGGAAGTGGTTTTGCATATTGGAAGACTGCAGTCAAGAATGCTATGAGAGAAAAGGCTCTATGGAGGATAGTGAACAAAGAAATTGGAGAACCTCAAAGTGAAAAAGAAAAGGAGCTATGGAAATGCAAGTTGGAACAAGCTAGAGGTATTATTGGTAAAGCTTTAAGCCCCAATCTCAATAGAAGATTTGTTGATATTGATAATCCAATAGAGTTGTGGGAGAGTTTGGAAAAAGATTATAAAGATGCAGATATTGCTAGCATGTTTAGTATAGAAGAAAAATTGGTGAATTTAGCTCCTTCTGATTTTGAAAAAATGACTGATTATTTCAATGAAGTTACTTTTTTAAATACCCAGCTGAAGAAAATAGGTACTGAATATGCAAAAAAAGATTTTCAATTGATTGCAATGGTTGAAAGTAAGCTTCCCCAACCATACAAGGTATTTAAGGAATCAAGGAAAAGGGTTCTTCAACTAAATCCCAATACCCCCTAGCAAACTTTTGATCAATTTTGTAAGTCTGTTTTAGATGAAGAGGTTTAGCTTATCAAAGAAGGACATATTAAGAAGAATTATGCATATGCAGCCAAGAGTAAATTTTCTAGATATGATGGAAAGAAGAATTGGAAAGGAAATTATAAATTTCAAAATAATGATGGTTTTAACCATTTTTCTAGAAATGATGGTATAGAAAACCAAGTTGCAAAAAAATTGATTATTTGCAGGTATTGTGGAGGTAAAAATCACATGGAAAAATTTTGTTTGAAGAAGAGGGACAATGAAAGGTAGCAATACGAGCCCAAGCAAGAAAGGTTCAAGGATGGCAAGAAGGATAGGCATAGCTTCGTAGCCATCTCTTTAAAAAGACAAGAGAAATCAAATAAGGAGGTAATTGCTAGACCTGAAAGTAGTGTTAAAGGGGGATACTTTGCTTCAGATTCTAATAAAGAATAGATTTTAGATTCAGGGGCATCTTATCACATGACTGGGGATAGATCTTTGTTTATTGATTTTAATGAAGGGAAGAATTCAGATCAAGAAATTACCATTGGCAATAAAATGAGACTTCCAGTTTTAGGAATAGGGACTGTTAATGTAACAAATGGGTCTTTGAAAAATGTTTTGCTGGTTGAACGATTAGGGGTGAATCTTATTTCAGTATATAAAATTGCCCAAACTGGATATGAGTTTGTTGTCACTGCTGATTAAGTTATTGTTAGAGATAGAAAAGATGCAAGCAATATAATTGCTATTGGTAGAGTTGATCATAAAGAGAGTCTATTTAAATTTGTGGGGTTTGTTGATAATGAATACACACACTCTCATGCTTTTATTGCTCAGACTGATGATATGTCAAAACTTTGGCATGCTAGACTTGGACATATAAATTATAGAAAATTGCAAGACATGGTTAGAATGGATATGGTTAGAGGATTAACAAAAATTTCAACTTCTGAAGGTGTGTGTGAAGGATGTGTGTTAGGCAAACATCATCGAGATCCTTTTGATTCAGGGAAAGCATGGAGAGCTAATTATCCGTTGCAGCTCATTCATAGTGATCTATGTGAACTAGGGTATCCTTCACTTTCAGGTGCCAGGTATCTTCTCACTTTTATTGATGATTACAGCAGGAGAGTGTGGGTTTATTTTTTGGAAAGGAAAAATGAAGTATTTGAAGTCTTTCAAAAGTTTAAGGCATTAGTTGAAAATCAAAGTGGAAAAAAAATTAAGTGTTTAAGGACAGATAATGGGGGTGAATATTGCAATTATGCATTTGAGTCATTTTGTGAAAATTGTGGTATTAAGGTGCAAAGAACAGTTCCTTATACTCCTCAACAAAATGGGGTGGCTGAACGAATGAATAGAACTCTTTTAGAAATGGCTCGTTGTATGTTGCATTTTAAAAGTTTGCATAACAAATTTTAGGGTTTGGCTGTTTCTTGTGCTGCATATATTGTGAATAGAATTCCCACTAAAGCTCTCACAAATATCACCCCTGAAGAAGCATGGAGTAGTAGAAAGCCTCACATTGGGTATTTTAAAGTATTTGGGTGTACTGCTTGGGCACACATTCTTGATGAAAAGAGAGAAAAGCTAGAACCAAAGAGTCATAAGTGTTTGTTTGTGGGTTATAGTGAAGAATCAAAGGCTTACAGGTTATATGATTTGACAACAAAAAAGGTCTTTGTTAGTAGAGATGTAAAGTTTGATGAGTATTCACAACTTACAGCTACTTTCTCTCAATCTACAACAATAAATACTTCTCATTTTTCTGATATTTTAGAAAGAAATGGAGCCAATATTGATGAGGATGAGGTGTGCACCACTATAAATAATGATAATACTATTGAAAATGAAACTACTGATGCTTGTAATCAGCCATTTTCTATAGGTAGTGATGATGAAGAAGATGTCATTTCAACTAGACAAAAGATAAGGAGTGTTGAAGAAATATATAGACAAGGCTCAAAGATCTAAGGAAGGAATGGTAGTGCTCTCATGGCCAAAGTATTACAAGTAAATGACCCAATCTCATATGAGCAAGCTAGAGGAAAGAAGGAATGGGAGCAAGCCATGAAAGAGGAATATGATGCATTGTTAGAGAATGAAACTTGGGAACTTGTGCTCCGGCCCAAAGGTAAAAATGTTATTGGTTGCAAATGGGTTTACAAAACCAAATTTAAATCAGATAGTGCTATAGAAAAATTCAAACCTAGATTGGTTGCTAAGGGGTTCAATCAAAAGGAGGGTGTTGATTATGAAGAAATATTTGCTCCTTTCATTAAGATGAATATAGTTAGAATTATTCTTTCTTTAGCTGCAAGTCTTGGGTGGTATATTCATCAAATGGATGTCAAAAATGCTTTCTTAAATGGAGATTTATATGAAGAAATATATATGTATCAACCACTAGGTTTTATAGATCAGCAACATCCTAATCTTGTTTCCAAATTAAAGAAGTCACTTTATGGTCTTAAACAAGTGCCAGGAGCCTGGAATGAGAAGATTGATAGGTATTTTCAGCTTCACGAATTTAAGAGATGTAAGTCAGATCCAAATCTTTATGTGAAGAAAGTTCAAGATGAGATTCTTCTTGTTGCACTTTATGTAGATGATTTACTCATTGCTGGACCAAATATTGGGCTCATCAATGATTTGAAATTAGATCTTAAGAGGACATTTCACATGAGTGATTTGGGTGAACTAAACTATTTTCTTGGTTTACAAGT
Organism: Cunninghamia lanceolata; assembly: GCA_027924645.1. Lineage (NCBI taxonomy): Eukaryota > Viridiplantae > Streptophyta > Pinopsida > Cupressales > Cupressaceae > Cunninghamia > Cunninghamia lanceolata. The sequence continues at coordinate 5,841,615 of BSBN01000524.1, forward strand.
TTGTAGATTACATGATGGATTGTTCATTTCTCAATTAAAATATGCTTTGGACCTTTTATAAAAGTTTAACATGCTTGAATGCAAGCCAACATCTACCCCATTTCAATCTGGAGTCAAGCTTACTAAAGAATGTACTTCCAAGAGTGTAGATGCCACTTTATATAGACAACTTGTTGGTAGCTTGGTTTATCTAACTCATACTCGACCAGATATTTGTTTTGCAGTCAATCTTGTATCTAGATTTATGCAAGCACCTAAAGAAAGTCATTGGTTGGCTGCTAAGAGAATTTTATGATATATCCATGGAACCATACACTTTGGCATCTTCTATGACTATCAATCTTCATTTTCTTTGGTTGGATTTACTTATTCAGATTGGGGTGGTGATATAGATGATAGGAAATCTACTGGTGGTTATGTTTTCAATCTTGGATCAGGACCTATTACATGGAGTAGCAAGAAACAAACAACTACATCATTATCTTCATGTGAAGCAGAATATAGAGCAACAAAAGAAGCAGGCAAGGAAGTAGTTTGGATTCGAAATCTTCTATTTGAGCTTGGTTTTCTACAAAGTTTAGCCAGCACTATGTATTGTGACAATCAAAGTACCATACAGGTTGCCAATAATCTAGTTTTTCATGCTAAAACAAAGCATATTGAAATTAATGTTCACTACATTCGGGATCCTATTCAAGCATCTATTGTTAATCTTTAATTTTGTCCAAGTGAAGAACAAGTAGCTGATATCTTCACTAAGAGTATGATTAAAGCCAAATTCTTAAAATTACAAGGAATGCTTGGTCTATTAGAGGTGAACATTAAGGGGGGATAGTAATATAATGTTCCCCTCTCTTTGTATTTCCCCTTTCTTTTGTATTTTCTTTGTATTATTCTAGCCAATCTTAAGGGGGGATGTTAAGGAAAGTAAGATTGTCTAGGAAATAGCAAGTTTTGTCTAGAGTTTTCCACAATAGAAAGTTAGGATTTCTCTAGAGTTTTCCATAAAACTAATAGAACATTCCAGTTTTTCTAGAATTAAAATATAGAATAATCTAGAAAGATGGAAGCTTCCAGGCTTCAAGTTTTTTGTAATTATATATATGATTGTACAAAGCTATTGTATACGACTGTTGGATGAAATATAATTCAAGTTAGATAAATATTTTTCTGAGTTTATTAACTCTATTTTGCCCTATTTTTATTTGCTGTTATGTTTTGTTGTTTATTGGGCCTGTTCTTTCAATCTTTCAACCTTACTTGTGCCGATCCGTCAACAATGGCAGAGCCGCTCGAGATGATACTTCTGACCGAGGACGTATCGTATCTAGAAATGATGGAAGATGCTCTTAATATTTTAGAAATAATGGGAGGCACAAGCGGAGCGATGGTGATTCTCAACCTCTGTATATTCTCCAGTAGATTGCCAATTCCGTTGAACTTACGCACAATGAGAATAGTAGTGCCAGCTCTGAGCGAGCAAAGAAATATACTATTCAGGGCATAAATATGAAAGAGGGGCAATAGACAGAGAAGGATGTCGTCATAATGCAAGTAATAATTAGGGTTTTCCCCGTCCATCTATTGAGCGACGCTGCAAACGAGATTCTTATGTGTTATCATCACTCCCTTGGGAAGCCCCGTGGTTCCTGAAGAGTACAGCAGCGCAACCACATCATCTCCTCTACACTGTAAACTCTCCACTTTCTCATGAGCCTCGCTTAGAACAGAAAAATGCAGACATCCCGGTGGCGGACTGTCGATGGTGATAACGACTAATTTTTCATCTCTCATCTTTTCAACATAGGCAGCCTCCATGACGGTTACATGGGCGCCGCAAGATTTAAGCTGTCGGGAGATCTCCGATGGGGTGTAGAAAGGATTTTTAGTGCTGGCAATGGCACCTCTCATGGAAGCTCCCAAGAAGACGAATGCAAACTCAAGGCAGTTGGGTAGCAGAACCATCACAACTTCGCCTCTTTGCACTCCCACATGCCTAAACCAGCAGCCACTTTTCATGAAATCATGTTAAGCTCTCCATGGCTGTATTTTCTTCCAGTCGCTGCATCGATCAGAAATGGCTTGTCTCTCACCTCTGCTAATCTCTCAAACAGGTAGTCATGCAAAGCAAGATGGTGAGGGATCTTGATATCTGGAAGCTTTGATTTGTACAGGTATTCTTCACTTTTCTCCATCTTCTTTAATCTCTGTCTATTTCACGAATGAATTGAACGCCTACATATTAAAGACATTACTGATCGATTCCACGTTAACAAATGAGCTTTTTAGTTTGTTTGTATTCTTTATTTTGTTAGTTTTTTTTTAAAGTTTTGCATCATATCATGTAAATGTTATTTTTCTCAAAAAATTAAAAAAATAAAAAGTTCTAAAAAGTTTGCAACAGCTACAGCCTAGTATTGTGAGATATTTAAGTTGATAAGTGTTTTCTTAGTAAGAGTTTTAGATAAAATAAATACATGGATGGTAGAGATTAAAAGGACTATCATCAAACAAATCTTGACCATACAATTTTTTAAACACATGGTTGTGACATGGAATTTTGTCATCTTGTAATAAATCCATATTTGTGATATATGGAAAAAACTTGGTAGAGATTAAAAGGACTACTCTCAAACAAATCTTGACCATACCATTTTTAATAAATATATAGTTGTGACATGAAATTTTGTCATCTTGTAATAAAACCATATTTGTGATATGTGGAAAGAACTTGGTAGAGATTAAAAGGACAACTATTAAACAAATCATTGACCATACAAATTTCTTTTTTTGGATGGAGATGTGATATGGAATTTTTTCATCTTGTAATAAAGCGATATATGGAAAGAACTTGGTAGAGATTAAAAGGACTACTATCAAACAAATCTTTGACCATACAATTTTCAATAAATACATGGTTGTGACATGGAGTTTTGTCATCTTGTAATAAAGTGATATATTGAAAGAACTTGGTAGTTAAAATGACTACTATCAAACAAATCTTTGACTATACAATTTTCAATAAATACATGGTTGTGACATGGAATTTTGTCATCTTGTAATAAACACATATTTGTGATATATGGAAAAGATCTTGGTAGAGATTAAAAGGGCTACCATCAAAGAGATCTTGACGATCCAATTTTCAATCAATATATGTTTGTGATATGGAATTCTGTCATGTTGTAATAAATCCATATTTTTGATGTATGGAAAATATTTTGACCTTACATTTATTAAATTTTTAAAAATAATCTTATTTAAATATTCATAAATGATGGGGAATCAATAAGATCTTGAGCTTACATTTATTTCCCTATTCAATTTAAATTTCTTTAGATGGACATAAGAACTCTATTTAGCCTTCACATAAATAAACATGTTTCATTTAGCTAATTTGTTGCATTTTGTTATCATTGAGAAAATATGTGAATTAAGTGTAATTGTTACTTTTGAGTTAGTAGATGAAAATAAACATATTAGTGTTTGTACTCTCTTAAATGGTATGATAATTTCTAAACTTATTGATGATTACCATATTTAGAAGAAGTTTATAATAAATCAGATAAAACCTTTTGAATGAATATGTTTTTTATGTAATTTTCATAATTCTTGTATTAAGATTTTATTTCATAGTTATGTTGTTGGGTGAATTCATGATCGTTCGATCCTATGTGCATATATTAAATGTGTTTGGATCAAAATATATTAAATAAACATGATCTAGGCTCATGTTGCTTCGAAAAAATGTGTAATAGTTATAAATATAGAATATGATATTTCTTCCTTCTATTTTATAATGTTAGGCATGTGTAGGAGTATATAATAGATGCATCATACAACTATCATTTCTTCACAAGTGTAAGAGAGTGATTAAGTTATTTTAACCATATAGCTTATTCATTCAATCATTACACAATGAGAAAATTACAAGTAGATAACCTATGATTTTTCTTACTAAAAAAATATTAGAGAGAGATCATATAACCATATAGTCTATTCATTCAATCATTATACAATAGAGAAATTACAAGGAGATAGCATATGAGTTTTCTTGTGTTAACTATTCTAGTTTTAAGGATTCCATTTGTGCTCAAAATAGTTATTAAACATATTTAAATAATTTTCTTGAGAAAAGTTTAGTAGAAACCATTAATGGAGTCTTGTAGATTTTGAGGAAACCTTGCATGAATTTATTTTTGTAGAAAATAAATTATGTGATTTTATGTTGATTTCATAGGAGCTGAAATCTCTAATTTGATTTGGTTATGAAAAATATTTACTTCTCTTTATCAAATTCTATAAATTCTAGTGAGGGATTCACCATATTTGATTTTAATGGAGATCTCCTCTTCATGGTGGACACATATGCCCTCCCTTCCAACCACCTTATTCTCATCGACGCCTAGGGCAAGCAACTTCTCACACTATGCTATAAGGTATACACATTATTCCTACATTTTGTTATGAATATTTTTATTATTTAATTTATCAAATTCTTACATACCCCCTTTGCAACTTCCAATCTATACTAAAGATGGAAAAGTGATCAAGATTGGAGATAAGTTGTGTGGAAATCAGAAACATTAAGTGAATGCAAGCACTGAATCTAGCCACTGGAGACAAACAGGAGCACGCTCAACCTGCGAGAAAACAAGTATTGCAAACAATGGACAATTGGAATGCAAAATATGGGATGATGAATTAGCTTCCAGGACATGTAGTACATATAGGGCATAATCGACTAAGAATAGTTGAGCCAATAATAGGAAAAGCTCACTAAGAATAGTGGATATCCAAGAATAGGAAAAGCAACCAATTAACTTAGACAAAGCTAATCTAGGCACACTAAGAATAGCTCGTGGCTAAACATAGATGAATGTGCACACCTAAGTAAGCTTAATATAAACCAACACCCCCCTTAAGCATAACTTAGGTGTGCTAAATGAAGATGGGTCCCACAAACTAGGCCTGATCAGGTACCCATGTACAATGCAATGCAATCTCTCATAAAATAGAGAAAGGAAGAAAATCCCGTGGGAGAAAACTTCCCTCCAAAAGAGAGAAAAGAAAATAAAGAAGACTAGGAAACCTACTCGAAGGTGATAACTCTGCACGAAGTCTGAAACCAAGTCTCTCTGACTATGATGATGCAGATATGACCCCCCATATGAGAGTAAAAGAGACTATGTAGTCCCCCCATAATGAAGTAGCCCCTATGCCAAAAGAGAATGCTCATGTATGAATGCTAAAAATGATCTATTTGTGGCAAATGTTTCTCCCCTTAGGAAGAAATAACTCTAATTGTGAATGCTCAAATAAGCAAGGTGAAGTGATAAGTCTCATGATGTAGCCTGTCTCAGAATACTACTCAAATGTCATCATGCTGATGTTGAAATGAGTCACAATCATATTAGGAGTCCCATGCCTAACAGAAACAAGTGACCTCTCAAAATCATGTGAAAACTAATTAAGAGCAATATCCAAAGAACTAATGTACAAGGATGTGGAATGTCAATGCATGCCATGTGGCTACAAAGAAAATCCCATGAGATCTCCTATGAAAAATCACTAGAAGCGCTCAGTGAAGCCTCACTGACATATGTAGTAATAGCAGGTGTATGTATACTATCATTAAACATAAAGACAATATCCTCCAAAGTGTCATCAAGATTACTCTACAAACAACCAAGAGACGTCTAGCAGAAGTGTGTCCCAATGAGGTGAATCTTGAATATGACCCTGCTATAATGAATCATTGGAAACTCTCTAAGGAGCAACACTGAACTTAGAAGTAGCAATAGCTACTATAGGATATGGAATGTCCTCCAATGTAGATGGGGTATCAATATATGTCAACTAAATAGACTGATCATCCCATGAGGATGTGTCCACACACAAAGGGAAAATTGAAGTCTCAGTATCATCACAAGAGCTTGGTTACCCATAGAAACATCACTTTCAGATAAAGAATGAAGATCTCTATACATCTATCGAATGATAGTCCAAACAATGAAAGGGAACTCAGTGTGCTCTATATGATGTAAAATATCTATCGAAACTGTAAGACCTATTAGTTCGTAGACCATGTCTTTTTTGTTAACCATTTATTCTTTTGTTTATAGTCACTTGGCTTAGGAACGAGTCCAAGGAGATACAACAATAAATATTATTCAAGAAAGTGATTCTTTATCCCTTTTTTCTAGGACAAATAGGTCTCTAAGGGTAGTATGACAATAGAAGGGTGGAAATGAATACTAGAATCCATGATGAACCCCCCCTCGAATTTGGAACATTATCTGAGTTCATTGATTACAAAATATTGTGTAATTCCCCAAACTAAAAATATGGAAGAAAGTGCAGAAGACACAACACAAAGGCTACCCTTTGATTCAAAATTTGATTCCCACCTGAATTTAGCACTTTATCATGTAGACCATTAGGTCTAAGTAGGTTGATTAAAATCATACCCTAATACTTAGCTTTTTTACAAACTCACTTCAATTTTGGCACTTGCCTTTTACAAGATTTTGCTAATCAACACTACAATTTTTAAAAGCACTCTAAAATTAGAGGGTGGAGGCTAAAATTAGCTTAATCCAAAAAAAAAATAGCTCAACAAGAAAGAAAAGCTCCTCCAAGGTTTTCTATGCAAGATTACACCTTAGGTGGGATTAATGACCTTACTAAAAACCTTCAATCACTATGAGGAGCAATAAAGGAGGGATCCCGCAACCTCCTTGAGTTTTGTCCTTCAACAACACTAAGATCTCACAGAATTCAAGCAAACATCCACACAATCTTGCTCTAATACCATGTAGAAATTAGGAACATTGAGTTAATGCAAGCACCAAATCTAGCCACTTGAGACAAATAGGAGCACACTCAACCTATGAGAAAACTATTGAGAATGTGTGTTTCAAACTCACTGTAAAACCTAGCTCCATTGCCTTTAACTTCTTCATCAGCCTGACAGCTCCATTTCAGTGAGACATTGTTCACAGTCCCATTGATAGTCTAAAAGCTCATCGACAGGAGTTGGTTGTATCGCTGGGACAGTATCCCTTGTCTCTTCAATATCTCGATTGTCTGTCAAGACTTGTTTCGGTGTAACCTGTTGACTTCAGTGAGACTTGGAATGGAGTCTCCTCGATGAGCCGATTATGTCAGTCAATGTATCATGTTTCCCCAAAATGCCTTCGGTAAGACCTATTCATTTCGGTGGGAGGTGATATGATGTCCCCCCAATATAGTGAAATGGTTGACTGTGGTAGTATGGGGGTGCCAAGCAGTGCTGACATGGGTGTCTAGTTAGCAGTGGGGACCACCACGGTGGTGGATGTAAGCCACATCGGTAAGACATCTTCATATCGGTAAGAGGTGATATGTTGTCCCCCCAATATGGTGATATCATCAAGACACCGCTAGCCTGTATCTCTTGTGGTGGGTCCTGGGTAGACCCCAAGGAAGTGTAGCGATTGATTGACAAGTAAGGTGTCGACACATGGCACTAGGTTACTCATTGATTCCACATCATTGTTGTGAATCAATGTAGCCTTTGGCAAATGGTTGTTCAGTTGCCAATGGAAGTTGTAATACTAGATGTCAAGTTAGTTTGTAAGCATTTTGTCTGGTATGGAAGGTGAAACGGTGGGCTTCTTCAAATGTTTGAGAAGCCTGTAATAAAATGTAGTAGTGCATTGTAACCGAAGGTTATCAAGAGTAAATTGGAATTGTATTTCTACCAGATTTTCTTTAGAGATGGAACAAGATGTAAATCTCTAGTAAAGGCTATGAGCCTGATATTGTATTGTAACTTGTACACTTGTTGCTGAATAATATAATGGCTCTATGTTTTTGGAGTGTGGGGTTTTTACTCGAAAGGGTTTTCCCCACATAAGTCTTTGTGTTCTTGTCTTCTACTCTATCTTTCATGTTTAGTGATTATGTTTATTGAATCTGTTTAGTGTATGTTGTTGAAACTGGTTTAAATTACAATCACTTTCCTCTAAGTGTTAATGTGGGAAATGAACTATGTCTAATTCCACTTTATGGCATAATAGTATGTGTTTTGAGGCAATCAGAGAGAATGATTGTTTCTATAAACACTTATTGATCTTAGATGTTCATTATGAGATGAACCATATTTTTTGAACAATTGGTATCAGAGCCAAGTTTCTGGTTCTGGGTATTCTTTCTGTGAGGATTTCTTAATCTGGCAAGCTTGAGGAAATCTGAAGGAATCAACTAAAGATTGATCCTTTATTGAGTGAAAGTTGTTTTCTCTTTTTGTGTTAGTTTCAGGGGACAACATTCAGCTTGAAGGATGGTGAAGACAGAGAAAATGGAGTTGGTCACTTTGAAATGATGTTAATCTAGAGCTCCTAATAGGTAGTGGAATAATCCTGATGCATGGGGTGGGATTTTTTGCTTTGTGGTTGTGTTGTAGCAAACCTTTTATATTGGGTGTCTGTGTGAGAGGCTCCTTGGTGATATGGAGAAGCTTGTGTTGTTTTCCAGCTATGGAGTAATGTGCTTATGCTGGGTGTTTATTCTTAGTATTAAAAGACATTGTTTTTGTTACCTTGATTGCATATAGACTATGGAGTTGATCATTGGATGACCTAGAAGCTTCTGTAATAGCCTGTCTCCCTCAGATGCATGTGCATGTTTATGGTTGTGGAGTTGGCCTACAAGTGGGCCTGGAGTTTCTGGACCTCTATTTCCTTTTGGTTGGTTGTACTTGCATGGCTCAGATTCATGTTGGATCTGAGGGTTTTATAGATTTTCCATTCAAAATCTATGGTTATGTTTATCTATGTTTGTTCTGGTATAGCTGTTATGGTAATTTTTTAGACTGGTGGGTCTTCCAGATGATAAGTGGATATGGATTTGCATGTATGTCAGTGACATGGTGGTTTTGCAAGTTTTACATGGTTAACCAAAACTTGTGGAGTTGTAGATCTGCTAATAAACTATTTTTTAGATTATGATTCCTTGGGGGTGTTCTGGATGTAAGATAGTTGCAAGTTTGCATGTATGCTTTGTGCATGGTGTGAGGAGATTTGTAGCTTTCTCAGTGTGGAGATGTTGGTAAGTGATTAGTCACTCATAATTTCTACAGTATTTGATTGATTCATTCCTTAGCTATGGTTACTCATATGTGGACTAGTTTGGAAAATCAGATATGTGGTTGATTTAATGTTTGAGTCTTGTGGTCTACATGTTATCTTCTTGTTAACTCAGTTTACAGGTTACTAGTGTGATGATGAGTTTTCATGTTACATTTGTTTTGGATCTACGAGTTATGTAGTTTTGTGGGCTGATCACCTATTTAGCTACAGTGTGATGACTCAAATGTGGATTGTCTTTATCCACCAAATTGATTCAGTGTTTATGTAGACTTGTTAGATGGCCTTGTCTATGTTAACTTGTGCATTGGTGTGGTTGCTTTTGGATGAGAGAATGGATGGTGGAGAGTACCTAGTTAGTCAGTTAAGGGGACTTGTAGCATGTTTATCATGATGTCATGAATATCTTGGTTACATAGTTTTGTGTAAGCTTTTGACAACGATGGTGTATTTCCTTGGTTTTGGAGATCTTGGTGCCACTTGGTATTACTGTCAGATGGACATGTTCATGTGTGGACCTGGAGGATTTTTAGATTAGGAGATGTTTGGTCATGATGCTTGGAGAGCTTGATTGTCACAGTTCAGTGGGAGCTTTAGCAATGACCGCGAATTCATCACTTGGTGATGGATGATCTTCTTTAGTGTTGCAGATGTTACTAGGAGGAGCTCTTAGATCCTATTGCTATAGAAGGGTTTTTTCACATTTGCATGGACACTATTTGGAGATGGGTCATCTTCATGATATTGAAGATGTGTAACATCTTGGAGCCATGGAGGACTCATGGAGTCTTTAGTTGAGGTGTCAGTGATGCTTGACATGTGATGTTGGTTTAGAGTTTGTTTGTTTTATGTCATGGTATACTCTTCTTTATGCATTAGAGTTTTAGCATGATACATTGCTCTTGAGACCATGCTGTGTTCACTTGGAGCATGGAATCTCCTAAGGGGGATGGTAAGATCATGATGTCATGACAAGTTCCTGATTCAGATGATTAGAGCTTTGATAGTGGTCTAGTGGTTCTCTATGTTTTGGGTACATTGGTCATATGCTTGAGAACTTCATGATGGTGCAATGATGCATTTGGAGTTTAGCATGAGATGATTTTTTGTAGGTGCTCACAGATACATGGAGAATGAGGTGAGGCTGTATTTCTCTTAAGATGAGAAAAAGTGTTGTTGAGATGGTTACTCTTGATGAGATTTTAACAGAAAGTCTGAAGAGCCTACACCTTGGTTGGATGTGAGTTCAACAGAGACCTATGAGGAGATTACTTTTGGAGGAGTCATGATGGCTTGCATATCTTGGAGGAGAATTCTCATTCCCCACTCTTGGTCTATTCAGTAGTTTATTATTTGAAAGGTATTTGCCCATTATATCTTTTAGATGTGTTATGTTTCGTGCTTTGGTTCTCATGGGATTGAGTTGATTCATGGCGATTGATTATGGAGACTCATTTGAGGATGGTTTAGCATGACTCTATACATTGTATCTTTCATAGATATGGATATTGAGATACATAGTTACATCTAGAAGATTTATTTGACAGATGTTTGAAATGGTTATCTCCTCGTGCATTTGAGTTTGAAATATCATTCATTGATGAGGACTATTAGGAGATGGTTTATGGGCTATTTCCTGAGATGGGAAATGGAGTAGTTTGATCTTCTTTGCGAAGCTTACATCCATATAGTTACATGGTACATATTTTGTGTTTGATCTCTTGAGATTGAATGATTTTGGGTGTTGTTATGTTATTCTCTTTGGAATTTTATGGAGATCATACTTGACATAGCTGTCACTTAGAGGTGTATGTAGGAGGATTTTCTACAGGTATATGATGTGCAGAGTTTCTCTCTTTATCTCAGTTATCTTTCTGGATGGTTGGTTTCACATTACATTGGTTTGAGGTTTTGTTGGAGATATTGTGATCACTATCTTGTGGTCATGTGTTTTCACTTATGTTCTTGGGTGATGACATGGAGGTTCCTTTATCTCTTTCCTTTGCTGGATGTGGAGAACTAGGGAGAGCTATGGAGATTTGTGGTGAGAGTTGTTCTTGCGGGTTATTGATTTACAGGTTTTGCATATCATTGTGGATGGTTCCTTGGTACTACATGTTGTTGTTTACACTTTGTATATGACACTATTGGTAGACTTGGTATGCCTTGATCTTTTTCAGATTTTCATTACCCATGCAGTGGGAGCTCTTGGATGTGTATGTCATTCTTTGACATAGTTGCACATGGAGTTTATGATTGCAGTTTATGGCTGTATATATATTTATAGCATGAGTTTACTATGTTTTGTATACCTTGGAGGTATGGGTAATTGGATGGATTAGCACTTGTTGTGTGTGTTATTTTCAGTCATGTGGGTTAATCAATAGGATGAGAGTAGTTAGTTTCTTGGTTGTTGTTCTAGTTGATGTTCTATCTTGTTTTCTGGAGGATGTCTTTATGATTGTGTTCAGGTTGAAGCTTTGAAGTTGATGTTGTTGATGCTTTTGTATAGCTTGTGAGCACAGTGGAGTGGTGGCAGTATTCTATAACCTTTGCTATCAATTGGATCTGATGCTTGTGTTCTTTAGACTAGTGCATATACACCTTGGCTAGTTCCTTTTCCTTTGGTGGATAGCTAGAATTGTTGCCTGAGATGGTGGACATCTTAGATGTTGTTGCAGGTGTCTTGGTTGGAGCATGGAAGCATTGTTTAAGATTCTTGAGATTGCATGTATTGCTATGATGATGTGATTCTGTGAATTCAAGTGTTGGAAGGGGTTTAGTGAGTTCTTTGTCAAGTGGGAGAATGTTGAGAATGTGTGTCTCAAACTCACTGTAAAACCCTAGCTCCATTTCCTTTAACTTCTTCATCAGCCTGATAGCTCCATTTCAGTGAGACATTGTTCACATTCCCATCAATAGTCTAAAAGCTCATTAGTGGGAGGTGTTGTATCGCTGGGACACTATCCCTTGTCTCTTTGATATCCTGATGGTCTGTTAAGACTTGTTTTGGTGTAACCTGTTGACTTCGGCAGGACTTGGAATGGAGTCTCCTCAATGAGCTAATGGTATTGGTTAATGTAGCATGTTGCCCTGTAGAGCCTTTAGTAGGACATGTTCATTTTGGTGGGAGGTGATATGATGTCCCCCCGATATAGCAAAATGGTTGACTGCGGTAGTACGGGGGATGCTAAGCGGTGTTGACATGGGTGTCTCATTGGTAGTGGGGACCATGGTGGTGGATGTAAGATACATCGATAAGACATCTTCATATTAGTAAGAGGTGGTATGTTGTCCCCCTGATATGGTGATATCATTGACACCACTGGCCCATATCTCTTGTGGTGGGTCCCAGGTAGACCCCAAGGAAGAGCAGCGATTGACTGATGAGTACAAGGTGTCAACACATGGCACTAGGTTACTTGTTGATTCCACATCGTTGTTGTGAATCAACATGGCCTTTGGCAAATGGTTGTTTGGTTGCTGATTGAAGTTGTAATACTAGATGTCAAGTTAGTTCGTAAGTGTTTTGTCTGGTGTGGAAGATGAAATTGTGGGCTTCCTGAAATGTTTGAGAAGTCTGTAATAAAATGCAGTAGTGCATTATAACTAAAGGTGATCGAGAGTAAATTGGAATTGTATTGCTACCATATTTTCTCCAGAGATGGAACAAGATGTAAATCTCTAGTAAAAGCTATGAGCCTGATATTGTATTGTAGTTCTTGTACACTTGTTGCTGAATGATACAATGGCTCTATGTTTTGGAGTGTGGGGTTTTTACCCGGAAGGGTTTTTCCCATGTAAGTCTTTGTGTTCTTGTCTTCTACTCTATCTTTCATGTTTAGTGATTCTGTTTATTGAATTTGTTTAATGTATGTTGTTGAAACTAGTTTAAATTGCAATCACTTTCCTCTAGGGGTTAATGTGGGAAATGAACTATGTCTGATTCCGCTTTATGACATAGTAGTATGTGTTTTAAGGCAATCAGAGAGAACAATTGTTACTGTAAACACTTACTGATCTCAGATGGTCATTCTGTAATGAACTGTATTTTCCCCCAAAAAAAATGTCTTGCAAACAATGGACAATTGGAATGCAAAATATGGGATGATAAATTATCTTCCAAGATGTAGTACATATAGAGCATAATCGACTAAGAATAGTCAAGCCAATAATAGGAAAAGCTCACTAAGAATAGTGGTGCTCCAAGAATAGGAAAAGGAACCAATTAACTTAGACAAAGTTAGTCTAGGCACACCAAGAATAGCTCGTGGCTAAACATAGATGAATGTGCACACCTAAGTAAGCTTAATATACACCAACAAGTTGGATGGTCAAAAATCCCTCTTCACTATGATGAAGTCTTTGATTTTACCAATGAAAGAGTGCCTCCTTGTTTTCTCTTTCCTTTTTTACTATCTTTGCAAGAATGGGTTTTCTAAATCTTTTGGTGAAAAGATTTTATGTAGGTGAAACTCAAGTTTAGGGGTGTGGGGATGATGTTTGCTAGAGATGTTTTTAGTCTATGGTCTAACTTTAATGAGGATTTCATGATGGATTTGATTATTGTGCTTGAACATATCTCCTTGGTGACACCAACCTTCCTCATGTGGGAGGATCACATAAAGGATGAGATAACCATACCACCCTCCTTTGCTACCCAATGCCAAACAAGCAAGGCACTTTTCTTTATTTTTTTTGTATTTGTGCCCATCCCATCAATTGCTTAGTTGTGGAAATATTTGCCCAGGATTTGATTGATTTTATATTAACTTCATTTTCAACTTTAATATGAACTTTGATGTTGTACTAATTTTATTCTCAACTTTAATATTCTTAAAAAATATTGAATGAAATTATTTTAATTTTTTTGTTACTTTATGACCTCAGGATTGGAATAATGTCTTTGGGATATTTCTTTTATTTAGCTATTTCATGTTATTGTGCCAATCATGGTACACACATTGTCGACTATGTAGACAGGTTTTGTGTAGGTGTTTCATCTCTCTACACTCTACTTGAACATCACACTCTTTAGTGGTCAAATAGTCAGTAGCAATTTTACACCTCATCCCTACCAAAAAGTGGCAATTAATGAAGTCTATTTATTTTCTAAATATTGAATGAATTGATGTTCACTAAAGAAGCTCAAATTACTAAACACTATAAAGGTGTAGATTCATTCTCAAGAGCTTGGAGTGTATGTACACTATCACATACAAGAGTTGTTTGGTAAATTTTAGGCATTTTTACATAGATTTTAACTATAATTCTTTTTATATTACTTTACAATAAGGATTGCATTTGTTTCTATAAGGAATTATAGGTACATTAATGAGAATATTGGATAGGCCAACTTTCAAACTCAGAACCTACTTGTGGCTAGCAAGGTTTTCCACCAAGGAGTCACGTGCCCTTTCATGATGGAAACTTTCTAATACTATCAAGAAGTGTATTTCAATTCCAAAACACCCCCTAAGGTACATTTATGTTGAGATCAACTATGCTACGAAATCCAAAATTTCATACATGATATAATTTTGTTGTAATAAATTTAAGATGAGATAAAATTCTAACTATGATATATGATTTTAGTTCTAATTATTTTTCTACTACTTTGCAATAAAAATTATTTCACTGATTTATATCCTATTAATAATGCTTTTAATAAATTGCATACATTTTGTATCCTTATCCATGTAATTAAGGATTTGACTATAGAAAAATTACCTATCTCTAGCAAATTTTTACTATAAAAAATTTATTAGTGTGTCCATTAAATCTATGGTTCCAATTGGTAGTATATATTCTTATGAAAACTTTTAGTAAATGTTGGGATTAAGGTTCCATTAACTTTGTAAATCCTTGTATTATTTATTCCCATTATTATTGTTTGTAATTACCTATAAGGGATGAAATGATTTCACTGGCACTAGTAAAATATATTTACTATCCATGGTAATTACAAAGTTATTATACTGGTAAGTTCCAGAGTTATCGACAAGTAGTTACTGGATGCCATTTATAGAATTGAGCCAAGATCAATGAGACGAACACTAGTACAAAAAGAGTAATATATTACCAATAAAATACTAAAAACTACTTATAAATAACCAAACATGGTCACGTGACCATTAGTAGTTTATTGCCAGTCATTTATAACATGACCAAATTGATGACTCAACCATTTTTAGTCATTTATTGGTTGTTTTGATTGATCGATTTGGTAGTATATTTAGTCAATGATTTAGTCATTGATTGCTGTAATCTGGTCACTTATTTAGTCTTTATTTTTCACCGATATATTTAGTCATTAATTTAGTCATTGATTGTTGTTAACTGCTCACTTATTTAGTCATTTTTATTCATTGATTTCTGTCCATTGGTAGTGTATTTAGTCATTAATTTTAATTATCATTTTGATCAATTTGGTAGTATATTTAGTCGTTTTTATTCACTGATTTAACACTGGTCATATATTTAGTCATATTTATTCATTGTTCACTGATTTCTATCAATTGGTAGTATATTTAGTCAATTTAATTATTAATTGATGTCAATTATAGTATATTTAGTCATTTTAATTGACTGATATTTGAGGATTTAAACATAAAACACAGAAATACGCATCATAATCATTAATTAATTGCATACAATATAAAGACAACCATTGAGAAGGCAAAATCGAGATGAACTTTATTAAAAGAAAGGTGTTCTTATAGCTTGCACAAGTCTAAAATATCTATCTTGCTTGAAAAATGCTTAGAAATAGAGTATTACAATGTTTATTTTTAGTCACGAGACTAAAAATATGAGTTACTATGCACATAAATTATGACAAGAAAGAAACTTCTCTAAGTTTACAATGCTTTGCCAAAAAGTGAATTGTCAGTAAATGATTCTCAACTAGCCTAACTACTGCCACAAGTCATATAATCTACCCCATCAGTCTAGCACTTGCTCTATAACTCTTCTGAGGTACCATAGAATTGTGTGTATCTCTTGAAGTTCAATGAATAGAAACAATCCATTAATTAAGATGACCATAAGCATATACATGACTGTAAATGATTGGATAGCTTGTAAAACATTCTCTTTAGAAACTAACCTTATCAGGGTCACATATAGTACAAAGACATGCTATACATTGAATGACGGAGTTATGTATCTCCTCCTTGGATAATAAATTGAACATTAGCCAAACAGGTTCAAATGCTTGATGTTGATCTGCCATTGGTTCTATTCTTCCATACAAGGGGAGCAATCAAGGTTGAAACTACATTATGAAACACACAACAACAAGGCAAAAGATCATGTGATTGATAGTTAGACTTGGTAGCTGTTGAATATAAGGTGGATAAATCATAATAGAATAAAATAAATATCTATGTTTTCTTTGAACAACATCCTTAATCATGTTAGGATCTGGTAAGTATTAAAGTTGCATGTGTGCTAAAGAAACTAGTCTCCAGCTCCATCTGTAAAATAGTAAAAACTTTCTAGGAAATGAATAAAATTTATCCCCCCAGCCCCATAATAAATAAGGATTGCAAAAAGCCTTACCATATAGCCCTGCAGCAAGCCATTCATTCATAATCTTCACCCAAGTACTGGCCCATCCAACATCAATGTTCCACCTAAAAGGAAATAATTGAAAATTATAGACTATAAAAAACTATTGACTGTCTTTCTGATGTTTATAATCATATTGGTAAAACTGATAGTGAACATCAAATATCATGATCATATTCTCATTCAAATGAAAACATTTTCAATGACTTGAATACAGGAGCATCTAGGTGGTGTGCAGACACTTACTTCTGCATTGTTTGGTGTAAGTTCCAACCAATGAATAGCATAGCAAAGTACATGGCTCCCATTGAGAAAACAAAATGGAAAAATCCATAGTCATATGGAACGTCATCATCTAATTCAACTTCATCTTTTTGTAATTGTAGATTATGTATAGTTTTAGTATGAATAGATATGCCATTTTTATATTTTCCTAAATACCTAATGTTTCCTATTGATATTGAAAAGATAAAGATGCATAAATGAGTAGATTTAGTCCCATGAATAAGCAAATATGAGAGAGCTTACTTCAAACAATTTTGAGTCAATGCCAATAGAAAAGGTTGCCATTACTATAGCCAAGACTACAATTATAAAACTCTGCAAATGATTGCAACAAATATTCAAGTTTCTAAACAAACTGAGTTTTACTATGGACAAGTCAACCATTTAGACTAGAATTTGAAAGTAAATAAGTTCTCTATCAGGTTAAAAATGCATATATCAATATGTTAGAGCACAAGTTGACGTAAGTTGCATAATCTCTACCAATTATTACCTGAATGTTAGAACCAAAAAATAATACTAGTTTAATAATACAGTAACTGTCTTATTTTGATAATAATATAAGAAAGGGATACACTAGTCATATAAAAATCTATGATTTTCACTATATGCCAAAATCCTCAGTGCTATTTGTATCAAAATGGAAGGTACAGCTATAGATAGTTTCTTGTTACTCATGCTTCGTCTTTGGTACAGTGCACCTAGGACATTTTTATGTCATTTGTTTAAAATTTTGTTTGTTTAAAAACTAAATGAGTTTCAAAAAATAATGTATTAAATCCTTTGTGAGGCATGATGTGGTAGTGGGGGCCTATAATAGGCAATTAGTTTAGTGGGTCTGCATTCGTACTTAAGTTGTGACAGTCTAATATTAGTAAATCAGCCTTTTATGGAAAAATCGGCTAGTTTAGGCTATTTTGAGCCTTTTCCCACGATTGGGAAGCATTATAAATAAGGAAAATCATGAGGAGACCTGAGAAGTATTAAAGGATTGTAATTTTGATGAAGTTTGAACAAAGGAGATAAACAAAATTATTGTCAGTTATTCCCTCATCACTGTTTTTTGTATTTCTACTGTTTCTTTGCATTTTTTTCAGATCCGTATAGTACACACATAGTGTGCAATCTACAAAATGCTGAAATATATGATGTTATCTATGTCTTGAAGCAGATTGGAGGAGTTTGGATGAAAGTTAGAGGCATTTAACAAACATTTGTCACAGACTGCCCTATTCCCTATTTTTATACTATTTTCTTGTTGTTCATTTGCCCAGTACTTGACCGTACTGTACAGTCAAAGGCTGTAGTATACATACTTTGTTGGGGAGTGGAAATACCTTTCATTTGCACCAAATAGGAGTTCTCATTGATTTTGAAGGGTTTTATAGGTGAATTTCTGAGTAGAGGTCTTAAACCTAGGGTTTTAGAGGGTTTTAAGAGTTTTATGAAATTGATGGTTTGACAGCCTAATCCTCAAGCACCTTGAACATAAAATGGATGAAATGAGATTGGTTTGGCATGTTATGAACTGGGTTTGGTGTGCAGGAGCAGGGGATAAGTGTGAAGTGGAGTTTGAAGCCATGAAGGCATAATTTCTTCATGCATAAGGTAATTGACATAGGTAGTTATTGGTTAGACAAGAAACCCATACTTTTGAACCCTAAAACCTATGAAATTGGTCAAGTTAGAATGTGTGCAAGCTCACCCAATTGGAATTTTGGTTGTGGGCTAGATATTTTGTGTACTTCCTTTGTAAAATAGGGCTAATTGCCCTCTTGGATAGCAGAGATAGTCTAATTTTGAGGTGCATGTTACAAAGTGCAGATTTCAGAGGTAGAGGTTCTAGAGGTAGATTTGGTGGTGGAAGGAGTGCAAACACCTTTATAGGTAAGTGTTACAATTGTCAAGAGTTTGTGCACCCAGCATATAAGTGTCTTAAGAAAAAAAAAATTTCAAGTGATGGTGAAAGGAAGAGTGAGAGAAGGACTCAATTAGTCTAAGAAGAAGAAGAATGTTGTTCTAGTTCCACAAAGTGTGTTGTTGAGGCAGGAGAAGCATTGATGTTGAGAGAGAGCACTACTAAAGACCTCTAGGGAGAAGGAGTTGATTCAGAGGAGAGCATTATTTAAGACAACTTGCAAAAGCAAGGACAAGGTATGTAAAGTGATAGTAGATTCTGGTCGTACTGACAATATGGTGTTAAGTGAGATGGTAGATAAACTAAAATTTAAGAGAGTACCTAGGGAAATACTCTACAAAGTTTCTTAGGTGAGTGATCATCAGTCTATTTTAGTGAGTGAGCAAGCATTAGTTGAGTTTAAGATTAGAGCATATGAGGATAGAACAGTTTGTGACATCCTACCTATGGATTGTTGTCATGTGATACTTGGAACACCCTGGCAATTTGATAGGTTTGTAGTTTATGATGGAAGAGCCAATACCTTCACTATCAAGAAGGATGAGAAGACTTTTGTACTACTGCCATTAGAGGAGCAGTCAAGGACATCAAAGATGATTATGCTTGGCAAGAAGGAGCCAATGATGTTTGAAGAGAGTGAAAACAAGGAGTGTGCGGCCTTTTCAAGGCATAAAACTATTGAGACAACAAATGGGAAGTGTGAAGCTGATTTGCAGCCAGTTGTGAAGAGGAATATCTTCATGTGGAAGGAGGTGAGTGAAAATGTGACGAGTAAGAGTGAAGAGCCCGTGGAAAGGTAAGAAATGAGTGAAGGGATCTTAGTAGGGACAATCATGTGCCCTTGTAGTGATGAGTAGAGAGAAGAGGCAATCAAGTGAAGCTAGTGCAACAGTTTGCAAAGTTCCTAGGACAGTCAACACACTAGTTGCAGGTCTTATAGAGGTTGAGAAAGGTGAGGTGATAGTGGACAGTGAAAGGAGTGGAGACAAAAAGAATATGAAACAGTGGGGTAAGAAAGAAGCTGAGAAGACAAGTGGAAGAACAGTTGAGAGGAGCATGGATGCTGATGAAGGTGACAAGGTTAGAGGAACAAGAGTGGGATAGTCTACAAAGAGTGCACATAATGTTGGCAAGCATGTCAAGGACAGTAAGAGTGAAGCACAAAATGGACCTACTAAAGACAAACATGGAGGACAAAGACAAGCAATGGAGGACAATTTGCAAGATTATTTCCAAGGGACTTGGAAAAGTTGCAAGTTAGGGTGTATGGTGTAGTGCACCTAGGACATTTTTATGTCATTTGTTTAAAAAAAAATTTGTTTAAAAACTAAATGAGTTTCAAAAGTATTAAAGCCTTTGTGAGGCATGATGTAGTAGTGGGGGCCTAGAATAGGTAATTAGTTTAGTGGGTCTGGATTCTTACTTAAGTTGTGACAGTTTAATATTAGTAAATCATCCTTTTATGGAAAAATCAGTTAATTAGGCTATTTTGAGCCTTTTCCCACGATTGGTAAGTATTGCAAATAAGGAAATTCATGAGGAAACCTAAGAAGTATTGAAGGATTGTAATTTTGATGAAGTTTGAATGAAGGAGATGAAGAAAATTACTGTCAGCTATTCCCATATCACTATTTTCTGTATTTCTATTTTTTCTTTGCATTTTTTCAAATCTGTATAGTATAGTCATAGTGTACAATCTATAAAATGGTGAAATATATGATGTTATCTATGTCTTGAAGCAAGTTGGAGGAGTTTTGATGAAAGTTAGAGGCATTTAACAAACGTTTGTTGTAGACTGCCCTATTCCCTATTTTTATACTATTTTCTTCTTGTTCATTTGCCTAGTACTTGACCGTACTATACAGTCAAAGGCTCTAGAATACATACTTTATTGGGGAGTGGAAATGCCTTTAATTTGCACCAAATAGGAGGAGTTCTCATTGAGTTTGAAGGGTTTTATAGGTGATTTTCTGAGTAGAGGTCCTAAACCTAGGGTTTTAGAGGGTTTTAAGAGTTTTATGAAATCAATGGTTTGGCAGCCTAATCCTCAAGCACCTTGAACATAAAATGGATGAAATGAGATTGGTTTGGCAAGTTATCAACTGGGTTTGGTGTGTAGGAGTAGGGGATAAGTGTGAAGTGGAGTTTGAAGCCATGAAGGCCTAATTTCTTCATGCATAAAGTAATTAACATAGGTAGTTATTGGTTAGACAAGAAACCCATACTTGCAAACCCTAAAACCTATGAAATTGGTCAAGTTGGAATGTGTGCAAGCTCAACCAAGTATACTTTTGGTTGTGGGCTAGATATTTTGTGTACTTCCTTTGTAAAATAGGGCTAATTGTCGTCTTGGATAGTAGTGATAGTCTAATTTTGAGGTGTATGTTACAAAACAACCTACCTTGCATGTTTAGTACCAATGGGTAAAGGAACTCTAACTAGGCTACAGTCCTGCAAACTAAACCTCTACAAAATAGTATTCACATACTTACTTCGTGACAACCAAAGCTTTATGTTAACTTTGTCCCTCTTGATCTCCATTCCCAAAATATACCTTGCAGCACCAAGATCCTTCATCTCAAATGCACCTAAAAGTTGGGCTTTAAGCTCACTGATCATGCCCTTAGTATTGCTGAAAAAAAAACATGTCATCAACATACAAAACAATGACCAGTATAGAATCATCAACATAATGAATGTAAACACAATGATCCTCCTCGCTTCTAACAAAACCCAATTTCAAAACAAATGACTCAAACTTTTGATACCACATTCTGGGGGACTATTTCAAACCATAAATAGACTTCTTTAACTTGCAAACCCAATGTTCTTTTCCTTTTACCTCAAAACCTGTAGGTTGTTGCATATAAATTTCTTCTTCAAGATCTCCATGCAAGAACACAGTCTTAACATCCATTTGCTCAATCTCCCAATCATAAGCTGCAACAATGGATAAGAGAAATCTAATAGAAGTCAATTTAGCAACATGAGAGAATATATCACCAAAATCAACTCCCTCTCTCTGGGAGTAGCCCTTGGCTACCAGTCTAGCCTTGTACTTCTCCAATGACCTGCCTGCTCCAAACTTTTTCTTGAATACACACTTACAACCTATGGCCTTTCTTCCTTTGGGTAAACAAACAAGATCCCAGGTGTTACAAGAGTCTGAAGCCATCATCTCTTCCTGCATGGCTAATTGCCAAGACTCACTATCATCTACAGAAATAGCTTCCTTGTAGGATCTAGGTTCATCGTTAGTACTCAATAAAGCATATACATAATGGAAATTTGGTGGGCTATACCTATCAACTGGATTCCATTGTCTTGTGGATCTCCTCAAGGGTGGAGTAAGAGACTACTCATTCTTCTACGCGATCATCTGCACTAATTTCTTCTGTCACAATAGATTCATCTTCATCAGAACTATTTGAATATTCTTCTTCTTCTTCTTCACCCACCAATCCATCATTTTGTTCTTCCTGAGGTGCATCTTGTTTCTCTAAATCAAAGTGTACCTTCTTTACCTTTTCTTCTTTTTATTTTGGTTGCTCAGGTTCAAAAATAGCTCTAAGTTCCCTGAAAATAACATCTCTAGAAAAGATAATCTTGCAGGTTAGTGGATTCCAATGCTTATAACCTTTGACATTATCACCATACCCAATGAATGTACACTTCTTATCCTTTGGATCTAACTTAGATTGCTTTTCCTTAGGCACATGAACAAAAGTCTCACAGCTAACAACCCCTTAAATGTGAAACAGAAGGTTTCTTACCTGTCCACACTTCATAAGGTGTCAAATCAAGAGCCTTACAAGGAGATCTATTTATCAAGTAGCAAGCAGTACACACAGCCTCTGTCCAAAAGCATTTATCCAACTGTGCATCACTAAGCATACTTCTGGCCCTTTCCATAAGTGTTCGGTTCATCCTTTCTGCAACACCATTATGTTGTGGTGTATACGGAGTTGTCTTTTATCTGATTATACCTGCATGCTTGCAAAACTCATCAAATTCCTTAGAGAAATATTCCCCTCCATTGTCAAATCTTAATATTTTTATCTTTAAACCTGATTGGTTCTCTACTAAGACTTTGAATTCCTTAAACTTAGTGAAAACTTTAGATTTATGTTTCATAAAATAAATCCATGTATATCTAGATACATCATCAATGAAGGTGACAAAATAACAAGATTTTCTAATAGATTCATTATCCACAGGTCCAAACACATCTGTATGAATAATCTCTAATTTCTCTTTTGCTCTATTACTTCCTGAAGGAAATAATTTTATGTTTTGTTTACCAAACATGCAATGCTCACAGAAATCAAAGTGCTCATCAGAATAAGAGAAACTGCCCAACAATTCTTTATTCTTAATAGTTTTCAATACATTATTACTTGTGTGGCCCAATCTATGGTGCCACAACATACAAGTGTTTTCAGAAGCCTTAGAAACATAAGAGCCATTACAAACTATAGTGGCTTCAAGCTTAAACGAGTTCCCGAATCTCTTCCCTTTTGCTACCACCAAGTTCCCTCTCACGAACCTGTAGCCATGCTTGTCAGATGTCACATGCATTCCCAAATCATTCAACTTTGAAACTGAAATTAGATTTCTAACTAATCTAGGAACCTGTAAAACAACAGGGAGGGTTTTAATCCTCCTATCACTAAAACACAACAATACCTTTCCTTTCCTGACAATTGGATATGAAGAGTTGTCACCAAGGTAGATATTACCTCCATAATATTCTTCATATGTGGAGAACCATTCCTTATGCAGGGTCATATGAAATGAGCATCCTGAGTCAACCAACCAGTGATAATTATAAACAAGATTGCATGCAGAAAGTAAAACTTCTTCACCTACATTCGAGGACTTATCCGAAGCAGTCTCCCACTATTTCTTGGGATTTCTATACTCCTTCACATGTCCCCTTTTACCGCAGTTCCAACACTTAACTTTGTTCTTTTTACCAGGAGTTTTAGACCGGCCCTTGGACTTATCCTTAGTCCCTTTTTGATCTCCTTTAGGTCCCTTTTCCTTAAACCTTCCTCTGATACTGAGAGCATCACCTGAACTATCTAAACTCTTCTTCCTCAATTCTTGTTACAATAGCACTGAAACAAGAGCATCCAACTTCAGATCCGCAAGGTTAGTAGTGATAGCAAGGATAACATTCTCCCAAGACTCAGGTAAAGAACAAAGAAGCAAGATACGTTTATCTTCCTCACTAACCTCAACATCTACTGAATCAAGATGACTCAATAACAAATTAAAAGAATTTAAATGCTCTGCAACTGATTCACCTTCTTGCATTTTCATGGAAAACAATTTTTTTTTTAATAAAGTTTATTTACCATACTCTTGGCTTGGTAGATCTCACCCAATAGATTCCACAATTTGTATGCAGTCTCCTCCTTTACAACATTTTATAGGACAGAGTCTGAAAGACAGAATTGGATGGTTCCCCATTCCTTCTTATCTAGTCTATCCCACTCATCTTGAGAGATATCGTCAGGTTTCTTCTCTTTTTGGACAGCCAACCATTGGTTTCTTTCTTCCAATAAATCTTCCATTTTCAGCTTCCACAACTCATACCCCATTCTATTGAACTTCTCAATGTCTAATCAAGAGGTTGATGCAACGATGGATGCAGCCATAATATCAACACAAGATCTACAAAATAAATGCAACCAAATCTCCCGATGTAGCTACAGATTCCACACTACCACCCAAGAGCCAAAGCTGGCTAAGATCTGATACCAAATGTTAGAAATGAAAGCAACACTATTTTAATGGAAATCTGATTCGAATAAATTTCAAAAATCTTTAACTGTGCATTAACAATGGAGATTGTAACAAAACATAAAACTCACTACAAAAAAGATGTCAAACATGAATAACTCAACACAATGACATAATGTTTATGTGGAGAAAACCCTTGCGGGTAAAAACTTCCACTAGGAAAGAGGCACAAGTTTGTATTAATCTCAACAAGATTCTACAATACTTCAACTACACAACTCTCTCCACAAGTCTTCAATCTGATAGCATTCTGGCAGCACCTGAGTACCTAAAATCTATATTGTAGCAACAAATACATGGCAAATACTTATAGAAACATTTTCCAACTCAGCATTCACCTTCTCTCTCCTAAGATTCTCCAACTTGTAAACATTAATTACCATCTTACAAGCATCTTACACTTGTCCAAAAATAGTCATGCAAAGGTTGGGTGCCCAAGACTAAATTTGGTCTCTTACAACATCTTATGACACATCATAACCATCATAGATTCCACAAAAGATTATCTTTCCAAGATAGGAATCTTCGGCTAAATATAGAAAATATACAACTAACATATATGTCATATGCATCATAGAATCTCAGAATCTTATGACAACTTGCAGCTATCATAGATTCACTTACCAAACCTTATGACAATTGTCATACATGCCAAAAATAGTAGATTCCTTAAGGGAGCATGCCTACCCTCATTTAATTTGAGTTTTTACATTTGCCAACAATAAAAGTCACTCTGTAATTACCTCCAGTTACTCTGAAATTAGCCCTGCCAGTGAAACTAGTACATCTTCTCATGGATAATTACAAATTACATATAATAATGGAGTAAAAACAATATTGGGATTTACAAGGTTAATGGCACCTTATCCCAAAAAAAAGAAAAGTCCAAACAACTTCATGCTCTCAGTAATAGGGGTCCAGGAGTGTGTGAACATAACTTTTGTCTATGAATCGACAAGCAAATTATTAGAGAAATCATTATCATAATGGTTGTGAATTGACAAGCCGCATAGGAACCTATCAACACAAACCGTGTTTAGTTCTTTGCATGCATTGGAAGTGCCCTAGCAAACAACAAAACATGCAAAATGTAGAATGTACAATGAAAAATATAATGACGAATAAAGAGCACATGTACTAACAAAACAATATTTTAAACCATTACCTGTTCAAATCTATGACACGATGCTTGGATAGATTGGGATCTGCAGTAAAGAATGTTAATTGATGCCATTTGAAAATAAGTTATTTAAACCCTCTTCTTTGTTCTGGTAGCCATTTCACCCTATTCTGATGCCTCCATGAAGAGAAATGTTTGCCACATATGTATCCCAACATGCAAAACACACATTCTTGTCTGCAAAAAAATAATAGAATAGGAATTTAGGTTTTGCCCATATTCCCTCCATGAAAAATGTGAGGGAAATCAAAACCTTATGTTTTGTCCATTTTCCCTCCACGAAAAATGCCTCAAAAATTAAAACTTACCCACTTTAATATCATACTGTGACATTATTTAGTCATTTTTATTTGTGTGACTAAATAATTTATTTAGTCATTTATAACTGTGTTGCAAAAAATTAGTAGAATTTAGTCATTTTTAGTTGTCGTGACTAAAAGTTTTAGTCATGTAGTCATTTATTTGCCAAAATTCTACTAGTAGAATGCAAGTATCAAATTGAAGTAGTTGATTATAAACAAGGTGTACAAATAGGTTAGAGAGGTTGAGTCAACTTAGGAGTTGACTTGAACACTCCACTCACCAAGTGTCAAAAATATGTCAACACGTGTCTTTCGAGAGTTGTGTTGAACTCTCCAAGTCGATATACAGCCCACTTAAGTAGGCTTACAACATGTGTATTTTACCCATGTGAGGTAAAATATACACCAACACCTGCCCTTAAGCATAGCTTAGGTGGGCACAAATAAGGATGGGTCCCGACAACTAGGCCTGATCAGGTACCCATGTACAATAAAAATCTATCATGAAGTGGAGATAAGGTAGAAAACCCTGTGGGAAAAAACTACCCTCCAAAAGAGAGAAAAGATGCATGAAAATTATACAAATGAAGTACTACTTCTTTCACTAAGTACAATAGATGTTTCCCTCAATAAGAGAGAAAATGATAGAAGGTCTATGAGACACCCCCATAATACGTGTCCTACTACAATGAGGCTGGATGCTTGACAAAGGATGCAGATGTGATGCAGAGGCATCCACACTATAACCTTCGCATATAGCATGGATGTCTACAGACCAACCTCATCATCATCATCTTTGCCATCATCATCATATTTCCTAAAACCACCAACAGCTTCATCATGTTTCGCGTTACACAGTCAGCATCATCATATTTCGGACGATCACAATCATCCTTCTGCCGACCACTGTTCACCTCCTCCGCCAGTCGCCTAACATCATCATGATATTCAGCGGGCGCAAACATCCTCCGGCTGCACTGTTCATCGGGCTCCAAACACTATCGGCATCATCATGATCTCCGACACTACCTTCGTCAGCAGGATGTCCAAATATCCGGTTGCTCAAATATCCTGATGACGATCACCTTCAGCACCTTCCCTTCGATGCTCCGCTAGCCGATGATACAAACAACAGCATCATGATCTACTTTATCCGGTTCTCTCGAAACCTCCTGATGATGCTTCACACTTTCTGCCGATGCCGATACTTAACCACTTAACAACGGCAGGATAAACTCGCACAGGGGGATATCTCAATATCTTGATGACGATGACGTCATATCCTGATGACGATGACGTCACCCAATATCCTGATGACCTCTTCAACACTTAGCCAAAAAAACCAAACTTTCACTCCCGCATCTACTCGCGATACGCGGATTTTTGGCACTCCCGATATGATGATCCTGATGCCGATACATGCACTTAGTCTATGTCCGACCTAAAACATCCTGATGCACTCGCAACATGAAAACTCCAACAGTTTCATGACCCGATCTTCTACCTGATGCCGATGCACTCCTCCTCGGCTCCTCCAGATGATGATCACCCCGACGAACTCACACTTCATGCACTCGAAAGCATCATGCTCTCCTTCACTTATCCGGATGACGATATCCGAACTGTCTGCAGGATATTCACCAAGATATCCTGATGATGCCGTCTTCACGAACTTTTAGCCTTAGCGGATTTTCACTGTTCAGATCCGCCGAACCTCCTGGGTTGACTCGATCCTCTTCCAGGGTGATCTTCCACACTCTGTCTTATCAACTTGACCTAGCACATACCCATGCTAGGGTCTTCAACATCTTTCAGTCGCGATCCTGCACACCTGCATGCAAACAGAAAACAAACTACTACCTAACCTACTATACATTACCATTCCACCGATCAGACGGATCAACCGGTGGAATGGATCAGTACATCCATGAAACCACCAAACCAACAATCGATTACAGGAAGGAGATCAAACAGAAAACGAAACAGGATCTTTATTGATTCAAAGATACAATACAATATGATGTTCCTCACACAGAACACTCAACCTTCTCTGCTTAATGCAATACTAGACTGCGATCGATGATCTCTACAATCAACCGATCTCATGCTTAAATAGATTTGCCTACGAGTACTACTGACCCGACTCCAAGCGGCTGGGAACTCTCCAGGCGGCTGGGAGATCCAACCGAACATACATCATGACAGCTGTTATAACCAACTAACTAAAGATAGCAAAAGCCTGGTCAGCATGATCTTATCATGATCAGCGTGACATTATTACATGCATTTGGTCTAACAGACCTTCTTGGAAACACAAACAAGACCTAAAACTACTAACTGCCTTATCCAGACCAGCTGTCAGGTAGGTGCTCCTGCACCAAGATGTATATCCAATAACGTCAAACAATATTCCTTCCCTTGGGAAGAAAGGAAATCAACTGAAGATGCAAGATATCTTCCCATGCTGGAAGATGTATGCATGTTTCTGAATCATGCTGAAGCTGATCCATGTTGATGTTGAAGGATGCTATAATCAAATTAGGTGCATGCCTAATAGATGAAGATGATGATAATCCATAAACATGTGTAGATAGATGTAGAGCATGAATATCCAAAGAGGATAATGGAGATGTAGTTTCATTGAAACTGTCATCATAGAGAAGACTGATGTCCTCAATATGTGCTTCAAAGTTAGCAATGCAAGACTCTACAAACATACAAACAATGTCAGGTAGAAATTTGTCCCAATTAACAATGCTAGGAAGACTAATATCCTATTGGAAGGAAGTGTTGGAATCTCTCTAAGGAGTGACTGAGATCTAATGAACCAACAGGAGGTAGAATATCTACCAATGAAGGAGGTGTAAA
Organism: Cunninghamia lanceolata; assembly: GCA_027924645.1. NCBI lineage: Eukaryota > Viridiplantae > Streptophyta > Pinopsida > Cupressales > Cupressaceae > Cunninghamia > Cunninghamia lanceolata. The sequence continues at coordinate 5,870,679 of BSBN01000524.1, forward strand.
GAGAGGAGATGCAATCGGGTATGTCTCTGTGTCATTAGTACAGTCAAGATTTTCCCAATATGCAAGTTCCTCTTCAGTATCATCATCATACAAAGGATCATCAACATCATCAAGAGAAAGAAGTATGGCTATAGTGGGATCATCTAGGAATGGAGGTTCATTGGGGTCTCCATACATTTGCCATAGTTTGGTCTAAAGAGCTCTAGTGAAGTCAATGTGTGATATAGGAACCCATTGAGTGTGGTTCATAACACTTAAACTAATTAATCCTAAGACATGATTATTCTTATTTTCTCATACAATTTTCTGCCAATATGTACTTGGTTCAAAAATAAGTCCATATATAGATGTGGCAATAGGTGAATCCATAGGTAGTGTGCCAGCATACAATTGTGCCAGAACTTGTAGTTTCCATTTTCCAAAGTAGTGACAAATGGATGAATTGTTATCCCCATTAGTTGACTTAGATAATTTACCCTCCTTTTCAACTTTATGTTAGTTCAATTATTTACAAAATGCTTGTATAACCCCTTAGAATTGATACATAAAGGTGGCACTTTATAAGATTAGTGTGTGAATAACCTGTCTTCAACATGCGAAAATACAAGAGTTAAATACCCCCCAAAGGTTGGCACTTTATTAGTTAGTTTGATAGATCTAAGCAGGACGATTAAAATTGTGCCCTAATACTTAGTATATTTATAAAAAAATTGTAATTTAATCCAAATTTTTTAATTCCCCTCCTTAAAATTTGTATTTTACATTGCTTAGCGCTCTTAGACACACAAAAAAAAATGCCTATTCTCACACTAAAAAAGCATAATTTTAAAATGCTTTGCAAAAATTTAAAAATAAATTTTAGAAAGCCCAAATGTACAAAGCCCAAATTAGGGCGAATTAGGAAAATAGAAAAAAATAATTTCTCAAAGCATGAAGGGGTGGACTGCACAGGGGTATGGCGGCTAAGAATTTGAATCAGCTTGTAGAAATGCCTTCCAAACAGGGTCAAATCCTCACAGGAATGCAGCTCGATCATGGCCTTTCACAACTTGATCGGTCCTTCCCTTGCCTGGATCACCCTTCCATGCCCTAGTCGGCTTGTATTTCACTGTATTAGGCCCTCAATCAACCTTTGGATGTAAATCATCCCTCTAGTTTGGATGCTTTGCCATAGAGGTTTTGAATAGGGGCACAATGGAGGAGGCACAACCTGAGGTGTCTTCTTCACTGTAGGGTGCGTGGGTAGAGGCATTTGAAGTTTCTAAGGTAGGGGTGTTTAAAGCTAGGTAGGGGTGGCGCTAGGAGACTTCATGCCTCAATGCAGATCTAACAGAAGGCCAGCCTAGATGGGATGGGTCCTTCACACCCAAATCATGGATGAGTTGGACATGTAGCCCCAATGTAGGTCTCCAGACCCTTGAGAAGGGTGTTCCCCAATACTAGTGCCAAACTAAGATGTGAGACTTCCTTCATGGGTTGCAGGTTGGGGTCGACACTTCCTCCTTCCAATGATACCACACCAAAGTCTTCAATGGTGACCAATGTAACAAATTGAAACCCTGCAATAAACAAACAATGTAGATTTGATATTTAGAGATCTTCAATTTGTGTACATGGCTCAGCCAAGGCAAACAACACCTCCAGAAACCCACAACAAAGGCCAAAAAAATGGGATGATGCCTATGAACTAATCGACCTCCCCTACAATTCAACTCCTTCACTCATGGGCAGGGTTTTCACACCTAAAAAAAAGAAACAGAAAACACTCCAAAGACATCACAAAGGATAGAGTACCCACAGCCTGGGCAGACTTCCCATGACTTGGTCGACTTTAATGCCTCTCTATCAACCTGCCACCAAATAGAAGAAACTCCTTCTACACAAGCCTCCAAAATATCCTATGATGCCTTCAAAATGAACTAGCAAACGATCTTAGTTTTCTTTGATACCATGTAGAATTGAGCCAAGATCAATGAGACAAATGCAAGCATCAAATCGAAATAGTTGATTATGAAGAAGAAGGTGTACATATAGGTTAAAGAGGTTGAGTTGACTTAGGAGTCAATTTCAACACTCCACTCACCAAGTGTCAAAAATATGTCGACACGTGTCTTTGGAGAGTTGTGCTAAACTCTTCAAGCTGACACACAACCCACTTAAATAGGCTTACGACACGTCTATTTTACCCATGTGAGGTAAAATATACACTAACAACATTTATTGATGATTACTATGAAAAGATAAAGTAAATGAGGGTATGCACCACATTGGAGGAATCTACTATTTTTAGCTTGTATGAAAATTGTCATAAGGTTGGTATAATGTTGTAAGAGAATCTATAACAATTGTAAGTTGTCATAAGATTATATGACAATATAATAGCCTATGACAAGTATTTATGAGTTGTAAGTTGTCATTCAAGGCCTTGGGCGTCCAATTTTGCATGGTTGACTATTGACAAGTGGCATGGACATGTAAGAGGTCATTTAATGTTGCATGTTGGAGTTTCCAAGGAGAGAGAAAGTGGACGCCTAGTTTGAGGAGTGTAAAACCTCTATAAATAAGTGCCTTGTATGTGTTATGCATCTTATAAGTTTTATACAAAGATTTTGTTGGATTGAAGATTGAAGAGATAGAGGAAGTGCATGTATAGTATTTCAGATTTGAAGATAATATAACTTGAAGCCTCTTTTCTTGGTGGAGTTTTCTACTCGAAATGGTTTTCTCCACATTACATATTGTGTTATGTGTTCATTTCTTCTATGGCATTAATTCTTGTGTTGTGGGTTTTGATTCTATTTTTTGTCTCCATAGTTTTTACATTGTTAGAGATCATAAATCTCAATCAAATCAGATTTCCACTTGTGTAGTTGTTGCCTTCATTTCTAACATTTAGTATCAGAACTTGCTTAGCTATGTTATTAGGTGGTAGTGTGAAGATTGTTTAACTGTAGTGGGAGATTTGGTTGTTTTGTGTTTTGTAGATCTTGTGTAGAAAATCATGGCTGCAATTGCATCCCGTTTGGACATAGAGAAGTTCAATGGTATGGCATATGAGTTGTGGAAGCTAAAAATGGAGGATTTTCTTGAAGAAAGAAATCAATGGCTTCATGTAACTAAGGCAAAGAAACCTGATGATGTTGTTCAAGATGAGTGGGATAGACTAGATAAAATGGCATGGGGTACAATCCAGCTATGTCTAGCAGACTCTGTTCTACTGAATGTCGTGAATGAGAAGTTTGCATATGATTTGTGGAAGCATTTGGGTGAGATTTATAAATCCAAATCTGGTAAATAAACTCTACTTAAAGTAGAAGCTATTTTATTTGAAAATGAAGGAAAGTGATTCTATTGCCAAGCATTTAAATTCATTTAATTTAATTTTAAGCCAACTAGCTTCTGTAGATGTTGTTGAGGAAGAAGATAAGTGCATTATGCTTCTTTGTTCTTTAACTGAGTCTCAATGGGAGAATGTCATTTTGGTTATCACTACTAACCTCACATATCTGAAGTTGGATTCTCTTGTTGCAACTTTGTTGTCACAGGAATTGAGAAAGAATAGTGCAAATAGTTCAGGTGATGCTCTCAGCATTAGGGGAAGGTCCAAAGAAATAGGACCAAAATGGGATCAAAAGGGGCCTAAAGATAAATCTAAGGGTAGATCTAAGACTCCTGGAAAGAAGAACAAAGTTAAGTGTTGGAATAGTGGAAAAAGAGGGCATGTGAAGAAGGAATGTAGAAACCTGAAGCAACAGTGGGATTTTGCTATAGAAAAGTCCTCGAATGTAGGTGATGAGGTTTTAATTTCTACGTGTAATATTTTTTCTCTTGATCATTGGTTTGTTGACTCAGTATGCTCACATCACATGACTCCACACACATAATGGTTTCCCACATACGAGGAGTATGATGGAGGTAATGTCTACCTTGGTGACAATACTGTTGAAATGTATAGGACAACTGAGAGGGGGGGTGAATCAGTTGTCAAAAAACTTTAACCACTTATGAATATCAACACATCAAATTCTTAATCACTGTTATTAAGATTAACCATGAAAGCATGAAACAAGAAGCTCAACACAATTTAACACATGGGACACCACAATTTTTACATGGAAAACCCTATAAGGGAAAAACCATAGTGGGTGTTAGCCCACAGAAATAAATAAGTTATAGCAATACCAAAAATCAGAGGCTCACTGCAAATGTTAGGGCTCACTACCAAGATCGACTCACTGCCAAGGGGTGGCTCACTACCAAGGATTGGTGAACTGATCTGATAGCATCTACTTCATGTTTGGGTTTAGATCCATTGAAGCACAAAATAACTCCTGTGCTCTGCTCTTCTTACTCCTCTGCACTTATCTTTTCATTTTCACACTTGGACATCTTTTTCGCAACTACATTACATGCTTTTATACAATTCATCAACCTTGGAATGTACATCAGGGTTGGCATTACATTCATCAACCATTGGAACAATCTCCAAGGTCGGCATTACAAACATACATAGAAATAGGTTTGGATCCAAACAACATTTTCTAAGGTAAAGATGTATGTGGATCATGTTATGCCTTACTTAAGACTCAAATGCAATCTTCCACATCATGACATGCTTCCACAATCTTCAATGTATCTCCACAAGTAATGAAAACAACCAAGTCATCCAAGATTGGTGTTAACATTAAGTCTTCTAAGAACAATCTTCATCCATGATCCAAATTTCTCTTTGTGGACCAATCCAAAGGTAGGAGCACAATTAGGAGACATCCACAAGCACATTGTAATCACTAGGAATAACTGCCCGATCTCTAATCACTCTGTCAAGAAGATTCTTCAAACCGGAGCACAAGAACAACACTGTTAGCTACTGTCATAAAGAAAGGATAGCTTGCAGACCACCAAATCATGAACCATTGGAGTTGAAAGCACTTATCATCATTTCAGACTTAACTCATGAACTGCAAATCATAATACTTCAATGCAGAGGAATATGGAGCAAAATACATTCTCCTTGTCACTAGTGAATACTCAGAAAAAACAATTTCCACTCTGGTGACCATAACTCACTCAAGTATTCATACTGGAGGCTCAAAATTAGAACATAGCATCTTCAGACATGCCTCTAAAGAACTTCCAATCTGTAAACAAAGATATTGATTCTACAGGAAATGCAGAGCAATCTATTGGACTATTCTGCTATAAACAAAGATACTCTTCTATACATTGTTTCCACCAGAGGAGAACATTTTCTTAAAAGCACTTTGAAACTCAATATCAAGATCGCTTACTCATTATCTCCAACACTTATATAAGCTAGTGCAAAGCATCTAACTCATTACAAGAAAGCATCAAAACAAGAGCACAGTTGACACCAATGACAACAAAGATATATGTTGACATCAATGACAACACCGATTAGGCACATACTTGCAACAAACACTACATATCTAATTGTTGGAAGGAGAAAAGTAATGTTGTATTTCAGTGATGGGAGAATTAAAACCCTTTATTGGGTTTTACATACTCCTTGATTGGTTAGAAATCTTATTTTTGTTTCAAAGTTGAATGATTCGAGAATGCATGTAACATTTAACAAGCATGGTTGTAGATTAGTGAGAGGAAGTTTGGTGGTAGCAAGGGGAACAAGGATGGGAACACTCTTTAAGCTTGATGCCATGACTTTTTGTAACTCCACCAATGTTACTAAAGTTGCTGAAAATACATATATGTTGTGGCACCACATATCGGGCCACACTAGTGAAAATGTTTTAAAAACTATCATAAATAAAAAATTGTTGGACGGTTTTTCTTATTCTGATGAGCACTTTGATTTCTATGAGCATTGTGTGTTTGAAAAATAGAACAAAGCATCATTTCCTTTAGGAAGTAATAGAGAAAAAAAGAAGTTAGAAATTATTAATTCATATGTGTTTGGTCTTGTGGATAATGATTCTATTAGAAAATCTCATTATTTTTTTACCTTCATTGATGATGTATCCTAATTTAATTGGATTTATTTTATGAAGAACAAATCTAAAGCTTTCACTAAGTTTAATTATTTTAAAGTCTTAGTGGAAAACCAATCAGGACTTAAGATAAAAAATATTAAGATCTGACAATGGAGGTGAATATTTCTCTAAGGAATTTGATGAGTTCTGTAAGCATGCAGGTATCATAAGATAAAAGATAACTCCTTATACACCACAATAGAATGGTGTTGTAGAAAGGATGAACCAAATGATTATGGAAAGAGCTAGAAGTATGTTGACTGATGCATAGCTAGATAATTATTTTTGGGCAGAAGTTGTGTGTACCGCTTGTTACTTGATTAATAGATTTCCTTGTAAGGCTCTTGATTCGACACCTTATGAAGTGTGGACAGGTAAGAAACCTTCTGCTTGATCAAGGTTTCATCATAAATCTTCTCCTCTTGTAGTTAAATTTGTAAATGTATATCAATAAGGCAAAGGTAGCGTAGATTTTGACTTTGAAAGGTTAGCCTTTTAGGTGCAAAGGATTATAGTTGTCTCCATATTCATAAGAAAATAGTATTATTGACAAATTTTAAAATATATAGTAATACCATAATAGCAATAATCTAAAAAAATTATGGTAAATAACAAGTAATCGTTGCTCACCACTATCATCTCCAATCCTTTTATTCAACTTACTAACACATATTTTCAAGCAATTTAATCACCAATTAAATAACACATTTATAATTCTCAAGAAAATTGTGATTTAATTAGATAGGTCTCTTTTCTCAAGAAAATAATATTTTTTAATCTCTGCCTTATTTTTATAGTGTAGATTTAGATTATTCTAGAGTAGAATGAAGTAGCTTATTTTTTGAACTTGAGACTAGTTCACATTGGCTAGGGCACACTCATTATTCATCCTCTTAACAAATATCCATTTCATTAAGTCATTTTCATTAAGGGTGTTAGTATGTATTTTAAACCCTAATGGTGAAGGTTTTAATAATAAACCATAACCATTATGGTTTTTAATGTTAAACCTATGTAACATTTAACCATAAGGGTTTAACTTTTTATTATTTAACCATAATGTTAAACCCTAAAACTTGAAACCCTAAACCCTAACATTGGTTTTACATTGCTTATACATATATTGATACAACTAGCTATACATGAAACTAAGACCTTTATGTGTGTGCTAAATTGGTGAATGAGAAATAGTTCTATTATATTTAAATACTTATTAAAGATTTACAGAAATTTCCTCCAAATTGAACATCTAAAAAATCTCGTTGCTAAGTGTTTTATTATATAGTGGACGTTCTTTATAGGCACGATTATAATGGTTTATTACTTAGACACCTTGATGATCATGAAAAATACATTTCTCTTCAAGAAGCCAATGGGGCCATATGTGTAGTCATGTGCGTACTAAATTATTGTTTCAAAAGCCATTGTATATGAGATTTTATTGGAGCAAAATGGGAAAATATAAACACATTCAATTTTGTTAAAAATGTGCTATGTCAAAAGCATAGTAATATAAAACATGGACTTGCCTTTGAGATTCAAGCATTTAATTCTCATTGACCATTTTCTATATGTGACTTAGATTTGGTGTGTAAGATTTCCCTAGCTTCTTTGGATGGACACAATTATAATATCGTCACTATAGATTATTTTTAAAAGTGGGTTGAGGCCACCCCTTAAATCTACTACAATTTCTAATATCTATTCTTTTTCTCATGGAAAATATTATTTCTATATTCAATGTCATGTCGCCTTTCTAAAATAATTAATTAATGATCAATATTAACCTATTTTATTCTTCTGTGGGTTAATTGGGCAAACATAGGAAGAATAATTGTTTAACATTTAATATTGTCCAACTATTATCTATTTCAAGAGGACAATTAAATATTAAATAAAATATTTTTGAGGCCCAAAAGCAGTGTTATAATTTTGGGTGCCCATCTCTCCCAAGGAAGATTCATACAAAAGATGAAAATTTTGTCATTTGGAGGTTTGTTGATTTGCATTTTTCTCACACTTGCAGATTTGCATTTGGCTTCTTCAATGGACAAAACCCCATTGGAGTAGAAGGCTTGTGGATGGAAACCCATGGGCATCAAGTGACCAAAGGATGAAAACCCTTTTTTTCACAAGGAGAAATCACACCCAGAGTTTGCATTTGAGCTAAAGGAGTTGGAGGATTTTGGCAATTTCAGTGTTTTGTTTGCAGGATTAGCTAGTTTGTGTTTTCGGTGCACTTGTGTTGTTGCAGGTCATTGCATGTTATTGTAGAAGATGTATTTCATCCATTTCAGAGGCTTGGATCAACTTTGACAAGTTGGGTATTGCTAGTTTGATCTTAGGAGTGTTGTATGTGTAGTGTCTATGTGTTGAAATACACATTAAGAAATCCAGTTTGTTTGTAGTTTGGTGTTGTTGGTATTATTGCAGAAGTTTGCTGTTGCATTTTCCATTTGTATCAGACCTTTTATCAGGTGTTTATGACATAAAATTTAAATAAATTCAGTTTATGGAGTTTACAATGATTTTGGGTGTTATTCAGTGTTCTTAGTTTTTGTGGGTTCTACATAAAATTTGTTGTATGAACTCATAATGCTTGATGATGTTGTAAATCAATGTCTTAGACCTGATTTCTTATGATTTGTATCAGCAAATCCAATTAATATCATTCTATGGAGTTTCAGTAAATTTGGTGTATTTATCTAGTGCGACTAGCTTGCTAGTTTGGAGAAATTGGTGTTTATTTGAGATAATTTGTAAATTTATTTTCCAGATCTGAAATATTTTATTAAAATTAGTTGCAGGACATTACATTCAAATTGCTTGGTATTACTGTTATTGATATTGGTACACCATTTAAAATTAGAGAAATGAAAATGTTTTTTTTGATAGGTTTCATATTTTGTAATGTCTCTCAAGATCTCCTTATTATCCAGAGTAATGGTCAAGACAAGGCTACAAATAAAATGATTGAGCATATTTTGAACAAAATGGTAGATATACATGACACCAATCACCATAATTGCTTGTATTTTCCTTGTGGACTTATTCTACTAGCATTGGCACTACCCCTTATTCATTAGCTTATTGAATTGAGGTCACTATGCCTCTAGAGTTAGAGATTCAATTTTTATGTACATCCACTTGTGACATTATTGATGATACTCTTAATAGAGAGAAGAGTTTAAGGAGATTGAGACTCTCAACGAGCATCGAGTGCCTACATTAGATCATCTTCAAGTGTATATAAAAAATAATTAAAAAATCTTATAATAAGAATATCATTTAGTGATATTTTCATATTAGTG